>OY728158.1:215070821-220070821 GCA_963277665.1 Viscum album
ATAACTCACGTTGTTCATGTCCCATGGTGTGTACTCATACATGGTCACACCATCCTCCATATTGTTAAAAATTATAAGATAAATCTTTTTTCTTGGACCAAATCTCAAACTCTATCTTTTATAGAGTAGCATAATCGAGATATTGAGAAATGAAATGTCACTCTCAAATGGATATTTATACCATGAAGGGAGACCAAATATTGATTTATTATATAGCCAGTAAAAGATAAATTAGATAGAAACGGGTGTCTAAATATCCATCCAAACCATCACCACTCAAGGGTCATTGACCTTGTAATACCTCAAGGGATTTTTGTTATAATGATTATAAATAAACACATCTATAAGAGGTCTCATAAAAATTAGCATGAACTATCATCTTATTCCCATGAAAAGAATCTACACTATGTATTATGGCTATAAATATTTCCTTGGATCTGGGATAATATACGTATTTTAACCAAGACATTAAAAGTAATTCATTGTCACTCACTTATTGATGGTGACATGACCAACTAAAGGAAATATCATTTCATGAACCTATCTCAAATTACAAGATGACTATTAGTGGGAAGCATCACTTCTATGCTAAAACCAAAAGTATTAGAGAATATATTGATGATATGAAAAATAAAGGGAATGAATAATCATATATAACTGCTGTATGATGCATATATCAACCATAACCATACACCAAACCAATACGTCTGTGGTATAAATTTCTATTCAGGTTATTATATTACTGGAGAAAGGATATATAAACCTATGTACCTATTTTTCTCTCCCTATAATTAAAACCAAACTAAAAACCCTATTAACATTGTTTCCTCAAGTTACAAAAACCTATCCTCACAATACCCCTAACTCTAATCTTCGTCCCAAGGAAGTACCCTCTTTGATACCACTTTGAAATGTCCCAATATACTAGAGCCTTACTAGAGAAAATTATATGCCATGATTTCCACATTAAGACCCCCTACAATAATATAAGGGAAAGTGACTATATCCAAGTATGATTATATAAAAATATGGGAGTCCATATTTTATATCAACCTATAAAAATGAAATATTTTCTAATACATATATATATAACAACCCTGGTATGATAAGAACATACAATAAAATGAACTTGAATGAATATAATTACTATTTGAGATGAAATGAACATGTTCATTCCAAGTGGTAAATACAAGTGAATTAGTATATCCAATAATAAATGAAACAAAAATCACTATAAAATTTACTCCATAATGAATATACTCCTTGGTCAATATCTAATTGTATTGATATCAATAAACATTATGAATCACTATTCTATGTATTATGTTTCCTATAATGACGAGGCATTCCAACCTCAAAAATCATGCTTGATCTAAATCTACCATACAAAGTATGAACCGACACATTAACTATAAAAATCATGTGTTAGAATAAGTCCAATGCAAAGGTTATTATAAATATTGGAATAAAATATTCATTGGATACAACTAAAAAAATGAAATCATGGCATCTCAAATAATGGTATTGTAGTTGACAAGGAGGATGAATAATGGGAAAAATATTGAACAATTGAAATCAAATATTCCAATACTAAAGATAATCCGGATTAGTTTCCAAGAATAATAAAACCATATATTTTCAAATATTATATGTCATAGGGAACTACATAAAGGTATCATATATCCCATATCTAACTCATAATTGTTGAAATCCTCACATGCAACTATATATTCATAGAGTATGAAATAGTTTATTAAATCTTATAAAGGTAACCCACCATCAAAAAAATATCGAAGTCCACCCTAGGGTGCCTCAGGAGTCACAAGACACAAAGAATTATACTTAGAATAGTCATTTTAACTACTATTCCACTAATAAAATCAATGTATAGAAGCAAGCCCATTGTTATGGAATGCTTTCCAGTTCATGGAATGAAATATCCTTCATATCAGAAATACATTATCATCATAAAAATTCTTGAACTACCAGAATATCACAAAATTCATTTAAAATCACTAGATACTCAATGGAGGATCTCATTCCCTAGTAAGAAGTGGAGAGTATCATCTCAAATGGAATATCCAACTTTCTAAAAGAGATCTTAGGTGTCACGAATACAATCCCCATAGATTATGTATATCATGCCCCAGGTATAAAAAAAGAATATCGAAAATATCTAACCCATATACAGAGGATCCTTTCCCCAAATGAATGAAAATAATATCCTTTACATAGTTTTGTAAGAGAACCACACCTAAAAACAATAGTAATTCTACGGGTTTCCATCTCTATGACCATTTTTTTCATCACACTAATACACTCTAGAGACTATTCAATGTTGAAGAAATAATAACAGAATCACATCAACACGCATCATATCTATAATATCAAAATAAATCCCATCATCACATTAGACCTATAAATTTATTTTTAATGGAATACTCATATGATTTAATCTGATATAGAATCAGAAAATTTGAAATAAAGGTGAATTTTCAAGAGATACACTGTGTGTAAAATGTGACACAGTTATTTAGGACTCATAGAAGAACTAAACTTGTATGTCGACTCCCCATGTAATGTAAACTACAATACATGGTTTATTACTTACTAACACATGGTGTGTACCTCCAAATGGTTATCCAACATTTACAACCAGAGAAACCCAATAAATGTTCAATCGAGGGCACTCTTCTTGTGGTCATGGAATTTATGGAGTAGATGGTAAAATATAAATTGTTACCCAATTAAATATCATAAATTCACCCTAGGGGTAAAATATTTACTCATTAAGGTTAGACAATGAGTCATATTTAACTTTCTTGAAACCATTTCTATCATATCATCAGAAGTACACAGTTTGTTTTCTTCTGGATTTCACATTTTATAGAACAATATTTCTAATGAGGTATAACACATACAAAAAAATAATTCGTTAAATATAAAATAAACCAATAATATCTCCATTAATATATCTAAAAGAATTCACAATGGATGTGAGATTTCCAAATGAAAGTTTCCATCCACTTCTCAATGAAAAATTGAATCATCTTCAACTGTCCTTCTTATAAATTCCATAATCAAGAATACAAATAAAACCATTATCTTACACAAATAAACCACAACGTGGTCAAAATCCAAGACATCGGTTCACTGTAGTATATAGTAACCACATATGTATGGATTCAAGCTCAACCATGATTCAAAAGGAAATTATAATAGTTGAATCACATGCCAATTCATGGACAACACTTAACAAAAATAGTTATAGTGTGTTAAATTCTTGAAATAATAAAAGGGAAAAATACTTTTGTATGATGAACAACCAACCATTGTTCATATATTTAGAAAATAGAAAATCATGGATGAATAAATATTGTTTAATATAAAATAGACCTAATAAAAATTTAGAAAATTATATGTTGGCAAGCTACGAAAGGACTGTACAATTTAAATAGAATTATAGAAACATTCATAAACAGTAAAAGGTGATGGATTAAATCCGGAAATAACCATGTCCTGACTCATGAGTAGATATTAAATTTTCATATAACTAATATATATTAATGTCTTCGGAATTTTTATTAAATACAACACTAGACCCTCAAATTTCTATCGATCATCTACTAATGGTACTAGAATGATGGTTTCTCTCCAATAACATAGTATTGGGTAAAAAACCATAGATATTTTCCTAATATAACTTTAAATAGTGTTTTTAGGAGGTAAACATTACCCACAAATTTAAATAACATCCTAATTAATATTTCGATAAAACAAGCCATGTCAACATACTAACATGGTGCCTAAAACGAGAGAGAAATAGATCCCTCCTATACCATAAACCACATTCAAGAATCATCTATGATATTTTTTTTATTATCTGATCCTAAATTCAATATATTTAAGTGTTTTATCACATATAATTTTGAATGATATAGAAAAGGGATTTTAATATTAAATATATTCTACTCGAGTCCACTCTGTAGACTCGATCTAATGCTTTCTCAGCCCTGGTGAAATAACTCCCATAAAGTAAATTATACCATTGGACAAATTATCCTGGTTAAATATAGTGGTATATAAAATATTATACCCTTAAAGGGGTCCTAGAACCAAAAAACTAAAATTATATTATGTATTCTTCATGAAAAACTCATGTATTTGCATTATATTGTCCCTCATTTTTTTAATTGATTGTGTTACGTATTCGATTTAATTAACATTAAGACAAGTTATCTTTTGGTTAATTGTTATAGGGGGTATATATGGATCTATGTTTTTTATTTCAAAAAATCAGAGTGATTTTTAGTGTATTATATGAGTTGTTATTTCTATTATTTATAATGTGGGAGTCATGTCATATTTTTCATGATTCTTCTCAATATAAAGATGAAAGAAAAAGGATAGAAAATATATATAAAAAAAATTATTACTATGGGCACAAAATAAAAAGAAAAATTAAAGCTTCATGGAGTGTGTCTAAAGACCCCATCATCCCTTCAATGTTTAATTCAGTGAAGAGGTAATAAAATCTAATAGAAAATATGTGCTTAATGGATGAATAAGGTATGTGAAAAACATATTATTGTTTTTATTATGATTGTAGGAGTTTCTCAAATATTAAATTGGTAGCATAATATTCTATTCTTGAAGAAAATTATGCTTCCTTATTAAATAAACGATAAATCTCTGAAAAAAATTCATAATGATTTGGATCAAAATTATATAAAAATTATTTTGATCCCAATTCTAAAAATTATTCCTTTTATCAATGTGGAACATAAAGAAATTTCACTGATAATTTCTATTTTAAAAATCCTCAAAATAGTTGTATTAAAAGTGACTTAATTTTTAGATGTTTATCTAAAGAAAGTGATATGAATTATAGAAATATAAATTATATATTGATTCACAGATCATTACTTTTTATCACAACTAGACCCCAGAAGATATGGGTACCCAAACAAACATCTGTTTAATTAATATTTCTAAAAATTTTCTAGAGAAACAAAAAGATATAAGGTATATAGATAAATTCATCTCTAGGAATACAAGTAGAGACGAAATAAAATTTCATACCCTGGATCATTTTTATTGAGGACTAGTCACATTAGTTTATAATACTATAGGAAAAATAACTAGAGTTTTAACTATTGGAGATCCAAAGACTATCTGAATCAGTACATTACTCTATGTACAAGGTATAAAGAATAGCCTAGTAAGAATCTATCAACTATGTAATTATATAATTCTCTTGTTTTTTCTAGAAATTCATGCTATGTTTTTAACAAAAAGTATATTTAATTTAATGCACCTTGAATTGATAATGTACATACCTTGTATTAGATTTCATTATGTAAATAAAAATTAAATTGTTTAACTGCTAATAGAAATGAATTATGGATTTAGAAAAAAGTAATTGGATACTATAATTTATATTCTTTATAAAAATTATATACGAAAAAAATTAGACTCTAATTTTCCTAGTATTTAGTTTGACAATGAATATTTTTATGATGCATACCAAATTGGAAAGAAACAGAAATATTCTTTCAAATGTATTAAAACAATTTCTACTTCTAAACATTTATAACATATCCCTATATATTTATTGGATTGTCAAGGGTATAATTTTTGGAATGTAAATTATATGTTTATGTTTTAGTAGATGATTATTGCAGATTGACATGGGTTTATTTTCTAAAACTCAAAAGTGATGTTTTCACTATTTTTGAATGTTTTTATAATATTTTAAAAAATAAAAATGGTTTTAAAACAATTTTTTTGAGAAGTGATCATGGTGGAGAGTTTGAGAATTGAAAATTCAACTATTTTTTCTCAAATATGGGTATGAAACAAACACTATATACATCAAGAACACCTCAAAAATATGGAATTATAGAAATGAGAAATATAACCATTCATGAAATTAAAAGAACTATACTGAATGAATACAATTTTCCAACAAATATTCGGGAATATGATATTTGTACAACATACTATATCATGAATAGACTTTTAATAAGTCATATTAAAAAAAACACACCCTATGAACATTGAAATTATATCAAACCAAAAGTATAGTACTTTAATATTTTTTGATGCAACGTTTATATCTTTTAATACTAAGAAAAACAATTGTAATTTTGATCCAAAAGTTGATGATGGAATATTTTATAGGATATTCAGCTAAATCTAAAATATATAGAGTAATTAATAAAAAGTCATGAATTTTTTATGAATCATTTCATGTGATGTTTTATGATACTAACCCTTTTATTAAGAAGAAATTTCAAGTTGATGAAGTCACTAACTCATCGGACAACCTGAGACATAAAACCCCTATAACTTATTTTTTAAAATACTAGTTATGAAACTCATACTAGTTAAAAAGCACAATATATCAAATACTCTAAAAATTATATTTCCTAGAGAGTATATTACATTAGAGAACCAACTTCCAGAACTATTATAGGAATCCTAGAAAAGGAATTATAATGAGAAAAAATGTTATAAACATAGCAGAATTCCCTTTCTTTCTATCTCAGTTAGAACCTATGACTATTGAAGAAGCCTTAAAATATTAGGGTTGGATGCTATCAATTCTATAAGAGATAAACTAATTCAAAAGGAATTATATTTAGGAACTAGTAGAAAGACCATCTATGTATACAGTTATACTAACTAAGTGGGTCTTCAGAAATAAAAAGGATAATCAAAGGATCATAAGTAGAAATAAATCTAGATTAGTATAAAAAGGATATAGTTGGTTAGAAGGTATAGATTATGATGATACCTTTCCCCTATTTCTATACTAGAATACATAAGAATCCTTTTAGCCTATGCATCCAATAGTAATTTTAAATTATATCAGATGGATGTCAAGTTTACATTTTTAAATGGTTATTTAACGATGGAAATTTAGGTTGAATAACCCATGGTTTTGAAAATCCTAAAAAACAAAACACTATTTTTAAATCCCTAAATCAATATATGGACATAATCAAGAAACTAAAACTTTTTATGAATTATTATGTTTTTATATATTGAAAAATGGATTTACATATGGATTGGAAGATCCAACACTTTTTTCAAAAAATGTTTGTTTTAATATTTTATCAGTTCAATTTTATGTTGATGAGGTTATTTTTGTCAAAAAAATAAAAATATTTTTAATTTTTTTTTTAAATTAGTGCAATAATAATTTGAAATTATTATGAAGGGAGAACTAAATTTCTTCAAAAGATTTCATATTTATCAAAAATATTATAGAAATGTTTACGATCAAATTAAATATATTATTGATTTACTAAAAAAGTTTGTACATGTAAATAGTAAGACGTATAAAACTCCCATGTGTACTAATATAAAACCTGATTTGGATGAAGCTGGAACACTAGTTGATAATAATTTATACAGTTATATGATTGTTAATTTGTTATATCTTACTGTAAGAAACCAAAAAATGTGTTTTCTATATATTTATATTCTATATTTCAATAAAATCCAAAAGATTCCCATTATTTTACTGTTAAAATATTTTTTAGATATTTAAATGGAACTGTTTTCAATATATTCTTTACCCCAAAATTCTATTTTTAATTTAATTTCATTTTCAGATCTTAATTTTGGAGGTTGTATATTAGATAAAAACACCTTCAGAACCTATCAATTTTTACGAATATTGTTAGTATCGTGGTCGATTAAGAAACAAAACTCAATTTCCTTGTCAACCACTGAGGAAAAACATGTGTCTGCTGGATGTTTTCATGCATAACTATTGTAGATGAATAACACCATACTGAGATTTGTAATAACTTTTAATAGTATACCAATTTTATTTTATAATAAAAGTGCAATAAATATATCCAAAAATCATATAAGTCATTCCAAGACTAAGCACATTGATATAAGGAATGTTTTTCTAATATATCGCATCCTTAAAAAGAATATATCATTATAAATTTATAATAGTGAATATCAATTATATGTTAGTTTTACTAAAAAAATATACATGTGTATGTTATTATTTTATTAAGGGGATTTTGGATTATATATTTTTAGATGAATTATTTATTCCATTTAATTTATTTTAATCTCTCTATTAATATTTTATGTACTACATATTCTGCATATCAACATTTATCATTCATTATATATTTAGTTAGATGTTATTTTTATTTTAAAAGAATATTATTTTGTTTACATTCAAAATTTAAAAGTAACGAGCACATTGTCAATTGACATAAATAAAATTGTTCACCTTCTTCCACTCTCTTTGTCCTCTCATACACATCCTTAAATTTAAATATTATCTCTCCCACTCTTTTGATTCTCATTTTTGTAAACCCTATAACATCACTCCTTTCAATATCAAAACCTTCTAGAGGTAGAAACCTCTTGAATATCTCAAGAATCTGGGATGGATGTATCTACTTATGCATTAGTGAAAGCTCAAAAAGTGATCCATGGAATGGTAATTATTTTTGATTATTTATATTCTAAAAATAATTCATTCAAGGAATCAATGACATTTTCCGGTCATGATTATGAATTTTGAGAAGATAACCTTCCTATGTCATATGAAATTGAAGTAATGCAATTTTTTATAAACTCTTCATTTTGTATTGGATTTGAAGAATATACCATTGTATCTAAGATTAACGATATTGAATTTTCTATCACTTATATGGAAATGGATGATTCATTACATTTGTCCCCATGAGGGGGTGTTTTAGTTATATTTGTGGAATATTGGTAATGGAAGATATTTATCTTAGTAAATTATGTTTTTAATGTTTAGGACAAAAAATTCAATAAAGTAATGACAAAATAACTTACTCCATACCACTGGTTTTTGATGAAATATATTAAATATAGAGTTTTGAAAATGAATTCTAATTTAGTGAAATTCATTTATCCAGACATGTATTTCGTGTTTTAGTTATTGATCCACATCATGTTTAATTTCATCTGATTTAAATTTAGGTATCTAAACCCATGATGCCAGAAAGATGCCAAGATGGGATATCATCCCAATGGGTATACTTCCCTTTATGAAGAAGAGAAAAGGAAACTTTGTTAATACGTTTTTTTGGCAAGAAAAGTTCACCACAATAATGTTTTAAATTCATGGATTGTTATGAAGTTAGACATGTTGTGGAGAAATTATTAAAATAGTATTCTACCTGTTATGGTAGAACAAAAACAAAGGAATGTGGTAATGGTTAAGGGGGAGAAAATGATGAATCCTTTTATTGGATTTGTTATACAAAGTCCTAATGAAGAGGCATAATCTAGGATAGATGAATGTTTTGAACAATGAAGAAGAAGAATATTAGACATTAAAGATACTATTGATATTGTTTTGGTTGTAGTAGAGCATGAGAATTTTTTAGAAGAGAATGTTGAGAAAGAGGCTCATAGTCAAGAACATCACATAAAACTGGCTCATAATCCAGAAAATCAATATCTTATTATGCATGATTATGATGTTATGGGAGGATCTTTCTTAAGAGATATATGAGAAATAAATGGTGAGAAAAGGATGGATTTGGTAGGAGTTGGAAAAGCTAGATCTTAATATACTAAATCTTTTGATTCATATGATGAATCCTTAGTTATAATGATAAATCTTTTGGAGTCTTATAAATTGATGAGTTAAAGTAGATGATTGGGAGAGAATTTAGATATCTCAATGTAATCAATAGAGATTAAACATCCTCTTAATAGACACCTCAATTTTTGATTATAATTTTTGAATAAATTACATCAGTGCAAGATGATTTCAATTATAGGTTATAAATTCTTTAGTGTGACAATATTCCTCTAGGTGTTCTATTAGACAATCAAAGGAATATGTTTAGTCATCTATTTTCAAATAAATCCTAGTTATAATTAGTGCTTAATAAATCTATGGATTAGTTGAATTCATTAATTCAGTCAGAAGAACCTATGAATGAGTTTATGAAGGATTATTTGGTTTAGAATCTGAATATTGAACAAGATTCAATTAAGCTACTTCTTTAGTGGTTAGAAGTCTCCGATAATCTTTTTTAGAGCCTTCTTTTGTTGCTCATTGGTATCAATAGTAATTTATAAGCCAATCCTCATCCTGATGCACCCTCTAACATGATTAATCTAATCAATGTCATTTTCAATGAACCATTGTAGTTGTGTATTGTACAATATTACATTTTCCCAAAATTTGATTTCATTTTTTATTCAGCTTCTATTTTTCTTATTGATGTTTATTCTCATTTATTTATGTTCAATACATAATTTCCAATACTATATTTATTTTCATTATAAGTTTTTATAAAAAATTTCATTTATAGTTTAGTGCTACATTATCTTTGGTTTATATAATTTATTGTTTAACACGTTCTTTTTGATATCAAAAAAGGGGATGAATATTTAAGGAAGGAGTGAATATTTATAAGAAAATATATGAAGAATTTATATGAAGATTATGGGGAGATGGGGGACAATGTTTTTAAAGCACCACATTTCATTAGTAGAAAAAATATTTAGTTTACAAGTACCTATTTTCCTTTGTCGAAATAATAATGTGATATCAGAATATAAAAATATTTTCAATATATATTATTATATGTTTAAAAATCATATTTTTTCTTTAAATTTTTTTTCATGGATTATGTAATGGGATTTATTTTCATAATAATGTGGAGAATGTTGGGTATGTATTTTATCAACAATAAACTATAAGTTATGATGATTTTTATTCTCACAAATATCCTTGTTTATTTCTATTGATGTTTTGATTGAGTGAGTTTTCAACAATTTTTATACAGGTTAACGTAATTTGACATTATGAGAATTACAATGGGAACAATATTTCAAATCCCTAAATTTTGTAAATTAACATATGGTATCAACCCTAAATTAAACTAAAAAATGTGAAATTCTTACATATGGAATCAACCCAAAATTTTGATGAAAAACTAAAACAATTTCATATTATATGAACCCTACGTTATACTGATGAGTTTGAGTTTTGATAGAAATACAAACGTTTGGAGAATTTCCAAACATATGGAATAGAAAAACTACATTGGAAGTTGGGATTACTACTCATCAACCATTAATTTAGGAATTTGAACATATGGTAAATCAATGGTATGTTTGGGAATTTGAACATATGGTTAATCAATTCTATGTTTGGGATATTTTTCTAAAATGGTGGACATATGGATTATCATTCCTACACTACATTTATTCCATTTGTTATGTAAATATAAAATTATGGTTAAGAAACCATATGATTGTAGAAACCCTACACAACGTGAAGGAACCCAACGAAATGCAAATGAACCCTATGATTCACAGTTCAATGCTATGTTATGTTTATAATGGGGAATTTTTATGCCACGTTTTCAATCGAAGATTACTAAAACAATAAATTAATTTCTAAAGACTGATTTATTAATTGTTATGATTGTTACAATGAACCATATTCAACTAAGAAAATTACCCATGTTCAAATGAGATGTTATGACTCCCCTGTTTAGTTGGAATTGTCATCATCTTGATCAATCATGTTATTCCATTGGATCTAGAATATCAAAGCATGTTATATGTTCTATATACTAATTTACATTATCTAATTAAATATATATTTATATTAGACAATACATATATGTGATGATATTATTAAAAATATCCTTTACAATGCTACTGTAATAAATGATCGATTCTGAATGTTGATACACTTATGAAATATACTTGTTCAATCATTTACTTGTGTATGATTATTACTACTATTTGGTTTTTACCATTTTGATGATCATTTTGAAACAAGTATCACTTCAGATTATTTCATTCATGAATATATTATATTTTGAATAAGAGGATCCATCATCTATCAATTGTTTTTGTTATAACTATGAAAAACAAACCAAACCTTTCAAATCAATATATCTTGATTTATTGTAGTTTCAACTGCTCTTACTGAGTTGTCTTGGATTATCAATATCTCTATCTATGTGGTGGATAACTTGTTCTATATTATAGAATGAGAAGGCTCTGTTATTAGTATTATTATAAAGGCATCAACTTCATGCAATTAGTTGTATTTTTTTGGTCCTCTGATAAGAAGACCAAACAAGTGAAATTTACCAAGTTCATAGAGAGAGTGATTGGCATAGTGGACTTGGGGTTCTTTGTTCCAAAAAAACTCTACAAAAATAAGTGTTCTGTATTTCTGTTTTTCTACTACATATTCATATAAATCATAGTGGATGAAAAAATTGAGAATTTTGATTTATTTTTTAAAATAAACAATTCACCCCCTATGGTGTTACTTTGAATATTCTACCTGACATATATGGAACACATATGTATATTTAATAGGTACCCAGTGTGTAAGATTATGTACATGGAATATAGGACCCAAAGTGTTTACTAATGTGTACCTTAGCTCCACCTGTAACATAAACTGAAGTACATGGTGTTTTCCTTAGTAATACTTGTTTTGAAGCTCCAAATTTTCCGTTAGTTTATACTGTTGGTGAAACAGAAGTCATGTTTCATTGATGGTACACTATTTTTTCCCTAACCCACTCCTTATGTAATGGAAAATAGAATCTTAGATGTGTATACCTTGTACAATCCATCCAGCTATCCAAGAGGTGAAACAATGTTTTCTAGAGACTTATGTTCTATGTGATATTTAAATCTCCAAAAACCCTTACCACTAAAGTACATAAAGTACACAATGATTATTCATCTAAACTAGTCCCTTTGTATTTATAATTTTTTTACCAATGTTATTGAATTTAAAAAATTATATGTCAAAAATCATGACTTAACTCCAATAACATCGACCCCTTAACTAAATAGATTGATAATGGATGCAATATTTCTGAATGTTTCTATCCATACACCACTATTCAGAACTGGAAACTTCATCAATGCTTCCTCATTTAAATGATACCCATGGGAAACCATCATGTTATTTCCACCATATCTGATTAACTACAATGTGGAAATATTTCAAAATGATGATGACTTATACATTTATCGATTAAACTTATGAATGTGTCCACATTTGATCTTGATTTAAACTAGACATATATCAGCCAAATCACCAGCTAAATCGTCATTAGTGATGAAAATTTGATTTATGGTCAGGTAAATCCAAGAAAAATGAAATTGAATAATCCTGATCACTGATGTGAAACTCTCCATATATCATAGGTGTGAGAACTAGAGAATCAATGTTGAACAACTAATGATAACTTTGAAAAAAACTAAATATTTTTTTGAAAATTAAATGATATATCAACTAATTTTGCATTATAGAATGAATGTCGGAATATTGATTTATAAATTTCCAATCAAATAGGATTGAGAAAATATAATAAATAAAAAGTTTGAACTCAAGAAAATACCAATCGTTGTTGAATACTAAATAAGCATTCACAGTGTGCCAATTTTCATGAAATAAATCATTGATCCCTCAAATTCTCTTCTACCCTATGCTATGAATACTGAAGTGATTCCTCCAATCTAATCTCCCAAGGTTGTGCTCCTAAACAGATATATTATTTTAGTAGGGGTTAAAATAGAGTCCTTCTAGTTAAGAACATTATTTAATGGATTTTATTAATTATTTTAATTGATACTCATCTAAACCTAATTATGAAATTGAAGTACCAAAAAACTAAATATGAGTAAGGATTACCTCTCTCCTCAGATAGAACTCGCATTCTAGAATTAGTCTTGATACTGGGTTTCCCTTAAAATTATCCATTTTCTAGATATGATAATTTACTAAAAAATACTTTCATGTGGGATGAAAATAATAGTTTTATATAGAATTTATTTTTCTCAATTCTCAATCATGCTCTCAATATCATGGATGATATGAGTTTGGGTAAAAAGTACCAATGAATCAACATGACCATTGGATAATTTTATCAATGTTGACTGATAGGGTAAATTTACCATTATTCCTCTATAGAGGTTTAAAACTCTTAAACTAAAATATGAGCTAGGTCTCATTTTGGGAAAACACTGATCTTTTCATCCACATTATTTTAGATCCCTTTAATTCCTTGAAATTTAATACCACTTATGTTTCTATAAAGGAATGATCATGAATAAATTTCATGAAGAAAATGACTCACAATCATATGAGAACACTTTTTCTCTAAATTTATTTTCTCCAAAAAATTATTAACTCAAATATTTAAATGGAAACATACTATTACATTAAAAAATATTTTTGATCCATCAATTTCATGAAATAAAATTTCTGAAAGATTCATCTTATGGAAGTGAGTCATTCCATGAATTAGGACTTAGAGCATTTTACATTCAATATCATCTAGCATTATGGATTAAAAAAACCAGGATTCATTAACACACATCCCAAAAGGGTCTATTGACTGGGTTATAACTAGTCGGAGGACCCAACACCCAACCATAAAAAGATTTCCAGACAATCTCTATTTGTAGAGAACCCATACAACTATAGACACCACTAATCACTTCACAAAATTCCACAATAACATGGGATGTGTGGTATAGTGGAAAGATCATTTGATCACATATCTTCATTCATGAGGTATTATACCATTTTGGAACACATAATAATTATACTAGTTCAATGATAATACAAGATAAGCCTTCTTCTCTGACACTAAAATTCATGGGAATCCTCCATCTACCCCTCGTTCCTTTTTTGGTCACAAGAACTATACAAGGTGACCTATTTTGTTATCTATCATTTGAAAATGAAATTGATATCCCCATAGTCACCACACAAACCACTCTCAATTTATTAATATCACATCATTACCCATTAGGAGGCCATATTTTCTATAATCTTATGTGGATGGTCCTGAAGATTTAGATGATCCTACTATGTCAACTCCAAACCCAATGATAACCACTTCATGAGAGAATAAATTTAAAAGGCTCCAATGAAAATTAATTTCTCCACCACATTTCGTATTTTCTCTAAAATAATTTCATCAAATAATATTAAGTAAAAAACGTCATAAGGGTATCCTATCAAAATGATAGTCCCCACTAAGGATGTCTACCATGATATTCACTATAAACACCAAGGGAAAACTAAAATCCACCTCATAAACTGTTTTCTATTCACCCCTTCATTATTATAATTTTCATGTACATTTCTTATGAATTTTTGATCAAGTAGGGGATTTTAAATTGACCCCACCACCATGGATATATTGCTAAAGAAAATATTCTGGGACACCGATCATCCATAAACAATTATAAATGTCACTCTATCCTCACTAAAAACAAAACCATTAGAAAAAACTTCTCAAGTGTCTCCTTTATCATCTATATTGAGATCCCTATATATGAAGTGTCAACTACAATTCCTTTTTTTCACAACCAAATCTAACCAACTATAAGTTCATCAAAATCATGAAGAGAAAATATACCCCATGGAATCGTGATTCCATATATGGAGAGTCTACATCCAATATGAAAATCTCATGGAAGGATGGGGGAAATAACTAGAACACCCATGATCCATCACAGACCAATACATAAAATGCTTCGGTCCACATGTACAATAAAAACACATTAACATTAATCTTCCCAATCATAAGAACATTATCATCCTCCTCAGAATGCAAGTTGATTTATAAATTAACACTTCAACAAGGGTCAACCATCATCTACCCAACAAAATAATCTTGGAATTCCTCCATATTCATCGTAAGTGATTTATAATCTTATAATATTGAACATAAATACATAATAATCTGCATATGGGTTGTTTGTATTAATTACCAATTAGTTGGAACTTGTTTTCACACTAAGCAAGGACTCACTAATAGTTTTAGAAATGAACCACCAAATCAATCCAATTACAAATCACCTCATGACTCCATTATAACATAAACAACCCCTACTATGTTATATACAAAAACACCTTCTATCTTTCATGAGGAATTATATAAAAACATTTTCTTCTATAAGTGTATGCTCCAACTTCTAAAATGTGTGACTGGATGAAATTTACCATTAGAGGATAATATCCAACTATATTTTTTCATTCTAGGGTCACCAATAAAAATTCCAACACCGAAACATGAAATTATGAACGTATATATCATGATGGAATATTACAGAATGAAGTTATATATAAATGAATAAATTGAATCATACAATGAAATAAACTCACTAACACCCAGCCATAACCATTAATCAAAAGCATCATCTATTTTATTTGTCTACCTACACTTTGTGCTGATCCAAAACTTGTAAAAAGTGGGGACTCTATGAGATGATAAGAATTTCATCTATGAAAAAAATCTATCTCCCCACTTGTTATCTCAACAATAATTCCCTTAAATTATCATCAAGTATTTATAATAAGTATATTCCTGATATCACCACCATCTAAAAAGAAGAGGTTTTCTTATGACTCTACTTTTTCTGGATTGAGGTAAAAATATTAATTTCACACATAGATAAGGAAAATCATTTCCATGAATTTTCATCTTATCAATCATGAATTTAGGAAACATATATATAGGTGGTATTTTCTTGAAAACAAAACCAATATTTAGAAACTCTAATTCATGATTCTCTACTAAAATTGTAAGTCTTACAAAATAATATTTAGAAATGTAACCAAGGAATACCTCACATGGTTCATGGCCCATGGTGCGTACTCATAAATGGTGACACCATCCTCCAGAGTGTTAAAAATAATAAGATAAATCTTTTTTCTTGGAAAAAATCACAATCTCTATCTTTTATAGAGTAGCATAATCGAGAGATTGAGAAATGAAATTTCACTCTCAAATTGATCTTTATACCATAAAGGGAGACCAAAGATTGATTTATTATATAGCCAGTAAAAGATAAATTAGATAGAAATGGGTGTGTAAAAATTCAACCAAACAGTCAGCACTCAAGGGTCATATAACTTGTAATCCGTAAAGGGATTTTTATTATAATGATTATAAATAAACATGTCTATAAGTGGTCTCATCAAAATTAGAATGAACTATCATGTGATTCCCGTGAAAAGAATCTACACTATGTATGATGGTTGTAAATATTTCCTTGGATCTAGGTTAATATACGTATTTTAACCAAGACATAAAAAGTAATGCATTATTATTCACTTATTGATGGTGACATGCCCAATTAAAGGAAAGATCATTTCATGTACCTATCTCAAATTACAAGATGACTATTATTGGGAAGCATCACTTCTATGCTAAAACCAAAATGATTAAAGAATATCTTGATGATATAAAAAAGAAAGGGAATGAATTATCATATATAACTACTGTATGATGCATATATCAACCACACCTATACCCCAATCCAATACGTTTATGGTATAAAATTATAATCAGGTTATAATATTACGGAAGAAAGGATATATAAACCTATGCACCTATTTTTCTCTACCTAAAATGAAAACCAAACTAAATACCCTATTAACATCGTTTCCACAAGTTACAAAAACATATCCTCACAATACCACTAACTCTAATATTCGTCCCTAGGAAGTACCCTCTTTGATACCACTTTGAAATTTCCCAATATACTGTATCCTTACTAGAGAAAATTATATGCCAAGAGTGCCACATCAAGACCCCCTACAATAATATAAGGCAAGTGACTATAACCATGTACAATTATATCAAAATACGGGAGTCCATATTTTATATCAACAAGTAAAAATTAAAATTTTTCTTATGCATATATAGATAACAAACCTGGTATGATATTAACATTCAATAAAATGATCATGAATGAATATAAATACTATTTTAGATGAAATGAACATGTTCATTCCAAGAGGTAAATACAAGTGAATTAGTACAACCAATAATAAATGAAACAAAAATCAATATAAAATTTACTCCATAATGCATGTACTCCTTGGTCAATATCTAATTGTTTTGATATCAATAAAAATTATTAATCACTATTCTATGCATTAGGTTTCCTATAATGATGAGGCATCCAAACCTAACAAATCATGCTAGATCTAAATCTACCCATACCATATATGAACCGACACATTAACTATAAAAAAAATCTGTTAGAATAATTCACATTGAGAGGTTATTATAAATATAGGAAGAAAATATTCATCGGAAAAAACTAACAAAATGAAAACATGGAATCTAAAATAATGGTATTATAGTTGACTAGGAGGATGAATAAGGGGAAAAATATTGAAAAATTCAAATCAACTATTCTAATACTAATGATAATCCAGATTATATTCCAATAATAATAATAACATATATTTTCAACAATTATATGTAATGGGGAACTACATAAAGGTATCATATTTCCCATCTCCAACTCACAGTGGTTTAAATCCTCACATCCATCTATAGATTCGTAGAGGATGAAATAGTTTATTCAATCTTATATAGGTAACCCACCAACAAGAAAATTTCCAAGTCCACCCAGGGGTGCCTCAGGAGTCACAAGACAAAAATCATTATAAATAGAATAGTCATCTTAAATACTATACCACTGATAAAATCGATGTGTGGGAGAAAGCCCATTGTTATGGAATGATTCCCAGTTCAAGGAATGCAATATCCTTCATATCAGAAATATAATATCATCATAAAAATTTATGAACTACCAAAATATCACAAAATTCATATAAAAACACTAGATACTCAATGGAGGATATCATTCCCTAGTAAGAAGTGGGGAGTACCATCTCAAATGGAATATCCAACATTCTAAAAGAGATCCTAGGTGTCAGGAATACTATCCCCATAGATTATGTTTGTCATGCCTCAGGTATATAAGGAGAATATTGTCAATATCTAACCCATATAAAAAGGATCCTTTCCCCGAATGAATGAAAATTATATCATTTACATAGTGTTATAGGAGAACCACACCTTAAAACAACAGTAATTCAATGGGTTTCTATCTCTATGACCATTTTTTCATCACAGTAGATACACTCTAGAGACTATTCATTATTGAAGAAATAATAACACACTCACATCAACACACATCCTATATCTAATATCAAAATAAATACCATCATCACATTCGAAATGTAAATTTAATATGAATGGAATACTCACATGATTGAATCCGATATAGAATCATAAAATATAAAATAATGGTGAATTTGTATGAGATACACTATGTGTAAGATATTACACACTACTTTAGGACTAATAGATGAACTGAACTTGTATGTCGACTCCCCATGTTATGTAAACTATAATACATAGATTATTACTTACTAACACATGGTGTGTTGCTCCAAACGGTTATCCACCATTTACAACCAGAGAAACCCAATAAATGTTTAATTGAGGGAACTCTTCTTGTGGTCATGGAATTTATAGAGTATATGGTAAAATGTACTTTGTTACCCCATTAAATATCATAAATTAACCATAGGGGTAAAATATTAATTCATTAAGGTCAGACAATGAGTCATGTTTAACATTCTTGAAACCATTTCCATCATATCATTATAAGTACACAGTTTGTTTTCTTCTAGATTTCACATTTTATAGCTCAATATTTCTTACGAGGTATAACACTTAGCAAAAAATAATTGATTAAAAATAAAATAAACCAATAATATATCTATTAATATATCCAAAATAATTCACAATGGATGTGAAATTTCCAAATCAAAGTTTCCGTCCACTTCTCAATGAAAAATTGAATCATCAACAACAGTCCTTCCTATAAATTCCATAATCAAGCATACAAATAAAACAATTTTCTTACACTAATATACAATAATGTTGTCATAATCCTAGACACTGGTTCACTGTTGTATATAGTAACCATATCTATATGGATTCAAGCTCAACCCCGATTCAAAAGGAACCGTTAATAGTTGAATCACATGCTAATTCATGGCCAACAATTAACACAAATAGTTATGGCGTGTGAAATTCTTGAAATAATAAAATTGAACAATCCCTTTGTTTGATAAAAATCCAAACATTTATCATATATTTAGAAACTAGAAAATCTTGGATGAATAATTATTGTTCAATATAAAATAGACGAAATAAAAATTTAGAAAATTATATGTTGGTACGTCATGAAATAAATATATAATTTAAATATAATTATAAACATTTTCTTAATTAGTAAATGGTGATGAATTAAATCCTGAAATAACCATGTCCTGATTCATGAGTAGATTTTAATTTTTCATATAATTAATATATATTTATGTATTTGGAATTTTCATGAAATACAACACTAGCCCCTTAAATTTCCCTTGATCATCTACTAATGGTTCTAGAATGATGGTTTCTCTCCATCAACATAGTATTGGGTAAAAAACCATAGATATTTTCATAATATGAGTTTATATAGTTTTTTAGGAGGGAAACTTTACTAACCTATTTAAATAACTTCATAATTAATATTCCTATAAAACAAGACATATCAACATAATAGTGCGGAGCCAAATACGAGAGAGAACTACCTCACCCCTATACCATAACCCACATTCAAGGCTCATCTATGATGTTTGTTTTATTATCTGATGCTCAATTTAATATTTGTAAGTGTTTTATCACATATAATTGTGAATTATATAGAAAAAGGATTTTAATATTAAATATATTCTACTAGAGTCCCTTCTATAGATTCAATATAATGCCTTCTCAACCCTGGTGAAATAAACCCAATAAAATAAATTATACCATTGGACAAATTTTCCCTTGTCAAATGTAAGGGTAAATAAAAAAATTTACCCATAAATGGGTCTTAGAACCAAAACCCAAAATTATACTATGTATTCTTCATGATAATGTCATGTCTTTGAATTATATTGCCACTCATTTTTTTGATTGATTGAGTTACTTATTTGATTTAATTAAAATTAAGTCAAGTTATCTTTTGGTTAATTATTAAAGGGGTATATATGGATCTATATTTTTTATATCAGAAAATTGGAGTGATTTTTAGTGTATTATATGAGTTGTTGTTTCTATTATTTATAACATGGGAGTCATGTCATATTCATATATGTGTTTTCTATAATAGTTGTAACATAGTTTTTCTATATGAAAAATTTTAGAGATTTCTAGGAGGTTTCTTTCTATGATTTTTCTTTGAATTTCTTGTAAATAAAACATTGAAAAAGTATAAAACAATAATAGAGTCATTTTGGACAATTTCCATGAAGCTCTGAAATATTAAATCTAGGGGTAAAAATATAACTACAACATTATTAACATTATTAGCTTTATTATCTAGATAAATTCTAATCTATAATGAGGATCCCATGATATTTATATAAATCTATTTTTAAGGATGATAAATGATTGGAATATGACTAATAGAGTCTTCTCCACAACTCTAATGTGTAATATTGAATGTATTATAGAGAAAAAACCATGATAAAATGAACATCATCATCTAATGGATCGTAATTTAAATTACAGGTGTTCTTCTCTAATTTATTTTCCATGTATAATTAGTTTAAAATGAAAATATAGACATTTCATTGCAAATATCATACTATTCCATCACTAATTGATTCAAAATAAAATTTTCAAATATGATCACTATATAAATATTGAAATATAAATCAACTGACATCAGGTTTTTTAGATAAGAATGATTTTCATCTTAATGAGGTTCCTTATATCATAATGAGTTTTTGTTAGATAGTTTTACATGTTTTAGTAATATATCATTCATGATATAACATTTGAATATAAATTACAATTATTTAACCCAATTTTTAAATGGTTATGAGTTTGAATTCCTTAATCAAATGAATAATGAATTTATTGATTTATTGAGTTGATCTTAGATATTTCATAAGGGAGTATATTAATTGGTATTCTATTGAAAAAGGGAGGAGAATATGAGAGAATACGAGATTTCAAAAAATATTAAATTAGTTTCATACCATTTATTAATAGGAGGAGAGTGTAATGTGGAAATATTTTTCAACAAATTATTACAGTTCATGAAGTAGATGATGTAGAAGGATATTACAACAAGTTTTTTAGTTTAATTTCCAATATTGGTCTATAAGTGTCGCTATTTTCAGTTGTTGGATCATTTACTTAATTCTATGTTAGGAGATAAGTGAGTTATAAATGTCTTTAGGATTTCAAACATAGATGGTTAGTTTTCACTCTCTTAATTTTTAATGAACAAGTTGTGAAATTATCGTAATTTGTTACACCAGTACATTAGAAATTATTTTTCCATAGAGTAATTCCATCCATTGTGAACCATGTAAAATAATTTGAGTCTATATTTCTTGAATTGTTTATTAAATTTTTTTCTTTGAGTAATAGAATAATATTTTTCTTAAATTTCAGAATAAGATCAATTGAATGGGTTATTTTAATTTATTATTACATGATTCTCCCATCTCACTAAGAGCACTTTACATTTCTATGACTAATAAAAATTGAGATTTAAGTTCAATAAAATGTCTCATTTGTTTTTTCATTGAAGAAACCTCATCTCACATTATAGATTATTGAATTTTTTTGAATAAAATATTATTTCAAATGATATATCATGATAGAGTTGTTTTGGGACTTTTGGGGACCAAATTATTTTCATATCTTATATTTTATCCATTGTTGGTTGTTATAAATTAGAAACTAATTTATATATTCCTATATATATACTATTATTATGTGGTACATTATATATTTAATTATATTAACATATTGAGAATTTCTTATTTGGGATTGCTTGAATTTATTCAATAGGATAAACTCATATTTTGGTTTACTAGGTGATCAATTATGGATTGATGTTGACGGGGTGATCCATGTATACACTACAAGAAATCCCACCTTTACCAACGCTTATATCCCAATGGTTTAGATAAAAAATTGGGAATGGCTATGTATACCAATGGTTTGTATAAATCACTGGTATAGGCCATACTATACATAAATTCCAAATGGTTTTTAAAAACCGCTGGGAATGTTTTCCTCAAAATGCAGATCGGGTGTCTGGTTCCCCCTCCACTCGATTTCACGTCCCCCTCCACTTGATTGGTTCCCTAAATCAAATCTCTCTCTTCCCTAGCTTGCAAAACTTCTTCCACTGATAGATCCATCTTCAATCAAGGAATTTTTTTCGTCTACACTAAAAATATGTAAGTGATACCTTGGTTTTGTTGTTTTGTAACTATTTCTTATTCCATGGTTTTGTTGTTCTGAAACTATTTTTTTCACTTTTGATCTGGCAGAAAGGAGAGCTCTGTAGACATTAATAAAGGTTGTGGGTGGTCATTTAGGATGTAAGATACTATGCCTAAATTTTACATGATATATCCAATACTATTATAGATTTATGTTCAATTTAATTATATTTGAAAAATTATGTTGTTTAATAAGATTTTTTGAATAGTTGTGATAATGACTATATGGTATAAGGGTTCACAAGGTTTTTATAAGGGTTGGTGTCTAAGATAATCTGGTGTCCATGGAATGTACATAGAGTACATGACTTGGATAGCCATGTAAATATACCTGGCCCATACCTTATGGTGTAAAGTATGTTTGACCAAATGGGGTGATGAAAATGTCCCATTTAAAAATGCCTTTGTTTCATGGGTATGCCCATATGATGTGTTTTCCATACTATAAAGTGTGTAGTAATTAGCTCACCCAAAACCCTTTCATCCTCGAAATCCACAACTACATGGTTAAATAGAGGAACCCATGTTCTAATGTCATGCCTAACCTAGTTTCTATCTCACCTCACCTAAACATAAACTAGAACACCGGTTGAATGCAAGAACTTAACCTAAACATACACTATAATATTGGTTAAATGGAATAACCCATTCTCGTTACTGAATTAAATACACGTATGAAAAAAACCCATCATTAATGAAGATCCCTATAATGCATAGGCTATTCACAAAGCATGTATCCCTTAAATGTCATGAAATTCTAGTAGGCACTGATATAATGTGTTCATGTTTACAGATGGAAGCTTCATAGCTTGGGATAATATATTCTCATAACTATAGAGTGGAACCCCATTCAGTGTTTTGAGGTCAACCCAACTCCACACATGAAAATGATGTTCATTATTCGTCAATAAAACCAAGATAAATATATAAATGGTGATTCATATCAGTATCATTAATAGATTTACTTAATAATTATTAATCAATTAGGGTGTTATCTCGATACCTCCCTTGTTGGATTTCAAATTCAATTATCCTTTTTAACACCAATTTGAGGAATCTCTTCATTTAAAATTATGTGTTGGTTATAGGATATTCTTATATCATTATCTTCTATATGAGTTGGAGATATTTAATTAGAAATTTCAAAACCCTCCATAAAAATTCTACTTCTAACACAATAATATTCTTTTCGAAACCCACCTATTTAATTTTAGAACACTCCGAAGAGTCTTATTACATAAGGAAACATGATTTTCTTCATCCCTAAAGGTCGTGAATAACATCGGATATTACAAAAATATGTCATAATTTTTAGCATTTGGAGTAGAGGCATAATATTTGCGTTTTTTTGAAAAAAAATCATATTTAAGATATTTTTAATTTCAATTTCATGTTTTCATGGTGGGGAGGGGGAGTGTGCATGTGGGTGGGGGATGGGGTGGTGTGGGGGGGCTATCCAGGTGGGGGCTGGGTGGGTTGTCCATGTGGGTTAATGGTTGGCGAAGTGTCACAACCATTATTTAATTATTAGGTATTTTTTATATTTTTTTTGGAATTTTAGTTTTCCCTTGTATTCAATTTAGTGTTTTTAGAGAAAATATAGTATTTTTACCCCACACTATGTGGTTCATGTTTGGAACACAGTTTAGTGAAACTGTGCCATATCCTAAGGGAAACCAGGCACCCGGGACAACATTTTTGACGTATATGAGTTAACCCCACCTCAATCCGATGCACAGTCTGGCAGGTATCACTTAAAGTGTCTTAATTTTATTTGAAATGGACAATATTTTACGTGAAAAAAACATACATATGGAAAACTAATCAAATGAATTTGGATTGTGCTGATAATTTAGGACAACGATCCATGGGTCATTTTTGATGTGTATGACCCAACTCCACCTCAGTCCGATGCACAATGTGGCTGGTACCACTCAAAGTGTATCACTTTTATTTGAAATGGACATGATTTTATGTGGAAAACACAATTGGCATACATAAAACTAACCAAACACATTTAGATTGTGTTGATACATTATAACTATGATCCATGGATAATTTGTGACCGGTATGAGTCAACCCCGCCTTAATTCGAGGCATGGTGTGACCGGTATCACTCAAAGTGTCTCACTTTTGTTTCAAATGGACAACATTTTATGTGAAAACAACAACTAGCATATAGTAAACCAATCAAACACATTTGGATTATGTTGATACATTAGAACAACGATCCATGGGTTATTTGTGACATGTATGAGTCAACCCCACCTCAATCGGAGGAACGGTGTGACCGGTATCACTCATAGTGTCTCTCTTTTATTTGAAATGGACATTATTTTAAGTGAAAACAACAACTTTCATATAGAAAACTGACCAAAAAATTTCATCTTGTATTGATACTTTAGGAAAACGATACATGTGTCATTTGTGACATGTATGAGTCAACCCCGCCTCCATCTGATGCACGGTGTGGCCAGTATCACTCTAAGTGTATCAATTTTTTTTGAAATGAACAACATTTTAATTGAAAACAAGAACTGACATACAGAAGACTGACCAAAAGTATTTGGATTGTGTTGATACTTTTGGAAAAAGATCCATGGGACATTTTTGACGTGTAGGAGTAAACCCCATATCAATAGGAGGTGCAGTGTGGCTGGTTCCACTCAAAGTGCCTCACCTTTATTTGAAATGAACAACATATAAAGTGAAAACAATAACTGGAATATTGAAAACTGACCAGACGCATTTGGATTGTTTTGATACTTTAGGATAATGATCCATGGGAAATTTTTAATGTTCACGAGTCAACCTCGCATCAATATGAGGCACGGTGTGGCCAATAACACTCTAAATGTCTCTCTTTTGTTTAAAATGATCTTTATTTCAAGTGAATACAACAACTGGAATACGAAAAACCAACCAAAAGAATTCATATTTTTTTATACTATAGGAAAACGATCTATGACTCATATGTGACATGCACGAGTCAACCCCACCTCATTCTGAGGCACGGTGTAGCCGGTATCACTCTAAGTGTCTCTCTTTGGTTTAAAATGGACATCATTTTATGTAAAAACAACTGGCATACGTAAAACTAACAAAACGTATTCAGATTCGATTGATACTTTAGGACAACAATCCATGAGTAATTTGTGACGTGTATGAGTCAACCCCGCCTCATTCCGAGGCATAGTGTGCCCGATACCACTCCATGTGTCACAACATTATTTGCAATGATCAACATTTTAAATAAAAATAACAACTGGCATACAGAAAACTGACCAAATGCATTCTAAATGTTTTGATAATTAGGAAAACGATCTTTGAGACATTTGTGACATTTATGAGTCAACCTTGCCTTAATTTGAGGCACAGTGTGGCCGACATCACTCTAATTGTCTCTCTTTTGTTTAAAATGGACACTATTTTAAGTAAAAATAACTGACATATGATAAATCGACCAAACATATTCAGATTGTGTTGATAATTTATCACAACGATCCATGGTTAATTTATGACATGTACGAGTCAACCGAACCTCAATCTGAGGCCCTGTGTGACCGGTACCACTCAAAGTGTATCACTTTTATTTGAAATGGACAACATTTTAAGCGAAAATAACAATCGGAATATAGAAAACCAACCTAACACATTTGTATTATGTTGATAAATTAGTACAACCATCCATGGGTCATATGTGATGTGTACGAGTCAACATTGCCTCAATCAGAGGCACGATGTGGGGAGTATCTCTCTAACCGTCTCTCTTTTGTTTAAAATGGACAACATTTTAAGTAAAAAGAACTGGCATATGAAAAACCAACCAAAAACATTCGGATTGTGTTGATACTTTATTTCAATGATCCATGGCTCATTTGTGATGTGTAAAAGTAAACCCC
This sequence comes from Viscum album, assembly GCA_963277665.1. Taxonomy (NCBI): domain Eukaryota; kingdom Viridiplantae; phylum Streptophyta; class Magnoliopsida; order Santalales; family Viscaceae; genus Viscum; species Viscum album. The sequence continues at coordinate 215,097,903 of OY728158.1, forward strand.
ACCTCAATCCGAGGCACGGTGTGGCCGGTAGCACTCTAAGTGTCTCTCTTTTGTTTAAAATGGACACTGTTTTAAGTAAAAACAACATACATACAAAAAATCAACCAAACATATTCAGATTGTGTTGATACTTTAGCACAATGATATATATGTCATTTAGGACGTGAATGATTCAACCGAGTCTCAATCTGAGGCCGGGTGTGGTCGGTTCCACTCAAAGTGTCTCAATTTTATTTGAAATGGACTACATTTTAGGCAAAAACAACAACTGGCATACAGAAAACAAACCAAACACATTCAGATTGTGTTAATACTTTAGGAAAATGATCCATGGGTCATATGTGATGTGTACGAGTCAACCACGCCTCAATCCAAGGAATGGTGTGGGAGGTATCACTCTAACTGTGTTTGTTTTGTTTAAAGTGGACATCATTTTAAGTAAAAACAACTATCATACGGAAAACTGACAAAACATATTCGGATTGTGTTGACACTTTAGCACAATGATCCATGGTCCAGCCTCACACAATCCACTTCTCATGTGAGGAACTCCTACCCCTATTCTAAAAAACATGACATTTAATATGTAAAGGACAAGTATATTCCTGAAGTCTGAAAAGTTCATTGATACACACCCATTATCATCATCACTATGTTCAAAGACACCCGTCCCAATCCATGGGACATTATATTTGGGTGGGGTTGAATTCATTTATTCATTTCATTAATTGGGTTATTAGATTATAATTTCTGAACACAATTGTGTATGTGTTATACAAAATGAAATTTTGTATGTATTCTTAATTATGTATCACATATAATTACGTTTTCAGATTTTAATGTATTGTATTCATAATTGATTATTGTATTATGTATCCTTATTTTGTGATTCTGCATTTACTGCTGTACAATTCACATAACAGCACATAGATCAGGACTCTATTGTGTGAATTGTACAGCTAAGCCTATTCCAACAGTTTTAAACCATTGTTATAGGATTTTTATATACATTTTACCAATATTTACCAATAGTTTAGATAAAACCATTGGTATAGTGTAGATTTATTTACATATACCAAATGGATCTTTGAAACTATTAGTATATGTATACTTCCACGGATTACTTGGCTACAGTTTATAAAACCATTGGTATAATTTATACCAACGGTTTTATAGCCTATACCAATGGTTTTCAACCGTTAGTATACCTTTCATTTCCATTATTTTTAGTTATAAACATTAATAAAAAAAATTAATAACATAATTTATGTTCCATAATGTTATTGGTTATTTGTTGAAATACTATATTTCAATAAAATTAGTGCATTAAATTTGAAAATGTATTCCTATATAATCTCAATTATTGATGAAGTCATAGAAATACAAACTACCTATTTCTAATAATGTTTATGGAAAATATTAGAAAAGGTTTCTTGGTTGCGTGTGGAAATATATAGTATATATGTGAAAATGGTAGTCCAATGAACTCATGAGATACTCTATTATCTACCTTTTTTCTTATATGGGTAAAAATTATTATAGGTTGTCCAAATATCATTGACCCAAATATAATATAAGAATGACATTTATTTTTCTGTAAATTTGGAAACTATATGATTTATATTAGGTATTTTTATAGTATTTTCTATTAAATCTTACCATTATAGTGTTTCATTTTTCACTAAAAAAATATTGATGTGAAAATTATGAATATAAGTTTTCATGATGTCATTTATTATTATTGAGAACTAAGCCCATATCATGATAATTTTCCAATAAATAACAAAATGTGCGTGGTTAATTTATAATTTTTCTCACTGAATAATTTTGTTACAAAAATATATTATATGAATATCGATGAAATATTCCATTTAAGATTAATAAACCTACCATAACAAATAGTTTTATTGATTTTTATCAATTACCATAAACTACTTGAGAGTTAACAGACATGGGGGTTCATTTATTTGAGGTTTCTAGTTTGTTGGATTTAAATTAGTTATTGTATAAATGATATTTTTTGTGTTGGGACATCATGTTTATTTCTAAAACATATATAAAATTAGAATATTGATTTTTTAAAATGTAAATGCATGGTGGTCATTATTGATGTTACATTTTAATTTAAATTTTAAACATAGAAATATTATACACATAACATTTTTATTTGTTGCTTACCAATTTATATTATTAATCATATGATATAATATAGAATTTTAAATTATTTTTAAAAAATTTACTCATCATATAATTATAAACATAACCTATTTTTTTATTTTATTTTTAGTAAATATATTTTTATGGATACAAAATTTTCTTTGTTAATAGAATGTTTATGATTCATAATATAAAAAATTATTGGTAAATGTTGAGGCATTGTTTTTTAATTCGATAAAATATTGACTAATGATCACCCCAATATAATTTAATGAGTACATAATTTCATTCTATAGAGAACATGAATGAATTTTAATCAAATAAATAATAGGTAACATTATTTTAAGTAGTCTCATTAATTTCCATGCCACATATAGGTTTCAATGAATTGATAGGAATAATTTATTCACATAACATTGATATAATATCATTTAAATTAATTTTTTGTATATTTAGTTTATTGATTGAAAAAAATTCATTATTTTATTTGGTAACATAATCATTGTGTTATTGATTATGAATGCAAGGTGATGCATTTTTCTATTAGGTGAGTTGAGATGGGCGAGGTAATGTTATTTATTTGAATTTATTTTGTTAATTGAAATATTAATTTTCTTATTATTTATAATATGCATTATAAATGTGGGATTTCGTAATAATTAGTCATTTCTGCATTCCATTTTGTGAATTTTTTGATATGGTACTATTAGTTTCATTATGGGAAGATATCCTAAGGGGGGGTATGAAATAGGTTGTGCTGCATTTGAAACCATAACCCTCAATGATAATGATATAAAATTAGTAAAATATTATTCTCATATATAGAGAATATTAATTTGATATATAATATGACAAAATTTTTTTATTCACGAGAAACGATATATATTTAATGAGAATACACCTTATGGTGTACTGATCTACACAACAATATTAAGTACATTACATGAATAAATATTATAGAATAATCAAAGTACCTCTAGATTAAAAATATCTCACAACATATAAATCATAGTAATCACTTAGTCAAAAAAGGCCTACTGATCTTCAGTTTTTTTATTATACTATACAACAGTAATGAAGGTTCATTATTTTATCGTAATAGTCAGTTTTATTCAATATTGATTATATACTCTTTATATTGATTAGAATTTTTTTATATGTAAATGACGGGTGGTACCCTCTCTAATTATCCATTAATATCATTCTTTAATTGCAACTATAAATTCTCTATCTCCTTTGTAGTTCATGTAAAAAAATCAATTACTTTCACATACTGAGATTCAATCAACATTATGTAACTCTATGATTAATTGACAAACATTATGATCATGAACCTTATCCTTTATACTTATGACATACTATATGATATCCAATTAATTTTAAATACTTCTTCATATTTCCCTTTAAAACCTCTATAATCAAACAATAAAAAATTATTTGAAATCTAGTGGCATAAACTCATTATCAAATAATAATAGTAATTACATTATTATTCTTCCTAAATCTATTATCATAAAAAATCATTGTAAAATAATTTATTTTAATCACTAAATCACTACCTGATAAAAATTGAGAAATATACCACTGAATTCCATATCAACATAACTGTAATCATTATGGTCTAATTATCTCTTCATGGAAATAATCTATTTCCAGATTTACACATGGTCTGATGGATGCAGACCTATTACTACAATCCATATTCATGAAACCATACCTCTATCTAAAATAATAATTATAGAATATCTATATTTTTATTATGTAATTGATATTGGATCTATTTATCTTATTTTATCCCCCCCATTTTGATCATCCCCACGTGAAAAACCCAAAAAAAAATCTTCCTTATCTATCTTCACTCTTCCATCAGCTAAATTAAAACTCTGCACTCTATCCAAACTCATATTCTCCTCTCCTTCAATGTCACCCCTCGTGTGTACTGTACAATTTCAATTACTCTATCTAAATTAGGCTTGTGCTACACATTTTATTTAAGAATTACTTTATTTTTCAGGCCAATATCAAATCTATGTTCTCATAATTTGTAACATTGGGAATTATTTCCCTCTAACTGTTGGTTCTTACTTAGTAAGTATAATTCAATATCTATCTTTTCCTTTCATTCTTTGGTTTCAACACACTATAATCATCTCAGTTATTATCTCTTTATCGTAGTCATATGTTGTAGTTAAATAATAATTTTGTTTCCTCATAATATAAAAACCATAATAATTGTGCTAATTCACACAAAAATTACACTCTATTTCTGATCCATAGAGTAGATGATTTTTATTAAGAATTATAGAGTCTAATTACCACACAATTGGCTGTCAAATATTCAATGGATTTAATATTCAATTAGCATAATTAAAAATAAATTCTATATTTTCTGTGTAACATATGTGATCCAAATATTCTTAAAAAACACAAATAAAATCCACTAAAACCACATGATTTCTCCCAGATCTCCTTGGGATGGGGACTAACATAAAATATCATGTTATATTTTCAGGGAATGAATTTTACACTTTAATATATAAATTATTCTCGGAAAATAATCTGTCATTAAACTATTATGACCCATCCATTTTATGAAATTCAAAAAGAAAGACAAAAAATAATAAAAAATAATTTATAAAATGAAAAATAATGAAATAAACTCATAAATCTCTCAATATTAATTTATAAACAACAAAACAAAAATAACCTCATAATGAAAATATATACAAGAATGAAAGTTAATCCAAAATTGACTTATGATGAAGGAATGTCTAGGAGGAATGGTTAAAGGGAAAAAAAACCCCTTTGACTATCTCTAGTGCCTCCATATCTTATGTGGGGACCAATCTCAATCACATAAATCAATAAACAAAACACTAATGTGATCCAATTACAACCAGTACATATGTACTTGAAAAGCAAGAAAAGTGAGTCTTCATGTCCACATATGTGTATTTTTAATGAATAGACCTCAATACTCATTGGAAAATTACTAACAGTGTCTCAAAACTATAATGATATAATGTGTTGATTATTTAAAGATTCTACAAATTTATTATAATAAAAGTTAATATAGTTTTAGTAGTGTAGAAACAAATAAAAATAGTAAATAAAATGTGATTACATATATTTAATAAAGTACAAAAAATCCATTAACCCTTATACTAGGAGGTTGAATACCTACAGAAATCGATTTGATCCTTATAAAAGACTCTAATATAATAATCAGTTCCATCATGTATGGTTAAAATAATACTACCTATATATAAATCATATATATACATATACATACCCTCATATATGAGTAGATGTGTGTATAGAATTTATAGTCCTAGTGACCTGTCCCATAAAAATATAATTCATCCTAACCAGTCAATGAAATATTGAAACACAACCAATGGAATAGGAGAATTGGTGTATCCACTGAGGGAAATATTTCAGCATATCCAATATATAAAATATCTTTAAATAAATTGTACATTTGTTTTGGTGGATCATGATCATAAAATATATGACAATAATTAAAGGTATCAATTCAATAATAATTATTACTATCAAAAAAATAAACATAACATAAAATAAGTGATAAATATGCATAAAAAACGTATCCATATATAACAACCAACATTATTTGTATAATTATGAAAGAACATTATAAATACAAATAATCATCCATATAGAAATATAATAAAAACATATTCATTATTAATAAAATATAACTACCAAATTATTTACCCTGTTATATTTAAAAAGTTATAAAATGATTTTTACAACATGAAAGTACAACCATATTCAGTATAAAATCAATCTTAATAATATGTGGTCATAATATAAATCAATATAAAATATAAGAAGTAATTTTAGAAGAAAATTATTATAATTTATATATATAATCATGAAATAATCAACCATGATTTATATATCTATGTCACTGTGGACTTATGAACTGAATGTCATCAATACATGTCAGATGAACATAAATGAATATATAATTATATATAACACTATAATAAGTAATATAAAAGGGATAATAAAATTAAAAAAATGATCTTAAGGAAATATAATTTTGATGTGTATATTATTTATGAAAATAAAAAATTTACATGATGAGTCGGGCTAAAGGTAGGGGGACTTTCTCATCGGGTTAGTATTTTTAAAAAGATTCCCTAAAAAATTGATTTTTCTTCCATTTCCATTTTTTCTAAAAAATAACCAATTTTATTTGATTTTATATATTTATTTTTAAAATACATTTTCATCAAATTTTTCTTTTTATAAAATGGTTTGAACGGAATGTTTTCCATTTTTCAATCGAGTTACATTTTTATTTTTCTGACAAAATTACTGAAGGAATGTTTATTTATCTTTTATGGAATGAGTAGCTTTTCCAGCTATCACAATTCTAGAATGATTTGAATATTACTTTATCATTTTACATAGTTGTATTAAAGTAAATTGGATTCATTATGATATGAAAAGTTTCTATTTTTTAAAATGTAATTTTTAAAAGAAAAGGGTATTTTGATGTTTTTATATTTCAAATAAAAAGGGTTTCTAGAAAACGTTCTATGATGAAATGGTGTAAGAATAAATTATTTTATTAATGATATGGTACATGATAATTATATGAAAACGATTAACATGATATAGTTTACATACTGGGTTTACACCCCTTATAGATAATGAATGGGCTCGATTTAGTTTTTATGAATGGGTGGGAAACACTATAGCTTAAGAAAAATGATTGGGCCCAATATAGCTTTTATAAATTGTTAGACCCATTTTATATCTCCAATTCATTGGTTATTGATTATATTATGAAGTTAGTTTTATTGGAAGTCATTTTTATAGTTTTACCAGTTACGAGGTTTTGGAAATGGTTTTATCAATGTGATTCTCTAAGATTCCAAAAAGATATTTTTTTACCTTTTGGTTGGTTTTTTGAATTTTTTTGAGAGTAAAGTGTGTGTATTTTTTTCATGAAAATGTTTTGTTTCATACTATAAAATGACATTGATGATAAAGGTAATTATTACATAGATGTTCATGTTTTTACTAGGCTAATGTATTTATTCATTTTATGCCCCTTCTTGAGATTTTTGGGTGCTCATCCCATGTTTTTAAACAACTTTTATAGGGTTTAAGGATGGATGAAGGAAATGAATAATTAAATTATAAAGTCATGAATATTTTTCTCAAAAACAACTCAGGTGTTCTTTTAATTTTATTTTACTCTATAATAATATATATTTCGTATAGGTGTTTAAAATGTAATATTTGAGTTTTTATATATGATTATAGACATAATACAATAAATTTATCTATTACAAATATTCCCACGAATGTAAGAAAGTCAATTATTATTCTAAAACTATAATATGTAATTATAAAGAATGATTCATCTCCAAAACACCTAAGAATTCATCCTCAAAATAACATAAATAGATACAATTTCAAGAATGAAAGTTAAACCCTCAACTGATAAAAAAATTCAATAAAACATAATCATTATATATTTAAAATCATAACATATTGCATTAATGATTCCATTATCAAGGTAATTAGATAAAATAAAAATACAACCTCCCCATCATATTACTTGTTATCTCTAATAATTTCCTTGATACACTCTCATATGAATAAAATGCCCTTCAGTATCTAATTTAATATTGATATATTCATTATATCCATGTTAAAGAACCAAATATTTAAACTCAAATCTCTAATCTCAACAAATTTTGGATTCTAAATCACTAAAATAAGACCTAATATTCATGGAATAGCCTAAACACCCCTCTAGTAATATCCTAAAAAATACATCTGATTCCTAATTCCTAATACCAAATATAGTCTAAATGATAAAAACCAACCAAGGATCATATTCGTAAAAACAAATATAGTAAATTATTATTTTTAAATACACCAACATCAAGTGTTTTTAAATATCTTGAAATTCCCCATCACACTTCGAAAGTGTAATCTTAAATAAAAAATCATGTCTAAATCACCTAGAGTGAGAAATACAAAAAGTTTTAAGAAAATTTCCATTATTGTCTAAATATAAAAAATTAATCAAATTAAAAACTGAGATAATTCCCACTATTATATTTCACTATTCCTATTAAATAGTGTTCCTTCCATTATGTTTTTTTCAATGAAACATATTTACGAAGAGGTTTAAAAAATAAATTTTCAAAAAATAACATAAAAATTAATTTTAAAAAATAGAATATGTTATACAGGACATTTTATAAAAAACATCAGTTTAAAAAACGTTCTACTTACCTTTTTTAATAAGGTCTCATTACTTATAAAATGGGTATATTTCAATTTGTATGTATATTAATTTTTGTCATTTAAAAAATATGAATTGAATTATATTTCAAAATCTATATTTATTTTTTGATTTCAAAATAGAAATTACATTCCAGAACATATTTACAAATTTAAACCCATATAGTTATAAAACTATTTTAGCAAAACCATTTATTTTTAGAAATCCAAAAATGTCATAACAATTTAAAAAACTGCATTTTTTTAAAATTGAATGACATGTAATACATTTTTATGGGAAAAAATATCTCTATCAAAACATATCTTCATTTAAAAAATATTCTGTTAAATAAATATATCTATTTTTTAAAATCATATTATAACCAGTTTCCTTTACTTGATGACCGAATTAGTCTTATTATAGCCACTCTTACTAGGAGACATAGGTTCCCCTTAACATTTGACGATAAGAAAAGACTAGCATGTTTGAATTCTTATTTTCAAAACCATTTCCAGTGGAACATCAATATATAGGTATAAAGTTGCATACTCTCTATCATGATATAAAATGTTTCAAATTATAATGTAATTTATAAACTAACATCATGCTCAATAACTAGAAACACTACATGTTTGTTAATCCCCAAAAATAAGTTATTTCCTAGTTGAGTCCTATATAAAAACTATGATTTACAATCCATAATTCCCATGAAAAAGGATCTCTTTAACATAATATTTCAACAAAAAACAAATACAACTATTAGTAACCTGAAATTAGATTATATATATGAATATGATGCCTATTTATTAGTTTCATATTTTGAAAATACAATAATAGATCATATATAAACATCTCATATAACCTCATATTTAATCTTTGATTACACTTAATAAGATATGTGACCAGAATTCATATAAAAACTTGAATCACTTCTACCACTACCCTAGTAGGTATCCCAACAATGATGGTATATCAATTGGAATTGTGAATATCAATATATATTAGAGAAAAATTTACAATTTTTACTATAGAAATGATCCATAATCAATCTCTATCGGAAAACCAACATAAACCATTTTTATTTTTAACATTATAATAAAAAACATAAACCATAAAAGGAATAAATATAATAAATAAGACTTTAAATAGATCATTACTCACACTATATCATCTTATAAAAAAAATTTAAATGACCCACTAATGTTATCCAAAAGAAAAATGTACTAGTAGATACCGGAAAACCAATTATGATGAGTCTACATGTACAGAAATGAGTCTTTGTAAGGTTTTATCACAAATACTCGTTAGGGATGTAACTAAATTGTTACAACATTGCAGAGATATAATGTGTGTATAATCATAAATTTTTACACATTAACATTAATATATGGTAAAATAGTTTTATATTCATTTATAAAATAAGATTATCAAATCAATTGTGAATCAACACATTGATTAATATGAACTACATATCAATACACTCTATACTAAGAGTGTTTATACCTATACTACCTACTTTGTTTCTTAGTGAGTAATATGGGATGATAATCAATGCCATTCCCAATGTACGACAACACTATTACATCTAAATAACTCTAAAATGTCCCCATACTCACCCACACATATGAGTATATGTGTGTAAATTAATCAGGGTCCCAATAACCTATCTCATTAAACTATAATTAGGCCCAGAAAATCTAAAACCTCTTACATCCAATACTATGGAATAGTTGAGTGGGTATAATAAGATAGTTAAATTTGATAACCCTTCCCAAGTACAAATATCCATGGAGTAGTAATCCTCTCCCACACCTATGTAAATGTAATCATTAAACCCATTCCCATAACGTTTTTTCTATTAGGGGATGATGCACATACTCAATAATTAAACAATAAAAATTAGAACTTACCTTGAAATATGTATACTCACTATAAATGAAAAAATATTATATTTAATATGTTTTAACTATACATAAAAAATTACAAGTCAAAAAAACAAACATTCATGGTACAATCAAGAAAACATATTCTTAATACAAATAAAAATTCATATTAGAATGAATTAAATATTTCACCATGAATGAGACAATATAATAATGATATAATTAATCATGATATTTTTGACACAACATGAGCATGATTTTAAAAATATAAAGGAAAAACTATTCTAAAGATATATCCAATTATAAAATAATTTATAAATAATATAAATAAATACATTGTATAAGATATAATTGAATAAGTAATGGTCACACATTCAAAAAAAATAATTATGTATATTAATGATTTATTAAATACCATTGACAATTAATGAAAATTAAAATGTGATTTCAAAAAAGTAATTCTATTCAAAATTGATTTATGGAATATTATTATTATATAATTATAATATTATTTTAGTTAAGGAGATTATGATTTTTAAAATAATTTAAATTATGGGTGTGTTATGATACCAAAATGTGAAATTTTTCCCATAAAAAATCAATATTTAATGCCGACCATAAATCATGGTTTATAAGGGTTCATTTAAATTTATAAAATGATGATTTTAAAAACATGGATATGTTTTATAATGATGGGGATTTATTTTCTATATCAGATAATTATATTAGTGTTGTTTATAGAAATGTCGGTTTGCAATTAATATTGAATTAAAAGATTTAGTTTATGATGGAATTCAAGAGATAATGTACAATTTAAATTATCAATCCTCCTAGTTTAGAATGGATATTATATTAATAAATTATACACTTAATATGTTTCCAATGAAAAGATGGACTTTATGAAAAACATGACATCAATGTTCCCTCATATCCATGATTAGACCGTGAATATGGTGGATATTCCGGATGATATGTTGACTTGTCCATCATGGACATCACCACATGTTTAGGATAACACTCATTCTTATAGAATACATGATGTTGGATGTGGTTATGGATATGGATCTTGTTATAGATATTATTATTAATGATATTTTAATTTTAATTATAGTTTGATTTTGTGTGTGTTTATTCAATATAACTTACTTAGTTCTATATGTGATATCCCCTTGATATGTGTTTATAAATTAAATAAATATTTTTCTTTATTTATGAATTATTATAATTATTGAATGTAATGTTTCATTCAGTTGTCTAAATGTTCTATATTGGAAGTATGCTTATAATAGAATCAGGTGGTAATTTTATTCTCAAAAGGTAAAAAAATGTTTTTTATATTAATTTTTCCAGACCAGCATGTTTTTATTTTCAATTATTCAAAATTTATTTAATTATTAGTGGGATTATACTAGGATTTAGTTGACACCATATATACCAACAATTGTTTGTATATAAACTTGTATTTTACTATCATGTTTTTCAAGAATGATTGATTCTTATAGTTTCATGGTGTTGACCATGGATCATTCCCAGAGTCATGAAGATGGTTTTATATTGCATTTCCATCAGAAAATTAAACATATTTGTGTATAAAATTTTTGTAGTATCATGTTATAGTTATGTATTGTCACGACCCGTCCTCGGGGCCCATGCCGTTACTACCCCAAGCCCGCCTTCCATAGGCCATGGGCTGGCGACTAGCACTAAAGGCGTAAATCCCAATAACTGGGAAGGCATTGCCTTTATAAAAGTAAACAAAACACCACATTGTACAAGATGAAGTAAATCACTAAGTACAAAAGAAAGTTCTGAAAAGTAAAAGGGCCAGAATACAAACCCAACTAAAAAAGTACAGCTACAACTGAATGGAAGTACAACAGAAAAGACAAGCAGCTGGAAGAATAGAAGTAGCTCCTGGGTCATCCAACTCGGATCCTACCTGAAGGGTAGGTACAGATAGCGTAGCTCCTGGATCATCCACCATAGATCCTACCTGAAGGGTAGGTACAGATAGCCTCCACAACTCTCTCGTCCGTCGACCTCCTCTGTGTATCGTCTCGTCGTGAATTCCACCTATGGATACTGACTCGTCATGAAGTCCACCTCCAGGTACCGTCTATTCCTCGAACACACGGCCTCTGTCAGCACTACCAGTCGTCTGTAACCAACACAACAAGGTACAGGCATATCCCGTGTAGGGGTGAGTATTCGATACTCAGTAGGGACCCCGAGACCCTCATGGTCTCACTAAATCCAACAAGGATAACCACAAAGAAGAATCTCAACAGATAACCCTTACATAGGTATAAGCACATACTTATACATAAGTTATCAAGTAACTGATCTCAATCATGACAAAACAAAAAGGTTATAAAATCAACGGTTAACCACTACCTAGGTATATGCCCATACATATACCTAAGTTATCAAATGACCCATCTCAATCATGAGGTAAACACAAAGGTCATAGAATCATCTCAAACCAGGATTTTCATTATCGAAAACGTAACTGCTAAAGAGCCCCGTCTCTGAAAAGTACATGGATCCTGTCACGACTCTGAGGTACTACTCACTAACCTAAGACTGCTGAGGTACTCTTCCTGTCGAGTACCGCGGGTCAGCCACCCAAACACAGTAGTGCTTCCCGCCAGGGTCTGCCACCCAAACATAGTAGTGCATCCCCCCTAATAGCCTGTAGAGTTACTTCTCCTGTCGAGTATCGCGGGTCTGCTGCCTGCTACCAGGCACTCCATCCGCCGTGGGTCTGCATCCAAACACAGTAGTTCTCTGTCCACTGGGCTAGTCAACTCACTCCAAGTCGAGTCGGTCAAGCAGTCGTCAGGTCTCAGCTGGCTACACAGTATCCATACTCCGTACGCTTATCTCCGATAGGGTCTGCTCCATGAGCTACAAGTCAATACTCCAAGTATCAAAAATTCCCACGAAAAAGTATCTCAAAGTACCGCCTCGTCCTAGGGGTCTCAACGCAACAGACGACGCTTCAATCGGCTGCCCGGTCTGTGAGTTATTAGCCTTTTTGTCCCAGGGGCATGGTTGGTTTCGTGTGCAAACCAACCCAGACGCATCTCAAATGTACCCCGAACTCTCATAGGGTACACTCATAGGGACCATTTCTCGACGTGATCACCAATTCCACTGACGGTTCGTCAAACAGACGTCCGGTCTAAAAGTTATCCTCTTTTCCGTTCTAGGGGTCTGGTTGGAGTTTGGGTTCAATCCAATCCAGAAACTATCCAACTACGTTCAAAACTCAAGAGAAGTATGCCAAATGTTACATATAATCAAGAGTAATCCAACAAAGTTGACGGCACGTCTATCGGACGCCCATATCTCAAGTAATAAGCATTTCCGCTCTGAGGGCCCGGTTGGTTTCGGGTTCGAACCAACCCGGCAGTACTCAAAGTTCTCCGAAACCTTGAGTGTAATATATATAAATTACCGTCTCGATCCAAGGATCCCAACACTACTGACGGTGCATCGATCGGAGGTCCAAATCCCATGTTATGGTGAAATGACTGAAAACAGTCTGAAATGGGGGTTTTGGGCCCGGATCGACCCTTCCCAAGACCCCCTGGGTCGGCCCGAACTGGGTCGACCCAAACCGGGTGCGGGTCCAGCCCATTTGGGTGTGGCCCGGCCCGATGGGCACGGCTCAGCGAGGTCGGCGCGGCCCGAGCCAGCCTGGGGGCCAATTGGCCTGGCGCGCACGCGCGGCCCGCATGGCCAGGTCGGCCAGCGCCGAGCTTGAGCGGAATGGGGGGGGGGGGGGGGGGGCTACCCTCCTTGATTGGAACCGTGGCCCCACATGGGGGGGCTGCTCCTGCCAGTGGACGCGGTTCTAGGCGCTATATCTCCCCCGAGTCCCGCGCGACTGTGGGACCGGTCACCTGCTGCCGCGGCTTCAGCCACGACGATCCCTCCTGGCGGCGCGCCGACATGGTCTTCCGCGGACCACTGGATGTGCTCTGGTGGTCCGTTTTTCTTGCCTTCTTTGCCAGTGGTCCTCTCGGGACCTGATCATCATTGAGAAGTATTCAAAATGCCTCTGAGGACCGTTCCGTCATTGCCCATTGATCCTCACATCAAATAAACAATATGCAGAGTCTTCGAATCGCCTCTGCGGCCCCAACTCCAGCCGCAGTTTCGTTCGACCTCAATGGCACGGCGCGATGGCGCCTTGCTCTTTTTCCAGTTCTTCTTTGTTTCTGTGCGGTGAGACAGCACCGCGTCACCTTAATTCAAGCCACAATGAGTATGACAACAAGGGGGAGGAGGGTAGGCCGTGTTTGTGCGGTCTGACCTCCTCCCGTTATAATGATAGAAAGCAGCCAACCATTATCAACAAAGTTCATTAAATAAAACTTGAACGAAGATTTAACCCCTACCTCGAAATTTACATCACACGTCGTCGAGTCGCGGTAGTCGAATGCCACGGTAGTCGGGTGTCACAGAAGAACGCTATCGATCCCGTCGAAGTCGAAAGAAGAAGAATAACGTTGTTGTTGGAGTCGGTCTCCACGGTCGGCGTCTCCTTCCTTGTCGCGGAAGAGGAAGTGGATAGAGCATTCCGGGTCCGCCAAGTCGATGTCCTTCTTCGGATTTGTAGCATTCTTCAATGAAGGATATGAAGAAGGAAGGCACGTTGTCGTTGGCGATGATCACCGCGGTCAGCGACTTCTCCCTTGACGTGGAGGAAGAGAAGCGTTGATGATCGTTCTTCATCAAGGGAGGATGTCGTTTCTTCATGGATGAAGGGAACTCTCCTCAAATCCTCCCAAAGTATTATCCAACCCCCAAAATCTCATAAATATTACCTCTTTTAAAGGATCTCCACACAATTCAAAATGAGTCAAGAGGTGAGACAAATAATTTAATAAGGTTATTAATTATCCTAGTCAGCCTCATTAATCTTGGGAGGTGGAGAGGCTCCACCACAATAAATGTGTGGAGTTTCCATGCATTTAAACTTGGGGGGGGTGAGTTATGGGGAGGTCAAGGGGGTTATGGGGGAGGTGAGGAGTTAGGGTCTCATGTGGGACCTACCCTACTAAACTCTCTCATGGGAGGATAGGTGGGTGTGGGCCCCACATCTAACTCTTTCTTTTTTTTGAAAATAGCAACCTTCCATGAATAAAATTGTGCACGAAAAATTTTATTTAGTTCAACTAAACCCCAAAAATTAAACCTCAACCCACTCAAAATGCAACTACAGTAAAGGTCCCCTTAAGAAATTACCGGCACTGCGGTTTCATCGGTGCTCTCGGATTTCAATTCTGAGCACCGGTTAAAAAGATAGAAAAACCCACTTGTTCGTTCACTGAATGTACCTGGGCTAAACAGAAATTGATTCCGGGCACACCGGGCCTCGGAATCAGGTGCCATCAGAAACTGCGCACTCGAAAAATTCTAAAGAAAATAAGAAAAAAGTTTCCTTCAAATTTTCGGGTCTTTACATTACTCCCACCTCAAGGATTTACATCCCCATAAAGCTTTTACACAATCTAGGGATAAAAATGTAGTACTGATCACGCATCTGAGCCTTATGCTCCCATGTGCTCACCTAGAGGTTCCAGTGCTACCAAAGAAAGCACAAAAGAGGAATTGACCATCCTCGTAGGACCCGCTCCTGTTGATCCTCAACCTCTACTAAAACCCCGCAAAATTCCCCCCATCGCCAAAGTATAGCTCCCCATGGTCGATGATATGCCTTGGGTCAAGCACGTATCTCCACAGTTGAGATACGTGGTAGTCGTCGTTCCCTTGTTGCAACTGAGGTGGATGGGTCAAGCGGTAACCCACCTTTCCTACCCTGATGAGGACCTTGAAGGGTCCGATGAAGCACGAAGATAACTTGTCGCCTCAACCAAAACTCCGTAATTCCACATCGAGGTGGGACCCGTAAGAAAATGTTGTCTTGATCCTCAAACTCTAGTGGTCTCTGCCTCCTATCAGCATAAGACTTCTGTCGACTCTGAGCTGTCCTCATCCGCTTTTGGATGACCTGGACCTTCTCTGTTGTGGCCTGGACCATCTCTGGTCCCACAAGAGCTGCTAATGTTTCTTCTTTTCTGAGAGGAGAAACTTGGTCTCATCCCCTGGATGAACCACATTCTTTTCCTAATGCACTCAATCCTGACATGAACGGTACATTCATGCCACAGACGACATCTTAAGGCCTCGACGTTACTACCAAGAGATCCAACCGTCACTCTCGCCTCCAAGGGTCGAGTCACACTATCAGAATCAGTGTGAGGTTACTATGTCTCCTCCTATAGAAATCGTAAAAGTGAGGGTCAAGTCAATAGTTTTAACTGGGACCTCTCAGTATCAACCAAACAAATGGACGTGAAAGTAATTGTCACAAGGACAATTGTCTTTCATTACTGTAGCTCGAAGTACAATGACACACAACAATGACAACAAGGAAACTAGAAGCACCAAGATCAAAGGTCCCATTCCTGGAACTAGTCCCGCTCTTTTCTGCCAGCTTCCGGAGCTCCATAGTCGTATGCTACTGCTGCCTAATGTTGAGCTCTCCCATGTCCACCTGTTCCCTACGGTTGGGGTGGAAATCCTGGTGGTGATGGTGGAAACACCTCTAAGCGTCGTCCACCTATAGCTACATGGATATCTCCCCTGTCTCAGTCTCCTGTTCCTTGCGGTATGCCTCGATCGAACCTCTGCCTTTTCATGGGAGGTCCTTCGTTTATCTACTGGTCATCTGTATGGTGTGTCAGACAGTCACATGCCATGAGACCAATCCCACCGCAAGATTAACACTATATGCTCCTAGTAAGTCGCTCTCCAGCCTAGGTGCCTCGCACACACGATCCTGTGTCATGCGGTCGACCACCTTTAGGTCTGTTCCTCTTGGACCTATGCGTCATTTGTCTATTTCCCGCTGTAGAAGACTCTGCCACATGCTGGATAGTGGTGGGTCCTGTTGCTGGAGACTGCTCAGCAAGGAAACTCTCCACTAATAGGGCTCACTCCAACACCCATGTCTGTGTCGGAATGCTATGAGAAACAAAAGAAGCTATAATCTCTCACCTGAGCCCCTGCTCGAAGGTTTGAGCCCGAAAGAACAGGTCCCGTACCATATCTGTGGAGTAGCGCGAGAGGTCTGTGAACCTCGCTGAGTACTGCGCCACCATCATGCTACCCTGCTGTAGATTCAATATCTCCTCTATACGCACCGCTCGAAGGGTGGCTGGTACAAACTCTTTCCGGAACAGGATCTCGAAGTCTTCCCACAGAAGTGTCACCTCGTCATGCATCTAGAGCATCAGGATCCACCATATACCTGCTGCTGCCTGATGGAGGATGGCAGCAGGGATCACCATGAAGTCTGCTGGCATCCCTACTAGCATGAAGACTCTCACCATAGCCTCCACCCAATCCTCAGCTGCCTGCTGGTCCGTCTCTCCCCTGAACCTGGGTTTCCTCTGGCAATGGAACTCGTGCAGGGCGCTCAAGTGACGTGCACTCTCTACTGCTAGGGAAGGTGGCATCGGTGACCCAACGTGTGGTTGTACCGCTTTTTCCTCTGTTGGTGCCTCAACTGGCAGAGGGCCCTGTACTAAGGCCTCATCGCTCGGCGGGCTGTCAGAACGTACAACTCTCGGGGCTCTAGGTGGTCGTCCGCGGGAAGGCATCCTGAAAGAAACAAACATGACATGGTCAAACTATTAATACCTGGTGAGCTGACCTGGTTTGAGATTAATTTTAAAAACTTTTGAAACACACACGCAATCGGTGTTTTCGTGCACAAAGTCGGAAATCAGTTGTCCAGGTCCTGGTGTATGGATACGTCGGCCGCCCACACCAATACTGGACTCCCTGAACTGAAAACCACACTTGGTACCCTTAACACTATTGCTTCATAGAAATAAAATTCCAGATTTATAAGTTATGTAGTAGAACTGATTCCTTTGATACCAATTTGTCAAGACCCATCCTCGGGGCCCGTGCCGTGACTACCCCAATCCCGCCTTCCATAGGCCAGGGGCTGGCGACTAGCACCAAAGGCGTAAATCCCGATAACTGGGAAGGCATTTACATTATAAAAGTAAACAAAACACCACAGAGTACAAGCGGAAGTAAAAAATCTAAGTACAAAAGAAAGTGCTGAAAGGTAAAAGGGCAATAATACAAACCCAACTGAAAAAGTACAGCTACAAATGAATGGAAATACAACAGAAAACACTAGCAACTGGAAGAAAAGAAGCAGCTCCTGGGTTGTCCACCTCAGATCCTACCTGAAGGGTAGGTATAGATAGCACAACTCCTAGATCGTCCACGACGAATCCCACCTGAAGGGTAGGTACAGATAGCCTCCACAACGCTCTCGCCTGTCGACCTCCCCCGAGTATCTTCTCGTCGTGAATTCCACCTCCGGATATTGACTCGTCTTGAGGTCCACCTCCGGGTACCATCCAGTCCTCGAACACTCGGCCTCTGTCAGTGCTGCCGGTCATCTGCAACCAACACAGTGAGGTGCGGGCATAGCCCGTGCAGGGGTGAGTATACGATACTTAGTAAGGACCCCGAGACCCTCAAGGTCTCACTAAATCCAACAAGGATAACCACAAAGAAGGATCTCAACAAATAACCCTTACTTAGGTATATGCCCATACTTATACCCAAGTTATCAAGTAACCCATCTCAATCATGAGGAAACACAATGGTTATGAAATCAACAGATAACCACTACCTAGGTATATGCCCATACATATACCTAAGTTATCAAGTGACCCATCTCAATCATGAGGTAAACACAAAGGTCATAGACTCAGCTCAAACTAGGATTTTTATTATCGAAACCGTAACTGCTGAAGAGCCCCGTCTCTGACGAGTACAGTGATCCTATCACAACTCAGAGGTACTGCTCACTAACCTAAGGCTGCTGATGTACTCCTCCCATCGAGTACTGCAGGTCATCCACCCAACACAGTAGTGCTTCCCGCCAGGGTCTGCCACCCAAACATAGTAGTGCATCCCCCCTAATAGCCTGCACAGGTACTTCTCCTATCGAGTACCGCGAGTCTACTACCTACTACCAGGCACTCCATCCGCCATGGGTCTGCACCCAAACATAGTAGTGCTCCGTCCACCGGGCAAGTCGACTAACTCTAAGTCGAGTAGGTCAAGAAGTCGTCAGGTCTCAACTGGCTACACGGTCTCCGTACTCCGTACACTCATCTCCAGGAGGGTTCCCTCCACGAGCTACAGGTTGATACACCAAGTATCACAAAGTCCCACGAAGAAGTATCTCAAAGGACCGCCTCGTCATAGGGGTCTCAACGCAACAGACGGCGCGTCAATCGGACGCCCGGTCTGCGAGTTATTAGCCTTTTCGTTCCAGGGGCCCGGTTGGTTTCGTGTGCGAACCAACCCAGCCGTATGTCAACTGTACCCAGAACTCTCATAGGTTATACTCATAGGGACTATTTCTCAATGTGATCACCAACGCCGCTGATGGTTCGTCAAACGGACGTCCGGTCTGAATGTTATCGGCTTTTCCGTTCCAGGGGCCCGGTTGGATTTTGGGTTCAATACAACCTGTCCACTATCCAACTGCATCCAAACCTCAGGCGAAGTATGCCAAAAGTTGTGTCTCATCAAGAGGAATCTAACAAAGTTGACGGGACGTCTATCGGATGTCCGAAGCTCAAGTTATAAGCGTTTCCGCTCTGAGGCCCCAGTTGGTTTCAGGTTCGAACCAACCTATCCATACTCAAAGTTCTCCAAAACCTTGAGTTTAATATATCGGAATGACCGTCTCGATCCAAGGATCCTAACGCAACTGACGGTATGTCGATCGGAGGTCTGAATCCCATGATATGGGCAAATGAATTAAAACAGTCCGAAATGGGTGTTTTGGGCCCGCACCGTCCCGGCCCGAGACCCCCTGGGTCGGCCCGAACCAGGTCCGGGTCCGGCCCAATAGAGTGCGGCCCGGCCCGGTGGGCACGACCCGGCCTGGACAGCGTAATCCAGTCCATCCTGGAAGGCCCGACCCAGCCTGGGGGACGGTTGGCCTAGCACGCCCGCGCGGCCCGCGTGGCCAGCTCGGCCAGTGCCGAGCTTAAGGGGAAAGGGGGGGGGGGGGCTGCCCCCCTTGATTAGAACCGCGAACCCACTTGGGGGGCCGCTCCTGCTAGCGAACACGGCACTAGGTTCCGTGTCTCCCCTGGGTCCCGCGCGGCCGCGAGATCGGTCGTCTGCCGCCGCGGCTTGAGCCGTGGTGGTCCCTCCTGGCGGCGCCCCGACATGGTCTTCCGCGGACCAACGGACGTGCTCCGGTGGTCCGTTTTGCCTTCCGTCTTCACCAATGGTCCTCTCAGGACCTTCTCATCACTGCAAAGTCTTCAAAACGCCTCTTCGGCCAATTCCGTCATCGCCAGTCGATTCGCATGTCAAATAAACAATCTGCGGAGTCTTCAAATCGCCTCTACGGCCCCGACTCTGGCCGCGGTTTTGTTCGGCCTCAACAGCACGGCGCGACGGTGCCGCCCTTTTTTTCCCGTTCTTATTTGTTTCCATGCGGTGTGATGGCACCGCGTCACCTTCGTTCGAGCCACAACGAGTATGACAGCAAGGGGGTGGGGGGGGGTCGGTCGTGTTTGTGCGGTCCGACCTCCTCCCGTTATAATGATTGCAAGAGTCCAACCATTATCAATGAAGTTAGTTAAATAAAAATTGAACGAAGATTAAACCCCTCACTCAAAATTGACGTCGCACGCCATCGAGTCGTGTAAGTCAAACGTCATGGTAGTTGGGTGTCACAGAAGAAAGCCATCGATTACGTCGACGTCGAAAGAAGATAAAGAACGTTGTTGTTTGTGTAGGTCTCCACGGTCGGTGTCTCCTTCCTGTTCGCGGAAGAGGAAGTGGGTGGAGAATTCCGAGACCGCCAAGTTGATGTCCTTCTTCGGAGACGTAGCATTCTTCAAGAAGGAGATGAAGAAGGAAGGCACGTTTTTGTTGGCGATGGTCACCGCGGTCAGCGAGTTCTCCCTTGACGTGGAGGAAGAGAAGAGTTGATGGTCGTTCTTCGTTGAGGGAGAAAGTCATTTCTTCGTGGATGAAGGGAACTCTCCTCAAATCCTCCCAAAGTATTAGCCAACCCCCAAAATCTCATAAAGCTTCCCTCTTTTAAAATATCTCCAAACAATTCAAAGGGATTCAAGAGGTGAGACAAATAATTAAATAAGGTTATTAATTATTCTAGTCGGCCTCATTAATCATGGGAGGTGGAGAGGCTCCACTGCAATAAATGTGTGGAGTTTCCATGCATTTAAACAAGGGGGGTGAGTTATGGGGAGGTCAAGGGGGTTATGGGGGTGGTGAGGAGTTAGGGTCTCGTGTGGGCCCTACCCCACTAAACTCTCTCATGGGAGGTTAGGTGGGTGTGGGCCTCACATCTAACTCCTCCTTTGTTGAAAATAACCACCTTCCATGAATAAAATTGTGCACGACAAATTTTATTTAGTTCAACTAAACCCCAAAAATTAAACCTCAACCCGATCAAAACGCAACTTTAGTAAAGGTCCCCTTAAGCAATTACTGGCACTGCGGTTTCATCGGTGCTCTCAGATTTCAATTCAAGCACTAGTTAAAAAGATAGAAAAACCCACTCGTTTGTTCACTAAACGTAACCGAGCCAAACTTCGGAAATTGATTCCAGGCACACCGGGCCTCGGAATTAGGTGCCGTCAGAAACCTCGCACTCACAAAATTCCAAAGAAAATAAGAAAAAAATTTCTATGAAATCTCCGGGTCTTTACATGTATACTTTTCCCATATTTTAAATAATGATCACAATAAAATGTTTTTTTTGTTTTTTTTTGATTTATTATTGAAATTGAAATTATAATATTTTATGAAATAAAAGGAAGTTCACTCTCATTGGTCATATTAATACATTTTTAACATCTTTCTTTCTAAAAGTGTTCGGATAGGACCCATGGGCCATATTTTTGTCCTAGTTTGGAATAATGTCCAGATACATTGGTTGGTTAGTGAAAAAAATATAACATGCCGTGTTTTTAATTATTAATTTTTTAATTAATTAGAATCCTACGATATATTTTATTAAACACACTAATTAGATAATCTTGGGTCACATGAAACGCTATGTTTAACTTATGTTACAGAGGACATAGATTTCTATTAAAACGATGATATATTATTAATATTATTCAAAAATAAACTTTATAACCTAGAAAATAAACATAGGGATATGATTTATAATTACTAATTTTTAAATACTATTTATAGTAGTTTTTTAAAAAAACAATATATATAAAAAGTACCAAATTTTTCAAAAATAATAATTATATGCATGAAAAATACTATTTTATGAGAAAATATTTTTTTAAAATAATTATAAAGTGAGTTTTTTAAAAATTTAAGAAATTTTTTTGATAAGATAAAAATCACTAATTTAATAACAACATCAAAATAATCTGAGGGTGAATTTTTTAGTATTTTTTGAAATGAATAATTTATTTTAATGAATTGTGAAAAAAATTATATTTTAAATGAAAACATCATTTTTGTTAAAATTAATTATAAAGCTAAATGTATTTTGTAATTATAATTGAAATATTAATTTTTTAATATATATATATATATATTAATAAAATTTAGGCTAGTGAAATCATTTGGATAATAAAATTTGAAATAAAAACATCATAATCTTTTGAAATTTTTCTCATTGATAATCGTTTTCTCGTTGAATTTATAAGATTGATTTTAAATTTAATATTTTAAATTCTATGAAACGAATTTGTAAAAAAGGATAACATATTTATGATTATAATATTTATTATTATTTAATAAGGAAAACATAATATTTTACCAATACTAATATAGAAAACAGTAAAAATTAATTATCCCAGTTAAGTTAAAAATTGTTTTATGGGATGTTAAAATAAAAAGGGAAAAGATAAAATAAACTAAAAACATGTTAAAATAATATTAATATAGATATTTAAACTATTTAATTTTTAAATATCAGCATAACTCTATTTTTGATCTGTTTTGAAATTGAAAAATGTGATAATAACTTTTTTATTTTCAAACAATTACAAGGGTCCCCCCTGAACTCACTGATAATAGGCCACCCCCTCTCATATGTTATTAACTCCATAAAAACCTTTTTTATAGGGAATTCCAAATTAAATTAAAAAACAACATAATATTATCATAATATGATTTGTTTTCATAAAATCCAATCTTTAGAGGTTATTTGTGGAAAAAATCAGGTTAACTGAGGACGTGGTAAAGTTCTTCATTGAGGGATTTTGTTTATTTTTTCAACCACCTCATTCAGTTATTATCAAACAATTATGAAATAAAAAATACCATAAATATAATGATATTTGTTTTGTTTAGTGTTGTTCCTACTACCATCTCTACTACCCTCAAATTGATTTTGAAATCACCAATCATTTTTATGGGGGACCACCTCCTCACAAACTGATGTCGTTTATTTTTCCATTAACACCCCTAATGGATTGTTATAATGACAGATTAAATATTTATATTTTATATTTATGATTTTATTATACATATAGAGTTATTATATCCCACATACCTTCATAATATTTATTATATGGGAATAGGATAACGTTTCACATGTGTATGGTGCACTACCACCACAAGAAGTGATATGATTCATTTATGGATTAAATTAAAGGTAATAAAGATGATTTTAATGAGAATATGTGATATATTTGAAGTAAAATTAAATTTTAATGGTAATATATTTTACAATTCATTATTTCAATTTTTCTATAAAATAGAAATAGTGTTCATTTTTATATATGGCCTACCATCTATTTGAGAGTTGTATTAAAATTTCTATCTCTATCATTTATGGATTACTATAAAAACACATTAAATGAATATATATGATTTTAAAATAATTTTTATCATTATAGTGATTATATAACCAAAATCAATGTATGAGGACAAATAATTAATAACAAATCCAAATATACTAAAAACAAATAGTTATTTCCCAAAACATGACTTTAACAAGAAATTGATAACAAATGGGTAATCAATGGTCCTAAGAAAGTAACATATATTTTATATGTGATTACTATTTATTAATATATTTATAATAACATATATTAGTTATTCATTAGTTTCAAACATGTGTGAAATAATTCGAGACGTATTGTGATGGTTTTTTATCATTTTTTCCTTGACACATATATTATGTTACCCACATATCATATTTTATGATGTATATATATATATATATATCACCTTTGAAATGTAATATCAGGAATTTATTTATTCCTATTATATTTTATGTTTCATTTAATGCTATTCTTTTATGGGGATTAAAACTCAATGTTACCAAAGTTGTAATGATTTTATGACATAATCTCTTCATTTTTTATGACTTTTTATAATGTATTATTATGATCATTTTATAACGAACACCATGAATTTTTATCTCCTTTGTTTAAGTAATGTTAATATAAATTTTAACTTATTTTTCCTCTATTTATGTACTCAAGAGTTCAAAATATGGTTTTTATGAAAAAAAATATTCTCCATTTATCACTTTGGTCAAAAACCTTTTCTTCTTTCAAGTAAATATTTTTTAAATATATTTTCAAATATGTTTAAAAATAAATCTAATGAATTGTAGAAGAAGTTGTTACCCATTTTCTTATTTTTTAAACATATTTTTAAAATAAACATTCATTTCATCTTCCAAACAATTTCCATTTATATTTTACAAAAAATGTAAAAGGTATATCTATTTTAACATTTATGACCTGATCAAAATTTCCCAAAATACTGAAATTAATTTATTTCAAGATTACATTATAATATTTTTAGTTTTTTTAAAATAAAATTATTTGCAAAAACTTTTAAGTAGTTTTATTTTTATAAAATGAGTGTCAATAAAAATTTATCTTCATCTAGAATCATTCTAGGTTATTTATCATTCAAAATAATTTTCCAACTAAGATGAAATCTCTTGATGTAATTTATTGCAAGATATGGATATGACTGAAGGATATAATTCTTATTTTTCAAATATTTTACGATGAAATTATGTTTATGATGTATTTTTCTCATCTACAAGTTGTATCGTGATAAAATTATTGCAAAAACATCTTCATTATCCATGGGTTATGAAATGATGAAATCATGAAATGATTCTAAAGGCTATCACTTTTCCAAAGGGTATGATATGATGAATTTTTTTTGAAGACAATTTCATATAGTTAGTTGTGATATGATGAATGTTGTATGATATTGTGGAACAAAAATTTATGATTTTAATTATGTGATGGGTCAGACCCGTATCTCCCACCAATGTTGTGGATAATGATGTATGTCTCATTAGGTATACAAGATGAAAATAGTGAGATAACCTAGATCAGTATGGGTCTTTGTCTACTATGATGGTCAGGGGAGTGAACCCAAACTACAATTATTGTTTGAAGAGTTAACCCATATCACTATGATAGCTATTGTAGTGTTATTTGACTACTATAGAAATGATTTTATATTCTTATGTATTTACCATAATTTTATGAAATTTTTAATTATTATGCTCTTATGTGTAAAATTATTTGATTCCATTATTATGTATTTCTTATGAGTAATGATTCTTTATTACATAACTCATGATTATGATGCTTGATATTTATTGTATGGTTTTGAAATGTTACGATGTCACACCCCAAACTAGGATACTTCTTTATTTTTTTCTTTTGATAGTATTGGGTATTTTTTTTCAAGATCAGGTTTTAGTTCTAATCAAATTTTTTGTTTTTTGAGTTTCCGGGAGGTTTTCTAACTGGATCACAGTTACGACACTGTTATTAAAAATTTTTTGGCATGGCCATGTGGCAGGTACAGTTTTGGGCAGATCCAACAACATGGTTAGTGCACATTTGTGAAGTAGGTCCTAGGTAACCATGTGCCATTCCTCCCATGGATAGAGGGATCCATACAGAAATAGATACCAATTGGCCAAACAATGTGGTCAAGAAAGGTCATTAAAATTTTGTTTCCTTATTTCCATATCTACTCTTTTTAGCCCATTTTGGGATCATCCTCCCTTATCTGGGCTAGGCGCCCCATAAGGTCCTCTCTGACGCTCCTCCATTTCTCTTCATCATCCACAAATGATCCATAAATGTTCCAATGTTAGGTTTTTGTATTTTTTCTTCTATATTACACTTTCCTTCTTGGTTTCTAGGGTTATTCATCAGGGGATTTATTCGTGTCAAAACCTTAGTTTTTGGGTCGAATAAGTTTTTTGTGATTTCTTGTGGCTTGGGTTTTTTGATCGTCTACAAGGCTCAGTTTCTCCTATGGTTGAAGTTTTATTCCATTCTCACATGGTTTAGGTATGTGTTTCTACCTGTTTTATTTTCTAAATAATCTATGGGAAATTTTGTTTTTAAAATTTATTTTTAAATGTTTTTCATACCTATATTATACTTACTGTAATATGGAAAAGGTGGTTTCTTGTGGATTGAAGCCATTAAAAATAGGTTCTTAAGAAGGGTTGTCTATAACACATAGTTTAATGTCACGTAGGGTGTTGTTTGAAATGATATTGTTCCATTAAAGATAAATTGAGGAATTTTATGAAATATTTAACTCTTATGTTGGTGTGTGGTTGATTGTTTTTTTGTAAATTTGTTTTTTTATGTTTTGGAAATAATGTAGATTGGCCTTTGTAATTAAAATTTTTTGAAAGGATTTTATGGATTTAATTATATGGTTAGTTTTCTCAAAATTAAGTGGGAGTTTGGACATGGTTTTAATGAAAATGATGAATTTGAAAAAAAAAAATCAAATGTTTTCTTGGATTTTAGTCTCACACAGGGATGTTCCATCAAATGAAGATAACACTTAAAATAAGGTTTACTATTTAAATAATGTATTCTCAAATGGTGTTTATATTTTAAATGATGTTGGTTATCTTAATTGATTCCTAAACGTGGTTTAAAATTGAGTCTCAAAGGGTTTTACTATTTTTCTCTTTGTGTGTATTAAATTTTGTAAATTGACGGCTTATGGGGTTTATTATCAAATTATACAAGTTACATATTTTAACCAAAAAAAAGGTTTTGGAAAAATGTACTTGATTAATGAATTTGAGTTTTCAAAGTTGAAAGGAATGTTTGGAATTATGAATTTCTAAAAGAATTTTTTTATTATTCTTTTATATTATTGTGGTTTGGAATGTGTGTGTGGTTGGAAACCAAAAATGTTTTATGAAAGGATTTGTGTGTTTATATGTTATGACAGTGTTGTTTTCACCTTGGTATGATATGAAATGTGTGTATATTTATAGGAGGCGCCTCTATAGTTGGGATTTAAATTTATAGGTTATTGTATATTGGTTTCTATTTTTTGGGTATCCAAGTGCAGTGACATTAGGAAAGATGATAAACATATGCATTGGCCTCCTAGTTATAATGAATAACCACCATGGGTTCCTTGATGAATTTTTGATGATCAAGTGGTGGTATCTTTCAAGCCTTGATTATATGGGTTATTACGCTCCTGGAGTTGTATATATTCCATGAGTTGTGTGGCTTTGGTGAGTCTAGGATAGAACATTCAATTGGTTATTAACAGAGGGGATTCAACATACACCGATAGGTTGTTCCGAACCGAGTATGCCTTGGGGTCTTCTAGGGATGTTTTGGATCACTGATGGTAATTAACATTATTTCTTGTTTTCCTTCTACTATGATAAATCACAACTTCTACTATTTATATAATTCATTGGTTTCCTTATTATTTATTTTGGTTATAAAATGGATTTTTTGGGACATGTTGTGTTGTGTGTGTTGGATTTTAAAATGAAAAAAATAGTGATGTTTTAATACAATGTGGAAACCATATTTTTAAAAATTTATTTCAATCTAGTGTTGTTTGAATGTTTTGGAAAAGGAAATGCTGGGATTCTGTGGTGACTGACTATTGAGAAATTAACTCACTCCCTACCTATACAACTCAGTGTCGATATTACCGAGTTGTTTTAAATGTTCTTATTTTGTTCAGGATGTCCAGGTTTAGCTACTAAATATTAGAGTAGGGTTGGTTCAATGGGTGGTGGTGCCCTAGAGGTCAAATGAAAATCATTTTATGTTGGTTTTTTTATCAGTATTGTATTTAGTTTCCACTTGTTCAGTTTCATATTGTATTTGGAGAATTTATTTTTATCATTAACTATATATCGTTGTTATCTTATTTATCCTTGTTATTTATTTTCGGATTAAATTGTTCTCACATGTATGTTTTGATACCTGACAGTAGTATCTTGCCCTTAGGGGTTGGGTAAACCCTTTGGGTCATGACATCGACTAGCTTGGGTATCAGGTTGGATGGAATTCTTGTTTGGTTCATGAATAAATTATATCAGAGTAGGTTCTTTATATTTTGTGTGTATGGTAGATAGAGATCAGGACCATCAGGACTTGGGATGTAGGTGTGGGAAGAGCATCACAATATCTTTCCCATATATATCTGGAAATTAACTAGGATATTCTTGGTTTTGGGTCTTTTATATTTTGTTGTTTTTTATTTGGGGATGACAATGGATATGAACTGGTGTCATGTTTCAGTATCACATGGAGTAGTGATCCTTGTGTTGTCCAAGTTCCCAGTTTAAGTCCCTCTTAGTGTGGTACTTTACATGAGGCATTAACAATTACAGTATCACTGAGTTAAGAATGTGTACTATTTCCTCACTCTGGTCGTTTGTTTTTAGTGGTGTTTTGTTTTGGGTTTAGTTGGTTTATCTGTGATTTTGAAAATGAGACTGGGCTTTGAAGTGAAAATACCTTTAAAATTAATGTTCATCTACCAAGTGGTTTTATGACATTGAAGTGGGTTTTAATATTCATAATGTTTTGGGATTGAGAATATAGATTGGGTTTGACACATGGTGTTTTTTATGATCTTCTACATGTGTGTGGGTATGTTTGGTAAGTACTTCTAAACATGTGTGGATGAAAATGGACTGATACAAATGGGATGATTCATAAGATTCCATGGGTGGGGTTTTGGAATCAAAGGTTTGGTTTGGTTTTCCTAAAATGGATTTTAATGTAATGATGTTTTTGGAAATTGTGTTTTCTTGAAAATGTGATATTGGTGTTTGGGAATTGTCCATGGAATAGGGAAGTTTTGAAAAAAAAATGGTTTTTAAAAGGGATTTTTTTGGCTGTGTTTATATTTGGATGGCTTTCAAGCTAGTTTTTTTTATTGAGGTTTCCTTTTAACTATGAAATTATTTGATTTTTTATTTTGTTTGGTTTTTCTATTTTTATCCGGTAATATCACCTAGAAAGGGCCCCAATGTTTCCAACTAGTAATGCTCAGTTCCTAGTCCTCCTCAAGTGTTGTCCATCTTCCATGGAGATCAAGGCTCGTTAGAAAACATGGAGTGGAATGAGGAAGTCTAGTGAATTTTTAGGTCCCCTGGAACTCTAAAAGATGATAGAGTCCTTGAAATTTGATGTTTTTAAGGGTCCTACCTTGGACAAATGGGAGATGGTTTTCTAGTTTTCAGTGCAAGTTGAGATGATGTGGGAGATATTTGAGGCCACTTTTATCCAACAGTTCATACTAGATGAGTTGTAGTTGAAGAATGTGGGGGAGATACAAGATTTTCATCAAGGATAGTGGTCATTAAAATCTTATATTGAGAACATTAAGGAGGTGGTATACTTTTCATTGTAGATAAACTTATATGATCAGTTGAAAACCCCACTTTTTATCTGGGGTCTTCATCCAGAGATTTCAGAAAAAGATTTTTCATCTGATGAAACATAATTTTAGAAATTGGTGGATAAGGGATTCCTGGAAGAAGTATTATTTGGGGAATATAATGTGGTGGTTGGCCATTATGAATGTTCCCCTTCTAGAGTAGAGCACACGCTAAAGGAACCTGTCTCTAAAGAGTCTCCTTCATTTTCCCAAAATTCATCGTTGTGAGACTGTTTACTTATATGCTTTTAGTGTAGCCGGTTTGGACACTCAAAGCCATTTAGTAACTATCCATCAAAGAGAAATCATACTTGTGGCTTCCTAGTTCATTTGGAGATGTTTTTTGGATGTTTATTTTGAAAATGAATTCTTAATCGGATGATGTGCAACCTAACTTTGAAGAATGAGATAATTTATCCATCAGATCCACAGTAGGAGGTCTCCATGTGAAGATCGTACATAGTCAGAAGCTTCATGGGGTACAAAAATACTCAACATGGTTTTATGTTCCAAATTTTTTGTTCCTATAGTGTTTTGTGTTCATATTTTATTGCATTAATGTGATAAAAGTGTTCTACTTTAATCTAAGTGGAATTATTTTTACTATGTGTGGTTCATCCGAATAATTATTTTACCTTGAGGTATGTTTTACCTATGGATAAATAATTTCATTTTGTTATTGATTTTATTTTTGGATTAAATCATGATCATTTTAGGAAAGTTTTAGGTTTTTTGAAGAGGATGAGTAGTGGTTTCAGTCTGTTTTTTTTATTTTGTTTCAATTGTTCTCTTGGGAGTTCACTAGTGTTGGGGAAATCAATCAGTGTGATGAATTTTTAATTATATTGGTGATGATTTTCACCCTTGTGTGGAGGGTTTTTGGTTATTAAAGGAAGTTTCCCCATTTCACAATCCTTATATGCAAGGTTTTTCTTAGTAGTTTTTATTCCTATGAGTTTATAGAGGTATTTTTTTTACTCATGATTAGGGATATGGTTTAGTCTGGCTTAAGAGTTACATAGTTTCCAGAAATGTTTTGGCCTTTGTTAGGTTAGTGAGAAGTGGTTGGGTCATTTTTTGGGAGTTTTGTGTCCCCCCCCGAGGGGTGGTGTGTTAGAATTTAGAGGTTTTAAATCTAGTTGGATTCTTATGGCAGGGATAACCCTTTCATTTACTCCACTAAATATTGGGATTTTTATTTTTCTTGAATCTTTCGGGTGAGACCTGTAGAGAGTAATGTCAACTCGAGGTTTCTGGTTTTCATTGCTTTTTGTCTGGGCGTGAACTTGACTTTAGTCAACTATCGGTTTGCTGACATTCAGGTGGAATAATGTGTCTATGGTATTGAGAATTATCACACCCCAGCCTCAGAAAATTTTTAATTTTCCCATTTTATAGTCTTGTGTTTTTTGGTTGATGTTCAGGATTGAGTCCTATTCGATTTTTTTGGATTTTGGAGTTTCTTGGAGATTTTTGAGGTGGAGCAAGTTTACTACACATTTAGTATAAACTGTGTGTCCTGGTCATGCATCATGTTTGGGTTTAGAGAAACGAACCAAATGACTAGCTTGCAGTCATGTGGTAGGACCTAGGTAACCGTGCCCCATTCCTTTCATGGGTAGAAAGCTTGAAACAGTTTCCAAACGGTTTGGCAAACCATGAGTCAAAATACTGCTATCTAGTTAGGCCATTAATATCTTGTTTCCCTGTTTTCATCTCTCCTCTTTTTTTCACATTTTCGGGATCCTCAACCTTTTTTTGATGTTGTATCAATAGGGGGTCCTCCCTATCCCATATCCTTTACTCTCTTTCCTCCATTAGAGTCCCTTGAAGGATCCAAGTTTATGTTTCTTTAATTTTTTCTATTTTTCTTCCCTATTTCTCTTTCCCTCATGGTTTCTATGGGTTTAAATTGTTGAATTTCTTCTTGTTCAAAACATAAGGATAGGGTGAGAAAATTTTGGGTTGATTTTATGTGGCTAGGTTGTAAGAATTTTCTATTAGGATTGGTTATTTCTCTCTATGTATTTTTATTCCATTCACATATTGTATAAGTAGTTGTTTCTATATTTTTTACTTTATAGAATAATAAATGGGCACTGGTGTGTTTTCAATTAATTTTTAAATGTTGTTCACAACATTACTATAATTATGGCTATATTGAAATGATGTTTTATCATTTTTTAAGTCATTAGAAATATGTTCTTATTGAGGTATGTGTATAATACCTAGGTTTCGGGAACATTGGGTGTTTTTGAAATGTTATTGTTCCATTAATGTGAAATTGGGAAATTTTATGAAATTTTTAGACCTCAAGATGATATGATGCTGATTTTTTGTTTTTAAATTTGGTTTGGTTGGATTTTGAAATGATTTAGGTTAGTCATTTCAGTTAATATATTTTTGGAAGGATTTTATATATTTAAATAAATGGTTTGTGTTGTCAAAATGTTGTTGTTGGTTGGAAATGAATTTAAAACAAAGGTTACATTGTGAAAATGGTTTTTAAACATTGTATCGGATGATAGGTGCACGCATATATGTTCCCTCAATTTAATATGGTTGTTGAATAAATGTATTTTATTTATATCTTTTTTTTTCTCAAAAATCATCGTGGTTTCAAATGAAGTTGGTTCTATTTTGTAATTCCTAATAGTGTTTTAAAATAGAATCTGAGAGGGTTTACCCATTTTTCTATAGGATGTTTTATTTATTAAATGGTTGAATTAAGGGGCCGTTTGGAATATTTTAAAAGTTACAAGTTTTTACCAAAAATGGGGCTTGGGAAACACTTCTTGGTTAATGAATTTTAGTGTGGAAATATGGAAGGAAAGTTTGGAAATATGCATTTTTACAAGATGTTTTGTATTAAATTTGGAATGTTCTAAGATTTGGTAGGTGTGTATTCCATGTTGGAAGCCATTAATGTTTTATGAAAGGATTTCTATGTTTTAATATTATTATGGCCCGATTGTCTCCTTCGTATGATATGAAATGTATGTATATCAATATGATTAACCTCAATAGTATGGGTTTCCCCTAATGCATTATCATATATTGGTGTCCGTGTTTGGGGTAAACAAGTGTAGTGATGACAGGTAAGATAATTCACATGTTCATTGTCCTCCTACAAACATACCTTTACAACAACTATGGGATCATTGATGTCTTTTAGATGATCGAGTGGTAGAAGCTTACCAGGCCTGATTAAATGGCTTGGTACCTTCCTAGAGATGTAGAGAGTCTATGAGAGTTGTGCCACTATGGTGTCTAGGATAGAGTATCCAGTTGGCTATTGACTTAGGGGATTCACCATGTGCTAGTAGGTGGTTTCCAATCGAGTACGTCTACGGTCTTATTGGGATATTTAGGACAACCCATGATTATTATATGTATTGTTTTCTTTATTTATAATTTACTTCTTTACACCCTCTATTACATATCTATTTATTTTTAATACATCACTAGTTTTCCATTTTCTAGATTTTGGTTGTAATATGGAAATTGGTTTTGGAAATGGTGTGTGGCATGTTTGGGAATTTAAAATAGGAAATGGAATTGTTTTAATAAAATGTGAAAAAACTATTTTTATAAATTTATTTCAAAAAAGTGTTATTGGACTGTTTTGGGAAATGAATGTTTAGGATTCTATAGTGATTTTATATTGAGATGTTAACTCACACCCTATGTATACCACTTGATAAAGGTAAAAATAAGCTATTTTACAGGTTATGTTATTGTTCATGTTCTCTACTATCAGCTACTCGATGTTTGAGAAGGGTTAGTTTGGTGGGTGGTGGTGTCCTAGAGGTCACATAGAGATCATGGTATCATGGTTTTTAGTTTTCAATTTTTTATTTAGTTTACTCTTGTTTAATTTCATTTTGTATCTCAAATAACTGTTTATTTATTTTTGATTAGTTATAATTGTTATCATGTTAATCCTGGTTATTTATTTTTTTCATTACTCATTCTCATGTGTTTGTTTTGATTACTGACACTAGTTTATAGCCCGTGAGGATCGGGAACACCCTTTTGGTCATGTCTTAGATTGGATCAGGTGTCAGGTGGGATGACATCCGGGTTGGTACATGACATACTATCGTATTCTCAGACCCTTATGTTCATGTTATACATTTGTGTCCCTTTTTTTTACCTGTACTAAGCATCTATACCCACCCTTTCTTTTGTTTTATGTACCCTCGTAATGAAGAATGGCTTTATATATGGTATTTTAGTGAAGGGTACAAATGGTTACCATCTTTATGGGAGATTTTTAAGATCATTCACAAAATTAATAGATTGTGTACCTAGTCTCCGTGTGTTTTTCCAATTTATTGAATATTTATCAAAAGCTAGGTAATATCAATATTAAAAAAATCAAACATAACACATATCTTCATAACACATATCATCATAACTAGGGGGAAGGAAACTTAGAAATGGGTGAGATCAAATTCCTTGTGAGGGTAAATATTGAGATACATCAGCATAATCACAAGCATAAGGGTATGAGAACATGATCATGAAAATAAAAGAGCATACCCTTCATATCATAGAACACATAAATTAATCATGGAATAACGATTTTATATTCATAAGATTGTAATAATAAATAAATAAATAACATACGACATTAAAAAATATTATTCGAATAACATGTGGAATTTTGGTAGACATATAAAGTTATATAATTATTACCATAGCTGTCAAGGTATGGATGCTAAGACTCTATCTGTGGATAAAGTACATTACTAAACCAGGTTCATACCCCGTTTCATCCTTGTGTTACTAGACTGGGATCATTTTCTATTCCGTTATTATAATACCAAACGAAGTTCATTTCATATTTTAGCCATGTAATACTAAACCTCTTTCATTTCCTTCTAAAGAACTATAATAATGAACCGAGTTCATTTTTCATTCCATCCATGTCTATCTAATGAGTTATAAATAATTTACCAATTCATTTGAGGGAGATATAATCCCTAAAAATCTCATAATTAAATCATTAATAAATATTCAAAAAATATCATAAACAATTTTATCAAAACCCATGATATAAAATTAGTTTCATAAAAATGTAATAAAATCTTAACCTATTGAAAAAATATATGGGTATCATAATCATTTACTCAAAATCATAACATGTGAAAGAAAAACTGAATTTCATATAAATATAACATGTGAAAGAGAATTTAGTTTTATAAACATATAACCCATGAAAGAGAAATGGGTTTTATAAAGACCATGGCATCATGGATAACCCATTCAGAGAAATAATTTGAATGGAACCATTATATCATTTCCTAGAAATACATTAGTAACATAAAAAAGTAATCTTAAATGGAAAATAGTTTTGAAATATCATTCAAATCATTATATGATACAAATATCTTGACTTTATTTTTGGAACAATTATTTTTATTACATGAAACCATTTGAAAAAAATTCCTAGAAAATACTTTGAAAACATATAGAGAAGACGTGAAATCATTTTAATAACCTTTTTCCTTGAAAATTTATAAAATAAGATTCAAAAGTTTTTAAAGCCTTTTTTATCTTAAAACATTTTTAAAACATATGAATAAATCTTAAAAACGTTTTGAAACCCATTTCTTTGAAAATAACATTCAAAAATATAAATAAATAATGAAAATTTTTTCATAACCTTTTTATTTGAAAAAATAAATGAATCTTCAAAATATTTGGAAAAATATTTTTTTTAAAATACTTTTAAAAAATCTCAAGAAATTTTGGAAATATTTTTAAAATATTTTTACATGAAAACTTATAAACGAAACAGAAATTTTTTTAAAAACAATTACCTGAAAATAATTTTAAAACTTATAATGAATGATTTAAAATGTTTTGAAAACTTATTTAGTAGAAAACATATGAATGTAACTTGAAAATGATTTGAAAAACATTTCATTGAACATAAATTTAAGACTAATTTATTAAAAATTAACATTTTAGACATGCAAATGATGCTTTTTAAAAATGATGGTGGGTAAATCTATACATGTCATGCGAGGTAAAAAAAACATTTCTTCTGCAAGGTAAAAAGGGTAGAATAATTCCTCGTTCAGAAAGAGACAATAATATTCCATTGAAAACAATAGTAGAAGAAAAAAAGTAAAAAAAGTGTCATTTAATGACTATAATTGAATATTATAATATTTTTTGAAACCATTTTTTAGAAAACATGGTTTTGATGGAACATAGATTTCTAACCGAAGATAGGGAAAGGCCAGGAATTTTTGAAAACACATTCATAATTATCTTATGAACCATTAAGGGAATAATAGAGCCAATACATTAATATATCATTATATAATAAAGGATAAGGATAGTAATGATGGTTTTTGGGATATAGATCACATGATTTCATTTGAGTAAGCATATCATTAACAATAAAAAAAATGGTGTGATTGTTTCAATTGACTCTTACTACGTGGTAAATTGGGTTCATAGTCTCTTTATAAGAAGATGAAAATTAAATTAAGAATTTAATATTTTGAAAATATTTAAATCCATGATTTTATAAGTAAAATTGATGTATATAGACCTTAAAAAAGAATTTAGGTTCATAATAAAACTTGAGTCTTAAAGAATGAAAATTATGAAAAACCGTCTTATCGATTTGGAATCTTTTGAAGCTTAAATCCCATTATTAAAATATCATAAAATTTATATTTAAAAATAAATAAATTTAACTATTATATACATAAAATACATTCATGATATTAACATACATCACTAAAAAGAACTGAGTGGTGAATAAGGTGTGTATATCCAAGTAATAAAAGTGAGATGAAATGTCCTTTACCATGTATCTCGACTCTCATCAAACACACAAAAAACCAAATTTATTATAAATATAAATTTATTATCAATCCTTTATAGAAAAATATTATTATATATAATAATACATAAGGTTTTGTAATAATCTTATATTACACTCTTGTTAGCAATATTATGTTACTGTTTCACTTTCGGTATTATTGGTTTTGCTCTTCAAATGTGTCTTAATTTGTTATATATTTAGTCATTGTAATTATATCATGATTTCAGAATGTAAACCATTATATAAATATCATTTATATTCATTATATTTTTATTATAATAATATATTTAATATATAAGTATGAAATTGAATACACAGTTCATGGAGATGGTAAGTCGTACATACGCATGAACGTTGTTTTCGTATTTAGTATCATATGGAATGAAAGAAATAAAATTAACGATATGTATATATATATATATATAATATCCTTAAATTTGAATTATAATGTCATATATATCATATAATTTAACTAAACCCATCCTTAATACATTCCACATAGTGTGTGATCAAATCTTATAGCTTTGAGGGGGCAGTAGTCCACACTTCCTCAAACGATATTTTTGTATTTACACCAAATGCAAAGTAAACAGTTATGAATAGTAAAAAGAAACATATATGGTTAAATAAATAATAAATAAAACATTTAAATTATATAAAAATAGTGTCCATCACAATTTACACAATGAGAATCGATAAAGGAAAAATGAACAATCATCATTTAGTGAGGAGGTAATTTATCATACAAGTAAAAACTATGTTCCTTATCCATTAAATATATGTATGTGAATGTGTAGTTTGAAAACAAATAATAAGAACATCTTAGTATACTGATAATTCTATTTTTATAGAATCATGGAATAATGAAAAGCTATGGGGTGCAGAAGGGAAATAAAATACTAGAACTTGAGAAAAGGCTTTACATCTTCATCAGGTAACTCATTTTGGTTTATACCAAAATGCTTCATTGAATTGACTTATTCTCAATGGAATTATTATTTGAGTATTTTAGGTATGTTTCGAAATGTATTGGGTAGATCATGTATTATCTTATGTGGTTTTCGTCTTTTGAGGAAGAGGGATAGGTTCTGGCCTTTAAGATGGAAGGGAAAGGACTCAATTTCTATTTTTAAAAACAAGATTGATGTACCCATATTTCTACCTAAAAAAGTCAAAAAACCCGAAATAATGCAATATTGTAATGTTAATGGCTGAATAATGTGCATAAAATGGGTGCTGTAAAAGTGTATAAGATGGTTTGGTCCTTGAATTTTAGGTTTTGTCCTTAGTTAACCATAATTTTACATTATATGATGTAATTAATTTTAATTAATTTATCTAATATATTGGGTAAAAAACTAAGTTGAACATATTAGAAATTTTAAATTATTTTTTTAAAAAAATGGAATCCATTTTTCTAAAATTATATTACATAAGTGGTGGGAATTAATTTAAAATTAATCATGTTGTCAGGTCGACAAGGAATGTTTTTAATGTAAAGACATTCAAAAAATTGCTATATTTTTATACCCATGTTCAATGTAAAATTTATCAAAATGAACTAAATTTTATTAATTTTTAAAATCATTTTCTTAATATATGTTTATTCTAATTTAAAATATAATTTACCAATATAAATAAATTATACAAATTTTTTTTATTTATTAAAATTTGATTTTTTTCAGTATTCATCAAAAAATGAAGATTCTTAGTAAAATTCAAAATTTTCATCCTAATATAATTTCAAAATTAAAATTAATAAATGAAATTATTTTAACAAATTAAATTTCTAAATGAATATAAAATTAATTTTATTGTCTTTCATAAATATTCATGAAAAGTAGTTTGTTTGAGAAAATAATATTTTTTAACCTATAAGGATTTTTCCAAATTAATATATATCTTTCATTTTGAATATGATTTATTTTTATTCAACCATTATAGAAATTTTTTTAAAAGTTGTCATTACTATTCATATTCTTAATTTTAATGGCTTGGTTATTATTATCTCATTTTAAAATTGTAACAATGAGATTATGTCTCGTTGAATCTAATTGTTGTGTCTAAGGTACGTTGATTCAGTTCTGTATGTGGAGTGTGCCTAGCCAATGTTGAGTGATACATTTTTCAAGTCACAAGATTAACATGGAGTTCCATGTATAGAAACTTAAAATTATGTTGTCTATAATGCTTGACTAACTCGGTGTTTTATATAACTCAAGCCAAACACAAAGCTTCAACATAAAATATACTATTTTCAGGGATACATGAAATGTAAATTATAGAAAATGTTAAATTAATTTGAAAAAAATAATGAAAAAAATATAAAGGTGTCACATTTTATTCCCATTAAAATGAATTTTTCTTTCAAAATTATTCAGATTAATAAAAGGTTTAATACTTGAATGTTTCATTCATATGAACCCACAACCTAAAAATGGATAAAAAACATCCCTTAAAAATAGAAAGTTAGAACCATAATGGTTAACCAATGTAATATATAAATGGGTTCTGACATAGGATAACATAGGTTGGTAGTGAATATTGGACCTATATTAAAAGCAAAAATATTTATATGGAGTGATTGTAGTCATCAATCACAGTCAAATGAATGATCATAGAAAAGTTTGATGGAATCAAAGTCACAAATATGCAATGATTTATGAGGCCATCAGTTAAAATAAATAAGGTATTAGGAACACAATTTTTATCACTATCCTATAGTTGAGTAATTATTTTATTTGACAAGAATATAAGGATATCTACTTACATGATAAATTTATATAAAAATCTATGTTCATCTGTTAATATTTTAGATATTTGTAATTCCTCTATTAATTCATGAATTGTATGTCCATAAACTAACTTTGATGTGAAATGCACTAAAATTAACTTTTAGAATATATTAAGGCCCATAAATAAATTAATGTTATAACAATTAGTCTATAAATATTCTTAAAAATATATATGGTTAACACATTAATATCTAAAAACATTTTCTAACTCTATTGTTAAATCATAAATAAATATTCATCCCAAATAATTATACATTGACTAGGACATCATGTAGGCTTGTGGTAGGCACGAAACACTTATCATTCATCAGTCATGGGTTCAAGACCCACATCCATTCCAAACATGACTAGTTGTGCCCCAAAATACATGATTTATTTTTCCAAAAAAATACAAATATAATTTCCAAAATATGATGGACAACCTTGAAATGGGTTTAGTCACTAAATAGACATTTAACTATGATTTTTAATACAATATCAATAAACAAATACGTCATTTAAGGTTTTACACAAAATTTTCTTGAATTAATAACCTTATAACCCCTATGAATGATAAAATTTCAATACATTATAATGTCTTAAATTAAATGTAAAATCTATTACCAATATATCACAATGTATCTCTCAGATTTCAAAATCCAAACATGTGAATACCCTTATGGTAAATTCTCAAGGAACATGGTAACAACCTAAATTACCCTAAATACATTTGGAAAACATGAATTATTCTTTATTCTATATATTAATAGATATATTTCATAAATCTAATACGTTTTAATCTTCATCCATGATATCATGAGCTAATTGTCAATGTTTCCTTAATTAGTTCTAAGATAATTTGTATCATCCAATTTACTTATTCAAATCCCATGTATCCTTAGTCAAACAACCTTATCATAATAAAATGAACATATTAAGGGATATATTTCCCTTAATCTTGTGATTTCCCTGGACATCACCTTCCCATTATATCACTTTACTATTTAATCAGAACTATTCACCGTGATCTTGTGAATCTATATTGAAAAACATTAATTGAAAAATACATATAAATTTAAAAAATTCATTTGACATAATTATTGAATATTAATGCATACAAAAAATTACTATTCCACACCTTCCTTATGTCATTAACAAGGATACCTCATCAAATTATACAATCCCCTTTTCCATCCATAATTCATTTTTAGTCTCATCATCATCATCAATGTATAAATTACTCACAACACTCTCTTAATTATATTCAGAATCATTCCCCTTGCAACATTGAGTTTCGTAATGATAACATATTATATAATTAATCATCTAAAACATATATAATACCATATAGAGTCAAATATTATAATCTATTTTGGTAACCGAGCACATCATTTTTCCCTTACAATCGCATTCTTGGTGTCCATATTTTCCACAGTCAAAACATATACGCGTTCCATTAAAACATTCACTTCGGTGATGATCTCCAAAATATTGACACAAATAAAACTGAGTCTTCTTTAATCCAAGATCTCCATGACCTGAAATCTTAGGGAACTTTTTATTTTCATTCCTATGTGATTCTGGGAGGTGGTTATGGTACATGTATTTAATCAATTTAGTGAAAAATGATTAGGAACGATCACAACATCTTTCACTATTGTGATCATCCCACTTGACTTCCGAACAGACAATTTTCCATAACATTCAATGTTAATACAGTTCCTTCTGGTTTCATCCATTTACTAAAACCAGAAACATAGTGTGAGAATTATATATCATAGTAGAAAACCACAAGTCATAAAAATAATTATTTATTCACTCTAAAAATCATGAAACCTTCCAAAATCTATGACACGATATATTAATCCTAGGTTATTCATAAACAAATTATATTTGAATTCTTCATGATGGTTTTTGTATAGTTTTGTGAATTTCCAATGCACTCCCCTAGGATTATAACTCGTGGTGTGAATCAAAGTTTGTTTTCATGTACTGAATTACAATAAGTGAGGCCCAAAACATCTTCTTGGATATGTTACCTCTAGATACATCTGATCCAAATCCACATCCACATGTAGTGTCCAGAGAGTGATTTATTTATGGAAACAACATACTCTATAATTTACCAAATATCTAGGATATCTTTATATATGCTCCCTTATCCTTAGACTAATCCTTATACATATCCTCAGGTTTCCCACTATGGTTTTCTCATCTTATCTTCCAAAGGATAACTAAATATATTCTTTAATACCAATTATTGAGTTTTATTATTTCAATAAATAATCCTTACATATAAATTTTGGGGTACTTAAAACATTATACAAATATATTCCCAAAGACTGTACTAGTCTCGTGCCTTTGGAAACATAGAAACATAAACACTGTACATAAATGAGCTACATCATATCCCCTTAGATTCTTCTTGACTAACACCATTCTTAAACACATCAAGAATAATACATATCCTCCTAACCTGGGAGAAGAAAACATAAAGGGGTGAGCTCAGATGGCCGGTAATGGTAAACAAGGGGGATACACATGCTTAATCATGAACATAATGTTATGAGAATATGATCATGAAAATAGAAGATCACACCCTGCATAACAAATAAAAAAACATTAATCTTAACATAAATATTGGTAGTTTATAAAACATGAATTAGAAGAAAATAATGATCAAAATCCTTGAAAGCATATCATTTGAATAAAACATAGAATTATGGCGGACAGAAAATATACATATAATGATTTCCATAGTATTCATGGAATTTTTTATTAGACTATATTAGTGAACAAAGTATTTTAAAAAATAGAAATCACACCCCATTCTATCCATGTATCATTTAACTGGGTTCATTTCACGTTCCATTCCACTAATACTGAATTGAGTTCATTTACCATTCTTTCCCTATAATACTGAACTGAGTTGTTTTCAAATTTCAAGCCCTATAATACTGAACCGAGTTCATTTTACATTCCAATGATCTCCCTCTCTCAATAGATATAAATATTTACCCAATGGATTGAAGGGAGATGTAGTTACCACCCAACTAATAATGAAATCATACATATGCTTTCCACAAAATTATAAAATCATATCATAACCCATGAAATGAAATGGTTTTCATAAAAATTTAATTAAATTATAACCTGTGAAAAAAGATATATGTTTTATATTCATTTCATAAAAAATTATTACCTGTGAAAGACAAATAGATTGCATAATTATATAACCTTTTAAATAGAGACTGGTTTCAAAAACAAATATCCCATGAAAGATAATCATGTTTAATAAATACAACGAAATCATACATAACCCATTCATTAAAAGAATATGAATGGATCCTTTTGATAATTTCATATAAAGATCTTGAAGTTTATTATTTAATTCATATAACTCCACATTTTAAATCCAGTAAGGTGTCCCTGATATAATCTTCGAGCCGCATATATGTTCAACAATGAACTCTACCTCTAATTCCTGGGGTAGTCTATATCATTATTTTTAAATAAATTAATGCGTTGTTGATTGATGGAGGCATTCTTTATCTCTGTACATCCATTTCCTTCTCACTCTTCACCAATTATCAACATAAATATTGATATGGGTGGTTCTCCTAGATATTGGTTACACTTGATATCTCACTATTTAAAACAATTATTTATTTTCCTTTCAGAACTACAAAATTTTTCTTTTTTTCAATAGTTTATCAAAGAATTATAAATTGTGTTACAATATATCCCTAATGTGGTGTTAAATTCTACAATGGAAATGAAATCGTGATTGGAGAATAAATTATACATGATATAGTTTATACTAAAGTTTATATATATTGTTGATATTATGATAATCACTCAAGGAATATTAAGTGAAAACTATAATTTCAGAATATCATGGTTTTATTCTATATTCTTTTGTAGCATTGATGAAATAATGGAATGTATATACACATAATATATAAAATTACTTTCTAGATTTCATAGAACAATAGTTGTACCTTCCACTACATCATTTGGAGACTCTACATGAACATCCATTATTGAAAATTCAATTCATTTCTCCAATGGTCGATTATATGGATGATGGAGGTTTCCTCTAATATATCTATATTATATATTTTTTAAATTAAAAATCGTTTACACACATGAAATATTAAACTTAATGATGGTCCTTTACTGTCTTGCCTTAATCATTATTGTGGTGAAGGTAAGGATTGATGTTATTATAATAAAAC
Organism: Viscum album; assembly: GCA_963277665.1. NCBI lineage: Eukaryota > Viridiplantae > Streptophyta > Magnoliopsida > Santalales > Viscaceae > Viscum > Viscum album. The sequence goes on from OY728158.1 coordinate 215,141,876, forward strand.
TAATATATGTGGACATATCTTGTGTATTTATATCTTTTTTCACTCCGATGAAATCTTGTCGTTGAATTATTCTCAAGTAATTTGTTTCATTTGAGATGTTTCACCTATTTTTTTCCATTCTTCAGTCAAAATTATTCTCTATGATTAGGTCATCTTCTACCTTCATTTCATTTGACCCATGTGATCATTATGTCTATACAAAAACCAATTTAATATTTATAGTACTTCAAAAAATCATCCCATGTCTATCAATGTCTTGAGTGTCTAAATTCTTCTACAAATAGGGTCTTGTACTACCAACAAATCTATCAACATTTCCCTAAGAGTCCATAACTAGACTAGAGGTATATCGAGAATCTCTTGTAATGTTAATTCCATATCTTTTCCTTGATTAATTCTCCAACTGATTCATCTATACAATTTATTTATACATTTTTCCCATGGAATGATGGAATGTTTTGTTAAAAATTATTCCCCTAAACACTTCCCACTCTGTAGAACTAATCTACCATATCAAAAATATGTTTTAATTAGTTTCCATGACTGATAAAAGTATAATTATAAATGGTATAATTCCATGGTGACATTCAATAGAACAGAACAATAATGTAACAAAAAAAATTTATATGGAGGTAATCCATTTTTCAACCATCAATGGATTGTTAGATCAACTAAAAGAAGGTGTTCATTGATGAGTGGTGGATTAAACTTCCAGTTTTGCATCAATGGAGATGAATGATGCTCTGTATAGTTTTAGTTGGTGTTTAAGACCTAATTTAATTAATTCATCATCATCAAGATACGTTCATCTATACCTCCCCCACATTAAGAAGGCAACCATCAACTGGACCATTTCATCCATTATTTTTGTGAGTTCTTATATTTCCACTCATTTTTTAGAAGGAGAAAACGTAAGGGGAAATTTTATTACTATTGGGAATAAAATAATTACAATTAAAATTTAAATAATAGTCATAAAATTAACTAATATCATTAACATAGGAAAATATACATCAATATCAACAAATGTTTTATATTTTATTTATATACTTCATAATTATTTTTACAATATATTGATTAATGAAACAATATCCATCGGGAGTTTCAAACTAGGTGTGTAGAAATTCCCATTATCATGCAACCATTACTGATCAATTCTGGATCAATGTGGTATTTTTTGGTGTTATACAAATTTACATCAATTCCCAAGCCACATCCACTTGTTGTATCTAGAGTGGTATATATTTTCTTAGATACAACATAAAAAATATCCACCAAAATAATATGATATTTCTTATCTTTATACTAATACATAGGTTTTTAATAATTTTTTCTTATCCTAATTTCAAAAATAATCTAGATAATTATTTGATACCAATTTTGGTAACCCACAATTTAAACAAATGAATTATAAAGGAAAATATTACAAAATATTACATTAATGAACACGAATGATATTTTTATGTTTATCGTCTTGGATATTAATTACATATTACATGAATTTCACAGGGTTATAATAAATAGAAATACTATTACAATAACATCTCAAGAAATATTCATAGTTTCTTCATAGGTTACTAATAACTAATCTCATTTCATGAGGACAAACACCAAATAATTTGTTAAGCATAAATCCCATTTGTAAATAAAATAATAAATCACATATCCTGTGAGCTAGAGTCATATGCATTAATAATGTTTATATTAATATGATACACATAATAAAAAAATTAACAAGAATCATATAACATTTAATGTTGACTTCAAAATTAAAATAGTACATTTATAATAATATTACTATGGTTTTTCACAATGGTGTATTAAATAATAATTACTGAGGTTATTCACTAAGTTAGCATAAAAATGTAACCTCTTGAGAATAATTATTTTCCAAATGAATATGCTTTATATCCTAACAAAACCATAATATTTTATACATTATTTGATCCAAATTAAGAATAATTTCAATCATTTCACCAATAATCTGTAAAAATTAAAAATGGGTTTTATAAAAAAATCATGTCATAGAATGTGAATAAAATTGTTGAACAAAACTAGATTTTGAAGAAACGAAAAGTGAATACAGGTTTCATATATGTATATCCAAGAATAAATATGATATTTATATATCTTCTTTAATTGTTGTGTTAATAGAAGAGGTTAAGACATTGGTAATGTTAAAATACTTAATGAAAAAGTGAAAAGTCATGAAATGAATTTGACATCATTACAGTATACAACATAGATTATGGTAAAAAATATTAATTTTTTTGGGTGGTATCTCTTTTTTAAAACATCAATTTTGATGAATAAAGAATAAGAATATATAATTAAATAAGTATAATAATATGGGAACATTAAAGACACATAATAGTGACATACCTAAATTAAAAATGAGAGGAGGGGGATTACCTTACCTCAAAGAGTTATTTACTAGATAATGGAGGGGGAACCCTAAAACATTAGACACAACTTAGGGAAACCATAGAGGGACGCTTTTGGAGGGAAAGTGAGTATAAATTAGAATAATTTGAATTTTCCAGTTTTATTTAGGGTGGGATGGTGATATTTTTACATGAGGAGGGTGGATTAAATTGAATAAAAGTTGATTATTATTTTTTTAGGTCTACACACAATTGGGTGGAATTAATTATAATAATTTAGTTTGTCAATTAATGTTTTAAAGGATGTTTTATTTAATGAAAACCTAAAACCGCCTTTTAATGTTCTATTTCAAATTTATTTTAAGAATTTATAATTAACTTTTACCCACTAAATTATTTTACCTATACAGTTGTAACATTTTCTTTTTACCATGGTTACATTATCATATCTAAAAATGAAATAAGAATTATTAATAAATTTGATCTTATAATTAAAAATAATAAATAAATTTTACTTAATTAAATATGTAATAGTGTTAAAATTCAATTATAATTTGATTTATGATGTAAAAATACTTCATAAAAGGAGAAAAAGTATTTGGAAAACAAATGAAAAATGTACTATATTTTATCCAAATATTAATAAAAATATTGAAATATTGTATTTTATAAATAAAATCATCAGTTATTCATTTTTTACTATTTAATCACATAACAATCCTCTTGTCAATTATAAAAATTTCATATGACATCATTATTTAATATTATCATCTAAATGTGGGTTATAAGATAATTTCAGGAAAATAAAATTTCTTTAAAACATATAAATTCATGATTTTACATACGTTTATTAGAAAATAAAATTTATTTTGTTGGTATAATATAATCCCAATTAGCACTGGATTGTTCCAATAATAGTAATATCGACCAATTGTTTTATTAATTAATTATTATAATTCCCAATGATTATATTGTCCAACCCTCTTCCTTTCTAATGGTCATATATCCCAATAGATATCCTATGATAATCACAACAATACACTCTACTTCACTTACAAAGGATCGTACACAACATTGAAAACATGAAATGTTTTCCAAATAATTTTTTTCCTTTTAACGATATTTATGGTGTGAGAGATATTTTAGGGGTATTTTGAGCCAATATAGTTTGTTTTAGTTTATTTATTATTATTTAATGTGTATACACAATTATTTTTCATAGTTTTAGTAGTCTATATTTATTTATGGAATATGAAGTTTTCATGAAAAGAAATATTATTTTATACATTTTATTCTAAAAAATTCAAATTTATTATTTATATGAATTAGATCCATTACGAAAATATGAACATTTTTTGGTCTATTAAAATAATCCGGATAAATTCACCATACACCACACCATAATCCAATTATTTTTTTAAAAGATCCATCATTTAATCTAATATGAAAATACTATGATAATGTATTAATTTTAAATATCATTTTCCACTAGATGGGTAATTATTTAATATAAAACTACAATCAAAAGAAAATATACATACTTGAAAAAATAAATTTTATCATATAGTTTATTTATACCATAATATAATCAATTTTCTCCATAAATGACTATTCATGATGAATTTTTAATTTCATAAGGACTAATATTAACTTTTAGAAGCTCAACTAATAGTAAGTGGATAGAAATATATTACTCCCATATTTATGAATTTACCAAGATAATAAATTTTAGAAAAGGGTAATGTATTTACAAAAAATATACATTAATGTGAATTAATATAATATTAATCTAGAAGGCCTCAAAAATATCAAAAAATGTTTAGTATAGATGATTTGTTAAATATATATCATAAATATTCTCTATAATATTCTGAACTATGACTGTAATATATAAATTAGAAGTGTTATATCAAATATTATTCTATGTCTTATTTAACATGTCTCCTCATATAACACCCAAAACTTGTTAATTTAGCAGAAAAAATATATTCCTTAATTATATAATCTTCATGATATAAAAATAATTTATATAAATACATAAAATTACCAAAATTCCATTGTAAAAAAGGTAATTTAACCATTATTCCTCAAATGAAAATATACAATATTCTATTTATCATAATCAACTAAATTTCCCAACATTGTAAAATTATTATAAAATAACACTAACAAACTATTGATCATTTCACTATTTAATCCCATGGTTATCTATGTGATAAAACATATTCTCTTAAAATCAACTAATTCATAATTTTTAAATCTTTGTGAGTGAAAAACATGTTCTAATACAAAGCATAACATCACATAGGCTAGTGGTTGGTGCGACATAATTTTTTCCCTAAAGCTTTATGTTCAATCCCTATGTCCTTTTTAGATGTGATAAGTTGTCCTTTTTCAATAAATATACTATGTTAATTCATATAAAATTACAAAAAAATATCGAGAAAATATTTAAAAATATCAATAATCATAAATGATTAAATAAACTATAATGTTATCACCACCATTAAATAAAATCCCATAAAATGAAAATAGAATTTTCCCTAAACTAATGTTTTCTTATATCAAACATAATGGTTATATATATATTTTAAATATCAATTAAAACTCAAAAATTTAACCAAAATTTCTATCATCACATTACTTATCAAAATATTATTATTTCATTTAAACTTATGTTAATCCTTAATAATACATCATAACAGAAAATTCCCTTGATGTATACACCTTAATCACTCAACAATATTCATAACCAGTTAACCATGAATTTCTATCTAATTCCTTAATAAATCAGTTATTCAAACAGAAATGTGAATCAAATATTATGATTGAATAAATTTAAAAAAATCTATTATATAATCAATATCATTCATGTGTCATATAATGATGACTCATATTCAACTATAATAGATTTAGGCATTTAAATGAATTTATATACATAATCATTATTCTCTCATTTAACACATATAACACAACTTCATGTTCCAACAGGTCCTTTTCATGGGTTATTTTTCCCACACTATTGACACAAGTATCATTGAATATTTTTCCCTTTTTTAATTTTATCACATGAATTACATTGTATGCCTATTTTTATCATTTTTAATTCAATAAGAAAATTTTATATGTACAACTATTCAATCATAACTCATGATATCTAGTTAAGAATAACTATAATAGTATTCAAAATTGAGTCATTTAAATTTTGTTTCTCATTCCTAAAACTGCCATATTTTTTGATAGATGTATTATTAATTTGATTTCATCTGGATCCAAAAACATACTATAACAAGATAGTTTGTTTAATATATCATATCAGCCATAGAAAATCCTCTTATGTATATGATTAACACTAATATAACATTAAAAACTCCATCCTCTATTAAAATATTTTTATTCATCCAAAATACCCTTAAATATCTTTCAGATGAATAATCATTATGTTCATAATTTTTTTGAAGCATAAAATCAAATAACATTCTAACCTTAAAATTCAAGTAAAAAATATTTCAGATAACCATTATTAGGAGATAACCATACAAATTACTTATTCTAGTGTCTTTAGACTAGAATTAACTTTTTTTAAATAATTATATTTTCTATAGTATTAAATAATTAGGACATAAATTTTATATTACAAAACCGTTTATTACAAGGGGGACAGTTTTGATCAGTATAAAATTTTCCATTAATGTAAATCATTCAATTGAAATCATGTTTTTATGTGAGGAAAAATATTAATTTCATTAAACAAGAGTTCTTATATGCTCATACCCATCCTTAAGCCCAATGAAAATAACAAAAAAAAATTATGAAAAAAAGACAAATATACAATATAAAATAAATAAAGGAAACCCACTGGTCCATGATTATGTATAAAAATTTCCCTTATCTATTAATCATTTGAATCAAAAAAAAAATTCTTACCCAATAAGTCATTATAACATCCAAGGAGATTATAGAATAATAATATTTTTTATTAATAAATATTTTTGAAATAAATACTAATTTTACCTCAAATGGGTTGTAATGTCTGATAGCATACCTTATATGAAAATATTAGTTTCTCCAATATTATACATCGCACACAAGACCGAGTTAGACTGAAAATATAATATATTCTTAATATTATTTTTTTATATAGTAGTTATTTCCTTGTATTTTTTTAAATAATGACTATAACTAAATATTTTATGTGAACTTTTTTCTATTAAATGTTTTTTCATACATACATTAAATTATATAGGTTTAAAATGAAAATAAATAAACTTTTAAAAATAAAAACATCAAATAATTTTAAATTATAGTTTCACAATATTTTTATGGTGAAACCATTTTAAATATTAAATAAAAAAAATTAAAAAAATTAAATTATATTAAATGGAAAATTATTTTTAAAGGTGAAATATTGAAATTTACTTTGGGTAAATTTTTCTTATTTTTCTAAGAACAATGTTATTTTAGTGAATAGTAAATAATACAAAAAAAGATGAAAACAACATTTTTTTGAAATCATTTATATGGTTAAATTATGTTTTTAATTGGTTTTAAATTATGATTAAATAAATTTTTTATCATTTAATCCATTTTAGGCCATTGGAATCAATTTCTCAATATGATTGTATATAAAAACATTGTGATCAGTTGAATATATTTACTTTGAAACCATGTTTTCTCAATCAACAATGATATCAATTTTTAGTTAATTCATTATATTTTTTTTAAATTTGTGAAAATAGATTCCATATTTGGAATCATATTTTTAAATTTAGTTATATAGGTCCTATCTAGTTTTGGACATTATAAATTGTAACTTTAGTAATTTTTTTATTACTACAGTTAAGGTTAAATAGGATAGTTAAATATAAAAATAATATTTTAACTAATATAACACTACCATAACACTTATCTTAATTTCATTGGATGAGTTTTTTTTGACTGAAACCATCATTGGGAATATATTATGACCTTTTAATGCCACATGGGTTTGAGTATGACATTTATAATATTTTATATAAATTATAGACTAAGATGCCATTCTCATTTTTCTCATAACAAAAAAAATTTATTATGGGGCTATATAAATTAAAATATATACTATAATTTTTATTTATAATGATAAAATATTTACCTACATCTTCTTAATTTTTTAAATAAAATTATGAATAGAATAATTAAAATAAATTCTGATACAATGATGATGCTGTAATTTCTCATCTATGAAAGAATCAAATAAATGATTTTAGAAATTCTAAAATCAATATATTTTGATATATTTGATGTCATACAATATGTTTAATGACGAATTTTACATTTTATTTATGATACAAAGGATTTGGTTTGATCTATTCTTGTTATTATTAATTTTTAAAAAACTCTACTAATGAATTGGTTCAAAATTAATACTATTAATATTTTAAAACAAAAATATTTATTTAAATGATATAAAATTTATAAAATACATAAAATAGGAAAAATTATGGGAATAGATCTTAATATTACATAAATGACTCATTTAATGGTATTTTGTTATTTTTTAGAAATTATATTAATAATCACATAAGAATTTATATGATATCACAGAAAGAATTAAAAGGTTTAAATAAGAAATAAATCAGAGCGATAAGGATACAAAAATAATCAAATATTATATAATATTATTTTAATTAATTTATTTATAATCTTACTCATGTTATATTCTAAATAAATCATGTTTGACCCATTTAGGATAGAAAATTTATTAATACCAATTTAATACTCTAAGGATTTCCACAAGTTTCGCTTTCCTCTCATATAAAATGGTACACATTCTTTGCATTTCAATACAAATAAAAAAAATTGGTTTTGTCCTATAAATAAAAAATACCTTCTTTAAAACCCCTCCCCACAATCTAGAGGCCTTAATTTAGGAATATAACTCCCCATAGTGGTTTTAAGGTGTTAATTGAAGGATACTGTGTGAAGAGAAGGTGTCATTTTTGTTTAAGTGTTTCTATTTTATTTATTCTTCAATATATATTAAATATAAATCCACCATGATGAAATAATAACTAATTAATAATCAATATACTTATATTTTATTACATAATTATCATTCTAGACATCAATATCCACTTCCATAAAATGGGAAATGAATTCGTGGTTCGTGCGTACATGTGAACCATCACCTCCACAAACCGATATAATTCGTTTTCCATCACCATATATCAAGAATAATTACAATGACTGAATTAATTATTACATACAAAACTAATGAAATATTTATCATTATTAAATAATAATTTACCAATTATGTTCTTACCTTTCCATCCACATAAAAATGATAACGACGTTTGTGCATACGTGAGAACTATAACCACCAAAAAATGATGTGATTTGTTTTGCATCACCATGCCAGATGGGTGATATATATAAGTATATTTAAATTATTTATATAAATTTTACGGTACTATTATAAGAATGAAAATATAAAATAATAAATTATTTTCCTTTTAGAAGGATCAATGAAAAATGGAAACGTTACTCACTCGTACGTTCAACCTACATTCTCATTAATTATAACGTTTGTGATTTTTCATGACCATAAAGAAATTTTGTAATTTAAAATTAAATTTTAGTTATAAAATTAGTCTTTAATGCATTAATATTGTTACGTATATGATGAAATAATGACCACATTCACTATTGACTTCATACCAATGTCATTTTGTACTCAAGGAAAGTATATCGACAAAAAATCGAACATAGACATAAATAATTATGTAATAGTTATAACATGATAGTAATTGATATAAATTTAATAATAAACATTAAAAACATCATAATTTAAGTAAATGATTATACTATGTTTAATATTCAAGAAGGTAACAATTTTATGACACGAGTTGGACTCAGGTTAAAGGACTTTCCTTAAAAAACACTCTTTTAAATTTCCTTTTACAATGGTTATAGGTAATGTTTTTAACTTATATAATTTGAGTGATTTCGCCCTCATACATGAAGTTTTATTTATTTAATATTAATTTTATTATATTATACTTGTTTCATTATTATTTGTGCGGTTTTTTACATTTTTAAAAGTATTTTTTACATGAAAATGGTATTTGGATATATAGAAATGTTTTTCTATGGTCTTAAATAATTTTTTTAGGGTTATTTCCATGATGTGTTACTTAAATATTTTTTATTGTGGGTTAATCCCATTATAGCTTAATATATGTGGTTTTGAGCCGCATTATAGCACAAGATATGTCTGGTAGAGCCCATTATAGCTCAAGATATTTCTGGTTGAGCCTATTATAGTTCAAGATATAACAAGTGGGCCCCATTATAGCTGTCCACTGTAGTGGGTACTCCAGATATACATATTGATGATATGGTTATAAATTTTATAAGGGTGAATATATGTGATATATGGTAATTATTTTGTAATGAAACTATATGATTTTTATATTTGTGCTAATGATTTTTAAGGAAAAGGGTGTTTAATGGTTATCATATTTTTAATGGACTAACAATTTCCTTAATTATGTCCTTTAAAAGGTTTTTTATCTCATACAACATTCTAAAATGTTTTTTAGAGGGTATAAGGGTGTGTATGATAATTTAAGAAGTCATGAATAATTTTATAAATAATTTTATCTTGAAAAATAAGACATGTTTACTTTTAAAAGTATTATATTTTGGAAGAAATGGGTACTATTTTTATAGTATCCACGTTATATAAATGTGGGATGTGATGTATGTGTTGTTTCATGACACCATAATGATCTAAACCTGAAAATATTTTCAATGTGAAAAATCTATAATTACTAACTTATCATTATTTTAAATTATGTCCTAAGGAAGGGTTATTATTTTGGGTATAAAAGGTCAACCTAGATAACTTTAGAGGTTGGGATAATATTAAGAAATTTCCCCTGTAATACGATACCTTATGGACAAGTAAAAAATAAAATAGAAATTTTAGATTAAAATTTTTCTTTGTCTATGATTTGTCTATTCAGAATATTTTTTCACAGAGGAAGTATAACAGTTGTGGTGGGAAGGAATCAACTAGAAAACATTGATCCAAAATAACATCTTGAGAGAGATGATATTAGAATTGAACAGTTTTCTACTATGATGGAAAAATTGAAATAGGATATAAATCGAAGTATATTCTATGAATGAGATAAACCAGATCCACCATAGTGAAATATGTTAGTATGGTATAATTCATGAGGAAACATCCTCCATATTTCAGTGTAAAATTAGATCTAGTGGTAGTTGGAAGTTAGATCAACACTATGAAAATTATATTTAAAGACATAGGAAGTTCTGAATTCCGAAAGTAAACCATTTTTATTTATCATTTTAAAGGTTAATTAAATAAATTGTAGTCTAATGTTAAATACAACTAATAAATTGGATATCTTGACACTCTGGAAGTGTAATATTTAAGAGCATTTTTCTGGAAAAATATTTTCCAAAAACTATTCGACATAGAATAGGGATACAATTCTTAGAAGTGATGGACAATGAGGATGATTCTGTGGTTTTTTATTGAAGAAATTTAAAGATACTATCCTAGTATATACCATATTTTAATCAGGACATTGACACTAAAAGTAGTATATGATACACTGCAATGAAACTATTTTTATGAATATAATTTGATTTATTATAGTTTAAAATCAATATGAAACCTGTTCATTTGGCTGAAAATATTGAGATAGAATTTTATGAGATATATGTTCCTCATGATTACATGAATAAGAAGTAGTATGGTTAGATGGAATTGTATTATAATTCATCAAAGATATATAGTGGTAAGAAAATAAAATTTCATTCTCGTGAAAAGCATGGTAAAACGAATCCTGATGAATTTCATGTGAATTCAGGGTTGTGCTACTAATATTTAATGTTGGAACACATGTCTCATGGGATCCTTGAAAATGATCTAGAAAAACTAGAAATTGATGGTGACATTCTTTAACAGTGAGGAGTTTGGTCATTTCTCTAATGTGTGTCCGATGTTAGTAACTCTAGGTGAAATCCACAAGAATGGAGATAAAAGGTGTTGAAAAATCAATTAAAAATACCTCGTAAGATGTGAAACTATAAAATTATGTTGTATCACATTCATTTCATGTTTTTACATATTTTCCAATGTATTTTCTAAGTCGGGGTCTACACACTTCCTCATTTATGATAATGTTTCTTGTAAATGTTGAAATCCACCTCATATAATGAAAGTAGACCAATGTGTAAAGCATGTATTGAAAACATTAAGGAAAAAAGAAATTATAAGAACCATATTGTATCTTTATATTGAATGAATATAATTAAAAACCCTGTTTCTTTCCTTTAGTATAGTATGAAGTTGTTTTAGTTATGGATTGAAATTTTATTTACCATACAAAGGTAGACCGAAGAGCTAAAGATGTTTCTTTTAATAAAGAGTTTTATTTTGTGTACAATAATATAAACATACCATTGATAAAATATAAGTAATTTTAAAAGATTTTATATATTGGAAATGAATTTTATCTTTCACATATTGTGGGATCCAAAGGAAGTGTTTAGATTGATGATGTGCTGTTGGTAAATAAGTATGTAGATGTTTTTCTTGATGTGTTATATGGCATTATACCTGATTTGGAATTTGAATTTACTATTGAATTAGTTCCTAATTTTATTCCAATTTATAAACCCCCTTATATAATGGATGGAATGGAACATTTTGAGTTGGAAAATAAATTACAGGATTAATTAGATAATGGTCTCATCATAAATAAAAATTCCCTATGGGGTTTTATTTTTTGATAAAAATAACTATGGTTTAATAAGACTATTAATTTATTATAGAACATTGAATAACATCACTATTAATAACAATTATTTTTTACCCATATCGATGATTTGTTTGATTATTTATAGAGAGGACAATATTTTTGATGGTTGAATTAAGGTCGGGGTACCATTAGCTGAATGTAATGAAAGAAGAAATTTCAAAGACTACATTTCAGACTACATATGAGTGTTATGAATTTTTAGTAATTCCATTTGGGTAACTAATGCACCTATTATATTCATAAATATTATGAAAAGAATATATCAAAAGTTCATGGATATTTTTATAGATGTGTTTTATGAGTAAATTTTATATTATTCTAAAAGTAAATAAGAATATGAAATACATATAAGGGTTCATATTAGAACTTCAAAAGAAAATAAATTTTATGGGAAATTAAAAATGATTGAACTTTTGTTGCAAAGAACTTATTTTATTGGTCCCATTTTTTTTTAAATATGGAATAACAATTGATCCTACTATTTTTTTAATAATGGCCAAGACCCAAAAATTTAACTAATATTCATATTTTTTTGGTTTAGTAGGTTATTAATGAAGGTTTGTGGATAATAGTTCATGGTTATATAGCCCAATGAGTATGTTAACTCAAAAAGGTGTTGTGTTCATTTTGAAAAAAGAATCATATGATTGTTTTTCGGAATTGAAAAGAAGATTAAGGAATGCTCTAGTTCTTTCCCAACCTTTCAAAAATTGTGATTTTTTTTATTTAGAGTGATTTATAGGTGAAAGGTATTGGTTTCTTCTTAGTGATGAATGATCAGGTAATTTATTATGCTTCACATTTTTGAATCCTTATTACATAAATTACTCTATACATGATTTGTAATTAAATTCTATTATTTTTTCATTAAAAATCACGGTGCATAATTTTTATGAAGTAATGTCTCAAATACATACTGTTAAAAAATGTTTGAAGTATGTATTCAAATAGAATGAATTGAATATTTGATAGAGAAGATGGATGGAACTAATGAATTATTACAATTTCTTGATTCATTAGCATACTAAAATAGAAAATATAGAATATGATGCTTTATGGCAGAAAATTAATTCTACATTTAACCATGATACATTTGGATCATGAATCATTGGTTAATGATTTAATGAATTTTGGTTTGGATGTTTTTGTTGCAGGGAATTATTCTGTTTTGTTTCAAATGTTAGTGAAATCATCTATATCTGATAAAATTAATATAGCATAGAATAAAGACTTTCAGTAATAGAAAAAGGTATAGCTGGTTCAAAATAGTTAATTCCATGAATTTTACATTGGTAAATATTGTGTTATTTTAATTTGTAAGAGATTTTGGGTTCCTTGTGAATTACAGTTGAAGAACGAGTTATTATGTTCATGTCATAGTTCTTTTTTTTAGTTCATCCTAAGATCTCAATGATGTAAAGAGATATTTTAGAGTATTATTGGTGAGATGGAATGGGAATATCTATTTTAAACATTACCCTGAGATGGTAACCATTTTAATTGGTTAAATTAGAGAGAAAATTACTGAAAGGGATGTTATACCCTTTTCTAGTTCCATATTTGGGGATGGAAAAATATATCTATAGATTTTATAGTGGGATGAACGAATACTTCTTGAGATAAAATACAATTTGGGTGATATTTTATTACTTCACTATATAATGTTGTTTTATTTCTATTCGAGAATTATTTTATCCAGATCAAATATCTCAGTTTTATCTTAAATAGATACTCACTCTACAAGGAGTTCATCACTATATTTTACCAAATCATGTTCCCATGTTCTCTTTTAAATTTTGTAAATCCCATAATTATCATTGGGTATAGAATTATATTTAAAAACAAATTTTCATCCTAAATAATATCGTCCTTCAAATTGAAAAAATCATCCCTTGAAGGATATGATACATTCTTGATTAATGGATTACTGTGGAATTTTGGATCAACATCATTTTTGGTTGAATTTTCTTATAATAAAAGTTTTCATTCATGTATATAGATGGCCTTGTTTGAGGCATTATATGGAATGTGATGTCAAACTACAACATTATGGTAGGAAGTTGGTGAAGGGATATTGATGGGGATATAATTAGTAGAATAAATGGATGATAAATTTAATTTTTTCAGTAAAACATGATAATATCTTGGAATAGACAGAAATGTTATATGAATAACCGGAGGAAAGGTATTTCATTTTATTTATGTGGTTATGTATTTATCAATGTTTCTCTATGAAAAAAGTGTTATTTGGTTTTCAATGAAAGGGAAGTGAAGTCTACGGTTCATTTGACCCTATGAAATCAAAGAAAATAATGGATCATTTTCCTAACGAGTGGAATTTCCCCTACTTCTACCCCGTATACACAGTGTTTTTCAAAATCCAATTTTAAGAAACTCTATGTTGAATCTATGTCATGTTTTGAGTCAAGAATTAGTTCTGTTGGAAGAAAATATTTAAATAAGGAACAATCAGTTTGGCAACTTGACTATAGAGGGAATGTGTTAGAGAATATTTTGATTCTTTAGGATAAGGTTTTATAAAAAAACTATATGGATGAAGAGGGAACATGGAAATACGAATATGATATGAAGGAACCCCCCCACTTATTTGACTAGTTAAAAAATTGAGAGAGGGGAAGGATTTAACCTCCCCTGTAATTATAAAATAATAATTTCTCATATTTTTTAATATTTATGAAATATATAGTAATTTTTACTTAATTGAGTCACTACGTTCAATAGTGTACCAAATATTCAAAAATCAGTTTTCTGAAATCATATGTTGTACACAAGACTAGGTTATACTGAAAAAAATTCAATTTACATATTATTATTCTATGTTATACTGATCACCTAGCTATTTTATCAGCAATAACGAATACTATATTCTTTATTAAATGTTTTTACATCCACCATAACAAATCTTTTGGCTTAAAAAAGAATAAATCTAATTGGAAGCATAAAAATCTCAAATAGTATTTAAAGGTACTCCTTAGGAACAGGTATCTCTGGCGCCTTTTCCTCACCAGAGGGGGAACTCTTACGAACAATAGGGGACACTGAAGTATTAACCACCCGCACACCGGAAACCAACTCGGCCAAGAAAGCTTCCTCTATGAGCTTCTCGAAACAAAGGTCTTTAGAAGGGAGGACTCGATCCTTGATCTCTGGACGAAGACCCCCAGTGAAAAGAGAGGCCTTCATGAGTTCATGCGACGCTACATCTGGAGAAAAGGGAATCAGTTGGTTGAAATGGTCAACATATGCCCTCACCGTCTGTTGGCCCTGTTGAATATGTACAAGTTCCCTCTTTTTCTCCAGCTTCACTTCCTCAGGTACAAACCATTGGATGAAAACTATTTTAAAGACATCCCACGTTTTTTCTCCTTGCGTCAATGGTGGGGAAACCACCTTCCACTGGTCCAGAGCTAGACCCCCAAACATCTTCATAATTGAACGAACCTTAACATTATCGGGAGTTCCCAACGTTCTAAAGACACGCTCCACTTCCTCGAGCCATTTCACTGCCTTTAAAGAACCCTGATCACCATGGAGAATAGGCAAAGTCTGTGGAGGACCAAAAACTGGGCATTACTTATCCGAATCCTTAGAGACCTTTCTGGGCGGCATTTCCGGAGCGATATATAAAACACAAAGCCAAAACCAACATCAAATCGAAGCAACATCAATAAAAGCGCCTTCATCAAAAACAGTCAGCACAAGGACCAAACAAATACAACACAACCCAAAACAAAATATCCTCTTTAAAATTCCCTTTTCATTTTTGATTTCAAAACCACCCTTTCTCAAGATCACTTTCCAAAAACCAATCCACTTTCAAACCAAAAACTTTCCAAAACCATTTCCCCTTTAAAACCAATTTAGAAAACAAAGTCAGGCGTTAAATTTCAAGTACACACCCAGGTACTCCCATGACCCGTTGCACATGTCTTTATCCACTGTCCATTAATACTCGCACCAACACGCATTTTGAATGCATTCTCACACATATGAAAACGTTCATGAAGAGGAACCGAGGTTTCACCCCAAATCATTCTTAACCAATTCCAAGCAAACAACATATTTTCAAATCAATAGATTTTAGTTTCAAAACCCATATTATACATTTAAAGTCCTTTAAAAGAAACCAGTCCAATTTTCAAAAACCCTTTTTCATTTCCAACTAGGCACTCACACAGACCAAAACGAAAACAACATCCAAATTTGCATCAATCACTGAAATGAAGGACTAGTAGTCACACTCAACGTGGCGACATGGTTGTGGGCCATGTCCCAAGTCAGCGTCGACCACTAGGAGGAATTCAAACCACGTACTCGGACTCCACATGGGTCACTACTCCATGTGAAATTACGATGTAATGTCGGCTTGCCTCCATTATCATCTCTCAATCCAAGACAAACCAGGAAAGACAAGGACACAATTCCTGAACTACCCCTGGTAACTCGAGGATCAGTGCGAGCAAGAGTTCGCGACGCTCTTCCCGTACCTACCCCTCGAGTTCCGACAGTCCTAATCTCCTTCTACCGGACAACCCAAATAACAAGAACCCGCTCTGATACCATTTTGTCACGAACCAGCCCGGGTCGACCCTGAACCGGTCACCCGAGCCAGTCCGTGGCAAGTCCCGAGGGCCATTCCCGATCCCCCCGGGATGGCAACAAGTACCGAGCATTGAAACTTTAATCGTTGGGAACGATTTCAGCCCAAGCTAAAAACAGGATCGAAAGAATGAATATAAACTAAACAAACTGACAAACACTAAAGACATAAACAACTACACCACGACATACCTCCATGTGACCTCGCGGGTCACCATCCAACTACAACCAACATCGCTCCCACACTGAGCGACTCAAGCAGGAGAACCTGAACACAAGGAACCTGCAACTGAAAAGGGGTAAAAGATAGGCGTGAGCACAAAAGTACTCAGTAGGTGAGCCCCACAACAAATCCCAATGCACCGCCAGTAAATAAAGAATCTACATAATCCAGGTTTGAACTTTAATGTATAAAAGTAAGTTTTCATAATGCTTTACTTGAAAATCAAACACGAGACATTTCCCTTATTCCTTTTTGAAAGTTAATTCCCTTTCATCAGTTTTAAACTCATTCTAAAAAGCAAAGTGTTACATTTCCAAATCTTACCCAAAGAGTGTAAAGCATTTTCATTTGAGAACTATTTTTCCAAAGTCTAACAGTATAGGTTGTGAAGGATGAATGAAAGTAAACAAGTAGGGAAAACAAGTGCAAGAAAAGCTAAACAAGCAAGGAAAACCAAGTGCAAACAGAAATAAACCAGAAGTTATCAGCAATAACCATGGGCGATCCTGAACATCCCTAGAAAACCCCTGGACGTACTGGGGTTCAGACTACCTTCCGGCATGGTACTCCATAGTCAATAACCAACTGGTCGCCCTAATAGCCAACCAGTGGCACATCCCTCCTGGCCTGTCTACAACTCCAGGGGGTACCAACCCGTCTAATCAGGGTTAGCAAGCAACTGTCACTCGATAATCTACAAGACGCCCAGGAACCCATGGTGGTTTTAGTAACACTGTGTAAGTGGGAGACCCTCGCACGCGTGACTCATCTCACCGCACATGCAAACCCCTTACACGGACATCGCTACACGACAACCCTCGAAGGGAAGTCCCCCTGTAGAAATTCCCTCACAAGTACGTATATATATATATGTATAATCACTTCACATTTATTAAAGTGCCAACCGGGCCGCCAAATCATTTACATTTTGACCATTTCATATTAAAGCATTTCTAAAGGGATATTACACACGCCATTACATTGAAAACCAAAACACACTTAGAACTTTGTTTAAGAAACCCAAATCAGCATATCACTCTGGAACACAATTGTTTCACAAGTTGAGTTATTTTCTAATATCCAAACGCATCCCACTTTTATCAAGAGCCAAACGGGCCTTTAATCACCTTTTTATGGAATACTATTTCTCAAATGAAATCCAAATTTTTGTTCACACAACAAAGGAAAACATCTTTCATCAACCAAGAACCACACATGAAGTTTCCAAAAACAATTTCAAAGGGGTCACACGACGTTTTCTATAATCAAGGTTCTCAGAAAACACCATTTTCCATAAACAATACATCTACTAATTTACACACGCCAAAAACATTTCAAAACCCAATTCAACATGTCTTTCATTATTCAGGAAGAACGATCTAGCAATACTACCATGGAAGCACACAATTAAATCCAAGAAAACGCTTTTAATGAAACGCTAGAATTAAAACAACTTTTATCATCAGCAGATCACCAAACTATAGATAACTACTTAATAATACTTTTGAATTTTCTGAAACTTAATAAAAAGTCAAGGAATAAACAAATTCTAAATTTAAAGGCGAGTGCAAAGGGAGACCTACCTCAAGATCCAAGCGCGGCGGTAAAACGACCTTGGAACCAAGGCGCGATGACACGACGTGTGTCCGAAGCCACGTGATAAAGTCCAACACTCTCGAAACTGAGGCACGGAGACGGCGGAACCTTGGAAACAAGGCGCAGCGATAACGCTCTCTCAGAAACGCCCTGCGCGGGTCCTAAAATCCTAAACCCACCAAAAACAAATATAAGTTGATGAAAAACCCCTAACAAAGCAAAAGAGAAAGCCCGAGTAATAATAATGATAATAATAGTAACAACTATAATTATAATAATAATAATAATAATAATAACAAGATTAGTAATGACAATAATAACAGTATTAAAAATTTTAATAATAATAATAAGAAAATAATAATAATAATAATAACGGTAATAATTTAGCATAATAATAATATAATAGTAATAACAATATTAATATAATAATAATAATAATAATGTTATCATACCCAATAAAATAATGATAACAATAATAATATTAATAATAATAATAATATAATAATAATAACATAATATAAAAATAATAATAATAACATAATAATAATAATAACAACAATAGTAATAATTTAAAAATAATAATAATATAAAATGATAATAACAATAATAATATTAATAATAATAATAATAATAATAAAAATAACAATAATTATAATATGATAATAATATTAATTTAATAACATTAACGTAATAAATAAATAAAGCAGAAAAAAACTCACGAGCGGAGGGGGGGGGGGGAGAAACGCGCAGGTGGTGCGGCGGGGTGAGGGAGGAGGCGGCGGCCGAAGGTGGGGCGCGGTGACGGGAAGGGGTCGGGACGGCGGTTGGAGTCGCCGGAGGCGGCGGGAGCAGGGCCGGGACAGGGGGGAGAGGGAGCCGGGATAGGAGCCAGAGAGGTGGCTGGGTGCGGGGCGCGGCGGAAGCTGGCGTGGCAGAGGGGAGGACGGCGCGGGGCCGCGGGCGCCGGAGGTCGGTACGGGGGGGGGGGGGGGGTTGTCCGGTCGGTAGTGGGGTGGAGGGGAGCGCGCTGAGGAGGCCGGAACGCCGGTGAGGCGGCAGGTGCGGGGCGTGGCGGGAGCCGGCGTGGCAGAGGGGAAGTCCGCCGGACGGGAGGCCCGGGTGGTCGGCAAGATCGGCGGGGATGGGGAGCGGGGACGCCGGGAGCGGAGAGCAAGGCAGAGCGGGAGTCGGACGGCGGCGGCTGGAGGGGAGCAGGAAGAGACGTGGGCCGGCCGAACCAGCAGGGGGGAAAAGAAGAAGAAAAAAAAGAAACGGGGGAGAGAGAGAGGGGGGAGAGGGGAGAGAGCACCGTAATGGGGGGACTGGATTAGGGTTAGGAATAAACATATATATATATATAATTGATAATAATAATAATAATAATAATAATAATAACAATAATACAACAAAAATATAATTAATACTATGAGAATAATATTAATAATAATATGTAATAATAATAATAAAATACTATAATCATAATAATATACTAATAATAATATTGAACATAAGTAATTAAATAAAACAAATCCTAAAAATCAATAACGCTTTATAGAAATAATAAAACATTATAATAATAATAAAACCTTATAATAATATTAATATTAATAATTAGAAAATTTATAATAATAATTATCTTTAATCAAAAATTTAAAATATTAAAACCATTTGAAAATAAATGTTTGCGCGCGCGTGCCCGCGCGCGCACACCCACATATATAGATATAGACACATATACGTATATTTAAACATATACAAACATATATATATATATATACACACACATAAACATATGTATACATATATACCTATATATAAACATATACACATAGATACAATATATATACATATATATATATATATATACATATATAAACATAACGTATTAAAGTATATACATATGTATATACATACACATATATAGACATATATATATATATATACTTATACACAGAAAAATAACTACAGTAATAATAACGCAACACAAATAGTAATAATAATAAAAAGTCAACGTAAAAATTTAATATTTAAAACGCCGGGTGAACACATAGTCACCCGGGCCGAACACACGATCACTGCTAGCGATGCGATGACCGCGCACCGGCGTGAGACTGCCGACACAACTAAACCTCGAAATTTTTTTAAATCGGGACCAAGAAAGAAGTAAAATAAATGTATCTGCGGTCGGGGTGTGACAATTCTCCCCACCATAGACACTTTTTGCCCCCAGAAAGTCACCAGGCCAAAAGTCGGTCATGATTTAAGTCCATGCCCCAACGGAACTAAAGGAACTAGAGAGAACTGAGAATCTCGGGGATGACCTTACTCTGCACAGGTCACACCCGACCGATTCAAGAGAACACTGGGGTCCGAAATTGAGGGGAGAACACGAAGGGGTTCTCCCCACCACAAGAACTTAACTAGTGCAGAAAAGTTGACCATCTAAATAGAAAACCCTGGGAAGGGGGGGGGGGTCGACGCGGGAACTCCCAACCAATCCAAACTGACTCCTATAACACGATCAGATTTACACCTCCGTCGGAACCTTGAACCCACGACTAGAGTCAACAACTTCAACACCAGGGAGGACCCACAGAAGGAATATTTAACCAACATCAAATTGGAGACATGATCCATTGAAGTCCACAAAACATAACCACATCGACAACATAACTAAAACGAGGTCAACCCACACGAGGGTCAAACACACTTTTAAGAAACGCATACGATTCAGAAACAACACATCCACATAATCCAGACTACTTGGATTATAATAGAACAAGTCCATGATACCCCCATGGTAAAACAATTAACGTACAATAATGTCAAAATTTAACAGCAGAAAAACAAGTACTAAAAGATCTTGATTGTTCCACTGCTAACACGGAACACAAAACCTAGACCAAGGCTTCACACCCCTGGGGACTCCTGACTGTGCGCGAGCTTCACCCCAAGACCTATGGTTGGGGCTCTGATGGCTGAAGCATCTTCTGCCTCACAGTCAGGTACTCACATTCTCCCATCACAGCGTCCTCTTCAAGTGACGCTTCCTGCAAAACTTCTCCAGATGACCCAGACAGCCGCATCGATGGCACGTCTTCGGAGGGTTGCGACAAGACGGCTTTAAATGCCCGAAAAGACCACACTGATAGCACACCACTGAACAAGCTGATGAACTGGAAGTTGGGACCAAAGGGAATAACTCCTTAGGAACAGGTATCTCTGGCGCCTTTTCCTCACCAGAGGGGGAACTCTTACGAACAACAGGGGACACTGAAGTATTAACCACCCGCACACCGGAAGCCAACTCGGCCAAGAAAGCTTCCTCTACGAGCTTCTCGAAACAAAGGTCTTTAGAAGGGAGGACTCGATCCTTGATCTCTGGACGAAGACCCCCAGAGAAAAGAGAGGCCTTCATGAGTTCATGCGACGCTACATTTGGAGAAAAGGGAATCAGTTGGTTGAAATGGTCAACATATTCCCTCACCGTCTGTTGGCCCTGTTGAATATGTACAAGTTCCCTCTTTTTCTCCAGCTTCACTTCCTCAGGTACAAACCATTGGATGAAAACTATTTTAAAGACATCCCACGTTATTTCTCCGTACGTCGATGGTGGGGCAACCACCTTCCACTGGTCCAGAGCTGTACCCCTGAACATCTTCATAATTGCACGAACCTTAACATTATCGGGAGTTCCCAACGTTCTAAAGACACGCTCCACTTCCTCGAGCCATTTCACTGCCTCTAACGGACCTTGATCACCATGGAGAATAGGCAAAGTCTGAGGAGGACCAAAAACTGGGCATGACTTATCCGAATCCTGAGAGACCTTTCTAGGCGGCATTTCCTGAGCGATATATAAAACACAAAGCCAAAACCAACATCAAATCAAAGAAACATCAATAAAAGCACCTTCATCGAAAACAGTCAGCACAAGGACCAAACAAATACAACAGAACCCAAAACAAAATCTCCTCTTTAAAATTCCCTTTTCATTTTTGATTTCAAAACCACCCTTTCTCAAGATCAATTTCCAAAAACCAATCCACTTTCAAACCAAAAACATTCCAAAACCATTTCCCCTTTAAAACCAATTTAGAAAACAAAGTCAAGCGTTAAATTTCAAGTACACACCCAGGTACTCCCATGACCCGTTGCACATGTCTTTATCCACTGTCCATTAATAATCGCACCAACACGCATTTTGAATGCATTCTCACACATGTGCAAACGTTCATGAAGAGGAACCGAGGTTTCAACCCAAATCATTCTTAACCAATTCCAAGCAAACAACAGATTTTCAAATCAAGAGATTTTAGTTTCAAAACCCATTTTATACATATAAAGTCCTTTAAAAGAAACCAGTCCAATTTTCAAAAACCCTTTTTCATTTCCAACTACGCACTCACACAGACCAAAATGAAAACAACATCCAAATTTGCATCAATCACTGAAATGAGGGACTAGTAGTCACACTCAACCTGGCGACATGGTAGTGGGCCATGTCCCAAGTCAGCGTCGACCACTAGGAGGAATTCAAACCACGTACTCGGACTCCACATGGGTCACTACTCCATGTGAAATTACGATGTAACGTCAGCTTGCCTCCATTATCATCTCTCAATCCAAGACAAACCAGGAAAGACAAGGACACAATTCCCGAACTACCCCTGGTAACTCGAGGATCAGTGCGAGCAAGAGTTCGCAACGCTCTTCCCGTACCTACCCCTTGAGTTCCGACAGTCCTAATCTCCTTCTACCGGACAACCCAAATAACAAGAACCCGCTCTGATACCATTTTGTCACGAACCAGCCTGGGTCGACCCTGAACCGGTCACCCGAGCCGGTCCGTAGCAAGTCCCGAGGGGCGTTCCCGATCCCCCCGGGATGGCAACAAGTGCCGGGCATTGAAACTTTAATCGTTGGGAACGATTTCAGGCCAAGCTAAAAACAGGATCGAAAGAATGAATATAAACTAAACAAACTGACAAACACTAAAGACATAAACAACTACACCACGACATACCTCCATGTGACCTCGCGGGTCACCACCCAACTACAACCAACGTCGCTCCCACACTGAGCGACTCAAGCAGGAGAACCTGAACACAAGGAACCTGTAACTGAAAAGGGGTAAAAGATAGGCGTGAGCACAAAAGTACTCAGTAGGTGAGCCCCACAACAAATCCCAATGCACCGGCAGTAAATAAAGAATCTACATAATCCAGGTTTGAAATTTAATGTATAAAAGTAAGTTTTCATAATGCTTTACTTGAAAATCAAACACGAGACATTTCCCTTATTCCTTTTTGAAAGTTAATTCCCTTTCATCAGTTTTAAACTCATTCTAAAAAGCAAAGTGTTACATTTCCAAATCTTACCCAAAGAGTGTAAAGCATTTTCATTTGAGAACCATTTTTCCAAAGTCTAACAGTATAGGCTGTGAAGGATGACTGAAAGTAAACAAGTAGGGAAAAAAAGTGCAAGAAAAGGTAAACAAGCAAGGAAAACCAAGTGAAAGTAGAAATAAACCAAAAGTTATCAGCAATAACCATGGGTGACCCTGAACATCCCTAGAAAACCCCTGGACGTACTCGGGTTCAGACTACCTGCTGGCGTGGTACTCCATAGTCAATAACCAACTGGCCACCCTAATAGCCAACCAGTGGCACATCCCTCCTGGCCTGTCTACAACTCCAGGGGGTACCAACCCGTCTAATCAGGGTTAGCAAGAAACCGCCACTCGATAATCTACAAGACGCCCAGGAACCCATGGTGGTTTTAGTAACACTGTGTAAGTGGGAGACCCTCGCACACGTGACTCATCTCACCGCACTTGCCAACCCCTTACACGGACATCGCTACACGACAACCCTCGAAGGGAAGTCCCCCTGTAGAAATTCCCTCACAAGTACGTATATATATATATGTGTATAATCACTTCACATTTATTAAAGTGCCAACCGGGATGCCATATCATTTACATTTTGACCATTTCATATTAAAGCATTTCTAAAGGGATATTACACACGCCATTACATTGAAAACCAAAACACACTTAGAACATTGTTTAAGAAACCCAAATCAGCATATCACCCTGGAACACAATTGTTTCACAAGTAGAGTTATTTTCTAATATCCAAACGCACCCCACTTTTATCAAGAGCCAAACGGGCCTTTAATCACCTTTTTAAGGAATACTATTTCTCAAATGAAATCCAAATTTTTGTTCACACAACAAAGGAAAACATCTTTCATCAACCAAGAACCACACATGAAGTTTCCAAAAACAATTTCAAAGGGGTCACACGACGTTTTCTCTAATCAAGGTTCTCAGAAAACACCATTTTCCAGAAACAATACATCTACAAATTTACACACGCCAAAAACATTTCAAAACCCAATTCAACATGTCTTTCATTATTCAGGAAGAACCATCTAGCAATACTACCATGGAAGCACACAATTAAATCCAAGAAAAAGATTTTAATGAAACGCTAGAATTAAAACAACATTTATCATCAGCAGATAACCAAACTATAGATAACTACTTAATAATACTTTTGAATTTGCTGAAACTTAATAAAAATTCAAGGAATAAACAAATTCTAAATTTAAAGGCGAGTGCAAAGGGAGACCTACCTCAAGATCCAAGAGCGGCGGTAAAACGACCTTGGAACCAAGGCGCGATGACACGACGTGTGTCCGAAGCCACGTGATAAAGTCCAACACTCTTGAAACTGAGGCACGGAGACGGTGGAACCTCAGAAACAAGGCGCAGCGATAACCCTCTCCCAGAAACGCCCTGCGCGGGTCCTAAAATCCTAAACCCACCAAAAACAAATATATGTTGATGAAAAACCCCTAACAAAGCAAAAGCGAAAGCCCGAGTAATAATAATGATAATAATAGTAACAACTATAATTATAATAATAATAATAATAATAATAACAAGATTAGTAATGACAATAATAACAGTATTAATAATATTAATAATAATAAGAACAAAATAATAATAATAATAATAACGGTAATAATTTAGCATAATAATAATATAATAGTAATAACAATATTAATATAATAATAATAATAATAATGTTAGCATACCCAATAAAATAATGATAACAATTATAATATTAATAATAATAATAATATAATAATAATAACATAATATAAAAATAATAATAATAATAACAACAATAGTAATAATTTAAAAATAATAATAATATAAAATGATAATAACAATAATAATATTAATATTAATAATAATAATAATAACAATAACAATAATTATAATATGATAATAATATTAATATAATAACATTAACGTAATAAATAAATAAAGCAGAAAAAAACTCACGAGCGGAGGGGGGGGGGAGAAACGCGCAGGTGGTGCGGCGGGGTGAGGGAGGAGGCGGCGGCCGGAGGTGGGGCGCGGTGACGGGAAGGGGTCGGGACGGCGGCTGGAGTCGCTAGAGGTGGCGGGAGCAGGGCCGGGATAGGGGGAGAGGGAGCCGGGATAGGAGCCAGGGAGGCGGCTGGGTGCGGGGCGCGGCGGAAGCCGGCGTGGCAGAGGGGAGGACGACGCGGGGCCGTGGGCGCCGGAGGTCGGCACAGGGGGGGGTTGTCCGGTCGGTAGTGGGATGGAGGGGAGCGCGCTGAGGAGGCCGGAACGCCGGTGAGGCGGCAGGTGCGGGGCGCGGCGGGAGCCGGCGTGGCAGAGGGGAAGTTCGCCGGACGAGAGGCCGGGTTGGTCGGCAAGATCGGCGGGGATGGGGAGCGGGGACGCCGGGAGCGGAGAGCGAGGCAGAGCGGGAGTCGGACGGCGGCGACTGGAGGGGAGAAGGAAGCGGCGTGGGCCGGCCGAACCAGCAGGGGGGAAAAGAAGAAGAATAAAAAAGAAACGGGGGAGAGAGAGAGAGGGGAGAGGGGAGAGAGCGCCGTAATGGGGGGACGAGATTAGGGTTAGGATTAAACATATATATATATAATTGATAATAATAATAATAATAATAATAATAATAACAATAATACAACAAAAATATAATTAATACTATGAGAATAATATTAATAATAATATGTAATAATAATAATAAAATACTATAATGATAATAATATACTAATAATAATATTGAACATAAGTAATTAAATAAAACAAATCCTAAAAATCAATAACGCTTTATAGAAATAATAAAACATTATAATAATAATAAAACCTTATAATAATATTAATATTAATAATTAGAAAATTTATAATAATAATTATCTTTAATCAAAAATTTAAAATATTAAAACCATTTGAAAATAAATGTTTGCGCGCGCGTGCGCACGCGCGCACACCCACATATATAGATATAGACACATATACGTATATTTAAACATATACAAACATATATATATATATATATATACACACACATAAACATATGTATACATATATACCTATATATAAACATATACACATAGATACAATATATATACATATATATATATACATATATAAACATAATGTATTAAAGTATATACATATGTATATACATACACATATATAGACATATATATATATATATACTTATACACAGAAAAATAACTACAATAATAATAACGCAACACAAATAGTAATAATAATAAAAAGTCAACGTAAAACTTTAATATTTTAAACTCTGGGTGAACACATAGTCACCCGGGCCGAACGCACGATCACCGCTAGCGATGCGATGACCGCGCACCGGCACGAGACTGCCGACACAACTAAACCTCGAATTTTTTTTAAATCGGGACCAAGAAAGAAGTAAAATAAATGTATCTGCGGTCGGGGTGTGACATTTTTTAATGAAAATGGTTTTATTTTTAAATGATTGGTTTTTAAATTTTCTAAAAGTAATTTTTAAATAAAACTGGGATATTAATATCTGGATGTATTTTCCTTATTGGATTAAATTAGGTCTCAACAGTTTTATTCATGATATGTTCCTTTCACATTATTTTTTATTGTTTGAGCCCATTATATATAGTGATATTATGGTTTTTTTTTTCAAATTATAGATTATGATATGTTAGGTAGTCTGTAACGTCTCAGATCGAGTTGCCGCCCAAAATTCCCCCGAACCCCGTTGGTCACATAACCTCAAACACATTTCCATAAAATCTAGAGGCCTCCCACTAGCAGTGAGGGACACAGTGTGATAATGTGGAAACTATTACCTCATTAGAAGAGTGTACAAACAAAAAAACAAATAGTAAACAATAGTTTAAGCAGTAATTCCATACAATATAAATAAATAACAGAATACTAGTCATAATAAAACAATTGGAGCATATATATATATATGATGCACGTAACATGTGTCTAGGAAAGTAGAAATACAATTTAGAAACAAAATTACAGATGGAAAAAATAAACTCCTACAACATTAAATGCCTCATCTTAGACTCATGCTCTCCAACTCCAATAGTAATCAATTACCTGATGAAAAACAGAGTTTTCCCATATCTATACCTATAATAATATAATCTGTTTGGGTCTGGAACATCACACAAATGGGGTATGAGATGAATCCCATTAGGAAACCACCAAAATCTTTGTGCCTAACTATCAGTGAATATATATAGCTGGTAATAGGCAAGAATGAAGAAATAAACAAGGAATTACTCAAAATTAAGCAATCCTACAATTTTAAATTACATACATTGAAATGTATTATTTAACTTTTGAATCATGTAACCTTAAGATATATCTTATGCTCTATATCCCCTGTGTAATAGTAAGAAAACAGACATCTTAGAAGACTATCTAAATATTCATGTAAGAATGAGACCATGGTTGTGATTAGTCTTGATAGACTCATCAAAATCATTTAATAATTCATAAAAAAACCCCCATGAAGGATATTACGGTCTAACCCCCATGGTTTAACATATCACTAATTTATTAAATAACTACCCTTTGGGAATATCTCATGGTCCAACCCCTTTGGTCCAACATAACAATAATCATTTACAAACTACCACTTGCATAGCTCTCACGGTCAGTACCCTGGGTTCAACATGGAACCCATTCATTATAAAAGACCTCTCAGGTAGCTGTAATGGTCAATAACAATGAGTAAAAATATAATAAGGTGATTATAAATGACCTCCATGGTATCTCTCACAATCATTACCCCTGGGTCAATCAACTACACAAAAGCTCTCACGGCCCTGTGTAAAAATAATTTGCATATAATGTCAAAGAAGCTCGTGTAATCTAAAACTAATTCATTGATAACCATTCAAAAGAATATCACATGAATTTCATATAATCAATCAAAATCCATCATAATTAAACAAGGAAAAGAAAACAAGGCTAGCCTAACAGACACCCTACACCAAAAGGCCATAAACAATCCATAAAGGGCATAGAACCCACTAGGTGACCAATAAACAAGGTATATAACCATGAACATATGAAAATTCTCCAGTTCAATCAACCAAACCATAAAAGGAAATAAAAATGTTTAATTCCAAAACATGAAATTCCCTAAATGTGGGTATTCAGCACATTTAGCACATATAATCCAATGATGACAAACGAAAGGCACGAGCCACCTACCTTAATGTTTTAAGATAGATATACTTGAACATCGACAATTTAGTAAACCTAGATCAGTGTATACAAACAATAATGTTAAAAACTCTGAACCTTGAATAACTCACAAGAGTGGTAGAATCAGAAATAATAGATCTAGTGGATTCGAGAACTCACCGATTGGATTCTAACACACCTGAAAGTGTCTTAATAAAAAATCAGACAATGAATAGGGGGTTTGATCATCGTTCATTATTCCTGGGAGCTCCAATACAAAACACGAGAAGAAGAATTCATTTACGTACATGAGTCATCACCCTACTCTAATATATCAAATATAATTAATAATACATGGTGTGTTCATTAAATGCACATGTTGTGAATTAGCATCAACTGATACCTAACATAAATGGGTCTTCTAGGTCAACACATATTCATGCACTCAGTCTTTACATAGTTAGTACATAGCTGTGCATGGTTGTGGATTGCTACTGGTTACACAACATGTACATTGATGTACACGACATGTACTCATAAAATTCCTATTTCTTCCTTTTTCCTAAAAAACATCACAAAATAATGATCCATACATGAAATAAAGATCTGGATTCTTAAAAACATCTCACCTTAATGAAATTAACCCCTAAATATCCCATCCTCCAGTAGTGAAGAAGAATCTATGATCAACTCTGGCCACTGGGATCGCATATTAGACTCCCTCTTCTAAGTATCATCCTGCAGTCATCCAGGCTACCATAAAACCCATAGAATACGAACAGAACAGCCAAGGATATCCATTGTACTACAATCTAGAAGGATGCATACACTTCCAAATCATGCTCCTCAGGTTAAAAAATAAGAGACAGGTCCGGAATGTAATGTCGTAGCTGAGAAAATTGAAAGACATTGGGCATAGCTTGGTACCTATAAAGAAACTAGATCTGACATTCCACCGGCTTAACACTCTTCAAAACCTCAAACAGACTGACATATCTTGGCGAATGGTTCCCCTATATCTTAATACTTATTTTTGGTAACATCTGTGCTACATCTGGGAAATCCTGATATCTGACATCAAACTCTAGAGTTTGTCTCTGTTGATTAGCACAATATTTTTGGCATGAATTTTCAGTAGCCATCCTCATGTGTATCAACTCAACCTACTTTGTTATCTCCTGGAAAAGATAGGGTCCCAACATATCTACCTCTCCTACCCCCATCCAATACAGGGGTGATCAGCATTTCCTACTGTATATAGCTGAATAAGGATCCATATGAATCATTTTATGAAGACTATTACTGTAGGAAAAATTCACCAGGGGAATGTATTTATCCCAATATTCCTCAAAGCCCATGATGCATGCTTGAAGAATATCATCTAGAACGTCAATTGGGTGCTCATAATAGCCATCTATCTGAGGATGGAAAGTTATACTCAGATGTACCTGTATAAAAACATCCATATGTAGTCCCTCCTGGACACAATAATTAAAATGATCATCCCTATCAAAAAAAATTGAGTGAACTACTACATGTAAACATATAATCTCTATGATTAACAACTTCTTAATCTCATCAACACTGAATGTTTTCTTGATTGGTAGGAAATTTGCATCCAACATGATCATGTTGATAACAACCAGAAATGTATCATTCTCTCAAGGAGACCTTGGTAAACCTATCACAAAATACATTGCGACATCAATCCACTTCCACACATAAATGGGTAACTCCTATAATAGAAATGATTGTTGTTGATGCTCTGTCTTCACCTACTGATATGTGGAACATCACATATCCAAACAAGCTATATCTCTCTTCATACCTAGCCACCAATACTGATGTTGTATGTATCAATACATCTTGGAGACAGTAGGATGAACTTCCCATATAGTGGCATGAAAATCTCACATCAACTCTTCATGTATGTCTCCTGACACAGATACACATCAATGAAAACACAAAACCTCATCCTTGCCTATGGTCCACCCAAGAGTAGGGTCCTTGCCTCACACACTCTCATGTACGACTATGCCTTCATAATTTGAAAGATGCCTCATTTACAATCAATCCAGAATATTCAAGGTAACACCTATAGAAGAAAAAAATTTCTACACCAGTTTTTCATGTACCTACAAATTCATTTCACAGAATAGAGTCATTAGATTCCACTAACTACTGGCCTCTTGAAATGACTGTATCTGGGTCCTCCTACTAAATGCATTAGCCACCACATTGCCTTTCCTAGTAGTGTAGTCAAGATCAAATCCCATATACTGAAGGTACTCATCCCACCTTCACTGTCTCAAAATCATATCACTCTAATTAAAGATATAGTTTTGGCATTTGAATGCTATGAACAACACAAAATTCTCTCCCAATAGATAATGTCTCAACTAGCATAATTCATGAACAATCGCTGCCAACTTGAGATCGTGCATCAGGTAGTTCCTCTTGTGTGGCCTCAACTAACATGAAATGTATGCATGTACAAATTCCCCCTACAGAAGCTTGAATCCCAGCTTAGTACATGATGGATCACAATAAACTATGTAAATCTTTCCCAGTTCCAGAAAAATCAGTATCGGTGCTGGGTCCAATCTCCCTTTCAACTCATGAAAATATTAATTGTAATAATTTGTCCATAATTAATTATCACCCTTTTTAGTTTGGACTGTTAGTGGTGCTGAAAAGTGTGGGAATTCATGAATAAAGCCTCTATAGAAACAAGTTATCCCCATATTTTTTTTACCTAAAATATGTTCTTTAGGTGCTTCTATGAAACTGATACTATAACATTTTCTGGGTTTACTGTTATTTCTGTCTATCTGATAACATGACCGACGAAATTAATCTGTTCAATCCATATCTGATTGTCTAACATGAAACTACCTGTGATTTCTTGATATTGAATGGCATAACAAAATACTCGTATAGACTAAACCTACTTCAAAAGGTTCTAAGAGGTATATCTGATTGTCTAACTTGAAACTTATGATAACCAGATCTCGTTCCATTAATCGAGAACACCATGGATCCTCAATGTTTATCAAAGAGATCATCAATCCTCAACACGGGATATCTGTTCTTGACCATCTAATCATTCATCTTATTATAATCCACAAAATTTCTGAGGGTATCATCTGTCTACTTTGCAAAAAGAATAATTGAACACCATGGGGATGTGATTGTTCAAATGAAACCATTTTCCTTCAACGTCTCTAACTGCTTCTTGAGCTCTAGTAACTATAGTGTAGCCTTCCTCTAAGGGTTAATGGAAACTGATGCCACTCTTGGAACAAGTTTAATAGATAAATATATCAATATATCTAGAGGTAAACCTGAAAAGTCATCTGGGAAGACATCTGTGAAATGATCCACTACTGGAGGAATGTCCATCTGTGAATTACCCTGTTCATCTGGATATAATCTATCAATATAGGCTATAATTATTCCCAACCCATGATGCTTGGGTCCAAATTTTCTCACCTGGATATTCCATTCACACTTGTGTAAAAAATATCCACAATCTTGTGATGTGAAACTCACTCTATGGGGATAGAAGTCCAAAAAAGATTAAATGGAGACCAACCAATGTATTCTGAGAATAACATCGAAGCCTATCATATCTAAGACATAAAGGCACCACAAGAAGTGACACCAACCAACCTCAAGAGGGAAATACTTGCACAAACATACACTACCCATCTTAATTCAAATCACAGTGTCTAGTCTCATAACATAATAAAAAGTAAATATATAGAGCCCAAGCCTATCTATAATCGAAATTGATATAAAACTATGGGAAGCCCTGGTATCAAAAAGTGAAGAATCTGAAACTGAGGAAACTAGAATTGTTACTCTAACCATAGATGGTGTGGGATCATGCTCCTAATGTGTCGACACCATCGCAAATTCCTAACCTATTATGTGGCCATGTGACCCTATTTGGCTACCCTAAACCGATTCACCCTTCTATCACTAGAAACCTATCATTTTTCTACCATGACCATGACCACCTCCTCATATTGAATTCCTTAACAAAATCTAGTTGCTTAACTAATGAAAAAATTCTAGCCCTGAACCTGAATGTGGTGTCATAACGGATCCCCTCTCACTCGTTTCTGATGAGAACATCCTACAAAAAATGCTGAAGAATGACCATATTGCCGTAATATTGTCACTCGATATGGGCCTTCGTTAATGTGTCCTTGTATTACAAATCTTCCCGTAGTATTCTAACACCACATGGAAACTATAAGAAAAATTACATGAAATATCCCTGTGACACTTCCTGTTACCGGTCGAAGGAGTACAAGCCCAGGATGATGAACCGCACTAGCTCATAACTACAAAATTCACCAGATTGAGCTCGGTAATTAGTGCCTAATTTAATATAGTTGTCACCTAAGTCAGCATGAAAACCTTCCCTTATAATCATATTTCTTAATTGAGACCATCCTCAAATCGACTAGCTAGTGACAAATCATCACCTACCAAAACATGTGCGATGCGTTGAATCTCTATAAAGATAGAAGAATAATCCATTACTGAAAGAGAACCCAACTCCAGAATCATGACCTCTCGGGCTCGGTCTGCTCTCAACGTCGCGGGGTATAAATAATTACAAAAGGTCCTCTAAAAATCTTCCCAATACATATCACAATGACATCCTACCTGTGAGATAATATCCCACCATATATTGGTGGAATCACGTAGCATGTAATTCAAGTGATTCCCCTTCTATTTAGAGGAACCTTCAGATGATCGAAGATAGAAATAATAGCCTCCAACAATGAATCTACAGAATGTGGTCCTACATCCCCTAAAAAAGTGTGAGGATGAAGCTACTGGAATTAACGTGCTATCTCTACCTTAGTCGGGGGAGGATGTGGTGCTCCTTGAAAAGTCTACATCATCCTCAGAAATCCTTCACAGAACTGTGCATCCTCACATATGTCTGGTATAATAGTTGGTGCCAGGACGGTCATCCTGGGATGATCTACTGGTAATCACCTAACTACAATTTTTTGTGTCTTATAATCGCCTGATACCTGGCATACAATCAGAGGATGTTTTGGTGGCATGACTCTCCAAGGTCAAGTACACACTTTTGTTCCAGATTATCATAGATTGTAACATAGATGTAAATGAACGTTACGGGAGTAAAACATTAATATTTTACAAACAAGGGTTACACGATGTGTAGAACCTCTACAGATCGTGTTCCATTAATCCTTAACATGGGAATGTTTTTCTACTTACCATGCCATGTAGCACCCCATGCACACGACGTATTCATTTTGAGACATGGTCTGTACTTGAAATCCCCTCTCACCCAAGTACTTTTACACTTATAGAACAACACGGTCCTTCGGGTGTAACGCTACATACAATGCACACCCTAGACATGAAATGTACCCAAAAGTTCTATCCACCCATGTCGTTAGTCACACTGTTAGATACATGGTTGACTATAGCACAACATTTACCCCCAGTACATGGCGTGCTCTACCAAAAATTTTGCAACCCCGAGTCTCTACTCACAAAATCAATTTCACGGTCATCAACTACTGGTGTGAACATATAGTACACAATGTGAAATTAAAGAATGTTATTTATTCCCCAACATAATAACACATGGCATGTGTTCATAATATCACACACAGTGTTTTCAGGGTTTCTAGAATGTAATCCCCTAAAACTACTCCGGATCCCCAAAAAATTCAAATTTTACCATGGAATGCAATGTTCAAATCTGTGATATCCCATACTCCCCACGAATAAAGATTTGACATCCTTATTAATATTATATATTAATTTAATTCAATTAAAGCTCAAATATGATCCACCAAATTCTGATCTAAGAGGGACTATAACACCTCACAGAGAAAATCATGACATCCATCCAAATAAATATTTACATATACAAATACTCATTCCATTTAGTAGGAATTTCAATCAATGAATCTTTCATAATAGCATGCATATCTAGAATAACATCTATCACCACAACATGCAATCAGTAATACACCCTAATTGGAATTAAAAGAATGCATGATATTTGATCTCTAATAATTCCCTACAAGATCCATGAGATGGCATACCATCGACTAATTAGGTTGAAACAAAAATACAACAACACTTATATCAATCCTAACAGTACAAAATATGTGGATCACCCAACCAATAAACTAAATCAACTGTAACAATTGAAAAACAAGAAATATTGCAATATTCTATGTACCTTGGATTTTCACTGTATATGGGTTTTCTACTACTGAGAAAATATTATTACCAACTAGCTATTCCTTCCTATAAAAGTATGTTTGATACAAAATAGTAAGGAAAATAAGAAAAGAAACATGGCTCTAATACTGATTTTTAACATCTCGGATTTGCGTGCCACCCAAATGTTCCCCGACCCCGGTTGGTCACCTAACCTCAATCACATTTCCCCAAATTTTAGAGGCTTATGACTTTTAGATAGGGACAACATGTGATAATGGGGAAACTATGACCTCATTGGAATAATATAGATAGTGGAAAACAAATACTAAACAATAGCATAAGTACTAATACCATACAACAGAAGTAAACAATGAAGGAATGATAGTAATAAAACAACTGGATAATATATATATATATGTATATATAAATAAATGATGCATGTTACATTTTTCTAGGTAAGTATCCAAACAAGTCACAATTCAGTAAATACAATAAGGAAACCAAAATTAAGAAGAAACAAATAAAATCCACCAGCATCACATGCCTCAGTAGGGACCCATGTTCTATAAATCCAATAGCAATCATGTACATGATGAAGAAGGGAGCTTTCCCTTACCTATACCTATATTCATATAATCTATTTGGGTCAAAAAGATGACCAAAAAAGGGTGTGGGAAAATTCTAGTAGGTAACCACCAAAACATATGTTCCTAACTGTCAGTGAATATATTCAAAATGTAATAGGTAGAATGAAGAAATAAACAAGGAAGTATAAAAAAGTAAAAAAAATTAAAGATTCCTGTTACATTCATTTATATTAATTACTCAGCCATTGAATCATATAATTTTTGGATCCATACTAAGCTCTATACCCCATTTTTATTAATAAGAAAACATACATCTCAAGAGACCACTACAACAATCAAGTAAGACTGAGTCCAAGGTTGTTCTTTGTCTTGGCAGACTCGTCACAATCATTCAACCATTCACAAACAACCCTCTAAAAAATCTCTCATGGTCTAACCATTTTGGTTTAACATAGACCAAATTTATTAAATAATGACCCTCTGGGAAGCCTTCATGGTCTAACCCATTTGGTATAACAAAGCACTAATCATTTACAAACTACCACCTAGGTAGCTCTTATGGTCCATACCCATTGGTCAAAAAGGAAATAATAAATTATAAAAAACCTACAAGGTAGATTTGATGGTCAATAAACATGGAACAACATAGAATAAGATAATTAAAAATGACCTCCTGTATAGATCCAATGGTTAATACCCCTGGGCCAATCATCTACAACCAAGGCTCTTACGGTCCTATATAAAACAAATGCACATATAATATCAATGAAGCTCATTTAATATGAATCTACTACATGTATAATCATTCACAATCATATCACATGTATTTCATATATTAAATCAAACTCCATACTAATCAACCAAGGATTAGAATACAAGTAGATCTTAATAGGCATCCTAGACCAAACAGTCATAAATAATCAATCAATGGAAACGAACCCATATGGTGACCCATAAACAAGGTATCTATCCTTATGAAAATGTAATGGCCCTAATTAAATCATCCAAACCATAACATGTAATAAATAGTGTTCAATTACAAGACATGAAGTACCTCAAACATCGGTATGTAGAACTTTTAGCATGTATAATACAAAGATAAAGAACTAATGGAAAAAACTACTTACATCGATGTCGTATGATTAATATACATGAATGTAAAAACATGAATTATCCTAGATCTGCGTAGATCTAAAAAAAGTGAAAAATATCCCATCCTTGAATAACTCACAAGAGATAAGGAATCCAGAAGAAAGGCTCTATAGGATTCAAGAACTCACCGGTGGGATTCTAATACACATGAAGGAGTCTCCATTGGTGCTCAGATAGAGAATCCATGGTTGATATTTGTTCTTCATTCATGATCACTCCATTATGGGACATGAGAAGAAGTCATCATTTAAGGACATGAGACGCGACCCCACTATGATATATCAAATAAAAAAGAAAACTACACTAGGTGATCATTTAGTGTACACACCGTGTATTAGCCTCAACATGCATGTGAATTATGTGGGTCTTCCAGGTCATCACAGGGCCATGTACTCTGCTATTACATGGTCAGTACGCATCTATACGTAGCTGCTCAGTACATGGTGTAAAAATTGAAGTGCATGTTGTGTACTTAGAAAATCCGTATTTCTTCCTTTTTACTTAAAACCATCCCAATATAAAGATCCATACCTGATATGATGTTTTGGGTTCTTACATTGACCCCATTATAGCTCATGATATGATGATTGAGCTCCATTATAGATCTGAAATTCATTAGGTACTCCGATGATGAAAGTAAACTTTATGGTTTTTCGATTTATAAGGGTGAATGTAATTTTGATATGGTAATGATATCCCAAGTCACCTGGTTGATTTTTATGTTCATGGTAAAGAGTTGTTAATTAAATTATGTTTAATGGATTTCATGATTTCACTAGAATATGCAGCTCTTTCTTTATTTCCCTTAATGATCTTTTTGTGCACATCCCAAGTTATCAATTTTTTTACAGGAAATAAGGATGTGTAAGAGAAAATAGGAATTCAAGATTATTGTTACTAATATGATTATCAAGAAAAAGTAATCATATTTTCATTTTAATGTTTTATGTAAGATCCCAACCTTTTCTAGAGTTACCTATGTTTTGATTTTTAGTATCTTTTTGTTTTCACTTATATACCATTGAAAAGAGTCTTTAATTGGGGTGAATTTGGATGTAGTCTAAGAGAATATTAGAGAAATGGTAGTTGTTCATGGTTGGAACACGGGTTGAAAAAGTAATAAGGCCTTCAAGGAGAATCAGTGTTCTCTCTGGTCTTTTTAGGTTAAAACTTCGGTATAATTAAAGCACAGTTTGGGAGGTTGTGTGAGGAAACCTTGTGAGCCCCCCTGATGTAGTGGATAATGCACAGATAACACATGGTTTGTCTAACCATTTGTGGGACAACTATGAGATACTAAAATTGTGAATCTCATTCTTTTTCAACTTTTAATCGCCATATTCACCTCCTTTGTGGCCCTAACTCATAATTATTATTTCCAAAGGGTAAGGGAAGGTTATCGCATCGACTAGAAGGGATTAAAAGGTCATATATTGTTATTACATTGATATGTAAATCCCAAATTGAAGATATTATCTATGCCTAAAAAATTGATCTCATCCCAATGTTTCTTCTAATAATTATCTTCCCTCTCCTTCATCATTTGTTGGGGGATATCCTCTATTTTCATATTCCAAAATTAATCTTGTAATATATAAATATATATATCTAGGATCAAATATCTAGATCAAGGGTAATTAAATATTGACATTATAATCTTCATTTATGGATTTAGATCGGGAACACATATCTACATCGTTGTGCTGCTCGGATTTTGGGAATTTCTATTGAGAAAACCTCTGTCAACAAAAAAGATCAGTTTTCTAAATATAATTCTATAGTCTTGAATTTGATAGGTATATGAAAAATTATAGAATTTTAAGCATCCTTTAAAATTTTATTTTCCTGAATTGGGTTAATTAGGTTGACCAATTTATTTATCGAACCATTAATAAAATATGTGATTAATTGGGGAATTAATCATGGGACTAAGGGGATTCTAAATTAGATAAATATTTTCGTAATGTTTACTATAAATGTTAAGGGTTTTAATCTAGATAAATAATCTGGAGATTAATTATGAGATATTGAAATGGATATGTTGGGATAATTAATTTTGGATTAATTATGTTCATATTATAAGATGATATAGACAATTAATTTTGGGATTAATTATGGGAATTTAAGATTAAAACGGGGTAATTAAATATGGAAAAGTAATTATGGAATATGAATTATGATAATAATAAATTAATTGATGAATTAATTAATGGTTTGAAGCAGTCTATTAATTTTTATGTTAAATACTAAAAAGGATGTGTTTAACTAATTGTTGAATTATTAATAGGATTAGGGTGGATGATTAATGTGAAAATAAATAATGTGATAAATATTGGTATCTTGTTCATTATAAATTGAAAAGTAAAAATTGAAACATGCTCATCATACTTATGAGTAATGATAAATGGAACTTGGGAATTCTAAATTGATAATTAACCATGGTTACATGGTCATTATAGTTATGAGTAAAAAGAATGGGAAAATATTCATTCTATTTAGGTGTAATAATGGTAACATGGTAATATTAATTGCATTTGTGATATTGGTAACATTGGAAATGTGGATTATGAAATTGTAATTAATGAATATAAATAATAGCACTCTGAGTTATGGACACACATAATAATATTCAAATCCGGATAACAGTTGAATTAGGAACTGGAATATCATAGAACCATCGAATACTTTGATATTTGAAAAGTAGCTAGTATTAATATATGACCTTACGTAGGGAACACCTTGACCTCCGATATGAGATGATGTTTGTATTGAGTTATAGGTATCCTTGGGAACCTTGGGGTAAATATAGTTATATTAGAATAAATGATAATAAAATAAATAGTTATTTATGAACTGTACTTATTTTTTTATAGAACTACTTCACTATATTTTGAATGGAACTATTATAAACACCATTGGTGGTGGCCTACTATGTTGTAGTCACAACCTATTCAGGCTACCTAATCTGTACCTGAATAGATTGTATTGTGGCTGGACAAGATTTGGGGAAATTCCTTGTGATGTATTGCTAATTCAGGTTGGAACATGGATGAGGGGACCATATATGGTTTGTAACACTTCTGGGGAGTCGTAGTGTCTTTATTTTCAGTTGAATTATAGGGAGGTGACAATTATATTGTGATAGCTTTTTTCCCTTTCAGTTGAGTATTGTATTTCTTGTTTGGTTATGTTGTGACATGTGTATTTTTCTCGTTATATATGATTCTACATTTGTTTTTTATTTTCTCTGGTGTTTTACTCTGATAAATGAAGGTATTTCCTCCCCATGATTAACTTACTAGATCATTGATTCTATTCAGTAGCCTCTAGCATATGGGGAGGCACACTTGATTTCATGTTGCAAACCATCTTGGGGAACCGTCGTCTGGCATTTGGGTCGGGATGATACATAGTGGTACCATATATCTAGTTAAATTTTTTCTTCTTTTGACTTACTATTTTGGGATTTATATAAAAGTTTCTATGAACTGTCGGGGCTTGGTAATAGGCTCTTGCATGGGAGTTGAAAACCCATGTATAAGGAATTATTAAAGTACATAGTGATTGTTTTTATTGGTGGGTTCTGTTACAATTGAACATTATTTCATGTTAGGTGACATGCTTGTGGTGTTTTGTGATTATTGTTTCTGAAATCATTTTAGT
Source organism: Viscum album (assembly GCA_963277665.1). Classification (NCBI taxonomy): domain Eukaryota; kingdom Viridiplantae; phylum Streptophyta; class Magnoliopsida; order Santalales; family Viscaceae; genus Viscum; species Viscum album. Next base: position 215,182,735 of record OY728158.1, read on the forward strand.
ATTTATCCATAGACCCGATTGGAACAAATATTAGGTCTAATTTAATCATTCTAGGAACTCATGGTTATTGTGACAAGCATAATTTTACCCATTCATGAGAATACCGGTTATGGGTAAGTTGTTGACCATATAATTTTTTCCTTTTTTGTGGATTAAAAAGAAAAACATTTCCTAACATGAACGGAAAAAGGTTGTAAAACTGATAAAAAATGGGAATTATTGGGTGTCTATGTGAGAAAATTGAAAATTATTGTTTGTTTAAGCATGTTAACTAAAACAAAAAAGTATGATGGTTAAAGATTGTGATAACACTTCTATTTTGAATGAGTGGTGACATGGGGGAAAATGATTATTTTGATTATTTCCTCTTATATAAATGTTAAAAAAATTTCTATGAAACCTTAGATTTGTGTTTTCAATTGTAGGGAATACTCCTCTACGATTATTGTTGAGGGGATGACAGAGGGGTATTCCTAGGAAAGATATTTCAGTTAGGGAACTTGAGACACTGATAATGCTAGCTGAAGATGAAATAGAGTAGTTTTTAGATAACTTCTCTTTCTTTTTTTAGTTCATGGAATGAGACCTAGTGTGAGTTGTGAAAATTATGTCTATGTTAATGATTGAGTTTTAGTTGCAATAGCCTCACACTTTTACTATAGAGTGTGGACCCGAGAGATCATAATTACATGTTGAGTTTATGGAGACAATACATGACAATTTGGAGACTCTATCTAAGAGGAGGGTCATGTTTTCCTCTTTAATGCTATGGGAATCAGTGAATCACTGGTGGGACATTCAGGTGCGAATTCGTATGACTTACAGTATGTTATAGAAGGAATTATTATAGAGGTTCTTTGAACACATTTTTCCAGAGACGTCGAGCCAAGAGAAAGCTACCATGATCCTGCATCTGGAATATGGGGGAATTTTTGTGATTGACTATGCCAAAAGCAACATAGATCTCAAACGCTTTGATCCAATGTTTTATGGAGAAAAGGATGCTATGGAAAATAATTTTCTAGATGAACTTAAGTCTTATATTTAGTCGGAGGTGAATATCCATAGGATGAATATGATTACAAAAGTGGATGTTTGGGATGTCATAGTTAAAGGGAACTTGTGGGTGGCTTCTGGTGATAGATAGGTGGCAGTTACTTGATGATCGAAAGGTGAAACATTTTATGTAATGAATAATAATTATGAAAACATTATACATGTTTGTGGGAATAAGAGTATGTAGACATGAGGGTCAGTTGGAGATGACCTTACTGAGGTGATCCGTCATCAGTGTGCTAGGTCCGGACACTATCATCAATACTATTAACAACCAGTAGTAGAGTGGCGATCTTCCTAAAAGATGGGACATCTACAGAATTTGAGTTGGTCACATCGATGAACTGGTGTTGAAGGAGTATCTAGGAAGAGTTATATTATGTGAATAGGATCTTCTACACCATATTAGGCTAGTATTTGGAGTTCTACTGGCCAAGAAAGAAGAGGTAGTTGGTGTAGTGCTTCTAGGCCTGAGATCCCACATCAATAGAGTGGTTATACTCAGGGGAGTCATACAACATCATAAGGAACAAGGAAAGAATTTTTGTATATAGTACATCCTACAACTATGGATATAGAAGCCGAACCATAAATATCGAGAGGAACTATTCTAATAGCTTATAATTTATCTTGTCCCTTGTTTAATATAGGTGCATTTCATTCCTCTATATCCTCAAAATTTGTTAACGATTTTAGCCTCGGGGTGGTGTTTGTGAGCATGGTAATTCTAATAGATACACCACTGGGAGTGAGGTCTAGATAATATCTTTCAATAATAATGAATTTTTCTAGAGATTGGGAAATATAATTTCTTATGGGATCCTTATTTTCTTGATATGAGGAGATCTGACCAAATTATGGATATAGACTGGATAGTTTTTTACCATGCCCAGATCAACTATTACTAAAGGTGGGTAATTTTTACTTCTCCTAAGGGTAAGACATATATTTTTCTGGGATAGTGGGATACCTAGGAAGGCTGATTTGGGCCAATTATTCAGCAAATGGGAGATCTCACAGCATAGGTTGCTATTCTTTTGATGGATGATGGGGGTGTTAGGAAAGATGCACTACCACAAGTAGTGGAACTATTTTAACATGTCATTCCTAAAGACTTATCAAGGATTCCACCTAAGAGATATGTAGAATTCACCATTGAAATCATTTTGGGGACTGAACCAGTACTTACTCCACAATATGGAATGGAATCAATAGAGCTACATGAGTTTATGACTCTGTTGGATGAATTGTGTGATAAAGGATTTATCTATCCAGGTACACCACCTTGTGCACCACCAATTTTTTTTCACAAAGAAGGATGATGGGAGTTTATGATTCTATTTAAATTAATTAATGTTGAAAAAAATTACTGTGAATAACCAATATCCTCTTCCACGTATCAATGATCTATTTAACAAATTTAGGGGAGATTTAGTGTTCTCATAAAATGATTTGAGATTAGGGTATCTTTAGTTGAGAGTACATAATTGTGATATACTAAGGACTTCATTTAGAAGTTTGTATGGCCATTATGATATTGTCTTAATGCCATTTAGGATAAAAAATGAACTAGATGTGTTTTTTTGGATTTGATGAACATGATATTTCATATGTATCTAGATCGTTTCATGGTGGTTTTTTTGGATGACATATTGGTTTACTCCCAGACTAATGAAAATCATTCCCAATATCTTGACATCATCTTGGATACACTGAGAGAGAATTTATTATATTCGAGTCTATTTATGTACCAGTTTCGGAATGTCTTGTTACACTTAATATGGACCATCATCTCAAAGGAGGGTGTGTTAGTGGATCCATAGAAGGTTCAAGAAATGATTTCTTTAGAGAAATCCAAGAATGTTTTTCATTTCTGAATATCCTAGGTATTAGATAGACAATACATGCAATTCATCCAAGAATTTTCATCATTGGAAGATCAGATTTTGTGTATGGCCAAAAAGGGAGAAAAGTTTGAATGGTTAGAGGATTGTGAGAGTGCGTTTAATGAGTTGAAGAATCTCTTAACATCAGAACCAATATTAATCCGGCCTACTTTGGGTTAGAAGTATATGGTTTATTGTGTTTCTTCTGGGATCAGACATGGATTTGTGCTGATATTGGGAGTTTGAGTTTTGGAGTATTGGTATCATCAGTTGAGGACTCATGAACAGAATTACCTTATGTATGACCTTGATTTGGATGTAGTGGTTTATGATCTTAACGATTTGCATCACTATCTTTTGGGAGAAAAGTTTATTGTTTACACAAAACACATGGGATTAAAGTATATATTTTAATTGTATAATTTTAATATTTGTTATTTAATATTAGTTGAATATTTGTGGTCATTCAATTTTGAACTAGTATATATGATTGAGAAGGTAAATATTGTGGTTGATGACTTGAGTCAAAAAACTCAGACTTATATTGTTCTAGAGTCGAGTGTGGAGTGGAAGATAATGAACTAACTGGTTGAGATGAATCTAGTGGTTCAGGCGAGTCAGGAGTTGGGGACTCTGGTTTCAGTGGTAGTGGAACCTATGATTTTGAGACATATCAAGGATTGATAGTATGAAGATCCATAGTTCTTAGAATTTAGGTAAAGCTTTAGAGGTGGGGAAACATCTTCAAAATGGTCGACAAATGAGCATGAGATCATCTATGTGAAAAATTGAGTTGTGGTGCCTACAAGTATGCGAGAGGAGCTTATGATGGAGTTTCATGCCTCGAAAAGGAAGTGCATCTAGGTTTAACAAAAATGTACCAGGACATATGGTGATTGTTTTGGTGGCCATGAATGAAAATAGAGATATAAGGGTTTTTTACCAGACGATTCACCTATCAGCAGGTGATGGAAGATCATCAATGAAATGCTGGTTTTCTACAACCATATCCTATTACCGAATGGAATGGGATGACATGACCATGGATTTGTGGTGGGTGTCCCAAAGACACTAAATAATAATGAGGTTTTGTGGGTCATTGTGGATACACTATAAAAGGTAGGGAATTTACTACCAATAAGTGAAACCTTTATAGTATTAAAATTGATCGATTGGTATATTCAAGATATAATCTATCTACATGGAGTTCCATAGACTATAGTTTCAGATCTAAATTCATATTTACATCCACATATATAAGTTCTTGTAGAAACACATCGAACACAAGTATTTTTGTGTATGAATTTCCACCCATAGACTGATGTGCAGTCAGAATATACAACAAATGTGCTTAAGGATATGCTATGTGAATGTGTGATTGACTTTGGTAGATTTTAGGGAATGCACATTGATTTATTGGAGTTATCCTATAACAATAGTTATAAATAAAATATAAAAATGTAACGATAAGAGTCTCTTTATGGTAGTCTATGCAAGTCTCTACTATTCTAAATGGAGGTTTGTGAGTTAGATTTATTGAGGCCAAGACATTATAGTAGGTATAATTGAATCATAAATGTATAACTACAATGTAGAGTAGACAGAAGTTGTCGGATTACAGATGTAGATGACCCCTAGAATTTATAAAGGGTTATCGTGTATTCCTTATGGTGTCTCCAAGGTTGGGTCACTACAGAATACAGAGTCATGGAATGTTGGCCCCTAAGTATGTTGGATCCTTTTAAATAGTGGAGATAATCGGGCTAGTTGTATACCGATTGGATCTTCTATAGAGATAAAATGCTATGAATGACATTTTCCATGTATCAAAACATCAATGGCATCACACTGACCCTTATCATGTGATTGATGTGGATGTGGTTGACCTTGAGGTAGATGCTTCCTTTGAGAAGCATCTGATACATGTGATGTACCACAGTTAAAATGTGTTGTGGGGAAACATTGTGTTGATAGTTAGTGTGTTATAGAAACATGTATGTGTACAAGAAGAAACATGGGACTGAAAAGAATATATGAGTGCTTAGTTTCTTGATCTTTTTGTCTTGCAATATTATAATGACTTGGTGGTGCATCTTGAGGCTGAGCTATTATATGTTTGAGATATTGTAATATCTCGACCATTTCTAGAGTTATCTATGGTTTAATTTTTAGGAACGTTTTGTTTCGAATCATGTAACATTGATTGGAGTTGGGAATTTGAGTGGAATCGGGTGGATTTGAAGTGAGTTTTGGAGTAATGGGTTTTTGTATGATAGGAAAATTATTGGAACAAATCGTGTGACTGTCTAGAAGAAAACATGTTCCCTATGGTCTTTTGAGGCATCATCATCAGTATGGTTAAAGCATGGTTTCAGAGGTTGTGAATAGAAACTATCTGACTCCCCCTTAATGTAGTGTCTAATACATGATTAACACCTTTTTTGTCTAATTGTGATACTAAACACGACTAAGACAACTGTAAGATCCTAAAATTGTGTATATCATTTATTTTAAAATTTTATTAACATGATTCACCTCTTATCTGGACCTAACATGGTATTATTATTTTCAAAGTTTTAGGGAAGGTTCTTTAAATGACTTAGATGGATTCCAAGGCCTTACAAACTCTGTTCTTCAATATTGAATTCCTAAATTGATGATCCTCTCACTTCCTAGTAAGTGGATCTCATAAAATTGTTTTTATGTTTATTCTCCTCTCTGTACTTAATCCTTTGGTGGATGATATCATATATTTTCTTATATGTATACCTATGTCGTGAGATCTAGATATAGGAATTAATATCTAGATATATTTAGATTTTATCCTGATTTCATGATCGGGATTTAGGGATTTAGATCCATAACTCTCATCTTTATTGTTGTGTTACACAGATTTCTGGGAATTTTTGTTGAGCAAACATTAATCAACAAAAATATAAAGGTGGTATAAATATAATTATCATATTCACGGATTTGATATGTTTTTGAAAAATTATAGAATTCCTCAAATTATTTTGCAATTTATTTTATTGAATTGGGAATATTGGATTTATCGAATGATTTATCAAATCATTGTTGAAATATTTGACAAATTGGTGAATTAATCATGAGACTCATGGGATGTTCTATTAGATAATTAATTTGAGTAAATTTGATTCTAATAGGAAAGGGTTGTAATCTGAATAATTAATCAGGGTATTAATTATGATATATTTAAATAGCTATATTGGGATAATTAAATGTGGATTAATTATGTTTCTATGATAAATTGATCTAGATAATTAATTATGGGATTAATTTTGGAAATTTTATATTAAAATGATATAATTAATTATGGAAAAATAACTATGGAATATGAATTTTGATGTTGGTTAATTAATTGATAAATTAATTTATGGGTTGAAGAACATATTTTTTTATTGGGTTAACTATTGGAATGGATTTGTTTATCTAAATTTTAAATTAATAATGAGATTGGGGTGTATAGTTTATTGGTAAATCAATTATGTGATAATGATTGGGACATGATTATTATAAATTGTGATGTAAAAATGGAAACAAGTTCATCATACTTGTATGTAATGAGAATTGGAACTTGGTCATTATAAATACATATGAATATATTGTAATATTGTCAGTATACTTATGAGTAAAGAGAATGGGAAAATGGTCATTATATTGAGGAGTATGCATGGTAACATTGTCATATATCTTGATTTTGTTATATTCGTAACTTTGGAAATGTGTCTTATATATATAAAATTAATGAATTGAAATAATGGATCTCCGAGTGATATCCTCACACAAGAGTATTTGAACTTCTGCATGAGTCAAATCTGGTACATAGATATAATGGAACCTTTGAACACTTAAAGCATTAAAAAGAAGTGGGTATTGAGATATGGTATTACATAGGGAATAGTTTGGACTATTTTATGTGATTATATTAGTATTGAGGTATGAGTATCTTTGGAAAAACTATATTTAATGTAGTTATATAAGAATAAATGATAATGTAATAACTAGTTATTTTTTTATTGTACATGTTTCTTATAGAACTGTATGCACTATCATTAAACTGGAACTATTTTAAAAACCATTGGTGGTTTCCTATTGAGTTGTACTAACATCCAATTTGGGATGCCAGATCATTACCTGAATAGAATATATTGGTGTAGGACATATTTATGGAAAAGTCCCTGGGATGTATTTTTAATTTGGGATGATGCTTGGATGAGGAGACCAGACATGGTTATGAACCTGATTGTAGAGTTTTAGTGTATTTTTATTCAGTTTCATTATAAAAACTCGACTCTTATATTGGAATAAAATGTTTTCCATTTCAGTTGATTATTGTATTTCAAATTTGGTTATCCTGTTACCTGAGTATTGTTCTTGTTATATATGATTCGGTATTTGTTTATCTATTTCTACAAGAATAATAATTTTATAAATGAAAGTACAGTCCCACCCTGACTAAATTAACTGACCCTCGCTACTAGTCGATAGCCTCACGTGTATGGGGATGTGCGATTGTGGTCATGTGGTGAACCTTCTCAGGGCATCATCACATGTCACCAGGATCGGGATAATTCATTTTATTTTATTTATAAAAAATGGATTCTATTTTAATAGTATCTGCCTAATATTTTTTTTGTATGTTATATGTGAATGATGTATTGATTATCTGAAGTTATAATTACAAAAAGATCTTGAATGTGAAACAAAAAAATTATTGACCTAACTCAACATTATTTAATGTTTTTAGGTCTGGTTCTTATAGACACCTTCTATTCTGAGAGATTTAGATAAAACTCTTTACAAGAAATATTAATGGAAGAAATTTTAATGGAAAAATAAAACACTTATATGTTTTCTAAAAAACAATATGAACCCATACATTTAATTTTTATGATGTCATACTTTTCACCCTTATGAATTAGAATATATATTTAAAAACAATAAGCTCATTAATTAATTTTTTTGAATTTATAGGATTTACATAAACACCCAAGAAGAAATAGATAAACATAACCACACATCATTGGATCGTAACATAAGAACATGTACTTGGATCATAGTGTAAATATCCATCATTGGATTATAACAGAACCACCTATCATCATATTGAATTTCCATCAACCATAACTAAATCAAAATACATAAAATATTTCAATTTACTACATTATTCTTATATAATTTATTTTAAACAATAAAAAAATTGGACATTAAAATATTATTCCAATTTAACTCTAAATTTCCTATAATGAAATACCATAAAATGGGAAATATGGTTTTTATTTAATGAAAACATGAATGATTTTATATAATTATTCAAATAAAATAGTTTTCACTCTTGTTAGAAAATTCATTTCACCATATATGTTAAAATAAAACATTCACTCTTTTCGTTTGTTAAAATGTTCCATGTAAATCATTTAAAATGGTTGCATTTGGAAACTTTGGAATGAAACCCAATATATACATAAAATACATTTTCAAATTATTCTATATCTATATAAATAAACCAATAAGTTAGTTTAATAAATATTGATATGAATGAATTATTTATATAAAATAAATCAATAAAAAATTATAAAACAAGGCTTTCAATATGAAGTGTACATTAAATAATTCCTTAAAATGTTTTCTTCTCATTTATTTTTTTAATGAAAGGACAATATGGTTAAATATTTCATTTGTTACCCCTTTATTAATAAATAATAATTTTCATGAAAATATTAGAGGAAAAAAGAATTGAAATATTAATAAATTAAAAAATTAACACCTTTTAAAATTTGTTTTTAAATAAAATAGTTACTTACTAGGTGTCTGGATCACCATGTACAACAATTATATTCATAAAACAAATTATTTTAATTAGATTATTTTCTTTGACAATTTTTAGGATTTATTATTGCTTTTATCACTAATTAGCATGTTATAAGAAATAACAAGTCGAATTAATTTTCCGTCAGAAATTCTAACCTTATTTAGATAATATGTCCAAAATAAGATCTCTAAGTTAAATATAGTAAAAATGGTAATTATTTAAATATAACTAAAATAATAATCATGAAATATTTTCCAAAACTATTCATAAATTCTATTTTTTGAACATATCGTTAATTATTGTTATGAAAAGCTATCTTTTTTAAAATCATGGTTATGGTTGGCAATTTATATGCATTTGTAATGTATCCATATTTTAAAAATCATTATGCTAATATATAAAGTATTATTTTAAGGTTCTAGACTGTTCATAATTACATTAACAACATATTTAATCATGTATAAATATAAAATAAGTCATTCATCTGATTTGTTTTTGAGAATGTATTCACATAATTTTCACATATTCGTTAGTCCAAACATATGCATTAGATATATTATAATTTCTTAATATATGGAATGGAAAAAAGTAAATGAGATGTCATCATTTCAGGAAGATATATGTGAAAAAATATTATAATTCGTTCATATATATCACGTGTATTCATTAAACTTATATATATTAATAACCATTGAGAAAATTAGTTGAAGACAAATCCTAGCACTGCATGAGATGGTACTATGTCGTACACATGAGTGACATGAACGTATCCACCATAAAATGAAATGTATGTATGTATATATTAGATCATAATTTTAGATGTATGATTATATTAAAAATATCATATATAAACATTAAAAACATCATTATAACATTTAATTATATGTGATGATGAAAACCGAATGACAGCAGTTTGCGCGGTATAGTTACTTGTACACGAATGGTGGACTTGTTACCCATTTGATAAAAGAGTTGTTGGATTTAGGTTATAAAATTAAAATTATAAAAAATATTTATATGTTACATATTGTTATTATTGTATTATAATAATTTATTATGGTTTTATATACGTGAAATAAATAATTCAGTAAAAAAACATGATTAAGAACAATACCACTTCTTTGGAAAACCTTATTAGGTTAGTACCAAAACATCATAAGAATAGTTTAATAACACAGAAAGAGGATTTGGATCATCTGGTGGGATGTAATGAATTTATATGGGTATTAATTTGATGACAAAAAGATTTTTAGGAGTGAATATGAGTTCATTGTGGGCTTCCTTTTATAAGTGGGGGATTAGACAAACATGGAAATTTATAAAAGAAAAAATTGATACCGATGTTTTTCACCAATAAAAAGGCTTCAAAATGGACCATTCCTTATAAATATATAATATAAGTTCATCATATGTCCTTAAAATATATATGATACATTTTTTATGGTTATTTTAACCGTTATACATTCAGTTTCACCTCCCAATAAACCAAATTTTACATTAACAATGGTAATTGATTTTTTAATGTTTTCAGAAATAATTATGAAAAAAATTAATTTGAAATTATTATGTAATATAATTTTTGATAATTAATTATTTTGAATCCATTTTAAAAAATTATATTCACATAATTTTAATAATTTAATTTAAAATTAAATCCAAATACACGAGGAGAAAATATCTTTAAAAAAGTGGGTTTTTCAAGAAAATAGATTTTTTTATATTTATAATATGACTAGTCATATTAATTATATGAATATTAATGAATAGTTTTATATATTATATTTATATATTTAATTTAAAACATTACTCATTGGGGTTTACTAATTTAACTATAAGTGAGACGCATTATTGAATTTAAAATAGTTTTCCGAAAATCCTGTTTTTAAACCATAAAATAATGTTATACTGAAATTTATTATACATATTATTAAAATGTATTAGTTTGAATAAATATAACAAAATAATAAATTTTTATAATAAATTAAATTCAAATAATAAAAAAAATAGTTTACTGAAAGAAATGATCATTTTACAAAAATCATTACATGTCAGGTTATACAGAAAAATCAATAATTTCTGAAAAATAAAATAATATCACCAAAAGAGAATTATGATATTATTATTTCAAAAAGGATGAAAAAAATTCACATAATTTTTTTAAAATTTTAGTTAATCAATTATAGTGTTTTCTAAAAAATATATAGAAATTATATTTTAGGAAATCATATTTTTGATGATTAAAATTACATTACAAAAAATATATTGATTAATTAGTAATAAATTTTAATAAATTTATATTGAGTATGAAATAAATATATATTTTAAAAATTATCTAATAAAATATATACATTCCAAATTAACATCTAGTTTATGTGGTGATATTTAAAATATTATTACTTCATTATACATTGATGCTTGGTGTGGAGTGTCATGTATGCTAATCACCATATCATCATTTTTTAAAATGTTAGGTTGTTACAAGAGGAATGCGTAAGAAAATATATAGGACCTAAACCAATTTCCCTTTATTGTATAAAATACATAATTTTTAATTAGTTATTTATTATATTTTTAAGATATAATAGAATATATAAAATAACATAATGATTTATTGTTAAACATATTTATCAATGAGCCATGGGAAATTATGAACATGGATCCTAGAGTGGGTTTCAATGTTCCGAAAATAAAATGAATTTATTGAAATGAGGATATATAGACACACACACACATATATATATGCATGTTTTAAGATATTTTAAAAGAATAAGTTCCCCACAATACTATTATCGTGAAATAATAAATGTGGGAACTAAAAAAATCATGGGAGGGAATGCCTATATATTTTATGTGGTTTCTATAAACTATAATTGGGAATTAGTATGTTATTCCATTTTGGAATATATTTAATCATTTTTATACAATGATTTAGGACTATCAGACATATAGTGCTCGATAAGTGGAGTTTTTGGGATATTATTTTGTGATATTTAGTTCCTAATATATTGATGTTTTATCTTTTTTTTTGAGGAATGAGATCCAAAATGTGAGAAATTTTTACTATGATATGCCCTGATTCATGATGATTCATTTGACATGATGATTACTTCATGATTTTATTCCTTATCAATCATATCAATCAATTCATTATGGACCAATTATGTATTATTATGATTCATGAAAATATATGATATAAATTAAACTGCTATGAATGTTATGTTATGTAGTTACTCTAAATGATACCTGAGGTATGATATTTGATATATTCCAAATATGTTATGATGTTATTCAATTTATGACATGGTGCTACTATATTTCACTGAATTTGGTCTAAGGGGTAAAAATTATTTGTATTGGTTATCTTGTGTGTTATGTGGGATTCATAAGATCACAATGGAATAAAGGGATTTTAGAATAGGTATTATTTAAATATATCATATTAAACTAATAAGTATACATGAACACACACATTTTATGTGAATATATAAATTACAAATTTTTTGTAACCCATTCAGCGTAAAAATTAATCCTTTTTTATACATTCAGTTGGATGTTCATAATGTCCATTTTTCTGAAAACAGTTAAATATTTTGATGATATACTGGTGAGATAGATAATTCAACTTGAGGTTCAGTCGATACTTATTACATCATACGAACATAGAGAAATCGTTTATTTTTTTACTATAAATATTTTAATATATATATATATATATATTCACCATAAAGAATAATATGTGGTATAGAACATTATGTCATATTATTTAACATGATGTTATGCATTTATTTTTTTGATTTATTTATTTTTTGTTTGAAATATGTTTTTATAAAAAAAGGCTTATTATCATTGTTATATTATCATTAGTTAAAAATGGAAGACCTCACAATCAAATACATGTATATTAAAAATAATTATATAAATAATTATAATATATCACAATAAATAAAATCTAAAAACCCATAGGATTAGGGTCTTTATAGATACGATTCATAACCAATTTAATTTTTGACATTTCACCAAAATTTTCTAGCAATAATATTACCACATGATACACTTATAAACAAATTATTAAAAATTAAAATCATAATTACATGGGTAATGAAAGGGTTAGAATGGGTTCGGTCATATATTCACTAAGTTTACGTGTAAGAGATGTCAATCGAAGATCAAAATTGAGTTGAAGATGAATATTTGGGTATGTAAACAAGATTAGGGTCACAATCTTATCATAATATAACCATTCCCAATAAAACAAAAATCATAAATAAAGAATAAAGCCTATGAATTTTTTAATAACATATTAAATGCATTAGTAGAGTTTATATACAAGACTTAATGACCAAAATACTAAAAAAATAAAACCTAGAAATATATTATTAAAAATATATGTGGATGAAAATTTATTATAGAAAATAACTTCATTAATTGATGATCACCACTAAGACCATCACCCCGTAATATATAGAGTATCGAAACCTATATAATTGTGTTCAAATCAATTTCTTATAAACATACTTGATTCATTTCACCCCTAGTCTTAGTAATATTATCACATAATATATAAAACATTATTTAATGCATTATATGGGTATATAATTCCATGTTGACCATATATATAAGTAAATACCAAATATATGTGTTACAAATAACATTTAAACATTAATCAATCCGCCGTATATTAATTAAAACCGATTTTTTTTGGGGATTTTGAATAAATTCCATAATATACAATTATAATCTAGAAAAATAAATAAGGTGGATGGTATCATTAGAGAATATCCACATTAAATCATTAGAACAATTAATTTTTGTTTTCAATATTTAAAAATACATTAAAAAAATATCAAAATTATTTAGATAAATAATATTAATATCATTTAAAATTTAAAAAATAAATTAAATAAATTCTTTTTAAAACAATAAATTTTTGAAAAATAACTGGAATGTAGATAAGCAAATAACTAAACTGTTGAATGTGTGATTCATTATAAAAACAATAGGAAAGCATTATTAAAATTGAATATTTATAACATATTCAAAATGTTTTCATTCACATTTTTTAAATGCTTTTCTAGTTAGTTTAATATGACCTTATGAAATAAATGATTTATCTATAATGATATACGTAACTTAAAATAATGAAAAATTAACATTGATGAAAATTTTTCCTTCCTAAAGGAATATTTGAGAATAGTTTAACTTATATAAATCATATGAGGTGAATTATAAATAACTGGGACAAAACGTTGTGTGAAAACTTTTAATCCCACAAAATAGTAGTATAACAATAGAATAGATTCATTTTTATATAGAAAATAATTATAATTTCCCAATGTAAATATAGACTTAATAAATTTTGATTAAGAACAAAGATTGATATTGAAATTCATTACTGTAATCCCAACATCAACAAAAGTACATTAACAAACTGTTTAAAAAATTAAGAATCATAATATTTTTTTTGAAAACATCAATAATTTCAACTACCTTTAATAATTTTCAATTATAATCATTTATTATATATATATTCTATAGTTACTGTTTTTTCATTATTACATGTTCTTAATTTTTATTATTTCCAAAAAATTATAATAGATATATTGATCCAAATTCATTAATAAAAAATTCAACTTTACTTCACTAGTCAAGGAAGTGAGAGACAAATATTTCATTACTTTATTCAATATAACTCTCATTTTATGGAATGTATATGTATCGTATGTGAGAACTAAATCTATGAAGTTCATGTTTTAGATAAATTATAAATAACAACAGATTACATTGTACTATCAATTGATATTGGTGAAAAACATTTAGAACCATATTCATATTATAAATTTATATTTAATATCACATCTTACCATTATAAATGTACATATATTCACTCATATTTGACATGGTGAAGATAATATTGCATTATTCATGTAGGTGGTTGAAATAAAGAAAATGGGAACATTATTTACTATTGAATGAGTTATAAAATATAGTAATCATATATTAATTTAATATTTATAGAAGAAAAATCATGGTTTTAGAAAACATTATAGCAGTTTAAGAGATTTATAAGTACTAGAGATAAGAAGATAATGGTAAAATGTAGCATTGAAGTAGATACTTACAATGATGAATCTCCTACACCTCAAAAAGTGTAACTTAATAATTAAGGACTTATTCCCCCTTCATGTAATTAGATGCTATCAAATAGGTTCTGATGCTTTAGTCAAGGTAGTTTTGAAAAAAAAATTGGTTGAATTCCAATTCAAAGAGTTAATTAGGAGGGCTAGGGTTGGGTCGATTTATATATGTGTTTTGATTAACATTTTTAGATGTACAAATACTATATGACATATGGTTGTCATTTTTCATTTCACGTGGATCTAATGTAAAAAAATAATTAATTTTGATTAATAATACCCTCATTATAAGAAATTATTTCTATGATACAAGTTATTTTTTCCATTTACATATTAGTTTTTCCCTTTTACCTCATTTTACCCTTACAATAATAACTAAATTTTTACCTTGGAAACAATTTTTATCAAAAAAATACCCTTATCTAATCTTAATTATCTAGATAACAAAATTAAATTAATTTTTTCATTATAAATTTATTAAAATGATTAAAAAAATTTATATTAGAAAAATAATAATGTATTAGATGGCTATATATAGGGTAAAATGGACATTATTATTATTCTGTAATGAGTAATATTCTTTATATGAAAGGAAATCAAATTTTCATAACATATAAAAAAGGTTCCTAAAATTTTATAATCTAAATACAATATAATTTTAATTTTATCAAGAACATGTAATATATAATAAAATTGATGTTATTGATTAATAATTATTTTACAATGATTTATTGAATTATTATTTTCATAACACTTTAATCGATTTTATTTACTTATTTTTCACTAATAACTTATCTAATGATTTCAATATTTTATATTTAAATAATTATCTTAAGGTATATGTTTTAATTTGAAGAACTTTATGTTCAATAATATAAAAATTTTAAAGATAAATATATTATTGATAATTAATTAGTACTATTTTATTTTCATTCACTATCGTTTATATCAATTAAAAGCTAACTATTTTTAAAATGAATAATTTTATGAAGAAAAATATAATATATTCTCTAAAAATATATGCTACCTATATACCTAATGAATAGATATCTAACTACCATAAATGCAATAATAATACATCCTGTAATTATATATATATATATATATATTTCATATTACAATCATATATATATTTATATATCCTTATATGGGTCATTAAAATTCAGTCACCCTATTTTTTCACTTCAGGCTTCTATAATTTAATTACATTTAACATGTTTTCAACAAATTTCCATTATTTTAATAAGGGTTATGTTCATCAATTCATACTATAACTATTTTGATTTCATTTTTGTGATATTTTTATTTATGGGTCATTTTATTCCTCTTTTTTTATTTATAAAAAATTATTTTCGTAATGTGCTCATGTGTAAATTTTTGATAATATTTTTTTTAAAAAAAATCATGGCATCCGTTTTAGTAATGTGTGTGAATCAATCTATTCGAAATTCTGAAGTAATAACATTTTTTGTGAGATGGAGAAAAAAATAAATTTCACAATTATAATTGCACCACTATGGTGATAGTAGAATATATAACTTCTTTCTCATTTCATATTTGAGTACTGACATCACATCCAAAATCATATTAATCCTCTAGTGTTATTTTACCAAGTTAGTTGTCTTCTTAGATGTAGTTTATTACTATAATCTATATTGCCCACATGTTTTTTCTTATAATAGTGATCACGTCAAAATGATACAAACAATTAGTTCATTACATCTCATTGATTAGGTATTCACGTAATCAAATTTGATACATGGAACACAGCAAGTAATTGTTACTGGTTTTTTGGAAGTGAAATGTGATATTCTCCAATCCCCAAAAAATAAAGAATTTCAAAATGGAAAATGGTTATTAAAACTATTTGTCAGACTTTTTTTGCATTAATATATTGTTGATTAGTGTGAATATCCTATAACATGTATTGATAAAGATATTTTCCCATCAACTTATGATCTCTAAATTCATCCCAACATGTTAAAGTTCTATACATAATCTATATTAAAGTCTGATATGGTTATATTTAAAAATATTAATAGAAATTGTTGTTGTATAATTACTCTAACAAAGAAATATGTTTATCCCCTTCCTATTTAAATTATATTAATCAGGATATCAACATTTAATCCAGACTATAAATGGGAATTCATATATTCCATTAGTCTGAGGGTGATATGTTTTTGTAAATATCAACACCATATTCAACGATTATTATAGAACTCATGTTAACATAGTAATAAACCGTTGATCTCAAAATAATATTATAGTAATATACACTATATTATAACATCATAATTCTATAATGTATATCATTATAAGTTGATCAAGTGAGAAAAATTTTCAAATTTAAATGAAACTATAAAAATTTATAAGGCAGTCAATGACAGCCCAATTTATATTACATACATTACTAGTCTTGGGAAAACCAAAAATATTGTAGGTATGATGTTCTATCATTTAAACATTGGAATGGGTTATGGTTTTATCATCCACTTAGAGTTAGGTATTTGTTGGTGCCAAAATGTGGGCAGAGGAAAAGCATCGCCAAGAGAAAATTAATTTCAACGGGGCTCCCTCATGAAGACCATTTTTAGAGCCCTACCCCATATCCAGTGTGAAACTAGATCCCCACACCATAGTCACCACAGGGAAAAAAGGCAAGAAGCTCTACAGTTATGACACATTGGAATGGAAGCCTCACACATCGGAGGGAGCCTAATTGACCTCCGCAAGATCGGGGAACTTGACTGACGCCTCTATAGGCACCGTGAAGAGAGATCCACACTGAGAAGGATATGATGGTCAGCTCCACTGTTACAATGAATATGACATAGTCCAATTCTGATCAAGAAGTGCTATGTGATGTTGTGCAGAGCTGTGTATGCTTTGCGCTGCCCCTCACCTATTAATTCTGAGATCCCCTCAAACCCAATGAACGGATACCCCAACCTTTCACCTTATCTGCACTCAAATCACAATGATCCTTCTATTCTGTAAATCCTTGAGAAATATGATCTCTTATGGGTACTTGAGTATTGTGAAGTACCCTTTCCTTAGCTCAAATACAAACCCTCATCAAACAGGGATTCCCTTCATGGAGCCCCTGGGCCACCTTGAAGGAAGGAGATCCTCAAGGGGTATCGAGTCTTCGCAAAGCACACATGCTTCGCGAAGTACCCTCCCCCCACATGTATACCCTATTCTAAGGAAGGGTCACTGTGCTTCGTGAATCACATTGATTCACAGTGCTATGCTTTTAAGGGTACCCTTGATTTATGATTACCTACTCCGTGAAAGACTTTGAACTTTGTGACACTCCCTCTATATGCACCTATGCCCAATGCCTAAGCTAGGCCACCCCGAATCACGAAGCATACCCCTTCGCCAAGACCCTCCACTACATGGAGCATCAGATCTTCCCAAGGCCTCTTCCAGTGAACCCCTTTTCTCTTCAAACCCTTTTCATGTAAGACCCTCTAGGTCTGTATGAAGTGATTTCAATGTCCCTTTGGTAGTTATTCACGTTGAGTTTCGTAGCCTCAATCATCGTCACCTAGGAACAATAATAGCCATTACATCTTCACATATCCATGCTAACATGGGCCCCTCAGTTGATCACACCATGACATCATGTCACTATGACATTGCTGGTGCATTGCCTTCACCATGAGTTAAAGCGTTCCAGTTATCTTAGTTCTAGGGGTGCAGAGTGAACGAGCCTCGTCTGAGCTGCATGATGTTAAAATTCCAAGCACCTTCATCCCCAGCACACGATGCTAAACTATGGCCTCACATCAGGCCACATGGTTGAGATATTCCCCACTTAGAAAGAGATCCTCTTCGTTAAAGCGGTGCCTATCCACATGGAAGGGAAACTATCTTGGTGAAATCCCCTAGACTTTATTACTAGAGGAATAATCCCTAATCCTCCACTCTTATTATGTGCCAATGACCAAGGGGTGAGAGTGGAACATGGATCCATGATACCTCATCCCTCTCCCTCTTAGCTTTGTCAGCATCGGGCCTCCATCCTGCAGTAAGTCCAAATCGCTATCTCCCTAGGCTACTAATCACGGGTCTGACCATGTTTCCTATTTGGGCCACTAATGATGAGTAAGCCTTATTACACTTTCCATAGACACACCATTCATGACGTGATCATTAGGTCTTTTCTGCCTCTTGTTTCTCACACCGAGTATCACTCTCATTTTCTTAGATAAGAATTGACCATGGAATCCTTCATCAGCTATCGTAGAGATCTATCCCCAATCCACTATCCTGAACTATGTGGAATTTGATCCCTGCCTCCTCGGAAGGGTACATAGGAATCTTCTTGAGGTTCAATCCCAACACATACTTGTCTCGAACCCTTTATGTTGGTTCACATTTCTCCCTTATGACGTGAAACTGTATCCACCATCCTAAACTACATGGACTTTGATCTTTTAATCTTAGGCAGAGTACTTAATAAGCGTCCCTAAGGTTCAATCCCAACACACACTTATCCTGATCACTTCAGATTGGTTCACCTTTGTCCCACATGACTTTAAACTATATTCACCATCCTGAACTACATGGTATTTGATCCTTCCATCCTTGGAATGGTACGTAGGAAGTGACCATGAGTTTAAAGCCCCACACCTATTAGTCCCAACCCCTTCACATTGGTTCACCTTCCTCCTGGATGACATTAAACTATGTCCACCTTCCGAACTATGTGGACATTGATCCATGTCAAGGCAATTTATATTGGAATCCTCTCTGAGGGTCAAGTACCACACCCATGGGTCCCGACCACTTCACGTTGTTCCATCTCATCCCACATGACATTAAACAATACGCTCATTTTCATCCAGTAAGACATTAATCTATACCCATTTGGACTCTGTGGGATTTGAACCTTTTCCCATAGACATGGTATATAGAAATACTCCCTGATGTTCAACCCCTACCAGCGGTATGCCGTTGGAACACCATTTAGCGGTAAGTCATTGTCAAAACCAATCGACGATAATCCATTGTGTTCCCTAACCACCGATAAGTCGTTGGAACCCCATTCACTGCTAAGTTGTAGTCAACCCCAATCGGTGGAAGGATGTTGTGTTCCCCAACCAGCGGTAAGCTATTGGAACCCCATTCAGTAGTAAGACATTTTAAACCCCAATCGATGGTAAGACATTGTTTTCATAAATTGATGGTAAGCCATTGTGTTCGACAATCTATGGTATTCTATTGGAACCCCAGTAAGTGGTAAGCTGTTTCACCCAACCAACTGTAATCTATTGTAGTTTATAAATAATGGTAAGTCATTGTTGTCCCATTTGTTGGGACCCACATCTCCGGTCCACCCCCATGGAGTCAGAACAACTCATCATGCTATCCACCCATAAGTCCTAGTATATCGTCTGGTCTTTGTCATATGTGTACACCCTGATTCTATACCCCCATCCTGAACTACATGAAATTTGATTCCTGACCTTGAGGATACGTAGTAAGACTCCTTTAGGTTCATTCCCATCAACTGGGTCTCATCGTTGTATTTCCCTCGAGCCTTTGTGTCATGATAATATCATGTCCCAAACCAAAGGTTCTATTTCCTCCGAGTCTCATCCATGGGTCCATTCTCACAGGTCAACTCCTCAGGTGTCCCATCACCTCAAAAAACTATGTAGACTTTGATATCCTGACATAGGGATAAGTAGGAATCCCCTTTATGGTTTAATCCTGATACTACCATCACCTGCATGACGGTTCCATCTCATTCACCATCCACTATAAACAACCTATATCTATCCAGATTCATACTCGGGCCGCCACATCCCGGTGAGATCATGTAAACCACTTTTTTGCTACTCTTAGTAGCAATCGGGATACAAAACACGTGTTATCCATAGAATAAGTGTTCTCTTAAGGGGTTTCACCCATCCGATCCACTCCCGTTAGTATTTTGATCATTCCGATCCATATCTGATAGACATTAAAATCAAGAAATACCCTATGTTAATCAAGGGAAGATGAGGAAAACCTCTTAGAAATGCATATGGAATAATATTCCCCACATTCGATGTGGGATTCCTCGGGCTTCTGCACCCTCGAGAGGCCCCATTACAAGGGAAAGAAACCCAATAGCATCAGTGTTCTAGTGTCCAGACATGACAATGATTTACAACATGACTACTACTCTGACTGAAGGTTGCAGCCTTGACTGGACACCTTACAATGTCATGATAGAAGCAGCGTAATAAATCGGTGTCCACGAAGACATGGCACTTAAAACAGTTTCACGAACAACGTCTTAAGTCTATGAGGGAGACCCGGACAAGGAAACTATTTATAAGGAGGACTATTCAGAAGGAGGAACTGATATCCCGTTATCCTATTTCGATCAAGTAGAGAATGTAACTAAATAAGTGATAGATGTTTCCTACCATTGGAATGTAGGAATGCAGGACAACATCTATGCATCCTCCGAATAAGAGATGGATGTGCACCCTGATGAAAGCATCAGAAACAAAAATGGAAAATCTAATTTGAAGGTCTTCCCATCAATATGGATATTAGATGTGTTAAATACATTATATTATTAGAGTGTCACCAGATCCATGAATCTAGATCCAACTCCCGAAAAGAAAATAGTGGGCCTAGTGTGATACTCAACAAAAATTGGGGCAGCTGAATGTTGTACATACCGATATACAACATTGTCATTGTGGACCCGTATTACCAAACAAGGATGAAATAATGGTGATGGGTCAATAGACATCACTTTAGTTCTTCCAGCACTAATGGATAAATATAACTATATTATAGGACCCAAGCTGCTCTGACAGGGAACCAATCATAACCCATCCACAGACGTAGGGTTCAGGGAGATTTTAGCATGGAAATCCCATGTGACTTCATTTCACCCATGTTAGCCTCAATTTCCATGACTTTTGGGCACCCATGGCCCATCTACCCTTCTGATATCATTCAGAGAATGGTGATAAATTACCTCATCTGACGATATGAGGCATAGGGGATTGTCCCCACTCAGGATGTGGCCCGATAAGACATAGGGGATTCTACACCTCGTCACCACCACCACTGCAAGGGCCACGTAGGGAGCCAATACTCCCCACTTCAATGCATAACCATTTTGGGAGCCTCTCCCCAGAATGCTTCATTGAATCCCTCCCCTGTCCCAATTTGGCAAGGGATATTCCGGTCAGCCCGGTAGGAATCCCATTCTAGGGACTCCAAAGTAGGGATCCCACTAGGCTTCATCAATGCCGCAACCCATCCCCACGAGCTAAGGAGTAGGTTATCTATGCACCTACACCACCGACCATAGCTCGGTTAACCCAATGCCCGCTTAGGGGCATAAACATTAATGACTACCCTGGCCCGTGTTACCGGTGATACATACCATCAGCCAGCTATTTATTTGGAGTAGGGGTGCTATTATGCCCGACCGAGATTGAGACCCCAACCACACCATGGGAAGGCTATGTTGACTCTCATAGTCATTGACATAGGGAGTTCCCATCGCAGGCCGACACATGATAATGAAACCCAGTACAGAGGTCCTCCATGTACCATCGCCAATGAGAGCAATGGTTTTACCCACTTTGAAGATCGGAGTGGAGGTCCTCCCCATTCCATCTTCAATCCGAACATGGGTCCTCCCAGCTATACTGATGCTCTATACATAATTCTCCTCCACATCCATGACCTCGGGTATTGAGGCGTTCGTCCTGTCATGGGTTGCAGATGTGAAGGCGCTACCTTTTTAGGCAACCATCAGTATGGGGGTCTACCCCATGTCCTTACAACAGTCGAAGAAGGTCCTGAAAATACATGGAACTGGAGAAGTGAAGGTTTATCTCATTTCATAGGCACAAAACATGATGGTCCTACTAGTGTTCTACCTGACCAGTATGAGGACCCTCCTCACAACATTGTGGCTAGAGGAAATAATCATGGAGGCCCTACCCATGCATCTATCAACTCCAACAGAGGTCATACACGCTCCAACACTTATCGTGGATATTTCCTCCATGTGTCAGCCATTGGACATGGAGGTCCACCCAGTATTCCCTTTGACATCGTTCTAGGTGCTACTCATAGCCCCTCTCACCTAGGAGAAATTCCTCTCCGCCCCAACAACAGTTCGGCTGAAGGACCCCCTCGGGTAAAAAAATCTACACAATCCCGAAGAGCTATCCCGATGCAAGAGGATGGGTCTCCGATGACATAAAAAGAGTGTTGAGAATAATTATAATGAAATTATGCCTACCTACTTCTCATATTCTAATTCCGAATGAAACTTAGCAATGGTACCCTCACCTCGATCCTCTATGTCAAGGGCCGAGGCAGGAATGAGGTGCATCAACCTCATACTTCCAGAATGAAAGGTCCATCAGATCACTTCCTCCCTTCACAAATACATCCACGAGGATGAATATTTGGCATCTCCCCAAGGTATGGCCATGAAATCCCCCCTATAATGATTTTGAGCACTCTCTACCACAACCAGATATCACATAGTTTTATTCTAGGGACCGATAGCTGATGAACATCAGCATGGTCCACCACCAAAATTCGTGGTCACAGGGCTGAAAACTATTGTTACCAACCAATATTCTCATCATGTGGGGGCCAAGTCACTTAATTCTTTAGAGGATAGCATAATATGTGGTATCATGTCAGCCCATTCTCCGTATTCACCAATGGACACTTTACATCCTCATGAGTCTTCTTCTGTGTAGTTGTCGGTGCCCCATCCACCTCCATCTGAAGAGTGGGGAAAACAAAGGCTAGACCCTGAGTCTATACCGAGAAGTTTTTGGGAAATTATTGTGGAGTACCATTTATTCGAGATGTTTTGGCTAGTTGCAGAACAGAAGTTCAGTGCATCGGAATCGCTCACCCAGGTAGAAGTTAGGTCTTTTTTCCAAAACCTCTGATCAATGAATTTTATTCTTCATCATCAGCGAAAGGATTACCCAAAGAGTTAGGAAAACATTGAATGAATTGGTCAATAGAACTATTTGGTTGAATTGGCCACACTCCCCATGGCCCAACGCGCTAAGTCACCAGGCTGTCATCAGACCCTCTAGTAGCAATGTGTTCAGAACATTAAAGTGCCCCGCAAAAATAATCAACAAGGATTCCCCCATGTTCAGGTTCATGGTTGGTGGTACTATGTTGTCCTCCATTTCATTTCTATCTGGTGCCAGCATTATTTTCCAGGTGATATTGAAGATATGCCTCTAGGTAGAGTCACGGTTAACATGGCCGACCTACCATGGGTAGATAACGAGATAGAGCTCTTCGGGGAGGACATACCCCCCAAGGGAGTATCTCAAAAATTGGATCCATTAGGAAGGATCACTCACCATAAAATAAATTTACTGGGTTTTCTTTTAACTACCATTTCATTAGACCTTTTTCAAAATCACAATAAGGGAAATGAGCACCTCAGAGTCCTCAAACCCTCTGACCATTATGGCCTGGATAGAAGTTGGAGGATGCTCCGAAAAAAGGCGTGCTGCGCAAACAGCTCACAGATCTCAATATAATGGTTAATGATATCACTGATGAATGTGACGTAGTGTAACGACCAGAAAACGGTGATCCTCGACGGGTCCAGTTGGGGCAGGTACAACTTCTCCCCAGTGAATTTCCTCCAGGAGACGCTGGATGACCTGCCCATGCAGACATGATAGAGGCTGAGACATATTGAAAGAGGGCATGGTATGTGTGAAAATATCCACATGAGTGGCATGATAATCCCCGAGACCCAGCTCAGGTAACCTCAGTCACTCTGCATGTCATTCCACCGGTCGCTCCATGAGCCGCTAGGGATGCTTATCATGTTGAAGAACCTTCCAATGCACTGGTGGTTAGGGATGCTCATCATGATAGGAATCCCCACCCATAGGATTCAATGGCAGCACTCATATCTCGCTTTAAGTCCTTGGAGATGCTGCAGGTGGAAATTCCTCCTGATGGAAATCAATATTTGGCATGGGTCAAGGATATGTCGACATCCTAGGTTTCGGAAATCCCACCCTCTCTCCCTTTATTGGGATGGGTGATCCACTGTATCATATGGCCCACTTTATCTCAATGTGAGGACCTATTCTAGGAACTAAATTGCAGTAAGAAGCTGCCAAACATTGATGCTTCGTATATACATTAGAATGTCATGTGTTGGTCTAGTACAACCGGCCACCCATCGGGTCGGTCTCTACCTGGGTAGAACATCATAGAAAATTTATGGATTAGTTCAACTCTACCACCCAAAAGACAAGTATTGAAGTCCTCTTCAAGTGTAAGCAGTGGCCTGATGAGTGCATCATGGAATTTTTTTCCCGGTCGTAAGGTCTCACCTACACCTAGGATTTGCCACTACCTCATGAACAACTACTAAAAGTGTGTGTATGTAATGTCAAGACCAAAATGGTCTCCTCTCTCATTTCCCATAATTATCTTATGGGACTCCGAGATTTATCTGATAAGGAACAACGTGCAGAGGAATCATTGCATCATGCCAAGCAGGAACGTCCTTTGCCACATGAAATTCCCACAAGAAGAGCCGCTATGGATGAGCCCACAATGGTGGTCCAAATATAGACCTCTAGGTAACTCGATGTATTATTAGTGGGTACAACTCTACATCCCAACAAGGGAAGTCCACCTCAGGCCCCATGTAACTGGCCTCCTCCACCCATGTGAGATAACCAGGTCCCAACTCCATGACAAGCTTCTACAACCGCTCATTAGGGCCAGTCTCTCAGAGTCACCTACCCAGACAGGAGAAACTAGACCAACTCATTCAATGAGGTGGAGGTCCCTTGTTGTTTCTAACATTCCTTGGAGTATGAAATTGTACAGTTTCCCGAATACAGGAGGCCCAAAGAGGAAGATCTCACAAATCGCACCAATTACTTCCCTAGTCACCAGATCATGAGGAACACCCTAAAATAGTGTTTTGTGTTTAAATACTGGCTTCAAGACCAGGT
The DNA here is from genome assembly GCA_963277665.1 of Viscum album. Taxonomy (NCBI): domain Eukaryota; kingdom Viridiplantae; phylum Streptophyta; class Magnoliopsida; order Santalales; family Viscaceae; genus Viscum; species Viscum album. The sequence goes on from OY728158.1 coordinate 215,208,656, forward strand.
TGATAATAGAATAATCTAGTTATGACCAACTCTGGCACATGTGGAATGTGTCTTCTTACAGCGAAATAGTCTTAGTGATAGAGGAAGTTTGTAGCATCAGGTTTCTAACTACCGATATAAGAAGTATGATGACTAGATGAATCATAAGAAAGTCACAAGTTCCCATGTTATTATCCACCCACATCTGAATAGACCTAATCCTTTAGAAGAAGATACGTCACTCATAGACAATACTCCGGCATCAATGGATCCTCCTTCCTCATCCCAAAAGAGCAGGCGTCTCCGACATAAGGGGAAACAATGTCCCCCACCGCTGAAGCCGTCATTCCATTATATCGATGACTTCATTCCCCTAGAGATGGAAATTACCCGTAGAATCCATTCAGTAGTTTAGTATTATTCGAGTGATGATCAAAGATACACCCCGCTTAACACTGTAGATCTGGTAAACCCCTACATGATTTCTGATGGGGAGGAGCTCCAGGCAGATCCTCCCCATGTTCCCACCCATCGCCAAGGCCGATAGATTCATGGATATATGATTTCTCAATCTACCTTGCTTAGTACTTCTAAATAGGTTGTGCATGCCATTAAAACCAAATCGTAGACTCAGTGTAATACTCAACATGCACAACCTTCTCATTTGGTGTCATCAGGTGCACCATCGTCACCATTTGTGTAACATGATCAGGCATATCCGCCTCAACTACACCTCAATAAACAATGCTCTGTTATGGACCAAACTCATTCATTTGAATCACATCTAGTATCTTATCCAGATGTTATAACTAGCAAGCAGTGGGACATTCCTAGCACTAGTCAGTTGCCAGTTCAACTAGAAGGGTCAGTCACCCCTATCGCAAAAGGACCTCCTATAAGAAGAAATAATGCTTGGCACAAAATTATGATGTCTTTAAGAAACACTACAGCATTCATTCAGGGAACTATATCCTTGATGCCCTCTGCCTATCATCATACATTCATGAATCAATTTATGAGGCTTTAAGAAACCCCCTCTCGTTTGAGATGGAGGTCACAGCTACAAAAGCCTTCCATGCTGACGTAGTCGAACATGCTAAATTCCAATCCATTATCTCGTTATCTAGAGATGATGAAGGCTCCTATATACATGGGAACATTCTTCCACTGTATATTTTTTTACACTTCTATGGAGTAATGATTTGTCGTTATCATGTCAACACAGGCTCTGAGTTCAACCTGATCAATACCCAGACCCTTTGAAATATGGTGCTATCTAAGGATGAACTTTGTCCCTCTAACCTCAAAATGAATGTTTATGATAGGATAGAATATACACCAGTGGGAAAGATCTTCTTGAAAAATTATTTCGGTAGCCTAATAGCCACCCCTGAGTTTATGGTTGTTTCAAAAAACACCGACTAAAACATGTTTATGGGAAATCCATTGCTCCACCAGCATGAAGAGGTACCTTCATCATATCATCAGTGCCGTAAGTACTTCTATAACGGTCAAGTGGGAATAATAAAAGTTTACGCGCCTCCCTTTTCCACTTTTTAATACCACTACATGGATGTGAACTATTACAAGAAAAATGACAATCAAATTCATTCTAATGAGGTTGAACACGATATGGATGTAACTGACCCATGGACAGACCTAAATGATGCCTACATTTTCCTGATACATATATTGGAGGCTACAACCCCAGATATGTGGCAGTGATTTTTTGTTTCAGTAGTGAAGGGGGAAGAACATTACCATTATAAAGCGACACTGGGAGATCCCCTAATTTTCTATCATGAATATAGCCCGAGGGATCCCAGAGCCCCTACCCCATAAGGTATCATGATGTCCACCCCATGGAAATAGAAATACATTAAAAATGATTATTCACTAGAGTAGGGAAAAACTAACTCAAGATGTCATGCCACTATTGCTTCGATGTCATCCAGCTTGGGCCTGTGGGCCGAAGATCAGATGGGATTAGATCGAGAAATTTTATCGTTATGGATTCAACCATATAGGAGACCCTCGATTCAATGTCTACTACCACTCAAGATGGACCCAGTATCCCATCAGGATATTTTGACTTAGAGGGAACTCCTCCCATCGAGGTTCCCTCATCTATATGTGGACAATAGGATTTAAGGGATTCACCCCTACTTCAGAAGAGGGTGTCTCCACCACACAAGATGATTTGGAACAGGTGAACCTTGGTAGCGAGGGAGATCTAAAACCAACATTGAGCACTGCTGATATGACTTTCATAAGGCAATAATAGTATGTGGATATCCTAAATTAGCTCTGTGATGTATTTATCAGGAGTTATGATTATATTCTAGTACTAGATTCCTAGGTAGCCATCCACAACCTCAGTCTCCCAACAAATCATCATGTGTTTACGCATCCTCCCAGAAAGATAAACCCTTCTCATGGTGCCATGGTTGAGGCCAAACATTATAAGCTCATCAGAGCCAACTTTGTCAAAGAGTTCCTGTAACCCATATTGCTAGCCAACATTGTGCTCGTTAGGAAGACGAACAGAGAAATCATAGATTACATTGACTTTCGGGATCTCAACTGTCACTCTCCAAAGGATGATTTTACCATTATCCTAACAGAGATCTTGATTGATGCCATCGTAGGATTCTAGGCCATATCCTTCCATGATAGTTATTCCAGGTATAACCTGATCTGAATAACTCATGAGGATGAGGATTCTACAGCCTTTAGAGAACCACAATGTACATTCTTCTACCATGTAATAACCTTTTTACTCAATAATACTGGTTCCACCTATCAGAATTCCTTGCATAACATATTTATGTTGATCTTCAATAAATTAGTGGAATGATAAATGGATGATCTAGTAGTCAAATCTCACCAGCGTCAGGACCATCAAAAAGATATTAAGATAGTGTTCAGCTTCCTTCATTATTTCCACTAGATGATGAACCCATTAAAATTTGCCTTTTGGGTTACCTACTAAAAGTTTCACGACATTGTTGTCAGATACACTGGCATCCACATTTCCCTAGAGAAGATCAAAGAAACTATTCAGATGTATCCCTCTAGCTATATTTAGTATCTTCGAGGCTTTGAAGGCCACTTGGCCTACACACACTGATTCATTGCGAATTTTTCTGAAAAGTGTAATCCCTTTTCTAAGCTCATGAAGAATGGTCTTGTCTTTCAGTGGGAAGAATACTTTTAGTCTACTTTCAAGGAAATCAAGCAGTACCTACTATAGCCTTTGACACTAATGCCACCCATTTCTAGAAATCTTCTCGTCCTTTATGTGACTGCCCTAGAAAGTTTTCTTGGAACCCTTCTCACCCAAAAGAACAAAGAGGGAATGATGAATAGTCTCAAATATATTAGCTACATGATCCTATATACAGACACTAGATACTATCATATCAAGAAGAACTATTTCGCGCTGGTATTCGCAGTACAGAAATTGTGACATTACTTGCAGCAACATGAGGTACCACTGGTGTCCCGAGTGGATTCACAGAGGTACATCCTGAACCTCCCCATGTTAAAAGGATTTCTATATTATTGGGAAGTGATACTCCAATTGTTCTACATAAAGTTTTTTCCTCAAAAGGATATAATGGTGAAATCATTGAATGAATTACTTGCTGTCAATCCAGCTCCCGCAGAACGGTCTCTAGACATTGATTATCTCGATGAGGCAATTATCTTGGTAGACCAATCCATTATGTGATGTAAATGAATTTTGATGGTTCTTCCTAGATCCCTATCAGAAGAAGTCTCAATGACCCAAGGCTCAACTGAGTAGGCTTGGGTAGCGTCTTCGTTACCCTATTAGAGGCAATTCTCCCATATCCATTCCTGCGGATAGATTGTTTTACCAACAATGAGGAAAAATTTATAGCGCTCTTCACTAGCCTCAAGCTATCCCTAGATATTGAAATTCCCCACTTTCATGTGAACGGGGATTCCGAACAGGTAATCAAGTAGATCAATGGTGACTATGTTAATAGAAATCTAGAACTCATACCAATGTTGTAACACACCCTTTAGCTGATGGCCTAGTTTCCATCTCGTCCAGAGGATACTAATTTTTATCAATCCCAGAATGGTCGATCCAACACTTTGGCCAGCCTAAATACATCTCGAGAGGAGCCTGATCAGGATAATTTAATTATCCCCATGGAACACTAGAGATTCATTTCCCCCGTCACTCTTAACGACGATGATAACCCACAGGTAGGCCACCTTACCACCAGCGCCTCCATATCCAGAACCCTAGGTCCCCCTGATGTAGTGTTAGAAGTGACTCCCAACTGGAGGATCCCCTTTTCCGAGTACCTCCAGCACAATAATATCTCGATAGATCAAGCCGAGTGCGATCGAATCCGATGTTGTGCGTTGTAGTGTACCTTCTAATGCCATCTCGTTATCGAGAAGATCCTCTACATGCATGGGTTTGATGAGAATATCTTCCATTGAATTCAATGAGTTTATATTTCTCATGTCATGAAGGAGGTTCATGCTGGTTATTGCGGGGCTCATCAGTCTGGGCTGAATTTGTCGCATCAAATCCAATGGCTGGGGTATTTATGTCCCACTATGATCCATGACGACATACAACTTTCCAAGAGATGTCATGCATGACAAATCCAACCCAACATTGTTCATTGTCAACCATAGCCTCTCCATTCTACCATGTACCCTTGACCTTTTTCATTTTGGGAACTCAATGTCATGGGTCCATATCCACTAGTGACAGCTTGCCAGCATAGGTTCATACTGAACACAACATATTTCTTTTCCATGTTGGTAGAGGCAGTTCCTCTCAAGGAGGTTAATGACTATTATATGATTGAATTGGTTATCTACAATAGTATATACCAATTTGGATTCCCTCACTCTATTCTCATCAATAATGGCACGAACTTCTGTGTAGTCATGTTGAATAAATTGTACGCCAAGTAAAAAATCGGTTCTAACCATACATCTCGATATCACGTGAAAGAAAATGGGAAGATAAAAGTGTTCAACAAAACCATCTCTAACATCATGAAGAATATGGTAGTTCAGAACAAGAATATTTGGTTGGAAAAACTCCCCAATGACCTTTGGCCGTAAGGGATACCAACTCACAATTCTACATAGTGACTTCATTTTCCCTAGAGAATGGAACAGAGGTTATCCTGCCCATTGATATTCAATTTCCTTCACTATGTACAACTTTCTATAATCATCAAGAACTAGATAAGGTAGCCCAAATCTGTTTGGATGAATTTGAAGCACTCCACAAGAATAGGTTTCATGCCCTTCACAATCTGGAAAGGCATCAGAACAAGATAGCTAGAGCTTTCAACAAGAAGGTTCGCCTCTGATATTTCTTACAAGGTGACCTAGTGTTGTCCTTGATAACCCTAATGATACCTAGTGGGAAACCACCCAAGATGGAACCCAAGTGGGAAGGGCCTTATATTATTCACAAGGTTTACCCCCATGGAATGTACTCCCTAGTTACCGTGGATGGAGAGCATATAACTCTCCCCACCAATCGTAAATTATTTAAGAAATACCTTTCCTGATAATTTTTATGGTCCTGCATGAAGTTAAACTGTTATGTCTCACATGAATTTAAACTGTATGTCATCTCGTAGGATGTTAAACTGTATTCAGTCCTCCATGACCATAAACTATTATGTCCTGCCTATAATTAAACATCATTGTTGTCCCAAATAAAGATAACCTGTAAAACGGTCTGAGCTATATGACCAAAAAATAAGATCTGTTTGGTCCCACATGACCTTATATTGCTCTGTCTTCACCACATGACACTAAAAGTTTTGGGTTGTCCAGACAAAAGGATGGAAAAATAATCAAAATTCTTCCTCATCGCATGACGTTAAACTACATTGCACCTTCAAGAACTATGTATGGATTGATTCCTATCCTCATGGGGTACGTAGGAACACTTGGACGTCTCTTCTTAAGTCCAGCCCTGATACTCCTATCTGATTATCCCCCGAGGTATAGTTTCCTTGGGGGATCTCACATGGTGTTGTGTAGGCTTCTCTAGCCCAACTTTTAGTGGGATCACAATAATCTCACTATGTTCCCCTCCTTGTTCTTCTATCCTCCTCTTTCCTCTACAAAATACATTAAACTACATGACCTTTTTAGAACTATCTGTGGCTCGATTCCCATATATATGGGATACCTAGGAAAACCCAGAAATTTCATTCGTCGGCCCAACCACAAGCTTCAAATCTTCCATTAAGCCAAAACACATGGTGTGGTATAGGCTTTTCCCTCATTCGTGATGCATTCCTCATGACCACAAAATTTATCCATCTCCCTGAAGATATGAACCTCTTTCCTCATCTCGCATTATGTTAAACTTCATAGACACATTCATGCTTCCTAGATTCCCTTTTTCATTGGTCTTCGTCATATTTTTCATCTAAAAGGAGTCTCAAATAGAACATATGTTTTTCCGAAGTTCTATCCTATTGTTTAGGATTAATTTCCTCAAGGACCTCCAATGAAAAATTGATAAAAGTACTGTGTTACGAATATGGGAAGTGGTTGAAAATCATTTTTTTATTCCATTTCAGGTCACATGGTATGGATGTTGTGTTTCAATCATGGTAAACAACAATCCTTGATCGTTTTCACCACCCCTGTATGTCCCAAATATGGGGTGTAGTGGTTCATTCTGTCCCACTATCCCCTCAAACATTAGTCTGCCTCTAGAAAGAGTGTGATTACGGCTATCGTACCCTTATATGTTGGGGAGAGCCTTTCCCTATTCCTTATTTCCCACACTGAGAATTTCTTACATGGTCTTAGGATCTTCAATAAGGCAATACCCGCATAAAGGGTCGCGTATCATCAGTCTGAGCTCTATGACCTTAATTAAAGATAACCATCGTCCTCATTGTAAGACGTTAAATTGTAAATTGGATTGGACTTTTGGTTTCAGGTTCCTCAACATTTTTTTTCTATTGTCCTAGTTTCTCACCAAGGATTGTTTAGGGTGGTTTGGACTCTTTGTCCTCATTCACATTGGGATATTTTTACCATAGCTCATACATCCCCTCAGGACACTCATTCATCCATCTTCCTCACCGCATGAAAATGGGCTGGGACTTCATGTCTTAGATCCCTCATACCATATAGCACCCTGTCCAAAGTTCTCATTCATGATTGAATTGTGTTCAATGTTATTATGTTCCAATTCACGCCAATTTACCCTTTGTGCCATACACATCCCCTATTGAGATAACATACACTTATCTGTGTCCTTGCAGCATGATGTAAATCTGTGCATAATCCTCCAGAACTATGTGCGGCATGATTTTTTATCATTACAGATTACATAGGACTTCCCAAACATTTATTCTTTGGTTCTAGCCACACTTATTAGTAACCTACTTATCTTCCTCACCTCCAAAACTTAGTTCTCTAAGGAGAGGGGCATGTGGCGTGGTATGGGATTTTTTCCTCATTCACATTGGGTTTGTAACAAACACACCATATACCACATTCTTCTGATTTCTCTTTGTACCCTTATTCCATACATCTAATTTCATGTCAGCTTCTCTTATGTTGGGCCCCTCGGCCCTCTTTTCCTATTCACTAATGTGTCCAGAAGCACCCTGGTTCAACACCTAGAGTGTTGAATCCTACATAAACTTGTTATAACCCATCCTCAGGATTCATTCTCCAATTTATTAGGGTTTTCATCATCTTTCACATTCAAAATTTCCCCTGAATGGTATGAATACTCATCCTATTGGCTACTCTATCATTTGGGCCAATGTCCTCAAGGACCTCAAATGAAATATTGATACTACTTCCTGCATTTCAAATATGGTCTGCAGTTGACACTCATTTGTTGTTTCCATTTCAGGTCACATGATATAAATGTTGCGTTTCAAAAAAAATCAATATTTATCCTCCATTATCACACCTACCCCTATCCATCCTCAAATATCGATTACGTGATTCACATTATTTTACACTCCATCATTTTCAAGTGGAATGTCCACACTCTTGGTATTATCCCTTAGTGCACATTTGTATGTTAAGAGGAAAAAGCCATGGTAAGGCGTCTTTTGTTTCTTCACACCGATATCCAATTTGCATGTATTCAATGTGTTCCAAATAACTTCTCCATATTTGTTTCCCCCATCGATTTTAGATCATATTTTCTTAATGATTTGGTCGAGGTTTGTGCCCGTTTGGAAGAGTCTCATTTTCCTATCGTCCAACCTCTAAAACCTTATACTAAGATCTCTCTATGTCCTTGTTTCATGATTTAAAACTGTAAAACGTTCCTAGAACTACATATAGATTGATTCGCAACCTTCTAGGACACATAATAATGTCAGGGAATCTTGTCTTCCGGTCTAGATCGGGTCACCCTAATTACAATTTTCATTCAGATTATTGGCCCTGACTATCACAGAGATGTGTGGTATGGAGTGTTTGGAATTATGTCCTCACTGACACTGGGTTTGGAATAGTCATACCACATACTACCCTTCTAGGAGCTAGTCTGTCTTTCCTCTTGTTATGTATGACATTAATCTACACTCTCAAAACTACGTATGGCTTGATTCCCATCCTCACGGGATACGTAGGAACACCTAGACGTTTATTTTTCAGGTCCAACCCCATATCCCCTTTCCTTTTCAGGCCCGTCGGCTTGGGTTCTCTTCATTGGAATCACATGTGGTGTGGTATAAGCTTATGTCCTCATTCACATCGGGTATGTTTCATCACACTATGTGTATTCTTTTTAATTCCTCATTTCTACTATATGTGTCCAATACATATGACCATATATTGTGCTTATTATTACCACATGACTCAAAACTATTGAGTCTTTAATGAAATAGTTAAAAATTAATTATTTGGTCCAATTTTATGACCCAAAACTATGATATCTTTTTTATGGCCGCACGATGAAAAAGGACACTACATTGTGATGTCCTCACTCGAAGGGACATCATGTTTGGTAATGGTTTCCAACATTCCAATTTTTAATTACCATATATGGATTGATCCCCATAGCAACACATTGATTCTCCATCAAAGGATTATAGCTTCAAAAAAAGAATACACACATCCATCCTAAATAAAAAACGAGATCTGTAAAATGTTGCTACTTTTGGTGCGTGGGTCTGACCCGCACAACAGTATTGTCCCTAACATTGGTACCCTATAATGCCACTCCTTAAACTATGTATAACATGATTCCAATCAACATGGAGTACATAGGGATACATATCTACATTTTCCCAATCCCAGAACAATATTCATTTTTAGTCCCTCAACCAAAAACCTCACCAGGGAGCGCATGGTTTGATATGGACTTCTACCATTCTCATTCATGTTGGGTTTTGAAATCACTGTACTACGTGTACCACTCCCTCCATTCATTCTATAGTAAGATCTCTATGACCTTTATACTAAGATTGAACATCCTTTGTCGTGGGAATCCAATCTTCCTGGAACCTTCAAGGACTACATGTCGTTTGCTTCCCATTCTTATGTGATACATATGAATACCCAAAAATTCTGTTTGTACGTCCAGCCCCAGGAATCATAAATTCTAAATCTTTTTTGGGCCCCTTGGACCAAAATCCTTTGTTTTTATGTAGTTTTTCGAGTACCTCTCTGGCTCTCATTTTTATCAGGTTTTGAAAAAACCGTTCCATGTTCCTCCCTTGACTCTTCCAAGCCTGGTCCGAGTTCTACGACCCAAAAATAAAATCTCTCTGTGGGAGCTACGCACTGGGTTCGACTAATTGATCACCCTTTGAACAATTTATTAAACCATGTTCCCTTTTAGTGTTCCACTCTATGACCTTAGGATAGAAGCATGCAAACCCATGAACCCTATCTTTTGAAATGTATATGACCCCCCTACATGATGTATCTTATTGTTGGATTAAAATGCATCATAACAAAGTGACCAATGTGTGGAATTTTCACATGGACATTCCCTAATCCGTGAAAATTCTTCATGAACCCATTATTTGGATCCTCATTCACTTCCATGTCAGAAGGTTCCCCCTTTATGGCTTGGTCTCATAACACATTGGATTCCCCACCGTCTTGGGCCAAAACTCCTCAAGACCTCCTACAACGTTTGTGACATGTCCTGTGTTTTGAACATGGCCAGTAGTCAACCATCAACTATCATTCCCTATTATAGGATAACACAAAGAAGATATTGTGTTCTGAACATAGTTATTAATTATTCTATATCATCACTCCACCCTCATTGTGATCTCGATCTCAGGTGCCAGAATTATCATCTTTCCACTCCCTCATGTCCACGTGTAATTTCAGCACAACGTTTTACACCACCACACATCTATGTGTGGTAATCAAGAGAGATAATAGTTTTCTGATGTCACTCAATTATAATTCTGCTTCCCTTAATGTGTGTCTTCCTTTACCAGGAAAATATCACCCCTAATCCATTTTTCCCTCAACGATCATCACTCACGTGGGCTTAGATGTTTTGGTGGGTTGTGTACTAGTGCAACAACGCCACGCGGGCCTTCCGTCCATAATTATGTGAAACTATAACCCCAAAACCCTATGAGGCTTGATTCCCAAGATAATGGGATATATAGGAATGCCTGAACAACTTTCCTTAGGCCAAGAATAACTTTTACTTTTGGTCCCATGACATGAAAAACTTTTTTTGAGGATACGTGGTGTGGTGTGGACTCCTTATGTCCTCATTCACTTCAGGTTTTTAGCTACCACATAACCTAATACCTTTTGGGATACCCTCCTTCACATCTCTTCCTATTGTATGACATCAAACTACATGAGTCCATATGTCCTTGATGCATGACATTAAACTATAGTTCTTCCATGAACAATTTCCTAATTCCCCAAATAAATATGGGATGCACTGGTTTCCTTGTTATAGAGGGGTTCCCCTATCGAATTTTGTCTCCAACCATTCCATGTTTGAGAACTACGTTTCAGTTGATAGTCACCCTTATGAGATACATAGTGACACCCAATAATTTCTACTCAAACCCAACCTCAAGGTTATTAACCCTTCTTACCCCTCGGCCCCGATCATGGTCCAGGAAGTACTACCAGGAATATTTTCACAACGTCCATATTGTATAACATTAAACCACAAATCTATCATCCTTCTTGGTTTGTTCTAAAACTATAACTAATTATGGGTCCTCAATGGACAGGTCCTATTTAGAATGAAGTCCGATATTTGATCATACCGATGTTCCCACCTAATGGGTTTTTACCACAGTGGCATAATTTCAAGAGTGTTGGAGTCCACATGAACAACCCATCAATACACTACATGCTTTTTTGTGCCCATTATTCAGACCATCATCCTATTTATCATATAAAATAACCTCCTAGTAGTATGGATGCTCTGTCTATGTCTTGCCTACTGTTTTGGGACAACGTTCTGAAAGACTAATGGATAAATTTTTTGAGTCAGTCCTTAGTTTGAGAATATGGTCATCAATCGGCCCTCATTTGTTGTTCCTATACAAGGATAACACAATAGGTATTCTATGTTTTGAACACGGTCAATAGTTATCATTCATTGTCATTCCACCCCCATAGTATTCTGAATTTTGGGTATCGTGATTCACACATTCCACTCCCCTATGTTCGGATAAATTCTAACTCCCCTAGCGTTACCCCGCTTGTGCACTAGAGCGCATTGGGAAAATGGAACTTTTACTCTTCTGAGAACATTTTCCTCTAGTCTGGCCCGCCCCTCTCTTCACAGAAATCTAGATTGGTTGTTCAATCCCGGAATTCCTAGATCTTGGTCGACACTCTCATATTTGGATGGAACAATGAGGTGGTCAACCCTTGTTTCTCATATCAGGCTTGACCCACATGATCATAGGGATAGATCACTAGATGTGTCAAAAATGTAATAGATGTGATGTAGACCAAAATGAATGATGAAACCCTTTCATGCATCCATCATAAACATTTATACCATGAAAGTATATTTAATGAGAGACATGCATCATAAGACCCAGGGATTGGCCCCTCCAATCGATGGGTTGAACCCTTCGATAGAGCATTCCAGCTCTGCCACCCTCTAGATTATGTCTTCTAGTATCCTCCATAATATGTTTATCTCATGTTCAGCCTCATAAGAAATGGGGTGTAGTTCATCAGCCGCAACTTGGGCTCTCTTTTCATCAGCTCGGATAGTGTCCATCTCCTCAGAGGTTTGATTTATTCATTCTTTGGCCTCTACCAGCTGGGTCGTCAGCTATGATACAAGTCCTAATTGTCAATTAATGATGAAAGAGTGCTCGTTTTCTAGTTCCTACAACCATTGAACCTCCCCTTAGGCCTCCTGGAGTCTCTTGATATTCATCAATTTCCCCCATTGCCAACCTACACCAAGGCTAAGAGCATTCTCCCAAGACAACTCTAACATGATGTCCTGAACGAGCATATGAGGATGCTAGGCTTCTACCCCTAGCTCATAGCTCGCACAGTAGGGAACAATGACTCCCTATCTGGTCAATACATTGCACCTGAAAAGTCTCTTTATTGAATGGATTGATCAGCATCCATGATGGATGATGGACGATCGTGCTGTCTTCTTTGTCAGAGGCCACCTCATCTCGGTCTGCGGGGTCGGTAGGTTCGTATGTAGGGAACCCCTCTAGGAACTCATCAGCAAGATCAACATCTCATGTATTATTAGGTATGTCATGACCCGTGTTGCCTGATTGATCCTCATCATTGGATTGCACCTCAATGATCTCGGGCTATGTCCTGCTGATGGTCCCACACGTGATCGAAATAACTTCAACTTGGTCGACTCGAACATCCCCCTCCTCACCCATCGACATTCCCCAGGGAAAGGTAGAACCAAGATATCATACTAACCTTGCCAATGAAACCCATGACATTTGAATAACTGCCCATACAAGAGGCACACAAGCACAAGGTAACCTTATCGATGGATGAAAGTTACATATTCTTTGACGACTACTTACATAGATCAAACAATTGGTCTATTTCCTAAGTTTTAGTTGTCAAAACATCGAGGCATGACCCTCCATATATTTTTGGGATGTATGAAGGCTCTAGGTGGACCACCCTGGGTGGTCACGACACCTCATGGAATGATGATCATCATAGCCATATACACATATCCCGATGTTCCCACAACTGCATATACCATCATGTGGGAAATGGTTCGACATTTGAGGCCCTCTTATATAGGTCATATGTTATTTGAGAAATCTTAAAAAACTAGGTTTAAGACTATGGTGAACTGGTTTAGGGTTTACCTTAAGGTCATCAAAAAAATATTCCATCTCCGGGTTTATGTTTCCGACAATACATACTTCCAGAGGGATACCTCCACTGACCTCATCCATCTAGGAGGACACGTATGATTCTTCCGGCAGAGGGAAGTGTTCTCTCAATTCGACGGACAAAAATTACAGAGGGGTTATTTCATCATGAAGTACCTTTACTTGATCCGTCATTGGGCATGGGACACCCTGGTAATGCACAATATCCTCTATCTCGACAAGGTACTACTCCGCCTCCACCTGTGATAACATAAAGATGGCCCTGATAGGAGTGATCCCGGAAAAATCCATCCTGATATGGTTCATGTGGTGCTTCATCTCAGACAGGTTGAGGAATTATCCATTGAATTCCCAGATGTCCCAAGCCTATAGAAAAATGGTATTCTCTGACATATTAATGTGGCACAACCGCTTCCTCGGAGACCTGGTAGATATATTATGGAATCCCCAAGGAATCCTCCCCTTTGGATGATTCTTCTCTTCTGGGACTACCAGGTCTGCTGCTGCCGCCTGCCTCTTGAACTGTGAGTGTCTCACCGCCCCGGGAGACCATCCACCATGAGAGTTCCTCACAACCTTCTGGCCTCGACCAGGAGGTTGAGGAGGCACCTAGTCAATGGAACATACCGTCTACTATTTCAACGTCTGTCCAAGGTAGGCTGAGTCCCATCCCTTGTCATACTCCTTCACCAACCTGTAGATAGTTGTAGGTGAAGGTAGCTCATTCCGTATCTCCCCGACCTCCCCGTGTGAAAATTAAGCACATCTACCTCATCACACATTGGTGATCCTTGTGGTGCACCCCAAAATAGACCCGCAGGTTGAAAAACTACATGCACAAAAAATTCCTCTGAAATAGTGTGGGGTGTATGGCTCACAAAGAGACTCTGGGTAGACCTTTGCCTCAAGTACTCCACCCTGAAAATCCAATAGGTAGGATTGATTCTCCTCCATTCCCTGGACATCATCATTGAACACTCTTGTTGGTTGTAAGAACGGGTTAAAGTTGAACTCATCTACATTCTAGATCATGTTCAACACTAATTGTGGGTTCATCTTGATTGGGATGTTCCCCACCATGTTTAAAATGGTCGGGCGAAAATCTGATCCTGGAAGGGATATGGGGTTCATATATTAATAAATGCACCAAATATGTGCCACTATCCACCCATACATAAGGTGGAATGGACTACGTATCCCTTGTGTCTTCCTACCCTTACTGATGTGACACAACACCTTATAAGTCTTTGTGAGCATTGGGATTGTGAACTTGACCCATCCCCCTATTTCTCACATTGAAGGCATGATGAACGTGCTTGGTCCGATGCCCAAGTTTGTGTCCCTCACTGGATGAATCCAACCATATATTAGCATTGAGATGAATGCAACCAACCTAACCTCCAGTTTCTACTCAATACTGACAAAGAATCCCTATATTTCTCATTGGATTTCCTCCAAGAGTCGCCAATACAAGTTCTCCTGGCCTCGCTGAACCCCTTTTGGGTAGGTCGAAGGACTCGCGGGAAACTGTCTATCTTTGGGAAAATTTAAGAACTGCTGGAACCACAGCTTAAAGTGTACATCCCTCACTGACAACTTGTCTTTCTCTGACACAAAGTCTGTCAATTCCTTTTTTAGTGGCGACATCTACTCTAGGACTTCCCATGTAATCATGGTAGGGAGGATCTCGTCAAAAACTTCCCCTAGTATCGGGTCCCCTAAGATCTATTGAATGTACCAAAGGCTAATACCATCCTCCCCATGGTGTAGATGGAATGTATTTTTCCCCGAAAACCACCAACCTAGAAGCTCCGGTATGAACTACATTGGTTAATATATGTGAAATTGGGAATCCCAAGATGTGTCATACAGTCCCACTCAACTCAAATTCGACCCAGATTCCTTAAACGAGGTGCCTACCCAGTAGAACCATGCCCATTCATCTATAAAGTTTCCACCGTGGTGAAAATATCACTCATCATTCCACCCCTTTTCCGAGATTCCTAGGGCAGTTGTCAGGATAGTGTGTTACAGTAGAGGTTCTATATATGGATACAGTTCCTTCTCATCAACATATTCATGTGGTTTCATATAAAATTAGCGGAGACGGGCATGAAATCATCCCACGTATGGACAACAGCCATCCTAAACCACAGGTACTGGCACAGAGTGATCTTGAACCCGTAAGTTGCCACATCCCTGCTCACTTCAGGAATGAATATGTCATCCCTCAATCAAAAACCATATAGGGGAAGCCTTTTGAATAGTGGGTAGCTATTCTAGGAATCTATGAGAAACTACACCAGTGAATCATGGTTAGAATGGATCTGTAATTGTTCCCTGATTCCCAAGCTATATTCTATTTCTTCCCTCCGGGCAGCATCTGCAAGGACCCCTTGGTAGCTTATTGGATAACAATTCATTATTTAATATTTTCAACTTTTTTTTTTCTGGTTCGTGGAGCATGATCATGGAGATCTATCACAAAGATAGGTTACATAGCCCTACCACAGACTTCACAGACATATGTCGCAAAGTGCACACTCGCAGAGTGGAAGGACTCACTCTGCGTCACAAATCCAAGAGGACCAATTCACAAAAAAAAATCATGGAGCATGTGGAGATTCATGAATCTAGATCCCAATAAAGAAAATGTGAAGATGGGAAAGTAAAAATGAGAGGTCATCCCCCCTACTTATTGGTGATGACCCCATGTGCTTCACGGTGCGTTCGGTAGCAGCGAGTTTCACGGCGCTCTCAACCCATGCACCACCTCCCCTATTGTGATTTCTCTTTGTGAACATTCTTTTCTATTGGCTAAAATGTTTTGGGGATTGACCCTCATACATCGACCCTCGTTTTCTTCACTGCTCTATGTTAGAGGGGGGGGGGATTTTTTGGGCCCAAATTGTGGGCAAAGTAAAACAATTGCAATTATAAAACAATCTTCAAAGGGGCTGCCTCATGAAGACCATTTGTAGAGTCCTACACCATGACCGGAAGGAAGCTAGATCCCCATACCGTAGTCGCTGAATATCAAATAGGCGAGAGGCTCCATGGGTATGAAGCACTAGATCAGAAGCCTCACGCCACATTGGGAGCCAAATTTTCCTATACGGGACAAGGGAACTAAACTGAAGCCTCTGCATGCTGCTGAAAGATAGCGCCTCTCGATGGAGGGGCTGGCGGTCAGCAACACAGTTATAAAAATCATGTTGTAGTCCACATAGGATCGCTAAGTGACATGTGGTGTTTCCCAGAATCATATCTTCTTTGCACTACCCCACGCAAATAAATACAAGGCTCCCCATGATCCCAAATGATGGATACCCTGAGCATTCTCCTTCTCTGCTCTCAAATAATGGATCACCTCCTACTATATGAAGCCTTGAAAAAAAATGATCTGTTACAGGTACATGAGCACTACGAAGTACCCTTCCCTTAGCTCAAATATGACCCCTCTTCAAATAGGGATTTCCTTCGCAGAGCCCACAAGCCACCGCGAAGGAACAATATTATCAAGGGGACTCAGGTCTTCCCAAAGAAATCATGCTTCATGAAGTACCCTTCACGAACATGTAATCCCTATGCTAGGTAAGGGTCACTATTATTTTTGAATCACATTGCATTGTAGTGTTATGCTTCACAGGGTACCCTTGCATCGTGAAGCCTTACTCCGTGAAAGACTTTCCACTTCTCATAGATCCCTCTATATAAACATATGCGCTCTGCCTAGTCTAGGCCACCCCACTACATGAAGAATACCCCATCTCAAATCCCCGCCACTACGTGGAGCATTAGAGCTTCCCATTTCCAATTCATTTTAACCTCTTTTCTCTGCAAACCATTTTCTCCTATGACCCACCAAGTCCGTATGAAGTGATTTCATGGTTCCTTAGGTGGTGCTTCACATTGAATTACTTATGCTCATGATTCATTTCATAAGCACACTAATTGTTATTGCTTATTCTCAAGCCATGATAATGTGGGCCCCATAGTGGATCACTCCACGACACCCCCTCACAATGACATTCCCAGTGCCTATCCTTCACCTAGGGATAAAGCATACCGATTATGTAAGCCCTAGGGGTGCGGAGTGAACCCACCTCATCCGAGCTACAAAAAATTACACTACAAAGCATCTTCATCCCCAGCACAGGACATTAAATTTTGGCCTTGCCCCACGCATCATATGTTGGGTGCCCCATATTTGTCTTTCTCTATGCCCGTTCATCTCCATGGGAGTGAGATCTTCCCCACGTGGAATGAGATTCTCTCCATTGAAGTGGCACTTGTCTACGGGGAAGGGCAACCATCATGGGGTAAGACCCTAGACTTTGTTATAGGAGGAAACATCCATGTTCCTCCTCTATTATTCGATGCCAAAGACTATGAGGTGAGAGGGGAACATGGATCCTTGATACCCCATCCCTCTCCCATTGGGCATTGTCACTATTAGTCTCCCATCCTAGAGTAAGTACAAAACTACATATCCCTAGGCTAATAACCACGTGTAATCCCCTGGGGTTCAAGCCCAACACCTACTTGTCCCGATCCTTTCATGTCTATTCACCTTTATCCTACATGATGTTAAAAAGTATCCAACATCCCTAACTACATAGTATTTGATCCTTGACTCATAGGATGTGTATGTAGGAATCCTTCCCAAGGTTCAAGCCCAAAACCTACTTATCCTGCCCTTTTTACTTTGGTTCACCTTCATCCTGCATGATGTTAAACTATGTAGACCTTTTTAACAATGTGGAAATTGATCCCTATCGAACAATAGTACATAGAAATCCTCCTTGAGGTCCATCCCCCACACCCATTAGTCCTGACCACTTCACGTCGGTCTATCCCCTTCCCACATGGCATTAAAATGTACCCCCCCCATTTTTCATGCAATTCATTAAACTATACGCATTAAAACATTGTGGGCTTTGATCCATGTCCCCTAAAAATGGTAAATTGGAATCCTCCCAGAGGTTTAACCCCAACCAGGGGTAAGAGGTTGTATCCACATTCTGCGAAAATCCATTTTCAACACCAATCGTTGGTAATCAATTGTGTTTCCCAACCAGTCATAAGCCATTGGAACCCCATTCAAGGGTAGGCTTATGTCAACCCCAATCAACGGTAATACATTGGGTTCCCAAACCAACAGTAAGTCATTGGAAATACATTCAACGGTACGAGGTTGTCAACCCCAATCGATGTTAATACACTGTGTTCCCCAATATATGGTAAGTCATTGTGATCCCTAATTGATAGTAAGACATTGGAAGTACAGTCAGCGGTTAGTAATTGTAGCAAACCAGTGGTATGCCATTGTCATATGCAATCGATAGTATGCTATTATAGTCCTCTTTTTTGGGACCCACAACTCTGGTCTTCCCACATTGCATCTGTCCAAACTGATATGCTAACCCCACATAATTCACAGTATACTGTTGGGTCGTTTTCCTATGTTTACACTCAGATTCTATACCCCCATCCTGAACTACATGAACTTTGATTACCTATCACGGGGATACATAGGAATCCATAATTAGGATCAAGCCCAAAAATTATGTCTCATCCTAGTCTTTACCTCAATCCTTTGTGTCTAGAGATAATAATTCCCCTACCCGAAGGTTTTATTTGCTCCAAGTCCCATCCATGTTCCATTATACCGGGTCGCCTTCTGATGTGCACCATCGCCTCACCGCAGTATACAGACTTTGATTCCCTACCATATGGATATGTAGAATGCCTCTATCAGTTTCAATCCTAACACTGTCATCACCATTATGATGGATCGATCTCATTCTCCATCCACACTCCACACCCCATATCCATCATGATTCTTACCCAGGACGCCACATCCCAATGGGATCATGTCATCCACATTATCACTGCTCTTAGTATCACATGGGCTACAAACCACATGTTATCCCCATCATTAGTGTTCCCTCCATGGGTTTCACACATCTGATCCACTCCAATTGGTGTTCCAATCTATCTGATCTATCCCTGCTAGATGATAAACTCACGACATACCATTTTTCAAACATGTGAAGCTGACAAAAACCTATATGATATGCCAATAGAGTAAAAATCACCACATTCGACATGGGATGCCACAAGATTATGCGCCCTTGAGAAGCCCTATCAAAAGGGGAAGAAATGTAGACACATAGATGTTCCAGCATCCAGACATTCCAGTGATGCCCAATGTGAGTACTCCCCTGACTGATGGTTGTTCCCTAACTAGACCCCTTTGAATGTCCTGACCAATGCATACGAATCAAATGGAATCCTTGAAGACATGGTACTGGGGAGAGTTTCACGAAGAACTTCTTAAGTCTATGAGGGAGACCCGGACTAGGAATCAAGTTCTGAGGTGTAATCCATAGAAGGAGGAACCGAAATCCTGTCATCACATTTCAATCAAGGAGAAAACATCCCTAAATAAGAGATGGATGCCACCTGCCTTTGGAAAACAGTCATACGAGGTAACAATTGCACGTCCTCCAAATAAGAGAGAGATACACGTCATATAGAATGTTTCAGAAACCATAATTAAATCTTATCTTGATTAAAGACCAGTAAACATGAATATTACTATGAATAATTCTACATCATATTATCAAATCATAAATTAATATTGAAAAACAAATAAAAAATAAATTCTTTAAAGGATAGACAATGATGATCTATGTGCATAATCCAAAAAATAAATTTTTAATTTATATATTTATTAGAGAAATATTCATATAAATATTTATATAATTCCAACATTGAAAAGGTTAAATTTTAAAATATATTTTCTTTCTTATATATCATTCTTTCCTCTTTCTACATCAAATGGATCGTCAAACGAATGAATGGCTGGGAAATAACTTGATAATGAAACAATCACTCCCTTTCACTTATGATTTAGTATCCCATCCATTACAAATCAATGAGTATTGAGAATCTCTAAACACTTTTAGTTGATATTATTTAGCGATCCTTTCTACCATGATAATCGAACACATTGTTCATCTTCCTTGGGTTGTCATGTACTGATCATTCATTGGATTTGATCAACAAAAAGCATAATATTTGGAACATGTTAGACAACCTACATTAGAATATATATATATATATATAATAATATATTGTGATTATTATATATTATATTTTTTTTCCTAAACATATAATTCCATTATAATAATAAAGAAAATATTACAATTTTTATATCTTGATTTTGAAAATTTTAATTTTTCCCAGGGAAACATATTTTACACGTTGCATAAGCTTCCAATATGTTATTTTTCCTGAGGAAACACAAAAATATGATATATGATGTGTCTACACATATAAAAAAAACATATAGTACACAATATCATGATTGAAACATCATTATACAATTATGTTGTATGATCCTTGAATTTTCATTATATTCATTTATTTAAAAAATTACAATACTCCCTCAGAAGTAAATATTGGTAGTGAATTTTTTCATTTTTTTAAAATCTTAAATAAAGACTCAATAGTATCGATCCATTAGGATAAAACTGTTGATATCTATTTTAGTTTATTGTCTAGTCCATTAATCAATAAAAACAATCTTTTAATAATATACATATTTTTCATTTCTTGTGATTACATATCCATCTGTGATACTTATTTTATATAGAATTTACACATTCTAAATTGGAAATACAATTTCTGTTTTCATTACTCACCAATATCGTCAATACATGACTTTCATGATTTTTTTTATTAATATAATATATGATAATTTAAAAAAAGGAGACTACCAAAAATTGATTGAGATATTCTGTAATGATACTATTCAGTAAATGATAGAAGATAACATATGAATTTTAAGTTAAAAAGTAATCATTATATATTCATATTTTCTATATCTTGTATAGAAGGACATATTGGTTATATCCTACCTTTCCACTAAGAATTTATAATATCTAGACAAAAGGATTTCATTTTATAGAATTTTAGAACACCAATGATGACCATTTAATTCCTCAATATAGAATAAATTATAATTTTTCGTAATCGTGATTTTATTTTTTTTTATCATATTCAACCTGGTGACTATTTAATTCAATTTTATTTTATAAAACTGATTTCTAGTGCACACCATGGTGATGAAATTTATTATATAAAATCCATATCTATGCTCTCTTTCAGTTTCCTTTTTAATACATGTAATTAAATATGTGTAATTATGTAACGATTATTTTATATTGTCATAGAATCAAGTATGGGTTCAATTAAAAATTTAATTTCACCATCAATATGGGGATTAAGAAACTCCTCTTTAAGTACATCATCATATTGTTTAATAAAATGAATATTTTAATTATTAAATTCAAAAACTATTTATGATAAATTCCAATCATGATCAGGTATTTAGACCAGTATGGTGGCTTAATTAATTTTTTTTAAGGTGATTTCCCAATACCAAAAAAATTAATTTGTTAATTAAATAGTTAATCCATATAAATTAAATAAATAACACAAAATAAAACCAAATGCGGAATAAAAAGATGTCTAGTAATAAAGTTTACTAAAACCTTATCCAATCAGAGTTAAACACATGAGATGTAATTATAACACCAGTATGAGTTTTTTATAATAATTAAATACATATTCACATGGGTGGTGATTTGAAATTGTTAATAATTATTATAAATAGAATATAGTTAGGGAATATAATTAAAAAAATGAAAATTTTAATTTTTTTTATTGTTGATGATTCTAGGTTTTTCAAATTAATCTTTATAACCGATTTTAGCTATTGACATTATATATGCTTCTAGTAATATTTGTACATTTTATATTATATTTTCTTTTAAATAAAAAATATGTTGATAACATGTTTTAAATTATTCACAATACTTAAATCAAACAAAAATATAATATGAATGTTATTAAGATCAATTATGATATAATTATACCTTTATTATGTAATATTTATAATCAATTAGGAAAAAGAATGCATCATTTTTTAAATTGGAATTTTCCTATGTCATCCAATATTAATGAAATATTATTTTTTAATTTAAAAGGTAAATTTATAAATTTATAAATTGTTATATTATATAAAGAAATTAATTTTTTGATTAATCTATTACAAATTTTTCCAGTGATAATTTTAGATATTTTTTGTTAAATAATTAATTTTTATTTGAATAGATACAATTAATGATTTTAATAATAATATAATATTTATAACCTTATCATAAAACAAAAATGACATAAATTATTTTTATAGTCTATTTATTATAATATCTTATATTAAAGAAGAATCAAATTTTTTTATAAATACTTGATAAAATTTTTAAAACCGAGGTCCTACATTTTCAAAGGTAAAATAATATTTTACTTTAAACACTTTTATGTTACTTAATATTAAATAATTATTTTTCATAACATGTATAAATTAAACATAAAAAATATATTTCATAAATTAGAAAATCAATTTTCCTACAATTTAATATGTTCAATAAACATTTTATGGTTAAATATAATATTACTAAGACTAATGATAATGATATTAATAAAATTAAAACTGTTATTTTAAATGATTTTTTTAACATTACATAATTTTTATTCTAACAAAATATATTAGTAAATTCTAAAATATAACGTTAATATATTTTTAAAATTTTATACAGATATAATTATATATGTTCAATTTTTAATTAGTACTAAATAATATTAAAAAAAAATAATGTAAAAAATAACAGTTTTTATCAAATGTGTTTTTATATATAGTAAATGTAATAGTATACATGATAATTTTATATCAATTTGAAATAAATTTATATTTAAAAAGTAAAAAAAAAATTAAATAAAGTAAAAAAATTTAATAATGGTGAAAATATATTTTTCACAAAAATAGATCGTTGGTTAAAAAATACGTTCCAAGTTAAAACCAAAATGGTAAATTGATAAAATATAGTTGGAAAACATGAAAAATGTTAAAATACTTATGAAAATACATGGTATGTGAATTATAGAAATTATCTCATTGAAAAATTAATTATTTCCTACTATTAGATCCATTTTTTAATGAGTAGTGTCTTTCCATCAATGAATAAGTAATTGTTATTTTTTAAAGTCACATAATCATCAGTTGTAAATGGGAATCATTTAATTATACTTCTATACCAATTATAAAAGAATAATATCATCTAAAGCTATTATATTACATCTCATAAACACCATACCAACATCCAAGAATCATTGTTCGTTCCAAAATACTACGTTATGATTGGTTATAGTGTTACCCATGGAAGAACATCCAAAGAGAGAGGTAATATTCTCAGCCCAACACAATAAATGATTTTCATCTTATACCCCTTAAAATAATTTGTATCCCTAAATTTATGATAAAATAAATATTAAAAATATTAAAAAATTTAATTTTAATTTTGTAATTTCACATTTCATCATTCCTCTAAAACTATTTTAAAAACAAATCATTTTTCAGGAAAATGTGTGGACTACAGTCTCTAGGAGTGAGACATTATTTTTTTCACTACAAAAATACATGGAAGATCTTAAATAGTTTTTTAAATTTAAAATTTAATAATTATATCATTATTAATATTATAAACATAAAATTACTTCATATTTATACCACTTCCACTCTATAAAAAATGATGTAGGTTTCCCTATGTATGTGTAGACTACCTTCTCTGTGGAATATCATATTAATTTTCCATTACCGCCTTACAAGGATTTATTTAAAAAAATATTAAATGTATAAAAACTATATTTATAAACATATCAATATTCTAGATATATAATATTGGAAATAATTATGTTATATTATCAATAAATTATCATATTAAATTTAACCACCATAAATAAACATATCGATGAACCATTGTTAATATTTTCGATCCTTTTGAGAATTATTATTTAATAGTGTAATTTTGTAAAGACCCAAATTTCCCATGGATTTTTTTAAATACATGGGAATTTTACAAGTCTTAAGTTTCTGAAGGAGCTCGATTCTAAGGCCCGGTGTGTCCGGAATCAATTTCTGAAGTTTTTTTCGAGTACATTCAATAAACGCACGAGCAAGATTTTATATATTTTGAACCAGTTTTCGGAATTAAAATCTGAGGGCACCATTGAACTCCCAGTGCTAGTATTTTCTTAAGGATACCTTCACCGTAGTTGCATTCTAACAAGAGAAAAAGTTACTTTTTCGGGGTTTTCTAAATAAATTAAATAAAAATATGTGTAACATATTTTTAAGTATGGTAGTTAAAACCCCCAAGGGGAGTTTGAAGGCGGGGACCCCCGCCGCGTATAACCTCCGTTGGGAAGATATTATGTGGTGGGGCCCACACAAGCTCAAACCCAGTTAACCCCCATTTAACCCCTTGAGTTCCTTATTAATGGAGGAAACTCATGAACTGCCCCTTAATGGTGCCAATACACCCAAAAGATAATTAATGCCTCAATTAATTATTTTTTGAAAACTTTTGAATCCTTTCCACCCCATTTAATTTAATGATTTGTTTAAGTTAATTAAACACAACTCTTTTGTGTTGTTGTGCCAACAAAATAATAGAACCCAGAAGATAATTAATGCCTCAATGAATTATTTTTTTTAAAACTTTTGAATCATTTCCACCCCATTTAATTTAATGAGTTGTTTAATTTAATTAAACACAACAATTGTGTGTTTTTGTGCCACCATATAATATACTCATCCTCTATTATTTTTTTGGTTGGTGACGTGGTGGAACCTTTCATCTTCAATGAAGAACGACATCCTCTCCAAAAAATAATGCACCGTCTCCGATGAAGAACAAGGACGGTGCTCGAGCATGGGATCTGTGGCGTATGACAGGTGCGACGTACGACGACATCTTCAAATTCATCATCTGTGACTTCATCAGTGTTCATCGAATCGAGGTAGGGGGATTTGAATTGTTTTTAATTATGATATTAAACCTCCCTTATTCATCGTAATTTTTTTTGGTTTGGTAAGCCAAATGTTATCGCATGACAAGGAGGGTTCAGACTGCACGAACATGGCCCGACCCTCCACCCTTTGTTTGTTCTCGTTTGATGACGACGAAGGTGGACCGCAAAAAGGAGTTGGTGGTGCAAGGGTGTCGGGTCACTGGAAGGTCGTGTCTCCACCATGCCATGCAGAGAAACCATTCTGCGGCCAGGCGGGCTGCGGTGGTGCCAAAGGGGTGTGGTGATGTCGCACCACGCTCGAGAGGAACCGCAGCCAGGAGGGCCGCGACAGATGAAGAAGCATGTCGTCATCTTGCCGTGCGGTGGACCCTAAGGCCACGACTAGGTTGGGACGCAACGATGAAGGCATGACAAAATCATGCCGCACGGAGTACAGGAGGACGATGGTGCCGTAGCGATGCGGTGGAGGTGCGGTGGTAGCCGACCATACCGACCGCCGTCAAGCCGGACAAGTGGGACCACTCGGGTCCCGCGGCTCCAGAACCGGCACAATGCGCTGGTTCTGATCGAAATTCCATCGGGGGGGGGGGGGGGGACCCCTCCAACACGAGGCCGGTAGGGTCGCCATGGCCGGGCGTCCATGGACGGGCCACCCATCCGCCGGGCCCCCACGGCAGGGCCACCCCTCGGCCGGGCCGCCACGGGCCGGGCTGCCATGGCCAGGCCGCCCTTTAGCCGGGCCGCCAGGGGCCGGGCCTCGCCTTTGGGCCAGGACAACCAATCAGGTCGTGCTACACCCGTGGATTGTGTCAGAGCCCTGGTCGGGCATGGTCAGGTTGGTTTGAGCCTAAAAACCAACCGGGCCCCTAGAACGGAAATTCCAATAACTCACAGACCGAGCGTCCGATTTACACACCATCTGTCCGGTTGGGTTCCTTATAATGTGACAGAACTATGATATACATCAACTAGAGACTTAATGGTACTGGATGTATCAACACTTGGCTAGAGGAGCAGACACTTCTGGAATCGAGCGTATTGTGTGCGAAAACCCTCAGGCTGGGGAGACTGAGATGACAGGATCCTCCATGGGCTCGACATCGACGATACTATACCAGGATCCTCTATGGATTTTACAGCGATGACTTCTATACCGGGATCCACCATGGGTTCGACAGTGATGACTTCTGTATAGGGATCCTTAGTGGGTTTGACAGCCGTGAATTCTGTACTGGGATCCTCCATGGGTTCAACAGTGACAACTTTTGTACCAGGATCCTATGTGGGTTCTACAGCGCTGATACTATTACAGGATCCTACGAGGGTTCGACAGAGGAGATTATTCAGTAGCTAAAACTCATCATCTCTACCCCTCTACATAATTAGAATATCGGTGTTATCAGAGTCGTGTCATTCAACCTTTATCATCGAGGTGATTGACTTTACTTCCTTTGTGGACTGGGTTGTGCTTGGGTTCAAGAGTTGGAGCCGAACAGTGATTGGTAACTTATGTATATATATGGTAATATACCTTAGTAAGGTTGGTTGATACATTGTGATGGTGTCTTACTTCTGTGGTTTATCCATGGTGGATTCTAGGATACCATCGGGGGTCTCAGGGTCCCGTAATGAGTATTGTTATACTCACCCCTGCACGGGCTTCACCCGCACCTTGTTGTGTTCTGTGCAGACGCTGATTAGTAGTGATCATGGCTGAGGGTGACTGACCGGAGGCTACTCGGAGCTGGAAAAGATGGGACAAACTTCAAGGATGAGTTTTTCGTGTTCTATACCTACCATTTAGGTAGGATTCCCCAGAGGACGATACAGGAGTTGTTGTACCTTTTAACTTGTACTTGTACTTGTTGTTCAGTTGGGTTTGTATTCTGGACCACTTACATTCGGCACACTTTTCCTTTCTATTTTAGTACTTTTTGTTTCTATTTCTTTTGTTCAGACTGCATGAGTTACAGTTTAAAAGGCAATGTCTTCCATTTTTTATTAAGGATTTGCCATTGGTGCTAGTCACCAGCCCCTGGCCTATGGAAGGTAGGCTTGGGGTTGTCATGACATGGGCCCTGAGGACGGGTTGTGAAAAATTGGTATCAGTGGAGTCGGTTCTACCATAGAACATGGACTCTGAATATTTTAATGGAAATAGTGTTAAGTGTTTTGAGTGTGGTTATCAGTTTAGGTAAACCGATGTCAGTGGGGAAGCCGACGTATCCATACACTAGGACTCTGATTTCTGATCTCTGACTGAGTGCATGAAAACAATGAATGCATGTGTGTTTCCTTTGAAAAAGTTTTCTTCGTGATTACTTTGTTTCAGCTCACCAGGTATACTGTTTTAACCATGGTGCACCTATTTCATTTCAGGATGGCCCCACAATGGCAGCCAGCTAGGGTTCCGAGTTTCGTACGAGATGGTAGCCCACCGAGTGACTAGGCCTCGGTGGAGGCCACCATCACAGCGAAGGTACCATCGGTACCACTACCCACTGGTCCACCGATACCACTAGCTCCAGTAGCAGAGAGTTCATGACATATGAGTGTGTTGCATGAGTTCCAGTACCATAGACCACATAGGTTCCAGTTAGAGACAGACCCACAGGCAGCTGAGGATTGGCTGTAGGCTGTTGTGAGAGTTTTTAGATTGATAGGGACACCAACTGACCTCATGGTGGTTCTTGCCATGTGTTTCCTGCATGTAGCAGTAGGCAGATGGTGGAGCCTAATGATCTTGGTGCATGATGAGGAATCACAACTCTGGGCAGACTTCAAGAGTCACATCCGGTCAAATTTTGTTCCATCCACCCTTTGTGGGGTGCAGAATCAAGAGTTACTACAGCTACAACAGGGATACATGATGGTAGCTCAGTACTCATTGAGGTTCACAGACCTGTCGCGCTACTCCACAGATATATTGTGGGACCCATTATTAAGGGCCCAAACCTTCATGTAGGGAATCAGGCATGAGATCATGGCTTCTATGATCTCTCTCAACATCCCGATGTAGTTGGGGGTGCTGGAGTGAGCCCTTATAGTGGAGAGTTTTCTTGTTGAGTAGACACCTGCAGCGAGAACCACCATAGGGAGACACGTAGTGAAGTCTCCTACAGCCGGTAGTAGACAGATGTCATAGAGGACCAAGAGGACCAGTCCATTAGGTGGGTGACCCCAGGATACATGTTTGGCTATGCGGGGCACACGAGATAGAGCCAGCCATATGAGGAACATGTAGTGCTATGCATGCGGCGGGCAGGGTCACATGGCTTGAGGCTGCCCGACCCACCATGCAGATGAGCAACATACAATAGAGGGACCTCCTAGGTAGAGGTAGAGGTTCGACCGTGGTGGTCCTCTAGGAGCAGGCAGACGTGGCAGAGTATCTGGCCGAGCGGAGAGTGGTGGACGATGTTTCAAGGTCCTACCACCACCACTACCAGGAGGTCCACCCCGACCACAGGGAGCTGGCGGACAAAGGGGGGCTCACCTCCAGGCAGTGGAGGCCAATGACCACGGCGCACCTGAGATGATTTTAGGTACTATTTCTGTCGACTCGACCCTTGCTGCTGTACTTATAGACACAGGTGCGAGTCATTCTTTTATTGTCGCTTCCCTTATTCGGAGCTCGGAGATTCTGACAGACCCATTGGCTCGATCCTTACGACTAGATTCTTCTATAGGAGAATACTCGATGATTATGAACTGGTTCCAATAGTTTGAGATTACTCTTGGAGGTGAGAGCTTCGGATGGGATCTCCTCGTAGTTGCGTTGAGGCCTTACGACATCATCTTGGGTATGAACTTGTTATCCAAAGTTCATGCTCATATTGACTATATTAGGCGGAATGTGCGGTGTGACTTTGACGATGGGATGAGATTTACCTTCACCAATGAGAAGGGATCCTCTGCAGCGCTGGATGGACATACCCAGAGGAGGGGTTATCCGATAACACATCAGTTAGCTAGTCTCATCCTCGGAGCGGTTGATGTGCGGAGTCTGAGTTTTCCTGTTGTTGTGGAGCAGTACTTGGATGTTTTCCCTGATGACATTATAGGACTAAATCCCCGCAGAGAGGTGGACTTATACATTGTCATGTACCCCAGGATGACACCGATATCTACTACAACATATTGGATGGCTCCTACCGATCTTCATGAGCTGCGAGTATAGATGGAGGACTTATAGGGGAAGGGATTTATTTGACCCAATCTTTCACCCTGGACATCCCCAATTTTGTTCTCTAAGATGGTGGATGGGGCTTGGGACTGTGTGTTGACTACCGTCACCTGAACCAGGTGACCGTGTAGAACAAGTACCCACTCCCACGTATTGAAGACCTCTTTGATCAGCTCAAGAGAGCAAGATGGTTCTCGAAGATAGAACATATGTCAGGCTATCACTAGCTCAGGGTTCGAGACAAAGATTTCAAAAAGGCAGCCTTCAGGTGTCATTATGGCCACTACGAGTTCTTAGTTATGCCCTTCGGCATAACCAATGATCCAGTAGTGTTTATGAGTCTCATGAATAGGATATTCCATCCTTACCATGATCACTTTGTCGTATTCTTCATCGACGACATTCTGATCTACTCAGATACTGAGGAGGAGCATGCCCACCATTTGTAGGTAGTACTGGATACAATCTGAGAGCACCAGCTTTATGGTAAGCTCTCAATGTGCCAGTTATGGATTTGAGAGGTTCACTTCTTGAGACACATCATCTCGAAGGCTGGAGTTGCAATGGATCCAGCAATGATTGAGGTAGTTCTATCTTGGGATCCACCCAGAAGTGTGACAGATGTATGGAGTTTCTGGGACTAGTGGGTACTATTAGAGATTTGTGAAAGATTTCTCTAGAGTTGCAGCACCACTTTCGGCATTGACGATGAAGGGGAAAACCTTAGCGTGGTCAGATAGATTCCAACAGAGCATTCAAGAACTGAGGCAGAGGTTGACTAGTGCACCCATGTTGAGGCTTCCAGAGGAGGGCGTTGTGTATGTTGTTTACTGGGACACATCAAGGAACTCACTCGGGTGTGTCCAGATATAGGAGCGAACAATGATCACATATGGTTCTCGGCAGTTGAGACAACATTAGCAAAACTATGCTACCCATGACATGGAGTTTGTAGCAGTGGTCTTCACCTTGAAGATGTGGCGACACAATATTATGGGAGAATGCTTTATAGTCTACTTTGACCTCTAGAGTCTCAGGTACATCTTCTCAAAGAAGGACCAAAACCTGAGACAACGGTGATGGCTTGAGTTCCTCCAGGACTATGAATTCGAGATAGTATATACTCCTTTGAAGGGGAAAATTATAGCAGATTCTCTCAGTAAAAGATCAGGCATTCAACTACTAGGAGAGGAAACAAAGTAGCTAGCTGTGTTGCAGATATCCTTTTTGAATAGAGATGGAGCAGCCTTTTTTCATTCTCTCACAGTCACTCCTCCACTTATTCAGTGAGTCCGGGAGGCACAACATGGGGACATTGACTATGAGATGCGGCGTGCTCAGATATCCATAGGGCAGGCACCTGATGTATTCTTTGAAGGTGGGGAGCACTTCATTCTCTTTAGAGGACATACCATGGTACCAATTGCACTTTAGGATGATGTTTTGAGGGAGTTCCAAACATCTCCTTTAGTGGTACATCCAGGAGTGGAGAAGATGTATCAGTACCTCTGACAACAACACTGGTGGCTAGGAATGAAGAAGGATGTAGTAGTGTTTGTGTCATGATGCCTCACAAGTCAGCAAGTGAAGGCAAAGCTCTAGGTTCCGGCATTCTTGGCTCAGCCCTTAGAGGTCCCAGAGTGGAAGTGGGACGAGATATCCATGTATTTCGTGATGGGACATCCATGTACATCCATGGGACATGACTCTATCTGGGTGATTATCAACAAACTCACCAGTTTGGCCAACTTCATACTGATCAGAGAGTAGTGATCAATATAGAGCTTGGGTTGCCTCTATGTACCTGAGATCGTATGACTTCATGGTGTTCCATCAACAATCCTCTCCGACTGAGATGCCTGTTTCACTTCCCAGCTATGGAAGGGGTTGCAGGAGGCTTTCAGGATGTAGCTTCTCTTGAGCACCACCTTCCATCCTTAGATGGATTGCCAGAATGAGAGGACCATTCGATCTCTCGAGGACATGCTCCATGCAGGCATCCTCGACTTCGGTCACAACTAGGAGGATCACTTACCCATGATAGCATTTGTGTACAACAACATCTACCTCTCCGCCATCAGGATGTAACCTTATGACAAACTGTATGCCCGCCCTTGCAGATCACCTCTTTGGTGGACTGAAACAGGGGAGTCAACAATTGTAGGACTAGAGATGATGCATGTTATGACGGAGAAAGTGCAGATCATCCATGAGTGGATGAAGACTGCATAGAGCAGGCAGAAGTCCTTTGCGGATAAGACACAGAGACCACTCGAGTTCGAGGATGGCAACAACATCTTTCTTTGGGTCTCACCTCAATGAGGTCTACAATGATATTGCCAAGGCATAACGTTATCTCAGCCATTCATCAAACCTTCCAGGTCCTCAGCAGAGTAGGGGAGGTGGCTTACCGTATGGCTCTTCCACCTTAGTTGCACCAGGTGCACGAAGTCTTCCACATATCTCAGCTAAGGAGATACGTGCACGATCCATCCCACATCGTCGAACATGGGGAGCTGGACATCTATGACAGGGAAAATTTCATGGAGGTTATAGTGGAGATTGATGATCTACTGGATCTGGTCCGGCGTGGATGGTCAATACCTCTGGTGCGTGTTTGCTGGTAGCACAGGAACCTCCAGGAGAGGACATGGGAGCGGGAGGCTCATATGCGTGGTCAGTACCCCCATTTCTTTCCTTAGTGTGAGTTGTAGGTTATGGGGACGTAAATCCCTGAGGAGGGGAGAATTTAAAGACCCATAATTCTAGTGGATTGTTTTTAAATACATGGGTATTTTAAGAGTCCGCAGTTTCTGAGTGTGCTTGATTCCGAGCCCCCGTCTGCCCAGAATCAACTTCTGATGTTTTGTTTAGGTATGTTTAGTAAAAGAATGAGAAGTATTTTATATCTTTTGAGACATTGATAGGAATTGAAATCTGAGGGCACCGTTGAACTCACAAAGCCAGTATTCGCTTGAGGATTCCTTCAACGTATTTGTGTTCTAATAAGAGCGGATGTTAATTTTTGGGGGGTTTCTAAATAAATTAAATAAAAATATCCACAACATATTTTTATGTGTGGTAGTTAAAACCTATGAGGGGAGGTTGGAGGTGGGTCCCACCCACACATAACCTCACATGGGTGGATATTATCTGGTGGGGCCCACAGGAGCTCAAACCCCCTTAACCCCCCTTTAACCCCTTGAGTTCCCCATTAATGGAGGAAACTCTTGAACTATCCCTTAATGGTTCCAACACACCTAAAAGATAATTAATGCCCCAATTAA
This sequence comes from Viscum album, assembly GCA_963277665.1. NCBI lineage: Eukaryota > Viridiplantae > Streptophyta > Magnoliopsida > Santalales > Viscaceae > Viscum > Viscum album. The sequence goes on from OY728158.1 coordinate 215,241,409, forward strand.
TTAATTTGTTGAAAAATTTTCAATTATTTCCCCCCATTTAATTTAATGAGTTTTTTAATTTAATTATACACAACTCTTGTGATTTTTTGTGCCAACAAATAATAGACTCATCCTCTATTATTTTTTTGGTTGGTGACTTGGTGGAGCCTTTTCTCTTCAACAAAGAAGCACATCCTCTCCAACAAATAATTCACCATCTCCGATGAAGAACGAGGACGACGCTTGAGTCCAGGATCTGTGGGATGTGATGGGTGAAAAGTACGATGACATCTTTGAATTATTTTCCTATGCCTTCATCAACATTCATCGAATCGAGGTAGGCGGATTTGAATTATTTTAAATTATGATATTAAACCTCCGTTCTTCGTTGTAGAAATTTTCTGGTTTGGAAATCCAAATGATACCACATGAGGAGGAGGGTTCGGACCACATGAACACGGCTCGACCCTCACCCCTTTTTTTGTTCCCGTTTGATGACAACGATGGTGGAACACAAAAAGGACCCGGTGGTGCAAGCCCATTGGGTCCCTGTAAGGGCGCGACACCTCCATGCCGCGCAGAGAAATTGAGCGTTAGCCAAGTGGGCCGCGGTGGTGCCAAAGGTGCACGGTGCTGTCACACCGTGTTGGAGAGGAACCACTGTCGGGAGGGCCATGGAGGATGAAGAAGTGTTACGCCATCGCGCCGCGCGGTGGAGCTGAATACCACGTCCAGGTCAGGCCGTGACGGTGAAGGCGTGGCACCGTCACGCCGCGTGAAGAGCAGGAGGACCGCGACGCCGTCGCACAACGGTGGAGATGTGGCGGTGGCCGTCTAGGCTGGCCGCCATGGAGCTAGATAAGCCAGACCACCCGAGTCTTGCAACTCTTGAAATGGCGCAATGTGTCGGTTCTATTCGACAACCCAAGGGGGGGGGGCATCCCCCTCCCATGCGAGGCCGGCAGGCCTGCCATGGCCGGGCCGCCCCTCGGCCAATCCGTGGCTTCCGGGCCACCACAACCAAGCCGCCCCTTGGCCAGGCCGCCATGGCTGGGCTGCCACAGCCGGGCCGCTCCTCGGCCGGGCCGCCATGGCCGGGCTGCAACTTAGCTGGGCCCCCACGGGCCGAGCCGCCATGGTCGGGCCGCCCCTCGGACGGGCCACCATGGGCCATTCCACCCTCAGGTCGGGCCACACCTTCAGGGCGGGCCAACCCCTCAGGTCCGGCCACACCCACAGACCAGGTCAAACCCCTGTTCAAACTAGGTCAGTCCGACTGGGTCGGACCGGACGCGGACCCGCTATGGCCATTTACACCATTAGCCGCATCATGGGATACGAGTGTCCGATCGAGGAACCATCTGCGGTAATGGAATTCATGGAGAGAGAAAATTATTTTGGAATACTGCACATGAGGTTCATATGTAGTTGGGGTACGGTTGGGTTGGTTTCAGCCTAAAAACAAATCGGGCCCCTAGAACCGAAATGCCAATAACTCACAGACCGGGCATCCGATTGATGCACTATCTATGGAATTGGGTTACTTATGATGTGACGAAACAATGTGATACATCAAATAGAGACTTAATGTAAGTTGATATATCGAAACATGGATCGAGGAGCGGACCCTTCCAGAATCAAGCGTACTCAGTGCGGAAACCCTGGGGCTAGCTGTGACAGAGATGATAGGATCCTCCGAAGGTTAGACAGTTACGATACTGTACCAGGATCCTCCATTTTTTTTGATAGAGATGTTTTCTATAATGTGATCCTCCATGGGTTCGACAATGGTGACTTCTGTACCGGGATCCTCTATGGGTTCGACACTCATTACTTCTGTACCATGATCCTACGTGGGTTCGACATTGCTGATACTGTTATAGGATCCTACGTGGGTTCGAGAGAGGAGATGATTCAGTGGCTACAACTAATAATCTATACCCCTTTACATGAGTAGAATACCTGTGTGAGCTCTGTCATGTATTCCAACTTTATCATTGGGGTGATTGACTTTACTTCCATTGTGGACATGGTTGTTCTTGGGCTCGAGAGTTGGAGCTGGACAGTGATTGGTAACTTGGGGATATGTATGGGCATATACCTCAATAACGATGGTTGACACTTCGTGATTGTATCGTAATTATGTGGTTTATCCTTGGTGGATTCTGGGAGACCTTCGTGGATCTCAGGGTCCCATACTGAGTATTCTTATACTCACCCCTGCACGGGCATCGCCCACACCTTATAGTGTTCTGTGCAGATGTCTATCAGCAGTGATTGAGGCTGGGGGTGATGGATTGGAGGCTGCTAAGAGCTGGACTAGACTGGACACACTTCATGGATGAGTTTTTCGAGTTCTGTACCTACACTTCAGGTAGGATTCCCCGGTGGATGATCCAAGAGATTTTTTCCCCTTTTAGTTGTACTTGTACTTGTTGTTCAGTTGGGTTTGTATTCTAGACCACTGACATTCAGCATACATTTCTTTTCTATTTGAGTACTTTTTTCTTCTATTTCTTTTGTTCAGACTGTTTGAGTTACAAGTAAAAAAGCAATGCCATTAATTTTTTATCAGGGATTCGCCTTTGGTTCTAGTCGCCAGCCACTGAGCTTTGGAAGGCGGGTTTCGGGTAGTCACGACACGGGCCCCAAGGACCGGTTGTGACAAATTTTATATTTTCTTAATAAAGATAATAAAAAATGATAATTTTATATGTTATAAATTATCACGACCCATCCCACTGGGTCCCACGTCGTGACTCCCCAAGCCCACCTCCAATAGGCCAGGGGCTGGTGACTAGCACCATGTAGGCATATTAATGACATGGTAGGCGTTTCCTAAGTACCTATACACACGCACACATCTCCATGTACACAATTCTGAAATGTAAAAACCATTATTGAACAAGAAAACATTTAAACAACTATACCCAACCAACATAGTATGATGGAATGTAAATTACTGAATGTAAACTGGTCCAGAATATAATCCCACCAAAAAATAGAGTCTGAAAACAAAAAATCCCAACCTATAAACACAAATAGGTAATAAAACCGCTTCTCGTAGCCATAGGATCACCTCGGCCTATAGGGAACCCAGAAAGATTGGTCTTTTCTCAATCCTCCCTAGACTCTATTAAAAGGTTGCTCGTCTGCAAAAGAAATGACCCATGTGTGCAAATCCCATGCAGGGGTGAGTATATCAATACTCAGTATTGGACCCCAAAAACCAAAAATCAATACAAAAAGGAAAGGTAAAGTCTTATCTGCACAATATAAGTCTACTGAAGAAATAATAGGAGATCAAAATAAATATCCTAATATTCTCAAAACCCCGACACATAGTCTAGGGAAAATTCACAACACTGCATACCCTAATCTAGGGATTCAGTTCAAAGATTCCACGAAACACTCATTTGGGGGAAATCACTACATGAATCTGATAGATCTTATGACATTCTTCCGAGATGTAATGTCTGTCGGCAAAGGTCACGAGGTAAAGATACACTCATTCTGGGAGAACAAATTACCAATTGAGAAAGATCATGATACCTAGATGAGGATCACTACCCGAGCCTTGGAAGATACCATGACTCATCCAAATTCTCCTACTAGGTAGAGGATTGATGCCCTCTGGAATTTTTCATGTCGATTCCTAACACTACCGAGGGTCAATATTCGATAGGGGATCTCACTCCAGGCCTCTCAGATGGATGCCTCACACTATCTCAGAAAGTCCCGCTGAATGGATCATACTCATTTAGAAGGAACAGATACCTGACCTTCAGAGGAATGCAATAAAGGGGAACAATCCCAAACGAATCATGTCCTAGATACAGTGGACAATATGATCAACCCATGTACAGAAAAGTTCACAGCATGTATAAGTGTTACATGCCATGTCTTCAAACCCTGGGTACTGCCCATGTATAACGACCTGTGTCGCAAGTCTGGTCATGTAAAACAAAACTACACGACATGTAAAAATGAACAAACATTGTGTGAAGGTATCTGGGGTCTTCTCCGTGTACGCTGGCCATGTTCCCTTACATGGTCTCAACCCATGTATGCCATCCCATGTAATCGATATGTGGGGTGAACAACATTAGTGGACTTTCCTGGATTTGTGGTGGATTACATGGCCATGTACACCACCTCGTGTCAGTGTATCACCTGGATACATGTTGAGCCCACGTAGTCGCCTCTGCCATGCTGGGTAGGGTCTACATGTGATGTCTTCGAAGCCACATAGTTCATCTCGTGTCCGTGTACTTTCCAGAATACACATTGAGCTTTGGGGAAGGTCTAAAACACCATGTGACTATGGTCACATTCCATTTGTTACCTATCTGACACCCAAAACCCTAGCTTGCCTTGAGTCGGTCCACATGTCATGTTCATCAGGATACACGCCATGTATTGCAGAAATTTACAGAAACGAAGCTTCTCACTGGCGCACCTCCCATGGTGTTTAGTTCTTCTATCCATCCTTTTGATCACCCCGAAACTACATATTCTACGTTATCCCAACCCCGCAAATCTGATTCCGTTGATTTCAAACCTCTGATCGGCTCTGAAAATGCGTGTTAATCCACCCATATAAAGAATGCTCGAAGAATTGTATCTCCATATCCAATCCGATTCGTTTTCTGCCATCATCATCACACCTCCTCAAGGTCATTTTTATGTCAGATCTCCAATTTGGGATCGTTGCATCACAAAACGGATGCACATCGATCTGTTGTTCATCACCCCACGAAGAACGCCCAGAACACGAAGAAAAGAGGAAGAAATATGATAAACCAAAATGAAGAATTATCCTCCACCACCCCTTGTCACGATTTTGATCCACTCATGTTAGAAGGATTAAACTAGAAGAATCAAAATGATAATCCAACAATTATCACAATTAAAATTCTCGAATCACACCACAAAAGAAACCGAATATAGAACCCTCCTGAAAGAACGCACGATCCGCATATCAACATGTTTGTGGTTAATCCACATTCATTGTTAAATCCAATAACGGGGAAAGAATAATTTAAATAACAACCCCAAACTCGATCCGGTTGAAGAATGATCACCGTGTTGTGTTCATCGGCAAGGTTCGTCGGATCCGAGATGTGTCTTCGTAGTCCACCAATGGGTTCTCCTCCTGAGCTTCAAGAGTCTCTCTCCCATTATCATAGGGTTATGAGGCTAAACATGTGAACATTCCATAATAAGGTATTTAAAAATGGAAGAATTAGGTCACTGCGGAAAAAGGAAACTTTTAAATAAAATAAAATATTTTTTTATTTTTATTCCATTTAAAGTCCAAAATCTAACTTTTGCAGCAGACCTGCACCGATCAATGTTAGGCCTCACATAATGTAAATTCTTTGCTCTGAAAGCAATCATGTCCTCGTATTTCTAATATCGGAACTCATTTATTATATATTCCAAATTTTCTGGAAAACTTCTTGCGCGAATTGTTTCAAGGATTAATTTATATCGAGCTTTTATTCCGAGAGTCCGGGCCTCAGAATCGTACACTGTCTAAAGATATTGTCTTGTAATAATTCCATATAATATTTAAAAATAATACATATAAAATCAGAGACATTACATTCTCCCCACCTTAGGGCTTTGCGTCCCTGAAAAGCAAAAACAGTGAATAATCAAAAAGTTATGGGTACCGGGCATGGATCCGAGTCTCCTACTCCCACGTGCCCTCTTAAAGATTCTCATGCTACCACCAGATGCACACTAAGGGAATTTATTTTCCACATAGGATCATCTCTTGCCAATCATCGATCTCCACTGGGTACTCATCAAAGTTCACTCCATCCTCGATGTCCAGCTCGCCCCAGTCGATGAAGTGAGATGGGTCATGCACATACCTCCTTAGTCGTGACATGTGGAAGACATCATGCACCTGATGCAAATGTGGCTGAAGAGCTAGGTGCTACACCACCTCACTAACTCTACGCAGTATCTGGGAAGGTCCGATGAACCTTGGTGATAGCTTGTCACCCCAGTCAAATCTCTGCAACCCTCATCGTGGTGAGACCCGAAGAGAGACATGGTCTCCCTCCTCGAACTCCAGAGGTCTCCATAGACTACCAGCATTAGAATTATTCTAGCTATTTGCAGTCTTCATCCACTCTAGGATGTTATTCACCTTCTCAGTGGTAACTCGCACCAACTCTAGACCCATGATTGCTGACTCTCCAGGGTCGGTCCAGCGAAGCATTGACCAGAAGTGTCTCTAATATAAAGCCTCGAATGGTGCTATACCAATAGTGGAGTGGTATCTGTGGTTGTAAAAAAACTCTACCAGTGGTAGGTGGTCCTCCCAAATGTTACCAAAATCCAACATATAGGCCCACAACATATCCTCAAGAATTTGGATGGTCCTCTATCTGACCGTCGGTCTGGGGATAAAAGATTGTGCTTGGGCATAGCTGAGTCCCAAAAGCCTCCTGCAACCCATTCTACAATTGGAATGTGAAGTAGGCCTCTCAATCGGAGACAATTGTCAATGTGACTCCATGAAGCAGAACTATCTTCTTCATGTAGAGGTATCCTAGGATCTCTATGGAACTCTGCTCCCTAATAGCTTGGAAGTGGGCTGACTTTGTGAGTCAGCCAATGGTCACCCAGATGGAATCCTTCCACATGGACTTCTATGGTAAGCCTGTCAGGAAGTCCATCGATATTCTATCTCACTTCTACTATGGAACTTCTAGGGGTGAGCTAATCTCGCTGTAACCTGGTGCTGAGACTTCACCTGCTGGTTTGTAAGGCATCGAGAAATGATATCTGCTACTTCCTTCTTTATTCATGACCACCAGAACTGCCGTCGGAGATCCTGGCACATCATTTCCAGTCCCAGATGTACCACCAATAGGGACATATGAATTTCCCTCAGGACATCCTCCTGAAATTTCATAGGTACACCATTTCATCCTTTGAAAAAAAAGTATGTGCTCCCCACCTTGAAAATATCCATTAGGAGCATGTCATGTGGCTAACGGAGCTCGTAAAACCTCACAGTCGACATCTACAAGATGCACCTCCTTAACTCCCTGTAAGAGTGGAGGGGTGAAAACTATCAATTGAAGGTAAGCTGAAACCTCACTATACAGAAAGGATATCTACAACATGGCTATCTGATATGTCGTATCACTCAACAACTGTGAGCTTGATAGTCTACTAAGAGAATATGACACCTTGTTACCCTAAAAAGGAGTATATATGAGCTTGAAATCATATTCCTAGTGGATCTCTAGCCAACATTGCTCCCTCAGATTTACATCCTTCTGTGAGAAGATGTACTTGAAGCTGTTGTAGTCTGAGTAGATGATAAACTGCTCACCCATATGGTAGTGTCGCCACATATTCAACGTGAAGACTAACGCTGCCAACTCAAGATAATGGGTCGCATAGTTCTACTCTTGTGGACTAATCTGGTGTCAAACATAAGTAATCACCACATGTCTGAACATTAGGACACAACCAATCCCAGTCCCTGATGTGTCGCAGAAAACTACAAACACGACACCCTCCTCCGGTAATATCAAGATTTGGGTGCTTGTCAAAATCTGCCTCAACGGCTCGAAACCTGTTGGCACTTCTCCATCCATATGAAGGGTTGTCCCTTCCATGTCAAGGATGTTATCGGTGCTGATATTCGAGAGAAATCAGGAATGATTGTCTGGTAATATCCTACCATCCGAAGGAAGCTCCACACCTCTGGCATGCTCCGAGGTGGCTCCCAAGCTGACACTGCATCCACCTTGGCTAGGTCCAAAGTTACACCATATGTTGAGATTACATGTCCCAAAAAGTGGACCTCCTAAATCTAGAACTAGTACTTTGAGAGCTTCCCATAAAGTCGGTCCTCTCAGAGTGCGTCTAGAAACATTTGCAGGTGTCTCGTGTTCTCCTCCTCTGAAGCCGAGTACACAAGGATGTCGTCGATGAAGTCTACTATGAACCGGTCAATGTACTACTAGAAGATATGGTTCATCAATCCCATGAACACTGTAGGGGAATTTTTTATGCCAAAAGGCATCACCAAGTACTCATAGTGACCACAGCTGCATATGAATGTTTTTTTCGATATATCCACATCCCCTACTCGTAACTCGTGATAACCTGATCGATGGTCAATCTTAGTTAACCATTGTGCCCCTTTTAGCTGGTTGAAGAGGTCATCAATCCATGGCAGTGGATACATTTTTTTTCTATGTAACCTAATTCAGGCATCGATAATCCTTGCACAACCACAAACCCCCTTCTACATTTTTCGAAAACAAGACTGGGGCCGACCAGGGTGAAACGATGTGTCTTACAAAATGATTTCTCTTTAAACCCTCAAACCGCACCCTAATCTCGTGACGCTCTCTAGGAGCCATCTGATATGCTGATGATAAAATCGGTGTCATCCAGGGGTGTAAGTTGATGTAGAAAGAAATTTCTCGATGTGGAGGTAGTCCTGGAACATCTTCAAGATAGTCATCCTTGTATACCACCACTACTACTAGGAACTGGCATCCCACACCATCTACTATTCTGAGGGTAAGGATACCCAACTCATGAGTGACCAGTTGCACCCTTTTGTGCATGATCCCATTTTGTGAGGCCCGGGTCTCCTTTTCTTCGGCAAAAGAAAACCTCAACCCATTACTATGGACACACCACACTCTTCGCCTAAAACAATCCTTCTGGGAAAGGACTGTAGATAACCAATCCATACCAAGAATGAGGTCGTAAGGCCTCGACACTACCACCAAGAGGTTCAAACCAAAACTCTCGCATCAAAGGGTAAGATTACATTGTCTGTAAAGGTGTGTGATCATCGAATCTCCTCTTATAGGTGTCTCCAAGGGTAAGGATCTAGTCAACAGCTCTACCAGAATTTCAAGGTTCCGCCCATGACATGTGGTGATTAAGGAATGACTGGCACCTGGGACTATAAGTACAAAATCTAAGGTATAGAAGTCACAGATCATACCTTAGATAATCCATGGATTCCCTTGGTCATACGACTCAACGACATGAAACAGTCCCCCCACTATCCCCCACCTCCCTGAGACTGGTGCGGACCTCCTAGGGGTTGTAGTGGTAGTAAATCAAGGCATCTTCCACCACCTTAAGGTCTCCCTCCTCCTCTTCCACATCCACCTCTAGGCAGGTCTACCTTCTCCACTATCTGCCTCTACTTAGGTGGTCTATCTTCCACCTCCCCTTCAACAGTTTGATGGGTCAGAAAATCTCAAGAGAGATGTCCCCTAACATCGCACACATAACATCACTTCTTTGTAGGTTGAATGTACCAATGTTTAAAGCACTGGACTATCTATCCTCTGTCATAGGTCCTTCTATGACATCTACCGCGTCTTGATCCCTAAGCATGTTGTCAGATCCCGGTTTCTGAGGTCTCCATGCCTCTCTGCTCTGCCGACAACCATTGGATTTTTCTGCTCCGCTAAAAATCTCTCAATCACCAAGGCTCTCTCGAGCACTCTAGCATAAGTTGAAATGAAAAGAGTCATTAAACTAGCTCATATGTCCCATCGTAGACCTCGCTCAAAGTTCTGAGATTAGAATTACTGATCCCTCACCATATCCATTAAGTACAAGTCGAGGTTGGTGAACCTCGATGAACAGTCAGGTACAATCAAACTGCCCTACTGGAGCTAAAGAAGCTCATAGATGCATAATTCTCTCAGTGTAATCGAAGAGAACTCCTCCCTAAAGAGTGTCTCAATCCCCATCCCCGAAAGAGTCTCCTCATCGTTAGTTAGTGTGGTCAGACTCCATCTTCATCCTGTTGAACCCTGAAGAAGGCTCTCTCCCAGGATCCCCATTTGGTCTGTTTGTGTCCTCAAGAGATGGAAGACTCTAGTCACCACCTAAAGCCAGTCCTCACCTACCTTAGGGTCAGAATCACCTCGGAACCTGAGGGTTTTCTGTCTCTAGAACTCATGGAGTGCACTCAGCCTGTGGTCCTCATCGGTCGGTACTGCAGGTACCACATGCCACTTTACTGGTGGAGGTATAGAAGGTGCACCACCTTGAAGAAATTCCTGGGGAACTTGTCCCAATATCAAAGCCTCATCACTGAGGGGGTCATCCTCGTGATCGTGCTGCTGAATCCCAGCAGGTGTTCATCGCAAAGGCATCCTATAAGGAAACCCGATGTATCATGGTCATTGAGTATATCTGGATAACTAACACAAAGTACATGGAAAACAAAAACCATTCTTATATGATGCATGTACCATTGTTTTATATCCCCTTAACTGGTTTTTTCATGGAATGAGTCAAAAAGTAGGTTATCAATATCCTAGTGTATGGATACATCAGCCGCCTGCACCAACACTAGAGTCTCTAGTGTGAATGCCGAGCTCGAAACACTTAACACTATTGTCCCAAACCAATCTCACCAACTCGTGGTCCTACAGTAGAACCGACCACCTCTGATACCACTCTGTCCCAACACGTCCTAGTGGGGCCCATGCTGCAACACCCCTAGACCGCCTCCAATAGGCCTGCGGCTGGTGACTAGCACTTAGTAGGCATATAACTAACATGAGAAGAATTTTCTATGTACCTTTACATGAACAAAAATCTCCAAGAGCATAATTATTTAATGTAAAAAACTACTAGGGAATGAAAAAATGATAATACAACTAATCCCAACCAAAAAAGTATGATGTAATGTAAAGTACTGAAAGTAAACTGGGCGAGAATAGAAGCCCACCAAAAACAAGAGTCTAAAAACTAAAAAGTTCAACCTATAAACACAATGGGGTACTTGGACTACTGCTCATATCCATAAGATCACCTCAGCCTGTAGGGAAATCAAAAATCTCGGTCATGTCCCTGTCTGCCCTGGACTCTGTCAAAAGGCTTCTATTCAGCACAGGAAACGACACGTGCGGGTAAAGCCCGTGTAGGGGTGAGTATAACAATACACAGTAGAGGACCTAGAAACCCAGAAAGCAATACACAAATGAAAGTTACAGTCAACTCTACACAATATATATCGACTGAAAATTTAATAAGTGAACACAATAAATATTCAGAGATAGTCAAAACCCAGACCCACAGTCTAGGGACAAGCTGCACAACCACTTACCCCCGACAATGGATTCAGTTTGAAGATTCCAAGCTGCACTCATTTGGGAGAACTCACACCATGAGTCTGACAGATCTGATGACGTATGTCCAAGAATTAATGTATGTAGGGAAAGGTCATGAGAGATAGATATACTCATTCTGAGAGAATACCCTCCTTATTGGGAAAGATCACAATACACAGATGATGATCACTAGCAGGGCCTTGAATGATAACACGACTCATCCGGATTCACATGATAGGTAGAGGATCGACGCCTTGTGGAGTTAGTCACATTGATTCCTAACAATACCTTGGGTCAATAATGGATAGTGGATCTCACTTTGGGCTTCTCAGAGGGATGCCTGACTCTTTCTTAGAAAGTCATGGGGAAGGGATCATACTCATATAGAAGGAAGCGATACATGAACTTCAGGGGAATGGGAAACAGGGGAAGTAACCCAAATGAAACATGTCCAAGATATGGTGGAAAAGAAGATAAAGCAATGTAACAAAATTTACAAGGCATGAAGAAGTGTTAAACACCATGTTTTCGGACCATGGGTACTGCCAATGTACAGTGGCCCATTTCGCTAGTCTAGTCATTTAAAAAAACATAGAACGTAAAAATGATGACATGACATGTCAAGGTATCTGGGGTCCGCCCCATGTACACTGGCCATGTTTCCATACATGGTCTCAACCCATGTATGCCGACCAATGTAATCAATTCATAGGGTGACTGGTTTTACTAGCCTCGCCTGGCCGTATGGTGGAGTACATGGCCATGTACTTCACCTCATGTCCGTGTATCCCCTGGATACATGCCGAGTCCGACATAGTCGCCTACTCCATTCCATGAAGGGTCTACATACTATGTCATAAAATCCATGTAGTTCATCCAGTGTCCACATACTTCTATGAATACACACCGAGCTTCGGGGAAGGTATAACATGTCATGTGGCTAGGGTTGCACGACGTGTGTTACCTATTTTATACCTAAAACCCTATCCACCACTAAGCCGGTCCACATGGCATGTTCCTAGAGATACATGTTGCATATTATATAAATTTCTAGAAATGATGCTTCTCCCTGATGCACCTCTCATGGTGTTCTGTTCTTTGATCTGTCTGTTTAGTCACCTCAAAACTCTAGATTCTAGTACACCCCAATGCCATAAAGCCTTTTTCATTGTTTTTGGACATTCGATTGGCTCCGTAAATGTGTGTTAATCCACCCGTACGAGGAACTCTAAATGAATGATATTCTTCAGATCCAATCTTATTTGTCGTCCACCATCATCATCACACCTCCACTAGGTCATTGCAATGTTGGATCTTCATGTTGGGACCGTTGCATCTCAAAACGGATGTGCATCGATCCGTTTTTGGTCGCACCATGAAGAACACGAAGAATGTGAAACAAGTGGAAGAAATCCAATAAATCAAAATAAAGAATGATCCTCTTCCACCGTTCATCCAAAAAATGATGTGTTCCCATAAGAAGGATTAAACAAGGAGAATCAAAACGATATTCCAACAATTATCATAATTAAAATTCCTAAATCAAACCCCGAAAGATATGGAAAATATCACCCTCCTGCAATAAAACATGATTCGCGGATCAAAATATTCGTTGTTGATTCGCATTCATCATTAAATAAAAAAACGGGGATAGAAGAATACAAATAACAACCCCTACCTTGATCCGGTTGAAGAATGATCGCCGTGTCATGTTCGTCAATGAGGCTCGTCGGATACGAGATGGGTAATTGTCGTCCCCCAACAGGTACTCCTCCAATGCTCCAAGAGAATCTCTCCCAATTTTGTAGGGTTATGAAGTAAACCTTGTGATATTGACATAATATTTTATTTAATAAGGGAGAAATTAGGTCACTAAACCAAAGGGAAACTTTAAAATAAAATAAATTATTATTATATTTTATTTCCATTAAATGTCCAAAAACTAACACTCGTAGCTGACACGCGAGGATCGATGTTAGGCCCTGCATAAGGTAAAGTCGCTAATCATAATGCAATGTTGCCCTCAAATTTCTGATTCGAGCACCCATTTAATAGATATTCCACATTTTCAGGAAATCTGCTCATGCATGCTATTTAAAGGTTTAATTTATTTCAAACATTTATTCAGGGAACTCCATGCCTTGGAATCGCAATCCGTCGAAATTTATGGTCTTGTAATAATTCCATATCATATTTAAAAATAATACATAGGAAATTAGACACCTTACATAAATATATTTAAATTTTTTTACCCCATTGAATATACCGAGGATGTTTTTGTGAAATCAACCAAACTATATCATTTAACCACTATAACAATGAAATCATAAATATCTAAATAAAATATTATAATAAATTGAACGAATAAAATTAAAGTTATATGTAAATAGTTCATAAAATGTTTTCAATAAAAATATTATTATAAATAGTGTCATTCTATGAACAAATAGAATTAATATATACCCTTGGTAAGGGTTTTTGAATCACAATTTTGTGTCGTTGTTATATGATTTTAATTGATCACATGTATCTTTTTGTATGTGTGTGAATTTAATAGATAAATATAAATTTATTGATAAATCCTCATGAAAAATTTGTGATTAATGAAACCTTCCCATGTTATACATTTCATAAATTTCCAATATGAATGATAATGACTTTGTGAGGTGTTTTGTTAACTCATTTCACAATCATAAAGTTATTGTTTTTTCTTTTCCCAAATTCTTTATTTATCTTTGGAATATATGATGATTTGATTTATTTTGTGGAATATTATATTTTCATGTGTATTTAATTTTCATCCACATAAACCCATTTTTAAATATCTACTACTTCATGAATTATGATATACATAAGGGATTTAGTTAACTCCACTTTAATTTTATTATGTTAAATATATATTCATTGACAATAAATATTATATTCTTGATAAATTTTTATAACTTTTATATTATATTATATTTACAAATTTTTGTTAGGGAAAATTTTGTTTTTAATTCTAATAATATTTCAAAATGAATTATTCCTCATAAAATCAGTACCTTTCTAAGAAAAAACAAAATATGATTTAATTAATGTTTTACTCATTTTTTATGTTTATTATTCATAAAAATATATATTTCGATGTTTTGAAATATAATATCTATTTATTCATGAGTCCTCTTAAATTTTATCTTCCTTTTTCAATGGGGATTTTTATTAAATGTTATTATGAGTTGGGTTTCCAATGATGGAATATCATAATATAAAAAAGGATTTCACATAATTTCATAATTAATGGTAATATATTCCACCCCATATTTCATTATGATAACATATATGTATATCACAATACCTATTATTTATTTTTTTATAAAATTTAATGTTCTCAATATTTTTTCACATACCATTTTGTATCATTTATGTATTTTTCATGGATAATTTATTTGTGATTATTATATAAAGAAACATTTTCAAAATATTTTAATATCACTATTGCAAAATATTTATATTTTTATCATGGCCAACTATTAAACATTATTTCTTAAATGTAAAAAAATTCAAAAGCATTCAAATAAAAGTTTTAAATATTACTTTAGAATATGAAACATTTCTTTATTATTTATAATTATAGTAAAAAAAAATTCGATTTTTTTTAACATTTTCCTTTTTCGTTTATGAGAATTATTATTCACGAAGAAATAATTGAATGATAAAAATATATTTATAAATGATATTAATAACTCGGGATTTTTAAAATAGAAATAAATTTTTTTAATGTTGAAGTATTGATATTAAAAATTTATTTTGAATATGAAAATGGATATGAAAGGATTTTGTTTTTTTATAAATACTTATTCAATTTTTTAAGCCATTTTATATTTTATTAAATTTATCTTCTAAAATTACTATATGAGGTTAAATAATTATATTTCAATATTTTTTAAATTTAAAATCATGACATTTATCAAAAAATATAATTAATGGGGTATTCCTACTTAAGTCTTCTATTTTAGGTGAATGTCCCTCAATTCTTGTATTTTCGGTCAATATAATACTTAGGTTTTATGGGATATTATGAGGGTATTTTAAAAATATAAAAAGGATTTTAGGAAGGTTAATAGTTTTTGTATGTCTAGAAGAAACCATGAAGAATATCTACGAAACCATGAAAGGTAAAACAGTGGGATCTAGGTAGGTTCATGGCTACAGAATGATTTCGATAACAATTATAAATTCCCCTAAGAAACCATGACTCATGATATAGAGGGAAAATACAGTTGGTGCATAGTCATTATAACCATGTTAGCCAACCGAGCATGAATTAGCCTTATGAAAGTTAAAAAATATGGTTCATGATGATTTTTCCAAAACGTTCAGCCTAACCATACGAAATATTGTTTTCTCCCTTTAAAATTTGTTTAAAAAAGAAATTAAAAACTGTAATCCTTTTCCCCATAAACACCAATGATTCTAAATTATTTTTTCTCCCATGGAATGTGAGATAATTCACTTTGATCCAGGAGAGATCCTTAGATGAATCAAAGAACCTTAGAGGCCCATTTTCATCGATATGTACCTATTATTCCTAAATAATCTTATATCCAAGGTCCTTATCTCTCGATATAAGAATAATAAATATCTTGTATTATTTTAAAATCATATATATTTGAATGGTTTATGATGATATCCTTTTCAATCTTGTGAATAGAACATTTGTTATTATTAGGTCATAATGTTTTGTTATGTTGTTATTCATTTTTTAGACCCCTCTGAGATGTATGAGGAATCTCTATCAACTCCACTAAATTTATATAATTATGTTTCATTTTTTAGTATATTTGTTTATTGCAATTGTGGTGACAATAATGTTTTATTCCTTGTAGAAATTTTGATTGGATTTAGTTTTAGAAATTTTGGTCAAATTGGTTAAATTTTTTAATTCATATTTATTTTACGACTTAAAAATGTTTATTTTAAAATTTTGGTTGTCTTTTGATGCATGGAATGAGTTTTTTTATTTTGGTTTAAAAAATTAATAAATTGTGGAATAGTTTTAAATGGATTTGGAATACATGTTAGGTATGAATTCATCACCATTAGATGTGACCATATGGAAGTGGAATGTTCCCATGGGGAACATGTAGAGACCCAAAGCTTGAAGTACATGGAAATTTCATTACTTTTGCGGAATACTTAGTACATAACAAAAACACACACACAAGTACCATAATAGTTTAGTGTCTTTGGAATCTCGGAACGTAATATTCTAATCATGGTGAAAGATCTTCCACATCTCCCATAAAGATCTTCCCTTTTTTTCTTACCTAAAACCTTTCTTTATATCCTGGGGAAAAGAAAAAATAAAAGGGTGAGCTCAAATGCTCAGTAAGGGTAAACAAATGAAATATCAATCACATCATATTCATAAGAACATAACTTTTGGAAATCTTAACCTGCAAAAGGGATCATAATTTCATAACATGGGATAAATCATAGTAGTGAAATGTATTCCCAATAATCATAACATAAAACATGAATCTTTTTAGAATAGACACATAATCATAGATAATCATTTCTTATTAGTCAAGACTCATTTTCAAAACTATCTTAGCGGACAAAGACCATTTCTCAACCGAGTTCACTCCTCGTTTCAGTCCTATTCCATTGAACCGGTATAACCTACCATTCCAGCCATGTCTATCTCATGAGATATAAAATCTTTACCCAATGCATTGGAGGTATATATAGGTCCCACCCATCTCATAATGATACCATTCTTATGTGTGCCACAAAATCATAAATCATACATCATTGCATAACCCATGCAATAAAAATGGGATTCTTAAACAACAAGACATCATAAAACAATTCATATAAGATAAAGGAATCTATAAAAATAATTCCATCACAACATAATCAAAACAATGTAATAATAGGGATATAAACATAACCCT
Source organism: Viscum album (assembly GCA_963277665.1). NCBI lineage: Eukaryota > Viridiplantae > Streptophyta > Magnoliopsida > Santalales > Viscaceae > Viscum > Viscum album. The sequence continues at coordinate 215,258,459 of OY728158.1, forward strand.
ATGTTATCTTAGATGGAAAATAATTTTTATAAAACACTTGAACTCCATTATTGAGGAAAATATCCTTTCTACTTCAAAAAAATTTTCCTTTATTAACATGTCTTACAATTTTAAACTAAAAAAAGTTGATTAAAAATAAACTTGAATACTTGTAAAGGAAGATTCTTGAAAATAATGTTTTAAAAATCCATTCATGCCGTATAAGTTAAAAAAAACATTCTTCTCGTACTTTTGTCGGAAAAATCAAAAAGTACCTCCTACGAAAAACGACAAAATATTCCTTTCATATCCTTTACTAAAAACTCACAGAAGGGTAAAATTGGATTTAAACTATTGTAAGTGGATGGAAACAATATTACATATTGAGGGAACAAGGATGTGGATGATAAAATACACCCCAGTAAATACCAAAGTATAAACAATCTCGGATAAAAATGAGATTGTGATATTTTCCCTTACCTTAGGTCCGATTTGTTTCATAAGTGTCTGAAACTCTTGTATAATGATTTAAATAATTTCATTGACTTATTCCAGAATCATACTCATTTTTATGATATCATATATGGTTCACTTATTACTTTATATTACCCGTTCTTTTCTAAATTCCATGTTAAAGAGCGTTTTTGGTAAAATCGTTTCATTTGTCGTCCGTGCTTTGACTTGTAATTATTCATATGATTACTTGGATCATGATTAATTAATTACAGAATATAAAACATGATTTATATATAATATATATTCAGAATATAGATATATATAATAAATCAGTAAATGGAAAGAAATACACCGTTCGTGGAGACGGTAGGTCGTACGTACGCATGAACGATGTTTTCATTTCCTTATGGAGTTGAATGGAATTAAGTAGATGAAATTCATATATATACACATAAATCCAGTTTCATTATTATTTCATATTTTTCATGATTACTTATTATATATTCTTTATAAGCATTCATGAATGGTTAATGTGGAGAATGAATCTCATCGAGTCGTGGAGACGGTAGTCCGTACATACGCACGAGCGATGATATCATTCTCATGATCGTGGGACTATATTGGAGTGTATTTATACTATTTCAGAATCTATATCATTTTAAAATAATCATATATAGTTATTATTTACACCATTATACCCATCCAAGTAAGGTGGTGGTGGAAAATAGATTACACCACGGCGTGGAGACGATATTCCGTACGTACGCACGCGCTGTGATTTCGTTTTACGTAGGATGGATAGATGGTGAAATAGGGTTGTTTAATACTTATAATAACATATCATTATATGATTTATACTTATGTTATTACTTCATAATGAAACTACCTAAGAAGAATAAGTGGAAGAATAAATAATGTTGAAAGAATCGGTAACGGACATTACCTCTTCTTTGAAGCGGCTCTATGAGTCCTCTTCTTAGGGCACTAAAATTGGTCTTTGAAGAGGCCCAGAACCTCTAGGATGTTTATAGGGAATTGGGTAAGTGAAATGGGCAGGGGTTGGCCGAGCTTGAAGGCTCAAAGTGGTGTGAGGAAGAGGGGGAGGAGGTGCCCTTTTATAAGGGAGGAGAGGGGCACCTTTGGAATAACTAGAAATATAATTTTATTATAAAGCCAAATTCGTTTTTAAATAGCTCCAAATTTCTTTATTTTGAAGCTAAGGTGGGGATGGGTCGAAATACTCTTATCCAATAGAATTTAGAAAAGTTTAGGTCATTATACTAACCTTATCTTTTAGTTTTAACTCTTAGTTAATTAGATTGACATTTACCATGACACTTTGTATTTTTATATTATATAGTTAATAAACATACCATATAAATCCAAGCGAGCCCCAAGTGGTACATTAATGATACAACCATCATGATATAAGTATCTTGGCCGAAACTTGTATTTTTAGGAATAAAATAACAATCAATAAAATAATATTTGTTTTAAAAATTATTTTATGTCAATTTTGACACTATTCAATAGTTGATTTTTGTGAAACTCATAACAGAATGATTACTTCGACCAAAGGTAATTACATCAATCCTAACATTTCATATTAACCTAGAAAATTAGTGTAATTCATAAAAAGTCTGAAATTATATTTATATGGGTATTTATAACATCAATTATGTCAATATTTCATTAATAAGATAATTACTGCATCATCGTTGTGTCATAAATAAATTAAATTATTTAATGTATAAAAATTACAAATAAAATACTATTATGTAGGAAATCTATTTATCTTTCTAATTAATATTTATATTCTAATTTATATTATGTATAACCCTTTATTAAAAACGTTTTAGTAAATAAACTTTGATTTTAACTCTTTTAACTCTGCTTTGAATTAAATAATAACAAATGTCCTAATCTAATCCAAGTGGGCCTAAATGGTCATATTCTATTCCTAAGGTTGTTTTTGGTCGAATTAATCTTATCCAATAGAATTAGGACATGTGTTAGGGTAATAATAATATCATTTTTACCCTTAATTACCCTATTTACTTTTAACCATGGTAAAAATAGTAAAAAGTTACTATTCACCAAAAATTATTTTCATCTCATTGAACCACATTTTACTTACTGACATCAACCGTGTCTCTAGGATTTTTGAAATTCCACTCACATAAGTGGTAAAATTAAGTTTTATGATAAATTCATTTTTTTAACTATCATTTAGTGGTTTCACTATTCATCAAAAAAATAAAAGTTTCCAGAAAAATACCAAAAATTAGACCTAAGATATATTTGATATTATGAACTCAAAAATGATGTTTATTTTACCAAATTCAAAACATATCAGTTGCATTAATTAATTTAAAAAATAATTCCCGCCGTCAACACAAATAGCGTGTTCTTAAGAGATAATAACTATCAAAAGATTGACACTTGTTTATGTCTGGTTTAAATGTGAAATTACATCCAATGAACAACATTGTATTAAATTGTAAAAATATATTCTAAATATACTTTAAAACCACTAAATTTAATAATTTATCACTATTAATTATTTCAATTAAAAAGTTGTTTTTTATTAAAATTTAGTAATTTTCACTATTCATCAGAATATGAAAGTTATCCAAAAAGTACCAAAATTTCACCCTAAGCTAATTTCGATATTCCGAATCCAAAAATGAAGTCTATTTTGAAAAACAAAATTTACAAAATTTCAAAAAGTGGTTATTACTATTCATAACGGCTAGTTTTAATAATATTTTAATAGCATATCGTTGTTTAGCGAAACTTGGCATTGCGTACAACACATGCTATCGTGGAAGGTCGCGCTTGCGTGTAATGCAAGACAAGTCAGGGATGCGTGCTGTGCAAGCTATTTTTGGTTTAGTATACAACACAAGACATTAATGAAATTAAAAAGGATATTTTTTGTAAAATCTTGGGGTGTTACATTCTACCCCCCTTAAAATGAATTTCGCCCTCAAAATTCGTCGGGGTTATAAATGGTTTACTACTCGAAAGTTTCTTTAATAGAAACCCACATCGTAAAAAGGAATTCCAAAACATGGCTTTAAAAACTAAAGTAAGAAATGTAACGGTTACCAAAATTAACTCATCACTGGGTTTCCACGTAGGAGAACAAAGGTGAAAATATGGATATGGAAGAAAAATCTAACCATCAGGTTTTGATGGAGAGTGGTAGAGAACATGGATATGAAAAATCCAACAATCAAAAAGCTATATATTTGTGAAGATCTAAGGTACCCTCTGATTCATTGGATATAAGGGAACTAGGACAACATTTTTGGTTTTCAAGCTCATTTCCCTAAAGTTGATGAATTAAAAGAAATACTTACATGATTTTGGTAAAATCTCACTCTTGTTCGTGAATTGAACAATTTCCACTTCATACCGTAAAGAAATGAAGTTGAATCTGTTATTTGTGATGTGTTAGCAGATCATGTGATAGAATTATGGCTCATTCCATCTCTTTCAAACAAAAGGTTAGAAAAAGTTATAAGTCCATCTTATGGTTAGATTAATCGTATATGGTTCCAAAAATGAACTTATACTTCATATATCATACCGATTAATAAAATAAAACCAGTTTCTACTATCCAGGGACTTCCTGTAGGCCAGTGGTAGGAGATAAAGTCCAGTCGCATTTCGGTTGTGGGTTCGATTCCCACAGCCTTGTCCGACGCGATGGGTTGTTGCCCGTCCTGTAGGTTGTCCTTTTTCTAAAAATATATTACTATAGCATCCCATCAATAATATCAAAAAAAATTCTATCCTTAAAAAATACTAACTTATGTCCAACATAATCCATTCCAATCTTTAGGCTTATCCATAATACTGCAGTCCACTCTCATAATATAGTGAAAATGATTACCAGAGATTTAATACCATCGTTGATCCCCATATATCATAAGATATGTCTTGTTGGTCACATTCCAAACATTCAAAGGCCTTAATCATGTATTCTATTGAATACATATTTAACCATAGTGAAAACATGAATGTAGTTAAAAGTTAACACTTTCCACATACCAAAATCCTAAAATTCTATATACTCAAACCATGATATCACTTAGTCCTTATATCAATCATGAGCTCATGAATACTATCAAATATTTCATTTTCTCGTTTTCCCTTCATTATGCGCATATCATCATTTTTCCAAAAATATCTCAATCACATTCCATGGTTACCGATACCATAAAATTATTGAAAACCACAGTATACCAATACATAAATATTCCAATATTCCACGATACCATATACAACATTATTTTGTAATCCCATTACATAAACACTTAATAATTCCACCACATCATTATCATATTCAACATCGCCAATGGTGATCGCATGCGACTTCCATTTGTCCTTTGCCTAAAGTGGTTTCTCTTGTCGATCATCACTAACCCTTGGATTAGGGCATTTATTAGCATAATGCCCCATTTCCTTGCACTTGAAGCATTGAAGTGTAGTAGGTTCATTCTGTGTATCCCTTCCTTTGTTTGCATCAGTAGACATCTTCTTCCCATCATTGCGGCATTCAAATGCCCGATGACCTTACTTTCCACATTTGAAACATTTACTTGTCTCTTTAAAACAATCTCCACCATGCTTCTTTCCACACTTTGATCATAGGGAAACATTCATCTTCTTTTCACCATTATTATGAGATTTCTCCTTGAACTCCATCTTTTGTTTCTTGTCAAAACTATGAGATGGATAAGTAACACCAACTTCCATTTCTACCTTGATAGCACAACGCACAATTTATTCATAGCTACTGAAGTCTCTTATAGCTAATGCCCTTCGAGGATTTGGTTTTAAGCCACTAAAGAATCGATCAACTTTACTTTCAGGTTGGATGATAAATCCAGATGCATACCTGGTAATCCTTATAAAATTCGCTTCGTATATACCAACAGATTCATCATTCTTTTGCTTTAGTTCAAGAAACTCCTTCTCCATCTTTTTTCGAAGAATTCGAGGGAAGTACTTATTGAAGAATAAGTTCTTGGACTCGTCCCATTCCATGGACTCAATTTCATCTCTTGGCCTTGTATTCTTGATAAGATTCCACCATTGATCAGCTTCACCTTCCAAAAGATATACTGTTAAGATCACTTTATCATGTTCAAAACATTGAAGAACTGAAAATATCTTTTCAGTAGTACTGATCTATTGTTCAGCAACAAGTGGATCAGAAGACCCACTAAAAGAAGGTGGACGTTGCCTCATGAAGGACTCAATAGATCATTGTTCCCTTCTCTACTCATTTGGAAGTCCAGAATGATTCATAGCTTGTGTAAGTTTAGCAATAATATTTTTCACTCCCTCTCCCATAACATTTGTTTGTTCAGGAGGACAATCATTGCATTGTCCATTACATTGATCAACACGGTTCCTTCGGGTTCCATCCATCGTCTAAAACCCAAAAAGAATAGTGTGAGAGGTAAAAATCACGCTAGGGAAACAAAATAATAAAGGGGGATTACCTTCAATATCTAACATCTTAGGTTAAATTCTAAGATCGTTACCATAGTTCTAGGACTATATCCTATACGTATACTTATCCTTAGGGACATCCCTAGACATACCTTAGAAATATCACTAGGGATCTCACTAACATTTTCGTATCCCAGTTTCCAAAGGTTGACTAAACCATTCCTCCGATACCAATTGTAGAGACCCGAAGCTTGACGTACATGGACATTTCATTAATTTTGCAGAATACTTAGTACATAACAAAAACACCCACACAAGGACCGTAATAGTTTAGTGTCTTTGGAAACTCGGAACGTAATATTCTAATCATGGTGAAAGATCTTCAATATCTCTCATAAAGATCTTCCCTTTTTTTCTTAACTAAAACCTTTCATTATATATTGGGGAAAAGAAAACATAAAAGGGTGAGCTCAAATGCTCAGTAAGGGTAAACAAATGAAATATCAATCACATCATATTCATAAGAACATAACTTTTGGAAATCTTAACCTGCAAAAGAGATCATAATTTCATAACATGAGAAAAATCATAGTAGTGAAATGTAATCCCAATAATCATAAATTAAAACATGAAACTTTGTGGCATAGACACATAATCATAGAGAATCATTTCTTAGTAGTCAGGACTCATTCCCAAGACTATCTTAGCAGACAAAGTCCATTTCTGAACCGAGTTCAATCCTCGTTTCAGTCCTGTTTCACTGAACCGGTATAACCTACCGTTCCAGCCATGTCTATCTCATGAGATATAAAATATTTACCCAATGCATTGGATGGAGATATAGGTCCCACCCATCTCATAATGATACCATTCTTATGTGTGCCACAAAATCGTAAATCATACTTCATTGCATAACCCATATAATAAAAATGGGATTCTTAAACAACATGACATCATAAAAAAATTCATATAATATAAAGTAATTCATAAAAATAATTCCACCACAACATAATAAAATCAATGTTATAATAGGGATAGAAACAGAACCCTATGTTATCTTAGATGGAAAATAATTTTGATAAAACACTTGAACTCCATTCTTGAGGAAAATATCCTTTCTACTCCAAAAACATTTTCCTTCTTAACATGTCTTACAATTTTAAACTAAAAGATCATGATTAAAAATAAACTTGAAAACGTGTAAAGGAAGCTTCTTGGAAATAATGTTTTAAAAATCCAATCATACCATATAAGTTAAAAAAACATTCTTCTCGTACTTTGTCAGAAAAGTCAAAAAGTACCACGTACGAAAAACGACAAAAGATTACTTTAATATCCTTTACTAAAAACTCACCGAAGGGTAAAATTGGATTTAAACTATTGTACGTGGATGGAAACAATATTACATATTGAGGGAACATGGATGTGGATGATAAAATACACCCCAGTAAATACCAATGTATAAACAATCTCAGATAAAAATGAGATTGTGATATTTTCCCTTACCTTAGGTCTGATTTGCTTCGTAAGTGTCCGAAACTCCTGTATAATGATTTAAATAATGTCATTGACTTATTCCAGAATCATAATCATTTTTAAGATATCATATATGGTTCACTTATTACTTTATATTACCCGTTTTTTTTGTAAATTCCATGTTAAAGAGCGTTTTTGGTAAAATCGTTTCATTTGTCGTCCATGTTTTGAATTGTAATTATTCATATGATTACTTAGATCATGATTACTTAATTCCAGAATATAAAACATGATTTATATATAATATATATTCAGAATATACATATATATAATAAATCAGTAAATGGAACTAAATACACCGTTCATGGAGACGGTAGGCCGTACGTATGCATGAACGCTGTTTTCGTTTCCTTATTGAGTTGAATGGAATTAAGTAGATAACATACATATATATAAAAATAAATCCAGTATCATTATTATGACATATATTTCATGATTACTTATTATATATACTTTATAATCATTCATGAATGGTTAAAGTGGAGAATGAATCTCATCGCGTCGTGGAGACGGTAGTCTGTACGTACGCACGAGCGATGATATCGTTCTCATGATCATGGGACTGTATTAGAGTGTATGTATACTATTTAAGAACCAATACCACTTTAAAATAATCATATATAGTTATTATTTACACCATTATACCCATCCAATTAAGGTGGTGGTGGAAAATAGATTACACCACGGCGTAGAGACGGTATTCCGTACGTACGCACGCGCGGTGATTTCATTTTCCATAGGATGGATAGATGGTGAAATAGGGTTGTTTCATACTTATAAAAAAATATCGGTATATGAGTGATACTGATGTTATTACTTCATAATGAAACAACATAAGAAGAATAAGTGGAAGAAGAAATAAAGTTTAAAGAATCTGTAACAGACATTACCTCTTCTTTGAAGCGGCTCTTTGATTCCTCTTCTTAGGGCAGTAAAATTGGTCTTTGAAGAAGACCAGGACCTCTAGGATGTTTCTATGGAAGTGGGGAAGTGAAATGGGCAGGGTTTGGCCGAGCATGAAGGCTCAAAGTGGTGTGAGGAAGAGGGGGAGGATGTGCCCATTTATATGGGAGGAGAGGGGCACCTTTGGAATAACTAAAAATATTATTTTATTATAAAGGCAAATTCGGTTTTAAATAGCTCCAAATTGATTTATTTAGAAGCTAAGGTGGGGATGGGTCGAAATCCACTCATACAATAGAATTTATACAAGTTTAGGTCATTATAATAACCTTATTTTTTAGTTTTAACTCTTAGTTAATTAGATTGACATTTACCATGACACTTTGTATTTTTATATTATATAGTTAATAAACTTAACATATACATCCAAGAGACCCCCAAGTGGTCCATTAATGATACAAATATCATGATATAAGTATCTTGGCCGAACATTAGATTTTTAGTAATAAAATAACAACGAATAATATAATATTTGTTTTAAAAATTATTTTATGTCAATTTTGACACTATTAAATAGTTGATTTTTGTGAAACTCATAACAGAATGATTACTTTGACGAAAGATAATTAAATCAATCCTAACATTCCATATTAACCTAGAAAATTAGTGTAATTCATAAAAAGTATGAAATTATATTTATTTGTGTATTTATGACATCAATTATGTCAATATTTCATTAATAAGATAATTACTGCATCATTGTTGTGTCATAGATAAATTACATTATATAATGTTTAAAAATTACAAATAAAATACTATTATGTAGGAAATCTTTTTAGATTTCTAATTAATATTTATAGTCGAATTTATCTTATGTGTAACCCTATATTAAAAATATTTTATTAAATAAACTTTGATTTTAACTCTTTTAACTCTTCTTTGAATTAAATAATAATAAATGTCCTAATCTAATCCAAGTGGGCCTAAATGGTCATATTTTATTCCTAAGGTTGTTTTTGGTCGAATTAATCTTATCCAATAGAATTAGGACATTTTTTAGGGTAATAATAATATCATTTTTACCCTTAATTACCCTATTTACTTTTAACCGTGGTAAAAAAAAGTAAAAGGTTACTATTCACCAAAAATTATTTTCATCTCATTGAACCACATTTTACTTACTGACATCAACCGTGTCTCTCGTATTTTTTAAATTCCACTCACAGAAGCGGTAAAATTTTGTTTTATGAAAAATTCATTTTTTTAACTACCACTTAGTGGTTTCACTATTCATCAAAAAATGAAAGTTTCCAGAAAAATACCAAAAATTAGGCCTAAGATATATTTGATATTATGAACTCAAAAATGATGTCTATTTTACCAAATTCAAAACATATCAGTTGCATTAATTAATTTAAAAATTAATTTCCGTCGTCAACACAAATAGCGTGTTCTTAAAAGATAATAACTATCAAAAGATTGACACTTATTTATGTCTGGTTTAAATGTGAAATTACATCCAATGACCAACATTGTATTAAATTATAAAAATATATTATAAATATACTTTAAAACCACTAAAATTAATAATTTATCAATATTAATTATTTCGATTAAAAAAGTTGTTTTTAATTAAAATTTAGTAATTTTCACTATTCATCAGAATATGAAAGTTATCCAAAAAGTTCCAAAATTTCACCCTAATATAATTTCAATATTTGAAATTCAAAAATGAAGTCCATTTTGAAAATAAAATTACAAAATTTCAAAAAGTGGTTATTACTATTCATAACGACTAGTTTTAATAATATTTTAATAGCATATCGTTGTTTAGCGAAACATGGTAATGCGTACAACACACGCTATCGTGGAAGGTCGCGCTTGCGTGTAATGCAAGCCAAGATAGGGATGCGTGTTGTGCAAGCTCTTTTTGGTGTAGCATACAACACAAGAAATTAATGAAATTAAAAAGGATATTTTTCGTAAAATCTTGGGGTGTTACAGAACATGTTATTGGTTACCTTGAAATGACTTGGAAGATGAAAGAGAGAACTCACAGGAGTATAGAAAAATCCAATGGAAATTCAAGGTGTGTGTGGAGATATGGATTTCGGATTTCCAAATTATTTTTAAAGGTTTTATTCATTTTTTAATTACCACAAAGGAATCATTTATAGATTTATTATATTTTTGTACTTATTAAAGATTTTTTATTTTTAATACTATCATGTTTTTACCTTGTAACCATATTTGTAAAATCATTGCAGAGGTTCTATTAACTATATACTCTCACGGTGCATGATTTTAGTTATTCCTTTATTGATATCATCTATCCAGACATAGGTAAAGGATATGTATTTTATTTCAATTGTGATTCTTGCTAATATCATGTTCCTGGAATGTGTAGTTGGAGCATGGAGTTGGTTGGGTTTTCTGGTTAATGTCACTTTAGAGTTTCGATTTTTTTTAGTACTCCTAAGTTTGCCTTTTGGTTTCCACGTGTACTCAGATAAAGTCTATAGGTAGAGATATGTTTTGAGTTTTAGTTTTTAAACATGTAAAATATATAGTTTTTGGTTAATATTATTTAAATAATTGGATGCTTTATCTTTCAAAGGGAAAATCATTCCCCAAATGTTTAGGAGGCCCTTAGAAATTATTTCCAAGATTTGGTGTCTTTGGGATGTTACCTGAGAACTAGTTGGCTTCTTCGACACTTCTCAATCCAATGAGGATGGGAAGGATATTAAAAAATGTTATCTATATTGTATTATACATATTTGATTTTGGGAAAAATGGTATTAGATTTTGTGGGACAATCTATATTGATGGAAAAAATAGTATCTCCCCGTCCATTACTTCACATAGGAAATGGTGTCTGGTTTTATTATTCCAGGATCTATAAATGATATCTATCTATTTCATTTGATTGTAATTGGGAGTAAAAAAATAATAATATGAAATATTTTTCATAAAAAGGCTTATAAAACCTTTTTATAATGAACAACATGTATCCTGTGGGTTTGGGAAAAAAGTGATCAAAGATGATTCTATGTTACTTAAAAATTATAATCACCGGATTAACTGATTAAATATTGTTGAGATGAACTGGTATTTTGGTATCTCAATATTTCTAAAATGATAATTATGAATATATTTATTTATCCAATGAAAAAATAGTATTGAAATATTAATATAGTAATATTTATTTTTATGAAAATAGTGGTTGAAATAATTTCAAAGAAAAGGAAAAAATGTTGATGATAGTGGAATTTTGGAATGTTATGTTGTAAAAACATTTTATGAGGTAAATTAAAATTACTAACCCATATTTTCTAATGATTGATATTAATGGTGTATTTTTACATAAATAATGATAGCATGTTGGAATCATATAAATAAAATGGAAAAAGCTGCATAGAATATTGTTTCACATGATCCATTTATGAACCAATAGATGGGAAAATGAATTTTATCAGATTTTTGTCATGTGGATAAGGGTAGTGGGTAAGAATAACCATGGAAGGTGGACTATTTAATTAAGATCAAAAAATAGAATAAACCAATATAGTAGGGTAGTGTGAATAAAATGTATTGAATATTCTATTTCTATAGTAAACTAGTGTAGTTAGATTTAGTGTTGGATATAGATATACAGGAGTATTTTGCCTTAAATTATGAAAATTTATATTTCAGGTTAAATTGGTCTAGAACATGAAAATGTAATTTTTTAGTAATGTTTTTCCAAAACTTCATGTCCTCAAACCATTCATATTTAAAGAACAAATGAAAAATTTAGTTTGAAGTAATAGATTATTTTAGTGATAAAGTATATAGATAAATTTCTGAATTTAGACAACTTTTCCATAGATGTTGATTCATGTTCATCAGTTATGGAAAACATATTTTAATTTCAATTATTTTGATATATTAATTCAATGATTTTTTTTATTTTTACAATAGATAATAATATAGATGGAAAGTATAACTAAAATGGAATAAAGGGTAATCCACAACAACATCGTTACAAGGATCATGTTTATTCATAGCAGAACATGGGGGAACTCTAATGATAGGAATATGTGGAATATGGATACCCACTTCTTGAATGGTGGGACACCTCATAATTAGACCATGGGATCAGAAAATCCTCCTCCTTGATCTAAAAATAATTCAGGATATTTTTAGTGTATTTCCTTAGATTAGATCAAGTGAGATTATATGAAAAAACAAAGATCCATTCACTACTATCAAAATATGGGGCACCATTGGAACTATTGTCACATAGATCTATAGTCCAATTCTAGAGAAATATTTCATCTTTTTAGGAATCTTGTGTTTTATTTTGGACGAATTCATAAAAATAACTCTCTTACATAGAATTTAGAAATACAAGTTGATTCTTGGAACACCAGGAATGCTTTACTAGTGGAATCTAAAAAATGTAACAAAATGGAAAATCAAAAGGGGTATAAAATTATATGGATTTATGAAAGTTATCATGTTTGACCAATCTCATCTTTTGAAAGTGATAGGTATGATTCTTTTAGATTCTACCCTTATTAAAGATTTGTTTCATATAGGTGAATCAAACTAATCTATTTCTTCTCTTTTTGTTCATCATAAGTTTTTTCATGTTGATATTTTGCCTAATATTTTCAAACATAACACTCAAATTTGAAAATGAGTGTGATGAACCTTTATATGCAATTATTATTTTATTAAAATCAATTCAGATAGGTTTCATTGGGATTTATATCTTCTTGAGATTGATGTTGATGAATTGATTCTGGGTATGGATTGGTTAACATAATTTAAAACAAATAATGTATGTTTTGAATAGATGGTTAGTTTTACATATCTAAATGGATTCAAGATTTTTTAGAGGATATTTGGATGTATCATCTAGCAGATAATGAATTATTGTAGTAACGGTTGGAAGCATCTCTTATTAGTTAGTAAAACTAAATCAGTTATATAATGATGATATTCAGAATGTATATCATTCAACTATTGGTAATCTGTTTCATGATGTTTCATCAATAATATCCTAGTGTTTCCACCCAAAAGATATATGTGTTATGATTTATATCCTGTCTAGGACAATTTTGATTTTACTACAATCTAATATCAATTTTCCAACATATATGAGGGAATTTATGTTTACTAAGAATATTTGGAAAGTAGATTTCTCATTCAACCGGATATGACTCCATGGGAAAAATTGTTCTTTTGTGAAAACTCTAGATGGAACTATTATGTTTTTTTTGAATAACAGTGAGGTCAAAAAATTTATAGAAAACCATTTTTATACTATTAAAGTAATTGATGATCCATATATTCAATTTAGTGTATCCCAGTGGTTCTATAAAATTTATTAACATCTAAGAAATATGAAATTGATTGTTTAAAAGGTAGACATTCCAATAACAAATTTCAATAGAAAATATGTTCATTATGTGTATGTGGTTATTATTTTTAGTCTTACATATACACCAATTTACTTTATATAATTGAAGAATAAAAAATATCAAATATATATATATATATATATATATTAATTTTTGGTGGGTTTTATTGACGATATACTATTTATTGTTGGATAAAATTAGATAATATGATACACTTGGTTATAATATTTGGTATATTGTGGGAGAATCATTTGTATGCAATGTTTTTAAACTATGACTTTTTAATACAATAGGGGGATTTTCTGGGATATTTAATTATAAAATAAGAGTTTATGTATAACATTAAATTATATAAGCTTTTATATCTTTGAAACAACTAAATAATATCTACAAGATACATAAAAATATTAAATAGAAGTATAATAAAAATGTTTCACATGTGATTTTTAAATTTGATGTCATTGATGGAAAATTTAATGGGGAATTGAATTCCATTTCAATTGAATAATCAATATCTAAAATTCTTTGAAGAACTTATGGTTTGAATTATATAATTCCTTATCTTCATGTTTATAGAATCTATATTGGGAGATTTAGTCTATTGTCATTCATTTGGATCTACGTTTGAATGGATTCTCATGCAGGTAGATCATGTTGTCGAATGTGGCTAAAAAAGTAGTTTTCTCATAAGAAGAACTGCCCAATAAAAGATATGTAATATGTTTTTGTTGTTCATTCCTTAAAAATATGATTTCATAACTTATTTGGAGAGAAATTAATGGTGTTTACAGATTTAAAGATTATGAAATACATATTATCACAATGAGATTTGAATTTCATACTATGAGGATGGATGGAATATCTACAGATGTATGAATTTAATATTTTGTATAAATCAAGTTAAGGGAACTCATTAGTGGATAAATTGAGTGGGACCTCATATTAATAACTAGAAAAACTATATTTAGATCTATGTAAACTATTATCACATATTAAAAAAATGTGAATCTAGATTTCTCTAACAAAGGTGATTTTTTAAAATTAAATTAATTGTATTCATAATATGTTTGAGCTGGATGGAATAAACCATATACTAGATCATGAAAGTGATTATATCATGTCAAAACCCCTTGGTGTGGAGACCATTCAGGGTTGGAAGATATAAGGCATTTCAGTGTTGTGGATTAGAGTTTGAATGTTCATATCATTAGCTAGTAAAGAAAAACTTCTTTAATGCCTACCACCATTAATAACTGGCTACTCACACTATGGTTTAGAAAATATATAAATCATTGAAATCATAGTTCTGGTTGATTAGAATGATGTGAGCTATCGTAGAATATATCTTAAGATTCCTCACCTATCAAGAGTACATGGTAGAACATCAATGACCAGAAGGTATTTTTCATTAATTAATGATTCACATGTGGAAATTGGAGCAGATAGGAAGAGATTTTTTAATAGGTCAACCAAGGATGTTTGAGAAACAAAATTCCATATGGGTGATAATGGATATCTGATATTGTCAGCACATTTAATCCCAATTTGGGAATCTGTTTTAGTGGATGACATGTCTAAAATATTCATTTGATAAATTTTAAAGACACATAGTTTTCTTATATTGATTGTATTGGTGAAAGACACTAGGTTTACATCCATTTTTTAAAATACTTCTTAGAAGCCATTGGAAATCTTTGAACAATGAGTACATTTTATTATCCTTAATAAGATGGATTGTTTGAATAGATAATCCAGACATTGAGTTAAATTCTTAGGGATTCTGTACAAGACCTTATTGGTTCATGGGGGGAAAATTTACCATATTTGGATTTCTAATTCAAGAATAGTTATCTTGAATCGATACATATTAATCATTTTGAATAATTTTATGGGTGTCATTGTGGTTATCCAATTTTTTTGAGCGTAAATAGGTGGGAATTTATTAATTTTACATTTACTTGACCAGGAGACACCAAATACAATTTAATTAAATAGATATAAAATAGATAAGGCTAAGAGTTTTCAGAAATTGTATTGGGATCATCATTGATGATCATTGTCTTATTAGGTGAGGAATAATGTGTTATTTATAATCTTTATATAGTCTGGGAATCGTCATTTTGGTATGAAATGAAGGTTATATAGTTGA
Organism: Viscum album; assembly: GCA_963277665.1. NCBI lineage: Eukaryota > Viridiplantae > Streptophyta > Magnoliopsida > Santalales > Viscaceae > Viscum > Viscum album. The sequence continues at coordinate 215,274,362 of OY728158.1, forward strand.
TAGATATTCCCTATTGAGATAATTTAATGAGTTGATGAGGTGGAATATCTGTTGAAATTTCCATAATTGTTCATCTTAGTGCTCAATTTGTTTAAATTGCCAATTTTTATCATGTACCAACTTGATAGTGTCCATATGAATCAATGGGATCATGTTATCCTAGAGAAAAATTATAGGTTGATTCATTTTTTAGAAAAGGTCATGGATAGGATGGATTAGATCTTATATGTAAATATATTCTTTCTTATACATGTTTGATAGGAAAATTTTTGTATTTAGGGAGAAACATGAGAGACTGATAAAAAATATTATAGTAATGTCCCAAACTATTTTAGGAAAACATGTGCTTTCTACTTTATATAGATATAAATACTAATGGTTTAGATAATAATGAACCCTTTTTTATGTACATGACCAATTATTCATTTATTTTGAGTCTAAATAATTCATAGGTATGATTTAGAAGGTTGTAATGGGTTTGGATTGTTTTATATATTTTTTTGTGGTTTGAGGATTCTATACATTTTTTATAAATAATGATTCATCTATAGGAAATAATGAAAGACAAAATAGTGGCATCTGGGTAGGCACATAATTGGATCATGGATTCTCTAATAATATGATGTATGCTTATGAGGTGTGGATATAATATGGGACACTTCATGGTTTTCTCATGGGTTACCAAACCATGCCCCAAAACTATTAATTTCAAATTTATCCTTCCTCAAATATGGATTTGTTTGGAATTATGGAATTTGATCATTATTATCCCCCTAAACACCATAAAATCCAGATATATTTTTCTCACTAGGTGTGAGAGACGACCCCCATTTTCCCAAGAGTGATATTTAGGATAGTGAAAGTGTATGGGTGTCCAGGATTAATCCATAAATACAAATTATTCGTTTTCATTCTCTTATAAAATGAAATTCTCTCAAAAAACCCATAGTTATTTTATTTTATGGATAGATGAAAGAGTTATGAATGTTTTATGGTGAAATTTTGTTTGATATTTTGAATGAAAAAGTGTTGTGAGAAAATATTGAAGTTTTTTTGTTCTATTATTCATTTTTATAACCAATAATATGTATATGGATTGTCTATTGAATCAAATTTATTTTTAACAATGAGGTCTACTACTAATGAAATTTTCAGATGGAAATTTTCGTGAAATACTTGTGTGTTTTTTGATGGAAATCCTGAGTTTTTTTGGGGTGTTAAATTATAGGAAAATTTTTTTGAATCCAAAAGGTCCTGTAGATTATTATTTTATAATATAGATTTTAAAATTGTAGATTTTTTTTATTTTAGGGAATTGGTCTATGTTAAGGGTTTAGATAGTGAATGGTTTGTGGATTTTATTACATAGAATTGTACTACATGGATATCATGAGTTCATTTTTATTATCTTTGATCTTGTGGAATGGGTGTGTTTCACTGGGAAACTGGTATTGGTTACCCTTTGATGGCTTAGTAGATCAATGAGAGAAATCTAATGATTATGAAACTTTCTCTAATAAATTGATGATGTGTGTGGATGCAAAGTTATGGGTATTCTAAATGATTGTAAAAAATATTTATTCAACATTGTAAATGTATTTTTTATAAAATTTTTACTTTATAAATAATTTTATTTATATTTTTTTAAATGTATTTTCCTAGTGGAATGGTCTGGGATGTCACTAGAGAACTTATATTATGTTCAGACTCAACCACTATTTGGATAGTGTTGTGAATTTTTTTATATCATTAATCTAGGAATTGGTGATGTAATGATATGTCATATATTTATTTATTTTATTCTCAAACTTGAGAACAATATGTGGATTTGATCATTGGATATGGTTGGGTGCCCATAATTTATGTTAGTATGGAGTTTTGAGTTTTTTAGTTCTTAGGTACTATTGAGTATGAATTATGGTGTCCACATCTAATATAATATGGTGTATTGTCTTGGTTATGATTTTATTTTAATTCTATACTCATGCGCCGTATATTTTTTATGTTGGTTTATTATATATGTGGTTGGATGATTCATCTTTAAATGGAAAAAATTGTCCCCCAAATTTTCGTGGGTCCTATGGCATCTATTTAATGCCTTTGGTGTCTTCGGGATGTTACTAATGGAATTCTATCTATAAGGATCTAGCCATAAAACATTTCATAATAATATTTTTATACATGAAAAGACATTATTACACATTGAGGGTCTTTTTAGGTTAAGAGTTTTTGAGAAATTAGTACATAAAACCGACATAACATCCCCAAATCACAGATGAGGATACTACTAAAACAATATCCACATTTTCCAAAATATAAAAAATTAATACATATTAATTTTGTGTAATAATCATTATAAAATTTAAATTACATTCCCTCTTTCTCTTATATACCCATATAACCTCCAAAATACATTTAAAAACATTGGATGAGCAAAACAATCTCTGTATGGGATCTATGAAAAGTAATCGTCTGTCAAGTGATAACAAAAAAACCAATAAAAACCATTTCATAAAAACTCATTAACATGTGTGGATAAAACATGTAGTTTCAATGTGGAATTTTTACCATATCAATCATATAATAACCCTTACACATGTAATAACTAATAGGTCTAATCCAATCCCCTGAGTTCCCAATGCATTGGAGGGCTATAATGGGGATCATCCGTCATATCTAGAGCTATAATGGGCTCATACCAACATATATTGAGCTGTTATGGGCTCAAACAAACATAATGACGCCCAAGTAACATTTCATTTTAATAAAGTATCATGAAATAAGAAGAAACCCCTCATTCCATATATTAAAAACAATCTTTCTAAATTTTGTTAAATAGTCTTTTAAAATATTTTTAGAAGAAAACTCCATTACCAAATATAATTGGAGAGATAATTCATATAATGGAATTGATATGTTTATAAACTATAAATAAACTTAATAAAACATAATATTAACATAAATTCATCACACAAATAATCTTAATACCATATAGTGAATAAAACAATAAGGTCAACACAAATATTGGAAGTCGGGTTATTAATTCCCATACATTGTGATTGTCTTACGTCAAACGTGTTTAAAAATAATATAAAATGGGTAAAAGAGTGATAATAATATCTTATAGAAACGTTTTATTTTTTATAACACATTATACAACAATTTATATCATCATTTTACCCATTATTTATTAATATTTTTCTCCTTCCATTGTTTAGGGTGGGTTATTTACATGATTTCCATGGTCGTATTTTATTTTATTTTATTGTCAAATGGAAACGAAATTCCATAAGTGGAATGAAATGATATTAATATTTTTATAGAATATTAAATTATTACTTAACTCATTTTCATAATATGGTATGATGATGAATCATTAGGTAAATATTTAGTGAAATCCATTTAGATCAATTTTTACGGTTCTTTGATAATCACAAACTAGTTTCATTATACATCATTATAGTATGTATATATGTTAACTACATAACATTAAAGAGGATATATAATAAAATTGAATATATATTTCATCCATTAAAATGGTTTTATAACTAGTTTTTCAAGGACGTTATGGAAATTGTAAACACATCATCCACAATTTGGGAAATCGATACATCATGAATGATATTTTTTATTTCAGAATTAGAGGAAGAGGAGAAGAAGAAAGATGATAATTTTTTACATGAACAAGATATAATATGAAATATATATGATTCTGGATATTTCTTACCCCCCAGATATGTGGAGGGTAATAGAGTATATGAAAATAAATTAATTGAAAAGAAAACACGTGAAAATGAAAGAGGATTATTACTTCTTAATATATTCTCCTTGAGATTCTACTAAAGGAATTTGGTATTGGACATTTGGTGTGACCGGAATCTATAGTATGTGTGGAAGATCCTTCTGTAGGGGATTTGGAAGAACATAGACAATAATCAAATCTATTAATTTTTTAGAGGAAGAGGGGAATGAGGGTGGTATTTATAGTGGAGGAGATGTGGATTTCTACATTATTTTAATCATTAGTTTAATATTTTTTCTCAATACTATGAATAATATTGATTTATGTGACCTAGAAATAAGTTTGTATGTGTTCAAAACAAGTGTTATTATATTATTCAGGTATCACTTATGATGTAGTAAAACAAGTATTTATAATTTATCGTAATATATGGCATTTCAATATTCATTAAAAATTCATGAATGTCAGAAAAATACAAAAACATAATCCTAACCATTTTTCAATGTTTAGAATTTAAAAATGAAATCATCTTCATAATAATATTTTTCTAAATAATATTAATTAATTTTTTTAATAAATTAATTATTTATTCAAAAAATAACAATTTTAAATGTATAACTCAATTTATATCACCTAGAAAAAATACTCATGATATCATTATCATATAACGTTATGAAAGTAAAATAAAAATTTGTTTTAATATTCATAAGGGTCATATTACTATTCATATTATCTTTCATAAGGATATATAACTATTCACCAAAAATAATGTTGGTTCCATGAGAACCCAAATAACTAGGTGATCACAATTGTGGATGATCATTTTTTTAAATTCAAAACATCGCAATGGAAAAATTATGCTATAATAGATGGATATAAATATATAAATAAAAAAAAGTTTCATTCATTTCAATTTATTTTTAAAGCTATCGAGTGTTAAAATTTCCCTACTTTCTAGATATTTTATCCCCAAAATTTTTATTTACTTATAAAATAATTTAGGGTGTCTTTCCCTCATAGAATTTCATAATTCCCATGTTGCTTCATCAACCATAGAGTTTCTCCACAAAACCATTACTAGGTGTATTACCAAATTCAATAAAACGTTTTCTCTTTGATCAATAATATAAATAGGTCTCTTTTCATTTTAAAGGTTCTCTTATAGCTGAACTGCTTCTAGGCTCAAAACATGAGATTAATCAAGCACATACTTTATCAACATCAAAACATTTAAAACATTGTGTACCTGATATAAACTCGGAGGAAAATATAATCAGTAGGTGACTGGTCCTAAATTATTTAAGATTTTATAAGTTCTAATAAACCATGGACAGAACTTTTCCTTATTAATAAAATGAATATAATGTCTCCCTAGTGAGATTATAAGAAAAACATGATCACCATCATCAAAAGAAAAGTCTTTCGTCTTGTTATCTGCATAAATTATCTGCCTACTCTGAGCTGTCGTCATGTGTTGTGGGATCATCATTGCTTTCTCAGACACTTCCTCCACTAATTCTGGTCCCATAAACATCCTTTCCCTAACTCCATCCCAAAATTATGGAGTTTGACACTGCTTTCCATTACACACCTCAAAAGGAAGCATTGTTATATTGGAATGAAAGATGTTATTATAATAAAACTCAACTAAAGAGAGATGGTGATCCCAACATATATGGTAGTCCATTGATCATTATAGAATCATATCCTCTATTGTCTAAAACTTTCTCTCAGTATGTTAATAAGACTAATGATTAACATAAGTCCATAATTTTAATTCTATGCCGAACAACTTTTGAAATCCTTTCCAAATGTTAGTAGTGAACCTTGGATCAATGTCAAATATTATGGAAAATGGAACACCTTGTAACATTAAAATTTATTTTAGGTACATCAGAGAATGTTGATCCAAGTACCTAGTATCTCGTATAGGAATTAAATTTACAGATTTAGGCAGATGATCAATAATAACCCAGACTCAATTGTTACCTCGAGAACTCTTTTGTAGTCCCACAATGAAGTACATATATATGGTTTCCCATTTCCATTGTATCAATGGTAAATGCTGAAGCACACCCTTTTGTATCTACCACTATTAATTAACATATTTACATGTCAAACATTTAATGATAAAATATGAAATGTCTATATTCATTCCATCCCACCAGTAATACTCTCAAAAATACTTATACCTCATTGTGTTTCCCGGATAAACTGAAAATGGAGAACTGTGAGATTCACATCAAAATTCATTATTCAACTAAGAATCCCCAAGAGAATATAATATCTTTCCAAAACTAAAAAACAATCATTATCAGGGTTAAATTACACTAACTTACACATTTAAATTAATTCTACCTTTCTTTGTAATTCCTGGTCTACATTCTACACATGCTTAATTCTAACTGACAATAAGGATTGCACTAAAATCTGAAACAAAACATATCTATTTCCTACACCAATGACATCCAATCCAAATTTTTATCAAATTATTTACCTAGGGGTCATGTTTAAATCATATTGTTGATAATGTAGAATTACTTTTACCACTCAATGCATCAACCAATAAGTTTTCATTTCTTGGATTGTAATGAATCATGCAATATTAATCATTGATTAGTTCCGTCCATCTTCTTTGCCTCATGCTTAATTTTGTCTGAGTAATTATATATATCAATCTTTTATGGTCAATATTTATTTTACATATTACATTATACAACTTTTCCACTTAAATGTTTAATGAAAAAATATATGCTTATTCCAAATCCAGTGTAGGTTAATTTAACTCATGGGGTTTTAAGTGACATGACGCATAAGCAATTACATGATCATTCTGTATTAGAATACAACCATGTCCCTTAAAATAAGCATCAATGTTGATAAAAAATTCACCACTTCTATAAGGTAGTGTTAGGACTAGATCATTCACCAATATACATTTCAATTCTTAAAAACAATCATCACATTCTTTTGTTTTGTTGAATTTAACTCCTTTTCGTGTTAACTTAGTCAGTATACTAGAAAACTGTAAAAATGATTCCACAGTCCTCTTATAATATCCTGCCAAACCAAGAAAACTACGAATATTGGTTATATTTTTGGGTCCTGGCCATTCATCAACAACCTTAATTTTAGTAAGATCAACAGTTATTCCATGTTTATAAACAATGTGACGAAGGAAATAAATATGTTGCAACTAGAATTCACGCATGATGAATTTTCCATAATGATTCATTTATATTAATGTTTTAAAAACAACCCTTATATGTTTTTCAAGTTCTTATTTACTTCTAGAAATACCATTATGTCATCAATAAACAAAACCACAAACTAATCCATGATCTAATGAAATATTATATACAAAAGATCCATGAATGTTGAAAGTGCCTTAGTTATCCCAAAAGGCATAAATACAAGTTTATTATGACAATATCTAATATAGAGAACAGTCTTCTGTATGTCTCCATCCTTTATGTGAAATGATGTTACGCTGACCCTTGGAGAACAATCTAAAAATACCATGATCCATAGAGCTGATCAATAAAATCATCGATATGAGGAAACTTATAATTGTATTTAATATTTATGTTATTAAAGGCTCTATAATCAAGGGAAAGAAACATTGAACTATATCAATTTTTGAAAAACAAGACAAGAGCACCCCATAGTGATGTTATTGGCCAGATGATGACTTTATCTAATAATTTATGCAACTTTATTTTTAATTACAGAAGTTCCATTTGAGTCATTTGATTAGGGGATTTAGAAATTATCTTAGCCTCTAGAACTAAGTAAATGGTAAACTCATCCTCTCGATTAGGAATAAAACTTATAAAATCATCAGAAAAAGAATCCATGTATTCATTTACCACTGATACATCATTAATCTGGATAGTATGATTATCTTAAAAAATATTATCAAGATAACATTCATTTTAATATTTTAGCATCTTTTTATCTTCCTGATACGTTATCAATGGTATGAGTTCATTATTGTATGCAAACTAAAACTCATTAAAAAAGAAAAAGAAATTTTTTCTCTGTAATTTTACTCAACATGATAAAAGTAAGTATATCCATACCTAGAATAACATCAAACTCCACTAGAGGAAATTCAATGGGGCTTGAAAGTAAAATACATCTTTAAATAAAGATATGTAGATTCTTATAATTTCATTTTCTCAAAATATTCTCTTAATGTGATTTTACAATGTGTTCTGGTTTCATTTCCTAAGGTGGGATTCACAATTTTTCGAATAATATCTCATAAATGGAGGAATGTGGTGACCCTGAATCAAATTAATCATTTTCAAAATATAAAAAAATAAGCAATGAACCTGATACCACCTCATTTGAGTGTTTAACATCTGTTGAAGTTGTTACAGATGATTTTTCTATAATTTTATTCTTTTAATCATGTGGATTTTCAGCTTGAATGTCTAGCTTCAGACAAACATTATCCAAATGACACAATTCCTTATAATTAAATCATCTTACCATCCGATTATAATTACTTTTCAATTCATTTTCCATGAAATAAAGATACATGTGTCCAAACATTCCAAATCAGTTGCATTTCCCACAATTTACAAGACAATCACTATGATGCTGTTTACCACACTTTTCACAAGGGAAATTGATTTTCGTTCTCCATATTTCATTTATGATCTCCTCCCTAATGCCTACCAACCTAAACAATTATTATTATTTTTATAATAAGGAATATAAGTGTCAAAAAACTCTAGCTCATGTTTTTTATCACAATTAACAAGTTTCTCATAGATTGTAAACCCTCATGATGACAAAAATATTAATAAATATGGTTTCAAACCAGAGTAAAATCTATTAATTTTACTATCAAAATTCTGTGTATAATATGGTGCTTTCTTGGCCAGTATTGTAAAATTCTCTTCATAAGCTTCTATAGAATCCCCATCTTTCTACTTCTCTTCCAAGAATTGTTTCTCCATTCTTAATCTCGTAGTTTTAGGAAAATATATTTCTAGAAAAATTATCTTAAAATCATCGTATTACATAGAGTTAAGATAGTATATTTATCTCATATTCTTATCTTGAGACCACTATTGATCACCATCACCTTCCAAATGATCAATGGATGTTATTTCATTTTGACATTCATAACATCCAATGACATCAAATATCTTTTCTTGAGCATTGATCTATTCTTCGACTATCACTAGATTTGTGGTACCATTGAATAATGGAGGATGTTTCCTCATAAAATGATACATAAAAGACAAGTTTAATCATGTAAGATCATGTTTCTCTCTATCATATATACCACCACTTTTTATCTCTTGATTTGACAGAGCCATTACTGTCACAAACTACTCAGTTCCAATTTCGACCATTCTAGGATACAGATTAGGAAAAATATAAGAATCTTGGTGCCTACCTACTTCATCTTTTTGATATCTTCTATGGAAAATCATTCTGTATGGAAAAATCTTAGATATAGAAACATGGTTATCTTTAAATTCTAAACATTTCAAATAAATTATATAGAAAAAATCATTCATGGTTGTCTTTGAACATAATCTTCATCCTTAATTTTATAAATACCTTCCTTTGATACCATCTCTAAGGAACCATCCTTAAAACATTACATAATCCTGAGTTTTATAAAAGAAAATAAATTCTTACATATTGAGGATCTTTTTAGGTTTAGTGTTTTAGAGAAATTAATATATAAAACATACATAACATTCCATAATCATACATGACGATACTACTAAAAGAATATGCACCATTTCCAAATTATAAACCATAAATCAAATATTATTTCATTGATAAATAACCATAACATTTAAATTTATTCATTATTTATCGTACACATCCATATAACCTCTAAAAAGCTTTTAAAAACACAAGATGGTTAGATAACCCCTTGATAAGAATGGAGGGAATGAAAACATTAGTCAAGTAATGAACTAAAAAATAATAAAATCCATTTCATAAAAAACTCATTAACATGTATTAAAACATAATCTCATATCCTTGCGAAATATTTACCATATCACTCTTAGAATCAACCTTACACATGGAGTAACCAATTTGTCAAATTTGATATCTGGATTACCCAATGCATTGGAGGGATATAATGAGGATCACCTGTCCTATCTTGAGCTATAATGGGATTAACCTAACATTATTTGAGATATAATGGGATAAAAACAACATTAATACGTCCATGGAACATATCATGGTATTAAGATTCATGAAATCAGGAGAACCCACTCATTTTATATATATATAAAACAATCTATCTGAATTTGATTAAAGTCACTGAAAATGATTTTAATAGTAATGTCCCTTAAAAATATAATTTGAGTGCGAATAAATTCTAGAGAATTGATATGTGTATACAATTTAAATAGACATAATAAAACAACATATAAAAAAATTCATCATAGAAATAATCATAATACCACATAATGAATAAAGTAGAAGGTTAACCTATGGATTGGATATTGCGTTATGAATTCCCTCACATTTGGACCATCATACTCCATACATGTTTAAAAATATTATATAATGGTTAAAATACTATTATTTAAATCTTAGAAAAACATATTCATGTTTATAACACCATATATGAAATTTTAATACCAGCATTTCCACCTTTAATTTTTTGTATTTATTTCTTCCATTTTTTGAAGTGAGTTCATTACGTGATATCCATGGCCTGTTTGAATTTGATAATATTATCATATGGAAATGAAATTATAGAAGTGGAATGAAATAATATTCATATTTTTCATGAATATTAAATGAATCCATAACTCATTTTGGATATAGAGTATGATTTTGAATCAATAGAAAAATCTCCAATGATATCCATTTAGATCAATTTTGAGGTTCATTGATAATTATGAAGTAGATTCATTATATAACAAAAAATTATATATATATGTTAACTCTAAAAAATTATAGAGGATATATAATAAAGTTTAAATTCTATATATACCATTAAAATGGTTATCTAATTAGTTTGTAAGGAAGTAATAGAAAATGTAAACACAACATCCCCAATTGTGGTAAATGATAAATCATGAATGGTGTTTTTTTACATTAGATTAAGATGAAGAAGAGATAATAAATTTTAATGTTTTTTAAATGAACATGATTAAATAAAGTATTTATATTATTCTGTAGATTTAAAAATATCTCGATAAGGGGAGGGGAATAGTGTATATGAAAATTATGGAATTGAAATGAAAACACATGAAAATGAAAAAGGATTCTTACCTAATGATCTTTTCTCTTTAAGATCCTTCTTATAGACTTTGGTTTTTCCTTTTTTTTGATTCCACAAAGTGTTTAATGTGGGGAAGATCCATTAGATAAGGATTTGTGAAAACATAGGCAATTATCAAGGCTTAAGAGGTCTGAGAGGAAGAGGGGAATGAGGGTGGTATTTATAGTGGAGGAGAGGAGGGGTTTTACAATATTTTAATCATTAGATTTTTTTTAAAGACTCTTAATAGTAATGATTAATGTGACCCTTAATAGCAATAAGTGAATGAGATTTAAAACTAAGTGTTATTACATCATCCTTTCGTCACCTATGATTCAGAAAAACAATTATTTTTCATTTATCATAATTTATCATAATTTATTATTCATAAAAAATTGAGAATTTCAGAAAAATACCAAAAATACATCCTAACCATTTTAGGATGTCTAGAATTAAAAAATGAACTCAATTTTTCTAAAATAATATTATATGTATTATTAGTTATTTTTTTTTATAAAATCACAATTTATTCAGAAAATATCAATTTTGAAACTCTAACAGATTTTATATCACTTAAAATATTAACCAATATCTCATTATCTTATATTATTAAGAAAAGAATATAATAATATGATTTTACTTTTCATAAGGGTCATATTACTATTCATATTACTATTTATAAGGACATGCTACTATTCCCCCATAATCAAGATGGTCCCATCAGGACCCAAATAACATACTCATCACAACTGTAGATTACCATTTTTCGAGATTCAAAACATAAAAGCAGGGAAATTATGTTTTAGTGGATATTAAAAACTATATACTTATTAAAGATTACTAAATTTCAATTTATATTTAGAACCATAGGGTGTTATAGTGTCTTCTCTTTAACTCTTTAATCCAATGTGGTGGGGTAGTATGTTATATCATGGATTTTATAAAATGGTTATTTCCTGTCATTTTTAAAATGATCAATCCAATGAAATGAAGGATTCATTATTCATCAATTTTAACATCCTTTATACTCCAAATGTTTCAATTGGTATATTTATAAACCACGATCTATTTTATTAATTTGGATAGTTTATGGAATGATATAGGATTGTTATTTTTGAAACCTAACATTTCTACAGGTTGATTAAATGATGGTTAGATGAGGAATGATTTTATTTTATAAGATAATATATAATTATAAATAATTAATATGAGATGTTTTTGGTTAGATAAATACCTATTATGGTTTGGGTATTTCAAATGAATCTAATTTATTATATATGATTGTATATCTAATGAGATAACAAAGAAGGGACATGCATAATTTTTTCAAAATGTTATGGGAGTATACTATTGGATTTTTTCACAAAAAATAGTCAAGAAATTATTAGATTAGTTCAATACAAAAAAAATAAAAAATTATGGTTTGTTCATAAAATTAATGGTGTCCATGATTGAATTTGTTCATACTACATATCATGAATATCATTAGATTTGTTTACAATATAAAACAACGACAAGCCCTAATTTTTCCACAATATAATGTCTTGATATGCTTGAATTTTTTCTAAATATAAATCATAAACATTATTAGATTTGGTAAAAATATTATGTGAGGAAATTACTGGATATTTTCATAAGATAACATGTGGACATAATTTAATTGTTTACTAATTTGATGTTTTCTTATTTTTACGGTTGTCACAAAATCCTTATAAATTAATATTTGAAATGCATGTTATATTTCAATATGTCTACTATTATTCCCTTTGGATCATGTTTAGTGTATCCCACAAATAAACATCATAAAATTATTGTTCATTTTAGGTTATGTTTCCTTTTATAATTACACATTTAAAACAGTTATTATTTTTTATTCTGTATAAAAACATATTTCTATTTTCTTCATGTTTTTATATATGCTTATGATTTAACACTTGATGAAATCTCAGTAAGTTTTACACAATATTGGGTTTATTTATTCATCCATTTATTATGCTTTCATTAATTCAGTTATAAATATTAACATAACCAATTCTTTGTGGAAAAGGTATTCTAGTTTGGTTTAACAATGGAGAAATGATAAAAAAATTAATTAAATAATATACTTATTAACCTGGTCCTCATATTAAATATACCATTAATTATTTTGATTTTATGATTATTTCTGATATTTAAAGTTTAACTTATGAATATTAGGTAATATAATGATATATTCATCTCACATTGTATCAAATAACTTGTTTATAGGTTGTTAACGTAGCACTGAATCATATATTTTGGAGTAGGGAGAATTTGTCGGAATCATAACATGGTTTAGTTATTTGTTATAAATTAATTTATATGTATTGGGGGATTATTATTATAAATCCTTATTTAGAGAAATATTGATAAATCAAAAATATATTTATGTGTATGAAAACAATTATAAAATTAAGTTAAATATAAAGTATATACATTACTAAAAATTATTACCATATATGATATTTCCATGTGGACGTAGTTGTGGAAGTAATTCCCTTAGTGGTGATCACCAATTAAAAATAATAGTTGAGTTTCAACTTGATCATCAATGAGTGCATGATGATTGGTATTAAGCCTAAATAATTTCACTCATACTCAAAAGGCATATGATTTTAAAATTCCATCAAACTTTTTGAACTCTTATAAGGGAATTTAATATATTAGAAAACGTAAAAGAAAAATAGCCATGGAAAACCATTGTTCATGTAATGGAGTGTTATTTTGATCCATTATTATTGTAGTTGAACCGAAATTATTATTCGTGGAAATTAAGGTGTTATTATAGAAGACATATTACATTTGAGTTTTGTTATTTATATGATCATTTAGTCTTATATTATTGGATATTTTCATAAACCTCTTTTCATTATTTGGTTAGAAGTTGGATCATTAAAATATATTAATGAATGTTTTTTCCATTGATACACCTATAATAATTTTTTTAACAATATTTAGAAAATATTTTTTTGATAAATAAATTACTAAATCTATGGCCATTTTATGAGAAAGAATGTGTCTCAAAGTATTTATATTTTGATTTTAAAATATCAAAAAAATAAACATATCATGAGTTTCTTATGGGCCTATTAGATATTTACATTTATATGGGATTGTTGTTATTTCACAGGTAACTTGTTTTTGGGTGGGGGGATGCAACACCCTGATATTTTTGAATATTTTTCCATTAAATAAACATTTTATCGATAACTTATCTCACATGAAATATCAAACTATGTCAAATAATGACATGTTTGACAAATATTATTTCAAAAATATTAATAAAAAATAAAATAAAAAAATTAATCAATTAAAAATGTATATAAATAAGATTAAGTACACGTAATGTTTTTAATGTAAAAATTTAATTAAATGAATTTTTTCACTTATATTTATTTTTTATTTAAAAAATATTTATAAATTTAATAATATTAATTTGAAAAGATAAAATAAATTTTTTGGATTTAAAATTTCAATATAATATTTGTATTAATAGTTTTATTCTTCTACAACAATAGTTTTTTTGGTGAACCATGAAGAAAAAACCATTTTACTAATGTTATGACTTTTAGGAGATTATCATAATAAAATAATGGTGTAAACATTGATATAAAAAAAATATTTTTAATTTATTAAAATTATTTTAAAAATAATATGTTTAATTTATAAATCAAATGCCTAATTTTCTAAGAAATTTAGTAATAATTCAGTGTAAAAACACTTTTAATTTGATTGATTAAAAACATTTTTTTTCATTACTTGTAGAAATTAAATATAAAAAAATTATTTTCATATTTATTATTAGATTCGTAATAGTATTTCACATGGTCAATATAATTTATTTCCTAAAATTTAATATTATTAGGAATACATTTAGTTACCTCAATAAAGTAAAAACTCTTATTTTTTGTAAAATACATTATAAACATTGAATAATTTTTTTCTTCTATAAAAATTTAATATCATTTTAAAATGAATATAAAATATAATTTTTAAACATGCATAAAAAAATATTATCAATCACACAATTGATAATCAATACTAAATAAGACTATGATGTGAAAATCATGAAAATAACATGTTCTAATATGTATAAATATTGAATAACTAAAAATTAATTAATTTTATATTATTTAGAAATTGAGTTAGATTATATGGGTCATATTTTTTGGTTAATAATGATAAACAATTTTCAATGGGTTTAATTACATATAAAGAAAAATAAGATTATAATGTTAATAAATTGTTACAATGGTACAAACCAAAATGGTTAATTATAAAAATCAGGTTATAAAATGATTGGAAAATGTTAAGAACTTGTGAGAAAATGAGTGATTGATTCCTGAAAGAACACATATTACCACAATATTTTTTATTTCTCACATTTTTTAACCAATTAATCACAAAAAATTTTATTATATCATTTAAAACGTTATTGATATTTAAAAAATAATTATTTTTGGCTAATAAAAGAGTATAACAACCAAAAAATGTATCCAAAAATTTAAAAGAAATATCAATACGAAAACACTAACCCAAAATTTACTCAAATCCCACCAAACATTCAAAAGGACATTTTCTCTCCAAATGACCAATTTAAGGTTTTATTCAATGGATAACATCTAATATGAGAGGTAATTTTCTCTACCAAACTCTTAGTTTTTTTTCACATTTTACTCCTTAAAATCATTATTAACCCTAAATGAATGTTGTAATCAGTATTATTATAATTTTGAAATGTTATTATACTAATTTAATATCACATTTCATGATTTATTCAATAATATTTGAAAAATAAATTCTTTTTCGGGCCAACGTGCGGACGAACACCTCCATAGTGAGTGTGTCTTTTTCCAAAACCACCTTATATGGATTTTACATATAATTTTTTTTAAAAAAAGATTTAATAATTTTATCCAAATTCATTTTCCGAAATCGTAATTATTTTATTTTTATACCCCCTTCCATTCAATGAATAATGAGAGTGTACCATTTGTGTAATGGATACTACAACATCCATGAAACAATATAACACGATTACTATTATAGACAATAATTTATGAATATAAAATTTATTTAATAAAAAAAATTATCAAAATTAGTATATTAAAATTATGTAAATATAATAAAAAAATTATATGTGTGGTATTAACAATAAATATCCCTATTAATCTTCACCACATTAAATGAGTATATTGAGGATACATTATTTATTTGATTACATTTTAGGAAAATCCTTTGGAATTGTATATATCATGTTCTAATAGAATATTTAAATTTATAAAATAATAAAATTCCTAATTTTATGAATATATTATGAAAAAAATTTATAACATTAAATGTAATAAGTAATATTCTGATAAATCTATCTAACCACCTCATGTAACCACAATATCAAAAAACTATTTAACCAAAAAATGAAATTCTAATAAATATATCTCTAAAATGATAATTATATATAGAAATGGTTTATAAAATTCATTTTAATATAAATGATGTTATTATCTTTCACATTAGGGATAAAAAATAAACATGGACATGAGGTTTGGGTTTTTAGAACATAATATCCTTTAATTGAGATACAATTTATATTCCCCACACATGTCATTATAGTTTATATTTATTTTATATGTATTTATTTTAAAGTAATTTTACGTAAAATATATTTTATATGCAAACCCATATCATTTTTTACATATTAGGGGTTTTCAATTCGAAATTGGAAGATGGTGTAAATGTTTTTGTGAAATCAATTCACATATATTATTTTATGATTGTTCTACTTGGTTATATTAAATATTTGATGGGATGATAATTATTTTTTATTTTATTATTTTATATTTTCAATTTTTTCATTGGATTTACATATATAACGCAAGTATCCCTTTTAAAATATCCATTTACTCATGAATTATGGTATTAATGGGAGATTTTGTTGACTCAAATGCCCTTTATTTGTGTGAAATTGATATTCCATGATCAATATTATTATTATTATTATTTATTTTTTATATTTAATATTTTAAAATATATTTCCTCAATTTAAACATATAAATTTTTTTCATCAAAATATTTTTTCTCAATAGATTTATTCTTAATAAAAATGTAATTTTTTACTATAAAAAATAATATCCATTAAAGACATTTATTAAATTATTTCAATGTTTTTTATTATTAGATATTAGCAATTGTTATTTTTAAATACATATTTGTAAATAATAAGGTTACCTTACTATACATTATTTCATGTTTTCAATGTGAAATTTTAAAACGTATATTCCTGATGTTTTTAAAATAACGTTATTTAAAAATTTTAATATAGGGTTTCCATCCATTCATAAGAAAATGTATTGTCATACACTAAATATTTCAGTTTTATAATAATTATTAATTTTAAAATATTTACTTCTGAAAGTTATTTGGAAAATATAATAATATTAAAAAAAATTTCCCATTTTTGAAACATTTATATCTTACTTGAGGATCCATTTTTGTTGATTATTATTTACAAGTAAATGTTTTCATATTGCTTTCACATATTTTTTTTCTAAGATACTTTCATCTCAATTAAGAAAGAAATAATATGTTTCTTCATAAAATGTAATTTTGTCAATGGCATTGAATTTAAATTTTTGAAAATGATATTTAATATGGCCCAAAATTTCATTATTTATGAGTATGGTTTGTTTTTCTAACCACTATTTTATAGTTTATATATATATATATTACATCCATTATTCATTTTTAAGTACCCATTAAAAATTTAAAAATATTTTTCTTAATAAATTTAATTTTTAATGATTTTGAAATAAAAAGGAATCATTTTCATAACTTTCAGAATTAAAAGTTTAATTTTATAAATGAATTATGGAATTTATAAAGGATTTAAGGGAATGTTATTATATGATAAAATATTTAATATATTTAGAATCTACATTATTTTATGAAATTTTTATTTTGATAAACATTTACTATTTTAATGTATTGTTTTTAAAAGTTTTATCTTGGTCAAAGTATTAAATATTGATGAAAAAAATTAAAGGGGTTTTCAAGACATTCAAATTGAGGAATTTTTTCTTAGTTTTCAATTTTATTTTTTAATGAGTTAAAAATGTTATTTACATATACAATAACATCCATAATGTTTAGTATGAAAATATGAAGATATGAATAGGCTACTAATAAAAATCTTTCTCTTAATGTCTTATATAATACTGGAGGAATTTTTTTCAAGATACTCTTTTATTTTTATTTGGATAATTATGTGATGTTTAATGTAGGAATGGTTTCATATTATAATGGAAATAAATTTATGGATGATTATTATGATATGGGTAGGGTCCATAAAAATTCCCATGAGGCTATTCTGTCTTTTTAAATTCCTTTAATTCTTTAGTTATGAATTTGTATATAATGATGCAATGATTATTTAATATTCATTTATTTTTTCAAATATGAAATGGTGTAAATGATTGGATTTTATCACAACATAAATAATATAAATTCATTGATTTTTTCTCAAAATAATGTGTACACATTCTTAGATTTTATAAAAATATATGTTTCAGACATGATTATATATTTTTTTCATAATATAATATTTAGACATGCTTGGATTTATTCAAGACATAACGGAAGAGCATACATGGATATTTTTAAAACATTAATGGTTTAAAATCATGGATTTTAACACATAACAAATAATGGACATACATGTATTTTATAACAACATAAATGGTGTACATTCACAATTTTTTCATAACATAATGGTTTTAAATACATTTTTTTATAATATTATGTTTTTATAGAGTTATATTTTTTACATAATTACATATCATGATATGTTTCAATCATATAAAATGTGTTTATTTTACATTGACCATTCCACTTGGACCGTGATTATTTTCTCACAAACGTTTACCATGTAAACTGACTATTCAATTGAAATAAATTGTCTTTCAATCATTATATTTTGAAAATATCTATCATTCAATATTTTTTTTAATATGATATTTTCCCTACTCACGTTCCCTCATATTTTTATGATCCACCCCAAAGAGAAATGTTTTTTTCCCAATTTGATGATTATTTGATATCACCCAAATATTATGTTTCAATTTAATAGGTTATAAATATAATTATAACCTATTATGTGTGAAGATGAAAGTATATTTTGGTTGAATTATAGAATAATGTGGAAACGTATCATAAAAAATTCCTCTTATATTGGTGATTCTCAAATAAAATAAACCCATCTTCCATATGAAGTTTTGATTATTTTCGGGATGTAATGTAAAAAATATGTAATGTATACGAAATAAATATTGATTAATATCATTTTTAACCAAGGAAAGGCATTAAAGAAAAGGGTTTTTTTACAACAGATCATGGGGGTTGGTCTCAGATAACTAATATTTCATATCAACTTGACAATAGTGGAAAATTTTTTAAATATCAATATTAGTCAATTTAATGGTAATCTAGTAGGAATAATTTACATAATACTTTTAATTAATGAACTTGTGCATGGGTGAGGCATTCAGTTGATCATTATTTTCATTATTTTTATTCATTTTCCACTTTATATCTCTTGATTATACATGTTATTGATATAAATATCATAAAAAATGATGAATTACCCCATTAAATTAAGATACATAACTCCATGATTATATTAACACTATCAAAATATATGAAGTATAATAATCTCTCCTCAAAGAATATATTCAATCTATTCTCCAAAATAAACTATTGAAACATTATTATGGTAAAATATCTTGATTTTATAAAATATATTCTATCAAATTAATATAAATTAAAAAATATACTATTTTATACATAAAATAGTTTATCTGGAATCACAAAATACACCATTTTTAACTTGTGTTTCATGTAACATCGATTTCCTTTGATGCCTTATGTTACACTCAATAATGACTCTTATGAGACAATACTAAACTAGTAATTTTATTATTATATTTACCACATAGAATTTTGGATTGTGGGAAAAATGAGATTAACTAAATTAATAAACTATAATTTACACAGGTTTATAATATTAATTTACTGGTTACCAATTATTTATAAATGAAAATAATGATAAATTTAATATGATGGTAATGTTTTTAAGGAAAATTGTTTTTTTACTGGAATGTAATTTTATCTTAATAAATTAAATTAATCACTATTATTGAAAGATATTAAATTAAATTATATTTATTATATTTAGTATAATGTTTTGAAATTAATAAAATATGTTTTACATGTTTAATAATATAATAAATTGTACTTAATGTATAAAAAGATGTATATTTTTTATATTTTATCAAATAATAATATGATTTGAGAGAGTAATATCAAAATTTTCATTGGTTTATTTTTTTTTAATTTCTCTATGAACTTTCCCATTTTCATGAATATTAAATATTACTGTATTTTAGTTGAAAAATTATTTTTTCATAATTTTTTCATTGTCAAATTATATTTTTAAATGGTTTTAAATAATAATTAGTTTAGTTATAAAAAATAAATCCATTTTATGATACTTTAATAAATTTAAAATAGAAATTGGGTATAAAAACCTTTCAATCTTTCAATATTTTCTCATTAAAACCCGATGTCTCATATTAATTATATGAATCATTTTAAATTAAATTCTACCACTTATATGTTTGTTATTTAGAATAAAGGATTATAAATTTTTAATTAGAATTATTTATAATTTATATTAAGGTATAATTATTTTTCATACAACAAATATTAATTAAATAAAATTTAATTAATTATAGTGATTAAGGTAAGAATTATTTTACTTATACGTTAAATAATAATCATAAGGGGCCGAATGTCCTATAAACATGTCCAAAATGAATTTTATGGATATATATCCACAATATCTTTAATTGAATCAATTTTTTTCTTCATGCGAGATATATTATATAAGGGAGACCACCCAATTGTGTTTACCTGTTTATAATTTCAAGAATGCTAATCCTCATCTACTATAAAGAGGCTCTCTCCCCCATCACATAGTTACATATCTCATGTGCTTTTTTCTACTAAAAAACCTACCAAAATAAGCTAAATAATATCTCATATTATCATAGAATCCTCACTTCATTCAGAACAAAATATTATTTTAGTGAAAACCAAAAGCACTGACTTGATGAAGTGGGATCATTCATCAACAATCACTTTTGTTTTATTTCATTTTACACTCATTCAATTATTAATAATCCATTATTTTATAATAACCTAATAATCCAGAATATACTGATATATTTTTATGCTAAAGTTTCAACCTACACATCGATACATTTTAATCAAAAGTGTAACTAAATCATAGTTCTTGTGTAGGACAAACAACCACCTCAAGAAATAATAACCTTATTATTAAATTTACCACCTATTATGGTGTGAAATTATGATGGGAATTCTATGATTTATATGATATATATTATTTATAATGTATTAATACTTCGAGAATTATTTCATAACACATAAATATATGATTTACATAATCTATAATTACGTTAGTATTTTTATGGACACGTGGACAACTTCCTCCTAAAAAATATTTGATAAGTTTACAAAATATAAAAAATATATTATGTATGGTTTTAAAAACACTTTTGATATAAATTACATATTTATTATTTTCATGACATAATTGTATATCGAGGCACATAACATATCATTTTAATACTCCAATTTCACAAACTAAAATATTGATAACTTCATTCATGGATGAGTGGAATACCTCCTCCTTCAAATGATGTGATTATCAATTTTTAATCCCTACATCATAAGAATGATATATATAAGTATATACATAAATACATAGTGATTTTATAAAAAATTGTTTCCTAAATAAATTAGTATTGTATTATTATATTATATTATGAATATAAAATATATAAAGAATACCAAAAATGATTCATTTAGTTACTAAAAACTATTACATTAATTAGTATTGAAAACAATTGCAAATATAAATATTATAATTGGACAAAAAAAATAATATCAAAAAGCTAAAATGGAAAAAATATGGATTTCCCCATTATGCTAGAATCATCTCCCCTATTAAAAACACCATAGGGACGAGTTAAAATATTAATAAACCAAGAAAAATTATCGAAAGAATGAACATTGAGAGTAATTTAGTTGGATATATAGGGGAAATAATTGAGTATATATATATATGATGTAATGTAACTGTTGGAATAGTAATTTGACCATTGGAATACTAATGTTACATTTTTGAATAGTAACATGACCATTAGAAACGTAATTTTATTTCAAATAATAAATTTCAATTAAAATATTATTTGTCATAATTAATTTATTTAAATATCAATTTTATAATTCCAAAAAATAAATATCATGATTAATAAATTCAAATAAAATATAATTTTTTATAATAAACTAGATTTTAATATATTTTGTAAAAATAATTAATTTTATATTAAAAATTAAAATTACTTATTTTAGAAAATAATTTTGATAAAATTAATATCATTTCTAAATCATCAGGTCGAAATAATCCATGATAGATTTTTTTTGGTAATTTTAAGATATACTATTATTTTTAGGTGAATAGTAATAATACAATTTTTGGCGTAACCGGTGTAACTCAAATTATGTCATTCATGATGTAATAATGATGTTATCAGTTCTAAAACTTTAGGCTCTCTAGTTGAGTATTTAATTTCATAAGTGGTTCATTAAAATAAAAAAATTTCAATTTCCAATCCTAAAAATAAATTTCCCAAACCTAAAGTCATAATTGATTCTTCAAAATAATAATAATTCTTTCCTTCCACTATTATTTTTAATAAAAAACTAAATTATAATTTTAAGGAGGTTCTTATACTAATTATTTTTTATTAATATGTTATTTATAATTTCAAAAATTCACTATTAAAAGTCTGAATATTGATATATTATTTTTATTCATTATTTTATTCCTAAATAACCCTCTTCTCAAGTATAAATAACTCCCCACACTCTCCTAAATAAATTTAATACCATACATTATATATCATTTCTCAGAAAAAAACACACACTTAATCCTCTTAGAATCCATATTATTATTCTTGTGAAATCAAACTCCAATAACCAGGCAGTTATAGTGTCGTAAAAGGGAAACCTCACCAAGGAGAGAGTAAGTATCAATCAATACTTCCCTATTTTCTTCGTATATGTATTATCTTTACACTTTTCCATTCAAAACCATATACTAAATTTATTATTATATAGTAAGATAAAATTATATTAATGATTTTAACATTCATTGATTATCATAATTATGAATAATATAAATTCCATACCTTCCATTCCACTCATTTGATAATATCCCGTTAAAGGTTGGTTAACCACCAATATAGACATTTCCAAAAAAAGTCATATAACAACATTTATGGATGTAAAAAATGAAATATATATAAAATAATAATATGTGTATTTTCAGGCATTCTATTCTTCTAGAATTAATTATAGCTAATAAAATAGTGAAATTGTGTCAAAATGAAATTTTTTTAAGAAAAACCTGACATTAAAAAGATTCAATTTCATAAACATCAATCAAGAAATATAATAAAATAAGAATTATTGATAAATATGTTTATAAATTATCATAATTATCTTCTAGATAACTTTATTAGTAAACAAACATTTATTATTCAGGTGGCATAAATGTCACGACCCGTCCTCGGGGCCCGTGCTGTGACTACCCCATGCCCGCCTTCCATAGGCCAGGGACTGGCGACTAGCACCAAAGGCGTAAATCTTGATAACTGGGAAGGAATTTCCTTTATAAAAGTAAAGAAAACACCACAGAGTGAAAGCGGAAGTAAAACAGTAAGTACAAAGAGAAGTGCTGAAAGGTAAATGGGACAGAATACAAACCCAAAACAAAGTAAAACTAGAACTGAACAAAGCACAATAGAAAAAGACAACACCTAGAAGGATGAAAGAGGCTTCTGGGTCGTCCTCCTCGGATCCTACCTGAAGGGTAGGTACAGATGGTGCAGCTCCTGGATTGTCCACCATTGATCCTACCTGAAGGGTAGGTACAGATAGCCTCCATAATGCTCTCGCCCGTCAACCTCCTCCGAGTGTCGTCTCGCCGTGAATTCCACCTCCGGATACTGACTCGACGTGTGGTCCACCTTCGGGTACTGACATGTCGTTTGGTCCACCTCCGGGTACCATCCAGTCCTCGAACACTCGGCCTCCATCGGCGCTACCCGTCATCTGCAACCAACACAACGAGGTGCGGGCATAGCCCGTGCAGGGGTGAGTATAACGATACTCAGTAGGGACCCCGAGACCCTCAAGGTCTCACTAAACCAACATGGATAACCACAATGAAGATCTCAATAGATAACCTCTACTTAGGTATATGCCATTACATTCACCTAAGTTATCAAGTAACACATATCAATCATGAAGAAACACAAATATTATGAAATCAACGGATAACCACTACCCAGGTATATGCCTATACATATACCTAAGTTATCAAGTGACCCATCTCATTCATGAGGTAAACACAAAGGTCAATGATTCAGCTCAAACCATGCTTTTTATTATCGAAACCATAACTGCTGAAGAGCTCCGTCTCTGGAGTGTACAGTGGTCTTGTCACGACTTCGAGGTACTGCTCACTAAACTAAGACTGCTGAGGTACTCCTCCTGTCGAGTACCATGGGCCAGCCACCCAAACACAGTAGTGCTTCCTGCTGGGGTATGCCACCCAAACACAGTAGTGCACACCCCCTAGTAGCCTACAGAGGTACTCTCCCGACGAGTACCACGAGTCTACACTGTCACATAGGTAGTGCTTTGTCTGCCATGGGTATGCACCTCACAAAGTAGTGCTCCGTCCAATGGGCTAGTCGACTCACTCCAAGTCATGTCGGTCAAGTAGTCGTCAGGTCTTAGTCGGCTACACGGTCTCTGTACTCTGCTCACTCGTCTCTGGGAGAGTCCGCTCCACGAGCTACAGGTCGATAATCCAAATATCTCAAAGTCCCACGAAGAAGTATCTCAAAGGACCGCCTCGTCATAGGGGTCTCAATGAAACAGACGGTGCGTCAATCGGACGGCCGGTTTGTGAGTTATTAGCCTTTTCGTCCCAGGGGCCCGGTTGGTTTCGTGAGCGAACCAACCCGGCCGTATCTCAACTGTACCCTAAACACTCATAGGGTATACTCATAGGGACCGTTTCTAAAAGAGATCACCAATGCCGCTGACGGTTCGTCAAACGGACGTCTAGGCTGAAAGATAGCAGCTTTTCCGTTCCAAGGGCCCGGTTGGATTTTGGGTACAATCCATCCCGGCCATTATCCAACAGCAACCAAATCTAGGGTGATGTATGCCAAAAGTTCTGTCTCATCAAGATGAATTCAACGAGACAAACGGCGCATCAATCAGACGCCCGGTCTGTGAGTTATTGGCTTTTTCGTTCCAGGGGCCCGGTTGGTTTCGTCAGCGAACCAACCCGACCACACTTCAATGACATCCAAAACTCGAGTGGAGTAATCCAAAAGATCCTTCTCACTTAGAGGAATCCACCAAAGTCGACGGTACGTCAATCGGACGTCCGTAGCTCAAGATATGAGCGTTTCCGCTCTGAGGGCCTGGTTGGTTTCACGGACGAACCAACCTGACCAAACCCAAAGTATTCCGAAACCATTGGTGTAGTATACCGAAACGACCGTCTCGATCCAAGGATCGCATCGCCATGGACGGCATGTCGTTCAGAGGCCTGTAGCTCATGTTATGAGAAAAGTATCGAAAAGGTCCAAAAACGGGGGGTCTAGGCTCGGACCGACCCGGTCCAACCACCCCATGGGTCGGCCCGAACCAGGTCGACCCTACCCGAGTCCGGGTCAGACCTGTCCTGTGCGGCCCGACCTAGTTGCGACCCGGTCCGAACCAGCGGGTTGGCTCGGCTCGGCTCGGCCGAGCGGCCGAGCGAGGGAAATCTGAGGGCGGGGGCGCGCTGCCCCCACGTGATGGATCCGCGGCCCCGGTTGGGGCCGCCTCTCGCCAACGGATGCGGCAGCCGCCCGCGTCCCTGCTTCGGTTACGCGCGGCCACGGAACCGCACCCCACTACCGCAGCTTCGGCTGCGGCGGCTCCGTCCGGCGCCGCACTGGGGTGCCGCTGGTGGAGTCCGCAGGCCACCGGAGTTGCTCCGGTGGTCCGATTTCATTCCCGTCTGCGCCAGAGGTCCTCCCAGGACCCGACCTTCGCAGCAAAGCTTTCAAATTTCCCTTGCATCCCCGTATGTTGTCGTCCGACAATCCGCACGTCAAATAACAAAACGCGCCATCTTCGTGGTTCTCCGGCGCGATGCGATGGCGCCGTGCCCCTTCGCCGTGGCCCGAATCCGTCCGCGGATGTCTTCGGGTTTCTATGACGCGGCACAACGGCGCCACACATTCTTTGCCGCATGTTTCCGCGCGGTGCGACGGCACCACGCCATCACCGTTTCAATCCACAAAGGAAACCCACAAGGATAAGGAGGAGGGTCGGCCGTGTTTGTGCGGTCCGGCCCCCTCTCGTTAATTGATAGAAAATGGTCATATTTCATGAAGATCATCAAGGTAATAATCACGAACAAATTAAACAAATAATCGTCAACATCAATCCGCATGAACGAACGATCCGTGGATCAACCTGGAATTGGTTGGTCCGCGCTCGTCATTCTTTTCTCAAAAGATAATAGGACACCAAAATAAATTCCCCTACCTCATGGGTCATCGAGCGAGGCTTCGTCGCAGATTTTCTCATCGCGGAAGAAAGCGTCGCGGGAAGGGGATCATCGATGTCACATCGTCGATCTCCGAGGATCCGGCGTTTTTTTCGACCTTCGTCGGAGGGCAGCGTTCTTCATTGGCGGCGATGCGTTCTTCGCGTTCTTCGTAGAAGTATGAAGAACTTCAAGCCTTGGATCATTCTCCCAAAATCCACTCGACAAGCTAACCCCCCAAACAAAATAAGTGTATCACTTATTTTATTAACCAAGTCATAGGTTTTCATTTAATAATATTAAAACAGTTAATTCAATTGAATTAAATGCAATTATTTAATCCCACAAATTTAATAGGGGCGTTAATAACATATTAAACACAAGGGTTGACTTGACATTAAGTGGGGGTGTGGGTGCATTACTTAGAGGAAAAAAAATGGTGGGGCTCATGCGGGCCCCACTTCAGAAAGTTCCTACCAAGAGGGTACGATATTTTGGATTGCACCCTATTCGCTTCAACCCAGCTTAAGTAGTTTTAAGTGGCTTTATGTGGCTTTAAGTGAAGTAAAATAAAGTCGTCGCACCACTTTATTTTATTTTCTTCACTTAACCCCCAAAAATTAAAAACCACACCCGAGCAAACGCAACTCTGGAAAAGGGGGTTGTAAGAAAATACTGGCACTGCGATTCCATCGGTGCACTCGAAATTCGATTCTGAGCACCGGTTCAGAAGTTAGAAAAACCCGCTCGTTCATTCACTAAACGTACCCGAGCTAAACTTCGGAAAATGATTCCGGGCACACCGGGCCTCGGAATCATGCACCATCAGAAACAGCGTTCTTGTAAAATCCCAAAGAAAATATAGAAAACAAATTTCCCTTGAAATTTTCCGGGTCTTTACATTACTCCCACCTCAGGGATTTACGTCCTTGTAATGCTTTAACACAAACTAGGGTCACAAAAGCGGTACTGAGCATGCATCTGAGCCTCCCGCTCTCATGTGATCACCTGGAGGTTCCCGTACTGCCAGTGAAAGCGCACCTAAAGAATAGACCGTTCTCGTAGGATCCACCCCTGTCGATCGTCGATCCCCACTAGAACCTCTGTGAAAGTCACCCCATCGCAATCATCCAACTCCTCATGGTCGATGATATTCGAAGGGTCGAGCATGTATCTCCTCAGTTGAGATACGTGGAAGTCACCGTGCACCTGGTGCAAATGAGATGGATGGGTCAAGCGGTAAACCATCCATCCTACCTAGCTGAGGACCTATGAATGGTCCACTAAACCTCAGAGATAATTTGCCACCTTGGCCACATCTCCGTAAACCTCGTCGAGATGAGACCCGTATAAGGTCGTGATCGTCATCTTCGAACTCTAGAGGTCTCCAATTTCTGTTAGAAATGAAACTCAAACAACTGCTACCACGAGGGTATGGTTGTCCGACTCAAGAGTGATCGGTCGCACCCTCCTATGAAAGAGTTTATCCTGTGCTGTCTGGGGTTTCCTTTTCGCCAAGCAAGGAAAAATCATCCCGACATCGTAGTTAAACCACAACCTTTTTTCCTAATACAGTCAATCTGTGTATGAACTCTGGATCCAATCCATACTAAGACCAATTTTGTAAGGCCTCGACGCTGCCACCAAGATATTCCAACCTAAACTCTCGCCTCGAGGGTCTAACCACACTGTCGGCATAAGTGTGATTATCGAGTCTCCTCCCAAGGTATCTCCAGACGTGAGGGTCAAGTCAATGGCTTACCAGAAACTCTAGGTCTGGGACAAGATCTGTGAAAGCAAGGAATGATTCATATCGACGTCTGTTACTACAACAACTAGTAGTAGACATAGACTGTCCCTTGATTCATTTTTAGAGCCATTGGGTCACACTCCTTGAACGTATGCAGCCGCACTCTTCCTCCTCCCTCCAGCTCCCTGAGCCTGGCGGGGATAATAAATGCGGGTGGTTGGAGCATGTTAAGATGTACACCACCTCATGCTGATCTCCTAGCCCTGCCTCCACATCTTCCACATCGCAGACTCATCTCTCATTAAAGGTTCATTTTCTTGAAACATTTAACACGCCCGAGTCTCTAATACTGGCAACAGTTTCCTGTTTCTTACTGCACTGTGCAGTCTTCATCCACTCCTGGATGATCTGCACCTTATTTGCCTATGATCTGGAAGAGCTGCTAAAATTTCTCCTTTTCCGAAAAGAGAAACTCGGTCTCATCCCCTGGATGAACC
Organism: Viscum album; assembly: GCA_963277665.1. Classification (NCBI taxonomy): domain Eukaryota; kingdom Viridiplantae; phylum Streptophyta; class Magnoliopsida; order Santalales; family Viscaceae; genus Viscum; species Viscum album. The sequence goes on from OY728158.1 coordinate 215,303,387, forward strand.
ACGCCCATTGCCTAATACAGTCAATCCTGACATGAAGGATGAATTCACGCCATGGATGACATCGTAAGGACTCGACGTAACTACCAAGATATCCAACTATCACTCTCGCCTCCAAGGGTCGAGTCACACTGTCAACATGAGTGTGAGTTTACTGGGTCTCTTCTAGTAGGAATCTCGAAAGTGAGGGTCAAGTCAACAGTTATAACCAGGACCACTCAGTATCAACCAAACAAAAAGGACAGGAAAGCAAACATCACAAAGATAAGTGTCTTTTTATTATTACATCTCACAGTACAAAGACACGAATACAACATCAACATGGAAATAGAAGTACATGGGATGTATCCACTAGTTCCTCTCCAATCCACCTGCTCCTGGAGCTCTACTTCCTTTTCCACTGCTCGACTGTTGCTCAAGCACCAGCCGCTGCTTCTGTCTCGGTGTCTCCTCCAACACCCGCTGATCAACCGTTCGGGGGGTCATACAGTGATGTTCCAGGTGACCCTTCCTTCCACAGGAGAAACACTATCTGTTTCTGGCATGCCTGGCTCTGACCCCACCCCGGGTTCCCCGCACCACTGATCCTAAAACCCGAGATCGCCCAACTGCTGGTCTGGTCCTCCTGGACCTCTGCATCATCTGTCTACTGCCCACAGATGACTCGGCTACTGATCAAAAACCCTGTGGCAAAGGCAGAAGCTCCAGTACATGCTCGGGGTGAAGAGCTACTGGCACAAACTCCACCCTGAAGAAGGTCTTGAATTCTTCCCATGCGAAGGTCATCCCGTCACAAAACTGGAACAAGTGGCTCCACCACCTGCCTGCTACTGCGTGAAGAAGGCTTGCAGCAAAGATCACCAGGAAGTCTGTCGGTGTCCCCACTAGCCTGAAGACTCTCACCACAGCCTCCAGCCAATCCTCATCCACCTACGGGTCCATCTCTCCCCGGAACCTGGGTGGTCTCTGGCGCTGGAACTCGTGCAGCGCGCTCAAGTGGCATGCATCACCTACTGCTGGGGCTGGTGGCATCGGTGGCCCAACGTATGATAGTACTGCTGGTTTCTCCGCTGGTGCCTCAACTGCGAGAGGGCCATGTACCAAAGCCTCTTCACTCGACAGGCTGTCAGTACGCACATCTATCTGGGCTCTAGCTGGTCATCTGAGAAAAGGCATCCTGAAAGAAACAACGTGACACTGTCAAACGATTATACCCGGTGAGATGACCTAGTTGGAGCTGACATTTAAAAACTTCTGGAAACCCACATGCAATCAGTGTTTTCGTGCACAAAGTCGGACATCAGATGTCAGGGTCCTGGTGTATGGATACGTCGGCCACCCGTACCAACACTGGACTCCCTGAACTGAAAACCACACTCGGTACTCTTAACACTATTGCTTCAAAGAAAGAAAATATCAGAGTTATAAGTTTTGCGGTAGAACCGACTCCTCTGATGGCATAAATGTCACGACCCATCCTCGGGGCCCGTGCCGTGACTACACCAAGCCCGCCTTCCATAGTCCAGGGGCTGGCGACTAGCACCAAAGGCGTAAATCCCGATAACTGGGAAGGCATTGCCTTTATAAAAGTAATGAAAACACCATAGATTACAAGCGGAAGTAAAACACTAAGTACAAAGAGAAGTGCTGAATGGTAAATGGGCCAGAATACAAACCCAAAAGAAAGTACAACTACAACTGAAAAAATTACAACAGAAAAAGACAACAGCTGGAAGGACGGAAGCGGCTCCTGGGTCATCCTCCTCGGATCCTACCTGAAGGGTAGGTATAGATGGAACAACTCCTGGATCGTCTACCATGGATCCTACCTGAAGGGAAGGTACAAATATCCTCCACAACGCTCTCGCCCGTCAACCTCCTCCGAGTGTCGTCTTGCCGTGAAGTCCACCTCCGGATACTGACTCGTCATGTGGTCCACCTTCGGGTACTAACTCGTCGTGTGGTCCACCTCTGGGTATCGTCCAATCCTCGAACACTCGGCCTCCGTCGGCGCTGCCCGTCATCTGCAACTAACACAACGAGGTGCGGGCATAGCCCGTGCAGGGGTGAGTATAATGATACTCAGTAGGGACCCCGAGACCCTTAAGGTCTCACTAAACCAAAATGGATATCCACAAAGAAGATCTCAACAAATAACCTCTACTTCGGTATATTCCCTTACATACACCTAAGTTATCAAGTAACCCATCTCAATCATGAGGAAACACAAAGATTATGAAATCAACGGATAACCACTACCCAGGTATATTCCCATACATATACCTAAGTTATCAAGTGACCCATCTCATTAAAGAGGTAAACACCAGGTCAAAGATTCAGCTCAAACCAGGATTTTTATTATCAAAACCGTAACTGCTGAAGAGCTCCATCTCTGGAGTGTACAGTGGTCCTATCATGACTTCGAGGTACTGCTCACTAACCAAAGACTACTGAGGTACTCCTCCTGTCGAGTACCGTGGGCCAGCCACCCAAACACAGTAGTGCTTCCCGCCGGGGTATGCCACCCAAACACAGTAGTGCACACCCCCTAGTAGCTTGCAGAGGTACTCTCTGGATGAGTACCGCATGTCTGCATTGTCACAAAGGTAGTGCTCCATCCACCATGGGTCTGCACCTCACAAATTAGTGCTCCATCCACTGGGATAGTCGACTCTCTCCAAGTCGAGTCGGTCAAGCATTCGTCAGGTCTTAGTCGGCTACACGGTCTCCGTACTCTGCACGCTCGTCTCTGGGAGGGTCCACTCCACGAGCTACATGTTGATACTCCAAGTATCTCAAAGTCCCAAGAAGAAGTATCTCAAAGGAACGCCTCGTCATGGGGGTCTCAACGCAACAGACGACGTGTCAATCGGATGCCCGGTCTGTGAGTTATTAGCCTTTTCATCCCAGGGGCCCGATTGGTTTCGTGAGTGAACCAACCCAGCCATATCTCAACTGTACCACGAACTCTCATAGGGTATACTCACAGGGACCGTTTCTCAACGAGATCACCAACGCCACTGACGGTTTGTCAAACAGACGTCTGGTCTGAAAGATAACATCTTTTCTGTTCCAAGGGCCCGGTTGGGTTTCAGGAACAATCCAACCCAGCCACTATCCAACAACAACCAAAACATGGGCGAAGTATGCCAAAAGTTCTGTCTCGTCACGAGGAATTCAACGAGATAGACGGAGCATCAATCAGATGCCCGGTCTGTGAGTTATTGGCTTTTTCGTTCCAGGGTCCCGGTTGGTTTCGTGAGCGAACCAACCCGACCGCACTCCGATGGCATCCAAACCTTGAGCGGAGTAAGCCAAATGATCCGTCTCACTTAGAGGAATCCACAAAAGTCGACGGCACGTCAATCAGACGTCCGGAGCTCATGATATGATTGTTTCCGCTCCGAGGGCTCGGTTGGTTTCGTGTACGAACCAACCCGGTCGAACCCAAAGTATTCCGAAACCTTAAGTGTAATATACCGAATCGACCGTCTCAATCCAAGGATCACATCTCCGCTGACGGCGCATAGTTCGAAGGCCCGTACCTCAATTTATGATCAAAGTACCGAAAAAGTCCGAAGACGGGGGGGTCTGGGCCCGGACCGACCCGGCCCAACCCCCCCTGGGTCGGCCCGAACCAGGTCGCCCCGACCTGGGTCCGGGTCCGACCCAGCCTGCGCGGCCCGGCCCGGCCCGGGTGGCCCGGCCCGACCTGGGCGCGACCCGGCCCGAACCGGCGAGTCGGCTCGGCTCGGCTCGGCCGAGCGGTCGAGCCAGGGAAATCCGGGGGCGGGGGCGCGCTGCCCCCGCGTGATGGATCCGCGGCCCCGGTTGGGGCCACCTCTCGCCATCGGACGCGGCAGCCAGCCGCGTTCTTGCTTCGGTTCGGCACGGCCGTGGAACCGCACCCCGCCGTCGCGGTTTCAGCCGCGATGGCTCCGTCCGGCGACGTGTCGGGGCGCCGCCGGGGACCCGCACCGCCGGTGGAGGCCGCGGGCCACCGGAGTTGCTCCGATGGTCCGATTTCATTTACGTCTGCGCCAGAGGTCCCCCGGGACCTGACCTTCGCGACAAAGCTTTCAAATCGCCCTTGCGGCCCCGTTTGTCGTCGTCCGACAATCCGCACGTCAAATAACAAAACGTGCCATCTTCATGGTTCTCCGGCACGGCGCGATGGCGCCGCGCCCCTTCTCCGTGGCCCGACTCCGTCCGCGGATGTCTTCGGGTTTCTCTGACGCTGCGCGACGACGTCGTGCCCTTGTTCATTTTCACGACGTGGCGCGACGGCGCCACCCCTTAATTGACGCACGTTTCCGCGTGGTGTGACAGCACTGCGCCATCCTCTTTTCAATCCACAAAAGAAACCCACAAGGATAAGAGGAGGGTCGGCCATGTTTGTACGGTCCGACACCCTCTCGTTAATTGATAGAAAATGGTCATATTTCACGAAGATCGTCAAGGTAATAATCACAAAAAAATTAAATAAATAATCCTCAACATCGATCCGCATGAACGAACGATCCGTGGATCAACCTGGAATTGGTTGGTCCGTGCTCGTCATTCTTTTCTCAAAAGATAATAGAACACCAATATAAATTCCCCTACCTCAAGCGTCATCGAGCGAGGGTTCGTCGCGGATTTTCTCGTCGCAGAAGAAAGCGTTGCAGGAAGGGGATCGTCGATGTCACGTCGTCGATCTCCGAGGATCTATCGTTTTTGTCTACCTTCTTCAGAGGGCGTCGTTCTTTATTGGCGGCGATGCGTTTTTGCGTTCTTCGTCGAAGAATGAAGAAATTTAAGCCTTGGATCTTTCTCCCAAAATCCTCTCGACAAGCTAACCCCCCCAAAAAAATAAGTGTATCACTTATTTTATTAACCAAGTCATAAGTTTGCATTTAATAATATTAAAACAGTTAATTCAATTAAATTAAATGAAACTCTTTAATCCCCCAAATTAAATAGGGGCGTTTAATAACTTATTAAACGCAAGGGTTCACTTGACATTAAGTGGGGGTACAGGTGCGTTACTTAGAGAAAAAGAAACGGTGGGGCTCATGCAGGCCCCACCTCACAAATATCCTACCAAGAGGGTATGATATTTTGGATTGCACCCTATCTGCTTCAACCCAGCTTATGTAGCTTTAAGTGGATTTAAGTGGCTTTAAGTGAAATAAAATAATGTTGTCGCACCACTTTATTTTATTTTCTTCACTTAACCCCCGAAAATTAAAAACCACACTCGAGAAAACGCAACTCCGTAAAAGGCGTTTCTAAGCAAATACCAGCGCTGTGATTCCATCGATGCCCTCTGAATTTGATTCTGAGCACCGATTCAGAAGTTAGAAAAACCCGCTCGTTCGTTCACTGAACGTACCCGAGCTAAACTTCGGAAAATGATTTCGGGCACACCGGGGCTCGAAATCAGGCGCCGTCAGAAACTGCGTTCTTGTAAAATCCCAAAGAAAATTTAGAAAGAAAATTTCCCTTGAAATTTCAGGGTCTTTACAATAAATGTGAAAAGATAAATTAATAATGAAAGATGATTCTCAAAAAAAACTTAAGATCATTGGGGTTTATATCATTATCAATAATTTAAGTATGTATATTCATTTAAATTTCCACAAATATCATTTCATTATTTGTCCATATTCTTTTTGAGGATGTACTTTTTTAGATGTTGGTTTTAAGTGAAATTTATATATTTCTAAAAATAACCATTCTTTCCAAAACACATCTCCACTCCTTTGAAATTTTTTTCATCACTCATGTTTGATGATTTTTATACCATATTTATTTGTCCATTTTTCATTTTTTAATGGAATCATTTATTCATAAATTTAATATTTATGAAACAAACACATTATTTTACATGGGTTATTTAATGTATATGTTTGATATATGATCTATGTGGCATGAAACATTTTCCAAATGTTATGATGTGGTGGGTGGACCCAAAATTATATAGAGAAAAAGTGGACTATTAAATGTGATGTATATCGTTAGATAATATACAATATTGATGAACATGATTTATGCTCTGTTCAAAATAATGGTGCTAGGATTATCCACATTTGTTGTTCATCAATGTGATGGTAACCTTGTTCACAACTATATGTGGAATTTGAACACTAATACATGATGTTTCGTATTTATGAATTTCCATATTCAAGTCCTTTATATAATATTTCATATAAGGATTATGATGTTTTTTATTTTCTTATTTTAAGATGATGATGATTATACTCACCCACATTATATTGATTTATATTTTTATTTATCCTATTACTGGGATTTTTTTTCACCCCTTTCATTAATGTTTATACTAAGGAGATTACTTATAGTAAAGAAGATTGGAAGATAAAAAAATAATCTAGAGAAGAAGGAATTGAATAATTTTTATGTTTTTATGTAAAAGTTTGGTACATGCATAATTTTCCCAAGACACTATGTTGTTTGATCCTCAATACGTAACACTATTATATTGTTTTTCTATAAAAAGAACTATTACTCATGTAAGAAAAATTAGGATCTCTACAATATATAATTAAATAATATTGAATTTATGATATAACATTCATGATGGAATAATAAAATTTTCTTACCTTGTATCCATAATATTAATTAGAAAATGTTAACGTTACTCGCGTGTTTGTACAACCATTAGTCTCCCTGATCATAATGTTGGATCATCTTTCATAACCATATTTCATGATTTATTTTAAACTTATAATTTATTTAATATTGTAATAAATATTTCTTTGTTATTATTCTGGAGATTTTAAAATAATGATCTCATTGACCTTAGTCGACCTATCGATGTCAGTTTTGATACATTATCCAAATACGATCAAAACATCAGACTGAATGATTATTTATTAAGTAATTGTATATGATTTGATTATTAGTAAAATAAAAGGAATAATAAACTAATATTACATTATAAATCATGTAAATATTATTTTTTACAAATTTGGAATATAGAGAAATGGAATGAAAAATTAAAATCATTTTAAAGGATTTATTAACTCAATTTCCATTACTTGGATCAAATTTCAATTTCATAAGTTATTTTATGCCTATAATATAAGTTAAATGAACTATTATTTTTTTATTATATAATTAAAATTTTATTATTTAGATATAATTTTTTCACAAATTATTATTATTTTGATTTATTCTCAATCCAATTATGCGATTATTGTAAGGGGGTCATCTCAATTTGCATTCCTTTGAAACTTATTTGTTTTTATGCACTTAATTATTTTTATATTGTGAATATAATTCTATATTAAATATTATATAATGATTTTAATTTTAATTGGTGATATTGAATGATCCAACATATTTTATTATTTCATGGGTCCCATTTTCTAAAAGTTACTCATGTTATAAGGATTTTTCTCATATCATTTTTATTTGTGTGATACACATCCATTTTCACCACTAATTCTTGTTGGGTTGTGTATTTATTTTAAATTAATTTATTGTGTGATTCTTACAGCTCAATTTATTATAATTTACTTATCTAAATTTTAACCTATCGACCATGGGGTTTACACTTTCAAATTTTCCAAAGAGGTAATGTACATGGTCCTCATTTTTGATACATTGAGTAATTTTATTTGGTACACACCTATATACTATTCTAAGGTATAAGTAATTATTACATGACATGTTATATCATGAATATCCTTATTATCATTATATTTTCTATTTTATTTATGGTTAATCAATTAATGGATATTGTGATGTAAATGTTTCAAAGTGGCATGGGACCAATTCGAATGATTAACGATAATTTTCCTAAATAATGTATGTAATGATACATTTAAAGGTGTTTCAATTAACCAATGTCAACAAACTTTGTTGTTACATATCCTACTGTAGGTAAATTTATCATTGGTTCCATCGTCATTCATTCATTAGATTGATTATGATAGTTTCATTGATATCCATTTGAAAATATTTTTGTTTCCATGGGTTAATCATGTTTCAAATAGATTGTTATTGAAATTATTTTTCCCTGGTTAATTCATTTATTAATTATATTTTTATGAAATCAGTTTCTTTTACCTAATATAAACATTTTTCAATGATATTTTTTAGTAATCCATTTTCTTTTCCATGATATAACCATTTTTCAATGAGTTTGTTATGTTACCCATTTATTTTCTATTAGATAAACAAGTATCAAGGAAATTGTAATAGATCCCACTTCTTTTCTAGTGGTCAATTAATTTTCCATGATATTGACATAAATCCTATTTATTTTCGATGGTTTATTCATGTTCTAAAAGTAATAATCATAATTTATATTACTTTTACTCATTCTTTGGTTCTTAGACATCTTATAATATGGGTCTTCCAAGATAATACAAGTTGATCACATTACATAATACATGATGGTGTGGCCTAGATAGCGTCGAGTGATCCTACCATTGCTTACCTGATGGGGTTGAACAAATACCACGAGGTGAGCCCATTACAGGTCTCTAATGAAATGGGTAACATAATGTTGGTTATATCACATGTGGTAATTCTGATTAAAAGGGTTTTGAAATGTTTTTATGAAAGGGATTATCTAATTTACTAAAATGATTATCAATTTTTTGTGATGAATTTATAAAAATTCTACTAATTGAGATTCATAATATATTGTCTTTAATTTTTTTATTTTATTTAATCTTTTATTTTACTGGTTTTCATATTTTATGATCGACGAGTTGATTGCCTTGTTTTACATTATTATTATATCATGCACTTTAATTATTTCCTCAAACCCCTATGAACTCTTATGCTCTTTGATTTCATTTATATCTTAATTCTTATATTTTACCATATTGGTCATTTGAGATCACCATGTCAATGTGTTCTTATAAACTAGTTTTTTATAGTGATTTTGAACTATTTATGTTTATATTTCATTGCACAAGGATAATGTTGATGACCATTTTTGAAATCAGAAAAGCAAGGTTATTGGGTTGAAATGTTATTTTGATGACTTATGAATTTGTCAGGTAGGATTTTTTTGAAAATTATATAAATCTATAAATTTAAAGGGCCCTATAGAATATATGTGATCCATGTCTTCAATTTGTGTTTATAAGGTTTGATGAAAAAATTTGTTCACAATAATTGGAAACAATGTTAGAAATGAAATGTTACGTATCTCAGTACATGATATGTGAGTGTGGGTTCTAGGATGTTATAGTTTGTATAAGAGGATGGTTTAGATAAATTACCAATTAAAATATTATCATGTGATGTTATATTAATATTTATGGACACCATCAAATTTATATCATCAGTTCAAATTCATAAACCCTTCATTGAAGGATTTAAATTAATTTTTTTTTGTAGTAATTAATTTCATATTTATTGATGTTTATTTGATATTATGTATTATTTAGACCTAGTATCAAAATGATATTTTTGGGGGAATTATTTTCCAGGATTAAGGAATGATGGTGGAAACATAGTATGCTCAAGCACAACTCATCACATTTAAAGAGGTGGTAGGGATTGAACCCATGACCTAAGGAATATAAGAGATTCATTCCTACCACTGGCCTACATGATGATTTATATATTAATATTTATTATATTTATTTTTTATTTTAGAGCAATTGGATTTTTTTAAGGAATAATTATTTATTTATCTCAGAGGAATAAATTTTCATGTCCTATTAATACACATGTTCAAACTTAGAGAAGAAGTGTATGAAAATTTTTAAGTATTGTAATTTATGGAATTATTTGGCTTCACATATGGGCATTACTATTGACTATTTATGATTAATAAATAATATGATGTTATACTCATTTTGGTAATTATCGTACTATTCTCTAAAATGTTGTTTTTAGAAAATTTCTTAAACATAGTTGGAATAACATAACTATCCATTTTATTGTTATATTGTCCTTAAAATTTTATTTTACTTCTTTATAATTTAAAAATTCATATTTAATACTCTTCTTTTAGTGAAAAATATTCAATTGTAGTGTAAATTTATTAACATGTGAAATTCACTTTTCATGTAAGTATATTTTATCATGTGTTCATCCTATATGGTGAATGAAATTGTTTCATCTATATAAAAATGATATCAAAGTAATATTTTATTCCATTATCATGTTATCCTATGATATCAATGTATTTTGAAAACCTATTTGGTTTGGGAATTTTTTTTGTTATTGAATTTATGATGACCAAATTCTATATCCCTCTATATTAGTCCGCATGAATTGGTTTTTCCTTCTAATTATATCATTAAATTTCTCAATAATATAATCCTTATGTGGAATCATAGTTTTGAAAATATTCATGTCTCCTATACGTTTCCAACTATATTTTTTAGATGTATTATTTTGTAACACTTTTTACGAGGTGGTTCGCCATGAAGGAAATTAATATATGATAATCCTTGTATAAACGTGAATTATTTTGAGGAAGAAATTCATATTTAGGTGTTTAAGATGTAACATTTAGGATTTTATAAAATATATTCTTTCAAATTAATTGAAATTATTTAATATACAATTTCACACACAATACATATATCAGCTTTATTCATAATAAACACCATTTTTATATTAGGTTTTAGGTAACAACCAGTTCCTTAGATGAATTGTGTTACACAGAAGTCTAAATCCTAATAAACAACATTATACTTTTTATCAAATATGTTCTTATAGTCCTAAGATAAGAATAAATAAAATTTTTAAACATAAGAAGTTTTATTTTTGGTAGATGAATGTTTTAACCCCTTTTAATGGAAGAATTGTTTAAAAACTTATTTTTTATGATTTTATAATTTTTATTTCATAAAATAACCATCATTTTTTTAATCCAGTATATCAAAATTTACATTGAGCAAGGCCATCAATCCATCCCTCCAAAGAAAAATCTCAAGAGCTAGAAATAAAGTAAGATAGATAATGACCCCCTAAGCCCTGCCTCTAGTAGGCCCGGGGGTGGAGAGCATCACCCTGGGTATACAAATTTCATAAAATTGGAGGAATTTCCCTTTTTAATGAAACATAATTTGGAGATAATTTTGTTCGTCCCAAAACAACTCCATGATATATATATATATATAGACACACATAAATCCAAAACCATAACATATTCATGTTTAAAATAGAACTGTTAAAATTACAATAAAAAATCCAATGTATCCAATGTAAAGATAAGTAGTGGCACAATAATGATCCCAATAATAGAGCTAGTAATGTCCGACATGGTCCACCTAGTCATCGTAGAAGCCAAAATGAAATTGTATATTTATAGGGTGTGCCTAAAATTATAATCGATAGTAAATCCAATGTCTCATGTGCACTAGTGAGAGAATCATACTAATTCACCTATGAGAAAACATGAGAACCCAACTATCCAAAACATGGAATTGTAGCCATAATCGCATCACCAAGGTACACTCACCAATTAACTCAATTAATTTAAAGTGATAGGGTATGTCAATCCATGATTTTCGAACCTCACACCACATCCCAATAGTATAGGCACTCTTTCACAATGAGAAACTACCTCATGCTCCCACCCCTTATAAAAGAACCACATCACAACCCGTCCTCACACACTTTGGCCCCAAAAAACATCATCTCATTACATCACCAGGTCCCTAAGCCACATCATATTCCACCTAAAATCACCTATTCCACAAACCACATAACATCACACCCACACAGACCTAGACCACAAAACATATCACATTTTTCCTATATACACATGGTTCATAACATATCTCACCACAAATACACCTATATGGTATAGTAAATCTCATCCCGAAGACACTTGGGAAAAACACACACTCATTCACCTAGGCCTCACAAAACACAACCTTCCCGATGTATCTTGGGCTACCCCCACCCAGAAGAGGGAGTAGGGAAGAGTGGGTCTCCTTCCATCTTTCCTCCCACCAGAATGTTTGGGAAAAACACCCTTCCCCTATGGTGATGTGGGTGTTCAGAACATATTGACCAAATAGGGGGGTTCTAATTGAAATCACAAGGAAATTACAAGTATATACATATATGATACTAAACACTAAAGCCCATCCAATGGGTTCACGACAGGAAAACCAGCTCACAGCCACCACCATCGTACTAAAACCTCTAAAATTCAGAACAACTAAAAACAAATAGTTATTCATACCATTTCTATATGGGAAACTAACAATAAAAACACTATAAGGTCACAAAGAAGAATCCAAGTAGGATATGAAGAGCAATGGAAAATTGACCCACTTCCCAATAAAGGCAAACCACGCCCATGACTTTAATGTAATGTAAGGAAGATCTATACATTCTATCAATTATAAATCGGCCATACCAACCCCTTCCATAATTATTAAAACTCATCCCACTGATACCATATATCAATAGAACCAACCCCAACTCCCCAACACATCACCACAACAAAATTACATATCCACATCTTTTTACCCCACATCCTGTTTCACATCCCCACCACATAACCATATTGAACACACAATCACAACCCCATAGAACCAATGTATCATAAATATCATCATAGCATCATGGACAAAAAATATCTTCCACTACCCCCACATATCATAATATAGTCATCTTCTATCTAGAAGACCCCTGAATCCCACTAACAACACACACCCACTATCAGAACCATGTTACGACAAATAATAGGAAAAACACACTTTCAAATTGATAGGGAATTCCTCATTCAATTCCAATTAATTTAGGGTGTGATCATAGGAACCACATAATCATGGGAAATCCATTAATTTTTACTGAATATATGTTGTTAATAGATTTCATGAATTAGTATCATGAGAAGAATACAATCATGTATCTAAATAATTTTGTGCCTAACCAAGGTCTCCCAATGGCCATGATTTTTAGTGAAAATTTAACCCATTCAAATCACAATATAAATAGGAGAAATTTGGAATACTAAAAGAACATACATCACCTTTCCATGAACCTACTGATATATTTTATCATATTTAATTATCTTTATTAATAATAATTCAACTAAATTTTAAAAAGAAACATTCATACATCCACCCCACATGATGAAAAAACTGAATACCCGTGATGGGAAGACTTCTTGGAAGAATATACAATCCGATGATTCATATTGGCAAAAACAAGTGATACACATGAAGAAGTAATAGCCCCCAGCTAGAAAATGATCAACGTCTATAGTATAAATGCATGAATAATCTGGGAAGAATGGTCCAAAACATCTAATACAAGTGGAAATCAAAGTGTAGGAATACGGATGGGAAATATATCAGCCTTTGGAAAATCTAAAAGGATCATATGTTTTGATACGTTTTGGATTATCAATTAAAGATGGATCAGATCAGCTAATTTGTTTTAATAAAAAAAACCCCAGATCATATGGGAAAAATGATAGGATTTATGAGATTTGAATTGGTCTTAAATCCCTTCAAACAACTGCATAAAGGCATTTTTTGTGGAATAAAATTTCAAATTGGATAAATTGTATTTCGGTGGAATCACTACTAATGACTCAACATTGGATGAGGCTCTGTTTTATTAGGCCGCACTCATGAGTCACCGTTAGATGAGGATCCACTTAAAGAGGCACCACCCACAAGAAACTGTTCATGAGTGACTATTAGGAGAGTCCCCATTTTGTGAGTCTCTATATAGTGAGTTGATGTTCGTTGAGTCGCCATTTATTGAGTAACCATTCAGCGTGTCACCATTGGGTGAGCCACTATTCGGTGAGTCACTGTTCGGTGAGGCACCATTTAGAGAGTCACTATTTGGGAGAAAACTTTGGGCTTATTACCATTCAGCAACTCACTATTCGGCGATTCACCATTCGATGATACACCATTCAGTGAGTCACCGTTCTAAAAGTCATTGTTCAGTGTGTTAAAGTTCATGAGCTACTTTTAGAAGAGACATCATTCACCAAGTCACCGTTGGAAAACATGGGAAAACAAGTAATTTTATCCATGTTTACAAATGATTCCCCTTGATCTCCATGAACACCACAAAAACATATTCTCACAATGAAATGGACCGGAGAGGTCCTCGCCATTACATTAGATAGATCTCAAACTATTCTCACCTACAAGAATTTATAAAACTGAATCTAGAAGGAAAACGTTTTTCAAACAACAACCATGTGAGATACCTCTCAAAAATCACATCACTCTTCATGCAGTACCATTAGCTAAACACAGTAACCTGAATGATCACAGAAAAAATCATGGAAGTATAAAAACCATGATATCCCAAACACACAAATTGGGTAATTTCATCTTCAATTTCATGATACTATCCTCTATAGGAGGGACTAACATTCCCACACATTTTTAGTTATACTTTAGTTAATGTGTCACAATTAGGAATCTGGTCTACCCCTTTTCACAAATTAGGACTTAAATATTTCACCACACACATATTGACCTATGAAAAAAACAACTCATTTCAGAAAATATAGTTCAAAAATTTCATCACATGAAAAAACTGATCAAAGAAAAACTCAAAACAACTTTTTGTACTCGGAACACACCTCTATATCTTAGTCCCAGCTACTATCATCTAGGGAACCATTCCCCCAAAACTTATGAACCTATTTAATGGTCCATTGATGAATAACATTCTTTAAATGATATTAGATCTTCATTGGTCACTCAATGTACATTACATCATCCTTGATATCCAACTCTCCCAAGTCAAGGACATTGGAGTCATCATGAAGATACCAAAGAAGGTGAGAGATGTGGAAGGCAACATGGATCCTCTCCAACCATGGTAGAAATTCCAACTGGTATTATTATTCTCTAACTCGTCACAACACCACATAGAATCTAATAAATATTGGAGAATACTTTCAACCTCGTCCAAAACTCAACTGCCCATGTCAAGGTGAAACCATCAATATCACATGGTCCACAATTCCAAACTCAAAAGGAATCCTTCTGCGATCATCATAAGTGATATGTCGACCTTCTTCCACTTTTATTCTATCACTGACAAGCTAAACATTTTCAATCATTATGTTCACTATATTCAGGAAAATAAAAGCTATCTCCCAATCCACTATCAAGAACAATGTTGAAGACACTGTATTCCATACAAGGCTTAAAACATAACCTTTCCAACGGAAGTGTGATATCTATTATTTTATGAAAACTCTACCAAGGGAATGTTACACAACTATGATCTTAAAAAGTCCTAGAAACATGATAGAAACAAATCCCCAAGTGTTTGGATAGTCCGTTCCCTTTAACCGTCTTTTTGTTAGTGGAAGGCAGTGCTGAGGAGTAACTGGGTGCCAAAAGAATCATGTAATTCCCTCTAGACTCATGAGGAAAAATAGTTTTCTTTATATTAGACAATTTATCTTATAACTCAATGAAATTGTACTACCTCAATCACATAACTCTTATCCAATGAATATACCATGCCCGACTCCGTGTTCACCAAGAACTGAGGCAATTTATTTAGCTGATCCACTACTACGCATATAGCATTGTAGTATGCATGATCTATGGGTAAACCTATGATAAAATCCATCGATATGTTATCCCATTTCCACTCAGGGAAATCCAAGGGCTAAAATAAACAACTAAAAACTTGGTTCTCAACCATCACCTTATAAAAAACAATGCATCTTGCCACAAACTCAACCACTACACATTGAATTCCAAGCCACCAGAACTGAATCGTCAATCTACAGTTCAACTTATAAATTATTGGGTTTGACGTGGAAGGAATATTTTGATACTAAGGAATAATAGACTCACACACATCTTCTAGAACAAAAAACTTCCATTGGAATTGAATATGATTCTTAATATCTACTGAAAATCCATCCAGAGCGTCACCAAGTCCAACAGGATCATGATAAAACTCTACCTCTGTGTCTCCTCTTGGAGATTCATCCACTTTCTGTATTAGAGAATACTATACTATCATATGAAAAAAATAGAATCTATCACATTACATTCTTACATCTAAGATCAAGGATTCCATCTTCTCCATCACGTTCCAACCATTTGATGATTACCAACAAACATCCTTCTGAGAATTTCGAATCCTAACATTTTCAACAATATTACCCATTCCTAGGGGGTCATTTATCTCAAAATCATATTTCTAATGAAACACCATCCACCTCCACTGTAAAAAGTTTAGATATCACTTGGAGAAGATATTCCTCAAACCCTTATGATCCATGACCCAAAAAAATTACTCCCCAACGAGGAAATTCTGCAACAAATTCAGTACGAACACAACTACTGCTAGCTCCATATCATGAGGGGTATAGTTATGTTTGTGAGGTTGTAACTTCCTAGATTCATAATAGTTTATTTCTCACTATTTCATCAACACACATCCCAAACCCAGTAGGGAGGAATCAAAAAACACCTCACATTACACCCCTTCCTCTGAAAACATGACTACTGGAGTGCTAATCATATTTACCATCAATTAGCCGAATGCTGACATACACTAAACACTTCACACAATGTATTGATACTTCCTAATAAATTCTATCAATGGAGCTGAAAATGAGATAAATTAGGTAAAACTTTCGATAATATCAAATAAGACCATGAAAACTATGAACTTCCCCCACTTTATTGGGTGATTATGAATAAAAAACTATATCCACATTCAATGATTCCACAAAATCACCCTATTGAGACACCTCATACCCATGGAATTTTACCTCTCATGTCCAAAAAATACACATGGACAACTTTTCGTAATGCTATTGGAGTCAAAGATCCTACTAGAGAGATATGAGATGCTCGACATGATCATCATCAAACATCGCGTAAATCATGATATCATTAATGAGTATGAAAATGAACCGACCTAGGATTCCGTGAATGATGGTGTTCATTAGTCCCGTGAATATCTTTGGTTTGATAGTTACACCTAATGAAATTAACCCAAACTCTATGTTCCCATACATTCATTTGAAATCACTATTTGGAATATCCCCCACCTTTACCATTAACGGGTGATATACTGGCACTAAATTGATATTAGAAAAGTGACTCACCCATCTCACATGGTCAAAAGGATCACATATAATATTAATGGTGTAATAGAAGTTTACAGTTACCTGATTCCACCTCTGGTAGTTTATGCACAACCAATGTCGACCAACCACCTTCTTGGAGAAAAACAATAGGGAACCCCAAGATGACATGTTGGGCCTGATAAAGCCCTTCTCCATTAGATCTTTTATCCTGATTACCAACTCTATTAACCTATTATATTTTCCTTGATAAGGTTTCATCCAAATTAGTTATTCACCATGATTCAGTTCTATCCTGTACTCAACATCATGTTGAGGGGGTAGCGTCATAGCCTCCTTTGGAAAAATATCTATGAACTCCCCCACAACTCTGGGAACCTCCACCATCCTAAATTCAATCGATTCTACTGAAAATGTAGCCATAAAGGAATGACGATGCTTCTTATGTTGACTTCCCAACCAATAGCTCTACTCCCCAATATAGACCACACATCATCTACCTAAATATAAATACATGATTTTTCTCTAGAATAAGTTGTTAATAGAATGTACTGAATAAAACTAGTCAATTCCAATGATTGCACCATATAATTTCATCTTTATTAAAAAAGATTCCCATGGTACTGATGCAGTCCCATAATCAGTCAACATCCTTGGAACACGTCAATCAAGCTAGTCTGACCTCTGATTGTCATACACAACACGAGGGGCGTGTGAAGCCTCTTTATTTTTATTCCCTTATCATGGGATAGAGTGGTTATAAAAAGAGATTTTGAAGAACCTAAATAAAAAATAAAGGACAATAAATGGTACTGAACAAGATGATTATACCTCTAAATATCTTTAGTCCTACCGGAACTACTACTTCTACTGCATGCAACTGACCACACCCAGCTCCACTATTTCACTACAGAAAATCTCCTCTATGAACATGCTTAGTTAGAGGTCCCTATAGAAACTCATAAGGTTAACATCTATATGCTCAATATTACCTTTGTGGAGAATGACCCTACTCTCCTTGTTTCTAAACTGGCCTAGCTAGCAACTGCTATTGAGGCTATCACTGAAGATCTCCACCTCCACTATACCAAGCTAAAACTTCCACTAGACACTGATTCTGAAGGTATTCAAATAATCCTCATATGAAAGTCCTCGGTCCCAAATTCACTTGAATGGAACATGAACTAATAGAAGCTAAATGTCGAAAAGGATACTAATGACATCGACACCGTGTCAGTCGAATCCACTAAGGCCCTAACATCTATGAATTACTACTGGAAATCATTCCCTTTAAAGAATTTTATTAGCTCCCATATTGTGGTACAACTCATCACCAATGAATATGATAAATCAAATCCTCTTTCTTATGAACCTACTAGTATGTCAGAATCATAAAGGGTGTAACTACACAATGAAAATAAAGACATGTGCCTCCCCAGGAGGTCTTGCATAAGAATCCTCATCCAAAAAATTATTGGGGGAAATTAAAGGTGTCCCTGGAACATGATCCCCATCTCTCATACCAACATACACCCCTTCTAGAGGGAGAGTACCTCTTGCCTCTTCTCAACATTCATGGTAAATGAATGTATTTCCACTTAGGACTACTTCTCAACGTCAATATAAAAAAACATCATCCTCTTTACTCTCCACCATGTACAACATCCACCAATGACATGTAACTCCCCACATATTACTCACAACTAATGGAATCTAGTATTTTGTCAGATCTGAGATGAAACTGAAGCTGATCTCATGATCCTCAAGACAACTATCAGAATGAGAGTCCAAAACACATCCCTCATACATACCCAAGACATGATGCTATAATTCACATAATGATCTCTACCATTCTTCATCCTCATCTACTAGATCAACCCTCTGCCGATCAACCAAATCAGCCTACCTGGCCTCAAATTCCAAATCTATAAGAGGAAATCGACTAGGTTCCATTGATAAAAAGATAAAAGGAAAATAATTATCATGGATAGTATGTAAATTTTAAATTAAGATTCATTTTTTCTCATTTAACTCATTTTTTATCGATTTTAAATTTCCCAAAACATCAAATTCAAATAAGTACACAAGTCATTATAACACATGATATTTTTCTAGGGTATATAACCTGAGAACGGTGTAGCCTCTTATGGTCATTCTGTAGGCTTATTGTACTTCCATCAGATCATGGGGTCCTTAATAACCTGGGTTCTAGATGGTCTTCCCTAAAATATGTCATGAAAAAAGATCACATAACATTGTTTTCATACTATCCCATGAAATCCTCATTGTTCATAACTACAATCCACATCATATCTCTCTACCATTACCTATGACACCATTCATTCATGACCATCTCCATATAAAGATGACTCTTTTATGATAACAATAAAGGAAGAGACAAAATGACCCATGTGACCCTCCTCCAGGGGGACTATGTGTGGAGAACAACACCAAGGGTATACAAATCTCTCAAAATGGGTGGGATTTTTTTGTTTTATAGAATCAAGATATAGATATAATATGATTCATCCCAAAACTACTCTATGATATATATATATATATATAAGAAAGGAAAAACAATCCCACATCGATGTTTAAAATAAAAATTATACTCCTACGATTATACCTCAAATGTACAAAATTCAATGATAAGTACCGACACAACAACTATCCTGATGTATGAGCTAGTAATGTCCAACAAGGTCCCCATAGTCCTCCGGTAAACATGGAAGATGTTTTATAAACATTGGGTGTGAATACATGTATAATCAGTTGGAAAACCAAATTCTATCATGCACAAGGGAGAGAAACATTCTAATCACCCCGTGAGAAAAGAAAAGAACCAAAAAACCTAACAAGGAATACTAGAAATCCAAACCTCACCATGATACACTCACCAAGTAATGAAAGTCACGAAAAGTAATATAGTAAGCACATCGATGATTTGGATACCCCACACCACTTCATACTGGTTTAGCATCTCTTGCCTAATAGAAATAATCCTCGCTCTCCCACACCTTACGAAAGATCCACATCAAAACCATCCAACACACACATGGGACACAAAAACCACATCTTGTCCCATCACTTGATCCCCAAGACGCATAATATCCCACCAAGAGACACATGGGACACAAAACACAACATATCCTTCCTGCAAACACTAGGGCCACAAACCCCATCACATCTCACCTGCATACACCTACGCCATAACATATCTTATACAAAAAAATGTAGGGGAGAATAGAAATACTCATTCCAATGTATCATCAAAAGAAAAACACTCTCGCACAAAATTGGGAATCAGAGAGAACAACATGCCTAAATAATCATAGTATACCACTACCTAGATGTAGCGTCCCGGATCCGAGTGCCACTCCACGGGTGCCCCGAAACCGGTTGGTCACATGACCTCAAGCACATTTCCCCAAATAGAAGATGTTGCCGACTAGCAGTGAGGGCCCAGGTCTGATTTTGGGGAAACTATGCCCTCATTTGTCAAAGTGTAGCACAACGGAATAAAATATACAATGTACAACAACAACGGAAGCAATAAACCCTACACATTTAAAATAAAAAACTACCGTAAATGATAAACAATAGTTATATAGATAATGATGCAACATGTCTCAAGTTTTATGAAAACAGTCAGAACATGTTACACAACAATACAGTATAGTACAATACAAAGTACGACAAACAAAATAGAACAACCAGCAACATTGCGAGACTAATCTCGGTCCCGTGGTTTTATTATTCATTTAACCATTTAATTTAATAGCATTTTTTTCTCATCAGAACGATGCCCTCAGGACAAACTTAATATCTCCCTCAGGATAATATAGTAAAAACACGCCCTCAGGCTATATAAAATCCACACCCTTAGGATATACAATATCTTCCCCTCCGGCCTTTCCCTCAGGACACATAATATCTCCCCCTTAGTCATAATAAGTGGCCACTCCCTCAGGAATATAAAGTAACCACAACAAAAGGCATATAACCAGTCCGAGCCCAAAGCATAAAAATGAAATTAATTAAAATTCCTCTCAAGGAAAAAGAAATTCACAAAATAAAAATGGAATACCCTTGGGTATCCTGGCCAAATGGCTATATAGATGAACGTACCCCTGGGGGTGGTCCTGGATCCAAGAAGCGATCCCAAAAAATAGTTTAATAAAAAATTTAATTACCTATAAAATTTTATGTATTTAAAACCGTCGAGGCCTCATCCACACGACACCCCAACATGGGTTTGTTCCAAAACGGTACACAAAAACACACAAAAGTAGGAATTTAAACACCAAGCCACCGAACTCAGACACCCATGATCAGTATACGTGAACGTCTGTTCCAGAAATGCCCAAAGATGACATAGATCTGGGGTAGAAAAAAACCACATTCAAACTCAATAACATCCCTTAGAAGAAGAATTAGAAAGAACTATGTAAGGAGGAGGAAGAACTCACCTGTGCGGTTCCAGGGAGATTGACAGTGCAGAAAACGGATTCTTGGAACTTGATCGGGGGATCTCCAAATGTCCAACCCTCTCTTCCAACTCCTTCCTCTGGTTCTAATCCAATCCTATAGACATGGTTGGATACTCCCCATTTTTAGTGAAAAAAACAAACAACACGGCGTGTAATTCTTAAGTACACGATGTTTACTTTTCATTTAAATGTTCCTCTGGCAAATACCCGACACTGTTCATCAGTCAACACGAGTACACAACAAGAATACATGAGTACATGGCACGTAATACATAAGTACAAGGCGTGTAATGATGCTCAGCTGGCGGCTACGCCCATTTCCTTCCTATATGCCCGCCGACTGACTACACGACATGTACATACCCAATACACGATGTGTAATCAGGTTTTACATCCTTAATCACCAATATGGCTACACACCCTGTGTACTCGTCCCACATGGCCAAAGTACATGATGTGTGGAAAAGTACAAGGCATGTAGTCCCAAAATTTAGGATTTTCCCCACTTCAATTATTTTCTCAAAAACACTTAAGGAAAAGTGAAATGAATAAACCTGTATCTAAAAAAAAAAGAACCGTGTTTATAGAAACTTTCCCCCCTTAAATATATTCATCCCTGAATTTCCCTT
Organism: Viscum album; assembly: GCA_963277665.1. Lineage (NCBI taxonomy): Eukaryota > Viridiplantae > Streptophyta > Magnoliopsida > Santalales > Viscaceae > Viscum > Viscum album. The sequence goes on from OY728158.1 coordinate 215,325,538, forward strand.
CCAAGGGTGGTGAAGATATTGCTCAGAATATCTCTGGCCATTGAGCATGTATGCCAGTCTCCCGCTCCTTGGTTTTGTCCTTAACTCGGACATGCCTCCATAGCACCCGTACGAGAGGAACTGAGTGGCCTGAGAGAACCTCCGTGCTACTATCCACGATACGAATCAGATGCTCTTCAAGGGAAACATCGACCTGAAGCTGAACCTCCTCTGGCTGAAAGACGCGAGACATGTCTGAATTATAGCGACACAACTGAGATACATGGAAGACGTCATGCATGGCCCGGTACCTCTATAGTAATTACAACCGATATAAAACCAGCCCGACTCTCTCCAGAATCTCAAATAGCCCCACATACCTCTGTGAATGTTTTCCTTGTCTCCTGATCCGTCTGTGTCCCATCCTCGGTGAAACTCGCAAGAAAACCTAATCCCTGACCACAAACTCCAAGGGTCGTCTACAACCATTAATATAAGATTTCGGACGAGACTGTGCGGTAGCCATCCACTTCTGAATCGACTGGAACTTCTCATAAGTCTCCTACATGAGACATGGTCCCGGTAAAGCTTCCTTACCAAATTCTAACCAGCAAAAGGGTGATCAGCATGGCCTACCATATAAAGCCTCGTAAGGTGCCATCTCAATAGTTACCTGAAAAATGTTATTATAGGAAAACTTGACTAGGGGTATATGCTCCTCATAAGAGCCCCCAAAGTCTAGGATGCCTGCACACATAATTTCCTCTAGCACCTCTATCGTATGCTCTGACTGGCTATCAGTCTGAGGGTGGTTAGCTATGCTCCGAAGAACCTGTGTACCTAGTACCCTCTGAAAACTCTACCAGAAAAAAGATGTAATGAGGGAGTACCTATCTAAAATGATAGAACGAGGAACCACATGAATACGTACGTCCTGTCAGATATACAGCTTCCTGATCTCGTCAACACCGAAGGTCTCCTTGATCGGAAAAAAGTGATCTACCTTTGTGAGTCCATCCACAACAACCCACACGACATCATGGCCTCTAGGTGACCTCGGCAATTTGGTCACGAAGCCCATCACGACATCATCCCATTTACACTCCGGAATGGGTAACTGCTATAATAGTCCGGCTGGCCTCTAATGCTCTGCCTTCACCTTCTGACAGGTTGAACACCTCGTAAAAAAACCAGCTACTTCTATCTTCATACTTGGCCACCTGTATTGACGCCTCATGTCACGGTACATCTTGGTAAATCCAGGATAAACTACCAAAGCTGAATCATGAAACTCCTACATCATCTCATCGCGTATATCCCTTGGAACCCATACTCGTCCATGGAAACATAGTTCCTCATAATGGTATATCGTCCAACTGGAAGGAGGGTCCTCATTTTCCACCGACTCCCATAGAAATAGGACTTATGAATCAGCTAGTTGTCTCATCCTCACTCTATCCAGGAGGGTAGAGGTCACTGCTAATGAAGAAAGATAGGTCTTCCCCTGACTATCATACACCTATAAATGTATCTCAGAGAACAAATCCATAAGCTACCACTCACCACTGGCCTCCTGCAATTCCTACATCTGAGTTCTCTAGCTCAGGTAATCAGATACAACATTACCTTTACCAGTTGTATATACAAGATCAAAGTCAAAGGACTGAAGGTATTTGACCCACCTTCACTGTCTTAGATTCAAGTCACACTAAGAAAAGATGTACATGATATTTTTATGATTAGTGAAAACCACAAAATGCTCCCCCAAGAGTTAATGTCTCCAATAGCACAACACATGAACAACTACAGCCAACTCGAGATCATGCGTCGGGTAATTCTTCTCATGAAGCCTCAACTGTTGATATATTTACACTACAACTCCATCTCCCATCATCAACATTTCTCCCAGTCCAATACTTGATGCATCATAGTAAACTGTATAGATCTTCCCTTGATTTGGAAGTATCAGGACTGGTGTTGATGTCAACATTCCCTTCAACTCCTAAAAGGTTGTATCGCATGCTTCTGACCAATTGAACTTCACACCCTTGTTAGTCAAAACTGTCAACAGAACTGCCAAGCGGGAGAAGTCCTGGATGAAGCATCTGTAGTAACCAGCCAACCCCAAGAAACTCAGTATCTCAAAAATGTTCTTAGGATTCTCCCAAGAAACTACTGCTCTCACCTTCTCAGGGTCCAGGAAAACTCCTTCCTATGAGATGATATGACCTAAGAAGTGAATATAGTCCATCAAAAAGTGCCACTTTGAGAGCTTAGCATATAGCTTATTCTCTCTCAGTTTACTCAACACGATCTCAAGATGGGTGGCATGGTCGTGTCGAGATTGATAGTACACCACGATGTCTTCCACGAAGACTACCACAAAAGAATCCAGATATGGATGGAACACACGATTCATCAGAGCCATGAAAATTTATGGCACGTTCGTGAGTACAAATGGCATAACCAAGTACTCGTATAGACCATATCTGCTTCGAAAGGCTGTATGTGGTATGTTCAATGTTCTCACATGCAGCTGGTGATATATTGATCTCAAGTCAATCTTCGAGAACACTCGTTCTCCCTGAAGTTGATAAAAAATATCATCAATTCTTGGAAAGGGATATCAATTCTTGATCGTTAAATGGTTCAACTTCTAATAATTCACAATGAGTCTGAGGGTACCGTCCACCTTCTTAACAATTAGGACATGCGAACCCCAAGGAGATAACTGGGTCAGATAAAACCCTTTGACTGTAACTTCTCTAACTGCCTCTTGAGCTCCTGCAACTCTAGGGTAGCCATCCTATAAAGAGTATTGGACACCAGCGCTGCTCCTGGAACAAGCTTAATAGAGAATTCCACCTCACGCTCTGAAGGTAGACCTGAAAAGATGTCCGGAAAGACATCCCTGAAACGATCATCCACTAGAGGGAATTCTTTCTGACAAGTCCTCTGATCATACAGATATAAAATTGCAATCTGGGATGTGACTCCACCTCGCCCATGATTCTCTGGTCCAACTCCACTCGCATGAACATCCCATTCACCCTTGTATAGAAACTCTCCACCCTCTGGTGATGTGAACCTCACCCTTCGATGATAGTAATCCAAAAAGTCTCTAAAGGGAACCAACCAGTCTCTCCTGATAAAGACATCATAGATCTTCATCTCTATGTTACAAAGGCCCCCTAGAATGTGACAACCACCAAACTCAAGGGGGAACTCCTTGACCTGACGCACACCAGCCGTTCTAGCTCCCAACGGAGTGTCTAGCATCATAACAGTAGAAGAAGAAGAACACAGAGCCCAAGGCCTTCCACAACGGTTATATATATGAATCTATGTGTAGCACCCATATTGAAAAGTACTGAAGATATGACAAAAGCTACTAGAATAGTACCTCTGATAGTAGAAGGTCTGGGATCCTACTCTGGTTGGGCCCGTTGCACTACATTTGTGTGCCCGGTGCCGCCGCCCTGTGACACAGCCTGGCTACCCTAATCTATCCCGCCCTGCCGCATCTGAGATCTTGTTGTCTGGCTGCCACCACCTTGACCACCAACTCTGCTTGTACATTTTGATGTATCCCATTGGCCCGACTGGTAAGAAGCTGCGGGTCCTTCCCCCGCATGAAGAGTCTTCATATAACACTTATCACTAGCCACTGGTAGTACTGCCCTACAAAAGCATTGTAGATGACCCATCTTTCTGGAAGCACAACACTCCACTGGGTCACGTGGACACTACGACCTCTTGTTCCCCTCTTTACCACACTGGTAGCACCTGACCGGGCCACCTGAAGTAATCTTCTATATATTACTACCACCGTGAAGGATACTCATCTATCGCTTCCTCTTCCCGGTAGAAATTGTACCAGAAACTGGTGTTAAACTACCCTGGCCCACACCACTAGCCTCCCGAAGGTTCCTCTCTATAATCATCACCTAGTTCACAATCACATATACTGTAGGCAACCTGAAAACATTCACCCGTGCTCAGATGTCATATCGAAGACCATCCTCAAAGCATTTGGCCCTCAATGTCTCATCACCCACCAGATGTAGTGTAAAACGCTAAAGCTCAGTAAATCGAGAAGAGTAGTGCATCACCGACATAGCTCCCTGCAGCAGATTAATGAACTCTTGAGCTCTATCTTCCCTTAGTGTCTCTATGAAGAAGATGTCATAGAAGACTGTCTAAAAATCATCCCATGCCATATATTTGTGATTATCCATCTGAGTGGTAACATCCCACCACCTCTTGGCAGAAACACGCTGCATATAAGTCACGATCTTGACCCTCCACCCAGGAGGCGTCTCAAGATGCTCAAAAATATTCTGTAGAGAATCCATCCAAGACTCCAAAGCCTATGTTATACCATCCCCTGAAAATGTTAGCGGATGCTACTGCTGGAATATACGAGTCAGGGCAGCCATAGATGTGGCAGCCAGTAGTGCTCCCTGAAAGTTCTGCTTGAACCGCATGAAGCATTCACAGAACTGTGCATCCGCGCCTATATTATGTATAACGGTTGGCGCCACATCTGGCTCTTTTGGAGGATCCACTAGTAGCCCATGGCCCACTATCTATGGAGTATAATCGTTGCCACTCTCCTAGTGAAAAACGCATGGTAATCTTGGCGGAATGACTCTACAAGGTCAAATGTGCACCTTAGATCAAGATTATCAAAGACTGAAAACAAAGGGACCAAAAAGGGAAAAAGATGAAGAAGGAATTTCAGGATTTGAAAAACATGTCTACACGGCGTGTATACTAACTACACTATGTGTACATGAATTTTTCTCCCCTTCATGGGTCCTCTCACATGGATAATCCACACAAATCCCATTGAATAAGACTACATGGCATGTATAACATCTACACGGCGTGTATGGTGTAAATTCCAACTGCCCGTATCGTTCGTGACATGGACGACTACGCGGCTTAAACCACACGGCGTGTTACACCTTAACATGGAGTGTACACCAACACATTTCCCTAGCCACACAGCTATATCCACATGGTCTGTCATCAGTAAAGACTACACGACGTGTCCCATAGGTACACGGCGTGTACTAGACGAGCTTCACCAACCCGTGTTGTTAGTTACACGGTAGGATACATGGATCACACTACAGGACATGTTCTAGATGGACACGACATGTATACGAAAGGATTACATAGACCTGTGTTGTTAGTTACACGGTTGGACTCTTGGTCAACACTATACGTCATGTATATTCAGTACACAACATGTTTTCCCCAAGCATTTCCCTTCCCCGTGTTCCAACCCACACGGTCCTTGACATGGGAAGCGACTACATGGCATGTACTAAGGGTACAAGATGTGTACTGAGGGTACACGACATGTACGGAAAAAGTTCTCTTTTCATCCCAAACAAAAGAACACACGACAAGTGTCCGAGGAACTACATGGCAAGTATAATGGGTTTTCTGGACAGTACGCCTCTGAAACTACTCCGAAACCCATAAAATAAAGAAAACAACACCTAATTGCCAAATTTCGACATGTGAGGGCCCATACTCCCTGCGAATCAATGTTTGACATCTTATATGTGTTATAACGAGATAAACAGTCAATGATCCACCAAATTCTGGTCAATGAGGGCCCATACTCCCCAAAAACCAATGTTTGGTGTCCATTGTATCAATAAACTCACACGAAAATAACCTATCACATTGCATGTATTTATCAAAGTAGCTATCACAATAGCATGCTTTTCTAGAAAAAAACTATCACAACAACATGTAATTTCTAATGTACCTACAAGGCATGGAACTATGCATGGAATGTGATTTCTATCATGTGCCTAAATGATGCAGGAGATGGCATACCTTTATCTCTTTGGGTTGAAACTAAATAGAAACCATAGATAAAATATAAACAACACAATCCCACGTGTGTCACACAATGGTGAAATCAAATCAATTGTAAAATTTGCAGAATAAGAAAAAAATTTCAAAAATATGAGGTGGATTGGCTTTTCCCTGTACACAGGTTAGCTACGCCCGGGCACATCTTATTACCAACTACCATTTCCATCCAATCCCTGACTAAGGGTCCAAATAGTATGTCAAAGAAAATAACTCCTCTGAAACAACTTTGTAACGCCCAGTATTCGGGTTCTACTCCACGGGTTCCCCAAACCCGATTGGTCACATGACCTCATGTGCATTTCCCCAAACGCTAGAGGCTGCCGAATAGTAGTGGGGGCTCAGGTCTGATAGTGGGGAAACAATGCCCTCATTTTTCAAATTGTAGTGTAGCGAAATAAAATATACAATGTACAAGAACAACAGAAGCAATAAACCATACTCATTTAAAATAAAAAACTACAGTAAAGGATAACCAATAATAATATAGATAATGATGCAACATGTCTCATGTTCTAAGAAAACAACCAGAACATGTTACACACCAATACAATACAGTACAATACATAGTGTAGTAAACAAAACTAAACAACCAGTAGCACCGTGAGCCTATGCTTGGTCCCATGCTCCCCTACTCCTCAGCAACAATCATGTACCTGTATAGGGACCCTTTCCCTTATCCACACCTACAGCAACATAGTCTATTTGGGCCAAAGACATGACCCAAACAGGGTGTGAGAAATAAATACCAGTAGGCACCCACCAATGGCTCATTCCCAACTGTGTGAAAATATGCAACAAAAGTGTGCAGTAGTAAAATGCAATAAACTAAGAAGTACTCAAATGAAACAAACCTTACCAGTTATATTTCCATTTTATTATTCATTTACCCATTTAATTTAATAACATTCTATGCTCATCAGAACCATGCCCTCTGGTCAAACAGAGTCTCCCTCTTAGGATAATATAGTAAAAACACGCCCTCAGGCTATATAACATCCACGCCCTTAGGCTATATAATATCTCGCCCTCAGGCCATGCCCCCATGCCACATAATATCTCGCCCTCAGGGAAAATAAGTAAACACGCCCTCAACCATATAAAGTAACAATGCCCTCAGAAATATAACTGAGCTGAGCCCAAAGTATAGACATGAAATTACTTACAATTCCTCTCAAGTAAAAAGTAATGCACAAAATAAACATGTCATACCCTCGGGAATCCTAGCCAAACGGATAAACGGAGGAACACACCGCTGGGGATGTTCCAGGATCCAACCAGCGATCCCAAACAATAGTTAAATGTCACATTTAATTACCTATACAATTATAGGTATTTCAAAATTGTCATGGCCTCAGCCACATGACACCCCAACATGGGTTCGTGGCACAACAGTACACAAAAATACACAAAAGATGGAATTTAAACACTAAGCCACCTACCTCAAATGACCCTGATCGGTATATGTGAACGTCACTTCCTGAAACGCCCAAAGATGACCTAGATCTGAGGTAGAATAAATCCTTGTTCAAACTCAATAAAGTCTATTAGAGGAAGAATTGGAAAGAACTATTCAAGGAGGAGAAAGAAATCACCCATGCGGTTACCGGGAGATTGACGTTGCAGAAAAAAGATTCCTGGTACTCGATTGAGGGATCTCCAAAGGTCCGACCCTCTCTTCCGACTCCTCCCTCCGGTTCTATGCCAATCTCGTGAACATGGTTGGCTAATGCCCTTTTTAAGAGAAAAAACAAACTACACAGCATGTACTTCTTAAGTACAAAACATGTACTTTTCATTTAACTATTCCTCTGGTGGTTATCAGGAATTGTTCATCAGTCGACCTGAGTACACAGAGTATAATAAATGAGTACATGATGTGTAATACATGATTACACGGTGTATAATGATGCTCAGCTAAAAGCTATCTCCACCGCCTTACTGTATGCCTACCGACTGACTACACGACATGTACATACCCACTACATAGCGTGTGGTCGGTTTTTACACCCTTCATCGCCAACATGGCTACACACCCTGTGTACTCATCCCATATAGACAAAGTAAAAGGAGTGTTGAAAAGTACATGGTGTGTAGTACAAAAATTAAGTATTTTCCCCCACTTCCATTATTTTCTCAAAAACAGATAAGGAAAAGAGAAAAGAAGAAACTCATACCTCAAAAAAATAAGAACCGGGTTCTTACACTGGAAGATGGAGTAGTGAAGACCAGATCACCAGTGATCCATCCTCTCACTGGATTTTTTTGGAAAGACACCCTCCCCCGTGATGATGAGGTTGTTCAGAAGAGATTTCCCATCTAGGGTGGTGTACATATATAAATAACAAGGAATTTTAAATCATATACATATATGATACAAAACACTCATGCCCATCCTATGGGTTCAGGAAAAATACCAACTCACAAAAACCACCTTCATGCTACTACCTATAAAATGAAATAAACACAAAACATCCATTACTTCATACAATTAAAACTAAAGAAACTAATTGGGAAAATAGTATTAGGTATCATATTAAAAATCAAATAAGAGATGAAGATCAATGGTAAATTAACCAACTTCATATTAAAGGAAGACCCTCCCATGATTTTCTAGGAATGGGAGAAGATTTATACATTATATCAATAGGAATGAAACCCTTCCAACCAGTACCACAATTCATTAATCTCATCCTGCCAAAACCACGTATCAATAGATCAAACCCCAATTAATAAGAACAACACCAAAATAAAATTACACATGCACATCACTTTGCAGCCACATACATTTTTATTGTCCCAATGCATATCAATATAACACTGATGATCATTTCCCCAATTAACCTCTATATCATGAAAATCATCATATCCCCATGGAATAAAATATCCAATACACTACCCCCACATAGAATAATAGAAGCATATTCTATCTATAACATTACCAAACACAACACACAATAAAAATCATGATACATAATAGAACAAAACATTCTTTCAGATTAAATATTAATTCCTCAATCAATTTCTACATAATTTAGGGTGTTATCATAGAAAACACATTATCCAAGGGTATCAACTTCCTATAACCAAATATAAGTAGTTAATAGAATAAATGTACTTGTTTCACTAAAAAAATACAATCATGGATCCAAATCATTTTGAGATCAACCATGAAACCCCAATAACCATGATTTTTAGTGGGTAATTAGCTCATACAAATCATGATATCAAATGAAAACTGGATTCATAAGAAGAACATTCATCACCTTTCCTAGACCTTGATAATTGTTTTTAGCTGATTATTTATAATTTTTAATCTGAACTTTACTATATTATAAAAAGAAATTTTCATAAAACCACCCCAAATAATTAAAATACAAGATAGGGACAAAGAGAACCCTACTGATAATATGAGACGATCAACACTTTCTTAATGCACCAAAATAGGGAGATCCTACGTAGTTGGAAATGACTCAAAGGAAAACACATTCAAAATCTGAAGTACAAACAAAGAACTCCTTGGGGAAGAATGGTTCAGGGCATCACATACCAAGGGAAAAAACAATTAATAATAAGGAAGGAAGATATCACAACCATGGGGAAATATAAATAGAGAAGACGTATAAATGTATTATGGATTTTACATTTCAGGAGGATCCAGTCTCATAATATCTTTTGACCAAATAAAATCTCTTGGGGGCCTTGGAAATTAAAAATAGGATTTATGGGTGTTGAATATTTCTCAAATCAATTAAAATAAAGATTCAAATGTATTTTTATGTCAAGAAAAACCTAAGAGGGGAGAAAATTCTGGAGGGTGGAACATTGCCCAAGACACACCACTGGATGAGGAACCATTTGACGAGGCCCCACTCACGACGAACCTGTTGATGAGGAATCGATCATGATTAGTCATTAACAATTAACCATAGGTGAGGTACTATTTAGTGAGACAAAATTTTATGAGTCATTATTCAGTGAGTCACCATTCGTTGAGTCACCATTTAGTGAGTCAATATTTGGAGAGTCACCCTTCGGCAAGTTACCCATTGGCAAGTCACCGTTCGGCTTCTCACCATTCGATGAGTCACCATTGGGCGAGTCTCTGTTCAAAGAGTCACTGTTCAACGAGTCACTGTTCAAAAAATCATTGTTAGTGGGCTACCATTTGGAGATTCAATGTTTAGGGAGTCACCATTCATGAGCTACTATTAGGCAAGACTCCATTTAGAGAGTCTCTATTGGAAATCAATGAAAATTGGTAAAATTTTAAATGCTTCCAAATGAGTCACCTTGACCTCCCAGAACATCATAAACACCAGATTGTCACAAATAAATGGACCATATGGGTCTGGTCCATTACAGGTGATGTTTTGGTATTTGTTAATGAAATTTTATATTTTTATGAATAACAAGTAATTCTAAATAATAATAGAACCATTATTTTTAATTTAATTTATTTTTATTCATATAATAAATTCTAAATTGGTTTTAAAGAATAATTTGTTAATTAATAAATCATTAATTACAATGTATGTCATCATATTCAACATTAAACTGGAGTTGGATATAAAGGAAATTCAGCCTTTTTAACTAGTCTCTTAAAAATTATGTAGTCTTGTCCCGTCTGTGGGATTAATTTGAAATTAATTTTTTTCAACATATGTGATTAGAATATGGAAAAATTTAATCTATATTTTCACTAAAAATATTTTTTAATTTATTTTACATATTTTTTTTTCAAATAATAATAGAGATTGAAATTAAAATTAAATACAGTGATTAAGGTTTAAATAAGTTTACATAGTTGTTAAAAGTTATTCTTATTATTCCATGTGACATAAAATAATTTTAAAAATAAATTGGATGGCTAAATATCAACCTATCATCAAATTTATCAAATTTTGTTCATTATTTGAGTAAAATTATGTAAGGGATACATCTCGATGGTCTTTATATTTTTATACATACAATAATTCCACTATCCCTCTACTATAAAAAGACACCCACTCCTCTCTTTTTAAAATTTCATGACATTTTTCATCATTCAATGAATTCCCAAATAATATCCCAAAATAAATCATCTAATCCTTGAAGCCTTTACTTGAGATGATGGAAAATTATCCATGTCCTTTGGTGCAATCCAAAAAAAGTTACCCCAAGAAGATGTAATATTCTTCAATGAAAACATTTGATTTATTTAATTCATCACAAATTAAATTATTCAAATTCCATGATTAAATAATAAAAATAGTATCAAAATAATGATGATATGTTGTTAAATTATGTTTTCTACCTACACATACATGCAAATCCATAAAATGGATAACAAAATCATCATTTAGGTGCACATTGAACTACCACCTCATTAGAAAATGTCGTTCATTTTATCTATACCCCATATTATGGATTGGGATTATGATGGAAATATTTTTTATATGATTTATATGATATATATAATTTCATTATTCTTTCTTTATTATTATATAATATAAAAATTGATGCTTTATATTTTTTTGGAATATGTTAACATCATTTTGGGATGTGTGGACTACCGCCTCCTCAACGAAATGTGATACGTTTACACTACATATAGAATGTATTAAGGATTGGTTTACTAAACATATTTGGTATAAATTAAATCTTTATGATATTAAATATATAATTATATATCTATAAAAATAAAAAATCATTTTCTTCTCTTCATTTCACACAGTAAAAAAGTAATAATGTTGTTCTTGGATGTGTGGACTACAACCTCCATGAAGGATGTGATTAACCATTTTTAATATCCACATCCCCAAGAATGATATATATATGAATATATAGTTAAATAATATAATATATATTATATAATTTTTATTATGGTATGATAATAATTACATACATTATTTTTATTATGATCATTGATAAAATCGAACGCTACTCAGGATAAAATACGAGGAATTACATTCTTGTAAAATAATGTTTTCTTTATGGATATCAATTAATCCATCCTATTTCTCTATTAAGGAAATATGTGTTCTTTTAAAATATTTATTGATTATTTACTAAAATCATTATATTACATAGGGTTAACATCCCTCTCTTACCTCATGTCTTTGATCCTGATCTATTATTGATCTTCCTAACCATTAAAAAGATAAACATATAATGCAAACTTTTTCACCAAAAACTAGGCAATAAAAAATATATTTTCTATTTTATAAATCCATTAATGGAAATTAGGGGATTAAGTAACCCATTAATGGGTGTTAAAATTTGTTGTATTAAGGGATATTTTTTGATTTGTTATTTTTAGAGAGTATATAAGAGTTTTAAACTATTTTTATTAACCAAATAGTGAGAATTTTGGGGGAGGATCTTCATAAAATATTGTAATACATCTTCTATCCAATTATGTTTCACATGAGAAAAATCATAATATTATTCCTAAATCATAATGATAACTTGGTTACTACTGGCTATTGAAATTGACTACTAATGAATATTTGATAGAAAATATTATACAATTATATCCACAATAATAAATGATATGATAATGAAAATAAATCCTAATTTTTATTTTATATAACATAAAAATTTCTTCTCATATAATATTATATTCATCATATAGAACACTTGGTATATGATATATCACTTCTAGTGGAACCAGTGAAGAAGTTTTTATTATCCAATATTTCATCATTTCATAATCTAAGAAAATTTAATCCCAATTAAAATAAAAAAAAATCCATTACAATAATGATAAATATATGACATATATTGATATTAATATTCATTTTAACTCATTAGTAACCATACCTTAAATACTATATGTTTATTATTCTCATATATTAGATTGGTGATAAAGATATTTTACCAATATTACTCCTTAATCCCCATAAAAAATTATTATCATTTATACCATTCGTTATACATAATTTTTAATACTCTACATTATTTTATAGGAAATAGAAATACAATAGTGGTTGGGATTAGATTTTCAGTATGAGTAAACACAATAGATATTAATAAATATCATAAGTGAATATAATATGACTCCATGGGTATGTGAACATAATCATGGTAGATTAAAATATCCCAAATAAATTCTTCACAAAAACAATTTTTTCACAAATATTTAGTAATTACATATAGATTTTAATGGGTCACATTTAATACAATAAATGAAATTTTAAACGTTAGTTAATAAATATTATGTATGAAAATACAACATATAATTGTATTATAATATTTAAATGGGTACAATAAGAAATAAAAACATTTATTTTTTCTACGAAGGATATTTTCAAAAGAAGTTATCACATAGTGGATAGAGTCCCATAATATAGTGGATTAGGTTCCATATATATTCCCATAAACATCAACAATTTTGTTAAATCCATAGTCCCAAAAAATTAACCTCATGAGTTATAATGATTTGCATAATGTATTATTGGGAAACATAATTTTCAAAACACAAATCTATTAATTTAAATGAATATTCATGTGGGACACATGTAATGTAAACATATATAGTGTCATCATAGAATAATTAACCCATAAAAAAGAGAAACTCATGTGAATTTTTAAAATATATTTGATTTGAACCAATCTAGAATAATATTGTTGATTATATAATTTTGGAATATCACAAATAATGTAAAATAAATATTTAAATAGAATAACGATGATGAAAATACATCCTTTTTCTGTTTGATCATTACCATAAATTATTAGAAGATATATAACTATCATTTTGGGATCAACTGTTTTGAAATAAAATTATTTAGAAAATAAAATATTTTGACAATGAATTTTAATTTCAAAAAATTAAATTACACAATAATTAAAAAATGGAAAGGAATATTTTTATGGATTATTAAATAAAAAATTATTTTAAAGTTACATTATAGGAGAAATTAATAATGATTCAATTAAAATTTTTTAATAATAAAATAAATGTCATTGGAAAATAACCTCATGGAATCATAGTGTTATGTAAAATGAAATCCAACAATCAATATGAAAATATAATACAAATTAAAAAAATCCTGACAAAAAAATGTACACTATAACACACCATAGCTAATTCAACCTATAATTACCTGATTCATAATAAGGGATACACTTTCTTACCATTACATGATCTTTTTAGTTTAAAATTTTATATAATTTGATAAAAAATTTCAATTTTTTTCAAATTCAACACAAGATCCATTTTTAAAACAACACATGTTATATATAATGACAGACATTCTTCATTAAAGGTAACATTCATACCAGGAACTCTATAAAATTAAATTATAAAATCATCTATAATCCCAAAAAATAATATTAAAATATTTGATGATAGAAAAATATTTTTAAGGGACTTAAATGAAATGAATCACGTTTTCAATTTTTAAAAATTAAAATTCAACATGAAAATTTTCCACTTTTACTATAAATTACTGACATAAAATCTATTATTACATTTCCATGAAACAACTTAAATTCTAAAGAGAATTAATTAAACATGTTAAATGTAATTATAAAAGAAAAATCACAATAAAAAGTGTTATTTTGGAATAAATGAATTCTTTTGAATAACATTCCATTAAAAGAATTTTTTTTTCAATTTTTGATATATGGTAATAAACATTACCCGAAACAAAAGCTCATTTGCTTACCTTTTGAAAAAACACTCATTTATAAACCAGTTTTAGGATATCATGTAGGTACTTAGTGATATTATCTTCACATTAATCCCTATAATAACCCTTTCAATGGAATCAATAAACCAGATAATTCATATATTTTGAATTACTAACCTATCCCTTTTAAACATGGTCACATTACCCAATTCACTATAGAGAAATTTCAAGCTCAATCACCCTCATACCAATAACAATATACCCCCTAATTAAAATAACATCTCAAATAACCATAGGATTAATGAAATACATATATAATTCAATTTAATTTGAAAACCCATTTGAATTGGACATAATGACCATAAGAAATACAATTTTCACTTATATCATAATGATGAAAAAATGTTTTTTTCAGCAGATATACTAAAATATCAAAGGATATTTAGAGAAAGAATATATTTTAATATAACAATGTCAATATTTTAATGAAATAATGATTATAAATAATGGATAAGGAAATAGTTATAATATAGAGTAGTATATATTTAAATAAAATTATTTTTATCTTTGGAAAAAAATAAAGAATGAGCCCTACAGTAATAATTTAAAATATAGCTTTCCAAAACAATAAATATTAAGTTAAAAGAAGTTGAAAAATAATTTTTTAAATCATTTATAAATAAATAAGAAAATTACTGATTAATTTTATATACATGTACATGGGTGAAAATAGTTTTAATTGAATATATTAAACTATTTTTTAAAATAAAAATCTCTTACTTTATGTCCTATCTAGTGTAATAAATTATTTAATTGAAGAATAATAATATTTAATTATGTTTTCACATTTATAAGAACCATTATCATGTTCATTCCACTATCATTATTCATATTAATTCATCTCTACCAAAATTTATTCAATTACTAAAATAGTAACATTATATTTGATGTTTTGAGGTAATTCATTTCATACCCCGAAGGTAAATCAATGAACTAAATAAATTCAAAATAATTATGGGAAATTTTTCTCCAGAATCATAATTGTAATGAACTGACCTGGGTTACCCTAAATTCTGGAACCCTAACTGATCTGCAACATACTCTAAGGGCATTACTGATCCTCATGGGATAACGATAAGATCATGGGCATTGAAAAAAATAGAGGCAACCATTTTTCCCAAATAGAATAAACACATGGAATACATATGTAAAATACACACAACTTTAAAAGACGATAAAGATATATTTCCCATAACTATAAGAAAATAGTGGAAACATACAAATGTGTTAGTAGATAAATCTCTTAAGGACATGTCCAATGAGAAAGGACACAAACAAAAGAACTAATCCCAATGATGGAATGGAAGAACTCCCACAATCTCACCACCATCTTCCAAACTAGCTAACATGAAACTCACTGCCTAACTACAATGCCTCTCCTTTCCCTACAATGGAAGACAAAATAGAGTCTACAAACCACTGATTAGGTGCTTAGGTTGTGAGCTAATATGATCAGTAGGATCCCACACAGGTGTTGCATAACAAGCCTTGGTATAACAATTCATGTATTCTCATTCTAAATTAAAAAATTTCAGACGAGAAGTTAGACATTTTTACTGAAAACATGGTAAATGTTTCCCGTTTTTCATAGTTCTAGACAAAATAAGGTATATCAATTTAAAATATAATTTATTATATCATTTTCCACAAGAATAAACATGTATATCAAGGATATTATATAAATCCATGCAATGAAAAACATAAGAAAAGGTATCACAACACCCAGGTATAGAATAGGTATAGGCTGAATACTACTCATACAATAATAATTAAGTGAATATTCTAGTCCTATAACAACAATCCTAGAAAAAATAGTAATACCCCTGAGTAAACACCCCAAAATGTCAATATTTGTCCCATAGAACAACAATTCTATGAAACATAGGAAATACTCATGAAAAATAACATTTATAATAATAAAACTATGGAATATGGCCCTAAGATAAGCCTTTCAGGTGTGTATCCAAGGTAAACCATGTTCCCCTTTTCACAATTCTGTTCAATGCTTTGAAGACCATTTCAAAACCATTTTATAAATCCCATATCAATGCATTAAAAAATATCATTTTATTCCATTTATCAATAAATAGGGAAAACCCATTTCTCATTGAAAAATATTTTCAATAGAGTAAAAATTCATGTGAATTCCATTTATATATAAGTTTATAATGAAAGAAAAATCACTATTATCGATAGAGGCTAGAGACGGAACCACCTGCCTCAGAACTCAGGTCGCACATGCTCGTAATGGGATCCAAAAAAAGATGAAACTCTAAAACATCAATGAAGGCCCTAGAATAAAATACACATCATTATTGATTCAATTATTTAAAAAAGTGGCCATTGGAAGAGAGGAAACCCACATACCTCAAAGATGAATTCCCACTGCAGAATGACCAATAGAAAAAATGCCTCACACATGTTATCACACAACAAATATAGGAAGAAACCAAGAATATTTACCAGAAATAGACCAAAGGATCCATAGACTCCATGCATCTGTGATACCATGATCAAATTATAAGAATGAATAGTAAGGTTACTCAAATGGGGAGACTCACTAAAATAGAAATGGAGATTGAGTGTCAAATTGATCGATCTATATGGGGCTTATCACAAAACAATTCTCTATAACTTCCATGGTTCGAGAGACACAAATATTCTGTGTAGGAACTCAAATAAAATACTTACACATTATCTTTAAAATTTGTACGTGGGCTATTACATGGTTTGTAATTCAGTTTTACGTGTTACCTTCATAATCTACAAACGCCAAAAACCCCAACACCTTAGACTAAAACATGACGTTTTAATAACACATGCCATGTACGTCATGTAACCATTGATTAAGTGAATTCTTAATTCATGACATACATCCCGAAAACATTACATGGTGTGAAACAATGTTACACTCTGTGTAACATCTATGTAGCCTGAAGAAATGAATTGTAATTAGTGAATGACCTAAAAATATCGGGCTTCACCATTATAGGATTCCTCCACATCACAATGGAGGGGAAAACCATGATGAGGATAATGGAATTCTTGACAAAATGGTAATAGGATGTTTTAAAATTCCTACAATAAATACATTCCATCCCCAAGAAGTCATATTGATGATGTAATCTTCAGAAAGAGATGAGACCACTTCTCCCTAATCAACTCTTTTATTTCCCATGACTCATGCCATTATGATCCTTATTTCCATAATTATCAGACTAATGGAATGAAATTCCCATTCATGATTTTCACTTGAGGTTCATTGATCTCAACAAGTTTCTCCAGAATATAATTCTCTTATTCTAAGTTAATTTCATCCAAATAAAGAATTCGAGTGGGATCAGGGTGATATTTCTTGATATGAGATATTTAAAAAAACATCATCAATATCTATCAAATAATCCAGAAATTCTAAATAATAAAAAACTTGTCTGATCCACTATGTGACCTTAAATGGCCCAACATATCTAAAATCCAACATTTCCTACTTTCTCATTTGACAGTTCCAGAACCAAGGAGAAGCATTCAAGAAAACCCAATACCTTATTGAAAACTCTAATGGTTTATGTCATCGATCCACATATGATTTTTTTGACCATGGGATGTGACCTGATGTGGATGTACATCTTGAATCCTCACAGACATTCCATAAACCAAACCTGTATATCTATGGATATTTTTCCCACCTCAACCCAACAAATAGGTGATCTACATGGGAATCCCTAAAATTCCTCAAATGGATCCATTCTAAATTATGACTAATTATTGTTGTTATAAACAAAATCAGAGAGTCCCAAATGAATAACCATGATCAAACAAAATCCAAGACCCATGTGTGAAGCATATCCTCCATGATCTGATTTACTTTCTTTGTTTGACCATATGTCAATGGATGGTAAGATGTTCTCAACTTTAACTACTTCCAATCACCTCTTGAAGACTCATAGATATGCATGTGGTATACCATGGATCCCTATTTGAAATAAAAGGTGATGAAATCCCATGTAACCTCTTAATATCACAAAAAAACATTATACCCATATCATTAACATTAGTGGTGTATTTGATCGGAATGAGATAAAAAAATCATTAACTGATCAAAAACCACAAAATAGAATTCCTTCCTTTGGGAGTCCATAGTAATACAAAACAAAAGACCATGGATAATTCATCCCATTTCCAAAACGACATCAAATGAGGATGATGTAATCCCAATGGATATAAGTGATCTAACTTTATCTATTGGTAGGTGTGGCAATGAGACACAAACTCCACAATGTTTTGTTTTATACCCAACCACCAGCATTGCTGAATGATTTCCTAATACATCTTCATTGTGATTATATTTGTTACCCATGATGATCATTAGCAATAAAACAGGTCTAAAATTTTCATAGATATTAGGGAAAACATACTTTTCCCGAATAGAAGTATAACATATGAAGAAAGAGGACAACCTAAAATAGTATCCCCACTATAAAGGACTTCTCTAGTCTTCTGAAACTAATCAATATGATATTGAAATTGAAAAATAGACTCCATGAGAGATGATGAAAACTAAACACTTTTCAAAATCATGCATTAAACATCCTCCTAATTATCTAATATCAACTGATCGAAACCCCCATAAAGTTCGACACTAACATCGATTCCATGACCACATGTGATGGTACTTTCTTTCCGAGAGCATCTACATCATAATTCCCCTCTCATTTTATATAAGAAATATCAAAGTAAAACATGTGATTGTATTCAGACCATTGCATATATATTATATCAAAGTTATTCTAATAAAAGATATAAAATAGACAATTACGATCAGAGCAGAACATGAACCTTTCCCCAGATAGATTTTCCCACCAAAACATACCCAAATGCATGACTACAGAAATCTATGATTCCTTAGTGCGGAAATTATTTTTATAATGTCAAAGAAGATGAGATCTATAAGCTACCACATGGTCAACTTGTATAATCACACATCCCAAAACCAAACCAGAAGGATCACAACACACCACATACATATTACCAGGATTAGGTAAGATTAGAATCGAAGCGGATGTCATAATCCTTCTTAGTTCATCGATATAATTCTCAAACATTGAAGCTCATATGAATTTAATTGATTTATTAGTAAGATTAGTAACATGTGAAATCATCTTAGATATATCCATGACAAATAATTAGTAGTTTTCATCATGGAAAAGGAATCATTGTATCTCAAATACATTCAGCGGTTCCTTCCATGAAAAAACAAACTTTATCTTTTATAAGTAAACTGAAAAGAAATTATTGGAAATTATATTCCCCATGATCTTCACTTATTCAATCCAAAAACTAAATTTAAAAATCATTCCATAAAAATGATGACATCTCAAAATTTATATAACCAACCTCAAATTGTGCTCATTCTCAAGATTTTATTTCGAACAAACCAAAATATCTTCCAAAAACACTAATACAAATGTGTCCAGATATTGATTGAATATCTAACTCATCAAGGCTATAAAAATGAATAAGAATTAGTTATAACAAAATGCATAATATGATATTCATAATGTCCCTACCATTTTATGAAGGCTATCTTCAGTATATGAGACTCCCAAACTCTGTGCTAATGTTAACCAGACGAATGATCAATCTATAAAATCCACTTTTACCCCTTTAACTGAAAAAAAATCATCCACATGAGTCAAAGGATATTTTATCTTAAATATTACTAGGTTTAATATCTGATAGTCCATAAATAAATTAAGTGAACAATTTTATTTATTGGAAAAGCAAAAAAGGGATTTCCAAAGTGAAATGATTGGGAGAAAATTTATTCTAATAGGTATTCCAATAGAATTTTGATCTCTTTCAACTCTGCAGGTTCCATATAGTAAAAGGTATGAATATTGTATTGGAATGGGAACCATATAAATCATAAACTCTACCTTTATCTTTAGTGGAAACCCATATAAACTATTAGGGAAAATGTCTGGAACTTCTTAAACAAAAATATACAGATCACCAACAGATGAAATGTATTTTATATCAAATGGATCAACAACTGGAAAAATCCAAAGCTATGGGCAAGAAGGTCCTTCATGAGCAGACCTTGGTTCCCACTTCCCCTGAAACAGACAAGATCTCCCATTGGTAGCAAGGATTGAAACATGCCAATGATAACAATCAACCTCAGCTCTATGAGCAACTATCCAATCTATACTCATGATGACACCAGACAAATCTAAATCAAGATAAAGAAAATCCCAAACCAAATCCGTATATACTAACTGAAATGAACAAGAAAGACACCAATACCACTTTTCATTCCATCTAACAAGTCCTATTTTAATTCCATTAAAAAGCAAATAAATTCTATTATATGTTTATGAAAATAAACAATACATGCATATACAAATGAGTGGGAGGAACCGGGATCAAATAATGAAATTTCTAAAAAAGTTTCAATAAAGTTAGAACCTATCAATATTTCTATACCTAGTTCAATATCTTCTTGACACTCATATACTACATAAAGATTAATCACTCTTGAGTCCTATTTCTCGAGGTTTATAGATTATGAAGCTTGAAATTGCACTGTAGTAGACTTTGGATATCACAAAACATGGCTATAATAGGTTTTTGTCATAGCATGGAAGAAGAATTTTAATTGACCAACACATCTACATCTGTTTCACATCTTCACAATCATGGTATAAGAATGTATGGGGTGTCCTCCATTGGCATATTGATAGAAAATCAGATGTACATCACCTATTGTAACAAAGGTTGCAGTGGAGGCATGTAGCTGAGAGCCACCTAAAATACTCCGACAATTATCATTCCACTTTCTCTTATTCACATGTTCACCAATGAAGCTACAAATCGATGGAATTAAAGAGGTTGAAAATTCAAAATTGCTTGAAACATTCATTTCATCCAACATAGATATGTCTAATATCTCTGAATTGATAGAATGGATCAGTATAAAAACATGTGATATGATATCCAGTCAAAAACAATGATGCTTCTTCTATTCCTCTATTTGGTCCATATTCTCCACATATAGGAAAAAATGAACAAGCTCAGTAAAACGATTGGTGTATAGAAAACCGAATTCTCTCTCTTTTGAAAAGACATGAACAACATAGACCTTTCCAGCATTAGCAACTCTAAAAAACTTATATAAGAATAGGTTTTAAAACCCATTTCAATCCTAGTCCATGTGTATATCCTCATGGACCATAAAATACAACCATATCGATCTTGACCACTCAAGTCTAAACATTTCACATAGTACCTTAATGTTCTCAAGTGTCTCTTGAAAGTCGAAGATTTGATCAATCCTATCCATATCGTTCCCAAAATCTTGAGTTTCAGTCACCACGTTAAATGATTTTGTCTTATCATGCATGAATTATAGTCATAAATATCTTTCTCATCACGCTCCAGGTTGTACCTCAACAAACATTTTCTAAACTCATGGTACATCCTGATAAATAGCACAAACTTCTCATATAAGAATCTCAATGAACATCTGATCTATAGGTGGGTACACTTGAGAAGCATTATATGAACCTTATTAAGGAACTCTTAGTAGACAACTCAGAGGCATAATGTAACCTATTGAAACATCATAACAATCATACAATGGAAATAATATTATTTCAATTTAGAAAACACATAAGAAAAAACTAAGATTAAAAAATCAATAATAGAGAAAACCATCCCAAAATACCACGTCAATAGGTGTTGGATTACAAAAAGTGCTATCCATGAACTTATTGCAACATACACCTCATGTACCAACAATCTTGCCTCTAAAATTGTATATATCCCAAGACATGGACTCTTGATGACAGAAATCCCCTGATACAAAATTGTAATGAACCGACTAGGGTTACCCTCAAACCGAGCACCTAACATGATCTATCAAACACCCAAAGGGCATTCCCCATTTGAACTAGCTAGAAACATGAACTAAATCATCAAACAACATTAAAAAATAAAGATTTTACCCAACCTGAACAACAACATGGATTACATATGTAAAATAAGAGAAATGTCGGAACACAAGAAAGATATATTTTTCATAACCATAAGAAAAGAGAAGAAATAAACATCTAAAATAGTATTTAAAACTCCAAAGGAAAAGTAAAACTATAAAGCCCTCAAACCAAACCAGTACTCTATATGATGGCATGGATGAACTCAAACTGTCTCATCACCACTTACCCAACTAGCTAACATGAAACTCATCTCTTCACTATGGTGCCTATATGTTCTCTATACTGGAAGAAAAACAATGGTCAACAAACCACCAATGAGGCGCACAAGGTGTCAACTAACATGATCAGTAGGACTCAAACTCGGTGTTACATAATAATACTTTATATAACAATTAATTTATACTCATTTTATGTAAAATCATTGCATGATAAGCAGTAAATCAATTTTATAGATAGAATGTGAAAATTTTCTTTTCTCCAAAGTACTAAAAAACCCTGTATATCAATTTCAAATCACATTTTCCACTTCATTTTTTCACTACAATATACAAGAATATCAAGGATATCTAAAAAATACATACAATACGAAACATAAGCATATGTATCTAAACACCAAGGAATGCAACAGGTTAATGATACAGACTACTCACACAAAAATTATAAAGTGAAAAGTTCAAAACATAGAAGAAACTGACATGGATCTAGAGGAATACCCCAGAGAGAACCCCTTAAAATGTTAATATTGATCCCCTAGAACAACATTCCTATTAAATGGAGGAATTTTCTGTAAGAAACCTCCTTGATAAAAAAAAATGGATGATGGACCCAAGATAAACCATAAACATATGTACCTATGGAAACTCATGTTCTATATTTTCATAATTCAGATCAATTATTTGAAAAAAAATTCAAAACCATTTTACAAATATTATTTAAATTATTTGAAAATACCCATTTTCATTCCATTTATAATCAACTTTGGAAAAATAATTTCCCTTTCAATATAATTTTCAACAAATACAAAATCATTATGATAATTATATTTATAAATCAATTTATAAAGAATAAACAATCAAGCTTATCGACATAGGCTAGAGAGGGAACCACCAACCATAGAACTCAAGTTATACACAATCGTAATAGGGTCATCCTTCAACAAAACCCAAAAAAATCATCAAAAGTCCTGGAATCAAAAACCCCTTAATGTTGATTCAATTTAGAAGACAAGGGGACATTAAAAGACAAAAAAACAATATAACTCAAAGGGGAATTCCAACCTCACAATGGACAATGGAATAACATTCCTCCAGAAGGTGATCACACAATGATATTGGAAGAAACAATGAAGAATCCCCGATCTATGACCAATGTACCTACAAACGCCACCCAATAGTGATATCGAGATCAAATTCAATGAAGGAATGGAAAGGTTACTCACTCAATGTGATGCCACGCAACCAAAATAGAGAGTGAGTGTCAGATAGATCAACCTAGAAGGGGATGAGTCTCTAAAGAAGCCTTGGAACAACCTTATCTCAAGATCAATGAAGATGTGGTGAAGGAACTAATACAAAACAGCCACATACTATCATTAAAAACTATACATGGGCTATTGCATAGTGTGTTACCCAATAACATAATGTGTAACTACTATGATTCACATACTCCAAAAAACCCATCACCTCATATAAAAAAATTATATTTTAATTACTCACATTGTGTATGTCATGGTCAAGATGTGTTACATTTGTTTGCAAGAAGTCATATTTGATGACATATATCCAGCAAACATTACACGACATGTAACATATTTATACATCATGTAATTTATTTGAATACTATGTAAATGAAAAGTTATTATTTAATTTAAATTAATCACTAACTTCACCATTATAGTTATGCTACCAATATCAAAGGAGCTGAAAACATAATGATGTTATAGGTGTACCTGATAAAACGGTTACACGATATTAAATAATCATTATATGTATATCTTATTTATATATTATATAGAAATTTATGACCAATAATGTAAATATTTCATGAATAATTATCCTCATTTTTTAATAAAAATGATGTTCTATAAGTATACAAGATTGAATTGTTAGTTTTTTATAGTGGGAGGAAAAGAAAAAATTTCAATATTACATTACCTTTATAGAATCTTAAATTGTTTATATATGTCATATTAATTAATTTATTACTTTTTAGTATCATTAATTATAATTTATAGATTGGAAACAAGTTAGATTTCTTCATGGAGGTTGTATTCCACACATACGCACAATCAAAATTATTAATTTTCAATTGACAAAAAGACTAAAATTTTGAGTCTTATCATAGAATTAAATATTCATAATTTTTTTAAATATAAAATATATTAATTTTTTCAATCATTTTAACCATCCATACAATCTAATCCTAAAAAATATCATCATTTAAAGGAGTATGTATTCCACCTGTATTCACAGGTTATGTTTTTATTTCACATAAAACGTAAGAGAATATGAAAAAGGACGGTAACATAATCATAAAAAAATTTCATAACCTGTAATATTATAGTGTTATTATTTCATAAAGGTTTAATAAGATTTTATAGAAGTATAAGAATAAATAAGCATGATAATAGTTTTTAATATATATACCTTCTCCCCAGATAACTCAGATTTCTTCACAAATTATGATATCTATTATCGATAGTATAACAATAACTAGACCTCTTGGAATTGTGTATGGTTATTATGGAATATTTTGTTGTATTTTTGTAAAATAGAGTGCTCAAATGGTGTATGGAAGGATGTATGGGATGTTCACATTTCATGTGAGGGGAATTAAATACATGTGATTTTTCTAAACGATCAGAAATACTATAAATCCTTAATAATGGGATTTTAATAAAAAATTTAAAATTTATAATATAATTGGATTAGGGTTTCAATAATATCATCCAATAAGAATTATGTTTTTCTTTTTTTCTTATTCGCTTTGTTTTTACCTCAATTAATATGAATTACTATTTACCATGGTGCCACATTTTTACCATGGTTGCAATTCACATTGAAATAACTAAAATTAAACTCATTAATAAATATGACCATCCCAATTATAAATATGGAATAAATATTTCATGATAAAATTTTTATACATAGAAAATTTTACCTCTAATATTTGTGTGAAAAGATATTTAAAAAATTTATTAATAAAAATTATTTTTTTCATATAAAGAAATTTTACTTGAGTCAAATATATTGTTAATTTATATGGAGTTATTTTTCATTTCAATAATAATATATACTTAATATTAATTTAATTTCAAAAAAAAAATTAAGATTATTATTAACCTAATTTAATTAAAATTAATGTAAGTCTTTCGAAAATATGACATCTGTATTCACTAAAATATTAAAATTTTCAGAAAAAATAATCAAAACCCTACACTAATATATGTTTGATATATTTGTTATAGTAGTGAATTAAATTTTTTCTTGTTATTTTTTTAAAATTATCTTCTAAATTAAACTTTGTAATTCATGGATAATAAATTAATTTGAATAAAACATTTCATTTTTCAACTGAAATGTTTATAAAATTACATATCAAAATAAAATGAATACAAATTCATATAAAATCAACATATATTAATAGATAATTTTATATATAGGATTAAATAGGTTTTCACATTCATCCCCTTAGTTAATTTCATTCCTCCGAATTTTATTCATTACTTAAATAAGTTATGGTATTTTTCCCCAATAAAATTTTTTGTTTCACTTGATGATTCATAAATCATGTTATTTTTTCATTCAAATGTTACATAGTCAATAAAATTTTTTCTTAGAATCATTTATCACTGATCCAAAATCTAAAATTATTTTTCAACACTAGAGACTTTATCACCTACAGATACCAAATTACGGATCAAAAAATTAGATCAACCAGAAATGTTCATTCATATAAATAAAACAAGAAACAAGCCTTGTATCTATGATATATTAAAATATGAGTATAAACGGGATTAAAGTGATCCTATCATATCAAAAATTCCATGTAAAAAAACCAATAACGTGAATTTTCATTTCTACAAACACACATAACACTCATCAATGGAGATACTTAAATAAAAACATGTTCTCCTTCCTCTAAAAAGTTACAATGCCTCGTGTAATTAGTGTAAATACTGTCATAGATATGTAAATCCATTTTATTTTTTCAAATAATATTTTTTTTACTTTAAAATGTTATTCCAATTCTAGCGACATTAACATCTTTTCATAAAAATCATCCCAAAATTATTGTGGTGGAAACTATTTTCCCATTCAATTCCTAAAAAATTATCATATATATACACGAATGTAAATTTTTATTCTATTGAAATTAAAATAATGACATATATTGTTCTATAAATACATGATAATTTAATGTGTATGTTTAAATAATAAATTTTAATATATGATATATATGCTTCAATTTCAAATGTGATTGTTGTGGAAAAATGTAAGGAAGTGTTATTCACCACCAATTAAATTATATAGTCATTTAAAAAAAATGTAATTAATAATAGGATCAGGATAAGACATAATTTTGATGGAAAATACATTTAAAATTAATATATCCCCAAGATAATTTCATAAAATTTGGTGAGATGAAATATTATGTCATATAGATAGATGTTTACATATATAGTTAAACCATCAACAGTAATCCAAATTGTGTTATTAAAAAAAATATTTAATTTTTAATACTAAACAAAATATGTTGATATATTCTCTATTTTATATTCAAGACCAATAAAAAGCTAAAGCATCACATTTTTTAATTTTGAATTAGTTTTAACCAATTGGTAATTGAATCATTTCTAGGTAAAATCCTCAATATCATTATCCATAACATCCCAACAATGATATTCATGATTCAATGTGTACACTATAGTGATTCCAAGATGAATAAAAAATAAATACTTTTAATATTTATATAAATATTCATTATTAAAATTAGAATCACATGTCACTAAAAAACTATTACAAAATCAGATAACACCTTTTGTATCAAAATTTATCATATCTAACTTACTCTAATCGACTCATTAAAAATTTTCATTTAGTTAATGATAACCATTATAATATCACATTATAGCATCTTACAATTATGAATCCATGAGTTCATAATTCAATGTATAATACTCTTATGGATACAAAATTTCAAGGATAATTTTAATTAAATAAGAAATTGATGGATTATATTCTAGTCACAAAATATTTAAGGATGCCTTACCATTTTGAATAATGTCATTAGATACCTTGTTTTCATTACCTGGATGATAAGTAATTATATAATCAAAATCTTTAATCAGTTCTAATCATCATCAATTCCTTATTTTTAACTCTTTTTGATTGAAAATATATATAACTATCTTTTTGGATTAATATATATTTTATATTCATACCCATATAAATTATTCTTCCATATTTTTAACGAAAATACTATTTTTTCTAGATCAAGGTTATTGTTAGGATAATTATACTCATGGAGTTACAATTTATAAGAATCATATAAGTTGACAGGACTATTATGCATTAAGACACAACCATCTCTAATCAAATAATAATATATGTAAATATGAAATTCCAAAATTTTATATGAAATTATAACCTTATGGAATTTACCAATCGTATTTTCATTTCCAAAAATAATTAATCATTGTCTTTGGACCATATGAATTTTTCTCCTTTATGAGTTAACATGTTTGTTAGAAAGGAAACCAAGAATTGTTTCCATGAAACCATCGATTGCAACAAGATAACAAATAAAAACATTGAAACTTAGTGAATATTTTTGTCCTCAACCACTTTTCAACCACATTGGTTTTATGTGAATAAATATTTACCCTCTCATTGGAAAAAACATTCCCCTGATAATAAGTCTACAATTAAAAAAATTCATTTTTTTGAGTTATATACATTTTTTTAATATTTCCAAAATAATTTCTAAGTATTTATCAATGTATTCCAGAAACACCCCTCTAATTTATGAAATATATTTTTTCATATAAATTTTAATTATTTGATACCAATTATTTCACATAAAAATTACCTTTTAAAAACAACAATATACTATTAATATTATAATTTAAACATTAACGTTATAAACAAGATGTTATAAATGGAGTTATGAATATGGGAAACAAATGAAAATTTATTATAAAGCTTCTAGATAAGGAAAATATATTTTATAAATAAGTACTTAATTTTTAGTGGAGTATTAATTTACTTCAAAAATACATTTTCACTAAAATTTAATTTTATTGATTTTTGAAAAAATTATAATTAAAATAATATTTTATAATTTTATAATTTTTTTTTGAAAAAATGAAATTCATTTTTGAAATTTTTTTTAAAAGTTATCAAAATTTTTTCAAAATTTTATTTATATTTAAAATTTTCAATGAATATTGTAGAATATTGAATTTTATTGAAAATTTTCATTTCTTATAAAAAATTTATTAAGTTAAATTTCGTTATAAATTTTTTTAAATATTAAATTATTTAAAATATAACATAATTAAACCTTTTTAGAGAATAAAATTTTGTTTTATTTTTAATTTTGATTGTAAAACATTTATTTCTTATGAAAACATTTTTTGGAAAATATATTTTTTATGTTGTCTTCAGGTTTATAATTATATGATTTCCCACCAATTATATTGTTTTTATATGGTTAAATGGATTATAAAATTGTAATAATTTTAATAAATATTATATAATATGTTCAGGAAATTTTTTTGGTCCTAATGAATTTTGAAAACATTAAAAACTAATTAAAGATGTTAATGTTAAAATTGGTTTTTGAATGGGAGGTGTTCAACAAAAGTATAAGGGTATTTTTTCCAATTAAATATTTAAAAATACTAATATATATACTGAAAATATTATATCCCAACATATATTTTATGGTCTTTTGAGGAATGTTTCATAGGAATGACCTTATCATTTTTAATTCTTTTTAAAAATGTCAATGTAATATCAAAGAATGTCCCTGACCCCACTTTTAAAAGGACACCCCACTCCAATAATCTATATAACTCAATAACCTTTCGGATAATCTATTAAAATAATTAATACATTAATTAATTAAAACATAATATTCTATAATCATTCTAATGATTTATAAAACCTTGAAATAATGTATTACATGTAAAATTTAAGGCCTTCTCTGAGGAAGAGGTATAATCCTTCACGATGCATTTTTATTTATTTAATCTACCAGATACATAAAATATTATTAAAATATGTTGATATAATAACATATGTGACCTCCATATACTAATAAGTTTCTTGGATAGATTGATAACCTATATACATCTCCAATATCATAAAATGGGAAACAAAAAATTCTATCATGTGTACATTGGACTACCAACACGTGAAACAATGTAATTTGTCTTCATCACTATATCTAACGAGTTTTTGTAATAATTTATTTTTCTTAAATATTTTATTTTTATGACATTATTATATATATATAACTATAAAGTCACATATACCTTCTTAAAATTGATTCGGTTGGAAAATGATAATGCTTCTTGTGTGAGAAAATATCCTCCACGAAGTGACATGATACAATTTTCATTTTTAGTCAACAGGGATAGTTATAATGGTATATAAAATGAATATATATTATATATATGATAAATTATTATTTAAAAAATTTTAATTAAAATTTCCCTAACATTATTTCTATTTCTCGGGATAATGAAATCTATATTTATGTGTTTGTACTGCTTACAATCTTCATGAATGATGAAATACATACATATATATATATATATGTAACATTTTTGAATTACTATAAAATGGTATAAAATGGATATATATTATATTTATATGATTATTCAATTTATTTAGATTATATAAGAAATATAAAATTACAGGAACCAAAACTACCAAAATGAAACATGCATGAAAAACAAAAAAGTTTTCACACAATATACAGATTTTAAAGAAAAAATGGTTATTAAATAGGTGATAAAAGGTTACAAGTAAATAAAAATTTATATTATACAAATAATTACAATTTTGTGAATATATTTATTATAATAAAATATTTATTTTATTGTATGTTTGAACATATATCAAGAAATACAACACCTAATGTACGCGATTTTTTTCTCCCATTTATTTCCAGGCGACACATAAAAAATTCCCCAAATTTTTATATTTTAGTGTATTTACTTCCCATTAGTTTATTTTATAAATCCTCACAAGAAAATTATTTGATATAAATATCGATATAAGGTTATTTTATTCATGGTTATTATGATTCAATGGTTACTAATATGGTAATGTTAATGTTACTCTATCATTATTCATCAAGATTTTTCATGATCATGTTTTCAAAGATATAATATTGTGATATAAATATCAATTAAACTCATGAATACTCATTACCAAAATTATTTATGTTGGATAAATTATTTCATTTCATTTTCCTATGATTTAGGATATGATGACCAAATGAATTTTTTTAATTATTAACCTAATTTAATTTTCTATTTGGTCCACATTTATTTTTATTCTTTTTCCATGACTACTTAAAATGTTTTAAAAAATATTATAATTATTATATAATTATTACTTGAAGTAATTTTAAAATATTGTTGACATGAAAATAAATTTTTGAAATGTAATATTATATTTATTTTTTCAACATGGCTCATTTTAGTTTTTAATTAATATTTGAAAGGAATGTTTTTTAATATATATAACCTATATGGTATTTTAGACCATCATAAACGCTCAAAAATATATGTAATATATTAAATGTTTCCAATCATATTTTAGAAGAAAATGTTTGTAAATATTTTGGATATTTCAGATTTTATATAATCAATTTCAATGTTTATAGGATATATTTCTTAAGAAATTTATAATGTGATATTTTAAAAATGTTTTCAATAAAAAATGAATTTATTTGATGTAACAGAATATCTATTGTGGGTATGACCAAATTAAACCATCCTAATTATTTATATGGATGTTTTATGATTGTAATTACTATATTTTTATGAAACTAATTATTTTTCCTTAGGTTATACTTATATCAATAGATGAAAGGATTTTGAATCCTATTTCACTTCCACGAGTTGTTCCTGGATGGAATTATTTTAAAACCAGTTTATATTCCTTAGGTTATTCTATGGTGAAATGTTTATAAAAAAATTTACATTTCAAGGGTTATTAATTTATATATAATTTATGATCTCTGGAAAAAAAATTTATATATTATGTGATGGTTTGGAGATATATCTCTATCCAATTCCTTGGGTAAAGATTGTTATCACATGAGATTAATATGAATACAATGGGTATAGAACTAATATAATTAATGGGATTTATTTACTATGATACCCTTGGTAGTAAACCTTGACTAATGTGATGGTATTGGGTAAAAACCCATTCTAAAATGATATCCTCTTTAATGAACATATACATATGAGGAAATGTTTTTCTATGTTCAAGTCGGTTAAAAAAAACCTTATTCAAATTTTATTCTCACTTGTATTATGTTCTTCTATTCCATTATGATACATGTCCTGTAAAATTCCATGATTTATTCAATGTAAAAATATTCTGATCCATGAATATGATGTTATGTTTTAAATATTTTTGGATCATTTTATCACACCCTAATTATCATGTTATGTTCATATCTCTTTTTTACCCTTACTAAGAATATGTGTATTGACCCAATAATAAAGAAATAAAATTAAAATTGTTTCGGATTTAAAAGTGTTATTATGTATTTTTGTTATAGAGAAAATATTAAAATTTATTTATTTATTATATTGTACTGGTTTTAAGATAAAATTAAGCATCATATAATTAATAATATAACCATAAAACAATGCCCATATGATTTGTAAAAATATATGGTTTCAAAAAATTATATTGACATAGACAATATAAATTATGGTCACAACTAGCAGGATTATACCCTACATAGAACGTTAATCAATGAGTCTAAGGAATATAGAATCACTAGAATTTTCCCTTGGTCAGGCCCAATATGAGATTTAACATCTTCATAAGAATTAATGATACCATTTATAGGAGATGATCATTCTCATTGAGATCATTTCCCCAAACATGCACGCTGAACCACCAAATAAATCTATCATTATAAACCACAATAAAAATTGGATTTTTTATCAGGTAATAAATTTATATGTATCTTGAAAATATTAATATTAATATTTAAATTATATTTTAAAATATATAATGGATATATTAGCCTCTTATTTTTTAAAATTCATAATTGATTTTGTTTTTTATTTGTTTAATCGGAAATTTTATTTTTGAATAAAATGAAATTTCAAGTAATACTTTATTTCGTATGAATTTATGTATTTTAGAAATTATTTTTATTTTAAAAAAATATTATTTATTAAATAAAAATTATTATATATATTTTATATAGTTAAATGTACTTATTATAAGTTCTCAGAAACATTTTTTGCCAAAAAAAACACAACATTAATCAATAAATTTAAATTTAAATTATAATGTGAAAATTGAAAAATTTAAAATTTAATTTTCATGAATTTTATTGGAATTAGATCATCAAAATTATCCAATCATTAATTTTTCATAATTTTCTGAGATATTCAAATTTTCAAGTAAAAAAGGTATACTGTATAAGTATACGATTTGTATTATGACATAATAATACCAAAATATGCGGGGTAACAAATAATATATTGAGTATCCATGACCAAATATATTTTTCAAATATAAAATAATGTGGCTTTTAATTTATTATATTAATTTTATAAAGACTTTATAAATCCCCAAAATAATATAATATATTTTTAAATTTTATAATCATTTCTTTAAGAACATGACACACTTAAACATCCCTAATTATAATATTTTAAAAATTTCTACACATCGCCTTTTAAAATATTTAAAACCACACTTATATTTCTAAAACCATAGGAAAAACCCATGGAGATTTATCTGGTTTTAATTACTTTATTATATTGATTTTAAAAAATTATTTTGAGAAATAATAAATATTTATCCATTCTTTTCCTATATAAACACACCCAAGCTACACATTACCATCATTAAAAAAACATGGACCATGTCTCTACTCCCACATTCCTTCTCAAGAGTCCTCTTAAGGTTCCAACAAGAACTCAAGAAACTCCTCCAAAATAGTTTGTAATCACTCTCTTAGGTTGATGGATCTTCCACTCTCTTTTTTATTCAAAGAAATTTATTATTTAATGCCTCTAAATTTCCAATTTTCTCATTTGGGTAAGTTTTTATACCTCCCTATTACATAACTATTTATATACATATGACGATGGTCTCATTTCCATATCATTATTATCTCTTAGGGACTATTATTTATAGACGTTACCATGATAGAATTTAGTAAGGGATACTCCGCTACCCTATTTATTCATGAACCAATTATTTATTATTCCCATTTATTAACAATTTTTCTTATTTGGGTAAGTTAATATATATCCCTCTTAATTCCCAATTTATTTATATACAATTATATGTCCCTTTAATTTTTTTTAAATCCTCCTATAAACCTTTAGGTACACTAGATACAATACTAAAATATAGTAAGAGATCCTTTCATCATCGTATTTATTAATGTATCTTCATTATAATAAGCCTCTACCCTTCAATTCATAATATTGAGATATGTTTTTTCATATCCCCTTACTACCATTGTTCTTTTTAATTTTTCTGGGACACATTTCACTCTAATTAATTCCTCCCGTGATCATTTATGGTCCCCCTTTATGTTTCAGAAATTTTACCCTGATTTTGGAAGACAAACATTTCTCTAATGAATACTCACACCCATTTCCTATCAAGGGTGTTCACATTTATTCACATATAATTATTTTATTGGGGAATTAAATGTATGCATTGCACACTCCTTGATCATGAAATACAATGTTATGGTAAATGATTCCATGTTGATTTATCTATGTGGCATCAATATGTGTGTGAATGAAACTTATTTAAAGGGTGTTCATGCAATTATATAGTGTTCCAATGCATTGGGTATTGTTGTCGTGTCTTGATAAATCATGAAATGTATTTGGAAGTGAACCAATTCTACCATGGGTCTTTTTACATCATGATTTAATGGTAGTTATCCATGACCTATTTTTATGATACCATGTTTAAATTTGTTTCCACATTACCATGTTTCCTTTATGTTATCATTCTTTATCATTCTTCATTTTTCATGTTCACATTTACCATAAATTATTTGTCCCACTTAAATTCCAATTACATAAAATGTGAAGCATTCTTCATGTAATTCCATGATTATTCAATTACTCAATTTTATATCCCACCCTGGTCTAATTTGTGTTCCCCATTTATCCCATTTAATCATATGTATGATAAAGTATTATCGTTATGTTAAAGAAGATATCAATATGGTCATGTACCTCAATTTTTACATTTTTATGTAATTTACCAAATTCACAATGATACTATACATATAATTCTTACAGTTTCTATTATGTGTATTCATTTATATTAAATAAAAATATAATTTGTAATAATAAGAATGGTTGTCATAGTTAGTATCAAAAAAATGTATAATTATTATTGGGTTTGGGACTAAAAAACTCCCGAGAATTCCATATATATAAATATAAGAATAAAATTGAATCCCTAAATTTTGGAACAATAATGAGAATGAAGTTTCAATGAAAACAAATCAATTTTGGATACTAAAAGTTGTTTTGGATCTATAATAGTTTTATCTAGGTTTAAAACTTTGATGCACATCTTTTAGATAGACACCATTGGGAACTGGTGTAAAAAAAGGCCTTGTAGAATCGCTGGTTGTAAATATCAAGGGATAAACATAGGTAAATTTAGATGATAATTATTAACCATTATTATGGAAATAATAAGGGCCATAAGTGTCAATGTTATCAAATAGACAATTTATAACTCAAATTGAAGCATATAATTACATAATATATGGTATAAATTTAATTAATATGTAATAAATTTATTTATTATTTGATCCCTTCATTATGTTTAATAGTTTAAAAATACTCATCCTTAATTTTCCATTTATTATACCCAATGGCCAGATATAGGAAGAATAAGTTAAACAACTAATGTGATTGGTAAAGTGATGACTACCAAAATGAGATTCCCATTCCTATAAGAGCTCAAATACGATATATGTTGATAATTCCAAACCAGGGTATGAAAAATCATGATTAGTAGTTTTCACATAGTTTAAATGTCAAATATTCCAAATTTGAGGAAGAAACCACTTAAATTAATTTTACTTAATATATGTGATAAGGTAACGGAGGCCCAATTTCATTTGTTCATGAAATGTGGAAAGATGCACCATGGGAAATTTCATAATAAAATAGGGATATTTATACATTTTGGAAGAAATGGTATAAAGTATAAAATTTACATGGATTTTTACCTAATGGATGGAAATAAATTCAAATATACATTACCATATATTGTTATTTGTCATAAATGTGGATTTGATGTTCATTATGAAAGGTTCTAATAAATTCCATGGGAATCAGAAGCATGATGATAATCAATAATCTATAATCAGTATGGAAAATGTTGAGTCATTTTCTAATACAGATCGGGATGACTGAAGTATGTATAACCACTACACCATATTTTCAATTTGTTTGGTATTTTATTTCCTTCCCTATTATTATATCATGTAATTATTCGAAAAACAACAATTCACCACCAAAAATGATTTTATATCATCAAAATAAACATATAAGATTGTTGAATCACTATTTGAAGAGTATGTGGATGTTATTCTTGAAAATTTTTTCATTATACCATTAATGAAATTTGATATTATACTAGTAATTGATTTAATTTTTATAAATACTACTAATATTGATGGGTGAAGGAATCCACAATCAGTTCCAAGAATCACACATCAATTTTACTAAAGTGCATGGAGGAGGATGAATAATTTTTGGTATCAACAACTCATATATGGATTTTCACGATCCGTCCCGTGAGTCCCATGTCGTGACTACCCCAATCCCGCCTTCCATTTGCCAGGGGCTAGTGACTAGCACCAAAAGGCATTTTCCCTAAAACTGGGACAACATTGCCTTTATAACCTGCAAACTCTTGTAAACAAGCACAAAACAAGATTTGAACATAATCAAATATTATTACCAAAAGAGGGCTGAAAGTAAAGGGGCCAAAATACAAGCCCAACAGTAAAGGTACAAGTACAACTGACATATAATACAACTGAAGAAAGTTAAAAGGTAGCTAATGGGTCGTCCTCTGAGGTATCTTCCAGAATTGCAAGTACAGATCGTCTCCACAACACTCGACGTCCGCCCAACTCCTCTGCGTACCGACATGCCATTTGGTCCACCTCCAGACACTGTCCAGTCATGGTACTCTCAGCCACTGTCAGCACTGCCCGTCATCTGCATCTAACACAATGAGGTGCATACATAGCTCATGCAGGGGTGAGTATAACGATACTCAGTAGGGACCCCGAGACCCTCAAGGTCTCACAAAAACCATAAACGATATATGAAAATGTATGCAATCAACAGATAACCATACATAGGTATATTCCCATACATATACCTAAGTAATCAATTAATCCATATAAATCATGAGAAACACACAGAGGTATTGACTCATCTCAAATCAGGATTTATTCTAGGGGTAGTAACAAGTAACATCCATAGTCACATCGTTGAACACTTTAGCTACTAGAGAACCCTTTCTCTATCAAGTATTGTTGTCCTTCCGTGTCACACAGAGGCACTTACCACAAATCATGGACTGTTGAGGTACTCCTCCTACCGATTACAAAGGGTCTATCATGTCTCACAGAGGCACTCCCCCCATGGGTTGGCCACATCACACTGAGGTGCTCCCCCTCATGACTTGTTGAGGTACTTCTCCTATCGAGTACCATTAGTCTTCCATGTCACACAGAGGAGGTCCCCCTCATAGCCTACTAAGGTACTCCTCCTATCGCGTACCATGTGTATACCATGTCACACAATGGTGCTCCCCACTATGGGTCTTCCACATCACATAGAGGCGCTCCCCACCGGGCCCGTCATGTCACTCCGAGTCAAAATGTTCAGCATTCATCAAGTCCCAGCCAGCTACTACGTTCTCGCACAATGCTCGCTCGTCTCCTAGAGAATTTTTTCCACAAGATACTAGTAGAATACTCCAACAGACACAAAGTCCAACAAAGAAGCATCTCAAAATTCCACCATGTCATTGGGGACTCAATGCAACAGACTGCATTTCAATCGGACGTCCCGTCTGTGAGTTATTAGCCTTTAGTCCCGGGGGACTAGTTGGATTCATGCTCAATCCAACCTGACTACTTCCCATCTCATTCCAAAACTCTAGTGGGGTATACTCAAAGGGACCATCATGCTCCATGATTTCCAGCACCACTAACGGTTCGTCATACGGACGTCTCTTGCCATAGTTATGGAGGAAAGGATTTAATTGGGTCGTGTCGAGCCCAGGTCCGGTCCGACAATGTCGGACCGACTCAGACTAACTCAGATTGACCCACTAGGTCTGGCCCAGCCTATTGGGCCCAGTCCGGTAGGTTGGGAAGGGCCAAGTAGGGATGTAGGAGGCTATGAGGCTGTGAAGGGTGTCGTGAGGGCGCTAGGCCATTAGGAGGCTGGGCCGGGGATGACAGTTCCGCCCCGTGGTGGCGGTTCAGCCATGGGGCGGCGGTCCAGCCAAGGGGCGACGATCTAGTTGTGGGGTGGCGGTCTAGCTGTGCGGGGAGGCGATCTGACTGGGGGGAAGCCGTCCGGCCGCAGGGCGGAGTAGAGGTCACGAGACAACAACAACGGCTGCAAAGGGTGGCAGGGGCCGCAGTCAGTGCGGAAGCCGTGGGGCCATGCAGTTGCCTTTGTTGTGGCCAGAGGTGGTGCCAACCACCAATCTCGTTCCCCAACCATGGACGATTGCCATCCTCCTCCATCGCAATGAACACCACAAGATTTGTGGAAGGGTCCGGCCATGATGGTTTGGCATGTACCCACCGGGTTAGGGTGGTAGCATATGGATCATCAATAACTTGAACTTGAGGGTTCGGTCTAGCCGTGGTGCGGCTATCCGGCCGCAGGGTGGTGGTGGGGGCCGCAGATGGCTATGTTGGACGTGGTCGGGGAAGAAGCCGTGAGGCGGTGCCATTGTGCCATTTCCTTCAGTGCGGCTGGCAGCGGTGCTGACCGCAATTCTCTTTCCCCAACCATGGATGATTTCAATCCACCTCCATCAAAAAATACACCACATGATTTGTGGAATGGTCGAGCTGTAATGCCCCGACCGTAGTTACCAAGAGTCGGTTCATTATTACTTAACATTGGCATGATAAAAAAGATCATGTTTCAGAAGAACGATTAGTTTAGTAGCCTTAGAAACACTAGATACAATCATAAATGTTACATTACATTCTAAAGTGAAAATATACAATAACATATTCTCCATAGTCCACACTCATATCCCTTTCAGACTATCCATGATGGTCAGTTATAAAATATTTTTCACATTCTAGGAAAAATAAAACATAGAAAGGGGTGAGCTCAGATGTTCAGTAAGGATAACAATATAGCAGAAACTTTCATAAATAAACATAAACACTTATAGAAATGTATAACTAAAACAAAAGCCTTTTGAACTTAAACTTCAGCATAATATGGCAGAAGTAAAATGAAATAATTCCATTTAGTTATTCACATGGATATTCTACTAGTCGAAAAATCACATGCAATATCAATAGCCACATTCATAATAATAGAATGCATAATTCCAGACTATCACAACAACATAGCCAAGGCCTCGTGCTGAGACTACAAATAATATTTTTTCAACGCCTCGTGCCAAGTCAATAGTTTGTCTCATGATACCTACTGATGCATCGAGGAGCTATAGCGGGCTCCACCAGTCACTTATTATGTCTAATGCATTCCTTATATGAAAATTTTTAAACATATCATAAACCATAACATAATCGTATCACATAAAACATGCATAAACGAAACATAAAATTTCCAATTTTCAATCACAAGATATCAATACAACACATTGATATAATAAAAACATTATCAAAACCATTTTCAATACCAAAATAAAATAAAATCAAAACCTGGTATTTATTTTTCATTTTAAAAAAGTAATGTCTTGTAGAGGAAGCTGAAACTCAAATAATGGTCACGGTGGCGGAGAAGTCATTGTCGCCGCATACGTACGACAAAAAACATTACTTTTTCTCATTTAGTAAAAAGATTCATATAAAAAGATTCCTTTTTAATAAACATAAAAGTCAAATGTGTTTGTACACCGTATAAATGAATGTTGTGTATAAAACAAAATCTGCCTTAACGAATGGAGATTGAGACGAAGTCCCTTACCTCGTGTCTGACATGACTCGACCATTCATTATCCTCTTGAATAATACACTAGAGTAAATTCTAATTGATTAAGAAAACTTTTTGGAGTTCATTATTCCTTTTATATCACTTATTACCATGTTATGAACATTATGTAATTATTTATGTTAATAACGGTCATTTTGTCGATCTTTGGTACTTGAGTCAAAAAATAAACTACTTATAATTACAAGTTGTTCATGGGGTAAAATATTCATTATATCAAGAATTATATTCATGATTTATATATAATATATATCATACATATCCACTATATACATTCATTTATAATATTACATAACATTTAGAGGTAAGAAATGAAATGCACCGTTCATGGAGACGGTAAGCCGTACATATGCATGAACGCTACTTTCATTTCTATTTTGTATTTAATGGAATGAAATAATAATGATAAAAAGGTATATTATAAATACAGTATAATATAATATATAATATCATTTAATATATCCTGTATACATCCTAGATATAGCATTAACTATTCAAATCACTTTGAGGGGGCGGTAGTCTGCATTTCCTAAAATGAAATTATCACGTTTACCCATAATGGAAATCATAAAGGTATGCCATAAATTAAAAATATAGAAGCATAAGGAAAACATAAAAATAATATATATCATATATAAAAATAGTTTCATCATTATGGCCACCTTGAGTGGTGCTAAAACAGGATTGAACAATCATCGTTTCGTGAGGCAGTAATTCTCCACTCACAGAAACAGTATGTTCTTTAACCATTAAACAAAGGTGTTTGTAAGTGTAAATC
The DNA here is from genome assembly GCA_963277665.1 of Viscum album. Classification (NCBI taxonomy): domain Eukaryota; kingdom Viridiplantae; phylum Streptophyta; class Magnoliopsida; order Santalales; family Viscaceae; genus Viscum; species Viscum album. The sequence continues at coordinate 215,366,368 of OY728158.1, forward strand.
AAATAATCCTCATAAAAACATCCTATTATATTGAAGATAATGGTGTTGTTACAAAATAAATTAATAAAATGAGTTTAAGGGGTTGAAAAATCAAAATAAATCAAAAGAACATTACCGAAGACATTACCGTAAAATCGGGTAACTCTTTTGGATTTGAGCCAAAGGCTTCCTTGGGAAGACTTCTTCCTAAAGTGACTCTTATAGGAGTAAGAGAGGGAAGTTCACAGAGTATTTTGGCAGTGGTTGGTCGAGCCAAATGGCTTTTATGGTGTGAATAAGGTGGTAGTGGTGGGAGCCTTTTATAAGAGGAGAGGATGGGCACTCTTGGAAAGTCATGAAATGTTACATTATTGTAAAATGATTTTCAGATTATAAAGCTCCCAAAATGATATATTTCTAGGATAGGTTATAAGGATTCGAAATCCCCCCATCCAATTGGATTTAGACAAGTGTATGTTTTATATTTTATCTTATCTTTTCATTTTATTTAAATCGTTCATTAATGAGGTAATCACTGCATCATCATGGAGTCATAAATAAATTTATTTATATAATGTCCAAAAATTATAAAAAAATCACCATTATGTAGGAAATATTTTTTAATTTCCAATTAATATTTATAGTCGATATGTTAACTTATATAACTGCATGTAATAATTGTTTTAGTAAAATAATACATGTTTGTGACAATTTTATTTTTACTTTAAATAAAACGTTATTAATGTCATGTTCTTACCCAAGTGGCTCCATGGGGTCCCTAAGTTGACCCATGGATTGTCTTGGTCGTCCATGACTTATCCTATAAGGGTAGGACAAGTGTAAAGGTAATCTCATATTACTATAACATTATATTTACCTTAAATTACACTAATTACCTTCAGTCGCGATTAATAAAACCTAAAAGTTACTATTCACCAAAAATTATTTTCACCCTATTGAACCAAATTTTACTAAATAATGACAACCATATATGTTGGATATTTTAAATTCAATTCACATAAGAGGTAAAATTTCATTTAAACACAACATTAGCTTTTTAACTACCACTTTGTGGTTTCACTATTCATCAAAAATTGATGTTTTTTAAAAAAATAGCAAAAATTAACCCTAAGCTATTTTCGATGTTCCAAATCCAAAAATGAAGTCCATTTTGAAATATAAAATTCATATAATTTCAAAAGGAGTGTATTATTATTCATAATGGCTATTTTGATTGGTCGCGGTGTGTTAGAATCGTGAACTTGAGTACAATGCAAGCTATTTCTTTATTGAAAGAGAAGTGTACCATGGAATTTTGGGGTGTTACATTCTCCCATCCTTCAATAAATTGTATCCTCAAAATTTGAAATTGTTCTTCAAAAATAAAAGGATGAAAGTAGAAAATACCTTTGTAGAAAACCCACATTAGAAATAAGGTTAATAAAATTTAGTCTTAATAATAGGGAAAGGGAAATGAAAAAGTCTCCACCAAATTATGATCTAGATTAAGAGAACATTGGTGGAAACTAGAGACACATAATTGGAGGAAAAATGTAAATATTTGTCAGGAGTCATTGAGGTAATCAATCACAAACAAGTGTAAAATTGAGGGCCTCAAATCCTTCAATCTATGGTGATTTAAAATATAATGAGTTCAACAAAACATAAGATATTAGGATAAAACATTTTTTTAGTATCCATTCCCTAATGTTTAAGAATTAATTTCTTCATAAAATAAGATATATATATATATATAGACATGACAAGAAGATATTTATCCTTCAACTAATTTATACCACAAACTCATCTTTCACTCAAAAAGATAATAGAACTAAAAAATATTATATTTATCCTAATCGTATAAGGTTCCTAATATTAACAAATAACATGTAAAAAAATATTTTGAAATAACCAGGGACTTCTAGTAAGCTAGTGGTAGGTAATAAAGGCCTGTCGCACTATGGTTCTGGGTTCGATTCCTGCAGTTTTGTCTGACGCGACGAGTTATCCCCCGACCTGCAGGTTGTCCTTTTCCTAAAACTATAATATTATAAAATTCTAAACATAATATTCAGAAAATTTTTAACCTTAAACAATACTATCCAATGGTAAACTTAATCCATTCCAACCTTTTTTGTTTTCCATAATACCCTTGTCCAGACATTATCTAAAAGGTGTCTAAAATTCCAAAATCAATTGTAACATCAGATTCCCCAAACAACGTAATGATTATCTTATTATCACATAATAGAAATATGATTCCTTCATCATATTAAAACCTTAATGAAAACAAAAAGTATTGTAGTAAAATACTTATATATATCACAATTTTCTTGTAACCATAATATAGTTCATGAGTCCAGAAACACAGATACACAAATTATTCAACTTAAACTTTAGTAACATCATATAGATTGGACTTGCTCCCTTGGCATTTTCTGAGGTATATTTACTTGGAACTTAGGGAATTCCTTTGCATTATGCCCCATTTCTCTACAATTGTAGCATTCAACATTGATAGCCTCTTTCTTTCCCTTACAATCAAGTGCCTGGTGACCTTGTTCTCCACATATATAACAAAATACCATTCCTTTTAGGCAAGCACCAGGGTGATTCTTCCCACAATTATCACATAATGGAAAATCATTCTTTCCTGTTTTCTCTTTATCTGTCTCTTGTTCCACCATTCTCTTCTTCTCTTTCTTTACTTTGTTGTCATAAGACTTAGAGAATTCCTTTTCTGTCTTGATAGAACACTGGAAAATATCTTCGGACTATGAGAAGGATTATGATACTAAATCTCGGTGGATAAATGGTTTTATCCCATCAAAGAAACGATAAATATTAATTCTTGGGTTATGTATATAATCTGCAGCAAACCTCGCTAACATTGTAAAGTTGGCCTGATACTTTGGGACATTCTCATCCTCCTTTTGTCTCAGACTCATAAATTGCCTTTCTATATCTGCTCAATGGTCACGAGGAAAGTATTTTTCTAAGAAAATCTCTTTGAACTCCCTCTATTCCATATTAGATACTTCATCATCTTCCTTTGTGTTTTGAATCAGTGACCACGATTGATCAGCATCTCCAGTGAGGTGGTAAACTTCCATGATATCCTTTTCCCTTTCACTACTCTTCAAGGCATGGAATATTTTCTCTATGGAATTTATCCATAGCTCAGCTACTAAGGGATTTTTACTCCCATTGAATATGGTAGTTTTTTCCTCATGAAGCGGTCTAACATTGATCCTCCCGTTGCAGATTAGGGTGCTCTATACGAGTAAGGTTATTATTCATAACCTGAGAGAGTTGTCCTTGTATGGTGATAAGCTGATCAACACCAGTTGTATCACCAACTCCATTATAATTATCTTTATCAGGAGGGAAATCCCTACATGGAGTATGTGCATTGATACAGTTTCCATTCCTTCCACTAGGAACCATTTCTAAACAATGTCATAAACTTGATTAGTTTATCAATCGAAATACATAATTCCATAATTGTAAAACACTTAACAGAAATTGAACTATTTATGGATATAATCCATATAAAAATGTTTTCTTTGAGGAAGTATATACTCATAACCCTTCATAATGGTTTGTAAAGAAATCGTGAATTATCCTAAGAATGTCCCCCAGGAGTGTCGTAACCCAGAGTGCATCAAGGCCCATTTTTGTGCACTAGTTCCCATTCAAGTATATCTCAAAGCGGTGTTTTCGGGTATTACCCCTAGGTAAATTTGTGCCAAAGCCACCTCTACCTTCTCGTATCTAGAAAAGGATGTATTTCTCGGAAAATACACAAAATCTATACTTTACCAAAATTCTAGGCAGTTCTTATATACTAATCTTCAAAGTCTATCTTAGGTCTATGTGCTCTAATCAAAGATTATCTAAATATAGATTTCAAGGTTAGTACTAAACTGCCTCTGATACCAACTGTAACGCCCCGACCCCAGTTACCCAGAGTCGGTGCATTATTACGTAACATTGGCATGATCACAAAAGATCAAGTCTTAGAAGATCAATTAGTTTAGTATCCTTGGAAACACTAGATACATTCATAAATGTTACATTACACCATAAAGTGAAAAACTACAATAACATTGTCTCCATAGTCCACACTCATATCCCCTTCAGACTATCTCTGCAGGTTAGTCATAAAATATTTCTTCGCATCCTAGGAAAAATAAAACATGAAAAGGGGTGAGGGTCAGATGCTTATTAAGGAAAACAATATAGCAGAAACATTCATAAATAAACATAAACACTTAATGAAATGAATAACTAAAACAAAAGCCTTTTAAACCTGAACTTCATCATAATATGAAAAAACTAAAATTAAATAATGCCATTTACTTATTCACATGGATATTCTACTAGTCTAATAATCACATGCAATATCAATAACCACTTTTATAATTATGGAAGGAATAATGCCATACTATCATAACCACATAGCCAAGGTCTCTTTCCTAGACTACAAATAAAATTTTGTCAAGGCCTAGTGCAAAGAAACTAATTTGTCTAATGAGACCTATCGATGCATCGAGGAGATATAACGGGCTCCATGCATCATTTATTAAGTCCAATGCATTCCTTATATGAAAAGGTTTAAACATATCATAAACCATAACATAATCATATCACATAAAACATGCATAAAGGAAACATAAAATTTCCACATTTCAATAACTAGATATCAATAAAAAAATTGATATAATAAAAACATTATCAAAACCATTTTCAATACCAAAATAAAATAAAAGCAAAATGTGGTATTTATTTTTCATTTAAAAAAATATTATGGCTTGTAGAGGATGCCGAAACTCAAATAATGGTCACGACGGTGGAGAAGTCGTTGTCGCCGCATACGTACGACAAAAAAACATTCATATTAGTCATTTAGTAAAACTCTTTGTATAAAAATATTCCATTTGAGTAAATGTAAAAGTCAAAGGGGTTTTTACACCTTATAAATGAAAGTTGTGTATAAAACAAAATATGCCTCAATGAAAGGAGATTGAGGTGAAGTCCCTTACCTCATGTCTGACTAGACTTGACCGTTCTTTAACCCCATAAATAATAAACTAGAGTTAATATATAATTGATTAAGGAACCTTTTCAAGTTCATTATTCCTTTTATATCACTTATTTCCATGTTATGAACATTATTTAATTATTTATGTTAATAACGGTCGTTTTGTCGATCTTTGTTACTTGAGTCAAAAAATAAACTCCTTATATTTACAAGTTGTTAATGTGGTAAAATATATAAAATATCTAGAATTATATTCATGATGTAGATATCATATATATCATACATATCCAGTATATACATTCATTTATAATATTACATAACATATAGAGGTAAGAAATGAAATGCACCGTTCATGGAGACAGTAAGACGTACGTACGCATGAACGCTACTTTGATTTCTATTTAATATTTAATGGAATTAAATCATAATTATATAAAGGTATATTAGAATTCCAGAATAATATCATATATAATATCATTCACTACATCGTTTATACATCCAACATATGGCATTAACGATTGAAATCACTTTGAGGGGGCGGTAGTCCGCACATCCTAAAATGAAATTATCGTGTTTACCCATAATGGAAATCATAAAGGTATTACATAAATGAAAAATATAGAAGCATAAGGAAAACATAAACATAATATATATATTATATAAAAATATTGTCATCATAATGGACACCATGAGAGGTGTTAAAAGAATATTGAACAATCACTGTTTCGTGAGGCAGTAATTCACCACTCACAGAAACAGTATGTTCTTTAACCATTACACGAAGGTCTGTGTAAGTGTAAATCAAATACTCCCCATAACAACATCCTAGTATATTGAAGATACATGCGTTTTTACAAAATAAAGGAATAAAAATAGTTTAAGGGGTTGGAAAAGAAAAATAAAACAAAAGAACATTTGAGAAGACATTACCATAAAATCGGGTAACTCTTTTTGATTTGAGCCAAAGGCTTCCTTGGGAAGTCTTATGCCCAAAGTGAGGCTTCTAAGAGTAAGATAGGGAAGATGAGAGAGTGTTTTAGCAGTGGTTGGCCGAGCCAAATGGCTTTTATGGTGTGAATAAGGTGGTAGTGGTGGGGGCCTCTTATAAGAGGAGAGGAGGGGTACTCTTGGAAAGTCATGAAATGTTACATTATTATGAAATGATTTTCAGATTTTAAATGTCCCACAATGAAATATTTCGATGATACAGTGATAAGGGTTCAAAATCAACCCATCAAATAGGATTTATACAAGTTTATGTCTTAGATTTTACCTTATATTTTCATTTTATTTAAATCGTTCATTAATTAGGTAATCACTGCATCATCATGGTGTCACAAATAAATTTATTTATTTAATGTATAAAAATAATAAAAAAACTAACATGATGTAGGAAATATTTTTAGATTTCCAATTAATATTTATATTTGAAATGTTAACTTATATAACCCCATGTAATAATTGTTTTAGTAAAACAACACAGGTTTGTGACAATTTTATTTTTACTTCAAATAAAAAGTTATTAATGTCATTTTCTTACCAAAGTGGATCCATTGGGTCCCCAAGATGACACATGGATTGTATTGGTCGTCCATGACTCATACAATAAGTGCAGCATAAATGTAAATGCAATTCAATCTTATTATACCATTATATTTACCTTAAATTACACTAATTACCGTTAATCACGATTAATAAAACATAAAAGTTACTATTCAAAAAAAATTATTTTTATCCCATTTAACAAACTTTTAATTACTAATGAGAACCATGTATATTGGATTTTTTAAATTCAATTCATAGAAGTTTTAATGTTTCATTTAAACGAATAATTAGTTTTTTAACTACCACTTAGTGGTTTCACTATTTATCAAAAATTGATGTTTTTCAGAAAAATACCAATAATTAACCCTAAGATATATTTGATATTACTAATTCAAAAATGATGTATATTTTAAAAAATTATAAAAATTTAAGTTGAAGTAATTAATTTAATAATTAATTCCCACTGTCACAACAAATAGCCCGTTTTTAAGAAACAATATATATCAAAAAATGACAATTTTTTATGTCCAATTTCAATGTTAAATATATTCTAATGGCCACCATTGGATAAAACGGTTTAAGTATATTCTAATTATACTTTTAAACCACTAATTCATATAATTTATCAGTAGAAATTATTTTTACTAAAATGTTGTTTTTAAGTATTTTTCACTATTCATCGAAAATTGGAAGTTCTCAGAAAAATACCAAAAATTCAACATAGGATAATTTCAATATTCCGAATCCAAAAATGAAGTCCATTTTGAAATATAAAATTTATATAATTTCAAAAAGTGGGTATTACTATTCTTAACGGCTATTTTGATTGGTCACGGTGTGTTAGAATATCGAACATGCGTACAATGAAAGCTATTGAATTATTGAAAGAGAAGCGTACCATGGTAGCTTGGGGTGTTACACGAGCCATGTTGGTCTGGCATGTACCCTCCCAGTTAGGGTGGTAGCATATGGCTCATCAAAAACATGAAAATGAACGTCAAATCCTATCCTCCCGCAATGATTGTTCCCAGCCCTCAAAAGAAATAGAAGCGGTGTACATGGGATGTGATAAACCAATAGATATAAACCCCTACCTCGTTTTCTTGATGATGTCGACGTGGTCGCGAGGAAGAAGATTATGTTTTCAACGTTCTTCTAGTCCGCCACACACCTCCAATCCTAGGCCCATGTATCAGTTCGTCATAGTTGAAGACATTCCACCTCGGAGGGTGTCCTGAGGAAGTAGTTGAATTCAGCATTCTTCATCAGTGGAGCGTTCTTCATTGGAGATCTTTTTTCCCAAGGCTCTTTCCTTTTGCAAATGATTTATTTTCCCCAACCCACCAAAAATATGGGATAGCCAATATAATAAAATATTTTGGCATAATTTCAAATTTGATCATTTAATTAATTGAGATGGATTAATTAATTAAAGTGGTAGGGTTCGCATAATAAATGTTGGAGGAGTTGAAGAGGATCCCCCATATTTAATAGGAAGATTAAGGGTTTCAAGCCTACGGTGGTCCCCACCACCATAATCCCTCATGAGATGTTTTACTAGCTTAGGTGGTCCCCACCACATAGCATTCAATATGGAGAATAAAACTATTGTGGGTCCCTAACCCACAGTATCCAAAAGTGGGTGGTTAAAATAAATAAATAAATAAAATGTGTTATTATATTATTTTATTATTTCTACGCAAAACCCAAAAATTATCTTTCACCCTTGAAAAAATGTCATCGAGGTGAATGTCTGATTAAGAGAATAATGTTGCTGCGAGTTCAACAGTGCCCGCAGATGTTAATTCTGAGCACTGGTTCAAAAGTTAAAGAAACGTGATTGTACGTTTAATTAACACACTCGAAATAATGTTCAAAAATACATTCCGGGCACACTGGGCCTCAGATTCATGCGTCATCAAGTTTCATGGCCTTGTAAAATACCCATTTATAAAAATATTAGAGTGAAATTCCTGGACTTTAGACAGATATTATTTTCATCGATAATATTATATAATTCATAATTGATTTGGATAATGGAGAATATCATCCATTAATACATGCTCATTTTTGATGGATTCTACTGATGTGTTTCCAAAATATTTTATTAGTAATCTAGCCAGCTAATAAGATGAGTTTTCAATATATCCTATTTTTGGACAGTGTAACATTCTTAGGTCAAATTATCAAAAAAATGGGATATCTATATACCGTTAAATTATTGAAGAAATTGATGATTTTTTGAGGAAAACATATGTGAGGGAAATCTATAGTTTACTTGGATTAGTTGTGCACTATCGTTGATTTTTAAGAAATTAATAATGGTTTTTAAATAAAATAACCAAAATAAATCATAATAGAGTAATGTTTATTTGTAATGGATAATGTGTTGAGATCAAAAAGAATTTAAGAAAAGGTTTTTCACTACACTTGAACTTATGCTACCAAAAATAGGGGAACATTTCATTTTATATAGTGATTCATTGAAGAAGGTATAGGGTTAAGTGTTATTGGTTAATGAAAAATTTGTAGATTTATCTTCATGTAAATTGAAATTTCCTCAATTAAAATAGAAAATAATTATTTATAGTTGGGCAAATTGAAATTCAAATTTAAAATCTAGTTGAATATTTTCATTGGGGAAAAGTATAAAATATAAATAGATCTTCATATCCTAAAGTATTTATTGACACAAAAAGAGAAGAATAGAAAATAATGAAGGTGTTTGGAGATTAATAAGGATTAGAGATGCTCAACACAATACTATCCTAGTTATGAAAATAATGTGGGAGTTTCTATATGGTGGAAGGATCCTTCAATTTAACATTGATGATAATTGAGAAGGATCTGATCTTTTTGACATGAAAAGGGTGTGCATGGGGATCAAAAAGTATACAAAGTCATAAATCCATTAAAAAATGATTTTCATCCATCCATTCTATATGGTATAAAGTATAATCAAAGATATGATGTTGTCAATAGGAGAAAAATGGAACTATAAGAAAAGGTTAATCCCCATAGTTCTTGGTTAATGAATAAGGAGTTGTATAATTTGAATAACAACTATGTGTGCCATCATAGCCTCAATTAAAGACGGATCTGTGTGATGATGCATATAGTTTGAGCATATACATATATATATGAAGCACAAAGATGTATTAATATATCATATAATAGTATTAGTGGGATAATATTAAGAAGGTGATCACAAGATATGCATCAAAAAGACTTTAATGTTACAAAATTATGAATGAAATGATAAAATACAATGTAATGACATAATAATTACCAATACATACATAGAAATGGAAGAAACCTAAGGACGAAAAGTTTCATTTTTCATTGCATAAAATTGAGTTAAATAATTATCTATGTGTTTTGGTTGATCATCTAATAAATACTTATCTCTTTATTTCATTTCTTTGGACTTCTCATTTCATCAAATATCAGGGAAATACATAGAGGAGTGGTGAATCTATATTAAAAAACAGAATCTATTTTAATATAATTAAATCCTAGATTTAACTCAATGTTTTGGAAGAGTCTCCGACATTCTAGGGATACATAGTTGATCTTTAGCATATATTATCTCCCCCAATAATGTGAATTTTTTTTAAACCTCTCTAGAAATATGGGGACATATTGGGAGAGTGAATAATTGAATTCAAATGTGTATGGGGTCAACATTTTACTCTACTCAATTTACCATAAAATAATATTATAAAATCAAACATTAAAATTGATCCCTTTAAATCTGATTATAAGAATACTTTCTAAAAGACTTCATGCTCGGATGAAGTCAGGAAATGAAAACTACTATGTCCTAAAATGGAATGGAAAATTTTGAAAAATGGGAAGACTAATAAATAGTAAAACAACAATCCGTAGAGTATGAAACAAAACTTTTGTGATAATGATCAACGAGACCTAGAGTATGATTTTGGATATAAGTTATTACTACTCATATATCCATTAAAGAATATCATGATATATGGGATGAATAGAAAGCTTAATAAAAGATATAGTTTTCTCATGAAATAATTTATTCAGGCCAAGTGGTAGCCTATCGAATAGCACCCCCATCTATCCTATCTCAATTACATTATATGCTCCTTATATCAATTTTGAGGACGTACATACCATATCCCTCACAGGTGTTAATTCCCGAGGTGGTACCGTTAGAGAATGATCTTTTATATGAGAATAATTTGATGAAGATCATAGATTATAGAGACAATGTTCTATGAAATAATGAAATTCACCTGGTCGAAGAACAATGGAGGAACAACATGATTTAAAAAGAGATTTTGGGACCATGAGAGGTGATAAAAAAGGGTTACCCTCATCTATCTTATTTAATGAATGTAAAATCTAATGGGCCAAATTTCTGAATGGGGAATGATTTTAACAACCCAATAATTTATAAATAAAACTCTATTTTTGGTTGAAATAATCATCTTATTATGTATTATGGTTATAGAAATATCATTCACTTCATTGAAATTATTATATCCCATAATATTAAAGATACCAATAATAATCATAACCTTGATAATATAGCTCTTGAAAAATGATCATATAATTGTTATAAATATAGGGTTTTATAAATCTATTTGATATTGAAAATGGAATTTTTTTCCTAACATGTAGTATTATACCCTATAAAGACTACTTATTAGGGAATTTAAGGGAGACAATATCAATATGATTTTCTCTTGGACAAGACCAATATGTGGTCTTAAAACTAATGATTGACTGAAACCATTTATGGGAGAAGTTCAAGCTAATCAGGATCACAGACCAAACCATGTATGATCATAAACCCCATCAATGTCTCACTATCACAAACCATTCCTCTATGGATTTTTTTTGGTATAATTATGTGATATATATCATGGTTGTAAATATATTAAATTTTATATTATATTTTAAAAATATTAATGGTTATATTTACGTACTATTATTTCTCCTTTATAAATGATATTAATTTTGCTATGTTTAATCACAAATTTTTTGGACGTAAATAAGAAAGTTCAATTAGGCAACAACCTATTTTGAATTATTGGATTTTTAAAATATGTGATATTTTAATCAAATATTGTTTATTAAATGGGAAAAATAATTTCACTTTTATAAATACCAGTGTAATATTTATATGTTCTTAAAAATTGTTATTTAAAAAATCCCAAAAATCCTCAATAAATTACGATACTATTTTAATGGAAAAATTTACATAATTAGAAACATATTTAGATGAAATAAATATTATTTTTTTACATATAATGTTGAAATTATCCTACATTGATTTTTCTATATTTCTTGAATACTATTTAATTTTGAGGTAAAATTAAATACGGTTTAATTTTACTCTATGGATGATGATATCAGAATACCCCAAAAGTTATGAAATAACAAAAATAACGGGAATCCATGACCAAATATATGTTCCAAAATTAGAATATTGGGTCTTCAAATTCATTTTATTAATTTATTAATGAATATTTGAATCCCACAAAACCTATATTATATTTTCTGGTTTTATAAGCATTTTATTAAGGGAATTACTCACTTCTATATCTCCATGCTTAATATTTTTAATAAGTTTATCCCTTGAACTTACAAAATACTGAAAACACCATTTTTTTTAAATAATTATAAACAATTATGTGAAAAATTATGTTTTTATTACATTATTATATAGTTTCAAAATCTTATTTTGGAGAAATAATAAAGAATCACCCTCTCTATTATGAAAAATACCAAACTATCACAACATTCTATTCACTAAAAAATATTTTAGCAAGTCTATAGTATGATATCTTATCACTAGAGGCCTTCCGATGTCCCTCAACTATAATGAACGTCCTCCAAATAATCATGGAATCCATATATTAAGTTAAAGGATCTTCTACTCTCATTTTTATTCATGAAAATTTACTTTTATATGCCTCTTATTTTAAATTTTTTCATATTTGGGTAAATTTTTATACATCCCTATTACTACCATTTTTATTTAAATATGTTGAGAAACCCCTTTTTCTCTTATTAATCCTAACTCAAAACCTTTATATACACTTATTACAATATGAGATTCAATAAGGTATCATCCACTCCCCTTTTTATTTAAGAACATATTTTATGTATTTCCTATTAATTTAAATTTTATCTTATTTTGTAATGTTTTTCGACATCCATATTACTGTATTATTTATTTATATAATATGATATACCTATTTTACTCTCATAAATCCATAAAAAGAAACATAACGTAAACCCATTACGATGATGATATTCAGTATGGGATCCTCTTCTTCTTCTCTTTAATCAAATATGATCATTATCATATGCCTCTCATCTCTGATTCCCAATGTTTTGATATGGTCTTTAAAATAACCTTCATTTCCATTATGATTTCTATATGATGATAAACCTCTTTCACTCTCATTAATTCCTCTAATGAATATGTATGTTCCCCTTATTCTGCTGAGATATCAACATGAATTTCCATGAAAATCAATTAGTGAATACTTGTACTCATTCCCTCGAATGGGTTTTCACCATTATACACTTGTTAATATTTTATTAGGGACTCAATTTAATTTATTTAAAAATAAATATTTCCTAGATTAATATTTTATGATAAATGATTCATTGTGGTGTGATCCACACATCACACATATGCATGTGAAGGAATAAAGGTGAAGTGGGAACCCATAATAATACAGTGGTCCAATTTATTGGTAAATGTTATAGTATTATGAGATATCATAAAATGGATTAAGAAGTAAACCTAATCAATCAAATGTTTTTAGGTCATTATTTCAAGGAGTTTATACATGATATATGTTTATGATGAAAATTATAATTTTGTTCCCACTTTTATGTGTTTATTTAATGTTATCATGTTTTTTCATGCCACAATATTAATGATAATGATTTTTATTATTTTCATTTTCCATTGAATCTTATTATATAAATAATTTAATAAATTATCTATGTTATAAATTGTATATTCCATTACATGGAGTTAAAGATCACAACACTCTGATATATATACCCATGTTATCCCATGCAATTTTAAGAACAGTTCTATTAAATAATAATGTTAATGATGTTTTTAATAATGGTGGTGTACCCCATTTTAATTTCTTTTTTGTAATGAATTTATTTCCCACGGACAATAGAGTTCTCTATCTTATTATTCGTATAATGTGTACTATTATGTATTAAATCATGATATAACATGTAATAAAAACAAGGGTCTTCATAATATGAGATCAACCATTCTTTTGATTCCACATGAGTAATTGTTTTATGTGTGATATATATTAAAATAAAACTAATATTGTAGAAAATAATTGGAGATAATATTGTTCATTTATGAAATTTTTTATGTGTTAATGCTTCTAAGGATACTAAATCCTAAATGATTTTGTCATGGATCATTATGTAATGTAATTATTATTCATATAATATGAAGACTTATCATTCTATGAAAAAATTGTGTCACTGTAAATAATATTTCTTTTTATTATAATAGTTTATCATCTATTAAACGAATCAAATTACTATTAGAACTCTCCATTCATTTGATCCATAAATATAGCAGGTTCAATTTTTATAATAATTCAATAACCACAAACTCCTAATATAAATAAATAGTATGAAATTACTAACCCCTAATTTATTCCACCATCACACTCATTTAGTGATACTAAGACCCATAATGAATATTTTATTAGTGTTGTGCACCCCAGAGTAGATACAAATATACATTGATAGAAGGAAAATGATATATATTACTAACAATGATGTTATTCGGTGCTCTATAATCAATGTAAAACCTTATTAAAATGTCATTAATTAAAAAAATAAACTTACCGTACCATTCATATATAGTATAGATGAATATATTATATATAAATTAATAAAAAGGTTTTAATTTATTAGAACTCAACTAAATCAAGTAGATAAAGAGTTTTTTAATTAACATAACATCAATGACTAAGTAAACATTATAAAAACCTCTCATCTAGGAATAAAATATCAAAATGAATTAGAAAAAATATCTATATATTTATTCCCTACTGGAAAAAAACCAATTTTTATAGTCCCATACCTTTGAAAAATATAGACATGTTAAATTTCATAATATTTGTTTTCATTTTGTAAACTTCCTGATGTTGTATCAACATTTTCAATTCTGTCATATATAAAAATTAAATCATAAAACGAAAATTTAATATGAAATTTTTTTCTCTTAAATATTTGTTATTATGATAATTTTAATGTGAATCCATGACTTGAATAATTTCAATCTCTAAAATGAGAGATAATTGTTTTAGAAAAATGATTCATGATATGATAAATGTACTAAATCTAAAAATAAATTATGCAAACCACCCAATTAAGTTTTCACCATAATTTGTTACTTGGAATACTAAAATGGAATTTCCATTTAATTTTAAAATTCCCATTATTTAATATATTACGCGGCCCAAAATAAAAAATGAATTTAGAATTATATAAATAAATAAGTAATGTACCTATTATTACTTTATTTCAGGGCCTGACATCAGCCGTAGTAACAAAAAAAATACTTTTATACACCTTTATATTTTGGATCATAATGATTCCTTCATAGAGTAAGAAACACAATACATGTATCAACATAATATCCCAACTCATTATATTTAAATATTCTTACTACCTTCCTTTCATTACTGGTCTGACTATCTCTGCTGCCCTTTTATTTATAGTCATTAGACATGTGTGCAAGCTTCCCCAATTGGTGACACATATTAGATCTAATAATAAATTAGCTATATTTACATTTAAAATTTGTCTTGTGTGTATCAAAAGATGTCAAAGGGAATCAATATTGTCTTTAATTAAAGAAAACCATAATGTTGTGTGTACTTCAATAATATTTATGTGTTGCGTGTAATGCACAAATAACTGAAGATTTCTTATACTTTAATCCAGAAATTGGGATTTCATGTAACAAAATATATTAATTGTATATTGAAATGAAAAACATCAAAAAGGATTAATTAATTATAAAAAAATTCCAATAAATATTAGGGTTTTATATTTTCATTGTGATATATGATCAAGATATTTTATTATTGGGATGATCTAGGTGGGTAGTCACACCATCATGATTTGTGACATACCACATCATGTTTGTAATATCCTCGATTATTATGGAATAAGACATTTTTATATTTATTAGTATTTGTTAATTTGATAATAATTTTACTTTAAAAGGGACACTATTTATGATAGAGTGCCCGAATCATAACAATAGGTCTCTCTGAAATGTTTCATTGCACACAAGACACTTTTATACCAAAAAATAATATATTATTATTATAATTATTTTATTTTGTAGTTATTGAATATCCATTACATTGGAATGAATTCAATAAATAAAATTAATTATGAAATTAATCATTAAAAATCTTTATATATGTATTAATTGGTTATTAAATAAATTAAAATGAAAATAAAAACAAATTGAATAAAAAGAAAGCGTATTTCTGAAAAAAACCCACTCTTTAAATGAAAATAAGTTAGCTCATAAAATAATAAAACCACTCTTAATGGGTTTTATTAATGAAATATATATGAAATATATTCAATTTAATATTTCAAAATAGTCTTACATGTCTTCTATATGTGATATAAATACAATTTCTATTTTTCAGATAAAAGAAATACTTTTCAGAAAATGATGTTTTACCTTTTTTTGATACATAACCACTTTTCAAAATGGTTTTATTTCACTATTAAAATTAATATTTGACAATATAAACTTCTTATTTGTACTTCAGCAATAAAATTATACAGAGGAGATTTTTATTTGTATTTTTTGGATAATATTCCTTTTTTAATGATTAGTGAAAAGTAATGCATTGTAATTCAAAAATGATTTCCAAATAATTTATTAACATAGTTTGAATATCTTTTTAATTTATTTTAATCTATATTTAAATTATATTTTTATCATTTAATCCAATTTTTTTCATTGGAATCAATATCAAATTGAAATTTGATATGAAACCTATGTGACATTTTGAAAATTTTATTAAGAAAACATTTTCATATTCCGTTAACTCTATTAATATTTTATTAATTTCTTCCAATTAAGGGTTTTCATTTTGAAAAAATGGATTCCATATTTTGAATCATAAGGTAAATATTATTCAAATAGGTTTTATTTACTTTTGGAAATTATGAATAGTAACATTTTAGTAAATTTTATTACCACGATTACACGTTTTTCAGGTAATTAATGATTAAAATGAAATAATAATAATATAAAACTATCCTAAATTTATTTCCTAATTTAAATTTATGATTTTATCACAAACATTAGTATAATTGGGTCATTTTTAGGATCACATGGATCCAAATTTATTAAATAATCCATTTATAATATTATATTCAATGAATAGTTATTATTGTTCTTAAAAAATAATATATTTTAATAAAGATCTATACAAGGGATATATTTGATAATAAATATTCATTGGAAAGAAAAAACGTTTTCCTAAATCATCATAATTTATTTATAGTTTTTATGAATTAAATAATTAAATTAATTGTAACTCAATAATCATGTAGTAATAGACTTATTAAAGAAATAATCAAATAAATGATATTAATAATATTAAATTAAATTTTATTTCATATATTTTATACCACTTTTTTATAAATTACAATAACATGTTATTGTTGGGGTAATATAATTTTTTAAGTGGAATAATGTAATGAATTTCTAAAAAGAAAATTATAGATAGTGTCAAAATTTACATAATACTTATTTAAAAACATAAGATATTTAATTAAATTATATAAAATTTATAAAAATATAAAATTCATCAAAAAGGTTTATATACCCCATAAAAAGTAATTAATGACTCATTTTTGGTCTTTTTCATGATTTTTCAATTATTTTAAGTCTAAAGATTAAATTACTTGAAAATACGCGAGAGTGAAAATGGTTTAAATAAAATGTTAACGAATAAAAACTTTTCAAAAAAAGTCTAATATCCATTATATGATTATATTTAATCCCATAACCACACTAGGTTATACATTAATGAATTTGGGACAATTCAGAGTCGAAATTTAATTTATATTAATTTAATACTTTTAATAATTATATTGCTTCCCCTCCACAATCCTATAAAAATAAACCCATTCCTCAAATTTAATAACACATTTAAAGCCTTTTTTAGGACATGATATTCCCAAAAACCTTCCTTGAATCCCTCCCCACATTTTCGAGGCCTTATTTTAGGTATAAAACCTTCTATAGAGGCATTAATATGTTTCTCAAAGATGATGACCCGAATAAGTGGAATGGTTTTCTTTAAATATTTCTATTTTATTACTTATTCTACTTAATTCAAATATACAATATCCATGATGAAATAATAACTTGGGTTTCCTAAATTTACATAAATTTTATCATGTTAATATCATCACATAAATCGGTCATCAATTTAATCAAATAGGAAATGATCTTTTTGTACATGTGTACGATGTACTACAGCCTAGTGAACCGATATAGAATTTTTTTCATCACTGACTTTAATGGAAGGCTATAAAGATAAAATTAATGTTCATATTTTATATTCATGATATATAAATTATTATATTATAATAATATATCAATTAATTTATTACATTCCATGTGCATAAAATTGATAACATCATTTGAACGTACGAGTGAACTATCACCTCCAAGAAGTGAAGTGACTTATTTTAATTCATTACATAAATTGAATTATATATATATGTATATTTAAAATAAGAATTTTATATTAATTATGTGATTATTATTATTAAAATATAAAATAAAACTCATATTCTTTCCATAATGTGTAATGAAAAATAAAGACATTACTCATTCATACATACAACTTACCGTCTTCTTGATTTTAAAATAGTTCATTATTCATATGCATATTTAATGAAATGTTTTAAAGGTAAAATAATTATAAATTTATTTTATTATTTCATGAATATTATTATAGTGATTATTTTTTATTACTACCTAGAATAGTGACATCAATCAATGTTCGTTTTTTACATAATTACTGAATATCCAAAAAATAATTAATAGGAAAATAAATTATTATTTAATTATTATAACATTATAAATTGTTAAAATAAAGAGAATATTAAACATGAAAAACATTGTCAAAAAATTATAAATTATCCTATGTTTATTAGTTAGAGATAACAAGGAACATACATGGAAAATTGAAGTCAAGGTAAGGGACTTTGTCTAAATCATCATTCATTGAGGCATTTATCGATAATAAGGACCTTTATTCTTTTATTTTGCGCATATAAAATCAATATGAAATTTTATATACATATTTTATCTATAATAACATTAATTAGTTTTTTGGTAAATGTTATAATTCGTTGATATTATGATTTAAATTTTCAAAGTGGTATGAGACACCATGACCATTTAAGGACTTATTTATAAAATATTTTCTTCTTGACATTAAAACACATATTTAATTTTATAGATATAAAGGGTTTATATATAAAATTTTATGTATATCATTTAAATGTTTTCAGAAGGAATCTTTTTTATGAATAATTTTACTTTCTTTCCTAAATGACATAAGGAATTTTTTTTATGTATGCGATGTCAACAAATTCTCTATCATCATTACCATTACTTGAAATTTGGATTTCTTGACAAGAATTACTATTTTAAAATGAAATGAATTCCCTTATTCCATTTTGGGTAGTTTGTTTTATTGAAAATCGGTTTGTATGTGTATGGACTATTTCAATATATTGAAATTATTTCATGGGGTTTCAAATGAAATTTTATGATTGAAATGTTGATAATAGACATATTTTTTGTAATTTGATAATATAATGGTACATTGAAATTTGATGGGTTTTTAAATAATAAAACCAATATGGGTGGTTATTTGAAAATCAAAAAAATGGTGGTTTCATGATACACCATGGATTGGTGGTCACATTATAACCTCCATTGCATTGGTTATAGAATTAATATCTATTGCTATTCCATTTAGTGATATTTGTAGAAGTCGGTCATATGGTTATTCTATTTATGTATGATTAAGTCATTAGTTTACTTTATATTTTATATAGTTATTTCATTGGTTTTTAATATGATATTTCGATTAAAAAAGTGCATGAAATGAGATTATATTCTTTGTAGTGTAGTTAGAAATTTTTAAAGGTGAAATTACATTATAATAATTTATTCATGGTTTACATGTTTTCACATGACTACCTGTTTTACTTCTTTGTGTATGCATTACTAATCTTTTTTATGCTCATTAAATGTTTTTAAATGTTTTTCATACTATTTAAATATAAATACATTCATGGATGAGAACAATGAAAATTTAGGATGTTTACAAATGAAATAAAACTATGTTTCTTTTTAATTTTTTTGTTTTATTAATAAAATTGATTTTGAGTTGAAGTGTCTAATTTGTAATATTTACTTTTTTATGTTTGAGTAATGGATGAATTATACAAATCTATAAGCATGAAAACATCCTTAATGTGAATTAAATTAAAATTTTAAACATAATTCTAGATTAATTAATGATTAAGGTTGGGGCATTATAGCTGGTATCTGAGGTCAGTATAGATAACATTAGAGGTTAGGGTGATATTTAAAAATTAGTAACAAGTAATATATATCAACAATTAAGAAAGTAATAGTTATTTCAGATAATTTTTATATGAGTTTGAGACTACATGAATATGTATATATTAGTGTCTGTCTTCCATATAAAATAGTATATGCTAACTTTTTTGACATAAAAACACTAACTTTTTTGGTTTTAGTAAATGTCTGGATCCTGTAGGAACCAATTTAACTATGGAATTGAATGAAATTTATTCTAGTTAAATTAATAATAAACCAAATGTAATTAGAACTACAATGATAAATCTCTTATTTATTCTAAACCAACTTTCACGAGTAATGATTAACCACTTAAAATATGGTGAATTTTTTGATGCATCCTATATAAGATAAATGAATCATTGTGGATTTTTAGGTAATAATGACCATATTGGTAAGAATATTCTCCAAAATTTGTGTTAGTCATTTAGAACTAAACACAATGAAAATGTTTTGAAGATAAATTAAAGACATATATATGTGGTACTAAAGGTCATAAGCCATTAACCTTCCAAGGAGAAAGTAATCATTCAGTTGAATCCATGCAAGGGAATGAAGTTCGTTCTGAGTAATCAATTTATTGTTTTAAATGTGGGGATTATGGTCATTATGTGAATATATGTCCTCTGAAAAATATTAGGGATTGTGCCAGAAGTTCCATACTAATATATTTTTATCAGTACCTAATGTACTTCCAATTAAATATTGGGAAACTAAAAAATACATATAAAAGGTATGTATTATTTTATTGTCTCATGTGTTGATAGTAACGAATCGTATGACATGATTCATGTTTTTGGTAGGAATTAATCATTAAGGAATAATATGGAGAATTTTTGGTTAAGGTAAAATGATTAATTTTTAATGATTAAGAAGACTCTATTTAAAGTATTCAAGAGTTATGTTAGATATATGGATGATGAAATGTTTAAATGTTTTAATGATCTTTTTATTATGGGATTATATTGAATGAATTTTTATATTATGTGTAACTGTAGATTCTTTATGTGAAACTTTTATTTGATATATAATTATCTTTTCTTGTGTTTACATAATTATAATGGTATAAATAACCTTTATGTTTTATATGATCTTTGGTTTTGAGGTAATTATGGGTCATTGTATTTTGGCATTCAAAATTAAAAGTATGGGATAAAATTTGAAGATAAATATATTATGGTTGTTTTTATGTATTTCATATCATTTTGGTAATGTTATAAAATATTATAATTTTGGGAAAATGAGAACTCACGGGAGGGAAAAAAACTTGTCCCATCAGACTAGGTTGTCGAAATCGAACCCACAACCAAAGTGATTCATGGATTTAGCACCTACCACTAGTCTATGTGAGGACCCTAGTTAGTATAAAATCATAATTAATAGTTAATCAATTTTATACGTTGATTTTGGGAACTTATATTTTATCAAATGGGTATTATTGATATTGGAAAACTATTTGGGGTTTAAGTGACAAACGATATTTTGGAAATGTTCACGAATTTGGGAACCCTATATTCCTAATGAAAATAGAATTCTTTTGTATATTATTAGATGAATAATGGTTTAATTTTATTTTGGAATAATTTTGGATTTTATTGTGTAATTTTGTAGAATTAGGTTATTTATAGAAATTGTTAACCTACCAGTGATAATATGTTATTCAGAAATTATTTTTGGTTGTGAGACATTATGAGTGACTTATGTTGTTTTGAGATAAATATTTGAACTTATCATGTAAGTCTATATGATCAAATCCTTCTAATTTTTTTGTTTCAATCGTAGTTTGTATTATTTTGGAGGATTTTGAGGACAATTATTTATCACATGTTCTATATTGGACATTGGGTATTACTTTTTATTTTGGAGATTAAAAGTAGTTTTTCATGTTAGAGTGTTTTATTATTTCTGGTCTAATTTTATGAACATGTACTAACAATTTTTTATTAGATAATGTTTAAATTTAGAATAAATTGATAGTTAATTTTTTTTGTATGATATGGGTTTTTTAATTTTGATTATAGTTCTTCATGCATGAAAAATTCATCTTAAATACTCATCGATTGGAGGGAAGATTGGTTTAGGATGTAAATTGACTAACATATGAGACTCTACTTTTCATGTAAATATATATCATTATGTTCTTATTCTTTGTAGGTAAATAATTCCTGAATATTATTAAAAGGATATTAAAACCAACAAATTTTCTATTATCCTATCCTAATAAGAAATAAATTTTTGTTTTACCCCTCTCATGATTGTGGTTTTTTTATTTCAACTTTCACCGGATCTTGCTTTCTATCACCCTATATGAGAACATGATGATTATTTTTTCTTCCATATGAATTTTTAAATACATGGAATCCTATTATGTGTTATCATAGTGAATCTTTTTAACATAACTTCCATTCTTTTATAATTGATGTTTTATAGACACTTTTACTAATGTGGGATTTAAATTATGCAATTTTGAAAAGTGAAACCTTAGTTAGTGGGCCCCAATTTAAAATTTCAAGGATTCAATTTCTGGATCGGGGGAAGGATGTAACATCCTAGATAATTAAAGGATTAGACTTTTTCATATTTTTTAAAATATTTCTGAATAAAAAAATATTTTTCCATTAAAAGGGACTATATGTCTGCTAGCATACCTGACAGAAATAAATAGGTTTCTAGAAAAGAATAAGTTTCTCATAAGACTGAGTGACAGAAAAAACCAATATATTAGTAATTTTAATATTTTAAGTTGTATTTATGACATTGTCGTTAGAATTATGGGAATGTACAATATTAAATTAATTATGAAAATATGGTTTAGAAATTTTTATATAATGATCCATTTCTTATAAAATTAATTATAAATTAAAACAAAAACCAATTCAGAATAATGTATTCTTTTTATGAAAAAAACTATTTAAATTCAAATAATTGAGTTCATAAAACTAAATAATAACTCTTGATGGATTTTTTTAATGAAATATATTTCTAAAATAATAAATGAAATATTTTCAATAATGTCCCAACCTGGGTTCCACAGAACGGTTTCCCGATTTGGTTGGTTACATTTCCTCAAGCACCCCTCCCCATTTTCTAGAGGGTACCGACTAGTAGTGAGGGTCTGGTAAGTTAGTAATGGGGAGACTATATCCTCTATTCTACAAATAAAACACAAATAGAAGAAAACAACAATATAAAATTGAAGAATCATATAAATAACCTGAAAAATAACATGTCACATGATAGTGATAACATTAAATAAAATAATAATAAAAAAAGGTAAATAATGCTTTGACAATGCATGTTTCAAGTGTATATAATTAAACTGTGACTAAATATAAAACGACTCCCAAGATGGTCCCGAACCACATCTCGTTCCCCCACCCATGGTCTATTCACAAACATCAATCTATCCCTGGGCCTTTCCCTTATCCGGTCATGCAACAAAAAAGTCTTCTCATGTGCCATTCATGTAGACTGAATAGGATGCGATTACTACTCAATAGGCCACCACCAATGGTGTGAAAGACTAGTCCAATAAAAATATAGTGTAAGTAATTATATGATGAAATAAATACAATCCCTAATTAAATAGTTATCGAATTTTAAATTATTATTTAATTAACAAAATAGAATTAATTTAAATTCATGTCTCCAATCTAAATCATAATTCATTATTGTCATACATTTGGTGTAAAATACCATTTCATACTCCCCAATTCTCATTCGATGTTTATGTCCCTCTCAAACACCCTTCATCACATTCTTTGTAGATTTCCATTTCCAACATTCTATATCACAAGTGATTGGATAACTGTTGGGGATGAACCCCATTTCCATTTCCCAACATCTTAGTTGATCTAGAATTCCATGTTTAGCACCCACATTCCCAATCATTTACATCATTAATTAATTTTAAAAAATCAACCATATCATTCCCTTACTAATACAATGATTAGTTAATCATATCAAGGTCCATTAATTAACCAAACAATTAACTAAATACACAACCCATTAATCAATTAATCAATTAATATATCAATAAAGCTCAATCTCATTCCATAATTAATTCTGCACAATTAACTATCCAAATTTAATCTCAACATATCATAATTAATTCCACAACTATTTAATGTAGTGAAACAACAACCCATATAATTTATACACAATGAATTATCACACATTGAATGTCCTTATCTAATAGTCAATTCCCTAAGTAATTATCTCAAACACCACCAATTCATTATCTCAATTACACTACATCAACCAATAAACAATTTCCCAAAATGAATTATTTATTTGGGAAGACCCTTAATTATATGCTTAAATCAAAAATTATTTATCAATTTCCCTAAATCATCATCAAGTCAATTGAACCTTTTTAATTACTCTAATTTTAGAAATCAATTATTAGGGGAATCTTTAAAATAAATAATCCCACATAATCATATAAAATCCATGACTATGGGAGTTCTATTTAGAGCACCTACCTTAGTTTTTTGTTGGACGTTTTTTCCAAAGAAAGTCATCAAATTCTGAGCAGCAATATACTGTCAATCAAGACCTGTTTCCAAATCCCTAAAACTAAAATTGATATCAAAATCATCATGATCATGAAAAGATATATCTATATACACAGTCTTAGATCAATATCTCAACACATAGGTCCATACCTATTGTAATAGTGGAGATATTCCATGAAAAGGTCCAATAACGATATAAGAAAGAACAAGAGAAGCATTTGGATGAAATCCACCTACTGGTAAGTGTGAATATCATCCATATGACATTTAGATATTGAGGAATAGTTTCTAAATCGCCTTGTAATCCCTCTAGAATGATCTGAAATAGCCTTGAATTCATAAATCCTAAGTCTATGTTGAAATAGAAGGCCTTTGGGGGTTTAGGTGATTTAAAAACAAAATTTTTATAACAAAAACCTACATGCTTGGATTTCTGTGGGGAGTGCATAGTTAGGGTAAACTGTGTGCCAATAGTGTATGACTTTCTATCCATGTTCTCATGTTTAATCCAAAAGAGATTCATGGCTTATCAAACCGTGCTCTAACTGGACGGATCCTCCAAGAAAAGGGTTGCATGGTTACACGGGTTTCAGTGCACAATTTTTCAAACTGTGCACAAACCATGCAGAACCATATGTATATTATAATATATTAGGAAATCAAAAAAAACCTCAAACCACAATTCAAAAGGAATGGTACTTAAAAACCTCAATTGATCTTGGAAAAGCCACCTAAGATATCATCCGAAAAGGCCAGGATCATATAATCTCCCCACCTAAAAATATATCAATCTCGAGATGGACTCCCAAACATCACTAAGTTTTTAATCCTAAAAGATTGGGCCATTAATCCCATATATTGGATTTCCATTCCCACTTTTCCTCATGAACATTCGCATGTTTTCATACCACATGAACTATAAGCACAATCTTCCCCACAACACTTCCCCCTATGATCCAACACATGTATCAGATGCTCCTCAAAAGATGCATCTATCTCAAGGTCAACCTTTTCAACATCTATCATCTGAAATGGGTTAGGCTAAAACCTCTATTGTTGTGACACATGGAAACCAGCGTGCATTACACTGAATTTTTGAGTATATTCTAATCGGTATGGAACTGACCTGATTCTCCCCACTAACTCAAATGGTCCTACAAACCTGGGTGCCAACATTCCTGGCCTCTGTATCCTATGGTGACCCAATCTAGGTGGAAACCTATTAAAACTCTATGGGTCATCAAAATATATCATCATACGACTTCTTTCTACTCTGATCCATAGCCATTCATTTTCGAATCTACTACACCAAATTATTTGTCTCCTAGATACACTAGACTCAGTCCCAATAGCTTTGACTCACCCTCCTATATCTATCTTAACAGTGATCTACCATGTATACTATAAAGTAACTCATATGTTTCCATATGTATATTTTTCTGAAAACAATTTTTATAGGTGAAATCCACTAAATCCAAGTACTTATTTCAAAAACCACTTATGTCATGCACACAAGCCTGGAACATATATTTAGCACTTATTTGGTATGCTCTGACTGCCAATATATCTAAGGGTGGAAATATTTACTTATCAAAAATTGTGTTCCATGAGAAAATTTTAATCCCTTCTAGAAGCGTGATGTATAGCGTGAATTGCGATCTGAAACCATAGTCTATGGGACCCCATGAAAATGAACTATCACTACTAAAAATCTGGATTTTATCAGCGCTAAAAATGGCCATTAACAGTGCTAGAAAAATCGCTGATAATTCAAGAGAAGATAAAGGGGGGGGGTCCCCTTTATTAGCGCTCCAAAAAGCACTGATAAAGACCCCTTTTATCAGTGCTAAAAAAAGCACTGGAAAAAATACTACCAATCTTGTGGGGGTGGTGGATTTTTACAGCGCTTGATCCCCCATTATCAGCGCTTTCCCACACATCCAACGCCCGCCCGCACCGCCTACACCCTTTATCAGTGCTAGCCCTTTAAATCACTGTTGCGTGCACACCCTTTCCTCCACCCGGATTTGATCTTGAGACCTCCCCCATGCGCACCTAAAGCCTTTGCCACTACCCTATATTGATTTGTTCTCTTATTCATGATATATCTATTTATATATATATATATATCATTATATTTATTCCTACAATAATATATATATATTAATATATATAGTTATATTAATATATATATATATAGTTATATTAATATATATATAGTTATATTAATATATATATATTTATATTAATATATATATATATAGTTATATTAATATATATATAGTTATATTAATACATAGTAGTTATATAAATATTCATATATTGGTATTATAAATAAAATGGATATTAGTTATTATTTAGATAAATCTAGTATATTTTATTTGTAAATATGTTTAATTATTTATTTTAAAAATTTAATTTTTAGGTGTAAATATATAAAAAAATATGTAGATATAGTTATATATTTGATTATAAATAGCAGTTTATTATAAAAAACGATAAAATTTCAAAGAAAAAATATCAATATGAATGTAATACCTTGGAATAAATTCAGTCCCCACCAAAAAAATCAAATAATACCCCCTTAAATGAGGCTAAAAATCCACAAAATGTTAAAAAATATGGGTACCCTAACTAAAAACTCTGTTTTAGAGGCATTTTAGGCTTTTTTTCGTCTCTAAAAGCGCTTGAACAGGGTCCTCAAAGCCAAATAGATGTAGAGATCATCACAGGCTTCGATTTGATATGTGGTAGAGCTCAAACGGACACCCGGATCAAACGTTATGGCCATTTGAAGTTTGAGTTGCATTTTTAACATATTTTGGATCATTTTTTTATTTTTTTTAATGTTTTTATTCTTAAAATTGTTATTAAATTACTATTACTCCATAACATTTATCAAATTATTAATTAAAAATATTTTTATAATTTTTGAAGAATCCATTTTCTCTAAATATCTTATATATTAAGTGTAAATGTACATTTATACTTATTTAAAATATATTTAAATATTATATATTTTATTTATATCAATATAACTATATAACTATATTTATATAGTAATATATTTTTTAATTTTAATTTTTTGAAGTTGACCCTTTATCAGTGCTTTTAAAAAAATGCTGATAATGGCCCCCCCTTTTCCGAGCTACTAAACAAGCACTGATAAAGGTGGGACTTTATCAAATCTTTTTTAGCACTGATAAAGGCCACCCCTTTATCAGTGCTTTTTTAGTAGCGCTGACAAAGGGGTGGCTCTGAAGTTGCCCAGTTTTTTGGTAGTGTATCTCTTGAATACACATCTCTCCCAACTGTTCAACTACAATGGTTTCCTTAATAGGCAATAAATGTGCTACCATTGTTAGTATATCCACAATGACTCAAACCAAATAATTATTCCTAAGATTATTTCTAATACATACAAAAAAATCATTAGTCACATTTTCCTACTTCCATTCTGTAATAGGAAACAACTGCAATATACCACATGGTCGTTGATGCTATGCCTTTACCAGAGGATAGGTGAAACATCTTGTCATGAAACCTGCTATTTCCATTTTGATGCATGACCACAAAAACAATCGTTATAGGTCACTATACATTATTATCACTCCAAGATGTACGTCCCACTTTGAGGCATGGAATTCTCACAAGGGTTCCTCTCACATACTCGTAGGCACCACAACCTGATTCGTCACCAAGATGACCTCATCCTCAACTATCAACCAGTGTGAAGGTGTCTCCGCAACTAGATGGCCTTCCCATATGTCTAAAAAACACTATATCCTTATAATTCACTTCCTTAATCCACCTCAAGAGTGTAGACTCCACTACAAGTAAAACTAGGGTCCTTTCTCCTCACTCTTCGAAACTAGAACATAAAATTAAACAAGTAAAGTTATCATAATCCACTCCTCACTGGACTCATGTACCAACTGAGTCTTAGTTTTCCTGATCAAGGAATCAGCCACACTATTTTCTTTTCTAGGTGTATATGCCAATTCAAAATCAAAGGACTTCATATACTCTACCCATAAAGGCCATGACAGATTTTGAAGGTAGTTCATGGTATATCCGAAGTCCTAACTCACTTTTTATAATACCCTAATCTATAATAGATCGTTGAGAACACAAAAAACTGCTTTAGAAGGATAAACTGATAATCGATACACAAAAGAGGATATCAATTCATCACTATAATTTTATTCAATTTCCTATAATCATCACCCAAGTGTAAACTCCCATCGTCCATCTTTTCAAACTAGACAGGTGATCCCCAATGTGACGTATGTGAACGAATAAACCCCTTATCCTCCAATTACACCAACTGAGTCATGATCTCTAGTAGCCGAGTCAGTGTTATTATGTTAGGTGGAATAGATAATAGCTCAACCAACATATAGAGGACAATAGAGAATTCCATATCTCTCTCTGGTGGAAACCCTGAGATGTCTTCGCGAAACACATCATGGAAAAATTCCACAACTAGTGGATGGATATCATGCATACCGCCACTAGCATCTAGTAAAATACTTGAAACATGGGTTGTATATTCTCCACGTTGATGAGTAATAGGCCCTGCTTGCCATGCATGGATATCCCATTCTTCACGATGAACATAATTATCACCCTTATGAGACACAAAGGGTACTCTCCTATAGTAAACATCAATATGGGATCAGTATGTATCTAACTAGTCCATACCCATAATCAAGTCAAAGCAAATCATATCAAGGACATAGAGATCCTATATAAAATTATACTCTCTGATCTCTATCATTCTTCCATTTTATAAATATAAATCTATAGACCACATTCCCAATGGTGTATAGATGTTCAGCGATCCTCTTACAGACTCCACCTCCATGCTCAATACATTAAAAAATATTTGCCGATATAAATGAATGAGATCCACCGATATCAAAAAAGTCACTAGATAAAGTAGATTCTATTACAATATTACCTCTCATTGTATATGGTCCATCATAATATTCCTCATGTGTAGGCTGCACTGCATGTAACAATCCTACCCCTCTTCCTTGTGGTGTTGTTTGACTCCCTTGAGTGGAACCACTATATTGATATGGGCGTTCTTACCCTGATTTACCTCATCCACTGCCTCTAATTTCTCTTCTAAATATCACTATTAGCCAGATCTATATTGTGTAGAATACCCCTACCCTCAATCTAACCCTACAAAACTCCTCCCTCAATACTAGTTTGTCACTGCTTCATGTAGAACTTTATTGGTTCCTCGTCATTTTGTGAAATAGGTACTCCACTAGTGGCTGAGGAAAAATTTTCTGATAGTGTCCTGTACTACTGCATTAGGGGAAAAGCACATGTGTATGATCTTGTACATCTATTCCTCATGATATTCCACCATGAGTTATAGTTTTCTAACTAATGATCTCAGGACGGTGCTTCCTGCCCTCATAAGGCACACTCCAATATCATCCAATGAAACCTATATATCTAGTACTGGATGCCTCCATCAAGATCCCGTATAAAATAATAGCTTGATTTACCTCTACTATAAACTTTTTCAGCCTAATTATATGCACTTGGGAATTCATTTCACATCTAAGTCTGTCTTGAAATTTTTTTGCTGAAGAAGCATATTTTTCTACCAACATTGGAGAAAAACATTGTAAATCAATGAAACACTTGGCATAATCTATTATGGAAATTCATCCTTGCGTCATATTCATAAACTTTTATGCCTTCTATTTTCTCAGTTTATATAGACAGATGTGTTCCAAGAAAATCTCTAGAAGTCCCTTCCATAAAATATCTTCAGTTTTACCAGATCATACATGATTGTTCCACCAACAATTCACTAAGCCCCATAGCATATAAGCATAATTCTTTTTCCCATATCCGCTAAATTATCTGAATGTTCAAGTATCATCTATCTAGTTTTAATCCAATATTCAGCACCATCATGTCCACCATCTTTAGTAAATTTTAGTGGGTTCTGGAACTGAAACTCCCTTTTCAAATCAAAGGTGCTTTTAATATCACACCCATGGTCTCTCTCCATTAATTGCAAGAAACGATAAATTTTCTTTTATAAATACTCCCCAACCTCCTTTTCCTTCACCAATGGTGCCTATTGTTCCCTATTTGGATGTTCGTTTCAGGACAAACCCCATGATATTCCTCTCAATATGCATCGATGAGGCATATATCTAAAAAACACGCATCTTATGTCCCATAATGAATCCTTATAACATTTACATAAGAGTAGAAAGAAACACAATAATTTTCGACCTGTACTATTCCCATTTCTCATCTTTCGGTCAACGCTGAGGCCTTATCACTACACTTAACTATCATACTCCTAGGTCTGGGTTAACAAGGGTAAACAAATTCACCTTAATTAATTCAAAATTTTAATTAATTTAATATTTTGAAATTAATTATTTAATCAATTAATTAATGAAACCCATATCCTTAGACACCCATTTATTATAAATTTTCAAAATTATTCTTATATAAAAAGAAGGAAGAACAGTTCAAGTTCAACAACTTACCCATAACCAGTTTTCCTATGAGTGCCTAAAAAGATTAATGTTTCAATAACCTTGAGTGACTAAAGTAATTCATGAAGGATCAACTCTCATTACTCTTTAGAACACATATAAAAGTTCATCAATTTTCAGAACAAATATAAAATCTCACCATAAGTGCATCACTAAAGGTGAAATAATATGCAATTGTAGCCACAAATAGAAATCACTAAAATCCCACTTTGAGTACTTAGATTTACCCCCATACATGGGATTGTAACCCCTATGCATGAGCTCATTTCCATGCCCCTAATCTTACTAGTATCATGTATACCTTCTTGAAAATATTAAGATAAAAAAATAAGAAAGAAAAAGAAAACAACCTATGATACATATTTGTAAAATCCCAAACTAGGGGACAATAAATGGTTCCCCAAGCTGGTTGGTCACATGCTGTCAAGAGTTCAACCATGTATTCTAGAGGGTACCAACTATCACTGAGGGTCTGGTAAGTCAGAAAATGGGGATACTATACCCATTTTTATCAAAATAAAACACCAAGAGAAGAATATAGAAAAAAGTGAAAATTTTATAAATAACTAGAACATTACCAAGTACGATGATAGTAAAAATATGAAATACAATACCCAACTAAAAAGGGATAGAATAATATGATAATGGATGTTCAAGAGTCTATAATGAAACTGAAAGGAAAGACCCAACGACTCCTATGAAGGTCCGAAACCATATCTAGTTCCATAACCCATGCTCCAATCTGAAACAATTACATATCTTAGGGCCTCCCCCTTATCTAGTCCTATAACAACAATGTCTACTCGGGTTCTATTCAAGAAGCCTAAATAGGGAGTGAGTAATACTCAGTAGGCCAACAAAAATGGTGTCTAAAATAAGTCCAGTCAAAGAACTGCATAAAAAATTCAATGAATCCATAAATACAATCCATAATTAAATAGTAATAATCATCATAATTAAATATTTATTCAGTGTAGATCACCAGGTCCAACAACCCTCATCACATTCAGTGCCGATCACCATGTCTAACACCCAATATCATAAGCACTTGTATAAATATTGTGGAGGAACACCATATTCAAGTACCAACATCTCATTTAGTATAGAATTCCATGTCTATCACTCACATTATAAATCATTTACATCATTAATTGATTCAAATGATTTAACCACATTATTCCCTTACTAATCCAACGATTAGTTAAACATATGAAGGTCCATTAATTATCCCAACAATTAACTAAATTCAAAACCCATTAATTAAATCATCAATTAATTAATCAGTCAACATTTATATCATTATATAGTTAATTATCCAAAATTAATTATCCAAATAAAATATCAACTTATCATAATTAATTTCACAATTAATTACCTTAATAAATCAACAAGGCATATAATTAATCCCCCATTAATTATCTCATATATCCAATCCTAATCTCGTAATTAATTCCTCAATTAATTACCTCAAACTCAACCAGACCAACATCACAATTATACTATCACAACCAATAAAATATTTCCCAAAATCAACTATCTATTTGGGAATGCCCTATTCTATTATTAAAACACAAATTAATCATCATTATCACCAAATAATTAATTAATTTATTTCACATTCTTTATTAATCCAATTTTGGAAATCAATTAATAAGAGAATCTATAAAATCAATAATCTCACATAAACATATAAAATAAAAGAATATTGGTGTTTTATTTTGACCACATACCTCTATTTGTTGAAGGACGTCTTCTCAATAGAAATCTCCAAAATCCACGTGGCACCCTGACATCGATCAAAATCTATATCAATACCTATAACAAAAAAATTAAGACAAAAAGAAATAAGATCAATCCAATTTGATCTAGATCCACAATCCTAGATATGGATTTCAACACATTGGTTTATATCCAGAGAGTCATCAGATATATTCCATTGAAAGATCAAAGGGTAATAGGGTAAATAATGGGAGAAGAAAACACATGAAATACAAATAAGTGGAAGGGATAATATCTTCAATCCAGGATTTTGATCTCGACGATCAATGTTTGAATCGCCTATTAGTCCCTATATAAGGCACTATAATTAGAAAGAATTCAACAATACCAATCCTAACATGATATAGAGGGGTTTTATGGGTTTGAGTGATTTAAAAACAAAAATTTGAATAATAAATACCTATGCGCACAATTTTCTAGGCAGGGGCGCACTGTTAGGGTAAAATGTGTCCCAATCTTGCATACCACCCTTTCCAGGATCGCATAGTTAATCCAAACGAGGAGCATGGTTTATCAAACCATACTCAAAACATGTGAACACTCAATTACTAGAGTGAAACGATTACGCAGGTTTATGAAATTTATTGTCAAACCGTGTGAAAATTGTGCACAACCCTATGTCTATTAATATTTCTAAAAAACTCACCCAAATGCACCTAAAAAAGAATTACAATGCAGAGGTACAAAAAAAACAAAAAATTAACAAACAAAATAATCCCCATATTTCTTCAGAAAGGCTAGGATAATACAGTTTAAAATTAATCATATTTTATTCTTGATATGATATAAGAACAAATTCAATTTTTCAGATAGAATATGTATTTTGGTTATAAAAAATATTTTTTAACACATTTTGAGAGTGAAAACATTTTAAATATAGTTTTTAACACTTTTAAAATTACTATTTGAAAATATAAACTTCTTATTTGGATGTGGGGAATAAAATTTTACATTGGATAGATTTTTTATTTTTATTTTGATAATATTCATTTTTAATGAATATTGAAAATACTGCATTTTAATTCAAAACTACTATTTAGCCTTATTTATATAGTTATATTGTCCTGTTAATTTTTTTGAATGTTTTTTTGCATTATCTATATAAAATTTAATCCAATTTTGGTTATTGGAATAAATTTGAAATTTAAATTTGATATAAAAACTATACGATCTTTTGAACATTTTACTTAAAATACCAATTTTCTTATTCCGTCAGCTCGATTAATTTTAAATTATATTCTTCCAATTGTGTGATTTTCTGAAAAAATGATTCCATATTTTTAATCATAAGGTTTAAATTATGTAATTGGTTCCGTTTTTATTTTTTCAAAGTATGAATATTAACTTTTGCAATAATTTTTATTACCACGGTTTAAGGTAAATCTGGAAAATAAAGGAAAAAATAAAATTATAATAATAAAATTCTACCTGAAAACATGTCCTAATATAATTGAATGAGTGTATCCAGACCATTAGAATTCATGAGTCCTTATTAGGACCACATGAAGCCACAAAGATGAATTAATGCATTTATAATATTATATTCAATGAATAGGCATTTTTGATACACTATTGTTTTTAAAATAGTAATGTATCTTAATAGGGTGTCATACTGGGGATATCGTTAACTATAAATAGAAATTTTAAAAATATAAAAATTAATTAAATCATGGTAATTTATTTATAATTATTAGGAATTAAATAATTAAATTAAAATATGACACAAAGATGATGTTGTAGTATATTTTTTAAAGATAGAATGAAATAATTGATATTAATAATATTTAAATAAAAAGTCATGTATGAATAGTGTTAAAACTGACAAAATTATTATTTTAAAATATGAAATATTATATTAAATGATATAAAAATTTTAAAAATACAAACATTGGAAAAAAAAATTATATGAGTCTGAAAATTACATTAATGACTCATTCATTAGTAGTTTAAAAGGATTTTTTAATTATTTTAACTCTCAATGTGTAAATTACATGATAAAATAATAAGAGATAAAAATGTTAAAACAAAAATATAAGAATTAAAAATTATTAAACACTTGTATAATTATAATTGGATGATTTAATTTAGACCCATACCCATACTATGTTTTAATCAAAATAGTTTGGAACTTTTTAGTGTTGAAATTGAATTTATATTAAATTAATACTTTTATTAATTCCCTGGGTTCCCCTCCCCTCTCTTATAAAAAATTACACTATTACTCTCTATAAATCACACTTCCAAAGGCTTTCAGTTCTGAAATGATATTGACACCCACTTAATATAATCCTTCCCACATTCTGGAGTCATTATTTTAGGTAGAACACCCTCTTTATTGGTGTTCGTATGTTTTTCAATGTTGATCAAATGAAGAAGTGGACTGGTTTTCATAAAGTATTTCCAATTTTATTTATTCTTATACATCCTTAAAATATCCTCAAAACATGATGAAATAATAACTTCACTATCCTAAATTTACATAAATTTCAATATGTTTATATTATAACTTGAATCCATCTTTAAATTCATCAAATTGGAAATGCTCTTTTCGTTCCTGTGTGTGACAGACCAGTGCCTCGTGAACAGATATAAATCTTTTTTAATAAATATCATTAAATAATAGTTATAAAGAATAAATTAATGTTCATATTTGTTATTAATGATATATCAACCATTATATGGTAAAAATATATTGATTATCTTCTTAATTTCTATGTGTATAAAAATGATAATGTTGTTCGTACGTACTTGTGAACTATCACCTCCACAGATCGATGTGACTCATTTTTAATCTTTTCAAAAAATTTATTATATATATATGTATAGTTAAAATATTAATATGATATTGAATATGTTATTATCATTATGTATATAAAAAATAGTAATTAAATTTATTCCATAATGAGCAATGAAAAATGAAGACATTACTTGTGCGGACATACGACATACCATCTCCAGGATTGTAACATTTTTCATTTTTCATATCCTTATATAATTAATGAATTTAAAGATATAAAGAAATTATTATTATATAATAAATATTATTTGGGAGATTGTTTACTTAGGACTGCATGGACTAGTGACTTCAAACCATGTTCATTTTAGATTCAAGTACTGAATATTGAAAAAAATGTTCAATGTGAAAATATGTAATTATGTAACTATATTAAAATTATAAATAAGTGAAATAAAGTGAAGAATAAAATTTAAAAAGGTTCTCTATAAATTATAAATTAAACTATTTTTATAATTTAGGAAGAATAAGGAACATACATGATGAATCAAAATCAAGGTAAGGTACTTCATGAAAATATTTTTCATTTGGGGATTTCATGATAATATGAAACTTTATTCTTTTATTTAGTGTATATACAGACAATATGACATTTAATATCCATATTTTATAAATAATAATGTTAATTAATGATTTATACATTGTTGTAAATCATTGAGATTATGATATAAATGGTCAATGTGGTATGGGACACCTTGACCATTTGACGATTTAATTATCAAATATTTTCTTCATGATATATATTCACATATTTATTCATATAGATATAAAAGCTTTATATATGATATTATATTTCTATATTTGAAAGGTTTTCAGAAGGATTTTTTTATATGAAGTGTTTTACTATCATTACAAAATGACAATAGGAATGTTTATTTACATATGCGGTGAAACAACTAATCTATCACTATAACAGTTATTTGATATCTGGATTCCTCTACCAGCCTTATTTTTTTAAAAGGAGAGGATATACCTAACTTCATTTTTTGGTGTTTTGGTATTGGAAATCATTTGTAATGTGGAATTTCTATTTCTATATCTTGAATTGATTTTTTGTGATTTCAAATGAAATTTTATGAGTGAAATGTTGATAATTGAACTCCTTTAAGTAAAATGATTAGATAATGGTCATTGAACATTTTAAGGGTGGTTATGTGATAATCCAAAGAAGGTTTTTTATTTTATGATCCAAATACTGGTGTTTTTTTGATAAACCATGGTTGGGTGATTACATTATAACCTCTAATTCATTGGGTATGGAAGTCAACATTATGGCTTTTCCATTTATTAATATGTGTAGAAGTTGACTGTATGGTTATTCCATTTAAGTATGTATAAATACAAAGATACATTTATATGTTATATATTTAATTATATGGGTTTTAAGGTGATATTTTTATTAAATCAAGCGTAATAAGTGATCTTATATTCAGTGAAGTGTATTTGTTAGTTAAAGGTGAACAATATTACTATATGATAAAGTATTAATGGATTATATGTTTACAAAAGACTAAAATTTTTCTTCATTGTGTATCATGTACTGATATTATTATGCTAATCCCCTGATGTGAAATGTTTTTTTATAAAATTTAAAGGATACTATATTCATAGATTGGATAAGGGATTACCTAGGATGCTTAAACCTGAAACAAAACCTTATTTATTTTTAAACATTTTTTGTGTTATAAAAAAATGTATTGTGATTATACAATCCACATTATATTATTTAAGATGTGACGTATGAGTTATGGCCTAATTATCTAATTCTATAAACATGAAAATATCCCCAATGTGAAATAATGTCAAATTATTGGCTTAATTCATGACTAAGTAATGTCTAAGGTCGAGTCCTTATAATGTTTTTGGGGTAGACATCCAATCATTCCCTTTTGGGTTATTAATTAAATAGATATATATTAGAGGCATGAATACATGATAAATTTGGGGAGCACCATAATATAAACTATTTATGATTAATAAAATATGGTCATACTATTTTTAATAGGTCTCCCCAATTTTGATTTATGAAAATTTCACATTTAGGGTGGATAAATTTATTTTGATCCCCCACTTATTCCATAATTTAATCCACATTAATGTGATATGTTCATAGTTAGTAATTCCAACAATTTTTTAGAAATAATTTCTTTAATATTCCAAATAATTTCATTATTCTAGAATTCCCCCAAATTTTTATTCATTTTTAATTTGTATTTGATGATTAATATTTCAAATAGTGACACAATCATCCCAAATTATGTGAATTTGTCATGTAGTGGATAGAGTATATCTTAAAATAAGGAACACATTCAATGTTTCAATTTTATTTTTAATGTGTATATCTTGACCTATTTTTCATGATTCGTTTTATAATTAGACCCAAACAAGAATGTGACCGGGTTCCTTATTATGGGGACATCGTTCTTAGAAGATCCAGCATCATGTTGTCAGTGTAGACATGAAATTTAATGCGGTATTGACCATGTGATATTATTTGATGTGTTTCATGACATTATAAATAAATGATTTAATTTATATAGTTATTTATAATTTTTAAAATTAATTTGATTAGATGTTTTGTATTGATGTATGAGCTTCAGTCATTATAATTTCTTGATATGAGCGAGAGTGAGGTTTGAAAAATTAGTCCCAAGGGTGTAAGTATGTTTACAATGTTAGGGATCCCTATAATATTTAAATTTATTCATTTTTTATTTAGAGGTATACCTTAAGGAATAATTTTTTTTGGTAATATGGTTAGAGATAATGGATTCCCAATGTGATGGAATTAGGTCTAATTATTACTCTTAGGTTTATAGATGGTTCTCTCTGAATTGATGAGGAAATATAATAAAAAATATCCTTCTCTTTATCTGGGTTTGATAAAATAGTTCAGTTTATGATTGATAGGTGGTGTTTATTTCGATTTAGGATGATCTATGTATACATTTGGTTAATCCATATAGGTTTTGTATCATAGGAAGGATTTTATTATTCCTATGTATTATGTGAGATAAATTTTTATGCATTGGTCATTGTTATAAACACCATCTTATGGGTGGATGTGAGTCTTGGTAGTTTTTATTAAAAGAATGTGTATTCTATGTATGGGTCTGTTCTGAAAGAGAGTGTTTTCTCTCAATTATGGGGTATTGAGTTCTTTAGGATTTTAATGTTGGGAACCCAAAGAGGAATGTAGAAAATTTTTTATTACATGTAATTGAATTTCCAACGGTTGTAGTGAAAATATTCTCAAAATAGTCTATTGTTTATATTGATGGGTTTTGATATAGTGACTATATGTGGAATTTGATGCAGAATATTATGGACTAGGTTAGGTAGGGTATTTAAGCCATGTGATGAGTATGGGATGTCATCAATGACTAGAGAGAGGGTTGATTTGAGAAACCCTATGTATTCTATCACATATGGGACAAGGATGAAAATGAAAATGAAATGTTCTGTTTTTGTTATCATGTTGAGATGGAGGGAATAATCTAGTAAGTACATTTTTTAGATGAGTCATTCTATGTGGTTCTAGGACGGTTTGTGAGTGAATAGTTTCAAGTTCCAAGCTGGTAATGGGATATTATAGTGACATTAGAGAACATCTTAGATCTATGTTTTATCAATGGAATCTAGTTTGGTGTATCTAGGTTATGATATGATTCCATGCATGTTTCTCTGTACGTCTATCCAATATGGGTATTTTTAGTGGTGAAATTGGATGTTAGGAATTTTTTAGAATGAAAATGTGCCCCATGTTCTACCTTTAAAAAATAAAATATTAAATCATGTAGTTATATTTTACTATACATGATGGATTATGTTGTGGTTGATGCAGTGTGGCTTGTATAATGATGGATTTGTAGAATCATCAATAGTGAGAGTGTTAAGGATGGGATACCCTTTACAAAGGGTGTTTTATACCTAGATGTGGTGTGATACATACACTAATTCATAAGATATGGGATAAATTGATATGAAATGATACTTGATACATGACCATATATTATGGTAGAGGGTTTTCCATGGGATTATATACATGAGGAGATATTATCCAATAACATTATGTAAGGCCTATACAATTTATATTGATGTGGTCAAAGTGTTTTGGAATGAGACATTCTATGAAATTCACCCTAGTTATGATGTTGGTGGTTTCATTAAGGTACATGATGATATATAAGATCAAAATTTGTCAAATGACTCTACCCAGAGTGGGAGGCCTTTTTTTATATTCTTTTTTATAACCCCCAGTCCGAGTTATAGGGTCTGGATTAGGATTTTTTCCTTATGGTTACCTCATTTTTCATATTTGGTAATCTAGGAAGGGTCGACTATTTTGATTCATATATTAAAGAAGATGAATTCATAAAAATTTTAATATCTCATATATTATATACTTTATTTTTCCTATGAATACATATGATTATTATTGTCTATATATTTTTCCATTGTTAATACCCTGCATAGATAAATTTAACACACTCGATAGGGGAACACTAGTTATTTTTCATACCTCAAATATAGATTTTCTATTAGAGAATATTTATTGATATTTATCATGTAGGAGTATCTTGGTGGGTATTATTTATGGGATCAAGTTGAGTTTTAGGGTTTCTAATAGATCCTTTGGAATACTTGGAGCCATACCAATCTTCAATTGGTGCTCTAACTAAGGTACTATTGAGTTTCTTTATTTAGTGTTAGTGAAATTTATTCACCAAAGTAACCATATATGAGGAAAATATATTTTAAATTAAATATATGTAAATTATAATTTACCTTGATTAAAATTTAGACATAATCAAACATTATTTGAAATTTTACTTGGAAAAGAAACACTTCTATAAACTCATACAATCAATAAATCAAATTTATCAACCGATAAAAAAAATAACTATATAAATAATAAAATTTCAAACCTTATTTATATCAATTAACAAGTTTATTCTTCTATTATAATATTGTAGTAAAAATTTACTAGCAAGTTATAGTTTATTTTCATCACTCGATGAGATTAATTTTAATTATTCTATATATATTCAAAAATCTGTGAGGTCAATAATTTTCATTGAAATAATGTTTTGTACTCCAAAATTTCAAAATAAAATTTATTTTGTATTTTTTAATGATTTATCCATTCCCATGTTCCTTTAATAGAGGGTATTGGTATTTTTCTCCTGAATTTATTCCAGTACATGAATTTTTTTTATTGTCTAATATTGACAATTAATATTATATTGAAATTACCATTTTTATATTATCCTTCATGAACCAAAATTGTATCGTAAGTTTTTCATTAATGTCATATATTATAATTATTTATTTCTTGATTCAAATTTATATCATAATTAGTGAATATAGTACAATATCATTTTGTACAAATGGTAAATTTTCACAAATAAGAATAAGCTATAATGAAGAAAAATTTAGTGTTTTGATTCATATTGTAAAAATAATGTTTTATAAAATCCTTTTATATTAATATAAATTATTTAGAGTGATGGATATTATTTATAATTTGTTAAAATTGGAATGTAATTTAAAATGATATGAAATAACTAGATTCTTATATGAATAGTTTCCTTCTTGAAATGAATTCCTTAATAATTATGGGACTACAATAATTTATTGGAATAATAGTATACTAATTGAGTACAAAATATTTAATATTAAGAATTTGGTAAATGTTTCAATGAAAATATAAATGAATTTATAGGTTTTATAGGGGTCCTTTTCTTTTGGATTTTTGAGTGTCGCAATAAAAAATAATTAGTCTTTAATTTGAAATTTATTCATTATATATGTCATGTAGATATAGAATAGAGTATTAACAGATATGGAAAGGTCATACCATCTTTATAAAACAATTATATCTAATTTTGGATAATTTTTTTGGT
Source organism: Viscum album (assembly GCA_963277665.1). Taxonomy (NCBI): domain Eukaryota; kingdom Viridiplantae; phylum Streptophyta; class Magnoliopsida; order Santalales; family Viscaceae; genus Viscum; species Viscum album. The sequence goes on from OY728158.1 coordinate 215,408,185, forward strand.
TCACCCATTATTTTATACACTATTACAATATCTTACCCTTAATATTGTAAAATTATTTTGACATCACTAATATTTTTTATAGAAAAATTAAATTGAACCTATTTTCAATTTCAGTTAAGTGTATCCAAACACTAAATAAATTTTTTAAATTTGAATTTCTAAAATTTATTACTATAAAATTTTAATGAGAAAAAAACATATTATTATATAGTTTTCATAAAATGGTAATTTAAGTACAACTTAAAAATTATACATATTAATTAACAAGTAATACTAATTAGATGAGTATTAATTAATTTTAGAATCTATAAAAAGAAAATTTCTTTATATTTTATTCTCTAAATATGGGAAAAGTAAATTTTTTAAGAATTATTTATAAAATGTATGTTTTTATATTTAAACAATATTCATTGATCCTGAATTATTACATTATTATTTATCATTAATTCAATATTTTGATGAAGTTTAATTATTATAATAGAAATTAATATAATGTATGGAATATATATAATGAAAAGAATACTGAAATGAATTTTAAATAATTTAAAATACAATTTGTACCAAAATAAAGTCTCAATAAAGTAATAATAATTTTTTATTTCCTATTATATACAATTAATTTTTTAGGTTAATAACATGTCAAATATATTTTCTATAATATAATATCTTCTTCTAAATAAAAAATAAATTAAATAGCTCTTTGACAAAAGGATACACAATGACTACATATCCAATAACTAGATATCCTATGCCCAGATACCACATGCCCATATATATATTAATCACAATAATTTCCAGTGCATATCATTACAATATTAATGTAATTTTATCGATGATTATAATTTTTTACATCAAAAAATGCCTATAATTTAATTAAAATTTATGTTTCGTCCTGCTATTATAATCAGCGGTTTAATATTCATTGCATTCCTTTAGTATGATGACTTTAAATTAATGGTTTTGTTATTTTCATGTTGTTCTTTTCTAATTTTATTTATTAATATTTTACAAATTTTTTTCCCATAATAAATTAATGTTTATATTTTATTTAAACATTTTATGTTAATAAATTCTATCATATTTCATTTGTTTGTGTCATATGGGAAAAAATGTTTCCACAAATTAACATGGATAGTATTGGGTTCTACATATAACGTATTACTAGTGGTACATAATTTATACCTAGGAGGTAAATAAAGAACTAGAAAGATTATCCAATACTATTGGAAGTGGTCACTAATAAAAATTATCTATGATAACATTGGATGGTATATTTATATAATGGGTTGGTTATATGGATTTTTATTAGACATTTCATTAAATTTACACTAATAAATTATAACTATCAGCGCATAATAAACTGTTTTACAAATATTTTAATGTTAACGGCACTATTGAAGTAAATGACTATCCTATGGAAAATGTATATATTCCCTTCTAGAGATTATATTAATTTATGTAAATACAATTACCTTTATAATACCATTATCTAAAATAAATTAATGTAATTATTTTATATTCAAAGGTATAATATATAGAAAAAAATAAAACCATGAATTATAACATTAAAAATCCATATTAATTTTTAACTAATAAATATATTCACAAATGAATGTATTGTAATATATTACCCAGTATGTAGTTAATTCAAATTATAGGTACACTAAATTTATAATTTATATAAACAAATAAATTCCAAAATAAAAAAATTATAAACCATAATATTAAATATATTTTTTGGCAAATCTTAAAATTAAAACCATATTATTGAAAGGGATATAACCAACACTTTTAATAAAATTAATTAAACATTAAATAGTTCTATATAAATCATTAGATTCAAATTCAATGATTATTTTTAAAAACAATTTGTTTAAAAATATTTAAATGAAATAGAAAATTTTATTCTAAACCATAATAAATAAATAGAATTACATCAATGACACAATTTGGTGTTAATGAAAAGGAATATTTGTCAATATTTGTGACACTAGAAGTTGTTAATATATGAAGGAAAAACTACTGAAAGTAATACTATTTTAATTGACATGGCATTGCATATCATTATATAATTCATGATATAATTAGATGTGTCAATCATTTTTATGGTCGAAGACATGGCTGTGAGATGTTTCCAAATAATAACCATTCAGTTGAGCATATTTCATCTAATAACATTGTGATTAAATTCATTATAAGTGACTAATTCTGATACATGGGTTTATAATGAATTGATTCTAATTAATTATTCACTTACACTTCCCCTAAAAACATAAAAACATACAACAATCACAATACTGAGGCAACTGTAAAAGTTAAATTTATCTGATAACTCAATAAACTAGATTTCTTGACATAGATCTAAATATTTTACCCTCTTCCTTGCATACCAGAATTTTAGTGAGACAATATTAAATTCACCTTATATATCAGAACTATTTTGAATAGAAAATTAAAAATATCAATATTTCAAAAAATAATAATTAACAATAAATTTCTATGTAAGATATTTAATAAAATTTAAATTTAAAAGGTAATTCCAAATGAAGACATATAAGATCATATAATATTATCATTCATTGTTATGAAATAATGTAAATTTCATAAATTGAATGTTAATGAATCTACAAAAGTATTTAGAAAACCCATTCTCCATGATTATAAATAAGAAAGAGAACATTTTCAATTGAAATTTAGATAAATTAACATTATCATGAAAAACTAGATAAATACATATTCAACACATTGAAACTATAAATCTATAATAATTTGATATTTTTTCCTAGGTTGTAATAACATGTTCTTATTTTAAAATTAATATCTACCCATAGATATTCTTAATTTTTATTATTTGTTTAATCATTTTAATTTGAAAAAAATTTAATACAGAACCAATTATATTTCAAACTATTTAATGTGATAAACATGAATATTTCTGTTATATTATAATTTACATTATAAAAACCCCATAAATGAATTAAATGTTGATATATGTACATAATGAGAAAAAGGTAAAATATTTTCAACAATTTACATGAACAATACAAGATTTTACTTATGAAAAAAGATGAACATAGAAAAAAAATATCAATTACAATAGTTTTATCCTAGAGTTATATTTTGGATTTTTTATCATTTGAAAAATCATCTTTTTAGAAGATGATATTAATGAGATCATAAATTCTGAAATAGATTTATAGTCTGAATTTTAATTTGTTACTCAATAAGAGAATGATCCACGGTAATGGAATGTAATAATTGTGATTTACTGAAAATATTGCTGGGGTAAACATAAAATTGATGTATATATTCCAATGATATCTAGTCATAGTAGAGACTATCATCTTCTTGAAAATTAATAGTAATTGAGGATTCATGATCACATTGAATAAGAAAAGTATCATGTGGAAGATGTTGGGGTTACATCAGCTATTAAACCATCTCATGATAAACCCAACCATGATTTAAATAAATATATCCTTCGATATACATGTAGTTAGTTTAATTAATTACCCTTCTCAAATATAATAAAGGTAGTTGTATGTTCATTATATGAGACATCTGGCCTCCCCAATAGGAAATTTCATGAATTATAGAAGTATAGCCCTGTGATGGATCATATTGATACTCCACCTGAGGAAGGAATATATAAAGGTGAAGTGAGGATACCACTATTATAGATCTTGTTTTACTTAAATCCAATAATTTCACAAACCCTACGATCATCCATACTAATTATAGTTCTCTAGTCACTTTGAATATAGTGATCCTTACAGCTGTATGACATGGAATTCTGAAATGTATTAAGGATGTAATTTACATGAAAACAATTATCATTATATGAAAACACTACTGGTAGTAGTATATTGGATTGTTATGTTCCTATATCTATTACATTCATTATGCTTGTCTCTTATAATAGACATTTGGATCTTTTAGACTTGACCGTGGATGTTGATAAGAATGTTTGGTTTTTTAATTATTATGACGTCATTGTGATGTTTAATTTTTTAGAACCTATTATCACGGATGATATAAAGGGGGATTATGAAAAATAGTGGTAGTCCATTAAAAATAATATAATGTATTGATGACTATATGATCAGGGTGGTCGAGTTCCAGATTAAAAAATGGGTCCCATTCCTTGATATGAATTTTTGTCAAATTTATTCATTTGACATATATGAGTATTTTTATGATGCATTCCTTTTTTAATGTGGTTTTTGTTTTCTTGTATCTTTTTTGAATGTTCTAAGTAACTTCTTTTAAGTCCACATACATCAATGGGACACAATTCTTTCATAATAAAAGACCATGAAATACATATTTTAATAAAATAATAATAATGAAAAACTAGGACATCAAATATGGAAGCACCACAATTAATATGAAATATGATATTAAGGAGAAACAATATTTTAAATAGTGTAATAATCATAAGTTTTAACCTAGAATATCTAATAAAAACTAAAATTAAGTCATTTAAACCCCATTTTGTATTAATTTTAAAAATTCCATCATAAATATTATAACAATAACCATCCCATTTGGTAATCCCAAAATTGAATAAAAAATGACCCTACCATTACTTATATATAATTAATTTATATGTTAATGGATTTTAATCAATCAATACTATCAGAGAAGAAACCATATATATAATAAATATATTTACTATAAGAAGATATCCATAGTCCATAACTGATCTATAGAATATAAAATATATAATAAATTAATGACTATTCGTTGAACATTGACATTTTGGTTCCACTACTGTGGTGGTAGAGAATAAATATTTAGAAACATCCAAGATAACCTAATTATTTATATTCCCAAATGATTATGAAAATTACATTGAATAAATTTATTTACCTGATACCTTTATGAATACAAATTGATTAAAAATTATTATTCAATATGAAAAGAAAAAATATCTAAGGAAATACCATTATCATATATAACAATTAAATCCTTAAATTATGAAACATACATCCAAAAAACACATGAAATGAAATAAATCAAGCTTCATCATAGTATAAAACTTATGTTCTCTGTTTATGAGGGAAGATATATCATTTCAATTAATTCCAATGGATATCTATATGATATCTCAAAAAACATAGAGTTATAAAGAAATTAAAGGACATACAAATAATATAGTAAAATTTTGTTTAATTATTTCATAATTCTAAAACCATTTTTTATAAAATATAATATTAATAAGTGTGCTAATAATGATGCTTCTATAATACTAGTTCTAAAATAAATATTACATTTGAATCATCTAATATATATTTATTAAGATAAAAATAATAACTAATATATTTCCCACAATATATATTATTACAACAAAATAATATTTGTATTTTAGATAGTATCCAAAATAAATAATGATTATTAACTTTTTAGTGTTTCATAACCTTGATCAACATATAATATTTGACATTATTAATTAATTCCATCATATTAAAACTATGTAAAATTCACTGATAGGTAAATGATTTTTTTCAAAATATATACTATAGTAAAACCTAAAATCACATATATGAAAGAAGAGTTACGAATGTCAAAGTCATTGAAGATTAACAAGAAGGTCTACACATTTGTATAATAGAGACAAAATAATGTTAAAAAAAATACAATTTTTACCATTAATTTCACAATAATTATCATTGAAAATAACTAAATTAGTTATGAAATGTCAACATAAATTAAAAAAATTTAACAAAGAGATTTTTTTTAAATTTATGATTCCCAAAACCCATAATTTTGAATGAATTTTCCAATATATATTATACATTGAAAATAAAATAGAATATCATATATAACATAACACACCATTACACATTATTGTTATTTTGAAACAAATTAATTCAACTTATAATGAATTTTTCATGAACCATTCAAGGGTTCCATTTTAAATGACACCAAATCCAGTATTTTTAATGGCCTAAGTAAAATTCATAATCCCCATAGGTAGGAAACTAGGGATCAGGAATCATTAATATTATTTGTGAATGATTTTACATGAGTTTATAATCATGAAAATCTCATAAGATAAACATCACCAGGATAAATTATCATTAACAAAAAAGGAATTATAAAATTCATATTCAACATCTAGAAAATTAACCAAAACCAAAAAAACCCATTTGTGAAACTATCACAATAAAAACACATAATCAATTTAACCATTTCAATGGTCCAAACCCCTTTCAAAACCACACAAAAACAATGTTCAATTTAAAACATGCTTCACATCATTTACATAATTCACAATCGAAATTTAATGGTTCATAAAGAATCCATGATGCCATAAATAGTCCATTTTCAATTGAAATCCCTTAATCAACACATTTTTACATTATGTGACCATGAAAAAAAATTCTCACCTTAGACCCATGGAATAAAAACTATTTCAACAATCTTTTCAGTGAAACATTAACAAAACATAACCACTTCCTTTTTAAAAACCAATTTCTAACACAAAAAAATATCAGACCACTACATAAAAATATTTTTCACTACAAAATCAAACTATAGAACATATTTATAAACTCAATAAAAGATCCAAAATCATCTAAAAAAATTCCTTCATCCACTTACCTCATTTGTAGAAACATTCAAGAAATATTGTGAAACTATAACTTCACTACCAAAAGACACTAGAATGATAATAATGTAAAATAAAGACAATATAGAACCATAAATAATGATATTAAACACTATAGAAAACATCCAAACTACTAGAGAAAATAAACCCCAAAGAAAAATTAAAGAAACCCTGTAAAACCTGGGAACTAAGAATCTGAGACACTTGCATAAAGGTATCTTGAAGAAACCCCATAAAATCCACCAGTTGAATGAATACCAAGGAATACAATATGAGGATAAGGATTATCCTAGGGATGAGGTGCACGCACTATTGTGGAGAGAAAGTTTGATTTGGGGTCATATCATCGATGACCACATTGAATATTATAGAATTTTTAATGAAATGGACATAACACATAGATATCCCCAAGAGTTTATTCAACATTGTTCAAGCCATGTGTCCGTCTTTCTGTAAAAGGCTCCTAAATCATACATTGTCCTCACGACCTGAATATAATTCCACAAGCTATAAAATATATTTTTCTAGACCACTCCAACCTACAGTATGGTTGCATAGTCTTTCTCACATGGTTTCCTAGAACCATTGCAAAACCATATTCCACTAGGTTTATGAATCAAAAATCACATTTTCTACAAAAAAACATAAAATATAACCCAATAAGAAAAGATAGACCCAGAATAAATAGAATATTAAATAAAAAATCCAGACCCACCAGACCTAGTTCCTGTATATAAAATTGAGATAAAAAATATGAACCAGACCCACGATTTAATACAAATACCTGAGTGTAAATTTTCACCCCCACCGTAGTGCTATATTCCCCTACAAAGCCACAAAATGTCTTAGTCAAATACGAAATAACAATAATCCCTCATAGATCTATGATATTTCAAATAAATATTAAGCATGATGAAAAAAAGTACACCATAAATAGATAAAAAAGTTTTCAAATTTTGACTTTGTTGGAAATAATGGACTCCCCACAATATTCACTACACCCCTAAAAAGGTGAGATAATTCCAATTGATCGATTATAGGAATTACCGCAATGCATAATCCAAACTTACATTAAAAAAACACTTTAAAAAATACCAAAAAAAAATTAATACCACTTGTATGAAAAGAACAAATTAACACAAATAATTTCATCATAAATACTTCCACTACCATACATAAAAAACTACTGGGTACAATCCATTTTCATATTTCACTTTTGGGAGTAACATAGAATTTGATAGATCTAAACAAGACTACCCACTTCCAATAAATTACCATAAAAAAAATCCAATTATCAATATAGAGAGTCCCGAACAGAATCCACACCATTATAAATAATCATTCACTACTTCATTCCGAAAAGAAATTTCAGCGAGACCTGTGTCGGGTGTCCCCACCTTGAGTACCAAAATACATACCCAACTAGAACAATATGACATGGTATCCCGACATGGGAATTTATCAGAATATTCCACACAGACATAATCAATGCCACAAGGGTCCTGACAAAAGAAGCACTAAACCAAATAGAGGGAAAACACAATTTAGCATTCTAACAAGACATGACATCTTCCAAATGAGAACAATAAAAACTAAAGATGATTCAAGAAAGAAAACCCCACAAGGAAAAAAATTTAGTGATTTGAAACCAAAAGGAAATAGCTGTTGGGATTTCAACTACATGAGAACACCTCTCCTCTATACATCCAAATAGGATATTTCCAACCACATGGGTCCCAAAATGAAATTATTCTGTTTATGTCTCTCCATTTAAAAAGGGGGCCATTAATGATGGAATAACCACATGCGAATCTTAAAATCACACTATTTTTTATATTGAAGATAGTTAAAAAGTCCAAAGTCATTCATATCCATGGGATTCTTGACTACGTGCTAGCTTCACTCTGAGGCATATGGCTAAATCCCTAATGTTTGAAGCGTCTCATGTTTGAGTGTCTGGTCTTGAAGTTCCTGAGAATCAAAGGACCAAATATTAAATAGAACATAAATCACATCTATATGGATATTTCACCTATATAGGGGCTTATAAAAATCATACACATAACCCCTTTTCATTACAAATGAGAAACAAAACAAACAAAGAACATACAAAAGAAATCTCTATTTGGAATAGAGAAATTCTGAATTCTTGAAGGAAATCATACCTATGTTAAAAAAGAAATTATAAAAAGAGTCACAATAGAAAACATAAATTTGGATCTTAATGGGAATCACAACAAAAAATTACCATATTTGACCATTGCAAAAAAAAAATACATTTTATGGAAATGTTCTTCAAACCAAGACTCAAACTATTCACTATTGCTGCAAATAGATATTGTAGCTTCTTATGCCTGGACTATCCAAAATTACGGCATGAAATAACCCTATGCCCGAATAAAATAATGAAATGTTAAGAGGTCATTTTTAATCCCAAAACCAATACCAAAATCTCCAGTATGATTTCCCAACTAATTAACAACATTCCCTTCATCTCTTCTCGAGACTGGAAAAAAATTGACTTCCTCAATCACTCCTTAACACAGCTTCAACACAAACCACATGCCTCACCACACTGAATAGGTTGTCAAACCAACCCTAAATCAATCAAGAATAAATGTATCATAATTAATATTTGAATACTATTACAAATCAATAAAATGTTATCATCTTTCTATTTTCCACATCCAATCTCCCACTCTGTGGGGATTTTCTTAACTTTAAAATAGAACTGGATTCAATCTCCAAAACTCCATAGGAATGTCCTTATGTTGATCAATTGGAAGGAATATTAATGGTGAACCAATTGTTGTTGTTCTTAAAATATTCAATGAAAAATTATAGGGGAATGAATATTGAAACAAGCAGATTAGGATCTCTTTCAATGTTGATCCAATGACTAGAATTTTCTACAACAAAACAATGACCATATAGGGTCAAATTCAAGAGAATCAAAGATAACTTCTCAAAACAACCCACTATCCATCATTTAAAAATCAACTCATCTAATAGAATATAATATTAAAACACCACTAAAACAGAAAGTGATATCAAAATCAAAAAAACTCACAACTATTGTTTATCAAAACATTAAATTCTCTCTTAAAATTTTATTTTAAAGTAATTACAGATTGGGGGTTGCACACTCAGAAATGTTAACCCATTGATTCTCACAAATACATTTTCTCAGGACAAACCAGAATCCCATTATCTCACATTATTAACCAATAACATATATACTTACAGGTAATTACATATTAAAATACTTAAGGACAAAACAATACCATTCCACTTTTCAAGTAAAAAAATTCATCCAACACTTTCAAATTGTCAATTGAATTCATTTTGGAATGATTTAGAAAAAACAATAAAAATTTCACTAAATAAAAAATATAAAACCATTTATAATTACACATATCAATTCATATAATTTCATCATATCTCAAATAAATGTCCCATGGATTCGATCCAAAATTTTAAATTCACCCCTTAAAAATATTTTTTAAAATAAATATTTTTTGAAACATTTTTCAGATTCGAAGATGACACAAAAAATCAAGAAGGAAACTAATTTCATTGGGTGACATGGACACATTTTTGGTGGACATATTCCAATCACACTACCATCAAAGATAGACTTCTAAGACTATATCCCCAGCTATACTTTTCTTTTCATGCCCTGTGATATTACATAGACCACCAATCTATCTTTCTATACATTTTAAAAAATGGACAACCCACACAAACTAAAACAATCCCAAACAACATTATAAACTCGAATAATGTCATGTGGTGTGCTAGCTTTGAACCCTAATCATAATCAAAACATAATGTCCAACCAATCCTAGATCCAATATACCTAGAATATTACAAACGAAACATGACCTAAAAAGAGTGTAAACACCACTCATGATATTTTGTCACGTACTATGAAGGGGTTTCATTAAACTCAAAACCAAAGTCAGTACGTGGCATGGACTGAGGGGTGATCATGATCCCAAACCAGATGGAATTAAGTTAATGGGTATAAAAATGATTGAGGAAATATTTTACAAAATTTCTTAATGATGAACTTCTCAAAAAAGGTAAACATCACCTCGATTATTAATAATAACTAAACAAGGCATTAAAAAATTCCGATTTAGCATTTCGAAATCTAACCAAATCCCAATATTCCATAATCGAATAGAAAATAGAAAAAAACCCATAGACTACAATATAGAAAGAGGGATTTCATCCACACACCACCCCCACCAAATCGGCACAAGAGGAACACCAACAACCTCAATCCACATGGACAACACTCTTTTCCATTACTGAAGTCATCATACAAAATTATACATAATCCCAAATGATTATGTCGGGTGGGATCCAAAGCCTTTTTTTATTCCACCAAAAAAAATATTCCTATGTATTACATGAAATGAAAATTTATCTCCTTAATTTATCTAAAATCATTCTCATAATTTCCAAGATTTTTTAGTAGAAAACCATTTTTTTCAGAACCATTTTTAGGAATGATCATTTTAATGTAACATTTCAATGGAATCATTTATTATGATTTAGTTTCCTTAAGGTAAAATGAACTCATAGATCATTGTATGATGACATATGGTAGAACATTTAATATGTTACGAGATAGAACCAAGTGTTAATCCCTTGGTATAATATAGCTTAGGTGAGATACTAGAACCTTGTGCCTTGGTGAAAAGTTGTATAATAACAACACTGCACATAATCCCCATGCACGAGCCACCAGAGTGGAAATACGACCCAAATTTATAATGGTTTCCATCACCATCATATTTTAGTTATTGATCTAATATAAAATCATGCATAGTAAAATTGAGACATGCCAAATATGAATCACTATAATTCTAGATATATTCATTCCAAGTAGATAATTGAGATTCCATTGTGATCAATCGCACATTAAATATAACACAAATCACCACACTCACTTATCTTTTCAAAATATTTCACCATTTTTTTAGGAAAAACACCTTACAATTTATAGACACCAAAACCATTTAAAAACACAATTTCCACCACATCCATAATTTAAGAATAATTTTTTTGAAATTATAATAAGAAATTCACATAATCAAAATAACCATTTCCTTGGGACAAGCCCCAATAAAAACAGCACAAAAACCTAGTTCTCCTGAAAACATGATTACATCAGTAATATAAATCAAAATCCAAACATAAAGGTTCATAACAAAATTTAACATTGAAAAAATAATCCAAATTCAATTGAACATCAATTTTCAACACATTCACATGTTTTGTTACCCTGAAAATAGATTTTTACCTTCCATCTAAGGAATAAAATTCTTTTCAAGAATCATTTCAATGAAATATACACAAATCATACCATTTGATTTTTAAGAACCCATTTCTAACACATATTCATGCCAAAACTCATCAAAAAGGAATTTCTTCTCACAAAATTAATCTATAGAATGTTTTTGAAATCTCTTGAAACCATGATAAAATATTTTAAAATTCAAAATGCATGAATCCTACAACCTCAAGTTTAGAATTGTATTGGAATGGTTGTAAAACCACAACCGCACCACCACAAGACCCTAGAAAAGAAATATTAAACCCAAAAAATCAAGATAAAACCATAAAGAACATGATTATACCCAAATGTGACCCCATCCTTATAGAGATATGAAACCCCAAATTGGAATGATAAAAACCCTATATAAAATGGTAAATAAGAAGGGGGAACATACAAGAATGTTTCTTGATGAAACCCTATCAAAAACACCAAAGGAATGATGACTAAGGGAGCCAATAGAAATAGAGGTAGGTTCCCAGGGATGTGAAAATTTAATGGGTTGAGAATGTGGGATTTGGTGTTAAATACTATAAGGACACAATGAAAATTTATAAATTACTAATTACTTGGACATTATTAACAATTATCCCACATGGTTTATCAAACCATGCATTGACCGTACACCCCTATTTAATTAGTGGAACCTACCAAATCGTTTGTCTGTCCAAACTGAATATCTGTGCATGAATATGATGTAGATTGTACATAAGAAATCAACCCTTCCACACTGTTACCTGGTATGGGGTACATAGTTTCCCCTAACCAAGTGCTAAACTTGCGTCACATGTTCCTTGTCCAAAATTTCCCTTTTTTCTCAAAAACCCAAATAAAACCTAATGGGGAAATCAAGACCAATAATAAATACAATACTACCTATAAAATTCAGAACTGTCAAACCTAATTCTGAAGATAAAAAACATTATCCAAAAAATGAACTAGATCTAAGAGTGAAAACAAAAACATGGGCATGATAGATTTCAACATTAATAAAAAATAATATTTTATACACCCATTAATGTTGAGTTCATTAAAAATATGATATTTAAATTTAAAACATAGTGTTTCTGATAAAGGGACAAATATAAGTACAATAGACCACCTCAAATTAGAGATTAACAATATTAACTAATATATAATTAAGTCCCCAAAAAATCTATTAGTTTTTTATATTTATAAAAGAAATAAATTTAATTATATTTTATTTCGAATCATAAATTTTAAAAATATGTTTAAATAATTAATTATGTTAAATAAAAATATAAAAATAATTTTATCTATGATGTATATTATATGTGTAAAATTTGTTAAAACATATCTGATTTTTTTAGTTCATCATATTTGAAATCTTCTATAAATTTATTTCATATATATATATATAAAATACCCCCATATAAAGTGGGTATATTAAAAAAAACTATTTCAATACATATGATAAATATAAAAAATAAATAAATCTGTGATAACTGAAAAAAAAAATCAAAAATCACATATATGTTTCCAAATAATCAAGAAAAAATATGTATTCTACTTTCTCTACATGTATAATAAATTGTACGTTAAATGTTTATCTTTAGGTAGTTTTAAAAATTATTTTATGTATATAACATTATAAAATATTATTTAATTGAAAAATATCACCTGAATAATAATGAAAATAATAGATGGGTGGAAGGAAATGATTTGGTTATATCGTTTTGGTCAATTAAAATTATTTTGTTTCAAAAAATTTAAGGAATTTTGGAGAACAAATATGAACCACTCATTAGTATCATTTGTCATAATCCTAAATGAAGTGTTATAAAATTTTAGATTGAATGTAGGTTATTGAAATCTATATGGATATAAAATCTTCATTTACTATGTCTATTTGATATATTTTTTAGACACCATGTCTATCACTTGGGATCAAACAGTCAATATTTCTTTAATAACTTCCATGTCTGTGTCATATTTTAATTTTATAGTTCACCTCAAATGAAAATATAATTACTTACTTAATTAATTTATAATATTCAAATGAAAATAAAGTTATAAAAAATTATACAAAATTAAAATAATTACAATTATAAAAATAAAAAGAATATAAATAAATTGTTTTCTAAAAATATTATAATTTTCTTTATGGAAGGTTCCCATTAAATTCATAAAAACAAATATTAAATTGTAAATAATTTAAATCATTAAAAATATAGAATAAATCATGATGAATTAAAAAGGAAAAAGTCAAATTATTATAATAAAAATATATAATGTTTTAATTTATTTTGAATTTTAATTTGACTGATATATGGTTATTGATTTATAGTTTCTCATTATGTATATATATAGTGAATGTATGTATTAAAATATCTATAACAAGAATATATTACTTCTTTGTATGTTACTAATATATTTAAATTAATATAAATAATATTTGTAATAACATATTTAAATTTTATATATATTTTAATACGGGGAAAGAATATTAATATAATTTACTATTTATTGTTAAATGTAATTAATTAGAAAAAATAATGTTATTTTGTAATTTTTTATGAAAAATTTAAATATATTATATCATTTTTATTAATTTAATAAAGGGGACATAAAATATTTAATTAGGGTATTAAATTAAGGTAACATATCCAATTTTAATTTTTTTCTTCAAAATAGCATTTAATAGTAAAAATTTAAGTATATTGGAAAAAGAAAATATTTTTTAAGTTGAAAGAAAACATAATAAAAAAATTATATATCTCTAACCATTATAAAAAAAGTCATTTAATGATATAATTTATGACGTAGGTTTTCTTGTTCCATTATTGAGTTACTTTTTGTGAATAAAAAATTTCCATTACCATTAAGCAAAATAGGTTCTTTAAAAAATACCATTAATTTTAAAATCTATAATAAATTTTCATTATACCATTGAAATATATACACATGATTCAATTTTGAAAACTCAATATTTAGTAATTAAAAATATATAATTTTTATATCACATTTTTTAGAAACTTAATTCCTGGGTAAGCCCAACATCTTCTAAACAAGGAATGTTTCCAATATGTAACATAAAGTACAGTTGTTATTGAAATTACTAATTTTTAAAATTTTTATCTTATCATCACCTATCATTTATAGATTTTAGATAATATACTAATTTTCAAATAAATTACATCATTATATATCTTAAATAATAATATTATATTAGAATTATTCACATTGATACCAATACAAAGTTAATAAATTTTCTGGTTTTAGTCAGTTTACTAATCTATATATAGTATGATATAAAAATATCATTATAAATGATAATAAAAATAAAAAATCTTATAATATATGATTTTAATAAAGAAATGATTTTTTGATTTAATTTTCGGAATGGTTTTAAGTATTATTAAAAATAATCTGATATATATACTATTTCTACCAAAATGATCTAGTCCTAAATGAATATTTATAAAATATCCATAAAAATATTATATTGTAAGTTAAAACCATTATTTATAAATATATTTTCCCAAGAATATTTTATCATTGTGATGTTATGATCATCATACAATAAAAGGTATCAGTATAATGAAATAATGAAAAAAAACCATTACAGATACTAATATGTAATAACAAATTTTTACTACTATTGAACATTACATTTGTAAAATAATATTTATAGTTAAAATAAATGATAATAAATATGTATATGTTTAAGAAAATCAGTATTTGTATTTCATGATTATTATAATTGATTTTTTTGTGTATTTAATAATTCTATGTGTAATAGTAAAGAGATTTATTATTATATATCTTTTTAGTTCACTATTCCTTTTATGTAACCATGTTCTTTACCTGGTTCCTTATCTGTATTTTAGATCCCTTAATCAATTTATACAATTATATAATTTCTATTTCAATCGATTCATATAATTTCATATTACGTTTTTAAGGGAGTATTTTCCTATGTTGTCATTTATTATTTTCAATCAATCAATTTTAGTAAAACTCCTTCAATGTATTATTTTTATAAAAAATATATAGATGGAACCTTAAATTATATACAACATAGATTCAAAATATCAATGGTTTGTCAACTAGACCCTAATCAAAAAGTGAAGTAAAAATTATGTTCATTAATATGAAATATTATAATATCAGTATTAATTACATATCTATACTATCGATGATAAAAATATATTTTTTTTGTCATTTAAATCAAGGATTAATAGGAAACTAGTATAGAAATGATATATATCACTTACAACTATGTTCATCACAACTATAATGTTTCTTACACATATCATACTTAAAACAATTCTTCCTATCATAGTGAAAAATAATCCTGATAATCGGTGAACTAAAATGTTCAATATGGTTAAAAATTAGAGATATAAATCAATGATTATATGTAACCACATCATGATAATTTTGGAAATTGAGAATGATTTTATAATTTTAAAAGCATACCCACCAATTCATAGTTCATAATCAGGGTATAATGCTTTTGTATGTCATAAGGAAAGATTCATAATGGAGTTAAACATCATGATCCATGAAATCATATCCTAAGAATAATAAAATTTATTAAAGAGTGTCTTAAAAACTATGTCATAATCATAAAAAATTAAATCTTATGTTTGGGATACCCATTAAGTCATTCATTACTTGTGATAATTAGGATATCCAGCCATGTATCTACTTCATTCATGGGAATTCCTATATTTTACCCTCATATGGGATAGGGACAACCTCCCATGAACTGATCAAGCTCCAAAACTGTATTCATTACCCAATAAATTATATTCATATAATAGACCCACCTATTAAATAATAAAAATCCATTCAAATAATTACAACATGAACATGAGAAAAGCATTTCCACATAGAATAACTCAAGGGAAAAAAAGTTTCATATATACTTAGGGATCTTAATTGCTTACCATCTAGAGAAAGATTTAGGAGGGTATCACTGGATCATAGCCTCAATGATTCAGAAGTAATATCAATTGATTCTTTCATAGAATAAAATTTATTTAATACATCTTAGTTAAATTTATTAAGAAAAATACATTTTCCTTTGAAAACAACTGATTTAAATTATGATATTCTCCCAATCATTAGGGAATGGTTTTTTTATAATCCCTTGAAATTGAAATTTATTATTCAATGAAAATATTATTCATGAGAAAAGAAAAATCAATTTATGTGGTACATGTTAAAATAATGATGTCCTCCACACATTTAGAAAAAAAGTTCATTCTTACAAAAATGATAGGATGCGTCATTTTTTGTTCATATTAATTAATGAATGTATAAAAATGACATCATTAAATTTTATGAGAATAATAAAATCATTCATTAAATGTTTTTAATGAAAACATTGATATGATGGTAAATGATTCATATATAAAAAAAATAATTTTTTTTAAAAACATTCATATTTATTTTTTAGTACACAGAGAGAGGAAAATGAAATGGAAACAATTAATATCTAAAAAATTCTATATAAAAAAATTATTTCATTTTTGAGGGTTAAATTTTATAATTTCATAAATGATAAATTAAACATAACCATTCCTAGACAAAATAAGTCTATGATTTATAACCTTTTCCACTTTGTTAATAATGGATGCATAACCACCAAGATAAAATTATATTAAAATAATATTTTAATACCATGAATACAAATTGTTTAGTGATATAACCAAATAGAGTTATATTATATACCACTCATGAAAACAAATATGTTTATAACATTATACATGTATCAATAAAATAACATTTAGATATAGACAAATTAACACATCTCTGGATTTATTTGTAATAATTATAAAATATTCTATAATAAATGTGAATATATTATATTTCAATGAAAAAATGAACTATTTATAATATAATATGTTCCTCTATTATAAAATTTGAGCAACCATTTATTAATAATTTGTTTTTTAAATCCACATTATCTATTGTTAACTATTTCATTTTTCAGGACAGTTATTTTCAAGATCATGTTCTTACAATTTGATCACAAATAAATATTATACATCATTAGAATAATTATATTTATACTGTTTATATTCATTATATATATATTTATTACCACCCCTAAAAGGAATAATTTTGAAAAGTAAATACATCTTTCATGGTGATAGTTGTCCATATATACACAATAAAATTGTTTAAATTTTCTAATTAAATTAATGTGTGAATGGAAAATAATATTTAATAATTCTATTACAATAATTATATCATAAATAACATGCATATTTACAAAATAAATCCACATAAATAATAATGTTTGGAGATGAGGGAAAATGAATCACATTGTCTCGTCTATATTGTAGTCTACACATACTCACATGAAGTAGCTTCATTTCCCATGGGATTGAAAAGTGGTAGAGAAATTTTTCTCATAAATTATAATAAAATATATCTATAATGATTCTTCAGGATTCATCATGTAATTATTGATAAAATAAGTTTATATAAGGTGACTGAATCAATAAAATTAAATGAGCTCAAGTGAGATATATAAGACTTCAATAAGAGACTTATTTTTTCTTACACCTTATACCATGAGATATCGATTTCAAGAAAATATATGGTGATATTATAATATGGATAAAAAGTTAAGAATATATTTTGTAACTGATTAGATGATAGTTAGATATCAAATATTGTAAATATAGGGGGAGATTTGGTTCCGTTTATAAGTGAGGAGAGGATACACATGGAATTACTAAAAATATTTTAATATTATTAAATTTTTTCCAAAGTATAATTCTACCAAATAGACATGTATTTAAATTTAAAGAGAATATCGTAAAAATATCATCATTATATAATATTAAGGCGAGATTTTTGTTCTATTCTAATCATTTTCATTTTTTTAACCTCTTGGTTATCACTTTTGATCCTTAATAGTGATAACACATTTTAAGATTTTAAGGGTATAATATTTACTTATATATTGATAAGTGGTTCAAAAATATTTTGTGGATGTAATTTTAATCCATATCTCATTCCATATGTCCCCTTTAAATATTTTTCAATATTTTTTAATCATACAATAAAATATTATTAAACAAAAAAATATCAATAGACTAATTTTTGGGACAATTCAATTAATTTTACAGCAATGAAATCACGAAAAAAATTATGTTAGAATATAATATATTTCAAAAATAAATAGAAAATATGATGAAAAAATATATTCACCAAAAACCATAATAAAAAAGATTATTTTTTCACGACCCGTCCCCTGGGGCTGCGTCGTGACTACCCCAAGCCCACCTTCCAGAAGTCAGGGGCAGGTGAATAGAACCGGAAATGTATATGCCTATAAGGGGATGGAATTTCCTTTAAACCTGTACAAACACATAGATTATAATGAAAAAAGAAGTATCCACTATGTAACTAGTGTAGTAAAAGAGTGATGAAAGTAAGGGGCCAAAATACAAGCCCCAACTGGAATTGTAAAAGTACCACTAAAAAGTACAATACAAATGAATAAAAAGAAACATCTACTGGGCCATCCTTCGAGGATCCTATATGAAGGGTAGGTATAGATCACATTCTCAGCACTTCATGCCTGCCCATCTCCTCTGCGTACTTCTTGGTCCTAGCTCCCTCAATCCTAATCCCCGTAGCTAGTTTTCTGCATAAGACACAACTAGGTGCGGGTTAAGCCCATGCAAGAGTGAGTTTAAAAATACCCAGTAGGGACCTCGTGACCCCCGAAGGTCTCTCAGAATACCAAAAAATAAAACCACAATGCATCATCTCAATCACAAAGCACAAAGAAGTAGACACATCTCCAAAAGTGTCTCATCACGATCTAGGTATTTTACTAATGTATAGAAGTACATATGATTAGTCATGAATCTAGATTATCTTACACTATCAAGAGGCACTGCCTCTGACCTTATGTAGTCTGACCCACATATGATTGATAGGTACTAACCCCCGTAATGATACACATAAGATCTAACCTTCCTAAAGTTGATATCTAACTAACCCTCGATGACCCACAAAGGATGTGAACCACATATGATCGGTATGAACTGACCCATAAAGGATAGCTAAGAGCTCAACCACACAAGACTTACCCACAACGAATCAGTATGCACTGACCCACAGAGGATTGCTAAGCACTGACCTCCATATGATCTATCTCCAACCTCCGCCTCACTGCCAGCCGTAGGATTCCTCACACTGAGTGCGCTCGAGTTCCATAAAATCATCCCTCGAGATGTCAGTCATACCTCGATCTACAATATGATCTGTAAAGGAGTAACCAAAAGAACCACCATTTCATAAGGGTTCCAACATGACAGAAGGTGCATCAATCAGATGCCCGGTCTGCAAGTTATATGCATTTTAGTTCCATGGGACTGGTAGGATCCATGTTCAATCCAACCCGGCCATACTTCAAATCTCCCCAAATCTCAATAGTAGTATACCAAAAATTTCCTACTTGATCCAAGGATCACAACGATAGAGACGGTTCGTAAAACGGATGTCCGTTTCTCAAGATATGACCTTTTAAGTGTTTTTGGGCCAGGTTGGCCCGAGTCTGATTTGACCTGGTCTGCGCGAAGCTATGGTAAGCTTGGACCACCATACAAAGTCCCGGCCCCGCATGCATGGAGGTTCCATGCAAAGGTAGACTGCAAGAGCGTACCAATCTGTAAAGGGGAAAACCACAAAGGGAGGCCCGACCGTGGTAGAGCACGGTCTGACCCGAGGTGGGGCACAGTCCGGTTTGAGGTGGATCACATCCTATCCCAAGGAGGGTGTAGTACTGTCAAAGGGAAAGTTCCACCCCTTGTGGCGTTCACCCAATCCAGCATGGGTGTTGTGACACCTTGGTCTCCCAAACTCCCGAACGACCTGAAGGTCGTTCGGTTTGCAAATCATTGGCGTAGCATGGGAACCACCCAGTAGCCATGGAACCCACCTGAGGTGCATGATTAGCCTCCACCACAATTCAGCCACAACATCTAGTCTGCCAGTGGCGTGCTGGTCTCACCTCATCCTTCTCACCGCTGACATGTTGGTTGTGACACCTCTCTTTATCCGGACAACCGATGTGCCGACCACCTCCTCTGATCACCGTGGCTGACGAGATATGACACGTTGCTCCAGATGGTGCATGACGGCTTGCCGCACCTCCTCACCTGTCAGTCGGTTCTAGCCATTCCTATGAGTATCATGGCTGTGTTCCACAACCTCATCTTGTGGTGTGCATTGGCGCATTCCTTCTTCGTAGATGGTATGTGTTTCCATGGTGGCAGTCTTCCACATTGAGCGCAACTGTGTAGAAAATATTGTTGAGGGTCTAGGCCATGTTCGTTTGTCCAGCCCCTCCCAGATAGCTCATAAAATAGAAGAATTATAGAGGGGATCAATAAATTAACTGGAAAAAAACAAGAATCCAAACCCGTAACTCGTAAACCCATTGTAGAGAACACACAGTTGATGGTGGATTGGGTTAATCATTCCCGCAACCAGTTCCCAAAGATGCCACTCGTACAACGTCCTTCGGTTCATTGTTCAGTGTCCCCTGTCACCACCATCTTGGATCGGGTTCTTCATCTAAGGGTTCTTCATCTTGAAACTCCTTCAAAACATCATTTCTTAGCAAAGTTATGCTGATACCACTCCCCAAACTCTATATTTATAAGAGAGGGGGAGGGTAAGGAATGATTTTAGAAATTATTGGGGGCTCATTATTTTGGAACATTCCTAATTACCCAATGACATTGTTACTTAAGATTGATAGGTCAATACATTTATTGGCTCGACACATCATTGGCACCACACTCTGCTTTTCTGTTGGTAGAGAAGGAAGAAAAAAAATAAAGTTATTTCATTTCATTTCTTTTAAAAAATTCACAAAACATAACTTCTTCTCTAGACCTACTTCTATGAACGTAATGACTCCCTTAAGAAAATCTCGGTGTTGTATATTCAATGGATCCCTCATATTTTTAATCTGGGTAATGTTTAAACAGTAAGAAAATGATGCTCATGCGTTTACTAAATGTACCCAAAAAATTTTGAACATAATTTCATGCACCCCGAGCCTCGAAATCAGGCGTCGTGAATTTTAAATGACTCATAATAATTCCATATAATTAAAAAAATAATTTACATGGGAAATTTGGGTCTTTTCATTCTCCCAACCTTATGGATTTTTGTCTCTGAAATCCACATTATAGAATAAAGAAACAAATGGGGGTACTGAGAATGAATATGAGTCTCCCACTCCAATGTTCTCACCTGGAGGTTACCATTCTTAAAAAAATGTATACTAGAGGTATTGACCACCCCTGAAGTACCTGCTCCTATCGAATCTCTATCTCTGCTAGATCCTCCATAAAACATTTCCCCATCATCAAAGTCCAGCTCACTATGGTCGATGATGTTGGATGGGTCATTCACGTATCTCCACAACTGGGATACGTTGATGACATCAGGAACCCTATCCTACTGCAGTGGATGTAATTAGAAGTATTCCCCCTCTCATATCATCTTAATTATTAGAAATGGTCTGATAAACCTCAGTGATAACTTATCGCTACAGCGAAATCTCCGTAGTCCATATTGATGGGAGACTCACAAGAATACGTGTTCCCCCTAATGGAACTACAAAGGCCTCTGTCTTCTATCAGCATAATACTTTTGCCTAATATTTTCTGTCTTCATCCGCTTCTAGATATTCTACACCATCTCAGTGGTATCCCATACAAACTCTAGACCGGAGAGTGCTAACTCCCCTAGGTCTTTCCATCATAGAGGTGATCAGTAAGGTTGACCGTACAAGGCCTCGAATGGTGCCATACTGATGGTGGTGTTATAAATGTAGTTTAATGTGAACTCCACCAAAGGAAAGTGATCCTCCCAACTATAGGAAAAATCTAGGATGCATGCATGAAGCATTTCCTCAAGTGTCTAAATGCTCCAATCAGTCGGACCATCCTTCTAAGGATGAAAGGTGGTTCCCAAACATTGATGTGTCCCAAATATCTCCTATAATATCTTCCATAATCGGGATTTAAAACATGTGTCATGGTCAGGGACGATTGTCAATTTCACCCGATTAATTCATACAATATCTTCTACAGAGAGGCATCCCAATCCCATAATAGATCCCTACAATTGAATGGGTAGGAAGTGGGCCAACATGGTGATTTGGTCAAAAATCTCCCAGATGGAATCATGTCCAAAGTACATATGTGGAATCCCTGTCTCAAATTCAATGGATAACCAATCCCACTTCCACTCCAAATCCTATAGTGGTTGCACTATGAAAACTAAAACATGATTCTTATCCTTCACATGCTGACAAGTGGGGAATCATGAAACAAACTCCACCACTAATTTTATCATCTATGGAAACCTGTGTTGACACCAGAGGTCCTGGTACATCTTTTCCACACCAGGATGTATCATTAGAGGAGAAAAATATAACTCTCTCAACACCTCCTCACATAGCTCCACCGGTACCATGGGGCATCCTCTGAATTGGATGACATGCTCCCCACCTTCCAAAAACCATTCAGGTGTCTGTCCTAAGGATATATGATCACATCATGCCTCAATGTCGAAGTCCCCAAGTTGTGCCTCCCTAAATTTCTGAATGAGTGGGGGGAGTGATTGCAATAGAGTGGACGTAATATTCTCCATCTATATCCATGGAGGATCTGCAATGCGGCTAGCTACTCTGTCCCCTCGCTCAGCAACTGTATACCAGACATCTGGCTAATTTCATCTGCTACCATCTTCCCCTTCCCAATAGTATAGAGTATCTCAAATTCATTGTCCTGGAGGAACACTATTCATCACTGCTATCTCTTGTTCAGGTCCCTCTGAGAGAAGATATACCTGAGACTCTGGTGATCAGAGTAGACTATAAAATGTTCTCCCATCATGTAATGTATCCTCCTCTTCAAGGATAAGACCATTGCTACTAAATCCAGGTCATGGGTATCATAGGTTTTCTCATCTTTCCTCATCTATTGTGAGCCATAGTCGATAACTTCTTTCTCCTAAATTGGGACACATCCATGTCAGGACCCTCATGTGTCACAATATACTAAATAACCAAAACCCTCTTCCGGTAGCCTCAAGATGGGGGCAATTGTTAGTCTATGCCTTAGCTCCTGAAAACTCTGCTGGAATCTCACCATCCATACAAAGGGTTTTCCCTTCATCGTGAAAGCTAAAAAAGGTGGTTCAACTATGGAAAATTTATGAATGAATATTTAGTAGTATCTAGCCAACCCTATGAAGCTATGCACCTCAGTCACACTCCTAGGTGGATCCCAATAACTGATAACCTCTATCAACGATGGATCCACTGAAACTCTAGCCTCTGAGATAACATGTTCCGGAATGTGGAACTCTATTATCCCGAACTAGCACATCGAGAGATTACCATAAAGATGGTGCTCTCAGAATGTTTCCAGAACAATATACAGTTGATTTCCATGTACCTCTTTAATTGCTGAGTACACTAAGATTTCATCGATGACGACTACTAACATGCGATTGAGGTATGGCCAGAATATCCTATTCATGAGTCCCATGAACATTATAGGGGAATTGGTCTAACCGAATGGCATAACCGAGAACTTATTGTGGCCATAACGACATCTAAAGGCCTTCTTCTATGCATCCTCATCTCATTCTATAAGCTGATGATAGCATGATCTAAGTTATATCTTCTAAAACCAATAAGCTCCATCACCTGGTTGAGGTGGAGGTAGTCTACACAGAGTCTCAAACTCCCATATTCCTTCTTTGTGAACAAAATCAGGGCTTCCCATAGATAAACACTGGGCCTTATGAACCCCTTACTCTGAAAGTCCTGAAACTGTACATGTAACTCATGAAGCTCCGCGGGAGCCATTTGTTATTCTAGTGTAGATATCAGTGTCACACCGGGGTACATGTCAATGTTAAAGTATACGTATTTTTGTTGAGGTAGTTATTGAATATCATTATGAAAGAAATCAACTTATTGGTCCACAACTAATGGATAGCTCAAACTCTCAACATCTACTACTTCGAGGGTAAGGCTAGCCAACTGATGTGTAATCGGCTACCCCCTCCTATGGGTATGTCCATCCTGTGATGAAATGGTTCCCCTCTCACCAGGGAAAAAAACTGGTCCCATATGTGTGGACACAGTACACATTATGCCTAATATAGTCAATATGAGCATGGACTATGGATAACTAGTTCATATCCATGATGACATCATAAGGCATCGACACCACTACTAGGATATCCCAGCTAAATCTTCTGCCTCCTAGTGTAAGCGCTCACAGTACCAACACCAGTGTGTAACCATCGAATCATCTCCCATAAGAGTCTCTAGCCATAATGAATGAGCCAACGACTACACCAGAATCTCTGAGCATCGAATGGGGGACGTGGAAGTAAAAGATTGACGAGAACCTATGTCAATAAGTACTGTCAATAAGGTGGAGTAGACACAAATCAATCCTCTAATCATCTCCAGAGTATAGTGGTCTTAGGCCTCAGCTGCCTAAATCTATGCTCGTCCCTATCCACCTAGTCCCCGTGGTCGGGGGTGTACACCTGGTGGTGGTGGCAGAAGAACCATGTATCACCTCCCACCACCTGCTGCACTGCCAGATTCTATGCCACATCTGCCTACTGCCTGTGGAAATACACTATCAAACCTCCGCCTCTACCTCGGAGATCCTTCAATCGTCTCCTTGTCATCTGTACTATGGGTACGACATTCGGGAGCAATGTGACCCTTCCTACTGCATGTGTAGAACTGCCTATCCCTTGTCTGACCTCCTCTGCCTAATGAGCTCCACACCTCAGACCCTACATCCTAGGGCCATCCACCAGACGTCCAGGTCCGCATGGAATTTTGTGTAATCTTCTTACTAACAGTTGTAGATGAATCTTCTACGTGTCTCATGGTTGTGGGTCTCGCTGATGGAACCTACTCAGCTAGGAGTCTCTCCACCAAAAGTGCTCACTCTAGTACACCGGCCTGCATAGGTATGCTAAGAGATACCAACGATGCTCTGAACTCCCGTCAAAGACACAACTCAATGGTCTAGGCTATAAACACAGGGTCTCATACCCTATTTATGGTGTATCATGAGAAACCAGTGAACCTAACCAAGTAATTGTCCACTGTCCTGATGCCCTGCTGTAGGAGTAGCAGCTCTTGTATACACACAGAGCATAAGGTCGCTGGGATGAACTCTGCCCTGAAAAGGATATCAAAGTCCTGCCACACTAGGGTAACCTCATCATGTATGTAAAGTATCCTGATCCACTATCTCCCTGCTACTTCATATAAGAGACTGCATATTATGATCACCATAAGGTCAGATGGTGTCCCAACCAGGCGGAAAACTATCGCTATGGCCTCCAACCAGTCATCAGCCGCCTGTGTGTCCGCCTTTCCTTGGTACATCAGAGGCCACTTCCTCTAAAAACGTGCAACATGCTTAGTCAGTATGCACCCTCTACTAGTGGGACTGGTGGAAATGACTTAGGAAAGGGTAGTGGAGATGACGATTCACCACCCGAAGGTGATAAAACCATAATATGTCCCTCCACTAAGGCCTCATTCCTTGGTGGACCGTAATTACGTACTCTCTTTGGAATCCTAGATGGCTGTCTACATGGTGGCATCTTGAAAGAAGAAACATGTTACACGTTCAGAAATCTATACATGGTGAGATGACTCAAAAAGAAATAAAAAGTAATAAATTTCAAAAAAACAAATGAAATCAATGTTTTTGTGCACTTAGTTAGAAATTGGAATTCATTGTCTTGATGTATTTATACGTTGGCCGATACACCAATGCTGGACTCCCCAAAATGAAAACCACACTCATAACACTTAACACTATTTCTACATTGAAAACATCAGAGTCCATGTTCTTCAGTATAACTGAATCCTCTGATACCACTTTTTTACAACCCATCCCTTAGGGCACGTGCTATTAATACCCCAAACCTGCCTTCCAAAGGTTAGGGGATGGAGAGTAGCACTGGAAAGGTGTATCCCTATAACAGGAAGGAATGTCCTTTAAACATGTACAAACACATAGAATAGAATGGTAATGGAAGCATCATCTGAGTAACTGTTGTAGTAAAAGAGTGCAGAATGTAAGGGGAAGAAACACCAACTCCAACTGGAAATGTAATAGTAAAACTGAAAATTACAATACAAAAAAGGAAATAGCTTCTGTGTCATCCTTTGAGAATCCTACTAGAAGGGTAAGTATAGATATCTTCCTCAACACTCTATGTCTTATCATCTCCTCCACATACCTCCAGGTCCTAGCTCCTTCAATCCTCAGCCCAATAGCTCATCATCGACATAAGACACAACAAGGTGCGGGAGAATCCCATGCATGGGTGATTATAACGATTCCGAGTGGGGACCCCGAGATCTCCGAAGGACTCTCAGGATTCAAAAAATGAAAAAAATCATGATCTCAATAATAATGATAGAAGCAATAGATATAGTTCAAAATTTATTATAGCTTAAAATAGGTTTTTTAGTGATTAATATAAGTATTGATTATTAGTTGTGAAGATAGATCATATTATTCATTAAAGGGGCACAACTTCTGACAATACGGAGCTCGACTCACATAGGATCGATAGTTACTAACCCCTACAATGATCTAAACTAGATCCAACGCACCCCGATTCGATAGGTAACTAACCCACACTGACCCACACAGAATTTTACCCACACAAGATCGGTATGCGCTGACCGACACAGGATTGCGGAGCACAGACCCACACAGTATCTGACCCACACAAGATCAGTATGTGATAAACCATACAAGATCACTGAGCACTAACCCACATAGGATCAGTATGTGCTGATGCACATAGGATAGCTGAGCGCTAACCTCTGTATGATCTGACTCCAGCTTCTGCCCACTACTAATGACTGGATTCCTCACACCCGGTGCACTTGAGTTCAGTAGAATCATCCATTGAGATATCGATCATACCTCGAAGGCCACAAAGTTCCAAAATGGAGTAACCTAAAATACCTCTCTGTCACAAGCGTTCCAACATGGCATATGATTTTTTAATCGGAAATTCGTTCTGTGAGTTATAGTTGTTTTAGTTCTGGGGGCCCGTTTGGATTCAAGTCTGATCCAACCCGGATGTACTCCAACTCTCTCCAAAATTCAAGAGAATTATACCAAAACAGACTCTCTCGATAAAATGATCCAAATTACCACTATGGTTCATCAAATGGACATCTGGTTCTCATGATATGTACCTTTAAGTGTTTCTGGGCCCGGTTGGGCTGAGTATGGTCCAACCCAGCCAGACCCAGTCTAGACTGGGTAGTGGAGGGCTCAGATCGCTTGGAAAAGGTCTAGACCAAGCCAAAATGGAGAGGACCTAAAATGAATCATGTAAGGGATACACTCATAGCGGCGAACAACAATGGGGTGGCCCATGGAGGCGGCCCGCTAGGGGGCCGCCTGCAAAGGGGCAGCCCTCGAAGGGCAGCCTGCAAGGGGACGACCCGATTGTGGTGGAGCATGGTCTAGCCCTAGGTGTGTCAAGGTTGAGTCTGAGGTAGTGCGTTGCCCAACCCGATGGGGGGAGGGGGGTCTCCCGGTCCATGCGGGAGTACAACCCGCTACGGGGTCTTTCCCCAACCGGTGCATGGGGTGTGACCCCCTAGTCTCCCGGACTCCTGAACGGTTGGGAGTCTTTTCTATTTGTGATGAAGCGATACCACATGGGCCCCACTGGGTCACCTTAGAACCCTCCAAGGGAATCTGTTTGGCCTTTTCCATAGCATCAACCGTAGGTTTTTGTCTGTTGGGGGCGTGCTAGTCACGGCACCTGCAAATTTTTGGTGGCATGTCAGTTACAGTGCCTCTTCTTTCAAGGCAGGCCGACTCCTCGGATCGTCGCAACTGAACAGATGCACACCTCTTTTCACTGGCGGGTTACGACAACGCGCCACACCTTCTCACTATCCCTTTTGATGATCACTACGACATAAGATGTGACCTCATATTGTTGTGTACGTCCGTACATGCCTTCATTATAGCTGTTCTGTGTCACTACGCTCGTTGAACTTCACAGAGAATACAAGGGTGTAGCAAAGATTGTGGAGGGTCTGGGCTGTGTTTGGTTGGCCATCCCCTCTACATTAGCTTGTAATCAAGAGGGAGGATAGGGTGGTTCAATAAATTTACTTGAAATAAATGTGAATCAAAAGCCCTACCTCATAAACCCATTGGAGAGTGCCCATGCTTGATAGCAGATCATGTTCTCCATTATTTTAATTGGTTCCCAATGATGCCACTCGTATGGCGTCCTTCTGTTCATGCCTTGGTGTCACTTGTCACATTCTACTGGGATCAGCTCCGTCTTCTAAGGGTTCAGCATATCGAAAATTCTTCACCACATCGTTGATTGGCGAAGCTGTGCCGATACCCCTCCACAAACTCCATATATATAATAGAGGGTGAGGGTGAGTAACAATGTGGGGAATTATTGGGGGCTTCTTAATTAGGAACCTTCTGAATTCCCCAACTACGTCACTACTTAATATTGATAGGTCAGGCGACTTATTGGCTTGAAACATCACTGGAACCGCACTCTACTTGTCTGTTGATGGAGAATAAAATAAAAATAATATAATAAAACTATTTTATTTTATTTCTTTTAATAAAGTCAAAAAACCTAACTCTTTATCTAGACCTACTGAAATTTAAGTAATACCTACCATAAGTGATTTACAGCACTGTAGATGCAATGGTTCCCTCAGTTTTCTACTTTGAGTAATGGTTCAAAAGATAGAAAAAACCACTCACACATTTTCTGAATGTGCTAGAAAATAATATCAGAAATTCATTCTGGGTACAACGGGCCTCAGAATCTGGCTCCGTCAATTTTCACAGACACTTTACAATTCCATATAAATAATAAAAATTTCAATGGAAATTATGGGTCTTTACAATTTTTAATATTCTTAAATCATCAGATATATATTTTCTTATTTAATGCATAAGAAATGAATTAGCATTGAATATGAATTTAATGAAAATTTAAAGAAAAAAATTAAAATAAATTAACATGATAGAAATAAATTTTTAATGTTCCAAATATTATTTAATATCCAATCATAATTATCTGTTTTACCTATGAAAACATATATATAAAATCAAAATCATGTTACTAATATTTATTTGTCCATTTATTAAAATAATATAAATCTATTTACTTGAAAAACACCCATCCTGTATGATAAATGGAATGGTTTGATAAATTTTAAATTCATAACTAGTATTTTTAGCTGAGATTTCCATGTTTTACAATTACTGAGGAAAAATATCATTAACAAGGTTCCTATTAACATTGAAAAAATACGAGGGACCTAATTTCTGAATTTTTACAATGCGAATTCAAATAAAAAATGTATTTTTCATTATTAAATTGATATTAATTAAAAAAATCAAATTTACTATAAATGTGTAAAATTCAATGAAAAATAGTATATATATATATATATGAATTTTAAGTCTAAAATAATCTTCTACCATAATCAATATTAATACTTATCAATATGTGATTATTTATACAATTCAATAATGAAGTATATTTTTTCTAATTTAATATAAAAGAAAAAATTGGGTCTTTTTAATTACAAAATTTAATGGAAGGAAGTGACATATTTAGAAGAAAAAATTTTCTCTTTACAATATTAACATAGATTTGTAAAAAATCCAAAAAACAAAATTCCATAAGATATTATTGAAATAGTGATTTAATAATTTATTTTAATTCCATATATATTTTTTAATAATTAGCAGAAACTAATTATAATGACAACAAAAAAAGTAAAATTAAAATAATTTTTGATGAAAAATTATTTTTGAAGTAGTATATGACATAACTGAAAATTGGTTACTAAATTGTAATGAATTCATAAAAAAATTTAATCATATAAAACCATTGTAAATATTTTTGATAATATTTATATCCATATTCATTCTGAAAATTAATACCTTTATTATGATTTTCAATTTTTAAATATAAAATATTATTAGTATATCCCGGTTCACATAATGCTTGATGTTGCGTGTTTATAAATCAATCATAATTAATATTCATTTAAAATAAATTTGAAGGCTGTTAAATCTCCCCACTAAAAAAATACAACGTCCTTAATTTTATCTAGGTAATTAATTTTGGAATATTTAAATTTTATTTTTTTGAAAACCCATATGGAACAATGATATAATAAAAATATATGTCACAGTAGGGGGATGGAAACATAATGGTTTCTTGAAAAAAAAAATCAGCATGTTTCAAATTATGGGAGGATTGGAATAAATTAAAAATATAGACAAGAAGAAGATAGAGAGATTCCTTTAAATAATATATAGTATTAGGGAACATGATCATGGGAAATTTAATGACCACAAAAGAAGAATTTAATAAGGGATATCAATGGATCTTAAATCATCAGAAAAGAAAGAAAATGGTAATTTCTTTTAATATCCTTTTCCTAGAGTATCATGTCTCATATGATATCATTATTGATAGTATAAGAAACTATACATACCTAATTTATTTCAATTTCATCATAAAAATTTAATTATTTTGTTATTCTATTATAAATTAAAACCTTCTAAATCATCTGATAATCAAATAAATGAATATTCAAGATGATAAATTAAAGAATAACAAACTAAAATATTTATTTTAGAGATTATAATATCTTTAAAATAATGAAAATATAGTTCTTCTATCACTAGATATGTACCAAAACAAATATTATTAGTAAAAGTAATTTAATATGGATAATTTTTAATATGGTCAAAAAATACATTAATCTTTAAAAAACCAACAACAACGCCCAATGTTCGACTTAAACGATTATAAAAATAGACTCACATAATAATCCTCTAAAATATATCTGACCGAATTCAGACACAAAAACTCTGAATGATTTGATCTTATATTTTTCAAAGACAAACTTTTCCATTTACTCTAAAATAACATAATTATTATTTTAATTGAACATTCCAAGAACATAAATACCATGATCATATATTCTCATAAAACAATATTACACTCTCATAAAAAACATGAATCCCTAAAAAACATATTAAAAACAAAATAAGGCTCACAAATTTACTCTAGAAAAACTATACAATAGATTTTATATATCCCAAAATTGTTATAAACTTTATCATAAACTACATTTTTATGAAATAGCATTAGAATATAAATATCACAAATAATATAAAAATTACATTATCAATATCAATAAAATATTTATAAATATAAAACATTTACCTCAAAATCATGAAAATATCAACTATATGAGTCCATGAAATATTTTTTTTTCAATTAATATCACTATGACACTATATAACTTTTATACGTTATTAGTAAAATTCAACATATTCCTAAAAATACCAATTGAGGAAAAACTACATAACAATCAATAACTGTTTGTAGATATATATTATTAGAATATTATTGTAGAAACACTTCTATAACAAAATTAATGAATACCAATAAATGAACATTTAATTAATTTCTCATCAGTGATTGGAATACAATATAACATTTTATTGTCTAGTAGTCCTCCTTTCTATTGGAAAATTGTGTTACATAATAAAAAAGTTCCCCACTAAAATTAAATTTTACTAAAAATGGTAACATAGGATGTACATTATTTATCTCCATTGATATCATTGATTTTTCTCAATAATTATATTCATTTTGATAAAACATTATAAAAATACATTATATCAATCTATTGAGTCATTTACCTGGGTGATTCCTCCAAAATTCCGAACAAGTATGAAGATAAATATTATCACTCTTTATATTCTTAAAAAACTCAATTATTGATATATTTGATTGATTTATAAATTAAACTATGATATTTCTTTTCATAATATATATATATATAGTAGGACATTACCAATATATTTTAAATTCTATCTCTACATTCATTTGGTTACTTGCGAGAAAAAACATCACATCACCTACCACAATCATCATTAAAATGATTAATCTAAGGATTATTTATAAACAAAAACTAAAAAAATTGAAGGAAAATAATAATATTGATTAATATATAATCATGAAAATAATTTGGTGTTTGTCTAAATAGTGGTACACTATTTTAAATCAATGGAACTTTTTGTTTAAACATGTGAAACCATAGTTATCAAGAATTCATACCCTCTCTAATAGTTTGTAATGAAAATGTAAATTAACCAATTCATATCCCCTAAGAGTATCTATCATGGTGTGAAATCATAGGCTCACTCATCATGAAATAGTAAAAATCCAATTAATTATAAATACACCCATTTTAGAGTAATTACCACTAGTTGTATATTTTCCATAAACACAACAAACTGATTGTATGTCTAGGAGGATGGATTTTCTAGAAAAACCATAGTCCATTAATTAGGAGAAGAATTTATTAAATAATATACTTAGGCATATCCTAAGGGTTATCAATAATTTTTTCTCATCAATGTTTGAAATAAAATATCCAAGCTCTTATACAAACATAGATGAGCTAAAAATTTCGTACATAAATAGTACATATTATTAAAATAATTATCATTACAAACCATTATGATCCATACAAGAATCATACTTGTAATCATATCAATATCATAAGGATATCATAAAATGATTTTAATTAAAAATAATCATACCGATTAATTCATATTTCATAATCATGGAATAAGTCTAGGTTGATGATAAGAAATGAATAAAAAAAATAATCATAATCCCTAATATTATATCACATACCTAAGAACATTTTACTAAAATAGTGGTATATAAATCATGGAATTATCATAATCATTGAAAATTAGTATCAAGTACCCCCATATGAATCTCTTAAAAAATTAAGTATTTTTGTCCACATGTTCACATACATTGGGAATTTGATAACCTCTAATGTTCTAACATTCATGTTTGAAGAAACATGTCATGTACCATTTGTGACAATAATAATTTTTCACTTACAAAGACATTAAGTGGGATATATGTTATCCCCAACCACATAATCAGAATTCATAAAAATAAATGTAACACGTTAATGAAAACTTTTATCTTTTCATCATAGTTAAGACCATACTAAAGAATATGGGTTTCATTATGATCTTATTATTATTATTATTATCCCTTAAAGAAGATAATAAGGTGGTTTCATTAGAAGATATCCTAATTGATATTTATCTTATATAATTGTATGTTTTCATAGATTAAAATTCCTATAAAATATAACAAGAACATTTTTCATGGAATTACCATTTTCAATCTGAAATGTGTTTTTTAAAATTTACAAAATGTTCTAGGAAAATAGAGAATATATTTTCAATAAATAGAATCATGGATCAATGTAAAGGATTATTTAATTAAAATTTTACTCTTAATGGTGAGAGAATCCATCCATATGAAATACAATAAATCAAAAAATCTGTTCACAACTATTTTAATATTTCCACGTAAATAAATATAGAATCATTCCTTTTAACACTTTTTATAGAATTTCATATTTGTGTAAAAATGAAATTAATATATCAATTGAGAATATATAAAATAATCATGAACGAATTTTAGAGAAAATATTTATATATAATAAAATGATTCATGACTGAATTTAAAATGAATTTTGGTTTTCATAAAAATACATTATCTAGTATTTTGAGTAATTATATTTTTAAAAATGAAATAAATTAATATATATATATAAATTAAATAATGAAATTATTGATATTTTTGACAGATATATATAACATAATTACATCATTAGAAATTTATAAATAAAAATTCATATTAAAAAGGTGACTAAAATTTAAAACCCATAATTATTTATTAATTTTTATATCAGAAAAAATATTAATGAAATTACATGAAATGAAAAACTAAATGTAAAATTCTATGATTTTAAAAAAACACTATATTGGAAAATGTACACAACACAAAATAAAAAATGTTAACGAATAACCTAATATTATTTTATTACCGTTTTATCATATACATTTATTTAATGGATATCTATAGAATAAATCAAAATTTTAAATACATAATGGTCATAATAAGTAAATTTTTTTGATATTTTTTTAATAATTACACTATTTTTTGTAATGAAATTTTATTAATAAAATTATGTTATATTAAAATTGTAGTTTTTATTATTTATCAAAAATGGATTTAAAAATTAAGATCAATATAAAATAAAATAATATTAAAAAATCAATTATGATAAAAAAATATCCAAAATACCATTTGGTTAATTTTTGGGACTATCTAGAAAAGAACAAAATTTCAGTGCATATGGGAAGATATCAGGGTTTACCTCAAATTTATTTTTGTTTAAAACAAATACCATAATGAATTGAATTTATAATAAAAAAATTAATTCTTCATTAATTTTTTTATTATCTAACTATTTAAATTCTATTAATCATTATTGATTATTTTTTTATAAGTTCATTTTTGGGATTAAATATATATCTTCCTAAAGAACAGTTTTTACATTATGTTTCACACAATCATAATAAAATTGATTATTTCCATATATAGGAATATAATTTGAAAATAATGGTATTTTAATATTTCATAATTTTTAATTTATGTGAGTATTATTATTTGATAATTCTCTAAATAAATTAATTTTTTTAGGATGGTTAAAATATAGTTTTTATGAAACATGTAATATTTTATGATATCTACAAAACATAAATATAAAATAATTTTTCTAAACATATTTATTGAATTCTTTATTATAATATAGTATTATTATAATTAATAAGTAATTCAAAACATATAAATTAGATATATTTCAGAAAAAATATGATTATCATTTTTGATGTCAACTTAGTGTCTTTGTAGCGCTAGAAATGTAAAATTTGGTGTCTTAAAAATATTATTTTACAAGGATCATTGCATAGATAAAATTGGTTATTAAATTTTAATTATTAATGATGAATGTAATGAGTAGATAATTAATAGGAGTTATATTTGAATTTATGTATCAAAATTCCCATACAATTATTTTACAAGGCTAGAAAAAGTCAATATGACATATTAAATAACTTGCCACAACATATATTTGTGCAATGATACATATGTTTTGAGTATAAATAATTATTATATACGTTGTTACTTTTTTTTATTATCATAATTTATTTTTAAATTTTATTGATATAATATTTAACTAAAATACATGCCCAACATACACCCAAAGATTTTTTAGGATGTTTGAATCTCATGTAAATTATTTTAAACACTATAAATGTAATTTTTTATAAGAGATTAAAAGTATCCCAAATTTTTTATGAAAAAATAATACATATTAAGGAATCATTAATGTTTTAAATTCAAATTCTTTTTCATTGATTCTTAATTCAATGTATAATCATAGAAATATTTTTAATAATAATATTTTTCATATTTCATTATATATAATATTTGATAAAATTATTTAAAATTTACAACAATATTCTATGTATACTATTGAATCTATTATTTCTTAATATAACCTCTAAGTTCAATTTAGGATTAAATTATACTATTATTGAATAATTATATACCCATAATCTATAAAAAACAATAATATAATTTTAATTGTCAAAATTTTCATTGGGGTTTATAACTAAAAGATAAGGGTGAAATAATAACCTAAAAATGTTCCAATTTTATTTTATAAGACTATTTAGATTCCTTGATATCATATATTTGGAATATATCAATTTGTCTTAATTTTTAAGTGACCATTATTTTATATTAATTAATTAAATTATATACTACCAAGAGTTTCCCTCCCCTCACTTGAAGAGGGAACCTATTAACCATTATTATTCATAATGAATGATCCTAATTTTTCATCCAAATATAGAAATAATAATATACTATTTTATTGACCACATCATATAGATTATTTTACATTCAATAGACCATCATTTCATGGTATATGGTATATTACAAAATTTGGTTTCCCAACCAAGAGTTATAACTCAAAACCTAGAGTTTTAAAATTTATTTCTTAAAATACAAGCTACAAATCTAGTATATTAATTATTAATTAATTTAATTATTGTCTAAAATATAATTAAATATTATGATGATGAAACAAAACCATTATCCAGCTTCTTCACGTCCTCTTGCAAATGATAATGTCACATGAGCTTATAAGTTGACAACCAAATCCTTGAAGTTAAGTTTATCATTATCACATTTGATTTACATTGATCAAAATAAGGATAATATTTTTTTAATATACACGATATATATTATTAAATAATTTTTTCTATAATTTTTAATTATTTCATACCTTTCATTAATTCCCTCCAAAAAATGTAAAATCATTATTAATGGGTACATAAGAACTATTGTCTTCATGAGATACATGAATAATGTTTTATCAGAGATCAATTAATAGTGAAATAAAAATATATTAATATAATTAATATGATATTTTAATCTTAATTATTATTTTAAAATTTATTTAACCATTATTAAAGTTTAATGTCTATAACTCTTGAACTGAATTTCTTAGGGAAAAAATTGTTCACATTCAAAAACTACAATTTTAATTTGGAAATATGCTTAAATGGGAGTTAAAGTGTTATAAGTTGATATTATATGATATTGTAATTATTTTCATTATTCTGACACAAATGAATAATTATTTTAAATTTATTATACAAGAGGTTATAGTTATTTCACAAAAAATTAATTGATATATGGGTTTCATGTTACAGGTTCATTTTTCATGGATAGTTTATAACTATGTTTTTGGTGATAAAAGTTCATTTTATCCCTATATATAATCCCATGAATTTTCATCTCCTCTATTTATTAATAAATATGAAATGTTTTAATATAATATAATTATATTTATTTTTCCATTATACAAAAAAATATTTTTATTGAAATCTTTCTGTAGTTAACACAGCAGTCTAAAATCCATTTTATTCATTGTAGATTTTTATTAAAATAATTTCCAAATATTTTTTAATACTATAAAAATATTCTTTCAAGTCACTTTCAGTAATTGGATAATTTATAATTTTTTTTGATGGAATATTATTTTTGTTTTTCATTAGGGAACATTTTACTTTTACTAAAAATGTTAATACTATCATTGTTTTAATATTTATTCCATGAATGAAATTTTACACCACCATGAACGATCATTGTTTTTAAGAATAATATATTTTTTTCAATTGTTATTCAAAAAATAATAAATTATTATAATATTTATAATATTATTATATTATAAAGTATTGATTTAAAAATGAGAATTTTATTTTCCTCATGAAATTTTACACTAGATCTTTTAAATGAGACTTATCCTTTGACTTTAATTATGATTTGTTGGGGATATTATCCAATGACACATTACTAATTAATTCACTATAATTTTCTAGATTATTCTGATGATATTTTTATGAAACCCATTAATTTTTCATGTTTGAGGTTATTATTAATTGTTGAAATTTCAATTAAACATTTTTCTTTTCCACATGTTATGATACATGGTGATTGATTTTTAATAATATAAAATACATATGAATGGAATATTATTATGTGATATGTTTTCATGAAATTATATATCGCTCCAATGCATTGGGTAAATATAGATATCTTATTAAAAAATAATGAATACAATCAAGAGTAAACCATATTTATTAAGGGTATTTACCAACTAGTATAGTCTTAGGAGCGAATCTTGACTAATGATATGACAGAATGGGGATAGAATGCAATCCAATATGATAGACTTTGATGTCAGTCTTGAATTTGAAAACTATTTTCTGTAATAATAGTTTTTCCACAATCTCATGTCATATGTTTATGTTATTCACTCATGAAATATATCAGTTGATCAATTTATAATTCCGAACATATAAAAAATCACACTTAATACCATGATTCTATATTATGATCTATGATATTGTAGGTATGCAATTTGAAATAGCTCATTATCACATACCTCCATGCCCATTGTGTGTTTAATTTATCATTGATATCACCTTTGTTTACCATTAATAGAACTCTGATCTTGCAATCTCCAATGTTTGTTTTCCAAAGAAAATAGTGAAACATTTAGGTAGGGTTTTTCTAAGAGGATAACATTATAGAAAATATTTCAATGTTATGTTTATGATCATTCATGAAATAATAAGAATAGGTTTTTACCCTCTATGGAAAATTATCTTTTGTATCTATATCTAATATTTTATTTTTTATCTTTTGAATATTATTCTATAATGATATAATATTTATCTATAGATTTTTTTCCACTATGTCTATATTAGAGCACATTTTAGCTAATATTTAGAGATAGGTAATATAAAATGAACCCTTGGAATTATTCTATGTATTGGCAAACACACTAATATTTCTTTAGGGTATAAATTATTAATTTTTTGATGAACATAGTTTTTGTTTTGATATTATAAGTATATGTGGACTTGGAAGAAATCCATCTATGTGTAAAAAAATAGTTGTAAAATTAAATACAGACCGTTATTCTAGTACATGGTTATTGTATCCTTATTGCACAACATAATTGAATCTCCTTGGGATATTCATTGGTTGAATCACATTTTACTCACAAACCAATATAAATTATTTGAATAGATGAAACCATAGATAGACTAGGATAAAACAAAAGTGTCATTGATTTAGAAGAATTAATCATGACATAAAGATAATAGGAATGATTTCTTATTATTATATAAATTCCAAATATGACAATTTTTATCACACTATAAATTTTTATTTTAGTCATTGGCTGAATATAGGAGGACTCATGTTTAAACTGAATGTGATGATTAAGGGAATGATTTTATTGATGATATCATAAATGAAATAGGAGTTAAATAGACAAACCATGTGATTATACATTTTCATACATCAATTTATATTATTAACATTCTCTATATGGGTGACTTTCCTAAAAAAACTATTATATGAAAAATAGAGTTTGTAGAATAGAATGGATTTAATAAGATTTTGATTCCCACATATAATATATTTGGGAATAAAACTAGTGGAAATGATTTAGGGTAATGTAAAAATATTTTATTTCTGAAATATAAAGGCATATAGAAATTAATCTTAGAAAAAAATAAAAAGTTTGATAAATGGATATGATGTTAAAATCAATATACCATTTATAGTCCAATGACATATATGAGTAGATTATTGGATATATATATATATATATAACAATTACCAAATCTAAGGGTCAATTAAAACCCTATTGATGTAACCTTGAAATTAAAATCATTTAAGTGAAAGGATTGATATTTTTATGAATTAATATTCAAAATGTCATATTTTAATGTTTAATATAAACATCATTCTGGTTATATGAATCTGGATACAACTAAATATTATTCCCATGATACTGTTCTATTTGGATTTAAATTTATCTAGTGATATGTAATAATTTTAAAGACATGTTATCGAGGAAAATGTAACCCTTAATTCATGTTTGATGTTGAGATAGTAATGAATATATGGGATAAAGAGATAATGATGTCTTTAGAACTGTATTACAGATATTGTAATTGAATAGAAAATTGATGAAAAAGTGACTCAAGTGGTAATATGTGATGATTAATACATTTATTTATGTATGAAGAATATTTAAATTCTTGTAATTGATTGTGTTTTTCTTTAGGTTCATTTTATTTTATATTGAGGTGATGTCATACAATTTCTAGGAATTAGGAAGAATATTTTGTCTTTTTTTATATAACCCTTTTGCATAATATTTAATTTTATGATAGGTTAATTATGATTCATTGGAATATAGGATATAGGTTGTCTTGATTGTTGAAAATATATTCATTGAAATAGTTATATATTCCTTGATATTTATGTTCATGATAAGGATTAAATATTTGGTTATAATATAAATTCGGTTCTAGATATTTTGGTTATGTTCAATATATTATTGGATAATATAATGATCTATCCCAGATATTAATAACATGGTTAGATATGTTTCACTCAGTGGTAGTATATTCAACCCTATGGTTTGAGATGTGATTTAACATTAATGATTAGAAGGAAATAATATATTTTGTTTTTCGGGATATAATCTATAAATCATGGAATCAACTAGGAGGAAAAAATATATTTAATGTAGAGTTTATTGAGGTAATTTGGGATGCATTTTTTTATTTATGTATTGATTTAAGTGATAAAATTGGTGTTATTCATGAAATTTTTGATTAAATTATATTAATTATTCACATAATGGTTTAACCATTTTTTATATTATCATAGATTATTCAACAAATTTATGCATTGGTTAATATGTAATGATAATAGAAATAACATATTTATTATATGATCCAATAGAATTTTATATTAGTGGTTTATGCATGAAAAAAATTAATCTTGAATATTCATTTCATTGTGATACATTATATATTATGGTCGAATTTTATTGATGGATTCCATTCTACTTGTCTAGTAATTCAAAAAATTTGTCCTCACCTAAATTTTATGAAGGGACTCATTACATCCCTTAATTTCATCTCAGTGAGCCATATTTATCAAGTATTCAATAATAAATCCCATTATAATGATCTCTTCATAAATTTTCGTGTTTCTGGTATAATAAAAATAAAATTCCCTATGCTGAAGGAGGACCTAGATAATAAATATTCAAGTTGTAAATTCCTCCTTATTTATGTTAAAATACTTTCTCACTTATACAGTATTATCATCCATGTCCAATGTTTCATGATAAATTAGGCATTATATATATACTGTAATTTTATTGGGTTATTGTTATATTGAGCCGAAAATCACTTATTTTCATCATTTATTATTAAAAATGTAATCATCTTCCATGATGTGTTAATTCACTGCCTTCAAGAATGATGAGTTATCATTTCTAAATACCATA
Source organism: Viscum album (assembly GCA_963277665.1). Taxonomy (NCBI): domain Eukaryota; kingdom Viridiplantae; phylum Streptophyta; class Magnoliopsida; order Santalales; family Viscaceae; genus Viscum; species Viscum album. The sequence goes on from OY728158.1 coordinate 215,450,104, forward strand.
TTGATAGAAATATTAAATTCACTTATAATTTTTTAAATTGAACGAAATATATATACGTCCACACTTATGATATTTTATTACCTTTTGATAATAAAAACTATAATGAACCGACCATGGAAATTTTATTCACTTATAATTTTTTAAATTCACTTGTAATTCCTATATTAACCCTAATTGTTGACTTTTGATTTCTATGTTTTATAGAAATATATTTATTTCACAATGATTGTATGTGATAATTTAAGGGTGATAATCATATATCTGTGAAAATGATTTTAAATTATTATAAATATTCATGGACTAATGGTTTCTTTCCATCTATATAAATACTGTAATTTTTTTAATAACATCTTGTGTTTCCAAATTTTTTTCATTGGGTGTAAGTATTGGTAAGAGAAAATAACAAGCGATTCTTAATTTTATGAAAACATTTCATGGAAAAATTCCAGTTTTATTAAAAACATTATTAATATAGAAGAAATGGATATAGTTTCAATAATATACACATGGTATGAATGTGGGATTTTATATATGTATTAATTAATAATTATCTAAAAATATAAACAAAAAATATATTTGTGAGTATATTAAGTTATTTCTAGTTGAATTAACTAGATTATTAAAATTTATTTCTTGGTCCTTATATTGAAATATGGTACACTGGAGGTTATCCTATTACAAAAATTGGTTACACTAGATTTTAACCCAAGAACAATTCAGAAAACCTATTGGTTAGTCCAAGACTAACATGTTTCCAATGTCTTCTTGGGTAGCCTTGTTATATTATTTCTCTGATTATGATTATACCTTACATTAAATAATTATTTTTTGATATAATATTATTCAACTGTCATGATTTCATGTTAATTTTCATTGATTCATTGATATTTCATTTTTATAATGTATAAATATTAATTTTATGAATCTAGATTATGGTCAATGAATTGTTTTTTATTTCTAATGCCATGATTATTCACTAATACCCTAATTCTTATGTTATGCATTTATGATAATTGTTAAATAACTTGTAAAACATGAGTGATATTCTATGTTGAACTATTATTATGTATCATTTTTTCAAGGATATTTAGAATAGTTTAATGTAGTTTATATCATTAAAGGATACAAGATGTGAAGAACTAGGTGGGAGATAATGTAGATACATTTTGTTCCTATTTCACAAGTCTCTCTATTTCCAAAAGAACTACAATTTTATGATTGGTGGTTGGATAATAATGTTATATACTAAAATTTATCCTAATATGATATAATATTTATATATAAAATTTTTGGGGAACTACATGAATAGTTACAATTGATAGAATATAGTCCAAATTAATGATGTTCATCCTTAGATTGAACCTAGAAAATATAGAAAATGAACAAATATTAGTATAAAATAAAACAATATAGGAATACTTCCCTACATCCAATGATATCATAAGGATTTTTATAATGGGATATAACAAGTAAATATCTCAAAAACTATACCTGATGTAGTAAAAATACTAATTCATTTATACTAGAACATCTCATAAATAATATAAAAGTATAATCAACCTCACATTGATATCAATTTTCAATAAACTAACCAAGGAAATTCCAAACCCTAACACCTAACAATGCTAATGGAAATGAATCAAAATAATTACCATTGTCCATGAGTTGGAGTCATGTTCATGGTAATCTTGAACAATCTTTTTGAATGATTTTTACCTTTACAAAAATAAATCAATGGAATCATCAATGATATATATATTTATGAAGGACAACATTCCAAAATGGTTGTAAATAGGGGATGCAATTGAGTATAAAGAGATACATGTATTAGTCACATAGTTATAAGCCAAAGTACAAAATAAAAATTCACTAAAATATACAAGAGATATGTTGAAAACATCCCACCTTAACACAATGGAAATTCCACAACCGGATATCATAGAAAAAAATTCTTCTAAGAGGCCCCACACCTTTATGCAATACTACTATATTAATATCCACAATGAACAAGGAATGTCCTTGTTATTATAAAAACATCCTAATATGATCCCAATAAAATTTTAATAATAAATCAATAATATATAATCTCGTTATTCTCATTTGATGAAAATAAATTCCTAAAAATGGGTTTTCATAGATAAAAATAGTATAGGAAAATAACTCTATTCATCTCATTATGAAAACATTTCCAAATAATTTTTTTAAAACATAAAAAAATAACCCTTTAAAAATAAAGATACATTGAAATTTAAGAATAATATAAATTATGAATAATATTGGAAGGATCATAATATTAATGTTATCAAACAAATATGTTTGTATAAATATCTAGATCAACGTCCTTTGGATATGAGAACTTCCCCAATAAGTAAATCTTGTATCATAATATAGTTGAGTTGGAGGTATATAATTCTTTCCTTATCGGTAGCTATAAACAATAACTGAGTTTTAGCCTCATTAAATATCCCTCTTATGTACTACAAGATCCAATGTTGTTTAACCCGTATATATAAGAATTAAATGTCTAAAATGACTGAAAATATTAGGCTAAAAATTTCATAATTCAAATCAATTCAAAGGATTACACCACATAGAAATTTAATCATCCCTAACACAAAATTAATAATTTGTTTAGTTAAATATCCATTTCAATTATAAATGGTGAAATCAATATTATTTATTTAGTTAAATATTTTAATATTCTAGAATAGAATATGAGTTTATTAATCAACTTAAATAAATGATCTGATATCATAACATATTAATGACTAAATAAAAAATGTGTTTTCAAGAAACCATCCACCTTAAACCCAAATAATTGCTCAAAACCAAATGGAATCCTTATGTTAAAAGATATGAGGAGACAAGAAGATATAAAAATTCCTTTTGCTAGTCTAAAAAACTATAACTATGATCTAATATATTATACATCAATAACAAACATGGGAAAAACATTCCTCTACTATTAACACATAACTATTATCTTATATGGAAAAATTAGAGTGGGAATTATCATCCCTGTTTATCACCAGAATATAGAAGAGGGAACACATAATTATTCAGATGGTAATCTAGATCCAAATATAATAAAAAATTAAATAGAGATAAATTTTTAGAAAATAAATAAAGTTAATAAATAACTAAAAATCCTCCAATGATGATCATAAACACCACATATCTATGGGAATTACACCCCATGGAAGTGAAGATAGATGATTTGGCTATTAAAAATTCAGGTGTGTCCTGACTATGTCATGTTGATCCCCACCATGGTTGTGGTTTCATTAATAACAATGCTCCCTAATGGTTGACCTTGGAATAGAAGAAATTTTTTTTCCACATAAGACCCACAACCTAATTCACACAACATTATGAGACCATATAGGTCATGGTTTATTGGAAAAATCCACACGCTCTATGCTTATGGAAATTCCAATCATATGTATGTCAAAATCCACATCCATATATTATTTATGTCATGTTTTCTGATAGTGTTACAACACACAATGTCAGTTATGATTGTCATTCAGGCCATAATTGTGGTTGTTATGTAGCATAATATGGGTCCACAGACATTGGGTAATGTGTATAATAGAATAAATAAAACCCATATTCACAATCATTATGAGGAATTCGGTTTTAATACTTTTCAAACAAGAACATTATACATGATCGATGCATTATAGAATACCATTATAAAATAATATAATAAGGATACATAGTTTTAACCTAATATTTTTATTAGATTACATAGTTATATCCAATGGTAATTCCCTATCTTGTAATTAAGGAATCAAGGGTGACTCAACTATAACGAATAATAAAAAACCATAAAACTATATTTGATCATATTTGAATTATCACAATTAAATAATGCCCAATAAATTATGTCTTTTCATTATGGTGATCAGATATAGAAAGTTTATTGTGAAAATATTAGCATTGAATGAATGGGTGTTGACCAATTGATATGTTCTAGAAAATTGAATGTTTTTGGTTACTATCTTCATCTATGATTCACCAATCAGAGCTTCTTAGTAACATGTGTTGGTTAATCCCTCATAAAACCTCATATTAAAGGGTGGTAACCATAATACTTAATGTGGAACACAAAAATTTATTATCCTTGAATGAAATGATACAATCACCCATGATCCACTAATATTTCCCAAAAATAAATACATAATTATCTTGAAGACATTATCAAATATTGGAATTTTAATTCCCATCAATTGGTAAGGCTTATATGGTCCACCAAAAATTTTTGTGGAATAATTTCTTCCATATGGATTGACCTATAAGGGAATCCCATGAATGTATATATAGTATATATTTAATGAAATTCACAGTAACCATAATATTTATTCCGAATTCTATGATGAGTCTCCCTAGAAAAATGAACATTGCTAATGTCAATTTTCTTTTTGAATAGACATTACAAGACCAAAATAATAATTTTCATCTTATATATGGATAATCCTTGTGTAACATCCTAAGGCAGACTCTAATATTTTAGAGGCCAGAGAACAACATTGATTAGGAGTATCACATATATGGGAGGCCTTATTCTAATGTACAATTACAAATGAACAAATATTTAAACCACATAAACCATCATAAATGATAAAAACAAAATATATTTCATGATGAACACCTATCATATATACCGAATCATAGTATTAAAATCACTAGAAATAAAATTAGAGCCAATAAAATCCCCTAAATACTTATAATTGAGGCCAACCATCAAAGAAAGAGGGAACTACTACCATATACAAAACATAGTACAATTGTGGTACATCATTCTCACTATGATCCACCTTCTACAAGTTCTCAATGGACCCTATTAAATGTAATGTCTTCTTCACAACATGTTAAGTTTCTGGGTGAATCCCATGCAATGGTGAGTATGAAAATACCAAATAGGACACCCAAGAATCACCAATCATAAAACATAATGAAAATAATCATCACATAAAAAATATATGACTATCAAGAATTGAAATGTTTCAGTTATTAAAATAAACCACATATACTATTGAGATACTATAATTCTCAATATGGTCTCAAAATGTCTATAAGGAAATTGATTCTACTCGAGTTATTAAGAAAACACTCACAAGGGAGATCCTACACCACGATTCCTTCAATCATAGATGGTGATCATTTGAGAGGTTTTTATCATCAGGGCACGCACAAGAAGTATATGTTTAATCTTTAATGAGTTAAATTCAATGATTGGGAAACTCACATAGATCACATGTGGGACACTACAAACCCTTTTCTGAATAACATTCTATGTAGATAATTTAACAACCATTTAAGATGTTCATGATGAATCCTGAATCCAAACTGAGGGAAAATGACATGAGAAAGGATCCCACATTTTCCCTCATGGGTAGTTTCAGAATGTATGTATCTTTATATAACCCTTATATGGGATCCTAATCCTACACCAATGATATAATTCCACATTTTACCTCTATAGGTATGGGAAATGTTAAATCATTCAACTATTACAAATCCACACTAAATGGGAAGAGGGACTAATCCTTCACTGGAGGAAGTATATGACTTGTACGTTGAGTAAAAACATGATCCTATATGAATCACATATATTGCATCTCTTTTTCCCTAAGGACATGGATTATCAAAATACTTGACATGTTATTCTTGAAACTATTAATATATTGATAAATCTAGACAACAGATTATTGATATCCCAAGTCCATGTATTCTAGTCAATTCCACTTTTGACAATATAATGGGCTAATATACTCTGGTTTTTCCAATGTACATATACATTCCAGACTATCTATCCATGCTTTCTTACTTATGTAGTGACTTTGTTCAAAGGTGTTTCCTTTCAAATACACCATTTAGGTACATGATGATCCTCCATCACTATTTTCATTTTAGCGGGATATATGTCACACTATCTGAGTTATTTTTATCAATGCCTAAACCATAAACCCTCAAATTATGTACTAAATGACTTGTTTCCTTTTAGTGTAATTACTTTGTAGTCCATAATTTCATAGAGACAATAGAATTTTCTATGAAACACACCCATTTTTTAATTTCTATCATTTCCACTACCATTTACAAAAATAAAAAATAAATTGAGATCATCTAATATATTATTTTTATGGTGGAATATTTTCATCCCCAAAATCGTTCGGTAAATGTATTCCTATCATATAATGATGCATAGAACAAACCAAAATGAAACCATGTATCTACTAATCAGATCCCATTCCATCCCCAAAAAATATTTTCCTTCATCTCTCCTTTATCACACCATCAATAATAAATCTAAAACATGGTGTTGTTCTATAACATTGTACAATGACCCCAAAATGATGGATTACAGGGTATTGCTCGAAGCACCAAACAATGAAATATCAGTGATTAATGTGGTTATAATGGGTAATGAAATGAACAAAAAATCTTAATGCACATAGGACATTTTTTGAAATATCATTGATTAAATTTTGATAAAATTATGGATGAAGAGAGAAAAGTAAATTATATCAATTCCACAATTTTTAGGATGATAAAACAACACAATGAAATCATGATCATCTCATGAATCACTATGTTAGTGGAGTTGAATTTTTTCATCATGATATAAAAAATGTGGAATAATCCAATTAAAACCCAATATTCTTCCATAGGATTGGAGAATTTTTTAATATGCAATGATCAATAGTATTAGTAATTTGTGAGATATATTTTCTATATCGATGTTTAAATCCTAGTTGTGCCAATTATTTGAAAAAAATAAGTCATTTCCACAAACAAGTCTCCATAATGACTTGTACTGAAATATATTGGGTTATTCATCTAGAACTAGTATTTTACAATAATATAATTTATATAATAAGAAGATTGGTAATAGATAAAAAATTAAATAATTTATTATATAACTAAAATGTCTAGAAATGAGTACTTTTAACAAAGAACATGAAAATGAAAAAGGTTACATTATACAGAGTGTAAACCCTATATTTTGGAATAATTGAAGCTATAAATTCACCATACTAGACCCCAATTTGGGCTTGTTATGTTATTTCATTGAAACTACAAGTGAATGATATAATATAATAAATATCTATATTATATCATCATTGAGGATCACTGATCCTTTTAATCTTGCACAATCTCATCCCCTGAATATGAAAATATTGTTTAATATATTCCAAAGAGTTTCAATGGAATAACAAAGAAGACACATTATCCAAAATTTAGGTATTTTATCCTAAAAATTCCAAAAAGGTGATGGTAGTGGGATCACTTATAAGACTCTAACTTTTAGGTTCTCCTCTAAAGATCCATATTCTACCATATGATATTAACCCCAAGATTTTCTCATGGACAATGGATTTTCTTAGGTAAATCAATGATCTCTAAAACGTAGCTTACAATGTTAGTACCATATACAATGTTAATGAAGGATTTTCTTCCCTCAATCATTGATATCTTACTAATTTTCTATAAATGTAGAACCATATTACATTTTCATATCACACATATTGATGAAATATGTTGGGTCATGCACATATCTAAATAGTTATTAAACATGGAATATGTTATTCACCTGATATAAATACTAAGGTAGGGCCAACTTCAATGACACCTCTCTTTCCCAAAATTGATTATGACAAGGTATAATTATTCTAGATGATAAATTTCCATCATTACAAAAATACTAAAATACATGTTTAGGAGAAAACATGAGGAACACATGGCCTCCATCATTAATCAATATTGTTTTCAATCATTGGTCCACATAAAGATTCAAATAGCTTCATCAAATATTTATCTACTCATGGATGATCTTCTCTATATTTATCATTTCTAAAACCAATATTGGTCCCATGAATGATGACTCAATGAGATTAGTCCATCATATTGTTCAACTATATTGTCCCCATAAAAGGATTTGGAGAGTTTAATACCTTTTTTGGAATGTATTTTTTTTCAAAAAAACCGAAATGGTTGGTGAACATCCCAATTATTTCCAAAGTACAACATGTATTCCTCATGAATTCCCTATAGAACCTGGATTTTTCTCTCAATATAGTTGTCAATCTTGAGTGAAATTTTCACGAAGAAACCAAAATGATTTCCATTAGCCTCTTATAATCCTTCAAATAATCATGCCATGAATAATGAATCATGGTATGAAATAATCATTGAGGTGACTACAGGAATCTAGAATCACTTAGACACACAATAGAGGCCAATTCACTCTATGGGTGTCTTCAATCAAACATCAATGATGTCTGGTTTCATTATAAATTAGTTTACCATCAACCATATGAATTAAATCTATTGATAAGTTTGTGGAATTAACATAAAAATTTATATAGACATATAATCACACTTATACTCTAGTTCATCAAGGGGTTAAGTAAATAAAACTAGAACCTGGTGCTTCTCCTTCACTGGCTAACATGTGCATCCTTGAGAGATAGAAAATACTACAGAATTCCACTTCAATGGCCACCATAACTGATGATGATGGTCCTTGTACATATTTACCCATTCTTGATGCTCCACCAATGGGGATATATGAGACTCCTTCACAACCTGCTCTTTAAATGTCACTGGTAATATCACCCATCCCCATAAAGGGATGATGTGATACCCACCTTCGAAAAATACATCCAGATCAAATATAATGGATACAATTTAATTAATCGTATCACTTTCTAAAACTCTAAGAAAAGGATCCCTAATACACTATATGTAAATTAGTCCCAAGAATTTAATAGTTGAAGCTAAACTATAATCATTCACTAAGGAAAACTATAATGACGCTAACTAATTTAATGCCTCGGTCAAAAAAATTAATTAATATCTTAGGATGAGATAATATACCACCATGTTCCCAATCTCACATGTATAGACTATATTAATTTCAGAAACCATGGGAAATTATAAACATCACATCTATCTCATGTTTAGACAATTCCAAGAGATGATATACCTAAGACTCATATGGTTAGAATAGATTACAAATAGCTTACCCATAAGGCATTGTCACCCTATCTATAGGATGAGGAATACCACAATGATCTATAGATCATATGTATCATAGTTACCTTCATGTGAACTCAACTGGAAGGACCTAGTGGAAATAAGTTCCTACCACTCAATAATGAAAATATCCATGTCTGATCTTATAGTTATCAATGAACACAATGCACTAAAAGGACCTATTTTCCTAATCTCATGATGGTCGATCTCATAAAATTGAAATTAAAATCATAAATATACTTCTAGAACAACAATTTTCAATAGAAGGTTGCCCCCTTTTTGTTCAATGCTGTCCTGGATAATAATATCCTTGTAAAATATTTCCCAAATGTCAGATATTACACAACCAAACTATAACACCCCAAGTAAATAAAGAATATGACATTTTTACATTTATCCATATTTGTGAATAAAATATTAATATTACTTTAAAGGGGACACTGTGATCGATGGAGTACCCAATACGCAACAATGAGTTTCTTGGGAATCTTACGTTGCACTCTAATAATAAAATAATATTATTTTAAATAGAAGTTAACGCATAGCTGTTGTAATGGAGAGAATGAACAGAACTAACTACAAAATAATTATATATGTTGGTAAAAATTTTTTACTTTTTACAATAAATGATAGAGGATTAGAAATGCAAATGAATCCAATTTTATGCGTAAACATTCTAATATTCGTTAAAAGGTCGATTAACCGCCTTTTAGCGGCGAACCACTTTTAAATCCACTTTTTAAAAATTTTATGTGCAATATTTGACAAAATAAAATTCTTCTTTATAATAAGGACATCAAAATTTACTTTGTGTAAATTTTTGGTATTTTTCCGATAGAGTTCATTTTTTAATGAATAGTGAAAAATGTTGTATTTTAATTAAAAAACTCCTTTTAATCTAATTTATTTATATGATTAGATTATCTTTTGAATTGGTTTTAAAGTTAAATTATAATATATTTTTTCCATTTAATCCAATAGTGGTCATTGGAATTAATTTCATCTCGAAATTGGACTTAAACTAGTGTCAATCTTTTGATACTTATTGTTTCATAAAAACACGCTATTTACTTTGACAGCGGGAATTAATTATTAAATTAATTAATGTAACTTATATGTGTTTAATTTTGTAAAATAGAAATCATTTTTGAATTCAGAATATCAAATATAGCTTAGGTTGATTTTTGGGTATTTTTCTGGAAAACATCAATTTTTGATGAATAGTGAAACCACTAAGTGGTACTTAAAAAAATTATTTTTTCATTTAAATAAAATTTTACCACCTATGTGTTTTGAATTTGAAAAATATGACATACATGGTTGTCATTAAGAAGTAAAATTTGGTTCAATGGGATTAAAATAATTTTTTTGGTGAATAGTAACTTTTATGTTTTATCTCGATTAGAGGTAATTATTGTAGTTTAAGTTTAAAATAATGTTTTAATAATATGATATGACCTAGACACATTTCCTACCCTAATTTGATGAGTCATGGCCGACCAAGAAAATCCATGGGTCATCTTGGGGACCCCATGGAGCCAATTTGGTTGGAAAATGACACAAATGCCTTTTTATATAAAGTTAAAATGAAAATGTCACAAACATGTGTTGTTTTACTAAAACAATTATTAAATGGGGTTATATAAGTCATGTGTTTGACTATGAATATTCATTAGAAATATAAAAAGATTTCTTACATCATGATATTTTTTTTATAATTTTTAGACATTAAATAAATTAATTTATTTATGACACCGTGATGATACAATGATTACCTCATAAATGAACGATTTAAATAAAATGAGAAGATAGGGTGAAATATAGTCTTAAACATGTCACAAAACTATTTTATGGGTTTATTTCGAAACCTTATCACCTTATCCTCGAAATACAAAAATGTGGGACCTTTAAAATCCGAAACTCATTTGAAAATAAAGTAACATTTTGTAACTTTCCAAGAGTGCCCCTCCTCTCCTCTTATAAAAGGCCCCCACCTCTACCACCATACCCACACCTCTCAAGCCTTTGTCTCAGCCAACACCTGCTCATTTTGTATCTCCAAATCCCTCTCTTAATATTAGAAGCCTCACTTTGGGCAGAAGTCTTCCCAAGGAAGACTTTGATCTCAAATCAAAGAGAGATACCCGATTTTAAGGTAATGTCTTCATTTGTGTTCTTTTGTTTATTTTGCTTCTACAACCCCCATAAACTATTTTTATTTATTTCTTTTGTAACAAATCCTGTATCTTAAATATTATAGGATGTTTTTATAAGATGGATTCAAGCTACACTTACACACACCTACATCTAATGGTTAAAGAACATACTGTTTCTAGGGATGGTGAATTTATGCCTCACGAACCGATGATTGTTAAATATTCTTTTAACAACCTCAAAGGTGGCCATTAATATTTCAATTTATTTATATATGATATATAATATGTTTATGTTTTACTTAAGCTTCTGTATTTTTTATTTATTTCATACCTTTATGGTTTCCATTATGGTTAAACGTGATATCTTAATTTTAAGAAGTGCGGACTACCGCCCCCAGAAAGTGATTTGATTCGTTAATACCATATGTGGTATGATTTAATGATATTATATATGATACCATACTGGAATTATAATACTATTATGTATAATTATGATTTAATTACATTAAATATGAAATAGAAATGGAAGTAGCGTTCATGCGTACGTACGGCTTACCATCTCCATGAATGGTGCATTTTATTTCTTACCTCTAAATGTTATGTAATATTATAAATGCATGTATAAAATGGATATATATTATATATATGATATCTACAAAATGAATATAAATCTGTATATAATATATATTTTACCACATGAACAACTTGTAATTATAATGAGTTTTTTTTGACTCAAGTAGCAATGATCTACAAAACGGCCATTATTAACTAAAATAATTGCATAGTGTTAATAGCATGGTAGTAAGTGATATAAAAGGAATAATGAACTTGAAAAAGGTTCTGAAGAAACTATAAATTAACTCAATTTTATTATTCTAGAGGTTAAATAAGGATCGAGTCAAGTCGGACCCAAGGTAAGGTATCCTACCCCTCTCATTCTTTTTAAGTAGACTCTTTTATGTCATTCCTTTTAAGCTCATCTTTCTTATGATTGGGATGTTATTTTATATTACTATTACTGTACTTTTTATGTTCATATGATGAGAGAAACTAGTTTCTCTTATCAATCCATTTTGGATGTTTTAATTGGCGCCGTTAATTTGGTGAAATTTCGTAAGGGGATTTTTATCTAACTTTGTGTTTTTGTGAGATTCATGATACATTTTACAATATTTCCTTTTTTAGTGGTGTTTGTACTATCCATTATTCAACTCTTTTTGTAACATACTTTCGTTTATGAGTATTTAAATCAATGTTGTATAGTCCTTCTTTCATGGGGTGTACGTTTCGAAAGTTACCCAAATCGGTAAGGAAACCTTTCACCCTCCTCTTTTTAAAAGACTTCTTTTGTTATGTCTTTAAATTTTCATCTTATTATGTGGGGATATGTTCTTATATATCATTATTACCATAAATTTTATGTCCACGTGATGATATACCCATTATCTCTCTCATCAATGCTTTTTCAAAATTTTGATGTGATGTCGTTAGGCTGTCAAGGGAACTTTTTAACCCAATTTCGATTTCTTTGGGTTCAACATGTTGTTATTTAATATGTCATACTTTGAATATGTGTGAATGAACTTTGATTATTTTACACTTAATATACACTTATATTTGGTGTATTTATATTATTCACACATAATTATGAGATTGATTTATCCTTAATTTAAGGATACCATCGTTATAATGGATTTCTTCTCAATTTACATTTCTATTGAGACTTCATTGTTGTTATGAACCAATTCACTCTTATATGGTGTATATACTATCCTTTGGAATATTATATCCTGAATACATTTATTCTCATTATATTATAAAGCATTTATTAAATGCTGTTCCTCAATTATTGTATTCAAGTGTCTCTCATTTTGTTAAAAACCCTTTAACTAAAATATTGTTTTAAATGTTTTAATGATTTATTCTTATAAATATTTCTCATTAATATCCATGTTTTCAAAATGGTATTAAGGATTTATTTATATGGATATTAATGGTTTAAAAATATATAAGCTTCAATGTGGTATGGGAAACTTTGATTTAAAAATATCTTTATTAAATATTTTAAATGGTTTTGAAAATGGTTTTTAGAATGGATTCATTTTTTCAATATCTTTAAATGTTATATTATCTTTCCTTTATGATTAAGTTATGTGCTATGATTATGTTATGGTTCTTGGGAATTATTATGAAGACGGGTGGTTCCATGATAAACTAAGGGAGGGTGAGCCCGATATATCTCTCCAATGTATTGGGTAACACGAAAGAGTTAAATGTTGAGGTTTCTCTGAAGAGATTTAGGGAATATACTGTGATGGGTATTCCAAAAGTAACCAAGAGGGTTACTCCCTACGTAAGAATGTTATGAATGCCTCAGGTTACCTTTATGTTTTATGATTTATATGATTTATTCATGATTTTATGAGGTATATTAATGTGCTTATGTTTTATGGGTAAATTATGATTTCATTCTTATGTATATATGTACTCATGTTTCCTTTCCATACGTTTTATAACCCTTACTGAGCTTTTAATTCTCATCCCAAGTTTTTGAAATGTTTTTCACAGGTCAATGGAATGGTACATGATATGATGATAGTGTCAAGGAAGTGTCAAGAAAGAATCCATGTTTTATTTTAAATATGTTTCCGTTGATGGGAAAAAACAAATTCTATCTTTTATGTAACCACTTTGTTTAAATTTGGAATGTAATTCATGATTTATGATCTAATTCTCTAAAACTATAAACATGAAAATATCCTCAATGTAAATTATACATTTAATTCAATATTAAGTAAGGTTTAAGGCTGGGGCCTTATATTTGGTATCAGAGGGAGGTTTAGATAACTTTAGAGGTTAAGTTATTCTCTAGGCAAAAGTGACATTACCATAATGGTTAGGATTTCAGAAAGAGTCCTAGTTTTAGATAAGGTGAATGAGTTATTATATCTTACTATTTATCTTTCTCATTAGTACATGATGGTTTTGTTGATATACTCGCACTGAAATTTCTGTTTTTAGTGAATGGATGGATCTAGCAGGCACCAAAGTGACAATAGGTTTGAAGGAAACTGTGGTGGTTCTCTGATTAAGAGACTAGATGAAATGGGGGATTCAATAGGGAAACTCATGGTTGTTCTAAACCAACTATAAATGAGTCATGATCAACCACTTGTACCTTGGTATGTTCTGTAATGCATCATGTACGAGATGAACAATCGATGTGAAATTTCAGGCAATAATTATAAAGGTAACCATTAGTGTTTATATGATCCTTACTTTTGAGGTAATTTTGGGTTATTATATATTATAATGGAAAATGAAAGGCATGAGATAAAATTGAGGTTAAAATATGAAATGATTATTTTTGAATATTTTATCTTGTTTTGGGAAATGTTATAAGAATTATATAGTTTTGGAAAAAGGACAACACGCAGACCATGTGACAACCTGTCGCGTCGTACAAAGATGCGGGAATCGAACCCACAACCAAAGTGCGACTGGTATTTATCGCCTACAACTGGACTACATGAAGTCCCTGGTTAGTTTGAGTAATTCATTTTAGTTAGATGATTTTATGAATCAAGAGTAAGTTTATTTTGGGTTATCTATGGAAATGATTAACCTATCATGGAGGATATGTGATTAGGTTAATTACATTTCAATATGAGAATTTAAGAGCAAGTGATGTTATTTGGAGATAAATGTTAATTTGTACCTTAGAAGACTATGTGATTAAATCCTTCAAATATTTGGGTTTCAATCTTAATTTGGTTTACTTTGAATAATTTTATGGACACTTTTTTATCGAATGGTCTTCGATGAACTTTGGGTTTTTTTGACAAATTTTGGAGATTAAGAATAGATTTTCTTTTTATAAAGGATTATACTTTTGTGGATTATTTGATCTCATAATAACAATTTTGGATTTGGATTTTTTCTAAAGACATGGGAAATATATAGTTATATTTTTTGGATTAGGTGATTCTCAATAAGGTGATTATAGTACTCTTAATGTGAACAAGCCTTCCTAAATACTCGTCTTTTGGAGAAAATATGAGTTTGATTAAAGAATATAGTAAAAGTTGAAAGTATACGTGACAAGTAATTATGTTTAATTATTATTTAGTTAAGCTCAAAAAATAAATTCCCCAATGAAGAGTAACTTAAAACAGAAATGTTTTCTGTTAACTTTTCCTATTGGGTAATCGAATACCTTTTAACCCATCACAGGTTTGTGATTTTCTTATGGTTAACTTTCACCTAGACATTTTTACTATCACCCTCCATCAGAACATGACCCTTTGTTTTTTCCTCCATGTCCATATTTTCATACTTGGAATCCTAGTATGGGTTAACAAGGATGACATTTTTACTTCTCTTTCTTTATTTTACAGTGATTGTTTTACTGACACTTTTTCCGATTTGGGATTTTCAATGAAGTTTTCAAGCCCAATTTAAAAATTGCGAGGATGCAATTCCCAAAAGGGGGGAAGGATGTAACACCCCAGGTAAATAAAGAATATGAAATTATCACATTTATCCATAGTTGTGAATAAAATATTTATATTACTTTAAAGGGGACGCTATGCTCGATGGCGTACCCAATACGCAACAACGAGTTTCTTAGGAATCTTACGTTGCACTCAAATAATAAAATAATATTATTTTAATTTGTAGTTAATGCCTAGCTATTGTAATGGTGGGAATGAATATAACTAACTAAAAAATGTTTATATATGTTTGTAAAATATTTTTACTTTTTACAATAAAGGTTAGAGGATTAAAATTTATAATGAATCCAATTTTAAGCGTAAACATTCTAATATTCTTTAAAAGGTCGATTAACCGCCTTTTGATGGAGAACCTATTTTAAATCCACTTTTTTAAAATTTTATGTGTTATATTTTAAAAAATAATATTTTTTTTATAATCGCGACATCAAAATTTACTTTGTGTAAATTTTTGGTATTTTTCCGATAAAGTTGATTTTTAATGAATAGTTAAAAATGTTGTATTTTAATTCAAAACCCCTTTTAATTGTAATTTATTTATATGATTATAATATCTTTTGAATTGGGTTTAAAGTGAAATTAGAATATATTTTGACCATTTAATCCAAAAGTGGTTGTTGGAATTAATTTCATCTTGAAATTGGACTTAAACTACTGTCAATCTTTTGATACTTATTATTTCATAAAAACATGCTATTTTCTCTGACAGCGCGAATTAATTACTAAATTAATTAATGTAACTTATATGTTTTTAATTTTGTAAAATAGACATCATTTTTAAATCAGAATATCAAATATAGTTTAGGGTGAATTTTTTGAATTTTTCTGGAAAACTTCAATTTTGGATGAATAGTGAAACCACTAAGTGGTACTTAAAAAACTGATTTTTTCATTTAAATGAAATTTTACCACAACTGTGTTTTGAATTTCAAAAATCCGACATATATGGTTTTCATTAAGAAGTAAAATGTGGTTCAATTGGATTAATTTTTTTGGTGAATAGTAACTTTTAAGTTTTAATCGCGATTAGAGGTAATTAGTGTAGTTTAAGGTACAAATAATGTTTTAATAATATGAAATGACCTAGACACATGTCCTACCCTCATTGGCTGATTAATGGCCGACCAAGACAATCCATGGGTCAACTTGGGGACCCCATAGAGCCACATTGGTTGGAAAAAGACATAAATTCCTTTTTATTTAATGATAAAATGAAAATGTCACAAACATGTGTTGTTTTACTAAAACAATTTTTATATGGGGTTATATAAGTCATATCTTTGACTATAAATATTGATTAAAAATATAAAAAGATTTCCTAAATCATGATATTTTTTTTATAATTTTTAGACATTATATAAAATAATTTATTTATGACACCGTGATGATGCTGTGATTACCTCAAAAATGAACGATTTAAATAAAATGAAAAATAGGGTGAAATATAAGTCTTATGCTTGTAGAAAACCTATTGTATGGGTGGATTTCGAAACCTTATCACCTTATCCTCGCAATACAGCAATGTGGGAACTTTAAAATCCGAAACTCATTTGAAAATAAAGTAACATTTTGTAACTTTCCAAGAGTGCCCCTCCTCTCCTCTTATAAAAGGCCCGCACCCCTACCACCTTACCCACACCTCTCAAGCCTTTAGCTCAAGGAAACCATACTCATTTTGTCTCTCAACATCCATCTATTACTCAAAGAATCCTCACATTGGGCAGAAGTCTTCCCAAGGAAGCCTTTGATCTCAAATCGAAGAGAGATACCTGATTTTAAGGTAATGCCTTCACTTGTGTTTTTTTGTTTTATATTGCTTCTCCCACACCCACTAAACTCTTTTTATTCATTTATTTTGTAACAACTACAGTATCTTAAATATACTAGGTTGTTATTATACGAATGATTCGAGCTACACTAACACACACCTACATCTAATGGTTATAGTACATACTGTTTCTGTGGATGGTGAATTTCTGCTTCACGAAACGATGATTGTTCAATATTATTTTAACACCCTCAATGGTGGCCATTAATATGTCACTATATTTATATATGATATATAATATTTTTATGTTTTACTTAAGCTTCTGTATTTTTCATTTATTTCATACCTTTATGGTTTCCATTATGTTTAAACGCGATATCTTCATTTTAGGAAGTGCGGACTACCGCCCCCTCAAAGTGATTTTATTTGTTAATACCATATGTGGTAAGATTTTATGATATTATATATGATACCATACTGGAATTATAATACTATTATGTATAATTATGTTTTAATTACATTAAATAAGAAATAGAAATGGATGTAGCATTCATGCGTACGTACGGCTTACCGTCTCCATGAATGGTGGATTTCATTTCTTACCTCTAAATGTCATGTAATATTATAAATGCATTTATATAATGGATATATATGATATATATGATATCTACATAATTAATATAATTTTGGATATAATATATATTTTACCACATGAACAACTTGTAATTATAAAAAGTTTATTTTTGACTCAAGTAGCAATGATCTACCAAACGACCATTATTAACTTAAATAATTACATAGTGTTCATAGCATGGTAGTAAGTGATATAAATAGAATAATGAACTTGAAAAAGGTTCTCATGAAAGTAGAAATTTACTCAATTTTATTATTCAGGAGGTTAAAGAACGATTGAGTCAAGTCGGACCCGAGGTAAGGGATCCTACCCCTCTCTTTCTTTTTAAGTACACTCTTTTATGTCATTCCTTTGAAGCCCACCTTTCTTATGATTGGGATGTTCTTTTATATTACTCTTACTGTAGTTTTTATTTTCATATGATGAGAGACCCTATTTTCTCTCATCAATCCATTTTAGAAGTTTTAATTGGCGCCGTTAGGCTGCCGAAATTTCGTAAGGGGCTTTTTATATCACTTTGTGTTTTCGTGAGATTCATGCTATATTTTCCAATATTTCCTTTTTAGTGGTGTATGTACTATCCATTATTCTAATATTTGTGTAACATACTTTCGTTTATTAGTATTTACATCAATTTTTTATATTCCTTTCATGGGGTGTACGTTTCGAAAGTTACCCAAATCAGTAAGGGAACCTTTCACCCTCCTCTTTTTAAAAAACTTATTTTGTTATGTCTTTTAATTTTCATCTTATTATGTGGGGATATGTTCTTATATATCCTTATTGCCATAAATTTTATGTCTATGTGATGAGATACCCTTTATCTCTCTCATCAACTCTTTTTCTAAAATTTGATGTGATGTCGTTAGGCTGTTAAGGGAACTTCTTAACCCAATTTCGATATCTTTGGGTTCAACATGTAGTTATTGAATATGTCATCCATTGAATATGTGTGAATTACATTTGATTATTTTATACTTAATATCCACTTGTATTGGGTGTATTTATATTTTTCACACATAATTATGAGATTGATTTATCCTTAATTTAAGGATACCATCTTTATAATGGATTTCATCTCAATTTACATTTCCATTGAGACATCATTGTTGTTATGAACCAATTCACTCTTATATGGAGTATATACTGTCCTTTGGAATATTATATCATGAATACCTTTATTCTCATGATATTATAAAGTTTTTATTAAATGATATTCCTCAATTATTGTATTCAAGTGTCTCTCATTTTGTTAAAAACCTTTTAACTAAAATATCATTTTAAATGTTTTAATGATTTATTCTTATAAATATTTCTCATTAATATCCATGTTTTCAAAATGGTTTTAAGGATTTATTTATATGGATATTAATGGTTTAAAATTTTAAAAGCTTCAATGTGGTATGGGACACATTGATTTAAATATCTCTTTATTCAATGTTATAAATGGTTTTGAAATTTTTTTTTAGAATGGATTCATTTTTTCAATATCTTAAAATTTTATATTATCTTTCCTCTATGAATAATTTATGTGCTATGATAATGTTATGGTTCTTGGGAATTTTTATGAATACGGGTGGTTCCATGATAAAATAAGGGCGGAAGAGCCCGATATAGCTCTCCAATGCATTGGGTAACGCGAAGGAGTTAAACGTTAAGGTTTATCTGAAGAGATTTAGGGAATATATTGTGATGGGTATTCCAAAAGTTACCAAGTGGGTTACTCCCTACGTAAGAATGTTATGAATGCCTCATGTTACCTTTATGTATTATGATTTCTGTGATTTATTTATTATTTTATGAGGTATGTTAAAGTGCTTATGTTATATGGGTAAAGTATGATTTCATTCTTATGTATATATGTACTCATGTTTCCTTTCCATACTTTTTATAACCCTTACCAAGCTTTTTATGCTCATCCCATGTTTTTTAAATGGATTTCACATGTCAAGGGAATGGTACATGATATGATGATAGTGTCAAGGAATTGTCAAGAAATAATCCATATTTTATTTTAAATATGATTACGTTGATTGAAAAAATGAATTCTATATTTTATGTAACCACTATGTTTAAATGTGGAATATAATTCATGATTTATGTTCTAATTCTCTAAAACTCTAAACCTGAAATGATCCTCAATGTGAATTATTCATTTAATTCAGTATTAAGTAAGTTTTAAGGCTGGAGCCTTATACAACCCATTGATGATCCACACAATAGTCTCACTCTGAGGTGTATCCCAAGATAACGGTTCATCAACCACCAAGGTGTCAATTTTGACACCCTTTATATAGATTCTAGGTCCCAAAAGTTGGATATATATAATCTAGAATCAATCCATTGAGATATTGATTTATGAATGGTTCTCTTAGTCTATATATTTGTTCATTCTCATTTGTTCCTTGTTCTCTTCCTCAGACACTATGTGCACATGAAAGTCATTGATGATGAAAATTTAAAACATGTATACTTATGAAAAAAACATCACATTCATGAGTCCCATGAACAAAGGTGGAAATATTATTCACAATGATTGGAATCATCATATACTCATTAAAATTATAGATATATCAAAATTCAATCTTCTATATATCCCCAAATCATATTCAAATCTATAAATAACCTAAACTGAGGACAATATAAAGAACCATATTTCCCCTACCAAATCATTGAATAGATATTTGGTCCTCATGTGTGGATACATAATTTTTATGACCACCTAGTTAAAGTGAAATTAATTAAAAATGGCATTATCTTCATATCTTCCTCCTTTGCAAACAACACTGGGGATGCCCATGTTGACACACTAGGTCTAATAAATTCCTTTATTTGTATGTCCTATATATTATAACATCATCTCATGATGATATATAAGATCAATAAAACATGTTAGACTATATATTGGGCCATTCACTAGGTTAATTTCGATGATGAATTCTGTCACTTGGTTGAGAGGTGAACCTGAAACATCCTCAAGAATTATATCCTTGTTTTCTTCCACCATAATAGATAATTGATATCCCATATAATTTAATAATCCACTTGTAATAATAGAAAACAGATAATTAATCAGCTATAAACTCTTAAATATGATCTTATACTATTCCATAAGTACTTACTTCCCTCCCACAAATAACTACTTGATAGTGTCTCCCTAGACATACCATATCTAACAAAAAAAATACTTAGTAAGAGAATCCACAACAGATTAACACTCCATAACAATGTGATGGTATAAAGACACGTTGATACTATAACATGATTACATAATAATCTCTCCCCTATATGTATCAGGTCACACTATTTGTAGAATTATTTGGTCTATAAATACCCTTAGGAAAGAGTCTCTATGAGAAAGTGACAAGCCATGGACTCAATGGAAAAATCTAGGTGTCAGACAACAGAAATGAAAATAAAAGAGTTCCTCATATAAATTACTATCTAAAGTATAGAATATTTTCATAATTCACAGATAATACCAAAAATAATCCCTAGAACGATTAGGTCATTGGCCTCTAGGGCCCGTATTTTTTCTCATCCCAGACCAATATCTCTTTGAGTTTAGAGTGGACCACATTGGGATGCTGGAGGAAAGTATTCAAACTATTTACCACCTATTGGTCATGTTCGTTCTCTTATTCATGTATTCTTCCCTATATGATTCTCTACTCCTATAACTATATCTAAATATGTGGTCAATCAACTATCTCTCAATTAGATGCAAATATGGATATGAAAACCAGCATCAGATATCCTCGACCGTCAAAATAGAAAAAATTCATCTATCTCAGATAACCAAAACCATCATGAGAGCCCTAAAAGATAAACCATCTATCCTAGGATCATTTTTCGAAGAAACACACATGCCAACATCATTGTGTCTGTCAATCATTACTAGCTAATGTGGTCTCAACTTTTGTTTTCCCACTACTAGTAACAACATGTACTATTTTCTATCATAGCATTATTTCATTCACAATATAATTATCAAGAACCACAATATTCGTATTAATGAAAATGGTTATCAGAATATCCATTATTTCATAGTTTATTTGTACCTTGAAGTTATCCACTCATAAGAAAATTTCTAAAAATACTTCATGAGAGTATCATAAGATTTTTATGGAACATCATTAATAAATTTCCAAAATCAAACGATCCTTATGATGATTTAAAAGATATTGGAAACTGACCACTCAAAACAATGTGGGATTGAACTACAACATTAATAGAGACATTAACTGTTACCATGAGAGTAGTATTCCATTTTTATTTTCAGTCAACAGACTCTGCAATATCCTTCTCAATCCATAAAGAATACTCACTACAAGGACAACCCTCTCATATTGGGGTGTCTTCATGGGGTTAAAAACACGTGTAACTATTTCTATCTAATACTCATCTTCTAGGGTGTATTGATCCCCACAAAACCAGGGTGGAAAAGAACTATTAATCAAATAGAGTTTTTTCATACTATTCACCTCTTCAACAAATTTATTTGGTGCATTAACCCACTAAACTAGAGGGTGAAACTATAAAAAACTACAATAGGTACCACATCACATGATGTAATACACATAAAAGAATTTTCACTAGGTGAATAAAACTCATAATCCTTAAATTTAATCTTGGACGGAAATCCTCCAAGAATAACCATGATATAATATTAAGATTTACCATTGTAAATTCATATATATGGGGAGATGAAATTAACATGGGTTTTAAAATCACTATGAATTACTATTTTATGAATGGTCCATTTTTCTCCCTATAATTAGTTCATACAGCATCCACGTACATATGTAGGTTATCTTATTCAAGGTAAATAGATAAAAAAATCACCTAACCAATACTGGAGTTACATGAAAGTTACACAAAAAAAGAAACATTTTAAAAATATTTCCCAAGATCCCAAACCAATCTCATACATAAAAATATCAAGCTCTGATCCTAGCTTGTAAACCATATTTTTTACCACTATGCCAGGACCCAAACCACTATTGTCTACATGGATAGAGACTAACATATTGGGACACCCCATGGCCACAACCAATAGGATGAGGGATTCTAACCATAACTTCGTAGGCATAACACACACATGGGATGCCTTAACCTATTGTACAAATACAAAAACTCATGAACACATACTAACATTCACCTTTTGTATGATAAAAAATGTTACCATTGTTCATGCATAACAAATATACCACATCAATGTACAAAAAATTACTATATTGCCTATAAGGACCATGATATGAAACTAGAACTGATAAACTAGTCCAAACTACAAATAAATATAAACTTCAATATCATTCAGAGTGCGATTTATTAGACCCTCCATATTTTCTTTGATCTGGAGGATCTGGAAAAATTGCCTACCCACAACTGATGCTCTCAAGAGGGATATGTTTCAGATGGACTGTATGTGCTCTTTGTGTAACATTGATGAGAACTCTGTTCCACATATTTTTTGGGCTGTTCTCAAGCAAAACAACTATGGGCATACCTTAGTTATTTGTTTGATGTGGATATTAACACCTACAGACTAGTCATACAATTGTTATCTACTACCTCTGATAGCAGATTTAGTAAATAGAATTATAATCTGTTCTTGGACGCTATTGCTGCTACTATTGAAGTACTTTTAGAAGCCCAGAATGAGGCTGTTTTCACTGGTGTTCGCCCCAAAATTCCACATGGAATGATGGAGATTCATAGAGATGTGTATTCTTCTTCTCTTATGTAGGATGGCGCAATGTCTAATACAATTGTGTATCTTCATATTCTACGAACGCTAGGTGTTTCTCAGCAGCCACACAAGCCTCAAATGCTAATGTATATCCGATGGATCCCACCCATCGGACCTTGCCTCATGGTGAATGTTGATGGGGCTGCGTTGGGTGCCCCAGGCCCATCAGGTTGTATAGGTGTGTTCCAAAACTATCGTGGGTTTGTTAATGGATGCTTACACCACAGCGTTGGAATTGGTACTGCTTTTGAAGATGAACTTTGGGCAATGATCTATGCCATCAGGTACGCTGTCCGTTTTAATTGGAACCATATATGGATTGAATCTGATTCTCAAACCGTGGTTCATGCCTCAAGAACCAAGACGCACCAGGTACCTTGGTGTGTGCTGCCGCAGTGGGTTGGTTTCCTTAGTGAGATTGCTTGAATGCGGATGGATGTTTCACATGTCTACTGTGAGGCTAATCGGGAGGCGGATGCATTGGCAAAGCGGACACTCATTGATACTGGAGTGATGTGGTCTTTCATGACCCCAGATTATTGTGCCTCACTGGTGGAGGTAGATAGGTGTGGGGTTATGAACACTTTTTTATGTAGTATTCTCTTATATGCTTGACTCTTTTCATTTTATTTATTTAATTTTACTAGGACCGACTTTCACCAGCTTCTGGCTTTTCTGGTTCATGTGTGGTTGATTACCATGTAAAAATTAGTATAAAAATACCTAGTACAACACCTTGTTATCACTAAACATAAAGACTCAAAAGACTAGTTAGCTCATCGCAATGGTACTTCAATAATGAAATGTGACATATAAATAATAACAAAATACTAGATATAGTAATGAAATACTAAAAACGTAAATGATACCTCAAATATAATTTTTGTTATCAAATTATTCTCAAGCCTTCATGGTATTTATCACGAAGGAGATCACACTCTATGTTCTCTTCTATATTAGATGGTTCTCATATAATAGGACATGTTTATTATCCCCTATAAATAAAATCTACATAACACTTTATAGATAT
Organism: Viscum album; assembly: GCA_963277665.1. Taxonomy (NCBI): domain Eukaryota; kingdom Viridiplantae; phylum Streptophyta; class Magnoliopsida; order Santalales; family Viscaceae; genus Viscum; species Viscum album. The sequence goes on from OY728158.1 coordinate 215,475,003, forward strand.
CAATAAAAACATAGGAGTTCACACCGTGTTCTTATTGGTTACATATCAAACCCTATCTGGAAGTACCCTCTATATCAGGGGTTATACTTGGGAATAATATGATTATGAGGATTCCTCAATCACCATAATTGTAAAATGATACATTAGAGTATCACAACCTATGCATCACTAAAGTATTCATGAAAACTCATTCCCTAGATGAATAGTGTATGGGATAACAATCGAATTCTAATGATATATTTCAACACTATATCCTAATAAGGATAGAAAAAGAGATATAGTCTAACTAATACCAGTCTACTTTCCTGAAATTGAATCCCTCAAACTACAGTAGATGTATTATATGGATTATAAAGGAAGTACACAATGTGTCTCTATATGTTTGTAATGACTCATGAATCTCTAACCCACATGTAACATATTTTTCAAAATACACAATGAGTTATTATATATATGTATAATGTCTATATACATTGATTTGGAAATTAATGTGTATCTTTCATGAGTCTATGTACTCTTTCCACAACCCATGTATGTTTCGTAATTCTTATGTAGCTACACGTATCGATGTATCATGCTAGGTATGTATACTCTGATTGTTTATAATGTGTCTACCAATTTCTGTTCCCATGTACACTAATGGTACATATCAATTTTCCAATATTGGGTAACAAAAAGAGACACCTATCACCTATTGTATCGTATTTTTCTCTACTTGTAAACTATATCCCCACAGATTAGGTAAAACATGGAATGTGTTTTTCTGATGTTTACTCCATGTAGTTCAGAATTTCAACGAAACTCAAAAAATTATTTATGATTCTCCCAGGATCCATCAAAAAATAATTTCCACAAAAATATACACAGATAAAAATAGTTATTGGTCGTTTAACACCTTTCAATAATTAGTGACTAGGTTCTAGTCATTCCATCATTTGAGAATTTGATTCCAATTGCATTAGGCTACTAACCACATGCCAATCTACAAAATAGCATCCCAATATCTGACCAACATCAACGTTTTAATGTCTACCACGATCATCATATCTCAATATCTCTATTGATTTTCCACCTGATCCCATTGAATGAATAACTTCTTCCCTAGAATTATTTTATAGAGATTAATTAACTATAATTCATTGAACTCCCAACTAATTAAATATCAATGATGAATATTTATATAATGGTGATAAATATGTTAAAAATACCATTGGAATGAAAATTTTCTTATTTTTATATTTTCCATTTTTTGTTTTTTATGAATGAAATATTATGTAACAAAATAAAATGACACTAATTACACAAATCCCATGCTGACAATCCTTCACCCATAAAGCATGTCAAAACAACAAATCAATCTTCTTTGGTAGTTGATGATGATTATTCATTGGATAATGAAACATGGAATAATCAAGTGAAATATTATTTTTACTATATTTTTATATCTATATATAATGAATAATAGTCACATGTCACAAACATTATCATGATCTACTAACTCTATTGGAGTAAAATATTATAGTGGTACTTATCCAATGGCCTAAAATCAATTATTTCCATGAAACTCTCCTCCAAGGATCAACCCGAATACTCTAGGGTTATGTGGATAACCCTAACATTGAACCATATTAATGTTTATATAGTTTGAATATAGGTCATGGGTTAATGATTTAATTAAAAATACTCCAATGAACACTTTTTTACTAGACACCAGCTATTAAAAAAACTATGTCAATGTGATGTAATATTTTTAATATTTTCATTTTATCAACAAGAAGGCACAATAGGCCTCATAAGCACTCACTATATCAACTTCTAGCATTGAACATATTATTTCAAATATTCTAAGTCATCATAGGGAAAACATAGGGGTTAATGTTTATATAGATTAAATTATTAAAAATTCATAAACCATAATATTTAATTTGAATAATCTTATATATAAATCCGAACTATTTTATAGTATCTTAGAATTCCTTGGAGTGATAGGATTCTAGAAAAATAATCTATATTAGGTGAATTAATTATTTTACACACCATAATCTTATTCTTTCAATAATTACTGATTTGTTTTTACTATTTATACCCTTCCGTTTTGATAGGGAAGTATTTTATCATCAAATATATAGGTAAATTTGGGATGGAAATGTATTTCTACCATAAAAGATAAAAAAAATATATGTAATCTCCCTATTAATTTATTTTCAAAAAGAATCATAATAATGGATGAATATACATGGAATAATATGGTCATCCTGATGGAGACATAACATCAATTTGATTAATATTATCATCATTCTATGTGAAAAATAGAGAATCCCATATATGAATTACATTAAGTGAAGAGGTCACAATCCCACATTATAGAATACAAATATCACAATGGATGTTAAAATGATGTTATAAAAATGATGATCATAAACCCTCATTAAGGCATAGTCTCTTATTAAAATTCATGATATAGACTGTGTATTCTTATTAGTGTGGGAATGAAGGCATGTGTAACCTCTTATATGATCTAGAGTTGTTTGTGTACGATCTGTTAGGGTTTAAGATGATAGATAGTATAATTTAATTCCTTACGTAAATATTATATAGAAAATAACTCTATTGTAGAGATTAGTTTTCTAAAGTGATATATGGTAGTGGGTAATGTATATGGGTCACTGTTATGTGTTCAATATATTTACCATTATATATTGTTATAATAATAGGAACCCCACCAATGAAATATTTTTTGTGTTAAATCTATGGATTTGGGGATGTATCACATGATTTTGTTTCATAACTTGTAGTAAGATTAACATTTTATTCAAAATGGTTTCAGGTGTTGTGTCAAGGGAATAAATGTCTTATGTGAGGAATTGAACCCACACTAACCATAGTTCATAATGGGATAGAGTTGATATATTTTTTATGGAGTAGGATTCCCCATTATTAGGTGGGGTTATACAGAGTTCTCATGAGAGAATATGCCTTCAAATATGAATGATGTTCATGCCGTAGTGTGGTGCCTATACACAACAATTACATGTAAACACAATACTAGGGGACCATCAATTTTGTTCCTTTTTTAAGAAAATATTTTTTATGTTGGAATTTATGTTGTTAAACTGATCTTCATTAGGAAGTACATAAATCTATTTTTAGTATAAAAATATTAGGAAAACCCCAAGTGAAACAAGGTAAATATTTTCTAACAAAGGGATATCAATAAAATATTTGATTAATCTGTTGATTCTATGGTTTGTTCCATATTCTTGGGATTTGTTGATTACAAATTGTGAGTATATAGGTGTTTTGATATGATAATATTAATAATGAAAATCAGTTTTATGCTCAAAAAAACCATCATTTTTGTCGAAACAGTTATTCCATTTGATATGATCATCATATGGATGAATAGACATCACGACTGAGTTGAGAACATAACATTTAAAATTTCCATAAATTATATTCCATTAACATTTTAATCATCATGTGTGTGAAATATATATTTGAATTAATATATTATTTATTTATTTATTATTATTAATTTTGTTAAAATTAAATTATTGAAAATCCATTTGATATATTATATTTAATTCATTCTATAGAGTATCTCTAGAAATATCCTCTATAATATTCAGAACAAATTACGTTCAATGTGTTTTCATCTATGAGAGTAATGCCAATATAATAAATGAATAATAAAATGGAAAATAATGAATTCCATTTTTTTAAAAGGTATTGAAGGGAAAAACCTCATTCTAGGACCACACGACCTTCATTTAATAATGAGATTGAGGAACATGCTCTTGTAACAGTAACTACATATTTTAATGATTCAAAATTAATAGATCATATAAAAACATCATCATTCTATGGAAATCATAATAAAGGATATGCATGATAGAAACAAATTTTAGTTGTTGCTGATCTTTTAATTCCTTGAGTTATGTGATACCCAGACCTGGACATTTTCACATAATAATATAGGGATTGGTGTTCGATGAAAAATAATACTCATCCAAAAAATTTTAATCACAAAAAACAACATGATATGTGATTTATAAAATTTGATAGTATCATGTTATGAGACAGGAGATCCATTATATTAAGTAACCCTCTTGTTTTTATTTATGAACTCACAACAACCCATTATACATAGTCAGCTAAATCTGATAGGATCATGTGATGGGATTGAGATAGTACCTCTACATTATAACTAATTTTTTCATTTTTTATCTTGAACAACAATCGAGGCATAATTGAAGAAATGTGACATCAATTAAGTGGGTCATACTAGATAATGACAGCTTATGTGGGTGACTTCGACCACCTCAATACCATGTTTGTGGCTCATCAAATATGTGATTTGGCACAAATGTAGACATATAATGGATATAAAACAAATAGAATAATAATTAATGTGGACACCCAAAAATAGTTTAATGATAATTCACAAGAGAAAAAAGGCATTTTAAATGATATTTAAGTATCCAATAAAAAAATTTATCTAACAATGAGGGATTCAAACTTGTAATATGTGCGTACATTGATCATGTTCATAAAAAAATTATGTTTCACATGGCCACAAGATTATATAGTAAACTATAGAACATTTAATGACCTAACAATCAAGTGAATTCATAATGAAATATTAGTCACATGACCACATAATTACCCCTTTTTTATATTATCTTATCACACAATAACCTAACCTAAAATTGGATTATTTTCCACAAATCCCTCTTTTATTTATCATAACAAATCACCTTTTATCCTCCATTACACCTTACGACCATTCGACATCCCAATAATTTCATTATCTCATTAAATTCATGGGTTAAATAAAATACTATCTAAATTATACAAATCATTCATACATAAAATATTCACCCAATAAAATAATTTATATATCATTTTGTTAATATTAACTACGTAGAATATAATTTCCATTATAATGATTTTATGTTGTACTTATTTTCAATGACTTTACCAAATGTATATTATCATAATTCCCTTGCATGTATATTTTTATATCATTCCATTACACATGGATATATTCCTCATGGATTCTATAAAGTCCATATGATGTTATCATCAAATTCCCCAGTATATATATTTTTCATTACCATATTCCATGGGAAATCACATAACTTTTCTCTAGATCCTTATTATCTATGAGACACATATTACTCTACTTTGAAATGATATACCAATAAGGTGATCCCCTATCTCTAAATATATATATTACAATACATAAAAACTCTTGTTTCTCATAGAGAATCAGATTCACATTGTCTAAGATGTCATGGTTAGTCATTTTAAGGATAAATTACCATATAGAGAATCCCATCTATGTGAAATTTTACTTTATAGTAATCAACCATTTCACATGATGTTAAATTGCAAAAAATTGAACTATAAAGAATTTGATTCCTATATTTATTGGAAACATAAGACATCCGATTTATGTTAAATACCCTTACCATTTTTCTAATTATAATTTTTTATCACTAAGTGGATGAGGAATGAATGAACACTTTAAAATAACATCCTAGATGTACCTTACAATTCATCTGGAACTCAAATTCCCTATCTTTGATCATAATGTATCTCATATTTCATAGACAGATAATGTCTCATGTGGGATTAGATATGTGCAATGATAATTCCTTTAGTATAATTTATATTCCTCAATTAAAAAACTATATGTTATGTGTATGAACCAATTATATACCTCACTCCTTCAAAGATACAAAATCCAAATCGGCAATATCAGGGAATACAACTATGTGTATTCAATGCGGACCCTATGGTGTTGTATCTAATACTAAAAAATGTAATTTATATCAAATTTTTTTGGAATTTTATTCCATCCATTATAGTATAAAATGGAAAATAATCAAAGGCTATCTACCCTTACCTAATATTTTCATTCTCTCATATATTCCCTCGAATACTAAATATGAACTATGTGGAAAACATACAAACCAAATTTTAATAAACTGCAAAGTATATTCCTCCCGCATTACAAAAAACATGGTCATTAATATGGTCATAATTGAAACCTACCAATGTTTGACAATTTATATTTCATACTAACTATATTGTATTGTGGAAATTCGGGCTGAAACCATAGGGAAGACAATTTATCATAATTCTCAAAAAAAATCCTTTACACAAAGTGGATGTATTTTCTTTTTTAAATTTATTCATTTTTTATATTTTGATAAAATATAGTAATGATTTGATAGTTTTTTAGAACTAAAATTTAAACTGGAGTGATGATGAAGCTATTTAAATAATTGTGAAAAAATTAGCAACTGAGATTGAGAATATAATCGAAAAATGGTGACCGTGATTTCTAAATCCACGTTTTGAATATTGATATTATCTTCAATGAAATATTAATTCTATCAAGCCTCAATAAATTATTGAAAAATATCCTATATTAGTATATTTAACAAACAAAATATTTAATCTTAGAGATCACCATTCCATTACTTTCTAACATTGAAGATTGTTTATGGAAAAAATTTGAATAAAACACACCGGAAAATTTCAATTTTTTGAAATTAATTTTTGGATAAAAGCACTCAAAATCAATATCATCATTTCATAGAGATGTTTTAAGTATTTTTTAATAGTTGAAGAATAGGTTAGTGAATTCTAAATTGATCATGATGATCCATTTTGAAATCATTGTAATGATGATACATGTAAATAAAAGAATTAACCAATTGAATTAAAAATCCCCAAATAATGTTGTTTACCATGAAATCATATAAAAAAAATTAAATAGTAATTTCATGAAAAAGGTGGATGAACAATGAATAGTAGATAAAATCTCCATTTAAAAAAATTGAGGAAGTGTTCATTTTCATCTTGTAGCTCCAGGCCTCCGGGAATTATCCAACTCCTTTTACTTCTTCTCTCTCGAGTCTCTAAGAAAGTCTCTAAAACGTTATTGAAATAATGGTCGAATGAATGATATATAGAAAAAATAGATAAAGTCATGCTTTATAAATTCCCTCATATTACTCCTTATAAGTCAAACATAGCAAACAACGATATAGTATTGTGTTTTCTTTTACATAGTCCATGTTCATTAATCAACTGCAAGACACATCACTCTAGCAACTCTTAATAACATGTTTCTTATCAGTTGATGATCATGAATTTGGAAAACAAATTTATCCAGTTTCAAATCAATATATTAAACATCACAAGATTAATAAATAAAGTTCTATAACATAAAAATGAATAAAATTATGATTATTATTCAAAAGATAATAAAAATCTTTATAATGAAAATTAATAATTTTTTTACTATTATATATAATAATCCTGTTAATAAATTTTTTAATATTAATTTTATTTAATATTATTATTATTGTGATTATAAATAATTTAATTTGAATTTTTTTTAATAATAATAATTATTAGTGTTATAATAATTTTTAATTTAATTTAATGTTATTTATTTAATAGATTGTAATATTTTATTTTACAAATTAATTTTATTAATTATTAATTATTATTTTATAATGATTATTTTTATTTAGTCTTACAATTTTAATAGTATACTTTTTTTATTTCCCCCACACTTATCCCCCATGCGATAGGGGGTACATCCTCCTAAATATGAGGGCTCAACATCTTCATCCTCTTATGGATCTTCCTGCAAATATATGATGGCATACCATACTAGTGGTTCCTATATATTTATCCCTCTCAATGAAATAGACATGTTGTCTCCCCAATAGTGGTTCTCATTCTTCTATGTTAGTGACTAGTTTAATGGTGGGAAAGGGTTCAACTCGTGGTCTCCACAGATGGATTGGAATCAGATTTTGGCCTAGCATGTGTACATGATTCTAGTAAATGGATTCCTCAAATCTAGAGAATATTGTCGAAGATAGTATTATAGTAGCTGGCTCATCTTTAATGATGATGGGTCCAAAAGTAATGGTGTGCTTATCTTAGATGATGGATATGAGTTTGGCTTATGTTGGTTGCCTGAGGTGAGCTTTTTGATCTAAATAAGTATATGTTGTATTGAGAAGATATAGGTGTCCTTTGTCTCAGTCATGAGCATTGGAGGTGGCATCAAAGCTTGTTTGGAAGAGGTAATCTCGATCTGTGAGGTAACAATAACTTATTGGATAGAGAAAAGATGTATGTGTTGTGATAGGAGGAAAAGGTTGAGAAATAGTGGGTTGTTTCTAGCGGTGTCTCTATAATGAAGAAAATTTCTATGTGATGAAGGGATAATGGGATCGATGAGGATTGGTGGTGATCCACAGAGGTGCTCTTGGATGTGTCTCATGTTTAATTCCAATGGTGATAAGCTTGTGGAGTAGCAGCGTGAGGAGTCACCATTTTAGTTGGAAATGTCTCATTTGGAGGGGGTTCCCAAATCCAATAGTGAGGAATTGGGACTCACTGTTCGATAGGGAATCACTGTTTGAATTACCTAATGGTGAGTGGTGTTTTTTTAGAAAACAATGAAGACCAAAAAATTAACCTACTGATGACTAAATTCATAATATTAAAACTAAAAAATGGATTAAAATATAAAAATTAATTAAAATAAAAAATAATCAAATAAATTATAAATTAAAACATTAATAAATTAATTAATTAGAATGAGATCAAATCTAGATCAATATAAATTTAATGTAAAAGAATATATAATAAATTCAAAACATAATACTTACAATTAAATAGTAAACAAAATTTAACACCATTCATACATTTCAAATCATATTATTTATATAATTTGATACAACACTATTATATATAATAATAAATTTAATTGAAAATAATTAAATTATTTAATAAAATCTTATTGAATACATTAATATTAAATTTAAGATTATTTATATTTAGAATAAACAATTATATGATAAAAATTTAAATTAATGATTTAGTTAATTAAAAAATCAAGGAATTTTTTAATTATTAAAAAGAAACAATCATAAAATTAAAATTTTAAGTATAATTAAAATATAATATGTATAATAAGAAATAATAAAAATAGAAATATACAAAATCCAATCACTACTACAAAAACGACCTATATCAGTGCTAAAAAAGTGCTTTAACAGCGCTAAAAAAGCGCTGTAATGCTCAACGCTAATATAAGTGGGTCCCTTTTATCAGTGCTCCGAAAATTTCTGATAAATACCACTTTTATCAATGCTAAAAACTCACTGATAAAAGTCAAAAAAATAAAAAAAATAAAAAAAATTAAATAATGCATTGGAAGAGCTTTTATCAGCGCTTAACCACCCCTTTATCGGTGCTAGGAGGTCTCTCGCATGCTGCCCTTCCCGGGAATCCTCACACACGCGCACCACCTTTGCCTCCACTCGAACTCGAAACCGGAACCTCCCCATTTCGTGGCTGTACGTTTACCACTAATCTATTTCATTATTTTCTGTATTTAATGATATATCTCATTATATATATTTATTTATAGTTATATTTATTCGTATATTGATATATATTCATAATAATATAAATATATTTATCCATATATTATTATATATATATTCATTCGTATATTAATATATATTTATATTTATTAATTTATATATATATTTTTAGATATAATGTTTATCCGTATATTTATTTGTATATTAATATATACTTATATGTTTAGTTTTAAATACATTTCTGCATTTTTTTATTTTTTTTATAATTAAATAAATAAATACATACATACACACACATATATATACAACACACAGACACACACACAAACACAGACACACATAACGACTTATATATTTACGAAAAAATACATATATTTTTGTATTTGAAAAGCCATATAATGTTAAAACATTCATAACATATAATCTAGAAGCTCATTTCAACTCCACAACTTGTAAAATCGAATAAAATGAATCAATATTTGATATGAAATGTGGTATAAGCTTAACCGACTTCCGGATCAGAAGTTATACTTGTTTGAATGTCAAAAAATTTTGGTATCCCGACTAAAAACTCAGTATTGGGGGAATTTTGGGATTTTTTTGGCCTTGAAAAATGTGACAAAGGCTTCAACTTGGTCACTAGAATGTAGATCTCATTGCATGATTCGATTTGATATGTTGTAGAGCTCAAACAGACACTCAGATCAAAATTTATGGCTGTTTAAAGTTTAAGTTAAATTTTCAACTTATTTTATATATTTATTAATTGTTTTGATTTTTTGGTCTTCAGATTGTTATTAAATGATTTTTAATCGATAATAATTAGAAATTTATTAATTAATAATATTTTTTAAAAAATATTTTAAATCCATTTACACTAAATTTATGTTATATTAAATGTAATATTCCATTTATACGTATATAAAACATATGTTAAAAATATATATTATATTTATATACGAATAAATATACTTATATAAAAATATTTTAATTTTCATGAATTTTTTTTGAAATATAATATTTTTCAGCACTGATAAAGCCCCCCTTTATCTGGGCTACTGAAAGAAGCGCTGATAAAGAGGGGCCTTTATCAGGCTCAAAAAAGGGCCGATAAAGGTGGGCCTTTATCAGTGCTTTTTCTGAGAACTGATAAAGGCCCCCCTTTATGACCCCTTTTCTCTAACGCTGATAAAGTCCTCCTTTATCATTGATTTTTTTAAGTGCTAATAATGGTGTAGCGCTTCCCTTGCCCATTTTTGTAGTAGTGAATTTAGAGAGTATAAAAGCTAGTAATATAATATTAAATATAATAAATAATTAATTAAAAAATTAATTATAAAATTAAAAAAGTGAAATGATTTATGAAAAATAAATTAAATAATTACATAAGTGATTAAAATTTTAAATTAAATATGTAAAATTTAATGAATTTTAATAGTAAATCAAATTTCATATCATGTAATCATTGATTTTAATCAATCAATTGCATTATTTTATTTTCATTTTTAATAATAGATGCCAATTTTTTTGTTCCACTCAAGATGAATAATATCATGTTATTTTAAAAATAATGTGTTACAAAATTTAAGAGTCTAGATTTTTATATAGGATGATGAAATAAAGTCCTTCCCAATTTCATATAATTACTAGGAGGTCAAAGAACCAAGAATCAAACATTTCATAGGATTTCATGCTACTTATATGAATCTAGTAATTTTCTTACAATAATACTATTCTATGTTCTAATTCTATATGTGATAATATGTAACATATTATGTGAAATAAAATCCAAAAAAGGAACCATCACATTGATTTTTACACAGGTTCTAAAAATAAATATGAAATTAATTTATTTGAATCAATTTATTGATAAAACATACATGATTTTCAAACATGTAATTTCTCCCCTTCATCATCGGGTGTTCAAAATTCCCAATTCATTCTAGAATTTCGAAAGGTCTGATGTACCATGGAATGAATTTACGCTTCTTACCAAAATTTATAACACCCTTCCATGGAAATACCTTCAAGAAAACATGATATCCAACATGAAATCCCAAATACTTCCTTTATTTATCGACATAGCCCTTCTACCTACTTTGAGCTGCTTTGATGTGGTTTTGGATTACCTTCACCTTTTCCATCATTTCCACCACCAGTATTGGGCTTAAGAGTTTTCTATAACCAACATCATCCCAACAGGTTGGTGTGCGGAATCTCTTTCCATATAACGCTTCATATGGTTCCATCTAGATTCTTGAATGAAAGCTTTTGTAATAGAAAAATTAAACCAGAGGTAAATATTGATCCCATATACCTTGAAAGTAATGTGAGCATGATCTCAACATGTCTTCTAAGGGTTGAATAGTCTGTTATTATTGGCCATCAGTTTCGGGGTGGTACATAGTGCTCAAAAAAAGTTCAGTACAGGGATTTCTGAAGACCTTTCCAAAATCGTGATATAAAATGTGGATCATGATCAGAAAAAATTGATAGTGTCACTCCATGAAGTCTTACAGGTTCATAAATTTATAGTCTTGCTAAATTTTTAGTTGGTAAATATTCTCTTATAGCAAGAAAATGTTATCACTTGGTAAGACCATCCACAGTGACCCATATTGCATCATTCATTAGAGGATTCTTTGGAAGTCCCATGACAAAGTCCATCGTGATATCATCCCATTTCCACTAAGGTATGGGAAGAGGTTGCATGCATCCTCCACACTGTTTCCTTCCAGCTTTCATTTTTTTGACAAACCATACATCTTGACACAAAATCATCAATCTCCCTCATCATGCTGCCCCACCAGAAATGTTCCTTCAAATATCATTACATTTTGGTGCTCCCAGAGTGTATAGAGAAATTGGAACTATAAAAATCATCCAACAATTCTCTTTTTAGATCTCTTACATTAGGAACACAATGTCACTTCCCAAATTTGAAAACTCCATCTTCATATAGATGTCACACAATCTCCCATAATTCACATCTTTAATCATCTTTTGAAACTACTCATCATCAACCAGAGATCTTTTTATCTTTTATAGTAAAGAGGGTTTGGCAAGTATTTGAAAAATAATTAATGTTCCACCTTCCATTGTCATTCCCATATCCATATTTACTAAATCCATGAAAATAGGATCAATTTCAACTCTCATCTTGTTAAAAATTCCATGATATTTTCCAATCAAAGCATATTCCCCCTTATTTTCCTTACCTAGGTGGTAGTGTATCATGAAATAATATTCTTGAAGTAGTTCACGCCATCTCCTATGCCTCATGTTGAGTTTAATTTTGTGAGAAAATATACTTCAAACTCCTTTGATCGGTATATATCTCACATTTTCCCCATAGAGATAGTTTTTCCAAATACTCAAAGGAAAGATTACAGCTGCTAACTGACGATCATGATTAGGATAATTTTTCTCATGAATTTTTAAAATTAGCGATGTATAGGCAATAACCTTATCATTCTGCATAAGGACACTACCATGTACTTTCTTTGAAGCGTAACTATAAATAATAAACCCATCATTCCCCGTTGGGTCGAGTCAAGATTGAAGCATTGAATAATCTTCTATTCAATTAATCAAAACATTCTTCACACTCTTTTGTACAAAAAAATTTAAAACATTTTTGTTTGAGCTTTGTTAATGGGGTAGCCAACTGGGAAAAAATCTAGATCAAACGTCAATAATAACCTACTAGACCACTAAAACTGTGTACCTCAGTTATACTTGTCGATGCTGGCCATTCTTAGATTACCTTGTTCTTTTAAGGATCAATAGATATTCTATCCTTAAAAACAATATGCCCAAGAAAAAAAATCTCTTGATGCCAGAATTCACACTTGCTAAACTTCTTATATATTTCTTGTCTTCTATGAGTCTTCAAGATAATGCACAAGTGATTTTCATGATCATCGTAGCTTTTGGTGTATACCAAGATATCATCAATAAATAACACTACAAAGTCATCAAGATATTCCTTTAATACCCTATTCATTAGATCCAAAAAATAGAGGGTGCATTAGTCAATCCAAAATGCATTACTGTAAACTCATAATGCCCGTACCTGGTTTGAAATGTTGTTTTTGGAATGTCTTCCTTCTTCACACACAACGAAAGATGACCTGATCAAAAGTAAATTTTTGAAATGTATTGTGCTCCATGATGTTGGTTGAATAAATCATCAATGCGAGGTAGGGGATACATGTCCATTATTTTTATAGCATTGATCTCCCTATAGTCAACACACAACCTCATAGATCCATCTTTCTTCTTAACAAAAAGGACAGAGGATCCCCATAGAGAAACACTAGGGAGAGTAAATCCCTTATTAATCAATTCCTCTATCTGTTTCTCTAGTTCTACTAATTCCACATTGTCTATTCTACAAGGGGTCTTTGATATGGTTCATGAACCATGAATTAAATCAATGGAAAACTCAATTTCTCATTCTAGAGGATGTCCAGGTTAATCTTCTGGAAACAAATCAACATATTCATTCAAAATTGGCACATCATCAATTTGAACATTGATTTCATCACCCAAAGTTATTTCATTCTCTTCCTCCCCAATAATAGAACTTAGTTGAGCTACTGGGGGTGGATCTAGATAAGAATCAGGTGGTCACATTTCCACTCTAAAGATAAGGTGTTCCTTATCATCGTCATCAAAAATTGTAAATTCCTTCTTCTTACATTAAATTTTGGCATCATGGTCCAAAATACAATCCATACTGCGGATAATATCAAATTAAATAATGGCTATGAAGATGAGATCAGCAGATAAAGAAAATTTATATGCTCTAATGGGTACTAATTCACAAATCATTTTTGCAAATGATACTTCCCTTAGATGTTTTGACTAACAACTCCCTTGTTAAATAAAATTGGAAATCACTAATTTTCATAGAAAACTGGAATGATATGAAACAATGCGATGATCCAGAATCAAATAAATCATTTTCTAAACATGAGGAAACAATTAAATTACCTTCCACAACATCTTTCGGAGCATTAACCTCAGTAGTAGTAATGGGATAAGCATGGCCTTGATCCCGTGGCCTTTTTTGTGGTATGTTCCCCTAACACTTAGGACATTCATTCACATAATTCCCCCTTTCTCTACAATTGAATCACTCCATATTGATGACCTATTTCTTCCCCTTTCAATCCTGAGATTGGTGGACTTTTTCACCACAATTTTAACATAATCACATTCCCTTTTAGTCATATACCTTCTTGTTTTTTTTCCACATTTACTACAGGATGGATATTCTACTTTTATCTTCTTTCCATTATTTCAATTTCCATAGTGTTATACATATATCTTCTTCACTTTATTTTCTTTAAATAATTATGACATAGAGAATTATTTTTATGTCTTGATTGCACATGAGACAATATCTTCATTTGATGAGAAGGATTGTGAGACTAATTGTCAAGGGAGAAATGGTTTTAACCCATTATTGAAATGATAAATATTACTTCTTGGGTTTTGTATATAATCTGCAGCATGCCTCGCTAACCTTGTAAAGTTAGCTTCATACTATGCGACATTCTCATCATCCTTTTACCTCAGACTCAAAAATTTCCTTTCTATATCTGCTCGATGGTCACGAGGAAATTGTTTTTCTATGAAAATCTCATTAAACTCCCTCCATTCCATATATGATACTTTATAATCTTCCGTTTGTTTTTGAATAAATGACAACAATTGATCATTATCTCCAGTGAGGAGATAAACTGCCATGACAACCTTTTCCCTTTCAGTACTCCCCAAGGCATGGAATATTTTCTCTAAGAAATTTTTCCACTACACATACAATAATTGATTCATTCTCCCATTGAATGTTGGTGGTTGTTGTCTCATGAAGTGATCTAACATTGATCATCCATGCTATGGATCAGGTTACTCCATACGGGTACGGTTATTATTAATAACCCGAGTGAGAGTCCAAATACGGTGGTATAATGATCTACACCAGTTGTATCACCATCTCCACTATAATTATCTTGAGCAGGAGGGAAATCCATACATGGAGTTCATGCATTGATATAGTTTCCATTCCTTCTACTAGGACTTATTTCTAAAAAATGGCATAAACTACATTAGTTTATGAATCAATATACATAAATCCAAACGTGTAAAACACTTAACAAAAAATGAGCAGTTTATGTATATAATCCAAAATCATAAAAATGTTTTCTTTATGGAATTATATTATTATAAACCCTTCAGAATGGTTTTTAAATAAAATGAGAATTATCCTATGAATATCCCATGGGAGTGTCGTAACCAAGAGTGCAGCAAGGTCCACTATCGTGCACCAGTTCCCGCTCGTGTCTAGCTGAAAGTGCTGTTTTGGGGTTTTACCCCTAGGTACATATGTGCCAGAGTCGCCTCAACATGCTCGTATTCATACAAGGTTGTATTTCTTGGAAAACTCACAAAATCTCTACAGTACCAAAATTCTAGGATGTTCTTCTATACTAATCCTCAAAGCTTATCTTATGGCTATGTCCTCCAATCAGAGTTTATCTAAATCTAGTTTCCAAGGTTTGTACTAAAATTTATCTGATACCAACTGTAACACCCAAACCCCAAAACCCCAGAGTCTGTGCATTATTATGTACCATCGGAATGATCACATAAGATCAAGTCTCGAATGTCATATTAGTTTAGTTTACTTGAAAGTATTAGATAAATTCAAAAGGTTTACATTACATCATCAAATTGAAAACTACAACAACATTGTTTCCATAGACAACCCTGAGATCCTATAGACTATCCCTGTAGGTCAGTTATAATATACTTCATCGCATCATGGAAAAAATAAAACATAGAAAGGGGTGAGTTTAGATGCTCAGTAACGATAAGAATATAGCGGAAACACTCATAAATAAGCATAAATAATTAATTCAATGTAAAAGAATAAAACAAAATAATTTTAAACATGAACCATTAGCATAAAATGGAAAAGGTAAAAATCAAATAATTCCATTTACTTAACCACATGGATATTCTACTAGTACAATAATCACATGCAATATCAATAGCCACTTTTAGAATGATGGAATGCATAATGTCGAACTTTCATAACCACATAGTCAAGGCCTTGTGCCAATACTACAAATAAGATTTTTTCAAGGCCTTGTTCCAAGAGTGTAGTTTGTCCTATGGGACCCACCAATGCATCAAGGAGATTTAGCGGGCTCCACCCATCACTTAATATGTACAATGCGTTCCTCATATGAAAAAGACGAAACATAACAAAAACATTCGTTTTCAAACAAGCGTATAAAATGTCAATATGTTATCCATAAACATTGAATGGTGTAAAAATAACACATCCACAGTCAATCATATCACAAAACCTTCAATATAATATGGATGTTTTGAATTATAATAAATCAACTTCAAATATGCTTAAAATCCATCAATGGATGTTGACATAGATGAAATCAAAACCTTTTTTAGAGAGATATCTCTTTCTATTTTGTAATATTTTAAATTTCATATAATTATATAAGAAAACATTTACTTTGGAAATATTATTATAAAATTTTAAGGAAATCTTTGATGATGTTATAAAGATAGAGAATAGCCGCACCCTCCGTATAAGTTAACAAATACATTATTTCCTTAGTTTTGTCGAAAAGGTTATAAAGTACCTTTTTCGGAAAACAACAGAAAGATTCCATTAAAAAATATCTTATAAAAAGTCAAAAATGGTATAAATGGCATTATCCCATAGTCTAGTAAATAGTAAATAAGAATTAAATATATTTTTAATATAAAAAATGTGGATGATAAAGAGGTCTCAGTAGATACTTACGTAAAAACAACCTCATGTAACAAAGTGACTGTGAAATTAACCCTTACCATTTTCTTTTCCTTGGTCGAGGGTAGGTTAACCTCATTTATAATGGTGAAATAATTGTTATTAAATTACACAAGCATCATATACATTAATATGATATCTTATATGATCTATTAACATTACATTATAAATAATATCATTTTATTATCATCGTTTCGGGTTTTAATTGATTCATTTCCATTATATATTTTGTTACGTAAGTAATTTTTGTTATGGATAGGATTTATTTTATTCATATTCAGAATGATATTATGTCTTTAAAAATTATTTTTAATAATCAAATGAAAATTAGTCTTGAATGGATTACGATGGGGAATGAATCTCATCGCGTTCATTAAGACGGTAATCCATACGTACACACGAGCGACACCATCATTATTTTGATATTAATTTAATATATAATTGGATTGTATATCATATATAAAAAATAATTATCATGTTATATATATTATTTACATCAATTAAACATCAGTATTATACCCATCCAAAAAATAATTTATTGAATAACAATTACACCACAACGTGGAGACGGTGAGACGTACGTACGCACGTAGGTGACATGTCATTCAAAGGATGAATAGAATAACGAATATGGTTGTGCCATAATTATAATAAAATCACAACATATTGAATATACTAGAGTAATTATTTTATAATGTAAACAACAAATAAATCGGATGTGGAAGAAGAAAGTAATTTGAAAGAGGTGATGAAATATTTTTATCTTTTATGGGATCTTCCTATTTATTTGATCAAAAGGGATCCTTAGGTTTTCTTTATGAAAAAAGAAAGGCCTATAAGATGAAGGAAGGAAATTTGAGAGGGTATTTGTGTGGGTTTTGGCAGAGAAAAATGGCTTTGAAAGTGTGAATTAGCGAGAAGGGGGAGTGCCCTTTTATAAGAGGGGTGAGGTGCACCTTAGGAAAATCTAGAAATGTTATTTTATAATAAAATAATTTTCGATTTCTACTCTCTCCAAAATGAATAATTCTAATGATATGGTAGGTATGGGTCCCAATCCACTCAACCAATATTTTTTAGAATGGTTTGGGTCACTATATTAACCTTATCTGTTATATTTAACTCTTAGTTAAATAGTTTGACATTTAACATGTCTCTTTGTATTTTTATATTATATGGTAAATAATCTTACTATATACCTCAAAGAGAACCCCAACTAGTTATTTAGTGATAAAAATATTATTATATAAGTATTCTGGCCAAAATTTAGATTTTTAGGAATAGAATATAAATTAATCATATAATATTTGTTCTAAATACTATTTTAGGTCAATTTTGACAATATTTGGTATTTTGTTTTTTCTAAACTCATTACATCATTATTTAATCGAATAAATTAATCTAAACAACCCTATAATTTTATATTAACTTATAAAATTATTTGAATTCATAAAAAGTCTCAAATTACAATTATTTTGATATTTATAATGTCAATTATTTTAATATTTCATTAATTAGGTAATTACTACATCATCATTGTGTCATAAATAAATTAAAATTATATAATGTATAAAAAATAGAAATAAAATACCTTTATGTAAGAAATATTCTTATCTTTCTTATCTATATTTGTAGTCGAATTTATCTTTTGTGTAACCCTATATTAAAATGGTTTAGTTATTAAAGATAGAATTTAACACTTTTGACTCTTCTTTGTATTAAATAATAATAAATGTCCTAATCTAATCCAAGTGGACCTAAAGGATCACATTTTATTCCTACTATTTTTGTGGTCGAATTTCACTTATACAATATAATTATGAAATGTGTTTGGGTAATAATAATATCATTTTTACCCTTAAATACTGTATATACATTTAATCGTGGTAAATAAAAGTAAAAAGTAATTGTTGACCAAAAATTATTTTTATCTTATTGAACAACATTTTTCTAACTGATATCAACCGCATCTCTTGGATTTTTTAAATTCAACTTACAGAAGCTGTAAAATAATGATATATGTAAATTTTAAAATTCTACTTGTAGGTGGGTAAAAGACGGTATAAAGTTCAATAAAATATTTTTATATCTAAAATTATTATAAAATGGCTCTAGTTAATTACATTGAACTTATATAGGTATTTTGTTTTTATTTTTTACTAAAACAAATTTAAATCAAAATAATAATTATTTAAATAAAAATTTGGTTTTAAACTATAACTCAATGTTTCTCACTATTCATCAATAATTCAAAATATTCAGAAAAATACCAAAAATTCACCCTAAGATAATTTTGGTATTCTAAATCCAAAAATGAAGTCCATTTTGAATGATAAAATTTATAATATATCAAAAAGTGGGTATTAATAATCCTAATGGAAAGTTTGATTGGATGAGGTGTGTTAGAATCTCAAAGTTGCGTACAATGCAAGCTATTGCATTATTCAATGGGAATCATACGTTGGAAGTTGGGGGTGTTACATTCTCAACTCCTACAAATAATTTCATCCTTGAAATTTCTAAATTATGAATCCATAAAAATATGTAGGTGGTTCTTTATTATATGTTCCTCAGGTTCATATGTAGCCTCTTCTATCTTATAGTTTCTCTATAAAACATTTACCTGACGAGTCATCCGGTTTCTCAGCACTTGTTCACTTGTATCAAAAACTTTGAGAGGATCATCACAATAAGACAGATCAGGTTCTAGTTCTAATTCTCATAACTGAGTACATGCTTTGGGTCAGGTATGTATTTTCTCAACAGTGATACGTGGAACACATCATGAACATTGGAGAGACTTGGAGGCATTTCCAGATGGTAAGCGACTAGACCAATTCTTTATAGAATTTTGAAACGTTCGACATACCTGAGACTCAATTTACCATTATTAATTAATCATATAACACCCTTCACTGGAGATACCTTCATGAAAACATGATCTCCTATATGAAATTAAAAATCATTCTTTTAGTTATCAACATAGCTCTTCTGCCTACACTGATCTACTTTGATATGGTTTTGGATTACCTTCACCATTTCCATCGTTTCCTCCACCAGTTCGGGGCCTATGAGTTTTGTTTCACCGACATCATCCCTACAGGTCAGTGTGCGATATCTCTTTCCATATAACGCTTTATATGGTGCCATCTAAATACTTGAATGAAAGCTTTTTTATCCAAAAAATATACCAGAGGTAAATATTGATCCCACATACCCTGAATGTTAATTGATCATGATATCAACATGTTTTCTTAAGTTTTGAATCGTCTATCCTGATTTCCTATCAGTTTGGGGGTTGTAGGCAGTTCTTAAACGATGTTCAGTATCTAGGGATTTCTAATGATTTTCTAGAATCTTGATGTTAAATGTGGATCACGATCAGAAACAATTGATAGTGGTACTCCACGAAGTCTTCCATCTTCGTATATATATAGTATATCTAAACGTTGAAGTGGTAAATCTTCTCTTATATCATGAAAATGTGCTGACATTTTATGATGATCAACAATGAACCAGATTGCATCGTTCCTTTTAGGATACTTTGGTAGTCCTATAACAATGTCCATCGTGATATCATCCCATTTCTACTCAAGTATGGGAAGATGATTCATGACCCCTCTAGGTTGTTTCCTTATATCCTTCACTTTATGACAAACCATACATCTTGACACAAAATCAGCAATCTCCCTTTTCAGGTTTTCCAACCAAAAATGTTCCTTCAAATCTCTATGCATTTTGGTCTCCCATGGTGTATTGAGAAATTAAAACCATGAGCATCTTCCATGAATTCACTTTTTCGATTAAGTATATCAAGAACAAAAAGTCTCTTCCCATATTTCAAAATTCCAACTTCATATAATAAGTCACTCAATCTCCCATCATTCACTGCTTTAATCTGCTTTTGAAACTCCTCATAATCTACCTGAGAACTTTTTCACATTTCTAGTAAAAAGTCTCTTCCCATGATCTTTTCTTGTCAAAGCATCTTCCAACTTATTTGCCTTCCCCAGGTGGTAGTGTATTGCGAAATCATAAACCCAGAGTAGTTCAAGACATCTAATTTTCCTCATGTTGAGTTCTTTCTGTTAGAAAATATACATCAAACTCTTGTGATCGATATATATCTCACATTTTCACCATAATGATAGAATCTACAAATCATCAAAGAAAATATTACAACCGCTAAAACAAGATCATGAGCAGGATAGTTTTTCTCATGAATTTTTAGTTGTCATGATGCATATTAAATAACCCAATCATTCTTCATAAGGACACAACCATGTCCTTTCTTTGAAGCATCACTACAAATAAAAAATCCATTATTCCCCGATGGTAGAGTCAAGATAGAAGCATTGACTAATATTTTCTGCAATTAATGAAAACATTAATCACACTCTTTTGTCCAAAAAAATTTAACCACTTTTAATGTGGGCTTTGTTAATGGGTTATCCAACCATGCAAAATTCTGGACGAAATGTTGATAATAACCCGCTAAACCAATTAAACTATATACCTTAGTTATACTCAACAGTGCTATCCATTCTTTTATTTCCTTGGTCTTTGAAGGATCAAAATATAAAGAATCCTTAGAGACAGTATATCCAAGAAAAGAAGTCTCCTGATGCCAAAATTCACACTTGCTAATCTTCCAATATAATTCATGTCTTATTAGAGTCTTCAGGATAATGCATAAGTTATTTTCCTGATATTCGTAGATTTTGGAGTATACCAAGATGTCATCAATAAATAACACTATAAAGTCATCAAGATATTACTTGAAAACTCTGTTCATTAGATCCATGAAAATAGAGGGTCTATCAGTCAATCCAAAAGGAATTACTATTATGTCGTCATGCCTGTACATGGTTCAAAATGTTGTTTTCAGAATTTCTTCCTTCTTCACACACAATGGATGATATCCAGATCGACGGTCAATCTTTGAAAAGTATTGAGCTCTATGAAGTTGGTAAAATAAATAAACAATGTGAGGTAGGGGATACTTGTTATTTATTTTTATATAATTGATATCCCTGTAGTTAGTGCACAACCTCATATATCCATCTTTATTCTCTACAAAAAAGGACAGGGGATCCCCATGGAGGAACACTAGGGAGAATAAATCCCTTGTTACTTTATTCCTCTAGTTGTTTCATTAGTTCCACTAATTCCACAGTGGCCATTCTATAAGGGGTTTTCGATATGGGCCTTGAACATGGAATTAAATCAATGGAAAACTCAATTTATCCTTCTAGAGTATGTCGAGGTAAATATTCTTGGAAACACATCAAGATATTCTTTCACAATAGGTATATCCTCTATTTGAACATACAATTCCTAACCCACAATTATTTCACCCTCTTCCTCCATAATAATTTTATTTATTTGAGCTACTGGGGGTGGATCTAGATAAGAATCAGGTGGTGACATTTCTGCTTAAAGGAAAGGTGTTATTTATCATCATCATAAAAAATAGTATCTCCTTCTTCTTATAATAAATTTTTTGATAAAGGTCAAAAATCCAATCCATACTGAGGGTTATATCAAATTCAGTCATGGGTTTGATGATGAGATAAACATATAAAGAACATTTATATGATCTAATGGGGACTGATTCACAAAACATTGTTTCTATGATACTTTCCTTAAGTATATTGACTGGAAACACACATGTTAAATCAAATTGGAAATATCTAATTTTTCATAGAAAATTTGGAAGATATGAAACAATGCGATGATCCAGAATCAAATAAATCATCTCTAAAAATGAGGAAACCATTAAATTACCTTCCACTGTATGATTTGAAGCTTCATCCACAGCTGTAGTGATAGCATAAGCATGGACTTGATCCCTTGGAATTTTCCGAGGTATGTTCCCCTGACGTTTAGGAAATTCATTTGCACAATGCTCCCTTTGTCTACAACTGTAGAATTCAACATCAAAAACCTCTTTCTTCCCCTTGCAATCACAATCTTGGTGGCCTTTTTCACCAAACCTGTAACAGACTCTCAATCCCATTAGGCAGGTAACATAGTGTTTTTTCCACATTTTATACAGGATGGATGTTAAACGTTTCCCTATTCCCCTAATTTCCATTTCTAGAGTGTTTGGTAGATCTTTTCTCCTCTTGTATCGCATTAAAGTCATACGACATAGAGAATTATTTTTCTATCTTGATAGCACATGAGACAATATCATTGTAAGACTATAGGGATTGTGAGACTAATGCGAGACTGAGAAATGGTTTTAACCCATCATAGAAATGATCAATCTTACTTCTTGGGTTACGTATATAATCTACAGCATGCCTCGCTATCCTTGTAAAGTTAGCATCATACTTTGCGTCATTCTCATAATCTTTTTCCTCACTATTAGAAATTGCCTTTCCATATCTTCTTGATGGTCACGAGGAAAGAAATTTTCTAAGAAAATCTTTTTATTCTCCCTCCATTCCATATTTTATACTTCATCATCTTCCTTTTTGTTTTGAATCAATGAACCCCATTGATCTGCATCTTTAGTGAGGTAGTAAACTGCCAGGACAACTTTTTACATTTCAATACTCCCCAAGGTGTGTAATATTTTCTCTAATGAATATTTCCATTTCATAGCAACTAATGTATTTGTACTCCAATTGAATTTTGGCGTCTTTTTCCTCATGAAGCGATTTAACATTGATCCTCAACACGGAGGATCAGGGTGCTGTGTACGGGTAAGGTTATTATTCATAAGCTGAGTGAGTTGTCCCAAAATAGTTATAAGATGATCAGCACCGGTTTTATCCCCACCTGTACTATAATTTTTTTGATCAAGAGGGAAATCCATACATTGAGTGCGTGCATTGATACAGTTTCCATTCCTACCACTAGGTGCCATTTCTAAAAAATGTTTTAAACTAGATTAGTTTATTAATCGAAATACATAAATCCAAACATGTAAAATACTTAACATAAACAGAAAATTTTATGGATATAATCCATAATCATAAAAATGTTTTCTTTGAGGATGTATATACTCATAAATCCTTCATAATGGTTTGTAAAAAAATGAGAATGATCATAATAATATCCCAAGAGAGTTTCGTAACCAAGAGTGCAACAAGGCATGTTGTCGTGCACTAGTTCCCATTCGAGACTAGATCAATCGGTGTTTTCGGGTTTTACCCCTAAGTAAATCTTTTCCAGAGCCACCTTTACCTACTCATATCCAGACAGTGATGTATTCCTTGGAAAACTCAAAAAATCTCTACAATACCAAAATTATAGGAAGTTCTTCTATACTAATCCTCAAAGTCTATCATAGGGATATGTGCTCAAATCAGAGTTTATCTAAATATAGTTTTCACGGTTGGTACTAAACTTCCATGTATACCAACTATAACTCCCCAACCCTAGAAAAAAAGATTCGGTTCATTATTACATAACATTGTCATGATCACAAAAGATCTTGTCTTTAAAGATTGATAAGTTTAGTATCCATGGAAGTAATATATACATTCATAAGGTTTACATTAAATCATAAAATGGAAAACTAAAACAGAATATTTTCCAAAGACAACACAGTGATCACATAGACTATCCCTGCAGGTCTGTCATAATATTCTTCATCATATCATGGGAAAAATAAAACATAGAAAGGGGTGAGCTCAGAAGCTTAGTAAGGATAACAATATAGCAGAATCATTCATAAGTATGTATAAACATTTATGGCAATGTATAAGACTAAAACAAAGGCCTTTTAAACAAGAACAATATAAAAATATGGAAATGATAAAAATAAAATAATACAATTTACTTATTCACTTGGATTTTCTATTAGTCGAATAATCACATGAAATATCAATTTCCACTTTCATAATGATGGAATGCATAATGCCGAACTTTCATAACCACATAGTGAAGGCCTTGTCCCACGACTACAAATAAGATTTGGTCAAGGCCATGTGCCAATATAATAGTTTGTCTCAAGTGACCTACCGATGCATCGAGGAGCTATATCAGGCTCTACCATTCACTTACTACGTCCAATGCATTCCTCATATGAAAAAGTTTAAACATAAAAAAACATTCGTATTAAAACTAGCATAAAAATTGGAAATACTTTATCCATAAACCATGGATGGTGTAAAAATAACACATCCATATTCAAACATATCATAAAACCTTCAATACAATATGGAAGTTTTGTATCATAATAAATCAACATCAAATACGCTTAAAATCCATCAAAGGGTGTTGACATTGATGAAATTAAAACCATTTTTAGGGAAATATCTCTTTCTATTTTGAAATCATTTAAAATTCATATAATTTTAAAAGAAAACATTTATTTTGGAAATATTTTTATATGATTGTAAGTGAATATTTGATGATGTTATTACTGTGGAAAATAGCCGTACCCATGGTATAAGTTAAAAAAGTCATTCATACCTTAGTTTTGTCAAAAAGATTACAAATTACCTTGTTTGGAAAATGAAGAAAATATTCTTCTAAAGACTATCTTATAAAAAGTAAAAAAAGGGTATATATGACTTTATCACATATTCTAGTAAATAGTTAAATGGATTTGAATTAATTTGTAAGAAAACACAGATGTGGATGATAAAAAGGTCCCAGTAGATACTTAGGTAAAAACAACAAAGGATAATAAAGAGATTGTGAAATTAACATTTAACTTGTACTTTTCCTTGGTAGAGGGTAGATTAAACTCTTGAATAATTCTTAAATTATTGTTATTAAATTATATAATAATAATATAGACTAATATGATATCATATATGATATTTTATCATTTTTTTGTTAATAATATCTTAGTATTATCGTTGTTTCGGGTTTTAACTGATTCATTTTCCTTTATATAAATTGTGACGTAAGTCATTTTTGTAATGGATAGGATGTATCTTATTCATATTCAGAATGATATGATGTCTTTAAAAAATATTTTTAATCACCTAAAAAAAATTAGTCTTGAATGAATTACTATGAGGAATAAATCTCATCGTGTTCATGGAGAGGGTAATTCGTACGTACACACGAGCGACAATATCATTCCTTTGATATTAAAATAATATATAATTGGATGTTGTATCATATATATAGAATAATTATCATGTTATATTTATTATTTACATCAATTACACATCATCATTATACCCATCCAAATAATAATGTATTGAATAACAATTACAGCAAGATGTGGAGAAGGTAAGCCATACGTACGCACGTATGGTGTCACGTCATTAAAAGGATGGATAGAATAATTAATATGGTTGTGCCATATTTAAAATAACAGAATAGTATATAGAATATACTGGTGTATTTATTTTATAATGGAAAAAAAATGAAAGAGGAAGCGGAAGAAGAATGAAACTTGAAAGAGGTGATAAATATTTACCTCTTCTTCGGGTTCTTACTTTTGATTTGATCAAAAGAACTCCATAGGTTGGCTTTTTGGATAAATTAAGGCCTCTAGGATGAAGGGAGTACAGTTGAGAGGGTATTTGGGAAGGGTTTGGCCATTCCAAATGGCTTTAATAGTGTGAATCAGAGAGAAGGGAGAGTGCCCTTTTAAGAGAGTGGTGAGGGGCACCTTAGGAAAATCGAGAAATATTATTTTATAATAAAATAATATTCGGTTTCTAATTCCTCAAAAACGAATTATTTAAAGGATAAGGTTGAAATTGGGTTTAAACCAATCAACCTACAGGTTTTAGACAGGTTTGGGTCACAATATTATCCGTATCTTTTATATTTAACTCTTAGATAAATATTTTGACATTTACCATGCCTCTTTGTATTTTTATATTATATTTTTAATATACATACTATATACTTCCAAGAGAACCCTGAGTCATTAATTAATGATAAAAATATCATTATATAAGTCTTTTGTCCGACCCTTACATTTTTATGAATAGAATAACAATTAATAATATAATATTTGATTTAAAAAACCTTTTATGTCAATTTTGACACTATTTGGTATTTTGTTTTTTATAAATTCATAATAGCATTATTACATCGAAAAAAATCCATATAACAAACACTAACATATAATATTAACCTATAAATTTAGTTTAATTCATAAAAAGTCTAAAATTACAATTATTTGTATATTTATAATATCAATTATTTTAATATTTCATTAATTAGGTAATTACTACATCATCATTGTGTCATAAATAAATTAAATTATTTAATGTCTAAAAAATATAAATAAAATACTATTATGTATGGAATATATTTATTTTTATTATTAATATTTATAGAAGAATTTATCTTATATGTATCCCTATTTTCAAAATGGTTTAGTTATTAAACATTGAATTTAACACTTTTAACTCTTCATTGTATTAAATAATATTAAATTTCTTAATCTATTCTAAGTGAACATAAAGGATCATATTTTTTTTATAAGGTTGTTTTTGGATGAATTATACTTATAAAATAGTATTAGGACACGTGTTAGGGTAATAATAATAATATCATTTTTACCCTTAAATACCCTATTTACTTTTAACGTGGTAAATAAAAGTAAAATGTTACAATTCACAAAAAATTATTTTCAACTTTTTGAACCAAATTTTTCTTAATGATATCAACTATGTCTCTTAGAATTTTGAAATTAAAATCACAGAAGCAGTACAATTAAATTTTATATAAATTTGCAAATGATCCTAGGAGGTGGGTAAAAGATGGTAAAAAGTTCAATTTTTTTTATATATCTAAAATTATTATAAACTGAATCCAATGAATTAAATTAAAAATATATTGGTAATATGTATCTATATTGACCTAAAAAAATTCAAATTAAATAAATAATTATTTAAATAAAAATTAGGTTTTAAACTATAACTTAGTGTTATTCACTATTCATCAAAAATCGAATGTTTTCATAAAAATTATAAAAATTCACCCAAAGAAAATTTCAATATTCCAATTACAAAAATTAAGTCCATTTTGAAAGATAAAATTTGTAATATTTAAAAATGTGGGTATTACTATTCCTAACAACTAGTTTGATTGGTTACGGTGTGTTAGAATCTCAACGTTGCGTACAATGCAAGCTATTTCATTATTAAAATGGAAATTTACCATGGAATCTGGGGGTGTTACAGGAAACGAAGAAGGTGATGGCGTTACGAAGTTGCTCCATGGCCACTGCCTCCCACGGCGCCCCCGTCTCCGA
This sequence comes from Viscum album, assembly GCA_963277665.1. Lineage (NCBI taxonomy): Eukaryota > Viridiplantae > Streptophyta > Magnoliopsida > Santalales > Viscaceae > Viscum > Viscum album. The sequence goes on from OY728158.1 coordinate 215,503,468, forward strand.
CCTCCTCCCTCCAAGTCGAGCCGCTCTAACCGAGCCACCCAATGACTATACACGCCACCCCGTGTTGCTCGGGCCGAGCTACCCCACGACGCACCCTATCGGCACCCCGCGTTCGAGTCTCCCTACACCACGCCCTCACGGCTACCTACGACCTAGCCGCAATGGACATGTCACCCCGCACCATGCCCTTGCGGCCCCCTGTGGCCGAACCACTCTGGTAGGGCCGCCCTGTGCCGCGCCTTCGCAGCCCCCCGCAACTGAGCCTCTTCGGTTGAACCACCCCATGCCTTGCCCTCGCGGAAGCCTACATGTGTGCCTTTCTAGAAGAGCTAACCCCCGTTGCACCCTCGCACCCCGTGACCAAGCCGCCTCGCACCGCTCCCTTGCGGCACCCCACTGCCAAGCCGACCCGTGGCCTCGCGCCCTCGTGTCACCCCTGTAGCTAAGCCGCCTGATGCCCTCACGGTGCCCCCATGGCCTTGCGGACCTTGCGGCCTACCGGGCCACCCAGCGGGGCAGTCCAGACCTAGCAGGTCCGGCCAGGTCGTCCCGAACCGGGTCGACCCTGCTCGGGTCGGGCCAGGTGGGTCCGTCCGTGTCGGACCAGACCCTGACCAAATACAACCTTATACATTACTTGGGACATAACTTTGGTACTAGATGTTCGATTAACGAATTTACAACTGTGATGGAAACCATGGAGCGAGGCGGTCCCTTTGGTATACCCCGCTGATGATTTTGATAACATTGGGAAATGGTCGGGTTGGATCGAGCATGAATCTAACTGGGCCCTCAGGACTAAAAGGCTAATAACTCACATACTGGGTGTCCGATTGAGGCACCGTTAGTTGCTTTGAGACCCCTATGACGTTGAAAACCTTTGAGATACTTAATTTGGGACGTCATATCAATTGGAGTATCGACTAGTGAATAGTGATGTGGATCATCCTAGAGATGATCATGCATAGTGCGGGAACACAGTAGATGGTTGTGATATGAAGAATGAAGAGCGATCATGCATGGTTCAGCTCCTAGTGATCTTGTGTGTGTCATCTCATAGAGATCCTATATGGGTTGGCTCCTAGAAATCCTTTGTGGGTCAGAACCAAGCGATCCTATGTGTGTCATCTCATAGTGATCTCGTGTGGGTCAGATCCTAGCGATCCTGTGTTGGTCAGCTCCAAGCGATCCTGTGTGGGTCAGATCCTAGCTATCCTCTATGGGTCAGCTCCTAGCGATCCTATGTGGGTCAGATCAAAGCGATCCTATGTAGGTCAGCATCATTACAGAGTAAGATGATTCAGTAGTGGATTATAATCATCTCTACTACTGTACTTAATATATACATGGTGTGGGATGATTCTGTACCAAGTGGTATTTTTCATTCATGGTAATACCTTGGTGGTATTCTTATGTGTGGCCTATATGTGTGGTACTTGACATCATAGTATTCTATCTATTATGGAATATTTGAGATTTGGGATTTGAGTCGGACTCTATGTTTTCCTCATTATTGAGATGGGTATACTTGATAATTTAGTTATATGTATGGGCCTATACCATTGTTGGCTTGTAAGTTGATTTCATGCTTTGTGGTTTATCATTTGTTGATTTTTTGAGACCTTGAGGGTGTCAGGGTCCTCACTGAGTATCTTTATACTCACCCCTACATGGGATATGCCCACCACTCTTTGTGTTTGGTGTAGATGATGGACAACACTGATGAAGGATGAGAGTACCAAGACTAGAGGTTTCACAGAGGTGGACCTTAGACAATGCATACCGCAGAGAAAACTGTTCGTGCATTGTACCTACCCATCAAGTAGGATCCATGGTGGATGATCCAGGAGATACTTTTCACCTATCAGATGTCTTGTATTTTCCCATTTTCCTTGTAGTTCCTAGTTTGTCTTGTATTTTGGCCTCTTTTACCTACTGCACTTACTCTGTTTACTGTTCATTTTACATGATTTTGTATCTATCTATGTGCTTGGTTGTGTGTGTTTATAGGTTATAGAGGAATTTCCTTCTTATTTATAGGGAATATGCCTTTGGTGCGAGTCTCCATCCCATGGAAAATGGATGGAGAGTTTCGGGTAGTCACGACACATGCCCCGGGGGATGGGTCGTGACATAGTAATTCGATTACGTATTCTCTTACAACTTATCTATGGTTGTGGTTCATTATTCTTTTAAATTATACTATAGGTTTTGGTTTTGGTTCCATTGGGATATTCTTCATGCATTAATATTGGATAATCCCTTTAATATAACAAATGGACCATACAGTTGAATATTTAAATTTTTTATATACATACAATTACTTTCCTCTTGATCATAATTTAATTTAGAAAATATAATAACATGAAATGTTTAATGGTCCACAAGAAATAAATATATTAGATGATCTATGAGTGTTTAATGCCTTAATGTGGCTCCCTTTTCACTTTATGGAAGTATCATGGAGTGTTTGAAATTTGGATATATTTTCAATTTCATGACCAATTATAAATATTTTTTCACTACTTTCTGATCTAGACAACTCCCTCTCAAAATTTTCACAATCTAAATTCAAGATACATATCAAATTAAAATAATCTAATAGTTTTATAATATCTCCCTCTTATAAATCAAATTTCTCGATCTTTTTTGAATATAAAAATATCCCTCTAGTTCTCTTATAAATTCCTTATGTTCTGAAAAAGAAGATAATCTTCCAGCTAGAGCAGAAACATGACTAATTTCCAATTTTGGAAATTTTTTTAGATTCACATTTTGAGCAGGTTATATGTTTTTTCAAAACAATATTCACCTCCAAAATATATATATTGTTCAATGTAATGTTTTTTATATTCTTCTAAATTTTCAATTTAATTTATATCTTCATTGAAATATATCATAGAACAATATTCAATTATGCCTCTTCAATTAAAAATTTTAAATACATAATGCTTTTTGTAATTATCACCAATTTTAAAGATTGGTTAACCCTTTTAAACATCAATACTAACTCCACTAGTTTCCAAGAATGACCTACCTTAAATGGAGGGAACATTATGGCCACATTGAATAAAAAGACTATGAAGTCAGCTGGTAGAAACAGATTACCAAATATAACCAGTAGGTCATCTATTATCCCTATAATATTCATGAATGTGTGGCCAACCAATTGTAGGATGATAGTAGTGGGTTAAAGGTAACCCAATACCAATAGCTGACATTGTGATAATTTTATCAGATTGATACTATTCCCAATGTAACATAAATAATTGAGATAACCATTACTCTTTAGAGGGTATGAAATAAAAACGTAACAGGTGTCTTCTATTTTTGGAGGGATTTTCTTTCAAATCATATCACATAACTCTCAAGTATCGATGTATGTGTAAAATTAATTATGTGCCCATTTGTTAGAAAATTTTTTTTGAAGATATTTCAGATAAAAATTAATTTAAATCTAGTATTAGATAAAATTCATATTAACTCGGAGCTTGTTCAAAAGACCAAGGAACAAATTATGATTATACTTATTGTTACACTTTAGTTTTATCAATTATAGGGATAGGATATGTGGGTGTATGTTTAGAAGAATAGTATGCATGTTCGCTAATTCTTCTATAATTTTCTACATCCACTCGTTATTTTGGTTGAAAATTTTAACATTGACTTTCAACTGAAAAATCATATTTGTTTTATTGTCAACACGTTTCTATTTCGTTCAAGATAGTTTTCACTTATGATTTTTTTTAAATCGTCAATCAGTTTTTTTGTTTGGGATTAATTAGTATATTTACCAAAATTGGTTTGATATTTTCTCCACCTTCAATTTGTCACATCAATGATAGTCACCATATGATTGATTATTATTTTTCTTGAGAGAAAATTTTATTCCCTTTGATTCAAAACCCTTTCATGATTTCACATTTTAGTATTCAAATTTTTTATTCAATAATAAGATAAAATTTTATCAAAATCATATAGTAATTTTTGTAGATTATGTTTATTCATGATTTTTTCTTCTGGATAATTAATTCTATTTATAAGTTGATCTATAGTAGAAAATATTTGGCCATCAATGTTAAATTTAGTATTGTATGTCTCAACCCCTCTATTTGTGTTGATATTCTTTCTTGTAATTATTTTGGTTATAATGGGTATGATTTTGTCTAATCATGACATGTTCTTTCCAGGAGTGAGTGGTATGGTTCATATAGGATTTTTTATAGTTATGTGAAAATATGACATCTTTTTTAGGAATCTTATGACCATAGAGATCAAAATTTAGATTATCATATTGGGATGGAATATAAAAATTTGGAAAAAAATTTCAATGTGGAAAAACATCCCACATTAAGAAAACTATTCACAATGTTATTGGTTCCGATATTGACATTTCCATTTGGTTTATAGATTATATGAAGTTTTTTTAATTAATTTATGGATTCAGATTATTATTTCATCCATTTGTGAGTTCATTTACATTCTTGAACTGTTGATTTCATTTCTATTAACTGCTTTTTCCTAGTGTTTCTTTATTGTGTGTTTAAACATGGTTGTTAAAAATTTGTCTCAACTCTTCATTTTTTTCTCTATATTTATCTCTACACAATTAATTTATATATTTATGAGCAGAAAAGTAAAATACTTCATAGAAGTTTTCCATGATAAAATATGATGTGAGTTGAGGATGTGGACACTTCATAATCAGGTCCTTGAAAATATCCCAAGCCTCAGGAATGGATTCTCCATCCACTTGGAAGAAACATTTTATTTTTGATCTCAATTAACCCTTAAGTATTTGTGTATAAAATTTCATTATAAATGTATTATATATATTTTCCCAATGTAATAAAATATTTTTTCATTTATACTCATAGAAAAATTTCATGAATTCCATTTAAGGGAGAAGTGATATAAAATAATTGTTAGTTCATTTCTAGTGAGTCCTATATAATGGTTCTTGTTTCATTGTGTTGTTTGAATCTCTAATGAAGGATAATGAGTATTCATTTGGGAGACCACTAAATGGTGTAAATAGTTAAATTTGTTGTAACATATTTTCATAATCCTTGGCTCGATGATAAATTATTATGGATGATGTGTTGCTTGAAACATGAGGGTGTGAAAACTCCTTTATGATAGGACAATAATAGAAAATAAAAGTAGATTTGATAGAATTTTTTTAAAGAGATTTAAATTGTTAATTTTTTTTGATGAGTTTTATATTTTATGAATTAGATTCAAAGTATTTTTTTAACATTGTTCAATCAAACCCAACCTATAAATTAATGAACCAAACATGACTTGCTCATCAATAAATTGTTCCAAATATTACATGTTTATATATCCTACTCCCTATGGTGTATGGTGTAATGTAAGTTCTAACCCACATGGATAGAAATGCAATATAATTGACAAAAAAAATTCACAGACTCTCTTATTATAGATAGATAATAATTTACATGTAGGGAACTTGATTTTTATCTCATTGAATATTCTGCATTCTACATGTATCCAGATATAAGATTAGAATAAAATTTCAAGAGCCTATAGAATTCTTGTACCAAATTTCCAATGGCCCTCCAACAGATAATTTCAAATGTTATGTATGATTTAGACATATAATGTCATTTTGAGAATGTACAACTACACTAAATTTCAGACAAATTTTTGAATAGTACCATAAATAATATATCATGAAATTTTATTACTATATAAGAATCAATAGTTATGAGAAACACATGAGGGAGTTGTTCAATCCAGAAAAAATAATATTGTTTATATGTAACAGAGGAGGTTCATCACATCATTGTTAATATAAGCTATAACTAAATTTTTATATATTTCCCTCTCCCGGCTCATAAACAGTAATAACTAATATGATGAGTTAGACCAACTATATTTCAAAAGTGGTTATGAATTTCTCAATCTAAATGACTATAAAAATTTATTCATGAGTTCCATAAACTATATAGTCCAAAAATTTCATTCCTCTAAGGATATTTAATTTGGATAATATAATCCTGATGATTCTTGGGATTTAGCCTCTAATGTTTTAAATAATATTGGAATTGAAATACAATATAAAAAATTTATATTCCAATGGATCTTCTTATTCCCATATTATATATTGGATTAACATCTAGAGCCCCCTCCACTAACACAAGTATTATCTAAAAATAAATTGTTTTAGTATAGAAATGAATTAATTTCCTAGACGAAAGGATCTAATCATAACAACATCAGAGTATTGGTGGGTTGAATTTAAAAATCATAGTATCCAAATAATGATAGAATGAAATGAAATATTATAACACACATTATCTTATAGAATGAAAAAAACTATAATTCCATGTGATATGAATTTAAAATGTATATCATCAATGTATTTTTGGGATGAAATTAAATAACATATAATCCATTTCATTAAAGAATTAATCTAAACTACATATAATCCATGTTCTCACATTAATATGATTATCTAAATTGTCGTACAATATATTGTAAGAAATTTAACATTGAGGTGGAAGTCTATCCTCGATTTGTATATAATTCTTGGTGTAGCTCATTCCATAACTAATATATCACCACTACATGAATCAATTATTCTAGTTGAATTATTTTCTAGAAAACCCAAATATTACTCAGATCATTAATACACTATATCCATTATATATGATCTAGATTTATTTTATGAATAATTAATTAATATAACAATGTGTTAAATCATTCGTGATTATTTTATAATATGTAGTGACTACCAGATTCTTTTCCCGGAGCCCAATTCTTAATCATATTCCATATTTTTCTTATAATAGGGGATCTCATATATTTTCTGAAAAAAATCCATATTCCTATAAATATTACCTAGATACTTGTGAGGGATAATATATTCATATAATAAATTTTTAAATAATTCTAATCAATTTAGTATATCTATATATTTCATGATATCCTCTCATAGTCCCAAAAGTAATTGTTAAAATTTTACACCATCCACTGTTCTTAGTCCCTATTAAAGGATGTCACTAATTGTCTTACTAAATTGTTGTGAAAACCACTCATCAATGATTGTTCCTTAAAAAATGAGCTCCATTAACATTTAAGAAAAATAAAAAATCCAGGGAAATACTCAAAAAACATATTAAATTATCTATGTTATCTTTTATCCCTATGACAATAAGATACATATCGACACTACGATCCCTTTTCATGGACTCAAAAATAAATTTCAGTAAAATATATCTACAATTATGCACTAAATATGAATCATATATGTATGGGTGACATACACTTGTGGAAATTGTGATTCTTAATTAATTTTATATCATGAATCTTATTTATACCCCAATATTCTTTGTTGATCCCCGCCAAGATTAATTTTCTAAAAGGATATTATTCCAAATTAATATTTTAGCCATTCCTATGAGACAACATTTCACTGGTGGACATAGTTAGTGGGGAGGCTTGATAACAATTTACTAAAAATGATATTAGTATATGAATAAGATTCTTCTAAAAAATTACAATTTGGAGAAATGCCTCCACAAATGAATTATCTCAATCTATGATGGAAACTTTTTCACGGAGTTCATCATATGTGGACCTATAATGAAAATGATCTCATCACATAGTTATTTTGTTCTTCTTAGAGGAAAATATATTTAATAACTACATGTGTCATCATAGTTGTTATTATTAGATAAATAGTGACACTCAATGCTCTCAACATGGGCTCAAATGAAATATCCAAAAAAATTCCCTCATCACACACATGATCACACAATATGTAGGGACGAATAATAACAACTTATTTTTTTATTATAATTTTAAAAAGAAATGCAGGGATTCTATAATCCTTTATCCCCTGTAAAATAATATATTTAAACTGAAATGTTCAATTTATATGAGGTACTATCCTAATTCTTGTAGGGGTTCTCCAAATATTATTACTACATAAAAAATGAGAACTATATCTATAATATGTGTAGTGATTCTTTGACCTCATATCCTAGGCCCATCTGAAACTGTAGAAAAAATTCCCTCACCCAAGAAAACAAGATAGTTATATAAAGTTGATTTATTTATAAAACTATATATTAATTGATTCAGAACTCTATATAATACATATTTATTTCATAGCAGCCAATCATTGGACTAACTACATAATAAAAAATAATGAAAATTACATGCTTCATTTCCATTTATTATTCAAACATTTCTAGTGACACTATTATATCGGAACTAAACATAATATAATCCAATTCTTCATCCTAGGAAAATTAATTTCATTTGTGTGGAACAAAATAAATTAAATTTCTCAACAATATCATTTGTGATAGATCACTATGGGATACATCACTATTCTTCACATCATGATTATATTCCTAAAAATTACTTCATCCCTTTAATAACCTGATATTTATATAGAGTTGTATTATAAGAAATAATTTTATCTTGATTTATATCCTTACATGATACATTACGACACCCAAATGGATCCAATCATAATGATTTCAAATTAACACATATTCCCTTAATTCCCTATCATGTAAACCATCATTCACAATATATATATTCATTCTAAGTATTATTAAGAGTAAATTTAACCTCATGCATGGATGAATTCATTGAATCCCCATTAACATTAAAAGTACCCACTTTATATGATCTAGATCATCACAAGATATTATTTAATGAGTAACCTCATTTGTAGACAATTTTGTAGAAACATCCCCTTTTCCCTTCACATTATTCAGATCATGGAAAAGGAATATATTCATAATTATTATGTATGTACTAATTCATTTTATCATAGTATAGATAAGAATATTAATTTCATCTCATATCTACAAGTTTATCATCCATAATTCATTCCTCCATCACCACTATGTTCGATTTAATACATGTTAATTTATAGGCCTAATAAATGATAAAATATGCTATGCATCATATCACTCTTTTGAAAGTCACCCTTAAGAAAATATTTGTTTCTTATTCATTAATAACATATTATTTCTCACATCGATCATGACTCATGTGAGCTTAGCGGTCCTGTTCAGTTAACCCATATAGAATATCTAGGAGCATGTTCAATAATTAACAGAGGAAAAAGTGGTCTATCATGAAAGACTATAAACCACTATATAATGATCAATTCATAGAGCCATGATTTTCTTATATAGGAGATATATATATATATATATATATGAATCCCCCTAATATATTTTAATATATCCAAAACATTATGAATGAATTTAATATTTCCCTACATCTTGTCCTACTTTTATGACATTTAAAAATGTAGTATGATGTCTTTATAACATTACCCTATAATTTTAAACCCAAAATCCCATACTCATGAATTTTAAAATAAAAAATAGTTGGGTCTTTAATACATGATTTTTTATTTCCCAAATCATTTTCCATTATCAATTATTATTAAATGAAAAAATAAGCTAACCATAGTCAACCAAGTTTTAGGACACCTCCAAAACCATTCATGAACAATATTTTCTATAAAATACACATCGTTTTTTATTATTATGTGTATCCAAAAAAATCATTCAATCAAAGATATGAACATTTCAAGTCATTGGACCCACATGATTGGAAATTCCAGTATCCCATACATTTCATCCAACATATTTTCCCTATAATTTTCCTATCATGTAGAGGTATTTTAACAATAGAAAAGGGGTATTTGATATTCATATTCCTTGATAGCATAATATAATTATTTGTCAACCTAGTGTGATTTTGGGTCTTATACAACATTATTTTCCCATACAATTGATTATGATCATATAACCTTGAGGCATGATTTATAACATCATATTCCTCTCTTCAAAAGGGTTTTGGTGCATTCTCATCATTTGTATTACTATATGGGTGGTTTTTAACATGTGCCCAATTTTTCAATTTTCATGTATCATGACCATAAAATATATAAAATTTAGAGAATAATGTTTGAACATAAACATTAGTATTAGAGAGCCCAAATCATTGGAAGATAAACTACTATTGAATGAGAGATAAAACATGTCAAAATTGAGATAAACAAAATAATTTAGGAGAAAACTCAATATATATATATAAACAACACTCTATTGTAGATGATGAATATGCCTGAGGAAAAAATAAAATATGTTAAATGATAATTGGGCCTATTATATAGGAATATAAAAAAATAAAATCAAATTGAAATAACTATTAGTGTTGGAAAAATATTTTCCATGGTTTTTGACAATCATTTACCTAGATAATGAGTTCATCACATAGTGAAAAAACATTTAGAGTTCAAGAACTGTTCTTGTATTTAATTCAATTCAAAACCTAAATCATTTCAAAGTGATTGTTTTTTCATAAACAATTCTCATAAATTATTAAAGAGTGTTATAGGGTTAAAGGAACTCCATTTCTTATGTATGATTGCATTCCACATGATGGATGTAATATATATTTTCCATATTTTCCTCATCAACTAGATCCACACTCACTATATAATATTATCATAAATTTTTTTAATGTGCTGAAAACACTATAGATGAAATTTACCCCCCACTATGATTAGAATATATCACAATAATTTCTGCCTCATCCTAGAATCCTCCATTCAAACATCTAGAGACATGAATTAACCAACCAGAAATCTAATAATTATAATGTATTGTATATCATTAACATTATTCAACTATACACCTTAAAACTTATCAATTAATGTATTGATACATGAATCAAGTTCTATTTTGATATTTCTCATCATGTGACCCAAAACAACAGGATACAAGGTCCACAGTTCATGACAATAAATTAATTTCCCCATTTTATGAGTTATTTTATACCAACAATTATCTCACAATTATAATTGGGGTTATCTCAATATTTGGAATTTAATCTTTATCTGGGGTACTTTAACCATTTATAAATGATCATACCCCATGACCGTTTTCATTACTCATGTGTCTGAATCCATGCAAATCTATACTGGTTATTAGGAATATTTATGTTTAGATTATAGTGACACATGTGAATTAATTTTCATTCACTCCACACTTTGGTCATGGCATACGTTCCCTTATTTCGCCTTATAAACTAGATAAGTGTTTTCCCTGAAAAGATGATCATATGGAATTTGAGAGCCTCCATACAACTATATTAGAATATGTCACCCACATTTTATTTTCAATTTTAGTGGATATGTGTATCCTAGAATGTTAGGCCGATTTATGACATTTGATGGATGACTTAAGGATTAAATATTTCAGTAATTCATGTGGGTTTAATATCATTGGTATCAGGTCCACATACATTATAAATTTAGGAAATGTAAGGATAAAATAAATAATACTCTATTCTTAGTCACGTGATTATAAAATATATGACACATCAATCCATAAATCATGAACATAAACTACCAATGGAAATAGACACAATACCTATTTAAATAAATACCCATAATGGGAGTTTTTGAAAAATATTGATCCTCATTTCCCTTGACATTCCTCATGAATGATGCTTGAAAAATTTAGATTTTAAAATAATAAACTATATTAGATCAAAAATAAGTAAATTGCGGCCTAAAGAAAATTCTTAGCCTCTAAGTGATAATATTATCCCATGTGATGCTTTGTATTAAATAAGGGAAATAATAGAAGGATACAAAAACCATGTGAGGAAGACTATAATATCCCAATAATTTTAGTGTTTTACTCCCTAGGTCCCCAAATTATGGAAATGATAAAAAAATTCTTTTGTGTGATTTCTTTAACATTAAATCCACCAAGCTGGTACCACAAGCTTAGTTGACAAATGACCCCAAGCATGCCTCCCCATACACATGATATTTATGAATATTGACAAGGATATAAAGGGTCACATGCTGAGACTATACCATCTTTAACTGAATAATCCATACCCAATATAATATTATATAATGGAACCAATAAAAAAATCCATAAGTAGTCATTAACATCCAAAACCCAAATTGAGAACTTCCACAACCAAACAACACTTTTTTCATGTAATAATGAAAATGAAAAATAATAAGGGTAATACAAAAATAAAATCCAATAGTTAAATCCCCTAAATTGGACTTAACCCCATGTCTACATCCTCATCCATGAACATAATATATCCAACTAAACTCCCTATCATAGGGAATTTTCCACTTCTATGACATTCTCCCATGAAATTTTCTCGAGTACCCAGTGATGACCAGAGTAGGTTGGGAGTACAACATGATAGGCCACGACTAAACATGTATACAAAATATCCATTACAATTAGGAAGTTTATGTATGAAATAAATTAAAAACAAGGAAAACAAAATACATCTCTTGTTCCATTAAATAACAATGTTCAAATAAACAATTTTTATTACTTATTCCATTCTTTTCACTTAAACTAACATATTTACTGAATTCATTTTTATCACATGTTCCATGGGTTTGGATTTTTTATTACTTATAAAAATGGCACATGTCAATAATTTTATAGTAATAATGGAATAAATCATGTACCAAATATCTATAGGGGAATCATTTAATAATAATTTACGTTGGACTTACCTTAGACCCTCTGTCTAGGAAGTCACGTCAAAGGAATACATTAGGGACATAAGGCCTCAGTTCCCTTCCCTAAACCATGCATTAGGGGGTGGGGTTTAGATCCACATTCTAATCCAAAAAAATGGGCATTGATAATCATGTTCAATACACCAAAAGTACCAATCCATGTTTACATATTTATTTTTTCATTAACCACATATACCATGTCACAAACCAACATTATCAAAACACATCACAACCACATTTCAACTTTCATTTAAAAAATTATCACCATTATTCCTTAACCCATTAACCCATTTAGCATTTAATTAAGATAAACCCTTTAATCTATTTCCCTTTACATTCCTTAAAAGCTTATAATATTAAAAAATTTCCATATGTTAACCCATTTTACATATTCCACAATTTCAATACATTAACACATTTTATAAAATTATAATTTCCTATGGCAGAATCCATTAACACATTTTCATTACCAATTTCTTGGCCATATGACCAAATCACAGTAACCCATTTATCCTTTTTTCTTATTATTCCAAACAACCTTTTTTTCATTATCAACAACAATACAAAACTACCACTATTTCTTATTTATAATTTGAAGCAACAAGTCAACACATTTATCAGGGTATATATTTTAATATAAATAAATTTCATGGTGGAAATTTCCTTGTTCTATGTTTTTTAATGAAGGAGCACCCCCACGGTAGGCCATACACCTGTCAAATCATCCTCAATGCATCCCACATGAATCATGAGGTGTACAATTTATTCATTTATCCATCATTTTTACCAAAACCTAACAAATGAATCAAATTCAAAATAATGTAGAACCATGAAAAAAAGTACACATATTAATATAAAAAATAAATATATGCGATATAATTTGTAGACCAAATACCTCGAATCATAATATAGAACTCACCCTTAACCTTAGTTATAGATCCATAATCAAGATCCCTTTGAAGCACTGACCTACGACCAACTTTAAATTGAGTGTTTTAGGGATTCGTATGTTGATGAAAAAATCTACAAGAACTAAAATTGAAAAGAGAAGAAAGAAGATCATTAGACATGCCTAGAGCCTCGATCCACTGACAACAATTCTCCAATAATCATAGAATCAAATGAAAACCACCCTTAGAAGGATTTATGAGATACAATTCTTCACTAGAGTTCCATGGTGGAGAATAGGGAAAAATCATGTGAGTGTCTTACAATCTTGAGGTTGAAATTTGTTAATTTTTTTGTTGTTAATGGAGAATACTATTTGGCCTCATTGTTTAAAAAAGTGTGGACAAACACTACGATGACCAATTTCCAAGATGGGATAGGTTTCACAGTTATTAGGGGAGAACCAAGCAGTTTGGAAAACCATGTGCCAACCGTGAGAAATTCTAATGTCCAAGGTATCATGGTTTGGATCTCCCCCATGCATGGTTTTCCTAACCATGTACCCCTCCAAAAAAGCATGGTTTGGGTGTACTTATACCTTTAACTATGTTCAATCCTTTAATCATGCATTAAATTTCCTAATTCCCCATTCAATAAAGTCCCAAACCTATGAAACACCCCAAAACCTACTAATACATCTGGTAAACATTCTATTAACCGAAATTAATATATTTAATCCGAAATTTTAACAAATAAATTCCTCCCAGAAGTCTAGGATTTTATAACCTTAAATTATTATAATGTATTGTACTCAAGCCAAATTTCCAAGAATCGCCATGCTTACAAAAAAAATATATTGAGCCATTGATCCCACATATATGAAAATCTCTCACTTTTATCTTCATGAACATTACCATGCTTCCATTAAAAACAAATAAATGGTAAGACATTTCCCTGTTATTATTTTTTATTACAATCCACAATACAAACAAATTTCTCTTCAAAACATGCATATTACTCAAGATCAACATCCTCCACATCAATAACATTAGAAGTATTAGGGTCATACTGGTGGAACCATTACAAATGAAAAACATTGTTTATAACAAAATACCATTTTTGATGATCTAGTCAGTATGATACTGATCTAATCCTCTCCAAAATCTGAAATGGCCCAATGTAGCTAGGCACTAATGTAATCTTTTACAAAATTCAACATCACTGAAACTTAGAGAAACTCAATGAAACACATGATCACCCACTACAGACTCAGCATGTCTACAATTCTTATTTGAATATACATTTTTCCTACACTAAGCAATTACCAAATTTTTATGAATCAAGATAACTCATTTCAACATCTCGATTATAATTTTTGGTCCCAACACATTTGATTCAAAATATTCCATCCAACATAGAGGACATTGACTTGTTTTACCTTAGACTTCTTCAAATGGATCCATATAAATAATACCATGTAAAATATTGGTCTATATAAAATAAAATATTTGAAAAATCATTTCCCACGATTGACCAATATATTGGATGCACACCCTCAACATGTCCTATAGTAAGAGAATAGTATGATTTGATTTACCATCTGTATGTATGGGAAAATCCACACTCAAATAGACATGGGTACCAAAATCCTTCTTTAACCCCAAATAGAAGCTGGACATGATGTTTGGATCATAATCTAAACCAGTATTTTATAGTACTCCATGCATCAAAACTATTTCTTATTAAAAAAACCCACCCAACTGATGGTTGGTAAATGTATCTTGGATTTGTAATAAGCATGAAACATTAGTTTACACTTATGTAGAAACCAATATTTAATCATTATTCTATGGTTTCCATGGAATATCCACAACAAAATCCATCATCACATCATCACATTTTCATTCTAAAATGGAATATGGATGTATCAAACCACCTGGTCGTTGATGCTCTGCCTTCAACTATTGACATGTAAGGAATCACAAAATGAAACATGTAATATCTCTCTTCATCTGGGTAAACAAATTTTCTCTGAATTAGTAATTATACATATTTGGAAATCCAATATGTACATCTCATTTTAATTCCCAAACAATCAGAATAAATCTTATAGCAAACACATTGGCATAACCACACTTCTATGAACTGAAACTTTCTCTTCATCAGTAATGTTCCTACAAGAAAGTGAGTCCCCCAATAAGATTTTAATTTAGAAAAAAACATTATAAATCCTCACACCACCTCTCCTTGATCTGACTCATAATTCTAGACCCAAATTCCAAAAATACGAGACTCATCTTTCCATGACCTTCATATTCCTCTATATTCATCTAAAAAATCATTTCCATCATCTTAAAATTATAAAATGATCCATGAACCTTATGATTATTAATATTCATAATAAGGGCATCTTCAATACTACATCTCTTTACAGATTTGTCTACCATATCTAATTATTGATATTATATATACTAAATCAATCTTAGATGATGAGTATTTAAATCACTCTATGAAAAATTTACATCATATTATTCTGAATTGTGTACACCAAAAACCATTCATCCAAAATGTAATGATTCAATAATTTAAGGCACGAACCACCTAGTCCAACTCAATATCAAAAGTATGATGTTTCATTTCATGAGATCTCAATAGTCGTGACCCATATTCCACAACACGATCATCCTACATTAATACTTTCACATGTTCATGACAAGAAAAATAAAAAATAATGTATATTTGTGACGTAGATAATGTTGGATCAAATTCAGTGTGGCCATAAAAAACCTCTTTAAATACTTAAAGGCCATCTCAAAATCACATGACAATTCAAACATAATACCCTTACTATTTATACATGAATGTGGATTTAAAAAAGGAAAAAAATACTTATTTAACCATAAATAATTCCCATCCAATCCTAGAAATCTTCGGACATCAGAAACATTCTTGGGATATTTCTAAGACCCACTTTTTTGAATCTTCTCTATATCCATAGATACACCATAATCTAAGATGATGTGTCCTAATAAATTCATCTAGTAAATATAGAATTTAATTTTGGATGGATTAGCGTATAACCTATACTATCTCGATGTACTTAGAATGATTTTATGATGTTTGGAATGATCTTCACGATTTTTTCGAGTACACCAACATGTTATCAACAAAAACAACTACAAATTAAACTAGGTAAGAAGTCCTCACCCATAGTCGATGATATCCCAACATAATATCAATTTTATAAACATCGAAACACCTCTCAATGGGTCAAAAAAATAAATTGGAGGAGGAGGGCATCTTTTCCTAATTTTTATCTGATTTATATTTCAATAATCAATACAATACCGCGAAGATATATTATCCTTTTTAGAAAACCACACTAGGGAACCCCATGGTGATTTACTCAATATAATAAACCCATTGTTATCCAATTCCTCTAATAGAGTTATGATATAATAGTGTTTTCCAGTGCTATTTTATATAGATGATTGAAAACTGGTACCTCTCCTAAGAACAACTCTATTGTGAAATCCACATCCTACTCAGGAAGCATCCCTAAGAAATCTGTAGGAATGAAATATGGGAACCGACCCACCATATAATGAAGCGGAATATTTTATAATCCACTTCTTCATTAATAAGACAAGACACTTATTCTATGAGATCACCCAATATTGGAAAAATAGGCCCTAAATGTCCTTCCCACATTTCTCAATCACCTTAATGGACATTTGTGTCTCCCTCAAGGGAAGTGATATTATACCTATGGTGGGGATATCCAATATAGGATTTGTATAACACTACCCATTCCATAACTCGAATCAGATCAAAACCGAAAATCTAAATCCTGAGAATGTACCATTGGAAATGGAACCATCTAACCTAGAGCACACTCCCTCTACATCACCTGATATCTTCTACTTACACCTCTAATGGTGTATCAATCGACAGAACCCCAAAACAATATTCCACTTATAGACACAATACATCAACAAAATGATAAGATATAAAATTTAATGAGTCACTTGTTTCAAATAAAGCTCAATTATTCTTGAAATCTACAAGGATCCTACATATAACATTCAATGGACCAGACTTGACACCTCCAAGAGTAGAATAAAATACATGAAGCTAACCATCCCCTTTTACCTAGGACTCTATCTGAGTTACTAGTGTTGCACTGCCCTTCCGATATGTGAAATCTCATCCCAGAGTACCATGACAACCATCTCATCTGGTATGGCCAGTTGAGCTCCAAATTCAATCTTGATATAGGTTAACTGACCTAATACCGAAACTTAGTAGTAGTGTTGATCTTATATTTGTTCACAATTATTTAGGGTTACTACAAATCCCTTTCACGTGACCTAGTCCAACTTAAACATGGTACTCAATTTGGGGTCAGAGGAACTTACCAGACATATTCTCTATCATTCCACATTAATAGAATAACAAGTTTTCCCCTCTATAAAAATATGGCACTCTCTTCATACCTCTCCATTTACCTCCATCTTGATAAAATATTCAAAAAAATAGCTTCTTTTCCATGGAATTCTTACAAATGGTCCATGTATCTGGTAAGAAAACCATTTCCTTAATCCTCAATCATATTACCTTCTTAAATAAATGTACGATCCAGCACTTATGAAATTCTGTTTAAAATGAAGATATTTACAGCATATTTAATCTCAGGTCTATTCCCACCCTAGAAACATGTTATTATCATGGTCTCGTTTGCTTCCAATCCTAACAAAAATTGTTGAATGTCTCGATAATTGAAATCATAATCCATCATTGAAATAATTACTTAGTTTATCCAAATATGATATGATGCCCCCTTCTACCTTGATTCCATTAGATAAAAAAATTTTATAAATTGTTATGTAAATCTCTTTCAAAACATACAATCTTTATGTTGGGTCTGAACAATGATATCCCATGAGTGTATAACCTTTCCCTACACCATATTGGCTACCAACATGACTCTCTTCTCTGCAGGACTCTCCATGTGATCCTAAATCATTTGAATGGATCTACCGAGAATTATATAGCCTTAGTTCACCCCTTTGTGGAAAATGCTGGAGGGTGCTAAAACTGATAATCTTTGGTTAAATAAAACATGGAAAGACCCTCCTTGGGTCCCTCTCAATAATCATCAAAAAACAAAAAATGTTCTCCAGGTACTTTCAAACTCCTCTATCATCCTAAATTAATGGAATCTACCATCCCACTTCTGGATGACAAATTTGAACCCCATTAACCAATCACCCAACTGACACGCATCAATGTGGTTGAATGGTACAAAAATTCCACAGATGAGTCTTAGAAAATATAACTTAAATCTTCAAAAATTAAAATAAAATAAGTCTCTCCACATTCTTTGAGCAATCATCCTGCAGACAATATTCCAATGAACATCTTCACACCTTGAATACTACATACTACTATCACTACCATGGAACCTGGATAATGTTGGTTAAAAAACATTCTTATACCCAAATTCATCACTAGACACCTTTTCTAAAACCATATCCTCACTCAAAATGTATATATTTACTCTTAATCCCATTTTCTATTTGTTAAAACCAATAAGTATACACATTTAAAAACCTACATCAAGCATAATTCTATAATTTTTTTTAAAATTCATACATTTTACCAATTTTCCTCGTCATTATTAGACACATTTTCTTAAAATTTTCAAGAACGTTAAATTTATCCTACCCTCCATATCTCAATCACCCATCATGTGTGTGCCTATCATGATACATGGAACCTATGTCCTTTGGATCCCTAATTGATGTATTAATGGTGAACCACCTTCCATTGTGGCTATTAGAAAAATAACATTAATTTGTCACATCAGACAACATGTACATATCCCAATTTTGAAATATCATCAAACAATAAATGAATACACCAATTTCAATAATTCCACCATGAGTGACTTGGGGTTTCTCTCATACATGGGCTAGCTACTCCCAAGCACGAGCTCATTGCTAATGCCTGATAGATCTAAACTTCTTTACTACTATCCCAAATAGTTATACCATATAAAATATCATATACATAATTACACTTTTTAATTCCCCAGACTTGGATGCCACTAAACTGGTTCCCTGAGCCGAGTCACCACATGACCTCATGTGTGTGACTACATAGGCCAGATGTTTCCATCTAGAAGCTAGGGTCTAAAGGGTTTTGTGGGGAGGCATCCTCCTCTTTACCAGATTAAGACACAATAGATATCATATGTTATAATGTAAATAATGAGAAAAGTAGAAAATCATGCATTACAAAAAATCCAAATAGGGTATAATTACAACCAAACTATAATTATATTTTGTACTGATTATATTGACAACATTAAAATAAATACCAAAGTAAATAAAATTAGTTGAATAGCCAAAAATTGTTGTGAATCATAGTCCGGATCCTTAAACATGAACATGTTACTCACAACTGAACTCTATATCATATGGAATTTTCCATTTTCCTGACCCACATCCATGAAATCTTATGAAGTACACAACGACCACACATGTAATTATGAGTAAAAATCAGTAGGCCACAAAAATGTTTTCTACAAAATACACATTCTAAATTTATAGTTAATATAACAATTAAATAATATACAAGATAAATAAATGACATATCATGTTCCATCAGATAATAGCGTAAAAGTTATCCATTTTCATTATTTATTATATTTTCATCACTTAAAATTACATCATTACTAAATTCATTTTAATAAAATGTTTCCTAAGTGAGGAATTTAAAATATTCACACAACATTTTATGTCAATAAATTACTTGTCATAGGGGAAAAACTCAAGTTTAATATCACTCTAGCGACAAACATTTCATAAAATTTTACATCAAACATAACATGGAGCCCTATTTCCAGTAGTATCATCAAATGAATCTGTTAGGGGGTTAAAAAATAATCCCCTTCCCTAAACCGTGCATAATGGGGTGGGGCATAGAGTGTCAGTCAACCCCAACTAGTGGGCATTGATCGTCTATTCCAATACATTGCAACTACCAAGCCATGTGGACATTATTTTTTATACATTTTCCATATATAAAATGTCCTAAACTATTCCTAATAAAAACAAATTAAAACCCCATTTCAAATTTCATTTACAAATAGTCACCATTATTCCATAACCCATTAACGCATTTACAATTTACATAGGGTATCCCATTTACCCCATTACCCTTCTTGCCCATAACCCATTTAGAATATTCAACACTTTCCATTTGTTAATCAATTTCACATATTCCATAATTTCTAAACATTATACCTCTTAACACATTTTTCATTTCTTATTCCATAATCCATTATCAAATTTTTCATTATCATTCTTAAGATGATTGAAATATTCACATTAACACATTTAAAATATTTTTTCATTATGACAAACAACCCATTATAACATTACCAATAAAAATAAAATTAAAAAACTAGCACCCCTTTATAATTTTACACATAATTGAAACACATTTATCATATAAACAACTTCAATATACTTTAATTCCATGCTTAATATTTCCATGTTCTGTTTTTGGGAATGTTGGTGCACCACATGGGTGTCCCTAAATTGGTAAAATAATCCATAATGCATACCATTAGGATCATTATGGTTCATTTTTAATATTTATCCAACCATTTTACCAAAACCTAACAAAAGTATAAAATTTACAACATGGGAGAACCATGAACATAACATCCCATGAACAATTAGCCAACCAAACTATGGGATATTACTTTTAGACCACATTCCTCCAATCTAAAGAAGAAAAAACCCCAAACCATTGACATTGACCCGGATTAAATATTTTTTTTGAATCCCCTACCTATGATTCACTATAATGAGAGGGTATTAGGGAACTAGAATAATAAGAAAAAATCGATAATCCCTAATCAAGAAAAGAGAAGCCCGAGATTTGTTAGACTAACCCGATGCTTTGATTTACAACCAAAATTGCTCTAAACCGCATATAATATATATAAAATCAACATTGGGAATATTTAGGATCCTGAGTTTGTCCCCAAGGATCTAATGTATATAATAGAGATGAAAATTACGCATGGTTATTAAAATATCATGGTGGGAGTTTTTGTAAAATTTCAATTACTAATGGGATGCATCGTTGTGATGCATGGTTTTCCAAATCATTCACCAACCATACACCAACCTCTTTCCAAGAGGGTTCATGTAGAATGATTAACTAGGGATCCCCAAATAGTGTTAAAACATGCGCTAACCATTCCATATTTTTCTTTCTAAGGTCGAATAGTTTGTCTCTCCCCAAATTAAAATTTTCAATCCGTGCAAACCTCCTCCTAGCTAGCATGGTTTGAGAGCACTGTTATATATAACCATATTCTATCCATGAAACATTAACTAGATTGATAATTTCCCCTTTATTTATTTCCTATATCCATCGAAACAACCCTGAACCTCCTCGTACATCTAATAAACATTACACTAAACCAAAATATGTGATTTAATCCAAATTATTTCAATATGAAAAATAACTCTATGAAGTCCCTGATCCTAAATTTTCCATGATATGTTAACCAAAATCAACCATATTATAAAATAAATCATGATTACTTTTTATTTTCTAACTCTAGCCACTCCGTGATTATTTTTATAATTATTTGGGTCTATGAATTAGCCATGTAAGAATTAATCATTATTTTTAATATAGTAACTCTAGTGTGTCAGTTATGGTATTTTTACAGAAATATCTCAATGAGATATACCTTTGAGGAATTTATCATCTTATTAGATGAACAAGAGACATTTTTTTAATAATTTCTATTCTAGTATCTATCCACAACCCACAATCCATTACCATGATTAATTCATCATTATTCTGAATATACCATCTTTGGGTAATTTTTAATGGTGTTTATTTTAATACAAGTATGTGATACATCGATAGTAGGAATTCATCATTAATCAAAATGGAATATGATTTTTTTATTGGTGATGTTTTCAAAATTTATACCCATCTTGATGAAATGGATAAAATAAATCCATTATTGGTAAAGTATTTAATATAATATTGATGTTGTCTAAAACTTATGTATATAATTAATGAATCACAATGACTTATATGATGTTGGTTCATAATTACACTATAAATAATATAAAATAATGACCCAAATAATAAAATTACATTATTTTATTCATATATTATTCTGAAGGAGGGATCAAGTTACACATTTCAAAGTATATATATTGATCAACCAACTAAGGGGAGAGAAAATGCACAAGACCATGATTACATATCACTATATGAATCCAAATTCACCTATATTTTCTATACAAGAGTTGAAATATATTTTTATAGTTGATCTAACATTGTGGTTTCTTCTTTTTTTTTTCAGTCACAACGCCTCTTTAATGCAATGAGACTCTGGTTTGGTTTGTTCTTCCACATCATTGATTTTATTTTAATTTTTATCTATCTTAATTATATAATTAAACATGTATTGAATGTGGTAAAAATCTTAATGAATTTAATAACTAATACACAAACATTGTTGACTATGTTTTGATGCATTTATATATCCATAAAATGTTGGTTGGATTCAAAGATGGCCTTATAATAATGTTTTATGGATGGTGATGTGGCCTTATCAATTGATATTCTCAACTAAGTGGCCATATTCTACCCTTGATTTTGATTAAATCCTTCTCCCAATAAGGGAGTTCTTTATAATCAAACCCAATATATAAGTTCATTATGAACATGAATTATAAATTGAACAATCAGTCCTTAATTCCTTATTATATTCCCATTATGATTAGAAAACCAATTTCTCCACGCACTTTTCACAAAATATTAATCTAAAATGTTGTGATATTTAACCCCAAAAAAGATTAATCTTAAGTGTATAGATGTATTTATAAAATATATCATAATTATAGTGTTCAATTATCACTTCTATTAGAAGTAATTATAATGAGAATCCATGTACCTCATCCATTTATAAGATCAATTTTTATGTTATTGCAATTAAGGATGTAAAAAATATTAGTATAAGGATGTAATCAATCTCATAAAAATATTAGTAACACTATTAACCACTAATAATTCACCATATTCATCTATATTAGTATCTACTAACATTACATTGACCTCGATTGTAGAGATTATAGAGATGTTATCCTATGGTGTGCAACACTAAGATGCTTATGGTGTCTTTAATACAGATGTATCATGCTCTTGGATCATTATGGGATTATAACCATAATGATATGTAAATAGAGACATAATGTGGTATAACCTCAAAATTATTCCCAAATATAAAAAAACATACAATTTCCCAAAAAATATATAAAACATGAAGGATTTGACGGAAAAAATTACTTATGTTAGGATTTTCAATAGATACACAATGACTTCACTATAGAGTGTAATTAAACCTCTTAATAAATATCTTAATATAAATTTATACACAAGAAAATATAATCTAACTAATATAGAATATAAGAGAAATGATACTTTTTTGAACCTTCAAGGGAAAAAATATTATAATTCTTCAATAGTTTTGTTGATTTGTCACAATTATTTTAAATAAAAATTATATAATAATATTTAGTGGACTGGACATACTAAATAATAATATATAATGAAGGTAAGTGATTTATAATAAAATATGGGAATTACATACATTAATTTCCTGTGAATTTTATTGGACTCTTAGTTTTAAATTTAATATTCCACTATAACAATCAAAATCTGCCATCTCCTCTTTCAAGATTTCAAATAAATAATTTTGATGTATTTTTTAGAATATTAAAATTAAAGTTGACATTATGTGTGTCTCTACCTCTCCCACATACATTTTTTACAATTTGTATCTTACAATAAATTTCTTCAAATTAACTAAAAATATATTGAATAATACTTGATTTAATTCAAAGTGATACAAAATTTAAATAGTGGTACTCATCCTTTTTTTTCAAGAACTCATATCCCGTAAATAATTAGTTTTCCATGATTAATATTACAATTAATATATATGAATTAAATATTAGAGGGAGGGGAATAGAGGGTAAGTTAAAAAATAGTGGCAATGTTGATAAAATTATTAAAAAATGAAAATTAATTTAATAGTGAAATATTTACTCCATATTAAACAGTGAAAATATCATAAATAAAACTCTAAAATTATGACTCATTGTAGTAGTTAACAGTTTTCATTCTCTAGTATGTATTTATATTATATTTTGAGATCTTTCAATTTATATTTTATGTTAGAAGAAAAAACTCTTCATATATTTTGGGTTTTCCTATAGGATTTAAATCTCGTTACACAAACTTTTTCATATCTATTTATAGATATAATTCTGTCGATTTTTCAATAATTAAATATCCTCTCCCACTGGAAATTTTTTGACACTAGATTAGCTCATCTAATTTATCAAAGTTGGTATTAGACAAAATATTAAATAACTTTATTACTTATCCATAGTACGAGGATTTCATAATGTTATTTCATAAAAGGTAACTTCCATGTATTATTATTTTTAAATATCAATGGACAGATTTTCTAAACCTTTGGAAATGAATAAGGATATTCTATATTTGAACATAGATATGGATGATACCCTAAGAAGTGGGTTTCTTATTATAACACAGTCCAAGAAAAATGTACATGAAAAAATAAATCATATGATGAAGCAATTTCATCTATTGTATAATCATCACAAATCTTATTATTTTAGAATATTCCATATTAAATCCCACCAAATTGAAGTGGAGGTCCAACACCCCAATTCAATAAATTTTAATTATCTTCTTCATGGACGTTTCATAGAATAATTAATGATGAAATAACTCAGAAATATTATATATATATATATATATTTCTCCATGCATACGTGTTAACTCTATACCTCATATAACATAAGAGACACAATATAATAGAAAGGGATGAACAATTTTGTTACAAGAAATTATTTTGTATATCAAGTTCCACTATAATGGACCAATATGGATTTTTATTCATTAGTTTAGTCTTCTTGGGTGTCTCTTCATTAATTATAGGTTGTATATGGTGGATATACTCAATAAATAATATTTTTCTTTGAGATTGATTTTTTATTATTGCTTCAGTGGTGGTTTCTACTTAGTAGCAATGGTTTTCCAAGAGTTTTCAACATAGATATGGTGGTCCACAAAATTTAAAAGATGAATAAGGATAGAAAAGAAAAACTTAGAAAAAATGAAACCATCTAAGTATGGATGAACATTACATTGTGATATCATCATCCCCCATCAAAAAATCTTATTTTCTCTTCTATTATAGTAAGATCCTCCCCCCATCCATCGACGAACCATATGGGTGCTGTAGAACCCATTATAGCACCTTTAATTCCCGGTGTTGATGATTCCATCCTACCTCTAACATGTTGACACATTTCCCACTCACAATCCAAATATTGTTATTCATATGGGCATCTACCATGCCCATACAGGCCCTCTCGATCACGGTCTTGACATATTGTCCACTCGTAGGCCTTCTATGTGTCGTTCCTGGAATTAGTTGAGTTTTTTATTGGGTTGGATAATTTTTTTACATTCTATAATTCCCCTTTTTCCATTTACCCAAACAATATTAATATAAAAAAAATTCCAAACAATTAAAACAAGTATATTTATTTCTTTTAAATTAATTGTTTATTTTTTTTAAAAACTAACTAAAAAAATAGTGAATAATGTTAATTAAGACAAGGTTGATAATAATAAATAATAATTGGTAATTAGGAATTTAATTTTTTAAATTTAATTGAAAATAAAATCTTATCAAATCCCCCACACATGAATCATGCCTGTAATATAAATATCAAATAACAATGAATAAATATGGAAACCTCTATTCTTCAATCCTAAAAATATAAAAATTAATAAAATTAAATAACTATCAATAAGGAAATTTATTTCAAATGTCACATAAATAATGTGATTTAAATTTATCAGCAAATAAAATGCATTTGAAAGCCCTATTAAAACATATAGGGTATCTCATATTTTACATTTGGGTATTCCAATTAATCATTTTCCATATGACTTGTTTTAAAAACAATTATAACATTATTATTCTATATTAATTGTACATAAAATTGACATCATGAATTCCTCATACCATGGGTACAGTCCACAATGATATTATTTTAAAAATGATCAAAATTATGAATTTAGTTGGGAAAAATGCTTCTAAAAATATTGTGTACATTGAATCAAATGATAAAATGATTCTTGGGGTTAATGGAAAGTAGGTAATTGAAGAATTGAATATATAGACAAAAAATTAATTTATGACATATATGTTATAGATGATAAATAATGTAAATCCAATGAAATATTCATTTTTTAGTGTAAAATATTATCTAACAGTCAATGATCATGTATATTACTAATCAAAACTATAACAATGATGGAATAATCCCACAATTTTTATTTCCTTTAAATTGTTTAATTTTCAAAAAAATTGAGCTATAAAATGTATCACAACCACCACCCCATCACAAATGATGAAATCACTAGTCATTTGACATTATGTATTTACCCTCCATAAATATACACACTTTATGTCATTTTCAACAAATATTTATTCATTTAAAGAGGTAAAATAAATAATAATTTAGTTATATAACATGAAACAACTTTCCAAAATCTAATAAGACCACCAAAAATTTTTCTCTTATTTAATTATACATATTATTCCATGTAATCACTCATTCGGCTATACATCAGCTTTGAAAATCATTACAAACATTTGTGAAAGGGTAGGATGAGATAAATTGGATATAAATGTGGTTGTTACTACCACAAAACCATCTTTGGTGTTTATGCATTACAATATTGAAATAAATAAGGTAGATCTCAAGGAAAGATTATTTTTCTTATTAAATTTCTCTAACATTTTTATGTTAATTTATACAATAATAATTTTGAAAACATATAAATTTAAATCCTTTCTAGTTACAAATCCCAAATTATCTCTTAAAAATTACTAAGACTGAATTTGAAACAAAATCATGAAATATACATAGTAATAATATAATTAATTATTATGTTAGTAAATAATGGTATATATCATAAAAAAACAATCTAAAATACCATCAAAAAATTTAGTCACAAAATATTGTAGGGAATTTTTAGAAAGATGCGACTAATAATCTAAATAGTATTCAAAGATTTTATATTCATTTGCTTCACTTAAATCATCAAAATCAACATTTTACATGATTAAAAACAATAAATATTAAAATTAAGACATTTAATATTAGATTTCATAAAAATTATAACATCATCTATCCAAATTGAAATAATAATCTATGTTTGGGAATGCCTATATTCTATTTTAAACTCTAGATTAATTTCGAAAAATAGGGGATCTAAATAAAATTTACAGAAAAGTAATGAATTCTATCCTATAAATTTTAATCTCTCTAATTTTTAGCAAACTAGATCGTGTTCATTACCAATAACCTCATGAACTAGATAATCTAAAAAAATTAATATATAGTCCAATTACGACTAAACATAAGAAATTATGTGGTGGGAAGGTTTTTACATCATTCTAAAATGATATCATAAATTAATAATTTGGGTAATTTAAATTTGGGTTGTATCACAAAATGTACATTTAGTATGGTAATTTATATTTACATACTATTGGGAGACATAATCGGAGTATGATATATATCCAACCATATCATTATGAACCAAATTTACTACTATTGACACTTTTTTGTAGCTCTTATACATATCCTCATCTTGGAAATATCTTTTTGTTAATATGGAGTAAGGAAAAATGTAATGGATGACCTCAATGCTTCAAATAATAACTTATGGGTAGTTCATATAGTGAACCAATCCTATATAACTTAATTTTGTGGATAACATTCATCAAAATATGTACTCAAATTCATAATTTTAAAAACGATTTTGTATTCTTATCCTTCATGGTGATGATCTCCAAAATGATCTAAGCGAGAATTGAAAAATTTAGTAGCACCTTATTCTTCAAGGATTTTTATAAATTTTTTTATCTAAGGATAGTTCTTACACATGTTAATTTCCTCCCTTGCAAGGAATCCAAAATGTTTCCTTCCTAGAGAATTTATTATAGCAATAATAAAAATAACATACCTCACATCCCTCCAAAAGATCTATTATGCTTACATGGGGATATTAATAGTGGGAATCCAACATGGTACACTCACACACTTATTCAACCTCATTAGTTATGGATTAAAAGAATAATAATTTTTTTTGAAATCATCTTCTTTAATTTGGAGTTATGTTTCAATATTTTGTGTGAATTTGTATCCTAAAGGTTCATTGATTACCCCATAAAAATTGGTCATTTTCCTCTTCAGTTTTTCAATCCATTTTGAGGGGGTTTATAACTGAATTTCTAATTGTATATGTTACATCATGATTAATGATAATAAAATAACAAAAATCATCGATTTCATAAAAAAATAAAAAAGAACTATCAATAATATAAGATAATATAATAGCTAGTGTAAAATTGTTTTCTTACTACAATATTTTATAAATGTATCATCAATAACAATTGTTCCAGTTTTGAATTCCCATATGACTATCATTTCTTTTCTTTTGAAATTTATAAAAAAATCTATAGTTACATTATTAATTTTACTACCATAGCATGAAATAGTAATTATATAGGTTCAATTTCATGTGTCAAGGGATTGTATTGCATCAATAGTTTAGAAAGTTTTTCACAATTTAGCTGAATTAAAGTTACTAAACAAACATGGATGGATTTTTCAGACTAACAAAGAATTATTAAAATATGATTATGGGAACACTAATGATATACGATATTGTGTTTTAATAATTTATTAGCTGTGATTTTTCATATGATGCATTTTGATTCTTCTTATAATTTAATGGATCGATCTAAATAAATCAAATCATCTTTGGGGTGATGAAAAATTGGTTTAGATTCAGGGTTTCTACCATCAAAATTAAAGGTGATGGTAAGGTCATTATTCACTCTCCCACTTCCCTTTATCGCATTTAGGACCATCCTCAAAAATGATTATCACATTCACTATACATTTAGAGGTTCTGATTGGTTTTAAATAAAATTGGTGATAAATTTAAAATAGTGGTAGTCAAATTATATTACAAAACTTTCATAACTATATTTAAATTAGTAATACATTATTAGTATCTTAATTAATATTTTTTGAATTAAACATTGGACCCAAAAAAATTTGGAAATCACTAGGAAATAAATAAACCTTATATACACAATATTTTTTACTTCTTATAGGGCACCCATTCCTTTTGCATTGATATTTTTGTACTTACTCTGTCAACAACCATAATGGAATTCCAAAACTATCTATTTCCTCACACATTATCAAAACAAAGTCACCCAAAACAATACAATGATACATTGCTGTATTTTTTCCCAAAAATATACATCCTTGGGTGTGTGAGATACCGTACAAAATTTGATATCTTATTCTAGATATATAAAAATTGAAGAAAAATTAACATCATCTGAAATTAATTGTAATAATGGAGTAACTAAAAAAACACTCTAAGACTCCATGTCTATGATCAGCATGATAAAAATGTTTAGAATGAAAGGATTATCAATAAATAACATCATTGAAAAAAAGGTAAACTAATTTCATCACAGACACTATAAATCCTATTATATAATCATTGATTGATCATATTTTGCATCATCAAATTTAAAACTCCTCCTTCTCCACTACTACCCTTATATGATTCCCCCATTCTTGATTAAGGCATTCAATCCCCCTTTTATTTTCACATAATATTCCCCTTGGTCTATCTTCTTGAAGGACACTCCATAGTGGTATGCCATAGCGTAAAGAACACATATTAGAAAGTCAGGGAAAAATATTCCGTTCCATGGGGGGAGTGGCTAGACATCCAACATTATCAAAAGTGGAGATCTGATTGAATTTCTTGACCTAGGAGATTATGTTCAAATTATTCCTTATATTTTTCCATTGACATAATTTTTGAAACCTGGAGTTTTTCAAGAATACAATACAAATTCAAAATACAGTACTCCACCTTATCCTTGAAATAGAGATACCTTGTTTCAATGTTATTGTTCCTTGGGTGATGTAATAGGATTGTACTATGATTTATACCACTACAATTGTAACAATGGATTTCCGTTAAATACATTACTATAACTCCCATATCATCGTGATTCTACTTAACCCACAATATCATTGTTAAAATTGTGTGGATAAAATATATTATGTTTTTTAATTTCTCCTAGAAATTCACTTATTTTTTATGCATATCTAATAAATACATAATCCTACAACATAGAATTCACCACTAGTAGTTGATTTTCAATCATCTTCTCAACCTACCCAATCATCATCTTTCTAACCCAATAAATCTTTAATGGGATTTATTATATAAAAACAATATATAAAATCATATTGATATACCACACTATTATTTTTGACTAGAAGAAAGTGGTTTTCATTGTTATTTATTTAATATGGTTCTTCATGGAATTTGGAAAATAAAATATATGGTCATTGTCACTATCATGTATAATATAATTGTAAAGAGTTTCTTGTCTTCTATTTAATTAACTAAATTTCATTCATCATCCCATGAAAACATCATTGTGGTATCCACTAGTGTCATAATATCCGTATAATTATCTATTTCATGTCTTGTCCAAGCCACCATGGAATATTTAAATTGGGAAACTAAAATTCCATTATTTCCTTATGAAACTAGTAAACCATGAAAATATGTCAATTCATTAATCACAAAAATATGGAGTTCACATTTAATGAATTATGAAATTGTGTGGTACTATTATTCATCTAGTACACAGAATAATACATCTTTAGATAAAACCAACACCATATTTCATTTATTAATATCATTGTTTACATAGATATTATAATCAACTCCACTACAGTAAAAACCTTAATTCATGAAAAAAATGATCTAGTCAAGAATTCCACAATAATTGTTCTCGATTCAATCCTTATAGCACTTTTCACACATGAAATAACATATTCTCATTATCACGAACCTTAAAAACATCCGGATACTCAATATAAACTTATTCTTTTGTAAAAACATTCCAAAATTATGTCTTGATGTCCATGTAGAGAATATTTATCATATTTTCACTGTTTTATCCATGTATAATCTCATTTTTTCTAGCCTCATAATGAGTGATAATGTTTATCCAACATCAATATTCTTTATCTTGTATTACCCTTTCCACACTAAAAAATATTTAATTCAATTCATTTTTCTATATTCGTGCTTCGTGTTGTGAAAGACCCATTTGGTCCCAATAACATTATTATTTATTGATCTCAAAAACATATACCATGTCAATTCATGTCAATTTTTTCAATATCTTAATTAATATACCAAACCAATTTCTCATATCTAGCTGCATCGTCAAAAGATTTAGGCTTTACCTAATATAGGAAAGATTATTTCATTAATTACGTCATTCATCAAATCTGAACTCATGATTCTTGATCACAAATGATGTTTTATCAATTGATTTCATCTCAAATCATCAATTATCATGGAGATATATATTTTAATTAATCCTACTCATCATTAGTATCATATTCAAAATCATCAGTACGCACTTCAAATTTTCTTGATCTGATTACATCCACATCACATTCATCATGTGACTGTTCACTAAAATGTTGAAAGTGATGGTTTTATCTACTATAGTGAAATAATTGCATTAAACTCTCTTTACAATGCTCTTGTTGAAACATTTATATTCTTTTGATTCTAGAATATAAAAAATATCCCCTCTTTTCATTATAATTTAAATTTCCTTAAATTCTCCTTATGGAGAATAAAAAATTTACATCCAATTATTTTATTGTATTTCACTATTATATTCTTCCCATTAAAAAAAATAAGTAATATTTTTATATTTCAGACATTACAAAGCCTTGTTGTATATGTAGACCGATTCCAAGAATGATTCATTCCATAATATCTCTAGTAATACTATTTCAATAAGAGTTCTTATGGAAATATTTATTTATGATCTAGTTTACCCTCTCAACCACACTTCTTTGTTTAGTATTTCTGATAAAAAAACAGGATTCATAGTCTCATGTTTCTTGAGATAATATTCCACATGACTTTTTGTGAATATTGTACCATTAGCAGTAGGAATCTTCAGAAATCATATATGTAATCATCCTTTGAGGATTCCTATAATACATCTTTTTGAATCTAAACACATCAGACATGACGGAAATGACAAAAAAAAATCATCCTACCAAAATCAGAAATATAAATAAAATAATACCTTTTTTATATCGATGGATCTTGGTGATATAGTTCTGCTTGCATATTCATGAACCTACTCAAGAACTATAGATGAATTTTATTCATTTATTACATATGTCTTTCAAAATATCTTCCCTTGTCATTATGAATCAAGAATATGTGTAAGATCACATGATAACATAGGGAGATATCATGATTCATCACATTTGACCGTATATTATAGGTATGGTTGTAATAGATGGCCATTTTTTTATATCAAAACCTATTTTCTTTATCTCTAGATAAAAAGTACATACCTTCTTGTACACATACAATGTATTGATTCCCATATGTTCTTTTCCTTGGTAGAAAAAATACAAAATATCTTCTATTGATTGTATACATGTTTCTTAGTAAATTGTATAGAATGGGATGAGTAACATAGTTAACTAACACTAAGAATTTTTTGACTGATACCTTCAAAAACATAGTCATCAGCATGTCTCAATTATTTTACCCCAAATTGTTTTTATCAAGAAATTATTTTTAAGCATTCCTCATGCCGAAATTCAAAAACACCTTCACGTTCATATGTTATGCCAATAATTAGATCCTTATTACCATATATATGGGATCTGTATCAACTATCAATGACCAGTACACCTAAATGATCTTATATTGTTATGGAAATCACCGCAAACACTGCCACTTCAGAGATTTTATTTTTAATCCATGTATTTTAATTTATATTTGATATGGATTGATAATCAATATTTGACATCGAGTATAATGTAATAGATTCATTTTGTAGATATCACGATAAATATTTCATTATTATATCATTTGATGATAAATTTAAGAACTACATATGAAAACAGTTAGTATTCTTTAGTACATTTCTCTACATTTCGGGTGAGAAATAACGTTCTATGCCTCTGAATCCACCCCGTCCAAAATATTGGACATTGTATGATGTCTTAAAATATTGATCTCTATATTGATTCCTTTGTAGACCCTACTCCCTTTGGTACATCTTGGATATGGAACATAAATTTTGCGAGTGTCCCATAATTCCACAATAATAACATCCAATACGGGGTGCATTCTTGTGTTCCACTATTGTACTTCTAGTATTCAATTGGGTTCTATAAAACATCTATATCCGATTCTTACACATATACATCACCAATATTATAGTGGGTTATTGTGGTTATACTTCATCCATTAATACATTCCAATTTCAATCAATCCCCATACTGTCTTTATCTGTTGAATTTGATTGTTGCCTCTCTTATTATATACCATTTTTTTGAACTTCTATTTTTTGTCACCTAAATGATCTACATTCCTAATTCAATATATGAAGTCATGATTTTTTATTGATCCATAACATTTGTTCATAGTATGATGAATTCCACCTCATTTTCATCGTTATATTGGATTTTATATTTCATTATGTTGTTGAAACCCTCAATCACATTTTTTGGTCCCCAAATATGAACTTATACTCACCAATAATTTTAGATTTATCTCGAAATAATGAGTTATGATTTTAAATTTATTCCACATGCTCAATATTATCTTATTTAAACAATTTTATACATTGATTGGAATCAGGAACAACATAGTTTTATTTCATTCTTATGTATCTCTAAACAACTATCTCCTGATGAGAGGCTTCTAATTCATCAATAAAATTTATATTTTCTTGGACATATTCTTCAATAAAATTTACATTATTCCCTCTTCTATGAGAAATCTATAACAGCCACCACATCCTTTAATCCATGATATTTGTAGTTATATGTCCCTTCATCCTCAGATACTTCTCAATATAATTTTTTATACGAATGGTGAATCTTATTTTTGATGAAATTTGATTTAATCTTTTTCAATCCTTTTACATAGGATGAATACTTTTTCGTGGAAATTTCAACATCAACTTTATTATTATTTATCACACCCTGTTCAACTAGTGTACAATGAAATTTATCAAATATATGCTACTTTTGATCATTATCTTCCAATATAAAATCTTTTACATTCAATCGAGGTGTAATCCTTCTAATGAAATTCTTAACAATATTTTCATATTCATTAATATCCTCATTACCACACATGTCATTCAAAAAAATAGTCACTTGGTCAAAGACTGCATCAACAGTCTCATTAGGGAGGATTTTTAGATCCTCATTATTTTTTTCATGTCTTGAGATCCTTATACTTGTTTCAAGGAACCTTCATCTTTTTATCTAGGACATTTGAGTCATCCTCATTAAAATTTTGAATCATTCCTAAAATATAATTTCATGAATTAAATTAAATCACCCCCATATAAATTTAATTAAATATCCGCCTCTAATTCATTGATTTATTTGGAGTCCACATACAATTCCCTTCAGTCTTATTTATATAATGATCCAATTTCCATAAAATATAAGATATTATGTATAACTGCAATATATACATCCATTCCCAAAATATCAAAAGTATTAGTATATCTATTTATTCCATAATTCAAAATTTCTTCCAATAAACATCATAATCCTCTTATTATTGAAAGCCTCCAATGAAAACAATTAAAGAGAAACAATGAAATTAAAGTGACTATGATTTCAATTTTAAGCCCAACTTTTTAAAATACACCAAGAGGGAGTGGATCGGGTTATGAGTGACTAAAAAACTACCCCATCAGATCTTGTTTCTACATTAAAATAAACTCCATTATATCCCGTCCCCATTGAAATATATGAATAGATATGAAATCTTAGAAGAGAAACCGAAATTTTACATGGTTCACCCCCACTATTATATATCTAAGGAACAAACAATGAAAATGTGTTGAATTACCAAATAACCTAAGGATCATTTCCAATGTATGTTATTAGATATGTCACTGTTATACCAAGGATAAATACCTTTAAAATGTTTAGTTAAAAATAAATACTTCCAAAGGGTATGTCCCTCAATTTTTTCATCAATAGATAACATTCATATGAAAGGATGACCTTCTAACTCTTCCTTTTCGGACATGTCTGGAAAGGATACATACACTATTTATGGAAATATTTTTAACCTTCATTAGAAATAATTTATACATCCTTATTTATATATAGATGCTCTATTTCTGTTATACTTTTATCCACATTTTTAATACCACATTACAACATATTTACTGGGCTATCTCTTTTTGAAACTATTTGGATGGTCAAAACATTTAGAAAGCACACACTAACATCATGAAACTATATAATTCTTCACAATTGTATACTACCTTAAAAAACCCAAAACATTAATGAAGCTCACTTCTATTTCAAAATTTTATCATCACTTATAAATGAAACGTCCATTCCAAATAGAAAAAATAGTTTCTCAAATATCACTTATAAATCATGAGGTTCAATAAGTTCACTTCTATTTTTACCTCATTTATGAAATTAAATACAATCATGATGCTTACAAATTTCACACCTCTTTAATAGCCTTACTGAAATTCCATTATTGATGATTTTTTTAAT
Organism: Viscum album; assembly: GCA_963277665.1. Taxonomy (NCBI): domain Eukaryota; kingdom Viridiplantae; phylum Streptophyta; class Magnoliopsida; order Santalales; family Viscaceae; genus Viscum; species Viscum album. The sequence goes on from OY728158.1 coordinate 215,539,801, forward strand.
AAGAATAACCATCATGAACTCAAGGCCATTGAATTGTAGTAATGTATTTCAATTGTTTTTTTGATATGGGTAGATGCCTCTTTATTGGTCTAGGATCCCAATCCAAAATCATTCATCATATTCTTCACCTTGTCAGGAAGGACTTAAATCGTATTAATCATGTCATTATTTTTTTAATCTCAATGATAATTTCTTCAGTCCAAAAACATCTTGTAGTCACAAATATTTTCTATATTTCTATCCCATTTTCATCATGAACAACACCTTCAAAAAATCTAGATGGTGAGGCAAAACATTCCTTTCAGAAGTATCACACCATTGTGAAACTATAATATTCTCAAAACTATATCGTTTTCCATATTTCTATGAGACATTCAAGGGTACAATAATTTCCAGTTTCTTGAGAGAAAATCCATATTTTAGACTCCATAGTTTTTTTCAAACATTATGAAGTGGTGCCACCTTTTATGAAAAAGTTTCTATAATGGTTAAAGTGATTCACTTCTATTTTCATCGATCATTTTTATCATAAAATGTCAAAAAACATGTGCTAAATACACATGTTTTCTATCCACCTCATATCTCATCAAACACACTCATACCAAAGAAAATATAATAATGCATTGAGATATTGCTCCTAAAAATCTATTTGAGTAATAACCTACCCTCAATAATCTATAATTTTATATTAAGTATATAGGACCACATGATTATTTTTCACTACTACATTCTTGAGATTATATCCACAAATCATAGTCTCTATGATTTCCCTATAACATGGAACAACTTTATGCAACCTATTCACCTCAATGGAACCCACTGGCCCATCTAATGATATGGATTTGTAGGTGGGACCTTTTTTGGATTTCTATGTAGATTTAATTGTCTATTTATGTTCTATCTGGCTGTTTCCATTTATATACTATTCCCCCTTCCCATTATCCACTTTCATAAAACCAATTAATTAAAATAAAAAAATTTAAAAGTACAATATAACATTATATTACACAATTTTGTTTATAAAATAACCTAATAAAAAATGAATAATTTTTATTAAAACATAGATGAAAATAATAAAAAAAATATTTTAAATTTAGAAATTAAATTATTTAAAATCCATGGAAAATGTGAAAACATCAAACTCGCTCAAAGGAGATCAAAAGAAATGTCAGGTATTACATTATTCTTGATAATAGAGTCAAACCACCTTTTGTCCCTAGTTGATTCCACCCCATACAGACCTTGTTTAGTTCTGGAGGTTCATTTTGATGGATGAATAAAATAAAATCCTATTCTATAGATTCCTATGACCTCAGAGGTGCCTCATTATAATTGGTATTACTATTCATGTAAATATATTCTACTAGATCAATTCTAGAAAATGAGAACAAATAAAATGCTAGAATATTCACTCTGAATGGGGAAACATATTAAATTGACACACTTTATTTCTCTAACTCATATTTATATAGGGATTTCCTTTAGAAGGAATCATTGATTTAGGTTCCTGAGGTGGAAACAATGGTTGCTTGGGAGAAATTTCATCTAGAATTGTGATTAACCCATATACCTTCTCATGTTGAATATGAGATCCAATATCACCCTAGTAATTGTCATTTAGTGATAATTTCTTATTCAAAAATAACCTGGAAGAGAATATATGTGAAAAAGTGTTGTACTAGTCTCTCTAACCTCCATTAATGACCATGGGAAAAAATTTGACTCTGAAAAGTATCATTGAATATTTGAGAATTAATGGAATTAAAACACTTCTTTGATATAGAAATTTTAATCCTTCGTGATTTCTATAAAAAACATCAAATATAGGAATATAATTTACAAAAACCATGTCCAACTAATGAAAATGACATTTATAAGAGTTTGGTAAAACATAGATTTCTAAAAATAATCCCATGGCTTTTGCTATCTATTTCCCATATGATATACATTTATGAGTAGTAAAACTCTCAAAAACGTAAAAAAATATCTTCTAAAAATAAAAAAGTATCCTCCATGAAGTAGTGGATGAAAATTTTCATCTCGTTTCTTCAAATTAATGAGATATAATGAAAAATTATTGTGAAACTATACTGGAACCCATAATAGATAAAACATCACACTCTGGCATGCAACTGAGATTCTCCACATATGTTAGCTACCCATACAGTGTAAGAGTATTATCAATAACTGAAATCTATTTCAATAAATCTATGTATCCATTATGTCTATCGATGTTTTCTAATAGTTGATTTATTTTCTTTTGGATTCTATATAAACATCTCTGGCTTCACCCCAACTATTGATGGTAACTATTTTTATTATGTAACTAATTGAGCCGAATGACCATTGTGATAAGACAATATCGGGGAGTCAACGTAGGCCATTGGTATTCCAGTACCCAAACCCATTTGAATTAAGGTCACATTGATATGGATTTCTTTTATAGATAATACCATCTATAATTTCAAGATACAATGTGATACATCTATGCATAAAAATTAGTGGAGTAGTAGGGAAAATAATCTTGATGGATCAAAGTTACACCCAAACAAAGAAAAATACATAAAATTCATAACCTATCATTACGTTGATATGTTCTGAAAAGAAACCATCCACATAGATTTATGTTATGTATATAAATCATGGTCACCCTTTTAGTAGTCATTAATGGCTCAGGTTAGAGCTCAGTATTTAAAAAATTAAAATTTAATCATGAGATTTCATTTTATTCCTTATCACTAAATTTTTAAAAATTCAAGGCCAATAATCACTAATTTTTTTTAAGGACATACATGATCATGGAACTACATATGACTTATTTGTTGATAAATCTTTAAACACCCTACTAAGATCCCATCCATCCCCAGAACACATCTAAATTGATATAATTCCTATAATAGGGTCCTTCCCCAATATATAGAAATGTTGGAAGTATAGTTTTGATAGTATAATAATGATCATGAAAATTAGTTTCACACATTAAATCTCTACCACTATTAGAAATATGGTCACCCATACTCTACGTTTCCCCAAAATTTGGAATATGTACTCCCTGAGAGCATCAATGGAAATAAAACTAACCAAACATGGTTGTTGGATGAGGAGGTGAAAATTCATCCCCAAATAGTGAATAATCCCTCTTAATTATTCATCTATAATGATATCACTTTCACCTGACATTTTATTTATGGGAATGCCTTCAGATTCATGGACAATAGTTGATCTATAGTCTTTTGAATGTATAATGTCCTCAATCACATGAACTATATATGGAATCATTATAATAAAATATTCAAAATTAATTATTTTGAAAATATGAGTAGTTATTATATATCATGATTAGGTTGTTCATTGTTTTACTAAATAGTAAAGGGAGTGATATATTCATCATATATATATCACAGGATGGGTGAACCATTCATCCTCTCATCCTCCAAATTTATTATGCTTACATATTCATGCATTAGATGGGATGTGATAGTATCTGGGATCCACTCACAAATATGTTCTACTATAATACATTGGTTTCAATATGATTTATTTTGTTAAACCAAATCCACTTCATATAATTACATATTATTCAATTAAATGTAAAATTTAATGATAGTGCATTGTACTCAAAGTGGTTAACCCTTATACATTCTATATCCCCACCTTGATCAAGTGTGATATCTAGATGACCAACTGAATTTTTGTTACAACTAGTATTTACACAATTCATAAATAGTATTGGTCATATAATAATTCCAGTTCCCATTAAGATCCCTTGAGACTAGTCTTATCAAATAATAGTAAGAGTGGTCCTCTACATGGATATAAAGTCCAACAAGTGAAATATTATTTATACATGTGTTATATGTCCTAAAGAACCTTGGATGTGAGAGGATCCAATTTTTTTTGTGTTATAGATTAGTCATTTATAAAATTTAACATGTAATGACTTATCATGTTTTATTGTTGATATATTATAATATTCATTTCAATTATATGAATACGTTATATAGAGTGGGTTGAAAAATGTCCCTATTTCCAGCCACAACACTTTTAACAATTATATTCTAATGAGATAAAACCACATTAGATTAATTTTCTGAACAAATCTACATAGTAAAAGGTAAATTGTCAGTTATATAAAACAATTTGGGGTTTAAATAATACTATTATCACAGATCTAATATATAACAATGTTATCATGTGACAATAAAAGTACAATATTATTTCGTGATTATTGTATAATTAGGAGAACGCTTTATTATAAGTAGATTAATTGATCACATAACTATATGAAGGTTTCATGATCTTATAATTGATTATTTGAATTATCATATATTATTACATGAAGGGATTGTGTGATTTAGATATACATAGTTATTATGAAAAGAAAACATGAAAATGTATTATGTAAAACATCATAGACCTCTATAGAATGAGTAAGGAGAACTGTGTTAGAACCTCATCCACCTATTTTTTACAGACATACTAAATACCCCAAATACTATATTAAAGACTAAAATCTAATATAAAGTGTAATAAATGTATATTTCTGTGGTAATTATTTTCCCTATAATTAGTTCTTCCATTATTCACCATTCATAATTCCATTCTATGTCGAAGAGGATGTTTTTTTACACCCACAGGATGAACCAATGAACAATAAACAAATAATGAGAACTAGTTTTTTACAATGAAAATTAATATAAAAACCATATTCCTATATTGCAATAAAATTTTATGGCCTTCTATTCGGTTACACCATCATGTAACATTAAATTACTCAGGAGATATTCAGGAGTTATTTGATATCATGACCCACATGTTCACACAAGATCTTATATGGAGATAATATCAATGAAGAGACCTTTTTTTAAAAAAAAGGTTAGTGCCGAAGCCTCAATTTATTATTTGAAAGCAAAGACCTCTTTAAACTGGGTAGAGGGAGACCCATTACATAGCTCGAAGGCCCAAGGCCATGTGGCCTGAATACAAGGCTTGAAAGACCATTTTTTGGCCCAAAGGACCCCTCAGTGAACAGTATTGCTATAGTACCCGCGCTGCTACCGTACCTGCTACAGTGCCACCACCGCTATAGTATCTACAACAGTCCCTCAGCCGCTACAGTGCTGCCACTGCTACAGTGTCGCCGCTGCAATAGTACCCGCTATAGTACTTCTACAGTACCTGAGAAATTCTCCCCTGCCCAGATTCGATCCTGGGTCTTTTTGGATGCCAAGCAAGAGCCTGTACCACTAGGGTACATGCTCGTTGTCAATTAAGATACCTTATTTTTTCCCTAGATGATTATATGACACCCTTATTTTGTGATTTCCTCACCATATCGTCATTATGTGTTCATCTTGAGAGAGGTTTTCCAAAATAGAACCCTCCTGTTGTCATTATTGATTATGGTTGGCCATGAGATATGAGATCACCTATTTGAGATAAAATCAAGGGACACACTCAAAGTGGTTTTTTATGTTATAACCAAGGTATTAATCTTGAAGACCAAATGATTACCAAAGTGATGTAGTCACTAGAGTCTAGTTGGATCATAAAACGTGATTTAGAGATAATTTCCATGAGGGAACAATTTTATTTTCTATTGATCATTCAATGCACTAAATGCATAACTACTGACATTTGAAAATACATATCTCATAAGATGATTCTTATTTAAGTGGTTTTCTTACATAGATTCAATCTTATGTACATGTATCTCTTTTCTGATAATGAATTGAAGATATAGGAAACTAATTCTAATAATAATGGTAGTGTTCAATTGTATGTGGAAACACAAAAATATACATTCAATAATAAAAGGGAAATATTTTAATAAATATAGAAATTTTAATTATCCCATTAAATGATTTTGTGAGTATCATTATATACTTTGAAAATTAAAAGGGATGAAAAATTATCAATTTCATAAGCAGTTCTGTGAGTCTTTACAATGTGAATTTTGGGAAAGGGTTCTTGGGGTAATGTCCTCTTAGGAAAATGATCGACTAATGATCTCTAGATCATGTTATAATTTTCCATGATCCCATATCCTAAGACTATATATATGATCACATGACCCTATTTCATTAATGTGATATCATGACATCATCTTCCTAATATGATCACAAAGACTCACCTTATTCATGAAATTTCATGAACTAATGACATCAATAAAATAACCCGACCCCATTAATGTAAAATGGACCCACAATGCATAATAGATTCACCAGGACCTCTCAAATTATTATAATACTCTTAATATAAAATAAATAGAATCAAATTCCAATTATTAACCGAGTACATAGGATTACAATAAAAAAATCCCTTTATCTGATATTAGAATTCCCTTAACTACATATTTTATTATATTATATTTCCATGTTTCTATATTTCCAAATGAATAAATCGTTCCCTGGAGACATTATTATCAAATTGTTCAATATATATTTTACATTACAAAATTCTATTTTACTTCCCATAACTTATCTAGAGAGATATATTCTTTAGAAGATATATAATACTACCTATCATATATCCATACCACTCAAGGAAACCCCAATCCCATTAGCTACATAAACCACTTGAAATAACCTTGTTTTTATTACAAAGACCATGACTCCTATTGTCAGAGAGGTTATTCAAGGGTTTTATGAACAATTTAACTTATCTTATGTCCTCAATATATAATTTTAGACAACATATTTAAAATATTTTTTGAATGGAATTAAACAGTATGTCAACCATACTATGTGAACTCTAATTACTATATTTATAAGATATTCAAGAAAATTAATTGTTCTTTGAGTCCAAAATAATGATTTCATTTAAATTTTATTATTTATCAGTGCACAATTAATCTACCAAAAATATAGCCTTCCTTTCTCGGTTGGAGGTTCATTACCTTTTAAGATCAAAAGTGATGTGTTTAATCTTACTCTATAACTTGTTTGGAATCCATGTAAATAAAAAATGACCGTAGAGTTCTCTGTTGATGATTCCATCAAGGTAATAAAATTTCCTCAATTACCGGACTCCATTTTACGTGTATGATTCAACCATAGCAATAATTTATTAACATGATATATTACTAATTAATCATCATAAATAATAAGTTTATGGGTATGTACCATTGTATCATCTATATTATCACCAATTATGGAAACAATTACTTATATATCAGAGAAATATTGAATATGATTGTTTTTTGGATATGATACATTAGATTCCTCTCTAAATCTTGATCCCCATGACCTATATGCAAATGTCCCAAATTACATTCACGTAGCCAAATGATAAATTTAGTTTTTGACGTCCTTACGCCATGAGATTATACAATAAGGCATGGACCTATCACCTATCCATTAAAGGTTTCCATTGAACTATGTGTGATTTTATTCCAATATTGATTAGATATGAGGAAAATAACCTAGTTGTTAAAACTAGGAATCATCACCATTTTAATCACATAGGGTTATATTTATTGTGTCTCTATCACATGCCTCCCTTTTTGGTACATACTCAAGTGAAATCTAGCATCCCTCGGTCTACTAGATTCATATTTCCAAATGATCATCCACATATCATAACATATTCCTAATAAATCAATGCCCTACATAGAGGGATATACTTAATTTGGTTCATTCATACCATCACTATATTTCAGTAATATTAGTGGTGGAGATATCATTAAAGGGCCTTTTTCATTATGATATAACACCATCATTGTTTATTCATATTCATTACATGGTAATCATGTAATAGAAACATTCATATATATCCCAAAGAAAAAAAAAATTCAGAATCTTTATCATAGTATTCCTTACCAAAAGAAATTAAATTATATGGATATTTGCATGTTACATGACATTGAATGGTAACACATATCTATATAAATGGAACCAAAATATGTGGGTTTTTAAGATAACAATATTATACCATCACACCATAGTAGAATAGATAATGACACCATTAACTCCTTAGGAATTGATTAAAAAAATGAACTCAATATAACCAAATTGTTTTGTTTTAAAATAAATTAACAACCATACTAGAACAACTACATAATAATATCACAATTATGGTGAATCTCGAATACCATAATATTTTTTCATAGATTGGAAACCTAGTTTACATATAAATAACCTCATTGATAGGGATACATTGATATGTATAAATATTCACATCAGTAGTATCCAAAATATAATATTTTCAATATTGAAACTGGTCTCATATAGGGATTTACAAATTTTTCATAAACATGACATAAATCTATAATGGAGTCACTGATTAAGAAGCCCCCTCCCAAATTTATTTTTTAATGTACTGAAATCCTATCCCTTTGATCATAGGGAGTTCATTGTTTGTATGAAATTTCTTAAACTACCTTCCATTAGATTTAAGTCTCATAACTCATTTATAATGTCAAAATGATTGGGTGTTACTTGTTCCGGGAAAACACATTATTAAAAACCATTCTAGATTGGAATATTGACCAAAACCATGAATTTTGATGTACCCACAATCTATCCCAAAACGAAATGTTCGGATACCCATTCCTGTGATTTTATAGCGGTAGTGGGATAAATTATTGTAGTTAAAGTGATAGAAAATATTGACATGATTATACTGTAGTATCATCAATTGATTTATCATGGGGCTATAATAATGGAGTTTATATGATGAATAATATCCATCATTGAATTGAAATATTAATTCTAATTTTAATGTGTTATTATTTATTTTTTAGGAAATTATATATTTTTTCATTAAATATTATGATATGTTTTAGAATTTTCATTTTCATGATTTCATATTTGTCATGGATTTTTTTATAATATCATCTATATTTTTTCACAAATTCATTTAATGATTGTGATCATGGAAATAAAAATTCTATCAAAATTTTCATTAATTTGGATTCTTATAGGATTAATTCATTTATTATTTATTGTTCTATGAACAATCTTGTGATTCAACAATCAGGGTATAATTTAGAAAAAAATAATTCGAAATACTATGAAAAATCTTAGATTAATATAGAAAAGGATTTGGAATGTTGTATGATTATAAAAAATGTAGAAAATTCTTATAAGGGGATGGTGTATCATTCATTGTATTGATGAATGGGGAGAAAACTCTTATATGAATGGTGGTAGTTTCCATTTTTGGTTCATTAGAGACCAAAATATGTCATATAGTGGAGATCCATCATGGAATGGGGCCTTATATAATTGTTCATAATGGACTGGAAGTATAATCATATGAGAAATTTTGGATTTAGTCACATAAGAATAATATTATTCTGGATACCAAACAATAGATTGTGTGGTATGGAAGAACACCATCAATGCATCTTGTATGATGGATAGTCGATGGTTTTCTTGTTGATAAATATCATACATCCTATTATTGGATCACATATTGTGTTCCCTCTACGACTATAATGGTTTGCATAGGTTGTAATCCTGGGAGTTTGAATGATATTAAACAACATTTGAAATACTACAAAAAAATTACAACATTGTTCAACAAGACTAGAGTACTCCTTTTGTTTTCAAAGTACACACACTTAGGCCATCCTATGATGTTTCATAATCTAAATGTATTTTTTGTGACCATTGAATTCCATGTTTGTCATAAGTGAATGACATAAAATCTGTATTGGTCAATAATTTATTTATACTATGGGAATGACATGAACTTATTTAGGACTCAACTACTAGTATTATCTCCTTGAACAAACTATTATTAAGTCAGGGGAGTTGTCTATACTGATTGTTTTCTAATAAAATGATATTTTGTCCCTATCATGACATCAATTATGAATCTTGATGTTATACATGTAAGTTATACATTCATTATCATGAAATAGTAGGTGATGTGAGTCATGTATGATCATCATAGTGATATTGGTTGTGGTAAACCAACATATTATCTCTCTTTTAGTGGGGTTTTGATTTATAAATACCATTATAAATGTGGGTCAGGTACCCCCATACACAAATATGGAACAAATCTTCTCCATAATTATTTTGGACACCACATATATTATTTCAATGGGGGTGTGGTTCCCCCAATAGATCATTAACCATAGAATATTAAAAACACAATGAAAATATCTATCTTCCTCAAAGTAATTTATTGTAGGTTAAATGGATTAATATCAATTATCTTTTTATTATATGATACATGGTTTGATTTTTTTCAAAATGATGTTGCAAGAATTTCATCATGTTTCACTCTTCCAATGGATCATCAACCCAAGACTATTACAAATTGTTTTTTTCATTGTTACCTCTCCATAATGTGTTCTTATGGGAGATACTATTTTGGTTGTATGATATGTGTAGAATTTATTAAACACATGATTCCTCAAAACCCTAGATTTTTACTTAGTAATTTACCAAATACTCCAGGTATTATATTAAATATTATGAGGAATTATTTGAAGGTTATGCCTTGATATTGAATTAGATTACGAGATGCAATGTGCCTAAGATAATATCATGAAAAGTATTAATATATTAAATATCATGCACACATAGTTCCCTTGAAAATGAAGAATAAATTCTAAAAGGGTTCCCAGATCATAAATATGAAGGATTCTTTGTGTTCAAAGTAGATACATTACCCGAGGAGGGGCGACACGTTGACTGTTGTGGATCAACTATGGAAATTAGTTTTGGTGTTATAATAAATAGAATAAATGGTGAATTTATATGATTTTTAATGTTTCACAAACTTAGAAACATAATTTTTAATTAAACCATAGAGACACAAATCCAAGATTAAGCACATAACCCGAGAATATCATGGAGGCTTTCGAGATAACATGGAGAAATATATCAATGGAAAATGAAGATGAAATTTTGGATTAGAGATCGGAGGATGATTTTATATGGATATCGCCAATTGTAATGATATGACATTCGATTATATTATAAGAAAAATCCAACATTGATGTAGGGAATTGTTTAATCGATTTATTTTTCCATTTCGAGAATCCAAGAAGAAGGCGGATGAACCTATGAAGAGGTTTACCCATGGTTTTATCTATCTTGTGGGAAGAGGATATTTGTGAGAAATCATTGTGAAGGAATTATTTATCATTGTTTCCTTTTTCTTAAATCTAAAAAGAATGAATTAAGGCCCACAAAAAAAAGATTATATAAGTTCCTCATTTAATTTTTTGTGCTTTTCTAACCCCAGTTCTGAATGTTTGTCGATGTTGAACCTTCATGGTCATGAATCGACTTGATGCGAGTCTTTGATTGAGATCAGACCCTCATATAAGTGGTAAATTGAACATAGAGGCCACTATCGGATAGATCAGCACATGAAGACCCTAGGTAAATTATCTCACTAAATTTTGGGAATTGGAGTATCCTCAGTGGTCCCCAGAAGTGACCACTAAAAAGACAACTCCGGTTGAGGTCACTCAGCATGGGTGGTGATGCGCGAAGGTTATATTTTTTTGAGGTGGAATCAACACTGACAAATGGTTTAGGTTTGAGGGGGGGGGGATATGGAGAATCCATGTGTGGGATGCGATGGGGTGGCCATGTCTATGTTGGTGAAGCGATGATGAGCTTTTGGAAATGGAGAGGTGGTAGGGTAGGTGGACACGATGGGTCATGGATGGTGGACCAGACCGACCATGTGCATGCATGTAGGATCAGAGGAGCTAAGGCACTTCACTGGATGACTGGGCTAGACCAAGCGGCTAAGCTAAATGAAAAAAATCCAGCCACAGTCTGAAAATTCTAGTTATCAAGAATGGGTCAGGCCTGGTCGGTTGGACCGGGATAAGTTAGTTGTACTGGGTGGGGTTGAGTCTGGCAGGTCAGATTGGACCAAGACCAGACCGTTGTCAGACCTTTTCATGAAAACAACCACAACATTCAAACCATGTTTCCATTTGATGGTCATTCTACATAAATGGGATCATTTAGATGAGATGGTCATATTTATATATCTTATTTGGGTTTTTGGGAATGTTAGTATGCAACCTAATTGCTTGGGGTGTAGGTTCTCTCAGAATGAGTGCACTTCTAGTAGATTCCTAAGGCTATATATTAATTTGTGACTACATGTATTTTTAAGACAACATGAATTTCAATGATTTTGTGTATTACTGAGACTACATGACTTACAAAGACATTCTGCCTTCTCAGGACTGAGTGTCTCATATTTACTACTTGTGTTATCGATACTAGGAGTTTTGTGGATTACATTTGATGATCTTATTTTGTGTACTATAGACTTATACCGATGTGATATGACCCTATAATTTAATTGTGGTAAATAAATGCATTTATTTATGATATACATCATTTATTTCATAGTTTTATTCATATATGGTTTTAGGGTGTCCTATTGAGTACTATTTTACTCACACATGAATGGAATTTTCCATAACGTGTCATGTCTTGTGCAGATTATCGAAACTATAAAGGAGTCCTAGGCGGACTAGGACCATGTAGTGTTTAGAGATACCAAAATGTGGATGTGTAATCCTAAGGATTTACATAGTTTTCAATAGCTCACCCTTCTGGTAGGGATTTCTACAGATGTGTTTCAGGAACATGTGCATTCACATTTATAGAATCTTTATTTTTTTTTTGCTTGTATTATGGCCTAGTTTCCTTTCCAGTTTCCTACTATCAAACTCTTTGTTTGGTATCCTAGTATATTAATTCATTTTTAAGTTAGTTCTTTCATATTTCATAATTTTTGGATTAGAGATGTGTGTGTGTGTGTGTCTTTGTACTTAAGAAAATTCTTCCCATTTCTGGGATATGCCTGCTCGGTTCTAGTCCCCATCCCCTGGTCTATTAGAGGTAGGATTGGGTTGTCATGGAATGGGCCCCACTAGAAAAGTTTGTAATATAGTGGTATCAGAGTGGTAAGTTCTACTTAGCGATCGAGAGTTCATGAGGTTGGTTTAGGGAAATTGTGTTATGTGATTTGGCTTAGGTTTTCAGGACAATGACTCTATTATTGGTGAGGTAGCTGGCATATCGATACACCAGGACTATAGACCCCTGATTTTTTACTTGAAATGTATAAACTTTTTTTGAAGGGAAATACAGTACTTGTATCATATAGGATCTAGGTGTGTTCTTAGGTCGTTCTTGAGTCATATCACTAGATATACGATATTGACCATGGTACATAAGATTATATTGTAGGATGCCTCCACACATAATTCCATATAGGATTGCATTGTGTGGTAATGTGGATTATTTTCCTTGAAATGTGGCCTTAGTACATGTTCATATTCCAAAGATATAACCTCCATATGGTTTACCAGTGATACCACCAACTGTCAAACAGAAACTACAACAAGCACTACCAGATAAGGTTTCCCAAAGACTGAGTTCATGGTATGAGTTCTAGATGTTGTGACCTCCTCGGTTGAAGGGTGTGATATAACCCTAGATTGATGAGGATTGGCTGGAGGTACTTAACCAAGTAAATTACCTTCTGAGGACACCTAAGAAACAGATGGTAGTCCAATATGCGAGTCTTCTTCAGGTCTCTATGGCCAATAGTTAAACTTAGTTAACCAGATGTATGATGAGGTTACTTTAAATTGTGAATACATCATATGTGTCTACATATATGTTTTCATTCCATCTATGTATTATCTGTGTGCATACATGAGCTCTGTCATCTTCAGTAGGACAGTCAGATTGTGGAGGATTACTCGGTGAGGTTTACTGATCATTCATGTTACTCCATTGATATGGTATGTGACATATTATTTAGGGATCAAAACATCAATCCATGAATATTATAGGACGTCATGGAATCCATGATATCCATTAGAATTTCTATATATGCTGGTGTACTGGAGTGAGATCTACTAGAAGATAGAATTCAAGGGGAGTGGACTCCGACAAGGGGAGATACCACCATACACCATGAAGATAATTATTTGGTGGTTTGTAGATAAAAGTAGTTGTAGTGTCCCAACCAGGGTTGTAACTATATGAGATTACCCCAAGCCACATGATCAACCATTTAGGACTCCTAGTTTTGAGAGAGTTAGATGAAGGATAGCATGTGTTACTCATGTGGAGGTCTGGGACATAAAGATCAAGATTTCATACACTGTTTTATAACCTGTCAAAAGACCATAGAGTTACTGTTATAATTCCATGACCATAGTTACTTAGAGTTTGTGAATTATTATATAACATTGGCATGATCACAAAAGATCATGTCAGAATATATTGATTAGTTTACTATCCATGGAAGTACCAGACATAGAAATATGTTTTTCATCAAATCGTGAAATATAAAAACATTGGGTCCCCTTTGGACATAATCATATCCTTTGGCATATCCTTGCAGGTTAATAATAATATAATTTTTAACATAATGGGAAAAAGTAAACATAATAAAAGGGTAAAATTAGATTCTTATTAAGGATAACAATATAGTAGAAACTATCAAAAATAAGCTTAAACATTTCATGAAAAGTATAAGACAAAAACACAAGCCTTTTAAACATAAATTTCAACATAATATTGTAAAGATAAATCAAATAATTCCATTTAATAATTCATATTGATATTCTACTAGTGGAATAGTCACAGGTAATATTAAAAGCTAATTTCATAATGATACAATTCAAAATTTCATACATCATAACCACATAGTCAAGGCCACGTTCCAAGACTACATATAATATTTTCTCCAGGCCCTGTGCCAAGACACTATTTTTTTTCAAGAGACCTACTGATTCAACGAGGAGGTATAGCATGCTCCAACCGTCACTTACTACATCTATTTCATTCCTCTTATTGAATGAATGAAACATAACATAAACATTCGTATTAAAACTAGAATATGTAATGTAAGTAATTTAATAATAAACGATGAATGATATAATAATAACACATCCACTGTAAAACATATCACAATACACTGAATACAAGATGGAATATTGTATCATAATAAATCAACTTCATACTAATGTAAAATATATGAAAGTATGTCGACAAAGAAGAAATAAAAACTATTTGAGAGAAATATATCTTTCTATTTTAAAATCATATAAAAGTAACATAATTAAAAAAGAAAACATTTAGTTTGAAAATATTCTTATAATCTTGTAAGGAAAGCATTGATGGTGTTATAATGGTAAAAAATATCCAAACCTACTGTATAAGTTTAAAAAAATTATTACCTTAATTTTTTCGAATAGGAATTAAAGTTCCATGTGTGGAATATGAAGGAATCATTCCTTTCAAAAGTTTTTATAAAACATCAAATAGTGGTATAAGTGGCATTAACCCAAATTCTAATAAATAGTAAAAATGATTTGAAAAACATATCACAATGCCTTCAATACATGATGAAAGATTTTATAACGATAAATCAACTTCATCCAATATGTTTTAGACATGTTTAGAAGACAATATTAACCATATCATTTATATTAAACTATTAGTTAAATAGTTTATCTTTTATAATGACTTTTTGTATTTATATATTATATGGTTAATAAAATTACAATAAAATTCCTAAAGACCATAAAGTGGTTCACTAATGACATATCAATCATTGTATAAAGTTATTTTAACAAAAAATACATTTTTAAGAATATTATATCATTTAATAATATCGTACTTGGTTTAAAATCTCATTTATGTCAATTTTGACACTATATAGTATTTAGTTTTTGTGATTGTAAAAAAACATGATTACATAGAACATTATACATTAAGTAAATCCTAACATGATATATTAACCTATAAAATTAGTGCAATTCATCAAAAGTTTCAATTTACATTTATTGGGATATATATAATATGAATTATTTTAAATTTTCATTAATATTGTAGTTATTCCACAATTATTGTTTCATAAATAAATTTTATTATACAATGTTTAAAACTTATAGATAATATAACATGATGACTTAATGCTTATTATCTTTCTAATTAATATTTATAGTCAAATTTATCTTATGTATAATCTTATATTAAAAATGGTTTAGTTATTAATTTTTTAACACTATTAACTCATCATTAAATAAAATAATAATAAACTTTCTAATCTATTCCATGTGGATAAAAAATGATCATATTTTGTTCCTGTGTTTTATTTTGGTTAAAATACACTAATCCAATATAATTAGGACATGTTTTTGGATAATTAAAATATCATTTTTTTCCTTTAATTACCCTATTTACATTTAAACATGGTTATGAAAATTCAAAAGTTTCTATTCAAAAAATTATTAACATCATATTGAACCAAATTTTACCTAATGATATAAATAGTGTCTCTTAAATATTTAAATTCAATTCATAGAAGTGGTAAAATTACGTTTTATGAAAATTTTCAAATGTTTATAGGAGGGAAAAAGTCGTTAAATAGTTCAATGAAATTTTATATATCTAATCTTATTGTAAAATGAATCCAACGAATTAAATTGAAATAATATAGGTATTATATATCTATTTTGGGATTAAATTTTTTAAATAATAATAATAATTATTAAAATAATAGTTGATTTTAAACAATAATGTAATGTTTTTAACTATTAATCAAAAATGAATGTTTTCATAAAAATAAGAAAAAATTATTCGAAACAAATTTGGATATTATCAACCGAAAAATGAAGTCCAGTCTAAAAATAAAATTTATAAAATTTTAAAAAGTGGGTATTAATATTCAGAATGGCTAGTTTGAATAGTCGTGGTGTGCTAGAACTCGATGTTGTGTACAATGCAAGTTATTGAATTTTTCAAAGATAAGATTACCATGGAAGGTTGGGGAGTTACATTCCTCCCTCATTCAAATAATTTCATCCTCAAAATTTCCATAATAATACTACATAAAAAACTAGAGTGGTTCTTCATCATTAGTTCCCCAGCTTCCCACATTGCCTCTTCCATTTTATGGTTTCTCCAATGTACTTCTACATGGTGGGTCGTCCAGTTCCAGAACACTTTTTCTCTGGTATCAAAGATCTTGACATGCATTTCACAATAACCAATATCAGGTTCTAGTTATACTTCTTCATAGGCGAGTACACACATTAGGTCATGCAAGTATCTTCCCAAAATTGATACATGGAACACATCATGAACTTTGGAGAGAGTTGTAGGCATTACCAAACGGTAAGCTACAACCCTAATTCATTCAAGAATTTTGAAATGTCTGATGTACATGATAATTAATAGACACTTCTTACTGAATCGTATAACTCCATTCCATAGAGATACCTTCAAGAATACATGATCTCATACATGAAATTCTAAATCCTTATTTCAGTTATCGGCATAGCTCCTTTTCCAACATCGAGCTACAATGATGTGGGTTTGGATAATCATTACCTTTTTCATTGTTTCCTCAACATGTACTGGGACACAAAGTTTTCTTTGACCTACATCATCACAAAAACGTTTTTTTGCAACATCTCATTCAATATAACGCTTCATATTGTGCTATTTCAATACTCTAAAGGAAGCTATTGTTATAGAAAAATTCTACCAGAGGTAAATATATAACCCATATACCTTTAATTGGTTGTGAGAAATATCTCAACATGTCTTATATGGTTTGAATTGTCCATTCTTATTTCCCATCAGTTTGAGGGTGGTAGGTTGTGCTAAAATGATGTTGAGGTTCTAGGCTTTTTAAATAATTTTCAAGAATCATGATGCGAAATTGGGATCAGAACAAAAAATAATCAATAGTGGTACTCCACGAATCCTTACAACTTCATTAATATATAGTGATTCTAATCATTCTAGTTGTAAATCTTCTGTTATTGATAGAAAATGTGCTCACATGTTAAGAAGATCAATAATGACCCATATTGCAACATTCCTTCTAGGAGTCTTTAGTAGCCCCATCACAAAGTCCCATGTAATATCATTCCATTTACACTCAGGTTTGGTATGAAGACTCATGACTCCTCCATGATGTTGTCTTTCTGCATTAATATGTTGACAAATCATTTATCTTGAAACATAATCAATAATATCCCTCTTCATGTTGTCCCACAAAAAATATTCCTTCAAATCTCTATGCATTTTAGTGCTACCAAAGTTCATATAGAAATTTACACAATGAGCATCATCCAACTATTCCCTTTTTGGATTTTTTATATCAAGAACACAAAGAATCCTCCCAACTTTCTAAATTCTATCTTCATTAAAAATTCAATCAATCTCCCATCATTCATAGATTTAATTTTCTTTTGAAACTCCTCATCCGCAGTCCACGAAATTTTTATCCTTTATAGTAATAATGGTTTGGAAAACATTTGAAAAAGTATTGATGGTTCACCTTCCATGATTATTCCGATATCCATATTTACTAGATCCATGAACATTGTATCCCTTTTAACTCTCGTCTCATTCAAAACTCCATGATGTTTTCTACTCAATGTGTCTGTAACCTTATTTTCCTTCCATGGGTGGTAGTGTATAGTGAAATCATAATCATTGAGTAGTTCAAGCCAACATATATTCCACACATTGTGTAATTTATATGATAAAATATACTTTAAACTTATGGGATTAGTATTTATCTATCATTTTCACAATAGAGATAGTGTCTTTGTATCTTCAATGAAATGATTATTGCTGCTAACTCAATATCATGAGTAGGATAGTTTTGTTCATTAATTTATAACTACTGTGATGCATTTGAAATAACTCTATCTTTCTAAATAAAGAAACAACCAAGTCATTTTTTAAGAATCATTATAAATAACAAACCCATCATTCCCCGATAGTTGATTCAAGAAAAATCACTGAATAATATTCTCTTCAGTTCTTCAAAACAATCATCACACACTTTCATCCAAACAAATTCAACCCCTTTATGTGTCATCTATGTTAATGGGTTAGCCAATAGGGAAACGTTATGGGTGAAACAATGATAATAACCTACTAAACCAACAATGTAGTGTACCATGGTTATACTCATCGGTGTTGACCATTATTTTATTGCTCTTGTCTTTGAAGAAAAAATACAGATTCAATCCATAGAGACAATATATCCAAGAAATGATTTCTATTGAAGGCTGGATTAACTCTTGATAAATTTCCCATATAATTTATTTATTCTAAGATTATTTAGAATAGTGTGGGAGTAATTTTCATGAACTTCCTTGATTTTTTAGTATACCAAGTATCATCAAAAAATACCATATAAGTTCATGTAGATATTCCATGGAAACTCTTTTCATTAGTTCCTTGAAAAATGTGGGCCCATTAATCCGTCCAAAATGAATTACAGTAAATTCATAATTCTCATACCTAGTACAAAATGTTGTCATTATATAGGATTCCTTCATCACATACAATTAATGATATCCCGATCGAAGGTCAATCTTTGAAAAATACTGATCTTCACAAATCTGATAAAAAAAATCATCAATGTAAGATAGGGGATACTTCTCCTCTATTGTTATATCATAGATCTCACTTTAGTAAATTCCCAATCTCATAGATCCATATTTTTTCATAACAATAAGAATAGAGGGTCCTCATTGAGAAAAACTAGGGCGAACACATCCTTAATTACTCAATTATTTAAGTTTATTATTTAGTTCCACTAATTCCATTGTAAACATGCAATAATGTGTCTTTCATATGCGCCTCACAATAGCAATTCAATCAATGGAAAACACAATTTTTTGTTCTGGAGGATGTCTAGGTAAATCCTCTTGAAGCACATCAACATATTCTTGAAAAATAGGTAGATCCCCTTTTTGGACATTCCTTTTCTCACCGATAGTTATTTCTCTATCTTCCTCACTAATAAAAAATTTAATTGATCTATTGGTGGTTGCTATAGATAAGAATCAGATGGTTATGTATCTTCTCTAATGATAATATATTCTTTATCATCATCAAAAATCGTAACCACCGTATTATTATAATAAATTGTTTCACCATGATCTGAATGACAATCCATATCGAGGATTATATCAAACTCAATCATTGGTATGATGATGAGATCAAAACATATAGCACATTTATATGCCATAATTGTAACTGATTCACAAAACATTGTTATAATGATACATCCCTTAGTAGTTTTGACTAAAAAATCCCTTGTTAAATCAACTTGGAAATATATAGTTTTCTTTAAAAACAGGGAGGATATGAAAAAATGTGATGATCCAGAATCAAATAATTCATTGTCTATATTTTAGGAAACAATTATTGTACCTACCACCACGTGATTCGGGACTTCAACCTCGACACTTGCGATAACATAAGCTTGGCCATTCTCCATTCACATTTTCTATGGTCTATTTTCTTGATTACTGTGTCATTCACTTGCGTAATGCCTAGTTTCATCAAATCAAATGCATTTAACATTGATAGCCTCTTATTTCTCTTTGCAATCACGAGCTTGGTGGTCTTTTCATCCACACTAGTAAGAGACTGCCATTCCCTTCATGCAAGTATCAGGGTGTATCCTATATCATTTACTGCAGGATGGAAATTAAACACTTCCCTTATTCCAATTAATTCCTTTACAATATTTTTAGCAGATCTATTCTTATATTGCTTTTATTTAAAGTAATAATACTTAGAGAATCCCTTTTCTATTTTGATTGAACATGAGAAAATATCTTCATATGATGTGATGTTTTGTAAAAATAATTCTTAATAGAGAAATTGATTTACCATTATGGAATAAATCAATATTACTCCTTGGGTTACTTATATAATTTGAAATATTCCTTGATGAACTTATTATGTTAGCATCATAAATTGCAACATTATCATCCTCCTTCTACCTTAGGCTCAGAAATTGTATTTCCATATCCACTCGATGGTCATGATGAAATTATTTTTCTATGAAAATGTATTAAAACGACATCCATTAAATATTTGATACTACTTCATACTGTGTTTTGTTTTGAATTAATGACCACTATTGATCTACATCTCCTATGAGATGATAAAATGCCATGATAGCTTTTTCCTTTTTGCTACTCGCCAAAACATGAAATATTTTCTCTACGAAATAGATACATTACTCGAATAAAATTGGATTTGTAGACCCATTTAATTTTGGTTATTTTTTTACATATTAAGAGGTTTAACATTGGTCCTCTATGCTGTGGATCCTGGTTCAACATATAGGTATGATTATTGTTCATAACCTATGTGAGTTGTCCAAGTATGGTTTTAAGCTGTTTCGGACCTGTTTAATCACTAACTCCACTATAAAAATCATGAGTAGAATGGAAATTATTAAAATAATTACATGCATTGATATGGTTTCCATTAATTTCACAGGCCCCCATTTATAAACAATGGTATACAGTAGATTATTTTTTGACTCGGAATACATAATTCCAACCTACTAAAATACCCAACATAAATAGAACAGTTTATGTAAATAATCCATAATCAAAAAAAAAATTCATTGGGGGATTTATTTAATCATAAATAATCCATAATTTATTGTAAATAAAATTTCAATTATCTGGAGAATATCACATAGGTGCGTCGTAACTATGTGTGTAGCAAGGCCCATTGTAGTGCACCCGTTGCTATTTGAGTCTAGCTTATAGCGGTGTTTTCAGGTTTTACCCCTAGATACATCTAAGCTAGAGCCACTTATTACTGCTCGTATCCAGATGGGGATTTATTTATTTTCATATTTACAAAATATATCCATTACAAAAATACTAAGAAGTACTTCTATAATAATCCTCAATTTTTATCTCAGGTTAATGTTCTCTAATCATATTTTTTCTAAATCTAGTTTTCAAGGTTTGTACTAAACTTTCTCTTATACCAACTATAACACCCCGAACCTAGTTATCAAGAGTCAGTTCATTATTACATAACATTTTTATGATCACAAGAGATCATGTCTCAAATGAGTTATTAGTTTAGTGGTCGTGGATGTACTGGATACATACATAAGTTTTACATTACATCATGAAAAAAAACACAACATTGTTTCCACATTGAAAACACTCATATGCTTGGTCTATCCCTATAGGTTAATGATAATATACTTTTTCACATCCTAGGAAAATGAAAACATAAGAAAGGATGATATCAGATGCTCAGAAAGGATAAAAATATAATGGAAACCATTATAAATACGCATAAACATTAATGGAAATATATAAGACTACAACACAAGCATTTGAAACTTTAACATCAGCATAATATAGAAATGATAAACCATATATTTTCATTTAGATATTCCCAATGATATTTAACTATTAGAATAGTGACATATAATGTCCATAGATTATTTCATAATGATGGAATGCATAATGTCATACATCATAACCACATATTAAAGTACTCATGCAAAGTCTACAAATGAGATTTTGTCAAGGACTTTTTACAGGACACTAGTTTGTCTCGTAAGTCCTATAGATGCATTGAGGTGTTATTTTAGGCACCACCAATCACTTACAAAGTATAGTTCATTCCTCGTATGAAAAGGTCAAATCATAACATAAAAATCATATTCAAACTGGCATAGAAAATGTTTATACATTAACCATATACCTTTAATGGTAAAAAAATAACACATCCACAGTCAAACATATCACAAAACCATCAATACAATATGGAATATTGTATCATAATAAATAAACTTTGAAAAAGTTTAAAATCCATCAATGGATGTTGAAATTGATGAAATCAAAACTATTTGAGAGAAATATCTCTTCCTATTTTGAAATCATTTAAAATTCAAATAATTATAAAAGGTAAAATTTATTTTTAAAATGTTCTTATAAGCTTGTAAGGAAAGATTTGATGGTGTTATAATGGTTGAAAATATATGCAACTGTCATTTTAGTTAAAAAACATTATTACCTTTATTTGTCGAAAAGGTCATAAAGTACCTTGTTTGGAAAACAATGGAATGATTTAATTCAAATTATTTTATAAAAATTAAATCAAGGATATAAATTACATTAACAAATATTCTAGGAAATATTAAAAAAAATTCCAATATATCTGTATAAAACATGGATGAGGATGATAAATAATTCCCCGTAGATGCTTACCAATAAACAACCTCAGATAATAAAGAGATTGTAACATTAACCCTTACCTTGTACTTTTCCTTAGATGAGGGTATGTTAACTTATTTTATAATATTTAAATCATTGCTATTAAATTATATAATAACAATAGACATAAATATTAATTAATTTTGAACCTTCTAATTTTTATTTGTTAATAATATTTTCTATTGTATCATTTTTTCGGGTGTTAACTGGTTAATTATCATTTGTATGTTTTTTTATGTATGTCATGCTTGTTATGGAGAGTAAGTATTCGATTAATATCTATAATTATATTAACTTCTTAAACATTATTAGTAATCATAAAATAATAATTATTCTTGAATGGTTGCGATGGGGAATGACTCTCATCGTGTTCGTGAAGAAGTTAATTCTTACATACGCACGAGCAACAACATCTTTCTATTGATTGTGAAATCGTATGTAATTTAATTGTATATTACATATAGAGAATCATTAAATTTTTATTTTTTTTATTTACATCAATTATACTCATTTTTATACCCATACAAACAATTAAGTGTTGAATAATAAACTACCCCAACGTAGAGATGGTAAGTCGTACGTGCACACGTATAGAGAAATTTTCATTTATAGGTTGGATAGAATAATGAATATGGTTATACCATATTTATAATTACATAACAATATGTATAAGGCACTGAATTTATTATTTTGGTATTGAAACAACAAATAATGAGGAAGAGTAAGATGAAAAGAATATTGAAAAAAGTGATGAAAGTATTACCTCTTCTTCGGGAGATTATTTTGATTTTATCAAAAGGAATCCTTAGGATGGACAATATAATGATTTTAAGGTAGTGGAGATGATATTTGGGCAGGGTTTGGTGAGAAAATTGGATTTGGATGTGTGATTTTGAATGAAGGTGAAGTACCCTTTTACAAGAGAGGTTTGGGTCACTTTAGAAAATGCCTGAAATAATATTTTATTATAAAATCTTTTTTGATTTATAATGGCTCAAAATGGTATCATTTTGATACTAATGTAGGGATGGGTTGAAATCCTATAATCCAAAAGGTTTTAGAGATGTTTATTTCACCATATTAACTTTCTTTAATATTTAACTATTAGTTAAAAAGTTTAACTTTTACAATTTCATCATGTATTTATATATTACATGATTAATAAACATACTATAAAATGACAAGAGAACCTCAACTGGTTCATTAATTACATATATATCATTACATGTGTTTTTTTAAGATCCTTTGATTTTTAAAAATAATATTTCATTTAATAATATAGTATTTGATTTAAAAACTCATTTATGACAATTTTGACACTATTTAGTATTTCGTTTTTTGGAAATTAAAAAACATGATTACATAGAAAAAAATACATTAAATTATTTCAATCATGTCATATTTTCCATAAAAATTACTGCAACACATAAAATTTCTCAGTTTAAATTTATTTGGATATTTATATTAACAATTATTTTTATCTTTCATTAATTAGTTAATTACTACATCATCTATTTGTCATAAAGAAAATTTAATTATTTAATGTCTAAAAATTTTAAATAAAATACAATGATGTATGAAGTAGTTTTATATTTCTAATGAATATTTATAGTCTAACTTATCTTATGTATAACCCTATAACAAAAATGGTTTAGTTATTGAAATTTAAATTTTACACTTTTAATGCTACAAAAAATAAAATAATAATAAATGTCTTCATCTAATCCAACTGGATAAACTAGGGTAATTATTTGTTTTTATGGTTGATTAAATTCAACATAGACTTATCCAACAGAATTATGGCCTGTGTTAGGGTAATTATAATATCATTTTTACCTTTAATTAAACTATTTACTTTTAACCTAGGTTAATAAAATTCAAATATTACAATTCACAAAATATTATTTTCATCATATTGAACCATGTTTTACATACAGATGTAAACCATGTTTAACAGATTTTAGAATTTAAATTCACATAAGCGGTAAGATTACTTTTTAGGAAAATTTTCAAATGTTTCTAGATGGTGGGTAAAAGGCGTTAAATAGTTCAATAAAATTTAATATAACTAATTTTATTATAAAATAACTCCAATAAATTACATTGTACTAATATAGGCATTGTGTAACTATTTTATATTTAAAATAAATTTAAATGAAAATAATAATTATTTAAATAAAAGTTGGTTTTAAACATAATGTAGTGTTTTTGATTATTCATAAAAAATTGAATGTTTTCAGTAAAATACCAAACACCTACCCTAAGATAATTTTGATATTTTGTATCGAAAAATGAATTTCATTTTGAAAAATATAATTGATTAATTTAAAAATGTCTATATTACTATTCATAATGTCTAGTTTGATTGGTCGTGGTTTGCTGGAACTCGAAGTTACGTACAACACAAGCTATTACATTTTTTAAAGAGAAGCATACTGTGAAATCTTGGGGTGTTACAACTACCAAGATAGAGTTAGTGGAAAAAGAAGGGTATTCCATAGGGTGGTTTGTAGGGACATATACATAGAAGAGGAGCAGGTAGGGAATCAAAAGGTGGGATGAGTATTAAGGTATTACAACAACCACCCCCAGCCGGTCTAAAACAGGCTCATGGAGCTGGCAGATCATAATGATTCTATATTTATGAAATGGAGGATTATGACCCTAAGACTCTTGGGATTATTAGAGATATGATATGTGGATTTCCACCTAATCTAAAATTTGGATAGACATAGGTTCAGTCATTCTTTTCGATCCACAACCATTTTTTGAGACCCAGAGATTTCAGTGGAACTGTTGACTCGATCCTTATGTTTAGAGACAACATTGATAGGGTATTAAATGATCACACTCTAGTTAAAATAGTGTAACCTTACTCTTAATGGTGAGAGTTTCAGTTGGGATCTTTTGGTTGTAGTGATGAGGCCTTTCAAACCCATTATCAGTATGGATGGGTTATCAATTGTCCATACAAAAAATTGAATCTTTTATTTGCATAGTGTGGTGGGACTATAGTGATGGGACCATAACTAATTTTTTTTAGAAAAAAAGAAACTAATGTTGTTAAGGATATACTCACACATAGGATAGTGCAAATAATCCCTAATTAATTGGATATCCTAACCCTCAGCACAATGGATGATATGAGCTCTCAGTTTCCAACATTGGTGAAGGAGTATGAGGATAAATATTTAAAGGAAATTCAAGGATTACCACCCCCTAGAGATTTAGGCTTCTATATTTATCTATACCCTAGTAAGGAACCAATATATACATTTTCATATCAGATTTCTCCAATAGTGCTTCATGAGTTGAGGGTACAGGTGGAGGACATGCAGATGAAGGTATTCGTGAGGCCCATTGTTTCTCCCTAGGAAGCCCTTGTATTTTTCAATAAGGTATATAGGATCTTGATATTATGTGTGGAATTATAGTTCTCAAAAAAAATTAATGTAATGAATAAGTATCAACTATTGAGGATTGATGACTACTTCATTCAGGTGAAATGATAGAGGTGGTTCTCTAACATTGATGTTTTATTTGGCTATCCCTAGATATCAGCACGAGTTGAGGATGTACCGAAGACAGATTTCATTTGTCATGATGGATATTATGCATTCATGGGGATTTCGTTTGAATAGATGAATTCCCCAGAAGTGTTCATCTACCTCAAGAAAAGGATCTTCCATCCATACATAGACCAATTTATGGTGGTATTCATTAATGAAATACTAGTGTAATTGGAGTTTGAGGATGAGCATGTGATACACTAGAGGATGATTTTGGACATACATTGAGTGAAACATCATTACATGAATAGCTCAAATATTCAGTTCTAGATTATACATGTGATGTTCCATGGATAGTTCATTGTAGAGGCTGAGTTTGCAGTGGATCCAGTTATGATATATGTAGTGCTTGTTTTGGAACCACTAAAGAGGGTTTCCTAGGTGAGGAATTACTATGGTTTGGATAAATACTATCAGAGTACTGTACTCATAATTACTAGGGAATCAATATATTTAATAGATTAAACAGGAAATGGGTTGCATATGTGTGGATAGAGAAGATCCAAGAGGATTTTTAGTATATGATGTAGTAATTTATGACCCTCCTATCATGAAATTTCTAGAGGATGTTGTCCTGTTTGTGGGGTCCTATGACGCATTAAGAACTAAACATAGTTGTTTCCTAATTCAAGGGAAAATAGTGCTTGCCTATGGTTCGTGAGATTAGAGAAGACATGATTAGAACATCCTAACCCATGATCTGGGGGTGGAAGTGGTAGTTTTTTCATTAAATATGTGGAAACACAACCTTATAGGCTGGTCGTTTATAATATACATGAACCAGTAGAGTCTCAAGAATATATTATCTCAAAAGGATCTAAACATAGGACAAAATCTACAACTAAAGGTCATGTTGAACTATGAATTAGTGGTTGATATAATCCTATGAAGGTGGATGTGATAGAGGATTCTCTCAATAGGGGACAAAGTTCGTAGCTACTGAATAGAGTATTGGAGCCGTTGGACCCATTTTAGATATCCATTTGTGGATGGAAATAGAGAATCTTATCTCTAGTCAATAGTAGTCTCCCTTACTATCTAACTTCTTGTTAGTGAGGCACAACTCAGAGATAATGACTGTGAGACTTTACATGCTCAGATGTACAAAGGGCATTCCCCTGATGGATATTAAAATTTTTTGGAGAACATTGATTTTATTAGAGGACACATAGTAGTAGCAATGGTGTTAATATAGAATATTTTAGGGGAGTTCTATATGTCCAATGTGGTGGTACATATATGTGTGGAAAAGATGTTTCTGGACCTATGATGTCAGTTCTGGTGGCCATAAATGAAGAAGGTATTTAAATATTTTTTCTCTCAATGCATAATTTGTTAGAAAGTTAAGGCTGAGTACTATGTTCAAACTGGTTTTAATCAACCAATTGAGGTTCTGGATTGTATATGGGATTGGATATCAATTTATTTCATGTCTGGTTAATCACTAATGTCGAGGGGAAATGATACCATCTGGGTAATCATTGACTATCTCACCATGTCAGCACACTATTGAGCTATCTGGTAGAATATTTTAGTAGATATCATGGGAAACCTCTGTGATAAAAATATTCTTTTATAGAATGTAGTCCCATCAATGATAGTCTCAAACTATGATGCACTCTTTAAATCCTTGTTTTGGATGGGATTGCATGAGTTGTTTTGGATACATCTATGCTTGAGTATAGAATATCACCTATAGATGTTTGGCTAGAATGAGTGGAGCATTCAGGTTTAGAGGATATACAATTTGCTTGAATCCAAAAATTTGGAAACAATTTTATGGATCCACTACCTCTGGTGGTGTTTTTTAAAAATGTTACCTACCATTCCACTATTGGGGTGGAACCATTTGAGGCCTTCTACGGGAATCTTAGGAGGTCACCACATTTCTAGGTGAGCCCAATAGATTCAATCCTCATTGTCCTGGAGTTGGTGGAGGAAACTACATTGAATGTTCAAGTCATCCTGTAGAAGATGAAGACTGTAAAGAGACATTAGAAGTCTTATGCTGACGAAAAATGGAGTCCTTTATAGTTTGAGGTTGGAGAATATTTTTTCCTTCAGGCCTCTCCTAAACACAGAATACATAGATTTGGCTGGGTTAACAAGCTATCTATGACATTCATTGTCCCTTTCATAATACTACAAATAGTTTGTGAGGTGGCATAACTCTTGGATCTACCTCTGTTGTTAGAGGGGGTGCATGAACTATTTTACATGTCACAACTGGGGAAATTCATTCATGATCCATCGCATGTCAATGACTAGAGAGAGATTTACTTTGATGATGGGGATACATTTGATAAGCATCCCATAGAGAATAATGGTCAACATTAGAGGATCTTTTATTGGCAATCTATTCCTACGATGAGCTTTTTGTGAATGAATATAAATTCTTATAAGGTAAATTGGGTGTGGGAGGCTTAGATTCGTGTTTAGAAGCCTCATTTGTTTGTATATCCTTTTTGACATTCAGTTACCTAAATCCCCTAGGTGGGGAGAATGTAATATCCCAAATTTTACTTGTATTATTTTTGAATATTATATGGAATTAATTTGAAACTGGGCACTAAGACAGTGTGTGATTCCATTCCCCTGTGTACCCAAAACAATTTCATGAAAAATATTAAAATATTAAATTTCATGCAGCCATAATTTTCTAGAAAGTGTTTAATATCTTTAAAATGGGTTCTCGGATCAAAAATATTACAGAACTATTCTGTTCAAGGAAGAAACATTACCTTTGGAATGGCCTAACATTGACTGATGTGGGTAAAATGCGGTAAATAATT
Source organism: Viscum album (assembly GCA_963277665.1). NCBI lineage: Eukaryota > Viridiplantae > Streptophyta > Magnoliopsida > Santalales > Viscaceae > Viscum > Viscum album. The sequence continues at coordinate 215,569,200 of OY728158.1, forward strand.
TTTTTTGCTTTTTAATAAAAAAAATAAATGTTTATTTTATTTTAATTTTAACATTTCATTAATTAATCAAAATTATATTTAAATAATCCATAGATATAGGGATCCAAGGAAAAGACCATAACTTTATAATTTCATGGACGATCTATAGAGGACATATAGTACTCTATCAATGGTGAACGGTGATGGAATTTAGGATTAGTGATCAACAAAAGTTATTTTTGATGGATCTTTCCAATGGTAGTTACACGATGATCATTTCTCATCTTTGAATGATTAATCATTGAGATATGGAATTATTATTTAATTTTTCTTCCCCATTTCATGAATCAATGATTTACACTGATCGAATTACGAATGTGATTACCCACGGTTCGATCGATAATACAGGATGGACATATTTTCGATAAATCAATCAAGAATGAATTCTGTATCCTTATTTATTCATTATTATTTATAATGGGAACAGATTGATGCTGACATGAACAAATTATTATATTAGTTCTTCGGGGTGTTCTTTTTTATTTTCTTACCCCCTTTCATGGAATTCATCGTCATTGATACCTTGTGGCCACAACTCGACTTTTTGTGAGGATCCGAATGTGATCGGACCACTAGATTTGAGGGTAATTAACCATCGAGGCCACAACATGGCAGATTTGGTCATAAAGAACCCTGATCATTAATCACGCCACATTCTTCCCATTTGAGGTTCCCCGATGATATGATGATGGGATCACTAGATCACAAAAAATGGGACACGGGGGGCAGACACATATATGAGGCAGTGACATGTAGTGGCAGACAAGTGAAGAGGGCAGTGCGTAGTGGAGGTGTTGTGCATGGGTGTGACTCATGACAACCATAGTTGCAGCTACATGTGGCAAAGGTGGTTCCATATAATAGGGTAGCATTGACCGAAGGATGAGATGAGGTATCAAGGGGGACGCAGTGAGGACGTCATGTATGTCGCTGGGCGGCTGCAAGGATCCCAAAGTGGCAACAAGGCCACGTTGAGGGAAGGCATGTCAAGCTGACCTCATGGAACGTGTTGCATTACTATGTGGAGTATAGGGGCACGTGGATGAGATAAGCAGTGTGCAATAGACAAAAACAGGGCACATATATGCACTCTAGAAAAAAAGATTCAAACATATCCAACAGCTCATTCAGTCGTGTTTAAGAAGGCCCAGTGTGCCGAGCTGGTATAGCCAGACCTAATCTAGTTAGCTAATGGGTCGATCTGAGTCTACCAGGTTATCTCAGACCTAGAATGGATCTGGGTCAGGCCTTCTTATGAAAACATCCTTAACCATCCCCCCTATGTCCATTTTATGAACCATTTGTTGTTTTGGAACCCTTGTTATGAGACAAACCTTTAGAGTTATCCTACGTCCGTTATGTAGAAGTTTTCATACAATCAAATGAATGTTGATGTAGGTTCTCATAGAACATGTTCTCTATGAGTGAAATCCTATGGCTAGCGATGACATTGAGACTACATGACTATCGTAGACTACATGACTTACCTAAACTATTTATCTTACCAAGATTACATTTCCTACTGAGGCTAAATGATTTATTAAGACAAATTGTTTCTTAGGGACTTTGTGTCTCATCAATGCATGGTGTTTTGTGGATTATGTATGATAATAAAATTTTGTGTACTATAGAATTATACATGTGTGAGATTACTGTACTATTTATTTTTTTATACATAATGTATTTATATTTGGTATACATAGTGTATTTTTTAGTGGTATTACTTTTCAGCTTCATAGTGTCTAACTGAGTATTGATTTAATCATGCCTACACGTGCTTTTCCCGCATGTGTCATGCCTTGTGCAGATGATTGATTCTTTAATAGATTCCTAGGTGGATCAGGACTCAGTGGTTCTTAATGATACCATATAGTTCAGGCGTGATCCTACGTCTTCCAATTTTTTTCTAGTACCATTCCCTTTAGGTAGGGTTATTTGTGGATATGTATCAAGAACATGTGCATTAACTTTTATAGACTCTGTCTTTTTGTGGAATTTTACTATGGCTCAGTTCCATTTCTAGTTTTCTACTACTATACAATGTGGTAGGTATCATAATATATGAATGCATTATATAATTAGTGTTATTACATATCATCATTTTTGTCTAAGGGATGTGTGTGTTTGGGTACATGAACTTATAAAAATTCCTCACATTTTTGACATATGCCTACTTGGCACAATTCACTAACCCAATGCCTATTAGGGGTAGGATTGGGGTTGTCATAGCACAGGACCCTCTTGGACGGGTCGTGATAGCCTTAATAAATTATTATTATATTTATTTATCATATTTTATTTTTTTTACTCAGTATTCGAAGCTCATATATCATCTACAATACAATGCAATTGATTATTATAGGTGATATTACTGGGATATACCTATATCTATTTGAATTTTTTGAATTAATAATATATATATTTATCTTACTTATTTTCCATTCAAAACCTATTTATTACTAAGATATATGATGATTTTTTGTTATATAAATTTTACGTATCTCTAGCTCACCACTCATATAATGATTTTTGAAGGATTATTCAATTGTTTTTTATTTTTTAAATTTTTGTGTCTTGTTTTTTATTTTATTGATTTTAAAAAATGCAAGATACTTGTTCCCTCACATGTTATGAAAATTCTAATGATACATGTTTTCATAGATGGTCTTGTTAGCATACCGTTGGTTGTCGTATTTCTGGATGATGCATTGATATCCTTGGTGGAATATTATTTTTAATATACTATTCATGAATATTTTGTGGACTATTTTATGTAGAGTTATATCAATGCATATTCAGGCTGGATATATCCTAAATTTTTTCCTGTTTTAATCATTAAATTATGTTATATTCCACTTATATCTATCTTTTGAGATGAGTATGTTTGTGTTATGAAATAAAAAAAATTAAAAAAGGTTCATTTGATCATCATAATATATCCTATTCTTAATTTAGATATATTTTGTCTTGTATATATTTATTTATTATTGGTTATTATAGGCTATGAAATTTTTATTGTGCGATATTCTATAACAATGTTGGCCGCCAACCATTTTATATTTTAGGTGGTCTTGGGGAGGATATCATGGTGTAACATTGTCTGGGGTGGATCATCATTGATTTAGGTTATGTCATCTAGTTTTTTCCTTCATCAACAATGTAAAAAATGTTTTTATTGAATTATATATATATATATATTTGAATTTCTGGGGAAGATATAACAATATCAATCAGTGAATTGTTTCAAAATTATTTTAGTATATCATTTACTATTTATTTATTAGATAATAATGCTAATGGATGATAATAGAAATATTGTTTCACTATATCTAATTAATTATTTAAGGAAAATGTTTCTTCATTTGAGATCTGGACATACGACTGTGCATAAAGGTAAATGTTTTTGACGTATCCCTCCCCATATAAGGATTAATATATAAACATATAGATTTTATTTCAATTTTATTATTATGGGGGAAAGAGTGTTTAGAGACTTGTATAACCTGGAGGTATTGGGATTCCCTACAACCATTCACATTTGAACACTCATTTATAGAAGAAGATGACACTTTTCACCATAGATGTAAAATATTCTAGGAGTGAATTATACATATAAATTTAATTTGAATATATTTTTATAACCTTTTTTATGTTTCAGAAGAATAAATTGTCTAAATATTAGTCTATATCCAATATTATTACAAACTATTCCATGACATTTGAAGAGGGTATCATCATCTCTTTGACATGATGATAAGAGAATATGTTGAAAGATCTATTTCACAATATAAGAATTATACTACTGATTTTTTGGAAATCTATTATCTTTGAAGTTATTTTGTATCTTCTATTAGGGTTTCCAAGGCTGATCATCATCTCCATAATTTTATTAATCTACATTGAGGGATGGTTATTTCAGTTCCACATTAGGGTTTTCAATGGTTGTTCATTACATAATAAATAAATAAAAATCCGTCTAAAATAATCTCCCACTCCTTTAGTTGTTTTAATATTATAGAATGTATAAATAATCCAAATCTATTTTTTAGATAAATTATCATGAATTTAGAAAAAATAATACTCAATGAATTTATTTCCTTAATAGGATTATCTCTTGATTAATGGATTTTAATTTAAGTGTTTTATTGCCTCTATTATATCATGAAATACATATCATTAAATTTAATTTAATGAAGTTATATCATCATGACTTATATTTAATTATTCATATTTAAATATCATTATAGAATTATTTCATTAATTTAGTAGTAATAAAAAAAATTATTCTTTTTTGTGTGATTTATAATTTTTTTCCCATCCCATTTTAGTTTCATAGTTTCATTAATTTTTTAGGTGTGATTCAATTATATTGACCATTTATGCATATACATATTATGATGTGCTGTATTTACCAAATATTATTCACCCCTTCAATGAATTTGGTGATGATTTCATTGCATGAGATACAATGTTTGTTGAATTTGAAGAAATACTAGCTACCCATGTTATGTTTTCATTTTTGAATTCCTTGATATAATATTATTATGAAATTATTCTTTTTTATTGTGAATATAAATGACTTTATAATATATTTATATCATCTTAAAAATTATATATTTCAATTTTATTATATAATATTATCTTATAGTAATGATATCATGTAATGCATCTTAACTCGAATGATATAATACATTTAAATTCATATTTTAATTTTACCCTTTATAGATCTTCCATTACCTTTATGTATATCCTAATGGTATAAAAAATCAATTAATATTAAAAATTATTTTGGTGTACATTATAAAGATCAAAATAATATTTACGTAGTTTAGTTCTATGTATAGTTATCGTATAATTATCCTCCTACATATAGTATTCCACAAGATTTCATGGTTGTGTTTTATCTATTTTAATGTTAAAATTCTATAATAATATGTATAAAATTTGAGGTTTTATAGAAACTGTATGTTCATAATAATTCCATTTATAGGAACCAATGTGGTAATAATCATAATGGACTTACTAAATAAAGTAAATAAATATTCTATTGATAAATTTATGGTGGACTTTATAAAATTATATTATACATATTTTAATAGAAAGGAAAATTATGAATATAATTTCATATTTTTAATATATACATTGTGAAATAATAATTTATTAAAGAGTATATTAAAATTTTCCTTAATGTCAATTCAATAACAATATCATTTAATATAATTACATATGATGTCAAATATTATTATCATTCAAAGGCTATAGTGATTAATGTATGGTATAAACCAATATTAGTTAAAGAGATCCCTTGGTAACATGGATTTCATTTCAATAATATATGATTTATGATAAATTTATTATGATTTCAAATAGCATTTACAATAATAACAGTAAATATAGAAATTATTATATATAAAAATGTTTTTGAGAAATGATTCATGTGGTTAAAAAAGGATAGTCACGACACAAGAAATCACATTATAATTACGCGGTAAAGGATTCATTATATACAGTGGCACTTCAATGAATGTTTATTTTCAATATCCTTGAAAATGATATATTTATATCTTATCCCATAAGATAATTTTTAGTATTTGATAAAAATTTCATGAACCTAAAACTAGAGATGATGTGGAAATATTTTCAATTATGATATTTGTGACATTATCTATTTATAGTAAAATTTTAAAGATAGAATGATAAAAAAATTATATTTTATATTCTAATATGGGAGAGAAACAGGAAATAATATCGAGGATTAAAATTAATTCCTTATTCATTTACTTATAGTAGATCACCATTGGAATCATATTTGAATGTATGATTGCCTATATTTCTGAAATGAAATATCAATTATCATTTATTGAGAAAATTATGGTTGTGAAAAGAAAATATGTTGAGATATAAATATTGATAAATTAAATAAGTAGGATGAAAATAATATATATATATATATATATATATATTTTTGGTTTGGTATGATGATTTGAGACATGATTTTATGTACAATATTTTCGTTAGATATTGCAGTAGCCATTGGAAATTTCTCATAGATCAAAATTCTCAATACACCCTAAAATCTCATATTTTTTGTGATCATTATATACACATAATGTTAAGTAGTATTATGTTGAAGAGTGATATATATACATAAACATGGTTGGAATTAAAAAAAATCAAAAATAGAGAAATCAAAGGGTATTATAAAACTACAACATGTATAGTCATGATGATCATAAAATATAATAATGTAATTTGAATATCTTCTCATAGAGACATCTATGTGAGAAAAAGACATCATATGTGGTGGTTATTATGACCTAGAATATCCAAATTGTTTTAATTTAAAAGGAATTCTAAAATCGTAAACATATGATGATATATATCAATGTTGTGGTTAGAGAGAATATGGAAGCATTACCAATTGTTATTTATCAATATTAAATGTTCAACATAATGTTTTATAAGAGACATAATATAGTATTTGACATATAATTTAACAACATTATCCTATATAAACCTTATATAGTCTTACAAATTTGAACTAACATTCAAAATCTTCAGGTCTAACTCGATTATTTTCTATAGAGCTTAATATATTGTTATACTAACACTTTCATATAGAATTCTTTCCATTCTACAATACCTTCCACTAATGATTTAATTTCACTTCATATAAATCCTATAATGGGTTGAAATGTAAAACAAAAAATTTAAGGATATGATTTGTAAAATGTTGTTATTGGGACTACAATTTTAGACAATGATTTATTATAACACCCAATATATTCATTAATACATTAGATAACAGATTTTCTAATAAATTTTTGTAATGAAAATTTACAATGGGATGTATAATACATATTAGAAAGTGGGATAACCACATTGGGAAGTGGAAAAAATTATTACGCACGAAATTCATCTTCATTTAGAATCATCTTCATATTATATCTATAGATAATAATTTTTCCCTTAAGAATAATATCGTAAGCGGACGAATCTATCCTTGTATTATCTATGATATATTAAATACCACAATAATAATATTTTCATAATCTAGTGGTGGTTACATTAAACCATGTATTCTATTAAAAAGATGAGCTTTTGGAAATAATTATTCTCAGAGAGAATGTTATATAAAATAACAAAAATTATATTTGAAATGAAATAAATAATAAACATTACTAAAAAAAGAAACATAAGAACTATATAATTTAATGAAATAAAATTTCCGACATCTATTTTCATATAAGGGGTTCAGTTGAAATATTTTGGAAAAAATATAAAATGGATGAAGAATGTATATCTTATAAATTTTTTATGTATGAAAACATACCTTCTATATATTGTTTTTGTCATATTAAAGACAAACAAGTCATATAAATATTATAATTAACATAACGTAATAAAAAATAAATTTATTAAACCATTAGTAAAAATTAAAAATAAATTATCCAAATACTCTATAAAATTTAAAATAGTAAAATGGGAAAATATACACATACTAATAACATGACATGAATTTGAAATTTTTGTGCTTCACTATTTGTAAATATTATCACGTGAGTGAATAATTATAGTTTAAAAAAAATGTAATTCTTATATTTTAAATTTACTAGTGGTGATATTATAAGTGTTCATAAATATTTAATGATGAAATAATTATGTGAATAAGATGTATTTGTAGAAAATATAATAATTATCTAACCATTAAAATTGTGAATAATTTTTGACATTAAAAACTAACCGTAGAAATTTTTATCAAATTAATATGATTATTAATATAATAATAATATTATAGTCATAAAAAATATAAAATAATAAATAAAAACATATAAAATAACTTCTATAATTATATATCAAAATTCTGAATAATTTATAAAAGTTAATAATTTTTTGGACATTTAAATTTGAAAAATTAATTTATTTTAAATTGTAAATACATGTATTAAATAAATTTCAAAATTTTTATATCTATTATATAATATTTAATAATTTAATATATTAAATATAATAAATTTTAAATAATAATAAATACAAATAGAACCCCATTATGAAAAAATATATTAAATTTTCTATATATTAAATTTTCATATCTATTTAATGTTTGATATTATGATAATACAAAATTTATAATTATTTGAGTTAAAAAATTTTAAAACTAAGATAATTTTTTTTGAATTACCTCAATGAAATTATATTTTCCTGATTTTATTTTACAAAAATTCTGAAAAACATTGTAATTATTGAAGAGTTGATTACTCAATTTTTATAAATTCAGTAATCTTTTGGGAATATTTATAATAAAAACTTGAATTTAAAATATTGAAAATGTACTCATATATAATATATTTATTGAATAAAATAATTAATTAAAAATAAATAAAATTATTTTAAAAACCTGTAAATCAAGATTTAGAACAATGCTACATTATGAAATTATAAAAAATTATATTTGATTTAAAAATTTATGTAAAATAATAAAGAAGTGGATTTCTGAATTTTGTGGGTTAAAATATAAATTATTTATATATTTTCAAAAATATAATTAATAAATATTAATAAAACTACAATATTAAATTTTATAGAAAAAATTAAGAATATAATCAATACATAATTCTAATATACACATACTACATGGTAACATAAACACCCCTCCCACACCATATCTAGTATAGATAATAAAATCTATATTTCACCATTTAATATCAAATCCAACTCTATGATCAACTATAAAAATCAATAATAATCTATTATGAACAATGGTGTCTCTTAAAATGGATTATTGACCACCAGCAAAATTAAAAGTATTATGCGAGGTAAGAATTTAAAAAACATATTCTAGTTTTTATTCACCTCAAACCCATTCATAAATTTAAATAATCATAATAAGTAATATTAAAATGTAGTTTTTAATATTAAATTAATTTTTAATGAATCTGTAATATCTCCAATGTTTCATATTATTCAATAAAACACCCTACAAGCATCATTTAAGTGATGGTTGATTAATGAAACCTATATTAATGGTGTTTTCTATTCATAACATATAACTCTAATTAATATTCGTTTTAAAATATATCAATATTAATATATCACTATATTCAAATAATTCAACTTATATATTTTTATATTAGAATAATTTGACTAGAAATATTGAAATTATATTTAAAGAATCATAGTTATTTTTAACCATAAAAAACATTCTATAAGGATGATTCCAGGAATTTAAATCTATCAACATCGTTATTTTTATTTTTAAATTATATAAATTTATAAATCATGTAGAAAAACCTATATATATATATTTTTGTTGTATTTTGTGATGGATTTATGGATTTAATATTATTTCATGGTGGGTAGATCACTATGATTCAAAAAATAAAAAATTGTAAATATAAACAATCTATAATTATTTAATGAACAAAACATTAAACTAAATGAATAATCGCTATGAATTAATTTTAAAATATTTCTAAATAAATTAACTAATTAATGTAGCATTAACCTTATTGTGGTTAGTGGGTTGTTTGAGGAATATTCCATGATGTGAAATGGATTCATTCGAACATCATCCCATTTCTGTTTATATTTTCCTTATCAATGTATATCTCAATTATTTTATAATACTATATTTAATTTTCATTAATTGTATAGTCTTTATGCATCTTTTATTTATGTAAAATATAAATTTTCCCACTCAATTATGAGGAAATTCTTTTATCTATATGTCTCCATTTTAGTCCTCTCTCATTGTTAATCATAACGAAGGGGTATATTTTTTTTCTTTTTTTAATATCCTGATCATCTATTAAAAAATTGTATTAATTATATGATTTCTAAAAACCTAGAAAAATTTAATATAAAAATATTTATTTAAATTTTTAATGAATTTATGCAATTATACCATTTAATGATTATCTTCACCATTTCTGTAATTGATTAAAAAATAGAAATTACATTATAAATTTTTCCTGACATATTCTGTATGATATATGTAATATATTACATAATAATTTTTTTTATCGTAAATGATTCCATGATGAATGATTATTTAATAAATTTTAACCCCTTTTGACGGTTTCTTTTATTTCATTTCCATATGAATTTTTTTTTTGTTTTCAAAATTTCTATAATATGATGTCTCATTGGGATTGAATAAAATTTTATATATTTATAATTTGTATTTAAATGATTTATACCTCATGTAATCAATATGTGTGGTAATATAAGAATTAGTCATGTCATTAATATTAATTGTTTTTTAAGTGGGGTTAGCCTAAAAAAATGATAGGATGTCTTTGTAGTGAACCTTATCCTTTGTGAATAAAGGAATGACATAAAGGTTTTAGTAATTTTTTCAATTATAAATAGATTTACCTCTTATTTCATGATTCTATGTGAATTTTTATTATTAAACTAGAATATTTTTCCGTTTAAGGTGATTTGAATTTTAAAATAAATCATTATATGATAACACTATTTTATAAACTTAAAAAACATTATCGATTACCCCTTAATTTATATATATTCTGTAGATATTCCATGCTATGAATTTTTTCATTGAAAATTTTAAATATGTTATGAAGATTGACAAAAATGATTATATTGTTAATGGAATAGTGTTATATTGTGTAAATAATTCCATAAATTCACTAGAACTGAATATTTATTCGATATTTATATAAAACAATTAATTTAAAATTTATGTGAAATTATTGATTTGGATAGGAGACCATTAATGTATGTTAAATGAATATGTTCTGAAGGTTTTCTATTATTTTATTTCATTATTATGATAACAAGAATAATGGTTGAAATAATGAAACTATACAATATTATAGAGTTGGATGACCATTGTTATTCATATATGAAGCATCATATTTATGTTTCATTGAATTTTAAGGCATCCATTTTAAATAAATGTTTTTTTATTAGAAACATTTTATTGTATGATATATATGTAGATTAAATATTAATGCTTCCCAAAAACATTTAATATATTCAATTGTTTTTAATAGAATATTAGATTAGAAAATTTATGTTTTCATTGGTAAAAATTTATTTTCTCCCTTCAGAAGTTATTTTTATAATGATTATATGTTTCTGATTTATTATGGCATCTATGGGGAAAACATTATAGGGAATTACATTATTTTTCGAAAACGAATATTCATTCCATTAACCAAATATCTTCATTTGATTTTATATTGTAAGTGGAGGATGGGGTTATGAGATTGTATCTATTTATAAAAAGGTAATCACTTGAGAGAGGATTCATCATTGTAGAATGATAAAAAATGTTGTCCTAGTTTGTTTCTTTAATACAACACATTATTTATTTAATATTATTTATCCTATAAATTTATAATAATAAATATTCAAATCAATAAATGAATATGAAATAGGATGTTTCAATTTTTACTGTAGCTCGATTAGAATTATGATCTTATAAACTTTACACAAGGGTTACAATAATACTAAGGGAGTAATTTTATGACCTAAACATTTTCACATTGATTTGAAGGCCCTGTTTCATGAATGATTATAATAAAATTTAAAAACATTTTATATGTGATGAAAATATTTTATTTCATTTTATATTAATAAATTATATATATATATATATTTATATATAACTTTAATATTGTGAGAGTTATTCAAGTAGTTTATCTAGATTTTTTGATTTCCCTATCATTTAGTTGAATCATTTGAAGAATTAAATATCAAATAAAGAAAATGAAAGGATTCACTAATTGAATTCTCATCTTATCGATAGTATATATGATATAAGAGAACATATATAAATAATTTAAAATAATTTTAATAATACATATTATAATTATAGAACCAAATGAATTGATTATGTAGAATATAGGTTATATAATGGTTTATTACCTAATGATGAATAAATATTTAAACATTCCAATTATTTATATATAGTAAACATTATAGAAAATTTTATTGAAAGTGTGATTAGAGAAATTTATTCCTTTTAATGGAGATTTATGGAGAAATAATATTATTTTTATGATTTCATATTAGACGGATATGTGAATTCCATGTCATCACTATATAATGTAAGACCAATAGAAAAACATTATTTTTGTGCATAACTCGCACATTTAGGTTATCAATTTTTCTAAATTACATTGTGGTGCCTTATAAACAAAGAATATATTCCAATGATTAATTAGATGGAAAATGGATAGATGGTAATTGGATCAGTGAACATATACATTCCATGTGGCCGCATGGAGTATAGATCAAGGATCATGGTTCTACCTCAGTATCATTAGTGGGGAAATATTACTTAGAGTTCAAATTATAGTGTTATTAATTATCATTTTTTTGAATCTATTTACATGGTTTAACATAAAATTAATCATCCATGGATTAAATAGTCATGTGATAAATGGGAATCATTTAGTGATTAGATCACATTGCAAGGTAATGAGGTACCCAGTTGAACATTCTCATAAATCCAAAACGTCTATGGGTTGTTGGTGGACTATGCAGGACATGGACTAGGAAAATAATGTTGTGTTGGACTCATATGAGCTTACAAAACCAATTAAACCATGATTTTAATATTCTACAAATAATAGATCGAAAATTGTTTCATTAAATTACTAAAATTAGTTTCAAATTATTATAATAAATATGAAAGGGATTTAATATTATTTAAAATATATGGATTCCTAATTTTTCTATACAGGTCACTAGTTTTTTATTGAATAAGTAAATTTAATTTAATATATTTTTAATTATTATTATAGGATAACATATTGTCTTGTGGTATCTATATTGACTACACTAATTATATAATAATAAAAAAATATAGTGAGATATGGTGAATAGAAATATGATTTTTTGTTAATCATATTGATGGGAAAAATGATAAGTGATTGTTACAGTTTGGAAATTTTTATAATTATGATACTAAGATAAGATTACAATATTAAATTAAATAAATTGTTGTTACATAATAATTTTTAACATAGCGATGTAGAAAATAACAATTGTGATTTTAGAATTTAGGGGGAATTAATTAATTTTGAACAATTTATTATGAAATATGTTTGTTATATTAGTGATAGATTAAATTCAATCAATTAATTTATTGGAATGATAAATGAATTATGAATATTATAATGAAAAGTAAAAATTATAAATAATTTGATGATTACATAAATTTAAAAAAATGTTTATAAATAACCGTGAATGAAAATTTCATTTCATGTATAAAATTAAAAAGAGATCATTGAATGATATTAAAATATTTATTTATATCATAAATTATAAAAATGTGAATTAATAACATGAATTATAAAGGTCATTGTTAATGAATAATATTGAATATAAATATTAGAATTTACTTGAATATATGTAACAATTATATTTTTCCCATAACTATGAAATACTATTTATTAATGGATTAGAGTATCATATGAATGGTTTAAAATTAATACCTTTTAAAGGGGGGGGGGATGTGTGATATTTAATGAATAATACGGAAGATTTTTTTTTATAAACACAAATATAATTTTTATTCCTTAGGGAATATAGTATAACTAACTTAAGTATCATTTCTAAAACACACAATAGTATAAAATGTGTGAAATGATTTTAGGAAATCCATTATGTTGTTATCATATTACATTAAAAAGAAACATTTACCCCATTTATATTTATTTATATCATTATAATTTCAATGTAATTGTTAATCTATAAGATAAGATATAGTCTATAAAGATTTCAACATGATATGCAATGTGTCAATTATTGATGCATCCGTTTTTGCAAAAGAATTTTCAATTTTTTTTCTTATATGCATTGACATGTGGCACAACCTATGATATATTTTTATTACTCATGGTTTTTTATATAGATTATTTCCAACACTTACCGAATTACAAGGTTTATATTTAGATGACAGTGAACATACACTTCTTATCCCATAATCAGGGAAGATACTACTGACATCTTATTCATTTATCCTCCCGGATAGACCAATAAATATAGGATGGTAAATGTAAAATATTTATATAATTTTTGTATAGATGTGTGATTAATAAGGTATCTATGATATTAGATATGTGTGGATGTATAATTATATTGATATCCCATTTTGAGAGTACCATAAATGATAATTAACTAGAGTGTTTATACTCTTTATATCACATATAATATTGGTTGAGCTTGATGATAATGATCTAGACATTATCTATTTTACTAACATTTTCACAATTATTGAGAGAATATAATATACATCTACATTTATAGATATATGTTTCACCATATATCTAGATATATAGATATTGATTTTATTGGGACCATTTTTGTTCATATATTAACATTAATCCACATCTGTAGAATACTTACTAAATTATGCAAAACAGATTCCCAAATATCATATTAGGTTATTTCCATTGGAAACATTGAAACATAAGGACTTCTTAAAATGTGATATAAATTATATCCATATAGGTTTTTTATGACCAGAACCCTTCTATGCCTCCTCATACGTAATACATATTTTCATATCCTCTTGATGGAATCCTATGACGGGGTGAGATTAGACACTCAATAAGGGTAAATAAGGATGATAAGTAAGAATAGACATGAGAATAATTGTATGATATAGTAATCATAACATTTCAACATCATTCCCATTATATCAATGATCATAAACCTAAATCAGTACATACAACTTAGCTTTTCATTAGATATTAAACGTAAGGGATTAAATATTATGAGACATGAAACTGTAACCTCAGAATAATATATGGAATTTATTTTTACTCATAAACATGTTATATCTTTACTTAGAAGTTAATATTAATCTCTAGAACTTATCATGGCACTTCTTGGAGATAACACCTACTGGGAAGTACTTGCCACCATCCACTGTCACAGTCCTTTCCCTATAAGGGATTGAGTTTACCTGTACTCCCTTACTGGTTCAGGATTCCCCTTCTTCCCCTAGTGGATTGATTTTCCCCATCTTACATATTCATAGTGACTATACCTAGTAGGTTAGACAGACCACCATCCCCAGTTGTAGTCCATTCATTGTTAGGGATCAGGTATCCTCATTTTCACATAGTAGATCAAGACCATCAAATTGATTCCATTTAATATATTATTTGAAATAAAACATTACCCTAAGAATTTTAGGGAAATATGCACCCCACCATTTACTTAATAAAACATTTCATACATGTTTTACATGTTAATAATGCATTCATCATATCATGACCCATAAAAATAGATGGGCTTCATAAACATCATATCATAAACCATGAAATGCAATTATTATCATAAACATATCTACACAACATAACCTATAAAAAAGTTAAATATTTCATAATAATTTAATCAAATAATAATTTGTAAAAATATGTGGGTTTCCAAATCATATAACCCATGGATGAGAAAATGGTGTTACCATCGTCAAGATATTAATAAATAAACCATTAAATAAAGGTAATGGAGGGTGCTATTTATTATTTCACTAGACCAGAACGTGTAACATCAATAGAAGTCATCATATACAAAATATTATTTTAGAATAACTTTTAAAAATATTTCATAACTAATATAAACTTTTTTTTGAAAAATTATTATTAAATAATAAATTCTTTTGAAAACCCATGAAATTAGAAATTATCATAAAAATGTGTAATGAAAGAATAAAAATGTTTTGAAAACTATTTAATTGAAATAATATAAATGATTTTATAAAAAATACTTTAATAAAAAATTATGCTTAAAACTAGCTTAAAATATCACCTTTAAATGGATTATTTATTTTTTTAAAAATGGTTTTTTAAATTTATTGGATGTGTCTCGATGGAGGAAAATTGAGACAAAAGTACTATACTGATTTGGTATACAATGAATCATAAATCCCACGAATGAGAGATAATCAAATGGAGATGTAAAAACCCATAAATTGGAGGATAATATTCACAGAATATATTCATGGGAATCATATACACCACATAAAAGAAATGTGTGGTGGATAAAACATAACTCTCAATGAAATCACATTTTTTATTAACACTCTTCGTAATATTACACATCTAATGTATAATAAATTCATGTTTATTATACATATTTATATGAACCATATTCTTATATATAATACCATATATTCTTTTACTGTGACTTATTATTAACAGCTTATTTACAATTCTATGTTATGGTTTCACTTCAGATAATATCATCTTTGTTTTCCTCATGTGTGTTAATGTATTTTTTTGTCCCCATATATATAACAAGATTTATATAATGTAAAAAGGATATAAATTTCATATATATTCAGTATATAAATATTTATAACAACATATGAATGATAGAAATATGAAAAATAAGATATTTCTCATCATGACAAAGGCCATACGTACGCCTGAATGTTGTTTCAGATTAATTATTTAATTGAATTATAGTATGTAAATTAATGAAATGTATTTATATTTTATAAATCGAAAAGTATTTTTATTTCATATATATCATATACATTTACTGAACACTTTCTTAATACATTTCATATTGTGTTTGGATGAATCACTTCACTTTGAGGAGTTGATAGTCCACACATCCCACAAAAAATAATATGATTTACACATTTAAGAAATATTAAATTAATTTTTAATATATATTTTTCCAAAACATAAATATATTATATGTATCATATATATCATATATAATTACCTTTTCCATCATAATCCCAAAATGATAATCGTGGTAAATGAAAAATGAATAGTTTTGGTTTCACAAGGTGGTAGTTAGCCGTGCACAAATGGTATGTTTATTACTTATTAAATAGAAGTGAATTTGATATAAGGTATAACACATAGAATAAAAAAAATTATATATCATGTAAAATTAGTTTTTTATATAAGAATGTAATAATAATAATTCATGTGGTTTATAACAAAAATAAGCAAAACGAGCTTAAGGGGGATCTTACATCTTCTTAAGGTAACTCCATTTCTAATAAATAAAAAGGATTCATTGGATGGATTTCATCCAAAATGAAGGATTAAAGTAAAAATGGAGGGATTTTGGGAATTTAATTAGGAATATATTGTCCAATCGTCAGTGTCATGAATGGTCTGAATTTGGGGAAATTTGAAGGGCTTTTATATGGGTGGGTGGGGAAAAACATTGAATTTTTAAAAAGAAGTTAGTTGTACCCATTTTTTTATGTATTATTTCATAAAAACAATCCAAACACTATAATGGAAGTTGTATGACCAATATATGTCCATAAAATGGGTTTTTAGGAAAAGTGGATAGGTGATTTTGTCTGTTACGTTTAAGGTAATGTCCCTTTCTAAGCATAATTGAACCTTAATCACATGAATTAATTGTAATTAACATGACTACATTTTTCATCAAAAATTTATCTTCACTTATTATAATATTAATATTTTAATATTTAAAACATTTGTTTTATATTTTTTGAAATTCACTTCACAGAAGAGATAAAATTATGTTTAATGTTAATCTCAGAGACATACGAAAAAAGTTATCTTTTAATTTGATATTGTTCAAATGTACATTGAAATTTTATTTTTAATTCATTCAAAAAAAAATATCCAAATTAACTATATTGGATTAATATATTTATAATTGATAATTTTTCACTTTAAAATAATAAAAAATATAATTTAACTTTATAAAAAATTATACAATTAAAAAGTGTAGATTTAAAATTCATGATTTTTATCTACTCATCTAAAAATAATTTATCTTAGAAATATAATAATATCTAAGAAAATAATTTTGACATTATGGAATAAATATTTTATAAATTCAATTTTTAAATCTGTGTAAAATTAATTTTATTGTTGTTAAGAAATGGATATAAAAATATGTTATTTAGAAAAATTCTATTTTCAATCATATAATGAATTTACTATAAATGATTATCTTATTATAAATATGATTTATTTATATAATATGATTATAAATAGTCTTTAAAACTAGTTCTAATTATTTATATTACTATGTTTAATGGTAATGTTATAACTATATTGTTTAACTAATTATAATAATAAAATGTTATTTTTAGAAACTCATTGTTGTTTGTAATTGAAGCCAAATCGATGATGTATATAGCATAATTTATACTTGGTGTAGTTTATAATGAAATTTAGACTTTGTGTAGAAGATATTTAATGATACCAAATAAAATTTATTTTTTAAAAAAAGGATCATAGAATATCTAGGAGATACATTCTACCCACTTAAAATGAATTTAAATATTGAAATTCATTATACAAAAAATGAGTATATTTCTACCACATCATATCCAAAAGTTTTCATATGGATTTATATAACTATTTATTATTAAACAAATCATTGATCAAGTGATTGGTCTTGTTTTTTATAACATTCATTGTACAATCTAAGATTTGAACTGGTTTTTCCATTTATGATATGTCCCACATGGATGATATGAACTATTATTTTAATACATGTGATGGGACTGGTTTGTATTTTCTCAGGAGATATACATGGAACACATTTTGGTTTTGAGAGATATTTGGAGGATGTTGCAAGTAATATGATACTGTTTTCATATGATGATGAATATTAAAGGGACCTATATAACTCGGGTTTTGTTTCCCCTTTTTCTCAAACCTCAAAACCTTATTCCCTAGTGAAATTATTATAAATAATTTCTCACCAACATGAAATTCTTGGTCATACTGATAGTAATATTTATAACATTTTTACTGATGATGTGTTTCATTGATACGCCTCGGAATGGTTATAAACTTATCTTCCATTTATTTAGCATTCTCAGGTCCCAATATAACTTTTTCCAACTTCAACTGATCACATATAAGCACTACGTTCCTTCCTATAGAAGGATTCATAGGGATACATCTGAATTATTATGAGGAATGTATTTATGTAAGAAATCTTATCCAAAGGATGGTGTTAATAACACCCACCTTTAAAATCAAATGAATAATATCTCAACATATCCTATAGGGATTTAATTATTATTTTAGACTAATCATTATTATGTGGAAGAAAATTAGTGATAAAACTCAATTATATATCATATTATTATTGAATACTTTTAATAAACATTAAGGTGATCTTTAGATCCAAAATAAATATAATTGAATGTGGTACTCCATAAAACCTTTCAACTTCCATAATATTTATCTTGGTAAGATGATCCAAATGGAATTCTTCTCTTATTTCAATAAAGTTAAATGACATTGTAAGGAAATAGACTAACACATATATATATTAAATCTCATTTGAGGTTTTTGGGAGTCCAGTTAAAATATCCACATTAATGTTCTCCATCTTCCATTATCGTGTGGGTAATGGATGCAACATCCCATTAAAATTTTATATTTATGACTTAACATGTTGGAATATCAATAATCAATATATAAACATCATGATATCCCTTTTTAATCCATCCCACAAGAAGTATTCTACTAATTAACTTTATGTATTAACACTTCTATTATGAATTTATAACCAAGAACTATAAGAATCCACTAATAGATACGTCTTCAAATAAAGTATGTAAGGGACATATACATTGTTCTTTAACCGTACCATTTCATCATAATCCCAATTTATCATATGTATATTTATAACCTTCTTTTCCAGTTCTACATACTATTTTTGTGCCTCTATAATATTCACAGGGATAGAGTGGCGATATTTATTTGAAAAATTAATATTTAACCCCTTCATTCAGGATTTCTAGATCAATAATTTGAAAATTAAAAAACATTTCATATTTTTGATCTAAATCATTTATAATCTATCATTATCCTTTCAACTCAATGTATTTACCACATTGTTTTCATTCTTTGGGAGGTATTATATTTATTTGTCACAATCCTTTATCAGATATAAGTGTATTCTCTAGATCATGTTCAACACCTTTTGTGTGAATTTATATTTTTTTCCTTATTGATCAATATATATATATCCAACTTTTATCCATAAATATAATTCTTCCATATCATTAATGTTAAAATTTCCACCACTAACTATAAATCATTAGTTGAGTAATACTTCTTGTAAATCTTAATATATCACATAGAATATGAATTAACCATGTTATTCAGGAAAATAACACATCCAAATACCTCATTGAATAAATAAATATATATTAAAAACCATTATCCACTATAGGATAATGTCATCAATGGTGTGTTGACTAATATTCCATTTAGTTCCATGAAATTTTCCTCACATTCATTAACCCAGTTGTCCTAAACACCCTTCTACGTTAACTTGGTCAGAGGATTAGATAGTCTTGTTAAATTATACAAAAACCATTAATAATATTCTAATAATACATGAAAACAATGAATTTCAGTCATCGTGGTTGGTCATATACATCATTAAATAACTTCATTATTTGATGCATATATCGTAATACCATCTATTTGGAATATATATCAATATATTAATACAACTGAAACAAAAATCACATTTTTTTTTTAAAATTTCATATAATTTCCCCTTCCTTGTGCACATTAGTACAATTTTAAAGAGTTCTTTATTCACTACCAATACATTTGAATAGACAAGAATATCATCAATAAATTATACAAAAAACTGATTGAGGTAATACCTAAAGACACTATTAAATAAAATCAAGAAGAAAAAATTGGAATTATAAAGGACAAAATGCATCAATATATATTCATTTTTTCCATACATTTTATGGAATTCCATCATTTTTAAGTCCTCTTTCTTGAACCATAGTTGATTATATCTAGAATGAAGTTTATCCTTGGATACGTATTGACCACAACATATTTGATCAAAAAAGTCATCAATATGGGTAATAAGATACTTTTTTAAGATTGTTATCTTCTTCATCTCTCAGTAATCAATGTAGAGTAACATTAATGCATCATTATTTTTCATAAATTTGATAAGTATGATCTCTAGGGACACACATGGATAAATTAATCCCTTATCAAGGTTCTCATGGTGTTCATTTTTTATTTCCTGAAACTCAATTGGGGTCTTTCTATAGAGTCATTGAAAATGGTGTTGAATGAGGTATGAGTTATATCGAGAGATCAAATTCACATTATTTGTAAGTGTCGAAAACTATTATGGGATCACATCCACAAATTATAGAATTTTAGGTGTATAATAAATGTATATGTTCCCTCTATTAATCTTTATATAAACATGACTTTCAATGAGAATTAATACCCATAAATTAATGTAATATATATAATAATTTCATATATATCATAAAATACATAGATGATGATAGGTTGGTTTGAAATATCAAAGATAACACACCATACTAAAAAATTGAAGATGGATTTATATAGACAGATCTAATCCATGACTAAGATGATATAAAATTCAACAAAATAAAGAATTCCATGATTTACAGGAAGAATATTCACCAAATTTGAATTGAATTGGAATCAAATACTTTTTATTCAACCATAATATCATTAGGGGTTTTCATTTATAATTCCATATCTAATATGTTATTTGTAATCTTAGTAGAATTATAAACATTTTTAGATATGAATGAGTGGGTAGGTCTGGAATACATTATAACATTTGAAGTTATATAGTGGATGGTATGTGTACCATTTACCACATCATTTCAACACTCTTTTTCAATAAAAATGATCACCTAAGATTTCCCCCAATCCCTCTATTTAAGTGGTTTCTAAAACCATTCATCATCACCAACCCTTGGGTTTGAAAAATGGTTAGAATAATTCCCATAATCCTTATACTTAAATCACTGATGTGTCAGTTTAGCATTACATATTGCTTTTCCTCTATTTCCATCATTGGTCAACTTATTTCAATTAGTATGGAAATCAATTTCCTGACAGAGTTCACATCCGCAAATTAAATACTTTTTAGAACCCATAAGAAAATTACATTTATGATTATTACCTCACATATAGTGTAATGGAAGGCCAATGTTCTTCTATTCAATGTTTTAATATTTTCCTTCAAACTAAATTTTACTTATCATGTTATAAAATGAGATTGATATATACCTCATACATCCATTTCATCTATTATTTCACAACATACACTCTCTACATAGCTAAAAATGTATCTTATGGAAAATTACCTTATGAGAGATAATGTTACCCCACAAATTAACCTATCAACTTTACATTCAGGTTAGATTATAACTATATAAGTTTTCATGTCATGTCATGTAAAATTATACATGTAGGTACTGACATATTCATCATTTATTTTCTTCAAAATAATGAACTTATTCTCCTTTATCATATGAATACCATAAGGTATATAATTATTAATTAATTAATTATTAAACTCATACCAATCCACATATTAAATTTCACCTTCATTGGAACAATTCTTGATTAGATTCCTATACTGATTTACATCCCTCCCAATAACTAAAAAAAGAAAATAATGTTTACCTGATTCAAACAATGGATAATAAAGAATATATTTTTAGTGGAATTGATCCACTGTTCAAAAAAAATTTGAATCATGAGACCCATTAAAAGAAGGTGGCTACCTCATGAATGAATCAATAGAACGTGTTTCCCTCATTTTCTTATTTGGAAGCCTAAAATGATTCATAGCTTCAGAATTTTGTGGGAGTATATTAATATGTTTTTTAATTATAGGTCCCATAGAATTCGAATTTTTTGGGTAAAATTGTATAATTTTCCGTCGCAATCTACATTAATGTTTTTCCTTCATGTTCTAGTAGTTGATGATAACCGAAAATAATAATTTAATAAATAGGTATCATAGTGAGAAACCATGTAATCATGAAAAAAAAATTATTGGATATTTAAATTATGAATCCCAACAAAACATTTGACAACCTAGGTTTATCCTATGTTATTAATAACCAACATGTTTCAAATCCTTTATGATTGTTTATGATGATTTTTACAAATCATAAAGCATATCTCCTGAGACGTTCTAACCAGGTGTATCGAATGGCTCATTTTCATCAAGATTCTTTCTGGCATGATACACCTTGTGAGATTTTTTACCCCTATGTGTATTTGTACTAGATCAGAATCCACTTGTGGTATCCATACATTTATGTATTCATTGGAAACCCATCCCTCTCCACTTTAACTAAGTTCTATGATATTTTCATATACATTTCAATATCCATATAATTATCTTTAGTCATGTCCATATAGTTCTCGCTATGGTTTTCTCATCCTTGTATGTAATAGTAAACTATACCTTATCATTGATACCAACTATAGCGACAATCACTTTACCTACCTAACATTATATCACATTTTTATAATTATTAATACATTAAAAAATTATTATTCCCAAATATCGTTTCATTATTGTGATTTTAGAAACATTGAAACATAAAAACTAGTACATAAGTGAGAAAAATTATCTTCTACTAGGTTCCTTATTATTTCCATCTTTCCCAGGGACATTGTACTAAATACACATCATTATATTCTGTGGATGGAAACATAAAAATAGGTGATCTAAAATTCTTAGTAATGGTAAAGATGGGAGATATGTAAGCATAAAGCTGATCATAAGGTTATGATAAAGTAATAATTACATAAGTGGATAATAACATTTATATAAAATATCATAATCAAAAGTCATGAAATACATATTAGTAGTTCATGAAACATGAATCATATATGAATCAAGACTATGGTCCATAAAATCAAATCACATGAATTAGACAAGGATTGTTGGAATAAAAAACAATTAATATCTTCTTATAAAAGTAAATATGAATTGCTAAACCTTATTAAGGAACATCACGAGGTCTACACCTTCAGTTCTATACACAACACCATCAACAATCATCGTTCATTCCATTAAAGGGCTCTAATTTACCCATATTACCAAAGTGGATCAGTTTTTCCCATCTTCCTATAGTGGATTAAATTTCCATATATTCCATATTCATTTTGATACCCCTACTGGCGAGGATAATCCACCGTCCCACAATATTTTCATTTCATTATCATGGATTGGTTTTCTCCATAATCCCATAGTGGTTCAAGCTTGTTAACTTAATTCCCATTATTATATAATTTAATAGAAATCATCACCCAATCCTTTGGAGAAACATATAGGTCAAAAATATCACATATTAAAAACATTAATACATGTTATATTAGATAATAAAACATCGATCATATCATGAACAATAAAAATAGATTGGTTTTATTAACATAATATCATTACCCATGAAATAAAATGGGTATCATAAGCATATCATCATATCATAACCTATTGAAAATAGATAGGTTACCTAATCAATTATCCAATTTTATCTCATTAATTAAAGCATGTTTCAAAATAATATAACTCATGGGAGAGAAACAATTTTCATAAACATCATGAGATTAAGTCATAAACAAATAACATTATGGATAATAATAAAATAATCAATTCATGAGAATCATATACACCAATTAAAATAAATTTTTGTTGAATAATACATAAATCTCAATGAAATAAAAGTCCGACAATAAATCCCCTTAACATATGTCAAGACTATCTTCATACTAATACTACACTCTTGTATTATAAATGAATGTTTATTATAAATAACTTAATGAACCACTTGATTATATCTAATATCATTTATGGATTCAATGTATCATTATTTTACCTTCTTATTAGCAATTTCAGGTTATGGTTTTTCTTTAGATAATAACTGCTTTGTTTTTGACATATGTCTTAATTTTTAATGTTTTTATTTTCTTAATTTATAATGATTTATAAAATATAATACATGATATAAATGTATTTTGTATTCTATATAAATTTATTTATAATAATCAATTAATAATTGAAATATTAAATGGAAGAAACCATTCATGGTGAATGTTGGTCGTCTGTACACATGAACACTATCTCCATTTAATTATCATATTGAATGAAAGAAAGTAAATAAAATATATATAAATATATAATTATTAAAGTAGAATGATTATATCATATATATAATATATTTATACATAACCCACCATTAATACTATTCAGATAGTGTGTTAAAGAATCACATTTCTTTGAGGAGGCTGTAATCCACATATCCGCAAAAGATATTATCGTAGTTACACAAAATTGAAATCATAAAGGTATTTTCTCTATTAATATCACAGAAACATCAAGATATTATTAATAAAACCAATTTCAAATTTAAATTCTGTTTCCACAATAATTCTCATCCATTAATGGAGGTAATGGTTAAATTAACAATCATTGTTTTTCATGGCGATAGCTCACCGTACATGAATGTAATGTTCGTTACCTATTAGATGGAAGTGTGTTCAAGTGTAGGAAAATTATTTATTATTAGTATATAATAGTATATTGTGGACATTTCGGTTATTATATAAGTATGGTGTTAGAGTAATTGAGATAGTTGATACTGAAAATAAAAGAAAGGATATTGATGTAGGATGTTACCTATTCATTTGGGTGAATTTTATTTCATTTATTAAAAGGGATTCCTTGGTTGGATTTATTCCAAACGGGAGGATTCAAGTAGTAAGGAAGTATGTTCTTATGTTGATTTGGTTGCTCTTCTTTAAGAATAAGTTTCAAGAGTGGTGTGAAGAATTGGGAGAATTGTTGGACTTTTATAGGGGATGGTGGGGATACACTAGGAATTTTTTAACACAAGTTATGTATACCAACGCGTTTACCTTAAAAATTAATCAAAACCCAGCCATAATAAATAATTTATGGTTTATGGGAAAAATATATCCATTAAATGGGATATTGGAAAGTTTATAGGTCATTTTAGGTCTTCAGAATAAGGTTTTGTCCGTTGTTAAGATTAATTTTACCTTAATCATCATAATTTATGTCTTTCAATTTCAGTAAACTAATTTTTTTAAATTAAGTAGAAATTAGTAAAATATAAATATTATAATGATTACAACTAGGTATGTTTATTTTTTAAAAATTATTTCACGGATGAAAACATATTATGTATAATACTAATCTCGCAGACGTGGCGAGAATGTGGGTTTTAAATTGATAGTGTTTAAATGTTCATTATGATTTTAAATTTAAATTCAATATATAAATGATTCCAATGAACGTAAATGGATAAATATATTTATTATTGATCTATTTTTATTTTATAATAATCATAATATATAATATAACTATATTAATATATTATACAAAAAATGTTTTTCATCTAAAATCAGTATTATTTACAATTCATCCAAAAAAAAGGTTTTCATAAAAATCCCAAATATTCATCCCAAGATTATTTATAAATTATTAATTCGTAAATTATTTTTATTTTATCAAATTAGATATCTAAACTTTTTAAAATTAATAAAATTATTGTTCGTATGAGGATATAAGAAGGTCTTTAAAGAAAATTTTATTTTTTAAAATATAATGACTTTACTAAAAAAGTACTTCTCATTATCAATATGTTTTGTTTATACAAAACCAATATATGTATTATTTAAAAATTAGGTAATAATATTTATATTATTTTATATCTTCTATGATCTATCTATCATGATTGAATATTTTTTATAATAACTTGTTGCTTCATAGAAACTCGGTGTTGCATTAAACGTTATCCAAGTTAGTGTTACATGTAACAGAATGTTAAAATGGTATAAAATATAAATAATTTTTGAATTAGTGTAGAATTATATTCAATACATATATAATATTAATTTATTTAATAATTGGCTCAGAAAAACTGTTGGTGTTATAAATATATATTTTCGTATCACCTATGACATCTATATATTTATATAATAGTATATGTAGAGATTTATAATTCCACTATTACTTTACAAAAAGATTGAGATGTGTATTTCTTCTACAATATCAAATATTTTTTATACAGGTATATTTATCAGGAAGTAATACTCCATCAAGATTTAAGATGATAAATAATTATTCTATTATGTTTTATAATTATGAAATGTTATTTATTGTGAATGATGTAATTAATATATGGATTTATTGATAATTAATAATGTTGAATATGTTTATATCATATAAATAGGAATGATAATGTATTTTTGACATAAAATATATTTTAGATACACACAAAACCAAGTATCTCATATATATTATGTAATTTCATGGGATAACCATTCTGTGTGTTATTTCAATGAATGATTGTGTAATTACATGTTTCTTTCAGTTTGTATGTAAATAATAACATATGAATTTATTATAAGATTATTGAATTGGTTGTAAAATGTTAATTAATATTAGATGATATGTTACATATAATTTAATCTCCCTCTAACAACCCATTCTCTTTCTATATGGATATTATACCATTTCTTATGAATATTAATTACATGACACAAATATATTCCCAAGGCGCATAATATTAAAGTTCCTTTGGAAACATGGAAAGGAAATCTTCTAACATGTTTAAAGTTCATAAATGTAACACCTGAGACTTTTATGAGAAATATTTTGTTTTTATGTTATATAAATCATCAAAGAAATATTTCACTACACACAACAGTAGCTTGGCTTTCTTTACATGCAATCGCAAACTTCCTCGATAGCTTGCGTCGTACGCAATACCGAGTATCACTAAACAACGATATGCTATTAAAATATTTTTAAAACTAGCCGTTATGAATAGTAATAACCACATTTTGAAATTTTGAAAATTTTATTTTTTCAAAATGGACTTCATATTTGGATTTGGAATATCGAAATTATCTTAGGGTAAAATTTTGGTACTTTTCGGATAACTTTCATATTCTGATGAATAGTGAAAATTACTAAATTTTAATTAATAACAACTTTTTTAAAGAAAATATATAATAGTTATAAATTATTAATTTTAGTGGTTTTAAAGAATATTTAGAATATATTTTTACCATTTAATAAATTTTTTTTCATTGGATGTAATTTCACATTTAAACCAAACATAAACAATTGTCAATCTTTTGATAGTAATTATCTCTTAAAAACACGCTATTTGTTTTGATGACGAGAATTAATTTTTAAATTAATTAATGCAATGGATGTGTTTTGAATTTGGTAAAATATACATAATTTTTTAGTTCATAATATAAAATATAGCTTAGGCCTAGTTTTTGGTATTTTTCGGGAATCTTTCATTTTTTGATGAATAGTGA
Source organism: Viscum album (assembly GCA_963277665.1). NCBI lineage: Eukaryota > Viridiplantae > Streptophyta > Magnoliopsida > Santalales > Viscaceae > Viscum > Viscum album. The sequence continues at coordinate 215,597,378 of OY728158.1, forward strand.
AACCACTAAGAGGTAGTTAAAAAAAACTGGATTTTTCATAAAACGTAATTTTACCGCTTCTGTGAGTGGAATTTTGAATATCCGAGAGACACGGTTAATATAACCGACTAAAATGTGGTTCAATGAGATGAAAATAATTTTGGTGAATAGTAACTTTTTTCTATTTTTTTACCACGGTTATAAGTAAATACGGTAATTAAGGAAAATTTTTTATTATTATTACCCAAAAACATGTACTAAATCTATTTGATAAGTGTAATTCGACTAAAAAAATTGTAGGAATAAAATATGACCATTTAGGCCAACTTGGATTAGATTATGACATTTATTATCAATTTATTTAAAGAAGGGTTAAAATAGATAAAATCAATGTTTAATAAACAAATCATTTTTAATATAGGGTTATACATAAGATAAATTCGACTATAAATATTAATTATAAATCTAAAAATATTTCCTACATAATGGTATTTTATTTTTAATTTTAAGACTTAATATAATTAAATTTATTTATGACACAATGATGATGCAGTAATTATCTTATTAATGAAATATTAACATAATTGATGTTATAAATACCCAAATAAATGTAATTTGAGACTTTTTATTAATTAAACTAATTTTATATGTTAATATGACATGTTATTATTTATTTAATTAACTGTTTTAGAATTAATATTTCTGTTATGATTTTCACAAAAATCAATTACCAAATAGTGTCAAAATTGACATAAAATAGTTTTTAAAACAAATATTATATTATTAATTGTTATTTTATTCCTAAAAATCTATGTTTCGTCCAAATGAATTTTATAAGGTTATATATATTAATAATAAATAACTTAGGGTTCGTTTGGCTTGTTATAGTATGTTTATTTACCTTATAGTGTAAGAAAACAAGAGGACACGATAAAAGTTAAATTATCTAACTTAACGTTAAATCTAAATGATAATGCTAAAATTGATACCTAAACATGTCTAAATTCTATTTTATGAGAGGATTTCGACCCATAACCACCTTAGATTCGAAATAAATCAATTTAGATCTATTAAAAACCGAACATGACTTTATAATAAAATAATATTTTTCGTTTTTCCAAAGGTGCCCCTCTCCTCTCTTATAAAAGGTCACCTCCACCCTCTCTTCCTCACACCACTTTGAGCCTTCAAGCTCGGCCAACCCCTCCCAATTTCTCTTCTCCACTTCCATAGAAACATCCTAGCAGTCCTGGCCTTCTTCAATGACCAATTTTATTTCCCTAAGAGAAGGTCTCAAAGAGGCGCTTCAAAGAAGAGTTAATGTCTGTTACCGATTCTTTCAACTTTATTTCTTCTTCCACTTCTTCTTATTTAGTTGTTTCATTATGATGTAATAACATCAGTATCACTCATATACTGGTATGTTATTATAATAATGAAACAACCCTATTTCACCATCTATCCATCCTACGTAAAATAAAATCACCGCGCGTGCATACGTACGGAATACCGTCACCACGCCGCGGTGTAATCTATTTTCCACCACCACCATACTTGGATGGATATAATGGTGTAAATAATAACTATATATTATTATTTTAAATTTATAATGATTCTGAAATTTTATACATACACTTCAATACAATTCCACGATAATGGGAACGATATCATCGCTCATGCGTACGTACGGAATACCGTCTCCATGATGTGATGTGACTCGTTATACAAGATCTTCATTGAATAATAATTATATAAATGAATTGAATGAATTAATATGATATATATTACAATAATACCATTCTGGAAATGAGGTATCTAAAACCTAAAAATATTAATAATAATTTTTTCAACAAAACATGTATAAGTACAAAAAGCAATAAACACCCGAATAACAAGTAACAATGAAATATTACTAATAAAGAGCTAAGAATATGATCATATATGATATCATAAAAATAAGTATGATTCTGTAATAAGTCAATGACATTATTTAAATCATTATACAGGAGGTTCGGACACTTACAAAGCAAATTGGACCTAAGTTAAGGGATAATATCACAATCTCATTTTTATCCAAGATTGTTTATACTTTGGTATTTACTAGGGTTTATTCTATCATCCACATCCATGTTTCCTCAATATGTAATATTATTTCCATACACCTACAATTTTTTAAATCCTATTTTACCCTTCGGTGAGGTTTTAGTAAAAGATATGAAAGGAATATTTTGTCATTTTTCGTACGGGGTGCTTTTTGACTTTTCCAAGAAAAGTATGAGAAGAATGTTTTTTTAACTTATACGGCATGAATGGATTTTTTTAAAACATTATTTCCAAGAAGGTTCCTTTACAAGTTTTCTAGTTTATTTTTAGTCAACTACTTTTAGTTTTAAATTTTATGACATGTTAATAATGGAAAATGTTTTTGAAGTAGAATGGATATTTTCTTCAAGAATGGAGTTCAAGTGTTTTATCAAAATTATTTTCCATCTAAGAAAATATAGGGTTCTGTTTATATCCCTATTATTACATTTATTTGATTATGTTGTGATGGAATTATATTTATGAATTCCTTTATCTTATATGAATTCTTTTATGATGTCATGATGTTTAAGAATCCCTTTTTTTACATGGGTTATGCAATGATGTATGATTTATGATTTTGTGGCACACATAAGAATGGTATCATTATGAGATGGGTGGGACCTATATCTCCCTCCAATGCATTGGTTAGTGATTTATATCTCATGAGATAGACATTGATGGAATGGATGGTTAAACCGGTTCAGTGAAACGGGACTGAAACAAGGAGTGAACTCGGTTCAGAAATGGACTTTGTCCACTAAGATAGTCTTGGAAATACGTCTTGACTACTAAGAAATGATTCCCTATGATTATGTGTTTATACCAAAATGTTTCATGTTTTATGTTATGATTATTGGGATTACATTTCACTACTTTGATTTATCCCATGTTATGAAATTATGATCTCTTCTTTAGGTTAGGATTTCCAAAATGTTATGTTCTAATGAATATGATGTGATTGATATTTCTTTTGTATACCCTTACTGAGAATTTGAACTCACCCTTTGGTATATTTTCTTTCCCCAGGTTAGGAAGAAGGTTATTAAGTAGGATATGCCAAAAGGGACTCTAGATATGATGAAATAAATGGGAGACAATGTAGATGCTTTATGAACCAGTTGTTTATGTTTCCTAGTTTCTAAAGACACTATAACTATACAATCATTTCATGGTTTTGTTATATGTTGTAATAATTGTACTTCAATTTTGATTTATTAACAATGTATGTAAAGTAAGGGTCATTATAATAAATATATCCCATAATTATATACCACAATGGTATGCCTACTAACAATAATTCATCGAAACATTGTTAAATGACACATATGAAAGGGTGGGCTAAAATTTCAAGTAAGGGTAAATTAAAGAGATATGTATTCATAACATGAATATAAGGCTATGGGAACATAATCATAACACTATTAAACCATACTGTACATATAAAAGATCAAAACCATGAGCATAGATTTTATTTTTTTAGTTCAAATGGAATGGATTATATAATAATCGATGAGAATGAGCCATGTGATCATAAAATTGGCATAACACATAGATTTATGACATAAACATAATCATAGAAAATCATATGTCCAGGATAATTACCTAGTCATTCAGGGAATTTTTGTCTTGGCATAATCACCTCCGTACCTTCATTGTGGTTGGAATGACCTCACATATATCCTCAAGTTTCAAGATTGAGATTCTCTCATGTGCACCCTCTAATTGTGGGATTGCAATGATCTAATCTGTACCCTCCTATTGTGGGATTTTTATTAACCATCATTTGACCTCTGGTAGTAGTATTAGGATGACCAATATTTTTACCTTTATTCTCATAAAACATTTTTAATTTCCCCATCCAATAGATATAGATATATGTCTGACCTATCACATACTGAAAATCATACACATTTTTCCCCAAGATTAAAAAAATTCAACATATCATACACCTGAAATGAAATGGGTATCAAAAACATTTCATCACATAATAACATATGATAAATTAATATATTATATAATAATTTCTTCTTATAATTACTGGTGATATGAATTAGGTATGTTGAGGAATTTATCATGGTATAACATGTGATAGTGAAACCAGTTTCATAAACAAAATTTTCTCCATAAAAATAAACCGTACTATAGATAATTGTAATTATTTTTTTGGATAAAATATTCACTATATAATAAACTTCATTAAATGATTTCATCTTATTTGGATAATTATTTATAATGATGACTTGGATACATTCATATGAATAATTACAATTATTTGAAAATCAGCTTTTAAAACATTAAAATTTTAATAATACATTTTTTGAAAATGAATGAATAATTATATTAGATTTCTTAAAATTAATTTAAAACATTTAATGATGAAAATATGTTTTATTTTTTGTAAAATATCTTCTAAAAAAATACCTGAAATAATTTTTTCTTCAAAATAACATTGAAAATATATAAAATAATATTTAAAATTACCTCAAAATGAATTTTAAAACATAACAGATTTTAAAAATATTTTTCTTCAATGTGAGATTATAATTTCCTTTAAAATAAATTTATTTCATTATCAGAACATTATTTTGAAAGAACACAGAGTTTAAAATGATGTAAAAATATTATTGAATTTTGTTAAAAACATTTTATCAATTTTATTTAGTACCAATGAGCAGAAAAATAGAAAAATTACAAGAATATATTTGGAATAAACATAGTATATAAAAATTCATCAAAATTCATGAGAGATAAATTTTAATATTTCTTCAATTGAAGAATAACCAAAAATAATTCCAATAAATGATTAGATTTAGGAAATAAACTCATACAACTTTGGTTAATTTCAATCATAATAACCATGAAATAATAAGAATACATGATACGTAAAATATAATTGTAATAAAGATATACATGATATAAAATCTCAATGGGGTAGCATATACACCTCATAAATGAATATATGTGCACAACCTAACATGTTTCTTAAAGAATGAATATTAAGAGAAAATTCCATTACCGATTTGGAAACATTTGAACCGTAAAACCTGTTAATATTATATCCTAAAATTGATATGTAAATAAAAATTTGTTTTATAATAACAATCATACAATAATTTATGGGTATTATATAAACCACATAGATTATATAGGTTTTGAATATAGTATCTGTCTCCCAAAAGAGAAATGTGAGATATAAATTCCATAACTTTAATATTGACTATCATATTACTAATTCAATATATATTCATAATAAATAAAATACTGATATAGATATATCAAAGAACCATATTCATATATATATAATACCATATATTATTTACTTAATACATTATATTTCTCTTTTAGAAATAATTCAATGTTTAATTTATGTTTTTGGTATGCACCTATTTGTTTTCAATTATTACTGATCCAAATACAAATATAAGTATTTCATCATCTCATGAGATGAAAATGATAGAAATATAAAATATAATCATGATTTATGTATTTTTTGTAATCAGTGAAATTTTGTGATAGGAAATGAAATGTATCAATCATGGAGATGGCAGGTCATAGATTTGAATGAATGATTTTCTAATTTCACATTTGTATTAAAAGAAAGAAATGTTAATGATAAATATATATATTTATATCATAATTCTATATATATATCAACAATTTATATTAAAACCATCATTAATATATTCCATGTATATCAACAATGAATCACTTTACATAATGACCTGGTAATCCTCCAAACACACGATTAATGTAATCATAATCCAAAAAATAGAAACAATGAAGAAATGCGTTAAATAATATATAAATAATCATAAATTCATAACAAAATATCATCTATATCATGTATAAATGGTATTTCTATCATTATTCCCAACCAGGAAAGATGATAATGGAACAACGAATGACATCGGTCCGCGAAAAGGACATCAAAACAAAGATTCCATAAACCATTTGATATAACTATTTGTTGTTGTTTGAAGTAAAATTAAGAATTTACAAAAAATAATAGTATTTAAAATAATGTTTTTATTATAAAATTATGATATAATCTTTAATTAAATGGGTTAATTAAGAAATTAAATAAAAATATTTGTTTTGAAATAATACCCCTTCTTCAAGAATCCCTCTTTGGTATACACCATCGGACATTCAATATAGGATTTATGAAAAAATAAATTCTAATAGGATGTGATGAGTGAAGTGGGGATGAATAAGTGAATATTGTTGGAGTCAGAGAGGCCTTTTATATGTGGGGTGAGTTTTAAAGATGTAAAATTTTCAAATAGTGAATTACACCAACATTGTTTCCCAATTTCATGGCTCAAATAATGCACCAAGCTCGATTATATAAGATTTAAGGAAAATATATTGAAAAAATGGGTTTTTTTCATGTTTCTATGTTATTTAACGTTTTAATATTATTGTTTAGTCACTTAGTTAACTCGTTTTCCACTTAAACATGTTAATTAATATCAATTTTGTTCTCTGATTGTTTATGTAACTAACTAATTCTTATTTGATTTTAATTATAATTAACTTATATTACAAATATGGAATATAAATTTTCAAAATCAATACTCATATGTGGGAAAAATTAACCTATTTTACAAGACGATTTAATGGTTTTCTGACTATAAATGTTTGAATGATTTGATTGATTTTTATCACATTTTATTTTGAAATTGATTACAAGGACCTAAATGGAAACAATTTATGTAGAATTAATATAATGATAAGATAAAATAAATTATATATATACATTTTATTCTTTAATAAATTATGTTAAAATTCATTTTTCAATTGAAATTCAGTAATTTTCAGAATTAATTAAAAAATGAATCAATTCAAAAAAATCCATAAATTTCAACCTAATTAAATTTTTATTGTCCACATGAAAAAATTGATTTTTTATGAAATTAATTTTATAAAATTGTTGAATGTCATTTTTATAATTACATTCTAAAATAATTGTGACAAAATCATGTTTTATAAATATTCACTATTTAATCGAAAGATTCAATTTATACATATATATATTGAATAAAACATATAAGATTAATGTTAAAAATTTAATGGTTTTAAAATTTCATTAAAATAATTATACAAAAGTATTTGGATAATTTGAAAATATAAAACACAAACATTTTCATAAAAATATTTTTTCTAGAAATTATTTGTTAGTAATTGTAAAAGGAATTTATTTTCATTCCTAATTAATTAGTTCAAAAAAAATCATTATATAAAAAGGATTATTATTTATTTTCATAATTTAGTTAATATTATTAATATCCATCTTTCCTATTTCTTGATAAAAACATTCATAATAATAGTTATTCATGTTTGGTTTAAACTCCTTGTTTGGTATAATTCAAGCAAGACTAAAAATTTATTCTTACAAAATCCAAACATAGTATTGCATGTATCACTAAATAAACACATAATTGTTTGTTACACATGAAAAAATAGTATTTTTTTAATTCATGCTAAACTCAATGTGGAATTCAACACATTATTAAAATGATGTTTTGAATTAATAAATAATAACATGGTGTAGAGTAAAATGAAATACATTAGTGAATTTTATTTTATTTGAAAAAAATAATACATAAAATCTCTTTATGTTGTATCTTATTCAACATAAAAAAGAATATATCCATGAAAATTCACGGGGTTTAATAATTATTTGATACTTGAAATATCATTTCATTGAAACTCACATCATAAAATTGAATAATAATATTCCTTTAAATATATAATGTATTAAATATAATATTTACCAAATGAATATCATTACTAGTTTTCCATATAATAGAACATATATTTAATTTGAAAACAAGGATATAAGTGAAGAAAATATCACCCAAATATTGATCGAGTGTGGTAGAGAACTAGTTCAATGTTATGTAAAAAAATCATCAATTCATATAGTAAATAGGATTGAAAATGTTAATTGATATCTTCCAAAATAATAATAACAGAAAAACATGTTTTTTAAAATTATTTTTTAAAATTTTAAATTTTTTTTAAGGAAATATACCTAATTGATTAAATTGTTTTTCATAAGAAAAAAAATCATCTTTCCTTTTTTCTGTGACTAATTTTCACTTCATCTCTTAATACTAGGATTAGAAATTTGAATAACATCAACATTTATTCTCAAGAAACATGGTAATACTATTTTTTACAATAACAACACATTGAAGACATACATGATTCAAATTACTTATAAAATATCATATATTTTTCAAAAACATTTTCATTGGAATCTGTGGATTGAATTTATACTAATAGATTATGGAATTTTAATATTGATGAATCCAAATATAATATAACATTATATCTGGATAAAATATGAAAAATAATATTTTTATATAGCGCACTCATACAAAATCAGACAAAAAATTTACATATATGGAGATGAAGAAATGTATTCCCTAATCCCTATGGTTATCATCATCAATTATGATAGCATAATCATTCCTTTTGTACGTATTTATTGGTTATTTTGTTATTTTCATCAACATTTTCCCCTCATTTATGTAACTTATGAGGATAAGTCCCAAAATCAATGAAATTTAAACACTTGAGTGTGGGTGGTCGATTATGTGGTTTTTTCTCATTAGTAACATCATTAGATAAATGTTTCTCAAAATTAGGTATTGAAATGATCTATAGTAATACTCACTTCACTAATATCATTTTATATACCCCTTTATAGAAGTTCCAATATGATAGATTCTTCATATTGTCATTTAATGGAAATACCATGTTCATTTTTTCCATGGCTCTTAGATTTCCTTTTGAATTCTATCTTTCTATTCGTATAAAACACATGATATCGAGTTATAACTCTAACCTGTAATTCCACCATGTTATTATAAAGAAAATTTTATTCATAACTACATATGTACATTATATATAACAACCATTAGAAACATTCCATTAATTCACAAAGAGTCCAATCGACCATACATTCATGTTAGTGGATAAATCTATATCTGTTCATCACATTCCTTGTAATGTAGGCTTCATAGGTACAATTAAATTCATCATCCATTTTTTATGATTAAGAAACTCATCCCACATTTTCATATGATGTAAATGAATAAAACATTATTATTGAAAATAGTTTCATGAACTTTTATCTGTCCATGGTATTAATTTAACCATGCTTAATTATATATATGATTACATGCAACCACACGTCCACATAGAATTCATAAAGATTAATATCCTGATTGAAATCCCCATGTTTTGAAAATCATAGTTCCCAAAATATCATTTTTAGGGTACTGATTTATTACTCTGAACTAGATGATATGACGATACATTATAGGATAGTAAAAATTCTCTCATGAAGGAATCAACATAGTGTTATTCTGTTAAATTCTCATTTTGATGTAGAGAATGATCAATATATTGAAAATTTTGTTTGAGGGTGTCATACATATTTTGAATTCCATATCCCTTATCAATTGGTAACTTGAGAAGAAAATAATTACATTTTCATTTTCAATTAGTCTTAACGTTGTTTATTAGGTTCCAACCATTTAATGAAAGAAGAATATAGAGTATAAAAAAATATAAATCATGGTGAAAACCCACATAATAGAGAAAAATACATTATTATTTTTTAAATAACGACACATTCATTTCAATCTATGACAAAATATTATTATCAAATTCCATTAACAGTCATCATATATTTAATAAATTATTTATAATTTGTATTGTGTTTCAAACTTTTTAAATAATATTGCATAAGAGTTTCAAAACAATTGTTCCATAAGACTCATTTTCATGCACTAGTTCTTGATAATGTCTAGCTCAACAATTTTTTAATGTATTTTACCCTATATACGTATATGACATTCACATCCACGTTTAGTATCCAGATGGGGATTTAATATCTATGAAATCACTATCTAAATACATATACCAAATGCAAGGACATTTTCTTAAACATGGAATCATTCCTAAAATTATCCTTTGTGAAATATCGAACCATATCATTATAAATATCCCATGATAACCCACTATAGTTTTATCATGGTAGTTTCTAAATTTTAATTAATACATTTTCATATTACTAACTAATGAAACCCAATATTTTAGACATGGATATTACATTATTTATTTATTAATATCCATTAAATTACTCAAACTCAAGCTTGAGGACCGTAATATATTATTCAATTTGAAAAAATATAAACATAATCACAAAACATTGTGAATGATCATAAATGTCTCCCATTTTTATATTCACCTTTTGTAAACCAACATATATCAGTTTATCATAACCTAGGGAAATAAAATATATGAATGGGTGACCTAAAATATGGTTTACAATTAAATAATGATGACATTTATGAATAACATAAACATAAACATATGATAACATGAAAATAAAACACAAAAACAATAACTTGCATATCAAAAATCATAATCTTGACTCATTGAATAAATTTTGACAGTTCAGAAGACATGATTATGGAGATAATCAATGAGAATCAACTATGAGACCATATCATTTAAATATGTCTTATATTTGTGGTATACACATAATCCTAAAAAATACCATTTCAATTATATATTCCAATATAATATTTTCATTGTAGTATTGTAAAGTCACTGATGTACCAATATTAAAAATGATAAAACCAATAGTTTACCCTCTAGTTCTGGGCTAGGGATGAACTCTCATGTACCCAATTAATGTGAGGATGAGATGACCTCTAGTGTAACCACTTATTTTCGGCATGGGATGACCACCTATGTAAAATATCGTTTTGGGTTGGGTAGAACACTCATGGACCCTTTTTTCCACAGAACCATTATCATTGCCAATGAATTAAACAAAGTTATAGGGCCTAACAAACACATAATTAAAATCATTCATAAGTGTTACACAATATCATAAAAACTCATCATATTGAAGCCTATATAATGTAATGGGAATCACAGATATTTCCATTTTTAATAACCTATGGAAAAAATATGTGTTTCATAATCATTTCATGATAGAATGTAATATGAAATGAAGTGGGGTTCATAAGAAATTTTTCATGGTATAACACGTGAAAGAGAAACATGTTTCATAAATTTCTTTCCATAAAAAATATAAACCATTCATGAAATAGAAATAATTATATACATGGATCATACTCCCAATAAATCATAAAATATATCAAAGAATTTTATATTTTGTGGACAAATATTTTTCATGATCACATGAGTATTTCCTAGCGAAAATAACCATTATTTGAAAAGAAAATTTAAAGTATAATTTGTTTCCAAATTAGGTTATTTGGAAAAAAACATTGAATAAATATGAATTATGTTTCAAAAACCATTTAGATCATTTCTTTAGGGAAAAATACATTCAACATGCAAACAATCTTTTAATAAATTAAATAATTTTGAAATACATTTTCATTGAAAATAAACGTGAAAATATTTCATTGAACATTTTTAAAAAAATTACACATTTTCAAATATAATTTTTTTTTAAAAATAGTTTACCTTGAAAATTAAAATAATATTTAATCAATATTATTAAATGATTTATAGAAAACAATGTTTTAAAAGAACATAGATTTCCGTCTAAAGTGGGAAATAATGTAGGATTTTTAGAAAAACATTTTCTTAAATTTCATTAGTAAAAAATGACTAGGTAAATCATACTATTACATTAATATATAGTTAATTAAAACTGTATAATATATTTCATGATTATTAATTAGGGATGAATCGAAATACTTCATCTATGGAAGCATACTCATAAAAATCAAGATAAATGATAATATTGTAGCAATAACTCAAAATACATTGGTAACATTGAATAAAATCCACATAAAATAATATAAATACATGGAAAATAAAATATATTTAGAATAATGAGATTAATGAAATAAATTTCCAAATATTAGATATATACCCCTCATAAAATAATAAAATTTTATAACAGAAAAAAGCATCTCAATGAAGGTAAAATAAAGAAAAATTCTTGTACCAATTTGGTATCTTTTAAACAATAACCTCCTCGAAAGGGGGATTTAAAAATTGATATGTAATAAAAATACTTCCTAGGATAATATTAATCATATAAATTAAAATGTATTATATACAACAAATTGAATAAATATCTGGTAAATATAATATGTATCTCTAAAAAGAAAAAACTGACAGAGAAATCCCCAATAATAAGTCTTAATTGTCATCATACTTACTAAAACATAATTTTAATAAATATAAATTTATTATAAAACAATAAAAGGACCAAATTAATATAAATAATATAATATTTGATTTACTTATGATTTTATATTACCTATTTATTAAATATTCCATGTTTATGTTGCGTTTTTGGTAAGAACCTGTGTTTTTTGTATATCTTTTTAGTTGATATTTTTAGTCTTCCTATGCAGATAATTCCTTTTATATAAATAATGATAAAAATGATATAAATATCACATATATTTATTATTTATTTATTTATTTTCATAAATCAAATTTATTTATAAGAAATGAAATTAACCCTTAACAGAGATGGTATAGCGTACATACTCATGAATGCTGTTTTTATTTTCTTATAATATTTAATGAAAAAATTTAATTGATATATATATATATATCAAAAAAATAAATTTTTTTATGTGTTATGTATAATTATTTCTATTTATCCTTTCATTTATATATTTCATATAAATTATGAAAGAATCAGTTCTTTTTGTGATGTGATATTCTTACATACACTCGGATGATAATACCGTATAGTAACTACATGGAATGAATGAAATTATATGTCATATAATAATTATAGTGGAATAAATATGTCATAAATACCATATATAAATATTATTTCTCCCATTATTACCAACCTTAAATTGTGGTAATGGATAAACAAACAACATATGTTCCTGGTGTAGTTGTTTTCCAAACACAACAATGATGACTTCATAACGCATTTGAAGGTAGAGTGTGTGAATTTATGTGGTAACCTTTACATAACAATATGAAATATTATGTAATATAATTTATGTTTTATATAAAAATGATATATTGTGAAATATTTTGGTTTTAGTAAAAAAATAATGTTTGTTGATGAATGTTACCTCTTCATTAGGTATCATCTTCAAGTTTTCACCATTGACTTCTTTGGTAATATTTATGCCTAGTTAAAACATTATAGTATTAGTAGAGGTAATTGTTTAGTTTATTTTGGTAGTTATTTTACGAGAAAAATGTATTGAGTGGCTTGATGAGAAGAAAAGATTGGGAGGCCTTTTATAAAAGGGGTGACTGAAAAAATGTAATTTTTTTTGTATTGAATTACACCTGCGTTTTTTTCATGTAATGAGCCACAAATAATTCAGAAACTATAAAAAAAAGTGTAATAAGGTATAAAAATGGCTATAAAATGATTTTTTCTTGTTTTATGGTCATTTTTCTCCAATAGTTTAAAAATTATTCACTCGGTAAATTCATGTTTCTCTATATTAATGTAATTAATTTTTAATTATTTCACTCTTATTTATTTATAAAAATGATGTAAATGATAATTATTATATTAATTTATGTTGAATCTAAACATATAATCAAATTTTCACATTTATTTAAAGAAGTATAAAAAATTAATTTAAAATTATTCTCATATAAACAATGTGAAATCAAGATTTTAAATCCAAAAGTTTAAACATTTGAAATTTTTTTATCATAATTAAATTTAGAATTTTGTAAAATTAAAAATTTGAATAATTTTTGAATCATTTATTTAATTATTAATAAAAATAATAAATAATATATAATGATACTTTATAAATAAACTATGAGAAAATACAATTTTGAATTCAAATTAATAATTTTTATCTACTGATCAAAAAAGAATTTTTTTATTGAAATAAAAGAATCACCCCTAAGATAATTTGGATATTTATAATTCAAAAAATGAAGTTCATTTTATTAAAATAATTTTATAACAGTGTTAAAAATAATTTTTAAAATGAGTGCACCATTAAATGGGGACAAACCCACTATTTTGAAATATACAACACTCAAGCATAAACCTATATTTATTCATACATATTTGGTATAAAATTAATTTGATGAATATTTACCATTTTATAATTAATATATTCTATTAAAATCATTAATAAAAGTAATTGTATTGATTTTTTAATATAAAACATAATTTTTTTATAAAAATAGTTTTTCACGAAAGGATGTCTCTTTATTATCAAAATGTATTTATTCTAATTTTAAAAAATTTGTCCCTGAACAATTAATAATATATACTTGTGTAATTTATATACTCATGATTTATTTATTTCTATTCAATCCTTCTATTTAAGAACAATTTAATAACTATCATAATAGTAGTTTATCGTGTTTTTTAAACTCGATGTTGTGTGTAACGTTTGCTAAGATATGAATTTAGTACAACAAAAGCCAAATTTATTATTTCATGTAATCCAATATAAACTAATAATTGGGGTTAACAAAATAAAATCCTATTATTTCATATTATTAAAGATAAAATTTATTTTAGATGTATAAAATGATAATATATGTGTTGCGTACAAATAATGATGAACTGTGTGAAGCATGTAGCCCAAGCCTTCAGAGAATGTAAAATTATTTGAAAAAAATTAAGGGGGATACACCAACTACCAAAAAATATTTTTATTATAATTTATTGATATTTATTATTCTCATACTAGTTTATTTATCAAGGGGGGTTCTCATATATCAATGCTAATATAGTTCCCAAAATATGGTGGTTTTTTACATGTGATGGATAACACACTATAAAATCTGATATCATGGTAGAAGAATTATATTGAAAAATATTTATACTTGTTTTCTTTTATGAACAATAATGAATATATTTTATGTTCATTGGTAAATGAAAATACACACTATAATGTAATTACATTGTTTTAGGATACTATTTCAGGATATATTGTGTCTTACAACATGAAACATTCAATCAAATTATAAAATTTTAGATTTTTTTTAGAGGAATGATGATTTATTTTAAACTTGTCACATGTTTCATGGTCATGTCCAACTAAATGATTCCATCATTTTGGTATATAATAATCCAATACACAATAATGATGAACATTTATATTATATACAAAAAAGTGTTAATAAAATAATGAATAATTGGGTTAAAATTTAAAAAATATATCCCCAACATTCATAATAGTTTCAAAATATATCCCTAGAGTCAATGATTTTTAACATAGCATTAGCATGATCTTAAGAGATTGTGTATCAATAGAATAATCAGGTTAGTACCCTCGGAAGTTGTAGATAGAAAAATAAGTTTTACAATACAATATGAAAAGAAAAAAATAGCATTGTGTCTCTTTTAGACACACTAATATCTCTTAACATATCCTTGAAGGATAGTCAATGTATAATTCTTCACATCCTAGGAAAAATAAAACATAATAATGGGGTGAGATTATATTCATTGTAAGGATAAAAAAATCTTAGAAACTATCATAAATAAGCATAAACATTCAAGGAAATGTATAACACAATAACACCCGAATTTTAGAGTTAAACATCAGAATAATATGGAAATGATAAATCAAATAAGTCCATTTACTCAATCACATGGATATTCTACTAGTAGAATAATCACATGTAATAACAATATCTAATTTCATAATTATGGAATTCATAATGCCAAACATCATAACCACATTTTCATGGTCTCATGCCAAGACAACAAATAATTATTTTTTCAAAGTTTGGTGAGAAGACACTAGTTTGTCTCATTAGACCTACAGATGTATCGAGGGGTTATAGCAGGCCCCACTAGTAAGTTACTACAACCAATGGATTTGTCACATGAAAAGGATAAAACATAACATACAATTTCGTATTAAAACTAGCATACAAAAGTTTAATTATCTAATTGTAAAGCATGAATGGAAAAAAATAGCACATCCACAGTAAAAAATATCACAAAACCTTTAATACAATATGGATGATTGTATCATAATAGAAAAAATCCAAACAAGAGAAAAATCTGACAATGGGTGTCCATATGGATGAATTTAATACAAAAACAATTTGAGTGACATTACTCTTTCTACATTTAAATCATTTAAATATAATGATATCATTTATTTGGGAAATATTCTTATAAGCTTGTAAGTGAAGCATCAAAGGTTTATAACAGTGGAAAATAGACACACCTATAGTATAAGTTTAAAAATATATTTATGCTTAATTTTTTGATGAATTTTAAAGTACCTTGTTTGGAAAATGACATAAATACTCCTTTCAAAGCAGTTTATAAAAAGTCAAGCAAGGGTATAAATAACTTAAACCCATAGTCAAATGTATAGTAAACTATTTTGAAATAAATTTTTAAGAAACATTTGATGTGGATGATCATTATATCCCATTATATTCTAACATATAAAAATCCTCAAATAATAATGAAATAGTAAAATTAACCCTTACCTTGTGCTTTTTCTTGGTCGATGTTAGGTTAAACTCCTCTTCTTTGGGTCCTTCCTTTTGATTTGAACAAATGGCCTCCTTAGGATGGATTTGTGATTGAAGGCCTTTATAGTTATATGAGGTAAGTAGGAAGTTGATTTGAGTTGTTATTGGATAAGCCAAATGTCTTTGGATGTGTGATGTAAGGATTAGGAGAAGATCCCTTCTATAAGATAGGTGAGGGGATCTTTAGGAAAAGATTGAAATATTAATTTATAAAAAATTATTTTCCATTTCTATTAGATCCAAATTGATTTATTTCAAGAATATGGAGGTGATGGGTCGATATACTCTCAACCAATAGGTTTTAGAAATGTTTTGGTCACAATATTAACCTTATCTTTTAGATGTAACTCTCAGTTAAATATTTTATCATTTATTATATCTTCATGTATTTTTATATTTAATAGTTAATAAATATACAATAAAAGGACAACAAAAACCATAAATGGTTCGTTAATGACATATTTAACCTTATCCATGTCTTTTGGATGAGTCTTATATTTTTAAGATAATTGTATCCTTTAATGAAATATTATATTTTTTAAACTCATTTACGTCAATTTTGACACTATCTAGTATTTTTTTAAGTCATAAAAACATTAATAATTAAAAAATATATATTTAATCAACACTAACATGCCATATTAAACAAGAAAATTATTTTATGACATAAAAATATTCAATTTAAATTTATAGTAATATTTATAACATCAATTATTTTAATCATTGAATAATAAAGAAATTATTGCATCTTCATTATGTCATAAATAAATTTAATTATTTAATGTCTATAAATTATTATTAAATAACCATGATGTATGAAGTATTTTTATCTTTCAAATAAATTTTTATAGCGAAATTTATCTTATCTGTATGCCTATATTAAAAAAATTTAGTTAATAAACATTGAATTTATCAATTTTAAGTCTTCTTCAAATAAAATATATTTAATTTCCTAATCTCTTCCAAGGGGATCATAATGATCATATTTTCTTCCTACAGTTGATTTTTGTCAAAATAAACTTATCCAACATAATATGGAAATGTTTTTTGGTAATTATAATTTCATTTTTACCAGTAAATACCCTATTTACATTTAACCGTGGTAAATATAATTCAAAAGTTACTATTCACCAATTAAAATATATTAATCCTATTGAAAATACCCAGTTTTGTGGTAATTATTTAATGACTCTAGTGAATTAAATTGTACTATTATAGGTATTATGTATATATTTTGACTTTAAAATAAATTTAAATTAAAAACAATTATTTATATAAAAGGTCGGCCTTAAAAACTAATGCAGTGTTTTTCACTATTCATAAAAGATTGAATATTTTCCAAAAAATAACAAAAATTCACCCTAAGAAAATTTTAATATTCATAATCCAAAAAAGTGCATTTTTAAATATAAAATTTATAAAATTTTAAAATGTGTGTAGTTCAATTCATAACTACTTTTTAAACGGCTTGTTAGATTGGTTGTGGAGTGCTAGAAATCGGTGTTGCATAAAACACACACAATTGTATTATTAAAATATAATAGCTTCGTAGAAGTTTGGGGTGATACATTATTCACATAATCAAATAATTTCATCCTTGTAATTTTTAGAATAATAGTACTTAAAATTATTCGGGTTGTTCTTCATCATAAGTTCCTTTGGTTCCCACGTTGCCTCTTCCATTTAATGGGTTTTTCAAAGAACAATTATGAGATGAGTTGTATAGTTTCATGAAACATGTTCTCTGGTATCAATAATCATGATATGATCATAAAAATAAGATATATATGGTTTAAGTTCTATTTTTCCATTGGTGAGTACATGCATTGGGTCAGATATGTGTTTTCTCAATAGTGATACGTGGAACAAATCAAAAACTTTTGTAGAGACTTGGTGACATTGCCAAATGGAAAGATAAAACTCTAATTCATTATAGAATTTTGAAAAGTCCAATGTACCTGGGACTTAATTTATCCTTCTTAACTAGACGTATAAAACCCTTCCATGGATATAAAATTATGAAAGCATGATCTCCTACTTGAAATTCCAATTCCTTCCTTCAGTTATCGGCATATCTCTTTTTCCTTTTTTGAGCTTTTTTGATGTGGTTTAGATAATATAAACCTCTCCTATTGTTTCCATAACAAGTTCTGTGACTACGCATTTTCTTTAACTGACATCATCCCAACATGTTGGTCTAAGAAATCTATTTCCATATAATGCTACATATGGTGCCATCTAAATATAATAATGGAAGCTATTATTATACGAAAATTGTACTCGATGTAAATACTAATATCACATAACTTGAATGTCAAGTGAGAAAGATCTCATAATTTATCCTAAGGATTGAATTGTTTGTTCTAATTTTCCATCATTTTGAGGGTGGTTGGCAGTGCTCCAACGAAGTTCAATATCCATGGAATTATATAGATTTTTATAAAATCATGATGTAAAATAGGGGTCATGAACAGAAACAATTGATAGGGTACACCATGAAGTCCTCAAATTTATTAATATATAGACATTCTAAATTTTCAAGTGGTAAATAGTCTCTTCTAACAAGAAAATGTGCTAAATTGATAGGATGATCAACAATGACCGATATTTCATCATTCCATATCTGAGACATTAGTAACCCCCCTGAAAAATCCCATTGTAATATCATCACATTTCCACTCAGGTATGGTTAGAGGTTTCATGACACCTCTTGGATGTTTCCTTCCAACCATCACCTGTTGAACAACCATAAATCTTGACAGATCATCAAATATATCCATCTTTATGTTGTCTGATCAAAAATGTTCCCTCAAATCCCTATACTATTGGTAGTGCCTAGGTGTATATAGAGAATGGATTTATGAGCATCATCCATGAATTTCCTTTTTAGATCAGGTATATTTAAAACACAAATCTCCTTCCTAAATTTCAAAAAACCATCTTCATATACGAATTCAATCAATCTCCCATCTTTCACTACATCAATTTTTTTTGAAACTCCTCATCATAATCCTCGTAACTTTTTATCATTTCTAATTAACATGGTTTGGAAAACAACTTATAAATTATTAATGTTACACCTTACATGACTATTCCCATATCCATCCTTAATATATTCATGAACATGGGATCCCTTTCAACTCTCATCTTGTTTAGAACAGCATGATTATTTCTCCACAATGAATTTTACACATTATTTTCCTTCCCATGGTGGTAGTGTATTAGCTATTTAAAATCCTTGAGTAGTTCAAGAAATATATGTTGTCTCATGTTGTGTTATTTCTTTGTGAAAATATACTTCAAACTATTATGATCAGAATTTATCACAGTTTTCACCATAGATATATTGTTTCTATATCTTCAGAGTAAATATTACAGCTGCTAACTCAATATCATGAGTAGGATAGTTTTCTTCATGAATTTTTAGTTGTTGTGATGCATAAGCGATAAATTTATCATTCTATATTAGGACACAATTGTGTCCTTTTATTTAAGCATCACTATAATTAACAAAACCCACTTTCCTTGATGGTACAGTGAAGATAATAGCATTGGATAAAATTCTATTCAATTATTCAAAAAATTCTTCATAATATTTTTCCTAATCAAATTTAACCCCTTCACATGTGAGCTTGGATAATGTGTTATCCAATCGGGAAAAATTCAAGACGAAACACTGATAATAACATGCTAACCCTATAAATCTACATACCTCAGCAATACTATTCAGTAATGGACATTCTTCAATTTCCCTTGACATTGAAGATCACCAGAGATTCCATCATTACAGAAAATATGTACAAGGGAAAAAAATCTCCTAAAGCCCGAATTCACACTTTCTTAAATTACCATATAATTCATTTCATTCTAAGAGTCATTAGAATAGTGAAAAAGTAATTATCATGTTCTACATCGTATTTGGAATATGAAAATATATAATAAATAAATACCACTACTAAGTGATCAGGATATTAACTGATAACTCTATTCATTAGATCAATGAAAACAAAGAATGAATTTGTCATTTCTAAAGGCATTACTGTAAAATCATAATTCCCATACCTAGTAAAAAGTATTGTATTCATAATGTCTTCATTCTTCACACACAAATGATGCTATCCAGATCTAAAGACAATATTTGAAAAATATTGAGCTCTATTAAGTAGATCACACAAATCATCAATGAGATGTAGGAGATACTTGATCATTATTATTATAGAATTGATCTCTCTGTTGTTAATTCACAACCTCATATATCCATATTTCTTCACAACACAATTAAAAGGGGATCCCCATAGAGAATAAATAGAGAGAAAAAATAGATTTTACTTAAATACTATTTTTGTTTTTTTTATTTACACTAATTCTGCAATGGTAAATCTATAAGGGGTCTCCGATATGGGACTTTAACCACGTATTAAGTCACTGGAAAATTCAATTATTCATTCTAGAGTATGTCTAGTTAAATACTCGGGAACACATCAACATAATCTTTGACAATACATACATCCTATATTTGAACATTCTTTTCTTGGCCCACATTTATTTCACTCCCTTCCTCCCAAACAATTGAATTTAGTAGAACAAATGGGGGTGGATCTAGATGAGAGTCATATGTTGATGTTTCTGATCTAAAAATAATGTATTCCTTGTCGTCATAAAAACTTTTAACCTCCATATTCATAAAATAAATTTTCAATTCATGGTCTAATGCCAATCTATATAGTTGATTGTATCCAATTGAATAATGGGTATGACACTCTGATCAAATGAAACTACACGTTGATATTCCTTAATGGTAACTGATTGAGAAAAAATTGTTTCAATGATACTTTTCTAATTAGTTTGGACTAAAAACACCCTTGTTAAGTCAAATTGGAAATATAAAATTTTCTTGAAATACATAAAATAATAGAAAGAATGCCATGATCCAGAATCAAATAATCAATTTTATAATTTTGAGGACGTGACTAAAGTACCAAGTAACATGTCATCACAAACATCATGCTCAGAAATAGTGATCACATAAGCTTGGCCTTTCTCCCTTTTCCTTATATGAGATACGTTTCCTTGATGCCTAGGAAATTCAGTAGAAAAATTACCCATTTATTTACAATTGTAGCATTCATCTTTGAAAATGTATTTCTTTACCTTGTAATAATGATTATGGTGGACTTTTTCAGCCCAATTTTATCAAACACCATTACCAATTAGGAATGTGTGAGGATGTTTCTTCCCACAATTATGACACGGTGGAAATTAAACATTTCCCTTTTTCCCCTTATTTCCTTTTTCAGATTGATCATACAATCTCTTCTTCTCTTTCTTCACCTTATAGTCATAAGACATTGATAATTTTGTTTAATAGCACAACATAATTTATCTTCATATGATGAGAAGGAATGAGAGACTAAATCTTGATATAGAAATGGCTCTAACCAATAAAAAAATCAATCAATCTTACTTATAGGGTTATATATACAATTTGTTGCATGCCTTGATATTCTTGTAATATTAGCAACATGCATTTCTACATTCTCTTCCTTATTTTTCCTCAGAATCAGAAATTTCCTTTCCATATCTGCTCGATGTTCATGAGGAATGAATTTTTCTAACAAAATATTTTAAAACTCCCTTCATTCCATATATGAAACTTCTTCATCCTCAATTGTGTTTTGAACTAGTGACCACCATTTATATTAATCTCATGTCAGGTGATAAACTACAATGAAAACTTTTTCCCTATTTCTACTCCCTAAAGCATGAAATAATTTATATATAGAATTTATACATTTATACTCTACAATCAGATTTATAGTCCCATTTAATGTTGGTGTTTTTTACCTCTTTAAGCGGTCTAACATTGATCCTCCATGTTGTGGCTCAATGTTCTCCATACAAGTAAGGTTATTAATCATAATGTTATTTATTTGTCATAGTATGGTTATAAGTTATTAATCACCAATTGCATCACCATCACAACTATAATTATCTTGAGTAGGCGGAAAATCCCTAAATGGATTACATGAATTGATATAGTTACCATTCCTTCAACTAGAAGCCATTTCTAAAAAATGAGATACAAATAATTAGTTTATGAATTGCGATGAATAATTCCAAATATGTAAAATACATAACATTAATTGACCATTTTATGCTTATAATCCACTAAAATGATTTCTTTGGGGATGTATTTACATGTAATACCTTCATAATGGTTTGTAAAGAAAATACAAGTTACCCTATGATTATCCCCCATGAGTATCAAACTAGGTGTGCAATAAGGCCCGTTGTCGGGTACTGGGATACCCCTGTTCATGTCCGAAATTTTTTTTTGGGGTTTCACTCCTATGTGCATCTGTTCTTGAGCCACGTCCACTTGTAGTTTCTTAACATATATGTTTTTTATGAAAATACATCATAATAACTACATTACCAAAATACTTGGATGTTATTCTATATTAATCCTCAATTTCAATCTTAGGGTAATGTTCCCTAATCAATGTTTTTCTAAATCTAATATCCATGGTTTTCACTAAATATCATCTAATACCAACTATTTCACCCCAAACCTATTTACCTAGTGTTGGTGCAATATTACAAAAAAATGAAATGATCACAAGAGATCAAGTCCCAAATTACAGTTTAGTTTAGTGTCCTTGGAAGTACTCGATACGTAAGTTTTTTATTACATTTTGAAATAAAAAAAATATTTTCTCTCCTTTGGATACACTAATATAACATAGCCCATCCAAGTAGGTCAATCATAATATAAATTTTCACATCCATGGAAAAATAAAACATAGAAAAGGGGTAAGCTCAGATACTCTGTAACGATAACAACATTGTATAAACTATCATAAATATGTATAAACATTTAAGGAAATGTATAAGACCAAAACATAAGCCTTTTAAGAAAAAACATCTGAACAATACGAAAATTAATATAAAATAATTACATTTAAATATTCAAATGTATATTCTAGTAGTCGAATAATCACATGTATTATATATAGCTAATTTCATAGTTATTCAATTCATAATGTTGGAAATCATAACCATAATGTCAAGGCATCTTGCCAAGACTAAAAATAAAGATTTTTTCAAGGCCTTGTACAATGAAATTAGTTTGTCTTATTAGAACTACAAATGCATCAGGGGATACAGCGGGCCCCTCCCACAAAATAGTATATCCTATTCATTCCTCATATGAAAAGGTTTAAACATAACATAAACATTCATATTAAAACTATCATATGAAATATAAATAATTTAACTGTAAACCATGTATGGTATAAAAAATAACCACCCATATTAAAACATATCATAAAACCATCAATACAATATTGACAATTATATCATAATAAATCAACTTCATTAATGAATTCAATCCAACAACCAATATTTCCATAGATGAAATCAATCCAAAAAACAATTTTAGTGAAATATATCTTTCTACTTTGAAATAATTTAAATGTAAAGAAATCATTTCCTGTGAAAATAATCTTATTAGCTTATAAGGAAAGCATCGAAGGTTTATAACAATTAAAAAAAGATGCACCAGATGTATAAGTTAAAAAAACATTCTTTCATTATTTTGTCAAAGAGGTCATAAAGTACCATGATTGTAAAAGGATGGAAATTTTTTTTCAATTCAATTTATAAAATGTCAAATGTTGGTATAAATGATTTTAACCCATAGTCTAGGAAATATTAAAAAATGTTTTGAAATACATTTTTAAGATACATGGATATTGATGGTAAGAGTTCCTAGTAGATACTTACATATAAAAAACCCTAGATAATAAAGAGATAGTAAAATTTACCCTTACCTTGTACTTTCCCATACTGGATGGTACATTAACCTCCGCTTATTCGGGTGTTTCCTTTTGATTTGATCCAAAGGCCACCTTAGGCTGGATTTCAAAACAATGTATTGCCTCCAAGATGATGTGAGGGTATTTGGGAGGATATTTGAGAAGGGTTTGTCCGATCCAAATGGATTTGGAGATGTGATGTTAATGGAAGGGGAAGTTCCCTTTTATAAGAGATGTGAGGGGAACATTAGAAAAAGATTGAAATATTAATTTATTATTAAATTATTTTCGATTTCTAATAGATCCAAATGGATTTATTTCTATGAATAGGTGGGGATGGGTCAAAATTCTCTCAATTAATAGGTTTTAGACATGTTTATGTCATTATATTAACATTATATTTTAAATTTAACTCTTAGTAAAATATTGTAATATTTACCATGTATTCATGTGCTTTTATATTACATGGTTAATAAAATTACAATAAAATGCCAAGAGAACCCAAATTGCTTCTTTAATGAAATTTTTAACATTATCTATGTAATTTGGCTAAATGAATGATTTTTAGGTGTAATATATATTTTTATTAAATATGATTTGTTTTACAAACTCATTTATTTCCAATATAAATTCTATTTGGAATTTGATTATTGTGAAAGCCATAAAAATATTATTACATTGAAAAAATAAATTTAATCAAGCTTAACATGCCAAATACTACTAGTGAATTACTGTATATAATCAAATGTTT
The DNA here is from genome assembly GCA_963277665.1 of Viscum album. NCBI lineage: Eukaryota > Viridiplantae > Streptophyta > Magnoliopsida > Santalales > Viscaceae > Viscum > Viscum album. The sequence continues at coordinate 215,622,539 of OY728158.1, forward strand.
AATTTACATTTATTTTAATAATTATAACAATATTTATTTTAATCATTCATTTATAAGGTAATTATTGAATCATCATTGTGTTACAAAAAAATTTAATTATTTAATGTCTTAAAATTATAATTAAGATACCATGATGTCAGAAATATTTTTATATTTCTAATGAATATTTATAGTTAAAATTTACTTATTTGTAACCCTGTATTAAAAAATTTATAATTATTAAACATAGAATTTAACACCTTTAGCTATCCTTTAAATAAAACTAGTAATTCACTAGTGCATTTGCACGATATGATAAATTAATTCTTATTATTAACTATATAATATTATTTATCAATCATAATAGTGTATATTAAAATTGAATAATTTTGTAACAAAATTACATACATAATGAAGGAATGAATGTTACATAAATTGAGAAACACAAGTTACATAATGAGAAATATTATCTTTAAAATACGTATTAAAGGAACCATAATTATAGAAAGAATTAATGCCCATGAACATAAGTTAAAAAATATTGATGAATAAACAATGCTCTATTAATATAATAGAGCTTCTGAAATCTCAAATAGAAGAGGTTCTGAATCCTTCTTGGAATCTATTTAATTAATTCCCCATGAAATTTGAGATTATTTAGAAGTGCCCCATAAAGTAGTGTTTATTGAAAAAATCAACAGACACAAAGAATCATCAATTACAATATTACGAATAGTTTAGGAGGAAATGATCTTATCTATTCCAGCACCACTCCCATCCACCATATCTTTTTCTAACATTGTATCAAATGAGTTTTCCTGCACAACAAACATGTAATAAAAAATGTATAGATAGGAAATCCCATTTCAAACAAAGCAACCCATGTGTCCAAAGAGATCCAAATATGAGTGGGCCTCCTTTCCAAAATGTTTTCAATGTGAAACAACAAACTTTAAATCATCTAGTTCCTTTTTTTGTTTTGTTTGGATTAACTTTGATCCTAAATAAAAATTGATTCCTCTTTATCTAGCTTCTTCTTACGCACCCATTATAAACTCTATCATGATTTGGATTTTCTCATTCCTTCTTTGGTTGAATATTCATACATGGCCACCCATTTATTTTCCATAAGGAAAACTCAAGTGCATAAAGTACAGGCATGATTGGGCCTTTTATTTTGATATTCTCATATTTTATGGTCATTTTTTTGAGAAAATCTAATCATACTCAATATAAATATAAGATATAAAGAGAATGAGTTAGAGATATCTCCCAAGAACAAAGATGGACATAGAGTATTTAAAGTTAGAGCCATCAAATGACTTATTTGGTTTTGAACAGATCAAATAGTTCCTTACTCTCCAGTCATCTCTATGCTTGAAAAAGTCCCAATTTTAAAATGATATACAAAAACTCATATCCATGTAAGGTCATAAAAATTGAAAAAAATGAGTAATATAATATTGATAGTATAAAATGTTTAAAAATTTAGATAGGGTTAATAAAACCCATAAAAGATGTTTGATCAAAGAGTTAATAGGTTACAATGATATAGAAAACTACTATGGTAATCAACGAATAAACATTGATATATTTCTAAAATAATTACATTGAAAAAAATTTTATAAACTGTAACCTGAAGATCATTGGTGAAGATTGTAGGAGGAAAAACCCATTGAAATTGATGGGCACAACAATAATTTTTTAATTATTCAAGTAACAAACAAGAGAATAACAATATAGTTTTGAATACATGATCTAGTTTTCAAAAACATATATGACATGTGATATATAGTACACATACAATAAAATAATAACTAAGACAATTGAAAATGATACACTGTTCATCTAAAGAATAAATAAGGAAGTCTCTTGACACAAAAGTGAAAGAAACGTTGTATGTTTGAGCACATAAACTGGTAATCATTCCATTCATAGGGATACTAATATACCAATCATTAAAAATTATCATTAATTTGTCTTGTTTCATTTCCATAAAAAGGAAAAAAATAGTAGTGCGTCCATTTATTTATTTATTTAGAGATATCTGTGGAAGTGTGGTGTAATGAAAATTGGAAGCATTTATCATGGCCATAATACCACAAAAAAGTTATATTTTCATTAATGAAATGAATATGAAAACATAAAAGTGACCTATAGTTGAAAAATCGGTAATCAGAAGGTAACAATTTAATGTCCCATGAATCCCTCATCAAAACAATGTTAAATAAGTCACAAAACCAAAAAGATACTTGGTTTAATTTCACTTTCATGGTTTTTACATTCGTGTAAATCTATAACATAGACAATATAATGAAATATGAATATTGAGACATATATCCTAGTTTTCTACACTAGAGAAAATACAAGATGCTGCAAGATATGAAGGGTTATTAAAATTATATAATTTACTAAGGCTAACCTACACATATCTAGTGTTAGCCTAATACATGAATATATGGGGAATTTGATTCATGAACATATAGTGTTGACACATCCTTCATGTGCAGCCTTGTGGAACTGTCAATGCACATAGAAGCGTTAAAGTGATAACTAATTATAGAGATAAGGAAATTATGACATGAAAATGATATATTTTAGATTGAAATGTAAAGAAATAAAATTTGAATTGATCCAAACAAAAGGTAACCTGAAAAACCGAGTTCTGAGATTATCTATTCTTCTCCTCTTCTTCTTCATCATAACAATCACTTCCATTTCTACCAATTTTAGATTTATTAGAAATAGATATAGGTTTCAAAACTTTATTGAATTTCCTAGAAATGTTTGATAGCTTAAATATCCCAACTGAGTTCTAGTAGGATCGTTATTTTCTGCATGATGGTTATTGTAATGCTAAGGGTGAAAAAAAATTAATGCACCATGTTTTCACATAGATTCGGAATCAGGAAATACATATCCCAGATGATGAAAATAATAGGATGGAAAAAGGGAAAACATAGCCTACATGACACTAAGATGTAGTGGGTGATTTTTATAACATCCTTTGTAAAAAAATCTAAATGGAGTAAATTTGGCCAAAACAATTGTGACACGATGTAATATTCAACTGAAATTAATATTCAACTGAAATTAATATATCTTGGATAGAAGGGAAAATTTTCCAGAAATTGAGAAGAACCCACATTTTGCTTACCTCAAGATCTATAGGGTCTTTGAGGACTCACAGTTGTATAGAAATGGTGGAAGATCGAATGTCGTGGATCCCTATTTCCTACTTTGTGAATGTAGATGTATTATATTTCAGTATCTATATTAATTATGAATATATTGAAATGTGAAACATTAAAATAGTATAAAATTTTAGAGATTTTATTAATGAAATATTACTGTATGTAGGATTCGTCTATTACAGTTCGAATATGCAGTTAGAGAAAATGTTGATTAGTCGGTGAGATATGCATAGAAAAAATAATATTTATTATTTCTAAAATATTAGGATAAAATAACTATTTCATAGATCATGAACTATAGGATCTCTATGGAATGTATCGAGAATGGTAATGTGGTTCACAAAGAGGCTTACGGGCATCATTGAAGACAGTTGATGGTATAGAAAAATAGGATGGTCTTGCGGCACGAGAACTGAAGGAGAAAGAGAGGGAAATCATGAACAGAGAATACTGAGTAGAAGTGTATGGATTCTAGAGGTAGAGGAAAGAGGTGAAGATAGCCGACGACAAAGGATTAGTGGGAGGCGAGAACAAAAATGTTGAAAACCTAGATTGGTGAGACTAATGGAGAAGTTTGTTTGGAGAGTCCAAATGGAGAAGCTTAGGAAAACCTAGATTAGGGAGGAGGGCGGAGGTGGAGGTGTAGGTGAGGTGTATATGAGACGTGGAAGGAGCATGAAGTTAGGGAGGGAGATGATGTTGAGAGAGGATTAGGTGATTTATGGAGAAGGAAATTGAGGTAGAGGCATGGTGGGAGAGGTGAGTTGTGAAGCTAACCCTGAAAGGGACATTTTCGGTTCTAAAACTGATCCTGAAACATATTTCAACCAAATAGGGTTACATATATACTTTGCACTGAAATAAATAAACAGTCAATGTTTTTGAATTCAAACACCTTAATATATTGTACATATAAAAAACCATCGAAATTACCTGAAATACCACTGGGCACATACATATGACCCGATTCTTAGATGAATTTATTGGCCTGATTGCTTATCCATCTTGATGAATCTGACCAAATAATACCTCCCTTTGAAATTTTACTGCATACAAAGAAAACAGGCAATAATTAAAAAAACATACATATCAAAACGTACATGAAACACTAATTTCTTGGAAGATGCAGCATAATATTATATCAAACACATATTGATGTCATAGAAAAAAATGAAACATTATGAAAATGGAAATAGAAATAATAGTGAGATTTAATTACCATAAATATTTGATACCATTACATTATAATGCAAGATACAGTGATAATGATACCTGAATCGAAGTAGTGATTTAAAATCATTCAACACTATTTTAATAATAATACTCTGTAAAATAATATTAAAGATCAGGAATACTATTTCATTTTTCAGAACATTCATCAAATAATCAATTATTGAATAAATACCAGTTAACAAAATGAAATAGAATCCCTAGTTTTTTAGGGTTTTTCCATATCCATATAAAAAAATTACAATTTCTCAAAAATATGTCACCACCTCTCTATTCCATGATGTTGTATTTACCAAGAATGAAGTTATAGTAAACCACATCACATTATATGGAGGAGAAAAACCCTGAATTAATATTGACTATATTTAATATATTGAATGCTAAAATTAGTGGTAAAAATATAGCATTAAAAGTGGACTACAAATAAGAAGACAATTAATAATGTAGAAAGAATATTGGATAATGTGATTGTTCCTTTGTACTAAATATTCAACCTCAAGATCTTCCAACATAATAATGACTTTCTATATTTGAAAATTCAAAAAAAAATAGAAACATATTGTTAAAAATTAGGGTAAATATTAATGAAATATGACCATAACATTTTATGCAGGACATGTTAGATTTATTTATTCACATAATATATGAAGGAAAACATTATGAAAATATTCCACTGTTGGGGGAAATGTATATGTAATTGTCAAATGATCCTTGGAAATAGACTGACCTTCCACATGCATTATAATTACTCCAATATGACTAATGTTGGCCGCAGATCTACCTGCATTCACATCCTACTCTTCAATAAGATCATAAACCCATCCCTAATGGAATATAAAGGATAATCACCTCTTCTATAAATAATTTGAGTTGAAAAACATATATGTAAATCCTTATTTAAGATGAAATAGAGGCTAATTATATCAAGAATATAGAAGTCCAAAAAATTCTCATAGCCTGCAACCATTATGGTTTCATATGGGAATGTATGAACAAAATTCAACCATTTAAAATGATACATATTATTAACAATCACCAATCAGAAAAACACCAGGTTCAACCCCTTACCATATATAAATTGAGAAGAAATAAAGTAATAGGATTTTGTTAAATCATTAAATGAATTAGAAAGACTCAAAGATATAAATGCCTTACATTTGATGGTAAAAATAAATTGTGTTCTATCTATTAATATCTGATCCAAATTTAACATGACAAATGTGTTCATATTTGAAAAGAATATATGTGAACATATCAAGAAAAAATCTCATACAGAACATACGTGCATAAATGTGATGCATATGCCTTCAATAAAAAATTCTATAGCTATAAACATCTGCGGATATAGAAATAATTCATAGAAAAAGAGAAATTGAAAACAATGGATGATTTGAGAATCCATGAGAATATTTATTGATACTAAAAAATCATATACGATGGAAGTAAAAAAGATTAGTTTAATAATCCTATGTGAAGAAACCATTCATGAAGAATAAAATATGAGGTAAAAGTTTGATATTTCCCAAACCTTGGAGTATAATGTATGGATGTGGAGAATATCCACGAGGAGCATGTCAGGCATAGAGGAGTAGGAGGTGGAGGAGACATGGGGGGAAGATCTGGAGGAGGAGGAGCTACGATGGGAGGAGCCAGAGGCGGAGCAACCATATGCATAGCTACCGGAGGCAAATTACCTAGAGGAAGTAGTGGGATGTCGGGCCTGAAGCATCAACCCAAGGAGAGAACCGAAGGCGCAGAATATGGTGGTGTAGTAGCTATATACCAAAGAGTCATTGGATGGGGAGACGGAGGTGGTGGAGTTGGAGTCATGGCAGCTGGATGCAGAGCCAGATATGTAGGCAGAGGCAATACTAGAGAGGGGTTTCAGTGACATAGCTGAGGATGTAGATGAGGAACCCTAATCGTAGCGGAGCTGAAACCCGAGCTGGATAGGGGTATGGATGGAGGAATCCATCAAATGGATGGGTGGAGTGTAATTTTGTAGTTGACTTGGCATTTTAATTAGGAGACACATAAGCTTGGAGAAGTTGAGTTTAGTATATATAATAAATATTATAAATTTCCTAATTTAATCCATGTGGATCAAGAGGTTCATATTTTTTTCCTGTGATTTAATTTGGTCAAAATACACTTATATAATAGAATTAGAACATCTGTTGGGATAATTATAATATCATTTTCACCATTAATTACCCTATATCCTTTTGACCATGGTAAATAATGTTCAAAAGGTACTATTCACCAAAAATTATTTTCATCATATTGAACCAACATTTACTTACTTATGAAAAATGTGATTGTAATATTTTTAAAATTAAATTTATAAAGGTGGTAAAATTATGTTTTTTTGAAAATTTACAAATGTGCCAAGAATGCAGGTAAAAGGCGTTAAAAAGTTCAATAAACTTTTATATGTCTAATATTATTATAAAATGACTCCAATAAATTACATTAGACTAATATAGATATTATGTATCTATTTTTACTATAAAGTAAATTTATATTAAAAAATATTTTTTTAAATAAAGTTTAATTTTTAAACAAAAGAAAATTTGTTTTTCACGATTCATAAAAAATTTAATGTTTTCAGAAAAATAAAAAAAATTCACCCTAATCTAATTTGGATATTATGAATCCAAAAAAAGTTAATTTAGAAAAATAATATTTATAAAATTTCATAAATTGTGTATTAATATTCATAACTGCTTTTTAAATGCCTAGTTTGATTGGTCGTGGTGTGATAGAACTATAGGTTGCATACAACACAATCTATTGTATTATTCCAAGAGAAGCATACGATTGAAGCCTCAGTGTTACATAGAGTCCCTTTATTTTCATATAGTAACATAACATAACTGTTGTAGTGTAACATCCCAGGTAATTAAAGAATAAATAATTTTCATATTTATTAATATTTATGAATTAAATATTAAATTCTATTTTAAAGGGGTTGCTATGTTCGATAGCGTACCCGATACGCAACGATGAGTTCCTTTGAAAACTTACGTTGCACACTAGTAATAAAATAATATTATTTTAAATGTTAGTTAACATGTAGCCGTTGTATTGGCGGGAATGGATAGAAATAACCAAAATATGATTATATATGTTTTTAAGTGTTTTTATATTTATCCAATAAAAGATAAAGGCTTAAAATATGGAAAGAATTCAATTTTAGGAATTTATACCCTAATTTTCATTAAGGGTTCACTTATCACCTTTTGACGGCGAACCGTCATTAAATATAGTTTTGATCACTCTTATACTTTCTATTGGACCAAATATAACTCTTCTTTAGAATCGGGACATCAAAATTTACTTTGTGTAAATTTGTGGTACCTTTCTGATAAAGTTCATTTTTTTTATGAATAGTGTAAAATGTTGTATTTTACATCAAAACTGCTTTTTAATCTAATTTATTTATATGATTAGATTATCTTTTTAATTGGTCTTAATGTGTAATATGAATATATTTTTACCATTTTATCCAATGGTGGTCATTGGAATCAATTTCGATTTGAAATTAGACTTAAACTGGTGTCAATCTTTTGATACTTATTGTTTTGTAAAAACACGCTTTTTGCTCTGGCAGCGGGAATTAATTATTAAATTAATTAGTGTGACTTATATGATTTGAATTTTTTAAAATGGACTTCATTTTTGAATTCGGAATATCAAATATAGCTTAGGGTGAATTTTTGGTAATTTTCTGAAAAACTTCAATTTTTGATGAATAGTGAAACCACTAAGTGGTAATCAAGCAAACTGATTTTTCAGTTAAATGAAAGTTTACCACTAATGTGTATTGAATTTTGAAAATCCGACATACATGGTTGTCATTAAGAAGTAAAATGTGGTTCAATGAGATTAAAATAATTTTTTGGTGAATAGTAACTTATTAAGTTCTTAATCGCGATTAGTGGTAATTAGTGTAGTTTAAGGAATAAATAATGCTTTAATAATATAAAATGACCTAGACACATGTCCCAACCTTATTGGTTGTGTCATGGCCGACCAAGACAAGCCATGGGTCAACTTGGGGACCCCATGGATCCACTTTTGTTGGGAAATGACATAAAATACTTTTTATTTAATGTTAAAGTGAAAATGACACAAACATAATATGTTTTACGAAAACAATTTTTAAGTGGGGTTATACAAGTTCAAATTTTGATTATAAATATTCAATGGAAATATAAAAAGATTTCCTACATCATAGTAATTTTTTTATAATTTTTAGACATTAAATAAATTTAATTATTTATGACATAATAATGATGCAGCGATGACATCATTATTTGACGATTTAAATAAAATAGAAAGATAATGTAAAATCTATGAACTACACATGTCCAAACCCAATTGGATGAATGGATTTCGATGCCTTATCACCTTATCCACGAATTCTATCAATTTGGGACCTTTTAAAACCGAAACACATTTTCAAATAAAGTAATGTTTCTTTACTTTCCAAAAGTGCCCCTCCTCTCCTCTTATAAAAAGCCCCCACCTCTACCTCATTTCACACACTCTTCAAGCCTTTGGCTCGGCCAACCCCTGCCCATTTGCTCTCTCCACATTCCTCTCCTCATCCTAGGGGATTCCCTTTGGGCATAATCCTTTCAAAGGAAGCCTTTAGGCTCAACTCAAAAGGAGTTACACTTTTTAAGGTAATTCATTCTCTCATGTTCTTTTGTTTTATTTTGCTTCTCCAACCCCCTAAACTCTTTTTATTTACTTCTTTTGTAACAACACCAGTATCATCAATATACTAGGATGTTGTTATAAGATTTATTTTATCTACACTCTCACACAACTACATCAAATGGTTAAAGAACATACGGTTTCCATGGATGGCGAAATTCTGCCTCCCGAAACGATGATTGTTCAATACTCATTTAACACCTTCAAAGGTGGCCATTATGATGTCACTATTTTTATATATGATATGTAATATGTTTATGTTTTACTTATTCTTCTGTATTTTTCATTTGTGTCTTACCTTTATGGCTTCCATTATGGGTATACGCAATATCTTCATTTAAGGAAGTGCGGACTACCGCCCCCTCAAAGTGATGTGATTCGTTAATGCCATATGTGGGACGTGTAAAGGATGGATTTAAAGTTATTATATATGATGTTATACTGGAATTATAATATACCTATATATATCATTATCATTTATTTCCATTAAAGTATGAGATAGAAATGAAAGTAGCGTTCATGCGTACGTACGGACTACCGTCTCCATGAACGGTGCATTTCATTTCTTATCCCCAAATGTAATATACTATTAAAAGTACATGTATATAATGGATATATATAATTAATGATATATCTAAATGATGAATATAATTCTGGAATTAAAATATACATAAGTCTCATTTAGTTTTAATTCCATTAATATGACAAAGAAATGAAAGTAGCGTTCATGCGTACGCACGGCTTACCGTCTCCATGAACGGTGCATTTCATTTCTTACCTCTAAATGATTATGTAATATTTTAAATACATGTATGTACTGGATATATATGACATATATGATATCTACATCATGAATACCATTCTGGATATAATGAAACATTGACCAAATTAACAACATGTAAGTGTAAGAAGTCTATTTTTGACTTAAGAACCAAATACCGACAAAATGAACATTATTAACTTAAATGATTACATGATGTTCATAACATGGTATAAAAGGAATAATGAACTTGGAAAAGATTCATAATCAAGTAGAGATTAACTAAAGTTTATTATTCAGGAGTTTAAAGAACGGTCGGGTCAAGTCAGATACGAGGTATGGGAACTTCTTAACCCAATTTCCATTCTTTGGGTTAATCTCGTACTTTCAAAGTATGTCATTATATTATTATGTCATATCTTGTATTTGTACTTTATTTATGTGTACTTATAGAGAATGCACATAATATATCTATTTTATTTTAAAAATTATCTTTGTATGGGACTTCGTCTCAATCTCCTTTCGTTGAGGCATATTTTATTTTATACACCACTTTCTTTTATATGGTGTATAAACCCCTTTGACTTTTACGTTTATTCAAAAGGAATCTTTTTTATACGAAGCGTTTACTAAACGACAAAAGAGAATGTTTTTTTCGTACGTATGCGGCGACAACGACTTCTCCGTCGTCGTGACCGTTATTTGAGTTTCGGCTTCCACTACAAGCCATACCTTCTTTTTAAAAGAAAAATAAATACCATGTTTTACTTTTCTTTTATGTTAGTATTGAAAATGGTTTTCATAATGTTTTTTTTATATATCAATGTGTTGTATTGATATCTCGTGATTGAAATGTGGAAATGTTTTGTTTCCTTTATGCATGTTTTATGTGATATGATTATGTTATGGTTCTTGGGCATTATTATGAAGACGGGTGGTTCCGTGATAAACTAAGGGCGGGTGAGCCCGTTATAGCTCTCCAATGCATTGGGTAACGCGAAGGAGTGAAACGTTAAGGTTTCTCCGAAGAGATTTTAGGGAATATACTGTGATGGGTATTCCAAACGTAACCAAGAGGGTTACTCCCTACGTAAGAATGTTATGAATGCCTCAAGTTACCTTTACGTATTATGATTTCTATGATTTATTCATGATTTTATGAGGTATATTAAAGTGCCTATGTTTTATGGGTAAAGTATGATTTCATTATTATGTATATATTAACTCATGTTTCCTTTCCATGTTTTTTATAACCCATACTGAGTTTTTATGCTCATCCCAAGTTTTTGAAATGTTTTTCACAGGTCAAGGGAAAGGTACATGATAAGATGATAGAGTCAAGGATGTGTCAAGAAATAATCCATGTTTTATTTTAAATGTGTTTCCATTGATGGGAATGAAGAATACTATCTTTATGTAACCACTTTGTTTATATGTGGAATGTAATGCAAGTTTTATGATCTAATTCTCTAAAACTCTAAACCCGAAAAGATCCTCAACGTGTAATCTTGTAATAACTCAAGATTAAGTAAGGTTTAAGGCTGGGGCCTTATAGTTGGTATCAGAGGTCGGTTTAGACAACTTTAGGAGTTAGAAAAGTGTTAAATTATAATATGATTTAAATGATATAGCATTTACAGATTACCATGTTGCTTCACCTAAGATATTTCGGTGTTCAGAATGGTTTTCCGCAGAGGAAACAAAGCAGCTATGTTGGGACGACATCAGGAGGAAGACAGCCTTCCAAATCAGCAACCTGAGATGGTCGGAATCGGAACTGAACAGTTTGTTGCAGTGATGGCACAGTTGACTCAGGCTATAAATGGTGGTGGTATCCATGCACGAGATCAGCCAGATCAACCGCAGAGGAACATGTCAGTGGTGGAACATTTCATGAGGCAACATCCCCCATCATTCAGAGGATCATCTGACCCTGTGCAAGCTGAAGGGTGGATTAAAGCACTGGAGAAGATTTTCGATGTCATGGGGTGTTCAGACAATCAAAAGGTTAGTCTTGCTATTTATCGTCTGGAAGGTGAAGCAGATCAGTGGTGGTCTATGGTTAAAAATATCAGGGATGCCGATGAGATTGATGCTCTTGACTGGGATGAATTCAAAGGTATGTTTCTTGAGAAGTATTTTCCTAAGGCTGTTCGACTTAGGATGGAAAAGCAATTCTTGGAATTGAGGCAAGAGGAAGACTCAGTGGCTGCCTATGAAGAAAGGTTCACTCGATTGGAAAGGTATGCTCCAAATTTTATCCGAGACCTTGATAGTAAAATCAATCATTTTTACTCAGGATTAAAGCCAAAGTATCGAAGGGCATTAGCTTCTCGTGAGTTTAAAAGTTATGAAAAGCTTGTTCTATGTGCTGAGAAGGTGGAAATGGAGTTTGCCGATGACCAAGTTTTCTATAACTACCAGCAGAAGAAGAGACCGAGGTGGCAGGAGAAAGGTAAGAATTCTTCAAAAAAGTCTGATGGTAAGAAAACTAAGTTTCCAGTTTGTGATAAATGTGGAAAAAGGCATGCTGGGGAATGTCTTCTGAATTCTGGAAAGTGCTACCGATGTGGTAAGATGGGACATAAGGCTCGTGATTGCACTGAAAAGGATCAAGGTGAAGGTAAGAACAAATTTGATTTACAGTTAGTGAAATGTTATAAGTGCAATGAGATGGGTCACTATGCAAACGAGTGTCCGGCAAAGAGCTTGAGTGATGGGAAGCAGTTAGACTACAAGCAGAAAGGGGTGGTGAAATCCTTTGCAACTACTTCAGCAGATGTTGGGCCATCGAATGAAGTGGTGTCAGCTCTAGGGAGCTCAGTATTTTTCGAAGATTGACTTGAGGTCGGGGTACCATCAGTTGAAAGTAAAAGAAGCAGACGACTGCGTTCCGTACTAGATATGGCCATTATGAATTTGTAGTTATGCCTTGTGGGTTAACCAATGCACCTGCTGTATTCATGGACCTTATGAATAAAATTTTCCATGAGTTCTTGGATAAGTTTGTGTTTGCGTTTTGAGATTTGGGAAGAGATTGTGTGTGCCTTCTGATTCACAGTTGAAGAGAGAGTTGTTATGTGAAGCTCATAGTTCTCCGTTTTCAGTTCATCCGGGCAGTACTAAGATGTATAGAGACCTGCGGGAGTATTACTGGTGGGATGGAATGAAAAGAGATATTGCTGATTTTACTGTGAAGTGTTTGACTTGTCAGCAGGTTAAAGCTGAGCGGCAGTTACCGAAAGGGATGCTTCAGCCTTTACCAGTGCCAGAGTGGAAATGGGAGAATATATCCATGGACTTTGTTGTTGGATTACCGAAGACATCTCGAGGTAATAATGCAATCTGGGTTATTGTTGATCGCTTAACCAAATCTGCTCATTTCCTTGCTATACGAGATACTTTCTCTCTTGATCAACTTTCCCGTTTGTATCTTAAAGAGATAGTCAGGTTACATGGAGTTCCTCTCTCCATTGTATCGGATCGTGATCCCAGGTTTACTTCTAACTTTTGGAAAGGCCTTCAGAAGTCGTTGGGTACTGAGTTAAATTTTAGTACAGCTTTTCATCCTCAATCAGATGGGCAGTCAGAACGAACAATTCAGACATTGGAGGATATGCTACGAGCTTGTTCTATGGATTATCAGGGAAGTTGGGACCAACATCTTTCTTTGGTTGAGTTTTCATATAATAACAGTTTTCATTCCAGTATACAGATGGCACCATTTCAGGCATTATATGGGAAGCGATGTCAAACTCCAACTTTCTGGGATGAAGTGGGTGAAAGGAAGTTGATGGGACCAGAATTGGTAGAAGAGATGGCAGAAAAAGTTCAGCTGATTCAGAAACACATGAGAACAGCTCAGAGCAGGCAGAAGAGTTATGCGGATAACCGGAGGAAGGATCTATCTTTCGAGGTAGGTGATCATGTTTTTCTCAAGGTTTCTCCTTGGAAAAGTGTGATGAGATTTGGTAAGAAAGGAAAGTTGAGTCCAAGGTTCATTGGACCATACGAAATTCTGGAAAGAGTTGGATCAGTTGCATACTGAGTGGCTTTACCTCCGAGTTTATCTCAGGTACACAATGTTTTTTACGTTTCTATGTTGAGAAAGTATATGCCAGATCCATCTCATGTTTTGAGTCCAGAGGTAGTTCAGCTGGAAGAGAACCTATCTTATGAGGAACAACCGGTCCAGATTCTTGACCATAAGGAGAAAGTGTTACGGAATAAGGTGATTCATCAGGTAAAGGTTTTTTGGAAAAACCATGTGATTGAAGAGGCAACGTGGGAATCTGAAAATGCTATGAGGGATAAATACCCCCACTTATTTTGATAAGTGAATAAAATTGCGAGGACGCAATTCCCAAAAGGGGGGAAGGATGTAACATCCCAGGTAATTAAAGAATAAATAATTTTCATATTTATTAATATTTATGAATTAAATATTAAATTCTATTTTAAAGGGGTTGCTATGTTCGATAGCGTACCCGATACGCAACGATGAGTTCCTTTGAAAACTTACGTTGCACACTAGTAATAAAATAATATTATTTTAAATGTTAGTTAACATGTAGCCGTTGTATTGGCGGGAATGGATAGAAATAACCAAAATATGATTATATATGTTTTTAAGTGTTTTTATATTTATCCAATAAAAGATAAAGGCTTAAAATATGGAAAGAATTCAATTTTAGGAATTTATACCCTAATTTTCATTAAGGGTTCACTTATCACCTTTTGACGGCGAACCGTCATTAAATATAGTTTTGATCACTCTTATACTTTCTATTGGACCAAATATAACTCTTCTTTAGAATCGGGACATCAAAATTTACTTTGTGTAAATTTGTGGTACCTTTCTGATAAAGTTCATTTTTTTTATGAATAGTGTAAAATGTTGTATTTTACATCAAAACTGCTTTTTAATCTAATTTATTTATATGATTAGATTATCTTTTTAATTGGTCTTAATGTGTAATATGAATATATTTTTACCATTTTATCCAATTGTGGTCATTGGAATCAATTTCGATTTGAAATTAGACTTAAACTGGTGTCAATCTTTTGATACTTATTGTTTTGTAAAAACACGCTTTTTGCTCTGGCAGCGGGAATTAATTATTAAATTAATTAGTGTGACTTATATGATTTGAATTTTGTAAAATGGACTTCATTTTTGAATTCGGAATATCAAATATAGCTTAGGGTGAATTTTTGGTAATTTTCTGAAAAACTTCAATTTTTGATGAATAGTGAAACCACTAAGTGGTAATCAAGCAAACTGAATTTTCAGTTAAATGAATGTTTACCACTAATGTGTATTGAATTTTGAAAATCCGACATACATGGTTGTCATTAAGAAGTAAAATGTGGTTCAATGAGATTAAAATAATTTTTTGGTGAATAGTAACTTATTAAGTTCTTAATCGCGATTAGTGGTAATTAGTGTAGTTTAAGGAATAAATAATGCTTTAATAATATAAAATGACCTAGACACATGTCCCAACCTTATTGGTTGTGTCATGGCCGACCAAGACAAGCCATGGGTCAACTTGGGGACCCCATGGATCCACTTTTGTTGGGAAATGACATAAAATACTTTTTATTTAATGTTAAAGTGAAAATGACACAAACATAATATGTTTTACGAAAACAATTTTTAAGTGGGGTTATACAAGTTCAAATTTTGATTATAAATATTCAATGGAAATATAAAAAGATTTCCTACATCATAGTAATTTTTTTATAATTTTTAGACATTAAATAAATTTAATTATTTATGACATAATAATGATGCAGCGATGACATCATTATTTGACGATTTAAATAAAATAGAAAGATAATGTAAAATCTATGAACTACACATGTCCAAACCCAATTGGATGAATGGATTTCGAGGCCTTATCACCTTATCCACGAATTCTATCAATTTGGGACCTTTTAAAACCGAAACACATTTTCAAATAAAGTAATGTTTCTTTACTTTCCAAAAGTGCCCCTCCTCTCCTCTTATAAAAAAGCCCCCACCTCTACCTCATTTCACACACTCTTCAAGCCTTTGGCTCGGCCAACCCCTGCCCATTTGCTCTCTCCACATTCCTCTCCTCATCCTAGAGGATTCCCTTTGGGCATAATCCTTTCAAAGGAAGCCTTTAGGCTCAACTCAAAAGGAGTTACACTTTTTAAGGTAATTCATTCTCTCATGTTCTTTTGTTTTATTTTGCTTCTCCAACCCCCTAAACTCTTTTTATTTACTTCTTTTGTAACAACACCAGTATCATCAATATACTAGGATGTTGTTATAAGATTTATTTTATCTACACTCTCACACAACTACATCAAATGGTTAAAGAACATACGGTTTCCGTGGATGGCGAAATTCTGCCTCCCGAAACGATGATTGTTCAATACTCATTTAACACCTTCAAAGGTGGCCATTATGATGTCACTATTTTTATATATGATATGTAATATGTTTATGTTTTACTTATTCTTCTGTATTTTTCATTTGTGTCTTACCTTTATGGCTTCCATTATGGGTATACGCAATATCTTCATTTAAGGAAGTGCGGACTACCGCCCCCTCAAAGTGATGTGATTCGTTAATGCCATATGTGGGACGTGTAAAGGATGGATTTAAAGTTATTATATATGATGTTATACTGGAATTATAATATACCTATATATATCATTATCATTTATTTCCATTAAAGTATGAGATAGAAATGAAAGTAGCGTTCATGCGTACGTACGGACTACCGTCTCCATGAACGGTGCATTTCATTTCTTATCCCCAAATGTAATATACTATTAAAAGTACATGTATATAATGGATATATATAATTAATGATATATCTAAATGATGAATATAATTCTGGAATTAAAATATACATAAGTCTCATTTAGTTTTAATTCCATTAATATGACAAAGAAATGAAAGTAGCGTTCATGCGTACGCACGGCTTACCGTCTCCATGAACGGTGCATTTCATTTCTTACCTCTAAATGATTATGTAATATTTTAAATACATGTATGTACTGGATATATATGACATATATGATATCTACATCATGAATACCATTCTGGATATAATGAAACATTGACCAAATTAACAACATGTAAGTGTAAGAAGTCTATTTTTGACTTAAGAACCAAATACCGACAAAATGAACATTATTAACTTAAATGATTACATGATGTTCATAACATGGTATAAAAGGAATAATGAACTTGGAAAAGATTCATAATCAAGTAGACATTAACTAAAGTTTATTATTCAGGAGTTTAAAGAACGGTCGGGTCAAGTCAGATACGAGGTATGGGAACTTCTTAACCCAATTTCCATTCTTTGGGTTAATCTCGTACTTTCAAAGTATGTCATTATATTATTATGTCATATCTTGTATTTGTACTTTATTTATGTGTACTTATAGAGAATGCACATAATATATCTATTTTATTTTAAAAATTATCTTTGTATGGGACTTCGTCTCAATCTCCTTTCGTTGAGGCATATTTTATTTTATACACCACTTTCTTTTATATGGTGTATAAACCCCTTTGACTTTTACGTTTATTCAAAAGGAATCTTTTTTATACGAAGCGTTTACTAAACGACAAAAGAGAATGTTTTTTTCGTACGTATGCGGCGACAACGACTTCTCCGTCGTCGTGACCGTTATTTGAGTTTCGGCTTCCACTACAAGCCATACCTTCTTTTTAAAAGAAAAATAAATACCATGTTTTACTTTTCTTTTATGTTAGTATTGAAAATGGTTTTCATAATGTTTTTTTTATATATCAATGTGTTGTATTGATATCTCGTGATTGAAATGTGGAAATGTTTTGTTTCCTTTATGCATGTTTTATGTGATATGATTATGTTATGGTTCTTGGGCATTATTATGAAGACGGGTGGTTCCGTGATAAACTAAGGGCGGGTGAGCCCGTTATAGCTCTCCAATGCATTGGGTAACGCGAAGGAGTGAAACGTTAAGGTTTCTCCGAAGAGATTTTAGGGAATATACTGTGATGGGTATTCCAAACGTAACCAAGAGGGTTACTCCCTACGTAAGAATGTTATGAATGCCTCAAGTTACCTTTACGTATTATGATTTCTATGATTTATTCATGATTTTATGAGGTATATTAAAGTGCCTATGTTTTATGGGTAAAGTATGATTTCATTATTATGTATATATTAACTCATGTTTCCTTTCCATGTTTTTTATAACCCATACTGAGTTTTTATGCTCATCCCAAGTTTTTGAAATGTTTTTCACAGGTCAAGGGAAAGGTACATGATAAGATGATAGAGTCAAGGATGTGTCAAGAAATAATCCATGTTTTATTTTAAATGTGTTTCCATTGATGGGAATGAAGAATACTATCTTTATGTAACCACTTTGTTTATATGTGGAATGTAATGCAAGTTTTATGATCTAATTCTCTAAAACTCTAAACCCGAAAAGATCCTCAATGTGTAATCTTGTAATAACTCAAGATTAAGTAAGGTTTAAGGCTGGGGCCTTATATGTAGAATACATAAAACATTATAAAAATAGACACCCAATGACTTTATTATGAAACTGCCACTGTAAACATGGAAACGTTAACACAGAATCATAAGTGAGATACCATATATTTGACTATGTTCTTCTTGACAAACACCTTTATTTTACACTTAAAACATAATATATATTATCATAAAATAGCGTAAAAGAAACTTAGAAAGGGCTTATTTCATATTCTTAGTAATGATAAACAATACATAAATGTATTCTTATATATTGGTATAGGGGTATAGTAACAAGATCATTTCATTAGAAGACAATACATTTCATATCAAAGATCGTAAAGATGTGTCTTTCCAAAAATCATGGTATATGAAAAACATGAATCATATAGATAACGAAAGTAATACAAGAAATCATATGACTGGATTAAAACGTGAAATTGTGTAAAACACATTAGAATATAAAATGGTGAGATAAACTTCCATTACCGTGTGCCTTGACATTCATCGTACTCATAAAAATATCCTTTTGAATAAAAATAATAATATTATAAATATTTAAATAACCATATAATTATATCAAATACCATATATGGTTTGATTTTTACTTTATATTACCTTGTTGATAACAATTCAATGTTATGGTTTTACTTTGGTCAATATCATATTAGTTATTCTCATGTATCTTAATTTGTTATATAATTTGTCCCTATAAATATATAATTATTTTCAAAATATACAAAATAATATAAATATAGATGATATTCTGTATATGTGTATTATATTAATCCATAGAATTTTAAATTATAAAATGTAATACACCGTTCATGGAGATGGTAGGTCGAATGTAGATATGAACATTGTTTACGTTTTTTATCATATTGAATAAAATTGAGTAAATGAAATACATATACATATATATATATTTATACCTTTAATAATATTATATCATATGTATCATATAATTTCACAAAATCCATCCTTAATACATTCTATATTGTGTGTGAATGAATCACAATGTTTATATGGGGCAGTATGCCACACTTCCTAAAAAAATCATCTTTTAAAAAATAAAAATAGAAATTGTTTAAGTTATAAAATAATCACATAAGGTTAAATACATAAAAAATATATTATATATCATATATAAATTGTGTTTCCTTAATATATTCCAATATGACAAGAGGTAAAGGAAAAATGAACAATCATCATTTCGTGAGGTCGTAGTTCTCCGTATACATAAATATTTTGTTCATTACCCAATAGATAGAAGTGCGTGTATATTTAGGTATAAAATATATCATAAAAATTATAGTATATTTCTTATAATGGGGTTTTTATAAAATAATGTAATTATAATTTTTGAGTGTATGGTGGATGGAAATTAAATAAAATAACTTCTAGAAGAATGTTAAGTATTATTCAAGTAAATTCGTTTGGTTTTCACCAAATAAACTATTTATATTGGATTATTCCCTAGGGGAGGCATCTCAATTGGAGGATGTATTTTTCCAAGCTATTTTGTTAGATCTAGGTTGAGGAAAAGTTTTTTTATAGGTGATAGGATTGGGGAGATGTGGTGGCATTTTATAGCGGAGGGAAGGGACTCACATGGTATTTTTGAAAACATGTTTTTTCCACCCACAATGTTACAAAAAAATGTCATAAAATTTCAAAATAATAAAAAATAATAAAAGATTAATTTCTAAATAATGACCATACAATGGTTTTTGGACAAGTGGATATGACACTTGGTCACATAAATTTATGGCTTAATCCCCTATTAATATTAATTTTACTATAATAATTGTAATTAATTTTGTTTAATTTTACTAATTATTTTTGTCATAAAACAAGTTGTCCATACAATAAATTATAAATTACGATGACTAAATATATTGAATCCATTTTGGAAAATTATAATTATATAAGAAGAATGAATAAAATTATATTTAATCCCACTAACATGATGACCCTGTTGTTTTCTAAAGTAAAAATGGTAAAAAGTTTGGTATGATTTTATATTCAATTTCAATACGAAATTGAATACAATGACCTAAATTGAATTAATATTTAAATAGTTGACATAATTAATCTTTAAAATACATTTAAAATATAATTTATCTTTATAAATAAATTACATGATATTATTTTTAGAAATAAACTTCATAATTTTTCTCTATTCTTCAAAAAATATAGTTTCTCCAAAAAATACCAAACATTCAAACAAAGATAACTTCAACATTATGAATTAGAAAATAAATTTTATTTTATGAAATTAATATAATAAATGTGTATAAAATTAATTTAAATATGTTTGATTGAAGGATATTAAAAAAAATTAATTTAAGAATATTTTTTTTAAACATAATTGGACATTAGAAAAAAAATTATTCATGATCAATACAATATTATTATATAAAACCAATTTAAAAAAAGTTAAATTTTAATATTAGTATTAATTTCATTAATATTAAAATCATGGTTATAATTATCTTGTTTAAATATTTATAAAAATAAAATTATGTTTCTTATAAATTCCATGTTGTGTATAACATGCGCCTAGCCAGTGATGCCGATATCATATAGCGAGGAAGGGGTTCATATAACGTATACTGATTTGGTTTCATTTGATGAAATTTTGACATATTTCAATGAATTAATTCAACCAAATGTAATTAATTCAATAAAAATATACACAAATTCTCTTGGTTTTACATTATACACCCCTTAAAAACATCCATACAAATTATTCATTTTGGCTAAAAATGGGGATACTTTTGATTCATCATATCCTCAAGTTATCAAATAAATTCCTCTAACTAGTGATTTCTCCAAAAAAATCCTTTACCAAGTGAGTGGTCTTCTTTCATAGAACGTTCTCTATACAATCAACAATTGCAAGTGGTTATTCCTCATACTAATGTTTTTACTCATTTGGTTCCATCTAACAGTTAAATACATATAATGGGTTAAGTATGTACTACCTTAAGAGAGATATTAGGAACACAATATGGACTTGAGAGACATTTCGACGATGTTACATGTTATATTCTACCATCTCACTATGATCAAGAATTTCAAATATACTAATGTACCTAGGGAATAGTTTCCCATTCTTTGAGAATATCATAACATTCATACAATGTGATATTCATAAAAAACTATTATCCAACTAAAAATTAAAGCTAACACCATTAGTTATCTGCATTACATTTCTGATGATGTCAAAATTTATTTGATATGATACTAAATGTTTCTAAATGTCTTGATCATTTCATTAGAGATCTCAGGCCCAAATAGCTTTCATTCTCCAACCTCATCCCATCACATTTTAGATCTATATTTCATCCCATAGAGAACTTCATAAGATTTCATATATATAATTAATTAAAATATATTTTACTAAGAAAATTTAACAAGATTAACATTTTTATCCCAACCACATTTGAAATCCATTGAATACGATTTCAATAAATCCTCTTGCATTTGAATTGATCTTTTATAATGACGATCATTCAATGGATGATAACCATTGTTGAAACTAAATTGCATATGATGTACTTTATCAAGAATTCTCTAGATCATAGAGGAAAACCATTTCTCCCAATTTGATATAATGAGGTTTGGAACTCCATGAAAGCATAGAACATCCCTAATTTATATCATAGAATGTTGATCCCGATAGAAGTCTTTTCTATTATAGGTGAATTTCATTGAAATTGTAAGATGATCATCTACCACCCATATATCATTAAACCCTTTATACTTTTTTGGTATTACAAATAATTTATCCATAGTGATGTTCGTTCGTTTCCATTATGGTATGGGTAATGGATGTAACAAACCCTTTAACTTTTTTCCATACATCTATGACTTTTTGAAATACCATGCACTATGATTCAAACTCTTCAGTACCTCTCTTCAATCCTTCCCACTAGAATAATTATTTAATTTACCTATACATCTTCTTATTTCCATTATGAATATATAATGATGAACAATATACTACCACTAATATTCCTTTATTTTAAAATGGTATGGAAGGAACACATACATGTTTCCTAAACCATATAATTCAGAGTAGATAATTTTTAAACTCATAAAATTTTTAAAGATTCTTTTTACATCCCTGAATCAACTTTCTACACCTCCATAATATTTACCATTATAAATGGATGAACATTCATTTGAGAATGATAAAAAATTTATCCTTCCATTACGATTTACATCTCCATCCTTTTAAAATACATTGATATTTTATATTTTGTGATCCTTATCATGGATAAGCTAGCACAATCCTTTCAAGTCAAATCATTGTCCACCTTGTTCGCTTACCCAGGGTGGTAATGTATTGATAAGTCATAGTCCTTTATAAAATATAAGATCCTTCTCTAGTACATGTGGAAATATATATTTCATACTTTTATAATCAGTATATTTGTCACTATTCTCTCCTTAATGATATTTCTTCAATATATTTATGACAACCAATTATCTGGGTCTCCACTCTCCTCTACACTAGGATTTCTTCCCAGCATCTTCGCCACCTCTCCCCACCTCACCCCCTCACGGTGAAGTTCCTTATCTAGAACTCCTCCTCATGTGTTCTTCTTTTTCCCATTCTATCATCTTAGCCACTTTTTCTCTCTCTCAGCAACCAACGTTTCTCTTCCCATTACCATTAGCTTCTCTGTATTTCATTTCCTTTGGTAATTTTTTCCCCTTTCTCTCTAGTGAAATCACTTTGGTCTTACTCAAAAAGATGATTCCCTCTTCGGTCTTCCAATAATCTATTACATATTCTTTGGTATCCCTCAAATCAAAGAAATCTTCATCAACCTTCTTGGTATCGATGATATCTTCTAAGGGGTTTTCCTCACCTATACATTGATCATCCCTGATTTTTATGCCACATTGATGATGCCTTTGTTCAAAGCCCTCAATCAGTTGAACCATTTATCTAACTCGATGTTCCACTACTCTTATCATGGTGAGATCTATAGTGGGGACTACAACTGGGTTTTGGGATGTGGGGTTCAATGACCATCAATGTTTCATGTGTGATCTTTACAACCTTTGATTTGGTTTCTAAATTTTATTCCCCATTTTATCAGCGAAGGATTATATGAATCATCTCAGTGGTTGATATATATGATTCTAGTTCAATGGTTTTCCTATTTGTGGTTTAGGTTTGGTATTGATGCCAATGATGGGTTTCTTCTTAGCTGCGATGTTGATGACTACTCCTTGATAATGATAGTCATTGATGGCTTCTTTCATCGGCGATTCTATTGGTTCTCTATGGCGACAATATCAATTTTCTTAGAGGCCATGGTTGTTTGTGGTGGTAATCCAGTATGATGGATTTGGTATCTGTGTGAGAGTATCCAGGTGAGAGTGAAACGGGTGTGATGATGTTTTAAAAATTGGTGATTTTAAAATATTGAAATTATTCTTTCAGTGGTGGAATTTTTAGTCTAGAAGAGAATTTCAGGTTGGAATCACTGTAATTTTGAAACAAGATACTTTGGAATGTCAAGGAGTGGTGAATGGTAGTGTGTTTTAGTTTGAAATTTATCTTTATAATGGTTCTTTTACGAGGTTGTGTCTAGATACTGAAGGAATGGAGTTATTGGTTCACACATACCCTTAATGTGGATTTCCAATAAAATTAAAAGATTTATTTATGTGTAAAGATAATTCTTCAATAACTTAAATAAAAAATTAAAATACTAACTAAAAATCATGATTTGGGTAGTTTTCATCATTAAACATCAACTATTTTGAGGCATAAGATGTAATAATTTAAATCTCCATAAGAACACATACCTATCCATTATTGGATTTATAACTATTGATTAAACACCATTATTCAATATAAGGTAATATAAGCGTAGGTGCAATGACTAACCTTTTCGTATGTTCCTTGAAAGTTGTCTAACATTCATGTTCCAAAAGGAAATTATCACCCTTTCGAGATAACTTGGTAAGAGGATTAGATAGCTATGAAAAATTCTCCACAAACATTTGATAACATCCCATTAAAACAAGAATTATATTGATCTCAATAATTTCAGTTTTTCTAAAAAATTATTCAATATCCCATGTCTCTGGTAGATCTATGGATATGCCATCTCCTCATATTATATTACACAAAAATGAACCCTTTTGTTACCATAATTGACACTTTGTAATTAATTCTAAGTTTTTTTCTATCTTTATAGTCTTTATTACATTTACCATGTGTTCTTTAGGATTTTCATTTACATTTTAATAGATTATAATACCATCAATAAGGACTACCACAAACTGATATAGGTGATATTTAATGACATTATTTATCATACCCATGATGATAGCAGAGGCATTAGTAAAACCTAAAAGAATCACTATATATTCATAGTTTTCATATTTTTTAGGCAATGATTTCATGGTAATATCATCCACCATAAAACATAATTTATGATATCCCAAATTATGATCAATCTTGGAAATTTATCGATCTTCATTCAGTTGATCAAAAAAGTCATCAATATGATGGAGATGATACGTTTTCTTCATTGTGATTTATGTAAATCCCATTAATCAACATAGAGTCATATTGATCCATATTTATTTTTCAAAAAATGAATCGATACACATAAAGGAATCACACGTGGTAAAATTAGTCCCATATAAATGTTTTCTAAGTGTTTTACTTCAATCCCTACAACTCAATTGGGGCCATTATATAAGGAGTCTTTGAAATGTGTGTGGAAACACGTATGAGTTCTTTTGAAGAATGGACTTCATGATTTTATAGAAGATTAGGAATATCTTATGGGAATAAATCAAAAAATTCCAAAACAATAGCCATATAATCATTATCAATTTTCACCCCACCCATTTTGGATATATATACATATTGAATAAGAATTAAAACCCATACCCCAAATGTAATCATTATAGAAAATACAATATTATAATCACATTGATTTATGATGAATGAAGATAATGAAATATTGAACATTACTTGACTTCCTCAATAATTGATGTGGAATTTATATTGAAAAATACAATCCATGCCTACGATGACATAATATTTAACCGATGGAAGAATGGAAGGATTTTATGAAAGAACATTCCCATTAACACTAATTAGGGGAGAATTATATACATGGGATGAAATCATCACACCATTATGTGTTTTCACTACTAATTACACATATAGTCATTTTTGTGGAATCGTTAAACCCATATAAAATTTATTATATATGAAATATTAGGTTTCTAGAGAATAAAATAAGATATTATTTATTTTAGATTGGATGTTAAGTGAACCCTTAACCACTTTGTTATCCAAATATTCATCATAAATCCACATTAAATATTTTTCCCCTTTTTCCCTTGGAACCATAGTTTTCTAAAATCATTGATCATAACATGAAATTGGGTTTGGGTAGTGGTTAGCATAATTCCCATTATCCTTAAAATTGTAGCACATAATCTTGGGAGTTGTATTATTTGTTTATTTCTCTTTATTTGCACAATTAGTTAACTACATCCCATCTCTTCGGTAATCAAATTCCAGATCACCATCCCTTCCATTTATTTAAAAAAAATTATTAAACCCCTTAAGGAAATACCCTCTACGCATCATCCCAAACATAGATCATAAAAAAATATCACATTATTCCAATTCATGGTTTTTATTTTTTCCATTAATTTCTATATTCATTTTATTTTATAAACCATGAGATTGATCCGTGAGTCCCAAAATAATTTCCACCATTATTTCACAACACACAATATTTTCAAAGTTAATAATCTCTATTTTGGAAAATTATTTTTGGATACATGGAATTAATCCAACCAAGAATCTATGAATATTAATTTTGAGTTGGATTAAAATTCCTTATGCATACTTCAAAAGCCTTGTGATGTTATCGTCATAATTAGAAATAGATTCATCATCCATTAACTTCAACTGAATGAACTTGTTCTCTATTTTGGAATAAATAATCCAAGAAAAATCATATCAATAATAAGGTATTGATTCATATGAATACATGGATTCAATATTATATTGGTTCCTCTTATTCATGAATAGAATCCACTACTGGTCATCATTGCATTCTAACTGATAAATAAAAAAATGACTTTTTTATGATTCTAACACTAGATAATAGTGAATATATTTTTAGTAGTATTTATCTATTATTCATAAAAAAGTGGATAAAAATACCCATTGAATTAATGTAAATGTTTCCTCATGAAGGAATCAACAGAATGCGTTTCTATCCTTTTATCATATTAATGTCAAACATGATCCAAATAATGAATGATTTTGGTGAGTATTGTAGTTATATAATGAATTCCTACTATCATAGAATTTGGTTTCTCAGGAGGAGAATAGTTTCATTATCTATTAAAATCACCATTAATGTTGTTCCATTTGGATCCATCCATTTAAAAAAATAAAAATCATAGTGTAAGAAAAAGTTATCAAAATAAGGAACAACATAATCATGAAAAAGAACTTATTTTATGCCTAAATAATGTCATGTTTTATAATATATAACACCATAGGTTTATCCTAGTTATTCATAACCAAATAATATTTAAATGATTCATGATGGTTCATGATGATTTTTGTGAATTTATAAAAAATAAACCCTGAGAGTGCCAACATGGTGTGCATTAAGACTTATTGTACATTACCAGATTACCCAGAGTCAATCCTCATACATATTTTCAGGGTTGTTACCTTTATGTATATATATATGCTAGTGCCACATAATCTTGTAATATGAATACATGGATGTATTTACCTAAATCAATTTATTATATCATTTACTAATGTTCTAGTATATTTTTCTATACTTTTTATTATCATTAGAATAATACCTAGACATGTTCTTAGACTTCTTACAACGGTTTTCTCATCCTACCTCTCAAAAAATAAATAAAAAAACACTTTTATAAAATCTATAGAGACCCTCTAGTTTCATACATTAACATTAAATAAAATTTTTATAATTCTATAAATTATATACAAATATATTCCAAATGAATGTATTTGTCTATTGCATTTGGAAACATGGAAACATAAAAAAATGATACATAAGTGAGCTACATTTCCTCCCACTAGCTTCATCTTGAATATCAAATTTCATAGACACATTAAACATAATGAATATCGTCATACCATGGGGATAAGGAAACATAAAAATGGGTGATCATGGATTCTTAGTAAAGATAAACAAGGAAGGAATATAATCCTACACATGATTATAGTGTTACATGAATGTGATAATAACATCTGAAGATCATACCCTACATATCAAAGATCATAAAAATGAATCATTTCATAAATCACAGATGTTCATTGTATATTAATAATTTGATTATAATTATTAAAATACATGATAACTTAACATTTGAATAAAAAATTTATATTGGAAAACACATTAGTATAAAATATGATTTCCATATCAGTCGAGGCATCACATCCAAATCCATTTTAGTAGTATGGGTTTAATCCCAATACCATATTGGGTGACATTGTTCACTCCCGTGGCGATATTAGAAGAATGAGATCACTCCTCATACCATCTTTGTTGTCATGGTTCACTCCCATGACCATATTTCTAGTCAAATATCACTCCCAAGACAAACTTAATATATCTCACAATATATGAATCTTTACTAAATTTATTAGAGAGTGATAAATTTCCCACCCATATCTTAATGAAATCATGAATAAATGTGGAAAAAAAATTAAAAAAAATCATATCATAACCCATGTAATGAAATGGGTATCATAAACATCTAATCATATCATAACCAGTTTAATAATATATAGTTTTCCTAATCATTTCATCAAAATACTAACATTTTAAAACAAGAGGGTTTAAAAATCATATAACCTATGAAATAGATACGAGCATCATAAAAATAATTTCATCAATACATAAACCATTTTAAGAAATATTAATAATTAAAACATTTAATAATTTCCCATTAAATTTTTTACTAACACCAATGGATTTTATATTTTACTGGAAATTATTTTGATAAATATTTTAAAATTATTTCATGATGAAATTAACCTCTCTTCTGTTAATTATTCGTTTGAAAACATAAATCCGTTTAAAAATATTTTTAATAGATATTAAAAATTATAAATGAATAATTAAAAACTATAAATAAATTAAAACCTTTTTTCCTTAAAAAATATTTTAAAAAACTTTTGAAAACATGGATTGTTAAATAATGTGTATTATTAACCTACGAAATAAATGATGTC
Organism: Viscum album; assembly: GCA_963277665.1. Taxonomy (NCBI): domain Eukaryota; kingdom Viridiplantae; phylum Streptophyta; class Magnoliopsida; order Santalales; family Viscaceae; genus Viscum; species Viscum album. The sequence goes on from OY728158.1 coordinate 215,651,234, forward strand.
ATATTTTTATGAATAAAAATTTCTTAATCATCTGAATAACCAAAGAGTAAAACATGGTAATAATACCTGGAAATAACTTCAATAAATAGATTATAAGAAATCTAATGATTCTTCTTGAGATATGGATGATAATATTTCCTTGGATGCATAATAATAAATAATCATGATGGGCGATGAGATTGTTTCAATAAACAATTTCTACATTGTAATTTGTGATAATACTCTCTGTGTATGATAATTAAATTAAATAATTCTTATAACATCATAAGAAGAACGAGATTCATGATATAATAGTTTGAATTCATTTATATAAAACTAAAATTATAATTTTTTTTCATAACAAAACATGTGTCTCAAAGAAGGAATGTTGAAACAAAACTGTCTTACTGATTTGGTAACTATTGAAATACAAACCCCATGAAGGACAGATCATAGAATGTATATTTAAATAACCAGAAATATAAAAATGAAAATCATACAATAAATTAATAGGATATATATACAAAACTAAAAATAAAAGAGTGGTTCATAAGTCATGTATCTCATAGCGAAAAAAAGGTGAGATGGAATTCCCTTACCTTGGGTATGGACTTCTGTTGTTCACAAAAAAACAATTCATGTATTATAAATATAATTTTATTATACATCATTAAATTTACCATATTTTTAAATATAATACCATATATGGATTTATAATTACTTTATATTACCCTCTTGTTAATAATTCTATGTTAAGGTTTAACATCATGTAATATGCACATTATTCTTCGAATGTGTCTTAATTTGTTATATCCTAGGTATATATATATATTAAATGATTTACAGAATTGAAAAATGATTTAAATATTATTTATATTCATTTTATTTTTAGTATATTAGTTAATATAATATAAAATTATAAAATGAATTACACCATTCATTGAGATGGTAAGTCGTACATAAGCATGAATGCTATTTCTGGTTTATTATCGTATTCAATGAAAGAGAGTAAATGAAAAATATTAATATATATATATATATATGTATATATATATTTCATCTGTTATAATTATTATATAATATATATAATATAACTTCACTAACTCCATCCTTAATACATTCAATGTAGTGTTTGAATTAATCACATCACTTTAAGGGTGTAGTAGTCAACACATCCTTAAACGAAATTATCAAATTTATAGAAAATTGAAATTATAATGGTATATGTTATAAAATATTATAGAAACATAAATAAAAAAATAATATAAAAAAATATATCATATATAAATATCATGTTAATCATTATTTCTACTATGATAGGTGATAAGGGGAAAAATGAACCATCATCATTTTGTGAGGTAGGAGATCTCCGTACACAAAAATAGAATGTTTGTTACCCATTAGATTGATGTGTTTGTAATTATTGATTAAACAATAGAAATAAACATATTGTTTTATTGAGGGTAATATTTTTTTTCGAGTAATTGTTGAATAAAAAGTGTGTTGTGGGTAGAGAATTACAATTAATAAAATGAACTCGAGGAAGAATGTCACCTCATATTCGGGTTAATCCTTTTGATTTTCACCCAAGGGATTCCTTGGATTACTTTAATCATAAGTTAAGGCTAATAAGATGAGGGGAGGGATTTTTAAGATCTCTTTTGAGTGAAACATAGTCTATAAAATTTTTCGAGAGTTGTTTGTGGATCAGGGAGTGTTGCTGTGCTTTTATAAGGGAGGGAAATTACTCACTTTGTATTTTTGGATACAAGTTGGGTTCACTAATGTTTTAATTCCAAAAAAAGTCATCAAATGTAGAGAAAAACTCAATTATGGAATATTAAGTCCATTTAATTTCCATAAATGGAGTTCTGGACATGTGGCATAGATATTTGAGCCTATAAGCTTATGGTTTATTCACTAATTAGGCTTAATTTTACCATAATCGTTGTAATTAATTTTAATTAAATTCACTAATATTTTTGGTAAAATCTATTTTTACCATATTATAAATTAGAATATATGATGAAAAAAATTTATTCTAGATTTTAAAATTCAAATCATTTAATTGGAAAATTTTATTTAAATTTATTCCCATTGACAGGATGACACTCCATAGGGTTTTAAGTAAAAATGATCAAAAGATTGTTATGGTTTTATATCCGATTTCAACATGAATGGGATATAATGACCAAAATAGGATGAATTTATAAAAAAATTATAATAAATATTTATAAAAATTACTAACATAATTTATCCTTATATATAATTTATATAAAAAATGATATTTCAAATAAAATTAAGTATTATTCACTATTCAACAAAACATGATGGTTTCCAAAAAAAATTCAAAAATTTACCCAAATATAATTTATAATTTATAATTTATAAATATATAAATAAAGGTTTTTTATCATATCAAATTTCCAAATGTATTTGAAATTATTTTTATTATTTTTCATAGAATGACACTATAAGTAATTCATTTGTGATGAATGTACTTTTAAACAAATAAGGACTTTACAAAAAAATCATATCATTCTTTATCAATATTTTTATGTTATACAAAACAATTATAAAAATTATTTTAAAAGTAATTATTACTATTTATATGACTATATTTAATAGATTTGTTATTATTATATTGATAAAAAATATAACAATAAAATGATGTATTCTAGAAATTCAGTGTAATCTATAACATCCATCAGGTCTATCTTGTTTCTAACGTACTCTATGTCAGTGTTTCATGTAACATATGGTGATTCATTACTATGTGAAAGTAATTTTTTAATTAGTGAAATTAAATACAATAATGGATATTAATTCATTATCCAAAGCAGGTCCATAAATACTCATAGTGTAATATGATGGCTATGATTTGTAAATTTTTAAAAAAAGTCATATTCAATGAATATATATTTTAGTGGTCTTGGTGTGGGAATACTGGTTTAAATTTTAAAATAATATATATATTTTAAAAAAAATATTCATTATGATTAACAACTGTTGGATTCTATTCTACACAAAAAAATCATTAGGTGTAGTAGTCATCCATGATCATCCCAACTACCTCCTCTGGCCTCCAAATTTATTTGTTAATAATAATTTTATACACTAAATGAAATTGAAATTGAATTAAATATTTATGAGGATGAAATGATTATTTAATATTCAATCAATCATTATTTAATTATTATATCATACTACATGAATATATAATGTGATTCCATCTGATTTCACACATAAATAAAAACAATGTTTTATTAGTGTTTTATTACACCTATAAAAATGAATAGAATAAATTGATAATTGTTATGGATGGGATTTAAATGGGGTTAAAAATAGATTCATGATAACAAGTTTTTTATGGGATTACCTTAGGTGAATCAAGGATGTAAAGTTCCTAAAAATTTCTAGATGAGGTTAATGTGATATAGAAATTACCACAATGTAATTGGATAAGAAACCTCATACGTTCTTTTTCTATAGTAATGGGTTTTTTGTGTGTGACTGATGATGGAGAAATAAAAAATTTCAATATAGTGCGAATACCCCCAATGATACACCAATGTGGTTTTAAATTAAAAATTATTCTATTTCACCCAACCTATTAGATGGTTGGTGTCTACCATTTTTTTCTCCGTAAATTCTATCTAATAGATCCGATATACTAACCATAGTATAGTTAACTTCCTAAAATATATTATTAATTTGTATCTACCATTGTAAAAATAAAATTTTCCTTACTAAATGTCTTAAATAAATTGTTTCAATTACAAAATATACTGTTTTGTAAAATGGTATGTATTATCCTCAGATATTAATTATTATTTCCTGGTTATATGTATTGTGTTGAGTATCGTATAATACCTAAAATAATTGAATAAACTACAAACCATGAATCATTATATAAATTTAATTATTTAATTTGAATTTTTTAGAATTTAAACTCAAACGAATATGTAGTTTTAAGTATATTTTTAAATGAATTATTTTTAATGAATTTTGATTTTGAATTTAAATAAATTACCTTCATTTTTAGATTAATTATTGCAATGTTCATATAATAAAAAAATTTATGTTTTTTTCTCAATCAATATTTTTGTGAAAAGTTAATAAACAATATTATAATAAAATAAAACTTTTTTAAATAAAATAATGGAATGAAATATTAAATTATTTTTTAAAAAAAATTTATAATTAATAGGTATTTAAAAGTAATATGTTGATTTTATAAATCTCATGCATGTAATTTCTGAAACACGTGTAATAATTCACTATAAAAATGATTTTTACCTGATCATACTAAAAATTAAAAATTATCATTTTCAAAAAACTAATTATAACCAAATATATTACATTTATTTAACACGAAAATTTTATCTGGAATTTTTATTCGTATTTTTAAGAATAATGAAAAAATTAGAAATATTATTTGTAATTAACAAGATATAAGTTTGACATCTATTCACATTTTATTTAAAATATAATTAATATTAAATTTAATTAAATAAAAATATAATATATCTATTAGGAATAAATTATTTTTCTAAATCTATATATATCAACATTTAAACTCTTTCAATTTGTAATAAATACACACTAACACTAAAAACCACATAGATGTTAAAGGTTTTTTTTCTTGAGGAAAGGTTTTTTTATAATTTAAATATTATATTAAAATAATATTTTACCAAACATATCAATTTTCTTGTATTTAATTGATATCAAATTTTGTGTGAAAAAATCAAAATTTATTTATATGGGTTACCATATGATTTTAAATAAAATATATGAGACATAGAAAAAACTAGTTTCCAATATTAAACTCAAATTGTGAAAATTAGAAAACTTATTGTAAAAGACCTAGAACGCGATTAAAATATTCGGGGAAATTCAAAGATAAGTATTATAAAAAATAATTCTATACCAACAAGAAATTATAATGTATTTTTTTGTTGTATAGACCTTGTAATACTATAGTGATGTCAAGGAATGCTAAAGTGAATTACCAAGACAACATGTTTTCACTTACAAAATACGATCAATTCTAGCCTCCATGGTTTATCTTTTCATAAGAATTTCCACTAAAATAAAAATCCAAATATCATTGAATATTTTAATTTATAAATTCTATGGCCCATGATCATTATAATTTAACTTATGTCATACACTTCTATAGAAATTTCATAGAGAATATCGATTCTGTAGTTTAAGTATAATCATTTTTGTATCATTTAGTCTTTTATTTTTCTATTTCAAAACAATGTTATATTTAAAAATAAAAAGAAATAATTCTTATTATTATACTTATATTTTGTTATATTAATTATAAAATTATTTATTATGCTACATCAAATATGAAAATAAAAATCATCATAAGTTTGTGGTGCAGGCTACACCTCTATAAAGAGGCATTATCTATTTTTAAAAAATTACATATATGGATAATAAAAAGGGTTTAAAAGATGAATAAATATAATATATATAATATAATATTTATATTAAATATAAAATTTTACAGTTTATTCATTACGTCACATTCATTATGAAATGGAAACAGTAATCATCCATAATTGTGATCTATAACCTACACAAGAAATGGGTATATTTTATTACCACACATCATGGAAAAATTGAAAAATATATTTTATATATGTGTTTTATTTCAATAAAACAACTTAAATTATGAATATTATTTAAAATATTATAACATGATCTCTCATGGTCACTGTATATAGCCAGTAAGGAAAATGTTGATCAAAAAACCTCATGTAACATACATTGTTAAAAGAAATATAGTATAAACAAATAACCCTTACTAGTTAACAGGAATTTTAATATGAATTGATGTTTAATAGATTTATTCTATATGAATTTTATAATAATATATTTGTAATTCATGAATTTATTTTCATTCACAGAATGTATCTTGATCCTGAGGAAAATGACCATTTGCACCTCTTTCATGACATGTCTGTTATCTGTTGTCTTATTTTTATCATTTTATGAAATATCAATTTCATGTTACTATTATATATATCTGTTAATATATATATATATATATACATCACAAACATTTTGGGGATATACATGTTTTATTTCCCTTTATATTCAAGTATTTATATAATCACAGATAATGCGGACCTTCTTGTTTCTCTCCTCATGTAAAGAATAAACCAAGTAAAATAATTTCTTACCTTTTATATCTTTCCAAAAACTAAATTATTTTATATTGATACATCTTGGTTAAATTAATGGTTTGTAGATAACTATTGGATCTTTCCTACTTTAATAATGTATTTCACTTATTTCATTATGCTTCAACCATGTGGTGCATTTTTAGTTATTTATATATTATATTTTTCTAAGGTAAATATATATATGAAATAATTGATATATAGTTATATTTTATTTTTATAATATTTAAATGAAAATTATTTAATTCCATTTAATATTTGATATAATTTGGATTTATCCTTTGGTTATTCCTTGAATGGGTATTATGAAACATACCTCCAAATCCAAGGTTAAATCATGAATATAATTTTTGAATTGTATAATTTCATAATGTTGAACATTTATGTATCATTTAAATTTATTTGATGGGTATGAAAAAATTTATATAACTATAATGTACATTTGGTAACTATTTATATATCATAATAAGTTAGGTAATTGATTAGGGAGAGAACCTAATGCATCGTAGAACATTTTCCACATTATAATGAATGCATCAGGAGTGATAAATGAATTATGATTATGATATCATGTTTTATATAGTTTCAAAATATTTATTACCTTTTAATATCATTTAATCATTCAATTCCTCATTCCTATGATCATAAACTTTATGATATAATTTTATTCCACTTAACTCAAATTGTATTCGTGTTTCCACATTTATTCCATTAATTGGATTTTTAGGTCACCCTATTCCTTATGTATTTCCCCGTAATATCAATTTTCTTAAAATATCTATGTTGGTTTGGTTGAATTACTAGAGCAATAGATAATGATGGTGATTTTATTATTTGTTTGATATATTGAATGTATAATATTCCAAATACACTAGACCTCTTGATACTTTGATATTATTTTTTTGAAATATATGGTATGAATTTTTAAATATATTGTGGTTAATGATTTTTTATCAATAATTGTTATTCAGGAAAGCATATGTTATATATTTCCATTAAGATATGAAATCCTTACTAAAATCCCTATATATATGGACAAGGCATATGTGTATGGATTTTAGCATATAATTAATTTTTGATAAAGTGGAAAAATATGTGGTTTTCCTAGAAATACGTACATTTGTAGATAATAAAATTATATGTAGTTTTTTAGATCTATCTACTAGAAATAACATATGAAAATATGGTTTAACAAATCTGGACCATCATTTTAGTGTATTGTGAATGGGTCATTACTGTGCATCTAGTTTGACTATCTTGTTTGATATTCTTGGTTTAATTTACATTCTTATTAATGAAAATTGGGAAGGATTTGAACATATTAATTATTTAACATAATTGGGATAGAGAACCTAATTTGAATATGACCTTGGATTAAGTATCTTAAAAAATTTTGATTCAGAAGGTAGGTTTTTTGCATCATATGTGAATTACTTACATAATGATTATTGTATTTAAAATTTATAAATGTATTATTCAATTTATTCCCATTCCTATTTATCTAGTGTTTTTGAAATTTAATATACATTAACGTAAAAATGTTAACAAAATGAGTACTTTGAAATTGGTTGACTAACCTAATGAAATTTATAAAATGATAATAGTAGGTGAAGTAAACATCCTGAAATTATTGTGAATAATCACACATTTTATAAACAATAACATGAAGTTTTTATAGAATCCTATGAGAAATAATGTGTTTGTTGAGTCATTTTTAAAAGTACAACATCCAAAATTTAGTGAATCCAATTATCAAAATATATCTAAAAATAAATTATCTGAATTTATAAGATATACATTGTCCTTGAATGATTATAACAATATAATTTAATACTTTTATTTATTTCAATTATAGAGATTCTAATTAGTAGTGAAAGTTGATCATGAATACAAATTCCATGGATTATATAGAATCTGGGGAGTGGCATGAATTCATGAAGTTATTTATTAAATAATATTTACCTTTTGCACCATATTAAAATATAATGGGAGTTCATTATACTCAAATAAAAAATTCTGCCATTCTATCAGAACGTATTATGAAAACCTCACATGGATTTCATAATATTTTTTTTATCATTATATTTGAGTCTATTAAGATAATTTCAAATTCGATACATTTAAAAATATAAATAGGTTTTTTGATGTTACCTTAATGTTGAGATAGAAATGTGTTATTCAAAGTGGTTAAATGGGGCTATATAAATGAATACTATAATAGAATTTAACTCTACGGAATTACATGATAAAAATCATAGTGGAATGAAAATAAAACCTCAGCCAAATCAAAAAATAGGAAAAAGGTATTTTATAATTGTTCCCTAAGAGACCAAGAAATATTTAATTTTTGGAATGGATAGAAATAAACCCAATTCATGTTGATAGATAGGAAGAATCCCACAAATGTGATAAAATAAAAAATCCAAATCAATACTCAAATTTTTTTACTGTTTTAACATTAAGCAGTGTGAACACTACTCTAACCAATCCACCAAAAAAATTATTGTATACAATAACAAAAGACAACAACCCCATGGTTAACATAGAAAATATAGTGTTTTTTATTTCAAATTCACATATGGATAAATGTAATAGATTTGGTAAACATACCATTGTTAATAAAAAAATAAAAGTAATATCATACTGTATTTTGTTCAACACTCATTTTTATATCATATATGTTTAGTATAATTGTTCAAATGAAAAATTAAAAAGTTTGGTTTTCAAAAAAATCTAACAATGCATTGATTATTATATATTAATTATATATCTCTCCGTAATTTATTTTATTGTGAATAATTTACAAGTAATAAATATTCATAATACCTTTAGGTTAATTTTATTCTATTCTAGGGATGGATTTCCTGACTCTATATATATCCCACAACCACTTTTGGGAAAATTAGATGAACTTAAATATCCTGTATTACACTATCAAACTATTCCTTTCTATAGAGGATGAATATATTCTATGTAATAGAATTATGAAGAATTTTTATTGCTTACATATTGGAAATAATATAATTATTGATGAATTGAATGATAGAGGATGACCAATATTGAGGAAATCTTGATTTTAAGGGATAATACTAATGTTATTCCTAATGAATTTTTTAGTCTTCTACATTACAAAGTGGTTTGGTTCCCAATATCCCTTATACAAGGGTATCTAAAAATTTCCATGACTCAAATAGAATAATCCCTATCAAAATGGATTAGTTGAACAAGAAATTATAACAAAATAATTTCTTAGGTTTTATATTACTAAATGTTTTACCAGAGGGTGTAGTTGTACTCTTTTTGGATAAGTTGAATGAGTATATGTATCATTTTATATATTTTCTTAAATTAATCAAGATCATGATAAATAATAAGTATCATTTTACCTAGATTTATAACCTATTCAATATACTGTACAAAGCATAATACTTGAGAAATGAGTTCCTTTAGTTAGGATACAATAAATATATGGCAATGAATGACGATAATACCAAGATGACTATTGTAAAAGGTACATGCACAATGACTTCATAGTCACTGTATTAGGACACATGAATGATCCAACAATTTTAAAAATTTTATGTATAATGTTGTTAAAAATTACCTCATTATTATTTATAATTATTTATACGGGATATTTCAGTATAATCTTAATGAATGTTGTAATAAGAGGATAATTATATTATTGTATAAAAGACATTGAAGTGGTTGAACATAAGTGAAATGTATAATATATTTGAGTTTTTTATGGAGAATATAGAACTATTAAAGATTATTATCAAACATGAGGGGATAATTTTGGATCCTTTAGAGTCTATAGTGATTTATAATTAGAATATACCATTTATTATAATGTTTATATGTGGTTTCCTCTGATTTTCATCATACGATTGGATATATTTGTAAAACAAAATCTCAATTTTAAAACTACAAATGGAAAATACTCATAAGATAGAAATGTATATGCATATTGAATATTTTGAAGAGACACTCAGTGATATATATATATATATATATATATATATATGAGGCTATCTATTACACAATAATTCACCATTTTCATAAATGGTGACAGATTATTTACCTACTCTGATGCATCAAAATTGGTCTTGCGATTTGTACTCTTGTATGATAATAACATGAAATCCTATTACGCAAAAAGATTATAATGAGTGAATCGAATTTTGTGTCACAATATATTCATTTTTAAAAATTTATCTTCGTATTGATAAATTTGATGCATTTACTCATTGAATAGAAATGTGAAATATATACAAAACAACATAACATTAAATATATATTCACACCTACATAACTCAAAAAGCACCAATAGTGTTGGTCATTGATGATTAAAAACTATTATTTCTTAATCCAATTCCATCAAAGGAATGATTGTTTTATAATTATTTAAGTAAAAAGTATAATGAAAATATATATTTGATGAGTATTAATAAGGATCTGATCTTCAAGGTCATTTGAAGGATGGTTTTGTGAATTGTTAACAGTTTAGAATAAAAAATCATCTTTCAACCATAATTATTTGATAATAATTAAAAATATCAAAGGTGTAATATGGAAATATAAGAGAATGTGGGTGACATAATGATGGGAAAATCATATAAATTTGTGTTTGAGGATTAAAATGTTATGATATTTGAAAAATCAAATTATATTACATTGTCAATAAAGATAAAGTAAGTGTTAAGTTACGATCACTACTCATCCTTCTCTAATCAACCATAAATCATGATGTGTTATAGGTATATGAAAGAAAAGTATTACTGGGATAATATACTAAATAATACGATAGAATTCACATCATGATTACTAGTCAATACATATGTGAATGTTTATTGGAAGATAAAATAGTGATAGAGATAAAATTTCACTAGCCTATATTGAAATAAGAAAAAATATGTAAGGTTTTTGTCAAAGAAATTATGAATAAAATAATTGGGAATATACTATATGGGTTTTGGTGGTATATATTAAAAATACATCTCATTTAATTACATGTCAAGAGGATTTATCACTCAATCACATTGCAATTATATATATTGGATAAGAGGTTAGGTATTGTGGAACACCACTATCGATTGCATCTAATATAGATATGGGGATTACAACAATGTTCTCAAAGATTCATTCGAATGCTTTGAACAAGTAATTCAACATCAATATGACCTATCATCTCTATATTTGAGGATAATGTAAATATAATATCTATTAAATTAAATATTTATATTCAAATATTTCTCTATTTATTCCAATTGATATTGGGATAAACACCATCATCTAGTCATGTTATCAAACAATACTAGTTTCCACTAAATCATTTTAATAAAAATATATGAAACCAATTATGGGAATTGATTTATAATACCGATGTGATGGGATTATGATTGAGAAAGAATCATTCATGGACATTAGATGTTCAATTAAATCTTAAAAGTTATCAATACCACTCAGAATCATACAAAATTTAATGTAGTGTTGATAGTTGAGTTATAATGATATCTATCGATCCCACCTAAAATTTGAGGTTAGTGATAATGTGTCACTACATATATCTCTTCTAAATAGATTCATGGGATATTTTAATAAGGTAAATCTATGTCTAAGAAATAATGGCCCCTATGTGATTCATTAAAATTTTAAGCCAAAGAATATTGACAAGAACTCCGATAAACCAATCTAATATACATGATGTGTTTCATATGTCCTTATTATGGAAGAACAAACCAAATATCTTACATGACTTGAATTATGAGGTGATAAAATTAATGAATAATTTCTTGTATGGGGATAATATGATGAAGATCATGGACCACAATTAAAAATATCTACATAATAAAAAACTAGCATTTTTAATGGAAATTGATGAAATGATATATTTGAATTGGAATTGAGGAATTCTATGTTTTCTTTAAAAAAACTAAATTTATTTTATTATATTACTGTATAATAACATATTTTAATGAGGAAAACATTAATGGGATGAAGAACGTAAATACAAAATATATTATTAATTATTTTTTTTCTTAATTATCATGTAGTATGTATTATGTTATGTAAAATAAGACACCAATAATAAAACATAAATACATTAAAAAAATTTATTCAAGATTAATTTTATAATAATAAAACTACTCGAAATAGATATTTGAGACTAAATTTTTAATTCTCATATTTATAATTAATTTGGGATTAAAACATGAATAAGTGAAATTTAATTTTAGATTTATAATATCAATATCTTATGAATATATTTTTTTATGTTTTTTAAATAATATAATATTCTTATTTGAATAATAATAATACAAATATATTACAAAAAATTATTTTTTTTAAAAAAAAATAACTTCAATGATTAAAAACATTTTATATGAGAAAATAATTATTTTTTATTCTTCTAGAAAAACTTATTTGAAATTATAAATATCATGGTTATCATTATTCATACTAATAAAATATTTCATAATAAAACATATTTTTACATGATTTTAAATCAAATTAGAAATGAAAAATTTATAAATTTAATATTACCATATTTATTTATATTTCATTTCAATATTTTTATATTATATAACATTTTCATTTTAGTTTTGAGTAGTAAATATTGTAGTGTTATGACTATTGTTTACTACTATGATATGAGTAAAGAAATTGTTAAAAAACTTTAATTAATATGAATTATAATTAATTTAATAATTTAATTGAATTAATTTATTATATGAATAATATATTTCTTTTAGTCTCGTCTAAATAAATTCAAATGCATTAATTTTATAATAAATAAAAACTATGAAAAAAATATTTAATTATTAAAATACATTTTATTAAAAAGAAGTTATTTATATATTATTATTATTAATTTAGTAGTTAATTTCACATATTATAATATGAAAATGATTATATATTGATATTTTTTTCAAAACTAAAATGTAGGTAGTATGAGTGACCTTATATTTTAAAGTAAAATATTAAGTAAATAGTTAATAAACTAGTATCTAATGAAAAAATAAAATTGTTTATTTCTAAAAAATGGGGTAAATTATATTAAAAATAGTTAAAAACTGTGTAAATTGTAAAATATGAGGTTTTATCGACCATATAACACCCCAAAATAAATAATTATGATTTTGGGATCCATTAAAAAAATAATGTAGTTAAAACATGTATTGGTAAATCGAATTCCCAAATGATCCCTTATCAATATAATAAAGGAAGATCCCTTTCACTCCTACATGGTTACACATTACAATATAACTTTTTCATGATACTCTTCTAAAACTTCCACTCTTGGATTATCTTTTATCATCATTATGTTTGTGGATTTTTTTAAATTATTTATGGCCATCAATTCCAAGGATATCTCTAAGAGGATATCAAGTCTTCAATGTAAATCACTTTCTTTATAAATATTTAACCCAAATAATTCAATTAAAATAAATTATAACTCAAAAATTTATTAATATTATTATATTCCTGATAAAAAATGATATTTTATTTTATAATAAACATTATTTATTCATATCCATCTACTATGGAAAACAAATTTTTGGTAAGTCTGTTGGGTATACTACCACCTCCACCGAGCGACATCATCTTCATCTAGTAAAAAATACTAATGGCTGAAAAAAATGATGATATATTAGATAGAATATGATATATATATATATAATAATACAGTTTTTCTTTAATTTGAAATTACAATTTACCATGTTTTCCAATAATTCCTTATATACGAAAAACTTTATTAATCCGTTTATGAGAACTATCACATCCACAGGTACTGAAGATCAATTTTTTTCACCACCTAAAATTTTGGAATTTAAAAATAAAAAATGATATAAAAAAGAAAATGAATCTACTAATCTTAGGAATAATATGAATCCATTTTTCAATTATTTTTTACATTGTAATTATTTTTTATTTGATATGAATAATTTAACAAAAATTCTCATGTAACTGGTCCATAAAAGCAGAAAGTTATTATAAATAAATAATATATAATATTTAAATGATCATTGAATATTAAATACATTTGAATAAGGTAATTATGTAATAAATTAATAAACATTTTTTTTATAATGCGTGGTAAGTACATTAATAGAATTAAAATGAAACATGAGGTAAGGGTTCATCTATACATCCATCATTACCTATCTATAAAATTCTCTCTTTAAATTTATCCCATTTATGTAATATTTATTTCATGTACCTATTATATTTTCTATATATTCCTATTTAATATATAACTAGTTGTACATGACATTATGTTTTGGTGTTAAACACATCTTTTTTCATTTCAAAATTAATAATTTTATATAAGCCCAATTAAAAAATAATTTTTTTATTTATGGACACATATAGAAAATCACCCATATAAAATTTATAAAACCTTGAATAGACTTTGAAAATAACATTTTAATAGATAAGACTATTGATTCATGTTATTTTTTTGGAAAATTATATTGTATTTTAATTTTGAAATATGTTATTTAGTTTTTTCAAAAAGATGCTCCCATGTGATATGTTTTTACTAATTATTATTATGTATATTGGGAGAACCATTCTTTTAAGGAATAATTATTCCAATAAATATAATGTTTTTGGAGTCATTCATTACATGAAACACAGTGTTATCTTCTGTTACTCAAACATTGATTTTTAAAAAGATAATGTTATATTATTAATATAATTATTTAAATAACTCCATTATACAGTAGCCAATAGAAACAAAGATATGTATTGTAATAGAAAATTTTATATAATAATAATAATAATAATAGATTCTAAAAAATGAAGTATATTTTTAATAAAATTAAATAATTTTCTGTAACATCATTATAGTTTTCGAAAATAATAGTTTCTCAAAAATATAATTTTTTTTTATTTTTATGAACAAAAATACAAGTTAACTTTTAAAATTTTAATAAGTTAATCTTATAGAAATATTTATTTATGATAATACCATGTCATTATTATTGAAAACAATAATATATGACTAATGAATATAATATTTTAAAATAATCTAAATACATATATAATGTATATATATGATAATTATATGTCAGATAAAATTATACATATAATGAAATAATTTTCAAATTAAGTGGACTAAATATATATAATCAAACTATATTTGGAAAACAAAACCATTATTATCTGAAATGCGACATTACCATGGAATTAATAATAAAAATGTTATAAAATGTCATTATAAAATGTATTTATAATTATATAAATAATTATTATTCATTAATATATATATAATAAAATTATATTTAGTATACATGATGTTTTAGCATTTGTGAAGGAATTCAATACTTATGGTCATTGATTTTTGTCTTTATTTTCTTTCTTTGGGAGTTACATTATTTAATACACCTATATATATTCTTGAGGAGCTTATATTTCCCCGTTGAAATGTAATATCTTATATTTAATAATACTCATATTATATTGAGTTCCATTTTATTTTATATAATTATGTCTATTACTATTCAGAGATCCAAATGTTGTAATGATTTAATTATATATTCTCATCGTTTATCATTATTGTTTTTTTATGTGTCTAAAAATAAAATATTATGATCTATATATAAATAAACACATGATTGTTATTGTAATATTTTAATTCATGATATATTAATGTTATAGTAAAATTTTACCACTCTTTGGAAATTTAAATAAATGAATAATTGTTTTATAAAATTTGAACATATTTATCTCTATGTTTGGAAATCTTCTTTCATCCAGAAATATGTTTTCAACAGAAAAAATAGATTTTTTATTATCCTCGTATGATTTATAAGAATTTGTAATTTCTATAACCCAGTTATTCAGAGTCAGTGCATCATTACATAACATTTTCATGATCACAAGGGATCAAATCTTGAAAGACCAATTAGTTTAGTTTCCTTGGAAGTACTAGAAAGATACATCAATTTTACATAACATTATAAAATGAAAAACATCAACAACATTGTACCCTTTGAACACATTAATATTCCATAAACTATCCCTAATGGTCTGTAATAATATATGTCTTCGCATCTTGGAAAAAATAAAACATAGAATGGGGTGTGCTCAGGTTCTTAGTAAGGATAACAATATAGTGAAAACAGTCATAAATAAGTATAAACATTTAAGAAACATTATAAGACTAAAACAAAAGACTTTTAAAGTTAAAAATTAGAATATTATGGAAAATATAATCAAATAATTACATTTGATTTTTCACATGGATATTCTACATGTCAAATAATTATATGTAATATCAATATCCAATTTCATAATGATGGAATGCATAATGCCAGACTTCATAACCACATAGTGAAGGCATCGTTCCCAGAATACTAATATGATTTTTAAGGCCTTATTCAATGTCATTACATTGTCTCATTAGACCTATTGATGCGTCGAGGATTAATAGAGGGATCCACCCATCACTTACTATGTTCAATGAATGATTCATATAAAAATATTGAAATCAAAAATAAAAAATCGTATTAAAACTAGCATACACAATGTTAATAATTTAACTATAAAACATGAATGGTGAAAAATAAAAAATCCATAGTCATTCATATCAGAAAGGCTTTAACACAATATGGAATATTGAATTATAATAAATAAACATCAATCAAGGGTAAAATCAATCAAAGGATGTTGACATAGATGTAATCAAATCTATTTGAGATAAATATTTCGTTCAATTTTAAAATAATTTAAAAGTTACATAATTATAAAAGATAACATTTATTTTTATAATATTATTATAAACATAAAAGGGAATCTTAGAAGGTGTTATAATGGCAGAAAATATTCTCACCCGCTGAATAAGTTATAAAAACATCCTTACCATAATTTTGTCGAAAAGGAATTAAAGTACCTTTTTTGGAAAGAGAAATAAATATACCATTATTAAAATTTTATAATAGTAAAAAAATTTATAAATAACATTTAACCATAGTCTATTAAATAGTAAAAATGTTTTGAAAAATATTTTTAAGAAACATGGATGTGAATTATTAAGATGTCCCTGTAGATACTCATGTATAAACAACCTCGAATAATGAAGAAATTATAGAATTTACCCTTACCATATACTTTTCATTAGATGAGGGTAAGTTAACCTCCTAAATAATAGTTAATAAATTTTTAATAAATTATAAATGAACCACATACATAAATATGATATCATATATGATCTTATAATATTTCTTTGTTAATAAGATTTCAGTAGTAGCATCATTTCGGGTGTTAACTGATTCGTTTTCCATGATATGTTTTGTTACGTAAGTCATATTTTTAAGGAATATATGTATTTAATTCATATATATAATTATATTATGTTATTAAAAATTATTTTTTATTTATAAAATGAAATTTATTCTTTATGATTGCTATTGGGAATGAATCTCTTCACCTTTATGGAGATAATAATTCATTCGTACTCACGAGCGACCATATCATATTATTGATGGTGAAATCATGTGTCATTGGATGGTATATTCTTTATAATGAATAATTCAAAAGTCATATTTATTATTTACATCAGTTGTTCAAATTATTATACACATCCTAATAATGATGTGTTTTAATAACAAACTACACCAAGACATGGAGACAGTAAGTCGTACGTACACACGTGTGGTGACTTTTTAATTGAAAAGATCGATAGAATATGGAATATTGTAGTACCATATTTATAATAACATAATATTATGAATAAATTACTTGAGTTATTATTTTGTTATAGGAATTACAATGAAAGATGAAGTGGGAGATGAAAATAACTTGAAAGAGTTGGGGAAATAATTTCCTTCTCTTCGGGTGATTCCTTTTGATTTGATCCAATGGGATTTATAGGATGGATTTTAGATCAATGGAAGGCCTATAGAATTATGTGAGGTTAGTTTGGAGGATATTTGAAAAGGGGATTCCTGTGAAAAATGCCTTTGGAGATGTGATTTTGAACGAAGGGAAAGTGCCCTTTTATAAGAGCGGTGAGAGTCACTTTTGGAAAAGTTTGAAATATTATATTATTATTCAGTCATATTCAGTTTATAATGGCTCCAAAAGGATTTATTTCAATGATAAAGAAGGAATGGGTCGAAAAAACCCTCAACCAATAGGTTTTAGACTGGTTTAGGTGACCATATTATCCTTGTCATTTATATTTAACACTTATTTTAATAGTTTAACTTTTACTATGTATTCTTGTATTATTATAATAAATGGTTAATAAACATACTAAACAAATCAAAGAGAACCCCAAGTGGCTCATTATTAATAAAAATATCCTTACCTAATTCCTCTGACCAATCCTTAGATTTTTATGAATATTATATAAATTAATAATATATAATTTTTTTTAAAAAAACTCACTTATGTCAATTTTGAAACATTTTGGTATTTTGTTTTTTTAAGCCATCACAACATTATAACATAGAATTTTTTTTAATGATCCCTTACAAGTCATATTAACCTTAAAAACTTATGGAATTAATCCAATGTCTCAATTTATATTTCTTTGGATATTTATAATATCACTTATTAAAGTCATTCATTAACAAGATAATTACTACATCATCAATGTGTCAAAAATAAAAATAATTATTTATCATCAAAAAATTATAAATAGAAAAACATTATGTATGAAATATATTTTTTCATTATAATGATTATTTATAGTCGAATTTATCTTATGTATAAATATATATTAAAAATGGTTTAGTTAATAAACTTTGAATTTTAGATTTTTAACTCATCTTTAAATAAAATAATAATAAACGGCATAATCAAATCCAAGTTGACCAAAAGGATAATATATTATTACTATGTTTCATATAAGCCAAAGATAACTTATCCAACAATATTAGGACATGTGTTAGCGTAATTATCATATCATTTTTTACCTTTAATTATCATATTTACTTTTATCCTTTGTAAATAAAAGTCAATAATTACTTTTCACCAAAAATTATTTTCATCTTTTTGAACCACATTTCACATACAGATATCTACCGTGTCTCTCAGAATTTTAAAATTCAATTCAAAGCAGTGGTAAAATTACATTTTATACAAATTTGAAAATGCATTTAGAAATTGTGTAAAAGACAGAATGAAGTTAAATAAATTTTTATATATCTAAAATTATAATAACATGATTCCAATGAATTACATTGAACATATATTGGTATTATTTATATATTTTTATGTAATATAAATTTAAATAAAATAATTAATTTTTTAATTAAAAATTCAGTTTTAAACAATAACACATTGCTTTTCACCATTCATCAAAAATGGTATTTGTTCAGAAAAAATACCAAAACCAGACATAGTAAAATTTTATATTATGAATACAGATTTGAAGTCCATTTTGATAATTAAAATTTATAAAATTTCATAAATTGGGAATTTATATTTATAAATGCTAGTTTTATTGGTCGTGGTGTGTTAGAACTCGAAGTTGTGTACCACACAATCTATTGTATTATTCAAAAAGAAACGTACCGTGGAAGCATGGGGTGTTACATAATTTTTTACCATTTTTTACTATAATTATGATTTTTTACTTTAATATTTGTATCATTGTCCCAACAATGAACACTGGGATTTTACAAAAAATATTTAAGGGATCATTATATTACATGTACATAATGTAAAAAACTTATTATTATATTTGAATCATAAATTATATTTTCTCATGTTTATTTTAAAGGAAATATATTTTGAAAAACTAAATTCAAAAAAAATCTTTTAAGTGATGAAATGATATTTTTCATTAATGGATGTTTTAAATGGACATTATAATGTGTTTCCTTCTAAGATAAAATCAATTAATGTTAAATACTATTTATCTGGTATATAATATAATTATACCATTATAAATAGTTCTTATATTGGTGGATGATATTGATTAAATGATGTTGGAGATTTTTTTCTCTTCTATGGGTTATATCATGATATAATTATTATTAATGATTCTTCATTATATATCGAGTATTCGATGATGATATTATAAAATGGTTATGAAATTTCAATATTCCCTATAATTTTGTATATGATGGAATTTTTATGAATCACATTTCATTTCATAGGTAATGATATTAATATTTTATTATAATATTTTTGAATACATAAATATATACTTTTCATTATGAGCTGGGTTGAACTTATAAATTCCACCAATGAATTGGGTAAAGATTTAAATCCCCAGATATATAGATGACTTGAATGTGTAGTAAACCCATAATAGTAAGGTACGTAGTTCCAAATAATGTCCTTGTGAGTGAACCTTGTCTAATATTATGTTTTTATGTGAGAACATATTCCAATATGATAGCATTATAAATGAGCCTTATCAGATATGGAATTTACTTTTAATGATAATTTGTATCTAAGAAATATATGTCTTATGGAAATGGAATTCTCTATTGACTCATGTTATTTTATTAATAATTGATTCATGTATTATTAAATACTAATTTTTATTTAATTAATCACATTTATTATCATTTATATGTATTTTATGGTTTTGAAAGGATATTCTCATGTTCTCAAACACTTATATTCATGTTATTCTTAAATATACCCCTTGTTTACAATTATAGAGGATATGATATCACCAACATTTATGTTCTAATTAATGATTCTATGATGATTATTTTGTATTATATGCCTAATAATGGTGACATAAATTAATAACATGGGGTAATTGATTAAGATTACCTATAGAGAAATTTTTTTGTTTTCAAGATTCTATTGATTTTAAATAATCGATATTTTAAAATAAGAAAATCAATTTTTATTGAATAAAAGACACTGATTTTATCATTCATTAAAGGAAACACTATGAAAATCATTCATTACACACCTCATTTAGTTTATCTTTCATTACACACAACTCTTATATTAACTTCCGTTACAGAGAACAACATCTTTAAATAAAACTCATTAACTTTAATTTTTTTATTTTGATATTTATCAACATGATTCTAGAGTAGCTTCTACAAAAATAATTAATTGAGTTATGATAATATGTATTACACATTTATACATAAATAATTATTTTTTGATCAGTGAATTAAAAATTAATATACTTCCCTTGTGATAAAAAATTTAAATATGTTTATAAAAAAATATTTTATTACACAAAAGTGTGGTTTATTCAAATAATTTTATAAATTAATCCTTTTGGATTATATTAATTAATTATATATATATATATATATATTATAATATCTTTTTTAATTCATAGAATAAATTTTATAGGCATGATTTTATAAGAAACCCAATGTTATGCATACAAAGCTAAATTTTTCTAAAAGGATGTTCCTGAACATTTTAATTGTTGAAATGTTTCAAAACTAAATTATTAAATCTTAACAAATTCTATCTTACAAAAAGACATATTTTTTTCAAAACCACAATGTAAAAATTATCATCTTGTTTTTTCAAAAAAGTTTCATCTTTGGATATAATGAAATGTACTAAATTTTACCTGAAAATGGTCTTTTTATCTATTTAATTTATGATGTAAATTATATTTATAGTTAGTTTTAATGATAAATTAAATAAATTATATTTCATTTGATAAATTTTATGTCACGGGAATCATTTTCATATTTATTCTTCTTATTTCAATTTAATAACTTTTTGAACATTTACACATTAAAAATATTATTTCCCATCTTGTCTACAAGATTAATTCTAGATTAATATTAGCAATATTTAATTGAATTTTTAAAAACTGATTACATGTTTCCAATAATAAGTATTCATAATTTAGATTAATTACAACTTTATGTTTGACAAAATATTATAGTTTTATAAATTAAAATTAATTAACATGATTATAGTGAATGTGAGTTTACGTAATGGTTAATTTTTAATGATAAGGGGAGGAATGTTCCAAAAACATGTCCAAAACATATTTTATGGACATATTTGGAACATATACACTATTGTATATAATTTTATTCATTATTGTGGAATAATGAGTTAATAGAGACCTCCCAATAGTGTTCACCATATGGTATTTATAAGAATTATACTCCTCCACTATTATACATAATTCACTCCCCCTACATCTTCACACCTACCATGCCATTTTTATTGAATAGAAAATAATATAATAACTTTTAATATATTATACACTCATTATATAAGACCTACTTTTGTCACAAATATAACTAAGAATGTTATTTGGTGAAAACCAATAAGAGTTTACATAAAAATAGGTAACATTCATTAATGTTCATTTTTGTTTTGTTTCCTTCTCGACATCATTGAATTATTTTTATATATTTTTATATGATAAAATCAATATAATAAAAATATAAATATTTATTTCATGTTATGGTTGAAACATATAATCACTCAAAACTTCCTCAAATGGGATACACAATCATTATATGTGTGTATAGCAAACTACCACCTTGCGAAACGATGTCATATGTTTTTCTAATACTACATATCATGGATTGGAATAATGATAGAAATATTGTTTATATATTATATATATAATATTTATAACATAATAATACATCAATATTCATTATATAATATATACCGTATTTTTTATTTTAAATCGTAGGGGATACGATGAGATTGCCCATATGTACGATGGGCTACCTCATGGAAAAGCTATGTGAAATGTTCATCACCAATCTGTTATATGGTTGGTCATATGTGTAAATATAATCAATATATTTTATATAAATTATATAGTTATGTTATTAATTAAATAATAATGTTTACATAAATATAAAATGTTTTTATTACCTATTCACCCACATAAATGTTGAGAACATCGTTCATGGTTGTGTGGAAAACCACCTCCTCCAAGCGATGTGATTTTCATTTATTTGACACCATATTAAGAAATTATATATATATACAGGTTATTCAAAAATGGAATTTATGATACTATTATCCTTTATTAATGATATAATTTACATTTTATATTTATAAAATGATTATTGAAAAACTAGAATGTTACCCATGCATAAGTACGACCTACTGTCACCATGATTACATATTTTGTTCCCTTTTCATAACCATCATCCATGAATATTTTTAAAATAATATTTGATGTATAAATATGATTATTATTTCATCAATAATAATTTTTATATATATAAATAATGCCTCCATTTACCATAGTCGACTAACCAAATTCAATTTTGACTCATAAACCGAAGATGGTCAAGGAACCGAACATTAAATTAATTTAATAAGTAAATGCATATAACATGGTAAAAACCAGAATAAAAGTAGAATATAGTAAAATCGTTATCATGTAATTAAATATTCAAAACATTATTATAATTCGGTAATATAATGATAGACAGGATGGGTTAGAATCAATGTATGAGACTTCATACCAATCTATATTTATTGAGGCATATCGTGGAGTTATGCACCGTTATTATTTTATATGGTGTATATATATCCCAATTGACATGTAATATCATGTATATATATATTATAATATAATATATTGTTTTTTCAGATTATTATTCAATTTTATTAATGATTCAGGTTTTTCCTGAGTGCTAATGAACTTTTACTTTAATAAAGTCATATTTTAATGTTTTTCCCTCAAACACAATTTTTATTTCATTTACCTATTTTAAATTATTCTATATGGAATCAAAATTATTAATGATTACAATTTTTATTTTATTTTAAACTTTTTTCAATAGGAATATTTTTATGTGTCCTCTACAGAACCTTTTGAATGGTGAAAAAATACAATGTTCTATTCTTAAAATACATGAAAATAATGAATTTATCACCATAGTAACCAATATTTTATTTCTGCATTCCATTTCATGATTTCATGATTCAATCAATGAAAACCACTTTTTCTATTTTTTTTTAATTTTTGGTATTGAGAATTTTTTTACAGATGAAATAGTTAGATTTATATTTAAATTAGGGTTTCTAAAGTGAATGATTTTTTGATAACCCAAAGCTAGTTTTTTAGAGTATTAATTAGTATAAAAAATGTCTTATAATGAAAAAATATAAACACAATTTTTTTATTCATGACATGGTACATATGAATAATACGATCAGGTGGCCAATATAGGAATGGGTGGTCCCATTTATAGCTTAAATGATGGGGTGGCACAGATAGCATTGGGGGATCCCATTACAACATATACTATGGGGTGTCCAAGATAGCATCGGGTGGTCACAAATTATCTTAGAGAATGGGGTGGAAAAATTTTAACCTATAAAGATTGTTATAGCTTAAATGATCACTTCCACCAGATATTTTTACAATTCATTGTGTAATATTCACTGTCTTAACATTAATGGAGTGAGTAACCATAGGGTTTATCATATGGATTTAGTTGGGATCAAATTAATTAGAAAATTTTTTAAAAATGGATTATCAATGTTATAATCTTTATTTACCCCAAGAGTTATTAATTAAATTCTATATATTTTAATGATTTTTGTTGAGTAAAATTTATCTTTTTTTCAATTGAAATTTTTTATTTCATATTATCATGTATCTTTTAAGATAAATCCAATCATTATATGGATTTTAATTTTTTCCCTAGACTAATGACTATACATATTTTTGTATCCCTTATATTTTGTGATTATACAACATTTCTAATTTATTTGGTACGAATTTAAGGATTGTTTCATGAATGGAAATGTCATAATAAAAGTCATGAATATTTTCCATTCAAATTAATAATGATATATTTTGAAAGTTTTATGTCATATAAAATATGGATACTTGTCGAAAGTGTCCAATTATTATTTAATGGTTTATTTATATCTGAGTTATGCCATAATTATATTAAAATCTAATCTTGAAATAATCATCAAATGAAAGTGAATTAATTATTAACACATAACATAATTTAATTTTTAGTGGCGAGGATTTATAGTTGTTATAAGATATTGGTTTAGATCAAAATAGAGTTATGATGATGATAATTGCATGCCTTTTGATGATTTTACATTATATTAAAGTTAAAATATTATATAATTTTAATATTAACAAATTTATGTTTCAAAAATATTATTGTTCATAATGGTTTTTAACCTAAGAAACATGGAAGTTGTAGTGGTATGGGACTGAGAAGATGATATCTTTCCAAAATCAGATTCATGAAATGGTTATAATTTGAGAAAAAAATTGTTTTTTGTAGTAATGTATCAGTAGTAACAAGAGATAAATTTTGGTGGTATCCATTATAGATTGGAAACCGCTTTATTGGTATGGAACATGAATTATATGGATAATTTATTGACGAAACATTCCACATATTCAATACATCATTAAACATGAGATAGATGAAGGATGGTTAAGTAATTGGAGATGATATTTGACATCATAGGATATTTGGATTGCCAAAAGGTAACTATTTCCTATTTTCATTTGATGGTAAAGATAATCCATGGGGGGTTTTTTTAAATACGAATGAAAAATATAATCTTTATTCAACGAAATGTTAAAAATTCAACGATCCTTTCTATGATATATATTTCTATATAGATTTTCAAATTTAGTTGGAAACCAATTCCATGGATTTAGGTGAAAATATATTGATTATTTTACCATATGTGAACCAAACATGATAATATTTTCAAGTTATGAATACGAATTTACTTGATATTTTGAATGTAAAATTTGTAGATTTAACTTAGTATTAATATCAAGCTTATGAATGAATTGGATTCATGATAATTTAAATGATATGGGAATATTTTTTGTTGTGGTATAAAATTTTTGACGGGGTTCTCAAATAGTTATATGAAATGTGATAATAAGAGTTAGAGATAATAAATGTGGGAGAAAATTTAGAATAAAAAACAATTGATTTTATAGGTAATATAGAAACATTATCCAATATGTATAAATATAGTTTATGGATTTTATTTTAAGATTTAGAAACCATTTTCAATGAGTAATGTTTTTTATATCGTTTATAACTAAAACTAATATATTCCCCAAAAATCTAGGAATGAGATGTCAAATAGATTGTTGATTTTGAGATGTTTTAGTTGAAATTATTTTTGAAATTATGTTATTATTAAATGATGTTACTTACATGGGTTAGATATCATCATGTTAGGAAATAAAAATCTGTGGGAAAACAATTTTGATACTATTGTATATGATTTTGGGACATCTTGTGAGATTATAGAATCTCCAGGGTGTTCATAATTTTAAAATTAATAAGAATATGATCATAGTTCTATACAAAAGATTTTTGGTTTTATGATATTATATCATAAATTGATTAATGGATTTTTGGGAAATGAATTCCTAGGTTTATGATTATCTATGTCTTTATTTTAAATTGTATTATGCCTTTAGTTTTTTATAATAGTATTATGGTATTGATATTCTTTAAGGTTTATATGATACTTTATGATTATGGTTACTTTTATGGATGTTTATCATCTTTCTAGGAATGTTATGGGAATAATTTTTTTTATGAAATATAAAAATATATAGTGTATACCCTTACAAATAATCATATATAGTAAAATAATTAATCAAAACAAAAAAATGTATCCTGAAACAAATAATGTTATATAAGTACCATCAATTCCAATGACCTGATTATATTTTTGATCATCAATGATTTTAGGTTTTGTGGCCCTTATCATTAAATTAATAATTCAATTTCTTTACATCAGTGACCTCAATAACTCTCTATAATTATTTATGATTATCATCCAATACCAACTATGTTCTCTTATTTGGGAATAGAGTTATGTGTTACCCGAGATGAAATGCATACCCCATTTTCACTCTTATTAATATATATTTTTTATCATTTTTATGATTTTAAAATAAAAAAAAACTATTTTCAATATCTAATAATTTATTACCATGATAATTTTCCCAGTGAGAGGACACAATTAACAAATGGTGGAGAGAGTTTGTAACATCCCACGTGTTTGTATAGAAGAAAATTTAATTTCACATTGTAAATGAGAACAATAATTATTTTATCTTCTATTACATGTAAAACAATGTTTATTTTGCATTATATGAAAATAGTATTTCATTTTTTTGTCAAAGGAAATAATTATTTTAGCCTGCATTACATGCAAAATTTATTTTAAATAAAAAATTATTATTATTATTATTATTATTATTATATTTATCACCCATCTATTAGAATGGATAGTATAAAATTTATTAATTGAATTATGAAAATATGGAAGAAAAATGTTCTTATAATTAGATTATATGTTATAAATTAAATATAAATGAATACATAACCCTTTTGAATATATGCTAAAAACCTTTTCTAGAATGCGTTTTTAATGTTCACCAGTGTGTTTTTGGCCCATAAAATTAAAAAAATTAATATTTTTGGATGAAAATAATTAAATTTATATTTTATAAAAAACCCATGTCATCCAATATAAATTTTATGTATAATATAAAAAACTGAATTTTTCACACAAAAAGTCGTATTTCTCTAAAAGGATGTTTTATAACTTTTTAATGGAATACATGTTTCAAAAAAAATTACACTTTTATTAATTATATTTCAAAAATTAATCTATATTAATTAAAGATTAATTTAAAAACAATATTATGATGAATTTTGGTTTTTTCTCAGAAAAATTTCATCTTTTGATGAATATTAAAGAATAATGGGTTTTAATTTAAAACGATTTATTATAAAAATAATTCACAATGACAAATAATATTTCCAAAATTCACTCTCCCCACATATTCATCCATCATATTCCATTTCTATCAATGAAAAAAAAGTACTTCCAAAATTCACTCACCTAATACTATATTACTCACTTTGTGAATGAAATCCATCAATGGATGTTTTTCAGTGAATCCCAGTAGGAATTACCCAAAAAATTGGTAAAAAAATTTCTATTTTGTTTCCCTATCAACCCCTTTAAATTATTATTATATCATTCTGATACAATATCTTATGTATCCATAAAAAATATTTTTTTTTTTGATAATGATATGACCTAAAAACATAGACTCAAATAATATGTATTACAAAATCCTCATTCATGGTACGACAGACTATCCCCATTTGAAACAATGTTGTTGGTTTCTACAATACCACCTCTCAGGGTTGTACATAATAATGGAAATAGTCTTTTATATATGATATTTATACCATTATAATATATTTGGGTTCATAATATTATATAGACCATTTTTTCATTTCTTACCATCTACAATTTGATAACATAACAGGTTTGTGTGACAGACTCCCTCCTTTCTAAGAGATGTGAAGTGGTTTTCACCAACATGTTTCATGGAAAGGAATAAGGGAATCTATCACAAATATAAATGATAGATGAGAAATCCTTATGATATTAATTAAATAAATATATTTCTAAAAATCTAATATATCATTTCCATTATTATCTTTTCACAGACTTAAATTGGGGTAATTTCATTCATGGAGATGTGGTCTACCGCCTCATTAAAGTGTTTTGATTCTTCGAATTTCATCCCCAAGTCACAGTAATAATATATATAAGTATATACATTAAATAAAAAATCATTTATGATATTATTATAATTATCTAATAATAATTGTTTTCAAACCATCTTTTTAAATTGATCATTGAAAATGTGAATGTTACTGATGAGTATTACAGCCTACCAAATCAATGATTGTAACCATGGGTAATTTTTCATAATAATATTCCATTATTGGCTTTAAGTTAATATATTATGTATAAATATCAAGATTAGTTCATGATTATTATTCTATATATCAACAAATAATGACCTCTATTTCCATATTCAACCTAAAAAAGTCATTTTTGACAAATATAATGATTGTGGTCAATATATCCAATATAAACACAATTTGTTAGATAATTTTATATAAAATATTAATAAGTGGAATAAAATAATAATAATCTCAAAATGGTTCCGAAACATTCCAATAATTAACATATGTTTTTTATTCATTATGATAAAGACATACATGAAGTATCCGAATCAAGGTAAGGGACTTCACCTCATTATCCATTCATTGACCCATATCCTGATGTAATGCTCCATTATTCTTTTATAATTAGTCTATATTAACCATATAACATGTTATATAGTTATAATTTATCTATTTATATTTTATTTAATGATTTATTTGACATTTTTTACAAAAGGGTTTTATGATTTAACTATTACCCATTTGATAGGTGATAATTCATTCAATGAAATCATCTTTTAATATTTTCCCCTCAATTCGTATTCAACATATATTTATATGTTCTTTAATAATATTATTTGGAATTAAATGATTTAAAAATTATATTTTATAATTTATTTATGTACATTTCAAGATCAGTCATTTTACCAGTTCTATGTTGAATGTTTTGGCTCACGACAAAAGGAATGTTCTATATATAATTTACACAACAATAATGAATTTTCCTCCATTGTGACCATTATTTGATATCTGAATTCCCTATAATGCATTCAATATTATTTAAATTAAAATCTATCTTCCAATATATTGGGGTAATATAGTGTTTAGAATTGGTTATTAATGAAAAACGGGGGTTTTCATATAGAATATGTGATTAAAAAAATGGTATTTTGATAACCAAAAGTCATTTTTGTTATTTTAAAATACCTTTAAAATTTTTTTAAAATGAATGAAATAAAATCCATATATTTTTATTCATGATATGATACTTGAGAATAATATTATGGGATATCTCAGATTGCATTGGTTGAGCCAAGAATCGCCAAGAAGATGGGGCTTCCAGATAGTTCCTGGTGTGCCTATTACAACTTAGACAGTGGGGAGTCCCATATAGCACTTGGTGAGGCCGTTATAGATTAAGAAATGGATGAAACATTATGTTTCTAAAATTCATTTGGAATTGTTTTGTTTCATTACTTGAATTATTGAGGGAGTTACCAAAGGTTTTCTCTTATGGATTTAACTAGGATAAGTTACTTTATGCATGGGTATAAAATGGGTTATTTTTGTTATTTTCTATGCAACCAATAATGGGTTATAACAATTTTTTATGGGTATAATGATTAAAAATGAGAAAAATGTATGTTTTTTATCATGTGAAAATATTTCATTTCATATAATTGTTGGAACC
Source organism: Viscum album (assembly GCA_963277665.1). Taxonomy (NCBI): domain Eukaryota; kingdom Viridiplantae; phylum Streptophyta; class Magnoliopsida; order Santalales; family Viscaceae; genus Viscum; species Viscum album. The sequence goes on from OY728158.1 coordinate 215,681,542, forward strand.
TAAATATGTGTTGAGGGAATAAACACACAAACAAAACCAATTCCAAAGATTCTGCCTCACGAATCCCATTCATGGAGCCCCTGAACATCGCAGAATTATCGGAGCCCCTCTGCACCATGCTGACACCATGATGAGGCAGCCACTACAGTCACTATGGAGTAAATAGTTGGGAGGTTCTGCTATAATGAGACAATTGACTAGAAGCATTGCGCTGCGGTGGGAGACGAATCAACCTCCGGGAGCTTGTAGAACTTGAATGAGGTATCTGTGAGCATGATGTAGAGATCCCATGAGAACTCTATGCTGATGAGGTGATGACAGTCGACTCCACAGTTACAACAAACATGATGCAATTCTCAGATGATTGTGGAGTTCCACATGGAATCTCACCATGATGGCCTAACTTCGAGCCACCCTTTTCCTAAAAGTAAGGGGTTCCCTTCAAGCCCAATGGATGGATACCCAACGATTATCCTTCTCAACACTCAAATCATGAATCACTTTCGAGTTTATGAAACCTACAGAAATTAAATATTCAAGGTAAATGATCATTGAGAAGTACCCTTCCCTTTCCTCAAATACAACCCCTCATCAAGAAGGGATGACCTTCACAAAGCCCAAGAGTCATCCCATGGGAGTCGTTTCATTTAATTTTCTTAGACTTATGATTCTTCGCATATGCACTCTAATGGCTATTTCCTCTTCGCATAGCCATACTAATGTGTTCCCCTCAATGGATCATTCAACAAAACATCATAAACACGACATTGCTCATGCCAACCATTCACCAATGGTGGGTGGGTGTCAGTTATGTAAGTCCAAGTGGAGTGGAGTGAACCCATATCGCCTGAGCAACAAGATTTTAAGCATCAAAGCACCATAATCCTCAACACATGAAGTTATGATATATCCTTACATTGTATAATTCTTGTGGGGAGCCCAATCTCATACATTCACCACAACAACTCGTCCTCATGAGAGTGAAATCTTCGACACATGGAATTAGATCCATGTTTATAGAGTGGCTTCTATCCACGGGGAAGGGAAACCATCCTAGTGTAAGCCATTTGCCTTACTTGTGGGAGGTATTATCCATCCTCATTATCTCTTAATTGGTGCCAAATACTAGTGGAGAGGAGAGTGTATTGATGTTCATTACCCAATCCCTCTCCCTATATTATTTGTCTCTATTTGTCCTCTATAATTGAGTATGTACCAATCTCTATCGCCCTGATCGTCATGCAATGAAAAAGGCCTTGTTTACCCTTTGGTTTGATAACCACATCTAATCCCCACTCCGCTTCATGAGGACACACCTTTCATGATGTTATCATCCGATCTTTTATACATCTTGTATCTCACACCAAGAATGAGTCATGTGAGATTATAGTAACCATTGACCATGGAATCCTTCCTAGACTGCCTTAATTTGTTAAGACACAAACCGTTATTAGCTATATGGAAATTGATCCCTATCACTATTTCATAGTACGTAGGAAGGATCCCTATGGTTCAAGCCAAACACCTACATGTCCAGACCACACGTTGGTTCACCATCATCCTACATGAAGTTAAATGGTATGCTTTAAAACTATGAGGACTTTGATCCATGTATCCTAGGAATGGTACATAGGAATCCACCTTGAGGTTCAATCCCCAACACTACTTGTCTTGACAATATCATGTTTTTTCAACTTTGTCACTCTTGAAGTTAAACTATATTCTTCCAAACTATGTGGAATTTGATCATTGACCCCTAGGCATGGTACGCAGGAAACCATACTGAGGTTCAAGACCAACACCCATCTGTCCCAACAACTCAATGTTGGATCACCCATCCCATACGATGTAAAATTATACTGTCTCTTCTCGTCATGCATGATGCTAAATGGTATAATTTTGAACATTTTGGGTTTGAACGCTGCCTCCTAGGAAGGGTACATAGGAAGCCTTCTAGAATTTCAATCCCAACTAGAGGTAAGTCGTTGTATCCTAGCTAATGGTATGCTGGGTGAACCCCAATTGAAGGTAATCTGTTGGCAACCCAACCAGTGGGTAGCCATTCGATACCCAATTTATGGTAATTTGTTGTGTTTTCTAATCGACGATAAGCCCTTTTGAAGCATAGTCTTTGGTAAGCCGATGCCAACCACATCAATAAATAATCTGTTGGATCTGTAATCGATGGTAATCCATTCTAGTCCCCTTCACAGGGAACCACATCTCTAGTCATCCCCCATGGCATTCGAACAACCTGGATGCTAACCACATGTGGGCCCCAGTATATCGTCATGTAGTTTTCTTATGATTAAACCATGAATATATACCCCTGTCCTGAAAAATGTGGACATTGATCAATGTCTCCTAGGTATGGTACGTAGTAAGCATCCCTATTGTTCAATCCCACAAACAACTTTTTCCATCCTCTTCACGCTGGTTCTCCTTTTCATCCTGCATGATGTTAAACTGTATCCCTTATCTTGAACTACATATACTTTTATATTTTTGTTCTACAAAATTTCTGATGGAAGCCTCCTTAAGTTTAAACCCCAACACCTACTAGTCCTGACCACCTCATGACGGTTCTCCTTTTTCCTACATGACATTGAACTAAATTCTACCAAACTATGGGAAATTGATTCTTGTCTCCTAGGAATGGTACATATGAAGCCTATTTTTGGTTCATAACCAAAAACCTTCGGTCCCAACCAATCCATGCCGGTTCACACATCATGTACGATGTAAAACTATATGAACCCATTCTGACCAGCATAATGCTAAACTTTATACTTTCGATCTACGTGGGGTTGATACATGTCTCCTAGGAAAAGTAAGTAGGAAGACATCATAAGGTTCAATCCCAACTGGTGGTTAGCAATGGTATCTATACTAGAGGTAATCCATTAGAACCCCAATCGACGGTAATCTGTTGGAACTCCAACCAGCGGTAAGCCATTCGAACCCCAATCAATAGTAATCTATTGTGATCCCAAATCGACGGTAAGCCATTGTGATCCCCAACCATTGGTAAGCGATTTTCAACCCCAACAAGTGGTAAACCATTTTTTCTCATTAAAGAGGTATGCAGTGGTAGTCCACAATTGACATTAAGACGTTGTATTCCTCTTCACTTGGACCGTCATCTATGGTTTGACCCCGTGGAAAAAGACCATCCTGGTATGCTAACCAGACATAATCCCTATTATACATTCGGGACGTTGTATTATTTGAACACCCCAATTCTATACCCCCCCAACCTGAACTACGTGAACATTGATTCCCAACCATGGGGATAGTTAGAATGCCTCTCTGAAGTTCAAGAAAGTCACCCATGCCTCATCACGGTGTCTCACTCGAGCAACTTTTTTCTAATAAGTAAATAAATCATCCTAGAGTTTTTACTTCTTTGAGATCCCATCCACATGTCCATCCCCATGGGCCACCTTATTAGGTACCCATCGACCCACTAAACTACGGGAACATTGATTCCCCTCCATGGGGATATGTAGGAAGCCAAAAGGGGGTTCATGACCAACACCAACATCACCATCTAGACTAGTCCATCTCATTATCCATCCAATTCACTAATCCTTACAAAACCATCCTGATTCTTACCTGGGCCACCCCATCTTTGTGAGATAATTTTACCCACATTCTCGCTACACCTAGTAGTATTTGGGAATCTAACCAAATGTTATCCTCATCTTCAGTCATCCCTCTTGGGACTACACATATTAGATTTTCTCTTAGAGGAATCTGGAGAAGTCAAATTTATCTCTGATAAATGTTAACCTTAAGACCTACCCAATGTTAATCACTATAAGATATAGAAAACATCATAGACATGCCTCTAGTATAAAATTCCCCTCACTCGACATGGGTTTTCATGGGTATCCATGCACTCGATATGTCCTATCATTAGGGGATGAAATCCAGACACATCCTTATTCCAGCGTCCAGACATATTAGTGATGTCCAACATGACTACTCCCTCAACCGAAAGTAACTACCCTTATTGGATTCCATGGAATGTTAATACAGATGTAGTGTAATAAACCTGTGTCCAAGAAGACATGGTGTTGGGAAGAGTTTGAAAAACACCGTCTTGAGTCAATAAAGGAGACCTAGACTAGGTGACGAGTTCCTAGGAGGAATCCATGGAAGGATGAAATGACATCCCATTATCCGATTTCAATTAGGGAGAAAACATCACTAAATAAGAAACAAAAGATGCCCACCTTTTGATATCATTAATGTGGGGAAATATATCTTCATGTTCTACAAAAAGAGATGGATGTTCACCCAAATAATAGCATCATAAATAGAAATGGGGAACCCAACGTGAAATTATTCTCCTCAATGTGTATATTAGTAGTGATTGAGAAATCACTGGATTAACATGTCACCAGATCTAGTAATATGGAACCAGGTCCCACAAAGAAATTATTGGGCCTAGTGTGAAAATCACCAGAAATTGGGGTAGTAAAATGTTGGGCATCCCAGTCTATAACGTTATCTGTGTAGATCCTTCTTGAAAACCATGGATGATGGAATAGATCACTAGAAATAGAATTAACTTTCCATATTTTAGAACTAATGGATAAACCACAATTATTTACATAACCCATGATGCCAGTACATGAAACCAATCACGACCCACCCACAAACGTTGGGGAAGTGGTAAAATCAACACAAAAATCCCGCACGACCTCATCTCTCCCATGACAGCCTGAACATCCATGGCTTTTGGGATCCCATCCACCATCTCCCCATATGAATTCATTCAGGGAAGATTAATTAATGATATCATTTGATGAAACGAGGAGTAGGGGATTATCCCAACAGAAGATAAGTTACGGCAAGGACTAAAGGCTTCTGAGCCCTATCCCCAGTGCCTCCAACATGGGAATCACATGTATCCACTACTACACACTCTAACCTATAATCATTTTTGGATCCCCTCCCTTGAAATCTTTAATGAATCCCTCGCCTACAATTGTGAGACTTGCGATGTACGAGCCAGACTAGCTGGAATCCCATTCAAAGGGATCCTAAAGATGGGTTCCCACTAGGCCGCCTCAGCACAACCACCTAGCACCATAGGTTGCGGACCAGGTGAGTTATGCACCTACTCCACCAGCCCTACAATGGTTAACGTGATGCCAGCCTCGGGTGCTAGTTGATGCGGACTCTAGGTGAGGGGTGTCAGTTTCATTGACTGCCATGGCCTGTTCCACCACTAACACATATTTCAATCCCCTTTTAATGCCTAGCACAAGACTCATATTCCAAACACTAGTTGGGGACCCATCCACACCACAGGTAGGCCGGGTCGACTCTCCTAGTCACCAACACCGGTGGAATCCATTGCGGCACGACCACTGATGATGACATACAGTAATGAGTTCTTCCTTATACAATCACCAATGAGAGTGGGGTCCCTCCCCACTCCCAGTCTTAGCATGGGGGTCCTCCCCAAGCAACCATCAATCCAAATGTAGTTCCTTTTCACTGAATTTTCATTCAGTATGGAAGACCCTTCTTCACCCAAGACCTCAGGTATAATGTTTTTCATTCTGTCACATGTCATTGATGTGAACATGTTACTCATCCAATAAACCATCAGTATGGGTGTCTTTCAAATACCATTTTTCAACTGATGAATGTCCTCCTCTTCCCAGATATCCAAAATTTTCATGTATTATTTGCTTCATGGGCACCGAACAAGGAGGTCCTAGCCATGTTCAGCTCGACCAGTACCATGAACATCCTTGTATCGATGCTACCAGTAGGAAAAATAATGGAGGTCCCACCCATCCTCCCACTTTCTCCAGTGGAGGTCCTACCCACTCCTACACTTTTCACATAGATTCCATCAGTGCGTTAACCAGTGGACATGGAGGTCCTCCTAATGTTACCTTTGACATTTATCCAGGGGATCCTTACACCCTACCTTTCCCATGTATAATTCCTCTATCCCCCAATACTAACTCGGTCGAAGGTACACCTCGAGCCAAAAAAATATTCACTGTCTAGAAGATCCATCTCAGGGCAGGAGTTTGGGTCGCTGACACAATAAAATGAAGGCCGAGAAGATTCAGACTACAATTAAGCTCTTATTAATATGAAATTCCAATCCAAAATGCGATTTGACAATGGAATTGTAACCTAAATATTTTTTGTTGAGGTTCGGGTAGGAAAAAGGTGTATCATCATCATCCTTATGGAATTTGAGGTCCATAAAATTATCACCTCCCACTGTAGATAAATTCGGGTGGAATATTTTTTAGCCTCTCTCAGGGGCATGGTTGTGCAATCCTCCATATCGTTGACATGTTCATTTTCTACCTTAAACGGGGATCATGGAGAGTTATTCTGGAAACCGATAGAGGATGTAGAATAGCATGGCCCACCATCAGTGATTGTTTCCCCTGTGCGAGAAGTAATGGTATCCATCCCTTCTTAACAAGATGTAGTGGATCAATCGTCACATTTGTCACAGGAAAACCATAGATGAGGAGACCTTTCATCTCATTCTTCATATTCTCCACTGGCCTCTCTACTATTTGAACAGTCCAAATATGTGTCATTTATAGTCCCATAGCCACCCCCAGTAGTTGATTGTGGAAACCAAAGCCTTGATCCCAAGTCTGAGCCAAGTGTATTTTGGGACATCCTCACAGTAGATCATTTTTTAGTAATTTTATATCCAATTGCATCTACAAACTTCACTGTGATGGAATCAATTTCCCTAGAGGATGTTTCACGCATTTTCCAAACCCTATGGGAGTTGCACTTCTGTCTCTGTTATTTGTGTGCGACTTACCCCAAGAGTCATACAAACTTTTACAATATTGACCAGCTATGTTGAAGGTTTGGAATGGATGTTCTCCCTATGGCCCAACACCCCGAGTCTCCCATTCACGAACTAACCCTCTATCAATGATGTACTTAGAGCTTTAAAGTGAACCAAAATATTATAATGGAGGTTTTCCCCCATTATCATGTACATGGGTTGGGCTTTATGTGTTCCTCCATTTCACTATTATTCATCGCCAACCTGAATTTCTATACAATATTGATGATATGACATTAGGTACAGTCACTGTTAACAAGGTTGATCAATCAAAGGATGAGACAGAGATAAACCTCTATGGAGAGAACATACCATTTAGGGGAGATCCACATATATTGGATCCATTGTGAAGGGTTACTCACCACAAGAAACTTTTACTAGGTTTTCATGTACCTACTGAGTCATTAGACCTCAGCAGGAATCCCAAAAAGGGCATGGAGCATCTTAGGGATGTCAAACCCCCTGACCCATCTGGCATAGTGCAGAAAACAAAAAATAACCCCAGAATAGACTTATTATTCCAAGAGATCATGGATCACATTATGTTTTTCGATGGGCTACATGCTAAACATTCCATAGAGCAGCGTACAGACCATAGTGATCCTTGAATCGGGCAGTAGGGGCAGGTACAACAGCCCCCTAGCAAATTGAATCAGGGTGGCCCGAACCATCCAGCCCATGTAGATATGATAAATTCTAGAACATATGGAAAGTGGGTGAATTATGTGTCACAAAATCTACATGTGTTCTTTAATAATCCCTGAGACCTAGCTCAAGTTCTCCCAGTCGCTCCGCATGTCATCTCACAAGCCGCTCTTTGAGAAATATGTTCTTCTTATCATGTTGAATAATTGGTCAATGCATTGGTTGTCAGGGACCTTCATCATGAAAAGAAACCCTACCCAAATGATCATATTGAGGCCATCATTTCTTCCCTCGATGCATTGGAAACTCGACATATAGAAATCTTTCCTGAAGGAAATCCATATCTGGCATGGGATGATGATATTACAACACCCCTATGTCTTAGAAATCCAACCATCTCCCCCATTAATGAGGCGGATGACCCGCTGCAGCATTAGGCCCACTTCATTTCTTTGTGTTTATCCTTTTTGGGAACTCCAGTGCAACAAGAAGGCCCCAAAATCCGTTGTTTCATTTAGACATTGGAAGGTCCGGCATTTTTCCTATACAGCAAGGTACCCATTAGGTCAATTTCCAGCTGGGAAGATCAATATATATATTTATTGTACCATTTCAGCTTTTCCAAATAGAAGATTAGTAATTCAGACATTTTCAAGTGAAAAGTGAGGCCTAATGAGCACATCACAGACATCGTCTCCTGGTGGAATGGCCTCTCCTACTCCTGGGATATGTAGGTAAGTTAAGAATAACTACTGATAATGTGGGTGAGGAATGCCAAATCTGAATTGGCCATTTCTCTCATTAATTGGAATTACCCAAGGGGATTCCCAGAAATCTATGATAAGGCCTTGTGTATAGAGGATTTCTTATTGCAGGCCAAGTAGGAACATCTGTTTCCTCCTACAATTCCTGTGAAAAGAGATGTAAAGGCAAATCTGCCACCGTATCACAAATAGAGTCCCCCAGACGGCTAATGTTTTTACTAGTGGAGCCACCTCCACAGCGTCACAAGGGTCATCCACCTTAGGCACTACCTCCGATGAAGTAGTGCCATCCCCGTGAAACGCACCGCCACCTCCTAGACAAGATAACCATGTTCCACCTCCTCAATAAGATCATCTATAACCCCATTAGGGCATGGATCATTAATCCCCCTTCCTAGAAATAAGAAATTAGACATAATAATTCAACGACTATTCAATCCCTGGTTATTTCTTAGGTTTTTTGGAAGAGATAATTATTCAATTTACCGAATGAAGGAGGCCAGAAGAGGTGGATCACACGGATCGCCACAATTAATGTCTTTATCACTTGATCCTGGGAAACACCCTCAAAAAGTGAAATGTATTTAAAGACTGGATATAAGACATGGTTGATAAAATCATTGTTAGGTTAGGCCCAGATCTGGAAAAGGTGTCATGTGTATTCATGAAGCCATAAAATGATAGTGATAGTGAAGGTGAGTGCATCATGTTACTAACTGTAGGTCCCAATAGTATGATGACTGGATGGCTCGTAATCTAGTTTACCATTCCCATTGTATTATCCGTGCATTTTGGATTTGACCTGAGCCTCCAAAAGATGCCGTGTCACCCATAAGAACTACTTCTACGTTGATGTCTTATCCTTCCTCTTCCCAGGAGAGCAGTCATCGACAACACAATGGAAAACAATGTCCCCCACTGATTCTAGTTTCACCCAGTACACATGGCATCTTCATTCCCATAGATATGAAGATTCCCCCAAAATCTATCCTATAGTAAAGGATTCTTTGAGTAACAGTTAGTGGTAAGCTTCAGTTAACCCAATTGAGTTGGTAAACCCCTACATGATTTCTGATAGTAAGGAGGACTATACATATCCTCCAAACATCCATAGCCGTCACCAGAGTCAATGGGGTCATGGCTATAGGGATCATTAGGTGGCCTCAGACATTACGTCCTTCTAGGATGTTCATTCATCTGATACCCTATAGTTTTCCAAGTGATAATATATGCACACTCATCCTTCTAATCCAATATCACCTGGTCTACCTTCACCAACATTTGTGTTACTTGATCAGGTAGAGTCGCCACAACCATGCCACAATCTGCCGCTCTCTATTATAGTCCCACCTTAGTCATCTAGTCCCCATTCGGTAGTCACTCCATGAGATTCCACTAGTGAATAGTGGGTCATTCCCAACACCAGTATGTCGCCGGTTCAATATGATGGGCCCATCAGACCCACTGCCACAGAACGAACTCATGTATGCAGTACATCATGCTTGGCATAAAAGTATGATATCATTACGACACATTTCATAATTAATGTGGGGAACTCTATACTTGAGTCCCTTCACCTACAAAAAGATATTTATGAATCTATTGTCGAATGATTATGATTCCTCCTCCAATTTTAAATAAAGGTAGTATATGTTGAAGCCTTCCATGCTGAGGAAGTTGAGCATGATGAGTTTCAGGAAATTATTTATTTCTCTATATAAGATGAAGGCTCTCGCATATAGGGGAACATCCACCCACTCTACATCATCGACCACTTCAATGGAGGGTATTTTCATCACTATCATTTCCACATTGCCTCTGAGATCAACATAATCCCAACTTAGAAACTCTGAAAATTGGGGTTGTTTGAGGATGATTCGAATCCCACCAACCTAAAAATTCATGGTTATAACAGGACAATATAGAAACTTGTTGGAATGATCCACCTGATGACCCTATTTGGAGGCTTGATGTCTAACACCGAGTTCATTGTTCTCCCTGGACACTGTATACAACTCATTGATGGGTAGTCCATGGTTTCACCAGCATGTAGTGGTCCCTTCATCGTATCACCAATTCCTTAAGTACTCCTTTATTGGATGGGTGGGCATACTCCAAGGTGACACATATCTCATTGCCTCTTATGAAGCCTATTATATGGATGTCGATTATTACAAGTTTATGGAAAAGAATACATTGCCAAATGAGGATTAAAATGTTATGACTACGACCGACCCGTAGACAATCATGGACGATGCCAACCTTTTTTTATCCAATGATCAGAAGATATGGCCCTAAATCTGGGGAAAGGATTAATTTTTTCTAACATAAGGGGGAAGTACAATCCCATGTCTACGGTACGAAAAAATATTACCTTATAATCCTACACAAATCTGGCTCAGGTGATCCAAGAGCCCCCTACTCTCATAAGGTGGTGTGATGTCTACGCCATGGAAACAGAATTACGTCATACATTGTTATTTCACAAGGCTAGGATAAACTTGATTAAGCCAACATACCACTATTTATTTAATATTATTTAGTGTGGCCCCTTGGGGAGAAGACCAGAGGGGATCTGGTCGACAACCAATTTCGTGATGGTTTCAATAGCGGAGGAGTTCCCAAATGTAATGTCTACTACCACTCAGGTTGGTACCAGCTTCCCAATGGGATTTTTTGACCTAGAGGAAACTCTTACCACTGAGGATCCCTCCTCCTTTAGTGAATTCGAGGATTTGTAGGATGCTCCTCCTACCATTGAATAATGTGTCTCCACCACATATCATGAATTGGTACCGGTGATCCTCGGTTGTGAGATAAATCTGAAACCCACATTGGTCAGTGCCACTATTCCAGTCTAAGGGAAACAATAGTACATGGAATTTCTAAATTAATAGCATGATGTATTTTCTTGGAGTTATATCAAAATTTCAGGACAAGATCCTCAGGTTCTATTCCACCACCTCATTCTTCCAAAAAATCATTGTATGTTCATACAACCTCCTAGAAAGATTAACCCTTCTTACAGTTCAATGGTCAAGGCTAATAATGATAAGATAATCAATGACAACTTCATCAAGCAGGTCCATTACCCTAGATGGTTATCCAAAATTTCACTTATGAGAATGAATAACAGACAAATCAGAGTCTGCATTGACTTCTGGGATCACAACTGTCAATTTTCAAAAGATGATTTTCCCCATCATGGGACAGAAATATTGATTGATTCCCCCACAAGGTGTCATGATCTGTCTTTCATGGATGAGTATTTATGGTATAACCAAATTTGAATGGAGCCCAAGGATGAAGATTCTACATCCTACAAGGATCTCTAATGTATTTTTCGTACTTTGTAATGGCCTTCGGTCTTAGTAATACCATGGCATCTATCAGAATTCCAAGAATCTCATATTTAAGTCGATCCTCATGACATTGATAGAATGTTACATGGATGACCTGGTGGTAAAATATTTACAACACCAGGACCATATCAAAGTCCATGAGAAAATGTTCATCTTTCTCCCTTATCTCCATGTGAAGACGTTCCCATTGAATTGTTCATTCTGGGTCACCATAGGAATTTTTCTCAGCATCATTGTTAGATATAAAGGTTTCTTGATCGATCCAAATAAGATTAAGTCCATCAGTTAGATGTATCTTGTGAGAAACATTCAAGACCAGGGATACATTCAAGGCCACTTGGCCTACATATGCCGATTCATTTCCAATTTGAACAGAAAGTATAATCCCTTTTCTTATCTCATGATGAAAGGAATTGTCTATCACATGGACAAGGAATGTCAGACTGGTTATTTGGAAATCATGTAGTACCTGTTACAGCCTCTGGTCTTGATGCCACCTATTTTTGAAAAACCGCTGGCCCATTCTGTGATCACCCGGAAATGATCTGTCAGTGACCATTTTTCCTAGAATAACAATGATGGAATGGGGAATAGTTTCTACTATCATAACCACATGCTCCTCGATACAGAGACTAGATAATCCCTAATAGAGAAGATCTTCCTTATGCTGGTACTCACAGTAATAAAATTGCAACATTACTTCCTACACCATAAGGTACAGCTAGTGTCTTGAGTGGATCAACAGAAGTAAAAATTGAACCAATCCATGTTGAAAGGACATCTAGCTCGGTTGGTAGTAATTATTCAGTATTTCAACATTTGTTTCCCCCCAATAAGATATTATGGGAAAATCATTGGCAGACATTCTTGCCACCCATCCCACACCCATGGACCAATATAAAGATATTGATTATCTAGATGATGCAATCATCTCGGTAGAAAATTCAATTACTTGTTGTCAAATGCTTATTGATGGTTCTTCATGAAGTCCTACTAGAAGAAGATTCAATGACCCTAGATTTAACCAAGTGGGCCTTGGTATCGTTTTAACTAGGAAAGCATACGATGTTTTTTGAAATTCATTCTAATTGTCGGATGGCTATAACAAATATGTGGCATAGTATCAAGCTCTCCTCATTTGTCTTGAGAAGTCCCTCGAGAATGATGTTCCCCACATTCCTAAAAATGGGGAATCCAAAAAAGTCATCAGTAGATCAACATTGACTATGTCATCATAAATCCAATGATCGTACCAGTGTTGGAACATACCCATTAGTTGATGGCCCGTTCCCAATCTCATCCAGACGTTTCCAATGTCCGTTTATCCCAGACTGGCCGAGGCAATTCATCGGCCATCCAAGCTGCATCTCTTGCAAAGCCTGATCAGGATGATTTTATTATTCACATAGAGCACCAGAGAGTTATTTCCCCTGTAACATTAGGCGACGATGATATCCCATAGGTAATCTTCCTTTCCACTGGTGCCTCCATGTCAGGTCACCTAGGTCCCCCTGATGTAGTGACTCTTAACTGGAGGACCCCCTTTATCAAGTACCTCCAACATGGTAATCTCCAGGAAGATTGAATCATTCTAGAGAAAATCAATAGTCGCACATTACAGTTTACTCTTTAAAGTGGTCTCTATCATGAGAATATCCCTTAAAACTACAGGTTTAAGGGGGTTATCCTTCGTTGCAATCAAAGAGATTAGATTTCATAGGTCGTGCAGGACGTTCATGCCGGTTCCATTGGGCCTTAGCAGACCGGGACAAAATTATCTAACCAGATCCAGATGTTGTGGTATTTTTGGACATCATTGATCCATGATTACATCAAGAATTCCACAAGGTTCCATATGTTCCAATTTAATGATAACATTATTCATTGGGTGATAGACCCTATCCACACTACCAAGTACTCTTGGACTTTTACAATCTGGGGACTTGATGTTCTGGGACCTTAACCACCAGTTAATTCTTTCCAGTGCAGGTTCATCATGATCGCTAAAGATTTATTTTTCCAGTGAGAAGTGGAAATTAAACTCAAATAGGTCAAGGCCCATTATATTATGGAATTTCTGAGCTCTAACATCATCTACAAATTAGGATTCCCTCAATCCTTCCTCACCGATAATGGAACCAACATACAGGAAGCCAAGTTGATGAAATTGTACTCCATTTGCAACATCTGTTCTACTATACCTCTGGCTATCACACACAATAATATGGGAGGATCGTGGCATTCCACATAACCATTTTTAACATCCTACAAAAAAATGGATGGTGATAATATGAAATGTTTCCCAAACAAACTCCCCAGTACCGTCTGGGATTAACAGATGAGAACTCACAATTCCACCCAGTTTACCACATACTCAGTGGTGTATAGAACGAAGGCCATCATGCCCATCGAGATTCAGTTTCTTTCAATACGTACAAAATTCTATGATCATAATGCACCTGATAAGGTAGATAATTCTTGTCTACTTGAACTGGAAGTGCACTATGAGAGCATGATTCGTGCCATGCGTGATCTAGAAAGACATCAGAACAGGATAGATAGATTTATCAACCAGATAGTTTTCATCTTCCCTTTCTAGAGAGGTGACATATAGTAGGCCATAAGAAAAAAAATGTTATTAGTAGGAAATGACCCAAGATGAATTTCAAATGGTATGGACCTTACATCATTCACAAGGACTACCCCAATGTTGCATACTCTGTGGTTACCATGGATGGAGAGCATGTTACACCTCCCACCAATGCCCAATTCATCAAGAAATACATTGACTTTATAAATGGTCAATAATGGCCTAAAAATATTCTGTCTTCCCCACATGATGTTAACATGTGTTTTTCATCCAAATTGAAGGACGCAAAACTACTCAGAACTCATCCAGTTTGAAGTTAAACTATGAGAAATAGATATACAGTTATGGTCTGAATTCTATGATCTTAAACTGATATCTCACCATATCAACGTCATCAATATATGATGTTAAACTGCATGGAACCTTCATGAACTACATATGGAATGATTCCCATCCACATGGGATATCTAGGAAATCTCAAATGTCTCATCTTAGTTTCCAGCACCCAAACACTTGTTTTTGACTATCCCCATAGTGGTAGTTCTCTTGGATGATCCTAAATGGTGTAGTGTAGCTCTATTTTTCACCCAATCATGTCTGTATTATGATGATCTCACTCTGTGTCCCTCCTCTTCTTTCTATCATTTCACATCCTCACCGCATGACATTGAACTGTATGGCCCTTTGAGAACTATGTATGGCTCGATTCCCATCCTCAATGGATACATTTGAATGCCCGTATATTTAATCTGTAGGCCTGGCACCAATCATTAGGATCTACCATTGGTTAAAAACAGATGGTACAGTGCATAATATTCCCTAATTAATGTAGAATTCATCATGATTGCACCATGTATCCCTCTCCCTAGAGATCTCAACTTCTTTCATTGTCCTTCATGTTGTTAAACTACACATGAGTATTCATGCATCACAATTATCCATTATTTGGGAATTCAACTTATTTCACAACCAAAAGGGCCCCCAATATGGAATTGATGATAGGTATTAGGGAACTATTTCCATTTTGGGCCAATGTCGTTGTGAATCTCAAACAAATAACAGATACAAGTCCCACGTTGTGAATATTATCAACAGTCGACGCACATTTTTTGTTCCAGGTCACGTGATGTGGATGTTGTGTTTTGAATATGATCAACATCCACCCCCAAATTTTTCTCCACCCCTATAGTCCCTGAGTAATGGGTTTATTCTTTTATTTTTTTTCTATACCATCCAACATTTGTCTTCTTTAGTCATGAGTGTTAGTCTTGTAGGGGTCGACCCTACCTGATCTCCTTCCAAAATTGTCATACCCATATATGATAGGGAGAGAATGATTCTATTAATTTTTTCCCAAACCAATCATTTCTCACGTGGGATTAAGATATTTGTTTAGGAAATAACAAAATAAAGGTTTGTGTATCTATGGTCTGAGCCCTACAACCATAAACTAAGGTCACTTTCATCCTCAATGCATGATATTAAACTGTGAACTTTCTTGGACTTCTGATATTAGATCCCTCAAAAAGTTCAAACCCATATCCCACAGTCTCATTTAGTATTTTGTGGTGTGGTATGAACATATTTCATCCTTCACGTTCAGTTACTCTCCATTCCTTACACATTCTCCTTCGAGATACCATGCCCCTATCAACATCCATTCTACATGACATAAAACTACACATTATCTTCCAGAACTACGGGTGGCCTGATTATATCATCATGGGATATGTAGGACCTCCCATGAATTTAGTTTTTGGGTCCAGTCCCATTTTGTAGAAAACTTATCATATTTTTCCCCCTAGCCTGAGTTTCTCGAGAGAAGGTATATGTTGTGGTATGGGTTTATTTCCTCAATCCCATCGGGTTATTTGTAACATCCATTCCACATACCACTATCCAATAATAGATATTCCTTCACCAGTATTACACTCATCTTTGTTATTCAGCGGTACTTGAATTGTGTCCCTCGACCCTCATTGGAATTTCACTATTATTCCTAGGAGCACTCTGGTTCAGGACCTAGTGTGTTGGACTCTACAGAGACATGTTATCAATAATTTTCATGCTTCATGTTACGTTTAATTTGGGATTTCATTAACTTTAACTTTTGAAATGACCCCCTAGTGGAATGTATTCTCAGCCCTACCACCCTCCTACCATCATGGGTTAACATCCTAATGAATTTTGAATGGAAATTTGATACTAGTCCTACATTTCGAATACTGTCAGCAGTCATCACTAGTTTTTTTTCTCATTTCAAGTCACATGATATGGATGATATGTTTTGAATGTAATTTATAGTTATCCTCAATCGTCCCACCACCCCCATTAATCCCGAAATATTGGTTTCATGATTCACATCATTTCCCACTCCCCCGTGTCTAGGTGGAAATTCGACACACGTGGGGATTTTCCTCGGTTTGTGTTTGCGTATTAGGTGGAAAAATCCAAGGGGAGGCATCATTTGGGGCTCTTTATAAATTTCCCCTTTTCATGTATTCAACATGTTACAAATTACTTATCATCCCTTATTTCCATCATCGAGCATAGATCACAAGATCTTAGGTATCTGTTAAATGTTTGTGTCCATTTGGAAGATCCTTTCTTCTTTATTGTTCGATCTCTATGACCTTAAACTAAGATTTTTAAATAGTCTTTCCACAAGGAATAATAATTGACCTCATAGAACTATGTACAACATGACTCGCATCCACAAGTGATATGTTGGAATGCCCAGGCATCTTGTCCTCAGGTTATAACGACCCACACTTTACATACATTGTTAATAATTCAAAATTGAAGCACACTTATTACAACATATGACAAAACCACAAAGGACCGTATAGGTATAGTGTCTTTAGAAACTGGGAAACATAAACAACTGGTTCATAAATCTTCTACAGTGTCTCCCATTTATTTCATCATATCTAGGGTCCCTTTTAGCATATTCTACTTAATATCCATCTTCCTGACCTGGGGAAAAGAAAGCATAAAAGGGTGAGCTCAAATGCTCAGCAAGGGCAAATAAAGGAAATAAAAATCATATCATATCTTTATGAAAATCAAAACCTGCAAAAGAGATCATAATATCTTAACATGAAATAAATCATAGAAGTGAAAATGAGATCCCCATAATCATAACATAAAACATGAAACTTTGTGGCATGCACACATAATCATGGAAAATCATTTCTTGTTAGTCATGACTCATTGCCAAGACTATCTTAGTGGACAAAGTCCCTTTCTGAACCGAGTTCACTCCTCGTTTCAGTCCTGTATCACTGAACCGAAATAACCTTTCGTTCCAGCCATGTCTATCTCATGAGATATAAAATCATTACCCAATGCATTGGAGGGAGATATAGGTCCCACCCATCTTATAATGAATCCTTTCTTATGTGTGCCACATAATCATAAAACATACATCATCGCATAACACATGTAACAAAAATGGGATTCTTGAAACATCATGACATCATAAATCAATTCATATAAGATAAAGGAATTCATAAACATAATTCCATCACAACATAGTCAAACCAATGTAAAAATATGGATAGAAACAGAACCCTTTATTATCTTAGATGGAAAATAATTTTGATAAAACACTTGAATTGAATTCTTGAGGAAAATATCCTTTCTTCTTCAAAAACATTTTTCCTTTCATAACATGTCATACAACTTTAAAATAAAATAAGTTGATTAAAAATAAACTTGAAAACATGTAAAGGAAGCTTCTTTGAAGTAATGTTTTAAAAATCCATTCATGCCGTATAAGTTAAAAAAAACATTCTTCGTACTTTTGTCGGAAAAGTCAAAAAGTACCTCGTACGGAAAAACGACAAAAGATTCCTTTCATATTCTTTACTAAAAACTCACCTAAGGGTAAAATTGGATTTAAACTATTTCAAGTGGATGGAAACAATATTACATATTTAGGGAACATGGATGTGGATGATAAAATACACCCCAGTAAATACTTACGAATAAACAATCTCGGATAAAAATGAGATTGTGATATTTCCCTTACCTTAGGTCCAATTTGCTTTGTTCGTGTCCGAAGCTCCTGTATAATGGTTTAAATAATGTTATTGACTTATTCCAGAATCATACATATTGATATGAGATCATATATGGTCATATTATTAACTTCTTGTTAGTAATATTTCATTGTTACTTGTTACTCGGGTCTTTATAACTTTTTGTTCTTATGCGTGTTTTGTTGAATAAATTCTTATTCTTATCTTTAGGTTATAGATAATTCATTTCCAGAATGTTATTAGTGTAGTATATACCATATTAATTCATTCAATTCATTTATATAATCATTATGAAATGAAGATCATGTAGAACGAATCACATCACATCGTGGAGACGGTATTCCGTACGTACGCACGAGTGATGATATCATTCCTATGATCGTGGAATTGTATTGGAGTATATATATATATATTATTTCAGTATCAATATTACTTAATAATAATCATATATAGTTACTCATTACACCATTATACCCATCCTTGTAAGGTGATGGTGGAAAATAGATTACACCACAGCGTGGAGACGGTATTCCGTACGTACGCACGCGCGGTGATTTCATTTTTCCGTAGGATGGATAGAAGGTGAATTAGGGTTGTTTCATATTTATAATAACATATCAGTATGTAAGTAATACTGATGTTATTACTTTATCATTAAACAACTAAAGAAGAAGAAGTTGAAGAAGAAAGAAATTGAAAAGATCGGTAATGGATATTACCTCTTCTTTGGAACGCCTCTTTGAATCCTCCACTTAAGTAACTAAGATTGGTCTTTTGAGAAGACCAGGACCTCTAGGATTATTCTAGGGAAGTGGAGAGGAGAAAAGGGCAGGGGTTGGCCGAGCTTGAGTGCTCAAATTGGTGTGAGGAGGGGGGGGGAGGAGGTGCCCTTTTATAAGGGAGGAGAGGGGCACCTTAGGAATATCTCAAAATATTATTTTATATTAAAGTCCAAATCGGTTTATAATGGTTCCAAAGGGTCTTATTTCGAAGCTAAAGTGGGGATGGGTCGAAATCCTATCAACCAATAGGATTTAGACAAGTTTAGGGTATTATTTTAACCTTATCAATTAGATTTAACTCTAAGTTAATTAATTTAACTTTTACCGTGTCTTTTTGTTTTCTTTCACTATATGGTTAATACACTTACTATAACATTCCAAACGAACCCCAAATTGTTTATTATTAATATATATATTCTTATCTAAGTCATTTGGCCTAACCTTAGATTTTTAGGAATAAAATAACAATTAATAATATAATATTTTATTTAAAAACTATTTTGTGTCAATTTTGACACTATTTGATATATGATTTTTGTGAAAGTCATAACAGAATTATATGTTCGAACCAAGTTTATTAAATCAACAATAATATATCATAGTAACCTATAAAATTAGTGGAATTCATAAAAAGTCTTAAATTACATTTATTTTGGTATTTATATTATTACTTTTGTCAATATTTCATTAATAAGATAATTACTGCATCATCTTTGTGTCAAAATAAATTAAATTATTTGATGTCTAAAAATTAAAAATAAAATACAATCATGTAGGAAATCTTTTTAGCTTTCTAATGAATATTTACAATCGAATTTATCTTATGTATAACCGCATATTAAAAATGATTTACTTATTAAACTTTGATTTTAACTATTTTAACCCTTCTTTAAATAAATTAATAATAAATGTCCTAATCTAATCCAAGTGGGCCTAAATGGTCATATTTTATTCCTAAGTTTGTTTTTGGTCGAATTACACTTGTCCAATAGAATTAGGACATGTGTTAGGGTAATATTGATATCATATTTACCCTTAGTTACCCTATTTACTATTAACCGCGGTAAAAATAGTAAAAAGTTACTATTCACCAACAAATTATTTTTATCTCATTGAACCACATTTTACTTACTGACATCAACCGTGTCTGTCGGATTTTTGAAATTCCATTCACATAAGTGGTAAAATTATGTTTTATGCAAAATTCAGTTTTTAACCTACCACTTAGTGGTTTCACTATTCATCAAAAATTGAAAGTTTTCAGAAAAATACCAAAATTTCACCCTAGGCTAATTTCGATATTCTGAGTCCAAAAATGAAGTCCATTTTGAAAAATAAAATTTATAAATTTTCAAAAAGTGGTTATTACTATTCATAACGGCTAGTTTTAATAGCATGTTGTTGTTTAGTGAAACTCGGTATTGCGTACGACGCAAGCTATCGAGGAAGGTCGCGATTGCGTGTAAAGCAAGCCAAGCAAGTGTTGTGTAGAAAAAGATTCCTTTGATGATTTATATAACATAAAAGTCTCGGGTGTTACATTCTACCCCCCTTAAAAATAATTTCGCCCTCGAAATTCGTCACTTAACAAACAGATGAGGATACTTCTCCCTCATCATATCCTCAAGCTCCCATGTAGCTTCTTCAAGTTGGTGGTTTCTCCATAAAACTTTCACCAAGCGAGTGGTCTTGTTTCGTAGGACTTTTTCGCTATGATCTAGAATCTCTATCGGCTGTTCCTCATAAGAAAGATCTTGCTCCAGCGGTACAACTTCTGAGCTGAGTACATGTGAAGGATCTGGTATGTACTTTCTCAGGAGAGATACATGGAACACATCGTGAACTTGAGAGAGATTCGGTGGAAGCGCCAATCGGTAAGCTACCTTCCCAACACGATCCAGTATTTCGAAAGGACCGATATATCTAGGGCTCAACTTCCCCTTCTTTCCAAATCTCATAACCCTCTTCCAGGGAGATATTCGTAAGAACACTTTATCGCCCACTTCAAACTCTAGGTCTTTTCTTCGGTTGTCGGCATAACTTTTCTGTCGACTCTGAGCTGCTCTTATGTGTTGTTGAATAGATCTAACCTTTTCTGCCATTTCATCAACGAGATCAGGTCCTAATAACTCTCTTTCCCCAACTTCATCCCAGCAAGTTGGAGTCCTGCATTTCTTTCCATAGAGAGCTTCATAAGGAGCCATCTGAATACTGGAGTGAAAGCTATTATTATAAGAAAATTCCACCAAAGGTAGGTGTTGATCCCAACCTCCTTTGAAATCCATAGAGCAAGCTCTCAACATATCTTCTAGGGTTTGAATTGTTCTCTCAGACTGACCGTCTGTCTGGGGATGATAAGCAGTGCTGAAACTCAACTCTGTATCCAGAGTATGCTGAAGACTTCGTCAGAACTTCGAGGTAAATCTCGGATCTCGATCAGATATAATAGAAAGTGGTACTCCATGCAATCTTACCACTTCCTTTACATATATCCTGGCAAGCTGATCTAGAGAGAAATCCTCTCTAATAGCAATGAAGTGTGCAGACTTTGTAAGACGATCAACTATAACCCAGATAGCATTATTGCCTTTGGATGTTTTAGGAAGTCCTGTGACAAAGTCTATAGTGATGTTTTCCCATTTCCATTCGGGTATGGGTAATGGTTGTAACATCCCCTTAGACTTCTGTCTCTCAGCTTTAACTTGTTGACAAACCAAGCATCGAGAGACATATTCAGCAACATCTCTTTTCATGCCATCCCACCAGAAGTACTCTTTCAGGTCCCTATACATCTTCGTGCTTCCAAGATGAATAGAGAATGAAGAACTATGAGCCTCATCCAGCAGCTCTTTCTTTAATTCGGGGATGGGAGGAACGCAAACCCGATTCCTAAACTTTATTATCCCATCACAATCAAGGTTGAATTCAGGAACATTTCTCACCTTCTTTTGTAACTCGACATCTTCTTTCTGTGCCTCTTTAATCTTCACATGTATAGATGGTTGAACACTCATTTGAGAAAGATAAGATTTTTCCCCTTCCATTATAATTCCAAGATCCATCCTTTGTAAATCCATAAATATTAGATCTTTTGTGATCCTCATCATGGATAAACTAGCATGGTCTTGTCGACTTAATGCATCTGCCACTTTGTTTGCTTTCCCAGGGTGGTAATGGATTGAGCAGTCATAATCCTTAATCAGCTCCAACCATCATCTTTGACGCATATTCAACTCCTTTTGTGTGAAAATATACTTTAAACTTTTATGATCAGTATAAATATCACACCTTTCACCATAAAGGTAATGTCTCCAAATCTTTAATGCAAAGATTACCGCAGCCAACTCCAAATCATGTGTTGGGTAATTTTGCTCATGGATTTTCAACTGTCGTGAGGCATAAGCTATCACCATATCATTTTGCATAAGAACACACCCCAATCCCTTCTTGGATGCATCACTGTAGATCACAAACCTTTCTCCACTACAAGGCAGTGTGAGCACAGGTGCACTGGATAACCTTCTTTTCAACTCCTTGAAATTCTCTTCACATTCCTCTGTCTAGACAAACTTAACTCCTTTCCGAGTCAACTTGGTGAGTGGATTAGATAATCGTGAAAAATCTTTTACAAAACGTCGATAATAACCAGCCAAACCAAGAAAACTTCGGATCTCAGTTATTGTTGTTGGTCTTGACCATCTTTCGATAACCTCTGTTTTCGCTGGATCCACAGATATCCCCTCTTTTGAGATTATATGACCCAAAAATGCAACTTTTTGAAGCCAAAATTCACACTTGGTAAATTTGGCATAAAGCTTCTCCTTTCTCAGGGTCTTCAATATAATTCTCAAGTGATCTTCATGCTCTTCCTTGCTCTTTGAATAGACAAGAATATAGTCTATAAAGACTACCACAAATTGATCAAGATAGTCTCTAAAGACTCTATTCATTAGATCCATGAAGATAGCAGGGGCATTAGTAAGACCAAATGGCATCACTATAAATTCATAGTGTCCATACCTTGTACGGAAAGCCGTCTTTGGTATATCCTCCCTTTTGACCCTTAATTGATGATACCCTGAACGAAGATCAATCTTGGAAAAGTATTGAGCTCCGCGTAGTTGGTCAAATAAGTCATCAATGCGTGGGAGAGGATATTTGTTCTTGATAGTGATCTTGTTAAGTTCTCGATAATCAATGCAGAGTCTCATTGATCCATCTTTCTTCTTAACAAATAGAACATGTGCTCCCCAAGGTGACGCACTAGGGCGTATGAATCCCTTATCAAGATTCTCTTGGAGTTGCTTCTTCAATTCCTGCAACTCAATTGAGGCCATTCTATAAGGTGTCTTTGAAATAGGCAAAGCACCCGGTACGAGTTCTATTGAAAACTCAACTTCACGATTTGGTGGAAGACCCGGCAATTCCTCCGGAAAGACATCATCAAACTCCCGTACAATGGGCATATTCTTAATCGTGAGTTTCTCACCAACCATTTGAGATAAATAACCTTCATTTAGTGGAATCAATACCCATAAGATGGAAGAAATTTCCACTGGAAGGTTATGTTCATCCTTGCATTGGTATACGATCGTAGATTGATCTGGAATATGAAATGTGACTTCCCTTCTTTGGCAATCGATATGAGCTCCATGTAGAGAAAGCCAATCCATGCCAAGAATCACATCAAATTCCACTAAGGGAAGGATTACAAGATTTGCAGGAAGCACTTTCCCACAAACTTCGATCGGAGAAGAATTATAAACTTTTGATGCGATTGATGTGCCATTAGGTGTTGTCACAGCTAACTCAACATCTAATTGTTGAGGTAATACGGTGATACCCTTAGAAAATTTTTCAGAAATAAAAGAGTGGGTGGATCCAGAATCAAATAAAACATTTGCTACTTTAGAGTGGATGGTAAGTGTACCTTTCACCACATCGTTATCGTACTCCACATTGCTGATAGAAATTGCATGTGACTTTCCTTTGTCTCTAGCCTTAAGAGTTTGTTGACGTCGACCATCATCATCAACCCTTGGATTTGGGCATTGATTGGCATAATGCCCCATCTCCTTGCACATGAAACATTGAAGTGTTGTAGGTTCATTCTGTGTATCCCTTCCTTTGTTTTCGTCATTATACATCTTCTTCCCATTATCACGGCATTCAAATGCCCGATGACCTTCTTTTCCACATTTAAAACATTTACTTGTCCCTTTAAGACAACTCCCTCCATGTTTCTTTCCACACTTTGAGCATAAGGAAAAGTTCATCTTCTTTAACGTGTGATCTTTAGATTTTTCTTTGAATTCCATCTTCCTCTTCTTATCAAACCCATGTGACTGATGGGTTACTCCAATCTCCATCTCGACTTTGAGAGCACATCGAACGATTTCTTCGTAGCTATTGAAGTCCCTTATGGCTAACGCCCTTCGAAGACTTGGTTTTAAGCCACTAAAGAATCGATCGATCGTACTCTCAGGTTGGATAATAATACCAGAAGCGTACCTTGCAAGTCTTGTAAAATTTGCTTCATAGGTACTAACAGATTCATCATCCCTTTTCTTCTGTTCAAGGAACTCTTTCTCCATCTTTATTCGGAGAATACGAGGGATGTACTTATTGAAAAATAAGTTCTTGAACTCGTCCCATTCCATAGACTCAATTTCATCCCTTTTCCTCGTATTCTTAACAAGATTCCACCATTGATCCGCATCTCCTTCCAAACGATACACTGCTAGGATGACTTTATCATGCTCAGAACATTGAAGAACTGAAAATATCTTTTCAGTAGTACTAATCCATTGTTCAGAAACTAATGGATCAGTAGACCCGCTGAAAGATGGTGGACGCTGCCTCATGAAGGATTCAACAGAATGTTGCTCCCTCCTTTGTTCGTTTGGAAATCCTGCATGATTCATAGCTTGAGAAAGTTGTGTGAGCATGGCTACAAGATTTTGCATTCCAGCTCCCATATCGTTTGGTTGCTCAGGGGGACAATCATTGCATTGCCCATCGCATTCCGCATTAACACGGTTCCTTCGTGTTCCACCCATTGACTAAACCAAGAAGAATAGTGTGAGCAACACTAATTATAATAGGAAACCACATAATTCAAGAATAAAATTTTCATGCTTAAGGTCTTATCCTAGGTTATTCAAGGCCATTTCTAAAACACTAAGATTGTGTACTATGCTTAGACTTATCCTTAGGGTTCTTACTAAGGCTTTCACATCCTAGTTTCCAAAGGTTGACTATACCTTTCCTCTGATACCAACTATAACGACCCACACTTTACATACATTGTTAATACTTCAAAATTGATGCACACTTATTACAACATATGACAAAACCACAAAGGACCGTATAGGTATAGTGTCTTTAGAAACTGGGAAACATAAACAACTGGTTCATAAATCTTCTACAGTGTCTCCCATTTATTTCATCATATCTAGGGTCCCTTTTAGCATATTCTACTTAATATCCATCTTCCTGACCTGGGGAAAAGAAAGCATAAAAGGGTGAGCTCAAATGCTCAGCAAGGGCAAATAAAGGAAATAAAAATCATATCATATCTTTATGAAAATCAAAACCTGCAAAAGAGATCATAATATCTTAACATGAAATAAATCATAGAAGTGAAAATGAGATCCCCATAATCATAACATAAAACTTGAAACTTTGTGGCATGCACACATAATCATGGAAAATCATTTCTTGTTAGTCATGACTCATTGCCAAGACTATCTTAGTGGACAAAGTCCCTTTCTGAACCGAGTTCACTCCTCGTTTCAGTCCTGTATCACTGAACCGAAATAACCTTCCGTTCCAGCCATGTCTATCTCATGAGATATAAAATCATTACCCAATGCATTGGAGGGAGATATAGGTCCCACCCATCTTATAATGAATCCTTTCTTATGTGTGCCACATAATCATAAAACATACATCATCGCATAACACATGTAACAAAAATGGGATTCTTGAAACATCATGACATCATAAATCAATTCATATAAGATAAAGGAATTCATAAACATAATTCCATCACAACATAGTCAAACCAATGTAAAAATATGGATAGAAACAGAACCCTTTATTATCTTAGATGGAAAATAATTTTGATAAAACACTTGAATTGAATTCTTGAGGAAAATATCCTTTCTTCTTCAAAAACATTTTTCCTTTCATAACATGTCATACAACTTTAAAATAAAAGAAGTTGATTAAAAATAAACTTGAAAACTTGTAAAGGAAGCTTCTTTGAAGTAATGTTTTAAAAATCCATTCATGCCGTATAAGTTAAAAAAACATTCTTCGTACTTTTGTCGGAAAAGTCAAAAAGTACCTCGTACGGAAAAACGACAAAAGATTCCTTTCATATTCTTTACTAAAAACTCACCTAAGGGTAAAATTGGATTTAAACTATTTCAAGTGGATGGAAACAATATTACATATTGAGGGAACATGGATGTGGATGATAAAATACACCCCAGTAAATACTTACGAATAAACAATCTCGGATAAAAATGAGATTGTGATATTTCCCTTACCTTAGGTCCAATTTGCTTTGTTCGTGTCCGAAGCTCCTGTATAATGGTTTAAATAATGTTATTGACTTATTCCAGAATCATACATATTGATATGAGATCATATATGGTCATATTATTAACTTCTTGTTAGTAATATTTCATTGTTACTTGTTACTCGGGTCTCTATAACTTTTTGTTCTTATGCGTGTTTTGTTGAATAAATTCTTATTCTTATATTTAGGTTATAGATAATTCATTTCAAGAATGTTATTAGTGTAGTATATACCATATTCATTCATTCAATTCATTTATATAATCATTATGAAATGAAGATCATGTAGAACGAATCACATCACATCGTGGAGACGGTATTCCGTACGTACGCACGAGTGATGATATCGTTCCTATGATCGTGGAATTGTATTGGAGTATATATATAAATTATTTCAGTATCAATATTACTTAATAATAATCATATATAGTTACTCATTACACCATTATACCCATCCTTGTAAGGTGATGGTGGAAAATAGATTACACCACGGCGTGGAGACGGTATTCCGTACGTACGCACGCGCGGTGATTTCATTTTTCCGTAGGATGGATAGAAGGTGAATTAGGGTTGTTTCATATTTATAATAACATATCAGTATGTAATTAATACTGATGTTATTACTTTATCATGAAACAACTAAAGAAGAAGAAGTTGAAGAAGAAAGAAATTGAAAAGATCGGTAATGGATATTACCTCTTCTTTGGAACGCCTCTTTGAATCCTCCACTTAAGGAACTAAGATTGGTCTTTTGAGAAGACCAGGACCTCTAGGATTATTCTAGGGAAGTGGAGAGGAGAAAAGGGCAGGGGTTGGCCGAGCTTGAGTGCTCAAATTGGTGTGAGGAGGAGGGGGAGGAGGTGCCCTTTTATAAGGGAGGAGAGGGGCACCTTAGGAATATCTCAAAATATTATTTTATATTAAAGTCAAAATCGGTTTATAATGGTTCCAAAGGGTCTTATTTCGAAGCTAAAGTGGGGATGGGTCGAAATCCTATCAACCAATAGGATTTAGACAAGTTTAGGGTATTATTTTAACCTTATCAATTAGATTTAACTCTAAGTTAATTAATTTAACTTTTACCGTGTCTTTTTGTTTTCATTCACTATATGGTTAATACACTTACTATAACATGCCAAACGAACCCCAAATTGTTTATTATTAATATATATATTCTTATCTAAGTCATTTGGCCGAACCTTAGATTTTTAGGAATAAAATAACAATTAATAATATAATATTTTATTTAAAAACTATTTTGTGTCAATTTTGACACTATTTGATATATGATTTTTGTGAAAGTCATAACAGAATTATATGTTCGAACCAAGTTTATTAAATCAACAATAATATATCATAGTAACCTATAAAATTAGTGGAATTCATTAAAAGTCTTAAATTACATTTATTTTGGTATTTATATTATTAATTTTGTCAATATTTCATTAATATGATAATTACTGCATCATCTTTGTGTCAAAATAAATTAAATTATTTGATGTCTAAAAACTACAAATAAAATACCATCATGTAGGAAATCTTTTTAGCTTTCTAATGAATATTTACAATCGAATTTATCTTATGTATAACCGCATATTAAAAATTATTTACTTATTAAACTTTGATTTTAACTATTTTAACCCTTCTTTAAATAAATTAATAATAAATGTCCTAATCTAATCCACGTGGGCCTAAATGGTCATATTTTATTCCTAAGTTTGTTTTTGGTCGAATTACACTTGTCCAATAGAATTAGGACATGTGTTAGGGTAATATTGATATCATATTTACCCTTAGTTACCCTATTTACTATTAACCGCGGTAAAAATAGTAAAAAGTTACTATTCACCAAAAAATTATTTTTATCTCATTGAACCACATTTTACTTACTGACATCAACCGTGTCTGTCGGATTTTTGAAATTCCATTCACAGAAGCGGTAAAATTAAGTTTTATGCAAAATTCAGTTTTTAACCTACCACTTAGTGGTTTCACTATTCATCAAAAATTGAAAGTTTTCAGAAAAATACCAAAATTTCACCCTAGGCTAATTTCGATATTCTGAGTCCAAAAATGAAGTCCATTTTGAAAAATAAAATTTATAAATTTTCAAAAAGTGGTTATTACTATTCATAACGGCTAGTTTTAATAGCATGTTGTTGTTTAGTGAAACTCGGTATTGCGTACGACGCAAGCTATCGAGGAAGGTCGCGATTGCGTGTAAAGCAAGCCAAGAAAGTGTTGTGTAGAAAAAGATTCATTTGATGATTTATATAACATAAAAGTCTCGGGTGTTACACAGGCCAAGCTCATGTTTCACTGATTACCTCTTCTATTTGGAATTTTGGCCCAGACATTCATAAAATTGTGCAGTGTGGTGTGGGGTAGACTCATGGTCCTTAATCATGTATGTTTTGAAAGAGAATCACCATGTTCTCCCCTTCGATGAGCTAGTATCTCATGCCCTGTGTCCCACCAGATGGTAAATTGCACCTTCAGAAATACGCACGCCTGGATTCCCATCCACATGGGTATTGTATAAACAACTGGGCCTTTATTCCATGGGTTCATCCCCATATCCTCCTTCCTTTTCTATCAATTTGGCCCGAGGTTTCTTCCTTGGAAGTGAATGTGGTATGATGTGGACCTCGTCCCCATTCATGTCGGGTATAATTTATCATGAAATGTACATTACCCATTAAAACTATGTTTCTTATGTTTTTTCCAAGACATATGACATTAATCTATGCTACCTAGTCCTACATGACATTAAACTATTACATGTTCACTTCAAGACATTAATATTCAATATATGGTCCCATCATATGACCCTAAACTATGACATTATCTGCATTTCCTTATGATGGAAAAATACACTGCATTGTGATTTCCTCACTAAAGGGGACATCATGTTTGGTGGTGGTTATCCACCATACCATTTTTCAATGACTTAATATGTATTTATTACTATATTGAAACCTAAATTTTCTGTCCAATGTTTATCTCCTCACAAAAAAAACACATCCATCCTAATGAAAAAACCAGATCAATCAAATGCTGCCTCTTTTGGTGCATTTGTGAGTCCCCCATGATAGTATTTTCCCTAGCATTCGAACCCTACCATGACATTTCAAGAACAACCTATTGGTTTATCCCCATCATAATGTGTTACATTTGAATGTTTGGTCAATTTTCTTCAGTCCCATCACAACATTCATTTTTGGTCCCTCGCCCTATAACCTCATCATGGAGCACATGGTGTCATACAGACTCCAACTATCCTCATTTACATTATGTTTTGAAATTACAACACCATGTGTATCCCCACATAATTTCTATATATGTTCTGAGCTCTAAGACCTTTAATCTGTGATCCGACTGTCTTTTTCGATGGACAACAAACTGTGAGAAATTTTTCATGAACTATGTTTTTCTTGATTCCCATCATTATGGGATATGTAGGAATGCCTAGACATTATGTCTGTAGGTCCATCCCCAAGAATCATATATGATTCCCACATTATCATCCACTTAAACCAAAATACTTGGGATGTATGTGGTGTGGTGAGTAACTCTTGGGTTTCCATTCTTGTTAGGTATTGCGACAACTGCATGATGTTTCTTCCTTTTCTCTTCCCATCCTGGTCCGAGTTCTATGACCCTAAAATAAAATATACATATCAAAAATATGCAATAGTCATGGATACATCTCCACCCATCACAGAAACCATTAAACCAGGTCCTCTCTTAATGTTCTACTCTATGACCCTGTGTTAGGAGCATCCGACCCCAAGATCCTTGTCCTTGGAAAGGGATTCTGCTGAAGCTATCTAATATGACTTATTTTCGTACTCTAATGCATCTGTAAAAAGAGCCCAATGTGTGTATTTTTCATAAGAAAATTATATCATTTCAAGTCCAGGATTCATGAGCCCTTTATTTGAATCCCTATCCACTTCCATGTCTAAAGGGACCCCCTTTACGACCATGTCTCAGGACACATTGGCTCACCTACCATCCTTGGCCAAGGCCCATGAAGACCTCAAACAACTTTTGCAATAGGTCCTGTGTTTTGAACATGTTCAGTGTTCAACCCTCATTTGTATGTCCCCATTATAGGCTAATGCAAAAATAGATACAATGACTTGAACATGATCAATAGTTATCCTATTTTTTCTTGTCATTATCATTGTTATCCAAATATAAGGCATCTTGATTCACGTCTTTACACTCTAATATGATTAAGTGGAATTCCAACACACTCAGTTAAACCAACCATGTGAATGTTTTTGTGTTAAGTATCTCGGTCAATAATAGCGGAACATCACTCACCTTGTGTCCCATAGCTACGAATGTGAGCCTCCTTGTACCAAGGGAATCCCATTTCTACTCCTTGTTTCCCATATCGAGCACCACTCACAATGACTTTTTAGATTTAGTTGGGGTGAATACTTGTGTAGCTTTGGCATGCTAGATTTTCATCATGTCTGAAATTAAACTGTAATCCTAGAACAAAGTGCAGCTTGATTCCCATCTTAATGAGATATTTAGGAATTACTGACCACTTTTCCTCAGGGTCAGCCAATATTTTACTTTTGGAACCATAACCTAAAAAAAATCCTCTAGAGATATGTGGTGTTTTGAGGACTCCTTATGTACTCACTGACATTGGGTTTATAGGTACCACATTAGATAATATTTTCATGTTAGATCCCATTTTACTCCTCATCCTACAGTATCCCATTAAACTCTAGGAGTCTACATGTCATCGACGCCTGAAATTAAACTGCAGTTCTACAGTCAACTAGTTCTGGATTCCACATATTAACTATGGTATGCATCATCATCCTGTCCAAAGAGGATTTCCCCATCCAACATTGTTCTCTGACCACATTTTTCTCAATAACTATGTTTAGAATTATTCCCAACATCATGGGATACGTAGCGATGTCCATGAAATTTTTTGTGGGCCCTCCCATTGGTGCTTTAAACCATGTGAATCATCCTCACCATATGATGTTTAAAATACGTATCTATTCACATTATTAGTATGAAATAAAACTAAAAGGAAATCATGGTCATTACTATAGAGTTCGTATTCTTAAGTATGTTTGATCGATTATAAGACCGATGCACCAACTTAATATTCGTCCATTACAGTGGTGGAATTTCAAGAGTGTTGTAATATATTATAACAACCATTTACTCCACCCCCACGCTTTTTGTACACTTTATCAAGATCATAATTTCCTTTCACGTCTAAAAAAACCCTAACTATATTGATTCTAAGCATATGGATTCCCTATTATTCTTGGACAACATTCTGGAAGACTAATGAAAAAAATTTGAGTCAGGCCCCGTGTTTCAAACATTGTTAGTGGTCATCCCCCATTGTTTCTCCCCATTTCAGGATAATGCAACAGGGATAGTTTTTTTTGAACCCCATCAACAATTATCCTTCTTTGTTTTTCCATCCCTACAATGTTTTGAATTTCGAGAATCATGATTCACACCGTCCACTCCCTTACATCTTGTTAATTATAACACCATGGGCATTTCCACACTCATGTACTAGAGAAATTTTGGAAAATTCCAATTCAACTATTATGGGAGCTTCATTGTCAAGTCAGAACTCACTCTTTCTTCATGATACCTCAGATAGGTTTTTCAAAACCAAGAGGCTAGAATATTGGTTTCCACTTTCATATTCATATTATATAATGAAGCGATCATCCCTTGTTTTTCATATCATTCCCTACCAATGTGAGAATAGAGATTGATCGCTGGATATTTCCCGAACGTGATTGACATTTATTAAACCAGAACAAATAATGGAACTTATGCATTAATCTGACACAAATAAATAAAGAATGATAATACATTTGCGAGTTTACAATCATTACCAAAACTAAGGATTAGCCCCACCCATGGATGGGTGGACCTCTATAGGAGAAAATTCTAGCTCTACCTCCTTCTAGCTTGTGGTGTCCATGATCAATTGTAATGTGTTTAGATCAAGTTGTTCATTTACAGTGATGCGGCTTAGTTCATTAGCATCGATCTGGGCCTGATCCTTTCCAGCTCGAATAATGTCCATCTCTACAGAGGGTTGATTCAATCAATCATCAGACACTATAAAATGGGCCTTCATTTGTAATATAACCAATTTTTTGAGATTGAGAAATGAGTAATAGTCTTCTTCCCGTGCATGTAGATGTTGGATCTCAGTTTGGTCCTCCTGAAGCCTCTTGAGGTTTTGTGATTTCCTGCGCTGCCAACTTAAACCAAGGCTACGATCATACTCCAAAATCTTCTCCACCATGATGTCTCAAATTAACATATGAGGGTGCTGGGAATCCAATACTTTTCCTCATAGTTCGTGAAATTGGGAACAAAGCCTCCCCATTTGGTTTATCCATTATGTTGGAGTGTTATCCCCGATGAATCACATGATAATATTACAAGGTCAGTGACGAACGATTTTTGTATCCTATTCGTCATATGACACATCAACCTAATCTAAAGGGTCATAGGGTTAATTTAATGTGAAAGCTTATATGAACTCGTCAGTAGGGTCTGTATCCAGTGTCTGATTAGGTAGGTTAGGGCCCATGTTTCTTGATTGATCCATGTCATCTGATTCCACCTCAATGAGATCACGTGCAGTCCTACTGATGGTCTCACTTTTGATTGGGAGCATTGAATCTTTATCTGCTTGGTTGAGTGCTTCAAAGGCCATGGATGTTCCCATGGGGAATTATGTGCATGGAGCTCCAACCAATCCCACCAAGGAGACCCATGCTATTTTATGAAATGTAAATACAAATAATTCACATACATTTGTTAAAATAATAAATGTATGATAGTTACAAATTATATAAAAGAGACATGTTGAATTCGAATAGTCTGTCTCATTCCTGATTTTTTGTCATTCGGACTCCATGTTGTCCCCCCCCATATATGGTCGGGAACTCAAAGGCCCCAAGAGAACCACCATGGCTATTGTAGCCCTGCTAAGCATGGTAATGTTTGTAGCTGTGGGAGTAGATTAAAAAGTCCCCACAGCTACATCTACTATTGGATGGGAGAATGTTTTCTATATGTTGTCATCCAGCAGAGTTCATGTATTAGTTGGGAAGTCCTAAATGTCCTGTATTAAGACTAAGGGGGGAGTGTATTAGGATTTTACCTTAAAGGCCTTTGAAAACACTTCCAACTTTAGGTCAGAATTGATGACCTCACCCTCATTTAGAGGGATCTATGAACCGACCTCCTTCCCAAAGAGGACATGTCTGATTCTTCATGTAGAGGGAAGCAGTCCCTCAATTCAGTAACTGAAAACTATGCAAGGGTAGTTCAATCAATAATCACTTTCACTTGATCAGTCAATGTTTAAAGAGCACCCAGGGAGTGAAAAATGTCTTCCATTTCGCAAGGTACTTCCCCACCCCCTCTACTAGGGATATCGCAATGTCGAACATGACTGGACAGATCAATGGAAAATGCATCCCAACATTATGCAGTTGTTTCCACATATTGGAATCATTAAGGAAATGTCTTATTGACATCCCACCTGTCAAAATCTTTTGGGAGGACAACCTTCTTAGTTATGTCTATGTGGTGCTGCCGCTTCCTTCGGAGCCTGGAAGGGTATCTTATAAAACCAAATTGGGTTTCCTCCCATCTTGATAACATTGATCATTTGGGACCACTGGGGCTTCCACTACTGCCAGCCTCCCAATCAGTGCGGGTCATACTTCAATTGTAGCCCTGCCACCACTAGAACATCCTCACTGCTTTATGGACCTGACCTCAAGGTTGGGGAGCACACATTCACTATCACAAACTATGTGTTGCTTCATTATTTTCCTTGGGAAAGATTCCTCCCAAATATTGGAGTATTCATTCACCATCCCATATATAACTCTGGGTGGAGGCAGGACATTTCACATTTTCCCATCCTCTTGTGTGACCATGAGCCACATCTACCTCCTATCATACTAGTGATCCTCCTAGCGCACAACCATGCAGACCCATATGGTCTGCTGCTGCATACACTCGAACTGCATCCAAAAACAATGCGGGGTGTACGGCTCATAGAGAGGCTTGCGTTCAAACTACTCCACTAGGATTCCACCATGAATGGCTAGGAGGTAGGAAGGATTCTAATTCGTTCCCTGACAGTCATTAGTGAACACACCTATTGGAAATGGGAATGGATGGATGTCGAACTCATCTTCCTTCTATACCCAGTTCAGCACCATATTCGTGGTCAGCATGGTAGAAAAACTCACCACCACATTTAGAATGGCTGGTTAAAAGTCCAATCTGGGAGGGTAAATTTGGTTTGGATATTCATAGTTTCCCCTAACATGCACTAATATCCACCCATATAGATAATGGAATCACCTGCATATCCTTTGTGGCATCTTCAATTCATTGATGGGACAAAACACCTTATACATATTAGAATGCATTTGGATTCCCATGTTGAATCGTTCCCATAATCACCAACAAATACTCCATTAAAAAATTTTCTCGGACACACACCCATGTTCTTTTCCCTTATAGGCAGAATCCAACTGCAGATAAGCATGAAAATAAATGTTACCATCCAAACCATCTATTTTTACACAGTACTAACACTGAATCCCCATGTCTTACAGTAGCAGTCCTTTAGGAGTTTCCAATATGATTGCTCCTTGCACATCGTTACCCCCTTCAAAAAATTTCTAGGCCTCATGAGAAACTATTCATCTTTAGGGGAATTCTGGAACTTCTTGAACCACCACATAAAATGGACAACCCTCACCAACTATTTTTCCTCCCCCAACACTAGCTCCATCAATTCATTTTACTACTCTGGCATCTTCTCTGGGTCCTCCCAAGTGTTTTCGGTCAGAAGAAACTCGTTATACATTTCCAAAAATATTGGGACCCCTGAGATTTAGTGAATGTCCCATAGGATAATACCAACTTACCCAGAGTGAAGATGGAGGGAATTGGTCCTTGAAAACCACTTTATCAGTAACACTGGCACCAGCTTCTTTGGTTGGTAGATATGAAATTGTGAAGCCCAAGATAACTCATATTGTCCCACTCACCTCACCTTTTCCCAAACTCCTCGCAAGATGTGTATACAATTTAGGCCCATGCCTAGTCATTCGCAAAATTTCCACCCTAGAAAAAAATCCCACTCATATGTCCACCACTTCTCTGAGTTCTCCAGGGCCGCCATAAGAATGGTGTGGCACAAAGAGGGAGATATCTCGGGATTCAACGTCATACCATCTATTTTATTCACATAGTTACATAGTAAATCCACATTGACTGGTTTGACAGCATCCCATATATGTCCTTCAACCTCCCAGACCAAACGTGTTGGCACAACATACTCCTGATCTAGTAATCCAACACGTCCCTACTGCATTCAGGAAGGAAAAATTAACCACGTAGACTGGATCCATACAGAGGCGTCATTTTTCATATTGGGTAGTTCATTTTACCCTTTAATATCAGTTCCACTAGCGAATAATGGTCTGAATGACTCCATATATGTTCCCCTATACCCATGTTATTCTAAATTTCTTCTCTCTGGGTAGCATCCTCAAAGACCCCATAGACGCTTCCTGACAATCCATTCAGTCCTAATGTTTTAGAATTTTGTCCTAGATTACCGAGCTCAATCCTGAATCTCAGTCGTGATGTTCAATTGTAGAGATAGGTCGCAGAGCCCTACCACAGGTCTTGTAAACGCCAAAATTAGATCTCACCCTCATAGAGTTGAAGGACTTGTTGTGTGTAGTTGAGTAGAAAGTATAGATATCCAAAGAGAAATTGTAGAATGCACAGATCATCATGAATTGAGAGAACATTTTCCAAAAATGAGAAGATTATAAAAAAAAGTGGGATAAACCTACTATATTTATAGGGGACGAACCTATTTTGTTTCTGAAGTTTATGTCCAAAGTGAGCTTCATGACACTCTCAACCTGGGGGTCGCCTTTCCGCATCGCGAACCTACTTCAAGATATTTCTTTGTGACATGTATATAATTTTTGTCAATTTACCCCTTAACATAGACCCTTGTCTTATCCTCATCTCCATGTCTGAGGGGGGGAATTTGTTGGTGCCAAAAAATGTGAATATGAAAAGGATGAAAAGAGAAAACCAATTCCAATGAGGCTTCCCTAAGAAGACCATTCATGAATCCCATAAGCACCATGTAATTCCCGGAGCCCCTCCACACCACACAAACATGTAGCAGAATCCCCCTCTATGGTCGTAGCTGAATAAAGTGGTGGGGGATATGTGGTAAAGACATAATTTAATGGAAGATTCACATTGTGTGTGGAGCGTAATCGACCTACGTGAGCCTATCGAACATGATGGAATACTACATGAGCGTCCATATAGAATCCATGAGAGCTCCAGGATAAGGAGGGGAAGATGATTGACTACGCAGTTACAATGATCTTGAAGCAATTTGGGCCTGACCACAGAGTTCCATGTGGCATTTCACCGAGCTGTCCATGCATCACGCAGCCCCTTGCCTATAAATATAGGGCTCCACTCATGCCCAAAGGACAGATTTCCTGACCTTTCACCTTATCAGCTTCCAAATTCTAAAGCACCTTATTCTATGTGTAACGTTGAGAAAAATGACCTTTTCAAGGTATATGATCATTGTGATGTACCATTCCCTTTTCTCAAATACCACCCACCTTCGAGGAGGTATACCCTTCACAGTGTCCACATGCCATCACAAATAAAGGAGATCCCTGAGGGGACTCATGTTTTCACAAATCACTCATGATTCATAAGGTACATTCCTTTGACATGTGAACCACATGCCATGGTAGGGTCACTATGCTTCACGAAGCACATTGCTTGGCAGTGCTTTTTTTTTTAATGGTGCCTTTGCTTTGCGAAGTCCTACTCTGCGAAAGCCATTCCACATCGTGAAGCACCCCCCATATGCACCTATACCATATGAATACGATATTTAATCCAACATTTTGATTCATACCCCCTTGCAATGTTCCTCAACTACATGGGGAACAAGATCTTCAGAAGTTCTTTTCCAATGAACCCAATTTCATTGCAAACCCATATCATGTATGACTGTCTAAGATAGTAAAAAGTGATTTCATGGTCCCTTGGGTGGTGCTTCATATGGGGTTTCTTATCCTTATGTTTTTTCTCATATGAACGCTAATGAAAATAACTTATTCTCATAGCCATGCTAACGTGGCCCCCTTAGTGGATCACTCCACAACACC
Source organism: Viscum album (assembly GCA_963277665.1). Taxonomy (NCBI): domain Eukaryota; kingdom Viridiplantae; phylum Streptophyta; class Magnoliopsida; order Santalales; family Viscaceae; genus Viscum; species Viscum album. Next base: position 215,719,453 of record OY728158.1, read on the forward strand.
ACCTCTCCTCATCACTGATGATGCCTTCCCTTCCCCATAGGTGGGAGGTCATCGGTTATATAAGTCCTAGGGGTGGAGTGAACCTCCCTTATCCTAGATGTAGCCAATTAAACCACCATGAACCATCGTCCTCAACATAATATGTTAATATATAGAATCACCCCATTCAGTACACGCAGGGAACCCTGTCTTGGACATTCTCCACAGCCAGTCATCTTCACGGGAGTGATATCTTTCTCACATGGAATGAGAACATCTTTTCTAGAGCAATGTCTATACTTGGGGAAGGGAAACCGTCCTGGTGTAATCTTCTATCCTTTCATGCGGTATGTAGCATCCCTAATCCTCCTCTCTTCTTCAGTTCCTATTACTAGATGAGATATGAGCATAGGGAACTTTGTTACCCTATCTATCTCCCTCTGAGCATTATTTCCATCGGGCCATCATCCTGGAGTACGTCCAAAATATATATCTCCATGGTATTCTACCCACATATAATCCCATGTTTCATCCTTGAGCCTCTAACAACATGTAATCCCAAATCCACTTCCTGAAAATTCCCTATTCGCTACCTGATTGTTATGTCATTTCTACCCATTATTCACACAGCAAGCATGACTCACATGGTCTTAATTTAAAAATTGACCATAGAATCCATCATGGGGCACCATACTATGTAATCATTAAACCATTCAAAACATCATGGACAATGATAATTTTATCCAAATCATGGTACGTAGGAAGCCTCCTTGAGGTTCAATCCCAGTAGCTACATGTCCCAAACACTTCACATCAGTTCATATTTATCTAGCATGATGTTAAACATTATGCTATCGAACAATGTGGACATTGATCCATGTCTCTTAGGAATGGTACATATGAATCCCCCTTGGGGTTCAAGCCCATCACCTAATTATCCTGACCACATCATGTCAGTTCACCATCATCCTACATGGTGTTAATTTGTATTCTTATGAACTACATGGACATTGAACCTTGTATCGTAGGTGAGGTGCGTAGGAAGCTTACCTACATTTCAAGACCAACATCAATCACTTCTGACCATTCTATATCGATTCAACCACCCCATATGACATTAAACTGTATGCCCCCTTTTTCGTCCAGCATGATGCTAAAATTTATACTTTTGAACTACGTGGGTTTGATCCCTGTCTCTTAGGAATGGTACGTACGTAGCCTTCCTAGGGTTTAATCCCAAATAGATTTAATCCATTGAATCCCAACCAGTAGTATGTCCTTGAACTATAATCAAATGTAATCTTCTTGAACCCCAACCTGCAGTAATCCATTAGAACCCCAATCAACAGTAAGTTATTGTGTTCCAAAATCATTGGTAAGCCATTGTGATCCCTAGTCAGTGGTAAGAATTAGTCAACCCCAACCAGAGATAATCCATTGAAGCTGAAATCAACAGCAATCCGATGCAATCCCCTTTGTTGGGACCTACATCTTGGGTCCGACCCCATTGTGTCAGAACATCACGGGCTTCTAACCACACATAATCCCCAGTATACAATCTAGTTTTTGTCTTAGGTGTACTCCCAGATTCTATACCCCATCCTCAACAACATGGAAATTGGTCCAAATCTCCTAGGAAGGGTACTTAAAAAGCCTCCCTAAAGTTCAAGCCCGCACTTTCTTATTTCTAACCCTTCATGTCGGTTCACATTTTCATCCCACATGACATTAAAATTTATATCTCATCCTGAATTATATGGTCTTTGATCCTTGTATCCTAGGAAATGTACATAAGAAGCCTCCGTATGGATCAATCCCATCACATACTTGTCCCGAAAACTTCACGTCGGTTGACCTTCATCCCACATGACGTTAAATTGTGTGCTTATGAACTACATGGACTGTGATCAAGGACTCATAAGCAAGGTACTTAGGAAGGCTCCCTGATGATCAATCCCGACACCCATTGGTCCGGACACTCCATGTCAGTTCACTCATCATGTACAATGTTAAAATGTATGGCCCCTTTTCTCTCATCATGATGCTAAACTGTATACATTAGAAATATGTGGGAATAAAATGTGTTATGTCTTTTATTTTTATATGCAACCAATAATGGTTTTTAACAAATTTTATATGGGTATAATGATTAAAAATGAGAAAAATGTATGTTTTTTATCATGTGAAAGTATTTCATTTCATATAATTATTGGCACCGAAATATGTGGTGAGGGAATAAATGCACAAACAAAACCAATTCCAAAGATTTTTCCCCACGAATCCCATTCATGGAGCCCCTGAACACTGTAGAATTATTGGAGCCCCTTCGCACCATGCTGACACCAAGATCAGGCACGCACTACAGTCACTGTGGAGTAAATATTTGGGAGGCTCTGATGTAATGAGAAACTTGACTAGAAGCATTGTGTTGCGGTGGGAGAAGAATCGACCTCCAGGAGCCTATCGAACATGAATAAGGTCTCTGTGAGAAAAACGTAGGGATCCCATGAGAACTCTATGCTGATGAGGGAATGACTGTAGACTCCATAGTTACAATGAAGATGATGCAATTCGCAGATGATTGTGGATTACCAAATGGAATCTCACGAAGATGTCCCCACTTCGTGTCTCATGTTTCTTAAAAGTAAGGGGTTCCCCTCAAGCCCAAAGGATGGATACCCAATTATTATCCTTCTCAACACTCAAATTACAAATCACCTTCGGATCTATAAAACCAAAAAAATTACATATTCAAGATACATGATCATTGAGAAGTACCCTTCCCTTTCCTCAAATACAACCCCTCTTCAAGAAGGGATGGCCTTCACAAAGCCCAAGAGTCATCACAATGGAATGTGATCCCTAAGGGGACTTAGGCCTTTACAAATCCCTAATTATTCACAAAGTACCATCCACGCCCATGTGAACCACATGCTAATTCATGGTCACTATGCTTTAGGATGCATATTACTTCGCAGTGCTATGCATTGGATGGGACATTTTCTTCGCAATATCCTACTCCGAGAATGCCATTCCACATCGTGATGCACCCCCCCCCCCCATATACACCAATACAATATGACAATGATAGGACATTCTACATTGTAAAGAATACCCACTCTCAATGTTTCTCCACTACATGGATCACTTGAGATTCATTAGGTCTTTTCTTGTGACCCCATTGTCTTCAGAACCCCTTCTCCCATATGGTCCTCCAGACTTGTACGATGTGATTTCAATGTCCCTTCAGAGTTGTTCCATTTGAACTATTTAGCCTTATGATTCTTTGCATATGGACTCTAATGGCTATTTCATCTTCGCATAGCCATGCTAATGTGCCCCCCCTCAGTGGATCATTCAACAAAACATCCTATCCACGTCATTACTCATTCCATCCATTCACCAATGGTGGGTGGGTTTCAGTTATGTAATGTGGAGTGGAGTGAACCCATATCGCATAAGCAACAAGATGTTAAGAATCGAAGCACCATAATCCTGAACAAATGAAGTTATGCTATATCCTTACATTGTACAATTCTTGTGGGGTGCCCAATCTCATACATTCACCCAAACAACTCGTCCCCATGAGAGTGAAATCTTTGACACATGGAATTAGATCCACTTTTATAGAGTTGCTTCTATCCACGGGGAAGGGAAACCATCCTAGTGTAATCCCTTTGCCTTACTTGTGGGTGGTACAATCCATCCTCCTTCTCTCTTCATTGGTCCTAAATACTAGTGGAGAGATGAGCATATTGACCTACAGTACCCAATCCCTCTCCCTCTAGGATTTTCTCCATTTGACATCTATAATTGAGTATGTCCCAATCTCTATCGCCCTGATCCTCTTGCAATGAAAAAGACCTTGTATACTATTTGTTATGATAACCACATCTAATCCCTCTTACACTTCATGTGGACACACATTTCATGTCCTTATCATAAGATCATTTATACCTCTTGTATCTAACACGAAGAAGGACACATGTTGGATTACAGTAAACATTGACCATGGAATCCTTTCTAGACCACCTTAATGTGTTAAGACCCAAACCATTCTTAACAATAGGGACATTGATCCCTATCTCTATTTCACGGTACGTAGGATGGATCCCTATGGTTCAACCCAAACACCTACATGTCCGGACCACACGTTGGTTCACCATCGTCCTACAAGATGTCAAATGGTATGCTTTCAAATTATGAGGACTTTGATCCATGTATCCTAGGCATGGTACATAGGAAGCCTCCTTGAGGTTCAATCCACACACCTACTTGTCTTGACAATATCATGTTGTTTCAACTTCGTTACTCATGAAGTTAAACTATATGGTTCCAAACTACGTTGAATTTGATCGTTGACCCCTAAGCATGGTACGTAAGAAACATTCCAGAGGTTCAAGAACAACACCCATGTAACACCCGAGACTTTTATGAGAAATATTTTTTTTTTCTGTTATATAAATCATCAATGGAATCTTTCACTACTCACAACACTATATTGGATTGCTTTACACACAACTGTGGCCTTCCTCGATAGCTTGCGTTGTACGCAATACTGTGTTTCACTAAACACCGGTATGCTATTAAAATATTATTAAAACTAGCCGTTATGAATAGTAATAACCACTTTTTGAAATTTTGTAAATTTTATTTTTCAAAATGGACTACATTTTTGGATTCAGAATATCTAAATTAGCCTAGGGTGAAATTTTGGTATTTCTCTGAAAACATTCAATTTTGGATGAATAGTGAAAACACTAGGTTACTATTTAAAAACCGACTTTTTATTTAAATAATTATTTATTTTATTTAAATTTATTTTAGGTCAAAATTGATACATATTACCTATATAAGTTCAATTCAACTCATTGGAGTCATTTTATAATAATTTTAGATATATAAAATTTTTATTTAACTTTTCACCGTCTTTTACCCACCTCCTAGGAGAATTTGGAAATTCACGTAAAACATAATTTTTCCGCTTCTGTGAGTGGAATTTCAAAAATCCTAGAGACACTGTTAATATCATGGAGTAAAATGTGGTTCAATGAGATGAAAATAATTTTTGGTGAATAGTATCTTTTTTCTTTTTTTTACTACGGTTAAAAGTAAATAGGGTAATTATGGGTAAAAATGATATTATTGTTACCTTAAAACATGTCCTAATTATATTGGATAAGTTTAATTGGACCAAAAACAACCTTATTATTAAAATATGACCATTTAGTCCCACATGGATTAGATTCAGACATTTAATATTAATTTATTTAAAGAATGGTTAAAATAGTTTAAATCAACGTTTAATGAGTAAATCATTTTTAATATAGGTTTATACATTGGATAAATTCAACTATAAATCGTAATTAAAAAGATACAACGATTTCATACATAATGGAATTTTATTGTAATTTTTAGACTTTAAATAATTTAATTTATTTATGACACAATGATGATGTAGTAATTATATTATTAATGAAATATTGACATAATTGATGTTATAAATACCCAAATAAATTTTATTTCAGAAATTTTATGAATTCCAATACTTTTCTATATTAATATGTCATGTTATTATTATTTTAATCAACTTTTTTAGAACTAATCGTCTTGTTATGATTTTCACAAAAATCAATTACCAAATAGTGTCAAAATTGACATAAAATAGTTTTTAAAACAAATATCATATTATTAATTGTTATTTTATTCATAAAAATCTAATGTTCTGCCAAATAACATATATATGGTCATATATATTAATAATAAACAACTTGGGGTTCGTTTGGCTTGATATTGTATGTTTATTAACCTTATAGTGTAAGAAAACAAGAAGACACGGTAAAAGTTAAATTATCTAACTTAAATTTAAATCTAAATGATAAGGTTAAAATAGATACCTAAACTTGTCTAAATTATATTGGATGAGAGGAATGAGACCCATACCCACCTTAGCTTCGAAATAAATCAATTTAAAGCTATTAAAAACCGAATATGGCTTTATAATAAAATAATATTTTTAGTTTTTCCAAAGGTGCTCCTCTACTCCCATATAAAAGGGAACCTCCTCCCTCTCTACCTCACACCACTTCGAGCTTCCAAGATCGGCCAAACCCTACCAAATAATCATCTCCACTTCCCTAGAAATATCCTAGAGGTCCTGGAATTCTTCAGAGACCAATTTTAGTGCCCTAAGAGGAGGTCTCAAAGAGGCGCTTCAAAGAAGTGGTAATGTCTGTTACCGATTCTTTCAACATTATTTCTTCTTCCACTTCTTCTTATTTAAATGTTTCATTATGAAGTAATAAAATCAGTATAAATAATATACTGATATGTTATTATAAGTATCAAAAAACCCTATTTCACCATCTATCCATCCTACGGAAAACGAAATCACGGCGCGAGCGTACGTACGGAATACCGTCTCCACGCCGTGGTGTAATCTATTTTACCCCACCACCTTACTTGGATAGGTATAATGGTTAAATAATGACAATATATGATTATTTTAAATTTATATTTATTCTTAAATAGTATTCATACACTCTAATACAATTCCACGATAATGGGAAGGATATCATCGCTCGTGCGTACGTACAGAATAGCGTCTCCACGATGTGATGTGACTCGTTAAACATGATCGTCATTTCATAATGATTATATAAGTGATTTTAATGAATAAAAATGACATATATTACACTAATAGAATTATTTAAATGAGGTATCTATAACCTAAAAGTAATAATGATAATTTATTCGACAAAACACGCATAAGAACAAAAACCTAATAAACACCGGAATAACAAGTAATAATGAAATATTAGTAATATGAAGCTAATAATATGACCATATATGATATCATAACAATGGTTATGATTCTGGAATAAGTCAATGACATTATTTAAATCATTATACAGAAGTTTTAGACACTTACGAAGCAAATCAGACGTATGGTAAGGGAAATCTCACAACCTCATTTTTACCTGAGATTGTTTATCTTCAGAATTTACTGGGGAATATTTATCATCCACATCCATGTTTCCTAAATATGTAATATTTATATCCTTATAAAATTTTTTAAGTCCAATTTTACCCTTCGGTGAGTTTTTAGTAAAATATATGAAAGGAATTTTCTGTTGTTTTTCGTACGAGGTACTTTTTGACTTTTCCGGCCAAAGTACGAGAAGAATGTTTTTTTACCTTATACAGAATGAATGGATTCATAAAAAATTATTTCCATGAATCATACTTTACAAGTTTTCAAGTATATTTTAAATCAAATTCTTATAGTTTAAAATTTTATGACATGTTAAGAAAGGAAAAATGTTTTTGAAGTAGAAAGGATATTTTCCTCAAGAATGGAGTTCAAGTGTTTAATAAAAATTATTTTCCATCTAAGATAATATAGGGTTGTTTTTATATCCCTATATTAACATTGATTTGATTATGTTATGATGGAATTATTTTTATTATGTCCTTTTATCACATATGGATTATTTTATGATGGCATGATGTTTATAATTCCAATTTTTATTACATTGGTTATGCTATGATGTATGGTTTATAATTTTTTTTCCACACATAAGAATGAAATAATTATGAGATGGGTGGGACCTATATCTCCCTCCAATGCATTGGGTAAAGATTTATATCTCATGAGATAAACATGGCTGGAACGGGAGGTTAAACCGGTTCAGTGAAACAGGACTGAAAGGAGGAGTGAACTCTGTTCATAAATGGACTTTGTCACCTATGATAGTCTTGGATATGGGTCTTGAATACTAAGAAATTATTCTCTATGATTATGTGTGTATTCCACTAAGTTTCATGTTTTATGTTATGATTATTTCGATTACATTTCACTACTATGATTTATCCCATGATTATGAAATTTTGATCACTTTTGCAGGTTAAGATTTCCAAAAAGTTATGTTCTTATGAATATGATGTGATTGATATTTCTTTTGTTTACCCTTACTGAGAATCTGAGCTCACCCTTTTGTATGTTTTATTTTCCCCATTATAGGAAGAAGGATATTAAGTAGGATATGCCAAAATAGACTCTAGATATGATGAAATAAATGGGAGACAATGTAAATGATTTATGAACAAGTTGTTTATGTTTCACAGTTTCTAAAGACAATACACCTATATAGTCCATTCATGGTTTTGTTATATGATGTAATAAGTATACCTCAATTTTGATGTAATAACCATGTATATAAAGTATGGGTCATTATAGGTGGTATCAAAGTAAAGGTATAGTCAACCTTTGGAAACTAGGATGTGAAAGCCTCAGTAAGATACCTAAGGATATGTCTAATCATAGAACAAAATCTTAGTGTTTTAGAAATGGCCATGAACAACCTATGATAAGACCTTATGTATAAACGTTTATTCTTGATTATGTGGTTTTCCTATTATAATTAGTGTTGCTAACACTATTATTCTTGGTTTTTACGCAATGGATGGAACCCGATGGGACTGTGTTATTGCGGAATGTGACGGGCAATGCAATGATTGTACTCCTGAGCAACCAAATGTTATGGGAGCTGGAATGAAAAATCTTGTAGCCATTCTCACACATCTTTTTCAAGCTATGAATCATGCAGGACTTCCAAACGAGCAAAGGAAGGAGCAATACTCTGTTGAATCCTTCATGTGGCATCATCCACATTCATTCAGCTGGTCTACTGGTCCATTAGTTGCTGAACAATGGATTAGTACTACTGAAAAGATATTTTCAGTTCTTCAATGTTATGAACATGATAATTTCATCTTATCAATGTATCGTTTGGAAGGAGATGCTGATCAATGGTGTAATCATATCAAGAATACAAGGCAAAGAGATGAAATTGAGTCCATGGAATGTGACGAGTTAAAGAACTTATTTTTCAATAAGTACTTCCCTCTTATTCTTCGAACAAAGATGGAGAAGGAGTTTCTTGAACTCAAGAAAAAAGATGATGAACTTGTTGGTACCAATGAAGAAAATTTTACAAGACTGGCAAGGTACGCTTCTGGTATTATTATCCAACATAAGAGTAAGATCGATCGATTCTTAAGAGGCTTAAAACCAAGTCTTGGAAGGGAATTAGCCATAAGGGACTTCAATAGCTACGAGGAAATCATTCTATGTGATCTCAATGTTGAGATGGAGATTGGAGTAACCCATCAGTCATATGGGTTTGATAAGAAGAGGAAAATGGAATTCAAAGGAAAATCTAAAGACCACATTGAAAAGAAGATGAGTTTTCCCTTATGCTCAATGTGTGGAATGAAACATGGAGGGATTTGTCTCTAAGGGACAAGTAAACGTTTCAAATGTGGAAAGGAAGGTCATTGGGAATTTGAATGCTGCAATGATGGAAAGAAGATGTCTAGTGATTCGAACAAAGAGAAGGCTACACAGAGTGCCACTCATACACTTCAATGTTACAAGTACAAGGAAATGGGGAATTATGCCAATCAATGCCCTAATCCAAGGGTTGTTGATGATGATCGATGCCAACAAACTCTTAAGGCTAAAGACAAAGGAACGTCACATGCAATTTCTATAAGCGATGTGGAGTACGATAACAAAGTGGTGAAAGGTACACTTACCATCCACTCTAAAGAAGAAAATGTTTTATTTGATTCTGGATCCACCCACTCTTTTATTTTTGAAGAATTTTCTAAGGGTATCGTTGTATTACCATAACAATTAGATGTTGAGTTGGCTGTGATAACTCCTAATGGCACAACAGTCACATCAAAAGTTTATAATTCTTCACCGATTGAAGTTTGTGGGAAAGTGATTCTTGAAAATCTTGTGATCCTTTCTATAGTGGAATTTTATGAGATTCTTGGCATGGATTGTCTTTCTTTATATGGATCTCATATCAATTGCAAAACAAGGGATGTCCCATTTCATATTCCAGATAAATCTATGATCGTCTATCGATGCCAGGATGAACACAACCTTCTAGTAGAAATTTCATCCATCATATGGGTCTTGACTCCACTAAATGAAGGTTATTTATATAAAATGGTTGGTGAGAAACTCACGATTAAGAATATTCCCATTTTAGGGGAGTTTGATGATGTCTTTCAGGAGGAATTTCTAGGTCTTCCACCAAATCGTGAATTTCAGTTTTCAATAGAACTCGTACCGACTGCTTTGCCTATTTCAAGGACACCTTATAGAATGGCCCCAATTGAGTTGCAGGAATTGAAAAAGAAACTCCACGATAATCTTGATAATGGATTCATACGCCCTAGTGAGTCACCATGAGAAGCACCTGTTCTGTTTGTTAAGAAGAAAGATGGATCAATGAGACTCTGCATTGATTATCGTGAACTTAACAAGATCACTATAAAGAACAAATATCCTCTCCCGCGCATTGATGACTTAATTGATCAACTACGCAGAGCTCAATACTGTTCCAAGATTGATCTTAGTTTAGGGTATCATCAATTTAGGTGTAAAATAGAGGATATACAAAATATGGCTTTCCGTACAAGGTATGGACACTATGAATTTATAGTGATGCCATTTGGTCATACTAATTCCCCCGCTATATTCATGGATCAGATGAATAATGTCTTTATGGACAATCTTGATGAGTTTGTGGTAGTCTTTATAGATTATATTCTTGTCTATTAAAAGAGCAAGGAAGAACATGATGATCACATGAGAATTGTTTTGATGACCCTATGAAAGTAGAAGCTTTATGCCAAATTTACCAAGTGTGAATTTTGGCTTCAAAAAGTTTAAATTTCTGGGTCACATAATCTCAAAAGAGGGGATATATATGGATCTCGCAAAAACAGAGGTGATCAAAAGATGGTCGAGACCAACAACAGTAACCGAGATCTAGAGTTTTCTTGGTTTGGTTGGATATTATCGATGTTTTGTGAAAGAATTTTCATGATTATCTAATTAACTCGACATGTTGACTCGAAAAGGAGTTAAGTTCATGTAGACAGAAGAATGTGAAGAGAATTTCAAGGAGTTAAAAATAAGGTTATCTAGTGAACCTGTACTCACACTTTCTTGAAGTGGTGAATGGTGTGTGATCTACAGTGATGAATCCAAGAAGGGATTGGGGTGTGTTCTCAAGCAAAACGATATGGTGATAGCTTATTCTTCACAATAATTGAAAATCCATGAACAAAATTACTCAACTCATGAATTGGAGTTAGCTGCGGTAATATTTTTATTAAATATTTGTATGCATTATCTTTATGGAGAAAGGTGTGATATTTATACTGATCCTAAATTTTTAAAGTATATTTTCACACAAAAGGAGGTGAATATGCGCCAAAGAAGATGGTTGGAGCTAACCGAGGATTACGAATGCTCAATTCATTAGCACCCTGGGAAAGAAAACAAGGTGGCAGATGCATTAAGTCAACAAGACCATGCAAGCTTATCCATGATGAGGATCACAAAAGATCCAATATTTATGGATTTACAGTGGATGGATCTTGGAATTATAATGGAATGGGAAAAATCGAATCTTTCTCAAATAAATGTTCAACCATCTATACATGTGAATATTAATGAGGCACAGAATGAATATGTAGAGTTACAAAAGAAGGTGAAAAATGTTCCTAAATTCATCCTTGATTGTGATGGAATAATAATGTTTAGGAATTGGGTTTGTGTTCCTCCCATCCCCGAATTAAAGAAGGATCTGCTGGATGAGGCTCATAGTTCTTCATTCTCTATTAATCCTGGAAGCATGAATATGTATAGGGACCTGAAAGATTACTTCTGGTGGGATGGAATGAAAATAGAAGTTTTTGAATATGTCTCTCGATGCTTGGTTTGTCAGCAAGATAATCCTAAGAGACAAAAGTCTAAGGGGATGTTAAAACCATTAGCCATACCTGAATGGAAATGGGAAAAAATCACCATGGACTTTGTCACCAGACTTCCTAAAACCTCCAAAGGCAATAATGCTATCTGAGTCATAGTTGATCGTCTTACAAAGTCTGCACACTTCATTTCTATTAGAGAATATTTCCCTCTAGATCAGCTTGCCAGGATACATGTAAAAGAAGTGGTAAGATTGCATAGAGTACCACTTTCTATTATATCTGATCAGGAACCGAGTTTTACCTCAATGTTTTGGAGAAGACTTCAACATACTCTAGATACAGAGTTGAGTTTCAGCACTACTTATCATCATCAGATAGACGGTCAGTCTGAGAGGAAAATTCAAAATCTAGAAGATAATTTGAGAGCTTGCTCTATGGATTTCAAAGGTGGTTGAGATCAACACCTACATTTGGTGGAATTTTCTTATAATATTATCTTTCACTCCAATATTCAGATGGCTCCTTATGAAGCTCTCTATGGAACGAAATGCAGGACTCCAACTTGTTGGGATGGAGTTGGGGAAATAAATCTATTAGGACCTGATGTTGTTGATGAGATGGCAGCAAAGGTTAGATCTACTCAACAACACATAAGACCAGCTCAGAATCAACATAAAATTTATGCCGATAACCGAAAAAAGACCTAGAGTTTGAAGTAGGTGATAAAGTGTTCTTACGAATATCTCCTTGGAAGAGAGTAATGAGATTTTGAAAGAAGGGAAAGGTGAGCCCTAGATATATCGGTCCTTTCGAAATACTAGATCGTGCTGGGAAGGTAGCTTAACGATTGGAACTTCCACCAAATATCTCTCAAGTTCACGATGTGTTCCATGTATATCTAAGGATAAAGTACATACCAAATCCTTCACATGTACTCAGATCATAAGTTGTACCGCTGGAACAAGATCATTCTTATGAAGAACAGTCAATAGAGATTCTCGATCGTAGTGAAAAAGTCCTACGGAATAAGACCACTTTCTTTGTGAAAGTTTTATAGAGGAACCACCAATTAGAAGAAGCTACATTGGACCTTGAGGATATGATGAGGGAGAGGTATCCTCATCTGTTTGTTACAAAGTGATGAATTTCGAGGGTAAAATTCATTTTAAGGGGGGTAGAATCTAACAACCGAGAATTTTATGAAAAATATTTTATTTTTATGTTATATAAATCATCAAAGGAATCATTCACTACACACAACACTAGCTTGGCATTCTTTACACGCAACTGTGGCCTTCCTCGATAGCTTGCGTTGTATGCAATACCGAGTTTCACTAAACAACGATATCCTATTAAAATATTATTAAAACTAGCCGTTATGAATAGAAATAACCACTTTTTGAAATTTTGTAAATTTTATTTTTCAAAATGGTCTTCAGTTTTGGATTCGGAATATCGAAATTAGCCTAGGGTGAAATTTTGCTATTTTTTTGAAAACATTCAATTTTGGATGAATAGTGAAAACACTGGGTTACTATTTAAAAACCGACTTTTTATTTAAATAATTGTTTATTTTATTTAAATTTATTTTAGGTCAAAATTGATACATAATACCTATATATGTTCGATGCAACTCATTGGAGTCATTTTATAATAATTTTAGATATATAAAAATTTTATTAAACTTTTCACTGTCTTTTACACACCTCTTAGGAGAATCTGGAAATTCACATAAAACGTAATTTTACCGCTTCTGTGAGTGGAATTTAAAAAATCCAAGAGACATGGTTAATATCAAGGACAAAAATTTGGTTCAATGAGATGAAAATAATTTTTTGTGAATAGTAACTTTTTACTTTTTTTACCACGGTTAAAAGTAAATAGGGAAATTAAGGGTAAAAATGATATTATTATTACACTAACACATGTCCTAATTCTATTGGATAAGTTTAATTCGACCAAAAATATCCATAGGAATAATGTATGACCATTTAGGCCCAGTTGGATTAGATTAGGACAATTAATATTAATGTATTTAAAGAAGGGTTAAAATAGTTAAAATCAATGTTTAATAAGTAAATGATTTTTAATATAAGGTTATACATCAGATAAATTCAACTATAAATATTATTTATAAATATAAAATGATTTCCTACATAATGGTATTTTATTTTTAATTTTTATACTTTAAATAAGTTATGTTATTTATGACACAATAATGATGTCGTAATTATATTATTAATGATATATTGACATAATTGAAGTTATAAATACCAAAATAAATGTAATTTGAGACTTTTTTGGAATTACAATAATTTTCTATGTTATTATGAAATGTTATTATTTATTTAATTAACTTTTTTCGAAATAATATTTCTATTATTATTTCCACAAAAATCAATTACCAAATAGTGTCAAAATTGACATAAAATAGTTTTTAAAACAAATATTATATATTTAATTGTTATTTTTTTCCAAAAAATCTAAGGTTGTACAAATGAATCATATAATGTTATATATATTAATAATAAAATACTTGGTGTTCGTTTGGATTGTTATAGTAAGTTTATTAACCTTATAGTGTATGAAAACAAGAAGATGTGGTAAAAGTTAAATTATCTAACATAAAGTTAAATCTAAATGATAAGGTTAAAATAGATACCTAAAATTGTCTAAATTATATTGGATGAGAGGATTTAGACCCATACTCACTTTATCTTTGAAATAAATCAATTTGGTGCTATTAAAAACCAAATATGTCTTTATAATAAAATAATATTTTTAGTTTTTTCAAAGGTGCCCCTCTCCTCCCTTATAAAAGGGAACATCCTCCCTCTCTTCCTCGCACCACATTGAGCCTTCAATCTCGTCCAAACCCTGCCAAATTCTCTTCTCCACTTCCCTAGAAATATCCTAGAGTAATGGTATTCTTCAAAGGAAAATTTTAGTGCCCTAAGAGAAGATTTGAAAGAGGCGCTTCAAAGAAGAGGTAATGTCTATTACCGATTCTTTCAACTTTATTTCCTCTTCCACTTATTCCTCTTTAGTTGTTTCATTATGAAGTAATAACATCAGTATAACTCATATACTGATATGTTATTATAATTATGAAACAACCCTAATTCACCATCTATCCATCCTATTGAAAACGAAATCACCGCGCTTGCATACGTACGAAATACCGTCTCCACACCGAGGGGTAATCTATTTTCCACCACCACCATACTTGGATGGGTATAATGGTGTAAATAAAGACTATATATGATTATTGTAAATTTATATTGATTCTAAAATCATATACATACACTCCAATACAATTCCAGGATCATGGGAACGATATCATCGCTCGTGCGTACGTACGGAATACCGACTCCACGATGTGATGTGACTCGTTCTACATGATCTTCATTGAATAATGATTATAAAAATTAATTTAATGAGTAAATATGATATATATTACACTAATAAAATTCTGTAAATGAGGTATCTATAACCTAAAAATAAGAATGAGAATTTATTTGAAACAACACGCATAAGAACAAAAAGTAATAAACACCCGAATAAAAAGTAGCAATGAAATATTACTAATAAGAAGCTAAGAATTTGACCATATATGATATCATGACAATGTTTATGATTCTGGAATATGTCAATGACATTATTTAAATCATTATACAGGAGGTTCGGACACTTACGAAGCAAATCGGACCTAAGGTAATGGAAAATATCACAATCTCATTTTTATCTGAGATTGTTTATACTTCAGAATTTACTGGGGAGTATTTATCATCCACATCCATGTTTACACAATATGTAATATTTATATCCTTATAAAATTTTTTAAGTCCATTTTTACCCTTTGGTGAGTTTTTTGTAAAATATATGAAAGGAATCTTGTGTCGTTTTTTGTACGAGGTACTTTTGGACTTTTCCGGCCAAAGTACGAGAAGAATGTTTTTTTAACTTATACAACATGAATGGATTCATAGAAAATTATTTCCATGAAGCTTCATTTACATGTTTTCAAGTATATTTTTAATCAAATTCTTTTAGTTTAAAATAGTATGACATGTTAAAAAAGGAAAAATGTTTTTGAAGTAGAAAGGATATTTTCCTCAAGAATGGAGTTCATGTGTTTTATCAAAATTATTCTCTAACTATGATAGTATAGGGTTCTGTTTCTATCCCTATTTTTACATTGACTTGATTATGTTATGATGGATTTATTTTTATGATTTCCATTTATCTTAAATAGATTATGTTATGATGGAATGATGTTTAAGATTCCCATTTTTATTACATGGGTTATGCTATGATGTATGGTTATAATTTTGTGTCACACATAAGAATGGTATCATTATGAGATGGGTGGGACCTATATCTCCCTCAAATGCATTGGCTAAAGATTTATATCTCATGATATAGACATGGCTAGAATGGTAGCTTAAACTGATTCAGTGAAACATGACTGAAACGAGTAGTGAACTCAGTTAAGAAATGAACTTTGTCCGCTAAGATAGTCTTGGGTATGAGTCTTGACTACTAAGAAATGATTCTTTATGATTATGTGTGTATGCCACAAAGATTCATGTTTTAAGTATGATTAATGGGATTACATTTCACGACTTTGATGTATCCCATGATTATGAAATTATGTTCTCTTTTGCAGGTTATGATTTCCAAAATGTTATGTTCTTATGAAGATGATGTGATTGATATTTCTTTTGTTTACCCTTACTGAGCATTTGCGCTCACCCTTTTGTAAGTTTTCTTTTCCCCAGGTCAGGAAGATGGATATTAAGTATGATATGTCAAAAAGGGACTCTATATTTGATGAAATAAATAGGAGACAACGTAGATGATTTATGAACCAGTTGTTTATGTTTCCCAGTTTCTAAAGACACTATACATATACGGTCCTTTCATGGTTTTGTTATTAGTTGTAATAATTATGCTTCAATTCTGAAGTAATAACGATATATGTAATGTATGGGTCATTATAACCCATATGTCCCAACCACTCAACGTTGGATTACACGTCCCATACAACATTAAATTATAGTCTCTCTTTTTGTCATGCCTGATGCTAAACAGTATACTTTCGAACATTGTGGGTTTGACAGCTACCTCCTAGGAAGGGTATGTAGGAAGCCTTCCAGAAGTTCAATCCCAACTAGAGGTAAGCCGTTGTATCCCGGCTAATGGTATGCTGTTTGAATCCTAATTGAAGGTAATCTGTTGGCAACCCAACCAATAGGTAGCCATTGGATCCCCAATTTTTGGTAATTTGTTTTGTTCCCTAATCGACGATAATCTCTTTTGAATCATAGTCAGTGGTAAGCCGATGTAAACCACATATAGAAATAATCTTTTGGATCTGTAATCGATGGTAATCCATTCTAGTCCCCTTCACAGGGAACCACATCTTTGGTCGTCCCCCAGGGCGTTTGAACAACCTGGATGCAAACCACATGTGAGCCCCAGAATATCGTCGTGTAGTTGTCTTATGTGTAAACCATGAATCTATACCCACATACTGAAAAATTTGGACGTTGATCCATGTCTCTTAGTTAGGGTACGTAGTAAGCCTCCCTGAGGTTCAATACCACAATCAACTTTTTCCATCCTCTTCACGCTGGTTCTCCTTTTCTTCCCGCATTATGTTAAACTGTATCCTTTTTCCTGAACTACATATACTTTTATCTTTTTATTGTACAAAATGTATTATGGAAGCCTCTTTGAGGATAAACCCCAACACCTACTAGTCCTAACCACCTCATGACGGTTCTCCTTTTTTCCACATGACAGTAAACTAAATTCTACCAAAATTTGGGAAATTGATTCTTGTATCATAGGAATGGTACATATGAAGCCTATTTTTGGTTAATAACCAAAAACCATCAGTCCCAACCAATCCATGCCGGATCACACATCATGTACGATGTAAAACTATATGACCCCATTCTGACTAGCATAATGCTAAATATTATACTTTTCAACTCTGTGGGTTTGATACATGTCTCCTAGGAAAAGTAAGTAGGAAGACATCATAAGGTTCAATCCCATAAAGTGGTTATCTATGGTATCCATTCTAGAGGTAATCCATTAGAACACCAATCGACTGTAATATGTTGGAACCCCAACCAGCGGTAAGCCATTCGAACCCCAATCAACAGTAGTCTATTGTGATCCCAAGTCGACAGTAAGAAATTGTGATCCCCAACCAGTGGTAAGCTGTTTTCAACCCCAACTAGTGGTAAACCATTTTTTCTCATTAAAGAGGTATGTAGTGGTAGTCCAAAATCGACATTAAGATGATTTATTCCTCTTCACTGGGACCGTCATCTATGGTCTTCCCCGGTGTAATAAGACCATCCGGGTAGGCTAACCATGCATAATACCTATTATACATTCTGGACATTGTATATAGTGAACACCCCTATTCTATACCCCCTGCCTGAACTACGTGAACATTGATTCCCAGCCTCGGTGATAGGTAGAATTCCTATATGAAGTTCAATAAAGTCACCCACGCCACATCATGGTCTCTCACTCGAGCCACTATTTTCTAAGAAATTGATGAACCATCCTAGAGTTTTTACTTCTTCGATATCCCATCCTTGTGTCCATCCCCATGTGCCACCTTATTATGTATCCATTGACCCACCGAACAATATGAACATTGATTCCCCTCCATGGGGAGAAATAGGAAGCCAATCGGGGGTTCATGACCAACACCAACATCACCATCTAAACTATTCCATCTCATTATCCATCCACTTCACTCATCCTTACATAACCATCCTGATTCTCACCTTGGCCACCACATCCTTGTTAGAAACTTTTACCCACATTCTCACTACTCCTAGTTGTATTTGGGAAAATAACCAAATTTTATCCACATCTTCAGCCTTCTCTCTTAGGGCTACACAAATCATATTTTCTCTTAGAAGAATCCTGATAAGTCAAATTCATCTCCGATAAATGTTAACCTCAAGACATACCCAATGTTAATCATTAGATGATATAGAAACCATCATAGAAATGTAACTATTATAAAATTCCCCACACTCGACATGGGTTTTCATGGGCATCCATGCACTCGATATGTCCTATCATTAGGGGATGAAACCCAGAGGCATCCTTGTTACAGTGTCCAAAAATGTTAGTGATGTCCAACATGTCTACTCCCTTGATCGAATGTAACTACCTTTATTGGATGCAATGGAATTTTAATATAGATGTAGTGTAATTAACCAAAGTCCATGAATACATGGTGTTGGGAAGAGTCTCACAAACACCGTATTAAGTCAATAAAGGAGTCCCAGACTAGGTGATTTGTTACTAGGAGGAATCCATGGATGGATAAAACGACATCCCATTATCCCATTTCAATTAAAGATAAAACATCACTAAATAAGAAACATATGATTCCCACCTTTTAAAATCATTAATGTAGGGAAATATATCAGCATGTCCTCCATAAAGAGACGGATGTGCACCCCAGCGATGGCATCATAAATAGTAATGGGGAACCCAACGTGAAATTATTCCCTTCAATGTGTATAGTAGTAGTGATTGAGAAATCACTGGATTAGCATGTCACCAGATCTAGTAATACGGAATCAGGTCCCACCAAGAAAATAGTGGGCCTATTGTGAAACTCACCAGAAATTGGGGCAGTTGAATGTTGGGAATCCCGGTCTATGACATTATCTGCGTAGATCCTTCTTGCAAACCATGGATGATGGAATAAATCTAGGGCACTAGAAGTCTCTTTCCATCTTTTAGCACTATTGTATAAACCACACTAATTTACAGGACCCATGCTATTAGGACATGAAACAAATAACGACCCACCCACAAACGCAGGGGAAGGGGTAACGTCAACCAAAAAATCCCGCACGACCTCATCTCTCCCATAACAGCCTGAACATCCATGGATTTTGGGATACGATACACCATCTACCCATATTAATTCATTCAGGGAAAATTAATTAATGATATCATTCGATGAAACGAGGAGGAGGGGATTATCCCAACACAATATATGTTCCGGCAAGGCCTAAAGGCTCTTAAGCCTTGTCACCACAGCCTCCATCATGGGACTCGCAGGTAGCCACTACTACACACTCTAACATATAATAATTTTTGGATTCTCCCCCATGAAAGCTTCAACTAATCCCTCCCCTACAATAGTGAAACGAGCGACGTACGAGCCAGACTAGATGGAATCCTATTCAAAGGGATGCTAAAGATGGGCTCCCACTAGGCCGCCTCAGCACAACCACCCAGCCCCACATGTTGCGGACCATGTGAGTTGTGCACCTGCTCCAATAGTGCCAGTACAGTTAACGTGATGCAAACCTTAGGCACTAGTTGATGAGGACTCTAGGTGAGGGGTTTCAGTGTCATTGACTGCCATGGCCTGTTTCACCACTAACTCAAATTTTAATCCAATATTTTATGCCGAGCATGAGATTCATATTCCTGACACTAGTTGGGGACCCAGCCACACCACGGGCAGGCCGAGTTGACTATCCAGGTCACTGACACCAGTGGAATCCATTGCGGGCCGACCATTGATAATGTCTTCTAGTAAGTAGGTATTCTCATACCATCACCAATGAGAGTGGGGTCCCTCCCCACTCCCAGTCTTTTCATGGGGGTCCTCCCTAAGAAACCTTCAATCCAAATGAAGTTCCTCTTCACTGAATTTTCACTCAGTATGGAAGACCCTTCTACCCCCAAGACCTCAGGTATAATGTTTTTCATTCTGTCACATTTCATTGATGTGAACATGTTACTCATCCAATAAACCATCTGCATGGGGGATTTCACATTCCCTTTTTCAACCGATGAAGGTCCCCATATTCCCAGAATTCCAAAAAGTGGATGTATTCCTTGCTTCATGGGCACTGAATAGTGAGGTCCTAGACATGTTCAGCTTGACTAGTACTAGGACCGTCCGTGTATCAATGCTGCCAGTGGAAAAAATAATGGAGGTCCCACCCATGCTCCCACATGCTCGAGAGGAGGTCCTACCCACTCTTGCAATTTTCAAATAGATTCCATCAGCATGTCAACCAGTGGACATGGAGTTCCTCCTAATGTTACCTTTGACATTTTTTCAGGGGATCCTTACACCCTACCATTCCCATGTATAATTCCTCTATTCCCCAATACTAATTCGGCAGAAGGTGCACCTCGAGCCAAAACAATCTTCACTATCTAGAAGAACCATCTCGGGGCATGAGTTTGGGTCGCTGACACAATAAAATGATGGCCGAGAAGATTCATAATACAATTAATCTCATCTCCATTTGCAATTCTAAGCCAAAATGCGATTTGACAATGGAACCATCACCTTAATATTTTATGTTGAGGGCCAGGTAGACAAAAGGTGTATCAGTATCATCTTTATGGAATTTTAGGTCCATAAAATTATCACATCCCTATGTAGATACATTCCGGTGGAGGATTGTTTAGCTTCTCTTAAGGTCATGGCTGTGAAATCCTCCATATCGTCGACATGTTCATTTTCTAACATAAATAGGGATCCTGGAGATTTATTCTAGAAACCGATTAAGGATGAAGAATATCATGTCCCACCATCAGTGACTGTTTCCCCTGCGTGAGAAGTCATTGTATCCATCCCTTATTAATGAGATGTAGTGGATCAATCATCACATTTTTTACAGGAAAGCCGGAGAGGATGTGTCGTTTCATCTCATTCGTCATATTCTCCACTAGCCTCTCTACTATCTCAACGACCCAAATAAGTGTCATTTCTAGTCCCACAGCCACCCCCAGTACATGATTGTGGAAACCAAGGCCTTGATCCCAAGTCTTAGCCAAGTGTATTTTGGGACATCCTTATAGCATATCATTTTCGAGTAATTATATAGCCAATTGCAACTACAAACTTCACTGCGCTGGAATCACTTACCCTAGAGGATGTTATGTGCATTCGCTAAACCCAATGGGAGATGCACTTTTGTCTCTGTTATCTATGTGTGATATACCACAATATTCATACAAATATTGACCAGTTATGTTGTAGGTTCAGCATGGCTGTGCTCCCTCTGGCCTAGCACCCCGAGTCTCCCGTTCACCACCAGACCCTCTAGCAATGATGTATTTAGAGATTTAAAGTGGACCAATATATTATAAAGGAGGATTGCCCTATGTTTAGGTACATGGTATGGGCATTATGTGTTCCTCAATATCACTCTTATTTAGTGCCAACCTGACTTTCTAGACAATATTGATGATATGCCTTCAAATATTGTCACTGTTAACAAGACCGATCAATCAAAGGATGGGAGAGAGATAAATCTCTAAGGAGAGAACATACTATTTAGGGGAGATCCACATTTATTGGATCCATTGTGAAGGGTTACTCACCACATGATATGTTTACTAGGTTTTCATGTACCTACTAAGTCATTTGACCTTAGCAGGAATCCCCAAAAGGGCATGTAGCATCTTAGGGATGTCAAACCCCCTAACCCATCTTGCATAGTGCAGAAAACAAAATATGATCCAAAAAGAGACTTATAATGCCAAGAGCTCATGGATAATATTATGATGTTTGATGACCTACTTGATTAACATGCCACAGAGTGGCATCTAGACCATAGGGATCCTCGAATGGGGCAGAAGGTGTAGGTACAATAGTCCCCTGATAAATTGAATCAGGGTGACCCTAACCATCCAGTCCATGTAGATATGATAGGTTCTAGATCATATGGAAAGAGTTTGAATTATGTGTCATAAAATCCACATGAGTTGTGTGAAAATACCTGAGATCCAGCTCAAGTTCTCCCAGTCGGTCCGCAGGTCATCCCCCCAACTGCTCCTGAGAAACATGGGCTTCTTTTCATGTTGAATAATTGGTCAATGCATTAGTTGTCAGGGTCCTTCTTCATGAAAAGAAACCCAACCCAAATGATCATATGGAGGCACTCATTTCTTTCCTCGGTGCATTGGAAACTCGACATATAGAAATACTTCCTGAAGGCATTCCATATCTGGCATGGGTTGATTATATTCCAGCACCCCTAGATTTTAGAAATGCAACCATCTCCCCCATTAATGAGGTGGATGCCCTACTGTAGCTTTAGGACCACTTCATTTCTTTGTGTGTATCCTTGTTGGGGACTCCAGTACTACAAGAAGGTGACAAAATCCATTGTTTAATTTAGACATGGGAAGAACCTACAATTTTCCTATACAGCCAAGTTCCCATTAGGTCAATCTCATGATGGGACGATCTATATAGATATTTATTGTACTAGTTCAGCTTTTCCACCTAGAAGATGAGTATTTTAGACCTTTTCAAGTGAAAAGTGAGGAATGATGAGCACATCACAGACATCGTCTCCTGTTGGAATGGCCTCTCCTACTCTTGGGATATGTAGTTAAGTTAGGGATAACTGCTGATAATGTGTGTGAGGAATGCCAAATCCGAATTGGCCCTCTCTCTCATTTCTCGGAATTACCCAAGGGGATTCTGAGACCTCTATGATAAGGCCATGTGTCTTGAGGATTTCTTATTGTAGGCCAAGTAGGCACATCCATTTCCTCCTACAATTCCCGTGAGAAGAAATTCAAAGGTTGAGCCAACACGGTAGCAAAAATAGTGTCCCCATGAAGCTATTGTTTTTACTAGTGGAGCCACCTCCACAGCGTCACAAGGGCCATCCACCATTGGCGGTACCTCCGACCAAGTATTTCCAACCCCGTGAAACGTGCCACCACCTCCTAGGTGAGACAACCATGTTCCACCTCCATGATAAGATCATCTATCACCCCATTAGCGCCTCACTCTTTAACCCCACTTCCTTGAATGAATAAATTAGACATAATCATTCAATAACTCTTCGATCCTTGGTTATTTATTATGTGTTTTGGAAGAGAGAATTTTTCAATTTACCGAATGCAGGAGGCCAAAAGTGGTGGATCACACGGATCGCCAAAATTGCTGCCCTTATCACTGGATCTTGGGAAACACCCTCAAAAAGTGAAATGTGTTTGAAGACTGGATAAAAGACATGGTTGATATAATCATTATAAGGTTAGGCCCAGATCTAGAAAAGGTGGCATGTGTATTCATGAATCCATAAAATGACAATGATAGTAAAGGTGAGTGCATCCTGTTACTAACTATAGGTCCCAATAGTATGATGACTGGATGGCTCGTAATCCATTTTACAATTACCATGGTATTATCCGTGGATGTTTGATTTGACCTGAGCCTCCAAAAGATGCCGCGTCACCCACAACAACTTCTTCTACATTGATGTCTCATCCTTCTTCTTCCCAGGAGAGTTGTCATCGAAGACGCAGTGGAAAACGAAGTCCCCCACTGATGCTAGTTTCACCCAGTACTCTTGTCATCTTCTTTCTTATAGAGATGGAGATTCACCCAAAATCCTTCCTGTAGTAAAGGATTCATTATGTAGTTATCAGTGGTATGCTTCAGTTAACCCTGTTGAGTTGGTAAACCACTACATGATATATAGATCTTCAGGTGGCCTTAGTCATTACTTCCTTCTAGGATGTGCATTCATCTGAAACAAGATAGTTGTCCAAGTGATAGTATATGCACACTCATTCTTCTAATCTGGTATCACCAGGTCTGCCTTCACAACTGTTTGTGTCACTTGATTAGGTAGATCCACCACGACCATGCCACAATTAGCCACTCTCTATTAATGTCCCACCATTGACATCTATTCCACATTCGGTAGTCACTCCATTTGATTCCAGTAGTGAGTAGTGGTTCATTCTCAACACCAGTATGTTGCCGGTTCAATCTGATGGGCCCATCAGACCCCCTTCCACAGAAAGAAATCATTTATACAATACATCATGCTTTCCATAAAAGTATGTGATCATTAGGAAACATTTCAAAATTCATGTGGGGATCTCTATCCTTGAGGCCCTTCATCTATAAACAGATATTTATGAATCCATTGTCCAATGATTATGATTCCCCCTCCAATTTTAGATAAAGGTAGTATATGTTGAAGCCTTCCATGCATAGGCAGTTGAGCATGATGAGTTTAAAGACATTATCAATTTCTATATATAAGATGAAGGCTCTCCCATACAGGGGAATATCCACCCACTCTACATCACCAACCACATCAATGGATGGTATTTTCATCACTATCATGTCCACATTGGCTCTGAGATCAACATAATCCAAACCTAGACACTCTGAAAATTGGGGTTGTTTGAGGATGATATGAATCCCTCCAACCTGATAATTCATGGTTATGATGGGAAAAAATAGACACAAGTTGGAATGATCTTCCTGATGACCCTGTTTGGATGCTTGGTTGCCAGCACCGAGTTCATTATGGTCTCCCTGGACACTGCCCACAACGCATCGATGGGTAGGACATGGTTTCACCAGCATGTAGTGGTCCCTTCATCATATCACCAATTACTTAAGTACTCTTTTATGGGACCGGTGGGCATACTCCAAGGTGACAAATATCTCATTGCCTCTTATGAAGCCTACTTTATGGATGTCTATTATTACAAGTGTATGGACAAGAATAATCTGCCAAATGGGGATTACAATTCTATGACTACGAACGACCCGTAGACAAACCTAGATGGTTCCATCCTTTTTTTTATCCACAGATTTGAAGCTATGGCAATGAATCTGGGTAAATGATTCATTTTTTCTAACATAAGTGGGAATTACAATCCCATGTCTAGGGGACGACAATATATCACCTCATAATCCTACACAAATCTAGCTTAGGTGATCCAGGAGCCCCCTACTCTCATAAGGTGTTGTGATGTCTGCCCCATGGAAACAGAATTACGTCATAATTTGTTGTTTCACTAGGCTAGGATAAACCAGATTAATCCAACATACCACTATGTCTTTAATATTATCCAGTGTGGCCCCTTGGGCAGAAGACTAGATTGGATCAGGTAGACAACCTTCTTCTTGATGGTTTCGATAGCGGAGTAGTTCCCTAATGGAGTGTCTACTGCCACTCAGGTTGTTAACTGCTTCCCATAATGATTTTTTGACCTAGAGAAACCACCTACCACTAAGGATCCCTCCTCCGTTAGTGAATTGGAGGATATGTCGTATTCTCCTCCTACCATTGAAGAATGTGTCTCCACCATAGATGATGAATTGGTACCAGTGATCCTCAGTTGCGAGATAGATCTGAATCCCACATTGATCAGTGCTGTTATTCCAGTCTAAGGGAAACAATAGTATGTGGACTTTCTAAATAAACATCATGATTTATTTTCTTGGTGTTATAAAAAAATTTCAGGACAAGATCCTCAGGTTGTTTTCCACAACCTCATTCTTCCAGACAATCATTGTAGGTTCAAACAACCTCCTAGGAAGATGAACCCTTCTTAAAGTGCAATGGTCAAGGCCAATAATGATAAGATCATCAGTGACAATTTCATCAATGAGGTATATTACCCTATATGGTTATCCCAAATTTCACCTTAGAGAATGAATAATAGAAAAATCAGAGTCTGCATTGACTTCTGGGATATCAACTATTAATGTTCGAAAGATGCTTTTCCCCGTCTTGTGAAATAACTATTGATCGATTCCCTCATAAGGTTTCATCCTCTCTCTTTCATGGATGAGTATTTTTTGTATAACCAAATTCAAACGGCACCCATGGATGAAGATTCTAAATCCTTTAAGGAACCACAATGAATTTTTTACTACTTGGTAATGACCTTCGGTCTTAGTAATATAGTGGAATCGATCAGCATTCTAAGAATCTCATATTTAAGTCGATCCTCAGGGCATTGATAGAATGTTACGTGGATGACCTGGTGGTAAAATATTTACAACACCAGGACCATATCAAAGACCATGAGAAAATGTTCGGCTTCCTCCGTTCTCTCCATGTGAAGACGTTTCCATTGAATTGTTCATTCCGGGTCACCTTAGGAATTTTTCTCAACATAAATGTTATTTATAATGGTTCCTAGATCGATCCAAATAAGATTAAGTCTATCAGTAAGATGTATATTCTGAGAAACATTCATGAGCTTTGATACATTCAAGGCTACATGGCCTACACATTCCGATTCATTTCCAATTTGAACAGAAAGTGTAATCCCTTTTTTATCTCATGAAGAAAGGCATTGTCGATCACTGGGACAGTGAATGTCAAACAGGTTTTTTGGAAATCATGAAGTACCTATTACAGCCTCTGGTCATGACGCCACCTATTTCTGAAAAACCACTTGTCCTGTCTGTGATCACCCTGTAATGATCTTTCAGTGAAATTCATGCCAAGAATAACAATGATGGAATAGGGAATAGTCTCTACTATCTTAACTGCATGCTCCTCGATACAGAGACTAGATACACATTAATCGAGAATATATTCCTTATATAGGTACTCGTTGTAATAAAATTGCAAAATTACTTTCGGCACCATGAGGTACAACCAGTGTCTTGAGTTGTTCAACAGAAGTACATCTTGAACCGACCCATGTTGAAAGGACATCTAGCTCAGTAGGTAGTAATCCTGTAGTTTTTTGACATCATGTTTGTCCCCCAAGAAGCTATTATGGGGCAAGCATTGGCATACATGCTTTCCACCATCCTGCTCCCATGGACCAATATAAAGATATTGATTTTCTAGATGATGTAGTCCTCTGAGTAGACAATACCATTCCTTGTTGTCAAATTCTTATTGATGGTTCTTCGTGAAGTCCTACTAGAAGAAGATTCAATAACCCTAGATTAAACTGAGTGGGCATTGGTATCATTTTAATCAGGCAATCACAAGACTTGTTTTGAAATTAATTCCAATTGTTAGAAGGCTATAACAAATATGTGCCATAGTATTAATCTCTCCTCATTTGTCTTGAGCTGTCCCTCGATAATGATGTTCCCCGCATTCCTGAAATGGGTAATTTGAACAAGTCATCAGTTGATTAACGTTGACTATGTCATCATAAATCCAATGCTCGTATCGGTGTTGGAACATACCCATTAGTTGATCGCCCAGTCCCAATCTCATCCAGATGTTTCCAATGTCCCTTTATCCCAGTCTGGCCGAGGTGATTCATTGGACATCCAAGATGCATCTCTTGAAAAGCCTGATCTTGATGATTTTATTATTCACATGGAGCACATGAGGGTTATCAACCTTGTAACATTAGAAGATGATTATATCCCATAGGTAATCTTCCCTTCCAATGGTGCCTCCATGTCAGGTCACCCAAGTCCCCCTGATGCAGTGACTCCTTACTGGAGGACCCCCTTTATCGAGTACCTCCAACATGGTAATCTCCATGAAGATTGAGTTATGTTAGAGAAAATAAAGAGTCACACATTATAGTTTACACTTTAGAGTGGTCTCAGTCATGAAAGGATCCCTTAAAACTACAAGTTTTAGGGGGTTCTCCTTCGTTGTAATCAAAGAGTTGAGATTTCGTAGGTCATGCAGGACGTTCATGTCGGTTCCGTTGGGGATTATCGGACCGGGCCAAAATTTTCTAACCAGATCCCGAGGTTGGGGTATTTTTGGATATCATTTATCCATGACTAAATCAAGTTTTCCTTAAGGTTCCATATGTTCCAATTTAATGATAACATTATTCATTGGCTGACAGACCATATCCACACTACCAAGTACTCTTGGCCTTTTACAGTCTTGGGAATCGATGTCATGGGACCATAACCACCAGTGACTGCTTTCCAGTGCAGGTTCATCATGATCGCTATGGATTTATTTTTCCAGTGGGAAGAAAAAATTATACTAAAATAGTTCAAGGCCCATTATATTATTGAATTTGTGAGCTCTAACATCATCTACAAATTAAGATTCCCTCAATCCTTCCCCACCGATAATGGAACCAACATCCGGGAATCCATGTTGATGAAATTGTACTCCATGTTCAACATTCGTTCTAAGCATACCTCTTGCTATCACACAAAAGAAAATGGGAGGATAGTGGCATTCAACATAACCATTTTTAACATCCTACAAAAAATGGATGGGGATAATATGAAATGATTCCCAAAAAAACTACCCAATGCTGTGTGGGCCTAACGGATGAGAACTCACAATTCCACTCAGGTTAAAACATACTTAGTAGTGTACAGAACGAAGACCATCATGCCCATCGAGATTCAATTTCTTTCAATACATACAACATTCTATGATCATCAAGCACCTAATAAGGTAGATCATTCTTGTCTACTTGAATTGGTAGTGAACTATGATTGCAAGATCCGTGCCCTACGTGATATAGAAAGACATCATAACAAGATAAATAAATTTATCAACCAGATAGTTTTCCTCTTCCCTTTCTGGTGAGGTGACATGTAGTGGGCCATATGAAAAAAAATGTTTCTAGTAGGAAATAACCCATGATGAATTCCAAATGGTAAGGACCTTACATCATTCATAAGGATTACCCCAATGTTGCATACTCTGTGGTTATCATGGATGGAGAGAATGTTACACCTCCCACCAATGCCCAATTCATCAAGAAATAAATTATCTTTATAAATGGTCCATAATGACAGTAAACTATTCTGTCTTCCCCACATGATGTTAACAAGTGTGTTTCCCCCAAATTGAAGGACACAAAACTACTCAGCACTCGTCCAGTTTGATGTTAAACTATGAGCAACAGATATACCGTTATCGTCTGAATTCTACAATCTTAAACTGTGATCTCACCATATCAACGTCATTAACAGATGATGTTAAACTACATGGAACCTTCATGAACTACACATGGAATGATTCTCATCCACATGGGATATGTAAAAAATCTCAGGTGTCTCATCTGAGTGTCCAGCACCCAATCACTTCTTTTTGACTATCACCATAGTGGTAGTTCTATTGGATGATCCTAAATGGTGTAGTGTGGGTCTCTTTTTCAACGACTCATGTCTATATTATGATGATCTCACTATGTGGCCCTCCTCGTCTTCCTATCATTTCACATCCCCACTGCATGACATTGGACTATATAGCCCTTTGAGAACTATGAATGACTTGACTCCCATCCTCGAGGGATACATAGGAATGCCCGTATATTTGATCCGTAGGCCTGGACCAAAAAATTAGGATCTACCATCGGTTAAAAAAACGTGTTATGGTGAAAAATATTCTCTCATTAACGTCTATTTTATAATGACTACACCATGTATCCCTCTCCCTCGAGATCTCAACCTCTTTCATTGTCATGCATGTCATTAAACTACACATGTGTATTCATGCATCACAATTATCCTTTATTTTGGACTTCAACTTATTTCACATCCAAAATGGCCCCCAAAATGGAATGGATGATATGTATTTTGGATATATTTCCATTTTGGTCTAATGTCCTTGTGAATCTCAAACGAAAAACAGATACAAGTCCCTCGTTGTGAATATTATCAGCAGTCGAGGCACATTTTTTTCCAGGTCACGCGATGTAGATGTTGTGTTTTGAATATGGTAAAAATCCACCGCCCATATTTTTCTCCACCCCTATAGGCCCTGAAAAATAGGTTCATTCTGTCATTTTGTTTTTCTATCCCATCCATCATTTGTCTTCTTCAGGCAGGAGTGTTAGTCTGGAAGGGGTCGACCCTACCTGATCTCCTTCCCAAATTGTCGTACCCTTATATGACAGGGAGAGAATGATTGTATTAATTTTTTCCCACACCAATCGTTTCTCACATGGGCTTAAGAGTTTTGTTAAGGAAATAACCAAATAAAGGGTTATGTATCTGTGGTATGAGCCCTACAACCATAAACTAAGGTCACTTTCATCCTCAATGCATGATATTAAACTATGAACTTTCTAGGACTTATGATATTATATCCCTAAACAAGTTCAAACCCCTATCCCATAGTCTAATTTAGTATTGTGTGGTGTGGTATGATCATATGTCATCATTCACGTTCGGTTACTCTCTATTCCGCAGACATTCTCCATCAAGATACCTTGCCCCTATCAGCGTCCTTTCTGGATGACATAAAAGTACACATTATATTCCAGAACTACGGGTGTCCTGATTATATCATCATGGGATAAATAGGACCACCCATGAATTTAGTTTTTAGGTCCAGTCCCATTTTGTAGAAACCTTCTCATCTTTCCCCCCTAGCCTGAGTTTCTTGAGAGAAGCTATATGTTGTGGTATGGGTTTATTTACTCATTCCCATCGGTTTATTTATAACAACCATTCCACAAACCACTCTCCAACTATATATATCCCTTCCCCATTCTTACACACATATTTTTGATTCGGCGGCACTTGAATTTGGACCCACGACCCTCAATGGAATATCACTATTATTCCCAAGAGCACTCTGGTTCAAGACCTATTGTGTTGGACTCTACAGAGGCATGTTATCCAGCATTTTCATGAATCATGTTACCCTTAATTTATGATTTCATTAACTTTAAATTTTTTAAGGACCCCCTAATGGCATGTATTCTCAGCCCAAGCGCCCTCCTACCATCACGGGTTAACATCCCAAATAATTTTTCATCGCAATTTGATACAAGTCCAGCATTTCGAATACTATCAGCAGTCATCACTAATTTTTTGTTCTCATTTCAAGTCACATGATATGGTTGATAATTTTTGAATGTCGGTTATAGTTATCCTCAATCATCCCACCACCCCCATTAATCCTGAAATATTGGTCTCATGATTCACATCATTTCTTACTCCCTCATGTCTAGGTGGAAATTCGACACACATGGGGCTTTTCCTCGGTTTGTGTTTGCGTATTAGGAGGACAAATCCAGGGGGAGGCATCATTTGGGGCTCTGTAAAAATTTCCCCTTTTCATGTATTCAGCATGATACAAATACCTTCTTGTCCCTTATTTCCAACATCAAGAATATATCACAAGCTCTTATGGATCTGGTCAATGTTTGTGTCCATTTGGAAGATCCTTGCTTCTTAATTGTCCGAGATCTAAGACCTTAAATTAAGATCATTAAATAGTCTTTCCATAAGAAATAATAATTGACCTCATAGAAGTATGTACAACATGACTTGCATCCACAAGGGATATGTTGGAATGCCCAGGCATCCTGTCCTCAGGTCAAGCTCATGTTTCAATAATTACCTCTTCTTTTTGGCATTTTGGCCAAGACATTCGTAAAACTATGTAGTGTGGGGTGGGGTAGACTCAGGGTCCATAATCATGTATGTTTTGAAATAGAAGCACCATGTACTCCCCTAATATGAACAAGTATCTCCTGCCCTTTGTCCCACCAAATGGTAAATTGCACCTTCATAACTACGTACAGCTGGATTCCCATCCACATGGGATATATAGAAGCAACCGGACCTTTATTCCATGGGTTCATCCACATATCCTCTTTCCTTTTCTATCGCTTTGGCCCAAGGATTCTTCCTTGGAATTGAATGTGGTATGGTGTGGACCTCGTCCTCATTCATGTCAGGTATACTTTATCATGAAATGTATATTCCCCATTAAAACTATGTTTCTTCTATATTTTTTCCAAGACATATGACATTAATCTATACTAACTAGTCCTAAATGACATTACACTATTACATGTTTACTACAAGACATTAATATTCAAGAGATGGTCCCATTATACGACCCTAAATTGTGACATTATCTGCATTGCCTTATGATGGAAAAATACATTGCTTTGTGATGTCCTCACTAAAGTGGACATCATGTTTGGTGGTGGTTATCAAACATACCATTTTTCAATGACATAATATGTATTTATTACTATAGTGAAACCTAAATCTTCTATCCAATGTTTACCTCCTCACAAAAAAACACATTCATCCTAATGAAAATACACGATCTATTAAATGCTCCCTCTTTTGGTGCGTTTGTGAGTCCCCCTTGACAGTATTTTCCCTAGCATTTGAACCCTACCATGACAATTCTAGAACAACCTATTGGTTTATCCCCATAATAATGGGTTACATTGGAATTATTGGTCAATTTTCATCAGTCCCATCCCAACATTCATTTTTGGTCCCTCGACCTAAAACCTCATCATGAAGAAAATGGTGTGATAAGGACTCCAACCATCCTCATTTACGTTATGTTTTGAAATTATGGAACCATGTTTATCCCCACATAATTTATATATATGTTCTGATCTCAATGACCTTTAATCTATGTTTTGACCGTCTTTGTCGATGGACACAACTGCGAGACATTTTTCATGAACTACGTTTTTCTTGATTCCCATCATTATATGATATGTAGGAATTCCCAGACATTATGTTTGTAGGTCCATCCCCATGAATCATATATGAATCCCACTTTATTAGCCACTTCACCGAAAATAATTGGGATGTATGTGGTGTGGTAAGAAACTATTGGGTTTTCATTCATGTTAGGTATTGTGACAACTACATGATGGTTTTTTCCTTTTCTCTTACCATCCTGGTCTGAGTTCTATGACCATAAAATAAAAAATACTTACCAGAAATTTAAAAAAGTCATGTATACATCTCCACCCATCACACATACAATTAAACCAGGTCCCCTATTAATGGTCTACTCTATGACCTTGTGTTAGGAGCATGCGACTCCAGGATCCTTGTCCATGGAAAGGGATTCGGTTGAAGCTATCAAATATGAATTGTTTTCGTACTCCAATGCATCTGAAAAAAGAGACCAATGTGTGTATTTTTCACAATAACATTCTATCATTTCATTTCCAGGATTCCTATGCCCTTTTTTTGGATCCCCATCAACTTCCATGTCTAAAGGGACCCCCTTTGTGACCGTGTCTCAGGGCACATTGGCTCACCTACCATCTTTGGCCAAGGCACATGAAGACCTCAAACAAATTTTGAAACTGGTCTTCTGTTTTGAACATGTTTAGTGTTCAACCCTCATTTGTATGTCCCCATTCTAGGCTAATGAATAATAGATTCAATGACTTGAACATGTTCAATATTTATTCCCTTTTTTCCTGTCACTGTCATTGTGATCCAGATCTAAGGAATCATGATTCATGACTCTCCACTCCAATATGATTATGTGGAATTCCAACAAACTCGGTTTAACCCCCCATGTAAATTTTTTTGTGTTAAGTATGTGGGTCAAGAATAGTGTAACATCACTCACCTTGTGTCCCATTACTCCGAATGTATGCATCCCTGTTCCAGTGGAATCCCATTGCTACTCCTTGTTTCCCATATCGAGAACCTCTCACATGGGTTTTTTAGTTTTAGTGGGGGTGCATACTGGCGGTGCATTGGCATGCTATATTTTCATCATGTCTGACATTAAACTGTAATCCTAGGACAAATTGCAGCTTGATTCCCATCCTAATGTGATATTTAGGAATTCCTGACCACTTTTCCTCATGGTTAGCCTATCTTTTAATTTTGGAACCATAACCTAAAAAACATCCTCTAGTGATATGTGGTGTTTTGAGGACTCCTTATGTCCTCACTCACATTGGGTTTATAGGCACCACATCACATAATCTTTTCATGGTAGATCCCCTTTCACTCCTCGTCCTACCACATCACGTTAAACTCTAGGAGTCTACATGTCATCGACACATGACATTAAACTGCAGTTCTACACTCAACAAGTTCTAGATTCCCCATGTTAACTATGAGATGCATCATCGTCCTATCCAATGAGGATTTCCCCATCCAACACTATTCCATGACTGCATTGTTCTCAGTAACTATGTTTAGCATTATTCCCAACATCATGGGATACATAGCGATGTCCAGGAAATTTTTTGTGGGCCCTAACTTAGCTCATTTAAACCATGTGCATCATCCTCACCATACGATGTTTAAAATACGTGTCTAATCAATTTATTAGTATGACATTAAACTACAAGGAATTCAAGGTCCTTACTATAGGGATAGTATTCTTAAGTATGTTTGATCTATTATAAGACCGATGCACCCACTTAATTTTAATCAACCACAGTGGAGAAATTTCAAGAGTGTTGGAATCTATTATAACAACCAATTACTCCACCCACCATGATTTTTGTACACTTTATCCATATCATCATTCCCTTTCACATCTAAAGGAACCCCTAACTGTATTCATTCTCAGCCTATGGCTTCCCTATTATTCTGGGACAACATTCTGGAAGACTAATGAATTTTTTTTTGAGTCATGCCCCGTGTTTCAAACATGGTTAGTGGTCAGCCCCCATTTTTTCTCCCCATTCCAGGATAATGCAACATGGATACTTTTTTTCGAACCCCATCAATTGTTATCCTTCCTTGTTCTTCCATCCCTACAATGTTTTGAATTTTGAGTATCATGATTCACACCTTCCACTCCCTTACATCTAGTTATTTATAACACCATGGGCGTTTCCCCACTCGTGTACTAGAGCACATTTGGAAAATTCCAATTCGACTTTTCTAGGAGCTTCATTCTCAAGTCAGACCTCACTCTTTATTCCTAAAACCTCAGATAGGTTTTTCAAAACCAAGAGGCCAGAATCTTTGGGGCCACTTTCATATTCATATTAATTAATTGAACGATCATACCTTGTTTCTCACATCTTTTCAGACCCATTTGAGCATAGATATTGATCTCTTGATATTTCACGAATGTGATTGACATGTAGTAAACTAGAACAAATAATGGAACTTATTCATTAATCTGACAAAAAAAAAAAACAAATAATGATAATAAATTTGAGAGTTTACAATCATTAACACAACAAACGATTAGCCCCACCCATTGATGGGTGGACCTCTACGATAGGGCATTATAGCTCTGCCTCATTCTAGATTGTGGTGTCCAAGATCTGTTGTCATGTGTTTAGATCAAGCTGTTCATTTATAGTGATGGGGCTTATTTCATTAGCATCTATCTGGGCCCAATCCTGGCCAGCTCAAATAGTGTCCATCTCTATGGAGGCTCGATTCAATCAATCATCAGACTTTGTCAAATGGGCCTTCATTCGTAATATAATCCATGTTTTCATATTGAGAAATGAGTAATACTCTTTCGCTCATGACTGTATCCATTGGATCTCAGTTTGGGCCTCTTGAAACCTCTTGAGATTTTGTGATTTCCTTCACTACCATCTTAAACCAAGGATACAATCATACTCCCAAATCTTCTCTACCCTGATGTCTCAAATTTGCATATAAGGGAACTGGGTATCTAATCCTTTGACTCACAGTTCGAAAAATTGGGAACAAAGCCTCCCTATTTGGATTATCCATTATGATGGAGTGGTATCCCCGATGAAGCACATGATCATATTACATGGCTGGTGAGAAACTATTTTTGTATCCTATTCATCATATGACATCTCAACCTAATCCAAAGGGTCAGAGGGTGTATTTAATGTGAATGCATCTATTAACTCGTCAGCAGGGTCTGTATCCGGTGTATGATCAGGTAGGTTAGGGCCCATGTTTCTTGATCGATCCATGTCATCTGATTCCACCTCAATGAGACCACGTGCAGTCCTACTGATGGTCTAACATGTGATCGGGAGCATTGAATCGTTATCTGTTTGGTTGTGTTATTCCAAGGCAATCGATGTTCCCATTGGGAATTAAGTGCATGGAGCTCCAACAAATGCCACCATGGAGACCCATTATATTTGATGAAATGTATATACAAACAGTTCACATACATTTGTTAAACTGGTCAATGGATGATAGTTACAAATCCTACAAAGGAGACATATTGAAGTCAAATAGTCTGTCTGATTCCAAATTTTTTGTCATTGGGACTCCATGGTGTCCTCCCCCCAAATATGGTCGGGAAATGAAAGTCCCCAAGAGCACCACCATGGCTCTCATATCCCTACTAAACACGGTAATCTTTGTAGCTACGGGAGTAGATCCAAAATTCCCCACAGCTACATCTACTGTTGTATGGGAGAATGTTTTCTGTATGTGGTCATCATGCATAGTTCATGTATTAGTTGAGAAGTCCTAATTGACTTTTATGAAGACAAAGGGGAAGTGTATTAGGATTTTACCTCAATGGCCTCTAAAAACACTTCCAACTTGAGGTCAGAATTGATGACCTCACCCTCCATCAGAGGGATCTATGAACTGACCTCCTTCCCAAACAGGACTTGTCTGATTCTTCAAGTAGAGGGAAGCATCCCCTCAGTTCAGCAACTAAAAACTATGCAGGGGTCGTTCAATCAAGAATCACCTTCACTTGATCAGTCATTTTGTAAAGAGCACCCAGGGATAGCAAAAAGTCTTCCATATTCTCAAGGTACTTCCCCACCCCCTCTACCGAGGATACCGCAAAGCCGGACTTGACTGGACCGATCCATAGAAAATGGATCCCATCATGATGCAGTTGTTTCCACATCTTGGAATAGTTAAGGAAATGGCTTATTGACATCCCAGATTTTAAAATCCTTTGGGAGGAAACCCTTCTTAGTTGTGTCTATGTGGTGCTACCGCTTCCTTATGAGCCTGTAAGGGTATCTTATGAAACCTAATTGGTTGGTCTCCCCTCCAGATAACATTGATCAAATGGGACCATTGGGTCTGCCACTACTACCATCCTCTCAATCGGTGCAGGTCTCACTGCCATTGTAGCCCTGCCACCACTATATTATCCTCACCACCTTCTAGACCTGTCATTATGGTTGGGGAGGCACATATTTACTATCACAAACTATGTGTTGCTTCATTTTTCTTCCATGGGAAGAATTCCTACCAAATATTTGAGTATTCCTTCACCATCCCATATATAAATCTGGGTGGAGGCAGCACATTTCACATTTTCCCATCCTCTTGTGTGACCATAAGCCACATCTACTTCCTAGAATACTAGTGAACCTCCTAAAGCACAGCCATGCAGACCCATAGGGTCAGCTGCTGCATACATTGGAACTGCATCACAAATGATTCGGGGTGTACGACTCGTAGAGAGGATTGCATTCAAGCCACTAAACTAGAATTACCCCATGAATTTCTAGGCGGTAGGAGTGATTATCATTCATTTCCTAACATTCATTAGTGAACAAACCTGTTGGAAATGGTAATGGATGGATGTTGAACTCGTCTTTCTTCTATACCCAGTTCAGCACCACATTCAGGGTCAGCATGGTAGGAAAACTCACAACCACATTTAGAATGGCTGGTTAAAAGTCTGATCCGGGAGGGTAAATTTGGTTTGGATATTCATTGTTTCCCATAACATGAACTGATATCCACCTTATAGATGATGGAATGTCTTGCATATCCTTTGTGGCATCTTCAATTCATTGATGTGACGTAACACTTTATACATATCAGCAAGAATTTGGATTCCCAGGTTGAATCGTTCCCATAATCACCAAAAATTACACCATGAAAAAATTTTCGCAGACACACACCCATGTTCTTGTCCCATACATGTAGAATCCAACTACAGATAAGCATGAAAATGAATGTTACCATCCAATCCACCTATTTTTGAACAGTACTAACACTAAATCCCCATGTCTTCCAATAGTTGTCCTCTAGGAGTCGCCAATATGAGTGATCCATGCCCAACGTTACCCCCTTCTATAAAGTTCAAGGCCTCATGAGAAACTATTAATCATTACGGGAATTCTAGAACTGCTTGAACCACCACCTAAAATTGACAACCCTCGCTGACTATTTTTCCTCCCCCAACACTAGGACCATCAATTCATTTTCCAACTGTGACATCTTCTCTAGGTCCTCCCATGTGTTCACAGTTGAAAGAAACTCATTATAAATTTCCACAAATATTGGGAAACCTGATATTTTGTGAATGTCCCATAGGATAATACCAACCTACCCATAGTGAAGATGGAAGGAATTGTTCCTTGATGACCAGTTTATCAGTAACACCGGCATCAGCTGCTTCGGTTGGTAGATCTGAAATTGTGAAGCCCAAACTACCTCATATTTTCACACTCGCCTCAACTTCACCCAAACTCCTCGCATGAGGTGCATACCATTTAGGCCCATGTCTAGTCATCCACGAAATTTCCACCATGGAAAAAATCCCACCCATAAGTCCACCACTTCTTCTAGTTCTCCAGGACCACATTCAGAATGGTGTGGTACAATGAGGGAGATATCTCAGGTTTAAATGTCATCCCATTTAAGTTATTCATGTAGATATATATTAAATACATGTTGAATGGTTTGAAATAATCCCATATATGTCCTTCAACCACCATGACCACTCGTGTTGGCACAACATACTCCTGATCCAGTAATCCAGCACGTCGCTACTACAATCAGGAAGGAAAAAGTCACCCTGTAGACTAAATACCCACAGAGACAACATTTTTCATATTGGGTAGTTCTTTTTACCCTTTGATAGCAGCTCCACTGGTGAATAATGGTCTGAATGGCTCCATACATGTTCCTGTACACCCATGTTATTCTCAATTTATTCGCTCCAGGTAGCATCCGCCAGGACCCCGTAGACGCTTCCTGATGATCCATTCAGTCCTAATGTTTTATAATTTTATCCTAGATCATCGAGCTCAATCATGAATCTCAATCGTGATGTTCAATTGTAGAGATAGGTCACAGAGCCCTACCACAGGACTCACAAACACAAAAATTAGATCTCACCCTCACAGAGTCGAAAGACTTGTTCTGTGTCGTTGAGTAGAAAGTCCAGATATCCAAAGAGAAATAGCGGAACGTGAAGAGCATCATGAATCATGAGAACATTTCCAAAAAATGAGAAGATTATAAAGGAAAAAAGAGGGATAAAACTACCATATTTATAGGGGACGAACTGATTTTATTTGTGACGTTTCTGTCCACAGTGAGCTTCATGGAACTCTCATCATGTGGGTCGCCTATCCGCATCGCAAACCTGCTTCAGGATCTTTCATTGTGACATGTATTTAAATTTTGGCAATTTAAACTTTGACATAGATCCTTGTCTTCTCCTCATCTCCATGTCTGAGGGGGGGGGGGGGATTTGATGGTGCCAAAAAATGTCAGTATGAAAAGGATGAAAAGAGAAAACCAATTCCAAAGAGGCTTCCCTACGATGCACATTCATGGATCCCCTAAGGACCATGGAATTCACGGAGCCCCTCTGCACCACACAAACATGTAGAAGAATCCTCCTCTATGTTCATAGCTGAGTAAAGTGGTGGGGGACTCTGGGGTAAAGACACAATTTAATGGAAGCTTCACATTGTTTAGGGAGCGTAACTGACCTCCGTGAGCCTATAAAACATGACAGAATCCTACATGAGCATCCATATAGAATACATGAGAGCTCCAATATGAGGAGGGGAAGATGATCGACTCCACATTTACAATGATCTTGATGGAATTTGGGCCTGACCACAGTGTTCCACAGGGCATTTCACTGAGTCGTCCATGCATGGCGCAACCCCTTGCCTATAAATATCAGGCTCCACTCATGCCTAAAGTACAGATTCCCAGACCTTTCACCTTATCAAGTATCAAATCGTGAAGCACCTTCTTCTATGCATAACCTTGAGAAAAATGACCTATTCAAGGTATATGATCATTGTGATTTACCATTCCCTTTTCTCAAATACAACCCACCTTCGAGGAGGTATACCCTTCATGGTGTCCATAGGCCATCACAAACAAAGGAGATCCCTGAAGGGACTCAAGTTTTCACAAATCACTCATTGTTCATAAAGTACCTTCCTTTCACATGTGATCCACATGCCAAGGTAGGGTCACTATGCTTCAAGAAGCACATTGCTTGACAGTGCTTTTTTTCATGGTACCATTTCATTGCAAAGTCATACGTTGCAAAAGCCTTTCCACATCGTGAAGCACCCTCCATATGCACATATACCTAATGCATAGGATATCCAATTCAACATTTTGATTCATACCCCTTCGCAATGTTCCTCAACTACATGGGGAACTAGATATTCACAAGTTCTTTTCCAATGAACACAATTTCTTTGCAATCCCTTATCATGTACGGCCGCCTAGGCTAGTTAAAAGTGATTTCATGGTCACTTGGGCGGTGCTTCATGTGGGGTTTCTTATCCATATGTTTTTTCTCATAGGAACGCTAATGAAAATAACTTATTCGCATAGCCATGCTAACATGGTCCCCTCAGTGGATCAGTCTACAACACCGCCTCTCCACATCATTGATGATGCCTTCCCTTCCCCGTGGGTGGGAGGTCATCAGTTATATAAGTCCTCGAGGTGGAGAGTGAACCTCCCTCATTCGAGCTGTAGGCAATTAAACCGCCAAGAACCATCGTCTTCAACACACGATGCTAATCTATAGACTCGCCCCATTCGGTACATGTAGGGAGCCCTGTCTTAGACATTCTCCACGACCACTCATCTTCACGGGAGTGAAATCATCATCACATTGAATGAGAACATCTTTGCTAGAGCAATTTTTATACGTGGGGAAGGGAAACCATCCTGGTGTAATCTCATATCCTTTCATGTAGGAGGTAGCATCCCTAATCCTCCTCTATTCTTCGGTTCCTATTACTAGATGAGATATGAGTATAGGGAACTTCATTACCCAATCTATCTCCCTCTGAGCATTGTCACCATCTGGCCTTCATCCAGGAGTACGTCCATAATATCTATCTCCATGGGATGCTAACCACATATAATCCCATGTTTCATCCTTCAGCCTCTATCCACCTGTAATCCCCACTCAACTTCCCGCAAACGCCCCATTCGCTACATGATTGTTAGGTCATTTCTACCCATTTTTTCACACAGCAAGAATGACTCACATGGTCTTAATGTATGAATTGACCATAGAATCCATCATGGACCGCCTTAATATGTTATCTTTCTACCATTAAAAACATCTCGAACTATGATAATTTTATCCAAGGCATGGTATGTAGGAAGCCTCCTTGAGGTTCAATCCCAATAGCTACTTGTCCCAAACACTTCACATCGGTTCATATTTACGTAGCATGAAGTTAAACTGTATGCTATCAAACAACGTGGGCTTTGATCCCTGTATATAAGGAAAGGAACATATGAATCCTCCATGGGGTTCAAGCCCATCACATAATTGTCCTAACCATGTCATGTCAGTTCACCATCATCCTGCATGGCATTAAATTGTATTCTTATGATCTAAATGGATATTGAACCTTGTCTCATATGCGAGGTGCGTTGGAATCCTACCAACATGTCAAGACCAACATCCATCAGTTCTGACCACTCTATATCATTTTAACAACCCCATATGTCATTAAACTGTATGCCCCCTTTTCATCCAGTATTATTCTAAAATTTATACTTTTGAACTATGTGGGTTTGATCCCAGTCTCTTAAGAAAGTTACGTAGGTATCCTCCCTAGGGTTTAATCCCAACTAGAAGTAATCAATTGAATCCCAACCAGTGGTAAGTCTTTGAACATCAATTAAATGTAATCCGCTGGAACCCCAACCAGCAGTAATCCCTTGGAACCCCAATCAACAGTATGATGTTGTGTTCCCAAATCATTTTCAAGACATTGTGAACCCTTGTAAATGGTAATAATTGGTCCACCCAAACCAGAGATAATCCATTGGAGCTGAAATCAATAGTTATCTGATCCAGTATCCTTTGTTGGGACCTACATCATTAGTCCGACCCCATGGTGTTAGACCAACCCAGGCTTTTAGCCACACATAATCCCCAGTATATAATCTAGTAGTTGTCTTATGTGTACTCCAAGATTCTATACCCCATCCTAAACAACATGTAAATTTATCCCAATCTCCTAGGAAGGGTACTTAAAAATCCTCCCAAAGGTTCAATCCCACACTTTCTTATTTCTAACCCTTCATGTTGGTTCACCTTTTCATCCTGCATGATGTTAAAATGTATATCTCATCCTGAATTATATGGTCTTTGATCCTTGTATCATAGGAAAGGTATATAAGAAGCCTATGTGTGGATCAATCCCAACACCTAATTGTCCTGAAAACAACGCGTCGGTTCACATTCATCCCACATGATGTTAAATTGTGTGCTTTTGAACTACATGGACTGTGATCAAGGAATCATAGGCAATGTACTTAGGAAGGCTCCCTGATGATCAAGCCCAACACCCATTGGTCCCGACACTCCATGTCAGTTCACTCATCATGTACAATGTTAAAATGTATTACCCATTTTCTCTCATCATGATGCTAAACTGTATACATTAGAAATATGTGGGAATGATCCCCGCCTCCTAGCTAAGGTACGTAGGAAGCCATCCTGAGGTTCAATCCCAACCAGCTGTAAGCTGTTGTGTCCCAACCAATGTAAGTAGTTGTAACCCTAATCAGAGGTAACTTGTTGGCACCCAAACCAGCGGTAATCCGTTGGAACCCTATAGATAGTAATCAATTGTGATCTCCAATCGACAATAATCCATTATGACCCCAACCAGCAGTAAGTTGATGTCAACCCCAAATAGATGTAAGTCGTTGTAGCCCTATCCAGCAATAATTCATTGTACTCCACAATTGATGGTAAGCCGTTGTGGTCCCATTTTTGGGACCCACATATCTGGTCTGCCCTAATGGTGTCAGAACAACCAGGTCTATTAAAAACGTGTAAGCCCCATTATATCATTAGGTCGTTAACTTATTTGTACACCCTAATTCTATACAACTATGAAGTACTATGTATACATTGAGTAACTACGTTGGGAATATGAAAGAAGAATACCAAATGTTCAATCACTTCAATCACATCACATCGTGGTCTCTCTCCCTTACCTATATGTTTCAAGAAAGTCATTCCCCAACCTGGAGAATCTACATAATCCAGATCCCATCCTTGTGTCCATCCCCATGGGCCACCTCTTCATATTTCCCATTGCCCCACCGAACTACACGGACATAGATTCCCCACCACTGGGATAGATAAGAAACCTATATGGGGTTGAAGACCAACACTATTTCCACATTCACGATAGTTCAATCTCATTCTCTATCCACTTAACTCAAATATCCATAGCCATATGACTCATAATCGGGTCGTCAGTTCCGAGAGAGATCATGTCACCCACTATATCTCTTATAATAGAAGTAATAAGGTAAATAAAAAATGTTAGCACCAAAATCAGTTTTCCCTCCTAGCACTACACATATCTAATCTGCTCTTATCAGTATTTCGATCAGTCTGATCCGTCTCCCCTAGATGTTAATGTAGATGCATACCCTGTGTTAAACATTGTAAGCTGAGGAAAACCTCAGAGACATGCCTCTAGAATATAATATCCCGCACTCTACGTGGGATATATCATGCTTCTAGGGAACTGAGAAGCCCTATCATAAGATGAAGAAACCAGAAACATCATTGTTTCAGCGTCTAAACATTCTAGTGATATCCAATGTGACTACTCCCCTGAGAAATGGTTTTTTCCCTCACTGGAACCCTTGGAATGTTGAGACAGTGGCCACATAATTAACCGGAATCCCTAGAGAAATGACAAAAAGAATCATTTCATGAACAACGTCTTAAGTCAACATGGGAGTCCTGGAATAGGTGACGAGTTATAAGGAGGTATCCTTGAAAGGAGGAACTAACATCCAGTCATCCCATTTCTATCAACGAGTAAACTTCCCATAATAAGTGACGAATTCCCCCGGCCATTGGAATGTGGGAATACATGGAAATAGATCATAAAATCCTCCAAAATATTATGGAATCACATAATAGAGAATGAATCAGAAATATAAATTAAACAACTTTGATTATAAAGGTAATTATAATATTGGTTTTCATGTGTCCACCAGACTGATGGTTTTTCTTTTTAAGCATCCCTTTATGATATTTTCTTATCATACTACATTTTAAATTGATTTTTTTTGATATATAAGAATCATTACTATAAAATAAAAATTACTGTGTAAATTCATAGAGATTATACATGAAAGTAAATCAATATTTTTTTTAAAAGTGTTATATTATGGAAAAAATGCATACTAATCCGAAGTTTCCCCATTGTATTTATGGTTTCGTTATGTAATAGTAATATCCAAATTATATTAAACTAAAAACGTATAAATATACTATAAAATGGGACTGAATTATAGACTTAATAATTACGATAATTTAATTTTTAAGGATTTGTATTTTTAGAAGACACTATACTAGAAGAGACCT
The DNA here is from genome assembly GCA_963277665.1 of Viscum album. NCBI lineage: Eukaryota > Viridiplantae > Streptophyta > Magnoliopsida > Santalales > Viscaceae > Viscum > Viscum album. The sequence goes on from OY728158.1 coordinate 215,764,308, forward strand.
CGGGTGTAAAATACAGTAATTTGAAGAATATTCCTTAATAACGTTTTAATATATATGTATGGTAATCCATGGTATCTATATTTGGAATTAGAAGATATATTAATTAATAAACTATAATCATATTCAATAAATCATTATTAATATATCAATATTTAATTCTATCATTATTACTTCTGATGAGGTAAGGTTAAACAAAATGATGAGTCGAAACGTTGAAAAATTTCGATGAATTTTGGTAAATAATATAATGAGTGGTCTACAAGAAATTACATCCATATATAGATATTATAATTTTTTATGGATATGGAATTAATATACCAATATATAATAACTATGAAAACTGGAATTGATCAATACTCTATCATCACCAAGTGAAATATAATTTTTATTGTTACACAGATACATTGACACTCTATAGGGATACACTTTGGAAACCCCCTAACAATATTTAAAACTAAATTAATGATTTAATTATGTGATGACCATGAATTGTATATGATAATCCTAATGTTTCATATATTAAATATGGGGTCAGTTTTTATATATCATATATGTCATATTTCATTATTATGTAATACCTCAATATTATTATTTTTCCTTATATTATGAATTTTAGTTTTAGTAATTTTCTAGAACCCTATTGAACCACCAAATTATGAGTGTGACTAAAAATGTTATTTCTTTTCTATAGAGAAACCAAATGTTTGGGGATATGGATTGAAAAATATATTTTCTATACTCACACAACCGTTGAAAAGAAATGAATAATGATGAGATTCTAATTGGTGAATGTAGATAAAAACATCATGCTGAGTCCTTTAGGAGGCATTTCCCACATTAATTGGGGGGGGGGGGGAATTTGATCCAGTAGAATGTAAATAATATATTAGTACCATTTAAGAGTTAAAATTTATTCTCTAGTGTTCTCGACATGGAAAATCCATTTTTATGTTCACAATTTTGATGTTATAGAAGATAAATGGTGGATTCATACCATGAATATAATGAAATATGATAAAGTTTACCCTAAGGGATGGAATAAGGTCATGATATTACTTTTCAATAAACAAATTCACTTTATCCATAATAATAATAATAGGAAGTTCTATTTCATTGATGTAAATAAAAATTATATTGAATATGGTGGTACCAATGAGCTAATTTTTACAATATATATGAGGTACTTTTCAGTTATTATTGTCCAATTTGAAACAATATTTTATCCATTCATTAGTCTTTTAAAAAATATTATTTTAACAAAGTTATCCATAAGTAACATTGTTATATATAAAGATAATTTTTATGTTCTGTAAATTTTGAATTTTATATAGAAGTTATGTATCAATATTATGTTTTTGATAATAAGAGAAAAAGGGAAATCATAGAAAAATCATATAACTAGGGAGTGAGGATGACTAGATTTCCATTATGCTCAATGTGTGCGAAGAAGTATAGAGGAAAGTATATTTGCGGGACTTGTAAAATTTTTAATTCATGAATGGATAGTCATTGTGAAATTTATTGGTGTTTTGATGGGATTTGTATGATAATGACATGAATAGAAAAAATGATTTATAGAATAAATCAACCACACTATAATGTTTAAAATGAATGGTGTATGTGAATTATTCTAATGAATATCCAAATATAAATTTTAATGAAGATGATTGATATTAGAGACTATTAATACTAGAGGAAAACAATAATTTCATGACATAACTATTTCTTGAAGAGGGGTGTTATAAGAATATAGTGAAATATAAATTTACCATCCAGTCATAACTTCTAATGTATAATTTTACAATAGATCCACCAATTCTCTTATAACCAAAGAATATTCTAAGGGTATCAATATGAAACTGAAGTAATTATATGGAGGATTTGTTTTGGAAACCCCTATTTCCTCGAATACCACATATATTATTTATAATTAATCACTGATTAATGTTAGTAAAAATATTCTTCTTGAAAATATTTTCATTCCCTCTTTGGTTGAATTTGATGTTATCTTGGGCATGCATTTTCTTTATCTATATAAATACCATATAAATTATTTATGTATATATGTTACATTTGATATTCAAAACCAAAATATATTCTTAGATTAATGTAATGATAAATATGCACATCTGAAAGGGATCACATCCATTTCATGGGACATAATTCTCATTTGGAAGGAATTTTTATCCCAAATAGTGAATGAGTTACGGAACATTGATTATATGCCTATTTTTGGGGGGATTTATTTGATTTATATCAATAATTTTTCCTATTCTTCAATAAATTGTCAAGTTTAATTCTTAATAGATTTTTTAATTGGGTCTATAAAAATTTCATTGACTCCTTATATAATGCACTAAATTGAGTAATTTAATTACCGAAGAAACAACAAGAAAACATTTTCAAGGCATTGATTAGGCTATATGTGTCATCTTTTGGGGTAAATATATTTTAAAATATCGACATATAAATAAGAATATATAATGATTATTGAGAGAAAAAATTATCAAAATTAGGAAATTGTATCTTCTTCCCCATATTGATGACTTTTCCGATCAACAGAGTTGAGATCAATACTTTTCCAATATTGAACATCATTATAAATATTTTTAATTGATGGTTAAAAATGTGTATATACCCAATAATTCATTCTAGATATGGTATGTACATTATTAATATATATTAATTCCATTTAGTCTAAATAATTTTCATTCTATATTTTTAGATTTAATAAATATAGTCATTAAATATTACTTTGATTAGTTCATATTAGTCATTCTATCTAATATTCATAACTATTTTTAGGGAATGGAAGAGAATAGAAATTACATTAAAATTTTACTAAATAACCACGAATGGGAGAAATTATATGAATAATTTTAAATTTTTAAATTTTTAATTTAAAATGATTTATTTTTTGGTCAAAAAATATGAAGAGAGGGTATATTAGAAGACCCTTCATTTATAGAGGCTATTGAATAATATCCTTGACTTACTAAAATGACATATATCTATATTCTTCATTATTATTTTTTCATTATCCTTTGTTTTTAAATAATTCTTCAAGTGTATCTAATCCATTTCCTATATTAACTCAGAATGAAGACTAGTTCCTCTTGACTGAAGAATGTGAGTAAAATATAATGGATTAGTGGGAATATTAATCATCACATATATGGTAACATTACCCTTAATTAGAAATGCTATTTTAATTTATACTGATGAATAGAATTACGGATTGGGTTGTGTTATTATGAATAATGTCATGGTTATATTATTTATTTCATGATAATTGTTATTTCATGAGAACAATTACCCAACTCATTATTTGGAATAAGTTGTTATAATTTTATAGTTAAATATTTAAAGGAATTATATTTATAGAGAATTGTATGGTATATATATAATGATCATAAATTTTGAAATTATGTATTATCATAAAAGGAGTTGAATTTTTTCTAAAGAATATTGTTTGAATGAAAATATATTTTTACATATCAATATGTTACCATCTAATGAATCTAAATAAGGTAGATGAATCATTGAGTCAAAAAGATCATGATAGATTATCTAGGATAAGGATTAAAAAAAATACAATATTTCTATCTTTTAAATTTATGGATCTAGGAATATTTATGGAAGGGGGGAAATATTATGTTTCCCAATTTAATGTTCAACCATCCAGACAAGTGAGTATTAAATTGGAAAAGAAAACAGAAGATATACTATAAAAGGAGGTTAGAAATGACCCCCGAGCTTTGTGATGATCATATTGGAATGATAATTTTTATGAACCATGTATTCATTACATCCGTTCAAAATTTTAATATACAGTAATTAGTGGAATGAAAATGTTATTCATCCTATATTTACCAAGGAAGTCTCTATATATAGAGAGATTTTAATATATATTTTTAGTGGAATTTTATAATGAGTTATATCTCAGAGACTATATATTTACACTTTTAATTTCAGAATGTAATTTTTGAAAGACTAATCTCTATGATGATGTTACCTAGCTTAGCCATACCAAAATTGAAATGGGAATATACCACCATGAATTTTCTCATTTAAATCAATTAAATATAAAAGTATTATTTCTAAATGGGATATAACTGTTATATTTCATAATTCATTAAACATAATCACTATTAGAGAAGGATTACCTCTATATCCACTTTCCGGGATATACATTAAGGATGTAATAAGGTTTCAAAAACTACAACATTCCATTTTTTAATATTTGGATCTGAGGTTTACCTAAACTTTTGGGAAATTATTTTTTGGATATTTATATAGATTATATATTCAGAACAACATACCATACTCAAAAAGATGTTAAATATTAGAGATCAATTCAAAATATAGTGGATATTTTTATATCTTATTATTTTTATTTAAAATCTAGTTGTTATTAACAACCACCTTTATTTTAGTCTTTATACAAATATAGCTTTCACATAATCCTTTAGATGGAACCATTTGAGTCCCTTTGTGGAGAATTATTTATAGATACAATGTGTTTTAATTGAGATTGATAATAAAATAATTTGGAAACTAAAATAGTTAAATAAATATCATTAATAGATAGATCCATTCCGAAACACATCGTTGTTTTGTAATGTGTGAAGAAATTTTATTTAGATAATCACTAGTGAGTTCTAGAATTTGCGGTTGGTGAAAATATTTTACAAATAACATATCCTTTGAGAAGATTATAATATTAAGGTAAAATTTGAAATGGAGGCATTTGTATAGTGGTCAATTTAAATATTTTTATCATATATTCTCCATAGCTTATCGATTTTAGCTTCCACCAAACCAGTCTAAAGTACATTATATATTCCATTTATCACACTAAAGGATGAGAATACCAAACTTTTCACATTTTATAAATTCAAATTTAATACCACTAGAGAAAGATATTTATTATGAAGAAAAAATAATTAAGATTATAGATCATACAAATAATTTTTTTGTTATTTAAGAATAGTTAGCTGGTCAAAGAATTCTATTGAAACAATGAGTTTGATGAAGCTAAGTGGGATCATGTTTAAATGATGAGGTGTATGTATACCCATTTTCTGTATCATAATGATGAATTTTAAGGGATCAATTTATTTTGAGGGGGTATAATAAAACAAAAAAACTTTTAATGTTTTTTTTTGAATAAATTATTTTTCATTGGTATATTTCATTACATGAAACACTATGTTATCTCTTATTACGAAAAAAACTGGTGGTTACGAAAATAATGTTATATTATTAATACACTTATATGAATGCTATTATTATAAAATAGCCATTATGAATAATTATATTAATATTAATAAATATATTTTAAACATTAATTATAATTATTTTACACAGAGGAATGATATTTATTAAAAAAATAGGTAATTTTTTATAATGTCATTATATGTTTCAGAAATACTATATTTAAAAAATTATTTATATTCACTTTTTAAATAATAATAACATGAATTTTTCTCACCTTTATAAAATTATTATGATAAAATAAATTCATATTTTGAAATAATAATTTCAAAATTATATTAAGATGTGTTTTTGGATTTTAATCAAATTTATCATTTTTTAATAATTAATGAAAAATAATGAATATTAAATAAAAGATACATTGTATTTTATATTATTTATATAATTATAGTAAATTATAAACATTATTTAAAGTATAATTAGATAAATTATACATACATTAATCAAAATTTTGTTATTTTAATCAATAACATATTTAAATCTAATATAAAAACATTCCAAAAAGTAGAGCATTTCTCCATTAAAAAATTATTTCTCATCACATTTTAATAATTAATATTAAATAATATTTTTCCTATAATGTGAATATAATCTAAATAAATTAATTATATATTTATGAAAAATAATAATTTATATTATATTATAGATTTATCATAAGGTTTCACTAAAATTGAAAGAAAAATAGAAAACATTCTTTATTGTAGTTATGGAAAAACTGGTTTTTTAGGGGTTCAACAGAATATATGAAGGAAAAAACCACCCAAAAAAGTGTATAATTCATTTTATTTCCATATTTTGACTTTAGATCTCATATTACTGATAATGGACCATTATGGGTTCATTTTTACAAAAAAACAATTTGTGTAATTTTTTCTTTTATAAAATTTCATGTTTTCTACTCACATCACTTATAAAAGGACACCCCTTATCCTCTATTATTAACACCATAAATCACATTTAGATTAGAAAAAACTCAAAAACAACTTCCCAAAATTCCTCCTATCATAATATTATACATATTATTTTTTGAGATCCATTAATTAAATTCATTTCATGAATGCATCATTAGAAAATTATATTATGAAATAATATTCACGAATTAGTGTTTTTAATTTAATTATTCCCTAAAAAATTTAATGTTTTATTATATAATTATTATAAAAATAAATGAATATATTATATATGATATTATTTTTTTTAATGTATGTACATTAAAAAATTACCTGTTTCATGAAATGTGTAACGAAATCTTCATTCCTCTGCGTAGTAGATTATCACCTCCGGAACCAATGTCAGTGATTTTTCAATTAACACCCATACAGGATGTATATAATTAGTCATTTATTATTTATATATTATATTTATGATATAATTTTAATTTTAGAATCTTTATATACCACATAATATCTTACTCTTTATATTGTTTGAATAAGAGAAGGTCACCCGTGTTTAGGGAGGATTACTGCTTCACGAAGTGATGTGATTCATTAATTCTTTATATTGAAGGTAATAAGGATGTGTCTAATAATATTATTTGATATATATTAAATTATAATTATTATTTAATCATATTATATAGTTTAACATTTATTCAATTGATCTAAAAAAATGGAGATAGTGTTCTAGCATATGTATAACATACCATCTCCCTGAATGATATATTTCTATTTTCATCACTAAATTATAAATATTACATAAAATAAAAATATAATCTATATATATATGATAAATATCATTATTCAAATTATATATATGATGAAATTAGGATACCGTAGTTATTATTTCTAAGAATGGGTTATGAGTATTATGGAATGTTTCTTAATGAATCAAATTTCACTTCCTTTTTTAATACCAGGATACAATTATAATGAAACCTGCTTACTGGTCTAATTATTATTATTTGATTAAAAGTTTAAATTATTATGAACTACATTTATTTTTTATAGGATATGTTATGATATAATTTTCATGAAACAAATTCTATTTCTTTGATTATTATATGATGGATGTTTTATAATCTTTTAGAATAAACAAATATGTATTTCCTTATAATATGAGTGGGAATGATATATTAATACAATTCATTTGGTAATGATTTATAACTCATGAGAATGTGAAAAATAGAATATGGAGTGATCCCAGTTCAGTAATGGAATTTTTATTCTATAATGGCCATGGGACTAGACCATGACTATTATTATGGATTTAGGTGTAAACCCATTACACAATGAATTCCATAGAAATAAACTAGAGCTCATATAAAAATTATTTTTTATGATTTTTTTCTTGAATGAATATATGTCATATCAAATGTTTATTCTCTTATGAAATAGTTAATTTTATTCTCAAATTAATAACGTTAAATGAACTTTTAATATTTTTTAAATGAATCATTATTATGATCATTGTTATTAAGGGTATGTTTTTTATCTATTATGATCCAGTTTTAATAGCCTTATGTTATGGTTATTTTTATGTATCATTTTTTTTCCTAACTGAGAATATGGTCTAATCAATTATTAGGTTTCTATTCCCATGGTTAGGAATTAATGTATTGAATAAGATATATATAAAAGTGTTCTTGTTAAGATCATCATATTGGGATATGATATAGTTTACAAATAAAATAGAATATTATATTTCCTAATTTCCAATGACACTAATCCATTATAGTACTAATTCATGTGTCTAAGTAATATTATGAATGTTAATAAAAAGGATGTAAACTTTATGTAAAAAAATACTAGGTTGATGTGATACTTCTCATGAAATTTCTACATCTGAACTCAATGATCATGAATATTATTTCATTTCAATTTATTTAAAATGAAATTATTTAATTTTGTCTTATATTGAGAACATGTTTGATTGAGACTTTGGTTATACCTCAAATAAAAATTATGAAACCAATTTACCCGTCATTTTATTGAACATGATTATGATTTAAGTATTGTTTATTTTCATCATGTGAAATCCATACGATTGATTTTAATGATTTTTTTGGTTATATGTAAATTAGGTATCTCTCAAATTAATTTGGTAATGACATATATAACGTGATATGTTATATATGTTAATAATGTGTAAATCTAATAAAAAATTGTACAATTCCCACTAGATGATGAGAGTCCTGGGAGAAAACCTTGTCATATGTCTGTGATATCAGGTTTTATGAAGTTTCTATATGATGGTGATGTTATGAATTTATTTACTTATTCTATGTATCCATGATTATGATCATTCCACTTTGGATATAATTTTTTTCATATGACTCTCATATTATGAATTATTTTGAATCTTATTCCCTTATTGTGATTTGTTGGTCAACAGTTTCCTTATATATTTGTCTAGAATACACTATATAGGTTTAGAATACATATAGTTGTTAGTAGTACTATTTGCAATAAAAAATAATCTTGATGTTTTTATTATTAATTTGATGTACTGTACGTCTAATCTATAAAATACTCAATACCTATAAATCATTTGATAGTAATTTTTGGATCAATATATTAATAATTATGAAATATTAAATATTTAAGGAATGGGTATCCATATGAGATCAATAACACTGCATTTTTAATGGGTTTTAAAAGCCTTAAATCATTAACCCATACCTTTGATAATTAATCACCATGAAGATGATAATGGAATAGTTTTAAGTTTTATAATTATTTTTCCACCCATATTATCATTTCTATATAACATTGAGAGTATTTAAAAAATAGTTTTTTAATGAATGTCCATGTATGTTTTGTTTTTTCCATCCCAATATAATATTATATTATAATTTTAGAAACATGGATATGTAATAATGAATTATTTATGGTGAATAAATCATCATCCATGACATTATTATTTATTGTTTTTTCTAGGATTTGGGTATCCATAAATTCTATTAACTTAATAGATAATTTTGATTGGCTAGTGGAAGATATGTGTAACCATAATTAATTATATGTGCTTAGATAATATGTTTAGATTCAATATTAAATGTAAATTTATGAATTTATTATGACATTATATTTTGAGATAATTACACTAAAAATCAATAAATAGAGAAAATGAGTTTATTTTAATTTTTTGGTTTTCTATGTTATTTACCATAGTCCGATGAAAAAAACATTGGAAGTCGTTCCCTTTTAATGAAATTAAAATCATATTTTCATGTTCAATACTAATGATGATTTGGATTAAAATTCCACCATCCCGGTGGGTCTATGTTTCCAAAAGGATTATTCAATTTTGGTGTTAAATTTATGAACATATAATATTTATATTTTAAAAACTAGTCAATTTCATATTCAATGGGTCAGAGGATCTACTCATTCAATCATTATTTTCATAGGGTGAAATTAAAAATGTGGTTTATACTCCATAATTATTTTCCCATTCATAATTATAGTTCAACGTTACATATGAGGATAAATTCCAAAATGAGAAGGTTGTTTAATCTGTAATACTGAGAGCATATATTTATGGTATTTTGAAGACAATAATCAAATTTAGTAGACGTATAGTTACCCTTTTCTTCATATTTACCCTTCTATCAAAATGACAAACATTTCAAGCTTGGTATAATTCCTACACCAAGAGAATATTATAAAATTATATTTTTAGATCTTCATATTGATTTCCACGTCAGATAAATTGTTACACTGTTTATATCAAAAATAAAAATATAGATAAATATATTGGTGAGATTATCATAAATATATTTCAATATATGATGAGTTTGTAATCATATTAATCACCATGTTTTACCATTATATTCTATTATTTGAGGGATGATCTAGTTAGTGGGGTTTGTGGTCACCATATCTAAAATTTTATTATTGAAAAAAGAATTTTTATATTTACCTAGAATATGATGTGAATCATAAATTAATACAGTTGAATCTCTTTGAATATGTAATTGATCAAGATGGAATATATAACAATCTAATGTAATCGTATACAACATATTTAATGGGGGAAAAGGTAAAATACATAACTAATAAATATTCATTTGACAATATTCAAAAATATAATTAAGATGGGTTTTAAAATTATAACATTATTCAATAAGAAGAAAAAAACAAATTAATTTCATTTTAATATCCTTCTAAAATGTTATCATGTATCCATGGTTTTTTTCATATAATAGTTCATACAGTACCAAGATACGACTATATATTATCATTTTTTTGTAAATTTATTAACAGATATTACATCAGTTGGTTACTACTATAGGTTTTAAAAGGGATTGGTTTGAAATTAACATGGAATCTAAATATAATATTATAATTGCTATTTTTTATAAACCCATATGTTTATTATTATTCTTTGAATTTAACATGGTGTTTTTTACTAAAATTTAGCTGTGAATTTAGTGGGCCTCTAAGACCTAATTCCCAAGTAAATACATTAAGATAATGACAATAAAAAGAAATGTATATATAACATCTATTATATAATGCTTCCAAATAATGGTTCCACATAAAATAAAATGTATTATATGATGTCAGAATCTTCCACTTTATTATTGTCTTTATTGAGTATTGGTGGAGTAAAAAAACATGTTTATTGTTCTATTCAAAGTGTTATATATGTAAATGAGTTTCTTTAAAACAAGGTATGTATATCACTATAATTTATGGGACCAACCAAATGAATAGTTGTACCACCCTTGTTATGTCAGCATTACCCGAATTTTGTTCTAGTGGGAACATTTTGTATGTGTGGCCCGTGGAAAATTACATGTTTGAGGCACAAGCCTCTAACCGAATTTTATAGTGAACTCGAAAATTATCTCTATTAATATTTAGATATTTATATAATAGGATTTCATAGTGAATAATGTATTGTCCTCCCAATTGCTTCCTATCTATTTTATCCCTCTGTGGGTCGGTCCCAATGGTCACTGAGGATCAATTATTTACCAAAAAATCTTCTAGGAAACATCATAAAAAATCATGGACGAATAGAAAAAGTGATCACCAATATGTATATGGTCAGATTATGATGTATTCAAGGTATTTAGTAATATATTATTAGTATCATTACCTTCCACTTATAATTTTTGAAGTATAGAACATTAACACATGGGAGAGTTTCTCTTAAAATAATTTTAAAAGGAAAAAGGGTTTTCCCAACCCATAGATATTTATTAGAAGGATTTTAGTATTAATGAATGCATTATTTTAATATAGAGTATTATTTTTCTAATTATTTTTATTATGACATACAGTATGATATTATTCCCAACTCAATTATCCTTCACGATATATGAAAATTTTTGTTAGGGGAGTGGTGATAAATCATTTGTGGTATGTGGTTTCATCTTGGGTATTGTATATTTATATGGAATTTTGAAATGTTGTTTGAAAGACCATATATAATATGAAAAATTTCGATTCCCTCATACTATCTAATATACAATGTAATTTGATTAACATTAGATAATGGAACAATGTATTTTATAGGAAATAGAAATAATATCATAGTTATTTAGAATAAATAGAAAGTATACCTGTATAGTTAATATCACTATAATTATTAATGATTTTATATTAATGGAATTATTATTTTTTACTAAATTCTATTCAATTCTTCATTATTTTCGGTTTTCCTCCATGTTATATTGAAGTGATGAAAGAAATCACCAGTGTATTAGGGTGCATGTTCAGAACATATAGGATAAGATGATGAACTATCCTATAATTTAATTTATATTATAGTAGAGATATAAAATATATAAATATTTAATATAGAAGATATTATTCCCAAGAATAATATAATATACTTATATATCCATCCACTATTGTGGGGTGACCAAAAGTGGTGAATATAAATCATTTATACCAATGAATTGTGTAGTAATATTGTTAACTGAATATCATAAACACTCAAAGGGAAAAAATTGTAATGATAATTATGGAGTGTTTTTTCTATATTACAACATTGAATAAGATGTCACTATTTCCTTTATAGCAATCTAGGATTCTATAAACATGAATATTTGACTCTTAAATCCCTATGTGAAAAAATTTATGTCATTTCATATTTTAACTCTTGATTGAAATAAATAATCGTTATGGTTTAAATAATATAATAACATGTACCACTTAGTAAAAAACAATATTATAACACCATATCTCCTCATGCTCACCTCCATGTATGCCGAAGGAAAAAAACTAGTAGTAAGGCTCTTTGGTGATATTGTGCAGAAAATATATTCTATTGTAAAAATAACCCTAAAAATATAAAACAAAAATATTCCTTCAATATAAAATAAATATGAAAAGAGGAAACATCATATATATATTATGAATAATAATAATTAAGATACAAAAAATTATAAATTAATTAGGTATATAAATATAACTCAAGTCAATTAGACACATGTGTGATCCCTACTGGGCATATCATATAAAACCAAGAACAACATAAACAATATTAAAAACAACCACAACCTACACATGATTTATAACATTATATCATCCCCAAAATGAATATGTGCTATCATGTTTAGCAATATAACATCAGCCTTCTTCCAAAAAATTATATATAGTAATTATTTTTCTCTTAATACCATAGTACTAGAGACGTAGGAAAGTGGTTTGAGTAAAATCATTAGGCCAACAACAACAACAATATTATCATTGATATTATATAAAATGAATATAGAATGTGTTTCACATAGAGTAATGAATAATCTACAATCCAAATACAATTAATTACGATGAGAGTTTCTCTTACCACCTTGGACAAACCATAGAAAAATTGACATATATTGAGGAATCACAGAAAAGTTCACATGAATATATAATTTTCAATACATTCGAAGACATAATATATAATCTCATATATGAGTATAATTACAATCGTCATAGTTGGAATAAATTTACAATATTCATGTCAATTCTCAATTGGTATGACGTCTAACCTATAAAATCATAGCCACTATATGATGCATTATATCTGACCTACCAAATCACATGAATTATCAAAACTATGACATCATACCCTCCACATAACAAGTTCTTTTCCAAAATCATTTCACAAAACAAGATGTAAGGATTCCAAATGTGTGAAATGTTTTCCTCCTACAATCACAGTTGGCATAAACACCCAACCCAATTGACACATCAATCCTAAAAATTAATTTTTTTATTACTATAGACACCCTTTTAATGGGTAAAGTAAAACCCAATCACCATTAAAGGAATAAAAAGACACATCAATCCACTATCATCCATTTATCATGTTTTTACTTGGTTTGAAACCCAAAACATCATTCAGATAATAGTAGTAATATAACCCAACTCATACATTATGCAAAAATATATTTATAATAATCTCCCAAAACACAGTATAACATTTATTACACAAAAAATGTAAATGGTTGGAATAGAAACCTAGTCCATGTACACATAACTCATGATGTCATATAAAATGTGTATCTACAATTTGTATAATGTATATAATTTATCTTATGAATTTTTTTGTTATTTATGAATATTTTGAATCATGTAACACCTACATGAATGAATTAAAACCAACAATAAGTTTATTTTTTAATTTTGATCATAAATTTTTTATGTTTAATATAAATAATAATATTAATAATAATATAATGGGGAAATAAATAACAGAAAATTAAAATAATCTAAAAATTTAAATTTATAACATTTAATAAATTATAATTATCAGACTCAGAAACAACATTGTAAAAAAACAATTTTCTTAATTTAAATGAAATTTTGAAAATCGTTATTATATTAAATTTAGAATAATTTATATCAATTTTCAAAGAAGTATATATTACATATTATTTAGAATTAGAAAAACCAATAAAAAAATTAGAATATTAATATGACCTATTCAGTAGTCACATGGTCATTTGGAAAGGTACCTTAAAAACCCATAGATATTGTGAATTATTTTTTCAATTTTATTTAAACGTGAAAATATTAAGAATTTCATGTAACACTGAAAATAGATTATTTTTTCATATGTTATATGCAACACCGAGTTAATTATAATCATCATAAAACATAAATTTTATCCTCAAAACATCAAATACTAAGGATAGATTGTGACATGACAATCATTACAACCATTGTAGAATTGTCATACGCAACACCCAACACCAACATGATGTATGTAACATGTAACACCCACATGAAATACAATACAAAAAATAGGGGGTTTCTAAAAATCTTATTTTTATTATTATATTTTTTTAAATGATATAATTATAATAAAAATATTAAACATAGTTATATGAATATTGATAACTTATTTTCAATTATTTTTTATAATGGTGATTAAACCTGTAATTTTTGGTATTATCTGTATATGTTTAAAAATAAAATTATCTCAAATGTACTACTTTTATTGTTTTTTTTTTGTGAAAAATAATAAACATAATTTTAGACACATTTATAAATTTAGTTTTATAAAATAAACTTCATCTTTGAATTTATAATATTTAAATTAGAATAGGGTAGATTTTTTAGATTTTTTTGAGAAACATCATTACTCGTTGAATATTGAGAAATACCCGATTTTATTTCAAATAACAATTTCCATGTAAATTGATTACAATGTAAACATTGTGATAACGAAAAAAATTTGTGAGATTTAATAAAATTAATTTAAATTGTAAAGAGAGAAAATATGTTATTAATATACCAAACATAAATTTTAAACCCAAAATGACATAGAGACTTTTCAAACCCAAATTTTCAGACCATTATTAAGACATTGACCATAAATTAATGAGTTTTATTGGGTTTTTATGTCTATTATTTTGGTAAAAATGTTTGTTAACTTAAGTTGTTTTCAAAAATGCGAATTGTACCCTTTCCCTTCCAAATAAAAAACCACAACCACTCCCTCTTATCCAATCATCTAAATCCACTTAGTTTGGTGGAGGATCAAAAAAATAAAATTCCCAATATCCCTACCTTATATTATGAAGCATACCTTTTGGTTGAAATCGATTAAAAGAAGTTTTCTTCACAATCCAAAAGGAGTTACCCAATTAAGAGGTAACATCTTCTTTCAATATTTTTTCTATTAATTTTTTCTCCAACCATCCAATAAATTTATTCCATTCAATTTTAACATCACCAATATCATTAATATAATTTTATTTTATTATTAAATGGTTTGAACATACACTAACACACAACAATATATAATGGGTAACGAACATACTGTTTATGTGTTTGGAGAACAACCACCTCATGATACAATTATGGTTCATTTTATTTTACCACCTCTCATGGTTGAATTTATGATGGAAAATTATTATTTTTTATATTATAAATAATTGTTTTAATTTATTTATTCTTATTTAAATATTTTACTAAAAAAATTATACATTCCATTTTGTGTTTATAGGAGAATTTCGTTTGAGAAAGTGTGGACTACATCCCCTCAAGTTGATGTGATTTGTTCATAAACTGAATGTAAAGTGGTACAGATGAGATTAGTGAATATATATGAAATATATTTTATATAATCCAGATAAATTAATAATTATATATTTAATTATGTCCACATTTATTAATTCTACTTCCTTGGTTTTAGCATGACAATTAAAAGGAAATTGCATTCAGGACTATGTGAGGCTTACCATCATGATGAATGGTGTATTCCATGTTATAATTTTTTATTATATGGATTATTAAAATACACATATATTGAATATAAATAATATTTATATCATTGATTACACTCATGAAATCATGATATTTAAATAAGTCCCAAATATATAATAAATTAAGACACACTTGAAAAACAAAGCGGATATTCTCTTGAAGTGAAATATTAAAAAATAATTTTTATGAAGTGAGTAATATAAGACAAAAATAAATCCCTAAATAGTATTAAATTTATTAATATGGTTTTTTGATAGATATATAATAAATTTAAATTTAATATATAGGAGGCTTGAATGATTAAGATTAGATTCATGACCTAATGTATGTGCATTTCCTCTCACATTTTATTTTTGTGAGATATATGATTTATTTACCACCCGTAACATTCATGTGGCTAGTATACTACCAATGTATTTTATCAATGATTCATATATTTAAATTTATGGTTATCTAAATATTGATAATAATAACTTTATTTCATGCGATTTATGTTTCAAAAGATATCAAATTGGTAAAATAGTTTTGTATCAAATTTTCTTCATTGAGACTCGAGTTTTTTATGCACCTAAATTTATCTTGGGGATTATATAATTCCATTTTATATAATATATCATGATTATAAATCATTTAAATATGTTCCATGCTTCATGTAATATCCATTTCGTAAAATTAGAGTATGATCCCAAATCAACAAGTGATAAAAGATTATTCAATCTACCTCCTCACTTATCCAGACTGTTTAGGATTATGTTTCCATTAATGAAATATTATAACACATATCTCAAGATCATTCATGAATTTTATTATCCATTGGGTATTAATGATATATACTTATATTGGTAATATATTTATAATCTTTGGTACATAGGATAGTTAAAACCCCATTTTTAAGAAAACCAAACATTACCTTATCTTCATTTAGATAGATATATTCCTTCAAAACCTTATTTTCAAAAAAGGGGCTCTATGAATATTTTATCATTATACAAAAATATTTAAACAATGATTTTACACTTTATTTCTTCTACCAATCTCATCAAAGGAATCTTCTCGTCAGATTCCAAATAAGGCATTTTATAAACATTTTTAGCAACTAAATGTATTGTTATTTTTACCTTATACGACGTGTACAAAATTACCCACCATTATTTAATTGAATATTCCTTTTAATTTTATATAAGGTTTGTTTTTAAGAAAATATATTTAAAATGAAATTTTATATAAAAATGTTTTTAATAATTTCCCGGTCTTTTTTATATTTTTTGAATGTATATTCAATGAAATGATTTTAAAATAGTTTTCAAGCTTATTTCATATGTCTTCTTGAAAATTTTCTTCAAAACATATATAAGATTTCTTGATAAGATTTCAATGTAATTTAAAATTAATGGCATTCTCTATTTTTTAAAGATTTCTTTATAATTTTACAAAGCGTTTTCAATTAAAAAATGTTTTGTTAAATGTCTGAAGCATATTCTATATTTTAACATGGAATAAATTTTTAAAATGATTTTATGTTTTCTTTATATGTTTCAATGCATTTTATATCAATATTATTTTCAAATGGTTTTATGCATTAAAAATATATTTTCATATAAGAACGTAAATTTTCCACAGAAAATGTTTTTATTCCTATGTTATGGATTTATGGATTTTGTAATTTATTTCCTTAGGATTCTTGTCTAATTTACTATGGAGCTTAATTATATGACTAATTTTTTGTTTTTTGATACACCAGGTATGATATTCTATTTTCATGGTTAGGTTCCAATACCTTTATCCATATGATATTTTTATGTATCTCCCGTGGTTACCCTTAATTAGAAGGAAAACACAAAAATTCAATATATATATATATATATGTATTATATTTTTTGGGATTATTACGAGTCTGAGAAGGTTAAAGTCATATGATTCTGAGGATCGGTGTGCCCAGAATGGAATTTTAAAATTTTTATGATACATTCATAAAACACGTGGGAAGTTGTTTTTATCTTTTGAACCTATGATCGAATTAAAAATATGAGGGCACCATTAAAACCGCAGCAATGGGATTCACTTAAGGGAGGATTAACATCACCCACAATGGGTCAGGAGAAAAATATATGTTTTAGGACTTCTAAAATAATAATAAAATAACAGAAAAATTGATATTTTTATCCTGCCACCAATTTAGTGGTGGTGGTGGGACTGATGGGTTGTCTATCCATTTAATTTCTTGACTCTTCAATTATGTAACCACACCATTTGGAATTAAGAGGATCATTATTTAAAAACACATTAATGAATCTCATTAATTATTTTGAGATTTTTCTCACTATCCCTATCCATCTAAATGGAGCTGGGGTTAGGGTTCATGAAACAACATTATCAAGAGATGAACCAATGCCATTGTACTGCGACATCATCTACCGTCTAAAAATGGAAGCATAGATGATAATGATTTGGGATTTACAAACATCAGTGGCTTCATCTTGTGAGATCTTTTCTTCTTCCATAATTCTGACGTCACCTCCATTTACGAGGAAGGGGTTTTGTTATTAAATTCATCTAAAAAGATTCATTCACTTGTTATTGAAAAAATGATGAATTCTAGAAGGAATATAGTTAATCAATTTTGAATTAATTATATTGGTTTGTATAATGGAAATGTGGAGGGATAGAGATAAATGGACAAGGCCTTGACCCTCCGCCGCTTCAGTATTTGTTTTGTTCATTGAAGACGAATTTCCAACACGACGAAAATTTGAATCTGGGATCCACGTTGCGAGGGAAGCAACCTGGTAGATTCGTAGAGGAATTTGTAAGAGAAACAAAACCACTGATGCTCATCTGGTGGCCAGTAAAAGATTATCCTATGTGGAATCGGTGGGTGACGGTAGTAGATGACATCATCAAGCCATAGCAGTACCGGGTGGCATGCAGAGGAGGGTATATGTCGTGGGTGTAGAGGAAGACCACCCTTAATTCGACCTTGTGGGAGGAGAGTTGTGTGCTATTGTACGCCACAGAAGGTGGTAATGGATTTATGCCACGGCGAAGGGGGCATCAATACTACAAATACGGGCATTAACGACACTAAAAACGGGAATTAACAGCGCTAAAAAAGCGTTGGAAAGCTCGGTGATGATAAAGGGTTACTTTATCAGCGCTAAACAAGCACTGATAAAGGTAGACTTTATCAGCGCTAATAGAGCGCTGATAAAATTAACTTTCATCAGTGCTTTATTAGTGCTCATAAAGTTTCAGTTTATTATAGCTTTTTTAATGCTAATAAAAGCACGATTTATCAGCGTTAAAAGAGTGCTGATAGATGCCCTCTATGCTGCTTCGATAAATTTGCAGCAGCACACCCGAACACCTGAAAAAAAAACAGCATCTCAATAAGCCATTTAAAGCAAGTATACCCATACAAAATTAACTCATAAATCATTAGAAAATTATACCAAGTATACCCATACAACAATTATACCCTTACACCATTAACACATAATTTATATGTTAATAAAGTACTTAACGAAATCAATTCAGAATTTAAGGGGTTTGGGGGCTGTTCAAGGGTTTGGGGTGGCTATCCAAGGGGGGTAGGGTGTTTGGGGGGATTTCCAATTCAATCCTAAGGCTCCACATGGGTGTGTTTTATCAATACATAAATCTTTGGACTTTTCTCTATCTACTATTCATCATGTTCTCAACCTCAAAGAAGTTATATGGTTTTTAGACACACTAAGGTGCACATACTAGGGGGGGGGGGGTGAATCTTATTAATAAACCTCCAATATTAAACCTACAATAGGATATTGTAAGTGCATGATCAGGAAATATGCACAACCTAGTTGAGAAAGAATTGGAATAAAACTAATAAAAAATCATCATTGATCCTCAAATCCATGACCATGATTAAACCCAAATTAATTTTCCATGTACTGAAATTTTACCAACCATTTCACAAGGATCGTGTCGACATTATAAAAATATACTTTGAACAAGTCCTACCCCATTTACATCAAGACACATTGATTCTCAAGTATTAAAGCTTGATCGAACACACCTACTTCATCCAATGATAGGGTTTCTCTGATTACATCATAGGAACCACACAAAACATATAATATACCATGGTCTCCCCACAATATACATAATTATCATTGACCTCCAATATGTGAGTTTTATTTATACTCCATCATGGAAATCAACTTATGGGAGTTTTCTCATCCAGGGAATACCCTCAACAGTATCTCAGACCACCCATATGTGTTCTTCCAATTCCAAGGAATAAGACCCACAAGGATCTCATCCATATACTATAGGAGTATGCTTATTTAGGTAATAATACTAAGAAGAATATATTCTTTACCATATGGTAGTATTATCATCCAAATAATAATCCCTATAAGCATATCAACCCTCTAATATGGGTTTATTCTCATTTGAGGCATAATCTATATAATCATCTCAGCCCTCCCCTATGGGATTATTTTCATTTAGTGAATATTCCCAATAAGAATCTCATCCCACTCCTATGGTTGTATTCTCATTTGGGTAATAATTCCTATATACATCTCATCCCTCCCCTATGAGAGTATTCTCATTTATGGAAAAAGACCCATAAGCATATCCACCCTCCCAAATGGGATTATTTTCATCCAGATAAAAGCCCATAATTATCATAGACTCAAACACATGATCACCCTAGTATACCAGGCCAACCATGACATGATATATATGAGGCCCCTGATAGATCACATGCCATGACCCCCCATTTAAAAGATCAATGCAATCCGAATGCTTTTGGTCAGATTTACGTAGGTCAGTTGTTTTTTTCAATTAACATCTTGTCCATTTTAAACAAAATAGAGACCCTTTGAGTTCTAGTGGCCACACCATGCCTCAGATTGAGGCAGGGTTGACTCGTACACCTCACCAAGGACACTTGGAGAGTTCTTATAAAAGATAAATGCAATTCGAATGTGTTTGGTTGGATTTCCGTAGGTCACTTGTTCTTTTCACTTAAAATCGTGTCCATTTTAAACAAAATAGAGACCCTTTGAGTGCTAGAGGCCACAAAATGCTCAGATTGAGGCAGTGTTGACTCGTACACATCACCAGGGACCCTCGAATCATTCGTATAAAAGATCAATGCAATCCAAATGCGTTTGGTCGGATTTTCGTAGGTCAGTTTTTGTTTTCAAATAAAATCGAGTCCACTTTAATCAAGAGAGACACTTTGAGTGCTAGCGGCCACACCTTGCCTAATATTTAGGTGGATTTGAATCTTACATGTCACCAAGGACCCTTGGATGGTTCTAAAAAACGATCAATGCAATCCAAATGTGTTTGGATGGATTTCCGTAGGACAGTTGTTGTTTTCACTTAAAATCTTGTCCATTTTAAACAAAATAGAGACCCTTTGATTGATAGCGGCCACACCATGCCTCGGATTGAGGAATGTTTGACATGTACACGTCACCAGGGACCCTTGGATCGTTCTTATAAATGATCAATGCAATCATAATTCATTCGGTCAGATTTCCGTAGGTCAGTTGTTGTTTTCAATTAAAATCGTGTCCAATTTAAACAAAATAGATACCCTTTGAGTGATATCGGCCACACCGTGCCTTGGATTGAGGCGGGGTTTACTTGTACACGTCCCCAAGGACCCATGGATAGTTCTTATAAAATATCAATGCAATCCGAATTCATTTGGTTAGATTTCTGTAGGTCAGTTGTTGTTTTCACTTACAATCTTGTCCATTTTAAACAAAATAGAGACCCTTTGAGTGATAGCGGCCACACCGTGCCTCAAATTGAGGTGGGGTTGACTTGTACACCTCATCAAGGACCCTTGTATCGTTATTATAAATGATCATTGCAATAAAAATGTGTTTGGTCGGATTTCCATAGGTTAGTTCTTGTTTTCAATTAAAATGGTGTCCATTTTAAACAAGAGAGACCCTTCGAGTGATAGTGGTCACCCCGTGCCTCGGATTGAGGCAAGGTTGACTCATACACGTCACCAATGACCCTTGGATCGTTCTTATAAATGATCAATGCAGTCTGAATGCGTTTGATTAGATTTTCGGTGGTCAGTTGTTCTTTTTGATTAAAATCAGGTCCACATTAAACAAGAGAGATCCTTTGAGTGCTAGAGGCCACACCGTGCCTCAGATTGAGGTAAGGATGACTCATACATGTCACCAAGGACCCTATAATCATTCTTATAAATGATCAATGCAATCCGAATGTGTTTGGTTGGATTTCCGTTGATCAGTTGTTGTTTTCACTTAAAATCTTGTCCATTTTAATCAAAATAGAGACCCTTTGAGTGATAGCGGCCACACCGTGCCTCGGATTGAGGCGGGGTTGACTATTATACGTCACCAAGGACCCTTGGATCGGTCTTATAAATGATAAATAAAATTCGAATGTGTTTGGTCAGATTTCCATAGTTCAGTTTTTATTTTCTATTAAAATCGTGTCCATTTTATACAAAATAGAGACCCTTTGAGTGGTATCTGCCACACTGTGCCTCGGATTGAGGTAGGGTTGAATTGTACACATCCCCAAGGACCCATGTACCATTCTTATAAAAGATCAATGAAATTGGAGTGCGTTTGTTTGGATTTCCGTAGGTCAGTTTTTTTAAACTAAAATCTTGTCCATTTTAAACAAAATAGAGACCCTTTGAGTGATAGCGGCCACACCGTCCCACAGATTGAGGCGGGGTTGACACGAACACATCACCAAGTACCCTTGGATCATTGTTATAAATGATCAAGGAAATAAGAATATTTTTGGTTGGATTTCATTAGGTCAGTTGTTGTTTTCACTTAAAATCGTGTCCATTTAAAAAAAATAGAGACCATTTGAGTGATAACGACCACACCATCCATCTAATTGAGGCGAGGTTGACTCGTACACATCACTAAGGACCCTTGAATAGTTCTTATAAATGATCAATGAAATCCGAATGTGTTTGGTCAGATTTCCATAGGTCAGTTGTTGTTTTCACTTAAAATCATGGTCATTTTAAACAAAATAGAGACCCTTTGAGTTCTAAAGGCCACACCGTGCCTCGTATTGAGGCTGGGTAGACTCATACATGTCACCAAGGACCCTTGGATCATTCTTATAAAATATCAATGCAATCTGAATGCGTTTGGTCGTATTTCATTAGGTCAGTTGTTTTTTTCAATTAAAATCGTATCCATTTTAAAAAAAATAGAGACCCTTTGAGTGCTAGAGGCCACATTGTGCCTCTTATTGAAGAAGGGTTGACTCATACACATCACGAAGAACCCATGGATCGTTCTTATAAAAGATCAATGAAATAAGAATGTGTTTGGTTGGATTTCCATAGGTCAGTTGTTGTTTTCAATTATAATCTTGTCCACTTTAAACAAGAGAGACCCTTTGAGTGCTAGCGGTCACACCGTGTCCCAGAATGAGGCAAGGTTGACTCATACACATCACCAAGGACCCATGGATCGTTCTTATAAAAGATAAATGCAATCCAAATGTGTTTGGACAGATTTTCGTTGGTCAGTTGTTGTTTTCACTTAAAATATTGTCCATTTTTAAAAAAAATAGAGACCCTTTGAGTGCTAGCGGCCACACTGTGCCTCATCTTGAGGTGGGATTGATTTGTACATGTCACTGAGGACCCTTGGATCGTTTTTATAAATGATCAGTGCAATATGAATGCGTTTGGTTGGACTTCCTTTGGTCAGTTGTTGTTTTCAATTAAAATCTTGATCATTTTAAACAAAATAGTGACCCTTTGTGTAATAGCGGCCACACCGTGCATCAGATTGTGGTGGGGTTGACCTTTACACGATACCAAAGACCCTTGGATCGTTCTTATAAAATATAAATGCAAACCGAATGCGTTTTGTCAGATTTCTGTAGGTCAGTTTTTGTTTTCAATTAAAATCGTGTCCATTTTAATCAAAATAGAGACTCTTTGAGTGCTAGAGGCTACACCATGCCTCGTATTGATGTGGGGTTGACTCGTACACGTCGCCAAGGACACTTGGATAGTTCTTATAAAATATAATTTAAATACAAATGAGTTTGGTAAGATTTCCGTAGGTCAGTTGTTGTTTTCAATTAAAATCTTGTCCATTTTAAACAAAATAGCGACCCTTTGAGTGATAGCGGCCACACCATCCTTCGGATTGGGGCGAGGTTGACTTGTACACATCACCAATGACCCTTGAATCATTCTTAAAAAAGATCAAGACAATAAAAATACGTTTGGTCAGATTTCCATAGGTCAGTTGTTGTTTTCACTTAAAATCGTGTCCAATTTAAACAAAACAGAGACCATTTGTGAGATAAAGGCCACACCGTTCATCAGATTGAGGTGGGGTTGACTTTTATACGTCACCAAGGACCCTTGGATAGTTCTTATAAAATATCAATGCAATCAGAATGCGTTTGGTTGGATTTCTATAGGTCAGTTGTTGTTTTCACTTAAAATCATGTCCATTTTAAACAAAATAGAGACCCTTTGAGTGATATCAGCCATACCATACCTTTGATTGAGGCGGGGTTGACTCATACATGTCACAAAGGACCCTTGGATTGTTCTTTTAAAAGATAAATTCAATCCCAATGCGTTTGGTCATATTCCCATAGGTCAGTTGTTTTTTTCAATTAAAATCGTGTCCATTTTAAAGAATATAGAGTCCCTTTGAGTGATAACAGCCACATCGTCCCTTGAATTGAGGCATAGTTGACTCGTACACAACACTAAGTACCCTTGGAACGTTCTTATAAAAGATCAATGCAATCCGAATGCGTTTGGTATGATTTCCGTAGGTCAGTTGTTGTTTTCACTTAAAATCTTGTTCATTTTAAACAAAATAGAGACCGTTTTAGTTCTAACTGCCACACCATTCCTTGTATTGAGGCGGGGTATACTCGTACACGTCACCAAGGACCCTTGGATAGTTCTTAAAAAATATCAACGCAATCTGAATGCATTTGGTCATATTTCTGTACGTCAGTTGTTGTTTTCAGTTATAATCTTATCGATTTTAAAAAAAATAGAGACCATTTGAGTGCTAGAGGCCACACCGTGCCTCAAATTGAAGTGGGGTTGACTCGTACACATCACCAAGGACCCTTGGATCATTTTTATAAATGATTAATCCATTCTGAATGCGTTTGGTCATATTTCCGTAGGTCAGTTGTTTTCAATAAAAATCATTTCCACTTTAAACAAGAGAGATTCTTTGAGGGCTAGCAGCCACACTGTGCCTAAGATTGAGGCGAGGTTGACTCGTACACGTCACCAAGGACCCTAGGATTGTTATGACAAAGTATCAATGTAATCCGAATGCGTTTGGTTGGATTTCCGTAGGTCAATTGTTGTTTTCACTTAAAATCTTGTCAATTTTAAACAAAATAGACACCCTTTGAGTGCTAGTGGCTATACCGTGCCTAAGATTGAGGCCGGGATGACTCGTTCACGTCACCAAGGACCCTTGGATCGTTCTTATAAAATATCAATTCAATCTGAATGCATTTGGTCAGATTTCCGTAGGTCAGTTGATGTTGTCACTTAAATTCATGATCATTTTAAACAAAATAGAGACCCTTTGAGTAATAGCTACCACACCGTGCCTCAGATTGAGGCAGGGTAGACTATTACACGTCACCATTGACCCTCAGATCGATTTTGTAAAATATAAATGCAATCTTAATGCATTTGGTCATATTTATATAGGTTAGTTGTTATTTTCAATTAAAATCGTGTCCATATTAAACAAAATAGAGACCCTTTGAGGGATAGCGGCCATATCGTGCCTCGAGATGAGGTGGGGTTGACTTTTACCCGTCACCAAGGACCCTTGGATTGTTCTTATAAATTATCAATGTAATCTGAATGCATTTCGTCAGATTTCAGTAGGTGCGTTTTTGTTTTCAGTAAAAATCTTGTCCATTTTAAACAATATAGATACCCTTTGAGCCATAACGGCCACACCGTGCCTCATATTGAGGCAGGGTTGACTCGTAAACATCACCAAGGACCCTTGTATCGTTTTTTTAAAATATCAATGCAATCTGGATGCGTTTAGTAGGATTTATGTTGGTTAGTTGTTCTTTTCAATTAAAATTGTGTCCAGTTTAAACAAGAGAGTCCCTTTGAGTGCTAGCAGCCACATCGTGCCACAGATTGAGCAGGGTTTTCCTCTCACATGTCACCAAGGACCCTTGTATTGTTCTTATAAAATATCAATGCAATCGGAATGCATTTGGTCAGATTTCTATAGGTCAGTTGATGTTTTCAATTAAAATCATGTCCACTTTAAACAAGAGAGACCCTTTGAAAGATATCGGCCACACCATACCTCGGATTGAGGCAAGGATGACTCATGACCATCACCATGGACCCTTGGATCGTTCTTATAAAAGAACAATGAAATCCGAATGCATTTGGTCATTTTTCTGTAGGTCAGTTTTTGTTTTCACTTAAATTTTTTTCCATTTTAATCAAAATTTAGACACTTTGAGTGATAGCGGCCACACCGTGCCTCCGATTGAGGTGGGGTTGACTCTTACATGTCACCAAGGACCCGCAGATCGTTCTTATAAAATATCAATGCAATCCAAATGCATTTGGTCAGATATGCATATGTCAATTTTTTTTTCAATTAAAATCTTGGCCATTTTAAATAAAATAGAGACCATTTGAGTGATAGTGGCCACACCATCCCTCGGATTGATGCGGGGTTGACTCTTACAAATCACCAAGGACCCTTGGATCATTCTTATAAATGATAAAGGCAATCCGAATGCGTTTGGTCAAATTTCCGTAGGTCAGTTGTATTTTTCACTAAAAATCGTGTCCATTTTAAACAAAATGGAGACCCTTTGTGTGATAGTGGCCCCACCGTCCCTCGGATTGAGGTAGGGTTAACTCTTACACATCATCGAGGACCCTAGGATCTTTTTTATAAAAGATCATTGCAATTTAAATGCGTTTTGTCAGATTTCTGTAGGTCAGATGTTTTTCCACTTAAAATCATGTTAATTTTAAACAAAATAGAGACCCTTTGAGTGATAGCGGCCACACTATACCTTGGAATGAGGAGGGGTTGACTCGTACACGTCACCAAGGACTCTTGTATAATTCTAGTAAAATATAAATGAAATCAGAATGCGTTTGGTCAGATTTCCATAGGTCAGTTTTTGTTTTCAATTAAAATCGTGTCCATTTAAAACAAAATAGAGACCCTTTGAGTGCTAGCGGCCACATCGTACCTAGGATTGAGCCGAGGATGACTCGTACACATCACCAAGGACCCTTGGATCGTTTTTATAAATGGTCAATTCAATCCAAATGCCTTTGGTTTGATTTCCATAGGTCAGTTGTTGTTTTCAATTAAAATCGTGTCCATTTTAAACGAAATAGAGACCTTTGAGTGATAGCGGCCACACCATGCCTCGGATTGAGGAGGGGTTGACTCGTACACATCACCAAGGACCCTTGAATCTTTCTTATAAATGATCAATGCAATTCGAATGCGTTTGTTCAGATTTCCGTAGGTTAGTTGTTGTTTTCAATTAAAATCTTATCTATTTTAAACAAAATAGAAACCCCTTGACTGATAGCGGGAACATCGTGCCTCGAATTGATGCGGGGTTAACTCGTACATGTCACCAAGGACCCTTTGATAGTTCTTATTAAAGATCAATGCTATCCGGATGCGTTTGGTCTGATTTCCATAGGTCAATTGATGTTTTCAATTGAAATCGTGTCCAGTTTAAACAAGAGAGACCCGTTGAGTGCTAGCGGCCAGAGTGTACTACAGATTGACGTGGAGTTGACTCTTAGATGTCACCAATGACCCTTGGAATGTTCTTATAAAATATCAATGCAATCCGAATGCGTTTGATCCGATTTCCATAGCTCAGTTGTAGTTTTCAATTAAAACTGTGTCCAGTTTAAACAAGAGATACCCTTTGAGTGCTAGTGGCCACACCGTGCCTTCGATTCAGGCGGGGTTGACTTGTACGCATCACCAAGGGCCGTTGGATCGTTCTTATAAATGATCAATGCAATAAGAATGCATTTGGTCAGATTTCCGTAGGTCAGTTGTTGTTTTCAATTAAATTCTTGTACATTTTAAACAAAATAGAGACCCTTTGAGTGATAGCAGCCACACCGTCCCTCGGATTGAGATGTGGTTGACTCGTACATGTCACCAAGGACCCTTGGATCGTTCTTATAAAAGATCAAGGCAAGACGGATGCGTTTGTTTGTATTTCTGTTGGTCAGTTGTTGTTTTCACTTAAAATCGTGTCCATTTTAAACAAAATAGAGAAACTTTGAGTGATAATGGCCAAACCGTCCCTCGGATTGAGGCGGGGTTGATTCATTCACGTCACCAAGGACCCTTGGATCGTTCTTATAAAATATCAATGCAATCCAAATGCGTTTGGTCAGATTTCCATAGGTCAGTTATTGTTTTCACTTATAATCTAGTCCATTTTAAACAAAATAAAGACCCTTGGAGTGATAACGGCCACACCGTACCTCGGATTGAAGAGGGGTTGACTCATACACATCACCATGGACCCTTGGATCGTTCTTATAAAAGATCAATGCAATAAAATGAATTTTTTCATATTTCCATAGGTCAGTTGTTGTTTTCAATTAAAATCGTGTCCATTTTAAACAAAATAGAGACCCTTTGAGTGATAGCAGCCACACCGTGCCTTGGATTGAGGCGGCTTTGACTCATAAATTTCAACAAGGACCCTTGGATCATTATTTTAAATGATCAATGCAATCTGAATGAGTTTGGTCAGATTTCTATAGGACAGTAGATGTTTTCAATTAAAATAATGTCCACTTTAAACAAGAGAGACCCTTTGAATGCTAGCGGCCACACCGTGCATCAGATTGAGGCAGGGATTACTCGTACCCATCACCAAGGACCCTTGGATAGTTATTATAAAAGATCAATGCAATCCAAATGCGTTTGGTCAGATTTCCGTTGGTTAGTTGTTGTTTTCACTTAAAATCATGTCCATTTTAAACAAAATAGAGACCCTTTGAGTGCTACCAGACACACTGTGCCACGAATTGAGGCGGGGTTGTCTCGTAAACGTCACCAAGAACACTTGGATCATTCTTATAAAAGATCAATGCAATAAGAATGAGTTTGGTCAGATTTCAATAGGTCAGTTTTTATTTTCATTTAAAATCTAGTCCATTTTTTACAAAATAGAGACTCTTTGAGTCATAGCGGCCACACCGTGACTCCGATTGAAGTGGCAATGACTTTTACATGTCACCAAGGACCATTATATCATTATTTTAAACATAAATGCTATCTGAATTCATTTGGTCGGATTTTCATAGGTCGTTTTTCATTTTCAATTAAAATCATGTCCATTTTAAACAAAATAAAGACCCTTTGAGTGCTTGCGGCCACACCGTGCCTCGGATTGAGGTGGGGTTTCCTCGTAAAAGTAAACAAGGACACTTGTATCGCTCTTATAAATGATCAATTCAATCCAAATGCATTTGGTCAGATTTCCGTATGTCAGTTGTTGTTTTCAATTAAAATTGTGTCCACTTTAAACAGGATAGACCCTTTGAGTGCTAGCGGCCAAACCATGCCCCTGATTGAGTCAGGGTTGACACGTACATGTCACCAGAGATCCATGTATCATTATTATAATATATCGATGCAATCAGAATGCTTTTGGTTAGATCTCCGTAGGTCAGTTGTTGTTTTCACTTAAAATATTTTCAATTTTAAACAAAATAGAGACCCTTTGAGTGATAGCGGCCACACCATGCCTCGTATTGAGGCGGGGTTGACTCATACACGTCACAAAGGACCTTTTATCGTTATAATAAAATATCAATGCAATCCGAATGCATTTGGTCAGATTTCCGTAGGTCCATTGTTGTTTTCAATTAAAATATTATCCATTTTAAACAAAATAGGGACCCTTTGAGTGATAGCGGCCACACCATCCCTCGGATTGAGGCGGGGTTGACTCATACACATCACCCAGGACCCTTGGATCGTTCTTATAAAATATCAAGGAAATCCAAATGTGTTTGGTCAGATTTCCATAGGTCAGTTGTAGTTTTCACTTAAAATAGTGTCCATTTTAAACAAAATAGAGACCCTTTGAGTGATAGCAGCCACACCGTCCCTCGGATTGAGAAGAGGTTGACTTGTACACATCACCAAGGAACCTTGGATAGTTATTATAAAAGATCAATGCAATCAAAATGCGCTTGGTTGGATTTCCGTAGGTCAGTTTTTGTTTTCACTTAAAATTTTGTCCATTTTGAACAAAATAGAGACCCTTTGAGTGGTAGTGGACATAAAATGCCTCAGATTGAGGTGGGGTTGACTCATACACGTCACCAAGGACCCCTTGATCGTTCTTATAAAATAAAAATGAAATCTGAATGCATTTGGTTGGATTTACGTATTTCAGTTGTTGTTTTCAATTAAAATCGTGTCGATTTTAAACAAAATTGAGACACTTTCAGTACAAGCGGCCACACCGTGCCTCGGATTGAGTCGGGATTGACTCATACATGTCACAAAGGACCATTGGATAATTCTTATAAATGATCAATGATATACTAATGCATTTGTTCAGATTTCCATAGGTCAGTTGTTGTTTTTAATTAAAATCGTGTCCACTTTAAACAAGAGAAACCCTTTTAGTGCTAGGAGCCACACCGTGCCTCAGATTGAGGCGGCGTTGACTCTTACACATCACCAAGGACCCTTGGATCATTATTATAAAAGATCAATGCAACCCGAATGTGTTTGGTTGTATTTATGTAGGTCAGTTGTTGTTTTTAATTAAAATCGTGTCCATTTTAAACAAAATAGAGACCCTTTGAGTGCTAGCGGTCACACCTAGCCTGGGATTTAGGCGGGGTTGAATTGTACACGTCACCAAGGAATAATGGATCGTTCTTATAAAATATCAATGCAATCCAAATGCGTTTGGTCATATTTCCATAGGTTAGTTGTTGTTTTCAATTAAAATCATCTCCATTTTAAAAAAATAGAGACCCTTTGAGTGCTAGCAGCCACACCTGCCTTGGATTGAGGAGGGGTTGACTTGTACATATCACCGGGGACCCATGGATCGTTCTTATAAATGATCAATGCAATCTGAATGCATTTGTTCAGATTTCCGTAGGTTAGTTGTTGTTTTCAATTAAAATCTTATCTATTTTAAACAAAATAGAGACCCTTTGAGCAATGGAGGAAACATCGTGCCTCATATTGATGCAGCGATGACACATACACGTCACCAAGGACCCTTGTATTGTTCTTATAAATGATCAATGCAATCTAGATGCGTTTGGTCTGATTTCCGTAGGTGAGTTGATGTTTTCAATTAAAATCATGTCCAGTTTAAACAAGGGAAACCCTTTGAGTGCTAGCGACCACACCATGCCTCGGATTGAGGTGAATTTGACTCTTAAACATCACCAAGGACCCTTGGATCGTTCTTATAAAATATCAATAAAACTTGAATGCGTTTGGTCAGATTTCCATAGGTCAGTTTTAGTTTTCAATTAAAATCATGTCCAGTTTAAACCAGAGAGGCCCTTTGAGTGGTAGCGGCCAAACCGAGCATTCGATTGAGGTGGGGTTGACTTGTACACATCACCAAGGAACCTTGAATTGTTCTTATAAAATATCAATGCAATCCAAATGTGTTTGGTTGGATTTCTGTAGGTTAGTTGTTGTTTTCAATTAAAATCATGTTCATTTTAATAAAAATAGAGACCCTTTGAGAAATAGCGGCCATTCCGTCCCTAAGATTGAGGAAGGGTTGACTCTTACACATCACCAATGACCCTAAGATCGTTCTTATAAAAGAATAAGGCAATCCAAATGCGTTTGGTTGGATTTCTGTTGGTTAGTTGTTGTTTTCACTTAAAATCGTGTCCATTTTAAACAAAATAGAGACCCTTTGAGTGATAACAGCCACACCGTCCCTCGGATTGAGGAGGGGTTGATTCATTCTCGTCACCAAGGACCCTTGGATCGTTCTTATAAAGTATAAATGCAATCTGAATGTGTTTGTTCAGATTTCTGTAGGTCAGTTGTTGTTTTCACTTATAATCTTGTCCATTTTAAACAAAATAAAAACCTTTGGAGTGATAGCGGCCACACCGTGCTTCGTATTGAAGAGGGGTTGACCCTTACACATCACCATGGATCCTTATATCGTTCTTATAAAAGATCAATGCAATAAGAATGCGTTTGTTCAGATTTCCATAGGTCAGTTGTTGTTTTCAATTAAAATCGTGCCCATTTTAAACAAAATAGAGACCCTTTGAGTGCTAGCAGCCACACCTTGCCTTGGATTGAGGCGGGGTTGACTTGTACATGTCACCAAGGACCCTTGGATCATTATTATAAAAGATCAATGCAATATGAATGCATTTGGTCAGATTTCCGTAGGACAGTTGTTGTTTTCAATTAAAATAATGTCCACTTTAAACAAGAGAGACCCTTTGAATGCTAGCAGCCACATCGTGCATCGGATTGAGGCAGGGATGACTCGTACATGTCATCAAGGACCCTTGGATCGTTCATATAAATGATCAATGCAATCTGAATGCGTTTGGTCAGATTTCCGTTGGTCTGTTGTAGTTTTCACTTAAAATCATGTCCATTTTAAACAAAATAGAGACCCTTTGAGTGCTACCAGACACACCGTGCCTTGGATTGTGGCGGGGTTGAATCCTAAACATCACCAGGAACACTTGGATTGTTCTTATAGAAGATCAATGCAATCTAAATGTGTTTGGTCAGACTTCAGTAGGTCAGTTTTTGTTTTCCCATAAAATCTTGTCCATTTTAAACAAAATAGAGACCCTTTCAGTAATAGCAGCCACACTGGGCCTCGGATTGAGGCGGGGATGGCTTGTACATGTCACTGGGGACCCTCATATTGTTCTTATAAAAGATCAATGCTATCTGAATGTGTTTGGTTGTATTTCCGTAGTTCATTTTTTGTTTTCAATTAAAATCTTGTCAATTTTAAACAAAATAGAGACCCTTTGAGTGGTAGTGGCCACACCGTGCCTTGTACTGAGGCAGGGATGACTTTTACATGTCACCAAGGACACATGTATCGTTATTATAAAATATAAATGCAATACCAATGCGTTTGGTCTGATTTCCTTAGGTCAGTTGTTGTTTTCTATAAATATCTTCTCCATTTAAAACAAAATAGAGACCCTTTGAGCGATAGCGGCCACAACGAGCCTCGGATTGAGGCGGGGTTGACTCGTACATGTCACCAAGGACCCTTGGATCGTTCTTACAAAATATCATGGCAATCCGGATGCGTTTGGTCAGATTTCCGTAGGTTAGTTTTTGTTTTCAATTAAAATTTTGTCCAGTTTAAAAAATAGAGACCCTTTGAGTGCTAGCGGCCACACCATGCCTCGAATTGAGGCGGAGTTGACACATACACGTCACCAAGGACCCTTGGATCTCTCTTATAAAAGATCAATGAAATACAAATGCATTTGGTCAAATTTATGTAGGCCAGTTGTTGTTTTCAATTAAAATTGTGTCCACTTTAAACAAGAGAGACCCTTTGAGTGCTAGTGGCCACACCGTGCCTCTGATTGAGGCGGGATTGACTTGTACACATCACCAATGACCCTTGTATCGTTCTTATAAAATATCAATGCAATCCGAATGCATTTGGTATGATTTACGTAGGTCAGTTTTTGTTTTCACTTAAAATCATATCCATTTTAAACAAAATAGAGTCCCTTTGAGTGATAGTGGGCATACCATGCCTCAGATTGAGGCGGTGTTAACTCATACATGTCTCCAGGGACCCTTGGATCGTTCTTATAAAATATAAATGCCATCCGAATGCGTTTGGTCAGATTTCCGTAGGTTAGTTGTTGTTCTCAATTTGAATATTGTCCATTTTAAACAAAATAGGGACCCTTTGAGTGATAGCGGCCACACCGTCCCTCAGATTGTGGCGGGGTTGACTGATACACATCACCAAGGACCCTTGGATCGTTCTTATAAATGATCAAGGCAATCCGAATGAGTTTGGTTGGATTTCCGAAGGTTAGTTGTTGTTTTCACTTACAATAGAGTCCATTTTAAACAAAATGGAGACCCTTTGAGTGATAGCGGCCACATCGTCCCTCAGATTGAGGAGGGGTTGACTCGTACATGTCACCAAGGACCCTTGGATCGTTCTTATAAAAGATCAATGCAATACTAGGGTGTTTGGTTGGATTTACATAAGTCAGTTGTTTTTTTTCACTTAAAATCATGTTCATTTTAAACAAAATAGACACCCTTTGAGTGATAGTGTCCACAAAATGCCTCGGATTGAGGCGGGGTTGACTCATACACATCACCAAGGACCCTTGGATCAGTCTTATAAAATATCAATACAATCCGAATGTGTTTGTTTAGATTTCCATAGGTCAGTTGTTGTTTTCAATTAAAATCGTGTCCATTTTAAACAAAATAGAGACCCTTTGAGTGATAGAGGCCACACCGTGCCTCGGATTTAGTCGAGTTGACTCATACACGTCACCAAGGACCCTTGGATCATTTTTATAAAAGATAAATCCAATCTGAATGTGTTTGGTTAGTTTTCCGTAGTTCAGTTGTTGTTTTCAATTAAAATCAGGTGCACTTTAAACAATAGAGACTCTTTTAGTGCTAGCGGCCACACCGTGCCTTGGATTTATGCGGGGTTGACACTTACACATCACCAAGGAACCTTGGATATCTTTTATAGATGATCAATTAAATCCGAATGCGTTTGGTCAAATTTCCGTAGGTCAGTTGCTGTTTTCACTTATAATCTTGTCCATTTTAAACAAAATAGAGACCCTTGGAGTAATAGCGGCCACACCGTGCCTCATATTGAAGAGGGGTTCACTCTTACACATCACCATGGACCCTTGGATCGTTCATAAAAAATATCAATGCAATCCGAATGCGTTTGTTCAGATTTCCATAGGTCATTTGTTGTTTTCAAATAAAATCGTGTCCATTTTAAACAAAATAGAGACCCTTTGAGTTCTAGCAGCCACACCGTTCCTTGGATTGAGGTGGGGTTGACTCGTACATGTCACCAAGGACCCTTGGATCATTATTAAAAATGATAAATGCAATCTGAATGAGTTTGGTCAGATATCTATAGGACAGTTGTTGTTTTCAATTAAAATAATGTCCACTTTAAACAAGAGAGACCCTTTGAATTCTAGCGGCCACAACGTGCATCGGATTGAGGTGGGGATGACTCTTACACGTCACCAAGGACCCTTGGATCGTTATTATAAAATATTAATGCAATCCGATTGCATTGGTCAGATTTCCGTTAGTCAGTTGTTGTTTTCACTTAAAATCTTTTCTATTTTAAACAAAATATAGACCCTTTGAGTGCAACCAGAGACTACGTGCCTCGGATTGAGGCAGGGTTGACTCGTAAACATCACCAAGAACACTTGGATCGTTCTTATAAATGATCAATGCAATCTGAATGTTTTTGGTCTGATTTCAATAGGTCAGTTGTTTTTTTCACTTAAAATATTGTCCATTTTAAACAAAATAGAGACCCTTTGAGTAATAGCAGCCACACCATGCCTCAGATAGAGGGGGGATGACTTGTATATGTCACCGAGGACCCTCATATCGTTCTTATAAAATATCAATGCTATAAGAATGTGTTTGGTCGGATTTCCGTAGGTCATTTTTTGTTTTCAATTAAAATCGTGTCCATTTTAAACAAAATAGAGACCCTTTGAGTGGTAGCGGCCACACTGTTCCTCGTATTGAGGAAGGGTTGACTTTTACACATCACCAAGGACCCTTGGATCATTATTATAAAATATCAATGCAATCCCAATGCGTTTGGTCCGATTTCTGTAGGTCAGTTGTTGTTTTCAATTAAAATCTTGTCCATTTTATACAAAATAGAGACTCTTTGAGCGATAACAGACACACCGTGCCTCCTATTGAGGCGGGGTTGACTCGTACATGTCACCAAGGACCTTTGGCTTGTTCTTACAAAAGATCATGGCAATATGGATACGTTTGGTCAGATTTCCATAGGTCAGTTTTTGTTTTCAATTAAAATCGTGTCCAGTTTAAACAAGAGAGACCCTTTGAGTGCTAGCGGCCACACCGTGCCTCATATTGAGGCGGAGTTGAAACATACACGTCACCAAGGACCCTTGGATTTCTCTTATAAATGATCAATGCAATCCAAATGTGTTTGGTCAGATTTCTATAGGTCAGTTGTTGTTTTCAATTGAAATTGTGTCCACTTTAAACAAGAGAGACCCTTGAGTGATAGCAACCACACCATGCCATAGATTGAGGAAGGATTGACTCGTACACATCACCAAGGACCCTTGTATCGTTATTATAAAATATCAATGCAATCCGAATGCGTTTCGTCAGTTTTCTGTAGGTCAGTTGTTGTTATCACTTAAATTATTGTCCATTTTAAACAAAATAGAGTCCCTTTGAGTGATAGCAGCCACACCATGCCACGGATTTAGGCGGGGTAGACTCATACACGTCACCAGGGACCCTTGGATCATTCTTATAAAATATAAATGCCATCCTAATACGTTTTTTTGGATTTCCATAGGTTAGTTGTTGTTCTCAATTAGAATACTATCCATTTTAAACAAAATAGGGACCCTTTGAGTGATAGCGGCCACACCATCCCTCAGATTGAGGCGAGGTTGACTGATACATGTCACCAAGGACCCTTGGATCGTTCCTATAAATAATCAAGGAAATCTGAATGAGTTTGGTCAGATTTCAGTAGGTCAGTTGTCGTTTTAACTTACAATAGAGTCCATTTTTT
Source organism: Viscum album (assembly GCA_963277665.1). Taxonomy (NCBI): domain Eukaryota; kingdom Viridiplantae; phylum Streptophyta; class Magnoliopsida; order Santalales; family Viscaceae; genus Viscum; species Viscum album. The sequence goes on from OY728158.1 coordinate 215,801,132, forward strand.
TAAAAAATAGAGTCCCTTTGAGTAATACCGGCCACAACGTCCCTCATATTGGGGAGGGGTTGACTCATACATGTCACCAAGGACCCTTGGATCGTTCTTATGAAATAACGATGCAATCCTATCAGTTTGGTTGGATTTCCATAGGTTAGTTTGTTGTTTTCATTTAAAATCTTGTCCATTTTTTAAAAAATAGATACCCTTTGAGTGATAGTGTCCACAAAATGCCTCGGATTGAGGCGGGGTTGACTCATACAAATCACCAAGGACCCTTGGATCGGACTTATAAAATATCAATCCAATCTGAATGCGTTTTTTTGGATTTCCATAGGTCAGTTGTTGTTTTCAATTAAAATCGTGTCCATTTTAAACAAAATAGAGACCCTTTGAGTGCTAGCAGCCACACCGTGCCTCGGATTTAGTTGTGTTGACTCATACACATCACCAAGGACCCTTGTATAATTTTTATAAAAGATAAATGCAATCCGAATGTGTTTGGTTAGTTTTACGTAGGTCAGTTTTTGTTTTCAATTAAAATCATGTGCACTTTAAACAATAGAGACTCTTTTAGTGCTAGCGGCCACACCCTACCTCGGATTTAGGTAGGGCTGACTCTTACACATCACCAATGACCCTTGGATCGTTATTATAGATGATAAATTCAATCCGAATGCATTTGGCCCAATTTCCGTAGGTCAGATGTTGTTTTCACTTAATATATTGTCCATTTTTAACAAAATAGAGACCCTTTGAGAGATAACTGCCACATCATGCCTCATATTGAGGATGGGTTGACTCGAACACGTCTCCAAGGATCCTTGGATCGTTCTTATAAAATATCAATGCAATCTGAATGTGTTTGGTCAGATTTCCGTAGGTCAGTTGTTGTTTTCACTTAAAATCTTGTATATTTTAAACAAAATAGAGACACTTTGAGTGATAACGGCCACATCATGACACGAATTGAGGCGGGGATAACTCATACACATCACCAAGGACCCATGGATTTTTATTATAAAAGATCAATTCAATACGAATGTGTTTGGTTGGATTTTCGTAGGTCAGTTGTTGTTTTCAATTAAAATCGTGTCCATTTTAAACAAAATAGAGACCCTTTGTGTGCTATTGGACACACCGTGCCCCGGATTGAGGCGGGGTTGACTCGTACATGTCACCAAGGAACCTTGGATAGTTCTTATAAATGATAAATGCATTCCAAATGCGTTTGGTCAGAATTCAGTAGGTCAGTTGTTGTTTTCAATTAAAATCTTGTCCATTTTAGACCAAATAGAGACCCTTTGAGTGATAGCCGCCACAATGTCCCTCTTATTGAGGAAGGGATGACTCATACATGTCACCAAGGACTCTTGTATCGTTCTTATAAATTATCAAGGCAATCCGAATGCATTTTGTCATATTTCTGTAGGTCAGTTGTTGTTATCACATAAAATCGTGTCCATTTTAATCAAAATTGAGAACCTTTGAGTGATAGCGGCCACACCGTCGCTCAGATTGAGGCGGGGATTACTCTTACATGTCACTAAAGACCCTTGGATTGTTCTTATAAAATATCAATTCCATTCGAATGCGTTTGGAAAGATTTCCGTAGGTCAGTTTTTGTTTTCACTTAAAATCGTGTCCATTTGTTAAAAAATAGAGACCCTTTGAGTGGTTCAACATTCTTTCATGTTGCTGGTGCATATCATCTGTTAAAATGGGAAAATGACTCATCAGAGAAAGGTTGTTTTATTTAATAACAATTACAATTTTACTACGAACATTTACATACAACAATGTTTAATCTTTTGATCACCTTAACCCCTCTCAAAAATGACCACAAATTGTACATGTCCCCAAGTCAGATCTTCATTGTATTTGTGTAAAATCTTCCATCTGGTATGCAACCCATTGATTTCTGAACACATCTATATCGTCTTGTGAGTATTAGGCTTTTTTGTAGTAAGATTAGTACTTCAAAATAAAAAAATAAGGAATTAATAAATAATATAAAAGAACTAGTAGTTGTTTTTAAAAATACCTCTTTAGGGATGCTAGTTTAATGAGGAAAAATGATCTCATTCATAAATTGACAAACATAATAACCACAATAATTATCGTTTTTTAGTTTTGGACTCTACCAAAAAATTGATCATTAGGAGAATAATTAACTTGTGTTGAGATGTGTTTGGATAGTGAAATTTTATTATATATACCCTAATATTTGTCCAGACGTAGTACTTAATCGTCTCCTTATGCTTAGCCCCTATCCTCATACCTATTTTTAGACGATAATGATACAAAACCATATCATAATAGAATCCTCAGTAAATGATAATATAAATTATATTTCTTGATTTTTAATCCTAAAATGTAAGATATATTGTCTTAAAGATTCACAAACTCCATCATGTGTGGTCTGTTTGATAGATATCCTTGCTTTGAATCCAGAAAATAAATCTTCGGAGTATCCATGTTCATCACAATTAGCAACCAATGTTTCCTAAAAACACAAAAAGGAATAAGTAATAAATGAAGTGAAAATATAATTGATATGCTTTAATCATAGAGTATTACCCCTACATGGTTGGTATTAGGAAAAGTCTGTCATCTGTAATCTTACGTTCAAATGTTTTCAGCAAGCCGTTAACTATTGAATCCCTTTTTTATGGTTCTATTTTTGTTATGTGTGTTGATGTTATATGAGGACTAACCAGTCCAAATCTTGGCTCATGGGAAAATTCCTTCAATTGTTTTTAATAAATGCGTCCGTCAACAATATAAAATGCATTTAGTCATAATTTTTACATTATATCAGCTTTTGGAAAATAAATTTATGGAAACATACCACACATATACATTTATAACTGTGACACCTAGCCATCATTGTCAAGGATTTCATTGTCATTTTCTACAGCAACGAAATCTAAACATTCCTCTCTGTATATATTCTCTTCGAAAACCACTATATGAATATTACAAACTTTTTTCTTCATATTCACACGAGTCTTCAATTATAGTAAATGAGGATAGAGAACATGTGGGTTTATTTTTCTTTCAGTAGTTCCTTGGGATCGGTTGGCTGATCCTTTTGATGGTTTTGAGCTGACGTTTGTCACCCCCTTCCCTTTCTCTGTCTATAGAAACAATCATTGGTTCATACCCTTTCTTCATTATTTGTTAAGGGTTTAGCTTGAAAAGAAAAGGAAATAAATACCTCTTTGTCCACACGTACTCTTACAAGTTCTGACGGCCAAGCAATGAATGTCCCAATAGCCTTTTCGATCGTATGAATATCATCGTCATCAAGTGGAATAGGTAGATCTACCTATGGCTCATGAGCTATAGTAATCGTCAATTTTAGATGATATTTTGGAAGTGTTCTATTATGCAGTGTGGCATCTGGGATATTGAACACTGTAGCCCTCGCTACAAGGTGATAGGTGGGTGTTGACAGATATAAATCACAATCATTATCACCCTGTAGAATATGACTACTGAAAAATTATCAGTTTTTGTCTGATTCATAATTCATGGGAACAATTATGAGAATATTCATTACCACTGCTAAGACAGTTCTTTAAGGAGAATGGCTCACCTCAAAGCTGGTGGTGGTTGGGGCGGGATGTTCGTGTTGCAGTTGTTCTTGAGTTGTGGCTTGCCTTTGCTTCCCACCCATAAATGTTTCTAGCAACTCTCCCTGCCATTGCAACTGTTCTTCAATGGTTGCTATTTTTTCGCTCATTTGTTCCATTTTTTCATCTGTATCATCCATTTTTTTCTTCTTCTCAAAATATACTCGGGGTGTCATCCCAAATCCTGCACCTCGGACACGATCGTATTTTTCTGGCTCCTTCAAAGCTGTCGATAATAGGCCTATATCAGCTGCAGGAGTAGCTAATTCCTCTGACTGTTGGATATAGGAAAATAACTAATTATTTATATGTAATAGAATTTTTAAACAAATTATTTTATCGTCATTTCATACTTACACATATTTCCCACACATTCTTTGTGTTCTCATCTACTAACATCCCTTCCTTGTTCACACGTGCCTCCTTCTATAGCACATGACATTGGATGGAAGTGAATTTAGTTTAGGCTCATCAATATACATATAAACATAGAAAAATAATTATGATGTTGTTTATTGGTACCTAAAAATAATATTTTAAATTTAAAATACGTACCATTTTCTTTTCTAATAAAGCATTCTCCATCATTGCTTTACGATAGGGGTATGTTGGTTTTGAAGCACATTCCTTATTTTCAGTATAGAGTTTCTGTTTCATAAATGAAATATTGACCATCAAAGTGATGAATACAGGTATCCTCAAACAAATTATTATCACTCACAATGTACCTGCAACTTCTCATCCCCACGATGGCCAATAAATGCATCCCATGCTTCTTGGGATATTAGGTGAGCATAGACAACGGGTGGGTGTGGGTTTATTTTAACTTTAGAATCTTTGAGGTGAAATCTTGTTAAAATAGAGTGAAAACCTCAATGATTATTTCTTGCAAGCCTTAGTACATAATACATGTGTGAATAATCTACTATAAATGTACTCGGTAAGAGATTGAGAAGAGTAAGACATTTTTTCATTATTTTATTTGCTAGTAAATTAAAGAAATAATTTCATAATGTTACCGTAATTATCTTCCCAAATCACAACCTTCATCCCGGACACAACATGGTGCCATGAATCTATGTTAATCGACACGCGTTTCCGAGTGACAACTCCAATGTAGCTGCTAAACATAGCCTTGTTGGGATTCACACGTTGGCCTCGTTCATTCCATCTGACTTCAAAATTAATTCCTTTGCTTTTCACATTAAGAATTTTGTCTAACACCGTCAAACTACAATGCACCTGTGATTTCTGCGAAGCTGGTCCTTCCTTCTAGACCATTTCTTCGATATCAACATTACATATATGTTCATCTAGAATGGTATAAAAGACATTTGTAGATGGATCTTGGACCTCAACACTAAGAGCAGTAGGAGTCGCAGCAGCAGGAGCAGCAGGAGGAGCAGCTGCAGGAGGAGGTGCAGCTGTAGGAGCAGCAGGAGCAACTGGAGCCGCTGTAGGAGCAACAGTAGTAGCAGCTGAGCTGCAGGGGTAGTAGGAGCAGCAGCAGGAGCAACAGTAGCAGCAGCATAAGCTTTAGGAGCAGCAGGAGTAGCAGCATCCGCAGCAGCAGCGGCTTGAGAGACATGTTCAGCCTCAAGGTTAGGAGCATCAGAATATTCAGAAGTCATTATCTACAAACGTGGATGAATAGTTAATTCAGATTACATAAATTAAGTAATGACAAGATAATAACATGAGATAACATGATCTATATTACAACCCAAATATAACCTGTTTACTGAACTCACTTTCTTTTTTTCATTGGTTGAAGGGATTTGACACCTCTATCGACTGTCCAAATCTCTTCATTGTGGTCTCCTATAACATACAAAACATCATTTGCATTGGGACCTCTTCGAAATGATTGTGACGTACCACTAAAAGGATCATCCTCAATTGAATTTTCATTAGATCCTTCAGTAGTTTTGGACAATAACAGAACAATCAATCACTTTCAGTTTGCGGGATCTGGAACATAAAAAACTTGTACCGCATGTGATTCCATTATAAACTATTCTTATTTTTACCCATCTTTAATAAAATCAACTTTCAAAAATACCTAATCATCTATTTCAACACCTCTATTGTTAAAAATCCATTTGCATTGAAAAATCGGCAGTTGGAATGTTGTATAATCCAACTCCCATATTAGTTTGATAATGCCAAAGTATGACATATTTTCATAAATTGGATTTCTGTCCTTACTACCAGAAACCTTCATCGCTTCACCCACTAGTGTAACTCCACTATTTTTCATGGTACTATCTTCATCATGTTCATATGTATAGAATTTATAACCATTAATTACATAACCATTGTAAGATAATACATACACACTTGGTCCAGCAGCTATCCATCAAAGACGTTCTGAAATTGAATTCGTATTTTCATCCAACTTCTTAAAAATATGGCCATGAAACCATCTGATAAACTGGTGATTATGTGTATCTAATAACCATTTTTCAGCCCTTGATGGATTTAACTGCCTAAGAATTTCATTGTGAGTATCAATATATAGAGGAACCTCCCAACTGTTATGAAAAACATAAAGATGAGCCTGCTCCCAATCTGTAATACTGATTGTCACAACTTCTCTTCCAGAAATTCCCTCACCCTCAATGCGTCCAGTGTGATGAGATTTCGGGACACCATTGCTTTCCACATCATATAGGTATTTAGTACAAAATTCAATTGCTTTCTCAACAATATATCACTCCACTATACAACCCTCATATCGACTTCGATTTTTGACAAACCCTTTCAAAATGTTCATATACAGTTCAACAGGATACATCAATCTATAGTGCATAGGACCACAAAGTCGAATCTCTCTCACCAAGTGAATCATCAAATGAACTATCATTTCAAAGAATGTTGGCGGGAAGAACATTTCTAATTCCCATAAAGTGATGACAATTTCTTTTTCCATAGCTGGCAATTTCCCCAGGTGTAAAACATTGCTACATATAACTTTGAAAAAGAAACAAAGTTTGGATAACATATGACGAATATTCTTAGAAAAAATCCATCATAAAGCTATAGGAATTATATCTTGCATCAAAACATGGAAATCATGTTATTTAAATTCTTTTAACTTCAAATGATTCATTGAAACTATGTTCTTGATATTTTATGAGTACCCCTTTGTAACCTTTAAATCATTGATGAAGTTGAAAAACTGATATCTCTCCGCCCTAGAAAGAGTATAAGCAGCTGGAGGAAGAAACATTCGATTTCCACCCTTCAGAGGAGAAAACTCTTATCGTATTCAAATGTCAACCATGTAAAACCATGCATTAATTCCATATTTTGATTTTCATAGGGCATTTAGTAACGTTTTGATAAAACTATCATGTAAATTGTTTTCCACATTCATCACATCATGAAAATGTCTGACTTACAAACAATTCTAGGATGGTAATTCAAAGAAACTGATCTCTTTTGCCAACCGATTTTTATAAGGTTTTTCGAAAATGGTTTACCAAAAATAGTGTTCAGATCTTTTACTTTCTCAAACAGTTGATCACCATTTAGTGGATATGGTGTTGCGCATTTTTCTAAACTTCCATTGAATGATGTCGTCCAAGATCGGTACTTCTGCCGACGAGCTAAAAATCTACAATGTCCTAGAAACACAGATTTCGATGAATGTTTCAACCTAATTGATTCTGTATCTTTTTCTCACACGGGACACTGTTGAGTTCCTTTAATGCTATAGCCTGACAAATTTCCATAAGTAGGGAAATCATTTATTGTCTCATACAACATCTCTCTCAATGTGAAGTATTAACTTTTATAAGAATCATACAACATTACACTTGAGTCCCACAATAACTTCAAATCCTCGATCAAAGGAGCCATATAAACCTCAATATCATTACCTGGTTGTTTTGGTTCTGATATAAGAATAGATAACAAGATGAATTTCCACTTCATGCATAATTAGGGTGGCAATATATAATTTACCAACATAACAGGAGATGTATTATGAGTGCTGGTTTGAAAACCAAAAGGATTCACTCCATCTATAGATAACGCAAGACGAAGGTTTCTCACCACTTTTCCAAATTCAGGATACTCATGATCAATTTTCTTCCATTGAGGAGAGTCGGCTGGATGATGTAATAACCCAAATTTATTTCTTTTAACCGCATGCCACGACAATTGTCATACATCTTCTTCACATCCACATAGACGCCTAAACCATGGAATGATTTGAATGTACCATACAACTTTCGTAGGATTGGATTTATCTTTCTGTTATCGAGAAGCACCACTCTTTGGGCATTATGTAAGTGATTTATTCTCATTTTGAAACAATATACAGTCTTTTGGGCAGGCATGTATTCTTTCATAAATCATTCCCATCGATCGTAGAATTCATCTAGCTTCATATGTCTGGATTGGGAGATCATTATCTTCTGTGAGCATGTCATTCAAGAGAGAAAGTAGTTCCGTAAAATTAACATCACTCCATCCGTTGCCTGATTTCAATTTATAAAACTTCAGTAAAGCTGAAAATGTTGTATACTTAGTGCAAGCAGCATACAATGGTGTCATTTCACAACTCTATAACTTCTCAAACAATTTTGGTCAATCTTGGAGTTCATCGTGAATTGTATTTGTCATTTCTTCAATATGATCTTCATCGTCCTTGACATCTGTAATCACATCCTCCATACGGTCTTCTTCATTTTCCATATTTGTATTCATATATGACGATCCATAAAACAAAGTTTTATCCCAGCCAGTAGCTATATTTTCTTTTTCTATATGTTTATTCCAACATTTATAACTCCGATCCATTCTGTGACATATTAAATTTTCTTCCAACTCCTCTGGAGTTAGTATTCTAGAATAACAACAACGTAAAAACGGACAAAGGATTTGAGAAGGATCCTTTGCGCGATCCTTTGCAAGCTTGATGTACTCTTTCACTCTGTTCTCGTACTCTATTGTTATATGATTAGCATCCATCCAATCATTATTCATCTCCATCCTATTTGAATCTCAAATATTATTATTTATTGTTCAAGTACACAAATCAATAATTCCAAACACAGTAGAAGAGAACCACTTCATTATAAAAATGGATATTAATATAGCCTAACCATTAGTATTTATTCATCTTCATTAAATATAGTTAGTTTAGATTCATTATAGTTTCCTCAAATCTCCCCAGACCAAACACAAGAATAATCAAGAATGATACATCTACCACTCCTAGGTCTCTGCCATACAATCAATATCATCATGCCTAAATACGCACTGCTGGTGGAAGTGAAACCGTTCCTGATGATAATGCCAAGAAGAAATGGAAACCCAATGGGGGAGTGAATAAAAATACCCCAAAAAAGATGAAAAAACATGGTATTTGAGAATAGGTAAGTGGCTTCCATATTGGCTATACACCTATCAAATAGACTCCACAAGCGGTGATGGCCCCTACAGTTGTTGCACCAGGAGAAACTGTCACCTGAGAAGCTGAGATCAATGAGGCCATTCCCAGCTATGAACTGAACAAACTCCATGATGGCCTTCCTCTGGAATGGGCTTCTACCTTTACTTTATTTTGGGTTTGAAATGACATTAAAGTCACCCCCAACAAACAATGTATGGTGGTCGGGATCGAAGGTATTTTGTTGAAAAGGACAATCAACCCCCCTCAATTTTTTAAAATAACAATACCATAAACCATTTAAAACAAGAAATTTCAATTTATTTTGGAAATCATTCCCAAAAAAATCAATAAACAAACACATTCCAAAACATTGAGAATTTTATTTAAAGAATCAAATTATCTTTATTTTAAACCATGATTTTTAATTAAAATATCAAATCCACCAACGGTATAAGGAATCCTAATTTATTTCAATGAAAAAGGTAAATTCACTACAAGACACCATCCATTCCATATATTAATTTTATTAATAGGGTTATTTTGTGCTTCAGAATGATCAAAACATTTATAACCAACTTCAAATGGATAAAATATGAATTCATGAAACACATGAATCCCAAAAATAAGATATAGTATAGAAACACCCACTTGGAATCTGAATGAGTCTACTCAAATGAAGAACATCATACATCTCCAACTACATCGGTGCTTTCTCATATACAACGACACCACTAGCTAGATAGTGGCCCTAACCAAGAACATTATACATCTCCAAATAAGTGACTACAGCCACTAACTATGAAGAACATCATAAGGTGGAAATATACTAAAAACAAATCCCTTCACCAAAATAAGAGACTACAACCACTAACCATGAAGAACCACTAAGAGAATAATTTTAATCCTAAGGAAAGGTACACCCAAAACATACCAATGAATTCAAATGAAATAATTTCTAAACTATACCATTGAAATCCTCAAATGTTCCTTACATCAAACCCCATCATATCTCCTAATAAAATTCTTTGATAACACTATTTCTTGGCCTATACCCATTTAGATCCCTCTATTGGTTAGTATATTATAGTGTAGTGACCCCCTAAAACCATCCTCCAACATGTTATGTGTTAGTGAATTCACCAGGGGTATTTATCACAACCATGTGCAACGCACTTCTAATAATAAATAATTGATATAGTTTAACATCATGTTGTGTAGATGATTTTACGAATGATACCAAGTGAATGTTAGTACGGTAAATATGTGTGATAAGACATTTTTGGTCTAACTAAAAGGGGATATATCCTAATGAGTGTATTTTAAAATCACAAAAAATATGGGTCTATGTGGTATAGGGTTTTTTAAACTAGTAGGAGTATGGACCACATAGTGAATATGGTCCTCTATGTGTGGGAATGTTTTCATTTAATGTATGGCCTAATATGTATGGTTCCCATAGAATAAGGCACATTTGAATTGGATATTTGAGCTCATGGTTAAATTTTTTATGCCTCTACTGGAGAAATCACTCAGGCTTGAATATGTTTCCTTAGGCTAGCCACAATCCTCATAACCTACCGTACCTATTTCCAAAGGTGGAAGGAGTCCACCTCTATGGTTGAGAATATTGTCTCCTTGATTGGAATGGGAATATGGGATGTTAGATATTCCTTCTATAGTTTACTTCTTGGAGTATGATTCCTATTCTGGGACTCTGTTCCAGATATAAGACATGTTTCTAAATCAAGTTTTTGGTTCTACTCTCTAGTGGACTCAAGTTAATTACAATTATTATTCCTGTTACAGGGAATATACTTTTATTTGAAAATAATAATGGTGACGAGTGTATTGATAAACTATAAAATTCATCTAAAATTGAGGTTATTAAATTTTTATTAGCTTATGACATGAGGTGTATTATCAGTAATACATGAGTCATACCATGATTGATAATTGGTAGGTTAATCTTATTGCACAAGGAATTCATGTATTATAACCTCTATAATCTTATGATAATTACACAAGGTGGATCACATTCTTCAGGTGAGGAATCTACACTAATTTGGTTCATAAAATATATTCATAGCACATAAGGATTTATAAATTCATCAACAAATGAATCGTGTTCTTATCACACCATGTAAGAACATAAGATCATCTACTAAGGGAAGTGTTTAGAGATCGTATTCTCATCACATATGGGATTCTTTTTCACATTGCCTAAGGAATCTCATTCTCATAATGTGAGGTATAATCCTAGGATCATTACATAGGAGATGAATAAGAGATCTTATGATCATCACTTAGGGTATTCTTAGGCATATAAAATAATGAATCTATTTATAATCTCATGAGGTATAATCAAGGGAACATTATTTCAGAGATAAAGAAGATCTCATTTTCACATAACATAGGTACTTCAAATTCTCGTCACCTAAGGAAACCAAGGATTATCACCTAGAGTTGGATGTTTCCTGAATTTAGAGTGGTCATTAGTTTATATCTTGGTAATGGAACTCACATATTTGAATTTTAGAATAGGGAACCACCTGATACACTCATCACGTAGGGGGTGAGCATAGTTTTATAGCCACCATTTCATTTTCATCAATGAAGTTATTCAATTCCAACCAAACCCTTTTCAATTTCAACATTAACAACTATATTCTATCTCACTGGGAAACTAAAAGGAAAACCCATATCAAATGATGATGTCATCTCCCACAATAACCCACTCATTACATCTTTTTAACAATGGAATGTTTGATGCTTCCCCACTGGAAGATTTACCACCTCAACAATCTCATATTTTCCCCCAATGTAATCTATCACAACCAAACTAACAAAAACTTCTCAAACAACCCCACCAAAAAACATTGATGATTTTCAAAAATAAATGTAAAAAAGAAGCATGTTCTTGAGAAATATAATGATAATTAGTAAACAGATGTGAATCATCCCCTTTACATAATTTTCCTTCACGTATGGTTCATTTTCTTTAATCGGTCAATTCATAATACTCACCCATAGAATAAAAAAGAAAGTTAAAAAAATGATGTAAAAATGGGAGAGGAGAACAATTTTGAAAAAAGATTTGGAAAACATGGATTAAAGGTGGTCCGGAAAACGGAAGCGTGAAAGCGTTGCAGGCTGTGGAGGTATGGAAAACTGAAGCTCGAGGGCAGCAGAGGTCCAACAACGCGAACTCAGCTGGCGGTGGAGGTCCGACAGTGAGAAGCGAGGGAGGCAGAGGTCTAGAAACATGATCTCAGCGGGCGGATGAGGGGAGTCGCAGGGTTCCAGTACCGCGAGAGCTTTAGGTTGTGATAAAATGAGGGCACTGTGTGACCGACTATAAAAAAAATGCACTAACATTTTATCAGCGCTAAAAAAGTGTCGATAAAGACTACCTTTATCAGTGATTTTTTAGTGTTGATAATAGTACCATTTATCAGAGCTACAAAAGAGCTGATAAATCCCTACTGTATTAGCGCTATAATTTTAGCGCTGATATAGGGAGTCTTTATTAGTGCTTTTCTAGCAATGATAAAGGGTATTTTTATCAGCGCTATTTTTTCAGTGATAAAGGTTACCCTATATCAGCACTAAAATTTTAGCGCTAATAGAGGGCCTCTTTATCAGCTCTAGAAAAGCACTGATAAATAATCCCGGTATCAGTGCTAAAATTTTAGCGCTGATACATTGTTTCTTTATTAGCACTTTTCTAGCGCTGATATAGAGGCCCTCTATCAGCACTAGAAAAGCACTGATAAAGAACTCCTTTAGCAGCGCTAAAATTTTAGCCCTGATACAGGGTAACCATTATCATTGGATTTTCTTAGAACAAATATATGGGTGCTCTTCCCATGCCCATATTTTTAGTAGTTCATGCATTCCATAGGTCTCACTGACTGCTGAGGCAGTGCCACCAGGCACTTCTAGTTACCCATCCAAACCTGATTTTCCATTCGAGAAGTGGGAGAGAATTCTATTTGGTCACTTCACTGGCAGACCGAACCACCCATCAGGTCTTGCTACTCAGTAGACCATACTAATCTAAGGCATGTCAAGCTATTCCCTGGTGTAGTGGGCAGAACCTGCAGCCAAGCGGGATGAGATCACCATGACCCAACACAATCAGTCGGCCCAACTAGTTCGATGCATCCAGAAACAGGTCAGGATATGCCATGACAGGGCGAGTCTTATTGGAATGATCGGGTCAGACGAGACCCAGACCATTTTTGTCCAAGATAAAATTAAAAGGTTATATTTTACAAACCAGACATCAAATTGACAAGATGTCTATAGTGATTTAACAATTTTGATGAAACGATACTATTGAGATACTCAACCTCAGTTTTGTAGAAAGTTGGAGTACATCTGGGTTGGTTCTTACATGAATTCAACCAGGCCATTAGTGCTTAAATGCCTATAAATCATATATTGGGCCTCATATTGACGTTCCATATATTTAATTTGACCCTTATGACATGATGGATCATTGGGTTACTTCTTCATTGGACTTCATGATGGTTGATGTTCGACTGTTGGATTGAGGAGCGGATCATCCATTAATTAAGTGTACTATGTACGGTAATTTAGTGGCTGGATGAGATGTGAAGAATTAATAGAGATCATGTGTTATTCAGCACCATGAAATACTATGTGGAATAAAACCTTTTGATTTTGTTTAGATCATCACCTAGAGATCATGTGTGCATCAGCACCTAGCTATCATGTGAGGATCAGTACCTTTCAATTATGTGTGGATCAACACTTAGCGATCCTATGTATATCTAAACCTAGTGATCCAATGTGGATCTGCACCATGTGATCCTTTATGGATATTCAGTAGAAACATTAACAGAATAAGATGATCTTGCTTCACAACTAATCATTTATACATACATACTTGTGTAATACCTAGATTGAGTTGAGTATTTTAATACGTGTTTTGTGATTGAGATCATGCTTTGTCTTTTTTCCTTTATGGAATTATGAGAGATCTTAGAGGGTCTCCGGCTCCCTACTCGGTATTGTAATAGTCACCCTCACATGGGCTTAGACCACACCTTGTTGTGTACTGTACAGACGATGAGCCACTCGTCTAGTTCTATTTTAACTAGGACCAGGTGGTACATGGAGGTGACTGGTTGACAAGGAGAACTATGGAAATGAGTTGAATCTATCCATCAGGTAGGATCCTTAGTAGAAAATATCAAGAGATATTTTATATTTTTCTATTGTTGTTATATCATTCTAGAATGGATTGTATTTCATCCCCTATACTTTCAGTACACACTTTTACTCCAGAAATTTTACTATATTGTTTCATCTTGGTTTTTCCATTGACTATTTGTTTGTACAGGTTAAAAGTAAATGCCATCCCTGTTTTAGGGATATGCTTTCAAGTGCTAGTTTCCAACCCTGGAAAATGGGAGGCAGGCTAGGGGTAGTCACGGCATGGGCCCCAGGGGATGGGTTGTGATTATGAATTTCTGATCACTCCTTTTTTATATTTCCATCCCAGAGGTTAAGAAGATATGTATTACGTTTGATGTGTCTATGAAGGGTTCAAGTCAAGAAGAATCTATTGAGAGATGATGTATCTTATTTATGTACCATTTTTTATGTTTTCATGTTTCCAAAGGTAATAGACAAGTACAATCATAGTGTTTCAATTTGTATAATGTATTAATTATTCCACCAAAGATCAGTAATGTATATTTATGAACTAAGAGGGACCCTATAGTTTTTATCAGTGAAAAGGTTTAGTTAAAATTTAGATGCTATGATGTAAAATCATTAGTGATAAACCTAATTACATGACTAAAGATATGTTTATGGATAATAAAAATATTAGGAACATGTACTAGATTATTAGTTCAAGATAAAGTGAGTGGTTTATAAGAAATAAATCCATGTATAAATACTAAAATAGGATCTTTTATTGGAAATAATATACCAAGGAGTAAAAACATTGACAAAATATTCCATGAATGACTTGAGTAATCTGGTACATGACAACGACCCTTGATTTACTCCAGGTTTGACACTCTTGGAGGATATTCTCAGGTAATTGAAAAACACTTCACAAACCATCATGAAGGATTTAAATATATTTTTGTAATTGATAACCTAGGAGGAACTTAGGATGTCAAATATTTAGTATGGTTTCATGATTTAGACATATCATAAGTAATTCTTTTTATGACTATATGGTTTTCTTCTAGGATAATTAATTCTCCAACTAAGCTTTCGGTTTTATTAAATTGTAAGAAACTGATGGAACTGGATTTTGATTGAATGTGATGGATGATTTAATTATGTGTAGTTATATGGAATGATCACTTTAGTGAAATATGTTGTGATCATGAATAATTTGTATTCAGGGAACATAAATAACAATGTCTACCTTAACAAACTCTTAGACTGACCATGAAAGAGAATGAAATAGATTTCTACGAAATTGGGTAATAGAGATGATTGTGGAATGAGTATTCAACTTCCATTGTTTCATAAATGAGGAAAAATTAACCAATGTGAATTTATTTTAGGAACAATAAGTTGTTTGGATTATGGAATAGAAGGACACAAAGAATGTGATTTCAACGGAATAATATGAGTTAAATAAACCAAATGGATGAAAATATTGGCCTCCCAGGTAAATAGTTGAAGGATAGGTTTTTAATGAGTGAAATAATTCATCATTATGCCACTCAAAGTCCTAAGATGTAAGCCACTGAAGAGGATCATCAAAGTGGTATGATTAATGGTTAAATTGCTAATGATGAAGAGAATACATATGAAATATGAATGGAATGTGGTATTGTGTAATAGAATGAGGTATTCTAATTGATGAAATAATGATGAATTTTAATAATAAATGTTTTTATTTGTTTTTATAAATAACTATTTTATATAAATGATGAATCATATATAGATTTTTTTTTAAAATTTTTCTCTACAAATTTACATTAACACAATGAATAGAATGATGATATAACAGAAAAGTGATGTCTGTGGAAGAAAAATGAATATAGTAAAGACAAGAATAGAAAAATACCTTGTTCCAATAGTTTGGAACCGTTTGTATTAGTATCTATACCATTGGAATAGCCTATACCAATGGTTTAGAGAACTGCTGGCTGCATTGGCATGTGGATTGGTCAACACCAATGGTTCTGTGAAAACCGTTGGAATATACCTATACCAATGGTTTGAAAAACCATTGATATAGTTCATATGAAAAACATATACCAATGGTTACATAAAACCATTGGTATAGGTAATTAAAAAAAGTTATCCTTGCTCAGTTTTGATCCCAGCAACTTCTGTTTATAATTCAACGACCTAACCAATAACCTAACTTGACTTTTGTGAATATAATTATATATATGTATTAATACATGTTTGAAATTATTTCTTATTTAATGTTATTTGAAGAAATATTATTTAAAAAATGTATGTACAGACACCAAAGGTTTTGAGAAACATTGGTATAGGTGCTTTGATTCTTTGAGCTATAACAATGGTTCTGACCAAAACATCGGTATAGGTCCACCATATACCAATTGTTTGGCCCAAAACATTTGTATAGGCTCACTATATTGGACATATACCAACGCTTTTTTCTAAAACCATTGGTATAGGTCCATTGAAGTTGCTTATAGCAACGGTTATGGCCAAACCATTGGTATTTGTCCAAATTAGTGACCTATAACAAAGGTTTTTCCAAACCTATTTTTATTGGTCCATATAAGGGACCTATATGAATGGGTTTGGCCAAACCTTTGATATAAGTCCAAATTAGTGACCATTACCAACGGTTTTTCCAAAATCATTGGTATATGTACTATTTCTACTAGTTAGATAACCCTTAATATTTTCCTTATGTTATGATAATATTGTTTGGATAATGTTATATGAGATGTGAATACGTCAATTTTATCGTACTGATTACCTTGGATGTAATTAAGGACATGTCTACAAGTAGGTCATTCTATCATTGATGAATATTACATATTCTTTGATTTATAGAATATATCCAATAATCTATGGAATAATGAATTATGATATTTTTTTAAATGAATTTATAATAATTTAGGTTATCAACATGATATAATAGAATTTACCATAAGGTTATTCACATGGTTGAAACATGAAAATAAAGATATATATTTTTTTACATGGTGGACAAATGTTTAGAATATTTTAAGACATTATTTATATATTTTTGGATATTCATATTTCATCAGGGTGATAATTTAAACCATTAATGAAAAAATTATGTTAATCATCAGAGGAGATATTTATCTACTGATATTGTGTTGAAAACTTTTGTTAAAAGGGTAGTTATTGATTAACCTTATTTCAAGGTTTTCAATATATTTTGGAAAATATATTTTTGTGTATTCAAAAAATTACGTCATGTATGTCATGTGACAACTTATCATGTTTGGTAAGAACACGAGTCATGAAACAATAAAAAATTGACAATTAGGGTTCCACTCCTACCATTATCCTACACAATATCTAGGATAATCTATATATTTTTGATGAATTAATATTTTTTATGAAACAATATTGTTAATTTTTATATTTATATATTAATGTATTAACCATAATTTTTTTAAGAATAGTTATAAATAATTAATATATTTTTCATTCTTTTACGGGAATAAATATTTTCTAAAGGTGTATTTTAACACCTCACGAATCATTGTCAATTTTGGGTCATCCATTACATGATGTAATTGATGAATTAAGAAATCATAAAAGTACAAATAAATAATGATATTATTTTATAAAAATATATCACATCTGTAAATTTCCATATATAATTGGAAAAAATAATTAATCAACTTTAGGATAATGATAAAAAAATGTGTTTTTATAATACCTTGACTTTGTTGAACTGATATCCTATTGAATCATAATTGATTTATGACTTTGATGACCTCAAAATTTATTTTATTATTCACTTGTTTGTGATTTATGGCCTCAATAAATCCCTGTAAATTATTACATTTTCCCACTGTGTCCAATATTCACTCCCAACATATGTTATAATATATAAAAAACCTAGTTATATTTTACACTGGTTAACTGGAATGGTTCCAAAATTCACCTTTTTAGGGACATTTTATTTATATTTTTACTATGATGGATTCTATGAATGAAACATTCAGGTATTAAACCTTTAATAAAAAAGATGAATTATGAGGGAGATATTGATTTTAATTGGAATATAATGCAACCCCCCTGAATTTGTTAATTATTATTTCTGAATCTATTTAATGTTTGGTATATTTTTAATTTATGATAACCCAAAAAATAGTTTATTCTTGGATTTTGTTGTTTGAAACACAAATTAAATCACAAAATACATGCTACAGAATTTTTTTCTCACTATACAGAACACCAAGGTTCTCTTCTGACATGTAATACATTACAGACAACACCAATTTGGAATACACAACATGAAACAATGACTTGGCATAAATAACACACAAAACTGACTTCGGTTAAGTTACAAAAAACAATGATTTTCTTCAAAATGAATTATTATTACTATTATTTATAAGATATTATTATCATCTATCCATTATTAATCTAAATAAGAATAGTGATGACTACTTTTTAAATATTTTTAATAATGGTAATGAATGATATATTTTTTTGTAATGTTTTTATATGATTAAAAATATTACTTTATCAAATGAACTACTTTTAATGTCATTCTATGAAAAATAATAAAATCAATTTTTGTCACATTTACAAATTTAAATTGATATAAAAAAATCAATTTTTGAATTTAGAATGGAAAAATTATCTTAGGGATTAATATTTATATTTTTCTGAGAAACACCATTTATGAATTAAAAGTGAAAAATAGAGAATTTTAATACAAATCTAATTTATAGTATAATATATGTATAGGTTTATATTTTATGTAAAATTTGATTCAAAAATTAATTAGATAATATTTTTTATAATTAATCTAATTTAAGTTATTGAAACCAATTTCATATTGAAATTGAATATAAAAAACTAAGAAAGCTTTTGAATGGTTTTACATTAAAAATATATAATTTTGACCTGACCAGGGGATTTATTTTGTATTATTTTCTTACACTTATGTGATTATAATTTTTAAAATGGATTCCATATCTTAAATCATTATAACATATAACAATGAATATGGTAAAATTTTTCTTTAACCAAATATATTAGGGAATGGGATTAAAATTAATTTCCACGATTAAATGAAAAAATTTGTTAATAACTTAATGAACAATGAATTTAAGACCAACCTATAAACATGTCAAACACCCAATGGATGGTATATATTTAGAATCAAACCATAAATTATTGTTTTGTTTTTGTTTTGTATGATTTTATTTTTGTAAAAACATGGGTAAACCGAGACTATTTTAAAACTTTCCACGGGTCTCCTTTCTCTTCCTTATAAAAGGCCACAAACTATCCCCCTCAATCACACCTATCAATCTAAATATGTTTAATAAATATCTACCTAATTTCAATCTAAAATCACCCCCATATACTTCAAACTTAAATCCTCCCATTAAAAATTAGTAATTCAAGAAACCTTTTGGTACAACCTAAAAAGAGTTACCTGATTAAGAGTTAGCATATTCTCTCAAAATCCATTATTTATTTTCATTATCTAACTCTCTATTATCATCATTAAATTATTTATCAAAAAAATTTATCGAATATAAAAATATTGTTTATTCTCTAGGATTGAACTACACCAACACAGTCATCTATATAACGTTGAACATATATACTATTAATGTGCATAACGAAATACTACCTCACGAAACGACGATTATTCATTATTACACTACATACTATGATAGTGGAAATTATTATAGAAACTTTTTTTTATATTTTATATGTTTTATTTATTAAATCATTATTATTCTTTAATTTATTAAAACATATTTCTTTATACATCTTGTTTTATGTTAATAAGGTATTTCTATTTCAGGAAGTATGGACTCTTGTCTCCATAAATGTGATGTGATTAATTAATACACTACATGAAATTTATTTAGGATGGGTATAGTGAATATATATGATATAATTTGTATATTATAATAAAAAAAATATATAAACATATTTTTCATTTAATTTATTTCTTCCAACATTACAATTAAACTAAAATAAAGTTCATTCATATATACAGCTTACTGTCACCATGAACAATGTCTTCCATTTCATACTAATATATTCTATTAATTATTATAATAAACATAAAATGAATACCAATTATACATAAATCATGGTTTATATACTAGATATAATGATATATGTATATGGACCAAATATACAACACATTAAACAGAAGAGAAAAGCAAAGCAGATATTACCCAAAGTGAAATCATAACATAGAATTGTTAACAACAAGGTAATATAAATTAATAATTAAAGCATGTATCGTATAATAAGTAAGAATAAGTTTCTATTATGGATTTATAATTAATTTATATTTATTATAAATTATCTTTAACATGTACTATGAGATTCAATACACAATGTAGGAGGATTTCATCTCATTCTTTATTTCATTGAGATACATGCTTCATTCACGACCCAATCCTTTTGTGTGGTGTTTATACATCACTAGGATATAATAAATGATAATTATTGTAAACTTCATGGGTATTTAAATATTTTATATATAACCTTTATTTCATGATATTTAGGTTTCAAAAGTTAACAAATCAGAAAAATAATTTTGTCTCAATTTTCTTTCATTAAGACTCATGTTTTGTTATGAGCCTAAATTAATTTTGAGGTGTATATAATTCCTTTTTTGATGAAATATCATAAATATAAATATTTTTACCATATTCTAAGCTTTATGTAAATCTATTTTCTTACATAGTTAGTGTGATCACAAATTACCAAGTGGCAATAGTTTAATGAAAATTTCTCATCGCTTTTCAAGATTGTTTATTTTTATGCTTCCTTTGAATAAATATTATGACCTATATCTCATAAAGATTTATGAATCTTATTATCCTATGGTTATTAATGATATATTCCTGAATTGGTACCATTATAGTTCTATTTTTTATATATATTATTTCTGATGGTGTTATTAAAAATGCCATAATTTACCCTCTCTTCAGTCGGATATATATGTTCTTTCGGATCAGTGTTTTCTAAAAAGGGTTTTGAAGAATGTAGTATAATTATCCTATAATAATTACAAGAAAAATTTACCCTTTTTTATATTACCTACATCTTGAAATTAATCTTCTTTTCCCTTTATTAAGAACGAGTTTTTCATAATATTTTTAACATGGAAGAAAGATTTTCTTTTCACAATATATTACGTGCTTAGATTTCCCTATAATCATTTCTCTAAAGCTTACATTACATTTTTTAAAAGGATTATTTTTAGGAAACTATTTTTTAAAGTAATTTTAAAGTAAAACTATTTTCAAAATGATTACATGCCATATATATAAGCATTCGAATTAGTTTCAATGAAATGGTTTTAAAAACATTATCAATATTATTTAATATGTTATAATATAAAATGTTTTTCGAAATGGTTTGAAGAATTATTTAAATTTATTACATGTATTTTCAATGAAATTGTTTTTTTAATGACGTCAAGATTTTGTAACAAATTTTCCATGTGTTTTCATAAAATATTTTTAATTTATTTGAATATTATTATATATTTTTTCAAGGAAAAAGGTTTTAAAAATAATTCCAAGTATTACTTATATGTTTAAAAGTAATTTTCAATGAAAAATATTTTTTAAGGGGTTTATTAACTATAAAAGTTTCAAAAAAGATACGAAATTTTCTTCAAAAATGTTTTTGAAATATGTTTAAAAATTAATTTGCATCTACAATGGCATTCATTGATGTTACTAATGAATTTATTATAAAATATAAAAATTTTCAATTCATATTATTTCTATAAATGGGTTATGATTAATTCCATAATATTTATGAAAATAATTTCTATTTCACAGGATAAATTCTTATCAAATCAGTTTCCCTTTCACAGGTTTTATGTTTATGAAATACATTTATTTTTCATTGGTTATGATTTTTTTTAAGTGATTATGAAAACGATGACATTTTCCACAGGTTATGTTATTAATAATTATTTTTGTTACCAATTTTATTTTATGGGTTAGGATATTATTATTTATGATTTTTTAGAACATGTATGTTTGATTTCATTATGAGATGTGTGAGACCTATATATCTCTTCAATGCATTGGATATGGATTTATATCTCATTAGATAGACATGTTTGGAGGGAGAAATGAATTTAGTTTAGTATTAATGGGAGGGAATGAGAAATAAACATGGTTCAGTATTAAATGACTAAAATAAGAAATTAACATTGTTCAATACTACAAGGCTTGAATGAGGAGTGAAATCAGTTATCTAATACAGGGATGGAAGTGTCTGGGAACCTATATCAGCAAAGGATATTTTACACTAACATAGTTTTAGTGAAAATTCCTTAACTAATATGGAAATCATAATATATTTTTATGTGTTTTCCATAATCCCAAATTTTATTCCTTTGTTTTTCATTCATGGATTATCTTGTATAATTAATTATGATTCAGCTCTAATGAACTGACTAGAATAATACCATGATTCATTTTTGTGCTTTTTGACATGAACAGTGGGGTTTTATATTATCATGATCATGTTCACATAAACTTATGCACATGATTATGCATATGTAACTATTTTTTTACATTTATTGATCATTTTAGCTCACTCATTTGTATGTTTTTGTCCCCCACGTTATGAAGATTGGTATTAATTTTGATGTGTTTACATAGGGTGCTAGTCATTAATATCCTATTGAGATATTGTGTTCCTCATTTATCTACCAGAGATAATGTTTCCATTTTTTTCAAAGGCACTAGACTAGTAATGTCGTAGGACGTCTCATTATACAATTTTTTAAGATATCCGCAAATGTTACGTAATATCAATGTATAACATGTGAGGGTTTCTATAGGTGACCTTACCAATAGAATTATTATTTGATAATTATACTATAATAATTACAAATAAAATAGTATAATCAATTAAATTTTTTTCGATATTATTTTAACTGAATTTAGATATTATAACTCCATAAAAAATATTTATATTATAAATTCAATGAATGTGAATCTTAATTTCAGATATAGAATAATGGAATTCTTTTATTGAAAATTTATAATCTATTAAATATAATATTTTTCCAGCAATAAATTTATTGTTCACAGATATTATAAATCCAAAAAATATATTAATATTATAAACTCAATTAATGTGAAAGATAATTTATGATATTGTTTATATACATGTACATCATGAAAATATAAATTATTTTATTAATAATTAATATTGTATGTAATATATACTAATTATAAGAAAATAAATTTTAGTTATTGAAACCGAAAATAAAAATTATCAAATGGATATTTTTTGATAACATTCTAAAATCATCGTTCTATAGTGAATAATACAAATATAATTCGAACAAGTTCATATATTTTTTGATGTATTATTAAAGTGATATATATTTTATTGATCATACAATGATATTTTTAATTAAAAATTAATACCATATGTTAAATAACTCATTTGTATAAAATATGTATAATTATCAGTTTAAATGAAATAATTTTGAAAATATAAAAATGTGATGTACACTGTTAAAAAAATAATTTTATTTTTTATCCTTTATATTAGTATAAAATACTAAATATAATATATAAATTTATTATATTTCTATAATAGAAAATATTAATTCATATAAAATCAATGATATCAATAATTCAACAATCTCATGATTCACTTAGAAAATATTAATTTCTTTAATACATTTATAAAAAATACCACATGGATGATATAAAAAAACCCATTTCACATTAATTTGAAAATAAATTTAAATCCACTCCTTACAGCTCATGATCTACTTATTCTCTCTAATGTATTTCCACAATATTAATGAGATTTTTTTAATTCATCCACAATCCCCCAAACGTATGGGTTCATTTAATGTTATTGATTTATGTGTGATTCTGTTCCCATTTGTATTAGATAATTATGATCATATTGTGATTTTATGGGTGGGGATAGTTATATACATCTATATTATCTTTTTTATAATGACAGATATCTCATGATATAATGAATATTTGTGAACATGATTATTTATTTATTTAATTATTATTGTTGTTTTTTACCGATATATTCTACCTACAGATGATCCTAGGTTATTTCAAAATATTATGATGTCTATTTATTTTTCATGTGAAATAATTTCATTTTTAACAATCATGTTAATGATTGAATTAATAATTCTCATGTATATTAAAACTAATTATATTGTTATACTCATTATAAAAAAGATTTTAATTTTAAAATAAAAAATGAAATAAATTCAATTAAACAATTTTCTTATAATTATTTATAGAAATATTTAATTCATAATTAAAATAATCATAATTTATAAAAATTAATTTCATTAATTTCATAATATATAAAATAAAATTCGTTAAAATATTTATTTTTCCAAAAAAAAATTTTTTTGGTGACTAGTTAAAAATACATATTTTTATAAAAATTTCTTTTAATTGTAGTAAATTTTGTAATTTAAGTGTCCCATTATGATTTCAATATGATTTAATGTAATATAAGTATTATTTGGTTATATTTAATACTTTTAATTCAATTTTAATCATATTTATATAGGATTTTAGTATATTTTTATTTTTGTGTATAAATATGAATCTTCTTTAGAAACAAATTTATGGAGAATAATCATTTTCTTTATTGATTAATTAATTTTTCATCCTAATGTGTAACTATTTAAATTAAATATATATATTATATCAATATATAGTATTTTAAATTCTTTTTTTATGATTCTGAGTGCTAGATATAATATAAAATCATATTATGTGTGAAAAAAATATCTTCAAAAACATCTTTTTAATAGCATTCCTGAATTTAATATTAAATAACATTGTGAAAATATATACAATTCAGATTTTTTAAATTAATAATATATTTTTAATCATCAAAATATAAATTATATAAAGATTTTCTCTATTTATGTTTCATAATGAATAGTGAAATCATTATATGTCTTTTATTATTGATATCGTAAAAATGACCATTATGGGGTTTAAACTAAAATAATAAGTGTTATAATTTCATATGAAATTGTATAAAATCAGTTTTCAAACCTTATTTTGACATTAACTTGTCTATGTCTCTTTAATTTATCATTTTTTAACATTTTGGGAAATGATAAAATAGTACACCTTTCAATTTTCAAAAAATTATATCATTTATAAATGAACACACCCACACTTCTCTTCCTCACGTTATAAAAAATTTTATTTGGAAAATACCTACCCAAATACATGAATTACATCCCACCTCATGACTAAGATACCATGTTGTTATCGAAATTCTACATTAAGAAGCCTTTTCTTCTAACTTATGTATGTTTTCCTATATAGATATATCATGCTTAATAGAATATTTTTCTTCTTCATCAACCTCCTTAAAATCCCCATCATTTATATTGATATAATAGCACCAGAATATAATAAATAATTTTATGATTCTATGCTAATGTTATAAACACAATCTCTACCCACTTCCATCAAATGGGAAATTAAACACTCATTTGTGTGTTCAAGTTAATAATGTCTCACGAACCAATGTGATCCAATTTTCATCATCACCACTCATGAATTATTATATTGATGGATTTAATGTTTTTACAATAAACATATATCCAAAATATACTGATGGAATTATGAAATATTCAATACCTTCATACATTCAATTCTATGGGGGGTATAGTGACCATTCTTTTTATATAGTGCATTACTGCCCCATGTAGTGATACGACTAATATTTCACTAAATAATTACATAGAAGGTAATAATGTTAAATATAATGAGTATATGAAATAATTATAATATTCTTTTGGTATTTATAATTCTAAAAAAATAATATATCATTCTATTTCTTACCATTCCACCCACTAAAAAATTATAATATCATATGTTCATACCTGTAGACTATAACCTCTATGATAATATGTGATTATTTTTTGTCACCTCATAAAATGGAATATATATATATGTGTGTGTGTGTGTGTATTTAAAATTAATATGTTATTTTTGAAATTATGATCATTATGTATGGGTAAAATATCTCTAAACTCCTCTCCATAATATTAGTTGAAAAATTGAAATGTAACTCATTTGAATATACAACATACCATATACATGGTCATAACGTGGTTCATTTTTTATAGAAATGATTGATGGTTGATTTTAATAATATAATTAGTATATATAAATGACAATAATTTCTTTTTTATTAATAAATATTCTCTGGAATAATAACTTCGTTGTACATTGTAAACCTACTGATTTAATTTTTGAAACAGAAGGTGACTATCATAAAAAATCTGACATAAAGATAATATATTAAGTAATAATATAAAACATTATAATATGTAAAATAAATTTAATAATAAACTCTAAATTTTTTAATAATAATGTAATTAATTATCATAATTTCATTATTTATAAAGATAAAGAGTGTACCCGATGAGTGAAACTCATGGTATGTGACTTCGGATTAAAATCCAATATTTTCAATGTTATAATGATTTATTTTATAAATATTTTTCCATGCACATATTCATAAATTTTATAGAGATTTATTATAAATACATAATATATTTTATAAATTAAAATTTATTTATCGGTTTTTCATTATATCAAGCATTTCATAAGTAACATTTTTACATGTTTTATAAGGATTTTTTTTCCAAAAGTTAAAAATAAATTTATTATTTTAGTGTATCCAAAAACTAAAATTTTTCCTACCAAAATAATTAATATATGACTTATGGAATCTATTAATATATTTATTTAATTTTTCATATAAAAAAAATAATTTTTCTCTGGTAATTTTTTATGGAAAATATGTTCTTAAATGAATGGGTATTTTAATATCTAAATATGTTTTGAAAAGGGTTTAAAAAATATTTCAAGATAATTATAATGAAAATATAATGAATAAAATGTTTCAATAATGATATATTAATGTGAATTTCTATGAAAAATTGTTGATGCAGATGCATATAATATATTGGTTTGATCGACAATACTGCTAACGGGTGAGCCTAATATGGCGTATATGAAAGGATCATCCCTACTATAACTATGTAATAATGGGCGATATTGATATAGATTATATGATTAATGATCCTTATTATATATCTCTAATGAATTGGTTAAATATTATATTCTTTGAAGTATTATATCAGAAGAAACTCATTTGGTTATTTGAATTTAATGGGTTCCGAAAGGTTTTAATGAATACAATTCTCAATGATCACTCAAAGGTGATTTATTTTCCTACTACAAGTTGAAAATGTTTTATCTGATAAAAACAAGTGTCTTATTTTTAAAGGAGATTATTTATATCAAGAACCCAATTATCATTGAAGATAATGGTAAATATTACATGGGTTTTCTTATTTTTCATTAGACACATAGATTAATTATTTTTTATATCCCTTATTTGATTTCTCTACTAATACAATGTTTTAAAATGTAATTCACTATCATTATGGATAGTTATAAATTTGTATGAATTAATGTGGAATTTCAGGAAGTTTCTTTCAAAAAAAATAATTAATGTTTTATGTTAAACTATTATAGAATGGTAAAAATACATTAAAATAAGTAGTATAAAATTGTATGACATATAGTTTATTTATGTAATATTTATGATCAAAATACATAAAATACAAACTCTAAAATATAAATTTGAATGTAATAAATTGATTAACTGTTTTATGTTAGTATAATATTAAAATATTATATTTGAATCTTTTTAGTCAGTATCAGTAAATGTTTTAGACAACAATAGTGGTTAGCATAATGTTAATAGCATTTACCTGAATTATTTTATATTCTGGATAACATCAAATTATATATAATTTTATGATAAACATGTTTAATATTATAATCAATGTTTCTGAAAAATGGTTTTAAATAGAGGAAACATGGAAGCTATCCTGGGACCACACTATGAAGAGAAAATATTTCCAAATCAAAATTTGGCAAAGTTAGGAATCTGAATATAATAGTTTATTTAGTAATGTATTAGTTAAAAAAATATATTTTTGTTATTATATCCATTATTTAGAACATCCTAATCTACCATAGATAATTATTTAATTTCATGAGAAACCATCTACAAATATTTTTTTGTTAATTTTATCATTTGGTTATTTGTGGATGGATTAATTCTATTGAATATATATTTCATGTGATTAGATGTATGGAATGTAAAAATATTACTATTTAAATTAAAATTATTTAAGGTGTGTATGATCAATTGTTGTCCTTGGATTTAAATAGAATATGGAAATATAATCATTAGGAAATGGATCGGGTTCAATTTAAAAATATTTTTTATAGTAAATATTTCAAATAAGATTTATATCAAGGGTTGGAGAAGCAATTTATGAAAATGATGTAAAAGGATGTGATTTAGTGGCCTATTATAAAACACATTTTTCACAATTTTCCATGTCTATGCCATATTTTATCCAGAATCATGATTGGAAAAGTAATTATATTTCGAAAAAATTGAAATTTATGAAGTGTTAAGACTGACTATGAATTTTAATATTATGAGAATGATTTTTGTTCTTTTAATAATGTTGAGATGGAATGTTTTGATACATATGTACCATAAGATGAGAAAATAAAGAAATTGTTAATGTGGAAAATTTATCAGATAAAAGAAACAAATAACATTATATGTAAGCCCTAATATTTTCCAACTATTCTAAATATAGACTCATTGAATATTTTTCAGTGATAAGAAAGGTATATCATTGTGGTATGTATATTAATAGGTATCATGACTAAAAATAAAAACACATGTAAAATCCATTAATGTGAGAAAAGAAAGAAATTAAATTCTAAGAAGTTTTAAATATAATGAGTTGGTAAATTATAATTGTATATATATGATATTACATTCTCATTGTGGAAATCATCCTAATTCGAAAAAGAAATGTCTAGAAAATCATTTTTTCCAAAAAAAAATTATGTTGATACATCATATGAATCATTCACAATAATGTTAATTGTTTAATAAAACTATTCCATAAACTGTTTAAAATATATATTCACATTTATACATTTTTGATAAATTTTAATATAACATATGAATACATCCTCATGAAAATAATAAAAAACATTTTATGAAAAAACTGGTTGGAAATATTAATGGTAAAACAATTAAATGAGCCCTTTATATTGTTATTACATGGATATTCCTTCCAAAAATTATATTGAAGATTTATATATTGTAGGTTTATGTTATTCCTAGTATGTATTATATTTAATTATATCATTATATGATTAATTGAAAAGGATGTAATGTTTTATTAGATGATTTCATAACCCCAATAACAAACATAGAAGAAATAAATTAATCTAATATAGATTTGAATGTTACATTTATTGTTTTGTTGAATATATGAATTAATTAGATTAGTGAAGTCCTAATATTTATTATAAATATGTAAAATTATTCAGATGATTTCCCATGTGATATGCCTGACTGAGTGGGCGAGTTTACAATTATTTAGTACATGATTCTAAGCCTATCTAAAAAACACCTTAACAAATAGTTAAATATAACATTTAAATTTAATAAATGTTTTATTTGAGTTGTTAGAAAACTATTTCATTTGACTAAAAAAATCAACATTATCAGCTTTATATTTATTTAAAACAAAATTATTATACAATGATATTTTTATTTTATTATAGATATGTGAATAACATCACTATTGATAACAAGTATTATTTTCCTTGAATTGGTTATTTGTTTGATTATCTCATTATGTAAAATTATTTTTTATATATTAATCTCATATCCAGGTACCATCATTTTAACATGAATTAAGATTATATTCTGAAATCAAAATATTAAAATAATCATTATTGAACCTTATCAAATAGCTCTAATTCAACATTTAGAAATGAAAAATAATTTTTTTTGAGTGAATAAAATGATTCATTTGACCAAAAACATCACCATGATGAGATCTAGTTTTATTTATTAAAAATACATATGATCGAATGATTCTTTTAATTGATTATAGGTCTATGAAAAACAGAACTATTTATAACATGTATTATTTTCTTCATATTAGTTATTTTATTGATCATATCATTGAAAAATAGTAATTTTCTATGATTAATCTCATATTCTTGTACCATCAGTATTATGTGAAGGAGAAATATATTCCCAAGGATTTATATTTTAATAGATATAGAAATTAACATATTTTATTAATTCAATTTCAGTAATCTAATAAACATGCAGTTGTTTAAGAGTTATGAATAGATTTTTCTTATAATTCATATATTACGAAAATTGTTTTTTCTTTTGATGATATAATGATATTATATAAATTTCATCAGGATCAACAAATTCACCTAATGATTGCTTTAAAAAATCTCAGAGAAAAGTTTTTTTCTTAATTTTAATAAGTCTATTGTTTTGGGAAAAATTCATTACTATGAGGATATTATTTTAAAATATGGAATAAATATTTAATATACTTAATTATTTTTAAAAAATTGATAAATAACAACACATGATATTTTTTTTGTCTTAATAGATTAGTGGGTTACTACTGACTATTTTCTTAAAATATTTCATGGTTTTTAAGAAAAAAGACTATGTTGACTCAAAATACAGTTAAATTAATCTATAAAATTATGTTATGATTTTTTTCATAATTTATAATAATTTTGATCAATACAATATCATAGTACCCATAGTATAGAAATTTTTTGTTTTTCATCTACATGGATGATTCTTTGGATGGAATTGGATGTTTCCTAATGTAGAATGTTCAATTCGTTAAAAATTCTTCACATTTACTGAAATATCATGAATAAAATTTCCATAGCAATGATTTTGAATTATATATTGTTGTCTATAAATTACGTTTTTTAGGAATCTTCATTATGGAGTAATATATGAAAAATATTTATATTATAAATCATTAATGTATAGATTCACTAAAAAATAATTGAACAAGAGATATATAAAGTGGATAGAATTGATCAATGATTATTATTTCAAAATTTATTACCATATTAAGAAAGAAAAATATGTGGAAGATTATTATTGTAAAAAATGTTTCATTAACCATATTACTAATGTAACATGTCAAATTTTTAATGATTTGTTGGATTTTGGCCATGATGTAGTGGATGTAATTAAATCCTATTATATTTTTTTGGGATTTAGAGTATTCAACATTGTTATAATAAATTAATATTGCTTAGAAATGGGATAATTCTTTTTTGGAATGGTAGAATCCTTATGTCTTGAACTAACCCGAAGTGGCTCGAGCCGCAATCACAACAACTCATCCTTCAAAGTCCAATTTATGGTGAAATGCATTGAAAGGGAAATAATTTGAGAGGCATTTCCCGGATGATTCTATATTCACTCACCTGATCACATCTATACAAAATTTAAAAGGTATAACAATAAAATATGAAACATCTAGAGAATAAAAAATGCCTAAAATATCCAATTAGTACTAATGTATGATAGAAATATATGAACTATAAAAGGGAAAAAAGAAATTTTCAACCAAAAATATATCCGAACATGAAAAAACTAAAAATTTGATGTGATGAGAGAGCCTTTAACTAAATTTCCTACCCACTCACACCATGCATGGTCTAGTGCACTAGGTATCCCTATACTCCACTTTAATCACTACTAACATGTTCTATACCTTATTATGACATGAAATGTGAAAATGAATCCCAAGCATTTGGAAGTACATTCTTACACAATAAGAAATGTTAAAATATAATGGGGAAGTAATAAAACACAGAATAATAAATTGATAGATCAACCCAGAATAATAGATTAAAAAAATACAATAGAAACGACACTAATATATATATATATTCTCAAAAAAATAATCCTGGATAATAGAACATAGGTGATATCTATCCCATCAAACATCCAAGAAGTGATATCCATATATTACAATAAACACATAAATGTTTCCCGGTATATCATACGTCTTTTCAATGAATCATTCAATTCAATCCACACCTTAACCCCCTGACCACCCCGAGATTTATTGAATGTTTATTTTATAATTCATTTAGTTTTTGGATATTTTTCAATTTTTAAAATAGGAAAAATTATTTTTTATCACTTAAAAAACATTCTATTCTCATGGTACTGATAGGATTACTCTACATGGAACACCGACTTGGCGTACGTTACACACAACACTAATGTTTCTATGGAATTTCATTTTACTATTTTAATTTTTTAAATATTTTAATTATAATTTATCCATTAAAAAAATATATATAAATAGTAATAACTAACTTTGAAATGATTTATATAATTTATATATCTATATTAAACAAATTTATAATGACAGATATAATTTTTGGTAAAGTCCTTATATGTTTTGAAAAAATATTTTCTCAAATGAAGTACTTTTGACGTCCATCTAAGAAAAATAATAAATTAAATTATAGAATCATTTAGATAATTAATTTGATAAAATAAACTTCATTTTTAATTTATAATTTCAAAATTATCTTGGGGTTATTTTTTCTAATTTTTCTAAGAAATATCATTTTTTGGATGAATATTTAAAAATACAGGATTTTAATTCAAAAGTACATTTTCATCTTTTTATAGTATATATAAATAATATTTTTTATGAAATTCAATCTGTAGTTATTTGATAATTGTTTTAATTAATAACATTTTGATCATTGATATCTATTTCACATTAAAATTGGGAATAAAAACATAGGTAAATACTTTATGTTTTTACTTTAAAACCTAGATATACCAACCCATCAATGGGATTAATTCTCAATTATTTTTTAGAATTTATATCTTTACAATTCTGAAAAATAGATTCTAAAATTTTAATAAGAATAATTTATAATGTTTAATAAGTTCTAATTTGTTTTTGACCAAAAATATTAGTGAAAGTTATTATAATTATTTATATTGGTTAAGAGAATGATTTGTTTAATAAACTATTAAACCTTAAATTTAATACCCAAAAAGGAAAAAAAACATAACCAACACTGATTTTATGGAAATTTTTCATTCATTAACTTTCCATTATTGAGTGTTTTGCATTTGTATTATTTTTTAATGTTTAACATGTTGGTACAGCTAACTTGTTTTAAAAAATTCCACGTGTGTCCTCTCACTTCCCTATAAAAGGACACCATCTCTTCCACTTATTTAATCCTCTCAAAAAACATAGGCTTGGGCAATATTCTCCCAATACACATCAAAGAATACCTTACTTTCTTCATGAATCCTCTCTTTTGAAGAAATAATTCCATGGAAACTAGTTTGAAAAAACCTAAAGGAGTTACCCGATTAACAGGTATCATATACTCTTATGATTCATCATTTTATTTTCATTCCCCACCAAATCCAATATATTTATTCCATGATATCAAAAAAACACTAGTATCATAAATATTATATGTTTTATGCTATATATTTTACGTAAACTTACTCACGCATCCATCTAATGGGTAACAAACATTATATTTTCTTATATTGTGAACTAACGCCTCACGAAACGAAGATTGTTCATTTTTTCATGACCGCCAATCGAGATATAAATTATAATAGAAACTCCATTTTTATATTTCTTAAAATATATTTATTATGTATTTATTCATCTGTATTCCTTTTACAACATATTTCTTTATTACATTCCATTTTTTGTATATACGATGATTTTTTTTGAAAAAGTGTGCAATAGTGCCCCGTCAATGTAATGTGGTTCATTACAACCTGATATTGAAGGTATTAAGGATGATTTTATTGAAATTATAAGATATATATATAAAATTATGAAGATTATTTAATTATATTATATACATTTATGTCATTTTTTCAATTTTTCAATGCATAATAAAAATTAAAATAGTGTTCATGCATACATATAACGTTCTATCTCCCTAAACTATGTATAATATTTCATAATTTAATATTATATTGTTTATTATAATACACATATAATGAATATATATGATATTTAAATCATTTTTCACATTATTTAAACGTTAATATAAGTATAATGACCACAAATATAACAAATAATGACATATATGAAAAACCAAATGGATTTTACCTGAAGTGAAACCTTAACATATAATTATTAACAAGAGTGAAATATATAGTTATAAAAAAAATTATGTTATTACATATAAGAATATTATTCTGTATAATATGTATACTAAACTTACATTTACTATACATGAATCTTATATGAGCATAATGAGAGTCAATACATAACGTAATGAGATTTCATCTCACTTTTAATTTCAATGAGATATATCCTTTATTAGACAACCATTAGAATTGTTTGGTATATATAATTGCCATAGATGTATTCAATTATTTTTATACTTAAATTTATTTATTTTTGTACATATTTTCTGTGATATTTTTTTCATGGGATATAAATTTCAAATGATACAAAATTGTTAAAGTCGGCATACCCAGTTTTCCTTCTCTATGCCTCATGTTCAATTATGCACTAAAATTGCATTCTAGGTGTATATACATCCGTTTTATATGTTATATCATGAATCTAATAAATTTCATTAGATTTTAGGATTATTATTATAAATTTTTTACCTAGATAGTATGATCCCATGATATTAAGTGATACACGTTTTTTGAAACGATCTCATCCCTTTTGGAGGTTGTTTATTTTTATGCTTCAATTAATGAAATATAATAATATATATCTCAAGGCCAGTCATGAATATTATTATCATCTTTTTATTAACAATATAATCGTTTATTAGTTTCATTTATACACTCTTTGGTACCTAATATAATATTTTTATCTAAATTATGACCATCTCTCTCTTCATTCATAAATGTATTGTATTCAAAAACCATGTTCTAAAAAAATCAAGAAAAGTTTTCAAATTATATTCAAATACCATTTTCAATGAAATGTTATATTAAAAATGGTTTATGGGTATTAATGATTTTATTATAATTCATTACATATATTTGGTAAAAATGGTTTTTAAAATGTTTTATGTTTTATAAATAATTTTTCTATTTCATATATGATATTTTCCACAAGAATATTTTTTAAAATATCATTC
Organism: Viscum album; assembly: GCA_963277665.1. Classification (NCBI taxonomy): domain Eukaryota; kingdom Viridiplantae; phylum Streptophyta; class Magnoliopsida; order Santalales; family Viscaceae; genus Viscum; species Viscum album. Next base: position 215,836,465 of record OY728158.1, read on the forward strand.
AAAATAATTTCACATATAAGATAAAATTTATTGGTGTAACACATTCCATTTTGTTGTAATTATTCAATATTTATATTTATATTATTTTAATGAGTGGATAAGGATTTGATGGAATGATGTTTTGGGAACCGATTTCACTTTCACGGTCTATATGCTTATAAAGACAAATTATTTCCATGGGTTATGGTAATGATTATATGATTACGAAACCTATCTTTTCCCATGTGTTAAGATATGATTACATGTTTATAATACCCATTTCTTTTCATGGGTTTTCATAAGATTATTTAGTAGATTTGTATACTTGTATGTATGATTTCATTATGATATGCATGGGACTAAGGTCTCTATTCAATGAATTATGATAAGATTTATATCTCATGTGATATACTATGATTTTCTTGGGAGATATCGTATACATGAAATGTTTCTATGGTTGTGAACCATGACTACCAAGATGGTATGGGGAGTGAAATATTGCTAATAAGATGGTCATGGGGGAGAACCATGAATTCCAATAGGGTAAGGGGAGTGAACTCATACTACTAAGATGGTTTTTCGAGCAATTTCATTCCTACTATGGAAATCATATTTTATACTCATGCATCTACCATAATTCCCTATTTTATTACTATTTTATGATTATAGGGATTTTGTTCTTCAGTTTTTTAGGATTCATGCCTAAATAAACCATTATTATTTATTCCATGTTACATGTATTTTATCTTCTATAGGATGGGAAAGTTCTTATACTATCATGATCATGTTCTCATACCATTAATCTAATGATTATTCTTATATATCTCCCCTATTTTCCCTTATTGAGATTTTAATATCACCCCTTTTTATGGTGCCTTAATAATATTATGAAGATATGAATTATGTTTGATATGTATAAGACAGATTATTGTTAACAAGAAAATTGTTGGAGATGTTTTTCCTCACATATGTATTAGTGTTTTGGTTTCCATGCTTGTTAAGGAACTATACTAATATAGTCTTTTAGCATCATTTTTTTTTATTTTTTAATGTATTCCACAAATGTGATGTAATTCTAATTTATATAGATCATTTGATTCTATAATTAGTATTAGAATAAAGGATTAGTTATCCTTACAATGTTGGGATGAGAAAAATATAGCGGGAACCCAAATGACATTTCTAAGGATATGTTTAAGGATATGGAAAAGTATAGGATAATGTCTTGGAATTTTTGGAAGGATATTGTTAGTGTTTTTTTGTATATACATACCTATATGGATTATATAGGTAAATGTTGCTCTATAATTGATATAACTAAGATAAAAGACTCTTAAATTATTTTTTGGGCGTGAATCTGGATGATCTAGTACATTAGAATGGGCCCTACTACACACCTAATTTGACACTCATAGGGAATATGCTTTGGGAATTCCAAAACCCTTAACAAAAAATCATGAATAATTTAAATATAAAATGGATATTATTATCATTTTATGAACCTATGGTGTCCTAGAATATAGAAGGTTTCATGATTTATACATTCTTTAAAAAATTACATTTTTAACTATATGGTTTTATACTAAAATAAGTAATTCCCACACCATGAATCTAGTTTATTATAATTGATAGAACATGAAGAAAATAGATTAAAAATGAATGTGATAGAGGATTTTCCAATGAGTAGTCTGGATGGATGTTCACCAGAGTGAATGATATTGTGATCAAGACTTATCGGTTTTCATATAAATATATTAAAAATATTCACCTTAACCAACTCTCGGACTAACTAATGAGGAGAAATATGGAGTTCATTGGTAATTTGGGTAATGGAGGCCATGGATGAAAGAATATTCAATTTACGTTACGTCATTTATGTGAAAAGAATTAATAAAGTGAATTTCATTGAGGAACAAGAGTATATTATGAATCTGGAAAGGACGAACAAAAATCAAGTGACAAAAAGAGAAAAATAATTTGTTTTATTAATGAAAGGGATAATATTTTTGGCCTCCATATGTCATAATTTATGGTTAATTGTTTTAGGTGTGTAATAAATGGTCATTATGTAACTCAATGTTCGAGGAGGAATTATTTTGAAGCGGATCATCATTGTGGTGCATGTAATGGTTACATTGTTGATGATGAACTGATAATGGATAACATGTGAAAATAAATAGGTAGTGTGTAATAGGATTTTCTATCATTGTTAATGGATTAATGATTCTGTAATCGATGCTTTTATATATTATTAATCATGAATTTTGAAAGGTAATTATATAAGGATTTCCATGATTATGATTTTTCGCTAATAGTTTACAAGAATATGTTTAATTGTTATAATAGAATAGAAAATTGATTACTATCAATGTGATGCAAATTATTATATCATTATTATGGTATAGAAAAACATTTATATTTCATTTATTTTATGATAATATATTTCGCATAAATATATGTTGGAGATAAGTAAATTACATGTTATTGATTTCCATTGAACTAATTCTGATCTTGATGAAAATCATTTTATTCTATCATGGATTTAGTTTATAACATATTGGAATTATGTAATATATAATGTATGACATTTGAAACCATATATGATTTCAAAAAGTATTAATGGTAATTATGTTTATTAAAATGTTTCTAGATAATATACAATGAGGTTATTCACTTGGTTGAATTTTGACAACCAAGATATACATTATGATAAATGGGGGAATCAATGTGAATATGATTTCATGAAATATTTTATAAACTTTTAAATTTAAATATTTCATAAGGGTTATAAGGTTATCCATTCCAGAAATGTTTATTTCAAAAATTGGAGATATTATTTATGCACTAATTTTTCATTTAAAACTATGGTTAAATTGAAATTTAGTGAGTTTCATTATTTGAAGGATGTCCAACATATTTATTTTTGAAATTATATTACTATGGTTTTATAGGTGGATATCATGTATGTTGAGTGAAAAAAAAATCATGTCTAGAAAAGCTGTGGGTCTTGAACCAATAACATAAGGACAAAAAGGGTTGCACACGTACAACTAGCCAATGCGATGTCCATGTAAATGTGTAATTATTTTTGTTTAATAATTATTTATGATGAACTAGTAGAGTTAATTTTTCTAAAAAATATTTTGGTAACAATTTTTATATTGATGAATATATAAAGAGAAACGGATATACTTTTAATTATTTTATGAACCATCGGATCTGCTGAAAGTGTAATTTATCAATTAATGAATCAAATTTAATTTTTTGATATCCATTTCTTGAATTAACATATGAATATTAAATTGTTAAAACAAAAAATAAATAATGACGTTTTTTATATAAATATATATAGAATTTATATTTTCTTATTTTATTTGTATGTAAATTATCTACTCAACATTAGGATAATTATTAACAGAAAATGTATTTTTCTATATACTTTAATTTTGTCTAATTAGTGGAATTTTAAATCATTATATATATTTAAATTTGAGTCTCTCAACTTTTCTTTTACCACTCAATTGTTTTTTATAGAAGAACTTAATAAATTCCTATATATATTTACATTTTTCTTCCAGATACAATCATCATCCAAACATATATTCTTCTATGTGAAAATCATGTTATATGATACAATGGGAAATCATTATTCTTTAAAATTTCAATTTTTAGAGGAATTATTATTATTTATTTTTACAATGTGGGTTTCAATTAAATAAGCTTTCAATAATTAAACCTTTGATAAGCAAGATGAAATTTGAGGGATAAATTCATATTTAGGGGGGTAGAATGTAACAACATGATATTTTGTGAATTTATTTTTATAATTAATTTAATATTTTAAAATATTTCATTTCACACACCATGGAGTATATAAAATTACCACTAGGTCAAATATTCTTTTTTACATTGTAAGGAATTGGCAGGTGCTACCCACTACATCAATTTACCATACGTTACACGCTACAATACGGTTCCTATGAATGAGCATTTTACATTTCTAATTATTTAAATGACATAACCACAACCTATCCATCAATATTAGTTATATTAATTTTAATAACTACTTTTAAAATATTTTTAATAATTTATTTATATAAATAAAATAGATCCGTAATGAAATATATATGTTTTGGTAATGGTATTATATGTTTAAAAATACTATTTCTCAATGGAATTATTTTTAATTTTCTTTTTTGAAATCTTATGAAATTAATATAACACTCAATTAGAAAATTATTCTGAAAATATTGATTCATTTTTAATTTAGAATGTCCATAATAGCATAGGTTTATTTTTTAGGAATATTGTGAGAAACATCATTTTTTGTTGAATTGTGAAAAATACCATAATTTCATTGAAATTTTATTTGTTAATATAATTTATTTATAATGTTAAATTATATTTTAAATTGTAGTAAATTTTTAATTTTATTATATTTTCTTCAATTAATTAAATTAAGCTCATTAAAAGTTAATGTTTCTTTTAAAATTGATATAACAACATAGAAATATTTTGTATGATTTTAAAATAAAAAATTGTTTTTCATCCTATCAGTGGGAAATAAAACTATATTAATTTCATCCACTTATTGGTTTATAATTTGGAAAAATTGATTCCAATTTATTAATCATAATAATTTATAATTTCTTTTAATATAAATTTTTTTTTGATTAAAAGTATCAATGAATGTGATTAATATTAATTACAATGTTTGAGAGAAAGATTAAGTCAATAAAGTAGTAAAACATCAATTTAAGACCCATAACAACCAGGATAATATAACCACACACATTTTATGTAAATTAATAATCCAAAAACATTACATTATTTTCTTAGTTTTTTATATGAATTTCGGTAGATAAAACCATGGGTATTCCTAACCTGTTTTAAAGATTGTCAAGTATGTCATTTCCCTTATTTATTAAAGTACACCACCTATTACTCATCTGTATAAATAGTAAAACATATTATCTTAAGAATAATAGATCCTAATTAACTTTACAAAATCCCTAATGTCATCATTGAATTCGCACTTTTGGTATACATAAATACAATGAATTCTTTTGGCACAAACGAAAAGGATTTTTCCTATTAAGACGTAATGTCTTCTCACAAAATCATTTCCATTATTTTCATTCTCCCCCTACACTATATTTATTAAATTATTTTATAAAAAATATCATCATATATATAATAATATGATTTATCTTTAGTTTTTTTCCTAAACATACACACACATCCGTCTAATGGGTAATGAACATACAATTTTTGTGTACAATGAAACTACCAGCTCCTAAACAATGATTATTAATTTTTCATTTACCCCCTTTCGTGGTAGAAATTATGATGGAATATTTGTATTTATATTTCATAAATTATATTTATTATTTATTTAATCATATTTATTCATTTTATAACACATATTTTTTTGCATTCAATTTGGTGTAATTTTGATACTTTTATTGGAGAAATTGTGGACAACCACCACCTCAAAGAAATGGGATTCATCCACAAACTTTATGAAATGTTTTTAAGATGGGATTAGTTAAAATATATAATATATAAATAAAATATTAATTTTAATATAATGATATTATATACTTATATAAATATATTTTATTTTATTTATATCTTTCAATACGACAATAAAAAAGGAAACAACATTCATGCATACGTACAAGTTTCCATACCCATGAACGGTGTATTACATATTGTACTTATATATTATATATATTATTATAATAAAATTTTAATTAATATATATTATATTTATATCATGGTTTAAATTTGGAAAATAATGATATATATATGTACAAAAGATATGACATATTAAGACACATGCAAAAAAAAAAACAGTTATTACTCGTAGTGAAACCATACCATGAAATTGATAACAAGATATTAATATAAGGTAATAATAAATCCATCTATAGTAATACATATAATAATATTATTTTTTGAAATATTTACAATAAACATACATTTATTATACAATAATATTTTGTGAGTATACTGAGATTCAACACACAAGGTAATAGAATTTCGACTCACTTTTTATTTTATTAAGATACATGCTTTATTCACCACATATTCCTTTAATGTGATGTGTACGATCCCCATGGATTTATTAAAATATAATTATACTAAATTTTATGGGTATTTAAATATAAATTTTTTATTCTTTATTTCAAGAGAATTATATATCAATAGTTACCAGATCTGTAAAATATTTTTGGCTCAATTTTCTTTTATTGAGACCTGTGTATTGTTATGAACCTAAAATAATTTCAAGGTGTATATAATGAAATTTTAAAAATTAATATAATTAATTTCGTTATATTAATAATATTTTTTCCATAATTTATATTCCAATTTATTAAATGTATATTATGATCCCATACTACCATGTGATAAGAGTTAATTTAAACAATCTCACCAATTCTCATGATTATTTATTATGGTGATCCAGTTAATGAAATCATATATTCCATCCCTCTAAAAAAGTTATAAATTTTCTTGTCATATTTTATTTAGAGACATTCTCATGTATTATAACAATTTTCACATTGATTGGTACTTAAGGTAATGTTTTTATGTAAACTACTAGCATCTCTACCATAGGGTGGAAATATATTATATTAAAAAGATCTAATTTAATAAATACATGAAAAAATGTATTAAAAATGTCTTTGAATACTATTTTAAGTCCATTTTCCTCGAAAATGGATTTAAATGTTTTTATGGATTTCAATTCATCTTTTATATGTTTTAGACACAATTTTAAAAGTGTAATTTTTTTAAATGCTTTAATGTTTTATGATTAAAATTTCAATGAAAAAAATGATACTTTCTTCAAGAAATGATTGTAATGAATATTTCAAAATTATTTCTCATATAAGAAGACATCGATTGGTGATAATCATTCCTTTTTAGATAAATTATTCAATAATTCCATTCATATTATTTTTTTGAATGTATTTCTTTTTGATTACATGATTTTTATGAAACCTATTTCTTTTTCCCTAGTTATAATATTTTGAAAGAATCTTTTTTCATTTGTGATGATTATGATGTAATGATTATAAAACCTTGCTATTTTTAACAAGTTATAATATTATTTCAATCCAATAATACCCATTTTTATTATGGGTTGGGATATGATTATTTATGATCATGTGGACAATGTATGTATGATTTCATTATGATATGGGTGACACCTATATTTCCATCTAATAAATCAGGTAAATATTTATATTGAATGAGAATTAATAAATTGTCTTGGATGTGAAACACGAAAACTAATATGGATATAAGAGTGAACCATGAATACTAATATTTTATGAGTAGTGAACTCATGCAACAATGATGACCATGGGAGTGAACTATGAGTATGAAGATGGTTTGGGGAGTGAACTCGTACTAATAAGATGGTCTTAGAAGTGATTCCATGGATTTAATGAAAACATATTATAAGCTTATTTTAATATTATAATTCTATAATTCATACATATGTTATGAATTCATGTCTCATGATCACTATTTTTTAGCATTCGTGTCTTATGAACAACCTTGTTTTATTCCATGTTTCTTTTATATGGTCTTTGATATGTAGGGTATGATCCTATAGTTTCATGGTCATGTTATCATACCCTTATTCTCATGATTATTCTTATTTATCACCCTTTTTTACCCATACTAGGCATTTAATATCACCCCTTTTAATGTTTTCATCACCAATATATAAAGTTATTTATTACGTTTGATGTTTTTAAGAAGGGTGAAAATGATGAAAAACCTTTTGGGAGATAATTTTTCTCACATATGTATTAGTGTTTATTTTTACAATATTCCAATGGTTGTAGACTAGTACGACCTTTAGGCATATATTTGTATTTTTTGTTATGCATTACCCAAAAATAATTTAATGTTAATGTATATAATGTTGGGGTCTATATACTCTAGGGATGGGACACATTCCATTTTACATCAAGGGGGTCCCACATCGTAGAAAGAGAAATCATTCACTACATAATAGAATGGATCCACACTAGTGGCTGATGACCCATAGCCTAAAACTACAGGAGGGTGCCACATGAATAGTAGATTGATAACCCATGCCCTTCCAAACAGGATGGTTCCATTATGGTGGTAGATATTTTACCCATACCTTTCCAAATTAAAGGGTTCAACTATACTACTAATGGAACATTGCACTAATATCATAAGAGGGTTTCACTAAATTAATAGATATAGGACCAAGGACCTACCAAGTAGGACAGATCCACTTCAATGGTTGAGGACTGAGTATTTGACTCCACATGAGGGTTCTATTTTGATAGTTGAGGACACATGTATTGACTCCATTGTTTTGAGCCATTCCAACGATAGATAGATGACCAAATACTTATCCCATTATGAGGGTACGATTCTAATAGTCTATCAAGGACCCATGCCCTATAGAACAAGATGGCCCCACTAAGATCTCTCTGATGATTAATAATGATCACTGAATTCATCCCTACAACTCCAAAAGAAGATCCACACTCATAAAATATCAAATCATATCTAAAAATCCACAATTATGGATTCCATCACATTTTACAAGTTAAAATAATAAGTATATTCTAATCTCAAGAGAAAATCAGATTCCGAACACTGTAGATAAATGGGGTGGATGCTATCTCATATAGGAAGCAAGGGTTAATAGTGTCTAGGGGGGTCCACATCCTGTATAGCCCTATTATTATTCCTGAACTTGTCGCTATCAGTACGTTGATCAGAAAAAATGTATCCATACACAATATTCAAGGGAACTACATGGCATGACTCAGCCATCCAGGGTTCTTCCTGTGATCCTATCACAGTCCATTTAAACTTGATCGGGCTTGTGTACTCTAATGCAATGAATTTTTTTCCCACATGGTGTCTTGCTTGTGTTCTTTTGCTAAAAAACATGTCCTCTAGGGGAGGCTCACAATAAATGTTGCCTAAACACAAAGCGTGTGATCATTTACATTTCCAAAAAATATAAATGAAGTTATCAGTGTACTACATGGGGTGTGTTCATCCTTGTACATGATATGTGGATGGGTTTTACGTAGAATGTTACGTCTCCCGTGCATGATGTATATCTATGAATTGTTATTTAAATATCATATTCATAAGACCAATACATTGAAGATAACTCTACTAGACATTGTTTTGACATTGTGTTCATTCCCTCTCTAAATTATTTATCCTTGGTGGAATCACCTGTGTAAAAAATATCACCCAAATCCAACCTTGAATCATTAAATAGCTCAGTATATGTGAATCTTCTGTAAATCAGTGGGTTCATCTCCATCCCACAAATCAATGTCGAATTATGAACTCGTGGTCCAAAAATTTATAATGTGATGGACGAAGGGGTGAAATCATAAGAAATAGATTAGAAATAATAATTGGAGAAGGGTTTAAGTGAAAGGAATATAATTATGGATTTATGGGGTGAGAAAAATGGTCGAATACAGAATAATCAAAACAATTAATCCAATATGACACATGGGTGATTGAAATACGTCATAATTTAGACAGATCAATGGAATTTGAATGATAATGAACAATCATTTAATTATAGTATTATAAATACGTATAATTACTATCATACCAGGATTTTAAGAGTTCATCCTGGAATAATTAACACACTAATGAAATAGATATTTCATTATATATTTTTCAAATTGACTCACCTAGATAGGGAGGATCATTATAATATTAATTCAATTCATTAATGATAGGTGGAAGAACTCAACTCTCAATGATTATAGGGTTATGTGGCGAACCATAGATATATTTTGAATTTTTTTCATAATGAAATCTAGATATAGTTCATTTATAAAATAATTAAATTTTATTATGTAATTTAATAAAATACACATTCCAACAATATCAATATTAGAATTTGAAAAACCAACTAAAATTATTTATGAACTAAGGAAAACCCCACTTTCTGGATTCAACTGTGGTCTCATAATTAGATTAATATACTGTTTTAAAGAGATATCTTATTTTATTTAATAATTCATGCATGTGTTATATGAAATATTTTTAATATTTTTAATAAATTAAATCTAGTAAAAATAGAATTTGGAATCATTCACCTTCTTTAAGCATGATTCTATAAATATATTTAAATATATTTCATAATTTTAAAAGGAAAAAATAGTTTCCCTTATTTATTTCATCCTTAAATATTACATCTATAGGAATTAGAAACTAAAAAAATATTTGGATTCTATGCTTGCATCTAGATCTTCGTCTCCTTTGAAAAATTCTTAATTATCCTCGTATACATTATCAAACTAACCACGAGGATGGTAAAAAAATTTACAGGACTCTAATTCCAATCCTTGGTTGCAACCTGGAACACTATATAATTTTCGAAATCCTTAATTTTCATTTCACCATAGTCATTTACATATGTGGTTTCCTACACATATATCCCGATTTATGTCTCAAAGAAGATGTTTTTCACTAGATCTAACAATGTGGGTTGGGAGAAGCAATAAGCTTCATTTACAACTCTCTTCAATATATCAAAATCCTTGATAAAACTAATTTATATATTCCAACCTAGGAGGAATGTTAAATTTCCTCAGCACGGGGATACTCCGTTGAAAATTTTGTCTTTTTTCCCAAACTCCATAGGCCTATAACATCAATTAGCACAATATTTCTTATTTATATGGGTATGTCTTCATCCATTATTGGATGACCAGTACATTCTATTCCATCACCTATACCATCTCAGGCCCATCATGATATGTTATACCAATCTCATCCCAATATATGGGTAACCTATAGGGTCTCAATTTGGATTGAAAAAGTTAAATGCCAATAGGTGAGTGTTGGCAATTATTTTACACAAACTCTACCAGTGTAAAGTGATCCTTCCATCTTTAGATGATGTATAAGAGGTAATACCTCAATATATACTCCATCAACTAGTTTATCCACTTGGTCTTCCCGTATATCTTGTAGTAAAAGGATGCACTCATCCTCATCTCTCTCCCAAATTACCCCTTTCAACATCTTCATAACTGTGACATGAAATATAAATCATGGTTGAAGGATATCATAGAGGGAACCTTATAAAAGTGAATAGTCTCCCATATATAAAACGACCTTATACTCCCCCCATAATCACTATATCCTTATAGTAAATAGTTTTGCAGACTTTGTGAGTCGATAAACTATCCCCCAGAAGGCATCAATGAGTCTGAATATCTATGGAAGCCCAGTTACAATGGATATAGTCATGTCATACCATATACCCTCAGGGGTCTCAAGAATATGCAATGAAAATTTTAGTACATTGTTCTCATCCTTCACATTCTAAAAGGTGAGGCATCGATTGATGAACTAAGCCACGCCCTATCTCATTCCAACTTACAAAAAATTATTCTTGTGTTCATTTTATATATTCCACATATCGGAATGTATATAAAAATAGAAGTGGAAGACTCTCTCATCACTTCCACCCATATTTTGAATAGTACAACCATCTATCAAGGAAAAAAGATGATGGGATTGCCACCGTAATAAAATATATCTAGGGATTATTTTGAGGATATATTGTCACATATGATTTTGTAGTCCATCCCGCCCAAACGAGACACTCTCACATGCTAAAGGAACATTGGTGTCAACATGATTTACAAAAAAAAAGATTCACCCACTTCCTCACTCTGTTTCAGATGCATAGAAGCTAACTACTTCAATATCTCCTATACAAAATGAGCAAGGGGCTTCCTACTAATGGAATCTACCACCACATTTCCATTCAACAAATTATTTTCTATCTCAATGTTTATATCCTTATGGACTTCTATATAGATCATCTATATCATGTTCAAGTGTCTTTATATGATTACATACTTGAGTCCATAATGGTTTGTGTAAACAAAAAGGTACTCTACAAAATGGAAGTGCCTTTAAATCCCTATAGAGATGACAATTTATTCCATGTATAAGTTTTGATTCTCATAGTTCTATTTTTTTATCTCATCTACCTCGAAATATATTAAATAACTTTCTTCCACAACCTCAACATGAAGCTAATCCCAACTCCCAAGGAATCACAATACATCAATACTCCACATCCTTCCTCAATGGAATAAAAATAATTTACTATTCACCCATGGCCTAAAATCCTCCATGGGTCACTCTCACAACTCATTCTAGGTAAAAATTTTCTATTTTTAGATCATGGTGGTCAAATGGGATCCAATCCTAGATAATGTTACACATACATCATGTAGTACCCTGCCAATCAAAAAATATCCACACAAAAAATAATCTATTCGTTGAATCCAAATAAATCATTACATCAGTATTTACTAGGTCTATGGCTAATCCATACTCATCATTTCCATGACCATAAATGTGAACCTCATGGTTCAAGAACATACATTTCACGATCATAACATAAATAAGGTTATCTGATAAAATGTCAAAAACATCTTCATGTACTATGGATAATCATTTTAAGATGTGTATTATATTTGAAGGTGGTCAATGAGGACAACATAAAATTTGACCACGTATGGCTATATGATCTTATTCATCAATTAAATATACATAGTGGGTGAATTCATCGCACCAAAAGGCATCACCAATAAAACATAGTGTTCGTAGAGACATTGTTATGAAATTTGAAGAATATTACCCCATGAACTATCACTTAGTTGTTCTCGGACCTAAGATAAATCTTTTTATAAATGAAAAATGTGTACATAAATCTTCATAAATGGGACCATGTTCATTATAATTTTATTTTTTACACAATAATAGTTTACAAAAATCCATATGCGCACATAATTCGTTTTCATGAACAACAATGAAGATGCACTGGGGGACATACCATGTATAATAAATCCCTTCTCAACAAGGGTCTCTAACTACAATCACGACACCTAAATCTTGGTTAGGGATATCTGATATCCCACCAAATATATCAGAGTGAAAATGGATTACTATTGATACAAAACTCCAACTCTCACCTTGTATATAGTCCTAGAATTTTCCAGGGGAATACTTCTATAAAGTCCTCCATGACTAATTGAATCCAAATTTCTAAAATTCATGATGCACCATGGGATAGACTCAAAATATAATTTGTAATGGGGTATATCTTCCTCCATAAAAACTCATTATTTGTGACCATAGTCTTGTATCACCCACAAAATAGAATCACAATCCATTTGTGTGATAACATCTGACTTTTATGTGGTGATTTAAAATTAGGGATCAGAAAGAGGAAAATAAATTCATACCCAAGAATACAATATAGGGATCAATCATGATTTCTTTAATATCCCATGAGAACCTCTATTCATAAAAATATAGCTCACACTACTGGTATATAAAAGATACAGAACATGTGTTCCATGTTGGAATATATAGAAAAAGATGTTGACATAAAGCTTCTATCAAGATTTAAATCTCTCATACCATGTGTAAGGAGATAAAATAATGAATTGCATTGATGTTTACTAGTACCGAAGAAAGAGTGTATGATAATTAAATCATAACAATATTCGTATCATGTAATGTTGCTTCAGACACCTCCATAGACTGTAGATATCTATAGGACTAGCTTCCAGTTCCTTGACCCTATCGTGGGAAGGCTGCTGGTGGTGGTTGTATAGGGTCATAATAATTCTATCCACCATCCAAATTCTTTCAACTTTGAGCTTCACCTTATCATCTACAAGCACCACCACCCACAGTGACACCCTTCCCTCACATGTGAGATCTATGATCTTGGTGATGCATATTCAATGGTAGTCTATCTACAACATGAATGACCTCCTCAACACCTCTGGTCATGAAATAAATTTATATGTGAAGTCCCTCATCAAATTTATGTCACATAAAATCTCTTTACTTCCAGTGGTCCTGTTCATTTCCCCTTACCATGATCCTGAGTCTGGTCTTGTTAAGTTCCCCTACATGGAGATCACATTGATGGGTGCCTACTAGCTGATATTGGATAATCAATGCTATAAAAACCAGTTCTATATACCACTTCCTAGAGACCCTATGATTTTATTCTATACTTCACCATTTCCATTCCTAGTAGCCCATAAATATTTGGGAATTCACAACTTTGAAAAAATAGACTGAATGACTATAAGGGTATATTTCTCAAAATAATGTATCCTACTTCAACCATCATGAATCGTGTCATTGTAGTAATGTGTAAATTCGAGAAACCTCACAAAAAATAATGAAACTATCATTTTTACCATATTTATCTCCATAAGATCATTAATTAAGACCTAGCACAAGTATGAGGGGTAGTTCTAATAATGAAACAACTATTGGGTGTCAGCTCATGAGAGTGTCGACTCGTCATGCATCTGTGTGACTAGACTCCACCATCAGACTATCCCACAATGGAAAAGGCTGCTTTTATTACAATCATATGATTATTTGGTGACTTTATTATCCTAATAACAAAAATGAAAATCTCTATAAAATCCTCCACCACTAGGTGATTTTGCTCACTGTGGAACCTCAATGACATCTTGTGAAGGAACATGGGATGTTACCTAATACTACACACATCATTATCATGATATGATGCTTTGATAAGTAGCCTTAATGGTATGGGTGATTTTACATTTCAAAAAATTGGAATAATCCATAAGGATGGCCCCTAAATAGTGGTCTCATCGATCTGTAGATCATCTTAATGATCTGGAATCTATAACATTTCCGTCTGTCATCACAGAGGCATTTTAAAATATTAATCAATACGTTCCATGATAAAATTAGATTATATATATAGAGAGATATTACAAAGAAGGATATTCAAAGAATCAATCCTATATGATGAATATACCATTTTTACCAGCTACCAATTTCTCAGAATGGTGAGTTGAAAAGCATGTGGTTAGAGTCCCGAGGTATGATTATGTCATCCACTATAATAAAATTGGGTTCTCATGACTTGAAGTCACTCTCAAGAAACTTTGATGTTATTTATATGTATCCCAGAAAATTATGTATAAAGTGATAACTCCAAACACCACAAGAAGGAAGGAACCATGTCTATAACGAACCACACATTACATACATTGTTAATACTTCAAAATTGAAGCACACTTATTACAACATATGACAAAACCACAAAGGACCGTATAGGTATAGTGTCTTTAGAAACTGGGAAACATAAACAATTGGTTCATAAATCTTCTACAGTGTCTCCCATTTATTTCATCATATCTAGGGTCCCTTTTAGCATATTCTACTTAATATCCATCTTCCTGACCTGGGGAAAAGAAAGCATAAAAGGTTGACCTCAAATGCTCAGCAAGGGAAAATAAAGGAAATAAAAATCATATCATATCTTTATGAAAATCAAAACCTGCAAAAGAGATCATAATATCTTAACATGAAATAAATCATAGAAGTGAAAATGAGATCCCCATAATCATAAAATAAAACTTGAAACTTTGTGGCATGCACACATAATCATGGAAAATCATTTCTTGTTAGTCATGACTCATTGCCAAGACTATCTTAGTGGACAAAGTCCCTTTCTGAACCGAGTTCACTCCTCGTTTCAGTCCTGTATCACTGAACTGAAATAACCTTCCGTTCCAGCCATGTCTATCTCATGAGATATAAAATCATTACCCAATGCATTGGAGGGAGATATAGGTCCCACCCATCTTATAATGAATCCTTTGTTATGTGTTCCACATAATCATAAAACATACATCATCGCATAACACATGTAACAAAAATGGGATTCTTGAAACATCATGACATCATAAATCAATTCATATAAGATAAAGGAATTCATAAACATAATTCCATCACAACATAGTCAAACCAATGTAAAAATATGGATAGAAACAGAACCCTTTATTATCTTAGATGGAAAATAATTTTGATAAAACACTTGAATTGAATTCTTGAGGAAAATATCCTTTCTTCTTCAAAAACATTTTTCCTTTCATAACATGTCATACAACATTAAAATAAAAGAAGTTGATTAAAAATAAACTTGAAAACTTGTAAAGGAAGCTTCTTTGAAGTAATGTTTTAAAAATCCATTCATGCCGTATAAGTTAAAAAAAACATTCTTCGTACTTTTGTCGGAAAAGTCAAAAAGTACCTCGTACGGAAAAACGACAAAAGATTCCTTTCACATTCTTTACTAAAAACTCACCTAAGGGTAAAATTGGATTTAAACTATTTCAAGTGGATGGAAACAATATTACATATTGAGGGAACATGGATGTGGATGATAAAATACACCCCAGTAAATACTTACGAATAAACAATCTCGGATAAAAATGAGATTGTGATATTTCCCTTACCTTAGGTCCAATTTGCTTTGTTCATGTCCGAAGCTCCTGTATAATGGTTTAAATAATGTTATTGACTTATTCCAGAATCATACATATTGATATGAGATCATATATGGTCATATTATTAACTTCTTGTTAGTAATATTTCATTGTTACTTGTTACTCGGGTCTTTATAACTTTTTGTTCTTATGCGTGTTTTGTTGAATAAATTCTTATTCTTATCTTTAGGTTATAGATAATTCATTTCCAGAATGTTATTAGTGTAGTATATACCATATTCATTCATTCAATTCATTTATATAATCATTATGAAATGAAGATCATGTAGAACGAATCACATCACATCGTGGAGACGGTATTCCGTACGTACGCACGAGTGATGATATCGTTCCTATGATCGTGGAATTGTATTGGAGTATATATATATATTATTTCAGTATCAATATTACTTAATAATAATCATATATAGTTACTCATTACACCATTATACCCATCCTTGTAAGGTGATGGTGGAAAATAGATTACACCACGGCGTGGAGACGGTATTCCGTACGTACGCACGCGCGATGATTTCATTTTTCCGTAGGATGGATAGAAGGTGGATTAGGGTTGTTTCATATTTATAATAACATATCAGTATGTAAGTAATACTGATGTTATTACTTTATCATGAAACAACTAAAGAAGAAGAAGTTGAAGAAGAAAGAAATTGAAAAGATCGGTAATGGATATTACCTCTTCTTTGGAACGCCTCTTTGAATCCTCCACTTAAGGAACTAAGATTGGTCTTTTGAGAAGACCAGGACCTCTAGGATTATTCTAGGGAAGTGGAGAGGAGAAAAGGGCAGGGGTTGGCCGAGCTTGAGTGCTCAAATTGGTGTGAGGAGGAGGGGGAGGAGGTGCCCTTTTATAAGGGAGGAGAGGGGCACCTTAGGAATATCTCAAAATATTATTTTATATTAAAGTCAAAATCGGTTTATAATGGTTCCAAAGGGGCTTATTTCGAAGCTAAAGTGGGGATGGGTCGAAATCCTATCAACCAATAGGATTTAGACAAGTTTAGGGTATTATTTTAACCTTATCAATTAGATTTAACTCTAAGTTAATTAATTTATCTTTTACCGTGTCTTTTTGTTTTCTTTCACTATATGGTTAATACACTTACTATAACATGACAAACGAACCCCAAATTGTTTATTATTAATATATATATTCTTATCTAAGTCATTTGGCCGAACCTTAGATTTTTAGGAATAAAATAACAATTAATAATATAATATTTGATTTAAAAACTATTTTGTGTCAATTTTGACACTATTTGATATATGATTTTTGTGAAAGTCATAACAGAATTATATGTTCGAACAAAGTTGATTAAATCAACAATAATATATCATAGTAACCTATAAAATTAGTGGAATTCATAAAAAGTCTAAAATTACATTTATTTTGGTATTTATATTATTAATTTTGTCAATATTTCATTAATAAGATAATTACTGCATCATCTTTGTGTCAAAATAAATTAAATTATTTGATGTCTAAAAATTACAAATAAAATAACATCATGTAGGAAATATTTTTATCTTTCTAATGAATATTTACAATCGAATTTATCTTATGTATATCCTCATTTTAAAAATGATTTACTTATTAAACTTTGATTTTAACTATTTTAACCCTTCTTTAAATAAATTAATAATAAATGTCCTAATCTAATCCAAGTGGGCCTAAATGGTCATATTTTATTCCTAAGTTTGTTTTTGGTCGAATTACACTTGTCCAATAGAATTAGGACATGTGTTAGGGTAATATTGATATCATATTTACCCTTAGTTACCCTATTTACTATTAACCGCGGTAAAAATAGTAAAAAGTTACTATTCACCAAAAAATTATTTTTATCTCATTAAACCACATTTTACTTACTGACATCAACCGTGTCTGTCGGATTTTTGAAATTCCATTCACAGAAGCGGTAAAATTAATTTTTATGTAAAATTCAGTTTTTAACCTACTACTTAGTGGTTTCACTATTCATCAAAAATTGAATGTTTTCAGAAAAATACCAAAATTTCACCCTATGAGCCTCATCCAGCAGCTCTTTCTTTAATTCGGGGATGGGAGGAACGCAAACCCGATTCCTAAACATTATTATCCCATCACAATCAAGGTTGAATTCAGGAACATTTCTCACCTTCTTTTGTAACTCGACATCTTCTTTCTGTGCCTCTTTAATCTTCACATGTATAGATGGTTGAACATTCATTTGAGAAAGATAAGATTTTTCCCCTTCCATTATAATTCCAAGATCCATCCTTTGTAAATCCATAAATATTGGATCTTTTGTGATCCTCATCATGGATAAACTAGCATGGTCTTGTCGACTTAATGCATCTGCCACTTTGTTTGCTTTCCCAGGGTGGTAATGGATTGAGCAGTCATAATCCTTAATCAGCTCCAACCATCTTCTTTGACGCATATTCAACTCCTTTTGTGTGAAAATATACTTTAAACTTTTATGATCAGTATAAATATCACACCTTTCACCATAAAGGTAATGCCTCCAAATCTTTAATGCAAAGATTACCGCAGCCAACTCCAAATCATGTGTTGGGTAATTTTGCTCATGGATTTTCAACTGTCGTGAGGCATAAGCTATCACCATATCATTTTGCATAAGAACACACCCCAATCCCTTCTTGGATGCATCACTGTAGATCACAAACCTTTCTCCACTACAAGGCAGTGTGAGCACAGGTGCACTGGATAACCTTCTTTTCAACTCCTTGAAATTCTCTTCACATTCCCTTGTCCAGACAAACTTAACTCCTTTCCGAGTCAACTTGGTGAGTGGATTAGATAATCGTGAAAAATCTTTTACAAAACGTCGATAATAACCAGCCAAACCAAGAAAACTTCGGATCTCAGTTACTGTTGTTGGTCTTGACCATCTTTCGATAACCTCTGTTTTTGCTGGATCCACAGATATCCCCTCTTTTGAGATTATATGACCCAAAAATGCAACTTTTTGAAGCCAAAATTCACACTTGGTAAATTTGGCATAAAGCTTCTCCTTTCTCAGGGTCTTCAATATAATTCTCAAGTGATCTTCATGATCTTCCTTGCTCTTTGAATAGACAAGAATATCGTCTATAAAGACTACCACAAATTGATCAAGATAGTCTCTAAAGACTCTATTCATTAGATCCATGAAGATAGCAGGGGCATTAGTAAGACCAAATGGCATCACTATAAATTCATAGTGTCCATACCTTGTACGGAAAGCCGTCTTTGGTATATCCTCCCTTTTGACCCTTAATTGATGATACCCTGAACGAAGATCAATCTTGGAAAAGTATTGAGCTCCGCGTAGTTGGTCAAATAAGTCATCAATGCGTGGGAGAGGATATTTGTTCTTGATAGTGATCTTGTTAAGTTCTCGATAATCAATGCAGAGTCTCATTGATCCATCTTTCTTCTTAACAAATAGAACAGGTGCTCCCCAAGGTGACGCACTAGGGCGTATGAATCCCTTATCAAGATTCTCTTGGAGTTTCTTCTTCAATTCCTGCAACTCAATTGGGGCCATTCTATAAGGTGTCTTTGAAATAGGCAAAGCACCCGGTATGAGTTCTATTGAAAACTCAACTTCACGATTTGGTGGAAGACCCGGCAATTCCTCCGGAAAGACATCATCAAACTCCCGTACAATGGGAATATTCTTAATCGTGAGTTTCTCACCAACCATTTGAGATAAATAACCTTCATTTAGTGGAATCAATACCCATAAGATGGAAGAAATTTCCACTGGAAGGTTATGTTCATCCTTGCATTGGTATACGATCGTAGATTGATCTGGAATATGAAATGTGACTTCCCTTCTTTGGCAATCGATATGAGCTCCATGTAGAGAAAGCCAATCCATGCCAAGAATCACATCAAATTCCACTAAGGGAAGGATTACAAGATTTGCAGGAAGCACTTTCCCACAAACTTCGATCGGAGAAGAATTATAAACTTTTGATGCGATTGATGTGCCATTAGGTGTTGTCACAGCTAACTCAACATCTAATTGTTGAGGTAATACGGTGATACCCTTAGAAAATTTTTCAGAAATAAAAGAGTGGGTGGATCCAGAATCAAATAAAACATTTTCTACTTTAGAGTGGATGGTAAGTGTACCTTTCACCACATCGTTATCGTACTCCACATCGCTGATAGAAATTGCATGTGACTTTCCTTTGTCTTTAGCCTTAAGAGTTTGTTGACGTCGACCATCATCATCAACCCTTGGATTTGGGCATTGATTGGCATAATGCCCCATCTCCTTGCACTTGAAACATTGAAGTGTAGTAGGTTCATTCTGTGTATCCCTTCCTTTGTTTGCATCATTATACATCTTCTTCCCATTATCACGGCATTCAAATGCCCGATGACCTTCTTTTCCACATTTAAAACATTTACTTGTCCCTTTAAGACAACTCCCTCCATGTTTCTTTCCACACTTTGAGCATAAGGGAAAGTTCATCTTCTTTTCCGTGTGCTCTTTAGATTTTTCTTTGAATTCCATCTTCCTCTTCTTATCAAACCCATGTGACTGATGGGTTACTCCAATCTCCATCTCGACTTTGAGAGCACATCGAACGATTTCTTCGTAGCTATTGAAGTCCCTTATGGCTAACGCCCTTCGAAGACTTGGTTTTAAGCCACTAATGAATCGATCGATCTTACTATCAGGTTGGATAATAATACCCGAAGCGTACCTTGCAAGTCTTGTAAAATTTTCTTCATAGGTACTAACAGATTCATCATCCCTTTGCTTCAGTTCAAGGAACTCTTTCTCCATCTTTGTTCGGAGAATACGAGGGAAGTACTTATTGAAAAATAAGTTCTTGAACTCGTCCCATTCCATAGACTCAATTTCATCCCTTTGCCTCGTATTCTTAACAAGATTCCACCATTGATCCGCATCTCCTTCCAAACGATACACTGCTAGGATGACTTTATCATGCTCAGAACATTGAAGAACTGAAAATATCTTTTCAGTAGTACTAATCCATTGTTCAGCAACTAATGGATCAGTAGACCCGCTGAAAGATGGTGGACGCTGCCTCATGAAGGATTCAACAGAATGTTTCTCCCTCCTTTGTTCGTTTGGAAATCCTGCATGATTCATAGCTTGAGAAAGTTGTGTGAGCATGGCTACAAGATTTTGCATTCCAGCTCCCATATCGTTTGGTTGCTCAGGGGGACAATCATTGCATTGCCCATCGCATTCCGCATTAACACGGTTCCTTCGGGTTCCAGCCATTGACTAAACCAAGAAGAATAGTGTGAGAAACACTAATTATAATAGGAAACCACATAATTCAAGAATAAAATTTTCATGCTTAAGGTCTTATCCTAGGTTATTCAAGGCCATTTCTAAAACACTAAGATTGTGTACTATGCTTAGACTTATCCTTAGGGTTCTTACTAAGGCTTTCCCATCCTAGTTTCCAAAGGTTGACTATAACCTCCCTCTGATACCAACTATAACGACCCACACTTTACATACATTGTTAATACTTCAAAATTGAAGCACACTTATTACAACATATGACAAAACCACAAAGGACCGTATAGGTATAGTGTCTTTAGAAACTGGGAAACATAAACAACTAGTTCATAAATCTTCTACA
Organism: Viscum album; assembly: GCA_963277665.1. Classification (NCBI taxonomy): domain Eukaryota; kingdom Viridiplantae; phylum Streptophyta; class Magnoliopsida; order Santalales; family Viscaceae; genus Viscum; species Viscum album. Next base: position 215,858,496 of record OY728158.1, read on the forward strand.
GTGTCTCCCATTTATTTCATCATATCTAGGGTCCCTTTTAGCATATTCTACTCAATATCCATCTTCCTGACCTGGGGAAAAGAAAGCATAAAAGGGTGAGCTCAAATGCTCAGCAAGGGCAAATAAAGGAAATAAAAATCATATCATATCTTTATGAAAATCAAAACCTGCAAAAGAGATCATAATATCTTAACATGAAATAAATCATAGAAGTGAAAATGAGATCCCCATAATCATAACATAAAACTTGAAACATTGTGGCATGCACACATAATCATGGAAAATCATTTCTTGTTAGTCATGACTCATTGCCAAGACTATCTTAGTGGACAAAGTCCCTTTCTGAACCGAGTTCACTCCTCGTTTCAGTCCTGTATCACTGAACCGAAATAACCTTCCGTTCCAGCCATGTCTATCTCATGAGATATAAAATCATTACCCAATGCATTGGAGGGAGATATAGGTCCCACCCATCTTATAATGAATCCTTTCTTATGTGTGCCACATAATCATAAAACATACATCATCGCATAACACATGTAACAAAAATGGGATTCTTGAAACATCATGACATCATAAATAAATTCATATAAGATAAAGGAATTCATAAACATAATTCCATCACAACATAGTCAAACCAATGTAAAAATATGGATAGAAACAGAACCCTTTATTATCTTAGATGGAAAATAATTTTGATAAAACACTTGAATTGAATTCTTGAGGAAAATATCCTTTCTTCTTCAAAAACATTTTTCCTTTCATAACATGTCATACAACATTACAATAAAAGAAGTTGATTAAAAATAAACTTGAAAACTTGTAAAGGAAGCTTCTTTGAAGTAATGTTTTAAAAATCCATTCATGCCGTATAAGTTAAAAAAAACATTCTTCGTACTTTTGTCGGAAAAGTCAAAAAGTACCTCGTACGGAAAAACGACAAAAGATTCCTTTCATATTCTTTACTAAAAACTCACCTAAGGGTAAAATTGGATTTAAACTATTTCAAGTGGATGGAAACAATATTACATATTGAGGGAACATGGATGTGGATGATAAAATACACCCCAGTAAATACTTACGAATAAACAATCTCGGATAAAAATGAGATTGTGATATTTCCCTTACCTTAGGTCCAATTTGCTTTGTTCGTGTCCGAAGCTCCTGTATAATGGTTTAAATAATGTTATTGACTTATTCCAGAATCATACATATTGATATGAGATCATATATGGTCATATTATTAACTTCTTGTTAGTAATATTTCATTGTTACTTGTTACTCGGGTCTTTATAACTTTTTGTTCTTATGCGTGTTTTGTTGAATAAATTATTATTCTTATCTTTAGGTTATAGATAATTCATTTCCAGAATGTTATTAGTGTAGTATATACCATATTCATTCATTCAATTCATTTATATAATCATTATGAAATGAAGATCATGTAGAACGAATCACATCACATCGTGGAGACGGTATTCCGTACGTACGCACGAGTGATGATATCGTTCCTATGATCGTGGAATTGTATTGGAGTATATATATATATTATTTCAGTATCAATATTACTTAATAATAATCATATATAGTTACTCATTACACCATTATAACCATCCTTGTATGGTGATGGTGGAAAATAGATTACACCACGACGTGGAGACGGTATTCCGTACGTACGCACGCGCGGTGATTTCATTTTTCCGTAGGATGGATAGAAGGTGAATTAGGGTTGTTTCATATTTATAATAACATATCAGTATGTAAGTAATACTGATGTTATTACTTTATCATGAAACAACTAAAGAAGAAGAAGTTGAAGAAGAAAGAAATTGAAAAGATCGGTAATGGATATTACCTCTTCTTTGGAACGCCTCTTTGAATCCTCCACTTAAGGAACTAAGATTGGTCTTTTGAGAAGACCAGGACCTCTAGGATTATTCTAGGGAAGTGGAGAGGAGAAAAGGGCAGGGGTTGGCCGAGCTTGAGTGCTCAAATTGGTGTGAGGAGGAGGGGGAGGAGGTGCCCTTTTATAAGGGAGGAGAGGGGCACCTTAGGAATATCTCAAAATATTATTTTATAATAAAGTCAAAATCGGTTTATAATGGTTCCAAAGGGTATTATTTCGAAGCTAAAGTGGGGATGGGTCGAAATCCTATCAACCAATAGGATTTAGACAAGTTTAGGGTATTATTTTAACCTTATCAATTAGATTTAACTCTAAGTTAATTAATTTAACTTTTACCGTGTCTTTTTGTTTTCTTTCACTATATGGTTAATACACTTACTATAACATGCCAAACGAACCCCAAATTGTTTATTATTAATATATATATTCTTATCTAAGTCATTTGGCCGAACCTTAGATTTTTAGGAATAAAATAACAATTAATAATATAATATTTGATTTAAAAACTATTTTGTGTCAATTTTGACACTATTTGATATATGATTTTTGTGAAAGTCATAACAGAATTATATGTTCGAACCAAGTGGATTAAATCAACAATAATATAGCATAGTAACCTATAAAATTAGTGGAATTCATAAAAAGTCTTAAATTACATTTATTTTGGTATTTATATTATTAATTTTGTCAATATTTCATTAATAAGATAATTACTGCATCATCTTTGTGTCAAAATAAATTAGATTATTTGATGTCTAAAAATTACAAATAAAATATCATCATGTAGGAAATCTTTTTATCTTTCTAATGAATATTTACAATCGAATTTTTCTTATGTATAACCGCATTTTAAAAATGATTTACTTATTAAACTTTGATTTTAACTATTTTAACCCTTCTTTAAATAAATTAATAATAAATGTCCTAATCTAATCCAAGTGGGCCTAAATGGTCATATATTATTCCTAAGTTTGTTTTTGGTCGAATTACACTTGTCCAATAGAATTAGGACATGTGTTAGGGTAATATGGATATCATATTTACCCTTAGTTACCCTATTTACTATTAACCGCGGTAAAAATAGTAAAAAGTTACTATTCACCAAAAAATTATTTTTATCTCATTGAACCACATTTTACTTACTGACATCAACCGTGTCTGTCGGATTTCTGAAATTTCATTCACAGAAGCGGTAAAATTAAGTTTTATGCAAAATTCAGTTTTTAACCTACCACTTAGTGGTTTCACTATTCATCAAAAATTGAAAGTTTTCAGAAAAATACCAAAATTTTACCCTAGGCTAATTTCGATATTCTGAGTCCAAAAATGAAGTCCATTTTGAAAAATAAAATTTATAAATTTTCAAAAAGTGGTTATTACTATTCATAACGGCTAGTTTTAATAGCATGTTTTTGTTTAGTGAAACTCGGTATTGCGTACGACGCAAGCTATCGAGGAAGGTCGCGATTGCGTGTAAAGCCAGCCAAGCAAGTGTTGTGTAGAAAAATATTCCTTTGATGATTTATATAACATAAAAGTCTCGGGTGTTACAATGTCTAATATGCATCCATAATAACCCAACAAAATTGGGATTGAGCTGTAGACACCCAATGCCTGCCCACATATGCACGATGTTGGAGAAAAGTGATGAAATGAATAAAAAATAAGGGAATATTTGTTCTAATGTACCTATACACACATCATAACATATCTATATTAAAGTGCATAAGAATAATAATAAATGTTGCAATGTATTTATATTAAACCGTACTTGATAACATAGATGGTATAAAATATTTCAAAATCATAATATGATACACACAAGTAGAAAAATACACACCCAACTAGAAAGATGACCTATCCCAAAAAATTAAAATTAATGTAATAAGATATTCCAGATTTGGGTCACCATGACTTGACAAACATATTTACAATAAATAATAAGGTATTCTTATACAACTATATAATAACTTCAGACTTATTTTTTAACTACATAATACATGAAACCTGTTGAGAAATTCCATGTAAGGGTTAGCATATACATTCATAGACGGATTCCCCAAAAGGTAAATATAGGTTAGTAAGAGACACAATAGGAAATATATAGATCAATCTATAGTTATAGAGAAATATTATTAAACAAAATGGATCCATGTATATATTCTCATCAAAAGAAACCTAAATTAGAGAGAAAGTTGGACTTTATTTAATAATAAATTTTAAGAAATAGTTCCATTAGTTTGAATAGGTCCATAAACATTTATTACTATCTCACACATATGTCTTATTAAACAGACATGTTTATCCACACAATTCTACTATTGCACACAGTTGAGGGGATAAAATATATAAGAAGATGACTCATTTCTGGTTACAATAGGAGGGTTCCACTCAATACATAGAGAACACATTCCATGCCCATCTAGAGGGTTTCACTCTATTGGTTAAGGAAAGTAATATGATATAAAAAAGATGGTGCCAATTTGAAAAATTATAAAGGATCCATACCCTTCCTTGTGTGAGGTTTACACACTGATAGTATAAATAGGAAAAAACCATCCCATAAGGAGGATTCCACTCTAGTGGTCAAGGACCCATGACATGTTACCGTAGGAGTGACAAACTATTATATAAGGTAGATGAATGTTTCTCTATCACGTATAAGGGTTCTAGTATAATGGATGATGAATCATGCCCTAACTCGATAGTATGTTTCCACTATGATATCTAAGGACCCATTACATTACAATTATGGAGGGTGACACTTGGTTGATTGGTTGAGGACCCATGGAATTCACAAGAATGAGGGTTCCATTATAATTGTCAATAAAGGTCCCAATCCCACCATATTAGGAGGGTGACACTATGATCACTATGATGATCCAACCTGATCAAAGTCATCATCATGAATATACTAATGATGTCTCATTCTCATATCATCTCACATCGTATCTCAAAATGTTGTACTATGTTTACCATCATGTTCTACATGGGAAAAAATATTTATATCTTACATACCCCCCAAAATCTAAGTCAGATAAATTGATATAAGAGAGATACAAGTTTTTTAAAAACTAGATTAGGGGTACATATCAAATAAGTGGACCCACAAAACATGTGTTCCCACTCTACAACCAAGATGTGTCCTTGTATGTACACATATCACAACCCATGTTTCCCTATATAGATATTAAGGGAACCACACTAAATAAATCATCCACATGTTGTCCTTCTCATGTTCCTAGCCTTGTATATATAAACATACCTATTCTCGTCTACTCTTTTAATTGGAATGACCTCATACAAATTTTCCTTTCATTATGCTTCTACCAAATAGAATGTTTCCATAAGGAGGGTCATATGTAATGTGGGCCAGCCACATGTTGTGTGATCCATAACATTTCCAAAAACCTAGCGTCAATGAAATAGTGGTACTACATTGAATGAACTTTTCCATGTACATTTAGTGTTTTTCTATTTTCACTGAATGATTGATCCACTCCATGAAATACTATATTGTGAATTATTATTTGAATATCTCATCTTCATTTAAAAAAATTGTAGGTAACTACTACAACCATAATTTTAGGTGTCTTTTATATGGAATGAGGACTCATTTCATTGCTCCACATTATACAAATCTCATTCACCTTCAAAAACTATGGATGTCAAATTTTTCCTTGATTGATTCCAAATAAATGGTGTAATCACATGTATCCCAAAATTCACAATAATACATGCCTAATTCCACAAACCATTCATTCTAAGAAAATCATCCAGGAATATGGAGGCCAAATCAAGTGTGATCCTTCTTGTAAATGACAATGCATGAACCCATGATACATAAAATAATCATGAAATTAACGAAGGGGGACAAGAACAATAAACAAATGTAAAATAGTCATTGGGCAATATTTCTTATCTAGTAAATTGAATTGGGGGTTTCTAGGATATGAACCATGTGGAAATTTTGATTAATCAAATAAATGAATTGAATATGATAAATGGGTTTATAAAAAGGCACTTAATTGATGAAATTCAGAATAATAAGAATTATAATGATCCATAACATAATAATATTTGAATAAATCCACATATGAGAAGTCCTGGAGAGATTCAAATATATTTTTTATTGATGAATTCAATCACCAATTAAAGACATACGTTGTGGGGTTTTATGCATCTCGATTCCCATTGATCTATAGGGTCATTATAATCTAAACTCAATTATCTAGTTAGAGGTAGAATAAATCATATCTCAATAACCAAAATAGTGTGCAGATACCCCTAGTTATATTTAATTATAGTGTAGTCATTGTGTTTATGTGTATGTAATTTAAAAAATTATATATATTTAGTTATATATTTTAATAAAAAGTATCCTTCATAGGTCATCATATCTTCCCCCTCTGAACAAATTTAGATCATCGCTAGGGTAATTCTTTCATTAAATATTCACCCATGGCGTCTTATTTTTAATCAAAGAAACTATTTTGTAGATAAAAAAATTAAACAAGAAACCATGTTAATGTAATATTAAATGTCTTTAATATTTTTATAAAATTACTTTTGAGCACACCATGCCTCATACACATATATAATTTTAACACATGGGCTTGAAACTGTATCTACATATATTTTAAAAAATTATATGAAATAAAATATTGTACAAAATCATTATGTAAGGGTATGTTTATTGTGATAAATATTTATGAATATGTTGTTATAATATTTAGAAAATTACAATGTATTTCATGTTATATCTAAAGGAATATTGAGGTGATGAGAAATCCTTAGAGTAATCAATTATCAATTCAAAATGGTAGAACTAAGATGTACAAAGACCTCTGTGAGAATTTCTAGTGGGATGGTATTACAACAGATTTTACATGAATTACATGAACTTTTTGACTTTTCAAGATTATAAAACATATTGATAATTATATATTAAACTTCCACAAAAATTACTAGTTATATAGTAGAAATGTGAAAAAATATCCATACTTTCTTTGGTAGGATATCAAGTGATGTCATGATCTAAAAATTCAATTTGGGTTATTTTTTCATCAATTAATGAACATTTTCATATAATTGGAGATATAATTTATTTTAATCAACTTTCTAGACTATATATAAAAGATATTTTTTTTGAAGATGGATTTCCTCTTCCAATTGTTACAGTCTGTGATACTAGGTTCCCATTTTTTTAAATGACTTCAAAAGTCATTGGGTACAAAATTAAATATCAATATGGATTTTCATCCCAAATATAATAATATTCATGATTAGATGATGTAGATCATAGATTATATCTCTTATTTAATTGATTAAAATTGGTGTTGGGTTATCATCAATAATCGATTGTGTTTTCATATAATAAAAATTTTCACCAGAGTATACTGATGGAACCATTTGATTGATAATTTGGATAGATGTGTTAAACATCATATTTTTTAGATAAATTAAGATAATGGTACATTATTGAAAAATATTATAAAAAGTAAAAGATTTTGCTTTTTTAGATTATATATAAATATTTGTGGATGGATCAGATCATGAAAAAAAGTTATGCTAATAACCTGTGGAATGATTTTTCTTCTGACGCATGTGATCTAGTTTTTTTTAAATTACCACTTTGGAAAAGTGTTATATATTGTTTGAAAACATTGAAAAATAAGTACATGCTTCATTAATCTATATTATTTCCCATATTAAATTGGATCGTTTTCATATTGGCTAAACAATCATCCATGTATATCATAGTTCTACATCTTATTTCAGGGTTTGTGGTTATGGAAGTATATACCAATTTAATATCATGAAGATTTCATGAAGTTTTTTTCTTGGGAAAAAATAATTCATATAAAGAATATATTATTCAAAATCGAAACCATTTAGATAAGGTATTTTCAAATATGGTACTTGTTCATGTTATGATTTTTTGTGAAATCATATGGTTTAAGCGAAAACACGAGAATCATAAAATTCTATTAAGGAACGATATTTTAACTTATTTTAGGAGTAAATAGAACAGTACGAAAGAAGGTTTAAAAATAAGGACTGTGTTTAATAACACGGGTACAAAATTAATTAATCATATCAATTTTTATTATTATGAATTATATACATATATTCATTTATAATATTATTTTATGTTTTTAAATAATGAAATATAATTGTATTAATTAAACTATTTTATAATAATGTTTAATACAAAATTTTATTTAGTAATTTATAGAATATCAATTTGAAAATTTTATTTTTTATATTTGAAACCAAAAAATCAAAATATTCTTATAGTTATTTTCATTGGATTTTTCATAAAATATTTACATTTTTTTTTGAATTTTTCAAAATACTGGTTTTTAATAAATATGCCATTTATTTTCAATAAATTGTGTGATTTTAAAGTATCTTTATTTATTTATTATTATTTTCAGTAACATAAATATTATTTAGTTATATTAATTCAAATTAATATCATTTAAATCATCATTATATTGGATATATATATATATATATATATATATATTGAGCTGAAAAATGAAATTTCTTAAAACGAAATTTTGTAGTGAATAATATTTCACTAAATTAATAATCAAAACAATTACAAAGTAATAATTATTCACATAAAATTTAGATATTATATATAATTTAATATTAATATAAAATCATAATATAATTATTAGTATTCATTGAAAAAATATAAAATCAGCTTATTCATGAAAAATAAAATTATTCAAAATCCACTCCATCATGTTGTCAACAAGTTTAATTATATATTTAGTCCATAAACATTATTTATTTTTATTTTGGAAAATAGATTCCATAATTTTAGTTATAATTTTAATTATAATAGAATTAGGTTAACATTATTTTTGGAAATAATTAATATTTGTAACGTCAAATTTACGTTACTACAATAAATTTTAAAATTGTTTTACTAGTTATTAATGTAATATTACAGCAGTTAAAATGATCTATGATCATTTCTAAAATCTATTTTTTGAAAATATTTTTACCATATCATGTCAAAGAATATATAATTTTACATTTTGGATTCTTTTCTAATGTAAATCATTTGGGTACACATTTTTCTTTTAAAAGATACAAGTGTTCCACTCACTACAATTATAAAAGGCCAATCCCTCTCTTTTCATATTCAAATAGTTAAATAATTATTTAGCATCCAATAAATGACCAAATTATTTTCATATTTTTCTCCCTAGGTCCTAGTTCCCCATTTATGGTCATTAATTCTCATATGAAGTATTTTGGTGCTAACCGAAGAAGGTTGTATGAATAAGATGTATAGTGCTCAACTGATAATTATTATTTATTTTTCCACCACTTTGAAATATTATTCAATTATTAAAATTTAAAACCATATATATATAATATTTACACTTACATTATTATTTAAATTTCGGAAAATAAATTTATTTCCTCTCCCATCAAATAGGAAACAAAACTGTTGTTCATGTGTAGAGAAGATACAACCCTATGAACTGATGGGATTAATTTCTCATCATCATCTGTCATGGATTTTAATAAATATAATTTTTAAATATATATATACTTGTGTGTGTGTGTCTATGTGTGTTTTTGTGTGTCTCTTGGTAAATTTTTTAACATAATTAATCATTTGTAATTATAATGTCAAATATACCTTCATCAATTCTATTCTATGTGGGTTGTGACAAAGTCATTCTTGCGTATGGAGGACTACAACCTCACAAAGTGTTGAGATAAATTTTTCAATGAATATTTACATAGAATGTAACAAGGATAAATTTTACATATATTTATGATATATATGAAATGTGATATTGATAACCCATTTATCAATGTACAAATCTAAAATATCATTTTCATTGTTACCTTTCCTCCAACCAAAAGATGATAAAAGCATTCATGCGTACATGTGGACAACAACCTTTATGACTTGTTGTGACTCTATTTTCATCTCCATGTAAAATGGAAGATATAAATAAATATAATTAAAGAAATCATATTTTATTTATGATAATATTATCATTATGAATATATATAATATTTATTACCACCATTCCAAAATCACTGTTTAACATTGGAAATGTTATTTATGCATACATATGTCATATAATCTATATTATCATAACATATTTGTTTTCATTACCCTAATTCATGAATGGTTTTATAAGTATTATTTATATATATACATTACAATTGTATCATTTTTTTATTCTGTATGTGATGGAATAATGACCCCTTTGACTATATCCAACCTATTGATGTAGTTTTTATTTATAAGCCAAATATTGTTAAGAAATGTGATATAAACATTTTTTATAATGCAATCATATATAAATGGTAATTATTTAAATAAAAAGAATAATAAACTCTAAAAATGTTCTAGGTCGGGTAAATCATTAATAAGTGGTAATTATTCTAGAATATATAGGACATATTTGATGACTCAGAATCAACGAAAGGGACTCATTTATAGGAAACCAAATTTTCAATTTTATAATATTTATTATTTAAATAAATTTCTCTTATTTTTATATTATTAAAATGTTTTTATGGATTTTTATAAGAGATCACATCCTGTATGAGTTTTATTTTTTTCAATTATTATCATTTGATGATAATGGTTTCTAAACTAATTGTGGATTACAATGATTTTAATAGGATTATTATATTCTATAAATAGCAGAGAATGGATGTTGTCCTCAAGTATTGATATTCAAATAAATACCAATAGAGTAATTTTAGTTCCATGGTGCTTCCATGATAAAATTTAATAGTTCATTAGATAATATTGGATAATATGGTTTAATAATTTTTCATATAAATTATGAGGATTAATAAACTGCTTCAAATTTCAAATACTCATATCAATTGTGGAAAATTGTTTACAATAATGTTTAAAAAGTAATTGTTGTTGAAGAAGGACATTAAAATTATTAATCTATAATGGAAGAAAGATTAGTTGAATGAGATTATGTTAAGAGATATTGAGAATGTCTTGGAGAATTATAAACTATAGTATTATGTATAGTGGTTGATGTATTTTATATTTAATCTCATTATATATTTTTTTTAATAAATTAAGTAGGGTTTGTTTAAAGAAAATTAACTAGATTAAAAAGAAATCTAGAAAAACAATGACCATGCAATATGTGGGAACAAAGGGTCAACCACGAGATAATATGTATTCATAGCCAATAATAGTGGAGAAAGAGGGGAATATAAACCAAATTTTTCATTTTGGTCGATGAGTCAGGAATGTGGCATGCACAGCCAAGGCAGTAAATGCATTGGGCTAATAGAACACAAGAGATGTGATGCCACCATTTGGGGGAGAAAATGTAGGTGAGGGTATTTATAGACACTTCATGAAGGTATTTTTTAATCAACTACTCCCAGTTGAGATATTTTGTTATGGGGATTAATTTTCATGCATATTATTAACCCTATTAAATGACAGAAAAAAATCAAATTCCCGATTATACTAATCCACATTGTCTGATCTCCTATTGAGTTTGTCGGAAAAATGATATTCACATTTTTAATCCAACAAAAATTACATTCTACAGAATATATTGATGATACATTGATTCTCCAGTGAAGATGTACAATACACCAAAAGTCAAACATAATTCCACCATGTCAAATATGTGGTTAATATAATGGTAAAAACGTGATCGATCAAATCATGAATCTTTGTTTTCTTCAATCATGTAAAGATTACAATGAATTCGCTACATAAGAAATTTTAACATAGTTATAGAGTAAATTTTATCTCAATGTATTAGGAATATGTTATTTATATATTTATAATCATATACATGTGATTTATCAACAATAGGAGAATCTGGTAGATCACAGAAGTCAAATCCCATAATATTCAACTTGATTTTAACTTGTGTATTGAATAATTAAAATATGATATCATTGGCCATATTGGATAATTATTTAAAAAAATGATAACAATAATTTAATTATGTGATTGAATTATTCATAGTTGTGTTCTTATCCTAGAAATGTAGAGGGACTGAGGAGAGTTTTTTGAATCCTTTGTAATTCATGGGAGCTCTCACAAAATAGATATTCTATGGTACTATGTGTTATGAGAACTGTAATGGTCCCATGATCAATCAATTCATCATAGATAATAAGGGTTACATTAGCTTTCAATAAGTGAAAAGTAATTTTGAATGTGCATTGTGAGCATGAGAGTACCATGAAGAAAAAGGGACAATTAAAACACATCTCCTTGGATTTCACTACGAAATTAGATCTACAAAAACATCTTAGTTTTCAAATGATCTTGATAAATTAATGAGACATGGATAAATTTTTTCTCCCACGGTGTATAAAAAATATTTGGTTTCACATTGTTTTAATGGGATCTTGTGAACAAGCAGGTTTGCGCATCATCTTTGTTGCATGGAGGAGAATAACACAATACACTACTTTTGATAAGGTGTTTTCTATGTGAAATAAAAATAAATAATGAAGTAATGGGTTAGTGTAATTATTAGTGAAGAACATGTACTTATCTTAATCTGACCGGGTTGATATTTGTCAGAGGTTCATTATAGTGTAATTATTTATTCATAAATATAAAATTTAACAGAAAATAATCAATACAAGCAATTGTTCATATTGGGTATCAAATAATGACAGTTGGACATTATTTTACAATTTTTTATAATTGTGTGTCCAAAAAGAATAGAGTTTTGACAACTAAATTTGGATTATTATTTAGAGAAGAATTATTATTCAGATTCTATTTTGAGATGATATTTACTGAATTAAAATTCATTGAAGAATTTTGTGATACTATCATGATTTTATGATAGTATTTAGTGCAGTTTGTTGTGCATTGCAGAAGAAAGTGATCAAGACAATGACATTCACTATAACACATAATTTCGTGTGAATGATCATGAGAAAACAAAGAGTGACTTCACAATTAATATTCACATAATCATTTTTTGGTCAGTATGAATTCATTTTTTATCATTCAACAAACATCTTATTATTTTAACTAACATTAGGCGATGATTGTAAAATATTTAGTTTTCTAGTGTGATGATGATAAAAGAGTTTTTTTCATGAATTTGTTAATCTAACATATTGAATATGAACATTGTGGATGAAAAATGAATCATAGAAACATCCAAAATGTCTTAACAATTTGATGGATTTCATGGTGTTACAATCCTTTATCAATAATGATCTAATTATATTCAGTGGTATTATGATGATTCAACAAAGTGTTGTAACTCAATAATTATCAAATTCACTCTAATGAATTTGAATTGAATGGTTATTGCCTACCTTATATAACCACCTTCAAAGGATTGTGTTCCTGTAATTGTGTGGTCCAGATAATTTCCTGATAATGCTATGGGAGAACAAATCTTACTGAGTAGTGAAATATGTGAAAATATATATTGTTTAATTACTACATTTATATTCATACATGTGATCAGGAAATAGAATAATAGAATTAGTATCCTAATAGGTCAAATAGGTTCAGGGATAAAAATATATAACTATTTTAAAATTCCAAAATAGTAATTCACCCCTCTAAATGTTAGGTATCTCCCAACATGTCTATTTCATGAGGTATATATCCATGTTTACATATTATTGATTATCTATGATAATGTTATAATCTTTTTAAGATTTGATTTGATTTATTGTGTCAACAATAATGTGATGTTTCGGTGTATATTATGTTATATCTAGAGGAATTACATACCAACCAATACAATTGTGAAAAAGAAAAAAGGAATATAATATACAGATGAAGGATTCCATATCATCTAAATAAGTGGATGTATATGTTTCTCCATACAATTGATATAATGATGACATATAATTATTTTAAAGGGATGAGAATTTGGATCATGTTTCCACTAATAATATAGATAACTACCCTACCTATAGTGGTCCAGAGGTATGTGTAAATACATTCTAACTGATGCATTATGATGAAATTTATATCACCTATTGTCATGATGATTATCATATTACATCTCAATAATTATTAACTAATAGGTTAGGAGATATTTTACATGGAATTTCAAATTAATGGGAATCCCTTGTTTGTAGAGTCTTTTACTGTATAGAGTAATAGGTCATCCATCTAGAAGGAGAATCCAATGATTTGGGGAAAATAATATAATAAAAAATTATAGAATATTCATATCTCATTGATTGGGTTGGAACATTTGAAACAACAATGAGCGAACATGATATAATTAAAAAAAATGGATCTTATAAGTTTGCTATGAAGTGAGAGTCATGAATTCTCTTAATGTAAAGATCCATACACATGAATAATAATATAAGAGAACATTGAGGTCAAAGATTCATAATTTTATGTAATATAAAAGAAGATCAAGGAAGATGAATATGTTCTTCAGAACAATTCTTTGTTATAGGATGAGTAAGAATAAATAATAATGAATGTCTGTGAAGAGAAGATAATAATTATTGAAGATTGAATAACCATACTCAATATGAAATGTCTATATTTTTATGGTTAGTTGTTCAATCATAGGAATACATATATTAGGACTCTACAAAATAAAGAAACAGTTGTTTCATGTACTCAATTCACTCTTGAGGATTATACCATCACGATACCTTCAAAATATTACATGAAGATCATGATACAATTCAACGATCTATCATAAGAAATAGTGAAGAAAAATATTCAATACATACCATATTATAATAATTTTTCTATATATTTTTCATAAATAGTTCTGGTTAGAAGGAAAATTTAATCCAAGATTAGATGAGTAATGGTGTTAAGAAACCTACAACCATTTCAATGTTTGATATGAAAAAATATTATAGATGCAAGTTCCCAAAAAATGAGAATGACGAGTCATTAGATTGACCCAAAAACATATTCATTAGATATAATGAAATAAATATATTGTGGGTAAATGTTGCTTCTTAAATATATTTGGACATTTCACAGAAATTTTTCATTACAATTATTTAAATACAAATTAATAAATAAGTCCCATGTAATGGGTGATCTATCCATATAAGAAGAATAAAAATCGACATGCCATGAAAAATATGTATTATAAAAATAGAATTGGAATTTATGACAAAAACTATGATATATGAAATGGGAGTAGATAGATGGAACTCGAGTCACCAGACTCTCTCCCGTTCTCCTTCGGCTTCACCTAGTGTTTTCTACTAAATAACTAAGCTTTGGGGTGGTGGCGCGTTCGAACACTACTCATCATCTCCATATTCTCCCTCCTTTTGTCTCCTATGTGTCGTCTCTCTCGAGGGATGTCACTGTTGAAACCCACAGCCTGTTCTCCCCTCTATGACCTTGCTTTCCAATGTTCCTTCTAGGTCAGATCTATTGTCGCGGCTTTACAATGGTTTTGGGTTTGTTGGTTCAGCGGTCAAAGGATTCTTCAGGCGCTCCCGTGTTGTCCACCCATGATTTCATTCGCAGTTGTCCCGTTTCCAGTTGGCCATATCACTGCCCAAACCTCATGCCCCTTGCTCCATTCCACGTCGGTCTCTAAGTGGTGGCTCTTTGATGGTTTTTGGAGGTGTTATATGACAACTGAGTAACATGTGTGGCCTCCCTCTTCGGTTCTTCTTCTTTTTCTTCATTTGGATTTCTGCTTGTTCTCATCTTCTGTGGTGTCCATCGGTGTCCACGTCTACTCAAAGCATTACCCTGACCTCTAATCCCTTTGTTATCTCCTGGTCGGATCTCGAATGGTGGGTTCAAAGGGGTTTGGGGATATGGGTTTTGGTGGACGATGGGGATCGATTATCAGATGGTGTCACATTGGTTCTTCTTCTAACTGAGGGTGAATTTTAGTAATTTTGGATGGTGATGATGCTGTTCATTAGTGGTTTCTTTGTTAATAATAGGGTTGTTTATGTTTTATGTATAGGTGTTCATCTTGTTTGGAGGAGATCATGTATGGTGGTTCATCGTCTGTTTTTAGGTTTGGATGGTGGTATTGATGTCCTGGGAGGTCTGGATTTGGTGATGACATGATGTGGTTTGGTGTGGCAGATGGTGTTTTGGTGGTTTGATTCGCCGATGGGACTCTTTCTGTGTGGTGGAGATGGGGAGGCGAAATGATAGGATGTTCGACATGTTTAGTGTGTGACTAAAGGCGGGTGAATTACTCGTGATTCATAGGAACCGAAATGGGTGATGATGCCTTATGAAAGTTGTATTTTGATTTTGAATTATGTGGATTCTCGCACTGCCTAAATGTAAGGATTCCCACATATCCTTAATGCGTCTTCTTAAAAATGTGGGAAAACCGATTTGAAGGAATTATAGTTGACACAATTCTAGTACATGATATTCTCAAAATTCAGCCAATGATGAGAATAAAACAAGGCAACAACAGCTGGATAAGAATGAAATAAATACATTGGAAACAAATTAGAATAATTATATAAAACTAAATTCTCTCAATATGATCTCTTGAAATAAAGTTGATAGGACATAGGATTCTAAATCTGAAAATTTAATGAAATGATAACTATCCCAAATTACAAATTATTATGTGGATGAAACATAGATGTATCCATGTGGAATAACCAAACATGATTCAACATTTTATAATGGCATTTTATTTTATTTCCTAGAAATTCCTTGTAATTGTTGTTAAATTATATGGGATTATTTCAAGACCAGAAAATCAGATGACACCAGATTTCAAGGCCTGAAGACCCAGAAATAGATTTTTTTTATCTTTTTTGTGATCAATTAAATAAACATGTGATATGGTTTTTCTATCATTTAAACCAATGATCGAATAAAAAATCTGAGGGAGCCGTTGAAATCTGAAAAACAAGATTCTCTTAGAAAGGACCTGACATCGACCATAGAGGGTTGACTGAAAAGGATATATTTCAGAAATCACTGATGAAAAAATTAACATAAAAAGTTATTTTATTTGTTTCACTTCATCATTGAGTGGTGGAATGTCAGCCCCTCGGCCACAAGGTAATAATGAGTCACATTAAAAGAACCAAAATAACATGGTTCTAAAATGTATAGTGCAAAGATTCATTAATCAAATCATAACAGATAACTTGTCTCACTAATGATACAACATAACAACATGACAACATACCATAATAGAAACATTTTGAAGCATTTCTATTTTAATGAGATATCGGGTTAGATAATTAGATCTATAATTTCTATAACATAATGTGAGGAAATTTTATCTATTGATTAATGTTGGAAAACTTATAGAGACAAAGACACACCTCTACGAATGGGTCTGATGAAGAACAACAATATTATCCTCTTATAATTCGGAGGATCATAAGAAATGTGGACAGTTGATCAAGAAAAGAGAATGAATATGTAAAACAACTCTATTCCTCAACCAATGATTCTATCTATGGTTGGGGTTACTTTTTTGTAAATTTACTTCTCGTTCTTCATTCTAAAACTAAAAAATGAATCAACTCAAAAAAAGCTTGTTCTACATATTGTGTGTTTTGGAGGAGGAATTTTATTATCGTGGTTTTTTATTTTGAATAAATTTGATAAAATCAAAATAAGACCCCCTTTTTTTAAAGAAACTCTAATGCTGGGGGAGTGGGCAGACATGAAAAAGGCCCAATCCCCTCTGCCTTTTCCGTTATATTGGCTTATATTTGGACACCACATTAGATTTACAAAAAGGAATTTTTTGGCTGTAGTATAGAAGATGGCACCCCATGGAGGCCAGAGGCACAAACGGTCTGATGAACAAAACATTGGAGCAGACCATGGTGGTCCGTGGAACATCTTAACGACATGTCAGTGCTAGCAGTGATGGTCGTGGTCAAGTGGAGGTGTTCCACAATGACACAAACAAGTAGGCCCTGATCGACCTAAGCCCAGGCGGTGTGGTAGGAGTTGCCAGTAGCGGTCCAATGTCTAGAGAACATGGATGTAGCCACCCAACCGCGTAAGTGGAGGGGACTGCGGCTGGGGCCGCAGCTTCGCGCTAGCATATGGTCTAGTGGGAACCACATGAGTGAAAATGGGGAGGTTGAAATATCCTTTGGTGCCGTACATGAAGTATATTCCACCTGGCATCTTGGTTGGATACTTACGACTCGCCACGCCTGCCGGGCTCGGGGTGAAAACGGGGCCGCTGAGCTGCCTGGGATTGAGTAAGCCAGCCTAATGTTATAAGCCGAGCCGGTGGGATATAGCCATCCTACTGGGAGGCCCTCACTATGAAAGAATACTGTCATGATATTGTATGTTTGGATGGATAAATATGGATTGCTGGGAAACCTGACAGACTGGACCCACGACCAGACCAGGCTGGGTCCAATAAGGCCCAACGGGACTGGTCCAATGGAATAGCTAGACTATGCCAGCCTTGAATAGATCTTGTTCTGGTCAGTTCATTCGAACCATAACAGGTCATGCGTAGCCCCTGGGCGGTGTCTGTCGGGGTTTTCAGACAGGGTAAGACCAGGCCAAGATGAACTCGTTAACTATTCACTAAATCATCAATATCTTTTAGACTGGGTGTCATTTTGACGATATATTTGAGGAATGGGAACTTCCAGATGAGGTATCGATTTTTTCCATACTCCAATGAGGATTTAAAGGAATTAAAAATACAAAAAATGGTTAGAGGTGTGGATTATCTCTAAATCAAGCATTCTATGTGCAAGCAACGCCTGCACAAGTTGTGTCAGGTGCAGGTTAATTATTCTTTAATGGGGTAATTGGTGGCCTAGGACTCGGTGGTGCACAGTGAGATCAGACATGTGAGGAATATGTCTATGACAATTTAAAGTTAATCTATATGTACCTATTGGGGGGGTTCAGTAGACAACTTTCAGAGATCTTTTATACTTTCTTATTTTCAGTTTGTCTTTTTTTTTTGGGATTACAAATTTTACCTTTAGTTAGTGGTTGTTTAGTTTCATTGATGTTAACCTTTCATTTTTTTGGGATGTGATTGTGTGTGTGTGCATACATGAACTAAAGAAAATTCCTCCCACTTGTAGGTTGATTTCATCAGTGGTAGTCTGAATCCCCTGGATATTGGGGGGCAGGCTTGGGGGTGTCATGACATGGGCCCCGGGGGACGGGTCAAGACAATGGAGTATTAGATCTAGTAGATTCTTCCTCTATGATTGGTTTTCTGTTGTTTTTTGGAAATAATGTTAAATGTTCCATGTTTTAATTCCATATTTATGAGCCTAGTGTCGCTTTGGAGACTTAGGTATCCATACACCAGGACCATGAATTCTTCTTTCAAGCTCTATACATAAAAAAATGGTCGCTTGCATCATATATAAATTGAGTTTTATATATTGTTCTATAATAATTAGAGTCATATCACTCGATATAACCAACTAAATATGGTAATCTTGTTCTATTTATGGATTAATCCATGCATATATCAATCTTGACATCCAATATGTGATCGTGAGAACATCATACCTATAAATGAGGCATCAGTTCATGTATCTGTTTTAGAGATGGAATCACTGGGTGGTGCACAAATGTTACCACCACCCATTGATCAGTAGTTATTGAAAATTATACTGGTGGAGGAAACACATAGTATCCATGACAGGAACATGTTTCAGATATAGTGACCTATCTAATTTAGGTGAGAGACATATCCTTAGTTTGTTGAGGAATAACTGGAGGCGTTGATGCTGGTCTTCCGCTTTGTAAGGACACCACAGGACATGATGGAAATCCTAGCTTCGATCCATCTCTGGGGCTCTAAAAGGAGATGGTTTACCGTGATGATCCATACCTTCTTGACAGTGACCCCAATACACATGAACCTTGGTGTGAGCCTACTAGGGTAGTGTGGTTCAAAAGATGAGCATGGTGTGCTACTCATATGGTGGTAGAGAATCTGGGCTCATGACTGTCGACCATCCACGATGAATATTAGAGGAAGATCTAGAAATGGTTGAGGCACATACATTGGTTAGATAGTGGGGTCTATAGTGAAGCAGATGTGGAAAAGGAGAAGGTTGAGTAGTAGGCAGTGGGAAATAGTTTGATGTACTATCACCACCACCCATAGGTGGTCCACCATAGCATAAGGGATCAGGTGGATAAGTGAGAGTTCAGCTTCAGGCAGTGCCTGCCTATGACCATAATTCTTCTAAGATGATTATAGGTATGATCTGCATCTTCATCACCATATATTTAGTTCATATAGGAATTGGTGTTAGTCACTATTTCCTTGTTATAGAACTCATTCGAGGCTCGGTGATTCTAGTTGAGTTTTTGGCTCAATCATTACTGTTATAGAGACACACAAGATGGGATTTAATGATCACACACTTGTGTTTTAATTATGAGTTTACACTTACAGTCATGGGATGTGGCTGGGATCTCCTAATACACGAATCAAGGCAGTATGATGTCATCTTGGCTATGGACTAGTCATATAAAATTTATGCTCATACTGACTGCCTCAAGCATAGTGTGTAGTGTGTCTTCAAGGATGAAACCACATTTTCATTAACTAGTAATAATCGAACTCCTGAAACAAATGAAAAACATTCATAGAGGAGGGTGCATTCGATTACTCATCAGTTTTCTATCCTCACCTTTGTTGCAGAAGACAAGAGGAGTCCTCACTATCCTATAGCAGTGGACATGTATGAAGAAATATTTCATGGGGATGACCAGGGAAACCTCTTAGTTGGATGGTACACATATGCATCGATCGGTACCTCAGGATGGCAGCGATATCTACACCTGAAAATCATATGGATCCCGTGTAGAATCATGAGTAGAGGGAACAACATGAGGACTTGTGGGATAAAGGCTTCATGAGTCCATCGTTTCACCATCAGTAGGCCCAGTTTTGTTTTCCAAGACGTTTGAAAGAATATTGAGGCCATGCGTGGACATATGGAATAGAACAAGGTGACTTTGAAGAAAATGTATCCACTTATGAGGATTTAAAACCTCTTTCTTCAACTAAATAGAGTGATTTTGTTTTAAAATATATAATTTAGATCAGGATATCACCATCATCAGGTATGGGATGTGGATTTACCGAAGAATACATGTAGTTGTTGGTATGGCCACTATGATTTCATGGTGACTCCCTTTTGTGTGACCAATTCCACTAAAGGGTTTATGGGACTCATGAACTAGATCTTCTAGCCTTACCTGCATTATTTCATGGAGGTCTCCATTGACGACATATTGGGGAATTGAACGTCTGAAGAGGATCATGCTACATACCTATAGATAAACCACGATACACTCTTAGTGCACTAGATTTATGGAATGCTCTCAATGTGAATGTTATAGATTCGAGAGATCCACATTATAGGACCAATCATCTATGAGGCTGGAGTTTTTGAGGATCTAGCAATGATAGAAGAATTTCATGATTGGGATCCACTCAATATAATTACTATGGTTCAATGTTTATTGGGGATATCTAGATACTGCCAAAGGATCGCGCCCAACGTTTCTAGTGTATCAACAACATTATTGGCTTTGACAATGAAGTTACATCCCTTCATGTGTAGGGAGAAGTTCCAGAAGAGTTTTCAAGATGTGAGGAAGTGACTCACGTGTTCCTCCATCGTGAGAGTACCTGTGGGGGGAATTGGGTATTTATATTTTTTGATGCATCAGGGACTGGAATGTATTGTCTCTAGATGCAGGAGGAAACACTAATAGACTATATTTAACTGATATTGAGGAAAAATCATAATAACTATGCAACCCATGACTTGTAGTTTTCTGTAGTGGTCATTGCATTGTTGATGTGGCGACCATACTTGATGGGTGAATAGATTAACATCTACTCCATCAACAAGAGTGTAATGTATATCTCCTCCCAAAACGATAGGAACATGAAGTTGCGGTGATGGATAATGTTCCCAATGTACATTGACTTCTAGATAGTCTATAATACTTGGAATGGAAATGTGGTGGAAGACACACTCAGTATGAGATCTGGTTTATATTTGTTGAGTGAGGCTACAAAGTTGCAAGTCGCGATTTAGATATCCATCATGGATGATAGTGGAACGTCTTAACTTCATTCGATGACTGTCACTCCCCCTCTTTTACCAATATTTAGGGATTCAAAACTTGTTTATATAGACTATGATTCTCAACACACTCAATTATCCTCATTACAGACTCCAGAAAGATTTTTGATAGGTGGGGAGCATGATATACAATTAAGTGGGTGCATAGTTGTACTGGTAGAGTTACGAGAGGAAATCTTGATGGATTTCCCTACCTCCTCATTGGTGGTACATACTAGAGTGGTGAGGATGAACTAGGATCTACAGCGATAGTACTAGTGTCTAGGGATGACGAAAGTGGTGATCCTGTTCATTTCCTAGAGCCTCATGTGTCATCGCGTGAAGGATAAACATTATGTTCTAGCAGACTTGGAATACCCACATGATGTACTGTTGTGGATGTGTGTTCGTATCTCGATGTACATCACGATGGGATTACCACACACCTCCATGGACCACGATTCTATCTAGGATATCATTGACTGACTCACCATGTTGGATTACTTTCTAACCATCTATGATAAGGGATTGGTAGAGGGCATGGGATGCCTCTACATCCAAGAGCTAGTGCGGCATCACAGGGTTCCCACAATGATCATCTCAGACTATTATTCTTGCATCACATCTCGGCTATTGAAGGGATGAAAGGATGTGTTTGGGGCTTAACATCCCTCGAGTATAGCCTTTAACCCACAAACTGATGGCCATGTGGAGCAGACTAAACAGAACATGGAGGACATGTTTTTTCTTGCCTTCATAATTTTGGACATAGCTGGAAGGGCCACCTACAAATGGTAGAGGTTGAATACTACAACATCTACCACTCCACCATTGGAAAGGATTTTTTTTGAATTGAATGGAGACCTTGTAGATCAACTCTACACTGGATAGAGCAAGGGGAGTCAGCACTAATGTATCCAGAGATGGTACGAGCTACCATTGAGAAGGAGAAAAACATCCAAGAAGGGATGAGTACTACACAGAGTAGGAACAAATATTATGCTTATAAGAGATGGAGGACCTTCGAGTTAAGAAGGGAGACCATGTTTTCCTTTGGGTATAACCTCAACGGGTATTGCAGAGATTTGGATAGGGAAGCATGTTATAACCATGGTTCATCAGCCCTATCCAGATTATGAGCAGAGTTGGCAAGGTGGCATACTGCCTAGATCTATCACCATAGTAGAAAGAGATGCATTATGTTTTCCCAATGTCACAACTGAGGAGGTGCGTACATGATCTGTAATGCATCATCAAACAGAGAGAGCTAGACATTGAAGAAGGGGAAACATTTGCTGAGTAACCAGTTGAGATAGAGGATCGATAATAATGGGTCCTTTGTGGATAGTCAATTCCTCTAGTACACATTCGGTTTCAGTAGATGAATATCTAGAAGATCACATAGGAGAGAGTGTCCCAAATTAATTCTTAGTACCCCCTTTTGTTTCTTCTGCCTTCTTTTGTCTTATAGGGACGTGAATCACTAAATATGGGGGTAATGTAATGTCCTTGAAATTCCATGTAATTTTATTTAATTATATTGTATTATTTTGAAACCATACTCTCAGATGACAACATATTACAAGACCGTGTGAGACTGGAATATAATTTTGATCTTTTTGTATGTTAATTTAAATAAATGTGTGAGTTGGTTTTTCTAACTATTAAAACGGTTCTCGGATCAAAAATACGAGGGAATCATTAATCAATTTTTTATGGGATTCACATAGAATGTAACTAGATTCGATAGGTGAGGGAAGATTTCTAGAGATATTTTTTAGAATTATCAGAAAAACTTATCATAAGTTATTTAATTTGATTCTCATAATCATTGAGTGGTGTCATGTCACCACTACAACAACATGGTGACAATGAGTCTCCCTAAATGAAGCCCAATAATGGGGATATTAAATGTGAAATTTAATGACTCGTTAATCAAATTTTAACAGATATGCTATTTCACTAATGAAACTGTGTAACAACGCGATGATGCAGCGTAACAGAAACATTGCGACATGTTTATATTTTAATGAGATAACCGATTGGTGAATCAAATATAGAATTTCACTGATGGATAGAGAGAAAATTATCTATAACTATGAATTTCGCTGAATCACTAGCGTTAATGACTCACCTCGATGGAAAAGACCGATGAAAGGAGAACACATTATCCATCCACCCTTTAAAAGATTCCTATCAAGGTGGGCATCAGATCAAGAATAGAGAATGAAGGCACATGACACTTCTCTTACCAGAACAATGAATCCATCCTTATTAGTGGTTGAATTTTGTAATTTTAATTCAACATTATTCTGTCAAAAACAATAAATGAAAATTAGAACATGAATAGTTTGATCCACAAGTCACTATTTCTTGTGGGAGGGAGTATATTATCAGGGTTTTACATCTAGAATAATATTGATAAATCCTAATCTTATCCCCCAATGGATTAAAGAAAATATAATTATGAGTGCGTGGGATGACATAATTAATGCCCTAGAACTTCCACCTTGTGCATTCATGTGCGTTCTTTATGGTGGAAACTAAGGAATGATGACTAGGAATTTTCGAGGCTGTAGCAGGGAAGATGGAACAACATGGAGACCGGAGGTACAAAAGGTATGAAAAATAGTCCACCAGTGTGGATCTAGTGGTCCACATAACATGATGTTGGTAACCACCGTTGGGTGTAGTTGTGCCATGAAAATGCATCAAGGTGGGCCGTGGTCGGATCAGGCTGAGGTGGTGCAGTAGGAGCCACCAGTACTTTGCCTGTTGCTGGAGAACAGGGATGCGGCCACCCAGCCACATCAGTGGATGGGCCACGACATCACGTTGGCATATGATCTAATGAGGACTATATGTGGGATAAGGGCAGTTTTAATATTTTATCATGATATGTATAAACTAGATGCCACCTGGCGTCCGGGCTAGACATGACCGGCCTACCATGCGGGCCGGGTAGGAGGGTGAGAACAAGGATATAGAGCATCCTGTACTGGAGTAATCTAGCACATTTTTATGGGTCGGACTGGAAGGTTAATACCAGCCCATTGGGCATCCTGGGCTGGGATGGAAAATGAGATAGCTAGTACGTGTCGGGATGGATAAATCCGGGTCACTAGGAGACCCGATGAACTAGACCCACGATAAAACTGGGCAGGATCCAACAAGGACCAATGGGCATGACCTAGTGTCCCAGCCGGACCAGGCTATCCTAGTTTTAAACATCGTCGAGTCGGGTCAGTCAAACATGGCCAGGGCATGTGGGGACCCCTAGTTAGGTTTTTTAGGTCAGTCTGACTTGGTCGGATTGAGCCAAGAAACAACTAGCCCATGTTAACTAAGATGTCAATATCATTCAGAATGGGCATTCATTTGATGCCCTATTTCTGTAATTTGACCCCTCATGATGAGGATGTTATTTTTTCATGATTTAAGATGGATTTCATTGATATTTAAATATGAATAATGGTTTGAGGATTGGATTCTATAACAATCAATTCTGCCACGTGAGGGAATTCGGTTGCTTCCTGAGACCCGAATACTACATATGAGAGGGCCCATGTGACCCTATACGACTTTAAGAAAAGATACCCTTTGTGGATAAGCTCCAAGATACCATGTTTTTATCTACAACTAATGGAACTGTGTGGACACACTATGATGTCCTAGGTGGAATGTGGCTTCATCTGACCCTGAAAACCCATGATACTCGTCAAGGATGATTACCTCAATTTTCCAAGGTGTTTTGTATTACAAATTATAGTCTTGATTTCAAAACATTAGATTATACCTCTGTGACCTATCTTTATTCATGATCATTCATTGTGGTTTGACTAGTGGACTGCAATGTGGTCGTTCTATTATTCTTTTGGGTCCCCTCTGAGTATTTTGTTACTCACTGCTTCATTAAATTCCCAACCAAATGTTGTGACTAATGCAGACGGCCGATACCATAACAAAGGAATTAGTGTGTAAGGACACAGTAGATCGGTGTGAGATCCCGAAGGTGGGACAAACATTAAGGGTACTAAAATCAAATCATTACTTACCCATCAAGTAGGTTTCTCAGTAGATGGATTTCCAATATCTTCTAAACATTTATGGTTTTGGAATGAATTTTTATTGTGTCGTATTCTGGCAAATTTCAACTAAATTTTATTCCATTACTCTGGGATTATTTAGTGTCATGGATAATTACCTTTCCTATTTATAGGTTGTGGTTGTGGGCTTATGAATACATGTACTAATGAAAATTTCCCCCATATACTTGTAGACACATTCAGTGTTAGTCTCCAACACCTTGCCTTTGGGAGTTGGTCTTGGCGGAGTTACAGCACAGGCCCTTAGTGACAGGTCGTGACATGTGAGTTATCTAACCATAATATTTAGAATGATTTTGTAAAATTGTAGATAAAAAAGCTAATTATAGTAAAAAAGTATCATAGAAGATTTCACATGATTTAGATAATATTCATAAGATTTTTTTTAAATAAAAATATTTTATTAAAGAAGATATGTCTACGAAATTCCAGAAATATGTTCACATTGTAAAAGGTTGTTTAACATTAATTCCGTAATAAGAAAAAGTCATTAAGGGGAGTAGGAATGTATCATCCCCAAAGGATGCTAAGATGAAAAATTATCCACACAAAGAATAATAAGTTATGAAAAATCAATTCTACCTCAAAATCGATTATAACATATGTTCGGAATTGCAAGTATTATGAAACCAAAAAAATTGGGAAACATGATTGAGACGATCATCTCATGATTTTTCTTCATAATGATGATTAAAATTGGATCCTCATTATTCCCATTATCTTTCTTTATTTTATTCGATCTTATATATTTTATCACTGATGGAGAATAAATTTATTTTAGGGGACTTGGGATATATTGGGGGATTTCAATTCTTGATTTCCATGATGAAGAAGTCACCATACTTGAATAATACCTAATTGTTTTTATAATTCAAATATTATTAAGTATTATCATTGATGAAGTTGAATAATGTGATGTAAAATTTTTTATTGATAGGATATAAAAGAAACCATATTTTCCAGATCTAATTTTTTTATATCGTGAAGAATATTTGTCCATGAATATCAACCAAAGTGATATATTGAATGTTGTCCAATATGGACGATCACCAGTTAAGGATCTATTCGACTGTACTCTATATTAAACAATTTATTAAAATCCAATAGTTAAGAGATGAATAATTATGAAAATGTTGTGCATTGTTTTCTTTTGAGGGGGTGATTTCTTTTTAAAAAATGTGACGAAGTATATGGAATATTTTTTTTTCAATTTGTATCAAACTAGATTATTTTAGAAATAACTTAATATCTTGTCCTAAAAAATATATATTTCAATTTTAATATCCCATCATTGGTTATCAAAAATGAAAAAATTAACAAAATGTGGAGTAATTGAATAAATCAATGACATATGAAATGTGAAACTAATGTAAGTGTCCCAGTGTCACATATAATGCTTATTTCACATTATTGATTCTTGATATTTTTAATGAAGTGAGAACATGATTTTAAGGTTATATTTTGTTTTCAACGACCAAGAACTCAGTTTAAAATGCTAATCATGAAATGAATGTTTAAACAACCATGATGAAATGTATATTTGTTCTCATTTTATAAGGTTTAATGACCATTTTTTAATGTAAATAACTCTTTTCAATATAACATCATGGTGTTTTCTTCACTGAGTTCATCTTATATTGACATAATGTGACATGATGGAAAACACATAGAATAAGTGTGTACAGATACCCTTTTTCGATGAACATTGTATTTAATTTTAATAAGGAGAGAGGATGTGAAATTAAAGATTGGAAAAGTAATAGGGTTAGAGAAGATAATGATCTTCAGAGAGACAGATTCATTTTGAAAGAATAAGGAATGTATTTTCAAAAAAATAATGGGGAAGATTATGGATCCTGATTTTTGTATATGTTTTTTATAGTCCATGATTCCCATTGATTGAAATTGGCGATCAGTGAAATAGGAAGATCATATTTATTTCAATATTATGAAAAAGTTTCAATGTTAATGGAGCATGGATGATGTCCTCAATTCCTGTAATTCCAATAGATACTTATTGATGACTTTATGGTTCATAGTGATTCTTGGAGAATTGATGTGTATTCTTATTGGAAAATTGATGTCAATGTTGAATATTTTCCCAAGTAAATTCCGATGATTTTTGAAATGGTTCTAGTTTTAATTACACTTATCATATTTGATACATTGTTTACAATAGAGATTAATCTGTTATTAAAGTTGAACAAGATTAATTGAATTTAAAATCCATAAAGAAAAGAGAAATTGATTAATGATAATATTTGAAGAGAAATTGAAATGATAATGAAAACATATATAATAGATTACTATGTATAATGGTGACCTTTCAATTTATATATAATCAGAATAAATAACTTTTAATCTTTGTTTTATTGGGATTATTTAATTTTTTTTTTCAAAACATTAAAAAAATCAAATACAACATATATTAAGGACCATGTGCGGATTAAAGGGTAATCCACACCCAAGGATATTAGAGTAGACACAATGATCAGTATAAGAGGGTCATATTTCCTGCAAAAGGAAATTATTCTCATGTGTAAGACATGCAGTACACTTGGCCAAGGATGCGTGATGATTGGAATTATAGAATGCCAGAGAAGCAGTGAAACCATGTAGATAATCATGGAAGTGAGGATAGGGGGATTTTTGGACTCATAATATGGAAATTTATTAATATACATCTCCCTAGAAGTGATAAGATTCATTGTGTGATTTATTTTTGGGCATATAGTTCACCATCTTAACATTCTAACAAATTAGTTGTTGTATGGTCAGATTAATCTTCATTGTCTGATATAATAAATAGTTTATATTCTGAATTATCCATGAATCATAAACCACATTCCATAGTCTTAATCCTACATCTCTCAACTAAATTTTGATTCACCAAAGAATATGGATAAACCACCCTAGGTTTATTGTGAGTTCACCATGATAAATATTAGTGTGAAATGCTAAGATAAACTGGATCTAAGAAATCATGGAACATCATTTTCCTAATTAATGAATGAAATATAATGAACTATCTACAAGAGATCAAAAAAAATTTGAGAGAAAATTCTATCATTATTTTTATGGAATAAGGGTTTCTGGCCTCCATGTTTTTATGTACATGATTTATCTCCGAGTGGAGAAGCAGACTGATCTGAAGAGAAACACCAAAGTATTCATCATAATATTGTCCGAAAATTGATGAATTAATAGATTAGATCCTTGGACAATAAATATTATGATTTACATGGAAAAAATTTAGTATTTTATTTAGTTATTAAATGAGTATGTGGTTTCTTCTTCACAGATAAAAGTAGTGGGACTATGGAAAATTTGATTTTTCTGTCATTTTCACTTTTGAGAGGTCTCAAAAAATACAGTTTCTCTTGAGATTTGTGTTATGTGATCAAGTATGTTCTCAATATATTTCATGAATTCATGAATAAGATGAGACTTAATGGTTTTCAAAAAGTGAAAATCACTCTCAATTGAGCTTCATGAATAACAACATTCCTCAATGAAAAAGGCCCAACAAAAATTCATCTCTTAGGCATTCATGATCAAATTAGATACATAAAAAATGACGAATCATGAAAAACCATTATAAAAACGTGAGACAAATCTTGAGTTTTGTAAATCCATTAAGAATCATGAAGAAATAGTTCTCTGAATCATTAACATTCATTCATGAAGAAGAAGTTTCATGAATCAGTTTTTTTGCACACTTGTGAAGAACCAATCACAATATTTTTATGATGGGGAGGACTAAATGATGATAAATACCATATTATGGTAGTGTTTTTGTGTCTATACATGAATAAAACATACTTGAATTAATTATTTTAGTTAAATAAGATTATTTTGAGAAATGTAAGCATGTCTCTAGATAATAAGAATACAATTTATAATTTTTGTTAATATATACATATGTTAGTTAGGATAAAATTATAGAATGAACCTTAAATTAATTATTGCATGAACATGTTACTAATAATTAAAATGTTAATGGTTGGTTAGTTATGAAAAATTGGGAAAATTTAATGTTAGAAAGTCAAATATTAATATACTGATAAATTTTCTTGTTTTTTACATTAAATTCATCATGAATTTCATTCATGAAGTGTATATAATCTAATTAGGTAGATATTATTTAGAAATTTATTAAATTGATATTACTGTTCCCAAAATATATGATTTATATAAGAATAATCATTATATTAAAGTTTTAATATTTGATATGAATGAATGAAAATTATATATTACTACATAATTGGTTATTATTGTGTGTCAAAGAATAATATCATGAGTCTAGTTGAGGGTTGAAATCTTTTAAATGAATAATAATTATGAAGATTTTGTGGTGAGTTTATAGTTATTGATTTAAAAAAATAGTGTAATTCTATGATACTAACATATTTTAATATTGCATTTTAGAGAATTTTTTTGTGAAATGTAGAAGAGAAATATGATGACACTATTTAATAATACTACACCTTATTATGTGTCACGACCCATACCCTAGGGGAAATGTTGTAACTATCCAATGTCTACATTCCAATTTCATGGGGCAGGCGACAATACCCAAGTTGGAAAATTTCAAAAATTTAAGGCATTTACTTTAAAGAATTAAAAATGAAAAAATCTCAAACTGCGGCTAGTAAACACAAATTAAACTACAATTTTTATTGAGGAATCTACCGAGAGTATAGTGAAAATAAAAAGTACAAAAGGGGATATAATAGAAGCCCCAAACCACAATGGAATGTACAAATACCATGGTCTTTCCACTCAAGACCTTAGCTGAAGGATAGGTGAAGGGTAGCTACTTGTAGAAATAGAAGTACTCTAGTCTGTCCCATCTCTCCGAGAAACCTGGTGGTACCAGACCACCAAGGACTCTGTTGAAGAGTCGATCACCTGTACGAGACACAAAATGTGCAGGAAAACCCCATGTAGGGGTGAGTAACACAATAACAAGTTGGTAACCCAAACCACAAAGGAAATACCACAATGAGGACCACAAATCAAGAACACAATGAAAAAATGAAACACACCATGTATATGTCAATTTTAGGAATGTAAGATAATCAGTCATAAAAAATATAATTTTATACCACTAAGGGATTCCTCCCTGATAAGTCACTAATTATTTCTCTTCTACTGGACCACAGAGGTCAGCTGCGATACAGGAACAATGAGGTCTGCTCAGATATTGGACCACTCAGGTCCGCTCGGATACTTGACCACTGAAATCTACTTAGCTATTGGACCACTACAGTTTGATCAGCTATTGTACCATTGAGGTCCACTGAGCTACTAGACCATTGAACTCCACTCAGCCTCTAGACTACTAAGGATCACTATACTCTTGGACCACTGAGGTCTACTCAGCTACGGGACAACCGAGGCCCGCTCAACTACTATTCCACTGAGATCTCACTAATCATATCATTCATGTCACATCATACCATATGATTCACTCCCTCCAGTGCACATGATTCGGGGAGAATATAGTCCTCAATCCATTTTTCATATGTCGACTGCCATGAAGAATCACATAGAGTATTCCCAAAGGACAATCTTGTTTCATGGGTCCCAATTCCACAAACAACGCATCAATCAGATTCCTGGTATGAATGATGATGATTATTTAGAAAATTAGATCTATTTGTGTCCATATCATGTCTGACATTGTTTGACCAACTCAAAACAAATTGGTCAGGGGTCCCACATGAACTACCTTTATTTGGCTAACCCAACATAACTAGGCTGGGTTTGGGATGACCTAGTCCATCTAGGCCCAATGTCCAGGTCCATTTGGACTTGTTGGACCTGGCATGATTTGGCTATGGGTCCAGCCCACTGGATCACCTAGTGACCCATTCCACATTCTCTATTCCGGTCTTTCATAGTCATACCAATTTCTTGCAAACCGGATGCACATTGGCCTTGTTTTCTATCGGGCCTGGTGGGCCAATTCCCTTGCAATTCATCCCACACATGGGCCTAGTTCACTCTCTTGGTCCGTCTAACATTGGTGATACATCATGGGTCCAACCCATATGCCCAAATAGAATCTGATTTGCACTGCCACATGACGGGATGAGGTTGGCTACCTCCCTCCGCACAGGGTCTAGCATAGATGGTGTGCCATCACAGGCTGCGGCCCGCCCCATGGGCTGGTCAAACTGACACAACACCCAACAATCACCTACCAATACACTGTTATGCCCTGTCATGATCACATCTTCCCCTGCCACGATATGTCACCTCTGACCTGCAGTCATCACCACGGGCCACTACCACAACTATGGTCTCCTCTACGGGCCACCTGACTTGCTCCGGTGGTCCGTTCTTCGATCCAAAGGATCTAATACGATCCTCATGTTATCTCCATCACTACCGTGTATCCCAAGTCATCATGACATAAATATGAGGGTCTTTCCATGTTAGTAACCTCCCAGAAAAAATCTGACGTGACCACATGGGTCAGTCAGCAATGAACACATAGGGGAGAGGATATAACAATAAACACCAAAAGCGTTTAATGCATGCCATCTTAATTTGGGCTTCATTCGTCACATAAAAAATTAGAGATATCTAATAATCATATGGTATATCCCCTTTATTTAATTCATACATTCCATAATATCATTTTTTATAAGCAATTGATTATTGAGTCAACCTCTTTGTTGGTTTTCCTCTGTTCGTTGTGCAAAAAAATGTGGAAAGGAAATGATTAACTTGGAAATATAGCAACCCATACCTAGGAATAATTAGATTGGTTGAAGATGATCATTTTTCATTGTCTATCATTCTCCTTTCCAAATCATCTCTATATGGGTGACACCAAAAATTTTTGATTCATATATTTTCATCGTTGTAGAGGTTTCATTCATCATTTCTCATAGGAATTACCATATTATTCAACAACCCTGAATCCCTATTTAATTGAAGAAGGAAGATGTGATGTTTTTTATAGTACTTCCACACTGATTCATTAATGAGCTTCATTAATGGATTCAATGTCTTCTCATCACTACACTATAGAGATGATGAGTTGTTGCGTAATGTTGAAGGGACATAATAAAATAACTTATTATATGTTAATTTAATTTCCTTCACAAATTCATGAAAACTATCTTCATAGGTCGACCAACTACGGTTGATGTTAGGAACTCCTTAGGAGAATCCTAATGATCTGAGTTCTATTGTGCCCTTGCGTTATTGATCCGGAAACCGGTTTAATAGTTAGAAAAACTCACTCCCATGATTATTTAATAAATATTTTAAATATTTTGAAAACACATTCTAGGTACTTATGGCATTGAATCATGTTCCGTCTCAGATCCTGGTCTCAAAATAGTCTAATTCAATTTAAAAAATTATATGGAATTTCGTGATATTACATTAACCACACCATTATAGATAAGCATCTTTGTATACCAAAACAAGGGCTAAACAAACAGATAGGGTTACAAAGTATGAATCTGAGCCTCTCGTTCCCACATTCTCTCCTAGAGATTCCTTTTCTCCCATCAAACACACACTATAGAAATCGACCATCCATGAAAGATCTTGTCCTATAGATCCCTTATCTCCAATGGGTACTCTGTGAGTGTTTCCCCATCATCAATCTCCATCTCTCTGTGGTTGAAGACATGAGATGGTTAATTCATGCATATCCATTGTTGGGATATGTGAAAGACGTCGTGCACCCTCTCTAATCATGGTGGTAGATCCAAGTGGTATGCCACCTCACCCATACAACCTAGTATGATGAAAGGTATGATGAACCTTATATATTACTTTCCTCCTAAAAAAATAATTTTTTCCTACACCAAGGATAGACATATAGTAATACATTTCTCCCTCCTCGAACTCCATGGGACTACATTTACTATCAATATAGAACTTATGTCAGCTCTGTGTAGTCTTCATCCGATCTCAGATTACCAGCACCTTCTCAGTGATAGCTTGTACCATCATTGGACCCATGAGTGATGACTCTCTTAGGTCAGTCTAGCATAATGGTGACCTCCATGGTTGTCTGTACAGTGCCTCGAATGATGACATACCGATGATGGTGTGGTGGCTAGTGTTGTACGTAAACTCAACCAGGGGTGGGTGGTCCTCCCATCAATGACCAAAATCAATAACACAACAATTAAGCATGGAATCTAATGTCTGTTTGGTATGCTCTATCTGACCATTCATCTTGTTGGTGAAAGGATGTTCTCAAGAGCATTTGAGACCTAAACACCTCCTGAAATCCCTTCAACAACTAGGATTTATTTCATATATCACCATCTGTGACAATTATATATGGGACTCCATGCGGTCGAATGACCTCCTTCACATAGTGGCATCCTAAGCTCTCAATTGAAACCTACACTTGAATGGGTAGGCAGTGGAAAAAAATGGTGAGTTGGTATGCAATAACCCAAATAGTATTGTACACCCAGGACATACATGTTAATCCTGACACCAAGTCCATTGACATCCCATCTCACTTATAATCATGTAACATGAGGGGTTTCATCAAACCTACTTAAACCTGGTGCTTAGCCGTCACTTGATAAAAAGTTAGGCATCTCGATATAAACCAATCCTCTACATTATCCATCCCTGAGAATGAGTACTGATGTCAATGTTCCTAGTACATCTTTGTCATGACAAGTTGTACCATCAAAGGGAATGTATGGAACTCCCCCAACACATACTCCACAACTCCATTGTACCACGGTGTATCCTCTAAGAATTATTACATGTCCCCACCATTCAAATATTGATATGGGGAATCCCTAGTGGAAATATATGCATGTGTAGTCTCACAACTAGAATCAATGAGTTGTGTCCCCCTAAGTCAAAGTAATAGTGGAGGGAAAACTATCATCAACTGAAGAAATTTTTTCTCACATATGTCAATGAAGGATATCTAAATCAAGGAATATAGATCTGAAGCCGTGATCAGCAGTTGTGAACTTGATATTCTGTTGAGATAATCTACCACCATGTTCCCCATCCCATGCTTATAGATTATCCCAAATTCATAGTTCTGGAGGCTCTCTAGAAATGGTCATTGTCTCAAATTTAGATCCTTATGAGAAACGATATAATTGAGACTTTTTATTGTCATAGATGATGATGAATCGTCCACAAATAAGGAATTGTTGTAACGTCTTCAAGCCTATTACTACCACTTCCAACTCATGTTCATGATTTACATAGTTCGTCATATATTGTTTCAATTTTTGTGAGCCATAATCAATCATTACATTCCTCTTAATTATGACACAACCAAACCCGGTTCCTGATGTTTCATAGAACACTGTGTAAATGGTTACCTCCTCTAGAATCATCAAGATATGAGGACTAATTATGATCTAGCTCAACAGTTCAAATCTTTTCAGGAATCATTTTATCCACACAACGGGTTTTATCTTCTTTGTCAGTCTCTTCATGAGTGCTACCACTCTTGAGATGTTGGGTACAATCCTTCGATATTACCTAGCCAACCCATGGATACTCCTCACCTTGGTAACTCTCTTGGGTGGATCCCAGGAAAGAACAACCTTGATCTTCATTAGATCCACCTCAACTCTAGTCTTTGTAATGACATGTCTTAGGATGTGGGCATTCAGTATCTAGAACTCAAACTTTGCGAGATAAATATAATGTTGGCTCTCTTAGAGTGTGTCTATATCCATCCCTCAGTTTATCACATTCGCCTTCTCAGATGTCGAATATACTAAGATTTCATCACTTCGGACAACTACAAATATGTCCATGTATGGCAGGAAGATCCCTTTAATGAGTTCCATTAATAGTACTAGGGTGTTCACCATACCAAATGGCATCACTAATACTCATAGTGTTCCTTGAAAAAACTAAAATCTATCTATGAGATTTTCCAATATCATACAAGAAGATGGTGATAGATTAGTATTATGTCTATAATTGAGAACCA
The DNA here is from genome assembly GCA_963277665.1 of Viscum album. Classification (NCBI taxonomy): domain Eukaryota; kingdom Viridiplantae; phylum Streptophyta; class Magnoliopsida; order Santalales; family Viscaceae; genus Viscum; species Viscum album. The sequence goes on from OY728158.1 coordinate 215,894,539, forward strand.
TATCACTACCTTCAGTTGAACGAAGAGGTCATAAATCCCTTGTAGATGATACTTGTTATTCACAGTCACTTATTTCAGTCACCAGAATTCCACACATAACCTCATGATTCTTTCTACCTTCTTGGAAAACAACATTGGGGCTACCAATGTTCCAATTCTAAGTTATACGATCCCCTTCCTCTGTGATCCCTCCAATTATACCCTTATCTCAGTAAGCTCGGAGGGAGAAATTCAATATGCTTGTGAAGATATAGGTATCATCTTAGGGTATAGTTTAACACAAAATTCTACCTATCTACAAGGAGCAGTCCTAGAACATCCTATAGAAGGACATCCTTATACTCATCCACCACAGTAAGAAACTACAGACTCATCTCATCCAATGCACCGAGGGACATGTAGGCCAACTGATGAGTAACTGGATACACCATACTATATTCGAGTCCATCACGCAGATCTCTACATTCTTTCTCACGGACAATTGAAAAATTCTTCCCATCATGGTGGGAACACTGCACAGTGCATCTAAATAGTCTATATGGGGATGAAAAATTGATAGCCAGTGCATACCAAGAATGAACACAAAAGGACTCAATTCCACTACCTGAATATCCCAGCTGATGCTCTCACATCGATGAGTAAGTTCCCACTGTCAGAAATATCATCTGATCATCGAATCCCATCCTATAGAAGTATCTAATCGTAAGGATTGAGAGAACAACTCGATCGAAATATCCTAGTCCCAAAGAAGGTATGAGACAAGGAAGGAGTGGAACGAACATGTTCCCAAAAAAAATGTAGCTATAGTGGATAACAAATAGATAATACATCATATTATCTCTATGATGTTAGGACCACTGGACTCAATTTCCTGAAGTTTCTCCCACCCCTATTCACATTCTCTTGGATCCTATGGTGGAGCATCAGGGGGTAGTTGTGGTAGTACCACATACCTATCCCCAACTCATGCTGCTCCTATCTCTCCTCTACCTTGTCTGCCTCCTAGAGGGCTACCCCTTTCCTATCACTTCCACAACCATGGCAGTCCCTCATATGTTTATCGGTCCCCTGTGCACTAATTCAGGCATTCCCGATCCATTATCCACTACCCACCATAGATGTGAACACTCTGATCTATGGATGACTCCCTCTTACCTAGGATCCTTAGACCACCGAACGTGATTCCTAGGGTCACACTCTGAATGTTCTGGCCTGTTTGGGCCTCAATGTATTCTATCGACTACCCCCTATGGATGACTTAGACACCTATCTCTCAGTGGTTTCTCCAAAAATTACTCCATGCTATGCAAGGATGATCTCTACTAGTAGAGCTCACTCGAGCAGCCAAGCCTACATAGTGTTGATATAGGAAATCATTGATTCCCTGATCTCCCGTCGGAGTCCTTGCTCAAAGGTTCGGTCCCTAAAGAAAGGGTTTCATACGATATCTGTAGGGTAATAGGAGAGGTATGTGAACCTCGAAATATACATAGGCAATTCCAGACTTCCCTAATTAAGGTGAAGTAGCTTCTATATTTGTACTATGTGCAAAGTGGAGGGGAAGAAATCATTCTAATAATGTTTCTCGAAGTCAAATCAGGAAAGGGATTATATGGCCCCAGCCTTAAACCTTACTTAATATTGAGATATTTTAAGAATACACCTTGAGGATCTTTTCAGGTTTAGAGTTTTAGATAATTAGATCATAAAACATGAAGTACATACCACATTTAAACAAAGTGGTTACATAAAATATAGTACTCATTTTTTCCATCAGTGGAAACATATTTAAAATAAAACATGGATTCTTTCTTGACACTTCATTGACACTATCATCACATCATGTAAATTTCTCTTGACATATGAAACACATTTTAAAAACATGGGATGAGCATAAAAAGCTCAGTAGGGGATATAAAAATATGGAAAGGAAACATCAGTACATATATATATATGAATGAAATAATACTTTACCCATAAAACATGAGCACTTTAACATACCTCATCAAATCATGAATAAATCATAGAAATCATAATATATAAAGGTAAATTGAGGCATTCATAACATTCTTACGTAGGGAGTAACCCTCTGGGTTATGTTTGGAATACCCATCAAAGTATATTCCCTAAATCTCTTCGGAGAAACCCTAACATTTAACAACTTCATGTACCCAATGCTTTGGTGAGATATATCAGGCTCACCCCCCTTATTTTATCATGGAACCACCCGTCTTCATAACAATTCCCAAGAAGCATAACATAATCGTACCACATAGAACATGCATAAAGGAAACATAACATTTCCAAATTTCAATCACAAGATATCAATACAACACATTGATATAATAAAAACATTATGAAATCCATTTCAATACAAAAATAAAATAAAAGTAAAACATGGTATTTATTTTTTTCATTTTAAAAAAAAAGTGTGGCTTGTAGAGGAAGCCGAAACTCAAATAATGGTCACGGCGGCGGGGAAGTCGTTGTCGCCGCATACATACGACAAAAACATTCCCTTTTGTCTTTTATTAACATGCTTTGTATAAAAATATTTCTATAGTATAAATGTAAAAGTCAAAGTGGATTATACACCGTATAAAAGAAGGTTCTGTATAAAACAAAATATGCCTCAACGAAAGGAGATTGAGACGAAGTCCCATACCTCGGGTCCGACTTGATTTGATCGTTCATCAATGTCCAGAATAATAAACTTTAGTTAATTTCTACTTGCTTAAGAACCTTTTTCAAGTTCATTATTCCTTTTATATCACTTATTTCCATCTCATGAAGACTTTAATTATTTAAGTTAATAACGATCGTTTTAACGATCATTGGTACTTGAGTAAAAAATAAACTCTTATTAATTACAAGTTGTTCACGTATCCATTATATCCAGAGTTATACTCATCATTTTGATATCATATATATCATATATATCCAGTATATACATGCATTTATAATATTAAATAACGTTTAGATGATAGAAATGAAATGCACTGTTCATGGAGACGGTAATCCGTACGTACGCATGAACGCTACTTTCATTTCTATTTCCTATTTTATGGAATGCAATAATAATGATATAAAGGTATATTATAATTCCATTATAATATCATATATAATATCACTAATTACATCCCCTATATGTCTCACATATGGCATTAACGAATCAAATCACTTTGAGGGGGCGGTAGTCTGCACTTCCTAAAATGAAGATATCACGTTTACCCATAATGGAAACCATAATGGTATGCCATAAATGAAAAATACAGAAGCTTACGTAAAACATAAAAATATTATATATCATATATAAATATAGTGACATATTAATGGCCACCTTTTAAGGTGTTATATGAGTGTTGAATAATCATCGTTTCGTGAGGCAGAAATTCACCATCCAAAGAAACAATATGTTCTTTAACCATTTGATGTAGGTGTGTGTAAGTGTAGCTCGAATAATTATTATAACGACATCCTAGTAAATGGAAGATACTGGTGTTGTTACAAAAAAATGAACAATAATAGTTTAGGGGGTTGGAGAAGAAAAATAAAACATATGAACACAAGAGAAGACACTACCTTTAAATCGGGCAACTCTTTTTGATTTGAGCTCAAAGGCTTCCTTAGGAAGAATTCTGCCCAATGTGAGGCTTCTAAGAGTTAGAGAGGAATGTGGAGAGTCAAAATAGGCATGGGTTGGCGGAGCCGAAGGCTTTGGATGTGTGGGTATGGTGGTAGAGGTGGGGGCCTTTTATAAGAGGAGAGGAGGGGCACTCTTGGAATGTTATAAAAGGTTACTTTATTTTCAAATGTGTTTCGGATTTTAAAGGTACCACATTGATGTATTTCGAGGATAAGGAGACAAGGGTTCGAAATATACTCATCCAATAGGTCTTTGACAAGTGTATGTTATAGTTTTAAAATTATATTTTCATTTTATTTAAATCCTTTATTAATGAGGTAATTGCTGCATCATCATGATGTCATAAATAATTTCATTTATTTAATGTCTAAAAATTATAAAAAAATATTAGGATGTATGAAATATTTTTATCTTTGTAATGAATATTTATAGTCCATATATCATTAATTTAGACAAAATTAAAAATGTTTTACTCAGGTGATACATTATTTGTTATATTTAACATTCTTTAAAAATGAAAAGATAAAAAGTCACTTTCCCAGAAAATTGATTCCATGTGGTCCCCAAGTTTGGAAAAATGAATCCCATGGTCGGACATGAGACATCCAGTAGCATTAGGACACATGTTGGTGTATTTTTTATTATTATGATATTACTTTATTATCCTTAACTACCCAATTAGTCCTTAATCAAGATAATTAAAGATAATTACCATCGTTACTATTCATAATATCCAAAAACAAAAGAGTCTTGATTACATAATTTAGACCTTCTGATTCCAAATATGTAATCCATTTTACCAAATGACAAACATAGAAATTGAAATAATTTATTTAAAAATAATTCTCGTTGTCAAAACAAATATCTTGTTTTTTTGAAACAAAATCTATGAAATGTTTGGCATTAGTTTATGCCAAATTCCAAAGTGAAAGTAATCCTAATGACCACCATTGGATTAAATGTTAAAAATATATTCTATTCAAACTTTAAAACCAATTAAAAATATAATATTTCCATATAATTAAATAAGATGAAAAATCCGTTTTGATGTAAAATGCAGTATTTTTGACTATTTATTAAAAAATGATCATTGTCAGAAAAATACCAAAAAATTATCCATTGTAAATTTCAATGTCCCAATCATAAATAATAAGTTTATTTTGACAAATAGTGCTTATAAAAATGTCAAAAGATTGATTTAAAAATGGTTTTCCATCAAAAGGCAGTAAGACAATCTTTTAAAAATATTAGTGTATTACATGCTTAAGATTGGATTTATTCTCATTTTAAGCATCTAAAACACTATCTAATTCATAGATAAAAATATCTATTATTCATTACATACTTGGGATGTTACATCCTTCCCCCCTTTTGAAAATTTCGTGCCCGCAATTTATTTACTTATCGAATAAGTGGGGGTACTTATCCCTAATTGCATTTTCAGATTCCCATGTTGCCTCTTCACTCATGTGGTTTTTCCACAAAACCTTTACATGATGAATCACCTTATTCCGTAACACTTTCTCCCTATGGTTAAGAATCTGGACTGTTTGTTGCTCATAAGATAGGTTCACTTCCAGCTGAACTACCATTGGACTCAAAACATGAGATAGATCTGGCATATACATTCTCAACATCGAAACATGAAAAACATTGTGTACCCGAGATAAACTCAGAGGTAAAGCCACTCAGTATGAAACTGATCCAACTTTCTCCAGAATTTCATATGGTCCAATGAACCCTGGACTCAACATTCCTTTCTTACCAAATTGCATCACAATTTTCAACGGTGAAACTTTGAGAAAGACATGCTCACCTACCTTGAAAGATAGATCCTTCCTCCGGTTATCCTCATAACTCTTCTGCTTGCTCTGAGCTGTTCTCATGTGTTTTTGTATCAGATGATCTTTTTCTACCAACTCTTCTACCAATTCCGGTCCCATAAACTTCCTTTCACCCACTTCATCCGAGAAAGCTGGAGTTCGACACCGTTTACCATATAATGCATCAAATGGTTCCATCTGTATACTGGAATGAAAACTGTTATTATATAAAAACTCAACCAAAGAAAGATGTTGGTCCCAAATTCCCTGATAATCCATCAAAAAAGCACGTAGCATATCCTCCAAAGTCTGAATCGTTTTTTTTGACTGCCCATTTGATTGAGGATGAAAATTTATACTAAAAATTAATTCAGTACCCAACTACTTTTGAAGGCCTTTAAAAAAGTTAGAAGTGAACCTGAGATCACAATCAGATACAACAGAGAGAGGAACTCCATTTAACATGACTATCTCTTTAAGATATAAAAACGGGAAAGTTGATCTAGGGAAAAATTATCCCGTATAGCAAGGAAATGAGTAGATTTAGTCAAGCGATCAACAATTATCCAGATTGCATTATTACCTCGAGGTGTCTTCGGCAATCCCACAACGAAATCCATGGATATATTTTCCCATTTCCATTTGGGTATTGGTAAAGGCTAAAGGATCCCTTCGGTAACTGCCGCTCTGCTTTAACCTGTTGACAAGTCAAATACATCACAGTAAAATCAGCAATATCTCTTTTCATTCCATCCCACCAGTAATACTCCCATAGATCTATGTACATCGTAGTACTGCCAGGATGAACTGAAAACGGAGAACTATGAGCTTCACATAACAACTGTCTCTTAAACTGTGAATCATAAGGCACACAAAATCTCATCCCAAATCTAAAAACTCAATCATTATCAATGTTGAATTCAGGAAAATTTCTTTTCTGAACCATCTCTACCTTTTTCTGCAACTCATTGTCTTGATTTTGTGCTTGATTGATTCTGTCTGATAGAGAAAATTTCACTAATACCTGAAACAAAACAGAAGGACATCCTGCACCAAAACCTTATATGCCAAAGTTCATCAAATCCTTAACCAAAGGATCACGTTCCAAACAAAACATTGTAAATGAAGCATTACTTTTCCGACTCAAAGCATCATCCACTTTATTTGATTTTCCCGGATGGTAATGAATTGTACAATCATAATCCTTGATTAATTCCAGCCATCTCCTCTGTCTCATGTTCAATTATTTCTGAGTGAATATATACTTTAAGCTTTTTTGATCAGTATATATTTCACACTTTAATCCATACAAATGATGCCTCCAAATTTTTAAAGCGAAAACAACAGCAGCTAATTCCAAATCATCTGTAGAGTAATTTACGTAATGATTTTTCAACTGGCGTGAAGCATAAGCAATTACCTAATAATTCTTCATTAGGACGCAACCATGTCCTTTCAATGAAGCATCACTGTAGATAAAAACCTCCCCTTTCCTGGAAGGTAGTTCCAAAACTGGAGCATTCACCAATCTTCTTTTCAATTCCTTAAAACAATCATCACATTGTTTTGTACAGATAAACTTAACACCCTTCTGTATTAGCCTAGTCATTGGACTAGATAACAATGAAAAATATCTAACAAACCTTCGGTAATATCTTGACAAACCAAGGAAGCTACAAATATCAGTTACATTTGTGGGTCTTGGCCATTCTTCCCCAACCTATATTTTTGCTGGATCAACAGTTGTCCCATCTCTAGAAACAATATGACCAAGGAAAGAAATTTTTTGCAACCAAAACTCACACTTTCTGAATTTCCCATACAATTTATTTTATTTTTACGGTTTTCAAAATAACCCTTAAATGTCTTTCATGTTCATCGTTACTTTTATAAAACACCAAAATATCATTAATTAAAACAACCACAAAATTATCCAAGATCTCATGGAAAATTATATTCATTAAGTCAATGAATACAGAAGGTGAATTTATTATCCCAAAAGGCATTACTACAAATTCATAATGGCCATATCTTGTACGAAATGTGGTCATCGGATTATTTGATTCATTTACCTTCAACTGATGGTACCCCGATTTCAGGTCAATCTTCGAAAAATACTCAGCTCCCTGGAGCTGATCAAACAAATCATCGATATGATGGAAAGGATATTTTTTCTTAACAATGATATTATTCAAGGATCTATAATCAATGCAATGTCTCATTGAAACATATTTATTTTTAACATATAAAACAGGAGCACCCCGTGGTTATGTTCTAGGTCAAATGAAACCTTTCTCTAATATATCTCGCAACAACTCCTTCAACTCTAGAAGTTCAATTTGAGCCATTCGATAAGGGGGTTTTGAAATTGGCTTAACATCAGGAACAAAGTAAACATTATATTCAACTTCCTGATCTGGTATTATTCCATGAAACTCATCAGGAAAAACATCGGGATACTCATTTACCACTGGCACATTACTAATCTGAATAGTTCCTTTGTTTTCAATAATTTGTGCAAGGTAACATTCATTTCCTTCTTTTTACAATTTTCTCGGCCTCTTGATATGTTATCAACAGTAATCATTCATTATTGTACACAAACAGAAAGTCTTTATGAAAAGAAAATTATTTAGCTCTATATTCAATCTTAGCACGGTAAATAGAGAGCCAATCCATACACAGGATAACATCAAACTCTACTAGAGGTAAAACAATAAGGATCACAAGTTGGTTCTTTCCACGGACAAGGATAGGAAGATTCTTATAAATTCTTTTTGCCTTAACATTTCCCCCAGGTGTTTTTACCAAAAGTTCAGGAGTCATTTCTTGAGATGGTACTCCCATTTTACTTGAAAAGTTTTCAGAGATGAAAGAATGTGTAGTCCCCGAATCAAACAACACACTGGAATATTCTGAAAAAAATAAACAAAGTACCTGATACAACTTCATTTGATGGCCCGAAATCTACTGAAGTAGTTGAAAATGATTTCACCACCCCTTTCTGCATGTAGTCTAACTGCTTCCCATCACTCGAGATCTTTGTCAGACATTCGTTTCCATAGTGACCCATCTCATTGCACTTAAAAAATTTCACTAACTGTAAATAAAATTTTGACTTACCAGCACCTTGATCTTTTTTAGTGCAATAATGAGCCTTATATCCCATCTTACCACATCGGTAACACTTTCCAGAATTCAGAAGACATTCCCCAACATTCCTTTTACCACATTTATCACAAACTGGAAACTTAGTTTTCTTACCGTCAGACCATTTTGATGAATTCTATCCTTTCTCCTACCACCTCGGTCTCTTCCTCTACTAGTTGTTATAGAAAACTTGATCATCATCAAAATCCATTTAAACCTTCTCAGCACATCAAAAAATATTTTCATAACTTTTGAACTCATGTGAAGCCAATGCCCTTCGATATTTTGGCTTTAATCCTGAGTAAAAATGATTGATTTTACTATCAAGGTCTCAGATAAAATTTGGAGCATACCTTTCCAATCGAGTGAACCTTTCTTCATAGGCATCCACTGAGTCTTACTCTTGCCTCAATTCCAAGAATTGTTTTTCCATCCTAAGTTGAATATCCTTAGGAAAATACTTCTCAAGAAACAGACCTTTGAATTCATCCCAGTCGAGAGCATCAATCTCATCAGCATCCCTGATATTTTTAACCATCGACCACCACTGATCTGCCTCACCCTCCAAACGGTAAACAACAAGACTAACCTTTTGATTGTCTGAACACCCCATGACTTCGAAAATCTTCTCCAGTGCTTTAATCCACCCTTCAGCTAGAACAAGGTCAGATGTTCCTCTGAATGATGGGGGATGTTGCCTCATGAAATGTTCCACCACAGACATGTTCTTCTACGGTTGATATGGATGATCTCGTGCATGGATACCACCACCATTTATCTCTTGAGTCAACTGCTCCATTACTGCAAAAAACTGTTCAATTCCAATTCTGAACATCTCAGGATGATGATTCAGAAGGTTATTTCCTTCTGTATGCCTTCTTAGCACTTCTTCCCTGTTTCCTCTGTGGAAAACCATTCTGAACAAACATGTCTTAGATGAAGCAACATGGTAATATTGAAATGCTATATCATTTCAATTTGACCAAAAAAAATATTTTTGGATAATCATTTAATAGAATTCTAACTCTTAAAGTTATCTAAACCGACCTATGATACCAACTATAAGGCCCCATCCTTAAACCTTACTTAATCTTGAGATATTTCAAGAATACACCTTGATGATCTTTTCAGGTTTAGGGTTTTAGAGAATTAGATCATAAAACATGCATTACATACCACATTTAAAAAATGTGGTTACATAACATATAGTACTAATTTTTCCCATCAGTGTAAGCAAATTTAAAATAAAACATGGATTCTTTCTTGACACTTCATTGACACTATCATCACATCATGTACCTTTCCCTTGACCTGTGAAACACATTTCAAAAACTTTTGATGAGCATAAAAATCTCAGTAAGGGATATAAAAATATTGAAAGGAAACATGAGTACATATATACATAAGAATGAAATCATACTTTACTGATAATACATGATAAAGTTAACATACCTCATCAAATCATGAATAAATCATAGAAATCATAAGATATAAAGGTAACTTGAGGCATTCATAACATTCTTACGTAGGGAGTAACCCTCTTGGTTAAGTTTGGAATACCCATCATAGTATATTCCCTAAATCTCTTTGGAGAAACCTTAATGTTTAACACCTTCGCATTACCCAATGCATTGGAGAGATATATCGGGCTCACCCGCCCTTCGTTTATCAAGGAACCATCCGTCTTTATAACAATGCTCAAGAACCATAACATAATCATATCACATAAAACATGTATAAAGGAAACATAACATTTCAAAATTTCAATCACAAAATATCAATACATCACATTGATATAATAAAAACATTATGAAAACCATTTTCAATACCAAAATAAAAGAAAAGTAAAACATGGTATTTATTTTTTTCATTTAAAAATAAGTATGGCTTGTAGAGGAAACTAAAACTCAAATAATGGTCACGGTGGTGCGAAAGTCATTGTCACTGTATACGTATGACAAAAGCATTACCTTTTTTCGTTTAGGAAAACACTTCGTATAAAAAGATTTCTTTTGGATAAATGAAAAAGTCAAAGTGGTTTATACACCATATAAATAAAGGTTTAGTATAATACAAAATATGCCTCAATGAAAGGAGATTGAGACGAAGTCTCATACCTCGGGTCCGACAGGACTCGACCGTTCATTAATTTCTTGAATAATATACATGAGTTAATTTATACTTGCATAGAAATACTTTTTCAAGTTCATTATTCCTTTTATATCACTTATTACCATGTCATGAACACTATGTAATTATTTATGTTAATAACGGTCGTTTTAACGATCATTGGTACTTGAGTCAAAAATAAACTCTTTATAATTACATGTTGTTCATGTATCCATTATATCCAGAGTTATATTCATGATTTTGATATCATATATATCATATATATCCTGTATACACATGCATTTATAATATTACATAACGTTTAGAGGTATGAAATGAAATGCACCGTTCATGGAGACGGTAAGCCGTACGTACGGATGAACGCTACTTTCATTTCTATTTCCTATTTTATGGAATGGAATCATAATGATATAAAGGTATATTATAATTCTATTATAATATCATATATAATTTCATTATTTACATCCCTTATACGTCCCACATATGGCATTAACGAATCAAATCACTTTGGGGGGCGGTAGTCCGCACTTCCTAAAATGAAGATATCACGTTTACCCATAATGGAAACCATAAATGTATGCCATAAATGAAAAATAAAGAATATTAAGTAAAACATAAACATATTATATATCATATATAAATATAGTTACATCTTAATGGCCACCTTTGAAGGTGTTATATGAGTGTTGAACAATCATCATTTCGTGATGCAGAAATTCACCATCCAGAGAAACAGTATGTTATTTAACCATTAGATGTAGGTGTGTGTAAGTGTAGCTAGAATCCTTCTTATAAAAACATCCTAGTATGTGGAAGATACTTGTTTTCTTACAAATGAAATGAATAAAAAGAGTTTAGGCGGTTGGAGAAGCAAAATGAAACATAAGAACACAAGAGAAGACACTACCTTTAAATCGGGTACCTCTTTTTGATTTGAGCTCAAAGGCTTCCTTGGTAAGACTTATGCCCAAAGTGAGGCTTATAGGAGTTAGATAGGGATGTGGAGAGAAAAATGGGAAGGGTTTGGCCGAGCCAAAGGCGTTGGAAGTGTGGGTACGATGGTAGAGGAGGAGGCCTTTTATAAGAGGATATGAGGGGAACTCTTGGAAAGTTATAAAAGGATACTTTATTTTCGAATGAGTTTCATATTTTAAAGTTCCCACATTGATGTATTTATAGGATAAGGTGACAAGGGTTATAAATATACTCATCTAATAGGTCTTTGACAGGTGTATTGTATAGTTTTAACATTATATTTTCGTTTTATTTAAATCCTTTATTAATGAGGTAATCGTTGCATCATCATGATGTCATAAATAATTTAATTTATTTAATGTCTCAAAATTATAAAAAAAATATAATGATGTAGGAAATATTTTTATATTTATAATTAATATTTATAGTCTAACAAATCATTTATCTAGACAAAATTAAAAATGGTTTACTCAGGTGATACATTCTTTGTTATATTTAACATTCTTTAAAAATAAAAAAAATAAAAAGTCACATTCCCACAAAAGTGATTCCATGGGGTCCCTAAGTTTGGAACAAGGCATCCCATCGTCGGCCATGAGACAAAAAGTATCATTAGCACACATGATGGTGTCATTTTTTATTATTATGATATTACATTATTATCCTTAACTACCCGATTACTCATTAATCAAGATAATTAAAGATAATTACCGACGTTACTATTCATAATGTCCGAAAACAAAATAGTATTGATTAAATAATTTTGACCTTATGATTCCAAATATGTTATCCATTTTACCAAATTCTAGACACAGAAATTGCAATAATATATTTAAAAATAATTCTCGTTGCCAAAACAAATTGCGGGTTTTTTTTGAAACAATATCTATGAAAAGTTTGGCATTAGTTTTTTCCAAATTCCAAAGTGAAATTAATCCTAATGACCAAAATTTGATTAAATGGTAAAAAAATATTCTATTTACAATTTAAATCCAATTAAAATGATAATCTATCCATATAATTAAATTAGATGAAAAAGAAGTTTTGATGTAAAATGCAGTATTTTTCACTATTCATTAAAAATGATCATTGTCAGAAAAATACCAAATAATTATCCATTGTAAATTTAAATGTCCCAATCATAAATAATAAGTTTATTTTGACAAATAGAGCTTATAAAATTGTCAAAAGTTTGATTTAAAAAGGGTTTTCCATCAAAAGACAGTAAAACAATCTTTTAAGAATATTAGTGTATTACATTCTTAAGATTGGATTTATTCTCATTTTAAGCCTCTAAAACACTATCTAATTCATAGATAAAAATATCTAATATTAATTAATTACTTGGGATATTACAAGTTTTCCTCCTCATGTGTCTGGATTTTCAAACTCCACCATCTCCCAACCCAGACCTAGGGAAATCTCGTAGCTAGAAAAGCCATCTTGTCATGTAGTATCCACACTAAGCAGAAGTCTCGCATCACTTACACTATCCAATCCTCACCGGATTGAGGATCTATCTCTCCCCTAAACCTAGTAGGTCTCAGATTTGGGAACTCATTTAAGGCACTATATCTACATGTGTCCTCTACTGGTAGTGGAATTAGTAACTATTGACTAATGGATTATGGTTATCCTTGGACATTTCCAAAAGGTGGCATCTCGAGAAATAGTCAAATACCGATACATCATAACTTTTTGGACCATCCACATGGTCACGTGCTAGAATACTATTTGGATGTCTATGTAGAGTCACCCTATATGACGTCAAGATGAATCATGATTAATTTATTATACATGGTTAGTTTTCTCTGAATCAGAAGGATCATGATAAAACATTCAAGTACCGATGTAAATAGTGTTTTCATGTACTGAGTAGGAAGGAATATTTTAGGGTCCTGTTGTATGGTTACAACAGTCATCGCACCAACACAGGACTACTTGGCCTGAAAGTCAATGTCGAAACACATAACAATGTCATCCAATAAAAATTTATAGATTATTCTTCTTGTTGAATTAACCATCCACTAATACCACTTAATCACAATTCATCCCCTAGGGTTCATGTTGTGACTACCCAAAGCTCTCCTTCCATAGGATAGGGGTTGGCCACTATCACCGAGAAGGATTTCCCAAAGATGGAAATATTTTACATTAAACATGTATGCACACACAAAGCACAAACTAAGATATGTAGACACAATGTATACCACAATAAACACTGAGACATGTACTATGTGTACATTGAAAAATATTAGTACAATATGGGACAAAATGGAAGCCCAAAATCACAATAGAATATACCAATACCATGATCCATCCACTTGAGAACATACCTTCGTGGAATGTGTAGGGTAGCTTCTTGTAGCCGTAGAAGTACAATCATCTGTTCGCTCCATCTAAGCACCACCTAGACCTGGTACACCAAGGTCGTCGTCAAAGTGTGAATCACCTGTATGAGACATGACACATGCAGGTGAATCTCGTGTATGGGTGTGTAAGACAACAATCAGAAGGGTCTCCGAACCACAAAAAAAATACCAAAAAAGAACAACCACTAAGAAATTCCACAAAGAAATGATAGATCACATTAGGTATAACTCATAGTACAAATAATTAATTTATTAGCCATAATGATGATTTATCTTATAATATTGATGGACTCATACCTGATGAGTCATTATGGTTTACTATGATATTGGAACACTATGGTCAGCATAGCTACAGGACCATATAGTTACTATGGGTTACTGGACCATAGAGGTCTGCATAGTTACCGGACCACTGAGGTCCGCTCTGTTACTGAACCACTAAGGTCTTCTAGGCTATGGGACCACTGAGGTTTGCAGATCCACTTCCCCTATGAGGTTTTCTTGGCTACTAGAACAACTAGTTTATCTATGCTACCATTCCACAATGGTTATGTCGACTACTACACAAATGTTTTCTGCTATTATACTTCTCCATTGAGGTCCCACTAGTCATATCCTTCCTATCAAAGCCCTTCATACCATTTATTCTCTCATGTGCACCTGGTTATGGGATAACCTACTCCTTAATCCATCAGTCATATCTATAATACCATGAAAACTCACATAAATTATACCTAAAGGACAGTCTCATCACAAAGGTCCCAAATCCACAAACAACACATCAATATGATGAATGGTTTGACTTTTTTCGACATTTTAGTAAATAGGGGCTGGCTAAATTAGGGAATGGTCGGACATGGTTGGATCGAAACAATTATAGATGGACTAGTTTCCCCCAATAGCCTGACCTAATTCGGCTAACACGACTTGAATAGGATGGGTTTGGGATAACCAGGTCTAGCCTAGCCCAGTGGTCATGCCCATTGGGTCTTACTAGACTCGGCCAGATTTGATAGTGGGTCCTATCCACCGGGTCGCCTAGCAAGCTGGCTCACATTCTATGTCCTGAACCAACTTATTTAGAAAAATCTCATTCCCACATGGACACATAGTGGACGTGTTTCCAATTCAGCTTGGCTTATGTGGCGGGCAGGTTAAAATCCATCCCGGGCTCACCAATGGTCTGGTTCACTCTGTCAATCTGGCCTACACTGGTGGGCCAGCTTTGGTCTAGCCCAGACACCACATTGGAATTTGGTCTTCATAACCACCCAGCCAGATGGCTCCCTAATCACATGATCTTGCGTGGAATATATGCTAGCTTAATCCTTGGCCCGCCCCATGGGCCGCTCAAAATGACGTTCTTCCCAAATGACTCCACTCCCATGCACAGTCGCGACCCCAGCTGGTCACGTCCTCCACCATGGCCCATGGTTGGTGTGACATCCACTATGGCCCCTTCTATTTGTAGCCTCCAACACATTGATGTTCCACCTCTCGCTCGCAGCCACCTCCAGCGCCGCTCGCCGATGGTCGCCTTCATGGTCCACAATACAAGATTTGATGGATTGTTCTTTGTTATAGAGGTATACTATGATCATTAGGTTGACTCCATCACTGTAGTGTATCCCATGTGGTCTCTCTAACGATATGGGGTTCAGTACACATTCTGAACCTTACATCAATAATCAGACAAGACCATGGGGGGTTTTCGACAAAGAATACACAAGCGAGAGGATATCACAAGAAACACCAAAGTGAAGAATGTGGGCCTAGTTCATTTGGCCTTCATTCGGCGCATTAGGAAAAGGAGAGATATCAAATGGTCACAAGTTATATCCCCCTTTCATATAATCCCTCATTCCATAATCAAACACCATATTTACAATCGATCAATAGTTCTAAAATTTCATTGGTTTCCTACATTCATTGCACAGAACAACGAACGAGGAAAGGAATGGATTCACATAGAATTAAATAAACCCCTAAATTGGAAAAAGGATATTTATTGAGGATGATCGTCTATCATCATCCATTTATCTACAGTCCAAAAAACTCTCTCCAACTGTGTCATCACTGATTTTCGATTTTCCAACTTCCATCGTTGGAGAGGTATCCTTCATTGTTCATTATAGGAATTCTAGGGATGTTCTTATACCCTGAATCCATGATTAATGGATGAAAGAAGATGTGTTTCCTGTTGAAACTACACCACGATAAATCATTAATGATATTCATTAATAGATTCAACATTATCTCGTCATTGAACTGAAGCTTTGACGAATATCTACAAAATGATGAAGAGAAATAATTTAATAACATTTTTTAATTTATTTTACTTTTCATCTCGATGCCTGAAAAGCTATTTTTTGGTTCAGCCCGCATTGACTGATGTTATACCATTCATAAGAAAATCGTAATGATCAAATTTCAAGAGTTACCTTATATTTTTAATCCATTCATTTGATTAAAAGTTAGAAAAACACCAAAACACAATTATTTAATGATCTTTAAAAATATGTTTAAAATAATTTCCAGCTACACTCAGGATTGTAATCATGTGTCATCTTAGAGCATGGTCTGGAAATAATCTGATATAATTTTAAAAAAATTACATGGTGTTTTGAGACATTACATTATGGATCTAATTTATATAGAAGAATAAGAGTACTCGCTAATTGGTATTTAGTTTATCAGTTTTGGTTAGGATGAATTATATTTTCATCAGAATAATATATTCATATTATTGTGATTGAACGAAGAAGAATATTTTATAAAATTATTTGTTCCTAATATGATCTAAGAAGAGTTGATTGTATTCTTCTAGTGCATGTAATGATGTGGAAAAAGATTGTTGAAGAAAAAATAATAACAATGACATTAAACAGGTCTTACTAGGATGGTGACATTAATAGTGTTACAAAAAATTATCAACAATGAGGTGACATTATAAGGGTTCTATGGTTTGTATCATTTCTAGCATAGGCCAAGGACTAGACACTCTTCTTGTGTAGTTTACCATATAAAAATATCACATGTTATCATTAATACTAAAATTTCATTATTTTGGACATAAATGATTTAAAACAAAAATTTTGGGTTTCTATTGACTTTATTTAATTATTTCCACAATTAATCATTTTATTTTATTATAGAATGTTTTCCTATAATAAAAAAATGAATGTTATATTATAACGTATACATAAAAAATGGATTTTGTTACCACTATAATTGATACTATCTTTTAGGCATCCCTTAATATATTAGATGATTTACACAAGGGAAAAAAGATCATTACAATTTCTTTTGGTATTTTGGTATTGGAATTGGGGTTTTAATATAAATGGTATACAGATATCCATAACTATTTTTCATACGGGCTTAAAATATTGTTCTGATGGTTTTAGGATGAAAATTTAAAGAATAAAATATTTTATTCATATATAATAAATATGTGTTATTTGAAATATATCTTTGTTTGATTCTTCTTATATGATCAAATTATCGTCATTATAGCTTATTCATGATATCGATATAGCATATACAATGGACTGATCCCTGTTATAAATTTTGAAAAATGGTGATCCTGATATATATTATGTGAAGCATTAGCCCCATTATAGCTCTTGAATAAACATGGTAATTATTATTCTCATCGAATATTTAATTTGTAATAAGAAAAATTTGTTATTCAAATTGAAATCCATTTGAATTGATTTCATGAATATGATAATTTTTATTGTAAATAGTTTATTTTATTATCTCTCAATCTGTTTTAATTATTATCATAAAAACGTAATTTTTTTATTTTTTCATTTTGAAATGTTTTTTCATATGATCTATGATCATTAATGAAAATGGTAAACATTACATGATATTTAATTTTATCACATGATCATCAGATCTATTCTTTTTTATGTCCCTTATTGAGCTTCATATGCTCATCCCATGATTGATTTTTTAATGGTTTTAATGGTAACTAACACCTATGAAGAAATAAATTGGAATGTTATAAATATTTTTCATTAAAATATATGTTGTTTTTTATTATAACTTATATTATAATAAAAAATAATATTTATTAAATGTGTCCATATTTTTATATATTGGGTTGGTTATATAGGTTTTATCAGATACCTCTCTAGACCTATTATTGTATGCAATCTTTAGGAATGTATGAAACTGAATTATAGTGTAGTATCATTATAATACGTCCTATTTAAAGAATGATATTTATATAATGTACCTATAAAATGATCCACACATTATAAAAATTATTATCCACTTATTTTAATATGATAATGATGATTCTTAAAAATTTTACAAAGTAATTGTTAAAACACTTTTCCCCATTATAATTCCTCATATCACTAAAATTTTACTCAACCATTACATGATGTATATCCTCCACATATTACATATATAATGTAGAAAATAATGTTGAAAATGAAATCCTTAGGTGGAAAATATATTGATAATTATGAAATAATTAAAATTTTATATGTATTCTCTCCGGTTGGACCTATTTTACATAAATATAAATAATATTTATTATGGAATATATTATCATTTAATTTTTTAAACAAAAATTATGTAATTATAATATTTGAATGATATGATTTGATATAGTAGGTATCTGATCAATGGCTACTCTATATTTGAATTCTATTAATAAAATATTCCTAGGAAAAGAATAAGGATCATATTTGGAATGAAATTATATATAATTTTAAATAAATGTAATTTATTTTTCTAGGGTTTGTGGACTTTATTTAACTAGATTTTTTATTTGATAAAACATTGTGAACTAGAAGAATCAATTCTGACTATTTATATATGGAAATTAAAATTCCTATTTGAATTATATTCCCAATTAAAATATTATTATATTTTAAAACAAAAAATATATATTTCATAATTTTCTATGAAATATAACATAAGAAATGTGAAATATCTAACATCAAATCATCATGTTCATGTAGAAATTTATATCCATTACACAACAATGACTTCCAAAATTAAACGAGTATTTTTTATAAAATTAGTACAGAATAATAGTGTAATCACATAAAATATATATATTGAAATATATATATATATATTAATAATTTATTACTTGAAAAGTATAATGAAACATCTATTATCTATCATTAAATGGAGAAGATAATCAATGAGATAAAACTATTCTGTAATATAAAGATGAAACAATATTTAATATCATGATAGTGGGGAATTAATAGTATTTAATTTAATAAAAATACTTTCACTTATAATATTAATTATAATAAAGATCTATAATTTAAAGAGATTAAAAATTATGTTATTTAATCTGTCATAATATTTGTGAAACATAGTTTATGGTTTCCAATATATTCCCCTAACATTATTCTATATAATTATTCATATATATATATATATATATTAATTTACAGTTTAGAATATCCTATATGAATAGTTCTTTCTATCAAATACATTTGATATTATGATTAACTGGATTCTTGGACAATTATTGTACTTATAATGATTGTAAGATGATGTAATGGTCATGGACAAAAAACCATAAAATATTGATATGGATTATAATGGACTAAATGATAATAATTCCAGATTATCCATCCACCCACAAATAAAATATGTTTAAAGAAACTCCATGGTAATTACCAAAATGGAATGTAAAAATGATTCAAATATGGAAAACTAGGGAATCATGATCCTTAATGTAAATGAACCATGAATAATTTGATCATTAGGATAGAGGATTGAAACCCACATCCCATTACACCACCCAAGGGATACTGTTTTAACTCTAAGGAAGTTGAACGTTTTTCAATCCTATGCACCACATCAATGGTCATACAGTGTAATGAAGACATATTATTTTCCAATAAATTGGTTAAATTAAAGTATATATTTTCACTAGTGAGGTATTTAGAATCAAAATTAATAATTAATTATACGCATAATATTACCTTACGAGCGGTGAATGTTTTCACTGATTTGCCTTCTTTTCATTAATTATATAAAACATTTCCATATATACTTATATCATCTCCATGATACCTTAATGTTTAAATTTGAATGAAAATGAAACATTGTGATAAAATTGCATCCCAAGTCTCATTATTGTCCATAGATTGCCTTCATGTGAATATTCATATAATAAATCACTTTGATTTACGATTTTTTTAATTTAATTATATACATTGTGCGGATCAGCTCTAATTATGTATAAATAAAATAAAATAAAAAAAAAATTAATATTATTAAATATCCTAGACCATCCTCCACTGTTATAGAAATGAACGGATTTTTATAAGTTTATATTAAAATAAATCAAGTGTTTGTTTTTAAAAAAATAGTAAGGTAGTATTTCACGACCAAATAGTTAGGTAAAAAGAAAAAATCAACCTTGTTGGAATTCTAATTTTATGATAATATGTATTTGAATTCATTGATAAAAAATAGATTTAAATTATATAATTAGGTAGTATTATCACTATTACTCATTCATAGAGAATAACTAAAATCTAAGAATCTTAAAGAACACGAGTTTTTCCTCCTAGGTTAAATAACCTGAGATTCATGTTAATTAGGTTCTAAAAAATTAAAACAAATTCAATTTCGGATATTGAATCATCTTAACAAATGATTGTACTTATTATCCTATATTAATATAATAATAGAAATGATATAATACATGATACACAATCATTTAACATTGTTTTTAGGCCTAGGGATATGTCTATGGAGTAGACAATTATTATTTTCCATGCTAAGAAATCCATTAATGCTCATTTCCATCACACAAGTTTTATTCGAGATCCCATCTATGCTCTATCTCATTACCATTAGAAGATTTTGGGTCAGCTCACTACTTACCCAAAGGTCACTTCTTTTTTATCTATCTCTAGATCACTATTAGTGGAAAGGATCACCATCTTCCACATATTTTTCTCAATACTATTGGATGAGATTTCCATGTAGATTATAGAAATGTACGTCACATAATTTTCAATATGGATACATCCTAAATTGTATAATTATTATATAGTGATTTCAAACTATCATGGAACTAATTAATATATATTTTACCCATATTATCAGGGTAATCACTTATTGATTACTTTTTGGATGACCACTACCTTTTCAGTACTCAGCACTATCACGAAGCACACATAACATTCGAGAAGAACCTATCATTCACTATTCATACCTCCTTCGTGAATCTCACATATTTTGTGAAGATCACATAGCCTCTAAAATATCCCAACATTTTGTTAGATTTTTATTTCCTTCCAATACTCCCCTAAATTTTAAATTCTCTCACTTTTTTCGGCTTTTATATCCTCCACAAACTCCCTTATTTTGTAAACGTTTTCTCAACAACCACCACATGAATCTAGATCATTAATATATTCAATATGTTTTAAACAATTCAAAAGGTGGTAGAGGCATAATTATAGGAATTTCCACTAATTCTAAATGCTTCTAGTCACATCATCCTCATTTCACAATGATCCCTCATTTCGTTCGTGATGCTCCCTATATTTTGATGTTATGAGAAAATTCTCCAATGATAATGCTTTGCATAATCCTAGGGACCACCGTAAGACTTTTTGTGCCTTCATGAAATATACATCATGGTCCCCAATATTCATTAATCTCATATATTTTCCATAATATTACAATTAATTGAATGTAGTCCAATTTTCACAATAGTATCTATACTCCAAATTCAGGACCCCAGAAATTTCGCTAACATTGGGAGAAGGAGTCGCCATGAGTATGCAATTTCCATTATGACATTAAAGTACGTAATTCATTTTTATTAAATCATTTTCACCCTTATAAGTCAAAAATATCTCCATTACTCCACATCTAACCATAAAAACCTTTTTTTCTTGACAAACAAAATGATCCTCAAAAATAAAATATTACCTTTACAGATTTTTCCTACAATGGGTATAGGAAAATTATTATAATTAAAGAAGATAAAAAATATCGAAAATATATTCTTAAAATAAACTATATCCTCTTGGGCATCCACCGTAATATTTTCGTTAAAGAGTGATGATCAAAATTACTTCACATTATCTACCTTGATCATAATAATATCACCATAATGAATGATCATTAACCACTAATTCTTGTTGAATAGTTTAAAAAAAATTTGAAGAGTCAAATACATATCAATGGGAATTCATCATTTTTAATATCATTAGGTTATGGAGAAGATTCAATATTTTATGAAAATAGTTTCATTACAAGTATATAGACACAATGAAGTCATATTTTTTCCATATGCTTTTACAAACTAATCACTAGTATTCATTGACATGAATAAAAGTGTATTTATAGATTACTAAAATATATTTTTATATATTATAATTTAAAACTAAATGGGAAATTATAATCATTAGGATAATATATGGATTTGTTTTGTGGAATTAATAATGGATATATTATATAATATATTTAGATTAGGTATATTTTATATTTATAATGTCACGGTCATGGGGAATATGATTCCATGTTATGGATTCTCTTTGATCTATTATAGATAAAAGCGATTAGAGAAAATCCCAGACCCATGTTTTCAATGGATATATGTAGTTTTATTATGTATGCTTCGAAGAACTAATACATTGTGAGAAATCTATCCCTATTTTCAATCACTGTAAATATGTATAAATGGAAAGATTTAATGTATGATTGGTTTGGGGGAATGTGGGTAAATATTTATGGTTTTTTACATTGAGAAAAATAATATCACTTCTACTCAAAGTCCTATAAATTAGAGAAGGATTTATTTAATAAAAAAATATGTAAAATAATTTCATGTGTCGCAAAAGAATACAAAATGATACAATGATAGAGTATGCCAATGGAAAATTGAAGATCAAAGTAAAAAATAATAATATATGAACTAAAAATCTATGTCAATTGAACTGATAATTTAGAGAAATTATGTTAATAAAGATATTTGTAAAAAACATAATTTAATCAAAAGAGTTTAAAAATATATTCAAAATAAAGGACCTAATCATGAATCATTTCATACTTATATACTTATTTAGTACATTTATTTATTAATTCACTAGAATCCTATAAATTTTTCCAAGGTAGATTATTTTTATTATAGAAAAAACCCACTTCCCTATAAGGAAGAAAATTGTAAATAACCTTGTATTTTTTAATTTTATGTTGATGGATTTGAAAATCATAACATAAGAGAAATCGATTTAACATTCATAAATAATAATTAATAAATGAGTCCAAGATAATATCTAGGTGGTATAAATAATTGTTTTAAATATTTAATTGAATGAATGAGAAATAAAAAAAATAAAAAGTCATGTATTGAACAAAATGAAGTGATGGATTATATTAGTTTAGAACAAACTTTTCTTGTCCATCCTAACTATACAAAAGGAAAGTGATATAGGATGTTTCCAATATCTTACCATCCTATATAAACACTAGAGGTTACAAGATATGTTTAGATCTTTAAGTGAAATTAATCTTGGAAAACAAGATGAATTATATTTTTGGGTCCTCATCAATGTTCTCGGTAGGTCAACTAGTAAATGTAGAGCATCATCTATAAAATATGATAGTGTAAGAAAACCTAAAAACATTTAAATTATATAAAATAACATTAAATACATGAATAGGTGATCCAAATAAATAAAATGTAAATATCTCAATATGGGTTACGGTGGATCGACATAAAAAGAATTCTCAACTCCTAGCTATTTATTTCAATTTTTTCACTTCAAAATATCTTCAAAATAAATGTAATTGATGTGGTGAGGACTTAATGGGCCACCAAATTCAATCATATTTGATCAATATCCATATTTAACAAATAATATATTACAAAATGATAAATATTAAATTAATAAGTATTTACCATCATTATTATATTTCAACCATATAAAAATTAAAAATATAAAAATCCATCCATACACATGAATAAAAGATGATAGATTTCCCAATGGACATTTATCATGACTATGATGAACGTCTTACATTAGTTGAGTTCTAACACAACAATATGTTCTACTAAAATATTTTGATGTCCCCATATGATGTTATATATATATATATATAGTGATGTGGAACTCCGATTTGTTTGGGATTAATGTGGTGGATTGATGGTTTATAGGAATAAACATATAAAAGATATAACATAGAAAGTTACATCCATTTAGAATAACATCAATCGTATTCAGTGTTATAAGAATAGAAAAACTAATAATAATTAATGTGATGTTGAGTTTAAAATGATAAATAAAAAACTTATCCATAAATGGTAAATTCATAATTTTACTATAATTGATCCTATGGTAGATGTGACCTATTGAATAAAACATCTACAAAACCTATTTCAACATTATGATGCACTATATATGTCTTTCATATGAATGTATAAACTCGTCCCCTCCCATTTTTGGAATCCTTATGTGGTATAAAATAAAGGATGGATTTACATATGAGTTGAAATTGATATTGATAAAGTACCATAGAGATGATGTTGTATGTAAGTCGAGAACACAACATCTAGAAGTAAATTACAAGAAAAATAAATTTGATATTTAATTAATGGAACCTAATTTTCTAAAAAAACATAAGTATTATCATCAATTCCCTATAGAAAAAATCCATTAAAATGATGAATAAATTTGTTTTTTTGATAATAATAATAATACCATTAGTTTTATTTGTTAAATTTACACAATGATTAATATTATTTATGTTATGTTAGAAAATATTAACACATAAAATATGTACTGTAATTTATAATATAAATATATAAAATAACTATGATAAAAAATTTCATTCCATTTTGATCTCTAATAACTATCACACATCTTAACAACACTATTAAAAAAGGGACCCAAAATTAGAAATATAAACATCATTTTGATATAGGAAAATAAGGATACTTGAAAATAATTTCAATAAATGAAAAATTAATAATATATGGGGAATTTTATAAAAGTATAAAACCAATATAACAACTTTGATAGTAATGGGTGGTCGTGAATATTAGGTTAACTATTATGAATAATAACATACCCTCAAGAAAAATAATATCACATTAATAATTGTATCATTACCAATGAAATGTATAATGATATATATATAAAATTCCAAGAATAAATTATATAAATATAACTATTATGATTCCACAAAAAAATATTCCGACTATAAACTCACTGAATGTATAAGTACACTTTTTAATTTTTATTTTTACAATTAATTTTAATTCCATTATTATTATAACAAGTTAAATTCCCTCTTTTTCCTTGTATTATATTTCAATATATATATATATATGGAAAATGGTGTTAATACAATGCGATCTTTTGAGGACTATCAAATATCAAGGATGATATAATAAAAATATTCAATATATTATCAATCTTATTTGTTGTTTTCCAGAAATATTGAAATGAATCTTTAATGGATTATCATATTATATATATTTGAATTCCATAGAATTTGGGATCTATATTTTACCCTTTGTGATGTATACCTTTTTTAAGTGTCAAAGATTTCATAAAAGAAAAGTCATTGATAGATTGGAAAATTGATAAATTAATTTCTCAGTTTATTTGATATTTTATTTCCACAAACTAGAAAACACTCTATAAAACCAGTTATAAGAAATCGTTAGGATTACACACATAACCCCAGGGACCATGGGATGATCCATTAGATTATCATATGTTGGTCACTTAAAACATATCTTTTATTAGTCATCCAAGAAACAACATGGTATGTGATTCTTGCCAACGATGAAGACACAAAATCATTTATTTAAAACAATTTATCCATACATGATGTAGTATGAATCATTATTAAATTTAATATATTTTAATGTATCAAAAATAAAATTTAAATATATACTTCCTAGAATTTAAATTTTTTAATAGACAGATAAATTATGGATAATTATTTTTCTTCATGGTATATTATTTATTTTCATTTTTCCATTTTTCATTCTTAAATATCTTTTTAATCATTGATGTGAAATTAAATTGAGGAATACATGAACATTGGTTGTGTTATGTTCGCCATGATTTATATTTATGAATTTCTAACCCATTTCATCATGTGATCATCATCAATATTTATTTTGGCTGATTCTTCAAAAAATAATGTGTGAAATAATATCATTAATCCATACTTTATCAAAATGATTAAATATTAGATGTTGAAGATAATGATTAATGATGTGTTGAAGGTGTATTGAATATTTTTATAGATCAAGAGAGGATTAGTGTTTCATATATCCATGTTTTACATATTGTACAAACATAGTTTATACGATATTGGTTTTTGAATGAATTCAGGTGTCCAAAATCTAGTCACTGACAAAAAAGAGTCTCAGATGACCAAGATCCACAATTTATAAGATAGATATGTATTGGACATGAAATAAATTGTGGATGAATAAGAATAATTTTGTGGATCAGTTGGATGTTGATCATTTATAGTAAACCTTTGAAAATTCTAATAATCACATGTTGTGTACCTACCATTACATCAAAGCTATAGATTTTGGATAGAGATTGGTATCACAAGATATGTGGCATGTTTAACAGAAAAATAAAACATGATTTGTTGACTCTAGTAGTACTTTTATGGTACACATTCATAGAAACATCTAGGTACACAGGTGTGGATAATGCACATGTTCATGTTTGTGTACTAAGACCCATCCCATATCCTGGACATGTCCTGGTACACATGAATTGAAAATTCATACATGTAATGAATCAGGTACGTGTTAATAGGTAAGAGACCATTGGAAGACCCATGGTAGGATTGAAACACCATGTAATTCCCTTACATGTTGTTTAATTTGTATATAATATCTTTAGACCTTTCCTCCCTTCAGTATTCATCATTTTCCATTTGGTTTGTTCTATGTTTTCATAACCCATGACGGATGAGTGATTTATCATTTCCTAATAATTCCACTTGACCCCCTCTATGTTTTTTTCTAAGATATAATGGATGTAATCCCTTATGAGCCACAATGTGGGATCCTCAGTCATATAATCAATCCTAGGTGGGGTTTAAGGTATTTTTGTGGAAAAAAATTATTTCATATTGATACCTATTAAATAGGTTTAATACAATTAGGTTTTATTGTGTCCACCATGGTGGGATCTTCAATAGAAAAAGTAAATAACATCTAGTAGTTGATGAATACTTTCTAGAGTCGTCAAAACTATAATATTGACTGAGAACTAAGGAAATTTTAGTTTAATGGGGGGTGGAACTGTTCTCTTGACGGTCCCCCCTCAAAATTTATTTTCATGATCATAAAATGTCGAACATTATTCTAGAAATTCATTTGTGCATTCAAGAGATTATGAAGAGTCAGCTACATAATTCTTGGATCTACCATAGTAGTTAGAATAATTTGAATACTTATTCAATGTTTATTATTGATAGATGAATATTACATATTAATAATATATTATAGAATTTGTTTATATATATATCAAGAATGGGGATAAACTTTAGATTAACCATTAATGATCAGGGATTTGATGGTGATGATCCTTAATGGGTAAATAGTTAACTTATTTTACGTGTAACTCCAGAAAGAGAATCTACTAGAGAAGACCTATTAATGTGAGATCTGGATGTGATCCCAAAACCTTCATATTTTTTAGATGTATTTTGTCTTTTTGTGATCGAAATATACCTGGTTATGAGAATTTTATGTCTCTACATGTTCATTATATGAAATTATAATAAATGTATAAATGACTTTTAGAATAGGAGACTAGATGGCGTTACATTCTGAAGGCACATTGAGCCTTAGTGTTTAGATAACAAGAATATTAAAAATATTATATCACATGAATGCAATATTTTAAAAATATTGAAAAAAATTCTTAATTAATTCATGGATGTGAAATATGATAACACAATTTAATTTTTAATGTTAATTTTTAAATTGGTGTCGCAACGTTTATCTGTACAAGATATTTCATAACATTAATTTAATCGATTGGGTGATAATTTTTTAAAAAAATATTTATTTATTCAAAATTATATGGCTAAAACTATGAATAAAATATATATATATATATATTTATATTATATAGAATATATGTGGTTATATTCCTAACACTAAGGTTTAAGATATAATATGTACAATAGAGATTTTATGCCCGACTTACATCAGATCATGCTTTGACGGTTAGAGGGCCAACAAAGATTGTGTATATCTCCAATAATGATAACACAAGCCCGTTCATCACAAAATATTGTTCCAAACACAATGAATGATGTTTCTATGCTTATTTTATCAAGTTTTATATTATACAACATTAAATATAGATTAATTCTTATTAATGTATGTTTTCATGACCAATATTTAAACAATCGTTCTTGATTTTACATCATATATTACTATGTATTCATATCAGTTTCATTAATTTAATAATTACTTATTATATAACTTCTCATTTTATTCATATATAAAATTATATACGATAGTGTTGACATTGGACAAGGTTTATTCCTAATAATTGTGTTTTATTCATTTCACAACATTTTCTTCCTGTGATCATCATCTGTATTTGGTTTCAATAGTGGTTCAAAAATCATATAGTAATCAGTCATCGAACAAAAATTATTTTGTAGAAATTATTGATTATACTAGGATGGGTCTGATATTGATGGTGATATCAATGTATGATTTTTATTATAGTTGATTATGGTAGGATAAATTTTTTTGGATTCCCAGTTTGATGTGTTTTGATGGAATTGTTCTGAAATGAGTGGTTTTCAACTGAATTTGAGTAGTTAGAATCTAGCCTTCCACAACATAATGACTTGTTCAACCAATTTATACAAGCTATGGGAAATTATGGAGGTATATCTAATTATAATTGATATTTAAGTTGTATAAATTTAAAAATCCATGAGTTTTGTAAAATTCATGACTACACTACCTCAACGTGCACACATACCATTGGCTACATCCTATCATATATTGGATATTAAAATTAAGTTCTCTTCAATTTCTCTGAGACTATTATATAATGTATTGGGTTTAACACATTTCAATCATCATGGTCAGTGTAGGACACAATGATTTAGAACATAAATTTAATAAAGAATAATAACAATTTTAATTTAAATAATGATATGAATTTTACTTTTAATGTCAAAACATTTAAAAAGAATTAGGGTGAGATTGTGTTAATTTCATTAAATTATATCCTTTTGGTGGTGTATTAAAGATATTTTTTAAATCAAAAAACTATTTTTAATGTAAAATTGTAATTAAAATTCAATAGTTATTTAAAAAAATCTGCAACACTAATTGTATAAATAAAATAATAATAACTTCTAGAAAAAATCACCTAAATGTCACACCTAAAATATAAATTTTATCCCAAAAAATTTTATTTATAACACTAAATATATAAATATCAAAATATTCAAATTTTTATGATAAAATTTATTTTATTTATTAATGGGAAGAATTTCATAGAGGCGTTTATTTCAGTTCATACATAATTTATAATTTCAGGAATTATACATGTATATTTTTTTTATATTTTAATAATATTTTATTTCATAATGTAATAAAGTAATACCCCTCCCCTTTGGAATGTCTATCATATATCATATACCATGTAAAATAAATTTCCATACACAATATAAAGAACATGATATACCCAATTATATACTTATATATATTTTAATAAATACATATATGGTTTAGTTCCATGCAACCACAACCTCACATTGATTAAGTTCTATACTAACAAATTAAATAATTAACTAATAGTTAACCCCATACCTATATATATTTCATTTATTTTCATTATACACCCCTAATTTATTTTAACTTTTTACATTAAAAAATATTCACATGATTATTATATAAAAAAATTTCAATATAATATATGAAAATTTCCAACCATTTAAAACATACATAATATGTACTCCAATATGTTAGCAAGTCAAATTAATAACTGTTGTAAACATCCTTGGAAGTCACTCCCAGTTATTTAACTATCACATTCTACACAGCTTGCTAGTGTAGTGAAAAAAGTTTCATGTAATAAAAATTGTAGAAAACTTATAAGGTATGGAATAATGACCATCTTACATCCAATGATTTAAAAGGATTGACATCTCTCTTAGAATACCTACAAGTGATAAAAATAGGTATGGTCTAACAATGGTACACATAATTGGGTTTTAGTAATTAATTTCTCATTTATCTTTTGATGAGTAGAAAATATAAGGGGCCCAAAGGATACAAAATGTCCAATCCCTAATAATTCTACTATTAATAAGGCTTATCTCTGTTATCAAAGAGGCTATGATAACCAATTAATGGTACATAATGTTTTCGATTACAAACACTATGTCTTTGGAAGAATTTTACATAAATTAAAAATATTTGATAACTATAATATTCATTAATGAATGTAGAGTCATGTCTCCATACATGGGATACCATAGGTTTTCCTTCGAAATCCTGCATAGGCTCAAATATTGAAGGTATGTACACTTAATATAAATAAGATCAATCACAAATGGTTTGAGTTAAAACATGTCAAATGAACAATAAAAAAAATTTATAATCTTTCGTAAAATAATTATGTACCACCAACCATAAGAATTAAGTGCAACCCTTAGGCATTCGTGCTCAAACATCAGTCCGGAAATCTATAGAATTCTTAATCAGCATCTATGAGATCCAAAATCTACCCAGATGCTATATAATAATTCATAAATATTTAATAATAAAACAAATCATTAATCTATAGCGTCATACCATCCTATAACTCCCCAAGAAATACACCCACATCGAAACAACAACCAAACACACTAAATAAATTCTATTGAGAACCAACATCAACTATATTTAAAAACCACATAAATTAGAACCAAAACACTCAACAACAAAATATATTTACATTTATTTACTCAAATAAATTTTCCAATAAATTATCCTAAACAAATATCATCATGTGTTGAATATCAATTGATATATTATATCCACTATATCTTAAAAGTCCATGGTTTTGGATGTTTCCACTATTCATGATAGAAACATCACTAAAATCAATAACATAAAAAATATATAATTCATATGTTTTTGAGAAAAAGAATTATGGTGGTGGAAATGGGATTCCAAAAAAGTAAAATTTATAGCAAAAACATTTAAATTTCACATTTTCTATACTATTTATAATAGTGGAATAATGAGGGAAGGGTCCTGCTAAATATCCCTATCTCAGTCCCTCAAATCATGAACCATCATGAGTCATACCTAAACTGGACACCAAAACCAACCTGTTAAAAGGCCCGAAGGGCATCCCCAATCAACCTACGATGATGAAAAACATCATGAAAATAATGATAAATTGTTTTAGATTATTTCCCCCAATAAACACATTCCAATTGAAACAAAATGTGAAATATAGATAAAATACATGAATCACTAAACATAAATATGGTTAAAATTCATGATATTAAAAACAACCAGCATAATACAAATTATAATATTACATCCATGTATCCTCATAGTCACCACCTTCTTCCAGGCATACCCTCTCTATGAGAGAACCATGATAGTAAACTAATCATGACAAAAAACCCCATTTTTATTTTTTATAAATGGAATAAGTATGGTGTACGTATAAAAAAACTCACTAATTATGAAACATATAATCCATTCATGTAATTTCAAAAATATTTTGTGAATTAATGTTTTAAATATATATAGAAAATATGTTTTTAATATTCCAAATATCTCATCACAACATTATGAAATTTCAATTCAAAAAATAAAACAATTTTTTTACTAAAAATATATTTCGTTTCCTTTCATGTTTTGAAAACGAAATCAAATTTGGTTAACAATATCCCAAGTACATGTTTAAACATGAAACATAAGAAGGATATCCAATAACGTAAGAAATTAAATAATTATTAAATGATATAAATAAAAATTAAATTATATTAAAATTTGGGTAACAAAGTGATTCAATGAAATTTACAAAAATAAATGAGAGTATTCAAATGAATTTCATAAAAATCCATAGAGGTTACCCATAATTTACTCAATTATGATATATCATTTAGTGAATGAAGCATTCTGTTGTCAATCACCAACCTTACACTCTATGATCCAAACACTAGTGGGACACTTACCATGTCTATAAACTAGTATTGGGGATCCTATTCCATTTCATTGATAATAAAATTAAAATGATCTATAGACCCCCAAAATTACATCTAAGAACCCATTATAATAGTACAAGAGATGTTTTATAAGGTTTTTACATCATTTGAATTGAAAATAACCAACATTTTATATTGTTCATTTCTTTCTCAATCCCCAACATAGTATATGAAAATACCCTATATAATTAGAGGAACACCAGGGTGATTACAACAATAAAAAAACATTTCACACAGTCCATCGAGGCCATAACCTCTCGTGCATTGAAAAACAATTTTCACCAGAACACCCAATAGTATATTAAGTTCTCGATTAGATGACAATTTTTAAAAGTACTTCTAAATTTACCGACCATGAATAATAATTTGAAATCCAACTCTTTTTCCTTTGAAAAACCATTTTTTTAAAAAAATTATTTCTAAAACCTTTGTAATAACCCTAGTATGTTATCATAGTTCCTTATGTACCTTTTTGATAAATTTATAGAATTAAACTATTACAAAGATCAATATAGGAATCCTTTTATGAAAATAAGAAAAAAAAATTATTATTTGGAAGATATTTAGATGTAGAAAAAACTAGTACAAAATTTATAATTGGGGAAATAATTTTATAGAAAAAATGATTTAAAAAATTTACATTGTTTAGAATTGAACATTTATATTCAAGAAAATGTCATCATGGAAAATTTTTATAAATATAAATATTCTAATATAGCATAAGAATGTTTGTATAAATGATTTTTTTTCTTTTCTAATCAATGAAGCATAAGAAAGAATAACAAGGTGACATTATAGAAACACATCAATGTACTAAATCAACTCACACAAGAATGCTGTCCATTGATGAATTTTAAGATATAAATAATCCAATTTGTACCCTAATACAACTTTTCATCATATTCGATCAATCTAATATTAATCCAAATTATATTTCAAAAAATAAAGTCCCTTTTACAAGTCACAAAAAAATTACATCATACATATAGTAAATATATTATTTAAACACATTAAGGAATAATCACATAAAACCTAATCAGAATCAATTTACTTATCAAATAAATACAATTTAAAGCTAAAAATGTCTTATAAGAATAAAAAATGAGTGATGAAATAATTCATTTTTCATTTTTAAATGTTCAATGATCACAAGATATTTTTCACAATGTAAATAGACTTGAAAAACATCCTTAACAGTTTTTAAATATGATCAACCCCCATAAACCAAACTAAAGGATAACTAGAATAAAAAAATTAACTCATAACTAAAATTAACTAGAAAAATGAGCCAATACTATGTCTGATGTTTTGAAAAATTAGAATAAAATTATATTGATAATAATATATCAATTGGAGAAGAATGTAAAATAGTTATAAAAAATACAAGATGAAATCACTAAAAACAAATGGAATACAATCATAGCAAGAATATAAGTGATGGGAAGTAGGTTTGGGAGACTCATTCTTGTGGGGAAACAAAAAGGGGGAGAAGATGATTTGATTTTTGGTGTTATCAAAAGTGGAAAAGACATGAATGTTATTGTTATGGTAAAATATAAAACCAATATGATTAGGATAAAATGTTTACAAGTCCCAAAACAAACCATACAAAGACTGAGGTATAGAAAAAATTCATCACAAGGGACAAATGAAAATTTTTGTAAACTGTGCACCATCCATGAAATGAGGTTCAGTTAAATTTATATACACCCGTGCATTCGTACCACACAATCTCACCAAACCATGTGCATGATTTATGAAATATCACAAATATAGAAGGATTGATATATCTTTTATCTTTTTTCTCACTTCATTTTGTCAAATCCTTTTGAAAACAATCAAAAATAGTTCAGGAATGAAAAAATTAAGATAAAACAATATTTCCCAATTTGTCTACAACATGGTTTTATTTTAAATTGTACACAATAACCATGGAATGGTCAAAAAATAGACTAAAACATCCAGGAAAAAAATACATTCAATGGGGATTCGAACTAAATTAATTCTATCAATAGAATGTCACTGAACCCATGACATGTTACAAATATTGAACCATCATCCTCGAAATAATAGTCGCAACAAAACACATCTGAGATAATTTAAAACAAAAAAGTACATCCTACTTGAACCGAAAACCAAATGAACCCAACAACTATAGTGATATTCATACACCCCACATGTCACCAAAAATGGATAAAGAGTTAACAATAAAGTTCTATTTAGTGGGTATACATACTATTTATTAAATAACTATGTGACAATTTCCTCTATAACCTAAGAAAGATCCATATAAATTAACTCAATGTGGAGAGCAGATCAAATTCTGATTCATACATTCTCAAAGAATCATTCATCAACATATTTTCCACCATAACTATTCATTAAAAATTAAAAATATATCTATTACAATGAATTATATAATATGAAAATAGAAAAAGGGCTACAGAATATAAAAAAATACAATGGAATAAAAGATAGTGGCGGTAAAACACAAAAAACTATAAGAGGAATTGTTTATATGATCCAAAAATCCACATAAATATCTGTTTACATCGAAAATAACACAATGTACATTATTTTATGATTTAACAGTAAAAAAAGTGTTGGAAATATCCAATAGAATTATAACAATACTATATTTAATTACCAAACTAAACAAAATAAATGATCATGTATGACTATTAATTTTGATGAAAAATACTAAACTCCATGGAATACATTCATTGAGTAGGTTTTTCTAGCCCGTACTAAACTCATTTCTTGGAAACTTTATGAGAACAATGATACGTCATATTTCAAACTACTATGATCTTACCTCAAATAAATAACTCATCTAGAAATGACTCAACCACTTAAATCCAAATAAAAAAATGGTTTGGATGAAATAACTTGATACTCTAACTTATGATAGATACATAACACAATGAGATGAGATTCAAAATTATCAATCAATGAAACTACTAAATAAAAAAACTATCTCTTTAATGTTCTCACCATACCCCTTCAATATTAATAAAACATTATGAACATAAATGAGAACATCAATATTTGTCACATACATGTCCCCATAGAATGCCCATTGAAAAAAGTAGGCTTAATGATCTTCAATTTCATACAAATATAAAAACATTTGGAATGGTCACTATCCATTAATTCAAAACATGTGCGTAGAATAGGCACCATATATGTTTCACACTAATGAAAACAAGCGTTTTAAATATCATGAAAACAAAATCAATATAATCATGAGACTCTACAAACTCTAGTAGACCAATATTACCAGGGAAAACATGATATTGATTAGAATAACCTGACTATACCACTTGATTGATGGTCAGGGTATGATTAACAACTAGAATCGACCCCTAAAAAATAATCATGACCTTTTCCAAATCATACAATATATAACATAAAAAAATAAAAATAATCATAAATCTATTGATCTAAAAAATAATACCTTAAATAATGATATAAAGAAAAAAATATTAAAAAAATAAAATCGGATACCCTCTTTCAAAATACAGAATTTCCATTTCATATATAAAACCATTAACTTTGGAAACTATTTATTATAACATATATGCTTCCAAATCCAAATCCATATTTCATGTCTTCTTTAAAAAACAATTTCACCATCCCTACTTCAGATATATTGTAATATAACATTAAAATGCCACATGAAACAAAAATACAATTTGTAAAGAAAGCATTTTTCAATGAAAAACATTCCCAATAGGAAATTTTATTTCAAAATACAATAACTCAAACCTTGATTTAACTATTCAATTTATCACACTCAAGCCTCTAGAATATGGGGATAGTTTTTATGCATAACATAGACACCTGATTTAGAAAACCATGGGTAATGAATGATGCTTCCACTAAAAAAATAATTATGTATAAACATGGGATATAGATTGTTCAATATGCTATGTAATCCCACCATATAACATATGTTGACTTCCATTATAATCCCTGGAACACATATAAACATTCTGAGAACATACACCCCAAAACTAAAATGAATGATTCGGAACCAAAATATCTATATAAAATCATATTTCATTTGGTAACTATTGACTAGTCACTAATATATATCATACTTACCCAAACATTAAGACATAATTTACAAACATCATAAAATAGAAAAAGTAGAATCACTATTCAAATACAAATATTTTTTGTAAAAAATTATTTTTTCCATAAATGATACACATCAGCTGGTCGGAGTCTAGGATCAAAGGTACTCTCCAACACATACAATAATAAACATGCCTCAAGGATAAGAAATAATTTATTTGGGTTGTCTTATCCTAGTTAAAACATAAAATTGGAAACTAATGCCACAACATGACTAGAATAAATAAGTCACTGAACATACATAAAACATTAATGGGTTCCAAATACATGTTATCATAAACAAGGAACAGTAAATAAACTACATGATCTAAATGTTTCCTCCCAATCACAACCATCTTATATACCATTACACTCTACATGTTAATCAAGATGATAACTAGAAAATGAAACATATGTTTGTTCTATTGTTGTTGAGAATAATAAGATGGGTTTGATCACAAAATAACATTTTATGAAGCGCCATATAAACAATAAATGTAATTTCCTAAAATATTCAATAAAAAATTATATGAAATAAATTTATACTAATTGTTTATTAATATTATAAACCCAATCATGTATTTTGAAACTCCAAATATAGAATGATATTTATTCCATTAAAAATGATTCCCATTTCATATCTAGTTTTGATAAAAAAATCATGGATTTGAAAACATAAAAAGGGTATGAGAAAAAAAATAATTTAAATATAATGAAATATAATATAATAAACTAAAACTCTTATACATAAATATTAAATTTTAATCGAATAATATTATTAAAATAAAAAAATGATCTAATACATAATTTTTTTGGTATTGTGGATTTGGAAACATGGACACATAAAAACTAGTGAATAAGTGAGATACATCATCTCATACATATTTTTTAATAAGTATAAAACTAATTATACATATCAGACCTAATATTTGTCATGATAATGTTGCAAAATAAATCATATAATAGGGAAATATCATGTGTCTAGTAATGGTATACAAGGTTTATTTTAGAATATCATGAGCATAAGGTTATGAGAAAATGATAATAATATTTGAAAATAATTTACTACATATCATAGAACGTATCATAGATTCATGAAAGAAAACATGTAAATTCTTTATGATATAGTCATAATAAAAGTGAATATCAACATCCAAGAGACCCTAATAATTGAATAATATATATATATATATGTCCCATTAAAGTTATCATAATTACAATTTCAATAGTTTCCATGCCTCCTTTGAAAAACACTCATAGTCAAATGGATAATCTCCAAAAAACCATCATTTTAGTAACACAACACTCATATGAAATTCATAGTACAAGAATTCCATTAATAAATTTTGTTTATTCCCCATTCTAGACCTATTTAACTCCAGGGATGTTATTCACTACCCAAAACATTGAAATCACATATAGGTTCCTCCCATAATATAATAAAAATTATATATACATGTTCTATAAGATAATAACACATTTATCAGATCATAACCCAAGAAAATAAATTTGTTTCAGAAATCATTCCTTATATCTACTTATAGGAAAAGAAATAGATTTCATAGAAATCAATTTCAGGTTAAAACCTATAGAAGTTAAATTAGTTTCATTAACATATATTAATAATATTCTTAGATAACATTATAATGAATAATGATGGTGTCATTGGATCATATACCCTATAATTATTAAGTTATATCAGAATACCAAATCATAGATGGAAAACAATTCTAAATGAAAAATAACACCAAAAATTCATTGAAGAAAATAAAATTTATTTAGAAATTACATTATAAAACTGTTATTTTATAACACAATATGGAAATAAGTTTATTTTTTAATAAACATTAAATATTTTTTAGGGATATTTAAAATTTATTTGAAACATTTCATGAGGAAAATATCATTTCCACATTGAAAATAATTTTTAAAACATAAAATAATTTATTTTTGTAAATAACATTGGAAACAAAAAATAGAATATTTAAAACAATTACTTGTTATTAAGTTAGAAAATTGTTTTCATGTGGCTAATATTAAAATAATTATTTAAATAAAATTTTTACTAAAATATATTGAGTAAATAATTATAAACATATAATAAGATTAATTTAAGAAAAATTTTAAAACAATAGTGAATGGGTAAAAATGTAATTAATATATTATATTAATAATTATGAAAACATTTTCAAATATGTTTCATAATTTTTTTTTTATGAAAAGTGGTTTTCACATGATATGAGAAATAAAAATTAATAATTCTTAAAAGCATTATTTTGATATCATGTTTACAAAAACTCTATAAAATTAAATGAAAAATATATCATAATGAAATTATAAATTTAGAGGAAATGTAATGTTTTTATTGATATATTTTTAAAATATTTCATCATATAAATAATAATAATAAATAACCCCAAAAAACAATTTTATTGTAACCTCAACCATTTACCAATCTGATATTTTTGGAGTCATATTTCCCATTAATGATTAATATAATCTTTTATTAATACTATCTTCAATATGACGCTATTAATGATATATTATTTTAGTGGGGGAATATATAAACGTCATAAATAAATATAGGGGAATAACCTAACTTCTTCCTTAAATAATGAAATTTGGAAAAAAAAATTAAGATACTATTTTGGTATCCATTAAATAAAAAACCCAAAAAATATGTCAAAAATGGATATGTAAATTCTGAGTAATTTTTTTTATACAAATCGTAAAATATATTCCAGAAAATATACACACCATAAATGTAACATCACAAGTAAGTAATGAATAATAAATATATTTATCTATGTCTAATAATGAATTATATAGTGTTTTAGAGGCTTAAAATGAAAATAAATCCAATCTTAAGCATGGAATACAGTAATATTTGTTAAAAGATTGTTTTACTTCCTTTTGACGGCAAACCATTTTTTAAATCTATCTTTTGAAAATTTTATAAGCTATGTTTTTCAAAATAAACTTATTCTTTATTATTGGGACATCAGAATTTACTTTGTGTCAAATTTTGGTATTTTTCTGACAATGTTCATTTTTTAATGAATAGTGAAAAATACTGCATTTTATATCAAAAATTCTTTTTAATAAAATTTATTTACATTATTAGATTATCTTTTGAATTGTTTTTAAAGTTAAATTAGAATATATTTTTACCATTTAATCCAATGGTGGACATTAGGAATAATTTCACTTTCTAATTGGGCATAAACTAATGTCAATCTTTTCATAGATATTGTTTCAAAAAAACCCGCTATTTGTTTTGACAACGGGAATTATTTTTAAATCAATTATTGTGATTTATGTGTTCCGAATTTGGTAAAATGGATTAAATATTTGGAATCATAAGGTCCAAATTATGTAATCAAGGATCTTTTGTTTTTGGACATTATGAATAGAAACGACGGTAATTATCTTTAATTATCTTGATTAATGAGTAATCAGGTAGATAAGGATAGTAAAATAATATCATAATAATAAAAAAATGACACCAAAATATGTCCTAATTCTACTATTTGTCTCATGTACGACCATGGAATGTCTTGTGGCAAACTTGGGGACCCCATGGAATCACTTTTGTGGAATGTGACTTGTTATCGTTTTATTTTTTTTAAAGAAAGTAAATATAACAAGAATGTATCACCTGATTAAAACATTTTTAATTTTGTCTATATATATGATAATTTAGACTATAAATATTCATTGGGAAGCTAAAATGATTTACTACATTATAGTATTTTTTTCATAATTTCTAGTCTTTAAATAAATTCAATTATTTATGACATCATGATGATGCAGTGATTAACTCCTTAATAAAGGATTTAAATAAAATGAAATGATAATGTAAAATATATGACCTACACATGTCCAAAACCAATTGGATGGGTGTATTTTGAAAACTTATCACCTTACCCTCGAATTATATCAATGTGGGACCTTTAGAATCCGAAAATCATTTTCAAATAAAGTAACATTTCTTTACTTTCCAAGAGTGCCCCTCCTCTCCTCTTATAAAAGGCCCCCACCTCTACCTCCATACCCACACTCCCAAAGCCTTTGGATCGGAAAACCCCTGCCCATTTTGTCTCTCCACTTACCTATCTTACTCCTTGAAGCCTCACTTTGGGCAGATGTCTTCTAAGGAAGCCTTTGATCTCAAACCAAAGGGAGTTACCCGATTTTAAGGTAATGTCTTCACTTTAGTCCTTTTATTTTATTTTGCTTCTCCAACCCCATAAACTCTTTTTATTCATTTAATTTATAAAAACTCCAGTATCATCAATATACTAGGTTGTTTTTATAATAAGTATTTGAGCAACACTTACACACACCAACATCTAATGGTTAGAGGACACACTGTTTCCGTGGATGGTGAATTTATGCCTCCCAAAATGATGATTGTTCAATATTATTTTAACACCTTAAAATGTGTCCATTAAGATGTCACTATATTTATATATGATATATAATATGTTTATGTTTTCCTTAATCTTCTGTATTTTTCATTTTGGGCATACCATTATGGTTTCCGTTATGGGTAAACACGATATCTTCATTTAAGGAAGTGCGGACTACCGCACCATCAAAGTGATTTGATTCTTTATATACCATACGTGGGACTTATAAAGGATGGAACTATGATATTATATATTATATTATACTGGAATTATAATAATCCTTTATATCATTGTGATTCCATTCTATAAAATACGAAATAGAAATGAAAGTAGCGTTCATTCGTACGTACGGCTTACTGTCTCCATGAACGGTGCATTTCATTTCTTACCTCAAAATGATTATGTAATATTATAAATGCATGTATATACTGGATATATATGATAT
The DNA here is from genome assembly GCA_963277665.1 of Viscum album. NCBI lineage: Eukaryota > Viridiplantae > Streptophyta > Magnoliopsida > Santalales > Viscaceae > Viscum > Viscum album. The sequence continues at coordinate 215,935,854 of OY728158.1, forward strand.
ATAAATCATGATTATAATTCTGGATATAATGGATACATGAACAACTTGAAATTATAAATGGGTTATTTTTGACTCAAGTACCAATGATTGTTAAAACGACCGTTATTAACTTAAATAATTACATAGTGTTCATGACATGGAAATAAGTGATATAAAAGGAATAATGAACTTAAAAAAGGTTCTTAAGAAATTAGAAATTAACTCAAGTTTATTATTCAGGACATTAAAGAATGATCGAGTCATGTCGGACCCGAGGTATGAGACTTCGTCTCAATCTCCTTTCATTGAGGCATATTTTATTTTATACACAACCTTCTTTTATACGGTGTATAAACCCCTTTGACTTTTAAGTTTATCCAAAAGGAATCTTTTTTATACGAAGCATTTTACTAAAGGAAAAAGGGAATGTGTTTTGGCGTACGTATGCGGCGACAATGACTTCTCCACCGCCGTGACCATTATTTGTGTTTTGGCTTCCTCTACAAGCCATACCTTTTTTAAAAGAAAAATAAATACCATGTTTTACTTTTATTTTGTTTTGATATTGAAAAGGGTTTTCATAATGTTTTTATATCTATGTGCTGTATTGATATCTTGGGATTGGAAGGTGGAAATGTTATGTTTCCTATATACATGTTTTATGTGATATGACTATGTTGAGGTTCTTGGGAATTATTATGAAGACGGGTGGTTCCGTGATAAACTAAGGGCGCGTGAGCCCAATATAGCTCTCCAATGCATTGGGTAACGTGAAGGAGTGAAACGTTAATGTTTCTTCGAAAAGATTTAGGGAATATACTGTGATGGGTATTCCAAACGTAAACAAGAGGGTTACTCCCTACGTAAGAATGTTATGAATGCCTCAAGTTACCTTTATGTCTTATGATTTCTAGGATTTATTCATGATTTGATGAGGTATGTTAAAGTGATTATGTTTTATGGGTAATGTATGATTTAATTCTTATGTATATATGTACCCATGTTTCCTTTCCATATATTTTTATATCCCTTACTGATCTTTTTATACTCATCCCTTATTTTTTTGAAATGTTTTTCACAGGTCAAGGGAAAGGTACAGGATATGATGATAGTGTCATGGAAGTGTTAATAAAGAATCCATGTTTTATTTTAAATATGATTCCATTGATAGGAAATAAGAATACTATATTCATGTAACCAGTTTGTTTATATGTGGAATGTAATGCACGTTTTATGATCTAATTCTTTAAAACTCTAAACTCGAAAAGACCCTCAATGTGTAATCTTGTAATAACTCAAGATTAAGTAAGGATTAAGGCTGGGGCCTTATAGTTGGTATTAGAGGATGGTTTAGATAACTTTAGGAGTTAGAATTTTATTAAATTTTTATCCAAAAATATTTTTTTATGGTCAAATTGAAGTGATATAGTATTTGAAGATTACCATGTTGCTTCATCTAAGACATGTTTTTTTAGAATGGTTTTCCGCAGAGGGAACATGGAAGCAGTGCTAGGAAGTCATGCAGAAGGAAATAATCTTCTGAATCAGCATCCTGAGATGGTCGGAATTGGAACTGAACAGTTTGTTGCAGTAATGGCGCAGTTGAATCAAGCGATAAATGGTGGTGGTATCCATACACGAGATCATCCGTATCAACTGCAGAGGAACATGTCAGTGGTGGAACATTTCATGGGGAAACATCCCCCATCATTCAGAGGATCATCTGACCTTGTGATAGCTGAAGGGTGGATTAAAGAATTGGAGAAGATTTTCGATATCATGGGGTGTTCAGACAATCAATAGGTTAGTCTTGTTATTTACCATTTGGAGGGTGAAGCAGATTAGTAGTGGTCGATGGTTAAAAATATTAGGGATGCTGATGAGATTGATGCTCTCGACTAGGATGAATTCAAAGGTATGTTTCTTAAAAAGTATTTTCCTAAGGCTGTTCGACTTAGGATGGAAAAAAAATTCTTGTAGTTGAGTTAAGAGGAAGACTCAGTGGCTACCTATGAAGAAAGGTTCACTCGATTGGCAAGGTATGATCCAAATTTTATCAGAGACCTTGATAGTAAAATCAATCATTTTTACTCAGGATTAAAGCCAAACTATCGAAGGGAATTAGCTTCTCGTGAGTTTAAATGTTATGAAAATCATGTTCGATGTGCTGAGAAGGTGGAAATCGAGTTTTCCGATGATCAAGTGTTCTATAACAACCAGCAGAAGAAGAGACCATGGTGGCAGGAGAAAGGGAAGAATTCTTCAAAAAAGTCTGATGGTAAGAAATATAAGTTTCCAGTTTGTGATAAATGTGGAAAAAGGCATGATGGGGAATGTCTTCTGAATTCTGGAAAGTGCTACTGATGTGGTAAGATGGGACATAAGGCTCGTGATTGCACTGAAAAAGATCAAGGTGAAGGTAATACCAAATTTGATTTACAGTTAGTGAAATGTTTTAAGTGCAATGAGATGGGTCACTATGAAAACGAGTGTCCGACCAAGAGCTTGAGTGATGGGAAGAAGTTAGACTACAAGCAAAAAGGGGTGGTGAAATCCTTTTCAACTACTTCAGTAGATGTCGGGCCATCAAATGAATTTGTATCAGGTAATTTTTTTGTTTTTTCAGATTATGCCTGTGTGTTGTTTGATTCGGGGTCTACACATTCTTTCATCTCTGAAAACTTTTCTATTAAAATGGGAATACCATCTCAAGAAATGAATACTGAAATTTTGGTAAAAACACCTGGGATAAATGTTGAGGCCAGAAGAATTTATAAGAATCTTTTTATCCTTATCTGTGGAAAGAACATACTTGCAAACCTTATTTTTCTACCTCTGGTAGAGTTTGATGTTATCCTGGGTATGGATTGGGTCTCTATTTTCCATGAAAAGATTGACTATAGAGCTAAAGAAGTTTCTTTTCAGAAATACTTTCTGTTTGTGTTCAAGAATGAACCCTTACTGTTGATAACTTATCAAGAGGCCAAGGAACTTGTAAAATATGGATATTAATGTTACCTTGAACACATCGTTGAAAATAAAGGAACTGTTCAGAATAATGATGTGCCAGTGGTAAATGAGTATCCTGATGTTTTTCCTGATGAGTTGCCTGGAATAATACGAGATCAGGATGTTGAGTTTTCTGTTGACTTAGTTCTTGATGCTAAGCCAATTTCAAAACCCCGTTATCGAATGGCTCAAATTGAACTTTTAGAGTTGAAGGAGCAATTGAAACATTTATTAGAGAAAGGTTTCATTCGACCTAGCACATCACCAGGGGGTGCTCCTGTTTTATATGTTAAAAAGAAAGATGGTTCAATGAGACTTGGCATTGATTATAGAGCCTTGAATAACATCACTGTTAAGAACAAATATCTTTTGCCTCATATCGATGATTTGTTTGATCAGCTCTAGGGAGCTCAGTATTTTTCAAAGATTGACTTCAGATCGGGGTACCATCAGCTGAAGGTAAAGGAAGAAGATGTTCCGAAGACCACGTTCCGTACAAGATTTTCCATTATGAATTTGTAGTAATTTCTTTTGGGCTATCCAATGCACCTGATGTATTCATGGACTTAATGAATAGAATTTTCCATGAGTTCTTGGATAAGTTTGTGGTGGTTTTCATTGATGATATTTTGGTGTTTTCTAAATGTAAAGAGGATCATGAAATACATTTAAGGGTTATCTTGAAAAAATTAAAAGAAAAGAAACTGCATGGAAAATTCAGCAAGTGTGAGTTTTTGTTGCAACAAATTTCTTTCCTTGGTCACATTATTTCTAAAGATGGGATAACTGTTGATCGTGCAAAATCAAAAGTTGTGGTAGACTGGCCAAGACCCAAAAATGTAACTTAGAATCATAGCTTCCTTGGTTTTGTAGGCTATTACTAAAGGTTTGTCAGAAATGTTTCATGGTTATCTAGTCCAATGACTAAGCTAACTTGGAAGAGTTTTAAGTTTATCTGGAAAAAAGAATGTGATGATTGTTTTCAAGAATTGAAAAGAAGATTGGTGAATGCTCCAGTTTTGGCACTACCTTCCGGGAATGGTCAGTTTGTTATATACAGTGATGCTTCATTGAAAGGACTTGGTTGAATCCTAATGCAGGATGATCAGGTAATTGCTTATGCATCACGATAGTTGAAAACTCATGAGGTAAATTACCCTACACATGATTTGGAATTAGCTGCTATTGTTTTCGCTTTAAAAATTTGGAGGCACCATTTGTATGGAGTAAAGTGTAAAATATATACTGATCACAAATGTTTAAAGTATATATTCACTCAGGAAGAGTTAAACATGAGATAGAGGAGATGGCTGGAATTAATCAAGGATTATGATTATACAATTCATTACTATCCGGGAAAAGCAAATAAAGTGGCTGATGCTTTGAGTCGAAAAAGTAATGCTTCATTAGGAATGTTGGGTTTTGAACATGATCATTTGGTTAAGAATTTTATGATCTTTGTCATAGAAGTTGTTGGTGCAGGAATTTCTTATGTTTTGTTTCAGGTATCAGTGAGATCATCTCTATCAGATAGAATCAAGCAAGCACAGAAGCAAGACAGTGATTTGCAGAAAAAGGTAGAGCTGCTTCAGAAAGATAAGTTGCCTGAATTCAACATTGATAATGATTTCATTTTGAGATTTGGGTAGAGATTGTGTGTGCCTTGGGATTCACAATTGAAGAGAGAGTTGTTATGTAAAGCTCATAATTCTCCGTTTTCAGTTCATCCTGGCTGTACTAAGATGTAAAGAGATATGTGGGAGTATTACTGGTGGGATGGAATGAAAAGAGATATTGCTGATTTTACTGTGAAGTGTTTGACTTGTCAGCAGGTTAATACAGAGCTGCAGTTACCGAAAGGGATGCTTCAGCCTTTACCAGTGCCAGAGTGGAAATGGGAGAATATATCCATGGACTTTGTTGTGGGATTACCAAAGACATCTCGAGGTAATAATGAAATCTGGGTTATTGTTGATCGCTTGACTAAATCTACTCATTTCCTTGCTATATGAGATACTTTTTCCCTAGATCAACTTTCCCGTTTGTATCTTAAAGAGATAGTCAGGTTACATGGAGTTCCTCTCTCCATTGTATCTGATCGTGATCACAGGTTCACTTCTAACTTTTAGAAAGGCCTTCAGAAGTCGTTGTGTACTGAATTAAATTTTAGTACAACATTTCATCATTAATCATATGGGCAGTTAGAACGAACAATTCAGACCTTGGAGGATATGCTATGATCTTGTTCGATGGATTATCAGGGAAGTTGGGACCAACATCTTTCTTTGGTTGAATTTTCATATAATAACAGTTTTCATTCCAGTATACAGATGGCACCATTTGAGGCGTTATATGGGAAGCGGTGTCGAACTACAGCTTTCTAGGATGAAGTGGGTGAAAGGAAGTTTATGGAACCAGAATTGGTAGAAGAGATGGTAGAAAAAGTTCAGCTGATTCAAAAACACATGAGAACAGCTCAGAGTAGGCAGAAGAGTTATGCAGACAATAGGAGGAAGGATCTAACGTTTGAGGTAGGTGATCATCTTTTTGTCAAAGTCTCACCATGGAAAAGTGTGATGCGATTTGGTAAGAAAGGAAATATGATTCCAAGGTTAACTAGACCATATGAAATTCTGGAGAGAGTTGGATCAGTTTCATACCGGGTTGCTTTATCTCCGAGCTTATCTCAGGTACACAATGTTTTTCACGTTTCGATGTTGAGAAAGTATATGCCAAATCCATCTCATGTTTTGAGTCTAGAGGTAGTTCATCTAGAAGAGAACCTATCTTATGAGGAACAACCGATCCAGATTCCTGACCATATGGAGCAAGTGTTACAAAATAAGGTGGTTTATTAGGTAAAGGTTTTGTGGAAAAACCAGATGATGGAAGAGGCAACATGGGAATCTGAAAATACAATGAGGGATAAGTACCCCCATTTATTCGATATGTAAATAAATTGCGGGGACACAATTTTCTAAAGGGGGGAAGGATGTAACATCCCAAGTAAGTAATGAATAATAGATATTTTTATCTATGTCTAATAATGAATTAGATAGTGTTTTAGAGGCTTAAAATGAAAATAAATCCAATCTTAAGCATGGAATACACTAATATTTGTTAAAAGATTGTTTTACTGCCTTTTGATTCAAAACCATTTTTTAAATATGTCTTTTGAAAGTTTTATAAGAAATGATTGTCAAAATAAACTTATTCTTTATGATTGGGACATCAAAATTTACTTTGTGTGAATTTTTGGTATTTTTCTGACAATGTTCATTTTTTAATGAATAGTGAAAAATACTCCATTTTACATCAAAACTGCTTTTTAATCTAATTTATTTATATCATTAGAATATATTTTGAATTGGTTTTAAAGTTAAATTAGAATATATTTTTACCATTTAATCCAATGGTGGTCATTAGGATTAATTTCACTTTGGAATTGAGCATAAACTAATGCCAAACTTTTCATAGATATTGTTTCAAAAAATCCCGCTATTTGTTTTGACAACGGGAATTATTTTTAAATCAATTATTGCGATTTATGTGTTTGGAATTTGGTAAAATGGATTACATATTTGGAATCATAAGGTCCAAATTATGTAATCAAGACTCTTTTGTTTTGGACATTATGAATAGTAACGACAGTAATTATCTTTAATTATCTTGATTAATGAGTAATCGGGTAGTTAAGGATAAAAAAATATATCATAATAACAAAAAAATGACACCAAAATGTGTCCTAATTCTACTGGTTGTCTCATGGTCGACGATGGGATGTCTTGTTCCAAACATGGGGACCCCATGGAATCACTTTTGTGGAAATTGACTTGTTATCTTTTTATTGTTTTTAAAGAATGTAAATATAACAAGAATGTATCACCTGATTAAAACATTTATAATTTTGTCTATATAGATGATATTTTAGACTATAAATATTTATTGTAAATATAAAAATATTTCCTATATCATAGTATTTTTTTCATAAATTTTAGACTGTAAATAAATTAAATTATTTATGACATCATGATGATGCAGCGATTACCTCATTAATAAAAGATTTAAATAAAATGAAATGATAATGTAAATTATATGACCTACATATGTCCAAAACCTATTGGATGGGTGGATTTCGAAAACTTATCACCTTACCATAGAATTATATCAATGTGGGACCTTTTTAATACGAAAATCATTTTCAAATAATGTAACATTTCTTTACTTTCCAAGAGTTCCCCTCCCCTCCTCTTATAAAAGGCCCCCACCTCTACCTCCTTACCCACACTCCCAAAGACTTTGTCTTGGGCAAACCCTACCCATTTTTTCTCTCCACATCCCTCTCTTACTCCTTGAATCCTCATTTTGGGCAGAAAGATTCCCAAGGAAGCCTTTGAGCTCAAACCAAAGGGAGTTACCCGATTTTATGGTAATGTCTTCACATGAGTCCTTTTGTTTTATTTTGCTTCTCCAACCCCCTAAAATATTTTTATTCATTTCTTTTGTAATAACACCAGTATCTTCAAATACTAGTATGTTGTTATAAAAAGGATTAGAGAAACACTTACACACACCTACATCTAATGGTTAAAGGACATACATTTTCTGTGGATGGTGAATTTATGCCTCCTGAAAAGATGATTGTTCAAAATTCTCGTAACACCTTAAAGGTGGTCATTAAGATGTAACTACATTTATATATGATATATAGTATTTCTATTTTTTCCTTAAGCTTCTGTATTTTTCATTTTGGTAATACCTTTATGGTTTCCATTATGGGTAAACACGATATCTTCATTTAACGAAGTGCTGACTACCGCCCCCTCAAAGTGTTTTGATTCATTAAATACCATATGTGGGACGTTTAAAGGATGGAACTATGATATTATATATGATATTATACTGGAATTATATTATACCTTTATATCATTATGATTCCATTCTATAAAATACGAAATAGAAATGAAAGTAGCGTTCATTCGTACGTACGGCTTACCGTCTCCATGAACGGTGCATTTCATTTCTTACCTCTAAATGATTATGTAATATTATAAATGCATGTATATACTGGATATATATTATATATAAATAATGATTATAATTCTGGATATAATGGATACATGACCAACTTGTAATTATAAAGGGTTTATTTTTGACTCATGTACCAATGATCGTTAAAATGACTGTTATTAACTTAAATAATTACATAGTGTTCATGACATGGAAGTAAGCGGTATAAAAGGAATAATGAACATAAAAAAGGTTCTTAAGAAAGTAGAAATTAACTCATGTTTATTATTCAGGACATTAAAGAACGATCGAGTCTAGTCGGACCCGAGGTATGGGACTTCATCTCAATCTCCTTTCATTGAGGCATATTTTATTTTATACACAACCTTCTTTTATACGGTGTATAAACCACTATGAATTTTACGTTTAACCAAAAGGAATATTTTTTATACGAAGCGTTTTACTAAACGACAAAAGGGAATGTTTTTGTCGTACGTATGCGCCAACAAAGACTTCTCCACCGCCGTGACCATTATTTGAGTTTCAGCCTCCTCTACAAGCCATACCTTTTTTAAAAGAAAAATAAATACCATGTTTTACATTTCTTTTGTTTTGGTATTGAAAATGGTTTTCATAATGTTTTTATATCAATGTGTTGTATTCATATCGTGGGATTGAAAGGTGGAGATGTTATGTTACCTATATGCATGTTTTATGTGGTACGATTAGGTTGATGTTCATGTGCATTATTATGAAGACGGGTGGTTCCATGATAATCTAAGGGCGGATGAGCCTGATATAGCTCTCCAATGCATTGGCTAACACGAAGGAGTGAAACATTATGGTTTCTCCGAAGAGATTTAGGGAATATACTGAGATGGGTATTCCAAACATAACCAAGGGGGTTACTCCCTACGTAAGATTGTTATGAATGCCTCAAGTTGCCTTTATGTCTTATGATTTTATGATTTATTCATGATTTGATGAGGTATGTTAAAGTGCTTATGTTTTATGGGTAAAGTATGATTTCATTCTTAGGTATATATGTACCCATTTTTCCTTTCCATATAGTTTTATATCCCTTACGGAGCTTTTTATGCTCATCCCAAGTTTTTTTGAAATGTTTTTCACAGGTCAAGGGAAAGGTACATGATATGATGCTAGTGTCAAGGAAGTGTCAAGAAAAAATCCATGATTTATTTTAAATATGTTTCTATTGATGGGAAAGAAGAATACTATCTTTATGTAACCACTTTGTTTATATGTGGAATGTAATGAAAGTTTTATGATCTAATTCACTAAAACTCTAAACACTAAATGATCCTCAATGTGTAATATTGTAATAACTCAAGATTAAGTAAGGTTTATGGCTGGGGCCTTATAATAAAATATAAATAGACAGTGAATATCTAATTTTTCACGTAGAATAAAAAAGTTGAATGAAAATGCCTTACCTAAACAATCAACATTATTTGTAAACATCAGTACCTCCTTTATAAAAAATATAATTTTAATATAGATAAATTAGATAAACAAACATATATATATTATACCACACATTATTTAACTATGAAATTTTATTTCCCATTTATTAATAATACCATTATAAAATTATGTTTCATGTAATAACCACATCATTTTCCCCATATATACTATTTTATTATTTTCATTCATATTACTTTGATCATCAAAAAAGGTATTATTATTGTAATAAATTTTATTAATATAATATATTTTTATTTTATTTATTTATGGTAACTTAGAAATGATATATAAAGTAAATTAAATACACCATTTGTGGATACAGTTGTCCACTGTACATGTAAATAAAGATATCCTATCCCCAATGGAATTGAAATTAGGTAGATAAATGTTGTATCATAACTAAATATTAATAACAATTTATAATATATAATATAAATTAATGTAATCATTGTTTATTTCCAACATTGAAAAAAAGAAATGAAAATTATATCACAATGGTTTCCAAAGATGTATTCTTCCAAACAAAAGAGTGACACAATTTTTATCCAACAGTTTGGGTGGAAAAAATGAAAAAAATTTCATAGTAATTAATTGGTTACAATAAGATCATAAATATAATATTAAAAATTAGATCCATAATTATATCCAATAGTGATAGGTAGAGATGCAAAAGGAATAACATCATTTCGCATGGCGATAACCTACCATAAACATGTGTAATGGTTTCATATTCCATTAATTGGATGATGAGAATAATTTATGTAATGAAATTAACATAATAAAATATAAAAATAATTGATAAAATTATTTACTTTTATAATAATTTTATGTTAATAATTCAAGGTGGTTGTAAAATAAATATAATAGAATAATCCGTTAAGGAAATTAACACTTCATTGGACAATATCCTTTGGTTCACACCAAAAGGCCAAATAGTACGTATTTATGAAAAAATAGGCTTATAATAAGAGAATAAAGAATTTTAGATTTAAAATTTTTAGGTTATAGATAATTAAATTAGTTATGTATGGTTTTAGGGGATAATAGAGTTTGTGGCCTTTTATAAGTGAGATGAGTGTCAAAACTATTATTTATAAAATAAAAATGGATTTTCCAATTCATCCTCTTTCCAGTATGAAAAAAATGGAACACTATCAATTTTAAAATATATTCTTTGAAATATTAATTTAAATGGGTCTGTTTAATGTTTCAAGGCCATCTTATACTTTTCTTTTTAGACTAACCACTGGTAAACCTATCGCCACCTTAATAGTGATAATTTATTTTTAGGTTATTACTTATTAATAATAGTAAAAAATTAATTTGACCTTATTATATGATATAAATTATTCTTATTAAAAATATGTAATAATTTTTTCTTATTTCTATTCATATAAATAGAATATTTCAATTTCATATTGAGCATATAGATGTGACGTGAATTTTTTTTTTCAAATAGAAAATGATTAAATGTTTTAAATGTTTTATATATCATATTTAAAATTTAATTTATTCTATTGAAATAAATTTGATTTATTAATATATAATTCTTAATATATTTATTTTATAACCATTAATTTGTTTTAATTTTAAATGTTTTTTATGAATTCATTATTCACAATAAAAACCATTATTTTTTTAACTATTCATAAAAAATTTCATCATAAAAAATTGAATAATCAAAACCCACATATCATTTTTAAATGATAATTTAGAAAAAAAATTAATTTGTTTTTAATTTTTTTGTAAAATATTGTTAAAAGATGCGCACAAACTGTGACAATGATGGTTCGTAGAAAATATAATTTATGAAAAAAATTATTTATTCAAATATTTTATTTAAAAAACATTTGGGGATAATGAAAACATGTGATTGAATATATTATATATATATTTGATAAAAATAATTCACAAATATTTATTTTTAAATTTATTATTATAATACAATTTTTTTTTCAGGAAACAAATTTATTGTAGAAAAATATTTCAATTTTAAACTATAATTTATTTAAATTTACTATTAATTGGTCACCATAGAATTCTGTTTTTACAAATGTTTAAAAAATATTCTTTAATAATTTAGGTAATGTAATTCATATCCATAATTCTTATGGCTAAGTGATATCATTCATATTATATAATAATATTATAATTGTTTGTCACATTTCGTTTAAGAATTTTGTTTAGTGTAACTATAGGTACACTCAATGATACATGTAACATATGATAAAATTAATGATTCATGTAACTCAAAAAAAACATGACATTGTGTGTAATCAAAAATATTGAAATTATTAAATAAGCATAAAAACAATAATCCCCAAAATATCATGGTGATGGACATACGAAGTTGTTCCAACCATGTTACCAATTCAAGAATCACAAAAATTAGTTGGTGTCCAAATAAGAATATATAAACATAAAATTTATCCAATTACCAAGAAAATATATAGAAACATACAATATAGTACTTGGGGTCATATTCAAAAGGTTATTTGAGGAGTCCAAAGATATACAAAAATTGGAAAAATCACTTATAATGTTAAGGGTCATATATTCTACCTCTAGGTATGCTACTCCACAAGTAAGAAAAAAGTTGGCCACCCCTCATGGTCATTAACCTACCTTGGGGGATCAAGTATTTCTTATAAATATCCTAATAGTGTTTATTTATGAAACCAATAAATAACACATATAGTCCCATTACAAAAGTATAAATGAAATGTAAGGATTTTATCAAATAATCATAATTAGAAATAAGACTCATATACCAATGTACATGAATTCTAATTCACGGATCCCATCCATGTGGATACTCTCTATAAGTGGAGGACTCCCATATGGGTTCCCATCATCCAAAAAAATCAAGGCCACAGGGCATACACCTCCTGATAATTTTATACAACTTTCTAATATAACTAAAGAAACTACCATTCAGTATTGAGTACTAGAGAGTCCTCAATAATTGTTAAAAAGACATCTACAAGTACTAAATGGGGAAAAACATTCCAAAATAGAAAAATATTCACATTAATACAAATTTTTTTCAAAATAATTTTTGAATCCAAGGGAATCGAGGATATATGATGTCATGATTCTAAATAGGACTTTCAATTAATTTCACAAAATACACTATTATATTTGAAGAAAGGGTATCCAGAGAATCATTAGTGAAACACAACATAAATATTCATTTCCAATAAATTTAATTGAAATGATGCTTTTTATAATAACATTTTTAAATTGGGATATCATTTGGAGGTAAAAAAGCATTCATAAAAATAAATTATAGGGAATGTAAGATATATATATACATCAATAAATATATATACAGGCCCCAAAATAATGTATATATTCAAATGTCAAACTAGATTGTATATGAAAATTTTTGTGTATGTGAAAAATAAAACATTAGAATCACCTGGATGAATCAAAATATATCCTAGCAGAAACACATCAAACATATGAGAACCACACACGAGCATCATGATTATGGGTGGAACCAAAGCCACCAATAACACATAATAGAAAAATCTTGTTTTCCCTAAAAGTCATCAATAAGATATAAGGAAATATAATTCACTAAATCAGAAATATCCCTTTGATAACTAAATTTATATTTTATCAAACATTGAACATACATATACGTTATATACATATAGGAATATCTGTATTATACAATAGAAAACCCTTTTTCCATCAAACAACCAACATATAAAGCTATAAGAACTCAACTATGTAAGATGAAATAATTAATAACACATTAAAAATTATTTTTATAATGATAAAGAATCATTTTGTACATTTAAAAAAGGAAATGGGTATAAAAACATACCTCCACAACTTTAGAACACGGTTAAACTCCAAAAATTATTCATGGAGAACAAAATTAGATAAAATCACACCCTAACATCCAATTGTTCAATATAGATGATCTAATGATAATTCAAGGTATATTACAAAGCAATCTAAATGACATTATTAAACCATGATATGAAGATCATAGAAGAAGAAAAAATAAAAAAAATCCAAGAACTCATGAATAACCAATGACTAATATTCAATCCATGATGAAGAGACATGTGAGGATGGTTTACATGACTCCATCATAATCCCAAAAAAAAATGAAAAAGGATAGTGGTAAATTTGGGTTTTCTATATTAGTGGGGAACCATAGAATTTACAGTTTTTGAGAAACATGGAATTTCACATGGTTATGCCCCATAGTATACCAAACCACACACCATTCCTGAACACCCAATTTGATGGTCACCCATCATAGTACTCACCAAACACATGGTTCGATAAATTTTTCATTAATCATGAGAAATATTTATTTCAAATTAATAACAACAAACAAATAAATTCCACATGGCTTCCCCAAACTATGTTGATTTCATGCAATTGAAATTCAACACCCTATGATGGATGGATGGTTTCCACATTCTCTCACACAGTTTGTGAAAATCCTTTAATAGAAAATTCAAGAATAACCATTCATTAAAATAATTATCTTCAAAGGATTCTCATTTTACGTGACTGCATAGATTACCCATTAACCATGTGTGGATACAAAAAAAGATCAAAACTCTCAAAACAAAAAACATACAATGTTGATTCATCTAAAAAATAAAAACAATATCAAAGACCAATACATAAAAAATAATTGGGAAAATCTATGGTCTTGGTGTGACTCCTCATTTCATTATAATCAAGAGTATATAGAATATAGATATCACTTTTTCTATACAATATTAAATATATTTCCATTGTCCCAATATAATTCGACCCATGGTGTTGGGGTATAAATCAAACCATCACAGGATGTATTATGGCATGACACAGCTATCTAAATGAATTATTAGACCTTAAAACTTACTTGTATGGTTATCAGGTATCCAATGTGGGATCGACCACCTTTAGCTTCCCTATTCATATACCTCTAATAAACCGGCGAATGATGATTCCCCCCTTCCCTCTCATTGTGGAACATGCCTTCTTCCATGAAAACCCATACTATTATATCCCATCTGTCCACATTGTGATGCCTCATAAAATTTTTCTCTTACATGGTGCATTCATGGTGTGTTCATTACATTAACTGAATGAAGACCTCCATTTTTACATTATTATTATTATACAATACATTCCCTAATATAACTATTTAGTTATGGTATATAGAATATACTACACAGCCATCCAAAATATCTCTAATGCTCTACCATAAAAATGAGACACCACTGGGTGATTTAAAACACATCTATTTGCATATACTAGAGATTTTCCAACAGTCAAAATTTTAATCAATTTACTAATTCTAAAAACTCATTAACTATAGGATACTACATTAAAATTTCACATTCATATAATAACATTGTAATATAAAATTACCCACCATAATACATATCTTCAATAATAAGACTCGTCATTCATCATCCATTCCATGTATTAGTATTAAACCTACATGTGAAATGAAATTTTTTCTCCTAAACATGTCATCATCATGTTAATAAAATGCTTGAAATAGTGAAACTACTAAAAATTATCCACCCAATATTCCATATGATCACACATATCCACCATCCCATTGATGACATGA
The DNA here is from genome assembly GCA_963277665.1 of Viscum album. Lineage (NCBI taxonomy): Eukaryota > Viridiplantae > Streptophyta > Magnoliopsida > Santalales > Viscaceae > Viscum > Viscum album. The sequence goes on from OY728158.1 coordinate 215,950,936, forward strand.
TCCAACAATAATTGATTTATTATAATTTACCCCATTTTAATGTGCATGTTAGTACCACACTCCACAGTCCATCATTACAAACCTTATAAACTATGAAATATTAAGATAATTATTATTTGTTTCATAATTGTGATTTAAACCTCATATAAAATTCATAATGTAAAAATATAAAAACATTATACTCCATGATTTACATCACCTCTAAGTATCATTACATTACTCACTCAACATGACATCCAAGGTTTAATGGTCATTATATCAAAATATCAAGGTCTCATTATAGATACCATACCAACATCATCAATCCCTACCTTATCATTATCATAACCATACTCTAATAAAATATAATTAATCATTATTAAAGGATTCATGAATTTATATCTTTTAAATTTTTTCTAATAAATAAAAATATGTATATACTATTTTGAAATTTAATATAGTATAAAAAATATTCAACAAATAATAAAAAATCAACCCTATATTATTCTTCTTTGGAATATTATATGAAAATAATAAATACTTTAAATAAAATTTAATTTTTTAAAATGGGAAAAAAGGAAATAAATTTATACAATAGAAATTGTTTTATCATTTTGATCTCCATGAATTATCAGATCGATGAAAAATATATTAAATACCCAATAAATCATTAGTAATGGAATTAAAATATTTTAAAAAATTAATGTAGAACCACATGATCAGTTTCTATATACAAATAATGTGGAAAATTAGATGTATTTATAAGATGATTAAAACCAATATGGCCATTTGAATAGTCACATAATCATTATGAACGGTGACCTAGTCATTTGGAATATAAAAATTACTATTAAAATAAAAATTTATATGTTAAAATAATAACACAGTTAACAAAATATTATAATATTATTTAAATATCATTTACCATTAATTTGAAATTATATAAATATATTTTAATAGAATTAAGTGTTTATTAAAATTATAAAATATAATAAATAGTAATATATTATTTTATAAAATTTATTTTTATGAATTTTATCAACGAAATAATTTTTATTTTAAAAATTAAAATTATCTAATTAATATTTATTTTGGAAAAGTTATTTTCATTTTTTGGAATAACTATATATAATATTCTAGGGAAAAATTTTGTTAATGACTAGTTAAAATGCAGTTTTTTATAAAATAGTATTCTAATTACACCTTTTTCATTATAATACCATTATAATAAAAAAAATTTTTATTTGGATTGGAAAACATATTTATTTATATAAATTATCATTTTAAATAAATGAATATATTTATCTATACAAAAAAATTATTTTCAAATGTCTAAAAATCAATCATCTTCCATTAATAAATTTTAATTTTTAATAATTCTATTTGAATAGAATAAATATTATATTTTTAAATGGTTTTAATGAAATAAAAACATATCTTTTTAACTAAATATAATTCCTACTATAAAAATATCACTTTTTTATGTTTTTATTTTGAAATTATAATTTTTTCAATATCCTAAAAAATAACGCTTTCCTCGTGTAGAAATACCCCATCACCTATTCATTGAAAAATAACATTACATTTAGTTATCATTGTCCATGATCTACAGTATTCTAATCTCATAAACTATTTTTTACCCTACCATATATTCTCGAGTCACACAATTTGTACCCTTCCAGAAGTTATGGTCTTAATAAATGCTATAATACCAAAATAAAGTAGCCTTATAAGATTCATTTGACTAAAATTTATCGTTTTATTTTTCATTTATGTAACTACACAACTGACCCATTCAGTAAAATATATTTACCAATATTATTAACCATTGGTTAATTATATTAATGAAATTGGAAATTATTATTTACAATATATATTATATATATCATACTCCATTCTTCTAAAAAATCAAAATAATTGAAAATTTTATCCATATTTAAGAATATTATCAATTAGTTATCTATAAATACAACTACAGATGGTTTTGATAATATATATATAAATTTACTATAATTTATCTTATACTTATATATATAATTTGGTAATAATATATATAATCATAAAAATCAAATAAATATTATCAAAATGAAAACATGCTAATTTAAATTAAATTATGACATAAAACCATTTCACCGTTGAAATGGAATTTTATCAAATAAAATATGATTATTGTAATTGAAAAATTGTGAATGAAATGAATTTAATTCAAGTTTAGATTCCATATTTTAAAAACATATGTCTATTATATAAGATTTACAAACATAAGTAAATTTATATCCCTTAAAGGTTCAGTGAATCCTAATCCTGAAACATTCCTTTCAGGTTTACAAAATATCATGATTTTATTCCAGAAATATTCTTAAAAATTGTATCATCCAAGGTACTTATTGAATTTTTTATTCATTCTGGAATAAAATACATAAATTATAATAAATATGTTGAGTCATTCATAAAATAAAAAATGAACTAAATTAATTAATTAATATGATATATTAATGGAATATAATTTTAATTTTAAAATATTAATTTTATTATTGAATTTATAATTAATCATTATTTCTTGGAATGAATTTTGGAAAATGATTTGGAAATAATGGTTTTTTAGTGTATAGTTAATAATGTACATATCTATAAAAATTGTATTTTATTTTAAATGTTAATGATGTTTTTAATTATTATAATATTTTCAAAACATTAATATCATTTATAATAATCATATTGTTTCTCGGTAATGGATTTTATAAATTAATTTATTATAAATAAATTTTATATTTAAAATTTTATATTTTCCAGAAAAATAATTTTCATTGTTTTTTAGTATAAAATTAAATTAAATTTAGAAAAATATATGTTTTTAATAAGATAATATATGTTATATATTTTGAATATAGATGTTCATATATTTTAATTATTCCCCCATTATCTTCATTAAATATTAATAGTGTCATTGGTATTGTTTATATCTCTGTAAATAGTAAAATGGATTAATCATGAAGCAAAATAAGTTATAAGACTATAATTATTAATCAAATTTATTATTTAATGAATTTTATTCGACCATTAACACCGATGTGTTAGAATTTAATTATTAAATTGAATATTTTCAAAAAAAAATGACATAGATATTATTAATATCAATAAAGTACAAAATATTTGATGACACTCATATTCATTAATGTATTCAGAGTCATGTCTCCATACATGGGATATTGTAGTTCATCATATAAAATCCTTCCCTTGAGCCAATATTGTAGCCAAGTTCAATTAATATAAATATGATCAATCACCCCTGTTTTGTGTTATTACTTGTCAGTTGAACCGTGATAAATATTTATAAACATTTGGGAAAATTATGTACCACCAACCGTAAGAATTAAGTTGTTCTCTAAGGCGTGTGAGCTCAAAAATAAGTCCTAAAATATATAAAATTCATCATCATCATCCATGTGATCCAAACTCCACAACGATTCTCTAAAATAATTAAAAAATAATTTAAAAAAATTAATCCCTAGAGTTATACCAGCCTATATGTCACTAAGAAATACACCGACATTGAAACTACAACCAACCGCACTAAAAAATTCCAATGAGAACCAACATCAACTAAATGAAAAATCACATTAAATAGATCCAAAATATTAAACAACACAATATATTTACATTTAATTACTAATATAAATTTTCCAAAAACTATCCTCATCAAAAATATGTATTTCATCACGTGATTAATATATAATGATATACTATTTCCACTATACATAAATGAAAATGGATTGGGATGTTTCCAATATTAAAAAAAAACATCAGTCAAATATATAACATTTAAATTATATAATTCAAATGTTTTTTAGAAACTGAATTATAGTGGTAGAATTGAGAGTTCAAAAAACTAAAATTTATTGTAAACCATTCAAATTTTACCTTTCATGAACTATTGTTAATGGTTGAAGATTGAGGAATGGGTCCATCTAAATATTATTATCTTTGTCCCTCATATCCTTAACCAGCTTGACTCATACCAAAACCTGACACCCGATCCAACAAATTCCATGGCCCGAATGGCTCCACCGATCAACCTGGGATAATGAAAAACCTCATGGATATAATGATAAATAATTTTAGTTAATGTACATAAATAAATACAATACATTGAAAATATAATATGATATATATATATATATAATATATAAATCACAAATCATAAATAACGTCAAAAGTAAGGATAATAAAAACATCCAGAATAATACCAATACCAACATGAATTTTATGTCACTGCATTTTCACCACCTTCTTCAAGACTGACTTAGACTATCATAGAACCATGAGAGTAAACTGGACCTGAAAATATAGATCTTTTGTATTGCTATTAAATTGAATAAGTATGGTGTAATTATAATACAACTCACTAGTTAAGAAATGTATAATCCATTTAATTAATTCCGAAAATAGTCTATGAATGTATGTTTGATATTTATATAGGAAATAGGGTTTAAATTTTCAAAATATCTCATCAAAAGATTAAAAAATTAACATTAGAAAAACAAAAAAAATTATTTAAAATAAATTACCATTTCATTTCATGTTTTGAAAACTAATTCAAATATGATTATATATATCTGAGGTAATTGTATAAATAAAAGGAATTTAAACCAAACATAAGATGGATGTCCGATAACGTACCCAATTATATAATAAATAAATGATATAAATTAAAATGAAATGATATTAATATATGGGTAACCAGGTGCTATGATGAAATATAAAAATTTAAATGAGAGTATTCATATGAATTTCAAATACATCCATAGAGGTTACCCCTAATGTACTCAATTTTGATATATCATTTTGAGAATGAAGCGTTATTTTGTTCATCTCCAACCAATACACACAACTATCCTAATAATTGTGGGACAACTACATTATGTATAAACAAATAATGAGGAATCTTTTCCATCCCTTTGACAATAATATAAAAAGTATCTGTTGACCCCCAAAAATACATCTAAGAACCCATTATAATAGTACAAGGTGTGTTTTATGAGGTTTTTTCATGATTGGAATTGAAACTAACCCACATATTCAAATTTTTATTTCTTTATAAATCCACAACAGAGTATATGCAAATAACCTATATGATTGGAGGAACACCATGGGTTTTCGGCTCACAGATAATCATTTCACACATTCCATCCATGATAAAACAACATGTGTACTGGAAAATAATTTTCATAGGAACACCCAAAAGAAACATTAATTTGTGAGTAGTTGACATCCCTGAACCATTTTTTAAAAGACATCTTAATGTTCCAAATAAGAATTACAATTTTATTTCCAAAACCTTTTTCCTTAGAAAAGCCATTTTTAATAAAATATTATTTCTATAACCATACTAATAACCCTTGTTAGTTATCATGGTGCCAAATTCCACATTCAAAAACACATAAACAAACCATTTCAATGTTCTTTAGAGGACTCCTATTAATAAAATAGAAACAGAAAATTAAAACAATATTGGATTACATTTGTAAGTAGAAAAAAATAATTATTGAATTTATAAATGGGGAAATAATTTTATGAAAAAATTGATTTAGAAATTTGACATTGTATGGAATTTACCATTTATATACAAGAACATGTAACCTTGAACTCTTTTTATTCATTTGGATATTCACATATATCATAGAAATGTATAGTTAAATGATTTTGAATTTTTTATTTTTTAATCAAAGAATCATATTAAGAAATAACAAGGTGACATAATAAAAACACATCAAATAAAAAAATAAAATCACACAAGAATGATGTTTATTGGAGAATTCAAAAATATAAATAACCCAATTTGAACCCAATTACACTTATCATCCCAATATATCCATATAATTTTATTACAAATTATTATTTAAAAGATTCAAATCCCTTTTAAATAGAAAAAATAATTTCATAATACATCTATTAAATATATTCTTTTGAAACATTTAGCATAATATCATAAAACCTATTTAGAAGCCCTTGTACCATAAAATAACTAAAATTGAAAGATAAAAATTTCACATAATAAAACCAAATTAATTATGAAATGAATAATAATTCATTTTTTCATTGTTTAATCATCACATGATATGTTTCACAATGGAAGTAGATTGTAAAACCCACCTTTACAGTGTGTAAATATGATCAACATCCACAAACAAAACTAGAAGATAATATTAAAAAAACTAAACACCCCATCAATAAAATAAACACCAAAAATTAGCTAAACTAATTTCAATGGTTTAGAAAAAATAGAAAAATTTTCCAACGAAAATAACATACGAATTGACAAAGAATGTAAATGAGTTATAAAAAAATATAATAGGAAATCACTATGAAAAAATGGAATATCTTTATTCAACAAATATGTTCAAATGGAAGAGGGTTTGGGAGCCACATTATTGTGGGAAAACTAAAAGCGAGAGGATGTGGTTTGCTTTTGGGTGTCAAAATAATTGGGGAAATCATGGAATTTCTAATTATGATGAAATTTCAATGCCACATGATTAAGGAAAAAAGATCACTAGTCCCAAAAAAACATTCCATGATTTTTGTTTTGAAAGAAATAATCACATGGGCTAGTTGAACATTTTTTTAAACATTACACCATCCATGAAATGAAGTTCTATTAAAATTGCATAAAACCTAACATTCATTCAACACAATCTCACATAATCAAGGGAAAGAAATATGTCAGATCATAAATATATAATTATTGATATATTATTACTTCTTTTTCTCACTTGGTTGGATTCAATACATGTGAAATCGATTAAAAAGTACATTAGGAATGAAAAAAAAGATGGAAAAATATTTTCCAATTTATCTCCCATATGTTTTCATTTTACAGTATACACAATGAACAGGGATTGATAAAAAATTATCCTAAAATCGCCCGAAAAAATGTTTTCAATGGGAATTCAACCTAAAATCATTCTATTAATAAAATGTCACCATACCAATGATATGGAAAAATTATTGAACCATTAACCTTGAAATAAAACTCACAATAAAAAATATATAAGATAATTAACAATAGAAAAGGACCTCTTACATGAACCCAAAACAAAATGAACCCAACATCTATAGTGTTATTCCCAACGAATCATTCTTCTTCAATTTTTTTACCAGAACCAATCACATAATGTAGAAAATAGATAAATGGTAATAAAATATTTTATATGATAATAGAACAAGGGATAAAGAATATAAAAATATGATTGAAAACAAATATGGAGGGGGTGATATGTAATATACTCCAAGAGGAATGGGTTATATAATCTAAAAAAACAACATAATTAATTTTTTACAACAAATTTAACACCAATTATAGCATTTTATTATTTACTAGTATAAAAAGTTTTGTAAATAGTCTACAGAATTATAACAATTATTTATATAATTACCAAACTAACTGATATAAATGAAAATGCGTGAGTATTAATTTTGATGATAAATCATAAATTCCATGGAATACACCACTTGAATAGGTTCCTCTATTCCGCACTCAACACATTTCAGGGAAACATTATGAGAACCATGATACATCATGCTACAAACTAATATAGTCTTACATCTAAGAAATAACTTATCTAGATGTGAAACATCCACTTAAATCCTGAGAATAAATAGACTGGATGAAAGAACGTGATACTCTAAATTATGATAGATATGCAGAACAATGATATGAGCTTCAAAAATATTATTCAGTGACACTAAAAATGAAAAAATAACCATCTCTATAATGTGGTAAGCATAACCCTTCACTATCAATAGACCTTTATAAACAGACATGAGATATTATGTATTCTTAACATTCATATCCACCTAAATAAACCGTTGAAAAAAGCCTTAATTAACTTCAAAGACATACAAATACAGAAAAATTTGGAACGGTCACCATCCAAAAATTCAAAACATGGGCCAATTATAAAACCCATATATATTTCTCACAAATGGAAACTAGATTTTTCAATGGCATGGAAACAAAATAATTATCCCCATGAAATTATAGAAACTCTAGTGGACCTCTATTACCATGGAAAACAAGTAATAGTTTAGAATAAAATGAATCTAAAACACTATTGGTGGTCTTGGTAAGGGTAACAATTAGAATAGAACCCTTAAAAATAATCATGAACTATTTTAAAACATAATATATATGACATAAAAAAATAAAAAGAAATCATAAATATAATTATCTATAAATTATTACCTTAAACTAAGATATAAAGAAAAAATAAAATAATTAAAAAATAAAACCAGTTAACCAGTTTTAAAATCCTACATTTCAATTTCATATTTCAAAAACATTCACATCTGTAACCATTTATGATAATAGATATGTTTCTAAATCCTAATCTTTATTTCATTCCTTCTTATAAAAACAATTCCATCAACCCCACTTTGGATATCATGAAATATAACATTCAGATTACCTATGAACCAAAAATACTATTGCCAAAGAATACAATTTTCAATGAAAACAATTTTCAATATTTAACATTATTTTAAAATTCACTAACTCCAACAATGATATTACATATTCCATTAATCACACTTAGGCCTCAAGAATATGGGTCAAGTTATTCTGAATAAAATACAAACAATGTTTATAAAACCATGTTTAAAGCATGAATCTACCATTATAATAATAAATAACTCTGCACTTGGGATTCAGATTGTTCAGTATTCTATGTAAACCCACCATGTTACATAAGATCAGTTCAATTATAATCTGTAGAACACATACAAACGCATTGAGAATATAAATCCCAAAACTAAAATGAATGATTCAAAAACCAAATATCTCTAGTAACTCAACATTAAAATGGTAAATATTTTATAGTCACTAATCCATATAATAAAAACTAATACTCGATGATATAATCCCCAAACAGCCTAAACAAAATAATTAGAAACACTACTTGGATAGCAATCCGTTCTGAACAATAATGGTTTTTCCAAAAATGATAAACAAGTTCATGACTGTGTCTATGTTCGAAGGGAATCTTCAATGCCCACTATATATAAACATGCCTCATGGAATCATAAGAAATTTTTATGGTTTGTCTTTCTGAGATAAAAAAAATAAAAGGAATCTAAGTGCACTACATGATGAGAATACATGTGTCACTGAATATACATAAATCATTAATTTCTACAAAATACATGTTATCATAAAAAATGAATAATAAACAAGAAACTACATGATATATATGCTTCCTCAAAATCACAACCATCATAAATACCATTACACTCAAAATGTTAACCAATATATTAATGTGAAAATGAGACATATGTTTTTTCTATAGTTGTTTAGCATAACAAGTTGGTTTTGATCTTAAAATATCATTATATTAAGAACCATATATACCATAAATTTAAATTCCTAAAAAATATCATCAATAATAATATGAAATAAATTTATAAAAATCGTTTATTAATATTATAAATCCTAGCATATCTTTTAAAAATCCAAATATAGAATGATGTTTATTTCATTAATAATGAATCCCATTTCAAATGGAATTTTGTTAAAAAATTATTGTATTTGAAACCATAAAGGTTATGTTAAAAAAATAATAGAATTAATATTAAATATAATATAATAAACTAAACCTCTCATATATAAAGATTACATCTTAATCTAGTAATATTCATTAAATAACATCATAATCCCTGACATATTTTTTTTTCATATTCAGCATTTGGAAACATGGACACATAAAAAAACCAGTAAATAATTTATCCAAATCATCTCATATTTAGTTCTTAATAAATATAAAATATCTTAGACATATCATAAATAATATATTTCAACATAATGTGTGAAAGTAAAACCTTTAATAGTTAGAGACCATATACCCAGTAAGGGTAGACAAGAATTATATTAGCTTATCACGAGCACAAGGTAATGGTAAAATGATAATAATATTTAAAAACCATACACTTCATATAATATATCACTACATTGAGTCATGAATGAAAACATGTAAATTCATAATTTAATTATCATAAGGATTGCAATGAACATGATCCATGAGAACATAACAATGGAAAAATATATAGACTTTTCCATAAACTTTATCATAAAAATCATTTCAATATTAGTCAAGTATCTATTCCAAAACACCCGTAGAATAATTTTTACTCTCTACAAACCAGCATCGTAGATAAGCATCACTCCTAGGACATTAATAGTTTTAAGAGAAGCTTAATAAATTGGGTTCACACCCCATTTTGGCCCTATTTTACTTTTGAGATATCTATCATTACCCAATTCATTTGAATCACATATTGGTCCCACCAATAAAATAAAAAAAATTATATATACGTGTTCCATGAGATAATAACACATTTATCAGATAATAACACATGAAAATAAATTGGTTTTTTAAATCATTCCTTATTTTAGTAAATATGAAAATAAATGTCTTTCATTGACAAAAACTGTCATGTCATAACCTATGGAAATCAAACAGGTATCATTAACATATATTAATCATAAAAATATACCACTTGAGAAAGAATAATGATGTTATAATTGGATCACATACCCTGTAATGATTAAGAAACTTCAGTTGACAACAACTTATGAGGAAAATTATTCTAAATTAAATTTAAATGAAATTGAAATTTATTTAAAAAATAAATTATAAAAATTTGATTTCATGAAACATTATGGAAATAATTTTTTCTGAAAATAATCATTAATTATTTAAGAGGAATAATTAAATTTGATTTAAAACTTTTGATGAGGAAAATATCCTTTCCTCATTGAAAATAAGTCTGAAAAAACAAAAAATATAAGTATTATTTTATTTAAAATTGAAATTGTAAAATGAAATGGAATATTTAAAATAATTTATACTCATTATGTAGAGAAATGTTTTTCATGTTGAATAGAAAAAAATGATTTACATCAAATTTTCAGTAAAATATAATATGTAATTGTTATTAAATATAAAAAAAGTTTACATTAAGAAATATTTGAAACCATCGAGAATGGTTAAGAATGTAATTAATATATTATATGGATAATTATGAAAATATTGTTGAATATTTATTTTTTAAAAAGGAACTTGATTTAAAACCTCACATTAATGACTTCATAACATGGTGAAACTCCAAAAAAAGTTTATGGGGACCAAAATATAAAACATAACACCCTAACATCCAATGTTTCTAGCTCCATGATCCAACCATAATTCTAGGGAATATAATTAAGTTAACTAATCAAAAATACATGATTAATCCAAGATATGAATAATAGTAAAAGGAAATAATTAAAAAAACTAGGAACTTGTGAATAACTAATGAAAGATATTCAATCCAAGATGAGCTGACATGTGAGGATGGTTTATGAGGATTATTCATAATCTAAAACCAAATGAGAAAGGATATTAGTAAATTTGGTGTTTTTACATTATGGGGGAAAATGGAATTTATGGATTTAGATAAAACGTAGATTTTCACATGGTTAGGCCACATAGTTCACAAAACCATGCAATATTACTAAACACACTACTAGATGGTCCCCCATCATAGTACTCACTAAAACATCATTAGACAAATTTTTCATTAATTTTTAGAAATATTTCTTTAATAATGATAGAAACCATCATATAAATTCCATAATGATTCCACAAACAATGTTGAAGTCATGAAAATAAAATATAACACCCAAGGACGGATTGATTGTTTCCACATTCTCTCATGAAGTTTGTTACAAAGCTTCATCATAAAAATCCCTAAATAATCATTCATGAATATAATTATCTTCAAAGGATTCACAAACTATCTAACTATAAGGATTTCCCCCAACCATGTGTAGACCCAAAAAAGATTAAATGACTCAAAACACAATACATACAGTGATAATTTATCTCAAATATATCATAAAGATCAAAGGCCTGTAAATAAAAAATAATTTTGAAAATCTATAGTTGTGGTGTGACACCTCATCTCATTATAATCACGAGTATATAAAATATATATATCACTCGTGATATCCAATAGAAAATATATTTTCATAGGACCAATGAAATGAAAACCATGTGGGTTATGGTATAAATCATACAATCTTGGGATGTTTCTTGGAATAACCCACCATGTCTTAATGAAAAAGTTGACACTGTAAAGTTACCATTATGGTTATTATGAATCCAATGTGTGATCTACCACCTTTATATTCCCCATTATTATACTTACAAATAACAATAAATTATGTATCCCTTTATTCCCTCTCATTGTGTCACATTACATATTCCTATAGAAACTATATTATTATATTCAATCTGTCTACGTTGGGATGAATCATAAAATTTATCTCTTATATGGTGCATTCTTGGTGTGTTCATTTCCTTAATAGTATTATGATCTATATTTTATACGTTGTTATTCATATACGAGAAATTCCATACTAGAACTCTGTAGTTATAGTACAGTGAATATACCACACATCCTCCTAAATAATCTCTAATACTCACAGATATAATTGAGACACCACTGGGAGAAATTAAACACAACTATTCTCACATCTTAAAGATTACCAAACACTTGAAATTTTAATTGATTTAATAATTCTTAAAACACATCAAATGTAGGAGACTAAAATAAAATCTCTCATTACTATAGGAACATATTACAGAAATATTACCCACCACAATACATCAAATCCCAAATAATACTCACAATACGTTATCAAATCCTAGTATTAGTATTTATGTCATCATGTAAAATGAAGTGTTTAATCTTAACATTGTCATTTTTATGATAATAAAATGCATGAAATGGTAAAACAATTAAAAACTAAATGCCTCATATTCTATATCATCACACATATCCACCATCCCTTGGACTAAGTGATCCAAAAATCATTAACTTATTATAATTTACCCAATTTGGATGTGCTTGTTTGTACCCCATTCTATTGTACATCATGAAAGAACTGATGAATAATGAATCATTAAGATAATTATAAATTTTTTCATAATCGTAATTTAATCCACATAAGAAACTCATAATTTCAAATATAAAAACAATATATGCCATGATTACCATCACCTCTCTATATAATACCATTACTCACTCAACATCACAATCGATGTTTGATGACCATGCTATCTAAAAACGGAAGTCTCATTCTAGATACCATACCGACATCATGAATCCCTACAATCTCTTTACAACTACCAAACACTTTTAACATGTAATTAAAAATTATTAATGTATCCATGATTTTATATGTTGTCATTTATTCTTTTAAATTAAAATTATTGTGTACTATTAGAAAATGTTATATTGTACAAAACATATTTGAAAAATAATAAAAAATCAATACTATAATGTAAAATTTTTTGAAAATTATATTTAAATAATTAAAAATATAAATAAAATTTAATTTTTTAAAATGAGACAATAAATAAAAAATGAATAAGATAAAAAAATTGATCGTTTTGATATCCAAGAATTATCAGAGCCATAAAAAATAAATTAAATATAATATAAAATATTAGTAATGCAATTAAGATATTTAAAAAGAATAATTTAGATCCTCTTGTGGAATTGATGTGTACAAGGAATCTAAAAAATTATAGGTATTTATACGAAGTAGAGAACCAATATAGTCATTATAATATTAACGTAATCATTGGTTTTGGTCACATAATCGTTTTGAATATAAAAATTAGTATTAAAATAGAATTGTATATGCTAGAATAATAACATAATTACCAAAATATTATAATATTATATAAATAAAATTTACATAAATAAAAAAAATTAAATACCAATATATCAATTGAATTAAATATTTATTAAAATTATAAACTATAATAAATCGTAATAAAATATTTTATAAAATTTATTTTTATGTATTTTATCAATGAAATATTTTTTATTTTAATAATTAATATTATATAATTACAATTTATTTTTGTAAAATTTATTTCAAATTTTTGAGTGACAATATATAATATTTTAGAAAACAACATTTTTTTTGTGACTAATGAAAATATAGTAATATAATATAGAATCTTAATTACCCCATAGAAATTATAATACAAATATATTGAATAATATTATATTTAGACTGTACAACATATTTATTTTGATAAATAATTATTTTATATAACTGAATCAGTTTTTCATTAAAAAATTAATTTCTAATGTCTAAAAAACATTTATATTCCATTAAAAAACAATTTTCAATTTTAATAATCTCATTTTAATAAAACAAATCATCCATGTAAACGGTTTTAATGAAAAGAAAACTTTTTTTTTAGCAAAATATAATTCCTACTATAAAATATTACTTTTTAATCATTTTCTATTGAAATGATTATTTAGTCAATAGAATTACAAAAAATACCCCTTCCATCGGGCTGAAATACCCCTAACATATTTTTTGAAATATCACAAAACATATAGTTATTATTTTCCAGGATCCACTATATTTCTATCTCAAAAATGATTTAATACCCTGTAGTATATTTTTGAGTCACACAAGTAGTATCCTTTCAGCGATTATGATTTTAATAAATGATTAAATTCCAAAACCAGGTAACCTATTACCATTCATTTGTCTTAAATTTATCTTTTTTATTTTTCAATTATGCAACTACAAAACTGATAAATTTAGAAAAATTTAGTTAACAACTTTATTATCCATTTTTTAATTATATATAAAAAATTTGAAATTATTAATAAAAATATGTATATTATATATATCTCACTCACTTCTTTGGAAAAATCAATGTAATTGATATTTTTATCCCCATTTAGGTATATTATTAATTAGTTTACTATAACCTCATTTATGGATAGTTTTGATATAATATATACTATAAATTAAGTATAAATTATCGTATACTTCTGAATTAATATTGATAAAAATGAAATATTTGAATGAATCAAAAAATAATATCAAACTGAAAACTAGATAAATTTAATTAAAATATGACATAAAACTAGATCACATTTTAAATAGAATATTATCAAATAAAATATATTTATTATAATTGAAATTTTTTGAATGAAATGAATTTAATTTGGGTTTAGAATCCATATTCTTAAATGATATGAGTATTATAAAGGTTTTAAAAACATTTAAAAATTTATATTGGCCAAAGGCTTAGGGAATCCTAAACCTAAAAAATTTTATTCATGTTTACAAAATAACTTGATTTTATTTGAAAAATTTTCTTCTAAATTTTATCATCCATAGTAATTATTGAATAATTTTTTTAATTCTATAATTAAATAGTTATATTATTATAAATATGTTGAGTTATTCATAAAAGAAAAAACTGAACATGTTTTATATAACTAATTTGTTATTTTTAGGGAAAATGATTTTAATTATAAAAAATTAATTAAGTTACTGAATTCATAATATAGAAAAACATTTGTGAATGAATTTTAGAAAATAATCTGGAAATAATGATTTCTCAGTTAATATTGAATAATATCCATTTCAATAAATATTTTAATTGTTTACATGTTTAATGATGTTTTATATTGGTATATAATTTTCTTTACATAATTAATAATTTTAATAATACAATTGTTGTTTTCAATTTATTTTTAGACCTGAATTTAGTATAAAAACATTTTTTATCTAAATTGGCATTTTTCCAAAAAACTATTTTTCATTGTTTTATCAGTATTATTTTAAATATTATTTTGAAAGATATATGTTTTGAATTACATACTATATGATACATATGTAGAATATAAATGTTCAAATATTTTAATTATTCCCCTTTATCTTTGTTCAATATTAACAATGGGTTCAGTAATGTTTATTACCTAGGTAAATAATAAAACAATTTAATATGGATGAAAAATAATTGGAAAGGATGTAATTATTAATAAAATTTATTATGTGATGAATTCAATTCTAACATGAACAAAAATGGATTTGAATTTATTTTATTTAATAAAATATTTTCAATAAAAAATATATAAATGTTATTAATATCAAATAACAAGAAAAAAATGGCACACTAAAATTTTAAATAAGTATAATATTATTTAATATGTTGTTATTGAGAATATATATTCACAAAAATATTCATTTTAAATATAAAATATTTATTTCTATCAACTTATTTTCATTAGTGAAAAAAATAACAACTATAAATTCTTACACAACACTGATGTAATAATTACATTATTAATAGTAATATAAAATAAATGTTTTAAAAAATTATAAAATAAATATAAATAGTTATAATTAATGTTATTAATGATATTTTAGAAGATAATTTTATTTCAATGATATACTTGAATAGTTTTTTAAAATTTAACATGTGTTCATTATTTTTTAGTACATCAATGTTGTGAATAATACCCACACTGAAAATAAATTTCTTTTTATAGATTGATATTTTATTAAATTATTTAATCATCAATAAAATATTTAAGAAACAATAATTGATTATGATCCTAATAGAATTCTTTAAAATGGTAATTTATACTCTAATTTACACTATATTAGTAAAAAATGGAACATTTTTATAATTGAAAAATTTGTTATCATAACAAAAATAAAAAAATGTTAACTAAGTGTTAATCGAAATGATACAGTTAAAAATAAGTCCCAAACATGTGTAAATGTTTATGTCTGAGGAGATTAGAAAATTATATTATATTATATTTCTATATAATCAATTTGGAATATTTTTTTATATAAAATTAATTTATTATAATTTACTCAATTTAGAATTTCAAAAAGTTTCCCTTACATCAATTATTAATGAGCACCCCTTGTTCTCATTTATTCACAGTTAAAAACCTATTTTAGTTTAATAACATCCAAATTCAATTCACATAATCCTTACAAACATTTTATTGGTATATTTCATTCTTAATAACAGCCTTTGTAGACATATGTGGTTAAAAATGGCTATTTCCATTGAGGATATATAGTTTACATTTTCCATTTCAGTTTGGATTATTTAGCTAAATCCATATAAAATTTATTAAACGTTATTAAATAAAAAATAATGTGTCCTAAATAAACTATTATATTATCATATCCATGATATGACCTATATCTATATCTGATTCATAGAAATTAGAAAATAATTAATCATTTATGTGTATGGAGAACTTCTTCCTCGCGAACCCATGTAATTCAATTTCCCTCGCAATCTCTCCTGAACCAATTATAATGAAGAAATCAAAATGTATATATTATATTCATGATATATTTATAACTATAAGAGAATAATATATCCTTTACGTTATTATTTTTCCATTCAGAAAATTATAACTTCGTTCTTTTGAATGTGTGGACTACCACCTCCATGATGCGATGTGATTATTTTTTAATAAAAATATATACTTTATAGATTTAAAATAATTATTGGTTTATAAAAAATAATTATTTCATGAATATTTTTCTATATATGGATGAATATTTTTCTCTTCTAAAATATTCCACATATTTAGGTAAATTTAGTCTTATGATCTGAATAGCATTAAAACATATGAATAATACTTAAATAATGAATTAATTGAATATGATATGGTAATAAATGATAATAAATGAATAATAACATAAAATAGTTCATTATAAGTTATAAACTAACAAATGTGTATTTTTTAGTAAGATAAATATATACATGATGAGTTAGACTCGATACTATTAAATATCATGTTAATTTGTATATAAATATACTATTTTAATTATTCCTTTTAAAAATATTTTTTTAAATGTACAGAATTATGTACATTTTTTAATTTCAGGATGCATTAATGTTTTAAGGTTGTATTAAAAATAATAACTGGTTATTTTCAAATAATATATATTCTGTTATATATATAATATTCTTTTAATATATTTTATTTTCCATAAAAAATGTTTTAAATATTAAATAATTATTGTTTTGTTTTTATGTTATCATTCATGGTTATTTTTAATAATGATTAGTGATTCTCTTATAAACCAATGATAAGTGGGTATGTGTTATACCTTTAATTATTTGAGTATATTGGATGATTTTCTAGATATCATTCCTTGTTTTTCTATTATATTAAAATTCAAGTATAACCATGACAGTTATTTCATGTCAATCATGAGGATTACATCATAAGGTACTCATGATAGTTACAACATAACATAGTGTGATAAAAAATTATTCCTAAAGATACATATATTATTTATTTATTATTAATATTTTTTAAAATTAATCTCTTATTTGAATAAGTTATTTTATTGATATTATGTTAAATATAATGTAAATGTAACAAAGATTTATTAACATGTTTTTGATGATATTTTCATTAGTTCCATGAAAACTATTTGAATTTGAATTTTTCATTTAATATTTATTATTAAATGTTTTATATAATTATTTGTGAAAAAAATTTAGATTATTTGGTAATAAAATTATAATTTTGATCCTTCTACGTGTTTAATAAAAATTATTTCCATTTATTTAAACCTAATGTTATATTTTATTAATTTTCATTCCCTTCAATAATTTTGTTTTCATCTGATTATTTAAAATATTTTTATAGAGTTTAATGGATTGTAAGGACAAATATGAGATCATGTAATAAATTCATATAATTTTTCATAAAAATATACCACGAGTCATTTTAAATACATATATGTTATGGAAAAAAATTTTACTATAAGGATGTGTTAACATGTGTTTTATGTGTCTACATTGAATGAGTTTGGAATAATTATCTATAACTATAAACATAAATGATCATTGGGAATGTAAAAATTTAATTCTAGTCAAGATTCACATGAATATGTAATTTTTAAGTATCATTCCTTACTTTTGGGGTCACAAAAGAGTTAAGATAATATTTGAGGTCAATAAAATGTTAATAGAAAATGTTTATGTGGCTTTATTTATGTTTATGATGATATAGACCGTGATTATTTCCATTTATAATCATCTATCTATATTTATTCAAAATGGTTTTCCATTAATGAAACATGAATTTTGTGGTGGGATGGAATCAAGAAGAAATCATCCCCCAAAATCCTCATCCAGATATGGTTGGTATCAGAATAGAGAAATTTTTATTAGTAATGGATCCATTGAAACAAACCATTATTGGTGGGAATACTAGTATTTGATTATATTAGGATCAACTATATATTTGCCTAATTCTTGTCAAATTTCTATTGGCAAAATACTAATACATTTAGTCGATATTCATAGCAAATTGTATATTTAGAGTGGATTAAATCAATATAAATGTTTTTTCATGTCATTTGTAGTTCATATCATCCAATAGTTATTTTTAAAAAATATCATATTTTTTTATAAGGAGAATAGTGGTATACAATTATACTTAATATAAAGGAATGATAATAGATTGATTCCCTGGAATGAGATTAATTTAATAAAATTTTTCATGAGAAATAATATCAAAAGGATGTTGGAAACAATATGGAAAATGGATTCCTATAATTTAATCAAATGGAGGACTATTCCATGGATTTATATGGAAAACAATATCCTCATAGAAATGTATTATCTAAATTTTATCTTGTATCACAATATTAAATTCAACAGTTTTTACTCACCTTTGGAGTAATGATATAGATGAGAATTACCATACTATAAATTCAAAATTTTTGAGAAATTATCTAGATGTGCTGACATTTTAGACATGAATATTCTTGATGAGAATTTATTTAATGAAATCCATATAAAAAAAGTTATATATGCACAAAAATGAATAACAACCAATCAAATAAATTTGATACTAAAAAAATCCAGTTTTATGTTTGTTCAATGTGTATTAAAAAGATCAATGGGGTATACCTTATCAGATCTTGGATGTACCTCCAATGTGGAATATCTGGATATATGTACCCTGATTCTAATGAATTTTTTTGGTTTTATGTTATATTAAATTATAATTAGTATGATATAATGTTTTTTCAAATTTGGTGAGATAGGTAATTAATCACATTATTTCACGAATACTAAATTTTGGTGATGGGAAGTATTCTGACTCTAAGAAGGAATGTGTAGGGAAATAATTTGAAACTAATTTAGTAGTTTTTGGTCCATAAAAAAAGTGGAATTATATACAATAATGTTTTTTAATATTATTCTAATTTCTTGTTTGGTTAATCAATTTAACATTTATTAAAGTCTATGAAATTATGTGGTAAATTTAAAATATCATATAATGAAATGGTAAAAAACATATGGTAAAAATATCTAGGATAATTATAATGGATAAATGAAATTAATAACACCATACTTTTATTTTATAATTGGAGGTTACCTAAATATTTTTTTCCTTTCCCAAGGTTTTGTTTGATCTTATTACTAGTATGGATTGGATTTTTGTTTTCTATGCTACGATTGATTGTAGATATAAAGAAGTTGTATTTTATAAAGAGACGTGGTTTTTATAATAAACACATATACCATTGATCACATATTTATAATCGATGAAACATTTAATATATTTAAATTATACCTTCCATTAAATGTTTTTATGTAAACAATAAATTATTCAGATAAATGATGTGTGAGTGATAAATACATACATGCATGTCTGTCCTAATGATTTTCTTTGTGTATGTTATGGTTAATATGTTGAGTTTTATATTTATTTATTTCATGATTCTAATAATAAGTCTAGATACTCATGTTGAATGGATAAAGTATATCTTGTCGAACTGAAAAATGAATTTCATGTATTTCTAGATAAATGATTCATTATTCTGAGTACATCACCAAGAGGTTCTTCTTTTTTCATTTTAATATAGAAAAATTGGTCAATGAGTATTTTAATTGAGAATAAAATAATTTAATAACCTCAATATTGAGAATAAGAATCCTTTTTTAATTTTGATTAGTTTCTCAATCATCATTAAAGAAAGAGTACCTCTCAATGATTTATCTCATATCAGGGTAGTATCAGTTGATGATGAATGATGATGAAATAATGAAAAAAGTATTGTTACCAATATATATATTGGCATTTTGTGTTTGTGGGTATTCCCTTTTGTCTGTAAAATTAACTACAATATTTATGTATATTATGAATATATTATTTTTGTGTATTTTTTATATGTTTTTATATTCTTTATATTTTATATTATGTTTTGTTCAAAAATCGATGGAGGTCATTAAAAATAAAAACATATTTTCCCACAAAACCTAAAAGTGATGAAGTAATATCGAAATTTAGAAAATGTGATTTTCAGTTATTATAGTTTTCTTTGACTAGGAACATTATAAAT
This sequence comes from Viscum album, assembly GCA_963277665.1. Classification (NCBI taxonomy): domain Eukaryota; kingdom Viridiplantae; phylum Streptophyta; class Magnoliopsida; order Santalales; family Viscaceae; genus Viscum; species Viscum album. The sequence continues at coordinate 215,972,186 of OY728158.1, forward strand.
AATAATTAAATTTTATTTGATCATTCTAAAACAAATATGGATCTCGAATGACTAAAAACACAAAATGATATTGATATTCATTATTTTTTAGGATCAGTAGGGTATTATTGATAATTTCATGAATACATTGAGTGGTTATCTATATAAATAACTAAGATTATATGAAAATTAGTAAAATTTATAAAGAGAAAAGAATTTTATGATTTTTTTTATCAAATAATAATAATATTTGTGAATTCTCCATGTTTTTCTCTATAATCATCAACTTCTTATTTATTCATCTATAATGATGATTCCTTGAATGAAAAGTTTTTCTCTCAGGATTAATGAATGAGTAATTGAATATGATTCATGAAATCAAATAACTTATGAGTTATATTAACATACAAATTATTTGTAATAATCCTCTATTATTTTTCTTATTCTAAATTTTAATACATCTACTATATGGAAAAATGATTGAAATATATATTAATTATAAATTTATGATGTATATATTCACAGAGAAGTAATTTCATATGATTAATAGAAGAATAATGTATGAGATATAGAAAAATGACTAAAACGTTATTTACCATTATGTAAAATCAAACATTTTGGACAATTCCATGAGTCGAAAGCATCATGACACATTAATCAAGATACATATCATTCCGAACTCTTGGATTAATGAAATGATGGATTTTGAATTGGAATTTTCGGGTGTATGAAATTCTATTAATTATTAAGTAGTCAATGTGATCATTTATATCTAATAAAATTTAAAATCTCAAAAAGATGATAATTATTTATAGAAAAAGATTTTATTGGGAAGAAAGATATGCTTTCATGAATTTAATGTTCATATAAAATGTGTATTGATATTTGGAAAAACTATTTTTTGTTCATTTTTTTCCAAACTAAATATTTAAATGTTTTTTGAAGATCATCATTCCTCATTTTAATTTCATCATGCATGTGCTAATATTTATAGTGATATTCAGTAGTGTCACTAATGGGATAAGATGGGAAGATATATTGATGTATTTACCTTGAAATGATTAACATCTCAAGAGGGTAAAGAATAATGGCAATTTATGAAGGGGGTTATTCATTCTTATTTAGTTCTAGAGGGTAAATAGTAAAATATAACCATGTTTTTCATGGTGGGAATCTCAATCTGTTTTCAAGGTAATAATGAGATTTTGGTTATTAAGGACCAGCTAAACATGTCTAAACATTTCCTTTCTGTCTTTGAAACTATGCATTTATCTCAACATTCTCAATTGTACAATAACGTGATAGTCGGGATTCATTGATTTACCCTCTCCATTGAATTATACTATGATCCATGGTTCATTTTAAAATTATAGAAAGGACCATAGAATTTATTTGGCAGTAAATTAAATTTTTAGCTTTTATTTTCATCACATATTTAATTGATATACCTAGTGAATTATTTTGAATTTGGTTGATATTATTGGTTTTTTTCACTATACTAAAAATGAATTTTGTATCAAAATATATTTTTAGTTGAGTTTTCGTATAATAAAAATTATAATTCTAGTATAATGATAAAATTGCTTAACACATTATATGAAAAGTGGTATCAAACTAAAACATTCTGGGATGATGTAGGTTAAAGTATTTTGATAATACCAGACTTATTAGATGATGTGGTTAAGAATGTGATGATGATATTTTAACATATTTGTATAAATAGAATACAGAGGAAATTTTAATAATATAATAGTAGGAGTGAACATTAATTCATGATAAGAGATCATGCTTTACATAAAATATATCTAATGAAATAAGTTCTTCACTTTAGAAGGAAGGGAAATTTATTTCCATAGTTCATTTGACCATATAAATTGATGGAGAAATTTATATCACTTTCTTAATGACAGTCCCTTTTCCATGTTTTTTATAGGAACACAATTTATTTCATTTTTCATTGGTGTAAAAATAAACGTGGTTTAATATTTTCTTAAGACCCTTATATTTCTAGTTTACCATGATATTCTAGTGGTGTAATTATGGTTTTCATAATTATAAAATATTTAATAATGTTATTAAAATTTAATCTAATGAATTGCGTTAAAAATTGGAAATAATATTACTTTATGTGAGTAATATTATATTAATTTTTTTAAACTATGAATCTTATAATAAGAAAATATGGGTTTATATGTATAAAATGTCAAAAAAAATTCATTTATGGTACAATTTACAATATATTTATAAAAATAATAAAATATTAACATTAATTTTATTAATCACTGATAAATTTAAAATATAATAATTTATCGTTAATAAAAATGATATTTTTTAAAATAACACCAAAAAATATAAAATATATTTTTTGATGAAAAAGAATTATATTTTTATTTCATCTAATCCATGTGATATCTGTTTTATTATGAATAAAAATAAATTTATTATAATTTAAAGTTTTAATAATTTTTAAAATATCCCGTCTCCTTAATTATAAAAGTGTAACCATTTTTCTTATTTCATTATAGTTAATCCCCAATTTCGTTTATTCAAGGAAAGTAAAAATACTTTCCTTGAATCTGTTCCAAGATTTTTTTATGTCTTCATTATATCATAATACTAACCTTTTCTATCTAAATGTTTTCAAATGATGTTTTTTCCCAAACAAGGTTTATGGTTTTTATTTCCATGTTTTTATTGTTTATTCATATTAATCCATGAAACATTATTCAAACATTCAAAAATAATAACCACATTAATGAAAATATAATGACATTTAGATATTTTAGCGGCATGATTCATATCCACCCCCTCTACTGTCAAATGGGAAAATAAATAGTTGTACGTTTTTATGATAGAATAATACCTCATGAACCATTGTTATTAGTTTTATATCACTAGAACAGAAAAAGTAATTATAATGATTGAATAAAAATTTAGAAATTATATTAATGAAATAACTAAAATTTTAGAATGTAGATATTTAAGTTGCGTTATTTTCTTTCCATGAATAGAAAAATTATAATTTTTTTTCATATGTCTGTGTAGACTACCAACTCCACAAAAAAATGTGATTTATTTTTCATAACATTTATTAATGGATGGATTTTATTGTATATTTTATTTATAAAAATTATAATTATTCCATGATTATTATTCTAGATAGGGTTGAATAATGACCTCTTAGACTATATTCCACACAACTATGTATTTTTTGACTAATAAACAGAAGACCCTCAAAACATCCTCAATAAACTTAAATAATGAAGTTATGCTATACGGCATGGTAATATTTAATATTAATGTAATATAAACATATGATATTTTCTTAGGAAATAATAAATTTAACATATTTATAATTAAAAAAAGTAATGATTATACCTGAGGTGTTGGAATAAAGGTAAGGGATATTATTTAATAATATATAAATATGCTATATTAATGGTAATTTTCATAGAATTTTTTCATACTTATATAAAATAAGAGTATTATAAAAATTTCATGAAACAATATGTTATGACGGTACATATAGAAGATTAATTTGATATTTTCTATTACCCTATTTTACTTTTAATGTTATAATTATTTTTTAAATGCATTATTTATTTCAAAGAATGTTTCTATGATTAAATTATTCATGTTATATAATTATTATATGGTTTATGGGAATTGTATAAAATTATAGGTGGTTTTTATATATACTATATAAGGGTGAGCCCTTGAAAGAAATCAGATTCCTTGGGTTTGTTAAATTTTGTCCTTGACAGTTGATCTATGTGTAACTCTAATGATTATATTCAAGTATAACTTTGATTATTATTTAAAGGTATTCGTGAGGGTTATAACATATGGTAGTCATCAGTGTCACAACATTAGTATTTATGATATGAAAATGATTCCTTATGTTACCTATAAGATATAATTATTCAAGATATAATTATTCAATAATCTATTATTTCTACAGGGAAATATATTGAGTTCATGTTCAAAGGATATTAAATAATACTTGACTTTGTGAATAAAATTTCATTATATTATCATGTTTTCAAATAAAAAAATATTTAATTTCAATATTCTTTATAATTTATTATAAATTTTTTAAGAAAATTTTTTGGTAGAGAATGACGTTTCATGGGTTTCAAAATGTGTATTTGTAGCCCAATTTTCATTTTTAAAATTTTAAGATCCATATAATTTTTTATGGAATAATAATTTTTTCTATATTTGTGCCCATTTGTGAGATTTTTTTCTCATACAATGTTAAAAAATGATTTTATGTCGGGATTAAGGGAATGTATGGACAAGGACGAGTTCATGAAAAAAATGCGATGATTTAACATGAAAAGTTATCGTAATTTTTTGTAAAATCATTTGTTTTATTCAATAATGGATAATATATAGAAGTGTGCATTTGCAATGTATGGTTTAACATTGTGTATGTTTTCCCCAATTCTATAAAACTATAATTCTAAAATATATTTTGTAATGAACGAAAATTAATTGGTGTCAAAAGTCATTAGAATATATATTTTTTATAGATGGATCCTTTTATTATTCAAATTTAAAATTCTTAAATTTATAGCCATTTTTTATTCATAATCTATTAATGTTCTCACTTTATTAAAATGAATACAATGAAACATTCATGATTTTTTATCAATGATATTTATTGAAAAAGACACACACCCACCATTCTCTGGTATATTATTATTCTATAGAAGAAATGTTTCCTCTTCCATACAAATTTGACATCATAAATAAAAAAAATTATTTTTAGTTTTCCATTTTAAAAACAATATTTTTATTTTTTTATATGATTTATAAAATAATATTTATACCCAATTTTTAATAGCTAGACATCAGTATTATATTTGATGTAAGTTTTAAATTTCATGATTCATGAATGGTTATGAGAATATTTTGATGTGATTAATAAGAATGATATTATATAAACCTACAATTCATTTGTTAATTTAGTATATCTCATGTGGCTATTATAATTATTCTTGAAAATTATTCCATATTTTCTATATGTTATAATGATATTATTTGAGAATATATAATTTTGGGAAACATTATATTAGTTGTTTTCTTAAATAATATATGATACATGACAAAAATGTTGTAATATACCCATTTTTCCTATAGAACATTATATTTAACATTAAAATGATTCTCTCATGCTAATAATGGTAATAAATTTCTTATGATGTGATGATTAGGTCTATTCTCACCCATATATTATACTTAATTAATTCATATTTTCCATCCATATTATTGATTCCCATTATAGACTTTTAACTCACCATTTAATTGATGTATATTCGTAGATGATTACATGTACAAAAGAAAACATAAATAATATTATGATTATTATGAGAAAGAAATTATGCAGAGGAAAATGATTTTTTGTTATTACATTGTAAGAATATAATTTTCCTAATATACATATCCTTTCAACTATTTATTATAATATTATTTTATTGGTTGTTAAGTAAATTATTTAATAAAAATATAAATAATATATTGTTTGTAATATATAGTAACAAATATTGTTTAATATAATTTAAAAATAATTATTTTAATATAAAATATAAGATTATGTTAGGTATTTAATAGTTGATGATATTTGTGTTAATTTACATATGTTAAAAAGTTATTTTTTCAATAATTATTATGAATTTTTCTATTAATAAAAAATTAGGAAATTAGTTTGAATATGGAGAAATTATGTAAAAATTACTATTTTCTAAAAATTTTATGTCTATCCAAATGTATCACCTAATACCTTTTTGGATGATATGATAACATCAGGAATGATCATAATAATGAATCATATGCTATGGATAATAAAATAACCTAGGTGGAACATCTTTCTTCACACAATAAAAATAAATTATAAATTATGTATAACATAAATATGTAACCACTAAAATTCAGTTGAAAATCTCTTCCAGATATTGAGAAACAATGGTCTAAATCAATGGAAAGTATATTTTTAATTATTCAATATTAAATTATTGATAATTATAATATAAAATAAATAAATATAGATAGTAATGATGATAAATGTTGAAAAATTATCATTAATACTAATCCAAATAAATATGTTTATTTTCTATGATGAGATGATCTGACAAAAATATTTTAGAAAGAGAATCTCTTATAACCTCATTAGATTAATAAATCGATATAATTTATATAGATTATTAAAAGCAATGGTGGATCATTGGAATGATAAATAAATAATTTAATAAGGATATCCATGAATTTCATTGTTTTTTACACATAATAACTACAAAATTGATGGATATACTAGTATTTTAATTCAACAACCCCCAAAAAAATCGGTATTTTACATTTTAGAAGTCATTAATATATGGCATAGATTTCACAATATGTAAATCTGATGGTTTTAAAATGATCCCATTGATTTGGAGATATTAGATGGTTGATGGACATTCAAGTAATAATATGAAATGATAATGGAGGTAAGAAGATCCAACTTGCCACTTATCAAAATCATATAAAGAAGCATCGTGGATATTCCGACAATAAAAGGTGAATTTAATTTCTGTGTTCAAGAGACTAGATTATATCCCATGAATCATGAAGAGAAATGATGATTGTGATGAATATTATAGTGGAATGTGTGGAACCAAGAAATAGGCCACCCAATGTTCTATGCCTAAACATAAATAATCATTGACACATAACTAGAATTAGAATTAAACTATGAGAAATTAAGGGTAATAATGATTCTAAAACACCATATACAAGGTGAAATGAATTATTTAGGCCATCATTTCTACTCAGGGTGTATAAGAAATTCGTATATTTCCATGTAGACTTTGTTGTTAATCAATAATGGTAGATTTTTTATATTAATTTTTAATTATTAAAAATGTATATGAACTACTTTATAAAATGATTTAATCACCACCTCGACTCCTCAATGTTGAAATTTATAGGAAAATAATTTATATTCAAATAATTATAACATCAATGTTGTATTTATCCATTTTTCCATATATGGAAATTTCAATATATTGAATCTCATAATCCATCTAGTAAAATAATTTACTTATATATTGTGGAATGACATTATTATGCTTATATGGATAATACCAAAAATATCAATAATATAAAAAAACACATATTTACATCCACTATATTCTCCATGAAAATATGAAAGGAATGTTATGAATCCCCTTTAAAAGGTCTCTCAACCAAAAGAATATTGATTCCCATTGAATAAGAATATCTATTTAAATAGTTTTTTGAATTATAATATTTAGATTTGGGTAAATTTATATAGAGATGAAGTATAAAAAAAGATTTCATAATGTCATTATATTCATTACAAATTATTTTTTGGTAGATTTTTCTATAGATCATTTACCCATATCCATAAAAATAACAAATAGAATATATAAGATTATCCTAATAGAAATTGATGTGATAAATAAATATTTAATTTATAATTTTGAAAAGGGTTTGTATTCCAATGTTAATAAAATTACATTGTATTAGTTGAACTTAATATGTAAATATGGGTTAATATGGTTATACATTAATTAATAAGAGCCTAGCATGATCTCCATAATGAATTATTAAACACTACTAAGGATTTATTTTTTGATCAACATTTGGGATCTCAATACGTCATGTAAGTGTATCATCATTCTGGATATCGTTAGTTGAATGTGTTGAAAGAATATGTTCATAATTCAAAATTTTAAAAAATATATGGAAACTATAGGCTCACAGTTATTCCATTCGGACAAGAAATTACCATTAACGTGTTCTTGGATATGATGAACGTAGTCTTTGGATGTGACCTTAAAAAAATTTCTAGGGTATTTTTAAGGATATTCTAATATTCTTCTACATAAAAGAGGAACCATAATTGAAACTTTGGATTGAGATGAATAATTTTTTGAAATTAACATTTCATGTAATAAACAGTTATATATATAATAATATATGAAATAAAATATTTTAATATCTACATGATTCCTCAGTTATGACTACCACCAAATTATCTATTCTTAGTATATTATACATAATCCCCAAAAAATAACGAATACCCAAATTACAATAACAAGTTATACAGTCTTAACACCATCAAATCTCACAAATATAAGGAATATATATATCTAAACTTCCCAACATTGGATTTCTTTAATACATATGTCGATAATCAAGATGGATTCCCATTTACCTAAACTTTCTTGGTTGAAGAAAATGATGTGAGGAAATCTTAGTATTTCACCAATTATCGTGACCTATTTATATAAATTGATTAAAATTTATATTCCAATAAATGACCTCAAAATAAATAATAAATATATTCCAAATAATTTTAGTTACAATAGGTATATCCAAAACAATATATAAATCAATATATATTCTTCAACATTTGTTGTTCTGTTCATATAAATAAAACAAGAATAATGATACTGAAGGCCATCATATTCCATATCACAAGGAATATTTTCATATAGTCAACAAAAATGTACTATCTGAAAGAATCATTTCCCCCCCACATATCATACCTCTTGAAGCATCATGTCGCACATTCTATATCATATCTATACTAGTATATATTAAATCCAATATGCTATATCATAACCTCCTAATTCTATATCACATTGAACAATCCATTTCATTCTCTCCTCACCCTAATAGCTAAAATATTTCTGTTTTAATGATTCCATAATAATAACAAATTCCCGTCAAAATCTAAATATTTATATTAAAATGAAATCAAAAAAACAAATATATATATATATATATATATCCATATTCATCTATTAACCACATATGGAATGAAAAACGACAATAAAATCCATTAGGTGAAAATTAGAATGAAACCCAACCATTACATTGTAAACATATAGGTATGGAATGATCTATAAAATAATATGAAAACATACATTTCGATATTACTCATATATTTTTATAACAATTATACCCATAACCATGTAAAAAATATATATTTCATTCCATTAGAAACATATAATTTTTTCATGTTAGAACAACAAATATAAAAACCCTCCCATTATTAGCGTGTTTCCGAACCTGTAACACAAACCACTTACTAAAACAACTCAGAAAAAATATTTACATTCTAACCATATATGTATCACAATTTAAAACAATAACAATTTCAATACATATTAAATCAACTAATATAAATAATTCTTATTTAAAAAATAACTATAGTAAATCTAGAAGAAATAAATGATCATATTTCATAAGTTACAATTGTTTGATACTCACCCAAAATAGAATTTTAAACCAATTTGTCTTTTAGTATCCTAAAGACTCAAAATATTCAAACATATATTTCATTTAGAGGTACCACCATTATAGTATAATTGAACTCTTATATACTTTCTTGAATGAGGCCAAAGTAAAAAATGGTTCTCTATGTGACACAATAATCATGAGACTCTAGATTGGTTCCCTTAGTCTATCTTTAAATTCTAGGGTCAAGGGGAATCACTCAATACGAATTACAACCTTACAAAAAATTAATATTCATATAATAATAAATTATTAACCAATCAAATATAATTATGAGAAAAAATATGGTATTTCATAATTTCCACATGAATCTTGAAGAATAACTATGTAAGTCGACATGCACTAAACATCAACCTATAATGATATCAAGGATTTTATCACCCATTTTAATCATTACTTTTATAGAGATTCCGATACCATTTATAACAATAAACACGATACAATAATAATATAAATATAACATCACATCCATCCCTAGGAGTAACTAATAGACCATTAATAAATCATATACATAAATAAGAGATTGTTAAAGACACCATCCAATGGTACACAATCATATGATTTACATACATAACCAATATTTTCTTTTTGGTGTTAATTTAAAACTAAAGATCATTTTCATGAATGAAAATTTCATTAGAAACATGTATCATTTGTTGGGACACCATTCAATGTACACCAAAAGAATACCCACTATAAAATGGAGAAGAGAGGTCCATTTAAATTTCTTAATATTAAACACATATATGTGTCCCGATTTCCACTAACATAAAATGTTAAAAAAATATAAACTCTTTATTGAAATAATTTGGGACCACCCATATCGATGTGACACAAAGATATTTTTATTAAATGGGTTTTAATATCAGTCAAATACTTTATTATCATGAATTACATGAAATTAATGGGTTATGTTTTGTTATACTCAATATTATATATATCTTTTATTTCACAAAACATCAAGCTTCTTCGATGGATTTTGTATCATGGAAAGCTATGCCTTACCAGGATATAATAATATATTCATATTATTATAGTTATAACGTAATCGTTAAATTGGTGGACGTTAATTGTTCTGGAGACTTTATTAAAAATTTTTATTATATATTCAATAATTTTTTAAAAAAATTTATCAATTAGATTTTAAATTTACATGATAAGAATAAATCCAATTTTACTCATAGGAAGTAATATTTTCCTCAAGGTATATTTGTTTGACATTTAATGGCATATTTTTTTAATATTAATTGCAAAAACATTATAAATACTATTGTAAAAATTCAAATTAACTCTTAAAATCATAATTTTAAAATATAATTTTTTTGATGATTTGTTATTTTTCTGATATGATTGATTTTATTTATGAAAAGTGAAAAATTATGCATTTTAATTGAAATTAGCCATGTCATTTAAATAATATATAGGAATAAATGATATTTTAAATTTTTTTAAATTTTAAATCATAAAAATAAGACATAAAATTAATATAATTTATGAAAAGTTAAACATTTTCCTTTGTAGTTTAAATAAAAAAACCTTTCAATCTTATTAACATTTTCCCATTAAAACCCCATGTTCTCACCCCAATAAGAGGAGTAATGTTAAAATAATTATCACCACTTCTTTGTTTATAATTTGAAAAATCCTCCACATTTTTTAAATAATAATTTTAATATTTTTTAAATGGGTTTTTATGTTTTTTCCAATAAGAATAGAATCACTAGTAATTTGTGTAACAATGATAAATGGTATATTTGGTTAATTGGGTTAAAAAAATAAATTTATAGGTGTCTAAAATAATAATAAATGTTGAAAAAAAATTATTTGACGAATTTATTTTTACCCTTAAAAGATATGGTTTGAAATTTAATTATTCAATGGACAGTTTCCCATATTAATGAATTTAATATTATTAAAATTATAGAGAGTCTTAAAATGTTGCACTCTACGTTTTAATAAGTATAATATTATTAATATTGGGTTATCATGAAGTTATAATCAAATAAAAAACTATAATGAAAGATAAATACGTCTTATCATCATGTTATATGTCTTAAATTTAGATATAACAATTTTTAATTTTAAATAATTACATAATAATAATGTAGTAGTTATCAAATTAATTAATCTATTATTTAATAGATACTAAAAATACTAAAATAAATACAAGTTTAATTAATTAATGTGATCCTAGAATATAATTTGTAATTATGACATATAATGAGTTAGTTAAATGATTTGGTTCAATGTTATCTTATTGTATTTATTTTATTCATGTTAATGAAATGAATAGTGTCAACATTCACACAAATGATATTTTATGAAAATAATATTTTATTAAATTATTTTAATATAAAAATAATGGAAAAAGAGATTATATATGGTATAAAATATCATTAAATGTAAATTTATGGTCAAATTTTTACTTTATTTTTAAAATTACAATGTTTCAATATTGATTTTTTATATTATTGTAAACATTAAAATAGATTAAATAAGTTTTAATATAATTAGAATGGTTTAAATTAAACCCATACCTATTTATAAAATATTGGATGATGATTTAAAAACATTATTTTATCTTATCATTAAATCCATGGTTTTTTGTAGGTATTTGGATTTATAATGACTTTTTTATGAATTATTCTTTTGAGAAATTTATAAAGTGACCCTCACCACAACTATAAATGTAAACATAGTCGTCCATTTTCTTATCACCAAATACAATATTTGGTTTTGACAATACCTATCCTAATATCTAACAAACAGTCATATATTCAGAACAAAAACATTCTTTGGGTTATAAAGACAAACAAGGACGTCCGTTGGTGGAATCTAAAAGAATATACCTAAGGAATAGGTTATGTTCAACAATAAATGATTTGGAATTATTTCCTCCCTAAATAACATAAATTATTATTATATAATAACAATGATATATTTGATATAATAATATGTTTTATTAAAATTTTACGACCTATATTTAATACATTTATATCTGAGGGGATACACACCCACCATTCATTTGAATGCCGAACTACACCCTCACGAATGGAACGTGATCATTTTACCATTTCTACATTAAAATGATTGGAATTATTAAAGAATTAAAATTTTTATAATATATATATGATTTTTTGTTTCAAATATTATTTTATAATTGGGATATCACACATAACCTCTTGATTTCCATTTTGCGGGGATACAATAACATTATTTGTGAGTACAACAGACTACCACCTCATAAAGCGATGTTATTCTTTACCACTACACAAATAATATATTGGTCATGGTATTAATAAATAAATGAGATATATATAAAATAAATAGAATTCATTAATGATTATATATCGTATAATTTTATTTATTTTAATCCCAAAATAAAACTAAATCAGCATTGATTTATACGTACGACCTAATGTCTTAAGGATTAAGGTAATTTATTTTTTACATTATAACTTTATTATTAATATAAAATAAATATATAATGAATATAAATGATATTTATATGTTGGATATCAATTTTTATCTTATTAATTCATGATCTAATTATGAGGACCAAGAATACTATATCAAAACATGGATGAAAAACAATGTGGTTATTAATAGTAACATTACATTAGCGTAAAATTTATAATAAAAGAGAAATATAAAATCATAAGTAAATAATGAATGGAATTATATAAATAAATATGGTAATATTTTATATTAATAATAAACTTATACTAATTATACATGAGTTTTTAACATTTACCATGAAAATCAAGACATAATGTATAGGGATTTTTAGTCCAACATTAGTTTCAATTTGACTAATGACATATTAACTGCAAAGTAATAATATTTGTTGAATATATTTCACAAGAATTTATTATAATTTAATTTTCATTAAATTTATTATTATTTAAATAACCATTTTATGATCTCCCTCTCATGGGGTTTACAGTTAAAAAGCTACCAAATCGGTAAGGTAATATTGTTTTCGTTTACCTTATTTGAGACCCAATTTATTTTATATTCCTATAATATTCTATGTGGGTAATATAAAACAAATTTGAAATATTTTATCAATAATATAATTCTTGTAATGATACTATATGTTTACTTTAATTTTGTTTTTTCTTCGATCGTAAAATGTTTTTATAAAAAAACTAATATTTCCAAAAGTGTTTTCAATTTTTTTATAATAATGATTAATACTTTAGAAGGAAATAGATTTCAATGATGTGTAAAATGGATTTTAAATAATCTATTATATGTTTTCAAGGTTATTTTTTATTTTTTCATTATGAAATATTTATTATTTAAAAGGATATTTTGAATGAAGAATGGATATTTTTCTCATGAAATGTTATAAAAAATATTTTAAATTTTTTTTTCATTCTACTATAAATATTGTTGTTGTTACACATGAATTAATGGGGATATAATACATGGTAACCCTTCATCAAATTTTTATTAATAGTTTCTTCTTTTGGAATGATATATATGAACCCAAAAACATTTTAATTAATTATTATATGATGCAATGTTTACAAAAACCTTTGATTTTCATGAATTCTTAGGTGATTAATTATTTTTAATAATTTTGAACATATTTATTTGATTCAATTATGTTATAAGAGGGATTAATATCTCTTTATACTGAATTGGTTGTTGAAATTTATATCCAGATATAATTACGGTAATACTGACTGTGTTGTTGGTTTTCTATGGGAAACAAATTTACATCTTTGATCTGAAATGAGAAAGAGGTATATCCTGATCCACGATAAGAAACAAGTGTATCCATACAAAAAATAAGAAACAGCGTGTCTTAATCCATAGTGAGAAACATATGTTTCATGTTTTTCAGTGGTAAATATGCGTATCATGTTCTACTATTTTGATATATTTGGTAGTTAACCTTGACACATGAAATGGTTTTCAAAATTTAATACGATGCGACACCATTATATCTGGGACATCTCGTTAATGATTGATTTGTTATGATGCATCATCCTTATCAATAATGTTTCTTAAAATGATAATTTTTATGTCGTTACTCATGTTTATGATCTATTATAGGATGTCTATTTACATTGATGTATTGGATTAATTTTCTGACACTCTTATACAGATATTATGATTTTATATGATCATATATTTATATCTCTTATGTTTACCCTAACAAAGAATCTACTATCACCTCTTATTATTTTTACTCACCTAGGTTCTGAAGATAGTTTTAGGTAGGACATGCATAAAAGGAGTTATAAATGGGAATATCATTATGGGAAACACTGAATATATTTCTGTAAATTAGAAGATCATTTTCCATTTTTCCAGAGACTCAAAATTAAAATGGTCCTCAAGAACTTTTTTTGTAATGTGGTGAAATTTCATTTAAGAAATTAAATATACTAGTGTATTAATCCTAGGACACTATATTTTATATTAATGAAATGTTATAATCCATTAATTGAATCACATATGAAAAAATATAGTGATATCCAAATGGATATTTCAATAGATATGTCTAAGGATGTCACTATATAAAAGTCTAAGGATGAGTCAATGTATAATGAAATTTTATATAATTTTTGTAAATGATCGATTCAGTAGATTCATAAATATACATTCCTCTGTGTGTACTACTAGTTGATGTAGATTTAGAAAACATGTAACTGAGTGTAATATACAAAATAGTATACACTGAGGTGGACTCAATTAGAAACTGGTGCACGACAACTGGCCATGATATACCACTATTTTTACACTTCCAAAAAATTCTTTAAAATTCAAAAAGAACATTATAAACATTAATAAAGGATGTAAATTAAATACTGATGTGAATAAACTAGGATAAATAAATGGTTTCATATAATAAATAATATGGTATCATGATTTTATAGTCATTAAATAAACCATTCAAAATTATATGGTTTTCCACATTGATTAGTGTTTCTCACACTATAAATTTTGGTTTTAGTTAATGGTTGGAATATAAGGAAATCATATTAATGATCAATATAATGGAAAATTTTATGATCATCCTCTTGAGAAACAATACGATATTGGATCTGTAATGAAAATTCATGTTAGTATGATGAAAAAATATTTTCATGTTATGAATCATGTTGAACATACAAACGATCAATGGTGTTGAAAACATTACATTATTTTTTTCATGAGGGAACATCCACCTTCATTCAATGGATCTACTAATCCAATATTTTCTATGAAATGGATTTGTACGAGTGAAAATATATATTCTATTCATCATTATCAAAAAATGAAAAATTACTTTTTATTGGTAATCATTTTGATGATGGTAAAGATTAGAGGTGGAATCTTATTAAGAACCCGATGGAATGCGATGAAGTTAAATATATGGAATGTGAAGAGTTTAAGGTGATGTATTTAAGAATGAAGTTCGCATATATTCTATGAATAATTATGGAGAAGGATTTTGTTGAGTTTAAGAAATTATTTGAGGAATCAATTGGTACCTATGAAGCTATTTTGGTAGTAATTTCTAGGTATGATCATTGTTAAATCATTGGTATTTAATGATAAATAGATCTATAAATTATTGTAATATAACTAGTAAATATAAAGTAATTAAATATATGAGACTTTAGTAGGAATCTATAATTTATTCGTTTTACACTAAAGGTAAAATTGTAAATTGGATATTCTAATAATTCCCCTGGTTTTGATATGAAAAGATAAATCATGTCTTATGAAAATGTAAATTCTAGAGTGTAATTTGAGACATTTGTGTGCAATAAATATTTAAATAATCATCAAAGGAAATAATTTAATGTAATCTGTAGGTGATCTAAATGTTTAAAGGTTGGACAAAAATCCATGAATGTTAAAATATGACTAATAATATGGTTAACAAAATAGGGGAGAAAAGAATTTCAACAAATACACCGACCACACAATAGTGCTTCAAGTGAAAGGAGTTTGGTCATTTTATTAATAAATTACCCAAGACTATGTTAAAAATAAATAATTATATACAACAACCTCAACGAAAAATAGACTATTTGAATGCTTATGAAATCAAAATTGATGAATTTAATCTTTAGGATAGAGGGAAAACATCTCAGCCTCTCCTTATAAAAGATTTAAATTTTCCATTTTTGAAGAACAAACCCTATAAAAATATATTTTTTTTCATATTTTATTGATATTTTATTTGATTATATCCCAATAAACATAATTTGGATTAATATTGTCACATTTAATATTCTATTGTTATAATGTCTATGAAGAACTAACCAAGTTACCATCAAACCCAACACTCAAACCATTCTGTCAAATACCTAAAGGGAATTACCAGTCCACACTGGATGGAAAAAAACACCCTGGAACTGAACACCACAATAGAAGGAATTATTTTACCCAACCTGAACAACATATGGAATGCGTATATGAATCTAGAAAGAAACAATGCAAAACTGAAAGCTATATTTATTCTGTAATTGTAAGAATGTAGTGGAAACAAAATACTACAAAAGTAGTGAAAGTATAAAGAAATTCCAAATGTAATAGAATAAAAACCAAATAGCTACTACAAAGGATTGTAGGGATGAACTCCATCCATCTCATCACCAGATACACAACTAAATAACATGAGCCTTCGTGCCTCACCGCGGCAACATTACTTTCCCCTCAATAGAATAGTAAAAAAGGTCCATTAACTATAAAAGATTTGTGTTAGTTGTGACCAAATAGTCCTAGTATAATCCCACCAAAGTTTTCCATAACATGTCTCTATATAAAAAATATTTTATGTCCATTTAAAAATAAATCCATGAAAATAAGTAATGTAGTTTTTTAGAAAACATGGTTAAAATTTCTATTATTTCGCAATTCATAACAAAAATAGGTATATCAATTTCAAAGAACATTTTTTCATATCATTTCCAAAAATCATACATATGCATATGATGTATACTAAAAAAATCCATGAAGTAAGAAAATTAATCACTGGAATCAAAACATGAAGGAATACTACAGGTCCAGATCGTAGACTACTCTTACCCAAATAATCAAATTAAGAAATACGATCATATAACATTTAACATGGTAGAAGTGGAATACCCCATGAGTAAACCCCTAAAATTTTTTATTTTCGGTCTCCTAGATAAATAGGCCTTGGAAATAGTTGAAATCCGTAAGAAAAACTGCCTTGATAATCACAAGAGAAAAGAAGATGGCCCTAGTTTAATTCATTCACCTACGTAGCCAAGGTAAACCATGAGTTCCTTTTCAAAATTCATTACGATGATTTGATAATAAATTCAAAATAATTTCACAATCCATTTCAATTCATCGAATATATCCATTTTATCTCCAATTATCAATAACCATGGAAAACCAATTTTTCACAACGTAGCCATTTTCAACACACATAGGCCAACCATTCCAATTTCAATAAAAAAAATTGTTTATTTACAAAAAGCATCAGTTTCATCAACATAAACTGAAGATGGAACCACTTACCTCAAAACTCATGTCACACATTCCTGCAATGAGATACCCCTATAATGAATACCCTATAACTAAAATGAAGGCTCTAAAATCCAATCCACATAAAATGGTTGATCCAAATATGAACAAAAAGGGTCAGTAGAAAAGAATAAATAGAAATAATTCATGCACAATGGACCGATGCTCCATGACAAACAAAGGGAAAGGACTCCTGGGTGAGATAGTACAATGAATCAAGAAGAGGTCAAAAAGGGGTCATTAAACTTAAAAAAATGGATATAATAATGAAACCATATGGTACTACCATGATCAAATGAAATTATAGACCATAAAGGATACTCAACTTGATAGATGTATCATACACTCTTTGATGATCCTATGTTGAATAGGCTAGTCTAGAAGGAAATGTTACTCTAAATATCACCTAGGATCAGTCTTTGATTGAGAGTAGAAGAGTCTAGAAATAAAGGGTCTAGAAAAAATTCCTAAAACATGTTTTTAAACTGGGCATGGGATGAGTCACGACGTGTAAACCCTAGATACATCATAAATTCCATGCTGGATAAGTACACTGAAAGAGAAATATATTCAGATTAAAATGAACTTTTTGTACCTCATGTTGTGTAATCTCTATTGAAGATGTTTAACCCTTCAGGGCATGATATCCTTTTTCAATAAATGTACCAATAATGATCATAAGGAATGTAGAATTGTTATAGAGCTTGTAGCATATTTACATCCTATAGAAAATCCTGAAAAACAACTCTAAAGACTTTGATCCAAAAGAGATCATACAGAGAGGGATAAACATACCTGATCAAGATAGTCAGATGTTACAAAATCCCAACCATAATGAATTTCCTTCTTCAAGAAGTCATGTAAAATTTATAATCCTCGAAATTAGATTTGGCCTAAATCCATCATGAATGAATCATGTTCCCAATTATCATGTGAATCTAATCCCTCTTTCTATAGAACACTAACCAACAAAATAGAATTCTCATGAAATACATTAACTTTAGTGTCAATGTTCTAAATTGGTTCTTCCATAACAGAAGCATTTGTATCTAACACAATTTATTCACAAATCAGAACATGAGATTGAATATAGTGACACTTCCTGTGTAAATATATGTGGAAAATAACATGAATTCCTATTAACTAAATTAGAAATGTTAACCAGTGTGAACCCTTTCTGATATATTCAGTGATCTAAAAGAGTAAAACATATAGTGGATCCAACATCACATTTTTCCTAGACAATGGTGACCCAAATATGATTATAAATTCATGAAAACCCATTCTCCTTCAAGAACTCCAAAGCTTGATGCTGCCAATCTACATATTATTTCTCTCAACTATGGGATTTTACCAAACATCGATAAATATCATAAATCATGACAAATACTTCTGGAACCAAACATGATCCAATAAAAGATGATTTACGCACCTCATCCAACAATGTGGTGATCTGCATGGGGGATAATAAAACACCTCAATGGGATCCATTCATTCCGATGATTAATATCTAAAGTTGTAAAGAAACTCAACCATTCATAGATGGATATTCCATGATCCTCTAAAATATAATTCATAGGCAATATAATATCCTCCAATATCTGAATAACATTTTCTATCTAACTAACTATCTGCTTATGGTAAGTTGATCTCTATTTGATCTGAGTTCCCATTGACTCATGAAGACTCGTACATAACCTTGAGGTAAATGTATGATCTTTTTATGAAACCATGGATCCAAGAATACCACATAAACTTACGATATCATTCATATATAGATTACACATATCATAAAACAAATGGGTGTCTTTTAACAGAATGAAATGAGAATACTACATTACCCATACAACAACCACCCAGATTACATTATTTCCACTAGCATTCTGTGAATATCCAACAAAAAAATGCCTAGATAACTCATCCCTTTTCCAAATAGAAAACATAAGAGGCTGATGAAAACATTAAGGTTTCATGTTCTACACATTTATCCATTGGCATGTTTATTAAAAAGAAAAAAACTTTTCAATGTCATGATTCATACACAGCCACTATAATATTCATTCCATATAATAAAACATCATCATAGTGACTCAATGGAAATCCCATGAAGAGATGTTACAATCAAACAGGACTTAACTCCTTAAAGGTTATGGGATTTCATCTCTCTTTCCGATGTGAAGTTTACAATTTGAAAAAAGAGTTCAACTAATAACAGTCTCCCCACCATAATAGCTTTCTCAATCTTTACAAAATTAATTATCCTATAGGAAACCCTTCAAAACAGACATAAAGAGAGATGACAATAACTGATCAAATGATCGAACCTCACCAGAAACATCCTCCTGAACGCCCAAGTGCAGCTTATTGAAAATACCCATAAGGTTCCTCTCCTCTGATTTTTGAAGGACATGTGATGGTACATTTTGACTAAGAGTTTCTAAAACAACATTCACATTTGATTGGGTGGAGCACATATCAATGTAAAAAATGTGACGGTATTGTACCCATATTCTCTATCTGATACTCAAGTCATTATAAGGTAATATAAAACATTGAATCTTATGATCATAGAAGCTTTAATCCATACCCAAAAATATAAGGAATCTAATTCTTAAGGGAATGAATTACTATAGTATTCTTTAAATCATGACTGCGGTAATTTTTCACAAACGATTGATGATGAAGAAAGAAATTAGATACAACAAGGTCATTCATTATAAACACATATCCTAAAAAACACCTGAATTGATGTAAAAAACCACATATCACTTATCGAGATCAGGTCAAATCAGAATTGGTGCTGATGTAAGAATTCATTTCTATTCATCGATAAAAGACAGAAAGAATTCATCCCACATGAATTTTACTACGTTCATTACAAGATAAGTTCAATGTGATTCCAAATTAGAGAAATACTTGAAAAAATATCATTAGTATAAATCAAGACCATGGGAGATCTTGATTTTATAGACATTAAATGTATCATTCCCAAAAAATTATCCTTTACTATCTCTGGATCAACATATAATCTATTCTATTAAATTTATTTTCAAGAGGAATTCAATTAGATAATCCCAAACAACATTTTAAACAATTTTTATAGAGATAGAGATTTCTCATAATTTACAAAACCTAACTCATATGGTTCTCATGATCATGTTAAGACATAAAATTAAAAAAACAATCCATGAAAACAACCCATAAGTGGCATCATATCGATAGAATATCTGATTTATCAAATCCATAAATATTTTAGGAGTGTTATTGTAACCAAAAGGCCTCATCAGATATTAAAAATCTACATACATAATTTTAAGGGATGTATTCTATATATTAGACTCCCTTACAATGAGTTGAACATAAATCAACTGACGATCAATCTTCTATAGCCACAATTCCCCTTAAAATGATTGAAAAACCTTCCACACAAGGAAAAGAATATTTTTTCTTAACCTTTACCAATTTGAACTTTTGATAATCCATCCATTAATGAAGTGAACCATATTTTTTCTTGGAAAAGTTTCATGGGGATACCCAAGGTGACACACTAGGGTGAATGACTACTTTTTCTAATAGGTCATCCAATTGAATCTTGGGAAATTTATTCTCCACTGGTGCCATACGATATGAAGGTTTTGATATCGACTGCATACCAAGTTACATATCTATCATTTAATCTTCTTATATCTATTATGGATGACTAGAGAAATAATCTAGGATAATATCATTAATTATTTTATGAAAAATGGTGATATCATCAATTGAATAAATTTTATCGGGCTAAAACACAGCAGTAATCAACAAACTCCTATGGCTTGGATGGGAAGGTCTTGCATGACTAAACCTCAGGTCCCACTCCCCCTGAAAAACGTTAGAGCTCCCATTGGAAGTATGAAATGAAACAATCCAGTGAAAACAAAAATCCTCAGCATGATGATTGATAAGCTAATTCATACCAATGATGACATCAATATTATCTAGAAGAAGAACGTGAAAATCCCAGAAAAAATCTATATTAGATATATTTATGGAACATGATGGACACCTGCCCCCCTTCTATTTCCATATGCCAAGATGTGTTTTTAACATCAATTTAAATGAAATATGTTCCATTGGATGTTTATGAACATAAAAAAATGTGCTCATATAAACGAGTCGGAGGTACGAGTATTAAAAAAACATTTTCTACTGAATATTAAAAGAGGATAGTACCTATCACTATTGCTGTACATACATCAACATTCACTGGACACTAACCTACTACATGAAAATGATTTAATCCGGAGGCCTATGCATGTATAACTATAGTATTTGATGCTTCTGAGTGTACCAACATTGATTTAGGATATGGATAACCATGAACATAATGAGGTTTAGTTAGTGTCTCACAAAAATTTTGTACATGACCAAGAAGCCAACATGTGTTTCACATATTCATGGTAATATGAAAATGAAGTCTACTATGTTATTTATTTCCAAACTTATTTAAATTCAGAGGCACATTACCTGCTGTAATAGACGATGCAATAGAGGCACACTACTAAGACCCACCCCTACGAATCCAATGAATATTGTGCCACATCTTCTTATTAATATATGTTCCATTATTTCTACCACCCATTGGAAGATAATAGGTTTGAAATCAAATTTCTAATTTAATATTCATTTCTAAAATCATGGATATTTCTAAAATCTCTTCATATGTAGAATTCATGAACATAAACACATATTATCAGATATCAGGTTGCAAACCGTACTGTTACTTCTGAGACTTCAGTTGGACATTGTTCACCACGTCCGGATAAAAATAGACAATCATAGAAAACTGGTTGGTGTATGCCAAGACTATGTGCTCTCCCTCTTACAATGTTATGAAAAAACGAGAATTTTCCAACATCAGGGACTCTAATAAAAAACGTTTGAATTAATAGGGTTTTGATACCCTTCAAATAAAACACCACATGTCTGTCTGTATAGACCATAGAATCCCACCAATGCTTGAAAAGAAAATCAATAATGAACATAACATAGTTCACCCTAATATTTTCCAGTTTCTTCAAGAAGATTTGATCAATAAATTTCAACCAATATTCATCTTCATATGGTTCAATCATTCCTTTAAAGGACGGTGGATTCTCACGTAATCTCTCCCACAATCTCTCACTCTCTCAATCCAAATCCAGTTTATACCTCAAAAATAGTGTTCTAATACCTTCTTATATATTAATCCACAAATAATATTTCATGTACGATTGTCGTGATGAGTTTTTAATCTATAGTTGGGTTCCCTTGAGGATCATTAGATCCACCCTCTTAACGAACTCGTGGAAGACTTATCAGAGAAACTACTACACACTTATACATTTCAATGATTATGCAATAGAACATATCACTATCTAAACTAGAAAACACATATACAAAAATATCAATTCTTAAAACAAAAACAATAATAGAGACTCCCCTACAAATTTCAAATGGAATCATGAGTCTCTCTACAATATGATCTTACCATGGACATTTCATAACATACCTCTCATGTCTTGAAAATCCTATCTCAGTCTAACAACTATCATAATACATGTAAATTTGATGATTGACCACCTTTGATAGCATAAAATTCAAAATTGACACTGTTATCTTCAAACTAGGCACCTGACCCGTTCCGTCACATTCCTGAAGGGCGTTCCTGATCCCCATAGGTAGGTGACAAAGACCATAACCATTGAAATACAGTATAGAGGGAATACTTTCACCCAATTTCAACATGAGTCTGGGATACATATATTAAACATGAAAGAAGCAACAAAATAATAATTATTATATAAATTTCATAACTATAAGAAAACAATAGAACTAGACATTAGAAAAAGTAGAATAAAAAATTAGGACAAGTCTAACTACAAAGGAATAAAAACTGAACATATACACCAAATGAAGGTAAGGACATACTCCCACCATCTCACTCTGAGCTACCCTACTAGCTGACACAAAACTCAACACCTCATTGTGGAGCCATTCCTTTCATTACACTGGAAGAAAAATAGAGGTTTACACACCACTGGAGAGGTGCGTAGTGTGTGAGAATAATAAATTTTAATAATCCCAAACATTTTTTCTATAAAATGTATCTATATAACAATTCATATATTATAATTTTATGGTTGTTATATTGAAAACATGTTCAAACATTCCCTTTAACATATTTCTAAACAAATTAAGGTTTATTTACTACAATGTTTATTTTTTCATATATTTTTTCACAAGAATAAACATGCATTACAAGGAGAACATAGAAATCCACAAAATAAAAAATAAAATACAATGTATCACATCACTAAGGAATGTTATAGGTCCAGGTTGCAGACTTCTCATAGCAAAAAAATCAAGTGTACAAATCTGATCCTTGAATATAGGCCTAGGAAGTAGAGTAATACGCCAGGAATAATCCCCAAAATTTCAATGTTGGTCCCCTAGAAAAATGATCCTAGTAAATTGAGTAAATACCCCTAAAAAAATCATTTATAATAAATAGAAAATGGATTATATCTCCAAGATAAACCATCCACCTAAGTACCAAAGGTATCTCATGCACCCCATTTCAATATTCATTTCGATGATTTTATTATCCTTTGAAATACATTTCGTAATCCATTTCAATGCTTCAAAAAATAACCATATTCTATCCATTTATCAAAAACCAAGGTAAAATTTTTCACTAAAATAATTTTTAATACACATAGAACAGCCATGATCATTTTAGTATACAGGATAGTCTCTATAGAAAAATAGAGAGGTTCATCAACATAGGCTAGAGACATAATCACCATCCCCAAATCATGGTTCACACACACACAAATTTTTTTGTTTTAATACTAGTAAAATTTTAATGCACGACTTGTAACCCCTGGTCATGTCATGAAGTACATAATGGATAAGTACATTGAAAGACCCATCTATATGACTGAAAAACTGACATTTTTGTAAGTCACTTCTCAGTCACTATGTGTAAACCCCTATGGAAATATCCCCCATTTATTGAATTGTACCCAAAAACCATCACACGATCTGCATAATGGTTTCACAATGTTTAACTTCTCAACGTTATAAATGAAAATCCCTAAAAACACCTCTAAAGACATTGAACCAAAAGGGAACTTATAGAGAGGGAACATACCTGATCAAGGTGACATGATGTTACAAACTCTACAACATAAATATTTTCTGATCCTAGAATGTCATGCGGAAGATGTAATCCACTAAAAGAGATGAGGCCACTACTCCCTCATAAATGATTCATATTCCCAAATATCATGAGAATCTGATCCTTGGTTATATAGAACACTGACCAACTAAATTGACATCTTATGTAGTAATTTCACATTAGTGTCAATGATCCCAAACAGTTCTTCCAGAATTCAAGTATTTGGCTCTAAATAAATTTTTTCTGAACTCAATACAAGAGTAGGATTTGGTTGAAACATTATGAGTTGTGATACTTAAAAAACATCACGAATTCATTTCAAATGTATTAAAAAATCGTATCCTCTAAGAAACCTATTTGATTCATTTATTGATCTAAAATTTCCCAACAGATCTTGAAGCGCAGATGATTGTTGAATATAGACTGTTCATGGTTCTTGTGCTCTATTAATGTGTATAATAGCACTCAGGTAAAATCCAAAGAGATGATACTTTTTTAATAGGCGATTGGTTTTAGTTGATTGTATTTTGATTTGGGGTATCCTTGTGGATATTATGAAATAATTTATGGATGATGTTTGATTATACAATTTAATAACGATTACGGTGAGTTCATTATTATGTAGTTAAACTTGTGATATGTTTGAGCTTTTGGTATTTTTCATTTAATTAACACCCACTTAACAAAATGATGTGGACTAGAATTCCTAAGTGTTAAGGCTTTAATTCAGGCCATAACATAAAGTAGGGTTCTAATATAAATCCATATGTGTTGATGATAATGTATTTATGGTACAACTAATCAATGGAAACCTTGTGTTAAACAAAACAAGTAATAAATCAATGGAATTTAAAGTCCAACAAACACAATGTTAATTCAAGGAATATTAATCGAGCCCAATAACTCAATCAATTAATATCTCTAAATAATGACTCACAAAAATGGTAGATTTACTATGCCATTAAGTTTTTTTTAATCATGTAATATGTATTTTTGGTTATGAATTATAATTCAAAAAATGAACAGAATATGAAATGAGTTGTGCACTGAACACACACACAAAAATGATGATGAGAATTAAAAACAAAAATTATGTTGAATAAGAATGAAAAATAAGGGAAGGAGAATCAAATATATTTAATCTATTATATGTCTAATAATATTATTAAAAATAAGGTGGATGAAAATAATATATTTAGAATAAGAAATGTGAATTAAATTTCTATTGAAATGAAAACATACTTACACGATTACAATAAGAATAACACAAAAGAACATGAAATGAGCGGTAGGATTAAGGGTATATCAATTTAAATGTTGAGAATGGAAGTCCATAAAAATAATTTTTAAAGGCTCTGGCCGTGACATTGTATGATTTTATATTTTGAAATGCAAACTAAATGGAAGGAGAAAAGTGGGGTGTATTTATAGCCCAAGGTGGAAGACTATTCACAATCCAAATCTACCCTTCCAATTGCATTGCCAATATGTCCCTACAGACAGCTGAATCAGGAGATATTTTCTTCTTCCATGTTGTATAAATTGATTTTTACTATCATCTCCCAAAATTGGTTGGCTATTGGAATTTTGGATTTAATGATGTTGATATTTTACTAAAATGTTTTCACCAATCCATTTTTATCAACATGTTTTCGAAGGGTGAAATGTGATGGGGTTATTGAACATGAAGAATCCCATAAATAAAAAGAATTTATTCTATAAATTCATCCTCCAATATAGTTTCCTTCATAATGAAAAATCTCATCATGATTAGATGAGTATATGAGGAAAAAATCAAGATATTGGCATGATTTTAATTCCCATCCAGAATGGTGAGATGGACTTCAATGCTTGATTTGGGCCCCCAGATTTTTTATTTTGTACATGATTTTTTTTAAATTTACTCATTGAATGATTATAAGAATTTTGGAGGATATTAAATTAATTTGTACATTCTGATTGATCCCATAAATTAAATCTTCATGGCTGGTCCAATTTCACAACTGATTTTTTGGGCATTCTTGTGTGGTCTATATGGCCCTTTGAATAGAATAATCGGCCAATGATTTTGTCTAATGATATTTGTGAAACTGAATATATATTCCTAAAAATAAGAACCACACATTTTGAATTAGTAGAGTGATAGTTATTATTAAAATAGTAAACTAACATGAATCTGGATGAATTCAAATAATGCTCAAAAATTATATTTAATATTTAAACATTAATATTTTACAATAATTATTCACATTTCATATAAAATCTGTAAAGGGGTTATATAAATAGTTATAAAAATTTTAATGACATCAACTCCCCCACACACAGGTTTGTGAATTTTCCCTTGTGAAAAAATATAAAAAACATTACCAAATCATTCTCATTCGCCATCAAAAAGTAAATTTTTGTTATCCCCAATGAGGTGAGGTTCAGATCATTTCACTTTTCCATATTTAATTCCACCATAAACTATTACAGAATAAATTTTCTGAAAAAATTCATTTTTCATGAACAAATTTAAAAGTGGAAAATATGGAAACTAAAAACTCAGACCTCTTAAGATGATAAAATTTATTAATGTAGGATCAATATTTCACCAACCAAAATTGAAAATAATAGAGTTTGAAAGAGATCTCAACTTCCATTCCCATTTCTGAGGCGAACATAAATCAAGAGGTCTTTTTAAAGGGTATAATTGTGGCTATTGGAGAGTAGGAATCTAGTATTTCAAAAAGTATAAAGAGGGGGAAAACCCAACTTGGAAAAATAAATGTAAAATATTTTTGAAATAAAATATGGAATAAATTAAAAACACATATTTATAAGGGTACAATTGTGTAAATCAAGACACAAATGTGGAAGAAAATTTGATTTTAATGAGATGATATAATATTTTAAAAACACAAAACATCTCCCAATTACACAATAATATATACTTAAAGTGGTCTTTTGATCATTTTTTATGTACGATTTTTTTAAAAAACATCTCACACTCATATACCAACACAATATTGATCTCCTCAGTGAATTGAAACCTCTCCCCCACACTGAAATGGATGCTTTGCCTAAATGATATGATAACATGTTGAAAATCAATAAAAGGGCACACAAAATGAAATCCATTACCCCCGCACATAAATTTCAATAAATAATGCATAGAAAATCTATGTAGATATTGGGTGGGTTTAGGTATTGGGCTAGTAATGTGGCAATTAGGGAAAATGTTTTCAGAGTCTCATTGGGGCTTTCAAAGGTACGATTATTGTAAGGGTTATGAGAGGCTATTTGGATATTTTGATTCTCATATGTTTCATAAAATGATTCTATCATTTTGAAACACACCAAAGTAGGAAATTAAGCTAGAAGGTTCAAAAACTCATGACTAAAAATAATGGCAAAAAAAACATATATTGAAATAGATATCCATTGGTGGCCTTGTCATGAATCTTAATGTGGTTCCTCACGGTTGGGAAAAATCTTTTTCGAATTCCAAAATTGATAATTTAAAAATTGTTGGTTTTTACATAGTAGTCATCATCATAATATATGATGAAAAAAATTAAATAATTTAATATCTTTTGACTCCCCAAATTTGTTAGGAATATTTTAAAAATTTTAAGGTGAGTAATCATGAATCTTAATTTTCCATATATTTTTATGAGATTTTCATTATTGATTTTCAGATTTTTAGGTTTTTACGTTTTTATTATAATGAAACATGAACATAGAAGAGTAAATAAATTACGGGATTGAGAAATATGTATAAAATGAAAGATTGGGGACTTAGAAGAAGATGGAATGAGAGAGAGAGGAAGAGAAAGAGAGATAATTTTAGGGAAAGAGGATACCCTGGTTTCGATTGGGTGGGTCGTTGTCTCGATATTGTGGTGGGTCGGTAGAAGTTGTGGATCTAAGGGAAGTATATGTGATTATCGAGCAACATGTCCTCTCATGGTGACACATTAACCAATGTCCATTAATTGTGAATGTCCTTTTGGAAGAGGGGTCTTGGAATTGAACTAAAACAAATGGTTAAACTTGAGAAACCATAAAAGGAACTTCCCAATGAGAATTAAGATTACCTATGTGATGTCGAAAGTTAGTGATGAAGAGAAATACCTTTTCAACTTCATGAAATTCCTTTATTATTATTTGTGTCATGGAGTACCTTAGACTTTTATTTATAAAGAATTGTATTCTCATAGGAATAAAGTCAATGCTCCTCGAGTATATCCAATTGCAACAATCTCTCTTCACGTGATTTTTCAAAATCAAAATTACAAGTTTTCACAACCCAAAATGAATTTTGTTGTATTGGATTTGGTAAGTGACATGGTTTAAAAAAATCTAGCCTAAAAAGAGATATCCCAATGGGTGTTTTTTAGTCAGTTAGATATGACTGACGTGCTTCAACAAGTCATTTTGGCCATTCATTTCCGGTGGGCTTAACAATTCCCTCAAGCACTATTTTAATTTATCTTTTAAAATGTTCATCCATTCCATTTGTTTGGGGGTGATATGTAGTTTATTTTTTATGTACTAACCTGTTCTATTTTGAAATTGATTCTATGGTTCTATTACAAAATTGGGTTCCAATGTTACTTATCAAGGAATGTCGTGTTCCAAATCGTTCAAAGATTTGTGTCTTTAGGAACTCACTAAGAGTATGAGAATAATCATTTCTATTGGGTTCGACATCAACCCACCTAGAAATTTAATCTACTGTAAGAAGAATGTATGAGAATCATTTAGAATGGGGTAATGTTCCCATGAAATTTATTCCACAAACATTGAATATCTCATAGAAAATTCACGGGTTTTGAGGCATTATATTTCTCTTTGAAATTGTGCCATACATTAGGAATGTGGTAAATGATTGAACGAACTCATGTGAGTCATTAAATTGTGAAATCCATAAGAATCTTGAGTCTAGGACATTCTAGGAGGTCATTTGTGGTCCAAAGTAGCATCCACCAGGATGTGAGTGACATAAATCTAATACAGAAGAATGTTAATTTTCATCAAAACACATCTTAATTAGCATTTCTTCCCTAGTTTACCAATGTTTATTTTTCCCCAATATTTGTATTTTTAATCACATTTAAACATCATTTTATGTTTTTTTGAAAACGTTTCATGAAACACACCAGAATACAAGTAATTTACATTTGGGTAATACCTTGGTATTTTTTGAGTGAGAGATGAAAGGTGCTTAGTTGGGAATTCAATATTAATGATTTATGAATTGGAGGAATTAAAAATTCTACTAATTTGATCAGACACATGGTGTTCCTTTTCTTGTTTATCTTTAATTTCATGGTCACACTCCTAGAGGATTAGGATCTATCAAATTAGACTCAATTTGGAGTCACTTTTATTGAGTAAGAACTTTATAGCAGAATGATCTGTGAAGATGATGATTTTAGCATCTAAGAGAGAGGGAAAAAATTTATCTGAGGCAAAAAACACTGCTAAATGTTTCTTTTTTTTGATAGTGTTGTGATATTGAGTTTCATCCAATGTTTTTGAGTCATAAAATATGACTTGTGTAATCTTTTCTATTCATTGACCAACAAAAGGCCCAGTATCCCAAACAAAAGTATCACAGATCAACTCAAAGAGTAAGGAACAATCTTGTGGATGAATTATTAGGGTAGATATAAGAGAATTTTTGAGTTAAATGATGTCTCTCTTGCATGCCTCATAGAAATGGAAAGTTACATCAATTTGGAGCAACCAAGTGAGTGAGATGAAGATTCTACAGATAATATGGATGAATGTCTTAATGAAACTATCATTAATGAGGAATGAAGGAATGTCTCTAAGTGAGGTGGGTTCTGGAAGTGATTGGATCACATCAATTTTGCAGCATCAACTTCAATACCGTATTTTGAAACTATGTGCTCTTCAATAATAAAATTTTCTACCAAGAACATATATTTATTTAAATTTAACACAAGGTTACGCTTGACACACTTTTAAAGGACTAGTGAGATTGACTAAAAGCATGATTCAAATTACATTACGTAAATGGTAAATTCTATCATTATGACTTTCATTTATTGTTCAATGAATTCATATAAGAAAATATCATACACATCTAGAATGTTTCACGATCATTGAAATGGAAAAATGGAATTCTTCTATGTCCATATGTTACAAATGGGCATGTAAATGTTAACCTTTCTTGTTTCTGAGTTGTGATTAGTATTTGGAAGTAGTTAGTGTATCCATCAAGAATGAAATAGTGTGAATTTATAGAAAATATTTCAAGAATTTGATCAATGAATTGAATATGTTATAGATATTTTATTGTTTTAAAATTCAATTTCATATAGTCGATGCTCACACGCCATTTGTTCTTCACTCGAGGTGTGACTACCTCCTCATGTTCATATGTGACCACAGTTATCCCACACTTTTTAGGTACAAATTGAATTTTACTAACCCATTAAATATAATAAACTTTGTAGATAATACCATCATGAATAAGTTTGGTGATATCATCCCAAACTACCTCAACTATGAGTGGATTGAGTCTTCTATGTGGTCGTCTAATTGGTTTAAAATATTCTTCACGATGGATGTGATGTATGAAAAGGGAAGGATTTATTCATGATATGTCATCTAGGGTCTAACTTTATGCCTTTTTGTTTTCCCCAAACACCTGATCAATTTTGGACTCCTCGGTTTTAGTAAGTGAAGTGAAGATAATGACAAGATAAGAGTGATCATGGAATAATAATGCATTTTTTAGGTGTTTAGGATGAGGTTTTAGAACATTATCGTCTCTCATTTGTGGGTTAGAAAACTCATTAATTGAGGAAGGGTCTACAATTGTTTTTGATTCATTTTCAATGATATTGTCCAAGGTTTATCCATAGAGACCAGCGATGATGTGGGATTCAAGAGTGTTTTTGAAGATATTCTAGACTGATGTAGTCTATGAATGAAATGATCACATCAGCTTCCACATTTATAAATAGGTTAATCATGGTGTAGATTTCACATGATCATACATCATTATAATATGATGAACATGAAGGAAGGTGGTTTAATTGACTCCTAGATGTGTCCTTAAAAGAATGGATTTATAATGGATAGTGATCCTTGAATTTGTATTGCATGTCCTGGAAAATATTGAACTTGACCAGTTGGTCACAAAATTCCATCGATCAGATGATAGAATAGAATGCAATTTTAGTTCTCTCAATAATTAAAAATGGTATTCCTATAATTATGTGAGATCGAGAAGAGTTCATCTCACATTTCATGTCAATGACATAGAAATCAGTGGGGAAGATAAGTTCATTCATCCGAACAATGACATCCTTGATTATAACCTCTGGACTAGCAGTGATTCGATTAGCCAATTTAATGACCACACATGTTGGATATAAAAGACCATGAACAACGTAGAAGAATATGGATTTGGGCATGACATTAATTGAGGATCCTCGGTCAATGAGTGCATCATCAAATTTGGAACATCCAATTTGTCATTGAACCGTAACAGTACCTTGATCTTTTCACTTTATGGGAATAGAATACTGGGAAGAAACATTTTCAAAGGACCTATGTGGACTGATTTGGTTCAAACGTCATTAAGAAACATTCCATATATTGGGATTTGTTTTATTTCATATAAGAGGGGTATTTTTCTTCAAAAAATCATAACATCTGTATCATTTCAAGATAGGGTTCAAAGTACTTTTTTTGGATTAGAAACATCTTGAGTAAATTGAATTCGATTTTTGGTAGAATGGAAGGAGGTGAGGGAATGTCTTAAGGTTCATTTTCATATTTCTTTTTTTTCTAGGTCAACATTAAAATGGGTTTGGATGACTTATCTTGAGGCATAACAGTTTTCTTTCCTGATCTAAGGGCAATTCCACATATGTTACACTTTTGGTTGGTTAATTTTTGATTTGTTAGTTGTTAAAAAATTTATTTTTGTTTCACTCTCAAGTGGGATTCATGTTAAAAAATATGGGTTTTAATGTTTTTGGTGATGGAATGGGTGAAAGTGGCAAGATCTTCCACTACACATTTCTAGGGTAGATTGGAAGAAGAGGGTGGCCCTGGAATGGGATTACCAGGATTTTGGTTCTCGGGAAAGAGATTGTATTGGATTGGGAATTTGGAGCAATCATCATGATAGTGGAATCCTGGAGGAGTTGGAAGAGGATTTCTAAAATGTTTTTGAGGAAATAACGATAATGTTGTGGGAAGTTACCAACAACATGACCATATTGGAACTGGTATGGGTTTGAAGTAATAATTGAGGGATGGGATGTTCGTACCTTAATACTTATTTATAATAATAAGAGAAGGGATCAGTGTGAAGTTGGATAGTGTTTTTAATGAACTTACTTAATAGTTGTGGGTTTCTATTCTGCTGATCATAGGCTACATTGAAGTCCATTGGTCCAGATGAATCAGATTGATTGTCTTGAAATTGTGGACATGTGATATTTCTTTTTGATAAAGAGCTACGAATTCTATAGTTCATGATAGTTCCAAGGAACATATATTTTAGAGAAGCAGAGGTTGGGGTTTTGGATGCCACATCTAGTAATTACAAAAGACCTGTATATTCATCCATCCACTCAATCATATTTTTCAGCTCTAAAGAATGTTTGTATTGGAATTTTTCAACATGATCATGTGACCGAGTATGGAATGTTTGTGTATTTTCATCCATGTTTCTTATGAGACCTCCGACAGCTACATGACTTTTATCAACAAGATTACTCTTACTTGCAGAATCAATGAGGGTTCTCTCTATAGCCAATAGCCCCTCATAAATTTTTTGGATCAAGATTTGGCCAGGGATTTGGTGGTGGGAGCAGATTTACAACATCATTTTAAACCTCTAACAATATTTATTGAGTGATTCATTGGGGAATTAATGGATTACACGAATTTGATTTTGAATTGAAGAAGTACTAGAAGTCGGAATGATTTTCTATAAGAAAAGACATTTTATGTAAATCCATAAGTTTATGGGACCATGCGGATTGTAGTAGAGACATGAATATGTAGTGTCAGTTAGCAAGAAAGGGAATGCTAGAAGTTTTAATTTTTCCTCAGAACCCCCTTTTGGATTAATTGTAGAGAACACCACTTGGAATTATTTAATATGGATATGTGGATCCTTAGCATCTAGCCTGTGGAAATTTGGTAGAAGATGAATCAAAAATAATTTGAGTTTGAAGTAAAACTCTATGACTGGATAATGAATACAAAGGGGATGGGAATTTATATTATATGAGGCAAGTCCTTTTTGTGTTTGTTCCCTAGGATTGGAAAATTCTAATCCAACTGGTTGGATAAGGACTGGTTGTTTAATTATTTGATTATCCCTAATGTTCTCCCTATGATAGTGATGTATTCTATCATCATAATATTTAAATCAAATCTTAGGGATATTTCGATAGGCTATATGGAATTCAGAAATATTTTGGATGAATGTGGAAGATGATTTTTTCTTGGTGTGTTTTTGATTATGATTTTTAAGAGAAGGTGGGATTTTCATTGTGACTTCTTTTTTCAATTTTTTTTACAATTACCAAAAACTAAAGACTATTTAATTGCACCATCCCAAATAGAAGATCCATTCGAATGTATTTCTGATTGTAGATTTTCAACTATTCAAGGTTACAGTGC
The DNA here is from genome assembly GCA_963277665.1 of Viscum album. Classification (NCBI taxonomy): domain Eukaryota; kingdom Viridiplantae; phylum Streptophyta; class Magnoliopsida; order Santalales; family Viscaceae; genus Viscum; species Viscum album. The sequence goes on from OY728158.1 coordinate 216,006,846, forward strand.
TCACAAAATTAGTATAGAAGCAGTCGAGTCGATTCCTCAATGAGGATACGTTTTAATAATCGATTGTTTTAATTGATAGAATTTTCATTATGGGGTTTGTTTTTAGAAAATGTTAAATAAATTATGAATGATTTTAGATTTTACAATTTGATAATGATTTAGTTTAGTTCATTATTATGGATTTAAGATTGTTATATCCTTGATCTTTTCTTTATATTTCATTATATTAACACCCACTTCACCAGATGATATTGATTAGAATTTCTAAGTATTATGGATTTAATCCAATCCATAACATAAATTTGCAGCCTATTATTAATCAATAACTCTTGATGGTACTATTTTTATATTCAAATAATCCATGGAAACCACATGTTATATAAAACGAGTCATTAATCCATGACATGTTATGTCTAACATAAACAATGTCAATTAAAAAAATTTCATTGAGGAAAAGCTCTCAATCACTTAACATATCTAAATAACGTCTCACCTGATGGAATATTTACTCATCCATTAATATTGTTATAAATCAAGTAATATTTATTTATGTTGATGAATTATAAATGGAAGAAAAATAATGGGATAATAAAAGAGTTGTTCACTGAACGCACACACATGATCGCTGATGGGAATTAAAAAAAATCTTTTGATAAAATGAGAATGTGAAAGAAACATGATTGGGATTAAAATATATCTATCATATTTAATGAAAATTAATATCATTTAATAAAAGTTGGATGAGAATATTATATGAAGAAGAATAAATATTTGTTAAATTAATATTATATTGGAAACAGACAAACATGATTACATTTTGAAGAACACCAAAGAAAATAAAATGAAATAGAGGAGGAAGGGTATCTCTAGTGAAAACGTGAGTATAGAAGGTCCTCCCAATCCATTGTAATGGCTTTGTTTATTCCATTGTATTCTCATATCTTCTGAAATAACAAAAAAATGCAGAGATGAGGGTGTTGTATTTATAGCCCAAGGATGTGGACTGTTTTTTTTCAAAATTTTCCATTCTACTTGCATTACCAATTTGGCCATACAGACAGCGTCATATCAAGATATTCACTTCATCCATGTTATAGATATTGGTGTTTAATGTCATCCTTAAAAATTTGTCATCCATTGGACATTTGGAGCTAATTATGTGGCAATTTTATTATACAATTTCCACATGTTCATTTTTATCAACACTCATTGATGGGTGAAATATGAATGGGAGTTTTGAATAGAAATATGACCTCTAATAAAAATAACATATTCAAAAAAAATTCTAACCAAATAACATATTTCACATGGAAGAATTCCTTCTTTATTTGATGATTAAATAATGAGAACATTCAAAAATAGTGTCCTGATATGAATTCATGGCCAAAAAGATGGTCTGGAATTTAACACATCATTTGGGACACTTGTTTTTTATTTGGGCCTTGAGATTTTTATTAATGACTACTTGAATTTTTCCTAAAACATTAGAGGAGACTAAATGAATTTGGGAATCCTGATTGGGAACATCAATTCAATATTCATGGTGGGTCTGATTTCATCACATATTTTGTGGGACATCTTGTGTGATAAATCTTTCTCTTGAAATGGTAGAATTTTCCAAAGATTCATTCTGATTATATGATTGAAAATGAATAATAAATCTCACAAAACATGAACCAAAAAATTTAGATTAGTTTAGTGATATTTATTATTAAAATAGTAAAATGTCTTGAATCTAGACGAATTCAAATAATGATCAAAAATTATATTTAATATTTAAACATTAATATTTCACAAAAATTATGCACATTTCATATCAAACCAGTAAAACAATTATATAAAATGTTATGAATGTATTAATAAAATCAATATCTCATATATAACATTACCTATTTTCATAGTCGATGGTCACCCAGTCACAGAGAAATATTCATGATAAACAAGTCACGTATGGATAACTCCAATGGTTGACACAACTGATCTACATATGTTTTTGTTGACTCTAGGATATAAAAAATCATCGATATACATTGTGAATCATCAAGAACATTTATTGAAACAAATGTAGTCCATCTAATGATACTTCACCCACCTCATACCAACAAAGAGGTTATCTACCTGGGAAACCATAAAATGCCTCAAAGGGATCCATTATGACCGATGAATGAAAACTATTATTGTAATAAAAAATAACCATTCATTGATGGATATCCCATGTTCTTTAAAATCTATGAAACAAGCAAGAAACATTTCTTCTAGTATATGAATTACATGATATATATGAGCATCTATCTGGGGATGGTATTTTATGCTCAATTTGATCTGATTTCCCATTACCTCATGAAGACTATTCCCGAACCATGCGGTAAATATAGGATCCCTATCAGAACCCATGGCCATAGGTCTCTCATTTCACCTAATGATCTCTTATATATTCATCTTAACAAATCATTAACCTGGGAGGTGTCTCTAATTAAAATGAAATGTGTAGACTTCATTAACCAATCAACATCACCATAGATAGAATTATCCTTTCCGATTTTTTATGAAAATCCAATAACATAATCCATGGAAAACCTCATTTTATTTCTAACATGACATTGGGTTTTTCGATGCACATAGCCTGTGTGGACATCACCATGTGACCAAGGGAAACACATCATGACTCATCTTGTGCCCAGTTTGGAAACATGAATTTATCAATTAGTATGTGTAACAGTGAGACAGATTATCTGAAATTCCACACTGCATACCCAGACACCAATATCTTTTTCCCATTTCCTAAAAAATATTTTTAGTTCCTGGATGTATGGAACCTGAATATTTGTAACAATCAAACAAAACTAGACTCTTTATATGTGTAGGGATGAAAACATGCTTCCTAAAGCAAATTACACCATATGTATATGGAAACCATCTACAAACAGTCTCATTTGGAGAGTGGAAGAGTATAGAAAAAAGGAGCCACCAAAAATTGATAAATTCGTGTTTCCAAACTGGGCACAGGATGAGTTATGATGTGTAGCCCCTGGTCACATTTTGTTGTCCCTAATGGATATGTACATCGAAAAACCCATCACCTATACTAAAAATCTACCCTTTTAACATGTCATGTCTTGTAATCCCCTGTCACATTGTTCAACCCTTCACGGTGTGATCTCCCCTTTCACGACTTCTAACAAACAACCATTACATGGATTTTAGAATGTAAACATTTCTTTAACATCTCTGATGCCTACAAAAAATATAGATAAAAATCATTACAAAAATTGTACCCAAATGGAACTTAGATAGATGTAAGAGCTTACCTAATCAATGTAAAGTAATGTTACATTGTCAAACTAACGTCTGCAATGAATTATTTTGTATATGATGAGACAATTTTTTTAAAATAGATGATAAATTAATATTTGGAAGGGTAAAAGGATAATAAATTTTTGAATATTTTTATTTGATCATTAGATAATGATTTATATGGTACTGGTTTACTTAACCATATAAATATTTATGCAAATTAGATAACCCATGCTAATCATTTTACAATGATGATAACTAAGGATATAAGGAATGAATTTTCATCCTATTTGAGATATTATGATAATCATGATATGTAGGTAATATAATTTCATGTTAATTTATTGAATTAATATAATAATAATAAATTGTTCTAGTCACAAATAATTAGATATATTGTACTTATGAGATGAAACCATTACATATATCTTCTAGTAAATATTTTTCAACATAAAAAAAGTATAATTGAACCATAAGGTGATATGTGCACCTTCATTTTTGATGAATTAAATGGTACCATATATAATCCTAAATTATTGGTTATTTATTGTTTAAATTTTAAGGACCATGTTCTACATCACTCGCTTTCTGAACGTGATAGTTTGTTTTCTCTTCCATGTATACTTTTCACATTAATGATATGTTAGCATATATGGAATCCTTGTAATGATTTAAAATGGTTATCCATTAAAATTATAACATTCCCCATTAAATTATGTTTTAGTATTCATTATTTTGACTTATGATTCTTTGAGTAAGTCAAAAAATCTTAACCCATTGACATCCATGATGAATTTCGGGGGGGGGGGGGATTATTTTTAAGGGGGAAGAATGTGACACCATATGATTTTTATGAAATATTTTTTTATATAATTTAAATACTTTAGTATCTTTGGTTACATATAATTCATGATTTATCATGAATTCTATGAAACACCATTTTTATCATGTGTTGCAATAAAACATCCAGTTTCTTTGTTAACTTTTCTACTTGAAGGTATGAGTCTTACCAGAGAACAATGTACAATCCATATTTTTATATTTATGACCTCACATTCATAATGGTTGGAATTAAGTGTATTAAAAACATCATAAAATTTATAAACTATATATTCTATAAATTTTTACATTATAAAATTATATTTTATATTCATAAGATAATAATGAATCAAATTTTATGAAAATGCAATATTTTTCTAAATGAAAATTTTCACCTATTAAAGCATAACTTGTTTTAAAACTACAATTTAAAACCATTCAATATTATTTTTTAAACAAATAAACAAAATTTTGAAATTCATATTATCGCAATTAACTTTATATTATTTTATATTATTATTCTAATATGTTTCGTTTTTTAATTAATAGTTAAAAAAATACATTTTAATTGAAAAATATCATTCCATTTAAATAAATTATAAGGATAAATTATATTTGAATTGAGTTTTAATGAAACATTAAATCAATAATTTTTTTTACAATTTATGTAATATTAATATTCTCAATAATGAATTTGTAAAAATAGGATCAAACATCAGACCACTGTAACTTTAGAATACCACATTCTCTCACTACCTACATGAATAATTTTCAATTTATTTTTTCAACTTATGTGTTTTTAATTTTGTAAAATTTATGACCTATTTAGAATAATAAGGTACAAATTTATTAAATAGTTCCCTTTTATTAGTTTCCAATTTAAATCTTATCGTTGGTAATTGTTTTACCACGACAAAGTGAAATTTTGTTAAAATATGCTGAAAATAAATTGAATGGACTCCAAAATATCCATAACACTTTCCAAAATTTAATTGAATTAATTGAAATGTAAATTTATGAATTTTTTAGATTTTATTATTTAATTGAAACATTTCCATTATAATGACTTATATATAATTAAAATAAAACAGATTAAAAAATGTCACACTCTTGATTTTAATTAGTATAGTATTTTTAATATTGGGTAATCATGAAATGATATTCAATTATTTTTTTCTCAAATATAAAATATTTATATATGCAATGGATTTTTTTAAATTTTGTGAAGAAATATGTAACTGAAATACTTAAACTACGATGATACTTTGATTATTCAATTTATGAATAAATTAGTTGTATATTAATAAGAATATTACCATAAATAAAATATGTATTCATTTATGTTCTCCAAGAATTTTATAGCATACTATGAAATTTTAGGTGTCTATTTTAATATATTGTTTTTAATTGGGCATGGTTAATTGATTTCCATAACTTAAATATAATGAATACTTCAAAAATTGAATATGATGATATTTTATGAGAATAATATTTTATTAAATTGTTTTAAAAAATATATTAAATTAGGATAAAGGATATGAAATATGTTCAAAAATGTAATTAATTGGAAATTTATTGTTAAAATGGATCTTTAAAATTAAAAAATACATTATTTTAATATTGAAAAACTCATTAATATAATAGAAATTAAAATAGGATATCTAAAGGATAATCAAAATGATAAAGTTTAAAGCAACAAAATAACTTGTTGAAAATCTATTTTATGATTATATCAAAACCATATATTAAATTATATTTTAATTCATATCCTTTTGGAGGTATTTTTATCGAACATGTAATCATAAAAATTAATCTTTTGAGAAATTCAAAATGTTCACATTACCTCAATTAAAAAAGGGAACCACTTACTCAATTTTTGTCACACATAAAAACCAATTTTTATTGGCTATAAAAAATCCGAATATCCTCCATGCATCCCTCACATCATTATAGACTACATTATTAGGGTTGAAATCTATACCAGGATGTCCGTTGGTTGAATCCAAAATTAGGCACATGAAAAATATGTAATGTTCATCAATGAGAGTCTTTATTTTTTTTCATCATAAATAAAATAGACATAATTTTATTTCATAGACTCTATTTCATCAATATAATTATATATATTTATGTTAAAGTTATTAACTAAAAATTCACAATGTTCCATAAAATAGGATACAAAATCAACTTTCATGTGTTCGGCTGACTACTGCAATGTAAACTAATGTCTCTCGTTCTTCCAATAAAAAATTAAAAGTTATTAATAATGATGTTTTTATAGTTTAAATATTATTTTTATGATTTTATTATCATTATGGTTGTGTTATTTTAAAAATAATCAAATTCATTCCATTTTTTTGGGATATGATATATCCATTCATGTGTACACCGGACTACAACATCATGTAGTGATTTGATTCCTTCACATGTTACATGGAATTTATTTTAGATTCTTTCATTTAAAATATTATATATATATATGAAATAAAACTATTATTTAATGATAATTTATCATTTTTTTGTTACTCAGTGGATAAAATGAAACCATTGTTCATACATAGGTATGAACTCTGTATCCTTGAGAATTGTATTTTATTTTCTACCTATAACTTATACAAATCTATGTAAATAAATATATACTTCATATATGTGATATTAATAAATATTTTACAATTTTTATATGATTAAATCATGAACTGTGTTGGAGTAACAGTGTACAATCTATTTCTATAAACTCACCAATAACAAGTTATTATAAATAAATGATCAATATAAATTAATTAAAATTTAATTTATTGCAATATATATATATATTTAATAATATAATTATTTTTATGATTTAGAATATAACGTTATTTATTATACCAGAGGTTGGACATGTACGATAGAAGTCAAAAAATTAAGTTAGGAGATAATAGTATGACTTTTATTTATGTGAGAATTATGCCATTTTCACCACTTGTTTTATTTCTGTGGTTTTTATACTACCTATGATTGTAATATATAATAAAAATAGTTAAAATTATGGATATATAAATATCTATTTTATATTATCTCTTTAATGGTGTTTACAGTTCAAAAGTTTTCAAATTTGTAAGTTAATTTTGTATTAATTCTCAATCATTCAGACACGTGTTATGCAACTCACCTAAATTATAATATGAGATATATATAATTCCCTTTATAATTATTTACCATTTATATACATATTTTACTGATATTATATGATTCGTGTAATGTTTTTTCTCTTCGATCAGAAATTTGATTATTCTGAAACAATGTTCTCAAAAAATAATTTCTATAATCATTATAAATTATATTTTATGAATTTTAAATAAAATAGATTACAGAGATGTTTAAAATGGATTGAAAAAAATTCCTTATATTTTTTAAAATAAATTTTTAATGATTATTGTTTTATAAATGGTTTTTGATTTACAAATCATTTTTTAATGTGAAATTGGTGTCTTACTAATGAAATGATTAAAAAGAACATCCACAATTATTTTCCATATAAATTGATGCTCATTGGATTGATAAATCTTTTACTAGGGATGCGACACAAGGTTAAAATTCATACTCATTCTCTTATAAGATTTTGTTTTGATATAATAATTCTTATATAACCTAATAATTTTTACTGAGATATTCTTTTATGAAATTCGTACAAATATATTTCTTTTCATCATTTAGGATGTGCACAATGATTCATGATGTTTAGTCACAAATATGTATGATTTCATTATGTGAGTGTGGGGTAATTTATCTTCTTTTAATTAATTGGGTAACAAATTATATCTCCTGATAAAATTAAGTGATATAAAATGATTTTATTAATCCATTATGGTGAACAATTTGACATACTTGATAAAAAATGGGGATTTGGTTCGTCCTAATCAATAATTGGAAATGGGATTGTCCGAATCCACAGCCAGAAATATGTGTGTCCAAATTAACCATGGGAAATAGATGTTTCTTAATCCATGAATGGAAATAAGTATGTCCAAATACACTATTTTTATGGCTTCAGTAGTTATCCTTGACAAATGAAATGGTTTTCTATATTTAGTATGGTGTCACATCTATGTATGGTTCATTATTGACTTGTTCTAATTTCTCACCCTTATTTTCCATGTTTTCAAAATTTATAATTTTTTTGGCCAGGAATAAGTTATATGATCTATGATAAGTTGGTTATGATCTTCAGATATTTTTATTTAATACCATATTTCCATTTTTATATCTTATACTTTCATATAAACATTTATTTATATATCTTATGTTTACCTTTACAATGAATCTGAGATCACCCCTACATATGTTTCCACCCCCAAATAATGAAGAATGTTTTCTGTAATATATACCTAATAGGATTACTAAATCTGAATGTCTATTTTAAAAACATTGATGATCATTCCCATGGTAGAAGATTTTGATCCCGGTTTCTAATGAAAATAAATAATTATAGTCCTTAGAAATGGTCTTTTGAAAGGTGTGGAATATTTATTTTCAAATATTAAATATTGATGTATATTAATCATGGGTTGCTATAATCAAAGAAATATTTATCAACTCAATAAAGATTTATCTATCCATAGTTATGAAATCTACATATATAATTATCACCCATAAGCATATGAATAATCCAAGTGATCCTATAACTGTTGACAAATAAATCATATTTAAAAATATTATTAATCCAATGATTAATTATATCTAATATATCTCATGGAAACTCTACATAACCACCGCCCAAATTTACTACCTACAGAAGGACTATTTCCCACCCACAACACCAATATGAACAAAAAAACATATCAAAAAAGACATGTATATTCTTGAATTTTAATCATTTAAAAAAATACAAAAATAAATTCACTCAAAAAACACACATAAATAAAAATTGTGAAAACCATCATGTGTTAAACTTCACCAAACTTCTTTTATCCACTATTTGAACAAGTGAAATGGTTTAAGACTATCCCAACATGTTTTTTTGAATCATCACTAAAATTTATACCTAATGTCATTGATATTTAGACATATAGAAATTATAACTCTGCCCATTTACAGTTTCATAATGGAATTATCAATAATTTATTGGAACAACCTTAAACACGTACATCTATTATGACATTGTAGGAGGTTATTATATATAATTTAAAAAAATTAATTTAGTGATATTACTGCAAATTGAAAACCCTATAACACATAAACTATAAAACCCCATGATTTTGTAAATAAATTTAATGAATGAAACAATAAGTATCTACAAAACCCCCTTTTTAAAAACCTGGCCATTAAACCTAATTTTCCACCACTGTGTTTTGAATTTTGAAAAACTGATATACACAATTGTGTGTAGTTAGATATTTAGAGATTGATAAAACAATTTTTTTGGTGAATAGGTACAATCCCATATATAAAGTAATATGAATAGTAACATAACCCTTATGATTAGTAAATAAATTATTATTTTATTGATATAAGGATATAATATTATGATATTTTGATTAATTTTTCAGTTTGATATAAACACATTGTTGTTTGAAAATTGTTATGCTTTCAAAATATAATTGTCTTAATTTAAAATTAAATTAATCATATTTACAAAATTATTAATAAAATATTGATTTTATTTCGGAATTGTTCATGTTTAAAAAAATGATATGGTGAATTTCTAGGAAATTTCTATTGTAACATAATTTTGGGAGAATAATAGAATTCGATACATTACGATAAATGCTAAATACTTGATTTATTGGGTCATAAGTGATATAAGGGTGATGTAATAACACTAGGTTCAAACTAAAAGTCACATATTACTATTATGGGTCACATTAATAAACATTATTGATAGTGTTTAGTGAAATAATAAAATAAATATTAAAATAATGATAAACCTCTACTCTCCTCCATTATAAGCCCCCCTATAACCCTATCTCTTTACTCCTCTAATACATAAATAACCTAAATATTCTTCCAATATACCCTTTATTAGTAACACCCCACGCCTATAACATCCCAGGTAAATAAAAAATAAAGAATTTTTATATTTATTTATATTTTCAAATTAAATATAAATTTTACTTTAAAGTTGTTTCTATGTTCGATAGAGTACCTGACAAGAAACAATGAGTTTCTTTGAAATCTTACATGGCACACTAGTAATAAAATAATATTATTTTAAATAGTAGTTAACACATAGCCGTTGTATTGACAAGAATGAATAAAAATAAATAAAATATGATTTTATATGTTTTTAAATGTTTTTACATTTATCCAATAAAATATAAGGGCTTAAAATAAGAAAAGAATTCAATTTTAGGCATATATACTCTAATATTCACTAAAGGTCGACTTATCGCCTTCTCATGGATAACATTCATTAAATATAGTTTTGGTCACTCTTATAAATTCGTTTTGACCAAATAAACTCTTCTTTATAATCGGGACATCAAAATTTACTTTGTGTAAATTTTTGGTATTTTTCCGATAAAGTTCATTTTTTAATGAATACTGAAAAATGTTGTATTTTAATTCAAAACCTCTTTTTAATATAATTTGTTTATATTATTAGATTATCTTTTTAATTAGTTTTAGAGTTAAATTATAATATATTTTTACCATTTAATCCAATAGTGGTCGTTGGAATTAATTCTACTTTGAAATTGGACTTAAACTAGTATCAATATTTTGATACATATTGTTTCATAAAAACACGCTATTTGTTTTGAATGAGGGAATTAAATAATAAATTAATTAATGTAACTTATATGTTTTGAATTTTTTAAAATATAAATCATTTTTTAATTCGGAATAAAAATATAGCTGAGGGTGATGTTTTGGTATTTTTCTAAAAAAAACATCATTTTTTTATGAATAGTGAAACCACTAAGTGGTACTTAAAAAACTGATTTTTCGTTTAAATGAAATTTTACCACCTCTGTGATTTGATTTTCAAAATTTATACATTCATTGTTTTAATTATGATTTAAAATCTGTTACCATTTGGTTAAAATAATTTTTTTGGTGAATAGTAACTTTCAAGTTTTTAATCGCGATTAGAGGTAATAACTGTAGTTTATGGTAAAAATAATGTTTTAATAATATTAAATGAACTTGAAAATTGTACTAAACTGATTGGATGTGTCATGTACGACCATTAAAATCCATGGGTCAACATGGGGACCCCATGGAGCCTCTTTGGTAGGAAAATGACATTAATAACTTTTTATTTAATGTTAAAATTAAAATGTCACAAACATGAGTTGTTTTACTAAAACAATTTTTAAATGGTGCAACACAAGTAATATTTTTTACTATAAATATTAATTAGAAAGATAAAAATATATCCTAATTCATGTTATTTTTTTTATAATTATTAGACATTATATAAATTAAATTATTTATGACACCATGATGATGAAGTGATTACCTCATTATTTAACGATTTAAATAAAATCAAAATATAATGTAAAATCTAAGAACTACACATGTCAAAAACTTATTGGATGGCTGGATTTATAACTATTATCACCTTATCTTCGAAATATATAATTTTGGGACCTTTTAAATCCGAAAATGATTTTATAATAAAGTAACCTTTTATAACATTCCAAGAGTGCCCCTCCTCTCCTCTTATAAAGGTTTCCCACCTCTACCACCTTACCCACACATATAAAGCCTTTAGCTCAGAAACCCCTGCCAATTTTGTCTCTCCACATCCCTCTCTTACTCTTAGAAGCCTCACATTTGGTAGAAGTCTTGTCAAGTAATCATTTGTGCTCAAATCAAAAAGAGTTACCCGTTTTAAAGGTAGTGGTTCTCTTGTGTACTTCTGTTTTATTTTGTATCTCCAACCCCCTAAAATCTTTTTATTAATTTATTTTGTAACAAAAATAGTATCTTAAATATACTAGGATGTTGTTATAAGAAGTATTCGAGCTACACTTACACACAGCTTCATCTAATGGTTAATTAGCATACTGTTTCCATGGATGGTGAGTTTCTGCCTCACGAAATGATGATTGTTCAATATTGTTCTAAAACCATCAAAGGTTGCCATTAAAATGTCAATATATTTGTATATGATATATAATATGATTATGTTTTACTTAAGATTATGTATTTTTCATTTATGGCATACCTTTATTGTTTCCATGAGGGGTAAACGTGATATCTTCATTTTAGGAAGTGCGGACTACCGCCCCCTCAATGTGATTTGATTCGTTATTACCAGATGTGGTATGTATAAAGGATAGATTTAATGATATTATATATGAAATTATACTGGAATTATAATATACCTTTAATTCATTATCATTCCATTTCATAAAATATGAAATTGAAATGAAAGTAGCGTTTATTCGTACGTACGGCTTACCGTCTCCATGAACGGTGCATTTCATTTCTTATCCCCAAATGTAATGTAATCTAATAAGTACATATATATAATGGTTATATAGGATTTATGTTACATATAAATGATGAATATAATTCTAGAATTAAAATATACATATATCTCATTTAGTTTTAATTCCATTAATATGACATAGAAATTAAAGTATCGTTCATGAGTACGTACGACTTACCGTCTCCATGAATGGTGCATTTCATTTATTACCTCTAAATGATTATGTAATATTATAAATTAATGTACATACTAGATATATATGATATATATGGCATCTAAATCATGAATATCATTCTTGAGATAATGGATATTTGACTATGTGAACAACTTGTAAATATAAGAAGTTAACTTTTGACTCAAGTACCAAATATCGACAAAACAACCATTATTAAATTAAATGATTACATAATGGTCACAACATGGTAATAAGTGATATAAAAGGAGTTATGAATGTGAAAAAGGTTCTTAATAAAGTATAAATAAACTCAAGATTATTATTCAGGACATTAAAGAACGATCGAGTCAAGTCGGACCCGATGTAAGGGTGTTCATCTCAATCTCCTTTAATTGAGGCGTATTTTGTTTTATACACAACTTTTTTTAATACGGTGCATAAACCCCTTTTACATTTAATTTTATTCAAAAGGAATCTTTCTATATGAAGAGTTTTACTAAAAGACAAAAATGAATGTTTCTTTTAACGTACGCGGTGACAATGACATTTTCCGCCGCCGCGAGTATTATTTGGTCTTTGGATTCCTGAACAAGCCGTAATGTTTTTTTAAAATGAAATAAATACCATATACTGTTTTATGTATTTTATTATTGAAAATGTTTTTTATAATTGATATGTTATGTCAATATATTTATGTGATATATTGGGATCAATGTGTGGAAATTTTTTCTTTCCATTATATTTGTTTTATGTCTTATGATTTTATAATGGTACTTGGACATTTGACGGGTGGTTACATGATAAACCACATGACGGGTGGTGCTGTGAATACTAGGATAGGTGGTTACGTTATAACCTCTAATGCATTGGGTATGGAAGTCGGCCGTATGGCTATTCCATTAAGTGATATGTGCGGATGTCGACCATATGATTATTCCATTTAAGTATTTTTATGTCTGAAGTTAACTTTATATGTTATGTGTTTTTTATATGAGTTTTATGGTAATCTTTTGGTTAAAAAAAGGGTAAGTAATGATCTATTATTTAGTGAAGAGGTTTTACAACCTCATAAAGGTGAAAAGTATTACTTTGATAAAGTATACATGGTTTACTTGTTTTAAAAAACTAACAGTTTTCATTCTTTGTGTATCCCTTACTGAGATTTTTATGCTCACCCCAAGTTTTTTTGAAATGTTTTTCATAGGAATTAATGTGGAATAGGGTCAAGGATGAGATCAAGGGAAAGTCATGCTATATAAAACATGGAACTTGACATGTGTCTTTTTAAGAGTTTTTATTTTATGGAAACTTAGTAGGTGTATTTAATTTGTAATCTTTTGAGATGTAATAGTTATGTCCTAATTCTCAAAAACTCTAAACCTGAAAATATCCTCAATGTGAATTATTCATTTAATTCAATATTAAGTAAGGTTTAAGGCTGGGGCCTTATATTTGGTATCAGAGGATGGTTTAGACAACATTAGGAGTTAGAAAATTGTTATATTATAAATTAATTTATGGTATGATTGAAATGATAAAGCATTTAAATATTACCATGTTTCTTCACCTAAGATATTTCTGGGGTAAGCATGGTTTTTCATAGAGGAAACAAAACAACTTTTCTGGGAAGGTATGCAGAGGGAAATGACCTTTCAAATCAGTATCCTGAGATGGTCAGAATCAGAACTATATAGTTTGTTGTAGTGATGGCTCAGTTGACTCAGGTGAAAAATGTTGGTTGTTTCTATTGATGATATTTTGGTGTTTTCTAAAAGTAAAGAGGAGCATGAAATTCATTTAAGTGTTATCTTTCAATCCTTAAATGAAAATAAACTGTATGGAAAATTCAGTAGGTGTGAGTTTTGTTTACAATAAATTTCATTCCTTGGTCACATTGTTTCAAAAAATGGCATAACTGTTGATCCTGCTAAAACGAAAGTTGTTGATGAACGGCCAAGATGAAAAATTTTAACCGAGATCCGTAGTTTTCTTGGTTTGTCATGTTACTACCGAAGGCTTGTTGAATATTTTTCATAGTTATCTATTCCAATTACTAAGCTAACTCAGAAGGGTGTTATGATTATCTGGACAAAAGAATGTGATGATTGTTTTCATGAGTTGAAAAAAAGATTGGTGAATTCCCCAGTTTGGAACTTCCTTCTAGGAATGGTGAGTTTGTTATATACAGTGATGCTTCGTTGAAATAACATGGTTGATTGATAATGTAGAATGATCAGGTAATTTCTTATGCTTCACGTTAGTTGAAAACTCATGATGTAAATTACCCTACACATGATTTGGAATTAGCTTCTGTTGTTTTTGCTCTAAAAATATTGAGGCATCATTTGTATGGAGTAATGTGTGAAATATATACTGATCAAAATTGTTTAAAGTATGTATTCACCCAGAAATAATTGAACAAGAGACATAGGAGATCGCTGGAATTAATCAAGGATTATGATTGTACAATTCATTACCATCTGGGAAAAGCAAACAAAGTGGCTCATGCTTAGAGTTGAATAATTAATGCTTCATTAACCATGATACGTTTGGAATGAGATCTGTTGTTTTTTGATTTGAGGAACTTTGGAATGGATGTTTTTTGTGTAGGAAGTCCTTCTGTTTTGTTTCAGGTATCAGTGAAATATTGTTTATCAGACAGAATCAAGCAAACACAGAATCAAGACAATGAGTTGCAGAAAAAGGTAGAGCTGGTTCAGAAGTGTGAGTTTCCTGAATTCAACCTTCATAATGAATTTGTTCTGAGGTTTGGGATGAGATTATGTGTGCCTTGTGATTCACAATTGAAGGGTGAGTTGTTATGTGAGGCTCATAGTTCCCCGTATTCAGTTCATCCTGGCAGTACTAAGATGCACAGAGATCAGCGGGAGTATTACTGATGGGATGGAAGGAAAAGAGATATTGTCAATTTTATAGTGAATTGTTTGACTTGTCAGCAGGTTAAAGCAGAGCGGCAGTTATTGAAAGAGATGCTTTAGCCTTTACCAGTGCTAGAGTGGAAATGAGAAAATGTATTAATGGACTTTGTTGTGGTATTACCGAAGGTATCTCAAGGTAATAATGCAATCTGTGTTATTTTATATCGCTTGAATAAATCTGCACATTTCCTTCCTATTCGAGATACATTCTCTCTAGATCAACATTCTTGATTGTATCATAAAGAGATAGTCAGTTTGAATGGAGTTCCCCTCTCTATTATATCAAATCGTGGTCCCTGGTTTACATCTAACATTTGGAAAGGCCTTTAGAAGTCGTTGGGTACTGAATTAAATTTTACTACAGCTTTTCATCCTCAATCAGATGGGTAGTCAGAATGAACAATTAAAACTTTGGGGGATATGCTACGTGATTTTTCGATGGATTATCAGGGAAGTTGGGACCAACATTATTCTTTGGTTGAATTTTCATATAATAACAGTTTTCATTACAGTATACAAATGGCTCCGTTTGAAGCATTATATGAGAAGTGGTGTCGAACTCCAGCTTTTTGGGATGAAGTAGGTGAAAGGAAGCTGATGGGACCAAAATCGGTAGAAGAGATGGCGGAAAAAGTTCAGCTGATTCAGAAACACACGAGAACGGATCAGAGTAGATAGAAACGCTATGCGGATAACATGAGGAAGGGTCTATCTTTCGAGGTAGGTGATCATGTTTTTCTCAAAGTTTTACCATGGAAAAGTGTGATGCAATTTGGTAAGAAAGGAAAGTTGAGTCCAAGGTTCATTGGACCATATTAAATTCTAGAGAAAGTTGGATCGGTTGCTTACAGAGTGGATTTACATCCGAGATTATCTCAGGTACACAATGTTTTTCATGTTTTGATGTTGAGAAATTATATGCCAGATCCATCTCATGTTTTGAGACCAGAGGTAGTTTATTTGGAAGAGAATCTCTCTTATGAGGAAAAAACAGTCCCGATTCTTGATTGAAATTAGAAAGTGTTGCAAAATAATTTAATTCACTAGGTAATGGTTTTGTGGAAAAACCATATGGTTGAAGAGACAACATGGGAATCTGAAAATGCTATGAGGGATAAATACCCCCACTTATTTTTATAAGTGAATAAAATTGCGAGGACTCAATTCCCAAAAGGGGGGAAGGATGTAACATCCCAGGTAAATAAAAAATAAAACATTTTTATATTTATTAATATTTGCAAATTAAATATTAATTTTACTTTAAAGGGGTTTCTATGTTCAATAGCATACCCGATACACACAATGAGTTTCTTTGAAATCTTACCTTGCACACTAGTAATAATATAATATTATTTTAAATGGTAGTTAACACGTAGCCATTGTATTGGAATGAATGAATAGAAATAACTAAAATATGATTATATATGTTTTTAAATGTTTTTACATTTATCCAATAAAAGATAAGGGCCTAAAATAAGAAAAGAATACTATTTTAGGCATAGATACTCTAATATTCACTAGAGGTCGACTTATCGCCTTTTCATGGCGAACAATATTTAAATATAGTTTTGGTCAGTCTTATACATTTGTTTGGACCAAATAAACTTCTCTTTAGAGTCAGGACTTCAAAATTTACTTTGTGTATATTTTTGGTATTTTTCCGATAAAGTTCATTTTTAAGGAATAGTGAAAAATGATGTATTTTAATTCAAAACCACTTTTTAATATAATTTGTTTATATTATTAGATTATCTTTTGAATTAGTTTTAGAGTGAAATTAGAATATATTTTTACCATTTAATCCATTATTGGTTGTTGGAATTAATTCCACTTTGAGATTTTACTTAAAGTAGTGTCAATCTTTTGATACATATTGTTTCATAAAAACACGGTATTTGTTTTAACAGTGGGAATTAATTAATAAATTAATTAATTTAACTTATATTTTTTAAACTTTTCAAAATAGAATTCATTTTTTAATTCAGAATATCAAATATAGCTTAGGGTGAAGTTTTGGTATTTTTCTAAAAAACATCAATTTTTTATGATAGTGAAACCACTAAGTGGTACCTAAAAAAATTATTTTTGGTTTAAATGAAATTTTACCACCTCTGTGATTTGATTTTCAAAATTTTTAGATATATGGTTTTCATTAGGATGTAAAATTTGGTACAATGGGATTAAAATAATTTTTTTGGTGAATATTAACTTTTATGTTTTTAATCACGATTAGAGCTAATTAGTGTAGTTTAAGGAAAAATAATGATTTAATAATATGAAATGACTTAGACAGTTGTCCTAACCTTATTGGATGTGTCATGGTCGACCACGAAAATCCATGGGTCAACATGGGGACCACATGGAGCCACTTTGGTAGGAAACTGATTTTAATAACTTTTTATTTAATGTTAAAATTAATATGTCACAAACATGAGTTATTTTACTAAAACAATTTTTATATGGGTTTCTACAAGTTATACTTTTCACTATAAATATTCATGATAAAGATAATAATATTTCCTACATAATTATATTTTTTTTATAATTTTTAGACATTATATAAATTAAATTATTTATGACACCATAATGATGCAGCGATTACGTCATTATTTAACGATTTAAATAAAATGAAAAGATAATGTAAAATATAAGACCTAAACATGTCAAAAACCTATGGGATGGGTATATTTCAAACTATAATCTCCTTATCCTCGAAATATATAATTTTGGGACCTTTGAAATCTGAAAATCATTTTATAATAATGTAACCTTTTATTACTTTCCAAGAGTGCCCCTCCTCTCCTCTTATAAAAGGCCCCCACCTATACCCCCATACACACACCTCTCAAGCCTTTTTCTCGGCCAACCCATGCCCATTGTGTCTCCCAAAATCCCTCTCTTACTCCTACAAGCCTCCCTTTGGGCAGAAGTCATCCAATATAAGCCTTTGAGCTCAAATCAAAAAGAGTTCCTCGTTTTAGAGGTAGTGTCTTCTCTTGTGTACTTATGTTTTATTTTGCTTCTCCAACCCCCAAAACTCTTTTTAAAATATACATATTTCTCATTTATTTTTTATTCCATTAATATGACATAGAAACTAAAGTAGCATTCATGTGTACGTACAGCTTACCGTCTCCATGAACGGTTCATTACATTTCTTACCTCTAAATGATTATGCAATATTATAAATGCATGTATATACTGGATATGTATGATATACATGGCATCTACATCATGAATATCATTCTTGAGATAATGGATATTTTACTACATGAACAACTTGTAAATATAAGAAGTTCACTTTTGACTCAAGTACCAAATATCGACAAAACAACCATTATTAACTTAAATGATTACATAATGTTCATAACATGGTAATAAGTGATATAAAAGGAATAATGAACTTGAAAAAGGTTCTTATGCTAGTAGAAATTCACTCAAGTATATAATTCAGGACATTAAAGAATGATTGAGTCAAGGCGGACCCGAGGTAAAGGACTTCGTCTCAATCTCCTTTCATTGCGGTATATTTTGTTTTATACACAACTTTCATATATACGGTGTATAACCACCTTTGAATTTTAATTTTATTCCAAAGGAATCTTTTTATATGAATCATTTTACTAAATGACAATAAGGAATGTTTATTTTAACGTACGTGTTTACAATGACCTTTTCCGAAGCCACGAGTATTATTTGGTCTTTGGCTTCCTCAACAAGCCGTAAGGTTTTTTTAAAATGAAAAAAATATCATATACTGTTTTATGTATTTTGGTATTTAAAAAGTTTTTTATAATGGAATTTTTATGTCAATATATGTATGTGATATAATGTGATCAATGTGTGGAAATGTTTTCTTTCCATTATATTTGTTATATGTCATATGATTTTATAATGGTACTTGGACATTTGACAGGTGGTTACGTGATAACCCATATGACGGGTGGTGCCGTGAATACTAGGACCGGTGGTTACGTTATAACCTCCAATGCATTGGGTATTGATTTCGGCCGTATGGATATTCCATTAAGTGATATGTGTGGAAGTTGAACGTATGGTTATTCCATTTATGTTTGTTTATGTCCCAAGTAACCTTTATATGTTATGTGTTCTTTTTATGGGTTTTATGGTAATATTTTGGCTACAAAAGGGAAAGTAATTATATTTTATTCAGTGATGAGTTTTTACTACTTTATAAAGTTGAAAAGTATTACATTGATAATGTATACATGGTTTACTTGTTGTTTTGAAAAACTAACAGTTTTCATTCTTTGTGTATCCCATACTGAGCTTTTTATGCTCACCCCATGTTTTTTTGAAATGATTTTCACAAGATTTAATGTGTAATAGGGTCAAGGATTGGATCATGGGAATTTCATTATATATAAAACATGGATCTAGACATGTTTCTTTTTATGAATTTTTATTTTATGGAAAGATGGTAGAAGTGTCTACTTTGTATTCTTTTGAGATGTAATAGTTATGTCCTAATTCTCTAAAACCCTAAACCTGAAATGATCCTCAATGTGAATTATTCATTTAATATAATATTAAGTAAGGCTTATGTCTGGGGCCTTATAATGCCCAATATATTTTTTTCATTCCAAAATACCAAAACACCCTTCCATTACTGATATTATCAAGGAGGTGGATTCAAGAGGTAAAATCACTTTCTATTTCTATCAATTTCATTTCATGTACAATCCTATTGTTATTATCTTCTCACCTACTCTATCAAATTGACCATGATTGCACCATTATAATCTATATACTATAATTTTATCATGTTAATGGAATAACCATCATCAATAACCTTACTCTTTCTCTTTTATTGTATAAACGAAATCATCGTATGAGGGGTGCCAACTTACAACCTTATTTGATGACAATGTTTTGATCTTATATTTACCATCAAATAATTATCATTAAACCATTGTTATGGTTGAGCTAGTATATAATATATTCAATATAACCAATTTAATATTCAAGAACCTGTATATGTACATTATATTAAATCACATGAAAAAACTAGTTCTTACAAATCAAAAATACTTTAAAAATAATCTATGTGATTGTGATTAATATTTAATCTAATGATTCATCCTAATTTAATTTAAAAAAATTATATAAATGACCATTATCTCATATATATATATTCATAAATAACATATTAATTCTATTCAATATATTTATATCCATTCCACATGAACTCTGTTACATAAAAACTAGTGAAACGATTATAAAAATCAAGAAAATGATACCTGAGGAGCGACTGAATTGAATATTATAACATATCAATAATGAAATAAAAGAACAAAATAAGTAGTGTTAAAATAAACATATATCTAGTTATTTTAATTATGTTATTATTTAGTTTAATTTCATATTCTATGACCATAAGCACATGATCAGAACATTTATACATAAGGTAAGGTTTTCCACCCGAACATCCAATTTCATTCAGGTTTCTTTTATTATCTACATAGATCAATTAAAATATTATTTTTTTAATAATTACACCTATTATATTCTATGATAATGTTATATATATGTTTAAAAACCATAATCCTAGTTTCATTTATTTGATATATATGTTTTAAAAGGATCTTTAAAAAATTAATCCTGTAATAAAATCCCGAATAATGTGAATTTCTCAAATTCATAATTATTTTTAAGGCCAGTCTATTATTTATTTTTTCTATCCATTAAATAGATTAAATATGTAATTTAATCATGAAAATACTATCTTACTTCACTTATGGTTTTATAAAATCATTTTTCTAAGTGAAATCTTCATTTCAAAGTAAATGAGTGTCTATCTCAGGATTAGTGAATGATTTTTAAGAATATATTAATCTAGTTAACACTATTGATGTTTATTATGTTTCATTGGGATTTATAACTTATGGAATCTTCACCCATAATTTATTAAATGAATTATTATTAGTTCTACTATGGATGTTCTATCTTAACACCATTTACCATTTTACACCGAATGGTTAATGTTTATGCTTCATGTTTGGGGAAACTTATTTAACATTCATATATTTGTTTAAATATGAATGTATATACTATTTATGTCTATTAAATATCATATGATGAATGCATTGGACATAGTATGTTTCTGATGGGGCCCTCTATAGCCCCTCGGTGCATCAATATCTCTCTTGAGACAAGTTATTGTCTTAGCAAAAAGCCTTGAAAAAATGTTTATTTACAGTCATGGAATGAGGCCTTGGAAGTATTGTTAAGATGTTCCACATTATACATTCTCTAATTATTAAAATAGTATTGATGGTCAATGTGGTTATTATACGAGTAGAATACATATAATTATGTTTTACCAAGGAATTATTTATTCAGCTCTTATTCATGCCATAATGTGTTCAATATTTTTATTAAAGGCATGTGTTTTTACTTATTCTACATGCCTAATGTATATTTTTATGATATATTGCACTGTAATTTTTACCCTCACTAATCTTTTGATATCACCTATTTCTTATGTTTGATTTTTTAGGAGATGAATGTTTTTATTATGAATGACATGTATAAATAACATAGAAGTTGCGGATGTTTTTATGGAATTTCCATGTTTTTTTGGTTTCATTTTTTAATAATGAACTTATTTATGTTTATTGATTCCAAATATACAAAAATACCCAGTCTTTTAGGATGAATATTTCTTGTTTATATGAAAATGTAATAAAATAAGGTAGTGGTTTCATGAAACTGGGGTTGGGTCCTTATAGTTTGTATTATAGGATTATTAGTAGAAATCATAGAAACTTGATTTAGTGAACATATATTAGGGAACAATCCCCTAAGATAGTCAATGATGATATAAAATAAAATATCATCCTAGAATTTTTGCTATGGAATTGAATTTGTGTATCTTTCAAGAAAATGCATACTTGTATGGATAATATAAGTGGATATAGTTATAGAAAAAATTTACCTTGGAGTGAAATCTTTGAAAAGGAGTTATGGGTTTGACCCACTATATCCTTTTACATGACAATGAGGCTTACTTCTCAGTTGGTTTAACACTATTGAGGGGTATACATTGGATAATTCTCATTTTCATTATAAGACATTATGAAGGATTAAAATGGATATTTTTTCTCAAATAAACCATGTTTATTATTATGAGACTAGCTATGTATTGAATTTAATTATATGTTAAATATTTTTATACATTGAGATTATATATTATTATTCATAAACTAACCTAGTATACTCCATTATCTAGATATGGGGACTAGTGGAATCCATAAAAACTTTATGAACACACGTATCACATGTAGGTATTTCTCTCTGATGAAAGATGGTTATATTTCCTCTAAATCTATGACTAGTTCTTAGAATATTATAACTATACTAGGATAACTGAATATTTTGATGAATAAGAAAATTACTCGTATGGAGAATTATGATCCCAAATTTAGGGGAGCTATATTGGATCACTTTATGGGATAATATCCATAATCATTCAATGGGACTAGAAACCCATTTGTATGTGAGTAGTGGATATGTTGTAAAGAGAAGATATTTCTAACTTTGGGATGTAACAAATTAAATAATGTTCTCATGGAATTTTATCATCCATCAAGATATGTGGATCAGTGGTGGTCATTAATCCAAAACAAAAAGTATAAGGAAGAAATATATGAATGGAATGGAGGGATATTAAAGAAACCATCCTAGAAAAATACTTTTATCATGAACAATGAGTGGATTTGGAAAGAAATTCTTGAATTTGAGATAGGAGGATGAAAATTTTGACATGTTGGGAGCCAAATTTACAAGGATGGAAAGTCATGTTGTATACTACATACATAATTTAAGGAGAAATATTGATCTATTATTTGATGTTTTAAAACCATTACTATAAAGGGAACTAGTCTCCCAGTGTTTCTCATCATATGATGATATAGTCTCATGTTTTATCAAGATAGAAAAGTAAATTTCTATTTCATAGAAAATTAATGTAAAACATGAGAAGTGGTCTACTAAAAAATCTAGAAAATGAAATTTTGAAATGATAATTAATGGAATATTTGACCATCCATCCTCTAGTAATCGTGGGAGAAAACAACCTATAACATTCCTAAAATGGAATTTGAGTGTATTAAAAGTGTGAAAGAAAAGGACATTTATCATGGGATTGTAAGAGGAAGAAATAATCTTCCAATTTTCAATGCTATAATTATAGGTAGATGGGAAATTATTCATATGAATTCCCTAAATGTCAACGACAAATTACCCAATGAAGACCGAGGGAGAATGACCAAAATTATGTGCTCACAAATATTGAGGTTTAGGCTCCTAAAAGTGTTGTGGCATGTACTTTAATATTTCCTCGAATATTGCAAATTTATTTTTTGTTTCCAGAGCATCTCTTTTGTTTATAACTTCCCAGTTTTCCATGAAAATTCTATATTTACAATTTGATTTAATATGGTAGATGCCAGTTAAAACTCTTAAGGTAAGTATCATTGCAATGAAGTTGTGTTTTCCAGTCCCCATTATGGAATATAATCGTGGTTTTTTTGTTTATTTTATTTTCATACTAATGATACACTTTTATATTGTCCACAATTTGAATTATATATCGGACCATGATTTTAAAATTTATTTCAAGAAGAAGGAGGATACATATTTTTTAGGATGATTTGGAATCCCTTGTATTTTTGGATTAAACATCACCATCTGATTCTTATCTAGATCAACCCCTAGTAGATCTACTGAATTGCATTGTTTGGGAGAAATTGAAAGAAATAACTCTGGGTGAGTAAAATAATGTTTATATATAGGACATACCTATTCTGCATTAATATATTGATTTTGTTCATGTGGATTTACCTGTACAACCTCTAGAGAAGAAAATTGTGTTTTACATTGTTATAATTTCAGATTCAAGGCCTATATCAAGGAAACCTTATATAATGGTGAGTGTGGAATTAGTTGAACTGAAAAAATTTCTTGATAAATTAAATGATAAAGTATTTATTCCCCCATGTGTTTCACCATGGGGAGCCCCAACATTTTTTTTCTAAAAATAATGATGGATATATAAGGTTGTGCATTTATTATAGGTAGATAAATGTTATAATAATAATGAAAAAGTATCCCCTACTGCATATTGTTGATTAATTTATTCAAATTCCTGTCACCCAAATATATTTCAAAGACTGATTATCAATCTGGATATCATCTGTTTCTAGTATAGAAGGAATATATTTTAATGACATCATTTAAAACTAGGTATGGGCATTATGAGTTTACAGTAATGTCTTTTTGAATGACTTATTCTTCCACTATCATAATGGATCTAATAAAGATACTTTTCTAGAAATATCTTGATGAATTTATGGTGTTTTTTGATGATATCTTGGAATACTTTAAAATCTATGAAGATCATGAAAATTGCATTCTCACTATTTTAGAGACTATTTGAAGAAATTAAATATATTAGATGTTTAGAATGTGTTAATTTTGGATTTAATCAAATTCCTTTCAAGGACACATTGTCTCTAAGGATAAAATATTTGTTGGTCTTATGAAGACAATATCTATTCAATAATATCATAATCTAACAAACACAACTGAGGTAAATAGTTATATTTTTTAGTGGGTTATTATCAATGTTTGGTTCATAACATTTCCCATTTATCCATCCTAATGACTATGCATACACATAACGGGGTTATGTTTATATGGAAAAAAGAATGTGAGGAATATTTTGAAGAATTGAAGAGGATATTATTGAATACTATAATCCTGACTCTACAATCATCGAATGCTGGGTTTTTGACCTATTTTAATTCATAAAACAGAGGAATTTATTTGTCCTTGTGAAGAATGATAGATTTATTTCATATGAATCATGGTAACTTAAAATTCATTAACAAAAATAAGTATTAGATGATCATGAGTTAGTAGCTATAATCATAAATCTGAAGATATTGAGACATTATATCTATGGAAAAAATGTTAGATATATACACATAATAAGAGATTAAAATGTATCTTTTTCATTGAAAGAACTCATCATGTGGCAAAGGTTATAGCTTGAACTACACAAGGATTATGATTGTTCCATACACTACCTCCTTGGAAAAAAAATGGTAGCTGATTCATTGAGTTGAAAGGATCATGGAATTCTATAAAATGTGGATTGCAAGGATCCTTTATATATGGATATAGTGAGGATGGATAAGAAAATTATCAAATAAGGTGAAACATCACTAATTTATAAAAAGTATTCACAACGATGTTTATTAGAATGAATTAATGTCTTACAGTCTGATGATGAGAATATAAAAAAATCAATGATGTGAAATATTGAATGTTTTCATTCTTCAAGTGTGAAGATTGAATTATGAAATTTGGAAAGAGGTTATGTGTTCCCTATCCACCCTAGTTAAAAAGGGAGTTATTAGATGATACTCATATATCCAATTTCTCTATACAACCTATAGTGGTAAAATGAATAGAGATTTAAAGGAACACTTATAGTGGGATTACATGATGTGGGGTGTTTTTTATTATATATCATGATATTTAATCTGCCAACATCTGAAGGCCTAACGCCATAATCGTAGTGGATTCATGAAACCACTACCTATTAAAACATGTAAATGAGATTACATCACCTTGGATTTTGTGACATGATTACCCAAAACTCTAAGAAAAATTGATGAAATAGGGGTAATTATCAATTGGATTACAAAATGTTCACATTTCCCCGCTATAAGGGAGGATTATCAAATGGTGCACCAAGAAAGACTCTATTTGAAAGATTTTGTGAGACTAAAAGGAGATCCTATCTCAATTTTTTTATCATGATTCATTTTTTTACATCGAAATTCAAAAAAAAATTTGTAGAATGATTTGGATATTGAGATTCGATTGATTACTGCTTATCACCCACAAGCTCACAAGTAATCAAAAAAGACAATCCAAACATTAGATCAGTTTAATATCTTTTGGTTATACCACCTAGCCTATTTAATGTACATAATTTTTTCTATGTCTCATTATTGAGAAATTACATGATAGATCCAATGCATGTCCTCACTTAGGAATCTATAAAATCAGAACCTTGATTATCTTACTGTTTGAAGCGTATCCTTATTTTGGTCAATAAATAACAAGTGTTGAGGAATTAGACAACTTGAATGGTAAAGATACTTTCTAAAAATCATAAAATCAATGAGGCACCAAGGGACCCTAAGGAAGTTATGAAAACGAAAAACGAATAAATTTTTTTGAGGTAATATTGTGGAAATTACGTGGATGAAATCTTTGTATGGATGGGATAACATAACATCCCAATATTTTTTAAATAAATTTAAATTATGAAACCCTTAGTATCTAAAAAACCACTTGTTTATATCCTATCTGGTATACATAATTTTCAACCTCTCCGTTATGAACTTCTAAAAACTGACACACATAGTTGCCTTATGTATGATATTCAGTGTCTGATAAGACAATCTTA
The DNA here is from genome assembly GCA_963277665.1 of Viscum album. Lineage (NCBI taxonomy): Eukaryota > Viridiplantae > Streptophyta > Magnoliopsida > Santalales > Viscaceae > Viscum > Viscum album. Next base: position 216,033,995 of record OY728158.1, read on the forward strand.
GTATTTGGGTTATAGTAACTAACCCTTATGAATAGTAATATGAAATGTTAATGTACCCTTATAAATAAGAAAAAAAATTATTTTATTTTATATTGGGTTATAAGATAATGATATCTTGATAAAATTTTCAATTTTATATAAATGAATTGTTGTTTTAAAATTGTTATTTTTCGAATAAATAATTGTTTTATTTAAAAATTAAATAAATCATAATTACAAAATTATTTTCAATAAATGGAAATCATTTATCAATATTAAATTTTTATAAATGGATAGGGGGAATTATTGGTATTTTTCTGAAATACATGAATTTTGGGGGAAGTGTAAAATACGATAATTTACGATAAATGGTAATTACATAATTTATTGGGTTATAAATGATGTAAGTCTGATTTAAGTACACTACGTATGAACTCACATAAAAATATTACTAATATCGGTCCCATGAATCAACAATATTGTTTTTTAGAGTAATAATAAAATAATGGGTAAAATAATGGGAAAACCCCCCCTCTCATCAACTATAAAAAAACCCTCGCACCCCCTCTTATATTGACTCTTATATGCCTTAAAGATCGTCATAGATACTCCCAAATAACTGTTACATGTAAATCCTTACATCTAGATGCAATGGGCCTTTCCAAAATATCAAACCCCCTTCCCTTAATGATATTCTCAAGGAATAGTATTCAAGAGGTAAATTCACATTCTATTTCATTCAAGTTTATTAAAAGTTCCTTTCTATTGTTATTATCTCCTCACCTCCCCTGTAAAAATTAGGATGATAACTCCATTATAATATATATACTATAATTATATCATATTAATGAAAATCCATCATAAATATTCTTACCCTCTATCATTTACATTATAAAAAAATCATCGTCCCTTAGTAGCCAATTTACATCCTTCGTGGACGACGAAGTTTCGTTATTCAATATTTTCTTCTATTTAGGGAATACAACAATTTTTTTGGATTAACAAAGATATAATATATTAATTATAAGATAATTAATATTATTGATCATGTATATGTAGAAAATTTTAAATAAAATAACTAAACTAATCCGTAATAATAAAAAGGCCGCTTAAACAATCTATCTGATTGTCATTAATATTTCATCATATGATTCATCCTAATTCCATTTAAAAAAATAATATAAATAAAGATTAACACCTATATATTTTCAGAAATAAAATTTAAATTCAATTTTAGATATTTATGTCCATTAAACACGAGCTCCATTACATAAAAACAATTGAACTAATTAAGAAAATCAAGAAAAAAACATTGGGGAGAAACATTATTAAATATTATACGATATGAATAAGAAAATAAAGGTACAAAAAAGAAATGGTTAACTAAATACATGTATAATATGCTCTCAATTATGTTATTAGTGATTCTAATATCATATTATAAGACCATAAGGTTAAGAGAAGTGTATTCATACTTAAGGTCAGGGTAATATACCCGAACCTCCACATTCATTCAGGTTATTCATATTATCTACCTACCTTAAGTAAAGTGTTATTTATTCATATTTAATACTAATATTTTTTTATTGATCTATATGGGTGTAAAAACCAAAATACTACTTTTATTTATGGGGTGTTATATTTTGTAAATGGATCGGTAAAAACTATTCATGTAATACAAGCTTGATTGAAGTGAATTTCTCAAATTATTAAATATTTTGAAAAGCACTAATTAATATTTTTTTTGGAAACCATTATATTTATAAAATAACTAAATAATAATTTAAATATTTATTTACTTCACTTATGGTTTAATTTAATATTTTTTTCAGAAGATCTCTTATTTTCAAAGTAAATGAGTGTTCATAAGAAGAATTACTCGATGATTTTATAAAAAAATATTCATCTATTTCAACACTATTTTTTATGAATATTTATTATAGGAATTATTATTTTATGATAAAATCTTCCCTAATTGATTAAATGGTTTATTATTATTTTAACATTATATGTTCAATCTTAAAACCATTAACTATTTTACCTCGAATGGTTTGTGTTTATGCATAATATTTTAGGAAAGATATTTAAATTTCATATATTAGTTTCAAAATGAATGTATATGTTGTTAATGTTTATTGAAATTATTTTGAAGGATTAATTTGACATATTATGTGCCAATTGTGGTACTATATATCCCTTTGAAGAATTGCTGGGTTCCATGAGACAAACTATGGTCTTCGAACATGGCCTTCAAAAAATGATTAATTATGGTATAGGAACAGGGCCTTGATAGTATGGTTACGATGACCCGAATATTGAATTCACTAATTATGAAAATTTTATTGATGGATCAGGTGGTTATTTCACAATTTGAGTACCCATTATTATGTTTTACTGTGGCATTATTTATTAAGACTTTTTTCCTACCATGATGTGACTGAATTTATTGTTAAAGCCATGTGTTTTTAGTTATTCAACTTGACAAATGGTTATGTTTATGATATATTCCATGGTATTTCATACCCTTAATGATCATTTGAACTCAAACCTTTATTATATTTCAGTTTTTCAGGACTTGAATATTTTTATTATGAATTACATATAGAATAACCTAGAAGTTATTGATGTTGTAAATGAATTTCTATGATGTTTTTTGTTTATAGGTGAAATTATGAACTTCTGTATATATATTGTTTCCAAATAATCTAAACTAATATTTCTTTTAGGATGCATATTCATATTTTATATTCCAATGTAATAAAATAAGGCATCTAATTTGGGAAAATAGGGTCGCACCTCACACAAACCAACCACTAGTGCATTATCTTTCCATATTAAGAAGCCATTATGGTGAAACACATTGGGATCTTTCATGATGCCTCTCATTATTCATAAATTTAATCTTACATATATTTTATATACCATGGCCATATTCATTCAGGGAAACACCAACATCCATAACATTCTAATGCTACATGATAGATTATATGATTCCAAAACCCTCAGTTGTGGTTGGATAAATATGTTTCAGATTGAATCGCTCATTTTTATAATGAAGACTCAATAACCAAATTCAAAACCATATTCTTAATCAAAATTATAAAAAATAACCTTCTAAATAATTAAAAATTATCAAAATAGCAATTCATGTCTAAATTAACTTAACATCACTTACTCTATGGCTCAAAATTAAAATTTTATATCATTTTAACCAACTATTTTCAAAGTGAGTCGTTACACCCTACATTAATGGTAGACAGTAAGGTGTGTTTTTTATATTATAATTTATATAATTATTGATTTATTATATAATATACCTTATTTAAAATCAATATTTTATGTTTTAAATTAAATTCCATAATTTATATCTTTAATGGAGGTAATGGAGAAAACAACCTAGTTTACATCCTTGTGGAATTGTGTAATTGATATATACTGAATTAACATTATACTATAAGGATATAATTTTATTTAAATATTTAAATCATTATGTGATGGTATGAATTTTACAACAATATTTAATTATATATATGAAAACATAACTGACATAAGGTGTATTGTAACAATGAAAAATTCATAATTCACTATCTGATAATCATAGAGTATTTATATTGTTATAATATTTATTACTAACTAATAATATAGAATTTTTTACTCATATGTTCAATATTATATATAATCCGAGTTAGTTGCACAATAGTTGTATAAATTCTCAGAAGATTAAAGTGTTACATTTAAACTTATTGTTTTGTATGAATAAATATTGGTATCAGATGAGTTTTCCTTTATTTAAGGATGGAAAAGGTAGTTGTTGTTTCATCCAAGAAGGTGAAAAATAACATGTGATTTATACCCCCCCATATAAACTTTATACTTGTTTTATTCTTCTATTTTGGAAAGATTAGGGTTTAATACAGAGATAATGGTACACATATAATTTTGAAAGGGGTAAATTTTGTATTATTTCATGAAGGAATATTAGTAGTAAAACATTAGAATATGATATCCCTGGGTTATTACTGGGTTACACATGATTTTTATGTCATCCATGATGTATATATGGTTACACTTATTTTCATGGACTACAATGAACACATAAAGTCAAATCTAATGTTTTCTGCTATCAAATATTATTTATAGAAATGTAGAGACATGCACTGACTTATAAATGAATAATGTTTACCCAATAATGTTTTTCCATATAAAAATGGGAATGGTAATGATTTAAATTAATCACACTAAGAGGATATACTACTTTTGAAGTAGTATGTTATTTCCGTAATTGTAATGTGAATGACACTTAAGATTTAGTTTTCCAAAAGAATATTCAATGTCTTGGAATGAGTTTTGTTTTATCATTAAAATAATCACATGGTTTTGTGGGTATTTGTTACATTTTAATGAATATATCGCAATGAAAATAAAACTTTTTATTATATTTGAATGTGAATTCGTTTAAATTGTTGTTTATGATCTCATTGGCTAATAGAATTATTACTCTAGGGTTTTGTGAGGTATAGGAAGGTGGATGGTTAAAATTGTGTGGGATATTTATATTCTAGAATATAAGGTATACTAATTTTTAGTTCCATACTAGATTGTATGTTAGATATGATAATATGATTCAATTTCAAAATAATATTGATTATTCCAAAAAAGGAGTTTATACATATCTCTATATATGGTTATAAAAATGCATATATATTAATGTCATAGAATGAATTAAAAAAAATTTCAATAAAATAATCCTTGAAAACATGTATTCCTTGTTGCATTCCATAACTTTTATATAACAGAAGGAAAAATCTATTTGTGCATGGATTTTAAAATATTTTAATTTCAAATGTGAAAAAATAGTTCATTCAATTTTACTTTATTTGATTATACAATTTTTTTCAACTATTTTTATATTACATGACATTGAATAATTTTAATATAATTTATGGACATTAAAATATTACTATTATGTTAAGTGTGAATATAATTATCAGAAGTTTATGAATTTTTTTCAAAAAGGTATTCCAATTATTAAATCCTCATAATGGACATAGAAATTTCTTTTATTTTTGATCTATATATGGTACCTAGTAATATGAATACAAGGATGTAGTTCATATGGTATATGAGTGTAGTGTGGGGGATTTATCTCGAAAACTATTTTGGGGATGCACTGATGTCTATAAGAGATAGATTGGGAGAAAAATTATTGGAATTAAAAATGGGATATAATAGTGTCATGGATATTGGACATATACAATATTAGTAATTCCATTAAATGAATTAGTTTATGCTTTGGGTGTTTAACCAGGAGGTGGATTTACTCAATGTGAAAATAATTTTATTTAGATATTATAAAAAACGATTGAATTTTTTTGGAATTCTAGTTAGGTGGTTTGATTAGTAAAAAATATTTAATGAGAACTAATTGAGATGTTGTAATCATTAAAATAAAAATATTTTAGCATAAATTTACTCACATAGGGATGATATATGACTTCATCCAAGGAAACTAAGAATATTCATCTCCTAATTAGAGACAAGAATTTGTAAAATTCATCTATCAATTTGAAATGTCATTTCTTGATTACGGTTTTAGGTTAGGGAATGTATTTTTCGGATTATATCTATATATCCCTTCCAAAATAAAATTAGTGCATATTTTTCTTTTGGAATATTTAAATTATTGGTCTCCTTACACAAGATTTATATTTTTTAAAAAATTCATGAGACATAAATAAATTATTAGTATCCATGATTATGATTCCTTATGAAGAATAGATAATATTTTTTTGTGTCATTCATAGGTCCCTCAATTATGATATTATTCGGGTTCCTTATATTAAAATAGAATATTTCATCATATGTGAGGGGAGTACTCAAGAATATATACTATTTCAGGATATATCATGATGAGTAAGTGTAAACAGAATCACTTCATCATGGTTATATTGTGAATATTTGTTAGTTAAGATTCAATATTGTTTTATTCAAGTGAGGATTCACATTATTTGTTGTTCATTTGGATTTTAGGGTGTTTCTAAATGATTAAATTTTCATTACAACTATAAAATATAACATTACATAGACTTCAAAAGAAATATTCATGTTATAGTTTATATTCTACACGTAGGATTATATGATTTGTGTGTGGATATTCACATTAAATTCTCACCAACTTTAAATGTCAGTTGAGGAGTGTTTATTGAGTGTATGTAAGAAAATAATAACACAAACAAAAGAAAAGGATAATTTATTTCCCCTTCATATTGTGTTTGTGTAATTGTTACACATACAATATTAAAAAATAAATTGTGTATGACTGTAGTATATAAATTTCATTACCACTTACATGGCTCTATTTTCTATTAAATTTATACAAAAATCATTAAAAAGACATAATGTTTTCATTGATAATTTATTTTTTATATACAATCATTTAAATTAAAGAAATAATAATTATTCACACCATTAATGTTAATGTAAAAAATGATAAATTATTTAATTTATAAAATTATATGAATATTTCAACATCTCTTCATTTAACAGTTTAGAGTATCCATGTTATCATATGTCTTATTGTTTCTAAAAAACACATAATAATTTAGAGTATTATTGATGACAATTCTATAATTCATTTAATTGGTGAAGTAAATAAAAAATTGGTGATCCCATGTATTCTTCATTTTTATAGTTAAATACTCCTACATCATAATTACATACTTGTGATGATATTATTTTTGCATTTTTGTATCTATGAGAACCACATTTTTAGGCACAATTATAAGCAATAGAAAATGATACCACTGAACAGATCCCTTGACCCAATTCTGTACAAGAGTACACATGTACCTAACCAAATACCAGAGGCTTCTAACTGGTTTTGGGATTCCATGGAAATTCCATTGGGAGGATATAGCACATATTTAAGAGTGAATATTATAAAATATGAGTAAAAATTCATTGACTATAATAATATTAATTTTTAGGTAATAAATATATATTTATAAGATAAAAATTAAAAGAATGAAACACAATCCTAGAAGCTGTTCCAAAATATAGATGACCACCCAATAAGACTATATGTTAGACATGACAATATAAAAAATAAGTAGTAATGTGACCAATGATGCTACCAAGTCTCGCCTTATCAAAATCTCCAATGACATCAAATATATCTCTCATAATCAATTTTTCCTGGTTTTAGAAAAACAGAAACATTTATCAATATAATTACCCTCAGAATGAATAAAATTTTTATTATGTCATGTAGTAATAATAAAAACATACCCATTATTTATTTTTTTATAGTATAATATTATTGATAATTTCCTACAAAAACTATAATTCCATTAATAATCTTAAATAATGATTTTATACAGAATCTATAGTTACCTGTAATATTTTAATATATTAAGGATTATAAGAATATATAATTGACTGTTTAGGAGATTGTGATAGGGGTGACTAGAAGGATCATACAATATTAAGCCTATTTAACATATTTCCTAATGTATATGTCATCAATATTCTTGAACCTCGACCAACCTAAAGCTATGAATAAACAAATAAATTTTAAGAAACATTTTATACATTACAATTTCAATACTATTAAGATCACTACCTAAACCATGTTCTCCAAACCACCCAAACATTGTACCACCATCGTAATCCATACTATAGGGTTTACAGTAGGGTAATAATGTGATCTATATGTGGGGTCTAATATTATGAACTTATATGATTCATTTTTTAATAGATTAATTTTTATATTTATAACATGAAATTATTATTTTTTATATATACATGACTAAGTAATGAGTTTCATAAAAATAATATTTAATACAAAGAAATATGAATTGTAGGTTTTCAAAAAAAAAATTCTTTCAATTAGAATAATTTATCTAATAATTAAAAGAGGTTGATGAAAAATTATTATTTATAAAATTGTAAAATTAAATTATAATGATTTTAAAAAAGATGAAATTTAATTTATTAAATTGTAAATTATTTTTTATATGGGTTATAACCAAGATTCATCCTTGTTAATACAAACTTTCATATGTGATTTTATTTATTTTAGTATAGATGTTCATATATTTAGAATATTATATTTGTAAAATAAATGTAATTTTTGATATGGCATCTTGAAATTCTACAATGATAACATTATCTTAATTTTCCAAGAGACAAATTTTCAGATGAAATTATATACATCATACGTATACTCTAAATATTATGTCATCATAATAACCCAATACAGAGGTATTAAATTATATAAAATAAATCTCGAACTGAATATATATTTCCCATATAGAATATAGTATTTTTGTTGTTAATTGATATATTTCATAGACCAATAATGAATCAATACAATCATATATTATATTTCATTATATTGAAAATAATTATTTTTATACAAGACACTCTTCTATATCATGAATGAAAATATGTTATGGTCTTTAGTTTATATAGGAATAAAATAGTTTAAGAAACTAATCTTTATAAAAACAATGGTAAAACCCATGGGAAGAATTTTCATTTTTATTGTTTCATAACATATAGATGAATTTTTTTTTAAATTATAAAAGATTTACTCTCATTTTTTTATAAATACCAACCCATACACCCATTATTATTTAGTAAAATACCACTGAGTAAGAATTTTCACACTACATAAATTTTTAAATCCCTCATAATGTATTCTAAATATATTGAAGCTATTATAGCATGTTTTTATAATTACCATTTCAAGGTATGGGAGTCCATCATCTTCCCTGTTATTTATATATTTTCATTGAACAAGAATTTTATATTTCCAATTTGTCTTGTTTTAATGTGTTTTTATGATACCTATATTGTTCTTATGTTGAATAGGAAATTCCAAACAACATTTAACTCTCCTTAAAATCGTCAATTAACCATTATATACAAATGTTTTTCCCCAAAATTATTATATTATTATCCATTCTAATTATTGGTGTTGTAAAAATCATCACAATTCAGAATCATGGGGATTATCATAGTTTTACCTATTCTTCATTAATTGATTAATTATTTTATTTATCCCACACTCATTGATAATGGTATTAAAAGTTACAAAAGATAATCTTATTTTATATGATATATGGGAAAGAAAAATTATTATGCGTAATATGAATACTATCAGAGGTCCTAATACCTTATAGACCTATATTAAATTTTTTATAGTTTTCAAATCATGAGATAACAAGTATGGTTCATTGGTGATTATCCTAAGAACAATATTTTATTATGTATCAATTTTAATATATTATTTATTATCATCATTTCAATTTATTATTGTTCCAGTAATACTAGGATACCATTGGGTTATTATCTTTAATCATGATTCAATGTTCATGATTATAATTTAACCCTTTATATATCATTAAATTATTCATATTGACTCAAATTTATTACATTATAGTATTCTATGATTTTGATTTTTCAATTACTAGGCTTTATAGATCATCCAATTCTATATGCATATCCCTTTGTTATCTAGTGAAATATTAGTTTACTAATGGAACATGTTTGGATGTTGTTACATAATTTAATTTTATCCCTATTTCTTTTTATTTATATATCTGTCTAATTTCCAAAAGAAACTAAGAGTCATGATGTATTGGTATTTTTATTTGTGTGTCTTTATTTTATATACAATTATATAAAATTTATAAAATTTATGGGTTTTGATAGTTTGTATTAGATAATGGACTATATAATATTTAATATAACGATAATAAAATCATATTGAAATCATTTATATTAAATTTAATATCATAAAAATTCCTATTTTTTATTTTTATTTATAGTGTTTTTTTATTTCCCAAAGAAATATATCCATGTACGGATATAGAAATGTGATTTGTCAATAGAAAAGATACATTGAGGACTAATAACTCCGAAATAGATTGTTATATATTAACTCAATATATACCTCATGAATTAAAAATAAGCCTAACAATTCTCATCTATCCATACACACCCATGTGATATTCTTCGGTTAGTCATTTGGTTTTTACAAAACATTATAACGTGTAGAAATTCCACGGAAATATATATTTTTAAATAATACATGGATATTTTGGATTGAAGTATATTTAATTCGTAATTTATATATTTAATTTCATTTATGAGTTATCAAATCAATCTTTATTTTATACCATTTAAATATTCAGTTTTTCGAACAAATTTCATTCAAAAGGTTATCATCATTTTAATCAATGGTTTGAAATATGGGGAATCAAGTCCACATAAAATGCGATGGAATATGTGATGACCTCCCAAATGATATTCCCAATTGTATGGGTTTAGGATTTTAGAAAACAATGAAAATATATACTCAATTAAACTATGTTTTTAATAGAATTATTAATTAGTGGGAGAAACCATATCCCACTTATAAATTGAAATTTTCAAGTGGGCACTTCATAAAGATAATTATCTTCCTTTCACTGGATCTTTATGTCCATTAATCTTGGAGGAATGGGTCAAATCCATTAAAAATATTTTATATTTAATCAATGCATTGAAACATTGATATTCATGTTGGTTTTTTATCTCATAAGGGGGAATCCTTATCAATAGTGTATAATGATCATGGATGTGGAGTATAATGAAAATATCTTCTCAATAGAGTGGAATGTTGTAATGGATAACCATTTAAAAATAATTCCATCACATTTTTTAGCATAAAATTGAATGGTAGATCATTGGCCTCATTAGAAATGTGGAAGGATCCATCCACCCATATGATGAAAAAAACACATGACAATAATAATATATATCCAGCTATTTCATTATCCTTGATATTAATGATTAACACATATAATGTGGGATAATGATTATTGTCCAAAAATATATTGTGCTTACATAAATTGAATGCTATAGAGAAATTCCTTGATGTTCTCATGATTAATAATTATATTTCATATAATATATGGGATATAATTTGTATAGGGATATGAAGTATATAATGTAGATAATATTTTGGGTTATGATTGAAAAATATAATGGTTTAATGAATTTTCATCATCCAACATGTCAAATGTGCATGATGATGTATCCTATAAATTTTCTATTTGTATAAATGAAATGATTTATGTGTTGTGAGTAGGGGCACCAGAGTGGAATTTTTGATGTGATAAAACAAATAATTGTATAAAATATAGAATCTATCTAGTTAATCATTAGTGTATTTTATATTGCTTAAACTAAAATTGAAAAAAATATGTGGTGTAATTCACTAATCAAAAGGTTATTGATCATAACCCCTTGTACTAAGAACCGTGATATGGATTAAAATACTGAGAATATACCCCCACAACTACAAGAGAGGATATATCTGTGAATTAGTGAATGGTATACAAGATATTCTTTTATGAATAGTGATTATACAATGTGATTGTAGTTATATTAATCTGTTTATATCATGAATGTTTAGTTTAAAATTTAAAACACTACCTAAAAAATGGAAGTATTATTATGGTAGAAGACAAATAATGGATCAATTATTTATAACAAAAAATATATATTCCCCATTTTTTGTATTCTTAATTTATCTATTAATAATTTTAATAATCATGGTGGAATTATTCAATGATTTTTAGGGTAATCATCTGATTTTTTTGTATATTGCCAATATGAATTTTTAGGAGAAGGAAATGAACCATTTTATCATGATCTACACATTGGTTAAATCAATGTGTTTGGAGGTATATGACTATCATTTAGAATTATCATCTCGAGCATGGTTATTTTTTCCTTTCAAGGAAGTGTATCATTATTAAATGAATCATACTAAAGAAAAAACCATAAATATTGACAATCCCATTCAATGTGAAAATTCTAAGGAGTTTCTTAATGAATTTCTTAGTCATCCACTAAGATGATAGGTATAATTATGATTTTTACATATACCAATATATTTCTAAATATAAATGAATTCATAGAGAATGATCATTTACAAAAATTGGGATATGATGAAAAAAGTACAACAGAATTTAGATAAAGGATTTTCATTCCCATGTGAATGGTCATAAGGTGATCCAATCAATTTCATAAAGTAGTATTGGTCAATGGACCTATTTAACAATTATTATGAGCTCAACATGATCATGATGTGAATATTTATCATCTTAAATGGATTTATTATTTGTTTTATTAGTTAAATTTAAACCCATACTCTTCTATGGTAGATATTAGATAGTGATATTCTTTGAAATATGTGTTGAAGGATGATATCCCCAAGAATTATTTCTTATAAGTTATGGGCCCTATTAGAAAAATGTAACACCACTTGGAATCAAGAATTCACATTTTTGTCATCATGTATATAATTTATAGTGTCTATATTTATTAATTTGAAATATTCATAATTATATGTGTAGATGATATTCTTTCCTACTCGAAATTTAAGGATAAATATAAAGATAATATTTATATATTTTAATGTCCGTGTTAAATGAAAATTTACATGTGATATATAATAAATGTGTGTTTTGGATGAAAATTTAAATTTAATATTCAATGATTGGGTGATTTGGATAGATTATGGTTTATTATTGGGGAATTTTATAACCAGAAAAAATGTGTTTATAGATCATTTAATGATAGAGTAAATTAATCTATGGACTTGGCCATCATCTGTGTAGGATATTTATTGTTTCATTATATTATTTGGGTATTATAATTCATTTTTGAGTATTTTATCAATATTTTTGAGACCACTAACAAAGTTAACATGGAAGGGAGTGAATTTTATCTTCAATGATTAAAAAGGGTAGATCATTAAATATTTCAAGTGGAGGATATTCATCTCCCATGTTATCAAATTACCCACATGTGAAGAAGGATATATTATCATTTTTTATGAATCTAAAAAATATTGGGTTATTTAATCATGTAAATATTGAATTTTATATTCTATAACACGCATAAATTAACTATATATGAAGATATTTTTCCAATTAATGATCAATAGTTGGATATAGAATTCTTCAAATTGATGATTTGTAAAACTAATCATTATGATAAGATGTGTGAAGTATATATAGAAAAAACCACAAATATATACTCTCACAATAGGAGTTCAATATGGCCCAATGAAGGTTGTTAAATGGGGTCAAGGATTATAAATGTTCGATCCATTACTATATAGTAATGGAATAGAAGATGGTTAATTCCCTAATTAGAAAATGTCCCACAACCGTATCAATGATTTTGATTGAAAGGGATTTAATTATCATATATATATTGTGGATGGTCATGGGAATCATAAAAGTAATATTATGGTAAATTGAACAAGTAAATTCCCAACCATTTAATAATTACAGTATTATGGAGGTGAATATAATTGTTGTAAAGAGAATTTTTTTGAACATCATAGAGTCAATTTATTCTAATTAAGTTGTTATAATTTTTAGAACCATACTACGTGTTCTATTGAAAAATCACCGAATTGGTGGCTTCTAGATAATGCTAATAGATCATCAATCATCATTAAATAATGAATCAAAAATATATATAGACATATGTTTAAAAATCTAGTTGAATAACATTAAGATGGATATTATAGAAATTTTAAAAAGACTTTTGGTATTACGACTTGTCAATGATTAATGACCAAATTTTATTTCAATCATGAAGCCATTGGAAATACAATTATTGAAATGGAAAATATTACCATATATTGGTTTTCAGGGCCCCATAATAAATATAAAATCAATAAATCAATTTTGGGGGTTGGATATATTTATAAAAAGTTAATAAATTTTATTTCTATCACATAAGATTTCCCTATACACCAAATTTAACACATATTTATTAGATAATTGATATGACTTCATGGATTTCCAGTCTTCCCTATATCTAATAGGTTTATATGGATTACATCATGGTTTTGAAAATCCATCCGCAAGAATTGTAAGTAGAAAGAAGAATTAATATTTTTTATTATCCTAAAATTGATGCATAATATCATAGATCCATTCAAAATATTTATGGTATTTGAGATGTAGTTCTATTTATTTCAATGGATTTTAGAATTAGCACCTTCCACATGTGGAGTTCTCATATAACCCCATATTACATTATATAATTCGAATGGAACCTTATGATGATTTATATGGGAAGAGTTTTAAAACTCCAATATATTGGGAAGATGTTAGATAGTGAAATATTATGGGTCATGGTCAGTCTAATATGATATAGGAAAATTTCAAATCATTAATCATTTTATAAAATCATCATTTATTTGATAGAAAATCATTAATTAAAATAATTGAAATTAAATAGAGATTAATGTTATAAAGAAGGTTTTATATCATCATGTAAAAATGTAATGACTATTATATTGAAGGGAATTATTATTCTTATAAATATCGACAAAATTTTAATCATCAGACTCATTAGAACTATGGGAGATGAACTATTATTCCGACATTAGCTTTCTCATGTTTACAATGTGTTCAATGTATCCCTCTTGGGGATGTTGATAACATACACCTGACATTTATTAACACCAGAAGTAAAACAATTATATAATTATAATTCATACATTGAGTATTTAGTGATGATAATTAATCAGAGAGACTATGGAAAATGTAAAAAATCAATCTCCAAGTCTAAGAAATGTGTGGGAACTAAATGTTTGATGGGGCTTTAGTGGAAACCGATGAGGCTATAAAACTGACGTACCCTTATATGTTTTAATGTGATAAATATAATTTATATGTTGAGAATTTTTAATGGGTAGATAATTTAATTATTTTAAACATAAAAAATAAAATTCAATTCTTATTTAAAAAAATAATTATTATGTAACATTTTTATAAAATACACATGCACAATATTTCATGTGCATTATGAAATATATCAATTGAAAATATATTAATTATAAACAAAAAATTATAATTAGAATATATTTAGGGTTATAATAAAATACGATTGAATGAAAATAAATTTTGAATGTCCTCATAATGATGGATATACCATATGAAGCCCATTTATATGAGCTTCTAGGGGATTTGGATTTAGAATTACATTCATGTGAGCGTCAAAAGATTAATATTAAATATCTATAATTTAAGGGAACCCATTTGTCAAAAAATTTAAATGTTATTAAATTCAAAAACGAAACAGTTATTATCAAAGATAAAAGATAAAAAAATTCTCAATATTGGGGTGAAGTGATTAACTAAAATTTTCCATAAATTTAACAGACCTTGTAAGATTATGTGATGTCATATATTTGCATTATTAAAAATTGGAAGTTGAAATTTAAAAAAACAATTGGAATTAAATTTTAAAAATACATTTATAGTGGTTCATGGATAAAAAATCATATATTCCACTCCACTATCACCCAACTCTATTAGTTTAGTGATTTTCACAATGAAATCCTATTTTATGGGGATAATATTGAGTAATAGAGGATTCTAATTATTATAAATTTTTATGATAATTCAATCAAGATCTTCATTTAAAAGACATATCCTTGACCTTTAACACACACATTAAAAGAGTATAAAATCCTAGACATGAATGGGTATTAGTGAAATATTTCACAACTCAATTTTAAGAAGAAATAGATGGAAGGTGATGTTATTTCATGCGGATATTATGATATTTAAAAAAAATTTCTAATTGATCATCAATTTCAATTGATATACATGTAGACCAACCAAGTGATTTTTGTGTATGATTAATCTATAAATTTTTTTTTCATTATTTTTAAGAGAGTATTATATTGAAGGAGGAATCATATACTATCGAATATGTGTGTATATGAATATATATATCACAATTTTTATGAAATAGTTGAAACTTCCTTTTATATATCCTCATTGAATTTAAACCATTAGAATCTTAGATTATTGCAATGGTAAAGTTAATAATGAGTTGAAAATTTGATACAAAATTCACTTAATATAAAGTTACAATTCCATATAAATATGAAATACACATCTAAAAAACTGATGTCAAAAAAATTTTAATTCTACTAATAATTACATTCACGAAAAAAGGGAATTTTTACATGTTGATATATTATTAAATAATACATTCATTTTCCAAAAAATTTAAAAATAATGAAGAAAGTCTTCAAGAGATTATAAAAGTAATCATGTCATTCTACATAAAAGAACATTATTATTAAGACATTCAAAAAAAATTATGTTCATTATAAAATAAATAAATGAGTGGATCTATAAGATAAAATTTATCATTGTCTTTTTAAAATGTTAAGATAAACAGGTCCAGATTTGTGTTCAATAAATTTAAACATAATAAAAATTTGTTACTAATGTGTGATATATAATCTTCAAAACTTCTTATGGATCTAAGAAGATATTTTTTGGAAAATAACCTTCTCATAAGATAATGTCATCTAAAATATGTTTTCTGATAGAAATATCTAACTTTGAACATCTATTATCTAGTGTATTCTACTCATAAGTTATTATATTATATAGCAAGATAATCATTGAAAACAGTTCTATGATTTAGAACAAATAGAAGATAATAATTTAATACATTGATTATTATAATATCAAATGTTATTTTATATAAATTGAAATATTTATTGTGTGTAAGAAAATTACTTTTTTCACTCGTAAAATAAATACAATTAATAAAATACAATATAAAACACTAAATATAAACTCAATAAAAATTATATTCTTTCTGATTCATCAAAACAAATAAAAAATTAGATATTTAGAAATAAAATATGTATGTTCCAAAATCTCCACTATTTTAATGATTATAAAACCAATTGAACAGAAAAAAAATTAGAAAAGGATTTTTAATTTTTTTTAAACATGTTCTTTAGTTTTTCCTCCCCCTTTTCGATTTTATATTATCCATTTTAAGTTACCCATTGTTTATGATATAAATAAATTATTATGTAGAAATATTATAAAATCAATATAATATATTAAAACATGTAAATTTTAAATAATACTGAATGAGAATATATTCGGAAATTAAGTGCTGTTAAAAATAAAATTGTTCAGTATAAATAATTAAATTGTTAATAAAAACTAATAATGTCTTATGTTACATTAAACATGAGTAAAAACACAAGGAAAATTACATATGCACATTCACCGAAAAGATTAATATATATAAAATAAAAAATTTATTAAATTCATGTAATAATAGAACCCATGTATTAATAATTTTTTGAAACACCATTTTGATGTTTCATAGATCCAATATTCAACTGAAGAAAAAAAAATTGAATGTGGGTTAGTTTTGAGACATTAAATAGATTTTTGAAGGGTGTATATTAGTGGATACTTTCTAGACTACAAAAATAGAATATTTTGTCAAAGGAATATAATTACATTCATTAACATCATTATCTGTCCTTAGAAATAACTATCCATATTCTTATTTATCACCATGAGTAATACATTTTTTTTGGTTTACAGAATGTTGATAAATGTTTTCTCATATCACACCATTTTAATATTATCTATAGGTAAATAGATATATTATAATATTTTTTAGGTAATCTTATTTATAATTCATCTCAACAACTAAAATTTCAATTTCACAAAATTTCATGAGGGCTAAATATATCCCTCAGTATTTGAGAGTTTAATTCGTGGAGATATATTGAAATTAAGGGGTCCTAGAATATTTTTCCCTCAAATATCAATAATATATTCATCACAAAAATGAATTCTATCCACCATTTCACTCTTATAATAAACACGATGGGATATGAAACTATTCCAAACCCTTTGAGATATATTTCAAAATATATTTTATTTACATCCTTTCCTAGAATATCAAATAACTATCCTCTTCAATGAATCAACTATATTATGTAAAAAACTAATTTTATGATTCCCATAAATTATATTTATTCAATTTAATGATATTTGATGCTTATGGGGTTCAACATAAGCATCTTCATCATTTTCATGTTCCCCTTATTCATTAAAGGATTCTGGATTATGATTTTTTACCATCAGCTAATGAAAATTTTAAAATATATCATATATGGATTCATATTTCTTTCCCAATGATATATCTATTATATAATTTCTAGTTTTGATTAATGTTTTCAACAAAATTATATATAGATAAACATTTTAAATTTTTTTAAAATTTTAAATTCAAATAATATAAATTCATTAATGATTCATTAATATACTTGATAATCCTATTTTGTAATGTAGTAATCATTATAACATAGAAAATCACATATTTTAATGATAATATATAATTTTTAAATAATGAAGATCATGTTTCATTGTTGAAATGGTATAATTTATTAGTTATTTTTCCCAAAACAACAATTCTTATATTGAATATACATCCACCGGATTCATGGGTTCTACAATTTCATCCCCTGAAAGCATTGTGAACACTAATAGAACCTATATATTCACTTCATGGAAATATAATTTATAAAAGTCATGATAACAAAGTGGCTTACTCTAGTATATATACTCAATTATATTAAAATTCAATGATTCTATTTCAAAAATTTATTTAGAGTAGATTTTTTCATTCTCTTTCATTAGTAATATCCAACTATTTAAACCGTATTTCGGAACATTTATCCTATGAACAAATAAGAAAAAATATATCTTCATGAAATTTCTTATATCATGTTTCATAAAACAAATAATATCCATCAATATTAGGTATAAATAATATGAGGTAAATATCATAATATACAAATTTTAATCTATTATTTGAAACATTTATGAAATTTTTTTAGTTCTTAATGTTCAACTCTAGAAGGAACAACAAACATGGGGCAGTTAATCATTTATAAAGAACAATAAGCATAACTCATATTTTTATTTCATTGATAGTTTCTTGTTAAATTATATACCATACATTACAACTTTATATAGGATAATCTACTGAAAATGGTATAATTGTAGGCATTTGAGGAATAACATCCTTAAAATTCACATTCTGGATGACTCCCCTTCTATTTAATTCAGATCACCCTCATTTTAATCATTATATCTAATTGTAATTATCCCATTTGAAGAATAATTCTCATAAAACCACTTCTCATTAATAATATTCCACTCAAAATCAATAGTAAAAAAGAAAAAGTCCTAGAATTTTCATCTAAAACCCACCAACATTACAAACAACTCGAGTCAATATACTTCCAAATGGATAAAAATTTATATAATTATTATTACTCATAAATATATATATAATAATGTAATATTCCATATTATCAATATTATATATCATAAAATTAAATATTAATGTAATATCTTGAAAAATAATTTTCAAAACTCACCATTTCACTATGTAATAGTGGAATAAGTGAAATTTATGAGAACTTTTCTTTCAAGTTATAAATATTTCATTAGCATTTTATTATCATTTCCAATTTTGAATACATAAATCCACAATGCCGCGGGATTCATTTAACATTAAACTACTAAATAATTATTGATTTCTACCAATCCTTCATTAGGACATTTAAATTCATCATCAATTTATACAAAAAATGTTGAAAAAAATTATGGTTTTCAATCACAACCACAAAATATTAACTTCCACAAAAATGGAAACTAGTTGCTTCATAAAACTCACAAACATATTTCGAAAAAACAAACTCAAAAAGTTTTTCATTTAAAACAAATCCCATTATTTTATTATTTATGACCTTCTTGAGTAACATTAAATTTTCCTCTATCTAAATTTAATATATCATTCATACAATTAAAACATTCTATTTCATCCATTGATGTTTGATATTTTTTAAGGTAGAACAATCAACCCTTTTCTATTTCCATTATAAATAAGGTATGGATGTTTTAATGATTATGGTAGGGTTATTTGAGTAGCATATAGTTCTTTGTTAAGGAGGATTCAATGGGTTTTCATGTAGAACTAACATACATATTCTTTATTATAATCGATGGATCGTGTAGTTTTTCATGAAGTTTAATCATAAAAAAATAATGTCACTTAAATGATAATGTATGTCTAATACAGATAATAGAAACATTGAGAATAAAATAAAATAATGTAAATAAATTAATTATTAATTTACAAACTCTTTATTCTTAGTAAATGTAAAATAAAATAATGTAAAATTAAATAAACAGTACATGTCTTCTATAAAAACAAATATATTAACAATAAGTAGTTTAATAACTATTTTTACACTTATATTTTTTTATTAAAATAGATCCAAGGGAGAAATATCCTTTTTAGTATGAACTCTTATGATAAAATTACTCAAATATACGTTCTTTATTCTCTAATTGTTCATTTAATTATTTAAAATTTTTATAACATCAAGTCCTTAAATTTTAATGGAATTGAACTAAAAATAATTATAAAATACAATTCATTATATTTCATCATCAATATTTTCACACATAAACATCCATGTATAATATATTTATCTTCATTAGTTGATAAATCTAGAGAAGTTTTTCTCTTACTTGACTAATATACCAAAGATTTACCAAAAATTAAAATTTTCTGGAGATAATTTTAATATCTAGGATATGACCTAAAAATTAGTATATAATTATTATTTAAAATTTAAATAATTGTATATTATTAGAATTATATAAATATAAATATCCCCATTTAAATATCATAATATTCATTTATAATAATTTAAATGTTAATCTTTTAGATTAGGCTGAAATATTTCTATATGGAATCCTCAAATCAAAAAATTTGCAAATTGTGTTATTTCAATGTAAAATACAAATGATTCCTCATTAAAATCTTTTATCAATGATTTTTCCATTTATATTCATATAATGTATACTATTGTATTTATTAAAATATGAGTAAGTTTATATAATTTTAATTCCAAACATTTTATGTAAATTAATTTTGTATTTTCTTCAGATCTATAAATTTCAATAATATATTTGAAAATTTTTGATTTCTAAAAAATAGTTGAACTCACCCATCATACTCACTTAAAATTACATTTCCACAATTCTAGAATAATTATTTAAACAATTATTATATATTTATTAAAAAAACATCATAATCATATATTTACACAATCAAAATATCTATGGATGACACTATATTAAATATTATAGGATCTTAATTTCTTATTGAAACCCCATTTGATATGATATACGAGGTTAAACTCACTTACTATGATATAGGTGCTTGTTTTTGTCCATATAGATATTTGGTTTGTTGAAAAGAAGAATTTTTTAAGTGAGGATCTTCAAATGTAAGAGTTTTTTCAACATTGACTTACTCTATTAAAATATCATTTTCAAAATTAGATCATACATAAATATTTTATCATTTCAAATTCATATAAAATTAAAATTTTAGATGGATAAGGATTGATTATAATCTTGTTATTGGGGAAATGTTATGATCATATTGTATTTCTTATTCATTATTGTATCCTTTTGAAAGTAGTATTTATCTATTTCATGTGATTATCCCCATTATAATTTTGATTGTTACTAAATTTATTTTTCATAAAATAACATTATTGTTAATTGTACATTCAAAAAAAAATCTTACTCTGTTCATATTGAACTTATTTTACTCATCATGAATATCTAAAAACCTATATTCATAATCTAATGAATCTTTTACATATTTGGGTTATAGATGAGAGAAAATGTAAGATCATTCAACATGGGTTCCTATATTTTTTGTAGTTATAAATTTAACATGTAATCATACTATAATAGATTGTAGATGACATTATTTGATGTATAATGTTATTCTAGGATGCACAAAATCATGTTCACTAATATTAAAACTTCTTATTAAATGAGGTTTTTCAAAATAAACACATTCAAAATCATTATCATTATTGTTATTAAATAGTGTTATAGGTATCATATTCATAATTAATTATATAACTTATTAGTTTGAGTATTTTGGTGATCAAAATTATCATATTCATTAATAATCACGTGAATTGAATTTTTAAAAGTCATTGTAAATTAATTAAAAGCTATATAAGATTTTGAAGTGGTAGAATAACCATGGATGATAACATTATAATATTATAGATCAAACAGAAGAAGGATATACATGGTTTTTATGATGTATACATTGAATCGAAACACACTAAATCACCCTAACACTAGTTTTCTATTATTCTATATCTCATAGGGGTTTTACATTTTTGTAGGCCCTATTTTAATACTTTTAGTCACATTACATGTTTTCTTAATATCATAATCCCTAAAATTAATGGGAATGAAAAATTTAAAAAAACCATTTTCTAGTAACATTTTTAAAATTAATATTTCTCATTTCAACAATACCATTTGAAAAAGTTATTCTAGGGGAAATAATTTTTAATAAAATACAACGATAAATGAGAATTAAATTTATGATCTGGAAATTCACTTCCCGCAACTAAACTACAATTCTTGATTTTTGAGAATTTTTCATTTTAAAAAATTTAACATTAATTAATAATAATAGATAAAGAATATAATTTTATTATTAAAAATTTAAACCAAAAAAAATATTGAGAACCATATAATAAAAATAAACATGTGATTTTACAACATGAATTATAGTTCTATAAGGTCTAAACAAATCCATAAGGACATGATCTAGAATCCATTACATAGAAATGTCATTCATTGTATTAAAAAATTACTTATGTTTCCTGACTATATTACCTGAATTGCATATATAATTTTTTATACAATTTATGATCATGAAAATCATAAATCAAATAAAATTTGGATAAAATTTTCACTAAATAAAAAAACAATATACAATACATCTATACCAAATAAATTATTTATCAATTTTAGTATTAAAAATATTTAATTTTTTTCTATATAAGGAATTATGATCTAACGTATATAAAAAATTTTCTCTTAGGTTATTACACATGAGTTATATTTCTATGAAAACTAAAAAATCATTTTTAGAAAAGCAATAGAATAACCATCAACACAATGATTTGAAATACATATATGGTTTTTCGTTAAGCCTTAAATCTAAAAAACATTTTATGTGAATTTATTGAGGATTCACACCTAATATAACGGAAAAATAATACTTTTTAATTACAAAAAATGTTATTGGTTACAGAAATCATTTATAAGGAATTATGATTTGAGAAATAATCCCTCTAGTTTCTTGATTATTCCCTAATAATAAATAATTATGCGTTTATATTTATATGGAGTATTTCCTATAAAGATAAATCAAACAAATTTTTTACCGAAAAACTCTTTTTGAAGCAATATTTTATATAAATGACATAGTTATCCAAATATGTATGTGTTTCTTATAAAATAGTACAATAATTTTCTTGAAATAGTTTAAAAGATAAAAGTTTTTAATTCCGAAAAAATAGATTATTTTTTAGATTACATATATTTTAATAATTCCCTATATATTCACATTTAAAATAAGTTATAAAATTGTGGTTTTTGATTTTATAAATATAATTATTTTATAAAATTTATCAATATCCCCCTAACATAATATTCATTTTTTCCAGTCTATGTTTTTTTGTAGAAGACTATCATTTAGGTAATATTCCCATTTAATTAAAACTCCCTCAAAATATTTAATGTTTAAAAAATAATTATGTACAATTTCAATTGTTTTATTTTATTCAGTGCATGATGTAGTAGGATTTTATAAGTAATATTTCAAATATTGTTTTTTCATTTATTCATTGAATAAAATTTCAAAATATTTCATGAGAGAATTGGATTTATTTTTACAACATTAGTATATATATATATATATTCTATTAATGTAAAATATTAATTTAATTCTTCAATTGATAAATTTTCATTTACTAATTCATAGTAATGCTCAATGTATTAATAATGCTGTCCCACATCAAAATGTTCCTTTAAAAAAAGTATTCTATTATGATTATGGGTTTAAACATCTAATTGTAAAGATGATATGTTCTTATATTCTTCATAGAAACTTCATTTGGAATTCATATACATGATTTATTTCATCTAATAGCTAGTATTAAATGAGAAAATTTAGTCCAAAATATTATTTTCTTGGAATTACAGAAAATCTTAGTTAATATGTCCTAGATTCTTCCACTCATAGATTATCATTCCATTAGAGTTATCCAATTTCATCCAATATATTTTATGATTCTTTGACACCAGATATCCTATTATACAACCTCCTTAACATTTGAAAAAATTTGGAATGTAAATTTATTGATGTATAATTTCATGGGAAATATATTACATTAGATGTTTCATTGATACAAAAAATACTTTAATTCTTTTAATATATTTAGGTACAAACCTTAACAGTATCATTTTCATTCGTAACCATTTTATACTCTCATAATTTATATTTAATTTCTTCTCTATACATTATAATTTTAAAATTGATAATTTTTTAAAAAATATATATAACCCTTATAGATTGACTAATGGCATGAAATATTCGAACCAATGGGGTTATTAAAACTATTAAAATTTTGATTGAATTCACGTGTTCAATAATTTGAGTGCATATAGTATAAAAATTATTCTTGATATTATTGATACATCCATTCAATAGGTTAATTATTTATCGATTATACATTTTTAATGTGTCAAACTTCAATTTGGAATTATCATGTACATGTTCCTTAAGATTTTTATTACCATCATACATAATTTCTATAGTAATTCACATTTCCTAATATATTTTACACTGGGAAACTCAAATAATTTCATCCTAACCATTTCCACATATTAAAAAATTCATATACATTAAATTCAAATAATATATCAATTCAATAACATCATCCATCAAATCATATTTTTTCCATTTTAATTTCTTATCACAATATTTATTTAAGTAAAAAATACAATCAATGATTTTTTAAATATAATTTCATTATAGCCTTCCAAGAAACATCATTTTTACCATTTATATAATAATCTCTTATCATTGATTTAAATTATCTATTATTAACCCTATAATTCTAAAAAATTAGATCAGTGTAATCCAATATTTGATAGCATTAAAATCATGTGTCATTTTCTCTAATAAAATTTTTTATTATAGAGAATGGATACCAAAAAGGTTTTGTGTGGGGTAAATTGGGTTATTATAATTTTCAATACTATAAACCAACCTATTTGATGTATATGATTTAGAATACATACCTTGATAAAAAATAGCATCATAAATATTTAAAATTAGAGGAATTATATGTAACATAAGATATATATAGTGGGTTGGGTGACATAAATCCCTTAGTACCCTCAACCGATACACTACACTAGGGGTTTTGTCATTTCCACATTGGAATCTATTTTTATTAAGGAACATAGTCAAGTATAAGAAGTAGTGAGATATTAAATTTTTAAAAAGTGTTCATCATGGACCACACTTTAATAGACCTCTCAACGGCATTAACATATTGATTTATATTGAGTCTAAACAAATTAGATATGAAAAAAATCACACATATTTTTTTATTACTCATTTCTAAGTAGTAAATAAAAGTATATAAATATATATCCTTAGAAGATGTTGGTCATCAAATCAAGGATATCAATAATCTTCTATATAAACTATTATACTTTAAAACACATACATGATCATTGTATAGTGTTTTTCCATGTACATGTGTTCCTTATTAATGAAATAAATACACTCGTATATATGAATTTCTCTCATCTATTATATATCGGAATTTTTTAATACATGTCTCTTTATTTTCCTGCAAGAGATAACTCATCTTTTCATGTCTCCTAATATAATTTTTAATATAATAATATTAGAGAATCAGAGTGGTTGAATTGATAACCCAATGAAATTTTGATACGATATGATCTTAATCGTATATGCCTACTCCTTGAAAATATATAATATAATTATTTACTGAATAATACATATATATTTATATTCTTTATATAACTTCAGTTAAGAAAGATTCATAGTTAATCACAATCATCCCTTCCATAAATATAAAAATTTATTTTCTGATATGATCAAAATCCTGATGTGAAATATAAATTGATTATAAAAGTAATGATGTCATTTTTTATTATTTATAGTTCTTAATACAATGTCTAACTTATAGTACTATAATTAATAAAAAATCATTACTTTCATCGATGTATAAAACATATTTTTTTTTCTTTTTTGAACAATATTTTAAACTGAATTAATATTCTAGTGAATAATTAACTCAATAATAAAAATAAAATATATATGTGTAATGATTTTTAATCAAATTTTATTCTTTCACTAAAAAGAAAATATTTTTTGGATAACAATTTTGTTAGATAATTTCTTTTCATAGCTAT
Organism: Viscum album; assembly: GCA_963277665.1. NCBI lineage: Eukaryota > Viridiplantae > Streptophyta > Magnoliopsida > Santalales > Viscaceae > Viscum > Viscum album. The sequence continues at coordinate 216,060,256 of OY728158.1, forward strand.
TATATGACTAAAGTATCTCACATTTATGATTTCATTAATAGTTTATTTTCATTATATGGTACTACATTATATAGTAAGATAAATTTTAAACAATATTTTTTATGATTCTGGGAATGAAAAAAAGATTATGTTTCAACACATTTATTCTCAAAATATAAAAATAAATTTCCGATATATTCAACACAATACACAGTGTAATATAATCACTTCTAGTAAGTGAAAAATAAATTATATTGATTAAATATAATCTAAAACAATTAATATAAACATATTCAAATAGAAATATGTTTTCGGGAATTTTAAAATTTTATAAAAACATATATATGTAGTAGAAACATAAGTAATTTAAATAAACCTTGTGCATCGAACAACCCAATGATGTTTATATAATCTCACACATGAACTATTGGAATTACAATGGTTTATTAAGTATTTTTACATATTGAACCTTTAAAATTGATCTTTTAGGTTATACATTACATAATATAGTGATTATATATATCACCAATCACTATTATTTTATATATATTCATCATTGTATGATATCATGGATAAAAATATATTTTGATATATATATTTATATATTATTTTTTTGGAAAATACTTATATGATCAATAAAAAATTATTTTTGTAAAATAAAAGGTTTTGACCAAAATAATATTTTCATAAATGAGTTTTGTCAAAAATTATTTATTTAAATAAATATAAAAATACACTTTTATATAGTCCCTTATAATTTTTATTATGGTAACAATGTTATTGGGGATATTATTAATCATAAAGATATTCTTTTACACTACCAAGTAACTTCCGGACAACACATTAACTGGAATAAATCCTCCATCTTTTTTAGCAAAGAGTTCACCATGGTCAGGAAAACATACATTTCTAATATTCTAGGCATCAAATAGGGCTCTTTTCCCTTTACGTACCAAGGAGTCCCTATTTTCTGGGTTAGTCCTAAGGCCAATCATTTCTCCCACATTGTGGATAATACCCTTTGTCACATATCCTCCGGGAAAGGTAAGACCCATCTTATGGCTGGAAGGATCTGTTTGGTCAAATCTATGATTGCTTCCAAACTAGTTTACTCTATGATGGTTTATAAATGGCCTAAATGTCTTTTAAATCGCATTAATACTACTATTAAAAACTTTTTTGGACTGGGAACATCTCAGAGAGAAAGATTGTGACCATCCCTTGGACCACTTTTTGCAAACCGGTTGACAAAGGGGGGATTGGCATCAACAACATTGCTAAATTCAACGAGGCCCTTCAAGGCTGACATACATGGAACATCATTCATAATAATTCATCCTCTATGGATATCCTAATGGATCACTTCCTATATAAAAACAAAAGCGATTAATTATTTTCTCTAAATTCATCTATATGGCCCTCCATAAAAAGCACTTTCATCTCCACCATGACCAATTCTAGATAGATGGCCAACAATAAATCTAAACTAAAATTTTGGCTTCATAATTGGACTGTTTCTCCATTGATTTCACTGTTAGAAAATAACTATGACCCTTTGAATCTCCATGATACCATTGAATCTATCAATAATTATTCAAACATTTCCCTTCTCGAGAATATAAACCAAATTGTAGACAATTATCACTATACGTCTACCGAGGATTTCATACTATGGGAACCTGCTCATTATGGGGTTTTGAACTCCAAAGATTTTTATAAACACCATTTCCCTAATGTTGATAGCAACTACAACTGGGTTGCTTACTTTAATATAGCCTAGATCAACCCTTCTAGATCTTCTCTTATATTGCACATTTCTCATCATAAAATACCCACGGATTATTGTTTTCAAAAAGCTGGGATTTCCCTCTGTTAAAAATGTCGTATGTGAAATCAGAATAGGGAAAAAATTAACCACCTTTTTCCCTAATGTGATACTGCTTCTTCCCTTTGGTACTATATTTTTGACATGTTTGAGTGCAGGTGGATTTCTTTTCACAACATTAACATGCAGCTTCAAAGATGCACGGAGTTGTCTACCTCTTTGAAAATCCAAAACCATTGGATCAAAACTATTGCAGAACTTCATCACATCGTCTGGTATAGCATAAATGATTTTATTTTTTGTACTAATTCTTTCAAAATCAATGCAGGTAAAACGAAAATTTAAATGGCCATTCAAGTTGCGGCTTCATTCCAAAAAGACACTTGCAGTTCTTCGGTCGGAGACTTTGAAACTCTCAGGTGTGTCGGGGTCAAGGGGAATTATCTTCGTCCCCAATATACAATTGAATTTTTCTGGACCCCCCCCCCACTCCTCCAGGTTAGATCAAAATAAATGTGGATGGCACTTCCAAAGGCAACCTGGGACCAGCATGTTATTGAGCTATTTTCAGAAATCACATGGACCAGGTTCTTGGATGTTTCTATGGATCATGCTGCCTCTCTACTTCTCTTGAAGTTGAGATGATGAGTGTTATACATGCCATATCTTTTTCTAGAATGCACAATTGGAACAATATATGTATTGAGAGTGATTCTATGACAATCATCCAAGAAATCTGGAACGACACCACTCGGCTTTCATGGCCTCTCACTTCTCAAAGGACAGATTGCTTGAACTCTATGGTTGGCCTCAACTTCATCGCCGCACAAATATATTGGGAAGCAAACCGTATTGTTGACGCACTTTCCAGTATTGGTGTTAGCCATGAGCTTCTTTGGATGGATGACCTCCCCTCTGATCTCATCCCTATCTATGGTAGGGATGTCTGTCAAAACCCCTACTTCAGACTCATGTAAGCCTCTCTTTCTCTCCCCTCCAAATTTTTATTAATAAAAGTTCCTTTTACCTCTAAAAAACATAATGAAAAATATCATTCCATTTATCTAAAACACCATTGAGAATGATATTAATATCTATATCACTATATACTTTCAGATAATCTTATTTTCAATGATCTGAATAAGCTCCACCCAAGAATTACAAATAACCTTTTAATGTAAAGGGATTTTACCCTATATATTTTAACTCAATAAATTAATTTATACAATGCATTTGGATCCCCAATTTTTTTTCCTCAAATTTTCTTGGACACACTTTTACAAAATATATTTTCTTAAAATAATTATATACCAAAATGAATAATAGATTAAACCATTTATAAATCATTATTTACACATGTTGGGAAGATGAAATTATTTTTTGATTTTATATGATGAGATCATGTGTTGTGAAAACCAATCATCATTTACACTCATGGATATAAACATAGTACCAAAACATAATTTATTACTGTTTTACAGGTATTTATCCCCCACTTATTAATATTGTTATTTACATTTGATGAAATCCATTGATTGATGGAATGATTTTTTGGCACAAAATTGGAATTACATAATTTGAATGTGACTCGTGGTATAATAATTATATATTCCCAAAATGCGTTGGGAAATGTTTTAATATTATGATTTACAATTTATGTTGAATATTTTTTTCTCCTACGAACATGATGCTATAATTTCAGGGCTATTAGAATTCACTTATTCTTACTATTTCATGTTTTATGTTTCTAAAACAATCCTATGATGTTTGGATGTTATCATCTTATAAAATGATTCAATGTTCATGATTATGATTTTAAAATTTAGGTCATCAATTTATTCCACGAAACACAATGTTAAGTATTTAATTTTATCATTAATTTTGATTAGTCCTTTGATAAAAATTATTTATCTTCAAGTTATTATGTATGTACCATGGATATACATGAAAATTAAATAGACCAATAGGAAATAAGGGAATGTTATGGTGTTAAAAATAATTTCATTACATAAAATATTTAGGCAATTTATATATTTATATAATTTAAATAACTATTACCCCTATGCGATCTAATTTATTATGTGTATAATAATGTAAAATATAATTAAATAACTTGTAGAAAAATAACCAATATCATAGAACCTCATCCATAACCATTACCTACAATAACATCATGAGATATTCTTAGGTACCCTTATAGTATTAATGATAGGATTTTGGGTGTATAGAAACCTTACTAGAGTACAACCAATATTTTTCCCTTCCAACTCACAAGAATAGATATATTTTATTATTAAATGATAAGAATAAATAAATAAATTGTCTATAATGATATTAATAAGTGAACAATGCATTAAATAAACGATACCATAATGTCTCTAAGAATATTGAGCAGAAAATTCCAACCCATGTACCCTGTCAATACAATTTTTGATCATTTCAACCATAACTGTGATTAAAAATACATACTTTACATAATTTCTAGATTTATCTTATGAATTATAGGTATCATTAAAAACCTATAAATAATAAATTATTATATAACAAAACCACAACACATATGAAGGATCAATTTAAAATAACTCATGAAGAATACCTCAATCGAAAAAACTTTTTATTGAGTACATTTACTACAACATCATTCTATAAATAATGGATTTATGATAATTTAGGGAATCATAGTTAGTCATAGAATAAATATCATCCACTCTATCACCACGTCTAATGAGTTGATCCGATTTATCCTTAGAATAATGATCATGTTACATTAATGTATTCATTTAAAATCAGCAGATCCTACTTATGGACTTGGAATATTATCATCAAAAAAATTATAAATTAAATAATTCCCTCAATCCTATACCACTCAATCATCTATAGTATTATCAACCTAAGGACCTATTACATCATCGTAATTTCATACAGAACAAATGATGAATCATGAATTCTAGGATGCTTTCATGTGGTCCAACTAATTGATCCCATGAGACGCATCAAGAGTCTACACTCATATCATCATCCAATATCAATCATATAAGTACTAAATAATTCCATGGTCTGTTTCATATGAAACTAATAAATGAATCCACAAAAATCATGCATCACATAAATCCCAAAGTTTATGTATTGTAGAGTGCATCTTAGAATCAATAGATTCGTCCAAAATAAAATGTAATGTAAATATTAATGTTATGGTATGAATTAACTCTTATACGATTATCATACTCACGTAACCTTCAATATTAAAATATCAGTTCATTATCTAATGTGACACCCACTACAATATCAACCACAACAATACAAACCTGATCAAAGTATATCGGTCATTCATTATTCCATTGGTGTCCACTAATTAATAGCAAAGTTGTTGAACCCTAACATATTTACTAAATCTTGAATTTTTTATTGGGTCAGTAGGAGATGATCATTCGATTCCATTTTCCAAGAAATCTTCAACAATGTAGCATAAATGTTTTGGATAGTTATGGTTTCACCAAATATGTAATAGTTAATAGATATCCTATGACATATCTCAAAAATCAAGGCCACTCTAGGTTTGTGCATTAAACCAACATATTATCCATAGAGTATAGTTTATCCATTTAGTTAAATCACATCTCAAGCCATAGCCATGCCCATAGGTGACTGAGGTGATTATTCCAGTTATATGGACCATAATTTTAACAAAATTTTTTAAAGGATAATAATCATTATATAATTCTTACTACAAAACTCAAATCATTTAGTGAATTTTTATATATTCTAAAAATATTATTTTTTGAATGTAACAATTAAAAAAATAACAATTAAATTTGAATGTATGGATATAAAACATAAAAATTTGAAATATACAAATAATCACACAACAAAATAAAATTTTTAAAAATTTATTATTAAATATTCTCAAAAATAACATTGAATGTATTTTATACATAAAAAATTAATATTCATAATCATATAATTTCATTTAACTTTTCGTATTGAAATTATAATTAATTAAGGCCACATTTAGAAACACATTATTATAAAATTAACTATTTTTAAAATCGACATATAAAAATAGTCATTGGAAAATTTTGATGGAAATTTCTAAAATGATTTTATTTTATATAAAATATGGGAAATTCTGAATTTTAAAATACTCTCATTTATATTCATTAAATAATGTACTTCAAATGTATATTTATATTATATGTTTGGTCTTAATGTTACATACGAACTGTTAAGTTTAAAATAATAGAATTAATTACATTATAAATATAAATATACACTACATTTATAAAAGTAGAATTTTATGGTAATATACAATACATTCTAAAAAAATTTTCTTGTGATTTTATATAAATTGATAATTAAAAATTAGGATACATATTTTTCCTCTAGATAATTGTAAAATGGATTAAACGTTGATAAACCAATGAGACAAGGTGTAAAATTATTCCAAAAAACAAACCATTGAATTATTTTATGAGATTAATATGACCTTTTATATACCAATTTCTAATATATTTAACTTCCTTAAAAATCATTGATAATGTGCAATTTATTGTTTTTTTAAAAAAATTCCAAAACTATCAGTCTTGGTTTTTATTTCATTTATATGTTTAAATACGGATAAAAATATATCATAAAATTATTTAAAAACTATTTTGAACATTATTGAATTATTTTTTGAATGGTAAATTTTTTAATTTTTAATTATTTTCTAATTACTGAAAATGATTGTACAACAATAACGTTGTACACATACATGATGTAGTCAAATAAAAGTAAATTAACATAAAATCTTCATGAGTAATATTTCTTGGATAAATTATGGTGTCATAAGAATTTATGGTTAATAAAAATATATAATATATGGTAAATGTTTTTATATTCAAATTTATTTGATATCTTTATTTCACTTAACATTAAATGAATTAATAGTGTCAAAATGAAGTTATGGATATATTGTGAAAAATATTTTTTAGAATTCATAAAAGTCATAATAAAATCTGAGATGAAGATAAAAATTATAAATGTAATATTAATGAAATTTTATTCAATTTATTATATAATTTTTATTTTATTCATGAAATTTCATCATTTTATAATTGAAATAAAATTACCACGGTTATCGTGAAAATAGTTTTACCATGGATTAAATGAAGAGTTGTATTTTTTTATTCAAATTAAATTGTCTGAAATCTATTTTATAATTATAAATTGACCTAATAAACTATTAAATTTAAATATTATAACATTTGAATGGATTAATCATTATTATTAACTTATTATATTTTAATCTTTTAAAAAATTATAAGTATTTCCTCTCCTCCACTTATAGAAAGTGGTGCATTATCTATCTTTTACCCAAGATTATGACATCTAAATCGACTGTAAACTATGAAATTATATTCATGATATCCATGGTGATTATTTTTAATTAATGATCTTCCTATAAGATCATTCTAGATGTCCATAATAGGGAATCTACATTGGGACTAACAAAAAAGAGTGTAATCATCCATCTCGACATATTTCAATTTATTTCATATTATGCATCATAAAAATATGTGGCATTAATTATAAAAAAATACCTTAATTATATTTAATGTAGTAAAATGATATTTGTATTTTATAATATATACTATTCTCCCACTTTTCTATCAAATGTGAAGTGAATGTATTGCTCTTGTGTAATTGTAAACTTCCATCACCATGTTTCGATAGAAAAAAATTTCTATTACCATCATTCATCGATTTTTAATATGAATTTTTTATTTTTTTTATTATATTTAAATCATAAATTCACTTCTAGAATTAAAATAAAATATCTATATCTACTCCTTCCAAATCATTTGAAAATGATATAGTCAATGTTTATAGATGTGGAGAACCATCTCAATGAAGAATGGTGATTAAATTATCATTTCCACTATTCATGGATTGTAATTAAGAAAAAATGAAAGTATATTTATAATAATAATGTAATAATTATGGTTATTTAATCAAAATATAATGTATATTATTAATTTCTTATTTTTTTATAAAAATGATAATTATTTTATCACATATATAAGTCCACTCCTCTTCATTAATGTGGTAAATCATATGTCAATCTCTATATTTCATGAAAATAAACTATATATATATAATGAATATAAATTATATTTATATCAATATTAAATTTCTCGATTTTAGGGAACAATGTTTGATGTTTCCGGACTATATAAACTGAACTAAAACTCCCCTAAAAAAATTTTAACACAAGGAAAATGATGAATTTACTAATGAATTATTAATATATTGGCTCGAAACTGTTATATACAGATTATATATTCTAAAAATTTTATATTAATTAATATGGAAAATAATTTTAATAAAATTATAACTTATATACTTGAGATTAGAGTAATATCAAAAAAGGTCAAACATGATTTAAAGTTATATCCTTTCAAATTTTATTATTCGTGATATATTTTATGTTATAAACATGTCAATTTTTTTGAAAATTATATTAATCCCATTTGAAATTTTATATCATGAATATTTTTAGGATGATGATTATGATATCCCAGTTCTTTATTACATACTAAATCATGATTTATTACATAAACTTCACTTTTTACAACATAGATGATCAAGAGGTATATTGTATTTGGGTATTAGGATCATCAAATAACATCATAAAACATGAAATACAAAATCTTTATTGAAATCATCATTTACATGACCACCGCATTCCCTCGTACTCAGCATTGCATGGGATAACCTGAGGACATGCGTAAAAATAAGGTGAGCTATAAAGACTAGTAAAAAATAAAATGGAATAACAGGATGAATTAAATACATGTAAAATAATAGGCATATAAATGGGGACAAAGAAAAATATGAACATAAAGGCATTATAAATAATGATAATACTAACATGGAAATGTGGAAACAACACATAACATGGAATTAGCATGGGTCAAGGATCATTGGACGTGAAGCATGAGTAAACCATCATTTTACATGAATCACAAGTAAACCATCATTACACAACAATTATAATGAGTCAACACCCATTTCACCTGATGTATCATGATAGTATACTTTACTCAATGCATTGGAGTGCTTACATGGTGCACCATTTCTTAAACATTTCATTTCATGCATAAGTGTGCCACATAGATCATATAACATGAAATCAATCAACATCATAAGTTATTACATGGTTATGTAATGTGGAATAAAGACATGAGTGTGCCATTAAAAATTTATATTTTCATAAAGTTGAATGTCTTAGATAGAGACATGGGTATGGTATTCACTATACAATGATCATGGTGCGGTGCAATTTCAGTAGCACAACAGCGTGACATAAGGATTCATGAAAATGGTTGATGAAAGAGAAATGGTTGTCTAATCATATTTACAAGAATTGTACAGTAATTGGGTCATATATATACATGTCCCAACAAATGTAATGGAATTTATATGCATAACTCAAAAGAATTACTTGGATGTAAAAAAGTAGAGAGAAATCCCTCACTGAATTTCGACATGGTAACAGGTTTAAACGAGACAAATTAATGAGAGTTAAAAGGATCTCCAATCATCCAAACATAAATACAGATGTATGGGGGAGGTGTGAAATCATACCCTAACATTTGTATTTAAAAAAAGGCCTAAAAACTTAAGGATAATTTGAAAAAAATGAGAAAGGAATAAACCCCACACATTAATGTGTGATCCCCAAGGCATGGAAGAATCTTGAGGGAGGATTCTTGGGAGCTTGAGAAACTTTGGGAGGATTCTAGATGGATGATGGAAGAGGTTGGATGAACACAAAAGACTATGTGATGAGAAATTGGGAGCATGGGTGGGATTATATTTTAAATGATAGGTAATTCATTAAAATTTTTGTTTAGGACACCATAAACTAGCAAATGGTTTTTTCCAACATTTTTTCCAACATGGAGTAGAATAAAATATTTTATAATGCCAATGGCCTAACTTCTTAAAATAGTAGGGTGGATTATGTGGAGGTGAGTCACACTCTCAAGGACAACAATTTAAAAAGAATAAATGTTTTATAAGCTTTGAAGGGTCTACCAAAGTATTGTAAAATAAATAAAACAAACCCAAAATTGCATTATTTTAATGGTAAAACATATATTGTTTTAAAATTAGGTTTAGGATATTTTATTACATCACAATTGGGTCATTATGATGTCATAAAACACATTATATATTTAAACAGTATTTAATATTAACCCAAAAATTCTACTATCTCATAAAATAATGAAAATTTAACCATTGGATAATTGCGTTTTCCTAATTACAAAAATAATATTCATATTATCTAAATAATTATCTAGATATGTGACTTTTTAGTTTAAAAATAAAAACTGACAGTTATCGAAAATTCGTGGGTTTTGAAAATAAACTACTTTTAAAAGATAATAAAATTTACAATTGCATTCATAAAATTATAAAATAATTTATATTTAATAAAAAGTAATATAATAATAATTTAATTTTGTAGAAATATTATTTAATTCAAAAATCAATTAATTCATCAAAATAGATTTCATAGATGAATATTATCAAAAAATATTACTTGTGTTTTTAAAACTATTTACAATTTAAAAAATAATAAAATTAAAGAACATTAATTATAAAAAAATAATTCCCATAATCATAGTGCTAAGGTCGTGTTACACAAAACCTTCTAACACATTCATGATACTAAAGGGTAAGGCGTGTGATGGTGAGACACTCTTCGGGTGTCTTAAATAACATCGCTCGGTTGGAAATCTCTATTAACATCCACACCTTTTGTAGTTAGTTCCACTCAAGCTTAACATGTTCATGCTCGACTTGGGCATGGTCAATAGTGAAGCCCAATAAAGCCACCTCCTTTATAAGCTCTAAAAAAAGGGATTCTAATGGAGTCTTTCTACTGGATGAGGCCATTGCTTCCATTGTATGAGTTAATTATATTTTTTAAATCTATATGTTAATATTAATTAGGTGATCATTGTTTCATGACTATATTAGAAATTGTAACAATTCTTAACTGCTTTTTAAAATTGAAGAACATAAAACCAGTAATGTTTGTATTTTATATAACCATAATAAGACATTTAATTAGATCAACAGGAATTTTCATTAATGAATGTTTGGGTCTTTACAATCCTACCCCCTTAAGATATTTCATGACGAAATTTCCTTTTCCCACACTAAAACAGATGTGGTTAACTTTGCATAATCACTTCCTCCAATTCAAGTGTTTCTTCTTCGAATTTGTGTGTTCTCCTCATCACCTTAATGATCAAAATTATATTATATTGAGGAATGTTTTATCTACGATCTAAGATCTTCACTAGTTTCTCCAAATAAGAATGATGATCCTCTAGTTGTACTACCACTGAAGAGAGTACATGTGAAGTGTTAGGAATATACTACCATAAGAAGGATACATTGAAGACGTCGTGAACATTGGCCATGGTTGGTGGAAGTGCTAGTCGATAAGACACATCCCCGACACAATCAAGAATCTCCAAGGGGCCGATGTAGCTAGGATGTAACATCCCTTTCCTTCCAATCCTCATGAACTTCTTTCACGATGATATGCATAGAAATACCTTGTCAACAACATTAATTTCATGGTCATGTCAACAATTATCTCTATAACTCTTCTAACGACTCTAGGCTACCTTGATATGTTGCGGAATGTTTTTGACCTTCTCAACCATTTCTTCAACCATTTCAGGTCTTAGAAGCATACTCTTGCTGACATTATCCCAACATGTTGTTGTTCTGAACCTCTCCCCATATAGAGCTTCATAAGGTGTCATTCAAATACTTGAACAGAAATAGTTATTTAAGGGTAATTTAACCAGAGGAAGATGTTGATACAATCCTCTAGAAATGTTCATTGGGCATTTACTCAATATATCCTAAAGTGTTTGGATAGTCCACTCACATTGGCCATCCGTTTGAGGATTATAGGCTGTACTGATGTTTATTTAGTATCCAGAGCATGTTGAATATTCTTCCAATACTTACAGGTGAATCTTGGATCTCAATTGGTTACAATATACAGTGGTATTCCATGCAACCATACATATTCCTGATATATATCTATTCCATTTGATCCAATGAGAAATCCTCCTGAATTTCAATAAAGGGTGGAACCTTTTTAAGAAGATCCACAACAACCAAGACTGTATTGTTTCCTTTGGATGTATTTGGACGTCCGGTGAAAAAATTAATGGTGTTGTTATCCCATTTTCATGATAGAATGAGAAATGGTTGCATCATACCTTGGACTTATGCCTCTCTATATTCAATTGATGACACACCAGGCACACTGACGTATACCCAACGATCTATTTATTCATATTATTCCACAAATAATGCTTTCGGATATCTCGATACATCATTGTGTTTCTTGGGTGAATAGAGTAATTTGATCAATGTGCATTATCCAAAAGTTCATTCTTCAACTATGAACTTGAGGGAACACATAGTCTTTTCCCAAATCTGACAATTCCTTAATAATTAAAATTGATCAACATGGATTTCCTTCTTATGATATCTTCCAATATCTTCTGAATTCCTACATCATCCTTTTGATCATCCTTTATCATTTCCAAAAGAGACGGTTGAGAAATAATTTGTGAAATGATTGATAATGTTCCCTTTTTTATGATTCACATGTCCATCTTTATCAAATCTATGATGATTAGATCATTCTCAATTCTTACCTGTGATAGAATCATTGGGTCTTTTCTACTTAGAGAATCTGTCAACTTGTTCGCTTTCATAGGGTGGTAATTGATTGAGTTGTCGTAGTATTTGATTAACTCAAACTGTCTTCATTGGTGTATGTTTAACTCTCTCTGCGAGAATATATATTTGAGGATTTTTTGGTCCGTATATATTTTACCCTACTCCCCAAAAAGATAATTCCACAAAATTGTTAATGAAAATAACTCCTCATCCAACTCCAGATCAGAAGTTGGATAATTCTTCTCATGAACATTCAATTGCCCTGAAGCATAGGAAATGAAATTGTCATTTTCCATCAACACACTACCCAGTCTCTCCATCGATGCATCATTTAATATGACAAAAATTTCTCCACTTGTGGGTAAATAAAGCATGGCAGTAGTGATAAGAATCCATTATAACTCGTTGAATCTTTCATCACATTCAACACTCCAAGAAAAAATCACTCCCTTCTGAATTACCTTAGTAAGAGGGCTGGACAATCATCGGCAATTTCTCACAAATCATCGAGAATATCTATCTAACAATAAGAAGCTACCGATATTTGTTACCGATGATGGCCTCGACCACCACTCAATTGCAAGTGTTTGGAAGGGATACATAGATATCCCTTTGTTAGTGATGATATAAACCATGAATGATACCTCATTCAACCAGAACCGACACTTTTTGTACATTTCATAGAGCTTCTTCTTTCGCATGGTCTCTATTACAGTTCGTAGATTCTCCTCATTATCCTCATTGGTTTTGAATTATATTAAAATATCATCAATAAAAACTACCAAAAATTTTTCTAGGTAATCCCCAAATACATTATTCATCATGTCTATGAGACTGCTAGAGAATTAGTGAGTCTGAAAGGAATTACTATGAATTCATAGTGTATTTATCTTGTACGAAAAGAGGTATTGGTGATATCTTCCTTTTTCACCATTACTTGATAATATCCCGACTGCAAATCCACTTTATAGAAGTATTGATCCCCACACAACTAATCAAACAAGTCATCAATTCTTTGGAGTGGATACATGTTCATTATTATTATTTTATCAAGCTCATGATAATCAATGAAATTGAACATTGACCCATCCTTCTTCCTAATGAAGAGGCCTGGTGCACTCCATAGTGAAGCACTTGGTCATATAATTCCTTTAACTAAATTCTCCTGTAGTTATTTCATAATCTCTTAAAACTTCACACAATTAATTCTATATGGAGTCTTGGATATTGTCAACTCCCCACGTATAAGATCAATTGAGAATTCTAAATCTTTTCTAGGATGAAGAACATATATTTCCATGGGAAACATTTTAGTGAATTCCCTCAAAATAGGGATGTATTCAAAGATAGTTGCCTCTTTTAACTCAATCATGTGAGCCAGAAACGCATTCTCAAAGGGATGTAATATCCATTCTTGAGATGATGGATCTAAATAATATTCTCCTTCTACATTATACTTTTATAGAACTAGGGGTAAATTATCCACATGGAGTGTGATTTCCCTCTCATGATAATTTATGTTGTCCTTATATAGGGAAATCAAATTCATGCCAATAATTGCATCAAATTACAATAGAGGGAGAATTATGAGGTTCATAAGAAAGTTCAATCCACAAATTATGAAAGGGGATGAGTTATTTCATTGGATACAATGATTTCCCCATTATTCACACTCATCGACGTCTTCACTTACATGATTTGTAGTGGGGGTGGTATTGTTCTACAAAAAATTCAGTACATAAAAGAAGGTGTAGAACCAGAATCCAAAAGTACGGTCACTATTCATGAATTATTAACAAGCATACCTATCACCACATTATTAGTGAGGTTCAATTTGGTAGTAGAGATGGAAAAAGCTTGCCCTTAATGCCTTGTGGGTTGCTGAATGACTCCGAAAACCCTTGGCTTAGGGCACTAATTTTCATGATTCCTTAGTTATTTGTAGCTGAATCAATGAAATTCATAATGATAGTCGATAGGAGTGTTATTATACTCTATAATAGTTGTGGGGTTTTTTCTGACAGTAAATAGCCAGATTCCCTTCACTTCCATACCTAAAGCATTTCATTGTTCCATTTTGGTAATTTCTATGGTGCTTCTCTCTGTACCTTTGGAAAATGGTGTTCTAGATCGTATTAGCACGATTAGATTTATCTATTGGACAACCAAAATTGAATTCCACCTTATGCTTCATATCCCCAAGACACCCCTGAGATTCTTCGATTTCTATTTCAACCTTTAGTGCACATCACACAATTTTCTCATAGCTGTCGAATTCACGGATCACCAGCGCTTTCCGTAGGCTAGGTTTCAGCCCACCAAAGAAGTAGTCAACCATGATTTCGAGGGTAAGGAAAAATTATGAGGAATATCATGTAGAAAATGTGAGGTTTTCCTCATATGATCCGACAAATTCTTTGGGTTTTTTCTTGAGGGAAGGGATGTCTCTTTCCATATTAATCTGTAAGGTGCATGAAAAAAAATTTCCAAAAAAACCTTCAAAAATCCTTCCATACTGATGCCTCGATATCCTCCTCCAGCTTAAATTTTTTATCAATGTCCACTATTTATCAGCTTCACCCTCCATATGATAAACATCCATAAGAACCTTCTCTTGTTCAGAATAATGAATGATGCAGAATATCATTTCAATGGAGTTGATCCATTGTTTGACGATTGAGGTATTAGATGATTCACTAAAAGTAGGAGGCATTTGCCTCATGAAGCTCTCGATAGAAACTTTTTCATTCTTAGGGGGGGATGAACGTTCATGTTGACCCATGTTTCTATTAAAATATTGAGTTAACTAAGAGAGAATCGTGACAACGTTCGTGATTCCCACTCCCATCGGATTGGGCATCTCATTAGCACAATCATAAAATTGATCTTCACATCGCTTTTTAGCCCGAGTCCTCCAATTACCAGTCATTAGATGGGATAAAATTAATATTATGGGTAACACATAAAGGGTAATCTAATGATGAAACTGATTATGTATAAATAATTTTTATTTATTTAACTTATTAATCTATAGGCATCAGATCTACTTTAAAACATATATTCTTAGGTGATTTTTTTTATTTCCATAATAATGGTTCATAACATGCTTGTGTGTTTACCAATGTGTATAGCCTAGGAGTGTCTTAACCCAGAGTGAAGAAAGGCATGTGGTTGTGTACTAGGATACCCCAGTTCTAGCTGAAAACTCTTTGTTGGGGTTTTCACACCTAGGTACATTTGTGCCAGATCCGCCTCCACCTGCTCGTATCCAGACAAGGATTTATTTTCTTGATAAACCACTTAATCAATAGCCACCAAACCGTTGGGATTCATTTGTTATACATAGTCTTGTATCTAGGGCATCACTAGGGATTTCAAATCATAATTCCAAAAAATAACTAAACATATCCTCTGATACCAACTATGACAACCATGTTCATTATTACAAACTAAAACATGATTTATTACATAAAAATCGCTTGTTACAACATAGAAGATCGAGAGGTCTTGTGTCTTTGGGGATTATGATCTATAAAAAATAACTTAAAACATGAAATAAAACATCTATATTGAATGCTTCTATTAAATGACCACTACATTCCCTTGTTATTAGCATTGCATGGGATAACATGAGGAAATGCATAAGAAAAGTGTGATTTATAAAGCCCGTTAAGAGAATAAACATGGAATAAAATGGGGAATACAATACATGTTAGATAATAGGCATATCAATGGAGAATAAGAGAAACATGAACATAAAGGCCGGATAAATCATGTTAATCATAACATGGAAATGTGGAAACAACACTTAACATGGGATTAACATGAGCCTAGGCTCATTGCACATGTAGCATGAGTTAACAATCATTCCTCATGAAGAACAAGTAAAACCATGTTTCACTGGAATTAAAATGATTCAACACCAATTTGAAATGATGTATCATGATACTATACATTACCCAATGCATTGGAGCTCTATCATGTCCAACCCTTTCTTAAACATTTCAGTTCATGCATACGTTTTCCAGATGGATAATATAAAATGTAATCAATCAAAATCATAAGTTATTCCATGATATTGTAATGTGGAATAAACACATTAATGTACCATTAAAAATGTATATTTTCTTAAAGGTGAATACCCTTGATAGAGGAATGGGTATGGTATTCACTACACAATGATCTTAGCGTGGTGCAATTTCGGCCGCATAACGGCATGACCTTAGGATTCATAAAAAAGGTTGATGAAAGATAAATGGGTGTCTCATAATATTTACTTGAAATGGACAAAAAGGGGGTCATATAGATAAATTTCCCAATAATCATAATGAAACATAGATGCATAAGAAAAAATAATTACATGTATATAAAAGAGGAGAGATACATCTCTCACGGAATTTTGGCATTTTAAGGTGTGTACATGAGAGGCATTAATGAAGGGGAAATGGGTCACCAGTCATCCAAATATAAAGAGGGATGTATGGGGGAGGTGAAAAATCATATCCCAACATTTTTAATTGAAAAAAAAAGATCGTAATAACTTAGTTTTGTATACAAAAATTAGAAAGGAAGAAATCCCATACGTTGATGAGTGATCCCCACGGCTTAGGAGAGGCTTGAGGGAGGATTCTTAGGATATTAGGTCACCATAGGAGGATTATAGAGAGAGGATATAAAAGGTTTGACTAACTCTCTCGGTTTTTATATAAGAATAAGTTGGAGCTTGGGTGGGTTTATATAAGGAAGTAGAGGAAAATAATTATTAATTAGGTTTGGGACACTACAAACCATACCATGGTTTTTCCCAATGGTTGCAGCCAAAGGGGAGTGGAAAACAATTTTTTATAATGAAAATGGACAAAATTATTAAAATAATAGTGTTTATTATTTTTATTTGAGTCACACTCCCAAAGAAGACAATTTAAAATGACAAAATGTTTTATAAGCCTAGAAGGATCCACCAAATCATTGTAAAATAAATAAAACAAACCCAAAAAACCATTATAGTAATGGTAAAACATATATTGGACGAACATAATGTTTATAGTATTTTATTACATCACTAATGGTTCATTATGATGTCATAAAACACATTATATATTTAAACAGTATTTAATTTTTTACCAAATATTCGACAGTCTCGGAAAATTATAAAAAACTAACCATTGGATAATTCCAACATCCTGATTCCAAAAGTAATATTCATTTTATCAAAATAATTTTCTAAATATATTAATTTTTATTTTTAAAATAAATACTGAATTTTATCGAATATTCATAGGTTTTGAGAAAAAAATCTTTCAAACCATAATAAAAATTGAAACTGCATTCATAAAATTTTATGATAATTTATTTTTAATAAAAAGTAAAATAATAATAGTAATAATATATTTTTTTAAAATATTTTTCCACTGAAAAATACATTAATTCATCAAAATATATTTCTTAGTTGAATATTAAATAAAAATACTATTTGTTATTTAATAATTATTTACCAAGATACAATAACAAAATGAATGCACATTTTTAATACCAAAATAATGGACATAATAATAGTTCTACAAACCGGTCACATAACCCATTATAAAACCCACATAAGATCAATGGGTAAGGTGTGTGATGGTGAAATACTCTTAGGGTGGCTCCGATAACATCGTTCAGGTGGTAATCTCTATTAACTTCTACTTCTCCCATAGTCTGTTCCACTAAAGCATAATGTGTTCATACTCGTCTTAGACTTGGTCAATAGTAAAGCTCAATGACTCCACCTCCTTTCCGTGCTCCATTAAATGGTCTTCGTATGGAGAAATTTTATGTGATGAGGCCATCCCTTCCTTTGTCTGAGTAAATTTGATTTTTTAAATCCCTATATTTATAGTAATTAGCCGATCACTGTTCAACAACTATATTAACAACGGTCACAATTCTTAATGGTATTTTAGAATCAAAAAGATAAAACCAATGATTTTCATATTTTTTATAACTATAAATAAGAAATTTATTTAGATCAAGAGAAAATGTCATTAATGAATGTTTGGGTCATTAGAATGATATTTAAATAACAATTTGACTTTATTATTATATTGTTTTTTCGATTCAGGTGTAACCAATGTGGTAATAGATTTCTGTTTCAATACCATTTTAGTTGTGATTATTTATTCTATAACATTAATTTACAAAATATTACTACATTTATTTAGTAACAGACATTAATTTTTTTATCCTATAGTTATTACTAAAATATTAATTATTTTTAACATTTTACACTCATCGATATTTTATGTTATTAGAAAAATGAATTAAATAAATTTCAATCTTTTTACACATTTTTGGTCAAAATTCACTTTTCCCTAAATCCTTTATTTCTTAAATGTATTCAAGGATTTATTTTTAATATTATTCTATAATTTTTTCATATATATTTTTATCAATAATACAATTTATAAAAATTGTTTTAAACTAATATAGTTATCTTTTTAGGAATAAGGTAATTGTTTTTTGAATGTGTGAAAATAATATTTTTTATTGATTAAGAAATGAAATAAATTTTATAAAATCCATAAAACTAAATTATTTGATGATTAATTTATAGATTTTTAGGATTATTAACAAAGTTATTTCCTAAATATTATATAAATATATTAATTTTATATAAGTTCTATTAAATTTAAAGTGTATTTTCTTTATTTAATTTTCCATGTTTTATTTTAAAAATATTTATAAAATAAGACAATATTATTTTATGTATATTATTATAATATATTATATTTATTTTTTATTTATCATTATAAATATGGGTTGTTTAAAAAAATTATATTAAATGGGGGTTTTACAGTTATTTCTTTTTAAATTTTAATGAATAACATTTACTTTCATTTTGTAATTATATAATACGAATGATTTATTATATTATGTAACATATATTGATGGATAATGATTATGGGATGGGTGGAACTAGATTTGTACAAACCAATAAAGAATTTTGTAATATGGATATCTTATTATATTGTAAGGCCTATATTTATAATGAACTTTTTTAGTGATTGACATTTTCCACTATCATATTCTTGGCATTTAACAACCACTAAGGACAATATGGAATTTCAAGAAAACAAAATCCACCATGATAGCCAATGAAATGATCCTTGACTAATTGAATGATTATCTATGGCTTTTTATACCACATACATATGTCTTCATCTAATGTTATTCTATTATTTATCATGTTCTTTTATTCATATGACATTATTACCATATCAAATTATAGTCTCTCTGACATGATTAAATATTATAATATATGATATAAAATGTATGTATTTTCAAACACTACGATAATATTCAATTACTGATATTCTCATTTTATGTTAATGTGATCACTGATATATATCTTATTTTTCCTTACTATGAATATGAACTAATGCATACATATTTTCATTTCCCCATGTCATGATGAATGGTTTGAAAAAGGTTATGGCTATGAGTTGTTTTATGTATTATAATCCTTCTAGATGGATCTAATGATAATTCTTGAAATAAAATAATTGTGTATCTTGATTCTAAATTCACTAAAAAATTGAATTCCTTGAGGGTTTATATGTTAAATATATATAATATTCATCTAATGTGATGTAATATATTTTTAGAATAATATTGGGCTGTGATATATTTTATCATAGGTAGTTAAGGATATTCATTTGTGATAGGATTAAATTTCAATAATGAAAAAATAGTGGTTACATATAGGAATAAATAGAAAACCTAATGTTTTTTTATAGAAGTGATAATGTGGTTTTCAATGGAATATATAACAATATCGATAGTATATGATATTTCATTTTTTGAATATCTTAATATTTTGTTAATAATCTTATAATGTGTAAGTGAAGTACATGTCAACTATAATTATTGTTCTTGGTGATTTTCCCCAAAATTCATAACTTCTTTGACACTCATAGAGAATTGTTTTTGTTAAGTAACATTTTTAATAAACCATTTTAAAGGATTTGAATTGTCATGGACATGAATAACCTTGGTTAAACATATGGTATCATATATTGAAATGTATGTGTCTTTGATCAGGCTTACATGTATGATCTTTCATTATTTCAAACTAAGATTATTGGTGATCACAATATGTTTTCGGTTTTGGAATGTTTATACATTTTAGATAAATCAAGTTAATGTTGAATTTCATGGATAATTGAATGTTTGTCCTAATAATATACAACTTCATGTGATATTAATAACGAAAACCCTCGTAATATTTCATAATTATTGATCTCATTATGTGATAAAAAAATATCATCATTGGCGATTTTCATATCTCATAATAAGAGAAGAATGAAATTTAATTAAGAAAATGTATGGAAAAAGAATAGTATTCCTAGATGTCTTATATGTTTGAATAATCACTAAGAGAAGTGTATCCTAGGAATTAGATGATTTTTTATGTTGAAAATAATGGAATAAAATAAGAAATTACATGTGAAAAATGTTGTCTTCATTGGAGGGATGTCAAATACATTATTATGTTCCATTTATAGTTAAATACATTATATGATTGATTAGGGGAATTATTTGAAACAATACGCTAATCCAGGTGTTCAATCCAACGAAAAATATGGTCCATTACTATTGAAACTGTTAAGGTGAATGTATTAAATTTTTAACGTATTTTTATTTAATAATTATTTCATAAAAATAATATTTCCATTATATCATGGATATAACAATCATGATCGATATATATTATTCAAAAGTATTTTTCATTATAATATTTGAAAACATATGTTCAATTAGGATGGTAATATTTAAAACATATTCATAGTTAATGTGACATTTGTTGTTTGAAAACACGTGATGTAGGGAATAATAAAAAATAATATTTGTCGAATGTTTATATAAAATGTATATTTAGAAAACATAGTTTTTTTTATTGATGATTTAGAAGGGTTATTTTTTTCTTATATTTTTTATTTATGAAATATATTCAATAGTATATAATTTTGTTTAAAGATTACCAATTGGGTTATTGTTTGGGTTAATATATATTTTCATTTACGTTTTCTTGAGATTCATGTTATTAATATATTTTTAAAGAATATTTGATAAATAAATCCACATATTTGGTATATGAAATTAAGAGAAGAAATATGCTTTTGGTGGTAAATGTTAATATTGATCATCAAACCAAATTTTTTATAAAAACATTTACATTTTTAGGGATTTAAATTTTTTCAATTTAATTTTTGAGGATTGATTTGTGTAATAATTAATGGGAGGTAATATAGTGAACTCTGAATGTATATTTTTGGTCATATAGATTCATGTATTATATTTATCCATATTGGATTACTTGTGCTCAGCATTTTCATATTATTAAATACATACCTTTATAAGTGATAAATTTCCAATAATTTATGAATTTTATGATCCAAAAATTTTTAATTTTCATTTTCATGTACTATAGACTCTTATCTAATATACATATCATTTATTAAGCTATAAAGTGTAAATTCATAAATTTAATACAAAACAATGTAGTTATACTGATGAATGGATATAAATAAGGGGTTTTTATAATATTAATTGTCGCCACCATGTACTCTATGACATTATGTTAGTCCATGGATGAATGTTCAATACTCGATGTAAATAATTTTAATTACCAATAATGTTCTTCATATCCATGAAAATTATTACCTATTATTTAAGGTAGCATTTATGTTTCCCATTACACCTTTTCATTAAATGTTTTATTATCCCTCTTATTGATGTGATTTATAAAAAATGTAATTTTCAAAGATTAAACCATTACTAATCTAGTAATTTTATGAGTTAAAAATTTCATATACGGGGGTTGAATTATCTACCATGAAATTTTAGTTCAAAAAAATAATAATAAGCATCATTGCCTTCTTAACACATAGTAGTGATCTTTACGTGAATTGAGATATGTTGTGACAATATTATTATTTAAATGTTTCCATTTTTCAAAATCTATTAATTTGGTGTGTCTGAATATTTGTAACTAAATTATTAAATACTTTATTAAAGATAAAATTGAATAAATTTTATTAATTTATTCTTAATAAATAAGTGAAACAAGTATTTTAGTCATTTTATACATAAAAAATTATTAATTCCTAAAAAATAATAATTATTCACCTTGGTGATTAGAAATTATATTAAATTTTTGAAAAATTTTGTTTATTAAATTAAAATAATTTTTAATAAAAAAATTATCATTTGGAAAAAATTATGTTTTAATGACATGATTTATTTTTTAGTGAATAGTGAAAAAGTATTCTTTTTTCAAATATTCTCATTTATTATCATTGAAATTGAATAAATAGATGACCAAATTTTTTAGATTCATTATTATAGTTGCATATGATTAATTATATTTATATTAATCTAATTAATTCCAAATAAATCATCAAAATATTTGAATTAAATAAAAGGTAATATTTTTGGTTAAAAACAAAATTTTCATAAAAATAACTTTTTTTGAGTTTCATGAATTTGATTATAAAATATTTTTGTATCTTAGAGAAATTTAATACTGAAAAATTGATAACATAATATATATTTTTATTTTGAAATTATTAAAATATTTTCATTTTATTTTTCATCATTATAAATTGTAACTATGAAAAATATTTGGGTCCTTAAATTAAGGGAAATGGTTAAAAAAGGGTTATAATGATTTTTTTTTTCAAAATAATCCTAACACATGAAATAATTTAATTTTAAGACATCAATTTTTCCATTCCATATAAAATTCCAATATATTTAATTTTCGTTCGAATGGTCATTGATAATGACATTTTAATTATTATAATTATTGAAAATTCCCAAATATCACGCCTTTGATTTTAACATATTTTACTAGAGCTCATAGATATTAGAATATTTAATAAATGAGTATGTAAAATTATTTTTAATATTATAATTTTATTTTTTTTGTTGGAAACATATTTTTAAATTTTTACTATGTTATTATACCATTAAATGGTTTCTATACACTGATATGTTTATTGAGCCTTATAAATATCAATATAAATGATATAACAATAATAGAAAGTATTATTTAATGGATGAATTATTAGGTAACATGGATTTTATATTAAAATATAATGTTTTATTTTTGGTTAAAAACATTATTTTATAATTCCTTTTTCTTATTAATTTCATTTATTGAAAATTATGTAAATATAGTTAAAAATTAAATTAAGGATACATTATAAAATATAATAATTTTAAAAATTACTAAATAATAATAAAAGTATTATTAGTTATGAATTAGGATGATAAATGCTCTGAAATTTTGTATACCTTATAATTATGATTCAAATTTTAAATTATAAATAAAATTATAACCATTTCTGATTAATAGTATTGTTACATCAGTTTTAAGATATAATTGGGTTTTCAATGATTAAACAAAGAGAAAAGTATAATGTGTCTGATTAAATTTTTTTCAAATATAATTATATGCATATATATGTAACCAAATATATCATATGATATAATATATTTCTATCTAATGTAATTTGTAATTAATATAAAATTATTGTATTATAATATTGTAAGAAATTCCAATTGTGTTCTCTTCTGCACTTATTAAAGGAAACCCCTCCTTTTAAGAATTTAGACGAATTTGAGAGATATATCATGATAAAAACAGGACCACTAATCATGTATAACTTTTTAGTCATGATTTACATGTTCATTTATACATAAAAAATAATTACAATTGTCCTTAAAAAGGGATGTAACCGAGGCTTACCAAATAAGAGGAAGTCATCCTAACTGATCTATTCAAATTTTCTTATTCATATACCAAATACAATAATTTGGAATCCATATACAAATAACAATTTATGTATCATAAATTTACATGGATTTTATTATGAATATTAAACAACAATTATTATCAATCATATCCACTAAATGGGATATGAATGTACTACTTGTGCGTACAGGTGGACTATTGCCTACACATAGTAAAATAATTAATTTTCCAACTCTATCATGAATTACTATTATTGTTGATTAATTTTATTATTATATATAATAATTATGAAATAATTATGGTTATTAATAATAATATCATAAATATAATTTACCTTCCAATCCTTGGAGGACTATACAGTCTATCATGGTAAAGTGTTGACAACCACCTCCACGAAGAGAAGGGGTTCATTTTTCATTTACAATTAACATGGATGGTAATAATTAAAGAATTAATTCATATTATTTAAATATAGATATAATTATATTATATAATGATAATATAATATTTATTAACAATTCCATCTATTCATTAGAACACAAAATCAACATTCAAGTGTATATATGGTCAACCATCTCCCTAAATATAGTCAATAATTTATTTTTATAAATTATTGCGAAATATATAAATCTAAATATAATTAATATATATTTTATTTAACCCATGTTAAAAAATTATCATTATGACATTATTATAAATTATTAAATATCGAAAATTATGAACAAAAAATATCAGGAAAATAGAAATAATTTACTTTAATAAATGATAATTTTAATAGGGAATTGTTAATAAATATGTAATTAAACGTTATAAATGTCTAATATATGATATTATTAATAATTATAATATAATGTTATAGTTTTATGAAAAATTTTAATTTAATATATATGATGTTATATAATATCCAAAACATCAGATCAGAGAACAAGGATTCTCATGTAAAATTTTATTCTTTGAGGCATTTGTTCTATTATGGACCATTGAATTTTTAAGAGGCATATATGAAACCAAATTTACATTCCATATAATTATTATCCTTAATATATATATATTTGTTATTTCACTTAATTTTATTCATTCTATGGTCTTTGGATTCATTGTCTTCTCTAATTGTATGGATTTATGTTTTAAAAACATCATAATTGGGCTTTATTTTCTCAGATTTTTCATTGATGAAATTATATGATCCTTATAAAAAAACTAGTAATTTTTCTTATCATAATCATATTAATTTACATTTTACTTTTTAATACCATATACAACTCTTTGACACTGTAAATTACTCTAGAAATGTTTTTATGAAAAGCTAATATAATTAATCCACCTTTAGTCAAAAAAATTATTCCTTCCATTTATAGGGTTTCTAATATTTCTTCAAGAATGTTTTTAATATTCATATATGATAATTTATATATATTTTTATAACTGATTATATCATTGGATTTTTTTTAAAAAATTCTTCTTTCTATTTTATAAAAAAATGATATTATTGTTTAAGGTGTGAAAAAATTTTTTTTTTAACCATTACTATATGAAGATATTTTTCCTTCTTCTTGAATGATCCATATTTTAAATATCCCATTACATGTTTCAATGGTACTTTTAAATGAATTTTTTTCCATGTTAATTTAAAAATATATTGATTTTATTATATTATCAAAAAAATGTGATTGATATTTTCCACAAAAAAATATTCCTAATAATTTTTATAGGTTTTTTTATATTATAATCACATTACTTATTATTAGTTATACCCATAATTATTCATATTATTGATGGTTTACAAATACGAAGAAGGTATTTTTTGAAATCCATTAATTTTTAGCGGTCATGTTATGATTAAAGGATGAAATAGTTATAAATTCAATTTCATTTGCAAGATTTTATTTTATTAATTGTTAAAGAAATAATGTCAAATATATTAATTTATTATATTTATGTTATAATATAAAGTTCTATTATACAAACCAATAATTAATATTGTAAATATCTATATCTCATTAGATACTTTTAAATGTAATGGGAGGGAACCGAGTTTAATAAGTGAAACTATACAAATGGATTAACCATGTAGTGGTCCTTGAAATTGGGTATGGAAAAATGGAGTGGGATCCCAATGCACTATTATTGTTTTTTATGTGATTCTTGACTACAAAAATGGTTTTTTATGACTTTTTATTCAAGAAACTCATGTCTTATGAAAATTTTATTCTCTAATGCCTAATGTATGATGAATCATTTATGATTCATACCTAAAAATATAACTAGATCTTTGAAATTATTTTTTATTATAATCTATGATATTTTTGGGTATGGATTTTCATGAATTTAGCCCATGTTTACATTCACATATACACATGTTGTGTTTAAGTGATCCTTGATCTCTCCCTTTCATTCCATTTCTGATTCCATGAGTTCCCCCTTTCTTATGATTCTATTCCATAGATAATTATGAATGTAGGATATTAATTTTAAGAGTAATGTATAAGAATATATCTGGTGAATATAATGAATAACTTTCATGAAATAAAAATATTGGAAATTTAGTTTCTAGAGACACTAAAAATTTACGATCCTTGAGACTGTATTGCTAAAATATATTTAATATCTATAATTTAATATATAATATATTTTTTGGGAGGTATGTGAAACTATAATAAAAATATTTAAACTATTGGTGTTCTACTAAATAATTCCATTAATAATATTTATTAGACAAGGTTTTCAACATTATGGTAGAGACTGCATACCAAATTAAAATAAATCATAGCTAAATAAAAAGGTTAGGTATTCCAAATCACCTAGAAATATTTAACAACTTCTAATTTATCTCATGTAATGATACTTTTTCAAGGACCATAAATATCCCTTTATTCGCGGTAGTCACTCCCATAAGTAATATAACTCCTAAATCATGCAATAAACACAATAAAATTATTAAATCAGATATTATTAATCAGAAATAATTAATTTTAACTAATCAACATTTTAATTAGTTCAACTCATCAATGTATTCCACTAGAAAAATGTTCCAATCATAGGCTCACTACAAACCTATGATGCTAATATGGATAATATTCCTTAATAATGAACCATATTTAAAAAATATTTCAATTATTTTAACGATTGTCCAAAAATAAATGCTCAGTGTGGGCGTCCTCAGATTAAATAATTATTGGAGATTGAGTAAATTCATTAGGGATCATCATATAACACAACTACATAATTGTTTTGAAAGATTAGAGGACTTCATTATTCTACAATTTAAACGGTGAAAGATAAAAAATTCAAACAATGCCACAATAGTGAAAATAATAAGGAATGTGCAGTGGGAGGAGGTAGGGGAACCATTGTAATGAATGAAAATAGAAAACTAATATTAAATACTCCCCTAAATAATGTACCATGATGTAGAGGGTTAGGGACCCCAAGGACCATGCTTGAGGAGTAGGAGAAGAAATGGTGGACACACCCCTTAAATAATAAATGGGGTAAAAATATAATATAATAAACTTTAATAGAAATATTATATTTGCAAAACATTTTTCCAATATATGATCCAATTGTGATGAATGAACATCCACAGGCCCATCACCTAAAATGGTTTGGTCACAAAAAAAAAATCCTTGAGTTAACCATGTGAGTTGGTCTGAAAATACTATTCATTTGTTACAGCATTTCATTTACATCCTGATATGTTTTTGACATAATTCGGTCCTAACTGGGGGAATTATATACTCTATTAAAAATAAATATAAAAATACTTTAGGAAAAATGAGTCGCACAATTGTTCCTAAAAAAAATTCCCAAAAACCATGGTACATATGAGAAAAATCATCCAAAGTTCATAAAATTTCATATGTCTGTAAAGGCCCACGATGGCACCCAAGACACATTCGGATCGCCAATAATTGTATAAAAAATTATCTTTATAATTTTCCAACATCTATAATTATTTCCCTAATTTTGATTTATAAATTTTTCAATCGAGTAATTTTGAATATCAGAATTATTCTAGATTTTTCATCACTAACATACATTGGATCTTACAATATCCCAAACATAACTCATATCATCAAATAAGAATCCTCATCTGTACTATATCCATATCAATTGACATATCTTATTCATCCATTCAATAAAGTATCTCATTTACATCTCAAAACTCCAAATTTACATATAAATATAAACATCAAAATTAGGACACTTAAGCTACCAAACATGAAAGAAACTATTATAGCCATTTCTCCTTAAATACATGATGAAACTATATAACAATATTCTTTGAAATTGTGGTACTAAATTTTCATCATACTCATTATCTATTTTATGGTTCACTATAATAATATATTTAACCCACATTGGAAACTCTAATTCGAAGCTCCCTCAGCAACTAGAATTTCCTATTAGAACCTAAACATGTGTTTTTTCGATGCAGCCAATATGGTTCCCACAAAATAAAAAATAAATATGAAAAAACTAACTATTTAATTATGGATACAATATTTATTATCAAATATCCAGAGATGAATGAGCACCCTTTTTTAATAATTACACAAGGGCATCAACTTTTCCTCTATAAGAAATTTACCAACCTAGAAAACATATATCTATTCTTAAACTGCATATTTGATCTTGTTTACAACTCCCCATATTCAAACTCATTGAAATCACCCATAAACCTCCCCTTGTGGTCTCTTAATAATAATAATAATCTACAATTTTTTATATGTTACACAACTAACTAATCATGATTTCATTATACCCAAAAACATCATGTGATCATCAATGCATGGTCCTTGAATATATTAAATGAATATTGATGAAACTAAAACGTATATCCATTCATGTGTAGTTTTACTATTGTTATATACCTTTAGAAATGATGCAACACTAACGCAACCATGGATATATCATCATCACCTGTCTTGATCCCAATATATCTGCATCGGTTTAACCATGCACTATATCCAAATTAATACATATAGTTATCCATGGAATCCAAATTTATTGATATCCATTAACATTTTGGAATCCAAATATCTAAATTTTATTCCAATAACTATTACCAAATATCTATAAACTAACTATCTTATGTGTCATTCTCCCACAACATTGGTCAAAAATCCCACCATTCAAAATTCTTGATACCTCTTCTCACGTGTAACCAGAGTATGTTCACATAAAAAAAAGTTTTTATCCTTTCAAGTTCTCCACATCATGTCCATTAGAACAACTAACCAGTAAAATATCCTGTATCAATATTTCCCTTTACACTATATAAATCATAATTTAACCAAGAACTTTAGGGGACATTCTTTATTATTTCAAAAACTCAAGAAACCATGCATACCATATTTCATCAAGATCATCATACCTCATACCTAACATGGTGATTCAACATTTTATATTTTGATATGGACAAAACTTACCGACACCATATGCGAGGATCTGATCGAAGCCCATGGGTCACTTACTACTGGAGCGAGAACCTACAAAACTCATCTCATGACTACATGGGATTCTGAAAATAGATACTGATAATATATTATCTATAAAATGAAAACAAATAAAAACAAAATCACATATTCTATTCAAATGATTTTTCTCTAATCCAAGAGAATCTACTCATTCTATCTTTACATAGTAAAACACAACCATGTAAAAGGGTAATTAACAATATTATGCATACCATTTAATAGAAGACACACCGTCACTCAAATTTTATTTCTCATCATTAATAAAAAATTCAAATTCCTACTTCATATAATTAATATCACCCCCATGCATTGATCTATTATCCAAAATCACTGACCCTTGCCTTCCATCAATTTGATATTGATATTACATGGGTTTACCCATCTCAAGGGGTTCCCTTGAACAAAACAAAAACTGACTCACAATACATTGAATCATAAAACAAGACCTCTGGGTTCTCATACCATTCCCATAAATCATCTCTCACTAGGGTAACACATGGATATTATCTCATATTAAAATTTATATTTTTATAACCTCTCATGTGCCAGACAATCATCCCACAGTTGTATCAATTTTTATAGATCATCCCCAAGTGTGAATACCCCTAGATACTATGTCATGTGATTCATGTAAATTCAATTATATATATTAGTGTTTGTTTATTGACCATATTCATTGTTTTCATATTACTGACTCACTTTTTCAAATTACCATTTTAGAAATTATAAGGAAAAACCATATATGTTCTTAAAAAATTTTATAATCTATCCTATATGGCCTATAGTGGTGTACCATGTCCCAAATAAATGGACAAGATCAACTAAGTCATTTCCAAATACCATACTAGCTTATGACCCAAATTTTCAAGCATTATAACATAGTCGACTCAAATGTGAATACCCCCATCATATAATTATAGAGTAAAACTACATATGATCAATTTTTTAAAATTTATGTATATATTCCTTGATCATTAGTTATAAAACATACATTTATAGTATTATATCATTAACATCAAATATTACTGATATGATGCCTTAAACTATTCTATCTGTAGAGGCCAAGAACAAAATATATCACTAATATTATTAAAAATTTCCCATTATTTGAATATAAATAACTCATAAATAGTACATATCATAAATCACATGTAACATCATCAGTGAAAATAAAGATAACCAAAAGAACATGAACCAAAAATATAATCCATATACCTAATGCGACCTAAATTTTTTCTGTGAATTGTGTTCATGATAAGAAAATCATGGTTCCATCATAATATCCATACCATTATGATATATCAAGTAAACCTACAACAAAAATTATAAGAAAAGGAAAAAACAACTCTATTGTCACTATATAACATCATTCCTTAGAGGATTCATTACTTTTCCCCAGACCAATTCACCACATGACTTTAGGTGCACCTCCCCATAATATAAAAGATTAAAACTAATAGTTGTGGCCTAAGGAGGTATAATGAATTGGTCCTACTAATAAATCATAGTAAACATTCTCAAATAAAAAAAATAATGTAATTGAAACAAATAAAATAAAATATCATGAAAAAAATATAAATAAAGATAATGATATAATAATTCATCACATGCGCAAAAAAAATTCCATACAACAACTAACATTCCACTTGGTGTGCTGCATCTACATAACAACATTGAAAAAGTTTAATATAAAGGATCCATGAATGTATTGACACTCTCCTCATTCTAAAATCCAAAAACATCCCCATGATCCTAAATGACCTTTTATTCATTATCCTCATCCCAAAACTACGACTGTAATAACCATATGACTGATTTTTGGATACCCTTGTATAATTGTAGCCCAAGAAAAATGTGATTTCAAGAATCATAATAGAACCACAAATAAATTCATGTACTAACTGAATATGCAATGATATGTGTGTTGTACAAGCTCAAAATGAATAAATAAAAGGATACACAATATTTTATGTATACAAAAAATTATTTCTCCAGCTCAGTAACAATTTTCTTATTTGAATGTCATGTGGACTCTTTCTACCCTATACCACTAATTTAATAATTTAAATCTTTATTAAAATGACTTCAATCAACCATAAAAACATCATCTATATTCAAGGTATCTTTTATAACCCCACAAACTCATGCCAAAAAATCAAATATTTGATATTGGTGAATCCTAATAATTCATAATACCAAAAATCAACATCGAATAACACATCATGAATACATAAATAGCCATAACTTATTTGTATCTAGAATCATCCCAATCTAGATATATAAATAATACATTAAGGAAGATTCATATAATCAATGAAATTATTTGAATAAAATTATCATCCAATGTCACCATCCCCAATGGATAAGTGTTTGGAATCCATTGTATCCTAATAAATATCATGTAATTTCTATATTCATGGAAATCCTAACCTAGGGATGGAATATGAATCTAGTAATCATATTCATAATGAGAATAATATAACACTCTAATCATATACGGATGGATCCTACATTGTCTAATCATTCCATTGACATGTCGTTATAGTGGGACACATAATATACCCGAGGTTAAACCATGAAATCCCATTGATTCGTCAATTGGATAAGTAGTATGATCATAGGACACACAAAATGCATACATTGTGACATAATCATGAAATATTATCATATAAGTACAAAATAAGGACTCACGACAGATCATAGAAAACCCCTTTTGTGAATTCACAAAACCATATCATAATGTTAGACACATAATCCAACTCAATGGAAGGATGCTTATGTATCAATTGATTCATCCAAAATAATACATGATATATATATATATATATAACATTTAGGGGCTCTACTAACTCTTAAAAAATGCTCATCCTCACATCCCATTTAGGATTATATTTTTTTATGGTTCAACGGTGTTACTCTCTACTACCTCTACCAAAACCATACTCACGCTCTTAATGTTGGTCATCCACAATGGTTACCAAGTGGGTCTCATAGCTTCCCAACCTAGGTGGAAAACCGTTACATGGGACCTAATTTTTTATGTACCTCTCTTGAAAGCACCCTAAATTAATATTATGTCACATCCAATTACATCATCAGTACGGTATCATGGATATTCCATATAAATGGAGTGTAACCATATTATAAATAATCATGTGATAAGATATGTCAGATATATTATCATTAGGTAAAATTAATTAGGATTACATACCTACCAGTCATCCGTATCCTATAGTAAATCAACCATGGATAATAACTTCTTACATGAAGGCATCAACCTTCACCGACCATGGTTTCCAAGAAACATCGATAGACATCATGGCCTTGGAACATTTTGTATTACACCCAAGAATTCCTTTTAAAAAATAATGAAATTTATTAAAAAATTTCATTATCATTCGTTGAGGGGAGAAATAAAAAATGTTATATAAAACATGAAAATATAAAATTAAATGCATCCAATACAACATAACATTATTCAAGGCAATTGAATATATGAAAAGGTTCTGGTTATCTACTAGGGCCCATCGTGGTCCTTCCACACCAGATTCAAGATTTCAACACCACTCAATATCCTAACTCAATCCATGAATAAAAAATAGTAATTATATAATATATAATCCCAAAAAATCAGGATTGGGGTCATTTGAAGAACATTGACAACATCATTACATTTCAGTGAATCCAAATCCATCCAGTAGGAGAATTCCCATAAAAGACACTCGGTATAATTTTGGGGAAAATGTTGAATATATAGAATAAAAAACGTGAATATTATAATCATATTTTATATAAAAAAAATTTATAATTATAACATTAATAAAAAATAAATTATGATAATAAAAACATAAAATTGGATATCCCCAATCGATGAAAGATGATATCAGAACTACATTTAAATTTTTTCACAGTTTTATATTAAATTCATCAATAATTTATAAAACAAAAAATCCCCATATTATAAGAAAATAATATATTTAGAGTATTAGATGGAATGATGGGAAGTCAAATATTCATATTCCATTGAAAACTCACAAGAACATCAACTTATAAAGGGTGATCTATGGGATGGTGTGGGTGAGACCCCACATGTCTGCGGATAAAGATAAGAAATTTAATTCCTCAGTTTAAATAATGAACCATTGAAAATTTGAAATCCAATATTTAATTTGGTAAATGTTCTTCTGAACCCTATTCTAGTCATGCAGATTGAACAAAAATGAATTCCATTAGAACCCATGGTTTGGTTGCATGGATTACCAATCCTTGCACTAACTATGTGGGTTTCTATACAACCCAATATAACTCTTGAATGGTTTCCTTTACTAATTTTCATTGTTTTTACATATACATGATTATACCTTAAATGAAACCACATAATATAAGAAAAAAAAATCAAAAAACACTATAGTGTTAAATGTTTTTTTCATCAACAATTAACACTAATTCCTGATCTAATAGAAAACTATAAAAAACCAAAGAACAAAGTATAAATCTCCAAATATAATATTTAGGACCCAAGACACATTATTATACACATTCTATGTCTAAAAACATTATTTTAAAATTTTATAACAATAGTGATTTCATATAATGTCTAGTTTAAAATATTACTAATCCACTAATATAAAATTTCAAATTTAGTTTTTTATATGTACAGACATAGGATTTTATAGATAATATGTTGACCATATATTGGATATAAATTACATCATCTTCTAAAATAAATCCATATTTTTAAAAAAATTATATGATTTTCTCAAAGTTTAGTGGATTCTTTATAGGAGTTATTTCGAAAAAGGTATTTAACTATAATCCATTGTAGATATTTTTTTTATTTTGAAATTCATTTTGTTATAATAACTCTTTTTCAAGATTAATATGGACATAGTTTTTATTATGTGTATTTGAAATTTGTATAATTCTTTATTTCCATTATATTATTACATTATTATAAAATAAAGGTAAATATTAGAAAATTAAATTTCCAATGAATTATTATTCTTTAAAATGTTTTTTAGAATAATAATGTAATATTAATTCTAAAATCCATTGAATGGGTATATTTGGATATGAAATTTAAATGATATATCCTTCGATCCATAATGGAATGTATTAATACAAACATTCCAATGATATTATTAAAATTACATGACTGGTTTCTATGTTATATTAGAAGATTAATAATGTATATTATACTATGAATTTTAAAAGACTACCTATTTAATGATCATTATATCATAATAAATATTATGACATGTTATTTTTATGAATATATATATTTTCTAAAATGTGTATATACTCAATTATAATTTTGAATCACCACCTCCTCCAATATATCTGTATCCCATGGAATATAAATTCATCCAACAGATATTTCATTAATTGATCTATAATTTTAATACCCCTACTAACCCTCAATCCAAATTTTTCTTTAATAATTTTATAATAGTACATCATTTAATCCTCATGGGGAATAAAAGAAAATGATTTATGAAAATATAAGATATATTGAAAAATTTGTTATATTTTTAATCAAAATATTTCTATTCTTATGGTTATGTTAAAGAATGAAAATTTGAAATAATATCTCAAGGTCATTAGGATTTATGTATCATTAAAATGATGGAGATTATAAAATTTTCCTCATATTTTAGCTTTCCAAATATGATGATAGAATGTTTTGTTTGTTTTTACAATATTTATATGATTTTAAATGAAATTTTTAATAAATTTCACATAATAGAACATATGTATTTTTATCAGATATTAAAGAATTATATACAAATCGATTTTTTTTTGATTTATTATACTATTGTAAATTGTATTAATACTAACCATGTAATAATATGATAAATTCTATATATGGTAGTGATTAATGTTTTATGATTAATGTTTTAAGAATTTTTATTTGTGTTTGTCAATTTAGTGGGAAATTTCAATTGTCAATTAATTGAAAATTTTATGAGATAACTAATACTTAAAAAATCTAATATAAAATAAAAAACCGGAGTAAATGATATCAGTATTTTATAAAAAAAAGAACTATATGGCTCAAACATATATTAAATAATCATGAACAGGTAGACCAATGAATTTTTCTGTAATGAATAACTTATCATTTAAATCTCTTCATTTGGATTTAAAATGAAACATTGATATAAAAATATATGAAATTTGGAAATATAATAAATATTAAATATAATAATTGATATTATAATATATGATAAGTATTTTCCCTATGATCATTTGATTTTATTTATATTATTTTTCATAAAATCATAATTATATAAAATAGGATGAAATCCCAAATTAAAATGAAAATTATTCATAAATTTAGGATGGGAAAATATTGGAAAAAAGATGATTTCTATATTAAATCCCTACATAATCAAATTTTTAATTCCATAAGGCATGGTTCATAGCCTAATTTAATAAATAAAAAATAGTTTTAGGTAAAACAAAAGAGGATGACAGAAAAATAAGTTATTCCCTTAACCAAAAAACTAACAGCAAAAGTGATGTGTCAATAGAAGAATAGATTAAAAATCATAATCACAATGAAACATGTCGCCATATTTAACCTAGTCATATTCCTTACTCCTGGAGATAACCATATTATAATTATCTATAGTGTTCATAACCAAAGGTTGGTACCTTGTACTCATGGCAGGATTAAGGTGGGATTCATTATTCCTTGGCATAATTTTCCTTATACCGGTAGTTCAGTTTCACCCATCATCTGACATCTTATCCTTGATGATTTTATCTCTTTAAGAATATTTATCATTCTATGACTTTTCATAATAATTTTTGTCTGAAATATGAACCCATTAATAAATATGTCATGTGGTATTTTCTTCCCCCATTATGGGATAATTATAATATCCATGTATAATATGAGATCTGACCTCAATGGGATTCACATTCATTAATTTAAGGTTGTATTATGAAATTAAGAGGACCCATTTGGTTTCAAATATAGGTTTAAATTTTGTCTTAAGAGGATGAAGACCATCATCTCTTTGTGTTTGAAATCACTCATTGGATATCCTATGCTCATCCTTCTCAAAAGGGGAACTCTATCCCAATAATGCCTCTACGTTGAAGACAATTATCCATTATCAACATCCTCTTTATAGACCATTTTAGTCCCATGGGAATTAGAAAAATTGTAACGAGAAAAAGAATCACATTTTTGTTGAACATAACCAATTTCATTAAATTCAAAGTGATTAGGATTCACATGTTGATCAAGAAAAGGATTTTTTAGTCAGCTTCCCTTTATTCTACTTGTACCAATTTGGACCATCATCGTCAGCACCATGGTTATACTTTTGAAGAATATTATTTTATGTAGTAGAACCACTCCCACTAGAGGAACATGTTTTAGAAATTTTGTACTTCTTATAAGAAGTTATACTATTATTGATATTCTAGAAGATAGAACATAAAGGTGCTATCTTTACAAACTCAAGATGGATATTCATATCTTTGGATGGGAAAGTTAGGAATAAATTTTTACAAAAATAGAATTTAATTCTACCTTAATGTTAACATATAAAAATAATCCAAATCTATCTTCATCTTTGTTCTTGTTATTTTTTATCAGAACTACAAATATTGAATTGAGGTCAAATAAAATCATAGGGTACCAAAAAATCTAGTAAAATCCAAAAAATATATATCGTATATATGAAAATATTTATTTCAATATGTAATGGGATTACACTTGTGATTCAAATCCTATAAACACAGTAGACCTAGTTACAGTAAGATTGAACTATATCCCCATGTTATCATCATTAGCTGGGAACTTGGAAAAATAATGTGGTAGATGTATTTCTGTATAAGAATTCACTTATATATTGATATTCCAATATTCGGGGAATGTTTCTTTGAAAAATCCTTGAGTTTTTAAGGATTTTTATCCAAAATATGCATGACTTAATCAATGATGTAATGGAGATAATGTTTTAGCCTCTAAGACTACATCCTATCTCAACCTCACAAAAGAATTATCTCTTTTTATAATGATCCATATTAAATTTTCTTCATGAATGAATAGAAAATTATACACTTAATATCATTGGGGTTATTATAAATCTATTGTTTCGAACCCACCCATATGGACTACAACCATTAATGGAGAGTTTAATTAGTATCATTTTTCATGATATATGTAACGCCCCAACCCCAGTTACCTAGAGTCGGTGCATTAATACGTAACATTGGCATGATCACAAAAGATCAAGTCTCGGAAGACTGATTAGTTTAGTAGCCTTGGAAACACTCTATACATTCATAAATTTTACGTTACATCATAATGTGAAAAACTAAAATAACATAGTCTCCATATTTCAAACTCATATAACCTTTAGACTATCCCTGCAAGTCAGTCATAAAATATTTCTTCGCCTCCTGGAAAAAATAATACATATAAAGGGGTGAGCTCAGATGCTCAATAAGGATAACAATATAGCGGAAACTTTCATAAATAAAGATAAACACTTACAGAAATGTATAAGTAAAAAAATCCTTTTTAACTTGATCTTGAGAATAATATAGAAAAATTAAAATGAAATAATTCCGTTAGTTATTCACATGGATATTATACTAGTTGAATAATCAAATTCAATATCAATAACCACTTTCATAATGATGGAATGCATAATGGTAGACTATTATAACCACATAGCCAAAGCCTCGTGCCAAGACTACAAATAAGATTTTGTCACGGCCTCGTACCAAGACACTAGTTTGTCTCATGAGACCTACCGATGCATCGAGGAGCTATAGCAGGCTCCACCCGTCACTTATTAATTCCAATGCATTCCTTATATGAAAAGGTTTAAACATATCATAAACCATAACATAATCATATTACATAAAACATTCATAATGGAAATATAAAATTTCCACATTTCAATCACAAGATATCAATACAACATATTGATATATAATAACATTATTAAAAATATTTTCAATACCAAAATTAATGGAAAGTAAAACATGGTATTTATTTTTCATTTAAAAAATGTTATGGCTTTTAGAGGAAGTCGAAAATAAAATAATGGTCATGACGGCGGAGAAGTTGTTGTCGCCACATACGTACGACAAAACATTCTTCTTGTTATTTAGTAAAAATGCTTCCTCTAAAAATATTTCTTTTGAATAAAAGAAAAATTCAAAGGGGATTATACAACATATAAAGGAAAGTTATATATAAAACAAAATATGCCTCAATGAAAGGAGTTTGAGACGAAGTCCTTTACCTCCTGTCCGACTTGACATGAACGTTCTTTAATCCAATGAAAAATAAACTATATTTAATTTCTACTTTCTTACGAACCTTTTTCATGTTCATTATTCTTTTTATATCACTTATTACCCTATTATGAACATTATGTAATTATTTAAGTTAATAACGGTCGTTTTGTCGATCTTTGGTACTTGAGTCAAGAATAAGCTTATTATAATTACAATTTGTTCATGTGGTAAAATATCCATTATATCCAGAATTATATTCATGATGTAGATATCATATATATCATATATATCCATTATATACATGCATTTATAATATTAAATAACATTTAGAGGTAAGAAATGAAATTCACTGTTCATGGAGACGGTTAGCCGTATATACGCATGAACGCTACATTCATTTCTATTTCGTATTTAATGGAATAAAATCGTAATGATATAAAGGTATATTATAATTCCAAAATAATATCATATATAATATCATTTACTCCATCATATATACATCCCACATATGGACTTAACGATTCAAATCACTTTGAGGGGGCGGTAGTCCACACATCAAAAAATGAAATTATCACATTTACCCATAATGGAAATCATAAAGGAATTTCATAAATGGAAAATACAGATTCATAAGGAAAACATTAAAATAATATATAACATATATAAATATAGCGAAATCTTAATGTCTACCCTGAGTGGTGTTACAAGAAGATTGAATAATCATCGTATCATGAGATAGTAATTCGCCACCCATAGAAATAGTATGTTATTTAATAATTAGACGAAGGTGGGTGTAAGTGTAAATAAAATAATTCTCATAAAAACATCCTAATATATTGAAGATACTGGTGTTGTTACAAAATAATGGAATAAATATAATTTAAGGGGATGGAGTAGCAAAATAAAACAAAAGAACATAAGAGAAGACATTACCTTAAAATCGGGTAAGATTTGAGCCAAAGGCTTCCTTTGAAAGACTTCTGCCCAGTGTTAGACTTCTAGGAGTAATAGAGGGAAGTTGAGATAATATTTGGGTAGCGGTTGGACGAGCAAAATGCATTTGAAGGTGTGAATAAGGTGGTAGTGGTGAGGCCTTTTATAAGAAGAGAGGAGGGGCACTCTTGGAAAGTCATGAAATGTTACAATATTATGAAATGCTTTTCGGATATTAAAGGTCCCACAATGATATATTTCGAGGATAAAGTGATAAGAGTTCTAAATCCACCCTTCCAATAGGCTTTAGACATGTTGATGTCTTATATTTTACATTATTTTTTCATTTTATTTAAATCGTTCTTTAATGAGGTAATCGTTGCATCATCATGGTGTCATAAATAAATTTATTTATTTAAGGTATAAAAATTTAAACAAAAATTACCATGATGTAGGAAATCTTTTTAGATTTCTAATTAATATTTATAGTCATAATGTTAACTTATATTACCTAGTGTAATAATTTTTTTAGTAAAACAACACATGTTTGTGACAATTTTATTTTTACTTTAAATAAAAAGATATTAATGTCATTTTCTTACCCAAGTGGCTCCATGGATTCCCCAAGTTGACCCATGGATTTTCATGGACTTCCATGACTCATCCGATAAGCGTAAGACATGTGTAATGGTAATTTAATATTATTATAACATTATATTTACCTTAAATTACACTAATTACCTTTTATCACGATTAATAAAACTTAAAAGTTAATATTTAGCAAAAATTATCTTCATCCCATTGAACTACATTTTACATACTAATGACAGACATGTATTTATTATTTTTGAAATACAATTCACAGAAGTGTTAATGTTTTATTTAAACGAAAAATTTGTTCTTTAACTACCACATAGTGGTTTCACTATTCATCAAAAATTGATGTTTTTCAGAAAAATACCAAAAATTAATCCTAAACAATATTTGATATTCATATTTAAAAAATTATATCTACATTACAAAAATAAAAAATATAAGTTTAATTAATTAATTTAATAATTAATTCCCACTGTCACAACAAATAGCATGTTTTTAAGAAACAATATATATCAAATGATTGACAATTTATATGTCCAATTTCAAAGTGAAATTAATTCTAAAGAAAACCATTAGATAAAATGGTTAAAATATATTCTAAATATACTTTAAAATCACTCAATCATATAAGTTATCACTATAAATTATTTTGATTAAAAAATTTGTTTTTATGTATTTTTCACTATTCATCGAAAATTGGATGTTCTCAGAAAAATACCAAAAATTCAACATAGGCTAATTTTGATATTCCAAATAAAAAAATGAAGTCCATTTTGAAATATAAAATTTATATAATTTCAAAAAGTGGGTATTAATATTCATAACAGCTATTTTGATTTGTCGTGGTGTGATAGAATCTTTAAGTTGTGTGCAATGCATGCTATTGTATTATTGAAATAGAAGCGTACTATGGAAGCTTTGGGTGTTACATTCTACCCTCCATCAATAAATTGCATTATCTCAATTTGAAATTGTTATTCAAAAATAAAAGGATGAAAGCAGAAAATACCTTTGTGGAAAACCCACATCAGAAATAAGGTTAATAAAATTTAGTCTTAATTAGAGGGAAAGGAAAATGAAAAAGGCACCACCATATATTGATCTCAATTAGGAGAACATTGGTGGAAATTATAGACGCATAATTGGAGGAACAATGTAAATATTTTTCGGGAGTGATTCAGGTCATCAATCACAAACAAGTGTAAAATTGAGGCCTCAAAGCCTCAATCTATGGTGATTTAAAATATCATGAGTTCAACAAAACATAAGATATTAGGATTACACATTTTTTTAATATACATTAAATAATTTTTATGAATTAATTTTTTCATAAAATAAGATATATATATATATAT
The DNA here is from genome assembly GCA_963277665.1 of Viscum album. Classification (NCBI taxonomy): domain Eukaryota; kingdom Viridiplantae; phylum Streptophyta; class Magnoliopsida; order Santalales; family Viscaceae; genus Viscum; species Viscum album. The sequence continues at coordinate 216,102,256 of OY728158.1, forward strand.
ATATACTTGACAAATAGAAATTCATCCTTCAACTAATTTATACCACAAACTCATCTTTCTCTCAAAGAGATAATAGAACTAAAAAATAATATATTTATCCTAATCGTATAAGGTTCAAAATATTAACACATACCATGACGAAAAATATTTTTTAATAACCAGGGACTTCCTGTAGGCTAGTGGTGGGTAATAAAGGCCTGTCGCACTATGTTTTTTGGGTTCGATTCCTGCAACTTTGTCCGGCGCGATGGGTTATCCCATGACCTGCAGGTTGTCCTTTTCCTAAAACAAGAGTGTTATAATATTCTAAAAATAATCTTCAGAAATTTTTTAACCTTAAAAACTACTATACAAAGTTAAACATAATCCATTCCAACCATTATAGTTATCCAAAATACCTTTGTTCAGACTTTCTCTAAAAGGTCTCTAAATTCCAAAATCAATTGTAACATCATATTCCCGAAAAAAAGTAATGTTTCTCTTATTGACACTTTCTAAAAATATGATTACCTTCATCATATTAAAAACATAATGAAAAAAAGTACCGCAGTACAATCCTAATATATATCACATTATTCTTATAACAATATTATAGTTCTTGAGTCCAAAAACACAAATAAAATAATTATTCCACTTAAAATTTAGTAACAGCATAAGATTGGCATTGCTCCCTTGGCCTTTTATGAGGTATGTTTCCATGGAGCTTATGGAATTCACTTGCATAATGCCCCATTTCCCTACAATTGTAGCATTCAACATTGATATCCTCTTTCTTTACCTTACAATCATGAGCCTGGTGACTTTTTTCTCCACATTTGTAACAAACTCCCAGTCTTTTTATGCAAGCACCCGGGTGATTCTTCCCATAATTATCGCATAATTGAAAATCTTTCATTCCCTTATTCTCTTTATCTGTCTCTTGTTCTACCATTCTCTTCTTCTCATCCATTACATTATTTTCATAAGACTTAGTGAATATCTTTTCTATCTTGATAGCACACGAGACAATATCATCGTACAATGAGAAGGATTATGATACTAAAGCTCGATGGAGAAATGGTTTTAACCCATCAAATAAATGATAAATCTTACTTCTTGGGTTATATATATAATCTGCATCATACCTCGCTAACCTTGTAATGTTGGCCTCATACTTTGCGACATTCTCATCCTCATTTTGTCTCAGACTCAAAAATTGCCTTTCCATATCTCCTTGATGGTCATAAGGAAAGTATTTTTCTAAGAAAAGCTCTTTGAACTCCCTCCATTCAATATTTGATACTTCATCGTCTTCCTTTGTGTTTTGAATCAATGAACACTATGGATCAGCATCTCTAGTGAGGAGGTAAATTTCCATGAAAACCTTTTCCCTTTCACTACTCCCCAATGCCTAAAATATTTTCTCTAGGGAATGTATCCATTGCTCAGCTACTAATGGATGTGTACTCCCATTGAATGTGGGTGGTTGTTGCCTCCTGAAGCGATCTAACATTGATCCTCCACGTTGAGAATCAGGGTTCTCCATATGAGTAAGGATATTATTCATAACCTGAGTGAGTTGTCGCAGTCTGGTGATAAGTTGATTTGCACCAGCTGTATCACGATCTCCGTTATAATTATCTTGTACAGGAGGGAAATCCCTACATGGAGTGCGTGCATTGATACAGTCTCCATTCCTTCCACTAGGTTCCATTTCTAAACAATGTCATAAACTATATTAGTTTATGAATCAAAATACATAATAACAAACTTGAAAAACACTTAACATAAATTGATCTATTTAATGATATAATTCATAATCATAAAAATGTTTTATTTGAGGATGTATATTCTCATTAACGCTTCATAATGTTTTGTAAAGAAAATGAGAATTATCTTAAGAATATCCCCCAGGAGTGTCGTAACCATGCGTGCAGCAAGGCCCATTGTCGTGCACTAGTTCTCGTTCGAGTCTAGCTCAAAAAAGTGTTTTCAGGTTTTACCCCTATGTACATCTGTTCAAGAGCCACCACTACTTGCTCGTGTCCAGACATGGATGTGGTTCATAGAAAACTCACAAAATCTCTATAATACCAAGATTCTAGGAAGTTATTATACACTAATACTCAAAGTCTATCATAGGGCTATATACTCTAATCAGAGTTTATCTAAATCTATCTTCCAAGGTTAGTAATAAACTGCATATGATACCAACTGTAATACCTCGACCCTAGTTACCCAGAGTCGGTGCATTATTACGTAACATTGGAATGGTCACAAAAGATCAAGTATCAGATGAATGATTAGGTTAGTAGATTTTGAAACACTAGATACATTCATAAATGTTACATTACATCATAAAGTGAAAAACTAAAGTAACATAGTCACCATAGTCCACACTCATATCTTCTCCAGACTATCCCTACAGGTCAGTCATAAATTTTTTCTTTCCATCTTGAAAAAAATATAACATAGAAAGGGGTGAGCTCAGATGCTCAGTAAGGATAACAATATAGCAGAAACATTCATAAATAAACATAAACACTTAAGGCAATGTATACCTAAAATAAAAGCCTTTTAAAGATGACCTTCATCATAAGACGGCTAACGTAAAATGAAAAAATTCCATTTACATACGCACATGGATATTCTACTAGTTGAATAATCACATGCAATATCAATAACCACATTCATAATGATGGAATGCCTAATTATAGACTATCATAACCATGCATCCAAGGCCTCGTGCCAAGAGTACAAATAAGATTTTTTCACGGCCTCATCCCAAGACACTAGTTTGTCTCATGAGGCCTACTGATGCATCGAGGAGCTATTGCGGGCTCCACCGGTCACTTATAATTTCCAATGAATTCCTTATATGAAAATGTTTAAACATATCATAAACCTTAACATAATCATATCACATAAATCATTCATAAAGGAAACGTAAAATTTACACATTTCAATCACAAGATATCAATACAACCAATTGATATAATAAAAACATTATCAAAAACATTTTCAATAAAAAAATAAATGAAAAGTAAAACATGGTATTTATTTTCATTTAAAAAAATTTATGTCTTTTAGAGGAAGCCGAAACTCAAATAATGGTCATGGCGGTGGAGAATTCGTTATCGCCACATACGTAGGACAAAACATTCTTTTTTTCATTTAGTAAAAATTATTAAAATAAAAATATTCCTTTTTAATAAAAGTCAAAGTCAAAGGGGTTTATACACCGTATAAATGAATGTTGTGTATAAAACAAAATATTTCTCAATGAAAAGCGATTGAGACGAAGTCCCTTACCTTGTGTCCGAATAGACTCAATCGTTATTTAATCTCCTGAATAATAAACAATAATTAATTTCTACTTGATTAAGAACCTTTTTCATTTTCATTATTCCTTTTATATCACTTATTACCGTGTCATGAACATTATGTAATTATTTAAGTTAATAATGGTCATCTTGTCGATCTTTGGTACTTGAGTCCAAAATAAACTTCTTATAATTACAAGTTGTTCATGTTGTAAAATATCCATTATATCCAGAATTATATTCATTATTTAGATATTATATATATCATATATATCCAGTATATACAGGAATTTATAATATTAAATAACATTTAGAGTAATAAATGAAATGCACCGTTCATGGAGACGGTAAGTCGTACGTATGCATGAACGCTACATTCATTTCTGTTTCATATTTAATGGAATAAAATCTTAATGATATAAAGGTATATTATAGTTATAGAATAATATCATATATAATATCATTTACTCCATCTTATATACGTCCCACATATGGCATTAACGATTCAAATCACTTTGAGGGGGCGATAGTCCGCACTTCCTAAAATGAAATTATCGCGTTTACCAATAATGGAAATCATAAAGGTATGCCATAAAATAAAAATACAAAACCATAATGAAAACGTAATCATAAAATATATCATATATAAATATAGTGACATCTTAATGCCCACCATGAGAGGTGTTAAAAGAAGATAGAATAATCATCGTTTCCTGAGGTAGTAATTCTCCACCCATAGAAATAGTATGTTCTTTAACCATTAAACGAAGGTGTGTGTAAGTGTAAATCAAATAACTGTCCTAAAAAACTCATAGTATATTTAAGATACTGGTTTTGTTACAAAATAATGGTATAAAAAGAGTTTAATGTGTTTGAGGAGAAAAATAAAACAAAAGTACATAAGAGAATACATTACCTTAAAATCGGGTAACTCATTTTGATTTGAGACAAAGGCTTCCATGGGAAGAATTATTCCCAATGTTAGGCTTCTAGGAGTAATATAGGGATGTTGAGAGAGTATTTGGGCGGAGTTTGGCTGGGCCAAATTTCTTTGATGGTGTGAATAAGGTGGTAGTGGTGGGGGCCTTTTATAAGAGGAGAGGAGGGGCACTCTCGAAAAGTCATGAAAGGATATATTATTATGAACCGTTTTTCGTATTTTAAAGGTCCCACAATGATATATTTAGAGTATAAGGTGATAAGGGTTAGAAATCCACCCATCCAATAGGCTTTAGACAAGTGTATGTCTTAGATTTTACCTTTTCATTTCATTTTATTTAAATCGTTCAATAATGAAGTAATCACTGCATCATCATGGTGTCACAAATAAATAAATTTATTTAATGTATGAAAATTATAATAAAACTACCATGATGTAGGAAATATTTTTATATTACCAATTAATATTTATAGTCGAAATTTTAACTTATATAACCCCATGTAATAATTGTTTTAGTAGAACAACACATGTTTGTGACAATTTGTTTTACTTTAAATAAAAAGTTATTAATGTCATTTTCTTACACATGTGGCTCCATGGGGTCCCCAAGTTTACCCATGGATTGTCTTGGTCTTACATTACTCATCTAGTAATTCTAAGACAAGTGTAAAGGTAATTTCATATTATTATAACATTATATTTATATTAAATTACACTAATTACCTTTAACTGTGATTAAAAAAACATAAAAGTTTCCATTCACCAAAAATTATTTTCATCCAATTGAACCAAATTTTACTTACTAATGAAAACCCTGTATGTTGGATTTTTGAAATTCAATTAACTGAAGTGGTATTGTTTCATTTGAACGAAAAATTATATTTTTAACTACCACTTAGTGGTTTCACTATTCATCAACAATTGAAGTTTTTCAGAAAAATGCCAAAAATCAACCGTAAGCTTTATTTTATTTTCCTTATTAAAAAATGATGTCTATTTTACAAAATTTAAAACATATATGTTGAATTTATTAATTTAATAATTAATTCCCACTGTCACAACAAATAGCGTGTTTTTAAGAACTAATAAATATAAAAAGATTGACAATTGATTATGTCCAATTTCAAATTGAAATTAATTCTAATGACCAACATTGGATAAAACTATTAAAATATATTCTAATTATACTTTAAATCCATTCAATATTATAATTTATCACTATAAATTATTTTGATTAAAAAAGTTGTTTTTAAGTATTTTTCACTATTCATCAAAAATTGAAAGTTTTTAGAAAAATACCAAAAATTCAACACAGGCTAATTTCAATATTCAAAACCCAAAAATTAAGTCCATTTTGAAATATAAAATTTATATAATTTCAAAAAGTTGGTATTACTATTCGTAACGGCAATTTTGAATGGTCGCGGTGTGCTAGAATCTCGAACTTGCATACAATGCATGATATTGCATTATTGAAAGAGAAGCGTACCATGAAAGATTGGGGTGTTAAAATATCAAAACCATATGATGTCTTGACTTATTATTTATTTTATAGCCTCATTATTTTCAATAGTCTGAGATGATGGCTAATGGAATTCGTTGGTGATCTTGTCGAATCCCAGAATGTGAATCAAATCTGTCTGAGAAAATCTAAGGCACTATCTTAAGTGAAGAGAAGCTCCAGAAATAGAACCATATACCTCATTTCCCCCATATGTTACAATTTAATTATTATGTATATGATGGAAATCTAAAATATATTAATATATAGAGGCAATATAGAATAATATCCTTATATATATCCATAAAATTAAATGGAAAATATATGAAAACATTTCAATAAGGTGTGGAATTTATTATTCTAAAGTCCTATTCAGTATAAAATTCATTGTAGCCTATTTCTTATCTATAAAACATAAATGATCAGTGATGGGTAGAAATGAATTTTTAAACATTCAGTAATAAATAATAAAAAATTAAAGGGGTAGATATAGTTCAAATAAATTGGTAGATCATTGATCAATTTATAAATAGGTAAAATATTTGATATAGATAATTAATGATGTATTTGAAAAAAAATGGCAACAAATCCTAGTATAAATTAATTGTTCATAAAATAATATTAATAATAAGTAGAGAGAAAAGATGTATCATAATGTATAATGTTCGATTGAATTAAACACTATTTACTAACAAATATGTCCTTATAAATATATCTTCTTGATAATTATCTTTTGAATGAAATATCATTTCTTATTTATATATAGAAGATAATTCTGGCATTGATAAATTAATTATTTAAGAAGTTTATAATTAATTTTTAATATGAATTATGGATATAAAACATATTCATGAATAACGAAAAAAATTTCCTACAGTAATAAGTATGGTTCATATTACAATAATGGATTTAATATTTTGAATAATACTATTATTTTATATGGGAATGGAAAAAAATATTAAAAAATATAAATAATTAGAAAACATTAAATTCTATATCATCACTAAATATATAAATGAGTCACAAGAATGAAATTATCATAACATTAACATATTCTTGAATAGAATCATGATAGATTAATTGAGATAAGAACCATGAAAATTGGTTTTTGGATAATGCAGAGTTGGGGATGTGTGGTTATTTATATAATATTAGGGAAATGAATATTATAATTTATAGAAATGGTCATATTATGTTTAGGTTCATAAAAAATTTATGTAATAGAAATTCTATTTATTATAGATTATGGTATATGAAAATTAAAATATTATTTTTTGAATTTAACAGGATAACAAGAAAACCCTATATATTGATAGTATTTTATACATTTTATATTTTTTAATGGAATATGTTAGCATTATTTATGTATTACTCAATAGATAAGATAATAAAAATTCATGAATACTAATACCATGAATCTAGCCAATCAAATTAGGGAAAAAATATCCATAATGATTTTTGTGGAATGTATTAAAAACAAATATACAATCTATTTTTATTGATAATAAATGTATAGGACATGAAACAGTAAAATATGATTGACCCAACATTATTTCCCTGACTAAATGGAATAGCTCTATTAAAAACGAACCAAGGGAGTACCTTCAACCACTTCTGGTCCAAAACGTCGCTAACCAGAGAGACCCTCAACAAAGCCACAATACGCACCTCCAAGGACAATATCGAGGCCACAATCACGATCTACGTGGAAAAACACGAAGGATAGGCTGCTTATTCACCCGAAACGGAGCACCGGTTGAAAAAAAACTATTCACCATAGCTAGCTCATGAGGGGCCCACAAAACGATCTCGTAACCCATCGAGTGGATCATACCATGATGATCCCCTCAGAAAAACAAGCAGAATCGACTACTCGTTCGTCCGAAACGGTTACCCGATGAAATAGGTACTAGTCACCGAAGCCAACTCAGGTGGGGCCCACGCCTTGATTCCGAAACTCAATAAAAGGATCGCACCATTGTGATCCTCTTGGAAAATCACACATGATTTACTATTAATCCATCAAAATCTGACTCCTGGTGCGAAAGATGCATTTCTCCGCAAACACCAAATCCTAGCCTTGTGGGGCCCGCACCTTGTTCTCAGTCCCAACAACCGGAAACCATCTCAAAAAGTCCTTCGTACCACTAGGGATTCAACGCCACTGATGGCATGTCATTCGGACGCTCCGGGTAGATGTTACAACTGCCCGAAGTACTGAAATAATTAAATAATATTATTTTCTATGACGTTTCTAACTCTCGTTCCACGATCCCGAACCCTTAAACTCTTGAACCCACACTGGAGGGTTCGCCTCGTCGTCAGGGTGGCGTCGCCGCAAATGACACGCGAATCTGAATCCCAGTTTGCAAGATACGGGGGTTTAAAGACCCTCGTATGGCAAAAGTGGCTAGACCGGCCTTGACCGGCCGCCGTCGCAGGCCCGACCAGGCCGGCGGCCCTCTGCTGCGCGGCGCGCCACACCGTCGTGGTCTGCCGGTGCATCAGTTCGCCGCCGCGCGGGGGGGCCGGCCACCGCGGTCTGCCGGCATCGGCAGACGCCGAGGGCACCCCGGTGGTCCGTTTGGCAATCCGAAAGCACATGTGCGACCCCCCGAGATGAGATCTTCCCAGAAATGATCTCAAAACGATGCAATTCATAGAAAAAATGGTATCGGGGGATTTAAATTCAAACTGCCTACCTTGCGGGCGAAACGCCGAAGCTTCAGGTGAAAATTGACGCCAGCGACGCCGTTAAGCTGGATCTGCTGACGAACAGCGTAGAAAACAGACGATTCTGGCTCGATCTGGTGACGAAACGGAGGAGGAGCGGAGGTGGTTCTCCATGCGCGTGAGGGTGGAGGGAGGTAAGGGATGAGAAATTTCCTTTTTTTAAACAAAAATATCTCCCATCTCTGGCTCCCGACTCGCCTCCACCCCATGCCCGATGTAGACAAATGTAAGGTCACCCCTAGGATAAACGTGTTGTTATGAACACAACGATGGACTTAGATTTGCGATCCGAGACTCCGTTCAGAAGTTATTCGAGCCGACGCCCGTAAACCAACATTTCCACTTATTTACGAAAACGCCCCTGGTGGCGTTTCTCACCGCAGGTTTGCGCCTGCAATGTTTACACCTTGCCAAAGTTCAACGTCAAGTTCCAGACGTAAGCGTGCCCTTATATTCCCGCTATGAGATACCATTTAGGAGATATCACACCCCCCTCATGTTCATAGTATAAAAATACTTAATATTTTTATAAAATTTAATTCCTGGCAAACCGGGCCTTGGAATTGCACGCTGTCTTCGCGCCTATCTCTAGATTATTCATAAGAAAAATTCCAAAGTCTGATAGGGCCAAAAACCAAATTTGCTACATCCTCCCCCCCTTTTAACTTTTCATCCCCAAAAAGACATAAGAACAACAAAATCGACTGGACTCACAACTAGGTCTCCCACACCAGCGAGTTTGCATACAAACACTCATGCCCGAACACATAAGTCAGAGGGAATCATCCTCCGCACCGCAAAACTATCCGCTTTGGGTGGCACTGACTCACCCATTTGTATTCGCGTCACAAAAACACATCTCGGTGGGGGAAGTATCCCTCTTCCTCACGCATTTGAAGCACACCGAACAACACAAACATAGGGTCTTACCAACGCCTTGAACAAAACTCGAGCAAGCAATAAAAAGGAAAGAGTACCGCTAAATAGTGTCTAACAACGTACTGTAGTAAGTAGAAAAGACACAAGGCATACCTCAGTCCATCCGCAGGGCCACTGGGTCAATAGCCCCCGGGGCATGCAGCTATCCTCACCCAGAGCCACCAGCTCTCGGAGCTTGGCGTGGACCACCTGGGGGTGGGGGTGGTGGCAACTGGTACCGCCTACCACCTCCTCCCACTGCATTTGCTCCGCCACCACGTCCTCCGCCCTATGTACATCCATGCTCAAGATGATGCCTCTGCCAAGGCGGTCCATCGACCGACTCCCTCTCAGTAGCACGACGGGTCGGACAATCTCTAGCAAGATGTCCCTGACCGTCGCAAGCATAACACCGCCTCTCATGTGGCTGACCAAAACTGTCCTATGAGCCCTGAGCCTCAGATCCTCCATCCCGAGGTCACCTCCTAAAACGTCGGCCACATCCAGACCCATGCGTCTTTCATCGGCTACCAGATTCCAACATCTCAGCTCTCATGTGCCCTGCACTAACAGGGGGAATCTCCTCAGCCGGAAAGCTCTCCACCACCAACGCTCGCTCCAGCACTCCATCATAGGTGGGCAAGCACAAGGTAACCACATTTGCTTGGATGTCCCTGCGTAATCCCTACTCCAAAGTCTGAGGACTAATGAATGGGTCTCGATCAATATCCAGGTAGTAGCGCGAGAGGTCTGTAAAACTCTCTGTGTACTGCGACATGGTCATTCCCTCCTGCCGAAGCTACAGAAGCTACTGGATCTGCACTTATCCAAGTGTCATCAGATAGAACTCCTCCTTGAGGAGCCACTCAAACTATGTCCACATGAGCATCTCATCATCACGGGACTCCGTCACCAATCTCCACCATCACCCAGCTGAACCATGCATAAGGCCAGCCGCTAGGACCACTATTTGATCTCGGGGTGGCCTCACCAGGAGGAAAACTTGGGTGACTGCCTCAAGCCTGTCATCAGCTGCCTGGGGGTCTGGATCACCCCGGAACCTCACAGGACACTGCCTCTGGAAATCGTGCAGCGCACTCAGCCTGCGCGGAACCTCATCCTGCACTGCCAGCACAACCAGCTGCTCGACAGGTGGTGGCTCAACTGGCAGACCACCTGGAGGTGCAGCCTCAGAACCTGCACCCTGCTCCACATCCTCTACATGGGGATGATCGTCAGCACAATACTGCTTCGGAACCCTCGCAGGCTGTCGTCGTGGAGGAATCTTGAAATACAATCAAGACGCACCACAATCAAAGAGTATATCTGGAGAGCTGACTAATGGAGGACAAGGAAAACCCAAAAACCAGTCTTATATGATTCTTGTGCCATTATGTTCCTGCGACCAGTGTACGAATGTCCCAAGTCGAAAGGCGTGTTATCAAAGTCCTGGTGTATGGATACATCGGCCACCGCAGCAACACTGGAGTCCCTGGCCTGAAAGCCGAACTCGAAACATCTTAACACTACCGTTATGTAACCCAAACCAATCTCACAGCTAGACCAGCTATGATCTGAGATCCCTAAGGTGGAACCTCCTATGATACCACTCTGTCACGACATGTACCAACGGGGCTCGAGTTGCAACTCCCTAGGCCCACCTTCAATAGGGCAGGGGCTGGCATCCATCATCGAGTAGGCTATCACAAACATTGGAGGCATTAGCCTAAGGTACCTATATTCACACACCCACATACACCTCCATGAAACATTTCAAGGATATGTAAAACAGAAAAGAAAATGCATTCATACACTATCCCAAAACCAGATTACAACAGAAGTACAAAGGAAAAAACAGGGCCCACCAATAGAAAACTACAAAAGTGCATCCAACCTGCTCTGAAGAAGGGGAATGATGCACAAACACCCGCTGGAAAGCTCCCTTGGCACCGCACTGGTAAACACCCCAGTCAATCTCGCTCACTCAGCTCCACCTGCTCCGGGTCATCTAGGGACTCCTTCCAAGGGTATATGGTCTGCACAAGACACAAACCTGTGCAGGAAAAGCCAGTATAGGGGTGAGTATAATCATACTCAGTAGGCACCCAAAAACCCAATGAAAAAGGCATAAACTGAAAGGAAACAGTCTGCTCATCCCAGCCAGAGGGAACCCAAACGAGAGAGAAACTCCATCTCGTGACAATTCTCAGCTAAACACATCTAGTCAGATCAGCTCAGTTGTTTGCACATACATACACCTTGAGAAATCTATATATACCCAGCTCACCCACCAAGCCAAAAGAGGTACCGACCTAATCACCAACAACTATCCATGACCAGGATAGCACACGCCATGATCACTGTCATCCTAGATGACACTCATCCGAGAGATACACTCCATCGGGTTTCTCACAGACCTCTCAGACACTCACCCGAGAGATCACGCTCGTTGGATATCATCACTGAGGAAAAAACGCCAAAACAACATAACCACCAAACTCCTTGGATAGGGGATCACTCCTAGGGTCCACTAGGGGATACCAGAACCCACTCTGGTAGACGAAGATCCCACAGATAGAGGATCACTCCCAGGGTCTGCTGGCGGATACCACGACCCGATCTGGCATTCATAGATCTAACAGATAGGGGATCACTCCCAGGATCCGCTGGGGGATACCACAACCCGATCTAGCACTCTACAGAAGCACGTCTCAGATAGAGGATCGTCGCCCATCTAAAAGTGGTCCCGATGATACAGGAACAATATCCGGTATAACTTGCGATGTAGGGGATCAAACTGACGATGCTACAACCCTACAAAAACCATGCGCTGTGTAGGGGATCGCATAACCAACGATACTGCAACCCTACTATAAACATGATGTTGAGCAGGGGATCGTAGAGACAAGGATGCCACAACCCTACTGAGCTCAGACCACTACATAAGGGATCATATTACTGAATATGCCACAAACTCTATAGGGTTAACCTGCTAGATAGGGGAACACCGCCCATGAATAAGCAGTCACATCGATTACAAGAACCTGATATAGGGAAAAGATGTTAGAGGATCTTGCTCGAGGCCCACCGTAGAGATGCCACAATTCTAATGGATTAAACATCGCATAGAGAGGATCACAAACCTATACGAAGGTTGTGATGCCACACGAACCCTCGTGGGAACAAACAAAGGGAGTACCCTCAACCAATGCTGGTCCAAAACTTCGCTATCCAGAGCGACCCGCAACAATGCCAGACTGCGTAGCTCTAAGGCCAATACCGAGGCCACCATCCAGATACCCAAATAAGAAATATTTTAAAGATATAATAAACATTAACTATCTCAATATATCAGATAGCGAATATGGTAAGGAGTTTCTTTACCCACAATATATTCTCTAATCACCATTCTAGACGTTTGTAACATAATGAAAAAACAAATGTCTAGAGAAAGAATGAAATTGTGCTAATCGTAGGTGACATCCCCAATTTTCACAATGATGAAAAAAAATTCATGGTATATACAAAAACATGTGGGGTTATAATCCTAAAATCCAATAATATATGTGAATACCAAGAGGATCTATTATAAAAACCCAATATAACTGCAGATATATAACCAACAATATTCAATGTAATTGAAGAATAAGAAAACAATATAGTTATATAAAATATGATGGCAATAAGACTCAAGGTAAGTAGTAATCTTTAATTAATGATATAATGAACTAAGGAGGAACCACTCTAAACAAAAAAGGCATGATGGCCACTATTAATTCCAAATCCATAAAACGAAGACAACAACATCACATAGATCTCATGGTATAATGTGAAAAAATTCCATCACATATATTTTCATAAATTATGTGTGCATATGTACCAATATAACCATATTGCGGTGGAGTATATATCACATAAGAATAATCCCTTGACCCCCCCCCCCCTAAAATTCCACTAATAATATATTAGAAAATATTTTATTTAAAATAAAATATAAGAAGTGTTACACCAATATATTTTCATATTTATATTATATTAATAACACTATATTTGGAGTTGCATGGTATTTAAAATATTGATCTTAAAACTAACTTCAATTTATGATTTATTTATTAATATCTAAATATAGTGGCTATAACAAGGTTTTTTTGTGGGAATTAATATGTATAAATGAAATATGAAATATTTATAAAATTCTTATACATAATAATAAGACTAATAAAAAAAATTTCTCTCAATTTGTGAGATATTATGGAAATTTTTTTATCGTACATGTGATATTTTTCATAAAACAATTTTTTATGTGCACAATGTATTTTTCCATAATTAATACAATTAACCAATATATGAATAATAATTATTTTTAAAATCATTAGGTATATCTTAAACAAAATAGATTAAAATTAAATTATTAATGGTTATTTGACAATGAATGGGGATAAATTAATTTAATTCTTCAAATAATACTTTAATCATGAATGTTTTGTGTTGGTTTTTCGGCATAGATATTATGTTTTATTTCCAATATTTTCTTTAAAAAAAATTCATGTAATATTGAAATTATTTTGTAAAAATTATGTGAAATTTTTAATTGATGGATTATTTTAATAATTGTATGATGAACATTAATTTTGAGTGAATAGTGAAAATGAAATAGTTTCAAAAAATTATATACTAATTATATATAGTAATATAAATGTGTCATTCTATATTTTATTTTTCTTTAAATTAACATTACACAAATTTTCATAATCATTATTTCACTAGTTCTATGAGAATCCACACTATTATATATTTTATTACAAATTTATTTTTTGTCTTATGGGTTATTTGACTGAAAACCGATTTTCATTATTTTGGGTAATATTAAATTTAATTTGATTACAACGACTTAGGGAAATATAATTTTATGATATAAATTCAATATTTGTGATTATAGTGTTATTATTTGTTAAATGGATTAGTAAATTTATTATCATAATAAATATTAACAATGATAAATTTTTATCACCACAGTAAAATGTAAAATGTGTTACATATAATTCAAAACACTAGAGTATGATTTCCAAATTAATAGAGTATTGAAAATTATTTCATTTGATGAGTTTTTTCACCAAATAACATATTATATTTGATATTATGAAACTTTGGTGTAAAATTATTTTCATAATGTTTCTTATATTACATTAAGTAGTGGGTAATTACAATATTATCACATTCATCTATTTAATATCACTAATATGTTTTTCATTGCATAATTTTTTGAATGGATCTAAGTACTTATTTTCAATATTAATTTATTATTCATTTGAGTGTTAATTATTTTTAGTTATTATTGCTATAATTATATTTAATGATTATTAATTATAGATGTAATGTTTATTGAATTTGCAAAAAAGGATATATGTTATTTAAAAATATAAATGAAATATTTTGTGGATAAATTTTCATGTCCCATGAATTTGTAATATAATTATAATTTCTTAATGATGTTGAATGAGTTTATATTCTAACTAATATATTATATACTTATCTTTAATGTGATTTATTTAATATTCTAAATTTTTATATTAAATGGTAATTAATACATAATGTTATATTAATATCACTAAATGTACCTAAAACCCCTATTATAACACTATTTAATGGAAAACTATTAATAATATCATTTGGGTTCATCTATGTCAGAAACCTAATCCCTTAAATGTATTATTCCTAACACAATAATGAAGGGTTTAATATAATGTTTCATGAATCCCACATCAAATTGTAAAATGGATCCTGAATATCACTTAGATAATGTCATACAAATGAATGAGTTAAATTACCCACTAAGAAGACTATGAAATAAGAAATAAGGTAATTCCTCCCAAATAATAATTCTCAGATAAATAAAATGAACCCTAACCTGGGATGTATTGATTTGAAAACTGAATAACCATTAAGGGAAATTACACACATAAAAATGAGGCATCAACAAATACCACAAATCCCAAATAGATATTTAACAACTCCATGACAAAATATTGTCAATATATATCACCATCCTTCTCCTACATACATGAAAAAAATTTATATAGACATGGAGTTGTATAATTGGGATTCTTAATTGGACCCTTCATTAGATCCTATCATGAAATACATCTATGTTAAATAAAAATAATCCATCACATAATAATACACACATTCAATAATTTATCATTATCATAAAAAAAACATGTAATAATACTTACAGAATAACAGAGGTTGGAGAGGGGGATATCATCCATCAATCCTATTAATACTAAATTTGGGGGGGGGGACCACCAAAATGCACTCAATGTTAGTTTCCCTACTAACATGGGTAGGGTATAGCCTGAAAACACATTACTTAATGAATGAATATTTATCATGAAAGAACTAAGGATAGTTACATAGTCATATAATGATAAGATGCTATCATCCCTTAGATAGTTGAATACCATCGCTAAAGATAATGTAATAAATGTGTATCTAAACAATTATTAGAGACGTTAACATAATTTAATATATTAATAAAATTTATTATACTATTTAATACTAAATATTCAAACTAAAATTGTAAAACTATTACACCATGGAATGTATAATTTCATATTCATGATCATTATATAATTCAAGTTACTCTAGGGATCATTATATGATACAATAAAATAAGGAAAAAGAAAGATCCATTGTATACATTAAGTTGTGACGAAATGAATGAATGATTCAATAAAACAAACTATCCAATATTAAATTAAACTGTTCATAATATACATAAAAACGAGAATTAAATTCACCATCCATAGAAAATACTAACTTTAACATACATAATAAGTCTTGGTGATTTCCTTCACAACATAATTCATGTCCTCATCCATCCTTAAATCTATTTTATCAAATAGAACCAAATAATAGAGAATCCAATTATAATGCAAGAAAAATGATAATACATTCAATATGGACAACACATCACATAATAAGAATTCACATCATAATAAATCACACAGGAATAAAGAAAACAAAATGATGATAACTGGGAATAAAGAGCATAAATCAAAGGCATCCAACCATCAAAAGGAGGCGGGGTTTCTTGGAACCGGACAATCATCTATAGGAAAACTATAAATATTTATCATATTCCATTAAATAAATAATTATATTCAAGTTATAAACACTATAAATGTCTGGAATAAAATATCAACAACTATATATTATATAATCATTATTAAGAAAAACATCAGTTCCATCAATTAAACTATATGTATTTATCAATTTATCATTCCATGTTATTATTTGGTAAAAAAATATTTATGGATTTATATTTATCAATGTTTGAATTAAAATAAAAATGTTGAACCCTTTAATATATTACTGATATAACAACATATAGAAATTACATTAGAAAACTATCAAAAAATTGAAAATACATGTGGTAACTACAAGTAAAATCCATAAATAAGATACTTAATTATTGTTTAATATAAAATAAGGTTAAATTAGTGAATACATAATGAAATAAATAATAATAACATCATATTTTTTCAAAATAATATTATGAATAATGAATCCCCAACCTCAATATAGAAGTCTGAAATTTTATATGAATGAACAGATGACCGAGGATCAACCATTGTAGAAGGAACCACTTGTAAAAAACGATCATTTCACTGGAAAATTACATATGAAAGAAAAACATCTAGAATAATCATATCTAATCCTGAATTAGGGTGTAAAACATGATAATACTAATGAAAATATAATAATAAAAACTTTAAGGTTGATTGGAAGGTAACCTTAATCAAGAGAACTCAATTCTCGACGATCTAAAAGGATAGAATCATTAAGGTGATGATAAAAGGGGACCATTATAGTATAAAATAAAATCAGAGGATAAATGAGGTGAAATGTAAATTTAGATTAAAGTGGACAACCCCTCTATTTATATCATAATCTAATTTTCATATAAAATTCATGAATAAACCTTATTACATCACATTCTTCCATGGATGAATGATATCTGGATCCCCCACTCTCATTTTCCTCTTCCTATTGAATTCTAAAAACCAATTTTATCATCATTATAGAATAAAAAATGGATTTGTCAATGTCATGGTGGATCTTTTAACATCCTTTTTTACCAAGCACAATTAAATAATACAATTGTCCAAGTGAATATTTACTCACCATACACAAGGATAACATGTGGTCTATTATAACTCCAAATTTTTCACATAATTTATTAATAAGAACAATTTTGATATGACCTCCATCTATAAAAAATCACATTTTATTTTCTTAAACTACATTTCACACTAAAGAACCACCATTATGCGGTAGAATTGAAATGAATTGTGATTTCATTTAACTAGTGGTGGTTAATACTGGCACCACAAAACCCACCTCTATGTAATCAATAACCTAAATAGATAGTAAAACAACATACACCATGTCCTTATGAACCTTTTAATTGAATGAGTAGTTAAAGGGACTCAGTATAATTTTGAAAACATTATTTCCAGCATTAATCCTTATGAAACACAAATATTGTGACCGTGGGAATACAATACGTCGCAGTAGATAAATCTAAAACAATTCTATACATTAGGTTTTAATATAAACCATTAAGAGTGATTGGAAAATGATTTTAAATAATCATCATATTAGATACCTCTCATGGATATTTCCACCATAAGAGAGAACCTATCTCACGTAGATGGAAAAAGGTAGAAAAAAATATAACACTAACAAAATGATAATAATTATTCTCTACTGTCAGATTCCTCTAAAACATGGACATAAACAAGTGAAATAGATGATAGAATAATCTTATATTATAAATAATAGCCGTCATTAAAATTAATGTCATTTGGAAAATGAATCATAAATAATTACAAGAGATTATGCACAAATCTTTGACTCATTTTTCCAGGTTATCTTTTAAATAACACCATCGTGATTTAATACATGAGAAATGTTAATTGGATCCCCTTGTAACACCACCTCTTGGTTATCTTGGATATCGATGGATCATTCATTGATGATTTCATCGTAATTAATTTCAATTTATCCACAATTGAAAGCCTATTAATTTGTTGAATAGAAGTTCAACTTCATAATTTTACATTCCCTTTATTTTGAAAATCGCAAACAATTTCTTAAAAACATGATTATAATATTTTATGTCCCATGAGTTTTAGATTGTTTTTCTGATAAATATAACTTTTACCATACTTCGAAAAAGTTCTAATGTATAACGATTATTTACATAAAAATATAATTTTCATTGTCATCATGATATTTTTTCCAATATAATTGGAATCTCATTTATCATAACAATATGATATATTTTAGTTCAGGATTGTTATACTAAAAAAATAATTATATTTCATAATTAAATTGGTACTGTTACAATTAGACAAGAACTCATAAGGATTATCCAACTGAAATGTTTATGTATGTCCATCAGTCTGACTATGTTTTCAATATAAATAGGAAAATATATTTATGATATAAGTAAAATATTAAAAACTATAATTTTGTTGGTCAATAAAATATTAGACATTCAATTATGCTATAAATTTATTACTTTTCAAGAACCCGTTGACTGAAATGATTTCAAAAAAACATTGAAAATATGACTATTAGAAAGAATTCATATAAATACCATGTCATTTGAATATTTTGGTGTTTTATGTATATTAATTACTTTTGTTGTTGATGATTTATATGCATAAACCACACATTTTTTGTCCCATTAAATTATTTAGTGTGTTTTTTTATATAGAATCCTTATCATATATTTTCCTTGAAAATATTTTTAATTGTAACCCATGTCAAATAATTTTAAATATCGAGGGATTCAAGGGATATAATGATTTATAAAATGATCCATTAGATTGATGGATTATGGGGATATTAAAACCAAGATGATCATCATATTGATGGATTCCTGTGATAGGATGATAGCAGCATCTTGATCTTTGTAATAGTGAATTATAGGTAAAGAATGATATCCATTGATTTATGAATAAAATATTGGATAACATTAGTATGGGAAATAGTAAAACATTATCATAAAGATAAAACATGATTACCTTTTATATGACTTGTATGTAATTCTAAAATATTTTAGTTATTACATTTCTTATTGTGTACAAGTTTTTATTTTTTTATATTTATAATAGATAGATAGGCATTGGACTAAGCTTTATATACAATATATTTTATAATATTATAAATTACTAAGATAATTAAATTTTGATATAAATCAGATCCATAATTATTAAATTATATACTAAGATATCATTAGATTGTTTTTAATTCTCATTTTGAGACATTATTAATAAAACTACATCCATGTTTAATGATCTTATTTAAATTGGATTTTGGTTATGATATTAGAACATTATTAGACTATTTTTTTAATATAAAACTCACCCCTCATATATATATAGTCATTTGAAAAATTATCATGGCCATATAATTTGTAATCTAAAAGGATTCTAAATGTCATATACTATTTTATTTTTCAGTTTCTTATTATTGAAAGATGTTTTAATATGTTATTTGACCATAATTTTTTTAAAATTATTTTACTGTATTTTTAATGTTTGAAAAATATTTTATTTTATAGTAATGATGGAAGTTATTAATGTTTCTTCAATAGAAATCCTAAATCCAAACAGACCACCTTTCGTATATTATTCTTATAACGAGTACTTGAGATATTTAATGTATTCATTTTTTTATCAAAATAGGAGTTGATAATATTTCTATTATTTCTATATACTACAAAATTACTGATTATGAAATAAATTCTTTTACGCATAAAAAATAATATGATGATCCCTTAAATTTAAGATTTTCTAATAACTAGTTGTGTATTGTGATAAGAATTATTTAGAGTCAGATATCCTCATGTGGTGATGAAAGTAGAATCTATAAAAATCTCAATGTCTCAGACATTGGAAGTTATAAATTTATGGAGAAAATAAGAGTTATGCCTATAGAAAACTAATTGGATTTGATTTCTTACCTATATAATTGGTTAAAACGATTCACTAGTGATTCTGTAAAAATAAAAATAGTTTACTATATATTGCTGACAATAGGTCTTGATAATGAAATTAAAACTAAGAAGATAATTGATATTATGACCAATGAGTGGGAATATTTAATAACTATTATTTATGATACATAAAAGTTAAATCATATTTCTTTTGATTATTTTATTGGGACCCTAATATATGATTATTATAGACTCAACGAATATGCAGAGAATGAAAAAATAATAATGGTGGTGTTACTTTTGACACGAATTCTACCATACCTAATAATGTTAAATCTATTAATAATGTTGTTATGTCTTTATGAAAAAAAATATAGTTGTTCAATCATATACTAGTACAATGTGGGTTATGAGAATGGGTAAGGAAGCATGACTAGAAGGATGAATAATATAGTTGGAAGGTAATATTTTTAGTACAGATATATAAAAGTAAATAATTATATAAGTGAAAAGAATGATGAATATTATTTCAATGAATATTGAAATATAGGTACATCATACATGATTCTACAAACTTAGGGAGGAAACATATATATGAAAATAATTCATAAATAAATTACAGTTTGTATTATAGAATAAATGGAACGATATTCTTAAAATTTATTTTCAATTAGAGTTCCAGTAGAGGTTATTATTTTTATATATCATTAAAAAATAAAAATTACATACAAAGGAATATAGGGTTTTTTCTAATGGCCACAAGGTTAAAAAAATTGTATTGCTTAAGGTATGAACATATGAAAACCTTATAAACATGTATCTTAATTCCAATTTCCCTGATGGGAAGGATTCAATGTTATATAATCAGGAAACATCCTCATGGGAAAATAATTATTTACCATATTATGATTACGATTATCATTTTTATAAATTTCATGAGACTAAAAATGATATAATATTCAAAAAAAGTAGATAATGACAATTTAAAAGATTCTAAATAAGATCCAAGTATAAGTTTATTGTGTAATAAAATATAATATCATTTAAAAAGTTCTTTATGAAGTTATTTATGAGAATGAAAATATTTATAAATATTTTGAAAAATCATTTTTGGTGAAAAATATTTTAGAGGAAAAACAAACTTATAAAAATAATAAAACCAAAGATAAAAATTTAGATGAAAAGCATAAAACCAAATTTTCATTTTTATGAAATTATTTATCAAACATTACCATTGATATTAAAAATGATGAAAAAATCTAAACATTAATAATACCTCATGTTAATAGTTCTATAAAAAATTTTCATGTAAAAACGCATATTTTTTTTACTATTATATTCTTCCAAAAAGTTCACATTTCTAGACCATGCATTAAATTATTGGCCAATGGAAGTAGAATTTTTCCTTTATCATAGTACAATCATCTTGATTTCAAAAAGATAGTTTCCTTATTGACATGAAAATTTCACAAAAAAAGTTAAGATAAATTTTTTTAAGAAAAATATTTTTATTATGAAATTAAAATAACCAAGAAGGATTTTTTAAAAAAATGATCATTTTGATTTAAGGATGAAAAATGTAGTACTCGAAATAAAAAATTATTGTACATGGAGATTGGATGATCTAGAATCCCTATTGAAGAAAATTATTAATTATATAGGATAATGTATAAAAAATTATAAATATAACATTATGAGATAATTCTCAAGGAGATATTATCAAAATAGTTTACAATGTACTTCTTCAAAAGAAATTTAATTCATATTTTTTGTTTTTTAATGTTATTAAGAACAATATTATAATAATAATTAAATTATATGATAAATGTTATAATACAATCCTTATGAATGATTAATATTTAGTAAATAGTTTCAAGGATGAATTTATTCATTATTCCAATCAATAGGAAAATGTTTATACACATAACCCAAAAGTCATTAAGAGACAATAATTAACTTGTCTTAGTGGAATGAATGATTAATCATAGTCATTTAAAAAACTAATAAGACACTATACCCTATTAAAGAATTTTAAATTTACTAAGAATGGACTTATTATAGATCTTATGAAAATTAGGTTTGTTAATTCAAAAGTCTTTTCCCCATATTAATATGGAATGCAATAAAATTATTTTTTTAAAACCATTTGTGAAGTCACAACATTATATGCTTTATAATTAGTTCATTTAGAATTATTTGGACATAAAAAATTGTCTTATTAGTGCAAAATATGGTATATATGTATTATATTATGATTACACTACATATACATGGGTTTATTAGATTGCAAATATATCTAAACAAATTTGGTATTTCCTTAATTTTGAAGATACATTTAATAATGAGAAAACCCCTCCCAGGATAATAATTCATAGTGTTCAGGGTAGTGAATCTCTATATTATTATATTGATGAATGATAATATAAAATGATTAGAAAATAACATTTCACCAATTATAACCCCCAAAAATTAAGTAGTTTTATATAGAAATAGAAATCATTAATAAATAATTATAACCATGTTGAGTTAATACTCAAATTCTAAATATTTTTGGGTTGAATCTATTTGAATAATTCTATACATTACAATATTCTTTAGTTTCAAACATTTTCAAATCGATAAGAATTGTGATTTACTTAATATATATATTTGATATGAATTTTATGTTTTACAACAACTTTTTTATTAAATAAAAAACATGCAGAACACATTTATAATCAAGGAAAATATTTATGTGGACATAAGAAATCTCATAGAGCATAGTATGATAAATTGAATTGGTTTTTGATAAAAATATATTTTTTTAAGGGAAATATAGATCCAAAACATTTTTTGAATTAATTTAAAAAAATATTATGATTTTAAATTTTTTTAATTAAACTATATTTGGTTCCACTAAAAAAAATTGAATATTCTCTTTTTTGGATCCTATGATTTATGAGTTTGAAAACATAATGATGAGTGAGATAACATATTTTCATTGTTTTCAAATTTCAAAAATACAATATGGAATATCTATATAACAACATAAGTACATAAATGACCTTTTTAAAATTTTGGATAAAAATATAGAAATTATCAACACTTCTATTTCTACCACTAATTCCTAAGATCCTGATGGGGTTGGATAAGTAATAAATCAAAAAACATTTTGAGGTATAATATGAATTTTTCATTACATAACTTATAGTCATATAGATATAATTGTTTTACTAAATATGTGATATATATCAATAAAATACATAAGAATACTATTTAAAATAAGTAAAATTATTTCTTCATTATCATAAGGGAATTATGGACTTACGACTATTTTACTCTTCTAGTAATTATTTTGAATTGAATTATTTTTTGGATGATGATTTTTTTGTATATTTAATGTATAGATAATCTCAATAATAATCTTTTAATTTCATAGGAGATACATTTGTTTAGTCTTGTATAAAAAAAACTCAATAACACATTCCACTACTAAAGAAGAATATTTGGAAGCAAGATGTTTTGGTACTCAAGTGTTACTGATGCAACCCAGACTCACTAACTATGGAATGAGATTTAATAAAACTCCAAAACAATTTGATTAAAAAAATTACCATTGAAATAGGTAGAAAACCAAAACATCACTCATGTGATAAGAATATATATATTATACAATTTTTTTAGGAACATACACATAAAAGAGATATAATTTTACAATTCATCAGATGCCAAGTTAAAGATACTGACAATTTTACAAAAAACCGTAGTCATTATATATTTTAATATATCAAAAAAAAATATTGACATGATAAATTTTAAGTGATAATTCACATCAACTTATTTTTTTTATCTATATATGTACATTATGATTCTCCTTTTAATAATGGGAACCTATGTATTTTTTTCATAAAATGGTTGTTTTTATAAAAATTAATGTTTTCTTAAAATTAAATTCAAATTTCATTTTTTAGATTCATATTTATTTATAAATTTAGTAGGGTCAGAATCGATAAAATGATTTTCTGATATAGAAAATATTATAAAAATATCCATAATCAGAAATTGAAATAAGTATATTAAATATTATTTTTTTTAAAACATTTTCAAATTTGAAAACTCTCATATTTTGATTTCTTCTAAAAAATTTTGATATGAATTTTTTTATCCATATTAATATATTTAATTTAAAAAAATATAAAAGAATTTGTATTTTGTACTAATGTAATTCTTCCCTCCTAACTATATTCTTCTATTCATTAAAAATGTACACTATTTAATTACACTGCTTTTTTTGTTATTCGTTCAGTTTTAGAAAATTATTATTTTTTACATATATTATAACTATCCAATATCCGATTTATTCTATGTAATATAATTGTTCTAAAAAGCATAAATTGTTCAAAAACATTGTTAAAAAAAATTGATGTAATTTTAGAAATTAAATGAATGAAATATTTATCTCGACAACAATATTTTTCATATAAGAAGAATCATCAACTATGATAAATGTATATAGATTGACCCCTTGTGTCCAACGTTGGTTCTTTAATTATTTTTTTTCTAACTTCGTACACCTCTACAATTTCTCTGTCTGAAATATTTTCCTTTTCATCTAATTATTGGTTTTAGATTCCAAATCTAATGTCTACAAATTAATATTTTTGAAAGTGTAATTTTCCAATATATTGGGTTTTAGAGAGATATTAGTATGGAAAAAATGACTCTACAATGAAAATGATCATTTCTTTTCAAGGATGTGAATATAATTCTGTAGAGAAACTAGATATGGAATTTGATCATTACTAAACATATTTTATTCATGCATTTAATGCATCATTCCAATTTTGAAAAAGGCAAGGAAAATGAAATGTTTCTTTTTATATTCCTGGGAATAAATATAATTTTTTTAGTAAAAACATGAATACTTATTAAGAATATTATCATAATGTTATTATTAATATCCATCACATTAGATTTATGAAAATCATTGAACATGTAATTAGATTAAGGCTGATTTTTTTTGTATGATTTGACAACGATGGATTCCCACAAGACTCTGGACAATTGAGTTCATTCCAAATGGATGCAAAGTTATCCCATTCTATGAATGGGAGATGGAGGTACATTTAATGTTTATGAGGTTTTATTATTGTATTTCATTGTGAGTATGATATATAAAATGATTACACGATTTTCATTATCTATGTGTGAAAAATCCATAAAAATCAATAAAATCCTATTTCATAATGTTTCCACCTTTTATAAGAATAATGGTAGAAAAGTTTTTTGAGATTATTAATGTGGATAATAAATATTTTATGAGATGTGAGATCATTTATTTTATAAGTGATTACACATTGAATATGATGATATTGGGTTTTTATCGTAAATCGAAGAATTTTATTTGGAATGTTTATTGAAATTGACAAAAAAAATAATCATAAAGAAGGATAGATATTCTTGATATGAATAAGATAATGCTTGTTCTGAACTATACTTCAAATAATGAGAAGAAATAGAAAAATATGTCAGATGATGTTTTCAATGAAATGATGAAAAAGAGTGCTAGAAAAAATAATGTTGATCCTGAGTTTTAGCTAAATACATTAGAGGCTACAGCCATCAGAAACCATGATTATGAAACTCATGAATAAGATTAAAAAAATTAAGAAACAGAATAAAAATTTAGAAGATGCTCATATTTGTGAGAATACATTGAAATATTTTTAAATATCCTTATATTAGTTAGTTATTTATTGATCTCATACGAATATTGTGAATTATAGATGATCATTATCTTTTAGAGAAATTATTGGGGTATATTCCATTATTCCCTCCATGGATGAAAAAATGAAAGTAAATTTATGTTGAGGAGAAATAAAAATCATACATCCAGGATAAATAATTGGAAGCGAAGTAATCATACAAAGGAATTCCTAGTACTACTAGGCAGTAAGAAAATGAACCTGAATAAGAATTCAGAGATGAATTTCAAGAAGAAAATTTCAATTTAAAAGAGGAGGAAGGAAAACATGAAAGTGAAGAATAATAAAAATAATTATAATATGAAGGGATCATAGAAGAGTAATAATAGGAGGTGAAATATGAATAATTTGAAAATCAAGATGATAATAAAGAGGCATTTGATAAGGATGAAAATTGTCATGAACTAAATCTAGTCACCATCAAAAGACGAACCTAACCTAGCCAGTTACAATGTTTTAATGGGTTGCCTGATTTCCAAGGGCTGGTACATGTTCCCAGTTATCATAATCTAAAAATTAGAAATTATTAACCTTAGTATATAAACATACAATTAAAAAAAAGTCTAATAAAATGAATATCAATTTTTATATAAATAATAATTATCTTTTAACAAATTACAGAATTGAATTACACCATTTAAGAAAATTCTGGAAGACCATTACAATGGTACAAAACCAAAAATGATAGACCAAGATCCTCTACATGGAAAGAGGAACCTCCCTCAAGCCATCTCCACAAGACAACACCATGACGGACCTGCTATTATCTTGAACCACTAACACTAAAAATGGTACCCAATCCTGTGACATAAATAACCATGTCTACTATCAACCAGAGGTGTACGTATGGTGTGATCAAAATCCTAGTTGGATACCACCTCTAAGAGATTAAATGTGATAAAAATTAGAGAAGAAAAGAATACATGTTTTTTAAAATGTGAAATGATAACTACAATTTCATAATGATACACCATTAAATATAAGAAATTTTCAACTAGGATATTGTAACGAATCAACACTATTTGAAGAAATGGAAAAGATGCTGAATTTTTTCACCAAATCATTAAAAATGCTGACAGTAAGCACGAATCATCTAATAAGCACAAGAAATAGGAAATAAACCCTAGGCAATATCTCATTGTGGGTCCTAGGTACCTCATATATTAGTGAATGTAACCATCACAATATCTATTCTCGTGCACGATCCACTATTAAGGAATATAAAAATAACCTATTGGTCCACTATAATCATTATCATTATTGTTTATTTAGTGTTGTAAGCTTAAATCAAGCTTCATGAAACTAAAAACAAACCCCATGGGATAACTAGCATACTAATACATGTACAACCACCTAGATAACCAGGTTTCCCACTTCTGATCATACAAGTTAAAAAACTGTGAAAAAGTTTTGCACAGGAAAATAACACTACCATAACACACATTATCCAAACACCTTCTTGTATATCACACAAGTCACATCATACACCTTTTTTATTCAAATTGTTTTGAAATCCAACTCACACCATAATAGCCCACTACACATTTTCCATGTCTTTCACAGTTCAACAAATCCATAATCAATTTTATAAAAACATCCCAATCTGATAAAAACAACATAATAGCCGACTCAAATGTTACATAATACCAATTTCATAAACTAATTCAATTTTTCACATCACACTCACAAAAAATATCCTTAAAACATGTTTTTCACCCATATAAAAATCTCATAAATCACATCAACAAATTACCAAACATAACCAAAGAAGTTGACATAAAAACTGACCACTTTTACTTTCAAAAACACATTTTATGAACATAATACCCCAAAACAGTACATAGTCATCCTTTTCACACTTTGTGAAACTCAATAATTCATTTACAATATTAATAAAACCAACCCAAGGGTTATAACTATGTTATTCCCACAAAACCCACTTCCAAACCAACTTTCAAAGACAAAATAACACATATACCAATCCAAAATATTAATGATATCCCTAGTGGTATTTATCTATCCACTCACAAGTATTATAAATAACCTCATATAAAACCAAAAAATGAGCACATGGAAAACACATATTTTTATAAAACGATTTCAAGTGGCATTACAAGGTTTCACTCATAAAACCCATTAAAACACTCTTTAAAACCCAAAAGCACACAAATACACTACCAAAGCCTAATTGGAATCCCATGAATCATTTACAAATACAATTGTAACTTTCAGAGAATAAACCAAATAATACAACAAGTGTTTCAAATGAAAATACACCCCTTTTAAATGAAAATGAATCTTTAAAGTTAAATGTTTATGAAAGTACAGAAATAAAGTTTTCACCACACATAACAGATGAGGAACATGAAAAATCATTAAAACAAGAAAACTAACTAATCTTGAATTTTTTATATGTAGAATCACCTACCTTGTGGTTTAAAACCATTGAATATCAATGATAAACATTAACCGAACCACCACCACACAGAAAGGATGATAAGCCCATCCTAAATCCACAATATATAACCAAAAATAAATAAAATCAAAACCATTGTTCAATCACTAACTTCTGGACCTAAGGAAACATCATAAAAGGTGAAAAAACCCCTAATTAAAGGGATGAAAGAAAATATTGACACTTACATGAAGATAATTTGAAGAAATTCCCACAAAGAAACACAATTATAAATCTCAAAGAAAGAAAAATAGATAGAGAGGATTTACTATGGATGATTACGTCATGTGTGGACTGAAATGGGTGAAAAATGGTGACAAATAAATGATTTATCAAGGAAGCATGTTACCCTCTAAAATCTGGACGGTTTGAGAAACCCTGAAATGATTCTCCCAAATTTGCCATTCAAATGAGTTCCAAAAATATGAAATAGATAATGGGGATGATCCGAGGGATATTGGTTTCAAGAAGGGGTAGAATAAAAAAAATATCGGTATATTAATGTATTAAAATAACATTTAATGCAAAAAATGAGCTTACAGGTTGGCCTAATACCTTAAATAAAAATGGAAATTCATAATTATTATTAATTTTTTTCAGGCTCCAAATTGACATGGTGGTATTGATAGGTCATGTGAGGCCACAAAAAATTCGAATGGATAAAAAATGTTGAAAAATAAAAGTATTATAAAAGAAATAAAATTTGTTTTTGAATTTGGAAATGGGATCATGGTTTGGCCCAAATTTTTAAATCCCATAATTTCCACCAAAATGCATTAGAAAATCCCAAAACAGAGCATAAATGGAAATTAAATTAAAAATAACATTAAAATATTTCATGTATGTGACAATTTATACCCACCATAAAAATTTTAACCCTTTTAATTCTAGAGGAAGGATAAAAGAAAAAACCAAACTCAATTGAATGACCAAAATATACTACATAACCATGCATCACACCTAAATTCAAAAAAACCTCCAGTGATCTATTTGGGATGAAATACTCTCACATAACAAAACACAAAACACAATATAAAAATGATAAATCACATTCAGACATTATCCAAAAAAAACCTCAATATCCATCTGAACATGATTACAGAAATTTACACAAATGAACAACATCAATGAACAAGTTTACACTTACCTTGTTTTAGCCCAACAGGTTGGCATTCTCCAGTCCCAATGTTTACCCAAGGAAAATGTAAGTAGTCAGATATCTCCGAACTAGACTATATACTAACAATCCAAGACCAAGGACCAAACAGAGTTACTAGAATGGGGGGGGGGCACAAATAGGCATCCCACTATAAGAGACAACAAAATTTCATTTCCTGATACATAATCATGACACCAAAAGGGGGATTCCCGAACAGAGTCCCTAATACAAGGGGTAGGCTTCCTTTAGACATCCCCATATTGAATTACATGAGACACATATTTTTTCATCTTACCATTATTACCAACCATATTAATCGACTGGCATGGGCTTGTATGAAAATACCATGAAATTAAAGAGTTAGCATAGACGCACGGTTAGTCCACATGGTTTGGGAAACCATGCAATAACAACGTGGATAATTCTATTTGTTTGGAATCATGGCACACAGTCAATACTAATCATGCAAAAATGATGTGGTCAACCAATCTTAATAAATTTATAACCATGCTCCAAAAACTCAAAGGAAATCAATGGGGAAATGAATGACATTGGGCGATAACAAGGGCACAAGGCCCTCCACCTTTTTCAACTGAACATGAACAACATAAGCAAGACGACGACACTAGTTGTTCAAACTCTTCACATATTCCATATTGAGTATTAGACATCGTACAAGGGTTTTAAAGACCCTGGTTTTTCTCCTGACAACACGCCAATATTTCTCCGAGACCTATGGACATATCTCAAATGATCGATGCATCTTTGGACTTGTAGTCAGTCATCAGAAACCCCAGATCATAAATTTTTCTATCGATGCAAAAAAAACTACACCACAATCTCTGATGTGATTACAATGACGTAACAAAATCCAGAACTAACTTTACCAAAACATGACATTTCACAGATACAAGGGATTAGAATATTCAAAAATATTTTACCTTGTTTCTTTAGGTGAGAAAAAACAGAAGGGGGGGGGGGACACCTAAAAATACCTTCCTCTAAGATAGAGGATTTGATGTTTTTCCCAATGGAAACATGCTCTCAAAATATCATAAACCCTTAGAGTATTTCACAACCTTTACCATTATAGTCATATGAGATCAAGACATTACTAGGCATCCCTAAACATGAATATTGTGATTGATAGAATCGATACAATGAAAGGGAGCTTAATCTAAGTCCCCCAACAACACACAATTCCACAAGGTTGACATAATGGCCTCAATGACTATATTTCCTACACTAGTGGTTTAACATGAAATCCTACTTCAAAAACACTATGAAGGACATATAGGCCTTATTAGACACCATCTAGACACTCATCCACACTAACAACCCTATACCACTTCCACCTTTGATGAATCATGAAACATAAGAAACTATGGTCTTTTTCAACCAACTATGAGCACTCCCCCACTAAAAGAGTGTTATCAAACAAAAAAATGAAATGATGTTGGATCATTATACAAATATCAATAAAATATTACATACATTGTTCAACCATAGGATTTTAAATCAATGAAACAATCCGGTTTTCACTTCAGTAGTGCACTAACACATAATAAGGGCATACCATATCCAACAAGACAACCCAAGGACAGAACAGACCTCATTCATTTTGGTGACATTATATAACAAGATCCAAACAGATGATGGGAACCACATATAAAGGCTTCTAGAAACATTTCTCAGAAGAGAATACTAACCAGTCCTTCTACCCATCTTACTGACCAAACGCATACCCACAACACAGTTCAAACATCAAGAGTTCATGGACTCAAAAAATCCGATGAAATCAACATTTAAAATACACACAATAAAAACCATTCTAATATAGTTATAAAAATATCATTTTCCCTTTTAAAAAAATTTCTTGGAAAATAAATATGTTCCATGGTTAGCATATCCACCTATGGTATCCCATTGGCCTCCTATATGCATGTTTGTTTGCCACAATGGGAACCCTCCTCATTTCCTTCCCAACATAAATTCATCAATTCTGTTATCCATCCATAATCCCATGTAACCCCATGTATGTATCCATTCACGAAAATACCAGAGGATAAAACAAAAATTCTTTCCACTTTCCATAACCAAAACTGTCAACGAATAACTCTTTATCATAAATCTGCTTACCGGGAAATCATACCAAAATCATAACTTACAAATAAATTTCAGAAAGGAAGAATAATTCAAATTAAAACTCACGTAAAATCCATCCACATCAATTTCATAACATCTCATCCCATTAAAACTCATTTCAATAGTTTAGAAAACCCTATTGGAAACATTTTTCCAAAACCATCCTTCACATAGTTCATGCTTTCCATATAAGGGAAAACACACCATTTTCCATTCTAATAAAATTATGAAAATTCATTTCTCCCATTTAATAAATCTATCTATTCCCAATTTATTATAAATTCATTTCACAAAAACAACAAACTTCTTTAAACCGTATCAATTTTTTTTTAAAACTAAACTTACAAGTTTTCATAACTATAACACACAAGACAATGCAGGATAAATCTTGTTCCAGTGGGTGACTTTGAAATATGGTTTCCATCCATACACCAATATCATTTTCATTAGAGAAAGTGTTCTAGGGAACTATCCTATGCTAAACATTCCATTCCAAGTCATATTAGCACAATGATACCATTAACCCAACTCTCTTTTCATTACCATTAGTCTTCATCAATTCAAGGAAACCAAATGACCCAAATAAATACCAATGTTCCCTAAAACATGAATCCCATCATGAGGTGTGGTGATCAAGGACACTACCCATAATCAGAATACCATGTTCCAAAAATCCTAAATCTAAACTATCCCTATTATTCCCCAAATAATGTGTCCCAATGAGGTATGTAGAACCTCCTATGATACCATTTTCCACTAACCAAATATGGTCACCATCAAAACTGCACTAGACATAGCCTGTGACGATGCCCGAAGGGCATTCTCGATTGCCACGGGCTGGAACCAATGTCCGGCTATCGTAAACTAAAAATTAGGAAAAATTTACTCGAGTTTATAAACATATAACAACAAACAAGTCCAATAAAATGAATCATTATATGTCAAACAATATCTAAATTAATAAAATTTAAGAATTGAAATAGACAATTTAAATCAATTATCAAAGACCATTAATATTTTAGAAATCCAATAATTATTCCCCATGAACCTCCCCGGGGCAAGAGGCACCACCCTCAAGCCATCTCAAAAAGACATCAGCATGAAGGACCTTCGAGAATCCTGAACCAGCTGCACTAAAACCGATACACTAACCAGCGGTAGAAATAACCAAGTTTACATACTATAAGGCCCCACCCTTAAACATTAATTATTCGTGAGTTACTTCAAGAATACACGTTGAGGATCTTTTCAGGTTTAGAGTTTTAGAGAATTAGATCATAAAACATGCATTACATTCCACATTTAAACAATGTGGTTACATGTAATATAGTATTCATTTTTCCCATCAGCAGAAACATATTTAAAATAAAACATAGATTCTATCTTGACACTTCCTTGACACTATCATCATATCATTTACCTTTCCCTTGACCTGTGAAAAACATTTCAAAAAAACCTGGGATGAGCATAAAACGCTTAGTAAGGGATTTAAAAATATGGAATGGAAACATGAGTAAATATATATATAATAATTAAATCATACTTTAACCATAAAACATAAGCACTTTAACATACCTCATAAAATCATGAGTAAATCATATAAATCATAAGACACAAATGTAACTTGAGGCATTCATAACATTCTTATGTAGGGAGTAACCCTCTTGGTTACGTTTGGAATACCCATCATAGTAAATTCCCTAAATCTCTTCGGATAAACCACAACGTTTAACCCTTTCATGTTACCCAATGCTTTGGAGAGATATATCGGGCTCACCCGCCCTTAGTTTATCACGGAACCACCTGTCATCATAATAATGCCCAACAACCATAAATATAATCGTATCACATAAAACATCCATATAGGAAACATAACATTTCCACTATTCCATCACAAGATATCAATACAACACATTGATAAAAAAAAATGAAAACCATTTTCAATACCAAAATATAAGAAAAGTAAAACATGGTATTTATTTTTCTTTTAAAAAAAGGTATTGCTTGTAGAGGAAGTCGAAACTCAAATAATGTTCATGGTGTCGGAGAAGTCGTTGTTGCCACATACGTAGGACAAAACATTCCCTATTGTCGTTTAGTAAAACGCTTTATATAAAAAGATTCATTTTGGATAAATTTAAATGTCAAAGGGGTTTATACACTGTATAAAACAAAGTTGTGTATAAAACATAATATGCCTCAATCAAAAGGATATTGAGACGAAGTCCCATACCTCGGGTCCGAATTGACTCGATCGTTCTTTATCGTCCCTAATAAAAAACATGAGTTAATTTCTACTTGATTAAGAACCTTTTTCAAGTATATAATTCCTTTTATATCACTTATTACCATGTTATGAACACTGTGTAATTATTTATGTTAATAACGGTCGTTTTAACGATCATTGGTACTTGGGTAAGAAATATGCTCTTTATAATTACAAGTTGTTCATGTATCGATTATATATAGATTTATACGCATGATTTATATATCATATATATCATATATATCCATTATATACATGAATTTATAATATTACATAACATTTAGAGGTAAGAAATGAAAGGCATCGTTCATGGAGACGGTAAGCCCTACGTACGCATAAACGCTACATTTATTTATATTTCATATTAAATGGAACTAAAACAAAATGACACATAATTGTATTATAATTCCAGTCTTGTATATTATATAATAACATTAACTCCATCCTTTATACGTCCCACATATGGAATTAACGAATCAAATCACTTTGAGGGGGCGGTAGTCCGCACGTCCTAAAATGAAGATATCGCGTTTACCCATAATGGAAACCATAAAGGTATTCCATAAATTATAAATACATAATCTTCTGTAAAACATAAACATATCATATATCATATATAATTATAGTGACATCTTAATGGCCACCTTTAAAGGTGTTATATGAGTGTTGAATAATCATCGTTTTGTGAGGTAGAAATTCACCATCCACAGAAACAGTATGTTCTTTAACAATTATATGTAGGTGTGTGTAAATTTAGATATAAAAATTCTTATAAAAACATTCTATTATATTTAATATACTTTCGTTGTTACTAAAGAAAGTAATAAAAAGAGTTTAGAGGGTAGGTGAAGAAAAATAAAACATAAGAACACAAGAGAAAACAATACCTTTATAACGGGTAACACTTTTTGATTTGAGCTCAATGGCTTCATTGGGAAGACTTCTGCCCATAGTGAGGCTTCAAGGAGTAATATAGGGATTTTTAGAGACAAAATGGAAAGGGTTTGGCCGAGACAAAGGCTTGAGAGGTGTGGGTAAGATGGTATAGGTGGGGGACTTTTATAAGAGGAGAGGAGGGGCACTCTTAGAAAGTTATAAAAGTTTACTTTATTATAAAATAATATTCAGATTTAAAAGATCAAAAAATTATATATTTATAGGCTGAGGTTATAATATTTCGAAATCCACCCATCCAATAGGTTTTTGACTTGTGTAGGTCTTAGATTTCACATTATGTTTTCATTTTATTTAAATCGTTAAATAATGAGGTAATCGCTGCATTATCGTGGTGTCATAAATAATTTACTTTATCTCATGTCTAAAAATTATAAAAAATTATCATTATGTTGGATGTCTTTTTAGATTTCTAATGAATATTTATAGTAAATAATATGAATTTTATAACCCCATTTAATAATATTTTTAGTAAAACAACTCATGTTTGTGACATTTTTAATTTAACATTAAATAAAAAAAATATTAATGTAATTTTCCAACCAATGTGGCTCAATGGAGTCCCCAAGTTGACCCATGGATTTTATTGGTCCACCATGACACATAAAATAATTTTAGGACATGATTCATGTTCATTTCATATCATTAAAACATTATTCTTACCTTAAATTACACTAATTACCTCAAATCGCGATTAAAAACATAAAATTTACTATTCACCAAAAAGTTATTTTAATCCCATTGAACCACATTTTACTTCATAATTACTACCATGTATATAGGAATTTTGAAATTCAAAACACAGAAGTGGTAAAGTTTCATTTATACGAAAAATTAGTTTCTTTAACTACCACTTAGTGGTTTCACTATTCATCAAAAATTGAAGTTTTTCAGAAAAATACCAAAACTTCATCCTAAGCCATATTTGATATTACTAATTCAAAAATGATGTCTTTGTTACTAAATTCAAAACATATAAGTTACATTAATTAATTTAATAATTAATTCCCGCTGTCTGAGCAAATAGCGTGTTTTTATGAAACAATAAGTATCAAAAGATTGACTCTAGTTTAAGTCCAATTTCGAAGTGAAATGAATTCAAACGACCACTATTGGAATAAATGGTAAAAATATATTCTAATTGATCTTTAAATCCAATTTAAAAGATAATCTAATCATATAAATAAATTGGATTAAAAAAAGGTTTTGAATTAAAATAAAACAGTTTTCACTATTCATTAAAAAATGAACATTATCGGAAAAATACCAAAAATTTACACAAAGTAAAATTTGATGTCTCGATTCTAAAAAAGAATTTCATTTGGTCCAATAGAATGTATAAGAGTGAACAAAACTATATTTATGGACAGTTCTCCATCAAAAGGTGATAAGTCGATCTTTAGTGAATGTTAGACTATATATGCCTAAAATTGAATTTTTTTCGTATTTTAAGCCTTTATACTTTATTGGATAAATGTAATAACATTTAACAAACATATAAAATCATATTTTAGTTATTTACATTCGTTCCCGCCAATACAACAGCAACGTGTTAACTACCATTTAAAATAATATTATTTTATTACTAGTGTGCAACATAATATTTCAAAGAAACTCTTTGTTGCGTATCGGGTACAATTTCGATCATAGAAACCCCTTTAAAGAATAATTAATATTTAATTACTAAATATTAATAAAAATGAAAATGAATTATTATTTATTTTCCTAGGATGTTACATCCTTCTCCCTTTTGGGAATTGCGTCCTCGCAATTTTATTCACTTATCAAAATAATTGTGGGGTATTTATCCCTCATAGAATTTTCAGATTCCCATGTTGCCTCTTCAACCATATGGTTTTTCCATAAAACCTTTACCTAGTGAATTACCTTATTCTATAACACATGCTTCCTGTGGTCAAAAATCAGGAATGGTTGTTCCTCATAAGATAGGTTCTCTTCCAGCTCAACAACCTATGGAGTCAAAAAATGAGATGGATCTGGAATATACTATCTCAACATCGAAACATGAAAAACATTGTGTACCTGAGATAAACTCAGAGGTAAATCCACTCATTATGCAACTGATCCAACTTTCTCTAGAATTTCATATGGTCCAATGAACCTTGGACTCAGATTTCCTTTCTTACCAAATCGCATCACACTATTCATTGGAGAAACTTTGAGAAAGACATGATCACATACCTCGAATGATAGATCCTTCCTCTGGTTATCCGCATAACTCTTCTGCCTGCTCTGAGCTATTCTCATGTGTTTCTGAATCAACTGAACTTTTTATACCATCTCTTCTACCAATTATAGTCCCAACAACTTTCTTTCACCCACTTCATCCCAGAAAGCTGGAGTTCGACACCGCTTCCCATATAATGCCTCAAATGGTTCAATCTATATACTGGAATGAAAACAGTTATTATAAGAATACTCAACCAAAGAAAGATGTTGGTCCCAAATTCCCTGATAATACATCGAAAAAGAACATAGCATATCCTCCAATGTCTGAATTTTTTGTTCTGATTGTCTATATGAATGAGGATGAAAAGCTGTAATAAAATTTAATTCAGTACCGAAGGACTTCTGAAGGCCTTTCCAAAAGTTATAAGTGAACCTGGGATCATGATCAGATACAATGGATAGAGGAACTCCATTTAACCTGACTATCTCTTTAAGATACAAACGAGAATGTTGATTTAGGGAAAAAGTACCTCATATGGCAAGGAAATGAGCAGATTTAGTCAAGCGATCAACAATAACCCAGATTGCATTATTACCTCAAGGTGTCTTTGTTAATCCCACAATGAAGTCCATGGATATATTTTCCCATTTCCACTCTGGCACTGGTAAAGGATGAATCATCCCTTTCGGTAACTGCCACTCTGCTTTAACCTCTTGACAAGTCAAACACTTCACAGTAAAATCAGCAATATCCCTTTTCATTCCGTCCCACCAGTAATACTCCCGAAGATCTCTATACATCTTATTACTACCAGGATGGATGAAAAACGGAGAACTATGAGTTTCACATAACAAATATCTCTTTAACTGTGAATCACACGGAACACACAATCTCTTCCGAAATCTCAATACAAATGCATTATCAATATTTAATTTAGGCAACATACCCTTCTGATCCAGCTCTACCTTATTGTGCAACTCGCTGTCTTGCTTTTATGCTTGCTTAATTCTGTCTGATAGAGAATATTTCACTGATACCTCAAACAAAATAGAAGGACATCCTGCACCAACAACTTCTATGCCAAATTTCATCAAATCCTTAACCAAAGGATCACGTTCCAAACACAACATTGCTAATGAAGCATTACTTTTTCGACTCAAAGCATCAGCCACTTTATTTTATTTTCCCGAATGGTAATGAATTATACAATCATATTCCTTGATTAATTCTAGCCGTCTCCTCGGTCTAATGTTCAAATCTTTTTAAGTGAATATATACTTTTATTTTTTGTGATCGGTATATATTTCACACTTTACTCTATAAAAATGATGCCTCCAAATTTTTATAGAAAAAACAATAGTAGCTAATTCCAAATCATGTGTATGGTAATTTACATCAGGTGTTTTCAACTGTCGTGAAGCATAAAAAATTACCTGATCATTCTGCATTAAGACACAACCGAGTCCTTTCAATGAATCGTCAATGTAGATAACAAACTCCCCATTCCTGGAAGGTAGTGCCAAAACTGGAGTATTCACCAATCTTCTTTTCAGTTCCTGAAAAACATCAACACATTATTTTGTCCAGATAAACGTAACACCCTTCCGAGTTAGCTTAGTCATTGGACTAGATAACCGTGAAAAATGTCTAACAAACCTTCGGTAATATCCTGTCATACCAAGGAAGCAACGAATCTCAGTTACATTTGTGGGTCTTGGCCATTCTTTTACAACCTTTGTTTTTACAGGATCAATATTTGTCCCATCCTTAGAAACAATGTGTCTAAGGAATGAAATTTTTTGCAACCAAAACTCACACTTTCCGAATTTCCCATACAATTTCTTTTCATTTAAGGTTTTCAAAATTACTGTTAAATGTCTTTCATACTCCAGTTTACTTCTAGAGAACACCAAAATATCATCACTGAAAACAACCAACATTTTTCACCTGAGTCAACTGAGACAACACTGCAACAAACAGTTTAGTAATTATTCTGAACATCTCAGGATACTGTTTAAATAGGTCATTTCCTCTGTATGCCTTCCCAAAAAATCTGTTCGGTTTCCTCTATGAAAACCCATTCATAACTAACATGTCTTATATTAAGCAACATGGAAATCTTCAAATGCTATATCATTTAAATTTGACCATAAAAAAATATTTTTGGATAATCATTTAATAGAATTATAACTTCTAATGTTATCTAAACCGACCTCTGAAACCAACTATAAAGCCCAAGCCTTAAACATTATTTAATCTTGAGTTACTTCAAGAATACACGTTGAGGATCTTTTCAGGTTTAGAGTTTTAGAGTGTTAGATAAAAAAACATGCATTACATTCCACATTTAAACAAAGTGGTTAAATAAAAGATAGTCTTCTTTTTTCCCATCAGTGGAAACATATTTAAAATAAAACATGGATTCTATCTTGACACTTCCTTGACACTATCATCATATCATGTACCTTTCCCTTGACTTGTGAAAAACATTTCAAAAATACATGGGATGAGCATAAAATGCTCAGTAAGAGATATAAAAATATGGAAAGGAATTGTTTGTACATATATACATAAGAATGAAATCATACTTTACCCATAAAACATAATCACATTAACATACCACATTAAATCATGAGTAAATCATAGAAATCATAAGACATAATGGTAACTTGCGGCATTCATAATATTCTTACGTAGGGAGTAACCCTATTGGTTACGATTGGAATATCCATCACTGTATATTCCCTAAATCTCTTCGGAGAAACCTAAATTTTATTCCCCTTCACGTTACCCAATGCATTGGAGAGCTCTATTGGGCTCACCCGCCCTTAGTTTATCATGGAACCACCCGTCTTCATAATAATGCCCAAGAACCATAAACATAATCGTATCACATAAAACATGCATAAAGGAAACATAAAATTTCCACTTTTCAATCAGAAGATATCAATACAACACATTGATATAAAAACAATATGAAAACCATTTTCCATACCAAAATAAAAGAAAAGTACGACATGGTATTTATTTTTCTTTTAAAAAAAAGTTATGGCTTGTAGAGGAAGCCGAAACTCAAATAATGGTCACAGCGGCGGAGAAGTCGTTGTAGCCGCATACATACGACAAAATAGTCCCTTTTTTCGTTTAGTAAAATGCTTCATATAAAAATATTCCATTTGGATAAACCTAAAAGTAAAAGGGATTTATACACCTTATAAAATAAAGTTGTGTTTAAAACATAATATACCTCAATGAAAGGAGATTGAGACGAAGTCCCATACCTCGGGTCCGACTTGACTCGATCGTTCTTTAACATCTGGAATAATGAACTTGAGTTAATTTCTACTTGAATAAGAACCTTTTTTCAAGTATATTATTCCTTTTATATAACTTATTTACATGTTATAGACACTATGTAATTATTTAAGTAAATAACAGTCGTTTTAACGATCATCGGTACTTGAGTCAAGAATATGCTCTTTATAATTACAAGTTGTTCATGTATCCATTATATCCAGAGATATACTCATGATTTATATATCATATATATAATATATATCCATTAAATACATGCATTTATAATATTACAAAAAATTTATATGTAAGAAATGAAATGCACCGTTTATGGAGACGGTAAGCCGTACGTATGCATGAATGCTACTTCCATTTTTATTTCATATTTAATGGAATTAATAAATAATGATACATAATAGTATTATAATTCCATTATGTTATCATATATAATAACTTTAACTCCATTCTTTATACGTCCCACATATGGCATTAATGAATCAAATCAATATGAGGGGGCGGTAGTCCGCACTTCCTAAAATGTAGATATCGCATTTACCCACAATGGAAACCATAAAGGTATTCCATAAATAAAAAATACATAAGCTTAAGTAAAACTTAAACATATTATATATCATATATAATTATAGTGACATCTTAATGGCCAACTTTGAAGGTGTTATATGAGTGTTGAACAATCATCATTTTGTGAGGCAAAAATTCACCATCCACAGAAACAGTATGTTCTTTAACCATTAGATGTAGGTGTGTGTAAATTTAGCTTGAAACCTTCTTATAAAAACATCCTAGTATATTTAATATACTGGTGTTGTCATTAAATAAAGGAATAAACAGATTTTAGAGGGTTGGAGATTCAAAATAAACATAAGAACACAAGAGAAAACACTACCTTTAAAACAGGTATCTCTTTTTTGATTTGAGCTCAAAGGCTTCCTTGGGAAGACTTATTCTCAAAGTGAGGCTTCAAGGAGTAATATAGTGAGGTGGAGAGAAAAAATGGATAGGTTTTGGCCGATCCAAAGGCTTGAGAGGTGTGGGTAAGGTGGTAGAGGTTGGGGCCTTTTATAAGAGTAGAGGAGGGGCACTCTTTGAAAGTTATAAAAGGTTACTTTAATTGAAAATGCTTTTCAGGTTTAAAAGGTCCCAAAATTATATATTTCTAGGATAAGCTTATAATAGTTCGAAATCCACCCATACAATAGGTTTTTACATGTATAGGTCTTAGATTTTTTATTATCTTTTCATTTTATTTAAATCATTAAATAATGAGGTAATCGCTGCATCATCATGGTGTCATCAATAATTTAATTTATTTAATGTCTAAAAATTTTAATAAAAAATATCATGATGTAGGAAATATTTTTATCTTTCTAATTAATATTTTTAATAAAAAATATGAATTATTTAACCATATTTAAAAATTATTTTAGTAAAACAACTCATGTTTGTGACATTTTTATTTTAACATTAAATAAAAAGATATTAATGTCATTTCCCTACCAAAGTGGCTCCATGGGGTCCCCAAGTTGACACATGGATTGTCTTGGTCGGCCATGAAACATCAAATATGGGTAGGATATGATTCACGTTCATTTCATATCATTAAAACATTATTCTTACCTTAAATTACACTAATTACCTCTAATCGCGATTAAAAACTTAAAAATTACTATTCACCAAAAATTTATTTTAATCCCATTGAACAACACTTTACATCTAAATGACAACAATGTAGGTCTGATTTTTGAAATTCAAAACACATAAGTGGTAAGGTTTCATTTAAATGAGAAATTAGTTTCTTTAACAACCACTTAGTGGTTTAACTATTCATCAAAAATTGAAGTTTTTCAGAAAAATACCAAAACTTCACCTTAAGCTATATTTGATATTCCAAATTCAAAAATGATGTCTATTTTAAAAAATTCAAAACATATAAGTTAAATTAATTGATTTAATATTTAATTCTCACTTTCAAAGCAAATAGCGTGTTTTTATGAAACAATAAGTATCAAAAGATTGACACTAGTTTTTGTCCAATTTCAAAGTGAAATTAATTCGAACGACCACTATTGGAATAAATGGTA
Organism: Viscum album; assembly: GCA_963277665.1. Classification (NCBI taxonomy): domain Eukaryota; kingdom Viridiplantae; phylum Streptophyta; class Magnoliopsida; order Santalales; family Viscaceae; genus Viscum; species Viscum album. The sequence continues at coordinate 216,144,971 of OY728158.1, forward strand.
AAAATATATTCTAATTGAAATTTAAAACCAATTCAAAATATAATCTAATCATATAAATAAATTAGATTAAAAATATGTTTTGAATTAATATACATCATTTTTCACTATTCATTAAAAATGTACTTTATCGGAAAAATACAAAAAATTTACACAAAGTAAAATTTGATATCCCGATTCTAGAGAAGAATTTTATTTGGTCCAATAGAATTTATAAGAGTGCCCAAAACTATATTTAGGGATGGTTCACCATCAAAAGGTGATAATTCGATCTTTAGTGAATGTTAGAGTATATATGCATAAAATTGAATTCTTTTCGTATTTTAAGCCTTTATCCTGTATTGGATAAATGTAAAAACATTTAACAAACATATATAATCATATTTTAGTTATTTCCATTCATTCCCGCCATTAAAATGGCTACGTGTTAACTACCATTTAATATAATATTATTTTATTACTAGTGTGCAATGTAAGATTTCAATGAAACTCTTTGTTGCGTATCGGGTACATTATCGAACATAGAGACCCATTTAAAGTAAAATTAATATTTAATTCATAAATATTAATGAAAATGAAAATGATTTATTCATTACTTACCTGGGATGTTCCACATATACCCAAATATGTATGTATGTTGGGATCCAAAGTAATGTAGGATACCACAACTAAGAATTCCATGTGATAAAAATTTGGATAAAAAAGCATGCGTGTTTTTTAAAATGTGAAATAGTATCAAAAATTTCAAAAATATAAAACATTAAATACAAGAAGTATTCATGTGGGATATTGTAATGAATCAAATTTTTTGAATGAAATGAAAATGATACAGAATTTTTCAAGCCAATCATACCATATAAATACGGTAAGAACGAATCATCTAATGATCACAAGCAGTATGATATGTCCCCTATGCACTAGCTCGTTGTGGTTCCTAGGTACCTCATATCACGATGAAACTAACCAAAACAATATATGTTATCATGCATGGACCACTAGTAGGAAACATAACCATATCCATGTGGTCCCCCATCATAATCATCATCATCGTCATAATTTAGTAAGTATTTTAACCTTCAATATTTTTATGTGAAATTGAGGCCAAACACCACTTGATCACTAGCTTACTAGTACATGTCCTCCCACCTAGATACCCAAGTTTCCCTCTTGTTCTCAAACAATATCAACAAACAAAAAAAATAATTCAAATGAAAATACCGCTTCCACATCAAAAATTTACCAAATATCCCCCCTTTTACATCACACTAGTCACATCATACCTTTTTTTATTCACATTGGTTTTGAAATTAAACTCACACCAAAATAGAACATAAAATATTTTTCATGATTTTCATTATTCAAAAAATCCTTTAAAAATTTCATATAATCTTTCCCAAAATGTTAAACATCACGTAACAGCCCACTCACCTATTACATAATACACTTTCAATAAACAAAGTCCAATTTTCACATCACACTCACACAAAATATCCCAAAAACATGTTTCTCACCCTAATAAGGATTTCATAAATCACATCAAGAAGTTACAGAAAATTAACAAAACATTTGACAAAACAACAGACCATATTTTATTTAAAAAACTAATTTTAAGAACATACTACCACAAAAACAGTACACATTCACCCTTTTTACACATTGCGAAACTCATTAAATCATTAATAATTTTCATAAATCCAACCAAATGGTTATAAAAATGTTTTCCCACAAAACCCATTTCCAAACCCTATTTCAAAGCCAAAATCACAAAAATAACAATCCAAAACAAAACTCACAGCCCTAGAGATATTTATCAAGACACTCTCTTGTATTATCAATGACCTCAAATAATACCACAAAAATGTACATGAAAAACACACATTTTCATAAGACGCATTCAATATGAATTACATGGTTTCACTCATAAAACCCATTCATAAAACCACATTAAAATTTAATGCTCACGAACAAACTAGTAAAAAATCATTAGAATCCCAAACAACATCTACAAAACCAATTTTATATGTTAGGGAATGACCCAAATAATACCAAATGAGTTTCACGTGGAAATACAACCAATTAAAAGAAAAATGTAACTATAAAATTAAATGCTTAACCAAATCCAGAAATAAATGATTCACCACATATAATATATTAGGAACATTAAAAATCCTTAAAATAATAAAACTAAATCATCAGGAAATGGTTACACATAGACCCACCTACATTTTTAGTCAAAACCCTTGAATCTTGGTGAAAACATTTAACTTCACCACTACCGCTCAAAAAGGGAGATAAACCCAACATAAATACACAATATTACCCCAAACATACACAATCTCAAAACCTAGGTTCAAAGCCTATCATCTTTATATAAGGGAACTTAATGAATGGCAGAATAAACTATAACGAATGGGACGAAATCAAATAGAGAAACACATACATGAAGAGAATTTGAAGAAATCAACCAAAATAAACCAAATGTTGAATCTCCAAGAAACTAAACCTGATAGTGAGGCTTGACTAAGTATTAGGAGGTCATGTGGGGACTCAAATGGGTGAAAATAGTGAAATTTAATGATTTATGAAAGAATCAAGTTACCCTCTCAAATCAGGGCTTTTTAAGAAACCCTAAAAAATATTTCCCTATTTCACAGTCCAAATGACCTCCAAAAATACAAATCGATAATGGGAGTCATCCTAGGGATATTTTCCTCGATATAGAGGTAGAATAATTGAAAAAAATACAAAATAATTGAGTTATTAATGAATTAATAACATTTAAAGATGAAAATGGACTTACGAGTATGCCCAATATCATAAATAATAACACAACACATCATGATTATGGATTTATAAAGGCTCCAAATTGACATGGTGGTGTTAATAGTTTATGGGAGGAAAAGGTAGAATTTGAATAATAAAAATTAAAAAATTAAAAATTTATAAAATAAACCAAATTGGTTTTTACATTTGGTAATGGGTCACGGTTTGGGAAAATTTTTGAAAACCCACCATTTACACCAAAGATATTTTCAAACCACTAAAACAAAGAAAAAATTGAAATTAAATTAAAAATACCATTAAAATAATTCAAGTATGTGACATAAAAAATTCCAATGAGAATACATTATCATAATCATCATCACCATTGATTCTACCCTCCAACGATAACATGGAAAAAATATGAATGTTCTTAGGAGGATGTTTCATTATCATCATAAGAATATTAGTATACATCAATGACATTAAGAGAAGATAAAAATCTTATAATTAAGGTAGATGAATATGAGATACTAATAATAATTTCAAAACCACTCAATTTTGTGATGCTATGGAAGTTGATAAGAAAAATGTTTCAATGATATATAATGGGGAAAAATGGAAATATTAAAGCAAGTAGAGAAAACAACCTCAGGCTGTCCCTGAAAAATGTGAATCAGATGGAACCATTTCCTAGAAATTATTTTATTATATATTTTATGATTCCATAATACTTGACAAATCAATTCTGTAAATTCCATAAAATTAATCATGATTATTACTAAATAAATAAATTCTTGATCAGATGGAATAATCTACAAAAAATTTAATTTATACGGTGATTCTGATTCATGATGAAGTAAATGCATTTCAATAGAGTTCTCAATCTCTTAAAAATTAATAAATCTTATTATTAAATGGTCTCATAATATTGATGATAATATTTAGATTGATGATTAATAATTAAATGTATTGAGGAATAACATGGTATAATCATCTAAATCCTTTAATCAGATTCCAATAATATGAAATATTGGGTGGTATAGGTTGAGGAATCCATCGATACCACTGATGATAATACTTATGAGGTGAATATTTTGAAATATAATATTCATAAAATGGATCTTGGGGTTTTCTTGGCTCTAATCTTATGAATACGAAGAAATATTATTAATGAATGAAATAAAAATTCAGAGGAAGTGATGATGATATTAAAAGTGAATGTTAAAGTTGACTTGATAGAGAAATACTATAAGGAGTTCAAAAAGAAAAGAAATTCACTATGATGAAATTATTATACAGTGAAAGAATTTGTTCATTTTGAAGTATATTTATAAATATTTTCTAAAACATTTGAATGTATGTTTATAAATGAATAATAATTTCATTAAAAAATAACGTGTATGGATATTTTCCAAATTATGATAGGTTTAATTTTTTTTTCATATTTTTTGGGGATGATTAACATATCTCAATGAATTGTTTTGAATATTTTTTTCATTTATTAGTAACCATTATATTCATTAAACATTACTTTCTTGAATATCAAAAATGGAAATATTTTATATAATGGTTGAGAAATTCCTAAATGGGAAGAAAATAATATAAATGGGATGTTTTCCTATTAAGGTATAGAATATCATTCATATTAAACATTGATTCACTTAAAAGGGATATATTATCCTACGGGGTGGGGGTGGATTTATCATATTCAATATTATATTATGCATCATATTTATAATAGTTATTATCTCAAATATGTTAATGATTTAATGATAAACTGTAAATTAAATTTACATAATAGAAAATCGACATTAGGTTTTCATGTTAAATTCCATTATGTTTTGGGGTTTCTAATTTCCAAAAAGGAGGATATTGTTGAATTTGATATTATAATTCTTTAATTTCCATTAATGTATTTTGATAAGTCACATATACTCTCTTATAAACAAGTTTTAAACCATTATATATCTAAAGGGTCTTAGTATGTTCTCGTAGTAGATATTAACTTTTATGATACATAAAATAGATAAACATTATTATAGATATTAACATAATATTCCTCAATACGATTATCAGAATGATACTCTATCCATTATAATCCAAATAACTTTTATTAGAACAAGATGATAGCATTTATATCATGTTCACTATACTGAAAAAGTAAAAACAATTGGACTAATATAGTTACAGATAAAATAAAAACAATATTCAAAAGGTTTATCATATTGAGACTATTAAGGAATCCCCTTGAACTAACCACTTTTATAATCAGAATACTGAATAATATTTCTAATATAATGAAAATAATAAATATTGTAGTGGTGTTTATCAATATGATAGAGGTCATTCTATTCTTACATATCTTTATGACCAACCATGTTCTAGCTATCTGAATCTGTTTAAAAAACAATGTAAGATACGATTGTTGGTTGGATTCTTATAATTATTTGGTAATTTGATGAGTTTGGATCCAGTTTATGGTTGATTCAATTCTCCCTCAATTATTTCTATGTGTGATCTACTCATTCATACATAGTGTAATTATTTTAAGTGTTTTTGTTATGGGAAAAACCTGGTCAAGGTGTCTCCTTATGAAAAATTGTAATTCTAAGTCTCGTCTATCAATTATTAGGATTGATGGATTATAATGAGATGAATATAGAGACTAATATTTATTAGATCAATGGTTAATGGGGATGGTAATAAAGAGTCAATCTTCAAATCTTGGGCTTCCATGGATTGAAAGATAGAGTAATTTTGATCTTTATATGACGGGGTTTACATGCCAGGTAAGGCTTATTATTATATATGTATAAAATATTAGATAAAATTATTCTAGGATATTGAGTTAATTTACCTTATGGTTATAATATCTTATTTTATTAAATATCATGTACGTCATTTATACATTTATCAGTTATTTTATCACATTTTTTTAATGTATTTATTTTCACTCTGAATATAATAGATATATACTCATCAGACATAGATATTTATAATTTTTTTTTTCATGTTATCACTTATTATGATATTGAAATTATGATAGATGTCACATTCATATTGATTTTAATTTTTACCTAGATATAAAAAGAGTATTTTTTAGTTTTTATGTATTTAAATTGTTAATCAAACAAATCCAAGGATTAATAAATTTTATTAATGTGATTTTTGTGTCAGATAGTTAAAACATATAAAGCAATTTTTTTAAACTTAAATTAACCCCCTGTGTATATATTGTCATATGAAAAGAGCTTACGATCATATAGAATCATCATAATGATGGTTGAAATGTAGAGAGACTTGAAAATTTTCATTAATCGATATCATTTTTTGGGGAAATTGTTACATATATATGATAAATATAACATGTTCCAACACCTAAAAAATCACAACAATATAAGCTGAAAGATTAATCCCATTATCAAAAACATTTTTTCCTTGATTAGGATTCACCTTAAAGAACACAATATCTCTAACATTAAACACTAGATGTCAGTTCTAATGGGTATAATATGTCTTTTTATTAACTTAATAAAAATTAAACTATTCTTTATTCTCAAAAAAATTATTCTCAAAATTTGTTCTAACACGAGAATTAACAACTCTTACATCCTGTTCCATCACAAGGAAGAGTGTAATAGACACTCATTAAAATAATAAAATAGTGTCATACCAACAGTGTGTTGAATATTATTATTTTATAATAACATGATTATATATAGGTGTATTGCCCAAGTACATTAAAAATATCACAAAGAGAAGATATTTTTTCAATAGTGTAGATGTTTTCTTAGGTCTGATAATCCATTTATATATGTAATGAAGTATTGGGGAACAATTGATAGTAAGAATAATTCTGAATTCCTATTCACTCACTAGAGGTGAACCAAGGATCATGATTAGATATTACCATACCCAAAACTACGTGATTCCCCAAAACATCCTCCAGATACTACATCAACAAAACATCAACTATGATTTCTCCATTATCATTATTGTGTAAGATATAATTTTTGATGTGTATGCTATTAACCATATAAAATATAAACCTTACAATTATCAATGGAAACTAAAAATGATGTATATGTAAATTTAATCCCAATTATATTATTGAATATATAACCTATATTAAAAACCCCTAGGAATATAATGTTCAACTATCAAATTCTTGAAGTGTAGACATTAGGACACAAATATTTCTAATAATTTTTTTCACCATGCCACCAAAACACTGATCACAAAGAATCATACACATTTTTCAAGCCTAGATGTACCTCTAAAAGAGTGGTTTGTAACTCATAGAGAAAAAATTAATTTTTCACCAATTTAATGAAAATAATATAATTTAATAAAACATTGGTTATATCATCCTTTGAGTATCAATCAAGCAAATCACTATCATAAACATGTTCCCACGAAATTTCATCCCCCAAATCACACATCCTGATCACATATAACTATTACACAAAACATTATTACATAATAATTGTTTAAAGGCATCTTATTCCACTATCCTCTAAATGAAACGCATTAGGGAACTCATCCCTATCCCTAAGAAAACCTTTGGATTCATTATAGGAGGAATAAAAATAGTATCTACCATTATGGAAAATAAGGATTTGGCATAATTACATACTATATAATGGTATTTATCTCTTATAAAGAGGGAAGAATATTCTATCATATTTTTAAATATGATCCTCTTCTACAATCAGTACACCATTTCCATCACCGAATAAATATTAATATTTTATAGGATGATATCAAATGGATTTACCAATAAACATTAGATATCTCTGTAATATTAGTATATACGTTGAACTATCTCTCAAGTACTAAAACAACTATTATTATATCTCCACCACAAATATCCATAGTCAAAGTAATTGAGGCAGGAATCCATACAACCTCATGTACCAATACATGGATTGGGATTAGTGAAATGAGTTAGTGTGTAGATCCTGATTCAATCAATGAATTAAACCATGTAGAAATAAACTAACATAAACTTTTAACATCTTCTTGATCTCTTAACACTACATACTCTAGAGAATTCATCTAGTAATGAACAATTATATATACATTATAACCCTAATGATTCAGACAAATATGATGGTTTTCTACATAATGATGATAAAAAAGAATAAATATCCACTAACTACCAAATCTCACCAATTATTATCATAGGATGGATCACCATGTTTTTACTAACTAAATTGATACTCCAACAATTAATGAACATAATGAAAACCACAAAACACATGCTAATTAATTAGTATTATTTTCTACCTATTCAACTAAATACAATGGTCCCCATAAGATAAAATATATAATCAACCTAAAATAGACTATAAACTTCCATTCATGGATAAACAAATTGAAGATGGATGAAACCAATCACCCAATAGTAAAAAAACACTTATTTACTGAAAACTAGGAACCCCCAAACATAGACTTTTTTGGGGAATCCAAAAAACACACCCCTCGTGATGATATTGAATATATTCCTACACAAAAACTTTCATAAGAATTCATTTTGAAGGGTAAAATTTGATAACTACCCTAATTTGCAGTTGATCAAGTTTTCTTAGTGCACAAATGACCTCAAAATGTAATCCATGAAATAATAATCTCCAAAAAATAAATAATTGAGGATAACCACATATTAATTATATCATGACACATGAATGTCGCAAACGACAAAAAAGTGATACTTTCAAAAAAATAAAAAATTTATGGTTATCTACACATCTATCAACCACTCATCTTCCACAAAATAATATACTATTTTATCATAATTTTTTATACATGAGGACTAAAATTTTCATAGGGACCTATACTAGGTGAGTCGTTATAGACCTATAATCTATATATATCTTTTAACTCAAGAAAATTAATAACCACTAGAGGATTTCATTTAGGAAATTTTACTGCACAAATACATACCAAAATAATGGATGGACAAGGACTCCCAATCCTAGAACAATGAATATTAATGATTAATTCATTAATGTTAATTCTATTCTAAAAATATTTATATTTAAATCATAGAAAAAAACTAAAATGATAAAAAAATCCATATGTCTATACAAGATAACTTGTATTTGATCATGTTGAAAGCATAGAAAACATGAATGTTCTTGAATCAAATCATACGGGACCCGAAATACAAGTTTCTTACCTAGTCTCATTTATTAACATATAAAAATACTCTCAAAATACATTTCTTCCATACCAACATATATGGTCCTCATATGTTCCTACCGCTAAAAACCATCTTAACCTTTAAAATGAAAGTTGATACCACTCATCCATGAACCGCTCCTCCATTTCATAACCTCTAGGGATAAATAAAATGCGAGTGAGACAAAAAATCATAAAACAATTCACCAATAGTTCATATTTTTTTTACTACCAATAATATAATATCATATATAGAAATGGTAGGAATTAACATATATAAGGAATGACTAATGAGATATAAGATAATACCACCAAGTTGATCATTCATAGAGTAACATAAATTTCATAATACATGGAAATAAAATATCTAAAACTAAACTACTATAAATGGTAAATTTCAATTACGAAATTAAACCACTGGTAATATAAATGTGGCCTAAACTACCATTGAACAACTCCACAGAAATATTATTTCATGTCAACCACCAACTATTAAACTCTTACCTAAAAAAATTTATATAGATGTATGTTTAACACAATATGTATACTTATTATAATCCTCTATGAATCCATTAATGAAAATTTTAATAATGTGTACAAAAGGATGGTAAATATGAAATAAAACTATCTCCCCAAATAGTATGGTATTATCTATTCGAATCCACAAAAGAATCTCTCAAAAAGTATCTCATACAAGTTAAAATATATTAACAAATATAATATCGAATGGTGGTACCCCACTACCACAAACCCAATAGTTTACTTATCAACTCTTTGTGGCATAGGTCTCGAGTCGACTCTCTACAAATACTAAACATGTGTAAAATCAATCTATAAATTAATCCACACATCATGAATTATTAATTTTAAACACCATAAACATCATATCTAGATAAAAACTTTTAAATATCAAGGAGTATTGACAAACCATATACATGCACTAAAACTCAATACATCACAACCGATATAATTTTTACATATAATAATCATTTTGATTGTATATATAGAGATAACTGAGTGAAAAATAATCAAAATATATTCAATAAATAACACATATATAAATTAAGGTAACCTCAAAACCATATTTGATGTAATAATAACCGTAATATAAGTGATGGGGTAAGGGCAATGTAGAAATTCTTCTTTTCCCACCTATATGTTTTAGAAATCACACCCCCCCAATCGGGACCACTAGGTATTAGTCACTCTACCATCAAGGGTAGGATAACTTATGAAATGAAATTCCACATAGAATATAAATATATAAGTATATAATAAAAAAACTGAGGTAAACTTCCTTTCGTAAGATATAATTATATCTAAAAACTATAGAACAACTAGTATCCACATCAAATAAATATATATTAAAAAAGAATTAATAAAATTTTTTGGTACATTAAAATAATTATTTAAATTGAACATTTAATATTACAAACATTTTACCAATTATAATTACAAAACTATCATTCTCTTAAAACATTGTGTTATATTATTCCATATTCATTATGATTCTCTGATTCAACGTACTCAATAACTCATAGTTCACTGCCATAAATGTATCATAGTCCATACATAATATATTTTATTAATCTATGGATAGAATAATTTTGTAAATATGAAATAATTAAATATACCCACCAAATATAAATTAAAAAAATAAGGAAACTATCATTGAATTGATAAAAAATGTTATACAACTACTAAAACATTTTACATGAGTAATTGTTCTATCTCATAAACCAATATTAATTTCATCATAAATCCTTCAATATCATTCATTAACTACTGAAATAGAATAATTTATACTTACAAAATTTTCACCAAACCACCATCCATCTTGTTATAAAATCCCATCCCATTTAAATGACATGAATCTAGAGAAATCCTACAAGGATGAAATAAAACATTAAATAAATAACAAAGATTCTCTGAAATAAAACTACATCATACGAAAGTCATAAGAAAATGATCACTATTTTCTCAAAGAAATTTAAATTTTAACAGACGCAATTCATTTAAATTGTTATCTATCATATTCAGTTAACATAGTTTAAAACGAATGTAATGTAACACATCAACAAGAAACAAATATAAATTATATAATCTTTCTTTTTTTCCTAATATTAAGTCTATTCATTAAATGAAATATTATTATCTATATTACATTCTTAGTTGTTATTTATTCAGAATAAAATTGTATGTTTTTCATTATTTATACATCATTTAATATTAAACACATATTATTCCATAAAATATTAATGGGAAGAACACAATACTGGAAAAAATTCCACAACCCATCAACATCAAATAAATGCATGTGATAAATACCAACCAAATCCTTTAATTAATTCAGGAAATTTTATTTAAAACATAACTCTTTTAGATAATTCCTAAAAACATCTATATTTTACATGAAATAGTTTAAAAATGAATCATCTTTCTTTTCTAAATGGTAAAATGTTTTATGAAAGAACAGATGATCATAGATGAACGTCATTTGAAAGAAGCATTCAAAATCCATGGAAATAATTATTAGAAATTATAATCTAAACACACAATAATCCATGCTCATAAGATATCCATGAACAGAGGGGTTATAAATATAAATTATATGAAATAATAGGAAAACGGGGGGATCAGGATATAAATTTACTAGAAATAAATACAATATGATATTATACATCCGTAAATGATTAAATCAGCATGGATACTATCAGATGTCTCTTAAGGAATCTTGAGACATCTAATGCTATTATATTATGAATGTGAATGGATAAAAGTATTTTAAACACACTATTTATAGAAAAATGACCTCACAATATAATTGATAAAAACAACTACAACATGCTCACAGTATATTAAATTATATTTAATCTCCCATAGTAATTTCACCCTCTCTAGAACATTTTATTTACTTATTTTACCATAAAAAATTCTAGAAATATATTCTAAACCAATACATGGTAGTTTCAAATATGGCATCCATGACTAACCATTATAGAAAAACATAATTTGTCTGATCGTTATTTCCTCTAGAGCACCGAGTAGAAAAACCCTACTCTTTATTTCATTTTTAAACATGATTTATTATATAAAATTTACCTTAATACAACTCTAAATATAGGGAGTTATTTTTTCAATGGGATTAAAGAACATTAAAAAAAATATAAAATATGAAGTACAATATCTTAATTGAATACTACTTTTACATGACCAAAATGTTCCTTCATACATAACACTGATTGAGATATCCTAAGGAATGAAATAAGAAAGTGGTGAGCTATAATGCTCAAAAAGGGAGTATAGAAGTCATAACATATTAAATAAAATGAATTTTTACTTAATAGGCCTATCAATGGATAATAATAGAAATATGGATATCATGGCATGATATAGCATGATTATCATAACATGGATATGTTGAAAAAACATAAAACATTGCATTATTAACATAACAGAATAAAGTATGCCCCTTTACAAACATATGTAAAAAATTACTATACAGTAATAAGGTAAACCAATATCCCAAAATAACATATCATTATACTAATCATTTCCCATTGCATTAGAGTGCTACCATGGTGCACCCTTCATGATCATCTCATTGTCACACTTATGTATGACACATAGACCATTAAATGTGGATTAATACGACTTCATAATTTATTCCATTACCAAGTAATATGGAATTAATACATTTATGACACCATTTTATATGTAAATTTTCATAAATGTAAATACCCTTTATAGTGTAATGGGTATGTTATTCACTACACGATTATTTTGGGATGGAAAATTGCGGTGCAATTTTGGCAGCATAATGACGTCATATTGAAATTTATAAATTGGGATGAGAGAGAGATAGAGGGTTATCTCATCATTTATACGTGGTATGGATAGTAAGGGATTCAGGGAACATAATTATCCATCTTTTGAAATGGAATTTATATGCATAATATAAAACAAATGCAAGAATTGAAATGAAAAGAGAAAATCCCTTATGGAATTTCAAAATGGTAACGAGTGGGTTTAAAGGATCCAGGTGGGTGTTAATGGTAGGGGAATGAAGATAACATCATGTATAAATAATATTAATTGTATATAGGTATGGAATAACATATCCCAAATCCTGAAAAAGGAAATTAAAAGTCATTCCATAAAAGAGTATCTTGAAAAAAGGGGAGAGGAATATCCCGTAAGAAAATTTGATATAGTAACGACATATGTAAGGTTCTAAATAAGGGGAAATAAATGTTCTTTCATTAACATACATTAAAATTTGAAGTATGAAATTTATTATAAATGGATTAAATTATAGCCAATTGCAATTAAAAAGACAATGTTCAAACAATGTTCATGAATTGACTGGAAGAGAGGGAGGTGAGGATCCTTTAATTGGATGTGGGATCCAAAAGGCATCGGGGAGGCTTTTTGGAGCCCGATCAATACATTTGAGGACTATATGAAGTAGTGGTAATATGTTTTTATAAATTCAATTAGATTTAGTGAAGTGAAATAGGTGCTTGGGTGGGTTTATGTAGGAAATGTGGGGGAATTCATAATTATATTGGGTTTGGAACCTACACACAAAACTATTAAAAACCACAAACCATACCATGGTTTAATGAAAAATTGAGTCGTATAAATTATTTTAAAAGGATTAGGGTGAATATATTTAAATATATCCCCTTCTTATGTAGATTTCAGTCACACATTCATAGAAATGATATTAAATTCATAAAATAATATATACATTTTTTGTAGGATTTACAATTTCTTCATAAAATAATGAAAATGAAACTAAATAAACATTAATTTCAATGTAAAACATATATTTTTTGGATTATACCTTTTATAATATTTAATTACATAACTATTATGTTATAAGGATGTCATAAAATATATTATATATTTATATCTTATTTAATTTTTATTCAAAAATTTGAATATACCAGAAAATTATGAAAAATAAACCATGAGAAAATTTAGACATCCTGATACTAAATATAATATTCATTTTATCTAAATAATTTCATAAATATTTGAATTTTCACTTATAAAATAAAAATTGACATTTATTGAAAATTGTTGGGTTTTTGAGAAAAACTATTTTCAAACAATAATAAATATTATAATTGACATCATGAAAATTATAAAATAATTTATAATTAATAAAAATTATTCCCTAATAATATTGTATTAAAAATATTATTTATTTCATAAATCAATTAATTAACCAAAATATATTTCTTAAATAAATTTGAATATTATCCCAAAATTTATATTTTTTCTTTTAAAATAATTTACAATGTAATAATAATAAAATGAAAGTGTATTAATTCTTAATTAATCAAAATAAAATATTCAAAATTATAGGGTCATGTTACATATAACATTATTACACCACCATACACCTTAAGAGTAAGTTGTGTGATGGTGGGGCTTTTATTGGGTCATTCATCGAACATGGTTTTATGTCATGATATCGATGACAATAAACTTCTCTTGTAATTAGTTTCTATCATGAATTTGTTGTTGGATCTTGGATTGGGATTTTACTAGTTATATTTTTAAAAATGAAATCTCCCATATAAGCGTAGATAAATGTTCATCATAGGATATGATCCAACAGGTCGAGGTCATTACATAATTTTCTATGTCATAATGATTTTTCAAACGCTATATTTATTATATCCATGTGACAATTGTACACATACTATATTATAATCAATAATGATACATAATATTCAATTAATTTCAATTTTATATTACAATAAAAGGAGTGTAATTGTTTTCTATATCATAATATATTTAATAAAAAGAAACTGAATTTTATTCAAAAAATTTCAGGTCATTACAACCTCTCCCCTTATGAAATTTCACCCTCAAAATTTCAATTTTCAAAACTTAAACGAATGATAATAACTCAACCACATCACCTCCTCCAGTTCCCATGTTTTCTCTTCAATCGTCTGGTTTCTCCACAAAAATTTGATGAGGGGAATTGTATTATTTCATTGAACATTTTATTTATGATCTATGATCTTCACCGAATTATATTCATATGAGTGGTAATTATCCAATTGTACAACCTCTGGATTGTGTACATTTGATGGTTCTAGTATGTATGCCCCTAATAGCAATACATAGAATACATCATGTACATGAGACTTGTTTGGTGGTAGACTGGGTCCATAGACCACTTCCCATAGGTGATCAAGGATATCAAAATAGCTGATGTACCATAGACTAATCTTTCTATTCATCCCAAACCTCATCAATATCATCCCTGGAGATGTTTAGAGGAATATCATGTCTCTTAAATCAAACTCTAGGTATGATAAATGATTTTCAACATAGTTGTTTTGTGGAATTTGGGTAGCTTCATTGTGATTCTAGATGGTCATTAACATCTCATCCATTTCATTGACCACTTCTAGACAAAGTTGTTTTCATTCCCCAACTTCATACGAACATTCCAATGTTACACACATATTCCCATAAAATGATTTATAATAATCCATTTTGATACATGAGTTTCAATTATAGTTGTAATATAACTCCACCAAAGGAATATGATGGAACCATACGCCTTGGAAGATCATTGAGGATGCTCTCTATATATACTCAGTTTTTTGGATTGACCACTCATATTGTCCATCAGTTTGATGTAGATAGGTAATGATGAAGTTCAAATTAGTTTTTATAGAATATTAGAGACTCTTCGAAAACATGGAAGATAATCATGGATTTTTATCGAACATAATCTATATTTGTAATATATACAGCCTTACCACTTCTGTAATATACACATGTTCTAGTTGATCTAGTGAGAAATCTTCTCGAATTGAAATTAGGGGTGCAGTAATTGTAAGATTATCCACAATAAATTAAATTTCATTATTTCCATTAAATGTCTTCATAATTCTCATGAAAAATCCCATGGTGATGTTTTCCCATTACTATATTGATATGGTTAGTGGTTGCATCTTCCCCTGAAGCTTCTTCCTCTCAACCATCACTTACTGAAATAAAAGGAAATTTGATGTATATTTATTGTCATCCTTATTCATTTTATGGCACCAATAGTGCTCATGATGATCTTGATACATCATAGTGTTTCCTGGGTGAGTGGAGGAATTTGAACAATGTTCATTATCCAAATGTTCATTTTTTAACTTTGGATTGGATATAACACATATTATTGACTCAAATATCACAATTACTTATTCATTAACATTAAAAAAAATGAGGATTTACCTTTTCTGCTAGTTTCCACATTCTTCTAAATTCCCACATCCCTTTTTTGACCATCCATTAACCTTTCCGAAATATATGGTTGGGCAGTCCTTTATGGAAGGATTGATGATGGTCCATTCATTATTATTCCAATGTATATCATCATCAAATCTAGGAAGTAGGATTAATTTATATTCATATCGATGATAAAATCATTGGGTCCTTTCTACATAGAGCATCATCTAACTTATTTATTTTTCTAATGATGTATTTGAATGAGAATTCAGAATTCTTGAAGACAATAAACCATTTTTGTTTAAACATATTCAACCTTTCAATGTGAATTTATATTTGAGTGTTTTTTTATACATGAGTAGTTTACACTACTCCCAAAAGAGATAATGTTGCCAAATTTTCAATGAAAATATCACATATGCCAACTACAGAACATGCGTGGGATATTTATGATCATAAATTTTGAACTAAGATGTGTAATAGGTAGTGACATTGTCATTCAACATCAACACACATCCCATTCCATTTTTCATCGCATCATTGAAGATTACAAAAAGATCCCCACTTGGGGGTATTGTGAGCACATGGGAGGTGATATGAAAATTCATTTAACTACATTGAAATTTCTTCACATTAATCACTGAAATAAAACCTGACTCCATTCTAGGATATCCTGGTATGAGGGTTTTAAAATGATGACAAATTCTATCACAAATCAACAATAATATCAATTTTCCCCAAAGAGGCTATGGATATCCATCATTTATGTCGGCTCGACCATCGCTCAATTTCTTTTGTTTTGGATGGATCCACAGATATCCCATTTAGTCTAATGATATTCCCCATGAATGAGACTTCCATCATCTAGAATGCATATGAATTTACATTCCATATATTGAATCCTTTCACATGGTCTCTAGTATAGTGAATAGATACTCCTCACGCCCCTCCTTGGTTTTGGGGTATATTAGAATATCGTCAATAAAGACTACAAAATATTTGTCGATGTAGTATCTAAAGAATATATTTATAATTTCAATTATTATTTATGGAGAATTAGTGGTTTATAAAAGCATTAATATGAATTCATAGTGCTCGTACCATGTATGAATAATAGTCTCGGGGATATCCTCATTCTTCACCTTAAATTGGTAATATTCCAACCATTGATCAACCATGGAGAAGTAGTGTTCCCCTTATAGTTTATTGAAAAAGTCATCAATTTTTTTAAATTGATACTTGTTCTTTATAATGATTTTATTGTTCTCCGGATAATCAATGAAACATCACATTGACCCATCCTTCTTCTTAAAGAAGATGACCGGGGTACCCCTTATTGAAGCACATGAAAATATAAACACTTTTTCCATATTCCCATGTAGTTTTTTCTTTATCTACTCAACTTAAATAAATCCATAATATACAGAGCCTTGGTTATCGGAAATTCTTTAGTTATAATATCAATCTATAAATCAAAATATTTTATTAGAGATGACCAAAAAATTCCTCAAGAAACACATCAGCAAATTCACTCACAATAGGCATGTCTTTGAGGATGGTTCCCTCCTTAGACTCAATCATATAAGAATGTTACACATTCTCATAGGGAAGAAATATACAAGCTTTATTTGAAGTTTCTAAAGAAGAACCATCCACCTCAGTACACATGTATAGAATAAGGATTTGATTAACTATATAGAGAGTGATAATCCTCTGGCAGCAATTTATATTGGCACTATATAGGGATAGCCATTCCATTCCAAGAATTATAGAAAATTTCACCATTGGGAGTATAATGAGGTTTTCCAAGATGCCTAATCCTAAAATTATGATAGAGGAGGAGTTATATACATAAGATGAAATAATTTCCGAATTTTTAATTTTAACATAAATCTCTATATCCATGCTATGTTTGAGTGCTTGGATTGTTCTACTAAATTTTCAGGATATAAAACAATGTTTTGAACTCTGAATGATAACCCTAGCATTAAATTATTTAATATGGTTCTACCTTATCTGATATAGACACATGATGAGTAAATTAAACTATTAAACAGATAAAGGGAGATCCATTTAAGATAAATGGCTAAATTATTAATTTAATTTATCTCATTAACATAGTATTTTTTATACTTCTATCTGTGTTATCCATGATCAAAATCCTAATAAATAATCTTAGTAGAATTTTTTTCCTATTACAATGGTTCATAAAAATATAGTGTGTTTACCAAGAATATCCCTAGGGACTGTCGATGTAAGAGTGAATCAATGCTCATTATAGTGTGCCAGTTCCCATTCGAGTTTTTCTCAAAGAGGATTTTTTTACCCCTAGATACTTCGGTGCTAGTGCCACCTCTACATGTTTATATATAAATAGGGATTTATTTTCATGACAAATTACATACTCTAAACCAACTAAAATTTAAGGACTCTTTTCTTATACTTAGTATTATTCATAATAATTTTACTAGAATTTTCTAATCCTAATGCCAAAAAATGATAAACATATCATATAATACAAACTGTAATAACCATTCTCTTTATTTCATATTAAAAAATGATTTATTACATAAACTTTTACATAATAAATCTCATAATATGAATATTTATAGTGTCTTTGGGGCTTAGGAAAATTACATTACAAAATAAAACATGAAATACAACATTGTTATTGAAAACATATTTTGTATGATCACAAAATTTCTTCATACATAACACTTCTTGAGATATCTTATTGAAGGAAATATAAATGGGGAGTTATAATTCATAATATGACAGTAAAAAAGGCACAACCTGAAGAATAAAATAAATGTTAGGCCATGTCATATCAATAGATCATAATAGAAACATGGATATAATGGCACGATATATCATGATAATCATAACATGAAAATATGGAAACAACTTAAATCACTAAAATGTCAACATAAAAGAATTAGTTAAACCCATGTTCAAACATGATGGAAATTTTTCATATAATGTAATCAGGTAATCCCAAGTCCCAAAATGATGTATCATGTTTCTAATCATTAGCCAATTCTTTAGAGCGCTATCAGGGTGTACACATCATAATCATTTTAAGATTATGCTTAAGTGTAACACATAGAACATATAAAATGGATTCATTGAACATCTGCATCTGATAAGTATATATTCTTAATGATGAATATCATTGATATAGGAATGGGTATGGTATTCACTATATGAAGATTTTGGCTTGGAAAATCATGGTGCAATATTGGAAACATAACATCATCATATAGGAATTAATAAATTAGGTTTATTAGATATAATTAAGTATCTCATCACTTATATAAGGGATATATAGTAATGGGATCATGGGAAATTGCATCAAAACATCTGAAAAGAAATTTATATTCATAATATAGATGAAATTCTTGAATGGAAATGAGAATAGAAAATCCCTTTTGAAATTTGAGCATAGTAAAAGGTGGGTTTAACGGATCATAGAGGAGATTAATTGGAGTGAATCAATCATCACATCATGTATACCTAAAATGGGTAGTAATGAGGTATGTAATGACATATCCAAAATGAAGGTAATGGAAATTAAATTGCATGAAAAAAAGTGGTGCTTGCAGAAAAAGGAGAGAGGGATATCCCTTACGAACTTTAGCAATTGTAACAGTTTATGTAAGGGTCCAAATGAGGGGAAATAAATTATCCAATATTAAAATAAACTAAATTGAATTGTATTTAATTTATTATATAATAATGAAAATTTTAACCAATTGAAATAAAAAGATAAATGTCAAGCAAGGTTCTTGAATTGACAGGAAGAGAAAAGGTGATGATCCCTTACTTGGATGTGTGATCCCAATAGCCTCGTGATGGTTTTTGGCGCATTGTAACACCCTAGAGGGACTCTAGGGAGTAGGGGAAGTGGGTTTTTGAAATTAAATAAGATTGAGTGAAGATAAATGGATGCTTGGGAGGGTTGAAATAGGAATGGTGTGGTATATAATTTTTATTTTTGTTTTGGACAAAAAAATAATATTAAAAACCACAAACCATCTCATGGATTTCCCCATGATTTATGGAAAAGGGAAATGATATAAATTAATTTTTAAGGTTTACAGATAATGATATTAAAATTATTTCCTTGAATATGTGTTTTTGAGTCACCAAATCAAGGAAATGATTTCAAATTGATAAAATATTTTACTTTTTAGAGGATTCACTAAGTCATTATAAAATTAAAAAAAATGAACCTAAAATTAAATTATTTTTAAGAAAAAACATATATATGACCGAATGTACCTTTTATAGTATTTTATTACATCACTATTCTGTTATTATGATGTCATAAAACACCTAATATATTTAAATAGTATTTATATTTTAACCAAAAATTGGCATTATTAGAAAATTAGGAAAAAATCACCATTTGATAATTTCTATGTCATGATTTGATAAACAATATTTATTTTATTTAAATATTTTAATAAAAATATGAATTTTAACTTTTAATATAAAAACCAATAATTATTGAAAATTGAGGGTTTTTAAAAGAAACAATTTTAAAACATTAATAAAAATTTAAATTAACATCTTTAAAATATACGGTCATTTATAATTAATAAATTTAATTTATTAATAATATTCCATTAAAATTATTATTTTATTAAAAAATAAATTTATTATTCAAAATTGATTTCTATGTAAATTTTAATAATAACAAAAAAATACTAGTCGTTCTTTAAAAATAAATTACAATGTAACAATAATATATTGATGGTATATTCATTATTAAATAAAAAATAAATTCACATAATCAGAATGCATGAGTTTTGTTACATATTCCATAATTACAACACCATAACCCCGAAGAGTAATGTGTGTGATGGTCGGGCTTTCAGGGGGCCATTTGGTGAACATGGTTGTGGTTGTGATCTCGATGATGTTGAACTTCTCTGATAAACAGTTTCTCTGATGCTTATGTTATTGGATATCAACATGGGATTGGTCTTGGGAAAATCCCAAAAAATGGTATATCCATGGGAATCTATAATAAATAATATTTATAGGGTAAAATAATACTTATTGAGGCCATTACATCCTTTTTCTGTGTCAAAAGTATTCGTTAAAACCATATATTTATAATAGATAAGTGATCATTATTCAACGACTATATGATCAAAGGTAAGGATACATAATAGTCATTTAAATCCAACTGGATATAATAATATAAAAGGAGTTCATGTGTTTTATATATCCATAAGAAATTTAATTAAATGAATGTTTTTTTATTCATAATTGTTCAGTTCATTACACTATGTACCATTGTGGGGTGAGATCTATCACCATTCTTCATATAAGAGGGATCTACATGTACCATAGTAAGCCAAACACCCTCAAAATTATTTCCCAACCCATTTTCTCTATACCCATTTATCAAAGAAGGTTCTTCAAACCTAAACCCCACATGAAGATACATTGAATTCATTTTAATGTTTTTGGGGCATCTAAACACAAGAAAACATTCCACTATATACCCAATGCGAAAAATAACTAGGATCCCACCATCCAATATGATTTGGTGATCCTCTAAGAGTCTTGAACACTTCCATATCTATTACAACACTTACAAACTCTTTTATATAACATTCTTGCTATGATAAATAAAATGTGATAGTATTTTTGAATCATTCACCACATTATATATATATATATATATCAATTGGAATTTTTAATATTACATTCATGATGCATTGTTATTGAAATTGTTTATCATTATTATTATGAACTTTTATTATAATGGTATTAAATAATAATATAAGGAATAAAATATAATATAACCCTTATTTAAATTTTTTTATTCCAATTTATTTCAAACATATCATCCTCAAATTAAAATATAAGGATCTTGAGGGACATTTTAAAGGAGTTAGACAAAAATAAAAAAAATTATAATCCATCTATTTACATCATTTTCATCCATCACAATTATAAAATAGAAGAATGTCCTCCTTCATGGAAAAACAAATTGATCCATTTATCCCAACAAATAACATCTACAAAACCTCCCCAATCTTTATCCATATGTCGTAGAGGTATATATGTCACTAAAAAATTTTACTATTTCATTTATGATGTATTTTAATAAGGATTTTTTCATGATGTGTTGTAACTCTTTATTCAGTGTTTTATGTTAAATTATTATCCCCTAAATAATATAGTATATAAAATTTTTTAATTGTAAAATTAATATTTTAATATAAATTAAATGTTTTTATACTGATGTAAAAACAATTTTATATGTCCATTTATTATCAAATAATAAATATAACATCTCTCGTGGGGACATGTGGACTACCACCTCCATGAAGATTCAACATTCAGTTTTATATCTTCTTGAAAAGAAAATATATTATGAGGTATTTAAGGAATATATATCATATTTGGGAAATTATTATGAAATTGGAAGTAAAATATCATACTTACCTTCTTACCTTTTTATTAGATTAAAAATGGAAATTTTTCGTAATTGTTTGTTTTGACTATAACAGCCCAAAGAGATGTGATTCATTTTTCATATCCACTATTGATATATTGTTATAATGTTATGTTTAATATTAAAATATGAATACAATTCATTGATTAAGATTATTTTCTTGATTTAATAATATCATGATCTATTATGGTCTATATACGACCATGGTTTTGGGATTATCCCTTAACATTCTAAAAATGCCTGATTTTATCTAATTAAAATATGCAAATAAATAAAATAGGTTAATAGAAGAAAAAAGAAATTATGATATGGCAAAAAAAGTGAAATGATTATTATAAGTGTAAATAATTAAAAAATGATAATTTTGAGTTAAATAAGTTAAATTTAATGTAATACTTTGGATATGGGATTTCTTATCACAAAATAAATTGCTTTTAACTTATTCTATTTTTACTAAATCCGTTAATTTTAGTTGTGTGTAATATTTTATATGGATGTTTTTTCACCTTATTTTTCTTTAGAAATTATAGTGTTATATAGATCACTTTATGATTCTCTCATGAAATTAATTTTTTTTTCAAATCATACCAATGTGGTAAGGGATTTTTCTTCAAAACAATATTTTCATTATTTTTTTCATAAACATTCATCCGTGGACCAGCTTTTATAAATATCATAAATAAAATTATTATTTATTTTAGATACATTTTTTATGGAGAATTTTAATTTAATCTTATATTTCTTTACAATGTTTTAAAATATATTCTTTTTAATATTTTTTATTTTGGCCACATTTTATTTATTATCCCTGTTAAAGAAGAATGCTTCCTTAATTTGAAAGATATAACCAATTCTCGTTTCATAATTATCATGAATCATAAAAATAACTTAATATTTTTTTTTAATTTTTATAATTTTCAATTTCATTTTGAAATCATTTCTAAATAATAATCAATGAAGGATGTCTATTTCTTTAGAGACACACGTTTCCCCTCCCGTGTTTCCACACACATTCCCAAATATGTAATTACACTAAATAATTTTCTCATAGGACAACACATGTTCTTTTAGTTCACATTTTAATAAATTAAATAATCCTTTAGATGTATCCTTAAATTTTATTTACGTCGATCACTACTCAAGAAAAAACCTATTTAATTAGGGAGTTCTAATGATGTAGGCACATGAAAATAATTTTTCACCCTATTTACATGGGTAGAATAATTTATCATTGTATCCCATTATAATTATATTTTTAACATTATCCACTACCCATGATCACAATTTCAATGTTTTGGACCATAAATTATAACCATGATTGTGTAACAACACTTCCTGATGGGTTTCTCTACTTATATTATCGTATCATCTTGGACATGTAGGCTCGGTGTTCCCCCACAAGCACATATTTTTTTTCTTAGATCCCATAATTTTTCCAGAATATGACATCATATTAATTAATGAGCCTATATGAAAAGGCATGTTATTTCGAATTTTAATTTCCTCACTCAAAAATTCATAGTGAATCATACACAGATGTTATCGATCAGTTTCACTACTTAATTCCAAATGAAAATAAAAATGATAATATAATTAGGAAAGATCATGAAAAGATAGATTTAATATGGTTACATGGGTAGTAATATTTATCAATTAAAATTGATAGTAATTGTTTGTTTAATAAACCAAAAATTTAGATAAAAACATCTCTATTGTGAACCATAAATCTCTACAACGGTCGTACCACCCTAAATCCTTCTTGGATCCTTCTCTGATAGGAATGAATCTATTCAGCACTATAGACTCAAAAGTTTATCTATTGGGATATGTACTCCCATTATTAGTGGACACCCAAATCCTTTAATAGCTCTTGAGACTATTTAGTATCCCCTTATAGTGTCACATGTTCTCTTATTCTTTTTTTCCCCACTTACATGCAACCTATAAAACATTTGAGGAGACAAAAAATCATGATCACAACTCCTGGACAATAATTTTAATTTATAATTCTATAATAAGATGTTATCTCAAATACATATGTATACTATATTGTTGTGGAATGTAATATTTATTTTTATATCCCTTTTAAAATATATTTTTTTAAATTCATCCACCCTTCTGGTAATAATATTATCATTGTGGTCCATATATATCAACATAAGAAGTGACATCACAATCCCTCTTATATTCTTCTATAGATACTGATGCAACAATTGAGACCCACAAGCTCCTTAGATGATGTGAACACCCATGTTATCCCCTAAAATAGGCCTAATAATTCTCCCAAATGTTTCATCAGACTAATTTATATATACATAGGTTGATATAATTTTATAACATTTACGGTAAATATTATATTAATTTTTTATGAATTAATTGTTATTTATTTTTATAGACTGATTATATTTTTATATCATATACTATATCATATTGATAACTATTAAATTAAATAGTTGTTTATTAACTAGGATATAAATTTTTTTTAACGAATAAAAATTTTTGAGGAACAATGTATTATTATAGTAAATGGAAATATTTTTATTTATGATGGAATTTTATTTGATAAGTAATTGCTGGATTATCTTTTGATAGTATATTTTATTTAATAAAGCCATTATTTTGACTAATGCAATTTTTTTAAAATAATAGAATATTCAACATATTATGTGACTGTGGTATACACATTATTGTTATATGACATCATGAGTTATAATGTTCATAGGATATAAAATTTATATTGTTCAAGGATGAATATGTTATAAAATTAATAAAATAAATGGGTTTTAATTTTTTCTCAAATACCTCGGATAGTTTTATGGTATGAACTTTATGTAATGAATTATGTTAAATAGTTGGTTTTATTTGTTTTTATATAGATATTAATTTAGTTTTGTATATGAGTGTTTATGGATATTATATATAATAATAACTTATTGTATCCATTTTTTGATTTTATTAATGGATTCTAATTATAGAAATAAGGTTTCGTGCATTCTATAGAACTTTTAAACCATTAAATGTAAATTTTTGAAAATCAAGAATGAATAATTCATCATTAATATTATCTACATGTAGTTAGAGATTATAATGAAATGAATAATTACATTATAATTTTTTAACATTCATCTTATATTGTGGTCAGATATCAATAATATGTAGTTTCATTAAATATTTATTTAAATTGAAATGTAATTTCTTATTTCTATAATGATTTTCATTTAATGTTCCACTAAACTATATTAAAAATATTTTAAAAAATAATCTATGTGATTGATTATATTATAGATGTTAATTTTATTAAATAGTAATATTCGTTTTGTGAAACTAGAAATTAACGTTCAGTATTAATTGTAAATAATGTTTTACAATGATTTTATAGTTAAACCATTTTAAGAAAACAAAATTAATATTTATAGGGTATAATTTTTTCTAAGGTTAGATAATGATATAAAACACAATTATATATTTTTTTTATTATAATAATATCACATTTGATAGATTTTAGTACCCACAATACCATGATTAAAATTAATATTCATTTAATAGTAAAATATAATTATTTAAATATGACTGTTATAGCCAAATCATTTGATTGGTGCTACATAAATGAATTATTATATAATAAAATTAATGTACCATTTTTTCTAATTGTAAAATGAGTAATCAATCATACATTTATTATCTATTTTATGAAATGGTGAAAAATTATTTTTTAGGAAAAAATGATATTTTTCCTAAAAATATCATTATATAAAAAATATTTCATGATCGTAACGGTTGAAAATAATCAAAATTAAGGAAATTAACTTAACTAAATGAGAAAATTATATATATAATAAAATTATAATTTATTAGTTTTATGATGGTTATTAGTAGTGAAATGAAGGTAAAAATATATTATTATTTTAAAATTAATTTTATTAAAAAATGTTTTGTGTTTAATTTTATATAAAGGAACATTTATTTTTTTCATCGACATCTATAAATTTAATGATGCCTAAAGTATAGATGTTTTAGAGAATGGTTTGTAATTTAATTTATTCATAAAATATAATTTATTTTCTTAAAAGACCATAATTTAAAAATTACTATTATATTTTGAATTTGGTTTTAAATTCATTTAAGTCCCATATTACTAAAATATTACAAAAAGTTATAGAGGTATAAAAATTAAAATAGATTTTTTTATGAAATCCATTTTATGTTTAAACATGTATATTTATAAAATTATGTTTTCCTTGGATAATATAAAATTTATAAAATTTTAATTTTATAATCTTTTTTAAATTTAATCATAAAAAATGACTAATTATATTTGATAATGATGTTCTGATATTTTTATAAATCATGATTCCTTATTCATCATAATGAATAAAACTCATTTAAAATGTCTATCACTACAATAAAAGGTAAAAAGGGTTAAAAATTATTATAAACTATGATATAAGTATTAATTTTTTAAATTATAGAAATTTGGAATCCTTTACATTTGATAATTATCGTTATATTATTTTATTTCAGAACTATTTTTAAAATGTACTGATATTTCTATTTTTATTTATAAAATGTGGTCCTTGGGATAAAAGGTTTTGTTTATGAAAGATAATTTATTTATTGATAATTATCAAATTAATTTTCATATTTTCATATGTTTTTTATTATTATGTTTTTTATTATTATATTCATTGCTTCTTCAATTTGACCACATCGCTCATAAATGTTGTTGAATAAATAAATAAATTAATATAAAAATTTTAAATGTATTTTTTTATGATTTTTTCATGATCCATGTATTTAATGAATTATTAGGAAATAAATTTTTCTAAGAATGATTTTATATTATATTTATATTTTTTTCATGATGTCTTTAAATTTATTTATTTTTAGGGTTTATGAATATATATTTAAATTGTATTTAATGGCTATGAATTATATCTAAAAAATTTAGAAATCATTATAATGGATCAAAAATAATAAGAATGGTAATGTGTCAATTATATAACGAATGATACATTTATCTAACGCTTCTAATTTTTTAATTTACATTCATAAAAATGATAGACTGAAATAAAATTTACAATGGTTTGGGTTAAAAAATTTAATAAATGGTTAAATCAAAACATTACAACAAACATTACAAAAAAATCCTAAAAATTTATTTTCTAAATATTACTAAAATTGATGATTAATATATTTTAATATTGATAATATTTGATCCTTTTTACATGATTTATAGTGTTATTTTGTATTAATGTTTTATTAATTATTAATTTTACCACTAATATCTCTGATAGATGTGAAACTCCACTTTTCTTATCCTCAAACATATTTGAAAATATCTATTAACCATGATCTACTCGAATGCCTAACCAACATTCGACCAATTTCCCAAGTTCTTGTTTAACATCAATAACCAACATAAAATGATCATGTTGTTGCGAATTGATGGTTTCCGATAAAATGGTATAATTCATTACAATGTGTTTTCATGATAATTTGTTATTTCACCTCCATCGAATCTCTTATATCAATTATGATATGATAAAATCAATAGTTTCCTCAAATTTAAATTTCATTATGTTTTAAACAAAACGATTTCTATCTTTTATTACATCTTATGGTATATGAAAACATCCCTCGGGTGTACGTTTGGACTACAACCTCTAAGAAGCGATGTGTGTCAATTTTCAAAACCATATAAAGTCAATGGTAATTACGATATATTTATCTAAAATAAATGATATTAATTAGATAATGAAAATTATTTTAAAGATGGTATGACTCAATTTCATAAACTTATATGTGCTTATAAAAAATAATGTCACTCATCTATATGTGTGGACTACCTCCTACATGAAGTAAGGTGATTTGTTTTTAATTTCCATAATTATTTTACATTAAAATATATATATTTACAATATAAAATTTATTATTATGTAATGATTATTAATGAAAAGATAATGGGAATATAACTCCTCTGACCATGGTCAACCAAACAATATTTTTTTTTCAGATTATGAAATAATCATCCTCAAAATGACCAACATGATGTTAATTACTTTTGTAAATATATTGAAAATTGTAATAAATTAATAAAGGGGTATTTTAAAAGTGAATTAACCTAATAGTGGTTCACAATAAATTGAATAATTTATATATTTTTAATATACAAGAGTAAAATAATGAGAACTGTGTTTTAGATATTTGGAAAGGGATATGGTCTGAATTTAAAATCATTAAGACTTATTCATTTTTACCATGTGT
Source organism: Viscum album (assembly GCA_963277665.1). NCBI lineage: Eukaryota > Viridiplantae > Streptophyta > Magnoliopsida > Santalales > Viscaceae > Viscum > Viscum album. The sequence goes on from OY728158.1 coordinate 216,173,907, forward strand.
TTTTCAATTATATATAAGACATATGAATATAATTTTAATGTTAATTTTTAATAATATATTTCTTTTGGGATCCAATTAATATTCCATCCCATAAAAGCCTTTTGATACAAAAGTATACAAAGTATTAATGGATATTGGCATAATATTTTATTTAATGAATTCCATTCTAATAATTAACATATATGAATATCTTATACTAAATAATTTCAAGAATATTTTTATTTTTTCTCCACATTTTTTTCTAATTAATTTTTATTTACCTCTTAAATTAGATAATATGTTATGTAATATAAATGTTTTATATGTATCATTGGAATGTTTATACAAAAGTATTAAAAAATAGGTATAAATATATACTAAATGAATTGATGTTTATTAGCTATTATCATTAATAATATAAATGTATTAGTGATTTTAAAAGGTTATATTTATATAATCATTATATTAATTTATAATCTCTATTGATTTTTTTGCAGAAAATATATTTTTTCTCATTTGAAGGAAGTGAATAAAAATAGGATTCTTAATGGGTTGAAATTATAATGTTTTGGTTTTTTATGATGATTATTGAATGTTATATACATATATATTTATTAATTATAATATATGATAGTTGGGAATTATTGGGGAATGTGGGAATGTTTAATTTTTGAAAAACCTTATGAGATTATTGCTATTAAGTGGTTTGTGGGTCTGTTAAATAAAATTAATTCATTTGGAAAAGGGAAGATGATATTTTATGTATGTTAACACATTCGTTAATTATGGATGGAGTTAATTACTCTTATGATGATTTTTATTTAACTGATATAAGTTTCTCATTATAGAATTTCATAACTATATATATAGATGATTCCATGATTAAGGTATTATTCTTAATGATCATAAATTTTTTCTCCTTGATTTGAAATTCGTTTTAGATGAATTTTTATTATTACAACATGTGACAAATGAATGTGGGATATAAACTGAATTTTATATTCCTTTATAGGAGAAAAATAAAACTTCTTTACAAATTTTTCCCAAATTATTAATTTTAGATGATTAATTAATAATGATTTTTACTAATAATCTAGGAATTATTTTTTATTTCATGAGAATGAAAATTTTTATTATGAAGTGAATTTTTGTTATGAATAAAGATAAATTTCATTAATCATTTCCATGATTTTAAAATGAATTAACAAGTTTCCATAATTAAATTTCCCTAAATGTGGTATGTTTTCACATAATATGTTTTAAAAGGTATTTTATTGGTCTAAAGGATTTGTATGAATTATAGAATGGAAAATAATAAAACATATAGAAATATATAAAATCATAATGAATGTAATATACGTCTAACATTGAAAAGATGATTTATTAAAAAATTAAATATATGTGTCCATATATAATTATGTGTGATTGATATGATATTATATTAAAAAAATCAAAAAAATATATTCTAATGATATCTTTGAAATGTAAGAAAGTTAATGAAGAGTTAAAAATTATGTAATTATAGGTTATTAATGATATTAAGAATTATATGATGAAGTAGAAAACCATTTCACCACATATATATATATAAATACCTATATATATCAAATGTGAGTGATATAACTCATAATTTAATCATACCCAAGAAATGAACTCTCACACCGAATAATAATACTATCCAATGTAACCACTAGATAAATCCCACCCTAGAACAATCCCACACACTATTTGTTTCCATCCAACCAATCACAATTCATCACTCTCCAATATTATTCAATTTTACAAAATATAATAATAATAACCTTGTATATCCTTCATGAACCATTTTGTATGTTTAAAAAATAACAAACTATGTTCATTCATGGTTCCCAAACTATAATCATTATTTTAAAATAAATTTTTATATAATCATTGTATTGAGCACCTTATTGGAATTAGAAACATTTACAGTTTTGATGAAAAACTAAAAAAAATAATATTTGCATCAAATGTTGAAGAATGTTATTCCAATAATAAAAATAATTATTTAAATAAAACAATAAAATATCACAATATATGAGAATTTTGGTAATTTAAATAATCCATGTGCATAATATTTATTATAAAATAATAATATTCTTCATATAATATATGATTTTGTATTTTGAAAATGTTCCATCAATGAATACAAATATTAATTAATAAAGAAGCGATCAAAAAATAGTTAATGTAAAGCTAGTTTCAATCTAATCATTAACATTTTATAGAATGGGAAGATAATGGATATTGATGATAAATGAATCTCTAACACAGAATTTCATATATATAATGATCTTTAATCTATTGTAATTGACCAAAAAAAGGTTGTATATCACAATATTTTTCTAACAGATTGTAATATTTTGATATCCTTTGTTAGTATATAACAAATGAATGTTATTTGTGATCATTTAGGTATGTAATTTAATTTTTAGATTTAATAAATTCAATATATAGTTTTTGGCATAGTTTGAATAACCATACACTAACCATTTAAATCATATCAATCCAAAAAATCAATATCTAATGGTTCTGAAATGGTTTATAAAATCCATGTAGTAACCATAAAGTGACCCAAAAGACCCATTCTTCTCAAACTACGTCACCTGGTCAATCCATAGAGTTCTCCCTAACCATAAACATATATTTTACACTCAAAAATTGCTTCTTAACACATTAAAAACATAAAATACCTCTGTGATAGTTAGCCTAATTATTATATATCTTCAAAAGTAGAATGTAATATGGATATACATTATACAAGGGGTGTTATGATTATAAATTCAAAATATAAACCTAAACTATAATCAATATTGAATGACCTCCGCTATAATATAAATTAAATGATAACTTTGATGTTTCATAAAAATCACCATCAGATGCACACAAATGTTAGCTTTAACAATAAATTGAAAATAACAATAAGAGAAACAGAACACCAAAATAAAAAAAATTAATATAAATAAACACTATAATTCATAATCTCACTGAACTATTCATGTAATTGTGAAAATACAACAAAATTTTAGTTACTCAAATCATTCAGGTATGAAGGCTTCATGATGAGTCATACAATATCAAAAATACAAGATTCATATATTTAAGTAATTAATGAATTTAAAAAATTCAGAGAAAGTATCTCAATAAATGAACATAAGTAATACCACACAAATATTAACCCAAAACTTTATAAATAATTAAAATTAAAAAAATAAATTATATTGATGAAAACCCATAGTTTTTACCTTGTATAGATATATGTATTTGACCTCTAAGAAATATGATATTGGAAATAACAAATTTATACATCATAGTGGTGTGAATAAAATCCATCCCTAAAAAATAATTTTAAGTTTTCAAACAAGATTTAAAAAATAACAAAAGAATATGAAACAAAAACACCATAGATAAATTTTTCATCCCACGTACTAATGGCACCTATAAAATAAATAAACTCCATTTTTATTGATTTTTTAGATTAATATATATAATATTTCGAATACAACACCAATACCATCTAATTGATATGTCATAGCCAAAAACAAAGAGGATTTGGAACATAGTGACCACAAAAATAAATGATTATAGGACCACATCATCGGTGAATAATGTTTGGACAAGACATCATGTTGATTCAAATTAAGCATATCATACCATGAAAAAAGCATAGTAATAAGTGGTGAGCTGAATAGGACACATGGAGATCCATCTATACTAAGGGTGAAAATATATAATCATTTTGATAATCAAACACAAATAGTGTAGCTAAATATTAAAAAAAACAATACCAATAAAAAAAATCTTCATACAAAAAATACCAACAAAAAATGCTGAATCACACTAAAAAAACAAAAAAAAAATTCTAAATGAATGAATCACCATGGTGTACACAAGGCATTAGGAACCCCATATATATATAAAATTCTACTACCATGGAAATGCTATTTAAATAATTTTTTACTTATTAAACATATTCGAATTTGGAATCATCAGTGTATGATTATAAAAATTATTTTAATTTTTAATATACATTAATTTAATGTTTAGTAAAATTTAATGCCATTCAATGAATTATTTAACATATTAGGATATGTTTTAAATTTAAAAAATGTAAAATTAAATAATTAATATACATAAAATATTTTTATTATACACTAAATAACTCAAAATTCATTTAAAATTCAAAAAACTTTATCAGTTGATTAATTATATTTCCTCAATGAAAAATAAATTAAATTTTATGAAACATTACCTTATATATATTACCAATAAAATTAATTAATAAAACATTGAATGGAAATTTATAATCAATATTTTTGGGCATTAAAACGATAAATTCTATTTTAATAATTATTTATTCTTATAATTGATATATAAGGCTAACTAATAAATTATGTAATAGTAGAAAATAGTTATAATATTAACCAATTTTATTACATATTTATATTATATATTTGGTTGAATAATTTGTTCATACCACTAATCTTTAAATTAATATTTCAATGGGATTATTTCTATTATACCAACAACACTTCCCTAATAATGTAACGTCCCGGGTTTGGAAGCCACTCAACTAGTGCCCAACACCATGTTGAACACATGGCCTCAACTGTATTTCCCCAAAAACAATAGGTTGTCGATTAGTACCATGTAACTAGGGTGTGGTAGTGGGGAAACAGTTCCCTCAGTGGTTGAGTATATCACATCAGAATAAATAATAACATTTGTAGATGTAGTAAACAACATGCAATTGATGTAAAAAACTGAACAATGAAAGGTAAAGATAACCAGAAGGAATATGATATGAATATGATTTATCATGACACATGTTATACGAAAACAGATAAAACAGTATACAATTCAATCAACTATATTAAAATACTAATTTATAGTACAACAAAATGAAACATATCAGCATCACAAGCTATCGATTTGTCCCATGCTCTCTTGCTCCTACACATCAATAATGTATTTGTATAGGGAGCCTTTCCCCATTCGACCCCTATAAAATATATATTCTATTTGTGCTAAAAAACATGACCAAAAATGGTTTGAGAAATAATCACAATAGGAAACCACCAAGATTCGATGGTAATATCTCAGTTAGAATATGAAATAGTAGTGTATAATACTAAAATGATGAAATCTACCAAGAACTCGAAAGAAAAAAATCTTAAAATTACAAACTTTCATTTTCAATCATTTCATGTTATTTAATCAATTCAAATTCATTGAATTATATAATCCATAAGATCCGACATATGCCCACTAATCCCATATATAAATTAATAATAACAGATACCTCAAGAGGCATTGTAAAAAAGGAAGTGTAGACTAAATCCAAGATTGTTCTTTGGCATGAAATACATGCTTATTCACATTTTTTCAGAATTACATTTTACTATCACTTTTGTGAGATATAAATTTCATGAAGAATGTATTAAAAAGTACTGAATCTTCAATAAGAGTATCTTCTTATAATCATCATGATTCATTGAATTTGAAATTTTTTGATTTTCTATGATTTTTGGATAATGATAAAATTATCAATGTTTGGTAAAATTACATCATCATTATATAAGATATAATTTTTTCTTATTGAAGTATAAATCTATTACTCATAATAATGGTTCTATTAATTTATATTTAAATTTATCCAGGCTTCCAAAAATAACATTTCGATGAAATTTTATTTTGTTTAGGAATTTCAGATTTGAAATGAATGTTATTTTTATCCTTGATACTATATTTTGAGGAATTATTAGTAGAACATTCTCCTCCATCCAAATTCCATATATTTGAATATAAAATTTTGAATAATATCTATAATAAAATTTAAAACAAATTTCATTATTATCCATTATCTTGAGTCTAAGATAATCCAGTCTGATATAAAATGTTTTTTACATACATGAAATATCATCATAGAAGAATTTTTTATATATATCGTTTCCATAATATTTTATTTATATATAAATATATCTCTAAAATATACCTTGGTAATACATTTATTCATTTACTGTGAAATGATAGAAATTTCATTCCCACTGTAATAGAATTAACTTATATTATTCTCATGCTTAACATTCTTCATTTTATATGTTTTTTATTCATTATCTATTTATCTAGTTTTTCTTTTAAATAGTGTATTTTTGTTGTCAAAGCTACTACATTAACCATTAATTCCATATCAATATCCATTTTAAATAGTCTTTTATATTTTATTAGACTATAAAATATATATTATGGACTAATATTTTTCATTTTCTTAGTATCATCAATAATTATGTTCTTATTTACAAATTTAATAATATTTATCTCAATAATCCTTTAAAATAAATTCATATTTATCCTGTCAGTATTTCGAAAAGATTTTAAGTAATTTATGATAATTATAAATCATCGATTCTTATTTTTCGCTAGTTCTCTATGTAGAATATCAAATTATTATAAATAATATTTTGTCATTTTACTTCTTGGTATTATTACATTGGTTTTACCAATTTTTTGTTAAAACCAAAAAAATTTAAATATTATTTGAAGCTTTAGAAGACAAAATATGGATATATATATTTCTCATTATTAAGTATATAAAGTATTTTTAACATAAAATTTTAGTTGAAATAATATAGTTTCGTGATTTTTAATGGTTGATACCCATTTTAAAGGAATTAGATATTTACAACTTAGAAAATAAATGTTTCCAACTCTTCTGTTGATTTTTCATCCAATAATCTATTTAAAACACAAAATCGCCATTATAGAATAATTTATGTATGTTTGGAATTATATTCTCTAATATCCCTATAATTAAATGTGGCTCCTTTATAAACTAATTAAAAAAATAATTTATGATAACATGATTGTTTAAACAGTTTATTACATGTATAATAAATGATTTAAAAAGTATTAATTTAATAAGAAGTATAAATTGGAATAGAGCTATTGAAATATCGTTGAAATAAAATGTTTGATAAAATGATCATAATTATATCTTATCAGAAGGGGTGAATTTTAGTATATAAAATAAAACTCAATATTTTTAAAAACAAATTATGTAGATTTATTAGTATGAAACATCAACAGATTCAGAGGGATTATATATCTTTAAGGTGAATATTGGGATTATTAGAGTTTAAAAATATTATAATATGGAAAAAGATTATATACAATTCCATATTATAATAAATATTTTTTAAAAATGTCCAAGTAATAATATATATATTAAGAATGACTTGTAAAATCATTATAAACGATTTTGAAGCAGAAAATTTAAGAGTAAAGTAATTCATAAACCCTAACTATTCATATACATAATCATCAACAAATCATAAGGTCTCCCTTTCGTTAAAAATGAAATAACTAAAAAATACAGTATGCAAAAATTGGTATTTCGCAGCTGTTAAACCTGCCACTAAATTATTCTACGACGATATTAAAACACAACTACATAATCATGTGTCGGCAATCAATTAGCAATGGGTTTTTCAAACCCTCAAAAATGGATTTAGTGGCACTTTTTTTATTTAGCATAGGTTTAAACTACCACTAAATCAGTTTTATTTTTAAATTCTTTTTTAAAATTATTATAGCTTTTTTGTTTTTTTTTTCTTCTTTTATATTTTTTTTTGTAATTTATGTAAAAAATTAATTTTATTTATTATTTATTATTTAATATTTATTTGTTTATTTGTTTATTTGATTTTTTCAATAATTTATTTATTTATATATTTTCATAAATTATATTTATTTATTTATTTATTATTTATTTATGTATCATTTATTTATTATTTCAATTTTATTTTTTTATTTTTTATTTATATCTTTATATTCGTATTTTCATTATTTATTTTTTCATTTACTTATTTACTTATTATTTATTGTTACCATGTTGGATCATGCCAATCTCTATATACAATCCCATGTACCTGCACATGCCCAAGCCTTATATATAAACTCTACATTGGATGAGAGTTGAACCCCTTACCTGTTGTTTATTCTATATTGAATTTACCACTCCAGCAGACATCTCATGTAGTCAACAAATCGAATTTAATATGCATAAATACACACACACACACACACACACAGATATATGTATATATATTAAATAGGAAAACAAATATTACTTAACAAATAGATAGACAGTAAATAATTATTAATCAATAATCAAAAATTTATAATTTATAATTTATAATTTATAAGTAATATTAAAATAAATTAATTTCTAATTATAAATTAAGAATTAATAAATTGAATATAAATGAATAATTAATAATAAAATATATAATAATGAAATAAATGATAAATGAAAACAATATAAAATAAATAATAAACAGTAAATAATAAATAGTAAATAGTAAATAGTAAATAGTAAATAGTAAGTAGTATATTGTAATTAGTATATAATAAATAGTAAATAGTAACTTTTAAGTAACAAATACTCAATACTCAATACTAAATTCTAAATAATATATAATAAATAACATATAACAGAAAATATATATTATATATTATATATTATATATTATATATTACATAATACATTATGTATAATATAAACTAGATAATAGATAAAAATAATATATAAAAAATAATAAATTATACATAATACATAATATATAATATAAAAATTACATAATATATAATATATAATACATAATAAATAATACATCATACATAATACATAATAAATAATAGATAATAGATAATATATAAAACATAATGTAAAATATATAATATATAATATATGATATATATTTATAACATATTATATATAAGTAATATATAGATAATTATTTTATTAAAACAAAATTTAAAAAATGATAAATAAATAACAAAATTAATAAATTTTATATGAATAAAATACATATATATATATATATAATAAATATATATATATATATAAATTAATAAATAATCATAAATAGTAAATAATAAATTATTAATACCAAATAATTATTAATTATTAATTATTAATAATTAGTAATAAATAATTGATCATCATGAATTAATAAATAATAATTCCAAATATATAAATAATTAATAAGTAAATAATTGATAATTAATAAATATTAAATATTGAATAATTAATTAATAAATAAATATATAAATATTAAATGAATAATAAACACACAATAAAAGTAATATTTATTAAATTTTAAATAAATAAATAAAAAATTGAATAATAAGTAATAAATAATTAAAATAAAGAATTAATAAAAACATAAATAAATAAATAGATAAAAAAATGATAAATGATAATTAATTAATAATTAATGACGACTAATAATTAATAATTGAGAAATTTTTTTTTTAAATTCTTATATAATAATTAATAGTTAATATTTAATATTTAATATTTAATATTTAATATTTAATAAATAATTAATAATTAATAATAAAATAAGTAATATTAAATAAATTAATTAATAATGAAAAAAATAAAAAATAAACTAATAAATACATAATAAATGAATAAAAAACAAAAAACAATTAATAAATAAATAAATAAATAAATTTATTATTATTAATATATTAATAAGTAATTAATAATTAATGTGTACAAAATAAATAAATAAATAAATAAATAAATAGTAAATATTAAATAAATAATTAAATTAAATAATTAATTTATCAATTAACTAATTGATTAATAAATAAATAAATACAGAAATTTTATATAAAATATATTATATAATATATAAATAATTAATAAATAATTCAATATTAATTTTGTAAATTAAAAAATACCCAATAAATAAATAATAGTTAATTAAAACATAAGACCATAAGAACCTCTGAAAACCCTAAAAACAATGAAATTTCGATAATATTTGATCTAGGAATTATTTTTTAGCATCACAACCTGTCAAATTGAAGATCATGGAATGAAAATCGATATGATATGTGGTAGAGGCTGAATAGATCCCTAGATCAAATGTTATAACCATTAGAATTTAAAAAAAATCGGAGCATGCAACTATTACCTCTATTTTGGAGGCCTTATGGCCCTATTTGGCTGAATAAAAAGCGGTACAATACTCTAAATTTTTTTTCCATATCAAAATGGAATAGAGCCCATCACATGCTTCTATTTGATATATGGTAGAGCCCAAACGGACCCCAAAATAAAAATCTATGGTCATATGAAGTTCGAGTTTGATTTTAATCTTTTGAAATATTAATATATATATTTCCATTTGATTATCACATTATTTAATTATCACATAGTTTTATCTCATTTGATATGGGTTGATTTTTCTGATTGTGTTTACTAAAATGGTCTCTCGAAATAAAAGTGATTGTCATTAGATACCGATGTCCATTTTTCAAATCATTAAATATTTGTTTTCAATTTAAAATTATTGTTGACTAATAATTATAAATATTTATAAATTTACACATTATAAATAATAATCTAATTTTTTTTAATAATAACTAGTTTTTTAATTTTTTTCAATTTTTGGGTTGTTTTGAAATCACTGAAGCTAAAAAATTATATTTTTTCTGGAGGAAGTTTTAATTCATTTATAGAAAATATTTTAACAACTTTTATCAGAGGTTTTTTGGGGAATTTACTAAACCATTGCCAAATTTGGGTCAAAAACCTCTTAATTGTAGTATTGAAAACAACCGCGAAAAAACCACCGCTAAAACACATTTTTATTATAGTGATAAGATTGCAACAGCCTAGGTAATAATAAAATAAGACTTGTAAAAAAATATTAATTTTTTGAAATTACATATTAATATTATTTCAATGGGTATTTTATGTCTGATAGTGTTCTCAACATGAAAAAAGATTTTTTGGATATCCGACTTTGCACAGAAGGATGTGGTATATGACAAAAATAATATATTGTTAATATTATTATTTTAAATGGTTGTTATCAAACACACATTGCATTAGATGGAATTAATAGAACTAAATATATTATTTTTATACTTGTTTATTCATTTTTTTCATTCTTTAAAATAAATATGGCGGCTTAAAATGAGGATTAATCCAATTTTAATCATAAAATAGTTCAATATTTTTTAAAATGTAGTTTTACAGCATTTTAATGGAGAAACAATTTTTAATATTTTTTGTATCATAAATAATCTATTCATAAAAAAATATCTTATTTTTTATATTCAAAATAAAAATTTATATGTTTAGAATTTTGTATATTTTTATGATTAAATTCATATTTAAATGAGTAGTGTAATGACAATATTATAACTCAAAATATTTGTTTAATAGAATTTATTTATGTATTACGCTAATATTTTTCAAAGGTATTAAAGTATAATTAGATTACTATTTTATATTATAATTCAAATTTGGTTGTAGGAACTAATATAAATTCGAATATAGATATACACTTTTGTCATTATTTTGATTCTTTTTAATTTAGAGAATTCGTTTTCTCATTTTGAAAATGCTGATTAATAAAAAATTAATTATATCAACATTTTTAGTTTCAATTTGGAAAAATTGTTACAATATATGTAACTATATGGTACAAATTATATAAAAAGTTACCTTTTATTTTTATACAATATGAATGTTAACAGTAAAACTTATTTGTATTACAATGGTTGAAGGTAAATTGGGTAATTAAAGATAATAATAATATTATATTAAATTTAAACTACCCTAACATATTTCCTAATTTAATTTGATGAGTTTAATCCTATCATTATTATCCTAGGTTATATTTTAGGGCTTCATTGATTAATTTAAAATATTTTATTCACTGAATAGTCATTTTTTATTACACTTTTGATTTTAAAATGTAATGTATTTTAATATGAAGTTATACAATATAATTCTTCAACAATGAATATTTATTAGAAATCTAAATAAATTACATATTTCATGGTAATTTAATTATATTTTTGTATAAATTTAATCACTAAATTTATTTATGACAAAGTGATTATGTTGTAATGTATTAATTTATGAAATAATCTAATAAATATTAATACAAATATTAAAAATATTTTTGTTTACAAAATTCATGCCACAAAAAAAATATTATAGAAATATTTGTCATGTTGTTGAGGATTTAAATGGTTTTTTTTGAAACATATCGTTATTGTATAATATTTTTAAAGAAAACTAATGCATCCTCTGAGAATTGACAATATCGTTATTTTAAAATATAAAATCATTTATTAAATGTTATAAAATTATTTAAATTCTTAAATTAGTCCAAACAGATAGGATATTCCATAATATTTTGTAAATGAATCTTTTCTTGAACTTTTGACATGTTATCATAATTACATTATCAAACAAAATGTAAATAACCTGATTTCATAGTAGGATTGATAACGGAAAATTATGGGTTAAAAGAAATATATAAGGATTTAAAAATATTAAAAACATTAAATTTTTTAATTTTATGATCGGGATTCAACCCAAAATAATATTATATTCTACATAAATTAGTTTGGGACTACATGAATCGAAATTGAAACTATTTTAATTTAATACATTCAATAATTTTAATGGCGACCCTCCCACATATTATAAAAAGACACCTATTACACTCTATAAATCACACTTTCAAAACAATTGGTTTCATCAAAACAGTAACCAAATACCTTCCTATAATCCCTCACAACAATCATGAGTCCTTATTTTAAGTAGAACTCCTTCATTGAGTAGTTGTGTTGTTCTTTAATTAAAGGTCTTTTTTGAGACCCATTGGTAGCTAAACAGTAATGTTTTTTAATATGAAGTTATAATGGGTATCTATTAGACTGTAAATAGTAATTTGAAATATAATAATATTACCTAAATGATTGTAATTTATTTATAATTTTTATAAAATAAATATTTAAAATTAATTATGTCACAAAGATGGTGTAATAATTTGATTGTTAATGTTAGAATCAAATAAATGATATTATAAATATTAAATTAAATATTATTTGACATATTTTATTCCTATAAAGAATTTAATTGATATATTTTACATGTTGGTAATTATTTAAATTTTTTTTTAATAATTTATATTGTTGTTACAATGTTGTATAAAATTCAACTATATGAATAGTTTTTAATTGAAAATATAGATATTTTGAAATATAAAAAAGTTTATTAAATGATATAAAATTTCTAAAAAAATTAGATTCAGATAAATGGGTTTTAAAGGCCCTAATATTTCACAAAAGATAGTATTTTGGATTTTCAGACTTGTTATGGTCATTTTAATAACCCACAAATTGTAAATAATATGATATCACGGTAAGATTAAAGATTATAAAATAAGGGTTAAAAATAGAAAAGGAATAAAAAATATTAAAATCATATATATTTTTAATTAGATCATCAATATTCAAAACAAAATAATATTATAATTTTAATAATATTGTTACGGATCATTTGGAATCAGAATTGAATGTATATTACTTTAATACTTTTCATAATTCCAAAGGTGCCCCTCCACTCTCATATAAAAAGCTACACATTCCTCTCTATTAATAAAACCTCCAAAACCATTTCTATCAGCAAATATCTTCCCAAATCACTTCCTCGAATCCATCTCATAATTATTGAGGACATGATATAGGTATAACACAATACCAAGATGTTATATGTTGTTCTTGAATGGAGATCCACCAAAGTAGAGGTATCATTTTTATTTAAGTTTTATATTTTATTTCATATTCAAATACTAGAAATTTCTTCCAAACATTATGATATAATAACTATTTTATATTAAATATAATATGATTTAATTTTTTTAATATCATAAACTAAATAAATATCTAATTTCATCTAATAGGAAATGAAAATTTCTATCGTGTGTACGGCGGAATACCGCATTGGAAACCTATATTGTTCATTTTTCATTAGCATATTTCATGAAAAGTGATAATGATGGAATTAATGTTTCTATATGATTTTAATGAAATAATTATCATTATAAGTTAATAATATATAAACTGTGTTCATACATTCCATGAATAGAATATGTATATGTGTTTCTGGGTATGTGTGAACTATCACCTCCATGAAGCGATGTGAATCATTTTTATTCACCACATAACTTGTATTATATATATATATATATTTAATTTATAATTAAAATTTTAATAATATTATGATAATTATTGAACTATAAAATAATAATATCCATATTTTCATGATGATCACTAAAAAATTAAAGTGTTACTCATGCGTACGCATGACCTACAGTATCCCTGATAATAAAATTTCTCATTTTACATTACAATAATGAATGGTTTGATTTAAATGAATAATGGATTTATAAATTGGATCCTTATTTCTTTTATATTATTATGGATATGAAGGAATGATAACCACATGGACTGTAGGCATCGTACAAAGTTCATTTTTGACTCAAGTACAAAATATTGACTGAATATACGATATGAACATATATAATTATGTAATTGTTATAAAATGATATTAAGTTATATAAAAAGAATAATGAACATGAAAAATGTTCACCTGAAATTATTTTTTAATATATTATTATTATTTGGGAATTTAAAGAATGTGCGAGTTGATTCAGACACGGGGTAAGGGACTTCACCTCAATCTCTTTTCATTAAGGAATATTTTGATGTTATACACTACCTTTATTTTATGAAGCGTATAATAAACAACTTTGAGGTTTATTTTCATTAAATGGATTTCTAAATGAATTTTTTATACAAATTATTTTACAAAATTATTAATAAAATGTTTTTAAAATATATGGAATCAATGAACGTTCTTCCACTGTGACCATTATTAGAAAATATGTTTTATCTATTGCATTCTTATTTTTAAAAGTAAAATAAATTATGTACTCATCATTCATTTATTTAAAATAGTTTTGATAAGGGATTTTTTTTGTCAATATCTTGAAATGATATAACGTGATTACAATGTGTAAATGTTATTTTTTCCTTTATACATGTTATTGTGTTATTATTATGTTATGGCATTGGGGAATATATTATGTATATGAGTTGTTCCATGATAAAAAAAGGCTGGCGAACTCGTGATATCTCTCCAATGCATTGGCCGATAAGCTGGAGTGAAATGATAAGGTTTCTCTAAATAGAATTACGGAATATACTATGATGGGTATTCCAAATGTAGTCATAAAGTTTACTCCCTATGTAAATGATAATGATACATCGTAATAATGATATAGATTCCACATGATACCTTTTTGATAAATTATTCATATGATATTATTCATAAAAATTATTATTTCATCAGTTATATTTATGAAAATATAATTTCATGGTGAAGAGTATGTTTTTCATGAGTTTAAATTTTCATGGACTATCATTTTAAGTCCTTATTTATATCCCTTACAGGGGTTTTTTCACATAATATTTATTTAATATCTTTTTCCATAGGTTATAAGGATGATTAAGGGAAATAAATAAGTCAAGATGAATTTTAGTTTTATTTCCATGAGGATAAAATGTTGTCATTAAATAGTTTTATCTTTTAAAAAAATATATTTTATGTAGAAGTATCTTTTTGTAATATTTTAGTTTTTATTTAATAGTTATGGAATAAATTTCTAAATTACTGAACCTGAAAAGATAGTCAATTTGAATTATTCACATAACTCCAGATTATATAAAGTTTAAGGACACACCTTTATAAATATAAAAAAACTCTAGCATTATAATCCTTGATTCAATATATCAGTAAGATGAGACACATATCTATATTCATATCCACACAATCCCTATATGAATAGGATTAGTAATAAAAATATCATTATATCACGAAATACCATTATCAAAATGGTCATACATACTATGATCATAAAATCCATTGAACCCCATGATTTTCAAGAATAGAGAGATAATATAAAATTTAAAAACATATTTACGAATATAAAAATAATGGTCACCTCTATTCCTTAAGAAAAAAATCACAAAATATTAAAATAAATTGTCCTCAAAGTAACGATATTATAAAACAATTTAATGAAAAAAAATTATATTTATTGAGGAATAAAATTATATATCATTTAATTAATATTGAATTTATATGCAATAATCCAACATTCAGATCCATCGAAAATTCATAGAGGTTGAAATGGCCTTATGAAAACCCAATTATAAATTATAAATGATTATTATCATCTTTTCCTTAGCTTCTATTTTAATATTTTCATTATTTTGTTGAATTGTTTTCCCTAAACGTAATAACCAATTAATTTAGGGTGTCTCCAATATTATGATCCAGATGATGACACTATCTTTTCTAATTGTAGTATAATATATATTTAGGGGATAATGATGCATTAAATGTGTATTATGCTTCAAGAGGCCAAGTTGTCAGTCGTTAGGAGAGTAAATTCATTGTACCTAAAAAATGCTATGATGTATGGACAATAGATTTGTAAATATTCCATTGCTTGTACAAACATTCCATCCCAATAAATTACATTGGTGAGACATTTTACCATAAAATCATTACCAAAAAACACATTGATATGGTTATTAATAAATTCATGGGTTGCCTTCTCAACATGAAAAATAGGTTCTTATCATTTGGAGAGAGAATCACATTAATCAATTTTTTCATATCATCCATCCCTAGATATATCTTATCAAATCTAAAGGGCTCAATGAAGATTAATTTAAACATATTTAAAACGTTACTATCATTTCTTTAGGATAAACATGTGAAAGATATGTACCATTGGGTTTCTTATAATAGGACTTCTGAACCGAATAAAGAAGGGGGAATTGAAATAAAGAGAATTTATATAATCATTTATTTCCTACGTGATAAACATTACTTTGAGATAATTTAGTGGAAAACAATGGTGGTAAACACTACAATGTATATATGGTAATTATGGGAGCCCCCCAAGGTTTATATCCTCCAAAATAATGAACATGATCCAACCCTCTATACCAATTCCTCAGAAACACATCTGGTGGTTTATATAACAGTGATATATTAGCTATTGGAACAATTTCTAGATAAGAAATATTCTAGGTTTCCCAAGAAACCCCAATCCCTATATTTGTTTCAAGGAGGCTAGTGATCATCCAAAATACATCTGCTCCAACTTGGATGATAATCATATTAGAATATTTGATAGCATCCTCATAGCCACTACACTATTTAATGAGTTTTCACTAGATCATCGGCTGGTACATTCAGTATTAAATATTTTCCTAAAAACAGAAATATTTCTTCTCCTAATGATAATTATGGGGAATTATTATGGTAAAATGGGATCCATTTGATGTTCTATTTCCTCCTTTGGTCTATTCAGATCAATGCCTTGCAGACCAATGTGAGTATCCATAATAATCGTATCAACCATGCCTTTATGTGCTTAAGTAGTAGGGATATGATTTCTAAGTCTAGAGATCATTTATTTTTCAATAGAGATTATTTTTCCATAGTTACTATAGCAGGAATCATATTCAAATTTAGAAATTTAATTATTCAACTATACATATTGTGCAATGATTCTTTAATCAGACCATCCCTCATGCCTCTGTATGTTTTTTTTTCATGGTAGCATAGTGTTTAGAGATCCCAAATTATCAGTTGTATCAACATTCATAGCTTTAATTAGAAATGGTGATTCTCTTCCAGTGGAAATATAATATATACTCTCATATGAACATTTATTTTTAGGAGGTTATTAATGGTTTCTTATAAATATAAATATCTATACCAGGAAAGTGAGACATTTATTACATCGTCGAATACACATTAAAAGATTCTAGTGACTAATGACAACCACATGACCATTCATTAAACCTAGAATGAGGGTAATGTTGTAGTCAATTATATTTATTATAAGGAATGTCCAAATTATTGGACCTTGGTCTTTTCAATTCATTGTTCCATACCTCTGGGGGTACCAACTTTGTTCACGGTGATGATCTTAGGCTCCACTATTATAGGCCCCCATAATTGTATTTAGTAGGGTCTTTATACATTTTCAATTTAATAAAATAAAAACTCATTTGGTGGTGTTATTAGGATTCTATCATTTGGACTAAAAAGTTTCATTTGGTAATATAAAATTACTCAATATACTAGATTTAATTAATGTTATTCGGAAAATAATTTCTAAATCTATATGATGAACATCATCTGACAGTTTCAATATAACTGTGTCTAGTTGAAATTTTTAAACATTGACCTATCCATCTAATTAAATCATTATCTGATGAAATTTTTAATTGTTCATCTGATGTACAAAGTATATGTTGATCTGAATTAGAATATTTCATTCAATTATAATCATACCCAACACCCATTTATATAATATTTCTAAAATAATATATAACAATATTTAGATTTTAAACATTTTTAACAAATGGTTTTAAATAGTCTTTGTTTTAATTATAACGATAGAATACATAGTTTTTTTTTAATTTAAACATTTTGAAAAAAATAACATTACTAAAACATAATTTTTCTTATATTAGTATCACCAAGAATCTTAATATTTATATAGTGACTCAAAACAAAATCATTACATTGACATTAAAAAGCATGAGTCAAAACCAAAAAAACCATAATAGTAGAATCTAGGAGTCCCAAAAAATGTAAATAAAGATTGAATTGTTTTTAATTTACTTCCATAAACAGAAAGTGAAGGAAAATGTTAGGTATATGATGTATTCTTATATATTGAAAATACTATGAAGAAGAGTAAAATAAATCGAATAAGAATAATAATTTTTTTGAGTAATTTACAGAATACTACTCAAAGGAAGAAATAGAAGACATATATGTATTTTTTGAATAAATTAATCATATATCTAGAAAATTAAATGAAGGCCACCGAAGAAAATTTTTATTAGTAGTAAAATGATCAAAATAATGAAAAAAATTTATTCTATTTTTTCATTCAAACACATATGTGTATATTCATCGATTGTATACTAATGAATTTAAATAGAATAAAAAAAAATGCCAATATCTAACCCAGTAATGAAACTAAAATTTAATCAACATAATAATTCAGCATGGATAAAATTAGGATTCCAAAAATAACAAAAATAAATATTTAATTCAAAATATTAATATTAATTAAAAAGAATTTAAAATAACCACTATATATTTCAAACTCTCAACATGATAATAGGAAAATGAAATAAAAAATATATCATTATAATATTATTCTAATTGACTTTTAAAATATAGTTTATAATTTGTTAAAATTCTAAAAAACATAATTAAATACCATAAAATTAATTTTATTAATTTCATGCCCAATAAACCTTATTTTAAAAAAAATTTGGAAAATAAATAATCTAAAAATATAAAAAATTAAATTTTTAAAAATCTAGTTTATTTATATGGGTGAATAAAGAATATATTATTTCATATTTGAAAACTAAATAAAACATCTTGAATACACCATGAATGGATTTTATATAATATAAATTTATTTTAGAAACCTAACAATTTACTTAATATAATTAAAATTTGAATAAATTAGATCTACGTTTTTAAAAAAATTAAAAATAGTTTGTTCTAAAATATTATGATATCTGGAAAAAATAAATAATATATAGAATATAACAAGAGCATCAAGTGACCGAGTTTTATTATCCTTGTGGTAGGATTACATACAATCTAACGATAAAGTGTATTAAAATAATGTACTATTGGGGTCATTATAGTGACCATGTGAAGAGAATGTGGTCACATATTTTACTATAATATAATGTATGTGTAAATTTGGTAATGGGGTAGGTTTATTTACCGTTGGATGAATAATTAGGTGTTATAAAGCTACTAAACATGAGATATTTAAATCATTTTATTTAATGAGTTTTATGTGTCAAATTTTAAATTAGATTTATTTTCTTTATCCATGTGAAAATGTATATAACAAGACTCCATAAGCGATATTTGGATCTCATTTTATGTGTGAAGAATGTGTACTATATCACAAAACCTATTGATTTAATTTTCCAATAAGGTAATTGACAAAAAATTGTGTAATCTATAATCATAATTTGATATTCATTTCTAGTTGAATACCTATTTATGTTGTTCTTCATATTTTATATGGTTTATTAGATCCAACCATATTGCATATTGTTCATTTACTTATCATGGTTGGATTATTTATTAATGTTTTAGGTCGATGAATGTTTTTTAATAACTTGTTTTATGTTGAGTTATTAATGTTTTTGGTTAAATGGAGGATCATGATAAATTTATATAATTAAAATTGTGATATTAAATCCACTAATGATCAGTGGAAGAAAATATATTTCATATCATCAAACTAACTTAATAAATATTTACATGTGGTTTCTAGATAAGATAATATTTGATTATTTTTTAGAGCACCTAAACATATGGGTCTCTCATGTATCCCACTAACAATAATGTTGAGGAATTTAACATCATTAAAAAAGATCAAATAACATTGCAATATGAATTATATATATAGATATGTCCTCAATAATTATAGAATCATTTATATATAACATTTGATAAATAATCATTGAAATAATGAATATATTTGTATGATTATTACAGTATATAAATTGATAAATTATCAGACAAGGTAGTTTAATTAAATATATATAAATTTATTATATTTCTATTATAAAAAATGAATTGAAAATTTTTGGTTCATAACTATATATTCATGAAAAACATGTATTATAGAGGTCTAAGTTGTATAAATACATTTATCATTGACTAACATAAAAAATATAAATATAAAAAACATATATATCTAAAGACATATATCATTTTCATAACACATATTTTTATTTTTAGATAAAAATATAGAAATCACCGGAGATGATTAAAAAGTAGATAATCATATATATCCTTTATCTGAAACTGTAATTGACATATTTAATAAAACATAGATTATTATATAATAAATATATATGTTTTTAGGACAAACATATTTCTAGAAATTATGAATAAAATTAATATATACCAAGGAACTATAATATCTAAAAATAAAAAAAAAGTAACTATAAATCCCCCTTTTAGGAAAATAAAAATGATGAAAAATAATTTTGTAAAATTATAATATTTTTTAAACTTTCTCAAATATATAATATTCTGATATATAAAGTAAAAAATGTTAGTGATATAGGATAAAAAATCACTTTAGATTCAGAAAAAAACACCTTAATAATTTCATATTAACATAAGGTGAAAACAAATTGATTTATAAAATCCCAAATAATGATCTAAAATTTTCGTTTCAAATTTATTTATATTATTTGTTAAAAAATTCATCATTTTTTTTAAAAATATGCACCAGATGACATTTATATAGAGTATATTGTAGAATATTATCACCATGATTAATATAATTAATATTAAAATTAAATCACGTGACTATAACAATAGTTCTATTTTTATTTAACGGGTTTCATAAAAGAGAATATGTATATAAATTTTCACAGTAAATAAGAATGTTATCAAAATTAAATCAAATTATAGAAAAATATTGTATAATCCATTTTGAATGATGGAAACATGATTCAGTAGATATATACTAATTTTTAGAATTTTGATAAATTTTAGAAAAATAATATTTATATATGGACTATGTAACTAGATTCATACCTACAATTTGACAGAATAAGATTAATTTAATAGTCCATTTAACATATTTAATAATAGATTTTAAATAATTTAGTTCAAATTTTGTTTGATTGGATTGAAATCTATAACATATGAAACAACAAACATTATAATGGTTTATAGAGTAGTTAAATACATCAAAATTAATATCGTTATTCTAAATAATTTAGAACCATCATATTTTATAGATACATCTGAATCAAACATATAGCTAACAATAATAGTCTGTGGAATGGATTTGAAAGAATCCAGAACTATAATTTTTAGAAAATATTTTTTATATAAATATTGGTTAAAATTATTCAACCATAAAATAAATGACATATAATTATTTTATTAATTTGAACCAAAAAAATAAATCATTTGAAATAGTTATAGAATTTGTATTAATATCATTACCAGAAGAATCTTTTTTACTTTTTATTTGTCTCTAATTATAATAATGCCTCCAATATTATTTTATGTAATAAAATTTGATTCATCTCTAATCATATTACAACATCATCCACTATCTCTGTACCATATTTTACTTTTAAAAAATTAATTATTTATTCCTATAAAAATATTTTAATGTGTATTTTTTGTACCTAAGAAATAGTGGTTCTAATAAGATTAATAAAACAATTTATGGATATAATCATAGAATTTAGACAAGTACTATAAGGTATATATGAAAAAACATATTAAGATATTTCAGTCCTTTTAAATACCAAATGATATTATAATTTAATAGAAAATACATTTCTATGCAATCCATTCATTCTAGATTGAAAGAATATTACATTATAAGTAAAATTAGGCTACTTTTATAAAAATGATTTCAAAACATTTCACTTAATCTTTTATCATATATATACATTTTGTTTTATTTGATGAAATCATCTTATTATAATTTCCCAATCCATTAAAAGAAACATAAATTGATTCCATAAGATATTACACACACTATTTTAGTTTTTATTTTATACCATTAGCATAAATATTTAAAAAATGATAATTAGAAAAAGTATTCATTAGTTGTTATTTATCTTTCTAAATTAATTAATTTTCATAAAACATGTTTTGATTAATAATAATATAAAATTTCAAATCTTTAAAAAAAATGTCTGCCTCCCTAAATCATTATTAAACACAAGAATCGTTTATATTCATAGAATCAAAGTAAGAAATATAAAAACCAAAATAAAACAATGAATCACTAAACTCAATTATATTATCAATGTATTACGTGGGAGTTTCTTCTTTCAAATTTATAGATTATTCAAGAGAATATGATTACTAGGTAAAACTACAATAAGTTTCTAATGAATTTTCTCAATTTTTTATTTGTCTTTATTTTGTAGTTTTCATATTTAATATTCATATGTCCCTTATTTTTAATATAACTACATGTTACATGTGATGAATTATAATTAGAATTACCACTTTTCTCCAATATTCATTTTTAGTGAATAATTTTAATATATTACATAATCCTATATTCATTTTATCACTATTGACTACATTGCTAATTTTCAAAATATCCTATTTTCAGTATCATAATGTTAATAATGAGAAGAGTCCGTATAAATAAAATTTATATATTTGAAACATACACCTTTTTTCTTTATTATCTTACCATTTTACATGTTCAATAATTTTACTTCATACTACTATAGTGATTCAATAAATTCATCTAGAGTATACAATTTGATGTTATTTTTTATTCAATTTAATCATATTTTTCGTTCCATTACATTTCTTTTTATCAAAAGAATCATTCAATATTTTTTAGATTTTATAAAAGGAAAAAAAATAGAAATTATTACCTTTCGCAATTATTATCAATCCGTGGAACATATTTTTGAGTGTATTATCCTCATCCATATTTATGTTTTGGTACCATGATCAAGGAATTCCAAGCATAGTTGAATAATTTTTCCTTACCAAAGGTGAGTAAATTCTTGAATCTCCCATATGTCCTGATCAATCATAAATATAGGAAACATAATACACAAAACTATATTAATAGAAAAATATTAAATATTTAATTATTTCTAATTTAGAAAATATATTATATATATATTTTCTGGAAGTATCAAATTCATCATTTAGAATATTTATCGATTTACCATGATTGAATTGTTTTGAGTGATTAATTTCTCATGGTATGCCTCTATTATTTACTTTTAATAACTATAAAATTTCTCCATCATGTTGAGGTGGATTCTATGGAATTATAAATTAATTTGATGTAAAACCCCATGATTTCATAGTATGTTTTCTATTTAATGAACATTAGTAGATTATATTACACACAACACTGACATGGCATGCATTATATGCAAGATTGATTTTCTGCAAAACAACATAATAGTATTAAAATTATTTAAATGACATATTAATTTATAAATAAAATATGGTAATATTAATAGATATAAGTAATTTTAATTTTGTTTATAATTTCTTCACATAAAAATATATTTATAATGAAATATATATGTTATGGTAAAATAGATATATATTTTGAAAAAATATTTTATTTAAAAAACTAAATTTTTATGTCCATTTGTGAACAATAATAAAATTAATTTTACATCCATATAAAAGATGAATTTCTTAAAATGGACTTCATTTTTGAATTTTAAATATTAAAATTATCTTTGGGTGAATTTTTGGCATTTTAATGAAAACATTCAATATTTGAGGAATAGTTAAAAATACTACATTATATGTAAAAACCAACTATATCATTTAAATAATTATTTTTATTTAAAATTTATCTTATGGTAAAAATAGACACATAATACTTATGTAAGTAAAATTTAATTCATTTGATTCATTTTATAATAAGATTAAATATATATAATTTCATTGTACTTTTAATCATCTTTTACCCACCTTCAAGGAATATTTGAAAATTTACCTAAAATGTAATGTTATAGCTTCTGTGAGTTGAATTTCATAAATATGATATAAATTTTTTTCATTATTTATAAATGAGGTTCAATGGGATGAAAATAAATCTTGGTGAATAGTAACTTTTGAATTTTATTTATAACAATTAAAATTAAAAAGAGTAATTAAAAGAAAAAAATAATATTATAATAAAATAAAAATAACCAAATGCAAGTCCTAATACTATTGGATAAGTTATTTTCGATCAAATTAAACCTTATAACAAAAAATGATCTTTTTATCTATTTATTTTAGATTTGGACATTGATTAAATTTTATTTAAATAAGAGATAAAAGTATTAAATTTTAATTTTAATTACTAAACCATTTTTAACATAGAGATATACATAAGATAAATGTGAATATAAATATTAATTAGAAATATAAAATGATTTCCAACATTATTTTATTTTATTTATAATTTTTATATGTTATATAATTAAATTTTATTATGAAACAATGATTATGTAATAATTACCTTATTAATTATGATGATTAGAATAATTGATATAATCAATATAAAAATAAATGTAAATTTAATCTTTTGATTCCATAAGCGAATTTTATAGGTTAATATGAAATTTGAGGCTTGATTAAATTTATTTTTTCTAGTAATCAACTTTTTAGGACTTTCAAAAAATCAAAATAATAAATTGTTCAAAATAGACATAAATGAGTTTTTTATACAAATACTATTTTATTAAATGAAATATTAGTCCAAAAAATATAATATTTAGACTAAATCACATAGATAATGTTATATATTCCATTAATGATCCCCCTCAGGATCTCTGGGAATTTTATTGTCACTATTTTGACCATGCTGTTTAAAAATAGAAGAAGACAGGGTAAAAACATTACTATTTAACAAAGGGTTAAGTGTAAAAGATAAGGTTAGTATGGAGACCTAGAAATGTCTAAAACTGTTTGGATGAGAATAGATCGACCCATCCCAACCTTATCTTTAAAATAAATATATTCTCAGCTATTATAAGCCCAATATTGTATTATAATAAATTAATATTTTAGGCTTTTACTGAAGTGCCACTAACCTCTCTTATTAATGGGTACTTCCCCTTATATTAAATATACTCAACCAATTTCATTATTAATATATAATACCTGGTAAAATATAATCCCAGAAACCAATAAATCTTCTTATATTCATTACATTGATCATAAATCTAATATTTTTAGCCAATTGGTTCAAATCAAAAGGAAACACCCAAATAAGAGGTAATTTTTTCATCACCCCCTTTAATGTTTTTTTCTTCTTCTACTTCAGCATTAATTATTGGTTACACACTAAAATAATATATCCCATAACTTTTACATATTGAGACGTTATTATAGATATGGTATAACCATATTAATTATTCTATCTATCATATGAATGAAAAAGTCCCCATATATGCGTGCGTACGGCTTACCGTCTCCATGATGTGGTGTATTTTGTTACTCATCACTTCATTATTTATATGGCTATAATAATGAGAATAATTAATTTAAATAATAATATAACATGTTAATTAATCATATATATAATATAAAATCCAATTACATAGGATTTTACCATCAATATAATGATATTATCACTCGTGCTTACATATGGCTTACCGTCTCAACGACGTGATGAGATTCATCTTAAAGGAACATAATTATTTAATATATATATATATTGATTAATTATGAGATATATGATATAATTATTAAACCGTAATAATATATATTTACATAGTTAAATATATGTTCTTTACATCCATATAAGATTATAAGAAAATAGAATCAATGTTTATGTGTACGTACAGACTACTGTCTACAGGAATGTTGTTTCAATTTCATATATATATCTACTATACCTATTTATATTATGAATATATATGATATATAAATAAATTTTTATATTCTGTAAGTATTTAAATCATTATATTTTTTATATAATCAAGAATAACATGTAAAAACACATACGATAAAGAAAGCGACTATTACCAGAAATGATAATTTAATATGGAAATTATTATTAAATGGGTATTATAAAGTCATAAAATAATCATTTATGACATCATAAATACGAATATTGATATTGTATAATTTAATAATATACTATGGTTATTATACAAGATGTTAAAGATACCCACAACTATAGAAACATATATGGTAAGCATTCACATTACAACTTCTTTATTATCTGATGTTGTTTATACGTAAGAGTCTACTGTGACTTCTCTATCTACCACATAAATGTTTCTTTTAAATGAATTTAAAAGGATGATTTAATATTTCATCAAATATAGGTTAAAGTCATTTAGATCATTGTTTTACTTTTTTTAGATTTTTTTGATAGGATTCATAAGTCATTTTCCAGACAAGGCACATTATGAATTGTTCAATAAATTAGGGAAAGAATGGTTTTTTAACTTATATAGAGGGTGTGGATATTTGACACCTTTATAAGTTCTTATAATATTCCCTTACAAACGTATCAGTATATTTTCAAAATAAATATTTTATTTTATATTTATGAGACTGTTAAGTTAATTCATTATTGGAAGATATATTTCTCCCAAATAGATTTTAGATTGATTTCATCTGTGTCAACATATATTGTTGAATTTTTTTTAGATAAAGATGATTAATTATTATATAGTAATCCATTTTTAATTGATAGTTTTTGATAATTTTGACTAAAGATGTGCTATTTTTATGTCATTCACAGTTTATAGTAAAAGTATTATCATACCGTATGTTAGTTTAATACGATGTTTTATGTTTTTAAACCTTTTCATATGAAGAATACAGTAGATTTAGTATGTGAGGGGGTGGGGGCTTCTATAACCCCTCGATGCATTATTACATCTCATGCGACAAAGTAGTGTCTTGGCACAATGCCTTGAAAGAATATTTTTGAATGGTATAGCCACATGTCCATGACGTAATAGTTATTATGTATAATATTATGCATTCCCTCATTATGAAATTAGTTTTTATAGTTGATTATTAGACTATTAGAATATCAATGTGCATGTATATATAATTTTTATTTATTTATTTCATAATATATTAAATTTTAGGTTTAAAATATTGTTGTTTTATAATACATATTTCTGTAAAATTTTATAGCTTCCTCGTAATTATTTTCCCTTACAGTGAATTTGTACTCGCCCCTTATTTAGGACATGTTATCCAACGATCACCAGAAGTGTATTTTGATTTATATACATGTTTACACAAGGGGAATAATGGTGTTCGAAAAATATTATATATTATATGTCTTTGGTTAGAAAGTTAAATGTTATGTTCCTGTATGAAATAAATTTTCCAAGACTGCTAAATTGATCGGTCCTCTATGACATGATTCCTAGTAATCCTTCCAATGTATGAAAATAATGCACTATCTCTGAGCTTCTAAAGTTGGGGCATTATAGTTGGTATCAGTGGATGTATAGAAATAACCTTTGAAACTGGATTTTGATAAACACTAATTAGGCAACATTACCCTATGGTAGAGTATGAGGATTAGTATAGAATAACTTTCTAGAATTTTGGTAATGTATAGATTATGTGCGCCTTTCAAGAAATAAATTTGTGTCTTTATATTTCAATTAAATTTTGTACTGGATTATATGTACCTAGGGGTGAAAACTACGATAATGTGTTTCGGTCCTGACCTGTGGTAACCAAGTCATTACATTGATCTTTACTACACTACTCGATTTACACTCCTGAGTGATATGATTAAGATAATTCAAATTTTCATATCCAATCATAATAACTCATTTATGATTAAATATGTCTATAAATAGTCCTTTTTTATGATGATGATATTAGATAGGCATAAATTTTCAATTTAGGTTAATTATTTCAGTAGTATAGAATCATTTATTTTGATTCAAAACCAAATATAGTGTATGAAATTGTTTATAAATGGATCTTTGTTGAAGGAATGACTACCCCACCAATGTAGACGTTACAAAGAGTAATTAGGATCCAATTATTCATGGTCATAAGCCAATATTTTAACGGGAAATAGATTTTCATGTATTCTAGTCATTTGGTGAAATAGAATCATGTGACAATAACATAAGTAAAGAATTCTACTAGTCATATGGGTTTTCAGGGAATATATGAAAAAACAAGATGACAGAGAGAATGATGGATTAAGGGAAGAAGGGAGATAAGGATTTTCCCATATGTGATAACTATGGAAAGTATCATCCTTGGAAGTTCATGAAAAAACATGGTGTTTTTTATAAGTGTAGAATAAGGGTCATCAGGAAAATTAATTCAATTAAAGGAACAAAAATACTAATATTTAGTTTTTCAAGTGTAGTGAAATGGTTCATTACACAAAAAATGTCTTAACTTTGATAAAACTATAGCTTAGAAGAATCAAAAGGATCATGATAAAGCATAATATGTTACAAATGTCGATATGGAATAATTAATGTATTTGAGTTTCTATATTGAATAATTATCTCATTTGAGTGTTATATCAATGATATACTGGTAATATGATTTACAAAAATAAATAAGGATTGTACTACAGTACTATTTCATTGAGGATTTAATATTGTATCGTTCTAGTAAATGTGACTCAATAACACATTAATTTTTTAAAGAAGACATGATTGGGGGAAAAATAAACCTTTGTATGGTCCAAATAATAAGGTATTGATTTTGGGAAAATAGATGATTTATTTTAATAAATTATATCAGATGTTATTGACTAATTTGGATTTAATTAATTGTTTTAAATTTCATCATTGTTGTGGTTTACCACATTTTTTGTTTTGAGGACTATATTCTGTATTCTGAAAATAATAAGAGAGGATTAATGAAATTAATAAGTTTTTATGGTAATTCAAGATGATACCATGTTTTAGGAGAAAACATGATGATAGTATTCCCATGTAATTATGTGGAAAAATGATATCTTCATTATATTAACAACACATATATATTTTTGGACTGTGAGTTTGGACACATGTATTTTGGGTAAGTCTAAAGGCTGGAATGGATTAAGTTGTGGCCTTGATTTTTTTTCTTGAGGTCAATATATAATTTGTGGGATACTTTGAACAAACCATTTATATTTCAGTAATCATATTGAGGATTAAGAAAATACTTGTGGAACTTATGATTTATCAAATGTGCTTCAAGAATGAAAAATTCAGTTTGAACATTGATTTAATAGTGTAAGTGATGAGTTGAAAATCGATAGAAGATCAACAAAAGAATGATATTCTGATTATTATAGTTAACAAAATCATGTATATTTTCTTTAGTTCATATCATGATATCAAATTAATCACTCCTCGACAAAAACAAGTATCAAAAATTATTGTGTTATCCCAATACCTTATTTTATTAATCCGATGATACGTTAAATCATCATATATTTATGGAATTGAGGCCCTCATTTCTCCATTTATCGTTCACATGTTTGTTTTAGATGTCCACAATCACTCCCTATAATTATTTTTGTTTTACCTCTAATTATGTTTCTCAAATTGCCAACAATTTTCTCTTATTGAAATCCAATTTTGGTTGTGACTTTTCATTTCTCATTATCTCTTATTAAGATTAAATTTTATTTACTCTGTTCCAGATGTGGGATTTCCACAATGGTATTTTGTACATTTAACATTTAATTTTCGATGAATAATTTCAAATTGAAAGGATGCAATTTATTGATGTAGGGGAAAATGTTATACCCCAATATTTAATAGTACGTTATCCCTTTAAATTAATTTAATTAATTATATTTCATGCAACACCGACTTGGCTTGATTTAATCTCAATGTTGAGTTTCTGCAAAAAAACACATTTATATTATAATTATTTAAATTTTATATTTTTTTATCAATAAAATATTGTAATATTAATCGTAAAAAATAAATTATAAATTTTATTTATAATTTTTCACTTAAAAACATGTTTATATTGAAATGTGAATGTTTTGTTAAAATAGATATATATTTAGAAATCTTATTTTCTTAAAAGAACTACTTTTTATGTATTTTTTTTACAAAAAAATAAATTTCTGATTCTTCTAAAATTTTATTTTGTCAAAAAAGACATAATTTATAAATATTGAATATCATAATTGGATGAGGGTAAATTTTGTATATTTTTCTAAATACATTCACTTTTTAATGAATAGTGAAAAATACTGCATAGTACATAAAAACTGACTTTTTCATTTAAATATTTATTTTTAATTTAAATTTAGCTAAAATTAAAAATAGTTTCATAATATATATATTATTCCAATTCATTTCATTTGATTTATTTTATAATATGATTATATATATAATATTTTATTGTACATTTAAAATTCTATCACACACCTTCAAGGCACATTTTCAAATTTACATAAAATGTAATTTTATCGCGTCTGTGGATTGAATTTCAAAAATCCGATAGAAAATGTTTTCTTTAGATAGTAAAATGTTGTTCAAAATTATGAAAATAAATTTTGTTGAATGGTAACTTTTGAATTTTATTTAACTTGCTTAAAAGTAAATATGGTAATTAATGTTAAAAAAATATTACAATTTTATGAAATTTAATATATTTTATTTAAAGAAGAGATAAAATTGTTCAATGAAATATCTAATAACTAAACCATTATTAACATAGGGAAATAATAAAGAAAAATTAGACTCTAAATATTAATTATAAATATAAATATATTTTTTACATCTTGGTATTTTATTTATTATCTGTCGATATCAAATAATTATAATTTTTATGATAAAATGACGATATAGTAATTACCTTATTAATAATGGATAAAAAAATAATTCTCATAAATATAAAAAAAATATTAATTTAAAGTTTTTATAACATACATGAATTTTCATGGTGAATATTACATTTTAAGGTTTATTTAATGTATTTTTTTATTTTTATCATCTTGTTATGAATTTCACAAAAACCAAATACTAAATAGTGTCAAAAATTACATAAATGAGTTATTTAAAAAATTCTAATTTATTAAATGATATAATAGTTACAAAATATAATATTCAGAAAAATTATTTAAATAATGTTAGATATGTCATTAATGAACCACTCGAGGTTCACTTGGAATTTTATAGTGATTATATTAATCATGTAGTATAAAAATACCAAAAGATAAGGTAAAATCTAAAAAAATTAACGAAGGGTTATGTCTAAAAGATAAGGTTAACATGGTGACCTATAAATTTCTAAGAGCTCTTATATGAGAGGATTTCGATCCATCCCCACTTTAGCATCAAAATAAATTAATTTTGAACTTTTAGTAATTGAAAATAATTTTAAATAAATTAATATTTCAATTTTTTTCTATTGTATCCCTTACCTCTCTTTTATATGGGTACATAACCTTTTCTTAAATTGTCACAACCAAATCCATTTGGATAGGAAACCCCATGATAAAATATAATACCAACTACCGTCACTTTTTCCTAGATGCCTTACTTTGATTAGGAAGCCATCCTAAAGATCCATTTTGTTCAACTCAAAAGGAACCAACCAAAATGAGTTAATTATTTCATCAGCTATTTCAAAGATCTATTATTCTTCAACTTCTGAATTCATTGTTGTTTCCATACTAAAATAATAACTTCAGTACCTTCTACATACAATGAATTTATTATAAATATGGTACAACCATATTCATTATTCTACCCATCTTATGAATGACAAAGTCACCATATGGGAGTACATATGACTTACTACATCCACATCGTTGAGTAGTTTGTAATTCAACACTTATTTATTTGGATGGGTATACCAATGACTATAATTGATGAAAATAACAAATATAAAAGGTTTTTGACTCTGTATATATAATATATAATTAAATTATATATGATTTCACCATCAATAGAAAGATATTATCGCTCGTGAGTATGTACCGCTCACCGTCTCCATGACATGATGAGATTCATCTTCAACAATCATCATTAAAACATATTTATAAAATATATATATTAATTAATTATGAGATATATGAAATAACAATTATACTTGAATAATTTATATTTATATTGTAAATAATTTTTCGTTTACTTCCATACTAAATGATAAGAAAACAGAAACAATTTTCATGCGTACGTATGGACTACCATATCGATTTATAGTGTTTCCATTTAATATATATATCTATTATATATATTTCAATTATGAATATGTATGATATATAAATCATTTTTTATATTCTGGATGTATTTCAAACATGATCTATGTAATATAACCATCATTAACATGTTAATACATATATGATAAAAAATCATTTATTATGTGAAATTTAACTTTTACATAAAATAATAATTAAATGGGTACTATAAAGTCATAAATTAATCATATATGATGTTATAAATATGGATATGTATTTGTAATAATTTTGAAATTTACTATGGTCATTATACATGAGGTTAAATGTACCCTCGACTAAAGGAATGTACCAGGTAAAGGTTAATTATACATCCTCCTTATTATAGGATATGGTTTATATGCAAGTGTCTACTAGGAATAATTTATCATCCACAAATATGTTTCTTAAAAATTTGTTTCAAAACATGTTTTTCAATTTCTTATACTATGGGTTAAAGTCATTTAGACCCATGTTTGAATTTTTTTTAAATGTTTTGAATGGAATATTTCTCTCATTTTGAAAACAAGGTACTTTATGACCATTGTGATAAATTATGAAAATAATGTTTTTCTAACTAATATGGCGTGTGTGGATATTTTCCCCCACTATAAAAACTTTTAAACTTCCCTTACACTCATATTATAATATTTTCAAAATAAATGTTTTCTTTCATAATTATGTGACTTTTTAATGATTTCAAAGTAGGATGATATATTTCTCTCAAAGAGTTTTTGGATTGATATCATCTATGTCAACATCTATTGTCATATTTTATGTTTAATTGAAGTTGATTTATTATGATACAATAATGCATATTGTATTGACATTTATATGATATTTTTGATTGTTCATGTTATATTATTATGTCATTAACGGTTTATGGTTAATGTATTAACATTTCATATGTTATTTTAATATGACTGTTTATTTTGTGAGTCACCAATTTCAAAAGAGAAATTCATTGGACGTGTTAAGTGATGGGTGGGGACCGCTATAGCTCCTAGTTGCATTGGTAGGTCACAAAAGACTAACTACTGTCTTGGCACAACACTTCGATGGAATATTTTTGAATGGTCTTGGCATGAGGCCATGATATAGTAGTTATTAGGTCAAGCATTATGCATTCCCTCGTTGTGAATTTAGTTATAAAATGTGATTATTAGACATGTATAATATCCATGTGCATGTTTATATAATGTTTTATTTTTTCATATTTAGTTCATGATAATTTTTTAAAAAAAATTGTTTTTATTATATATATTTCCTTAATCTTTTAAAGCTTTTGAAAAATTATTTACCATATAGAGCATCTAAGCTCACAAATTTCATATGTTTTTTTTACTAGGATTCTAGGATGTGTATTATGATTTATACGAAGGATTAAGATATGGGAATAATGCAATTATCAATGGATTATTTATTCAATGTTTTATGTTAGAAATTTTAATGATATGTTCTTATATATAATATATATTCCAAGAGTGCTAAACTGATCGGTCCTTCAAGACATGATTCTTTTTAATCATGCCAATGTATTAAATTAATGGAAGGACTCTAGTCTTATAGGGTCGGGGAATTACATTTAGATTCATTTCTTAAATATAAAATATCATTCCATAGAATGTGAGGTCTCGAAAAGGGTTTGGAGAAAGAAATATAAAATCACAAATTCCACTAATATCCCTAATAGGATTGAACCATTAATACTATATGATAATATAAGAATAATAATTGAGATAATATGATAATTCCCAAATTTTTTAATAAGTAATTCAATTTATTTTTTTCACAATTGTCCCCCTGGGGCACGTGCCGTGACTACCCCCAGAACACCTTCCATAGTCCAGGGGCTAGAGACTAGCACCAAACACATATATCCCTACCCTGGGAAGGCATTTCCTTTGTAACATGAAAACGCACACAACATAGTATGATATGTAATAAAAACAATAAATAAAACTACATACAAAATGAGTGATGAAAGGTAAAAAGATCCCAAAAATACAAGCCCAATTGTAATGTATAAGGAAATAGAATGTACAAGTACTAGAAAAAGGAAAAGTTTCTCATGGGTCGTCTACTACGAAATACTACCAGAAGGGTAGGTACATATAGCCTCGACATCCATCCGTCTCCTCTGTGTACCATCACACCTTGTGGTCCACTACCAGGTACCATCCAGTCCTAGTAAACATAGCATCGGTCAGCACTGTCTATCATCTGCATCCAACAAAACGTGGTGTGGGCATTTCCTGTTTAGGGGTGAGTATAACAATACTAATTTGGGACCCTAAAACTCTCAAGGCCTCACATATCCATCAAGTATAAACCAAAATGTATGAAATCAATATATAACCCTATTTAAGAATATGCCCATACATATACCTATGTTATTAAGTAATCCATATCAATGATGAGGTAAACACAATATTTACTAACTCAGTTCCACCGGGATTTTTATTCACATTATGCAGAACACGGCTACAGGATAACACCTCCTCTGTCGAGTATAGTGGGCCTGTCGCGACACTAATGTGCTTCCCTATAACCTTGGACTTTATTGTTAATCTTCCTATCGAGTACCGTGGGTCTACAATATCTCCAAGGTGCTCCCCACTGTGGGTATGTCACATCACCAAGGCGGTCCCCCTTAGAGACTGATGAGGTAGTCGTCCTGTCATGTATCGTGGTTATGTCGCGACACCAAGGAGCTCCCCACTTTCGGTAGGCCGTGACACCAAGGCGCTCCCCACTGGGCTAGTCAAGTCACTTTGAGTCAAATCTATAAATAGTTGCCAGGTCTCATCCAGCTACTGGGTCTACGCACTCTTCTTGATCATCACTGTGAGGATCTTATCCATGAGCTACCAGTCGATACAACAACTGTCATGAAGTACCATTTTGAAGTATCTCAATGGTCTAACACATCATGCACCTGGAGCATCAGGATCCACCATCTGTGGGATGATGCCTGATGGGTACTCGCGGCAAGTATCACCATAAGATGGGATTGTGTCCCTACCAGTATGAAGACTCTCACCACATCTTCTATAAAATACTTAGCCACCTATGTGGGTCGGGGAACCTTGGTGACGCGATATACCAATAGTAGGGAGCGCCTTGGTGATGCAGTAGACCCACAGAACTTGTTAGGAGGAGCACCTCAGCAGTCCAAGGATAGTGGGAAATGCCTTGGTGTCACAGCAGGCCCATAGTACTCGACAGAGGAGGAGTTCTCCAGCTTCCATGGTTTCGATAATATGAATAAAAATCCTGGTTGAGTTGAATCAGTAAATTTTGTGTTTACCTCATGATTGTGATTTATTACTTAATAACTAATGTATATGTCTGGTAATATACCTAAGTAGTGTTATATGTAGATTTCATTCTTTTCAGTTTATCGTTGTCAGATTTTTGAGAACATGAGGGTCTCAAGGTCTCTACTCAGTATCATTATACACATCCCAGCACGGGCTATGCCCACACCTTGTTGTGATGGATTCAGGCAATGGACATTAATAACCGAGGCTGAGTGTTCCTGGACTAGACCGTACCCGGAGGTGGAACACACATTGTGACGATACACGGAGGAGAGAGACAGACGTGGAGTACTGTGTATGCTATATGTACCTAACATTCATGTAGGATTCCCATATGGACGATCCAGGAGCTGTTTTCACTTTTCTAGTACTTGTACATTTAGTTTCCTTGTACTTTATATTTGGACTTGTATTTACGACCCATTTTTACATTTCAACACTCCTTTTGTATATTTCTTTATTTAGTGTTTTGATTCTATCCCATACACTTTTGTGTTGGTTTTCAAGTTATAAAGTCAATTCCATACCAATTTAGGGATTTACACCTTTGGTTCTAGTCACCATCCCCTTCCCTATGGTAGGCGGGCATGGGGTAGTCACGGCACGGGTCCCGAGGGACGGGTCGTGACAAATTGGTATTAAGGAGTTGGTTATACTACAGAACATATGACTCTGATATTTTCTGTGAATCAATAGTGTTAAGGGTACAGAGTGTGGTTTTCAGTTTACGGAGTCTAGTGTTAGTGTGGTGACTGACATAACTATATACCAGGAGCCTTACCACTGATTTACAACTCAGTTCCCGATAACACTAGTTTTGTGTGTGTTTTCAAAAGATTTATTTATGTCAGCTCAACCAGGTCAGCTCACCTAGTATAATCTATGACCATGTTGCATCTATTCCCTTCAGGATGCCTCCCCATTTATGACCTGTGGGAATCCCTAGAGTAATACGCACAGATATCCCACTGAGTGATGTGACCTCGTTGCAGGTCCCTCTCACAGCGGAGGCACCAGCGACACCACTCTCATTGGGCCACTGATGTCGCCGGCCCTATCACTAGAAGATGCATGCTGCATGGTCGTGTTGTATAACTTCTAGCTCCAGGGGATGCCCAGGTTCAGGGGAGAGACAGACCTGCATGGAGCTGAGGAATGGATGGAGGTTGTGGTGAGGGTCTTTAGAATGGTAGGGACACCATCCATCCATATGGCGATCCTTGCTACAAGACTTCTGTAGGAAGTAGAAGAGAAATGGTGGAGCCTGATGCCCCATGTTCATGATGAGGGAAAACTACTCTATGAATACTTTGAGTGTCTGGTTTGTGAGGAGTTTGACTCGACCACCCTACGTTATGTGCGAATACAGGAGCTACTTCTCCTGCAGCAGGGCATCATGATGGTGGCAAAGCACTCAGCGAGGTTCAATGACCTCTCGCGCTACTCCACAGATATGGTACAAGACCCATTCTTCAAGGCCCGGACCTTTGAGCAGGGGCTCAGGTGAGATATTAGGGCATCGATGATCTACCTCAGCATCCTGACGTAGGTAGGGGTGTTGGAGCGAGCCCTCTTATTAGAGAGTATCCTTGATGAGAAGTCTCCAGCAGTGAGACCCACCACCAGTCGACTGGCAGCGGAGTCTTCTACAGCTGGCAGTAGATAGATGTCACAGAGGTCCAAGAGTACCAGGCCTGTAGCTGGATGACTGCATGACTTAGGATTGGTTGTGCGGGAAACTGGAGACAGATCCAGACTTTCCAAGAGTGGGCATTGATACACATTTTGCGGGTAGGGTCACATGGATCTTGACTGTCTGACCCTCCATTCTAATGATCAACAGCTAGTTGAGGGACCTCCCAAGCATAGTAAAATGTTCGATCAAGGCAGTTTTCAAGGAGCAGGAGGACGTGGCAGAGGATCTGGTCATGCAGGTGTCTGTGGGCGATGTTTCAATGTGTTACTACCACCCCTACCAAGAGGTCCACCCTGACCACATGGAGTAGGTGGACAGACTAGATCTCAGTTCCATGATATCGAGGCATACGATCATGGTGTTTCGGAGATGATTTGAGGTACGGTCTGTGTCTACTCCCCCTTAGTTTCAATACATATAGACACAGGTTCTGATCACTCATTCATTTCCACTTCCCTCTATTAGAGCTCAGAGATTCTGACAGAGTTGTTGCCTCGATCCATATTTCTAGAGACTCCTACCGGAGTAGACTCGAGGATTACGCACTGGTGTTGGTAATGTGATCTTACTCTTAGAGGTGAGATCTTCAGTTGGGTTCTCCTCGTAGTGGCGTCGAGTCCTTACAAAGACATCTTCGGTATGGACTGGTTATCAATAGTCCATGCTCAGTTTGAATGTATTAAGCACAAAATATGGTGTGTTCACACATATGGGACAAGGTTTACCTTCACTGGAAAGAAGGGATGCATTGCATCACATAACGAACCTACTTGCAGGAGGGTCCAGCCGATCACTAATCAGTTGGCCTCCCTTAACCTCAGAGCAGTAAATGTGGAGAGTCTGATCTATCTTGTTGTGGTGGACCAGTACGTGGATTTTCCCTGATGATTTTCTAGGACTACCTCCACATAGAGAGGTGTACTTATACAACACTGATATCTACACTAGCATATCGGATGGCTCTCGTGGAGCTTCGCAAGTTGCGGGTTGAACTAGAGGACTTGTAGGAGAAGGGATTCATCTGTCCTAGTGTTTCTCCCTGGGAAGCCCCGATTTTGTTCACCAAGAATAGGGATGGGAGATTGGGGATTTATGTCGACTATCATCGCATGAACTAGGTAACTGTGAACTACAAGTACCCAATTATGAGGATTGACAATATCCTAGATCATCTGAAGGGAGCTTGTTGGTTCTCGACGATAGACCTTAGATCGGGATATCCCCCACTCTGAGTTTGAGACGAGGATGTGAAAAAGATGACCTTCATATGTTAGTTTGACTACTATGAGTTCTTTTTTATGCCATTCAATATAACCAATCCTCCAATAGTGGTCATGGGGCTCATGAATAGGATCTTCCAGCCATACCATGATTTCATTTTCATAGTCTTCATTGACGAAATTCTTATCTACTTGTCTACTGAGGAGGAGCATGCCTACCATTTGCAGGTAGTACTGGACACACTCCGAGAGCACCAGAATTATGGTAATCTCTCAAAGTTCCAATTTTGGATCTGAGAGGTTCACTTCATGGGATTCTTCATCATGGAGGCTAGAGTTGCAGTATATCAAGTGATGATTGAGGCAGTACTTGCTTGGGTGCCACCCAGAAGTGTGAAGGAGGTACGGAGTTTCCTGGGATTTGCTAGATATTACAGGAGGTTCGTACTAGACTTCAGTAGAGTTGAATCATAACTATCAGCCTTGAAGTAGAAGGGGAATCCCTTTGTGTGGTTGGAGAGATTCCATCAGAGCATTCAGAAGCTGAGGAAGAGGCTGACTAGTGCCCTCATTTTGAGGCTTCCAGAGTAAGGTGTATGGTGTGTAGTCTACTAGGACACATCAGGGACTAGACATGGGTGTGTCCTGATACAGGAGCGAGCAGCGATCGCGTATGGTTCTATGCAGCTGAGACAACATGATTAAAACAATGCTACCCATGACCTGGAGTTAGCAGCATTGGTCATCTCCATGAAGATATGGTCACACTATCAGATGGGGGAATGTTTTACCGTGTACTCTGATCGCAAGAGTCTCAGGTATATCTTCTCTCAAAAGGACATGAACTTGAGAGAGCTGTGATGGATTTAGTTCCTCTAGGACCATGACTTCAATATAGTCTATAATCCTAGAAAGGGGAATGTTATAGCAGATGCACTCAGCAGGAGATCAGGTATACAATTGTTAGGTGAGGCGACAGAGCAGCTGGCAGCTTTGCAGATATCCATTGTGAATAGGGTTGGAGAAGCATTCCTTCAGTCCCTTACACTCAACCCCCCACTTTTTATGCGAGTCAAGGAGACACAATAGGGGGACACTGACTACGAGAGACAACATGCTCAGATATCCATAGGTCAGGCACCTGATTGATTTTATAAAGGTGGGCAGCAAGTAATTCTCATCAGAGGATATACTATGGTACCAGTGTCACATCAGGAAGAAGTGTGGAGGGAGTTACAGAAAACCCCTTAAGCGGTACATCTAGGAGTGTCGAAGATGTAAGAGGACCTTTGATGACAGCACTGGTGGCTAGGTATAAAGAAGGAAATAGTAGAGTTTGTCTCTTGATGCCTCACTTGTCAGCAAGTGAAGGAGAGGCACCAGGTACCACCAGGCTTGGTATTGCCATTAATGTTCCCAGAGTGGATGTGGGATGGGATATCCATGGACATCTTGATAGGACTTCCACGTACACCCAGGGGTCATGACTCGACTTGGGTGATCGTTGATCGACTCACCAAGTCAGCTCACTTCCTACCTATCAGAGAGTAGCGTTCAATAGAGAGTTTGGGACAACTATATGTGTAGGAGATTTTGAGGCTACATAGAGTAACTTCTTATGTTGTCTCCGATCGTGACACACAACTTACAACCCAGCTATGAAAGGAGTTGCAGGAGGCTTTTAGGACACAATTTCATCTGAGCACTGCCTTCCATCCTCAATCAGATGGCCAGAGTGAGATGACCATTCAGAACCTTGAGGACATGTTGGGTACTTGTGTCCTTGATGTTGGTTATAGCTGGGAGGATCACTTAATTTTTGTCTAGTTTTCATACAACAATAGCAATCACTAAACCATTGGGATGGCACATTTAGAGGCATTATACGAACGACTATGCAAATCACCTTTGTGCTAGACTGGTCCTGGGGAGTCAGCACTAGTGGCACCAAAGTTGGTACAGGCTACCACAGAGAAGGTGTCGATCATCCAAGAGTGGATAAAGACTTCACAGAGTATAAAAAATTCATATGCTGACAGGAGATAGAGATCTCTAAATTCAAGGATGGTGACCACAAATTTCTACGTGTCTTACCTCGATGAGGACTACAGAGATTTGGCCGAGGTGGAAAGTTATTTCTGAGATTCATCGGACCGTTCTAGGTAATCAGTAGTGTTGTTGAGGTGGCATACCGCATAGCGATTCCTCCTCAGTTGCACCGAGTGAACGACGTCTTCCATGTATCTGTACTGGGGAGATACGTGCACACCCCTACCCACATCATCAAATAGGGAGAAGTGGATGTTGATGATGGGGAGACTTTCACAGAGGTTCTAGTGGATATTGAGGATCGTGATGAGCGAGTCCTATGTGGATGTTCGATACCATTAGTGCACATCAGTTGGCATCATGGGAACCTCCATGAGAGAACATGTGTGCGGGAGTCTCATATGCATGCTCTATACCCACACTTGATCCCTTAGATCAAGATGTAGCTTACAAGGACGTAAATATCTAATGTGGGGAGAATTTAATGACCTTAAATTATGTGAATTTTTTTTCTCATATACATGGTATTTTTACTAGTCCATGAAATTTGACGGTGCATGATTCCGAGGCACGATGTACCCGAAATCAATTTCTTATGTTTTGTTCATGTACATTCTGTAAACATATGAGTGGAATTTTATAACATTCAAATAGGTGATCGGAATTGAAATCAGAGGACACTGTTGAACTCACAACGCCAATATACATTAACGAAGACTATCACCTCACTGACAGTGGGTTGAGGTTAAAAGTTATTTTTTTGTTATTTAGAGAATGATTTAAATAAAAATAAAGTGTGTGGATTAATTTTTATTTGTTGGATAAAACATCCTCATGGATTTTGGGGGTGGTTCCACCTCACCTTAACCTCTAATGAGAGGTTATAGTGGTGGGTCCCAGCCAAACCTAAACTCTTGCGAGAGGTTATGACATGGGGACAACAATGGACTAAAGCCCCTATTAATGGTGAGAGAGGAAAACCTTTAAACTCCCATCATTATTGAGGGAGAGTCTCAGAGACCTCCTCCTCTAATTGGGGCCAACCCCCATAATTTAATGTTGCCAAATAATCAACATTAATTAATGGGGAGCCGTTATAATTAATTAAACAGTTTGAATTTTGGGCCAACAAATAAAATAACATATTTACAAAATCTATTATTATTTTGGTTGGCATTGTTCATTTTGGTGGCAGCTTTGAGAGTAGGATTATTGGGAGAATGATCCCAACCAAGAATTCCTTCATCTACGAAGAACACCGACCTTCTTCAACTTATTTTTCAGAGCTTCTACCATTGTGGGACGTCTTCAACCGACCTTCTCTCCACATTGTCATCTATGGGCTAGTGCACGATCTTCGATTGGAAGTGTGCAGCGGACACGATGAATGATGATCACATTCATCTTCATCCCACAACTTCATCAACGATCAACAAAAAAGGGTAAGGGTTGTTTTCTTTTATCTTCCATGTTCTTATTTTTTTCCAAAACAATGAACAAGGAAATGTTTCCTATTATAGGTGAGTTATTGTTCTTCATTCTCTAACATTGATGAACCGATTTTTATCACCCTAATTGCACAGGGTGTAGGCCAAACTAACATGGCCCAAATCCCTCCTTCGATCTCTTTTGTTATATTCTTCTGCATCGCGATGAAGCAACGAGGTGAAAAAGGAAAAAAAGGAAAAGGTTGGGCTACCTGTTTCCTGCGTGATCTGTGCCATGCCCGCGGCGACCCGCATCGCCTCCGTCCGAACAAGCCGCGGCTGAGCCCGGCCGGCCTGACCAACCACCTGTCGGCCATCCCGGCCGCCTGCAGGCTTATCCGAGCCCTGACCGGCCTCTTCTCGGTCGCCTCCTAGCCTGCTCGGCTACCCAGCCCGACCTCCTCCGGACCTCTTCCCAGCTACCTGCAGGCCTAGAATCACTCTGCCCGGCCGCCTCCGGAGTGCCCGGCAGAACCACGCTGGCCCAGGAGCCCTGCACTCCCAATGCTTCCCAAACTACGCCCTCGTGCGACACCCTGGCCGAACTGGCCTGACCATACCCTCCGGGTTAAGCCGCACGGGGCCGCACACACACGGTTTTCCCGGCCGAACTGGCCTTGAGCCTAGTCCGAACCGCCCATGCAGCCTGCTGGGTGGGGCCCAACAGGCAGGGCCGAACCTAACAGGCTGACCCGCCCAATGAGTCCGGCCAAACCCAACAGGATTGAATGGGTCGACCTATACCGGGTCGGGCCAGATTGGGTTAGACAGCGTCGGTCCGACTAGTTCGGACCAGACCCGGTCCCACTACCGACCCTTTACTTTTTTTGGCCATATTTTTGGTACCAGCAACCATTTGACAAACCATCAGCAGTGCTGGTATTTTCATCGAGCGCGACATTCCCTTTGAGTAGACCCTACTAATGTTCAGGGTAAATTTGTGATACAGTCCGGTTGGATTGTGCACGAATCCAACAAGGCCTTGGGACTAAAATGCTAATAACTCACAGACCAGACATCCAATTGATGTTCCATATGTTGTGTTGAGATCCCTATGACATGGATGAACTTTGAAATACTTTTACATGGGACATCAAGATAGTTGGTGTATCAACCAGTAGCTCATGGAGAATATCCTCACGGAGACGAGGGAGAAGTGTGTAGAGAACTAGTAGATGGATGAGACCTGACGACTACTGACTAATTCGACTCGGAGTTACTTGGCTAGC
This sequence comes from Viscum album, assembly GCA_963277665.1. NCBI lineage: Eukaryota > Viridiplantae > Streptophyta > Magnoliopsida > Santalales > Viscaceae > Viscum > Viscum album. The sequence continues at coordinate 216,217,580 of OY728158.1, forward strand.
CCAGTGGGGAGCGCCTTAGAGTCACGAAAGACCCAAAGTGGGGTGCACCTTGGCGTCTCGTTAGACCCACGATACTTGATAGGAGGAGTAACTCAACAGACAACGAGGGGGAGCGCCTTGGTGATGCGGCATACCCACAGTGGGGAGTGCCTTGGGGACGCAACAGACCCATGGTACTTGAAATGAGTAGTACTTCAGCATTATAAGGTTAGTGGGAAGCGGCTTGGTGTCACGACAGGCCGACTGTTCTCGACAAAGGAGGAGTTCTCGAGTAGTTGTGGTTTCGATAATGTGAACTAAAATGCTATATGACCTGAGTCACTAACATTTGTGTATAACTCTTGATTGATAGGGATTACTGAATAATTTAGGTATGTTTATTGGCATATACCAAAGTAGGGTTATCTGTTGATATCATAATTTGTGGTTTATCCTTGTGAGATTTTTGAGACATTGAGGGTCTCAAGGTCCCTACTGAGTATCATTATACTCACCCTTGCATGGGATATGCCCGAACCTCGTTGTGTTCAATGCAGACGATGAACATCTTTGACCGCAGCTGAGTGTTCCAGAATTGGACGGTACTCAAAGGTGGACCACACAGTGTGACGTTACTTGGTGGAGACGGACGGACGCAGAGTGATATGGAGGCTATATGTACCTACCATTCAGGTTTATTTTCCCAGTGGATGATGTTGGTGCCTTTTTACCTTTTTTACAGTACTCGTACATTCAGTTTCCTTGTACTTTACAGCTGGGATTTTATTTTCGTCCTCTTTTTACCTTTCAGCACTCCATTTGTATATAATTTTATTTCATGTTTTGTTTCCAAATCATACTCTATTGTGTTGGTTTTCAAGTTATAAAGTCAATGCCTTCCCATTTTAGGTATTTAAACCTTTGGTGCTAGTCGCCATCACCTAGCACATGGAAGGCAGGCTTGGGGTAGTCACAACAGGGGCCCCCGGGGACAGGTCATGAAATTTTTATCCTGAAAAATAATAATACATAATATCTTTATGAACATACAGTATTTGTTGCCAATTTTTAGGCCAAAAAGGTTTATGAAAATTTTCTAGAATGCGGGTAAATTGACTCGATTAAAAATTTACAATGTAAAATTATCTTTAGAGTTAATTAAAAAATTTATATTGATGTTGTAATAAAATTAATGACAATTTTATATTTTACTCCTGAAATAATCCAATTTAGACTTAATATACTCAATTAAATACCTACTCAGAGGGAGATATGTTTGTGAACTATACTAAATTTTTAAGGGGAATCACAGCCTAACAACATCAAACATTTTCCAGTGGTACTTTTACCATGCCTCATTAATTATAGAATGGGGTATCGATATAATTAAAAATGGAATTGGGAGTGAATGAGTCAAAAGAAGAAATTTTGTTACATTATAATTTTAGAGAAACAACCGGATAATTAAATGAATTAATTTCATTTATTGTAAAACAATAAATAGAAAATGGGAAAAAATTTGATAGATGTTAAGTAGTGATACATAGATAAGAAACATGATTAATGTAGAATATAAAAGATTCAGGAGAAGATAAAGGGTATTGAGTAACATATTATGACATCTCTTCATGGTTCATGATGGAGACTATGATGTCATCCTTCATCAAATCAATTGTTTTTTCAGAAAATGAAAACATGATTAAATATGACTAGTTTTCTCTAAAATCCAAATTTTACAGTAAATAACATTTTATTTTAAAATTGATCACGTTTTTTTTAAACATAATTTTTAATATATTTAATTCAGTATCATAAATTTAAATATATTATTAAAATCTTACAAGACAATCACCTTAAGTATAATTTAATTTAAATTAAAATAATATAATTTTCCAGGAGAGGTATGATGCTAAATCAAATAATAATCATATTTAAAACTATTTTAATTACTAGAAAAATGTGTAATTAAAATTATTTATAATTTCCCATTAGATAATTCAACCATTCTAAATTATAAAATGTTAATAATATTCCAAAAATATAACAAGAAAAAACAATTCATCAAATTTGAAAATGATGTTCATACTTATTGAAAATATAATAAATCTTCCTTAAATATGAATAATTAATTTTTAATAATTGTGATTTTAGTGAATATAATTTTTTAAATCAATTATACCACAAAATCAATTAAAATTATGTAAACATTAACATTAATATTATATAGTGTACTTGTAAGTGAAAATAATGAATAAATTAAATAATACTATAAAATTGAATAAATAAATTAAGAAACTATTCACATAGATATTATAAAATATATGTAAATTATATAAATAATTTCAATGCTTTAAATAATTAACTATTAATGATGAAAATATATATTTATAAAAAAATTAAAAACCAAGTACTCTGATGATATAATTTTTTATAAAAAATAATTAATGTGTTAAACTAAAACTGATAATGGAGTGTCTATAATGAATATACCTTACTATACATTAACAGTCCATTTCATCATAACATGTAGTTTGTTGAAGTATTTTTTTAGGCATTATACTGGCCATGATAGATTTTTTGGTCACATAAGTTACAAAGACACATGGTTTGTTCAAATATCCTCGTAAATTCAGTTTACAGACCTTGTGAATAAACATATCTTGTGGTAAATCAACTTATCATGATGATGTATTAGTAGTAGATTTAATTAGTGTTAAATAATCCATTTGAATATCCATTACTACATGTATCCATATAAAACAGTTTATCACGAGCCCCTATAAGTGAGAAGAATCTCGCGTTTGAAGAGTGTATGTGGTGAATTGTTACAAGACCCCAATTTAGTTAATCTGATAATATTTTTATTGAAAGGATAAATTAATCTACATTAAAATTAGGTGAAATCATTCCCCTAATGAATACTTTTTTGTAATTTTACTTGTTTTATATGACCTAAAACGATAACATTATAACATGGAGTTATAGGATCATAGGAGTAACTTAGATGAATATACATACAATATGAGTGAATTAAATTAGAAAATTATGAAATAATAGAAACACATAACCTCATAAAGTTTATTTATTAGACTCATTCATCATATGATGTTCATAGTGGAGAACTAGAATCATAGTTTTTTCAATTATATGATTGTATATTTTTATCATAATCAAGGATTCATTGATAAAATATATAGTATATTAATAGAATTATGTTTACTAACTTCGAATTACATATATAGTTGAATATGATTGTAAATACAAGTAAAAAATATAGAGTAAAATTATAAAATACTTACATGATATATTAAAATAATACAATCTTTTAACCTTAAGAGTAAATATAGTAGATAACCTCGAACAAATGTATCCACAATTTTATACATATTATAAATTATATTTTTCATTACAAGACATTCCCTCGATATGATGATCAAAACTAGCTATATATTTGTATCATAGAATGACCTCAATGAAATGATAATCTTCAATCTTCGATGCCATGAAAGCCATCGATCAAATTTATTAGATTCAACATCTCCCTATACCTAGAATTCATCAATTGTAATAATGATCACACACATGATTACAAAATAAAATTCATTCAAAATATAAAAACCCTCTCAAGTATTCAATAGAACATCATATCTCTAGGTTATTAGAAATTACATAGTATGATATTTTCAAAAATAGTGAAAATTACAAAGATTGAGTTACAAAAAAATTATACTCCTAAATCTTCAAATGATAAGATATTTATAGGTGAATCATCAAAATTTATATTTATGAGTTAGTTACAATGGGATCAAATATCTAACAATTTTATTTCTCACAATTCTCTAGAATGATTTAATTTTCATTTTACATCTGTATTAGCACTATTACAATGCTAAATTTATTCCGTAGGATAGATTCAATTATTACATGCTATAGATTATAATAATCATTTAACATGATGTACATCCTTATTGATTATCAATAAGATGAAAAAAATGAGGATTAGTCTAATATATCATTATAAAGTCAGTCCATTATTCACTGAGTTTGTCTTTTTGGGAGTCCATCCATCCAACGTTACAATTTGTATTTCAAGGGAAAATTACAAAAAACAACAGCAAACAAGTAACGCCAAGGCCGAAGGAGGGTGGAAATAATGGAGTCGAAGGCCATCCCCCCTGATCCTATTCACCCCCTCAGGTTTGAGATGAGAAACATAGGAAATACATTTAAGCAGGTTACCTGGGGTCGCCAAAGAAACCAAATGATCCACCACCTTATTCCTCTCCATCCATGTGTGAGTGACTTGAGTATTACTTTCGAGGAGAGCCCTGTATTTTCAGATTCTATAAATAATAGAACATGGTATCATACCAGTTCTGTGAAAGGCTTCATAGATGGTCATTGAGTCTCCCACCACATGGGTGATGTGATGCTGATATTTCCTACATAGTGCGATGCCCGAAAGAAAAGCATGATCCTTTCCCTTCAGAGAGGAACCTTTGCCATAATGCGCTATAAACTCTACATACACACTGCCCTTGAAATCCCAGACAACACCACCACCGCGCATGTATCCCTTCACACAGGTCCCATTAGTATTTAGTTTGAGGCCAAAAAAAGGATGGTGCCACCTCACCCAAGACCCCTACTGCCGGAGATCCATCTTCTAGGTGGGATCATGATGCATGTTCAGTATGTGTAGAGAAGGAGCGTCCAACCAGAGACCCCCCAACCTCGAACTAGACGAGCAAGATGTAACGCGTGCTGGTGATGATACATTATCCTGATGCTGGTAAACCCTAAAACCTGGACCAGTTCTATGTGGTCCACAAACTATAACTCCTAGTGCAGAAGATACACAAATGCACCGAGATCTCCATCACTTTCTCGGCCGCCCCTGGATATCAACACTCCAGAAAGGCACCACTGCTTGCCACCGTGGGGGCACAACTAGAGAATCACCCGAAGAAACAACAGAACTGCCTAGCCCACTCCCCTTCAATGAATAGGTGATCGATGCTCTCCACTTTTCTATTCTCAGAAAAATAAAAGCTAGACGCTATACTGATCCCAATCATTTTAGAATTTTCATATGTTGGAAGGGCCAGGTGCTGAATGTGCCATGTTAGGAAGTTATACTTAGTCAGAATCCTCTTTCACTAAACCTGACCAAACCATCCCCCTTTCTGACCTTGAGTAGGGTCGAGCCTGTGAAAGTCATTCTAATTAAAACAGCCTGAGGAGGAGGGGGTGAAAACACAACGATCTTGGACTGGGCACAATGACATGGAGTAGAATAGCTCTAGCTAGTTCGCAACCATAAATCCCATGAAGAAATGAGGGAATTTACTCACCTCCCTCAAAGAGATCGTCGGGGCTGGACAACACGGATAACAAAGGACTCTTCCCAACCAATTGTGATGCCAGAAGAGGACATTACCCTCCCTAATAATCCACCTCGATGAATTAATTAATCTCGGGATCATTGTATCCACTGAAGGCCAAAGAGGGGAATCCCTCCCCAAAGAAATATCATCATTGGCACCATGCCGAGTAGCCATCATCTTTCCCCACATGGTACGATATTCAATCACCTCCCAAGCCAGCTTCACGTGCATGTAAATGATGGGGTTCCCAAGGAATTTGACATTGACGCCTCCCTCCGCAATGGGACAAGCCTTCTTCCCCCAGGAGACTGAATGCCTCTTCCCCTCCAATAATGCATCCCAAATGAACTGGGCCAAGAGTTTATCAATGGCTCTAATGACCCCCTTTAGCACAATCAAGGCCGAGAGAGCATGCACTAAATTGACTGAGAGGACACTATTCATGAGAGTTATCCGAACACCAAAGGAGAAAAAGTGATTCTTCCAATTAAGAATTCTACTGGATATCTTTCTCACCACTCAATCAATGTCTTAGATGCACATACGGCCCAGAGACACAGGGGTACGCAAATATTCCATTGGAAACAGGCGACTACTAATTCCCAATCTATAACCCAAATCAGATTGATGTATCATATTAGGAAATATATCTTTTATATTTTTAATAAATTATAACATTTATATATTTAGTTTAATGAATTTGTTTTTAAAAACAATAAAAAAAATGGGACATAAAGTTTTTTTAATAAGAGTTTTATGAGTATGTCTGTGATTTCCAAAACTAATGGAATTAAAAATATATGTGAAAACATCCTAATAATCAATCTCTGATTTTATTAGATCACAAACTTGATGTAATTAAATAAAAAAATATGACATAAAAAACTTCCATCCCTTGGTAATTTTAATAATATTAATGGCATTAATTGAAACACCACATTGTTTATAATTATTTTGAATTTGATAAAACAATATTCGAATAATTATTCGTTAAAGAATATTTCTCCCCCTTATCAATAATTATTTCTATAAGGATAATAACTCCCTTTTAATGTTTTCATTACCCTTTATAAATCATTCATCCATAATAAAATAATATACCTCTAAGGCTTTTTTAAAAATTAAAGGGAAAGAATATATTATTTCCTGAAATTTTTGAGAAATAATGAAAATATTAAACAATGTAGAACTAAAAATCATCCATAAATTAAAATTAAACAACATATATCTAATCATAGTTGTAAAAAAATCAAGGACACCACATTTGGATGAAAATATGATTATATTTTTAAATGAAAATAATTTTTGATTGAAATATAGTGATATTTAAAAAATTATTCATTATTTCTTAAACAAGCTATTTTTGGAAGACTTCATATTTATAACTTACACACATATTTTTATCGGTTTGATATGTTATGTTCTAAATAATCCAACCATCAATCTTTTGACATAATTCTTTTAATATATTCCTTTACGAGAAACTATTCTTCTTCACACGACCACATTATACTATTTTCCCAATCAATATTACGAATCATATCGTTTATGATATTACATTCTTATATCAAATCATCTGTATTATTATTGAAATCCAAAACGAACATAACTGTGTAACACATATCTAGAGACATATTTTTAAAAGATTAATCTATTTCTAACAAAACTTTCATTAATTATTGATACTGAAAATCATGTTGATGGATATCATTATCTTTATTGATGGACTAATTCACTTTTTTCGTACATTATTATTCAGGATTATGAGTTTCATAATTAAAATTATTCAACTATTATTAAATTGTAATAATATATTCTTTTGAAAATTTATGGACTCCAATTTTTCATAAATTATAACTTGAATGTGTTGATTCGTTTCTTCATGATTAATAAATTATGGAATTTTATCATAAATTATCCTATTGAATATAGAAATAAAAAAAATACTCATTGAGAAATCATGGATTCAAATTTCAATTGAACATTCTCAATAATTAATAGTTTTGGTGGGATAGTTCTGAAATCAGCTTCTTTCCATTTCATTATATCATTCCTTGAATTATTGTTATCATAAAAAATTTAACTAATTTACACATCCTTATCAGAGTCTACTATATCCCTGGTTTAGGAATTTGATTGATGATTTGGTCTATTTCGATGGATAATGAATCTTTTCCAAATTATAAATATGATTATTATTCATGGTTTATTTCTAATTTTTCATCCATAGAAGATATTAATGGTAACATTGAATAATATTAGGTTGATTCATATGAGTCCTTTTATTTTTATCATTTTTTTTAGTTTATTAACCATCAGCATATTTTTTTACTTTAATTTATACTTATTATTCTTCATCTTGTTCTTATTTTTATATTTATACTTCCATTTCTTATTCATTTTATTATTTTTCAAATTCCATCTCATGATCTTCCTCTAAATATGTGGAAGTTAATATGATACCCTTTTTTATTGGATCTAGTTTTGATTCTTTCTCTGGTATACTTGAAATCAATTTATTAAATATTTTTCCCTTTCCCATATAATTCTCTGATATGAATTCTAATGTTTCTTGAAATAACATTCCAACATTTATAATGACTTTATTGGTGTGGGATATCAAGAGTGAAATAGTATAAGATGCATTTTCATCATTTTCATTTAAAATATAGAAATTCTATATTCTTACACCCTCATATTTTTCATTATTGTTTTTGTTCATCTAAATGTTGTACTACAATTCTAATAATTAGTTCCATTACCTCAGAAGGTTTAATACCCTGCAATATTTCCCTAGGATTCTTTTTTAATTTATCATCCATCTAGTTGTTGATCTCATCATCTTACATTCCCTTATCTTTATTTTTCTTTATTGGAGGACATGTTATAGTATTCCTTTTATTATTATTTTATGTGTCCTCATGTAAATTTTGTGGTTTATATTTAAAAATTTCAACTTCAACTTTTTTTTAAAATAATTATTTCATTTTGAATCAATCACCAATTTTTTCCTTGACATTGATTTTTTATTTTTGAAAGAAATATTTTGGCGGGCATGATATGATTAATTACCTACCATAAAAAACTCCATATTGTTAACAATGATATTTTTGATGAAATATTATTAAATTATAATCCTTGATATAATGGATCCAAATTTTTTGTTCACCACTGTAATCCAGATGATCTTGTAGAATTCATTCTCCCTCATTATTACAAGATAATCATGAATACATACATCAAATACATTAATCAAGTCCCAATCAACATATTTAGTATCATATATCCTTTCATCCATAAGTAAATGATTGTATTTTACAATGTTAGATAAAAATAGATTATATATTTCTTATAAATTTTAAACTATGAATCATTATATTAATTTTTATGACACATTATATGAATGTTCATTAATTTGTGAAGAGTTATGTATGCCTCTATATCAGAAAGTACTCCAAAGAAGTCCCCTGATAATTTATAATAAATATTTTATCCTTTTAGAAAAAACTTAATGGAAACCATATCAATACAATCTTATTTTAATAATTGAACATATAAATAAATTTCAGAAACTAGCTCATGATAATAAATATTGATGTGTTTATTAAGATTTTTAATCCAAATAGATCCCAATCCTTGAAAATAAATTGTACTATTTAAAGTAGAATGGATATACTCAATCCCTTATAATTCAATTACCCTATCCATGAACACTTACAATTTTGGATAGTCATATTTTGTTGACAACATATTTCTATTTGAAATTGATGGTCATAAGTAAATGAAAATGAATAGACTATCAAATTTGAAGGGTGTAGAATCTTGAAGTAAACAAAATTGAAAACCAATGTGGGACAATAGAGGGACCCTTCTTATATAATCACCATGGGAGAAAATTTAAATTCCATAATAAAACCAACTATTGATATTGATTCCCATTTTGATCTGATAGTATAGATTTAATCAATGAATTGTTTAATAAATTATATCAAATCTAAAGGAATAAAAACTATATTGGGATTTGTTATCATTCCTATTAGAACACAATCAGAGAAATAAAAAAAACAATTTTTAAAAAAACTTATTACAAAAAGTAGTATATAATAAATTAATGGAATAGTGAAAAACTAAAATAACATATGAGTAACATTAAATGTGGAAAGATCTTTTAGTATGATTATCCTGTTCTTTTTGATTTTTTAAAATAAATATAAAACAATATTATTGAAATGAAATATAAATATTATTGTTTTTTTAAACTATTTTCTAAATAAAATAGATTATGATTGTTTCTTAGTCTAATAAAATAATCAGTAAAAATAATTTTCTTGAAATTTCGTAACAATTTTATAGTCCATATATTTTATAGATTTTCAATTCTGAAAATATTTTTATTTTTTTAGTCATAATGACTAATAATGGTGAAAACTTAATAAAAAATATTAAAAATAAAATATATTTAGAAAAAACAATAATGTATAGAAAAAACATATTCACACCTATATTAAAATATTGAATATTAGTGTGAGTAGATAGGTCTAAAAAATATATATTAATGATCACTTTACATTGATTAAAACTATATTTTATTCATTATATTCAATTCACTCATAAATAATTAATTTATTATAAATATCCACAAGACGTTTCTATCTTTTTATCAATTTTAAATTTATATCTTCATTATGTGTTTATCCCCAAAGAAATTATGTCTTAATTGTTTTGTTTGTTTAGAACATGATTGATTTGATATGGTATTATATAAATAAATGGGAATTGTAAAATCAAAAAAATTAGTAATTTTAATACTCATTCCATACTTTGTGAGTGTGTGTTACGTCCACAAGAATTGATCACAACTAATTTCAATTGAAATATATTAGGATTCAGTAGTGGAAGGGGCTACTGGTTGTTGTTTCATACATAACTAATTAACTTATGAATCAAATAAGAAATAATTTTTGTTGGTTGTGTGTTTACAGTCCTTTCTACTTCAACAAAAGTTAGTAAAAAAATTATTTTAGTACAAAAACATTTCTGTAAGAATATAATATTCCTAAAAGAATAATTCCCTCATGTTAATTTAATATTAATTTAATATTAGTAAGATGGGATTATTTATTACAACATTGATATCATGCACATAATAATAATATAAATATTAAATCTAGAAGTCTTTAAGTTAATTATAGTATGATTGCAATCATATGACACTTTTTTTATCAGCTGGTTTCCCAACCCCATTAAGATCTAAAATATAAGAAGTACCAATTCTAGTACAAATAATATTATTATTGCCTTGTAATTTTTTTTAATAAAAGTTTATATATATATATATATATTCATATTTTGAGATATAAAAGATTTATATATCTATTGTGCAATTTTAAAAACAATGAAATTTCTTAATTGAACCATCAAACTCATTTAAAACACTGAATTCATAAGTTCCAAAAAAATCATTAAATAATTATTTTGTTGAACAGAATATAATTTCATCTTCATAATCTTTTATATTTTTTATATTTTAATTTAAATATCATATAAAAATATTTTTATTTGCATCTCCCATAACAAAATTTAGATTTAATATAATTCTTGTTAACCTATCATTCACGATATATGGGATTATTAATGTCCATATAATGCATTTTCATGTTTGTAGACATATTTGTGATGTTCTATATTTTAAAAATGATTATTTATCTAAATAAAATTCCTCAAAAGAAATTATCAAAACTAAACTTTACATTCTTATGAAGTAGTTAGATATCATATAACATTACAAATACTAAAGGCATATGGATATTTTCAATTCTTGCTACCAGATTATATGTTTTTACATAACTTATTCCCTATTATTGATTATGAAATTTATCATGAATACATATTTATTATTGGAACCACATTGTTTATAAGTTGTAATTTATGTCCAAAAGTGTCAATAGTTTTCTAAATTAATAGACAACACCAATGTTAATGGATATTGGATGAAGTGAATATGCCTGAATAATTGTTATAGATTCATAGAATTAGATGGAATTCTTGTGAAATTCTCCATGTTTTCATCCATTAGGAGATTGATGCACTGATCTTGAATGTTCAAATAACATGTATCATCTGTGATAAAACATTAACAACATTGAATTAACATCCTTTTAATGATGATTTTAGTACTTTGGATGTAATAATACATAATGTAAAGGAGGAATAAAAATGTTGAAGAAGTGGTTTTCAATCTTGAGGTGGCTATGTAAATATTTTACTATGGCCATGAATTTCACATAGAAGAGTTTTTTTTGATTTAAAAACATTTTTCCAACTCTTGATCTAGACTTCCAACATTCAACACAAGGCTTTTGTAGGACCACTTGGGGTTATCTGGGCCCAGGGAGAAGCAAGGATTCCTCTGGGACTGAAAGAGGTAGTTGGAGAAGAGTGCTCTCGTAGAGAATGCACCGCCATTCAGGGTGACCCAGAGGCATGGGAGAAGAGGATGGGAGTAAAGTGTGCCTACGGTGAACACAATATGTGTTGGTACCGAGGAGAGGGGATGAGAATTCTGAATATATGCTAAGATTCATTGATTTATAAACTAGTAGAAACCCATGTATCCATTTTGATATGGGAAAAAGATAGGTGGGTGTTGTTCACATCATACAAACGCGTAAGTAATCCTGACGGCACATCTAATCTGCATCATACAATCTAATGAAAACTGGTCATATTTCTATCATTGTGTGTGTTTTAACTAGGTTTTTCTGATCATCCTACAAAATTCAATACATCCCGCGTTATCTTCTTCAACCTCAAGACACCAATTCCACCTGCTGGTGACATTGCAATCACCAGAGAAGATGCCTGATCACAAAAAAATACTTATAACTATCAAAGAATGATTATTTTGTCACCGTGAAGACTACTGAATCGAACTGAGACCATGTATGAAATATTATTCTTGCATGCATGTTATATCTCAAGGATGAAGGTTCAGCCGAGGCGAATAGACTTTCCTAGGCCATGTGGATTCAAGCATCAATTAAAAACAAGATACTTGAAAATCTCAAATTCATGCACGTGATCAAGGAGGATACCATATTTGAAAATCAAACTCCTAGAGAAAATCATCAAATCAATAAACTTAGTTTTAAATACTTAAAAACCCCAGAAATCCCAAATAGTCAAAGTCATGATCTCTATTTCTTTTTACACTAATATCGAATGCGGAATAGTTATTTCCATCACTAATAAATAGAAGATCATGAGTTGAAAAATGATTCTTCCCCTGCATATTTGAGTACTATATTTTAGAAAAATAGAGAATCTCCATGGGAACCATTTCCCCAAGAGCAACCAGGAGACCCACGTGATTTATACATTGCAATGAAGAGTTACTAAAATCCTTCGAAAAGTGCTATGCACCCTCAAAATGCTTCACAATGAAGTAGTTCCCCTGAAAAAATGACATGGTTTTTAAAAACCCATGATGTTCATTTTGAAGGAAGCAAAAACGTGAGCCAGTTCACGAGATTCACTCTCACTTTTCTTTGCAAAGAAGAAAATCTATGCACCACATGCACAATGAAAAAAAGTTCATCCATACATGATGAACATAACCTATAACCACCCTAGTATTATGAGATAAAGACAAACAGTATAAGGTATGTATACTTATACCCTATTATTTTTAGGAGTTCATGCATTAGTGAATATGAAGAAAAGGCTTGAATACATCCATATATGCATGTTCTCTAGTTGAAGGAGACCGAGGTCAGTCCTTTATTGTTAGAAAAATTAGTTCACATGGGGCATAGGGTTCACCCATTCTGGTTAGATGAGTCACACATATAAACCTACAATAACAACTGAACTATGTTAATGAGAAAAAAATTAGTTGAATAGAAGAAGATACTAATTATTTGTGTACTAAATAAAATATCACCCATTCATGTTTAAAGAATCATACCAGATAAATATAAGAATTTTATCTGTGTGTTTTACACGTTTGGGTATTCATGGAAGAAGAAGCAGAGGTTATTCCTTGATTTCATGCATGAATATAAACATGTGAATTCACTTAATTAATGACCCAAAACAAGTTTGTGAACATGTGTAATGTAGAAGAAGAATGGTTATTCCTAAATTTCATATACATTATCACATGAATTAATTAACAAGAGAGAATAATTAATTGTGACGATGACAAGTAATATTATCTTCACTGCTTGAATTATTACATTGGTGTATTTGATTCTAGAAAATGAAATAATATACTTGTGCAATTCGTTTTCACTATAGATTAGGGGAAAGAATGAATTGAATTTATTTCCTACTACTTTGCAAGTAATCAATTGAAGATCACTAAAGAAGACAGAGAGTAGAACCAACCTTATCAAGAAGGAAGAAGACCATCTCCATGGGAAACATAAAGAACCATATATGAGATTCAAGTCGGACTAGGCAATCACCAGTCTAGGGAAGACGATTTTTTCCCACCCCCTCAGTTGTTTAGGGACCCACATTTACAAAAGGATTGTTTTATAGGTTGATCCACTATAAGATCATATCACATAATATTAGGGAATCCATGCATTGGTTATTATGATGCATGGAATAGGGCTTAGCTTTTCTTATTGAGTGGTGATCCATGATAAAATATAATCTAAATATTTTATTAAATTTTTATTAATAAATGTGATAGGTAATGTAGAATAAGAGAGTGAATATCATAATAGGTCAAGAGGTACAGGGATGAAAAGTTGGAATTTTTGTCAAATTTCCCCAATAGTAATTCACCCTCTTATCTGTGTAATGAATATTCCAAATAGGTCCTCTAAAATGGTATTAGAGGGGAATTTTCACCACTGTTGGATTCTCTATATTGAATTTATTCTCTTTTGAAGATTTTAGTTTCTTTCCTATGTTATCTATAAGGTGAAAATTTAGTGAATATTCAGTTTTCTATTAGCATAAGGCTATATCAACCAAGACCATGATGAACTATAAAAATAAGGAGAAGAGAAAGTTGAAGAAGAAGACTCTTTAATCTAAATAAGGAATAACATCTGGTTCTCCAAATCATTATGAAATTGAAGAGACACTAGACATGGAATGTAATGAGAATGTGGCACAAGTCCCAACCAAGAAGATGGACAACCATCCTACCTAAACTGATCAAGAGATATATGTTTTTACATTATGAAATTATTCATTTGATGAAAATTCTAGTCCTTGTTGTGATGATTAATCTACATCCTCTCAACAAATACCAGTTATAGATTAAGAATGATTCTAAATGGAATCTCTGATGAATGTACATCCCTGTTTCGTGTATTATTTCAAAGCATGCACGAAAATAACACTTAGATAAAAGATGAAACTGTTGATCTAGAGAAATTCATAAGAGAAAAAATTGTTGATTTTTTAAATCTCTCTAGAATGGTTGGGTCCGTTGAATCAAAAAAGAGGAGATGTGGTTTATGTTATTCAATGTGGCTCAAAGATGTTGAAGAAAAATAGTGATTCAACAAGGCTCAAGAAGAGAAGAACCTAGAACGAGAATATAAGCTAAAAAAGAACAATGAGGTGAATGAGGTATATTTGGAATAAGAATCCAAGATGATCAATAAACAAGACACTTTGTTACAAAAAAAACTAAGGATTCATGTAGATTAATTTGAATGATTAAACAAGGGTTGTAAAGATAAGATGAATATTATTGAAGACCATGAATTCATCCTAAATATTAGATTTCTATAATTCGACACCAATTTAACCAAACATGATAAGACACATATTGAGTCTCCCCATAAGAAGAAAATATTTTCTTCTACAACTCAATGATCACTATGGTAATATAATATCAAAATAACTTAAAATTTTCATAATAAGACAATGGATTCACTCTTGGATCTTTCACATGAAAATGTAAAAAAGGTACCATACATACCAACTTGTACTAATGTTTTTAAATTTGTTTCAACAGAATGTTCTGGTTGGAATAAAAACTATAAACTGTTATGGATGATGAAAAGTGAGGTGGTACCTATCACCATGTGAGGGGTTAATATGAAGAATAATTTGGAAAATATCTCCTAAATGAAATCACAATATTTCATGAAGAAGAATCATCAACCTAATAAAGAATATGGAAAGAATTCATGGTTTTTTGGTTAATTATAGTGTTGTAATATATTTGGGAATTGGGGAATAGATTATTGGAAAATCCTTTTACTGTAAAAGAATAGAGAAATACCATCTCAAGGGGGATAAATATAGTGAAGAAGAATAAAAATCCACATATCTAGAAGAAAATGTATAATAAAAATAGATTTGGAATGATAGATAACATCTGTGAAATATGAAATATGAGTGGTCACTTGAATGGTGCATGTTCATCTCAACAGGAACCCAAAGATGATAAGAAAATAACACCACAGAAGCTGGGTATGAATGGAGAAGCATCCTTTGGATGAAATCATCTGAATAATTTGAAAAACAATTCCCAATAAGATTTTAATAATTAAGGATAATAAGTAATTAGATTCTAAATATATGAATGTTAAGGGTGTTACAACCAAAAGAACTACTAAAAAGGATTCCACTTAGAAGAAGCCGTATAAGAAGATACAACATGGTTGTCTCTATCCCTAATGATATATTGGTTCTTTGGCCAATGTATTTGGAAAGAATGAAAATGATGGATGATTCATAGGATATAGATAGTGCTAAAAGAAAAAAGTAGATTCTACAAGAAGACAATGAAGTTCAATATGTGAGGGGAACACATGGATGGTCACACAGTTTGTTGATGCATAGAATTTACTCCACCCCGAAAAGAATTCCTCAAGACGATGAATGATGCCCTAGGATATTATTGTGCATTTAAAGCCATTTATGAATGATGATTCACACACAAAGTGATGGACAATATATTTAGAAACACACAATCAAAATCATAATTGATTATTTTATGTGAAAGTGTAAATAATGTGGCATCTTGGATGAGGAGATAATCTCAACATTTTTGTTTACATAGATTTAGCAAGGAAGTTAAACCTTATTCCCTTAAATATATGTGTATTTCATATGTTCTTATCAAAAATGGAATTGAAAGTGGGGAAATATCTCAGGGTGAGAACCTGAAATTCAGTGATCTGAAGTGTTCCTATGATGGAGAGACACAAGAATGTTCTAACATTGTCCTTATCTCAATCATTATCCTCATTAGTTAGCATGAAATTCAATTACTATCTTGATTGTCTTAACATCATGTAATCTGAAAAGGTAAATTATTTCTTAATCTCATAATCTTGTCTACACAAAATAAATACCATTCTACAAAAGGGGAGTAACAATGTTAAGAAGGGACTTAAGAAGAGTGAATGTGCCCCAAGGCCACTTATCATACAAATTTCACTTGATTGGTTTTAATACTTTTTTAGAGAGATTTCACGAGTATTAGGTTAATTATTTTGTATTACAGTTATTAATATATCCTTGGAATGAGGTTGTAAATCACATGAAGTCAAGTACATCATTTCTTGTCCCATATGGTGTCATATTCAAAGGGTAATAGACAACATTTTTTTCGAAATCAAATAATCAAATTTTCTTCACGAAGAATTGCATAAGAAGAAAAGGAGTGAAATTATTGATGGAAGATTTCTTATGTATTAAATGATACCCTCTCTACCATGAACAATGTATTTCTTTTCAATTAGGGGGGAGAAATGAAATGAATGTTTATGGGATAGAAATAAGAAAGGGGGGATAGAAATTTATCATTTTCACATTGACACATTCATTTCAGTGGATGTTTTAAGATATTGAATACAAAATAAAATGGTGGATATTGTTTGGACCATATAGTGTATATGTTTTATTTGTTTTCAGCTATTGTCAGTAGTTTTCCAAATGAACAAGGAACTCCATTGTGAATGAATATTGGTTGAAGTGAAGATTCCTAGATGATTTTTATGGATTCATTGCAATGGATACCGTGATTGATAAATTCTCCATGTTGTTACAAATTAGACAATTTTTTCACGAATTTTTAATTGAAAAAACACTTGTAACATTTGGGATACATTGGATTCTACATTTATGTAGCTTCCTTTTAAGGATTAATGAAGCACTATGGATTTAAAAATGAAAAGTGGAAACGAGAAAGAAGAATGTTGAAAAACATGTTTTTGATATCGAGGAGGTCAAAAACATGTTTTAATATATCATTGAATTCCAAATAGAATGTTTAGTTTTGACAGAAAAATATTTTTTCCAACTCTTGAGATATTCAACTAGAATTTACCCAAAGGATTTTACTGGACCACTAGGTGTCAACCGCGCTGATGGGGATGATAGGCCGATGCTAGGACCAAAAGAGGAAGTAGGCACAAAGTGAACCTACAGAGCATGTACCAACATGTGGGGTGACATCGAGACAAGGGTGAATAGGTTGGTCACAATTATTTCTCGCGATGCACATGGTACGGGGTAAACCCATAGATAGGCTAGGAGAATTATGAATTGATTTTTAGAGGAGTTGATTGAAGAACCACATGAAACCTGCATCTATGATTTGATGTGGGAAAAAGAAATGTTTTTAATGTTCATAACATAAAAATATGGAAGATCTTTTTCGCACATATGATCTTCATACCATGATCTAATCACCACAGCTCATTTTCCATGTGCCCTGTGCATTTGTAATAAGTTCGACTAATCCTCATGCAACATTTCAGCCATCTCGCACCACCATATTCAACCTCTAGACACCGCTACAACCAACCACCAACACTGAACTCACTGAAGAAGAATCTTCATCACCTTGTATTACATCTAACTATTAAAGACAGATCATTTTTGCAACATCAAGGCTACTGGATTGAACCAAGACCATGCCAGCAATCGTTTCCTTGCATGCATGTGACATATCAAACATGAAGTTTTGGCCGAGGAAAATGGAGTTTTCAAGGCCAAATGGATTCTTTCATGATTTACAATGGAGATATATTAAAATCTAAAACAGATGCACATGATCTGGTAGATGCCCATGTTCAAAAAGGAAACACCCCAAGGATCCAGACATAACTTCACCCACAAGTCTGATGATTTCAATACCCCAAAAATCATTAACATTAAAATACATGATCTCCATGTCTTTTTACATGGATATTGAATAGAGAATAGGAAATTCCCTCACCTATAAAAGGAGAATCTGGAGACGTAGAATGATACTGCTCCTGTAAATTCAATATCTCCTATTTCAAAAATTATAGGACATATCTTCGAACCATTTCACAAAGAGAAACCTGGGCACCTGAGAGATTTTTTCTCTATGAAGAAGAGTTCCCACATGCCTTCGACCGGTGCAACACACTATTGAATAGAATGGAAAATAAATGGTTCCTATGAACAGGAGAAAAGATTTCTAAAACCATTCATTGTGTTTTGTGAATGCTGAGCCATCGTGAGTTAGGGCTTGAGATTCAATCTTACTGAGATTTTCGATGAGGTAAATCTTTGCACCACATGCGCAAAGAAGAACCACACATCCCTTCTTGAACAACCTAACTGATGGACACCCTGGATTCATGAGTTCAAAAAGAGACCTCAAAAGTAATCAAACGTATACACTACTATTTTAACGGGTTTGTGATTTGGTGAAGAAAGATAGAAGGACAAAATACATGCATATATGCATGTTCTCTGGTTGAATTTGCTTGAGGCCAAGCTTTTATTGTTTGAAGGTGTAGTTCACATGAGAAAAAAGGTTTACCCCATTTGGGTTTGATGAGTCACTCATACAACCCTAAAGAAACACCATAACATAGATAAATAGAAAAAATTAAGAGGAAGAGAAGATGAGACTGAGTGTGTGGGATAAAATAAACATCACCCATTCATGTATTAAGAATCACACTAGATAAAGAGAAGATGAGGAAATGTTTATTTTACCCAGTGGGGATCTCACACAATAAGAAGTAGAGGTGAGTGCATGCTTTCATTCATTCACATGCACTCATGATTTCACATGAATAATGAACCAAAAAGTGTGTGAAAATGTGTAATGAAGAATAAGAAAGGTTCAACCTAAATGTCATATGGATGATCAAATGAATTCATTAATAGAGAGAATAATTAATTTATATGATGCCATGTAAGCTAATTATCTATTATTGAATAATCAAATTGGGGTATGTGATTCTAGATAAACAAATAATAATACGATTTCAATTGGTTTCGTGATATAGACGTAGAGAAATAAAGAATACAATTTCTTTCCTACAACATAGCAAGTAATCAGCTGAAGAGAACAATATAATACCAAGAGAGGAACCTACGTTATCAAGAAGGAAGAAGACTATCTTCATAGGTTGTATAATGAAATAGCTAGATGATACTTATTGGTCTAGGGTATCACTAGTCCATGGAAAAGGATGGTTTCCCACCCCCTACAATGTTTAGGGAGACACACTGAATTGAGGATTGTTTTACTAGTCAATCCAGTGTAACAACATATCACATTATACTAGAGAATCCATTCATTTTTCTTTACCATGCTTAGAATGGATGTATCTACTATTATTGAGTGGTGAACTTTGTAAAAATATCATCTGCATATTTTTACTACATTATATTATTTCATAAGATAGGGAAATGAGAATAAGAGAGTCCAGATCCATACAGTTCAAGGGGAACAAGGATAAAAAGTGGAAATTCATGTCAAAAGTTCCCAACATTGATTCACCCGTGTTTCAGTGTTAGATATATCCCAAACATAACCTCTAATTTGTTTTTAATTATTATGAATATTTCAGCACATTTATATTGATAATTGCATTTTATTCCAATTATAAATGTTTTTATAATTCATTCAACTGGTGTAGTGACTTTGTCACCTTAAAACCTATTATGTTCATATTAAATTGTACTATCAAAACCCAGAAAACATATATTCTCGTATGAAATATTTTGTTAAAATTAGGATAGGAATTTTAAATTTTCAATTTCATTTTTTAAGGATATTCTTGTCCTCACAGGTTGATCTACATAAACAATGAACCTATCACCAATATGATTTCTATGAAACAAATGACTTCATGGATTTTCGTAAATAATGTTCTTTACAAATATGTAGAATTTATTTCTTTGGAATAGAAAAAAAAAATTGAGTTATTTATTTATGGAAATAACTTTCTAACAAATATTTAATATTAATTTTGGAAATAACATTGTTGGACCTGGGTTGGGTGTTTCTTTAGAAATTGGATCAGTTCAAATCAAACATAACCTCAATTATTTCCTCCATAGTATGAAAATTTTTATATAAAATTCTAAAAGAATATAACATAGTGTAATAACATAAAAATATTACATTAATTGATTTTTTAAAAAATACATATAAATATTTTTTGTATTTAAATTGAATAATTTTACATAAAATACAATAATGAATGAAACCATTTGATCTCTTATTATTCCAAACTAATTTTTATTATTATATGAAATGATCTAATTAATACTAAATTTATAATATAGTAGAAAATACAAACCAATTAAGACTAAAAAATATTAGCACTACAGTATTAACATAACATGTTTCTAGTAAACTCTTAAATATTTATATTTATTATTTCTGTATCACCCTGATATTTTATGAGAAGTATATTTTGTTTTATGTATAATGTTATACGCAACATCAAAGGAATCTTTCACTATATGGAACACTACCATGGCTTGCGTTACATGCAATCGCGACCTTCCTCAAGAGCGTGTGTAGTACGCAATACCGAGTTTTACTAAACAACACTATATTATTATAATATTATTAACTAGCCGTTATGAATAGTATTAACTTAATTTTGAATTTTATAACATTATTATCCATCTTACATATTTTCTAGAACATGGTATGAGAACAAAATAAAATTTTCAGGTAAAATAAATATTTTTCAAAAAATGCAGTTTTGGCGCCTTTTGATGTCGAACCCACATTTAATCTAGTTTTTGGCAACATTATAAGTTAAATTTGAAAAATTAAAATTCTTCTTTTGAATAATGATACTAAAAATATTTTGGATAAATTTTTCATGTTATTCTGATAACTTTCATATTATAATGAATACTAAAACACGATATATTGAAATTAAAAACAACTTTTTTCATCATAATAATTTATATGGTTTAATTATAATATTGAATGGGTTTAAACTATACATAGAATATATTTTTACCACTTAATATAATGTATGTCGTTATCATTATGTTTACATTGAATTCATACGTAAAAACATTTCAATCTTTGGTGATGTTTAACTTTTAAAACCTATTTTCTTAACAACGGGATTAATTTGTAATTAATTACTGCAACTTCTATGTTTTGAAACTTGAAAATGGATTCCATATTTGGATTCAGTGGGTCCTAATTCTGATAATATGTTACTTTTTTATGATATTTTGAATAATATCTACGGAAATTTTTATTTACTGCAGTTTAAGGTAAATCGGGTAATTAAGGGTAAAAATAAGATTATAAAATTACCCCAACACCTGAAAAATTAATATTGGTTGACTAAAAGTCTACCCTTATCACCGAAGGGTCACAATATATTCATTTTATGGACTTTTAACCATTAAAAAATTTTAATTATTATTAAATCCAAAGAATGTGACAACATGTCATTCTCTTAAATCTTATAAGTATAATAAGTTTAATTTAGTGATAAACTTCATGAAACATCGAACATGAATAGTCTACAGAAATATAAGAAAATTATCTACATCATTTGAAATTATTTATAATTATTAGGGTTTAAATAATTATCATTAACTATGACCAATAGAAATGTTGAAATTTTTTTATTGATTGAATTATCAAATAAATGAGTTTAAAATAACTAAAATAAATATTATATAAACTATTTAATGTGATCCACTATTTTTATAGAAAAATATGCCTTTTTATGAATCTATTAAATTTTTTATTTCGAACATATATTCTGTGTATATTTTACTTAAATTCAAATAAATGAATAGTGTCACAATTGATACTATTGTTATTTTATAAACATTAAATATTATAAAATCGTTTAAAAATCACAAAAATATTTAAAAATTATAAATTTAAATTTCTATGGTCGAAAATATAATAACATAAACAATTATGGATAATTCATTACATATAAGTAATTATTTATAATTCTTTAGAATTTAGAATATTATTTCAGCAAATAAAATAAAATAGTTTATATAAGGATAAATCATATTGACAATGTTTAAAATAAATTCCCAACTTGTATAAATTTTATTGGTTGATGATATTACAACTCTATCTCATATTATCTTCGGATATGAGTCATTTTTTGAGGTTTTTATGTTGGGTTGTAATTTCTTATAAATTAATATTTCTTATAATTCCAAAGGTGACCCTCCCCTCCCTTATAAAAGGGTACCACCTTCCTCTCCTCCTCACACCACTTTGAGCCTTCAAGCTAGGACAAAACCTTACAATTTCTCTTCTACACTCCCATAGAAACATCCTAGAGGTCTTGGTCTTCTTCAATGTCCAATCTTCTTTCCCTAAGAGGAGGTTTCAAAGAGGCATGTCGAAGTAGAGGTAATATCTGTTACCGATTCATTCAAATGTATTTCTTATACTACTTATTCTTCTTTATTGGTTTCATTATTAAGTAATAACATCAGTATCACTCATATAATTATATGTTATTATAAATTTAAAACAACCCTATTTCTTCTTCTATCCATCCTACGGAAAATGAAATCACCGTTCGTGCGTACGTATGGAATACCATCTCCACGCCGTGGTGTAAACTGTTTTCCACCACCACCTTATATGGATGGGTATAATGGTGTCAATATTTAATATATATGATTATTGTAAATTTATATTAACTATGAAATAGTATACATACACTTCAATACAATTCTAAGATCATGTGAATGATATCATCGCTCGTGCGTATGTACGGCCTACCGTCTCCACGATGTGATGCGACTCGTTCTACATGATATTAAATGAATAATGATTATATAAATGAATTGAATGAGTAAATATTATATATATTACACTAATAATATTCTTTAAATGAGGTATATATAACCTAAAAGTAATAATAATAATTTATTGGACAAAACATGCATAAGAACATAATTCCATGAACTCCCGAATAACAAGTAGCAATGAAATATTACTAATAAAAAGATAAGAATATGATAATATATGATATTATAAAAATGAATATTATTCTGTAATAAGTCGGTGACATTATTTAAATCAATATAATGGATGTTCAGATACGTACAAAGCATATCGGACCTAAGGTAAGGGAAAATCTCGAAATCTCATTTTTATCAAAGATTATTTATACTTCAGAATTTACTGGGGAATATTTATCATCCACATCCATGTTTCATCAATATTTAATTTTATTTCTTTCCTAATAAAATTTTTTAAATCCAGTTTTACCCTTTCGTGAGTTTTTAGTAAAATATATGAATGGAATCTTTCATCGTTTTTAGTACGAGGTGCTTTTTGACTTTTCTGGTCAAAGTACGAGAAGAAAAGAAAAATTGTTTTTGATGTAGAAAGGCTACTTTCCTCAAGAATGGACTTCAGGTGTTTTATAAAAATTATTTTCCATCTAAGATAATATAGGGTTATATTTATATCCCTATTTTTACATTAATTTGATTATGTTATGATGGAATTAATTTAATGATGTCCTTTTATTTTATATGGATTATGATATGATGGAATGATGTTTAAGAATACCATTTTTATTACATGGGTTATGTTATGATGTATGATTTATGATTTTTTGTCACAGATAAGAATGGTTTCATTATGAGATGGGTGTGACCTAAATCTCCCTCCAATGCATTGGGTAATGATTTATATCTCATGAGATAGACATGGCTGGAACGTCAAGTTAATCTAGATCAGTGATATAGGACTGGAACAAGGATTAACCTTGGTTCAGTAATGGACTTTTTCCTCTATGATAGTCTTTGAAATGAGTCTTGAATAATATGAAATGAGTTTCTATGATTTTGTGTGTGTGACACAAAGTATCATGTTTTATGTAATGATTATTTTGGATTACATTTCACCACTATGACTTATCCTGTGTTATGATATTATGATCACTTTTGCAGGTTATGATATTCAAAATGTTATTTTTCCTATGAATATTATATGATTGTTATTTCTTTTTTTACCAATACTAAGCATTTGAGCTCACCCTTTTGTACGTTTTCTTTTCCCAAGGTCTGGTTGAAGGGTATGAAGTAGAATATTCCAAAAGTGAATATAGATATGATGAAATAAATGGGAGACCACCTAAATGATTTATGAACTAGTAGTTTATTATTTTTAGTTTCTGAAGTCAAAATAGCTATACGGTCCTTTCATGGTTTTGATATAAGTTTTAATAATTATGCTTCAAGTTTGAATTAATAACTATGTATATATAGTATGTGCTGTTATAGTTTGTATCAGAGGAAAGGTATATTCAACCTTTGGAAACTAGGATGTGAAAGTCTTCGTAAGAACAATAAGGATATGTCTAAGAATAGAACACAATATTTGTGTTTTAGAAATGGCCTTGAATAACCTAAGATAAGATCTTAAGTGTAAAACATTATTCTTGATTATGTGGTTTTCTTATTATGATTAGTGTTTCTCACTCTATGCTTATTGGTTTTAGCTAATAGCTGGAACCCGAAGGAACCATGTTAATGTTGAATGCGACGGGCAATGCAATGATTCTCCCCCTGAGCAACCAATCGTTATGGGATATGGAATGAAAAATCTTGTAGCCATGCTCACACAACTTTATCAAGCTATGAACCATACAAGACTTCCAAAAGAGCAATTGAAAGAGAAACATTCTATTGAATCCTTCATGAGGCAGCGTCAACCTTCCTTCAGTGGGTCTTCTAATATTTTAGTGGCTGAACAATGGATTAGTAGAACTGAAAATATATTTTCAGTTCTACAATGTTTTGAACATGAAAAAGTCATCTTAGATGTGTATTGTTTTGAAGGTGATGCTGATAAATGGTGAAATATTACCAAGAATACGAGGCAAAGAGATGAAATTGATTCTATGGAATGGGATGAGTTCAAGAACATATTTTTCAATAAGTACTTCCCTCATATTCTTCGAACAAAGTTGGATAAGGAGTTTCTTGAACGTAAGAAAAGGGATGATGAATCTTTTTGTACCTTCAAATCAAATTTTACAAGACTTTCAAGGTATGCTTTCAGAATTATTATCCAACCTGAGATTAAGATTGATCGATTCTTTAGTGTCTTAAAACCAAGTCATCTAAGGGAGTTAGCCATAAGGAACATCAATAGCTATGAGGAAATTGTTGTATGTGCCCTCAAGGTTGGGATGGAGATTGGAGTAACCTATCAATCATATGGGTTGGACAAGTAGAGTAAAATGGAATTCAAAGGAAAATTTAAAGACCACACATAAAAGAAGATGAGTTTTACATTATGATAAAATTGTTGAATGAAACATAGATGGAATTGTCTTAAAGGTACAAGAAAATGTTTTATGTGTGGAAATGAAGGTCATCGTGCAATTGAATGTTGAAATAATGGGAAGAAGATGTCTAATTATGCGAACAAAGAAACAGATACACATAATGCACCTCCTACATATCAATGTTTCAAGTGCAAGGAGATGGGGCATTATGCCAATCGATGCCCTAATCCAAGGTTTGTTGATGCTGATCAACTTTAAAAAACTCATAAGGCCAAAGACAAAGGAAAGTCACATGCAATTACTATCAGCGATGTGGAGTACGATTACAATGTGGTGAAAGGTACACTTACCATCCACTATAAAGTAGAAAATGTTTTATTTGAGCCTAGATCCACCCACTATTTTATTTCTAAAGAAATTTCTAGGGGTATCGTCCTACTACCTCAACAATTAGATATTGAGTTAGATGTGACAACTCCTAATGGCACAACAGTTGCATCAAAAGTCTACAATTCTTCTCTGATTAATGTTTGTGGGAAAGTGCTTCCTGCAAATCTGGTGATCCTTCCAATAGTGGAATTTGATGTGATTCTTGGCATGGATTGGCTTTCTTTATACAGATCTCATATCAATTTCCAAATAAGGGAAATCACATTAAATATCCATGATCAATCGACTATCATCTATCGATTCAAGGATGAATATAACCTTCCGTTGGAAATTTCTTCCATATAATGGGTCTTGATTCCAATAAATGAAGGATATTTATCTCAAATGGTTGGAGATAAACTCACGATAAATAATAAAACCATTGTACGGGAGTTTCATGATGTCTTTATAGAGCAATTTCTCGATCTTCCACCAAATCGTGAAGTTGAGTTTTCAATAGAACTCATACTGGGTTCTATGCCCATTTCAAAGACACATTATTGAATGGATCTAATTGAGTTGCAGGAATTGAAGAAGCAACTCCATGAGAATCTTGATAAAGGATTCATATGCACTAGTTCATCCCCTTGAGGAGCACATGTTCTGTTTGTTACGAAGAAATACGGATCAATGAGACTCTGCATTGATTATCGAGAACATAACAAGATCACTATCAAGGACCCAAACAAGCATGTCTAGTGGTAAAAATTTGACACAATCAGATCAAAACACATGAAGGGAACTGCCATAAAGGTAGCCCAAAGCATTTCTCAAAAGATACCACTAACCAACCTTTCAACCCAGCTTACCGACCGAACAACAACCCAAAACACTGTTCAAACAGGAGGGGTTCATGGACTCAAAAAATCCGACAACATCAACATTTTCAAAAACACATAATACAAACCATCCTAACCCAGTCAACATGACATCATGTTTCCCATAAAAATATTTCTTTGAAAACAAATAGTTCAACATTTAGCATATCCATCAATGGTACCCCATGGGCCTCACTCATGTATGTTTTTGTGCCACACTAGGGACCCTCCTCATATTTATCACGACACTCATCAACTCATGCCATTATCCATCCATCATCCCATATAACCTCATGCATGTGGTCTCTCATAGAAATACCAAATGTTAAAAAACAATTATTTCCACTTCTCAAAACCAAAACATTCATCCAACACATCCTTTTTCTAAAGACCGCTAACCAAAAGATCAAAATACCAATTTACAACTTAAAAAAACTTTTCATAAAAAGACAAACATTTATATATGAATTAAATTTCATGTTACTCACATTAATCTCAAAACAACTCATCCCCATTAAAACACCTTTCTACTATTTAGAAAGGTGTATTGGAAGCAATTTTTCAAATCCAACTTTAACATACACCCTAGATTCCAAAGAGGTGTAAACACACCATTTTCCCAATTCAAAAAAACTCTGAAATTTTAGTTCCATAGTTTCAAATATCAAACCCTTCCTTCTTTATCTGAAAATCATTTCACAAAAAAAACATATGCTTCTTAAAACCGCATAATTAATTCTTTAAAAATGAACTTCCAGGATTTCAAAACTAAAGGATAGAAGACAATGTGAAGAGGAACTAACATATGTGGGTGACATGTAAATATGGATGGATTCCATATACAAATCACTTAACCATCACAGAGAGTGTTTTAAGGAAATATCCCCAGAACCACATGGCATGCAAGTCCCTTCGAGCTCACTGAGACCATTAGACCAACTCTCTTTTCATTTCCAAAGATCATCGTCAAATCAAGAAAACCAAAGGACTCATATGAATATTGACTTCCCATAGTGACTCAAATCTCATCATGAGGTGTGCTGGCCAAGCACACAACCCATAACTAGAATGTCAATTCGTAGTAATCCAAACATCATAGCATCCAAACTGCTCCCCAAATAACATGACCCAAAGAGTTAACATGAACCTCCTCGAATACCATTTTGTCACGAATAGAATCTGGTCGCCTTCAAAATCGGCACCCGACCTAGTCCATGGAAAGACCCAAAGGGCGTTCCCTCTCCCCACTGGCTGGCACAAGTTCCTAGGTATCATAACATGATTTTTGGGAATGATTTACCTGAATTTGTAAACATAAATGGACAAAGGAATACAAGAAACCAAAAATGGATTTTTCAAACCAAAACATCTTTTACTAGAATTCAAAACTGAATAAAAAACTTTTATACAATGTATAAAGACCATTACAAAGGTACAGAACCAATAAAAGGCAGACCATGAACAACCACATGGAAAGAGGCACCTCCCTCAAGCCATATCCACAACACTTCATCATGATGGACAGATAAAAACCAAAACCAATGACATTAAACCTATACCCAAACCTGTGACACAAAATAAGAAAGTATACTTACACCTAATGGTGTAAGTAGGGTGTGAGCCAAATACCAGAAGGATACCACCACTAAGATATTCCATGTGATAAACATTTAATGATGAAAACAATGCATGTTTTCAAAAACATGAAAAGCTAGTTACAATTTCTAAAGATGAAACATTGAATAAAAATAGTTTTGAAGTGGGTTATTTTAAAGGGTTAAAAATTTTAAAATAAACACCAATGCTACTTAGTTTTCTATCCAAATGTGTCTTATGATGACAATATGTATAAAGTAACTAATGTGCACAAGAAATAAGAAATAACCCCTAGGCACTAGCTAGTTGTGGGGCCCAGGTACCTCGTATCTCGTTGAGAGTAACTATCACTAATATCCATTCCTGTGCACGAGCCACTAGTAGGGAACATTCCCATAACCTAGTGGTCCCTAATAATCATCATCATAGTTTAGTTAGAGTTGTAAGCGGAAATCAGGCTAAGTGAAACTGGGGCCAAACCCCACAGATTCACTAGCATACTAGTACTCATCTGCCCACATAGATACCCAAGTTTTCCCCTTGTGCTCAAACAAGTTCAAAAAGTCAATAAATATACATTGAACATGAAAATACTATTTCTACGTCACAAATTCACCAACCAACCCATATGTATAAAAAATAAGACATAAAGTCCATTTTTCAATCTAAAGGATTTTGAAATCCGACTCACACCAAAAAAGCCCACAACACATTTCACATATCTTCAACACTTCCATGAAACCATTAAACAATTTTATAAAAAAATTATAAGATATTTCAAATCATATAACAAACGACGCACATGGAACATAACACTCCTTTCATAATCAAAAATTCAATTTTTTTATGGGATACATAGGAATGCCCAGACATCTTTATACATCCTATCCTTAGAACTACATATAGTTTGATTCCCATGTTCATGGGATACATAGGAATGCCCAGATATATCATATTTGGGTTTGGCTTAGGTTCCACTAACTATCTATTTTGTTCATCCATTTAGGCCCCGAATCTTATAGGATTCCTTAGGGTGGGGTGTGTGGGATTATGTCATCATTAATGTTGGGTTTTCAATATCCACCCCACGTACTCCCCTTTTGTGAGCTATTTTATCCTACCTCTTATCACTAATGACATTAAACGATATGTCATCCCACTTGTTGTAAAACTAGATATGGTCCAATATGACCTTAAACTATTACGTACCGCATTACGTTAATCTTCATTCTCAGAAGTACATATTGATTAATTCCCAGTCTAATGGGATATGATGGAACCCCTAGATGTTTCGTCTACAGGTCTAGCAGCATATTTTTTTGACCTCAGCGGGCTCCATGGCCCATGGTTTCTTCCCAATAATTGCATGTGTTGGGATGTGGACCTTCTCCTCATTAACGTCGAGTTAGCATTATCATGTCAAGAACGTTCTTTTCTGCAACCTCATTCTCTCTTTGTGTGTCCAATCTATATGACGTTAATCAATTCTATATGGTCCCAAATGACATTAAAATATTGAGATGTTAATGAACGATGTTAATATTCATCGTTGGTCCTATCATACGAGCATAAACTATAATATTATCATCCTGGCCGAATGATGAAAAATGACTATGCATTCTGATTTCATCATTGGGGGGATATCTTGTTGGGTATTGGTCATCCACCTTACCAATTTCTAATGGGTACATGTTTATTGGTTTATGTTGTGACACTACGATTCATTGTCCTCAGTTTGTTGCTTCACAAAATCACACAGACATCTATCCTAAAGGACAAACAAGATCTATCAAATGCCGCTTCTTTTGAGGTGTGGACCAGACACCCACTTCCTTATTGTCCCTAACACCGGTGCCCTACCATTACATTTCTAGAACTATGTATGGATTTATCCCCATCATCATGGGGTACATAGGAATGGCCATGAACGTTGCTTTAGGCCCATCATAAATTTCATTTTTGGTCCCTTGACCTAAAAACATCCCGGGGAGTACATTCAGTTATGGGATTACATCCTCATTTACATCAGTATTTATACATACCACACTACTTCTATCCCTCACTCCATTCCATATATGGTCTGAGCACTATGACCATAAACTAAGAAAACTCTGCACCATTTCTACAAGATGTTAAACTGCAAGTCATTTTCTAGAACTATGTATGTGTTGATTCTAATCCTTATGTGATACATAGGAATGACAAGACATATCATATTCAGTTCCAACCCCATGAATCTAAAATCATTTCCCTTTTCTGGAACCTTGGCCTAAACCCTTTTGGGAACACATAATGATATGGACTCTTAATATCCTAATTCATGTCAGGATAGGTCCCGTGCTGCACGTTCCCATACTATGTTAGTATGTCCTCAATATATGACTTTAAAATGCAAATCTAAAATAAAAAATGTCAGTATTCCCCTTGAATGTTAGGGTATGTGTCATCCTCCACACAAGTGAGGTTCTATTCAGAATTAAAATTGATATCCGATCAAACTGATGTGCTCACAAAATGTGTTTTCATCACAGTGGAATAACATGAAGAGTGTAGGAATACATTTGAACAACCTATCACTTTACCATTATCACATTGAATACTCTTCATTTAGATCCTCATAATATTCCATGTTTTACATTACCCACTAATAGTATGTCTCCTTATCCAATGTCTCTCCTACTATCCTGGAATGACCTTCCAAAAAACTGAAAGATGACATTTTCGGTCATCCCACGGGTTTCAAACATGGCCAACGGTCTCCCCTCTTTTGCATTACCCATATTAGGATAACAAAATAGGGATTCTCTATTTCAGATACATTCAAAATATTCCTTCATTGTCACATCACAACCATAGTGTACAAAATTTTTGGTATCATGATTCACACATTCCACTCCCCTATGTTTGGATTGATTATAATTCCCCTAGCGTCGCCCCGCTCATTAATTAAAGCATTTTGGGAAAAATGAAATCTGACTATTCATTAAAATCTGTCCACTAGTATGGCCTCCCGCTTTCTTCCCAGAAATCTAGATTGGTAGTTCAAACCTCATATTCCCAAAATAAGGTTGGCACCATTACATTTGGATAGATTAACGATGTGGTAATCCCTAGTTTCTCGCATCTTGCCCGACCCATGTGTTCTTAGGGATTAATCAATAGAAATATCGTAAATGTATTGAGTATGTAGTGTACCCTAAAAATAACGTAACCCATGCATAATCCCAACGTAAAAAGGAAAACCATGAATGTACGTTTGTTGAATTACATAACTTACAACTCCCAAGGATCAGATCATCCCATGGGTGTGTTTCAGCTCCACCACCCTCTAGATTGTGGCGTCCAAGACCAACTATCACCTATTTAGCTCAAGTTCCACTTCTGTGGAGGGATGGTGTAGTTCATCAGCTTCGGTCTAGGACTAGTCCTCATAAAATATGATAGTGTCCATCTCTTCAGAGGCATGTTTCATCTGTTCTTCGGCCCTTTCTAGTTGGGCCATCTGTAGCGATATGATCCCAAACTATGCCTTGAGGAATTTTGAATTCCCATTCCACCAAACCATTAATCATTGTAATTCATGCTCTGCCTCCTAGAGCCTTTGAATGTTGATAGCCCTTTACCGCTTCTAGATGAAACTCTGACCACATGAATCCTCTTGCACCCTCTAAACAATGTAATCCCGAATAAGTGCATCAGTGAATTGTGAATTAACTCCTCTAGAGAATAGCTCATGTATTCAGGTACTGGTCCTACCCATATGATCTACCCTTTTTTTTGTGTCTCCATGATAAATCATTGGATCAACATCCATGATCATCTATGCATTCATCGACCTTCCTTTTCCCCATGTTATTAATGGATAATTCAAGAAGACTTCTTTTTGTGAAGTGTAAGAATCTCCCAAAGAGGACCATCATCACACCTACCTTTGTGTTGTTCCATCTGTTCCATCATCCCTATTTTTTTGGTATTTCGACCTCAATATTGTTCTCTCTCATTCTGTCAGCTCATATTCTGAGGGGGGGGGGGGGCGATTTGTTGGCACTGAAGTCACACAGGGGTCTGAATCATCCCACACACAAAAACAATGCTATTGGAAAACTCTCCCTTGAACATGTCGGGATGAACCCTCGAATCGTCTCTTAAATTCTCTATGTGAAACACTCTATGCAACAAGTGTCGATTCCTCACGGATAGCTCCACGAGAGGCTCCGCGACGCCCCTGCCTGAGGGTAGTCTAAACTAGCAGCAACCCCTTCAGAGTTTTAGGTCCTTCACGAGGCGCCCAGTGTCAGCGCCATTTGTTGAGCCCTACGTGACATCTCACCCCCTCCACGAGGCCCATAGTGGGCTGACGAACCGACACCATTTTGCTGTGTCGCATGGATTTTCAATGAGATTGGTTCCCTTAGGTATGCCTATAAATAGTCCCAACCTATTATAACTCTGAACATTCACCATCATATTTTACATAGACCTCTTTGATGACTTCAAATGGATTCCCAAGGGTACATGGACATTATGATCCATCACCCTTTGATTCCTTTTCAAACTCTGCGTACTTTGAAGATGCCCTTTGAAAAGGCCCATGCCCTTCGTAGAAG
Source organism: Viscum album (assembly GCA_963277665.1). Taxonomy (NCBI): domain Eukaryota; kingdom Viridiplantae; phylum Streptophyta; class Magnoliopsida; order Santalales; family Viscaceae; genus Viscum; species Viscum album. Next base: position 216,250,918 of record OY728158.1, read on the forward strand.
AAAGAGACCCTTTGGTGTGCTTGAGGTTCCAGGAAGCGTAAACCCTTCCTTAAATTCTCCCCAAAATAATGAGGTATTTTCTAAGATGAAGCCATGATCCCATAATGGCAGCGTTTCACGAAGCCTTCGCTATTCATGAAGACCACCCTCTTCGTGAAGTGTTTTACCTTCAGGGATCTAGTCTTCTACTATTGGTCCATTCCCTTCATGAGGAGATGCTTTGTGGTGATGACCAATCCCTTCAAGACACTCGTTATCTTGGAAAAGACCATCCTCTTCATGAATCCCATCTTGATGGAAAAACCCCTCAGTCTAAGAAAAAATTCTTTACACAACAACTTCATGCATGTCCCTCTAGGCTAGTAAAAAATAACTTTAATGTCACTTTGGTGGTGCATCGAATTTAATTTCATCATCTCATTCTTCTTCACAATGGAATGAAGAAGAAAATTTATTCTTAACATGTCCATGCTAACGTGTCCCACTTAATTGATCACTCCACAAACTCCCCCTTCAACGTCTTTTCTGGTGCCTATCCTTCAACAAGGGTAAAAGTGTGCCAGTTATGTAATTCCATGGTGTGTAGTGTGAACACAGCACATCTAAGATGAATGATGTTAAAATTCCAAGAATCATAATCCTCATCACATCATGCTAAAATATGACTTCACCCCATGTACTTTACGCTGGGTTCCCCATCATGGACATTATCTACCCCTCCTCATCTCTACAGGAGTGAGGTCTTCCTCACATGGAATGAGATCCACTATGCTGGAATGATGCATGTACATGGGGTAGGGTAACCAAATTGGTGTATGCCACTATCATTTCAAGTGGGAGGTAGCACCCCAACTCCTCCTCTCTTCATAAGTGCCAATTACTAATGAAGAGAATGGAAAATTGACCATTGTTATCCCGTATATCTCCCATTGGACTTTTTCACCACCCAGGTCTCCATCATGGAGTATGTCCCAATATCCATATCTCTGGGATTATAAACATGCATAAGCCAATATTTCATCTTTGGGATGCTAACCACACGTAAGCCCCTACTTCTTATTTGGGTTACGTACCAGGCGTAAGCCCCTGTTTTCTCTCTAGGCTGATAACCATGTGTATTCCCAAGTTTCCTCTATGGGATGTGAACCAAATGTAATCCCTTGTTTCTTATTTAGGATTCTAACCATGTGTAAGCCCCTATTATCCTCATTGAGATATTATCCACACATAATCCCATGTTTCCTCTTTGGGATGCTAACCATGCGTAAGACCTTGATTCATCTTTGAGATTCTAACCATGTGTAACACACTGTTTCCTCTATGGGCTGCTAACCACATGTAAAACTCAATTTCCACTTTGCATTACTAACCACACGTAAGCCAATGTTTCCTCCCCATTCTGCAAACTACATGTGATCCCCACTCTATATCCTATGGATGCACCAATCACAATGTAATCGTTAGGTCAATGTTGCCTCTTGTTTCTCATACCAAGAAAGACTCACGTACGCTTAGTGTAAGCACCGACCATGAAGAACACCTCCTAAACTATGAGAACATTGATCCTTTCGATGTAATGGTGTGTAAGAAGCCTCCCTGAGGTTCATTCCCAACATACCTATTGTTCTTGAATCCTTCCACATCGGTTCATCAACACCTCCTAATCTATGTGGACATTGATCCTTGTTGTGAAATGGTACGTAGGAAGCCTTCTTGTTGTTCATGCCCAATACCTACCGGTCCCGAACCATTCACGTTGGTTTACCAAACTCTCCTGAACTATGTGAGCATTGATATTTTCCATGGAAGGGTATATAGGTTGATTTTTTGATCTTTATTCAAAACACTTTCTCGCACTGACCCTTTCACGTCGGTTCACCAAACACTCATTAACTATATGTACCTTGATTGTAACACCACAAGATTTCATAGTGTGTTATTTCTTCAAAATAATTCAATAACTTGCACTACATGCAACACCGAGTTCATTCACACCATGACTTACAAAAAAAAGAAGCCATTCCAAAGAGGTTATGAATAGTATTATCTAAATTTTAATCATTATATAATCCTTATAATTTTAGAATCCATATTATGAGTTTCTTAGATATAATGCAAGAACAAATTCATTTTCAGTATTGTACTTTTATCAACTTTTAATAGTGAACCCTTTTTAAATAAAATATTTTAAACTTTTTGACTAAATGGGGACATCAAAAATTTAAAATGAAACATCCCAAGCTTCCACGGTACGCATTCTTTGAATAATACAGTAGCGTGTGTTGTACGCAACCTTGAGTTTTAACACACACCACAACCAATCAAACTAGCCGTTATGAATAGTAATACCTATTTTTCGAAATTATATATATTATATATTTTAAAATGGACTTCATTTCTGGATTCGGAATTTCGAATTTAGCCTAAGGTGAAATTTTGGTACTTTTCGGATAACTTTCATATTTTGATGAATAGTGAAAATTAATAAAATTTTAATTAAAAACAACTTTTTTAATCAAAATAATTAAGAGTGATAAATTATGAATTTGAGTGGTTTTAAAGTATATTTAGAATATATTTTTACCATTTAATATAATTTTGATCATTGGACATAATTTTACAATTAAACCGAACATAATCAAGTGTCAATCTTTTGATAGTTATTATCTCTTAAAAACACGCTTTTTGTTTTGACAGCGGGAATTAATTTTAAATTAATTTCTGCCACTTCTGTGTTTTGAATTTAGAAAAATGGATTACATATTTGGAATCAGTATATCCAAATTGTGTAAATAGGTAACTTTTATTTTTAGACATTTTGAATAATTCCTGCGGTAAATATTTTATTTACCATGGTTAAGGGTAAATCCGGTAATTAAGGGTTAAAAATAATATTATAATAATACTAAATTACCGTAAAACGTGTCTTAACCCTATTGGTTGATACATGGTCGACCATGGGAATCTTTGGGTCGATTTTGGGACCCCATGGATCCACTTGTAAGTGATAATGACACTTTATTTTAATTAAGTTAAAATGAATACAAAAATGACACAAGCATATATCTTTTAGCAAAACAATTGTTACATAGGGTTATATATGTTGGATTTTAGATTATTAATATTAATTAGAAATATAAAAAGATTTCCTACATAATTATATTTTATTTATAATTTTTATACATTAAATAATTTATTTTATTTATGACACAATGATGATGTAGTAATTACTATAATAGTGAAAAATTAAAATAATTGATATTATAAATACCCAAATAAATATACTATGAAACTGTCAATGAATTAAACTAATTTTATTGTATAATATGATATATTAGGATTGATTTAATTGACTTTTTTCTAAGTAATCAATCTGTTATGAGTTTCACAAAAATCAACTATTGAATATTGTCAAAATTGACATAAAAGAGTTCTTAAAACAAATATTATATTATTAATTGATATTAAATTCCTAAAAATCTATGGATCGGCCAAGAGACATATATCATGATAGTTTCATCATTAATGGACCACTTGGGGGTCTCTTGGATGTATGTAGTAATTTTATTAACCATATTATATAAAAATACAAAGATACATTGTAAAAGTGAAACTAATTAACTTAGAGTTAATACTTAAAGATAAGGTTAATATAAGTACCCAAACCTGTCTAAATTCTATTGGTTGAGTTGTTTCCGACCCATCCCCACATTAAAATTTAAATAATCAACTTTGGAGCCATTAGAAACCGAATATGAATTTATTATAAATTAATATTTCTAGCTTTTCCAAAGGTGCCCCTCACCCCTCTTATAAAAGGGAACTCCTCCTTCTCATTTATTTACACCTTAAAAGCCTTTTGGTTCGGCCATACTCTGCCCATATACTCTCCCAACTTCCCTCACTACAACCTAGAGGCCTTAGTTTGATCAGAAAGCCAACTTAAGTAGCTCTTTTGATCACATCAAAAGGAAGAGCCCGAAGAAGAGGTAATGATTTCACCACCCTTTTCCAAGTTCATTTCTTCTTCCACTTCTTCTTCCTTTGTTGTTACCATTCTAAAATAATAACTCCAGTATCATTTATATACTGTGATGTTATTATAAATATGGTACAACCATATTCAGTATTCTATCCACCCTTTTAATAACATGTCACCATACGTGCGTACGTACGGCTTACCGTCTCCACGTCGTGGTGTAATTGTTATTCAATATAATATTATTTGGATGGGTATACTAATGATGTGTAACTCATGTAAATAATAAATATAACATGTTAATGATTATGTATATATGATATAACATCCATTTATATATTATTTTAATATCAAAAGAATGATATTGTCGCTCGTGCGTACGTACGGACTACCATCTCCACGAATGCGATGAGAGTCATTCTCCATCGTATCCATTCAAGTATAAATATCATTTGATGATTTAAAAATGATGTTTAAAGACTTGATATCATTATGGATATGAATAATATACAACCTATCCTTTACAAACATGTCTTACGTAACAAAACATACAAAAGAAAACAAGTAAGTTCACACCCAAAACAACGATAATACTGAGATATTATTATCAAATCAATATTAAAAGATCATATATGATATCATAATAATGTATATTATTATTTTATAATTTAATAAAAATTATTTCACCATTATACCAGAGGTTAACCTACCCCAACCAAGGAAAAGTACAAGGTAAGGGTTATTTCACAATCTCTTCATTATCCTAGGTGGTTTATATGTAATAATCTATTGAGATCTCGTTATCATCCACATCCATGTTTCTTCAAAATGTATTTCAAAACATATTTAATATTTAAAAGAATATGGGTTAAAGTCATTTATACCCTTGTTTGACTTTTTATAAGAGGTTTATAAGGTAATCTTTTCGTCGTTTTCCAAACAAGATGCTTTTTAACCTTTTCGACAGAATTAAAGATAAGAATGTTTTTTTTAACTTATACGGCGGGTGCGGTTATTTTCCGCCGTTATAAAATCATCAAAGCTTCCATTACAAGCTTATAAGAATATTTTCAAAGAAAATGTTTAATTTTATAAATATATGTCTCTTAAATGATTTCAAAATAGAAAGAGATATTTCTTTAAAAAGAGTTTTGATTTCATCTATGTCAACATCCTTTAATGGATTTTACGCTTATTTGAGGATGATATATTATGATACAAAACTTTTATATTGTATTGAAGGTTTTTTGATATGTTTGACTGTGGATGTGCTATTTGTTTATATACCATTCATGGTTTATGGTGAAAGTATTGACATTTCATATGCTAGTTTTAATACGAATATTTATGTTATGTTTAAACCTTTTCATATGGGAATGCATTGGACTTAATATGTGACGGGTGGAGCCCGCTATAGCTCCTCGATGCATCGGTAGGTCTCATGAGACAAACTAGTGTCTCGGCACAAGGCCTTGGCAAAATCTTATTTGTAGTCTTGGCACGAGGCCTTGGCTATGTGGTTAAAATAGTCTGGCATTATGCATTCCATCATTATGAAAGTGGTTATTGATATTACATGTGATTATTCGATTAGTAGAATATCCATGTGAATAAGTAAATGGAATTATTTCATTTTATTTATGCCATACTATGTTGAAGTTAAAATTTAAAAGGCTTTTGTTTTAGTAATACATTGCCTTAAATGTGTATTCTTATTTATGAAAGTTTCTGCTATATTGTTATCCTTACTGGGCATTTGAGCTCACCCCTTTTCTATGTTTTATTTTTGCTAGGAAGTGAAGAAGTAAATTATGAATGACTTGCAGGGATATTATGATGGGTTAATAGTGTGGACTATGGAGACAATATGTTGTTGTAGTAGTTTTTTTTGTAAATTTTGATGATGTAATGTAAAACTTATGAATATATCTAGTGTTTCCAAGGCTACTAAACCAATCGGTCTTTCGAGATTTCATATTTCTTGTGATCATGCCAATGTTATGTAATTAATTCACCGACTCTGGGTAACTGGGGTCGGGGTGTTACAGTTGGTATCAGAGGATGTTTAGTACAAACCTTGGAAGCTAGTTTTAGATAATCTCTGATTAGAGCACGTAGAACTAAGATGATCTTTGAGGATTAGTATAGAAGAACTTCCTAGAATTTTGGTATTGTAGAGATTTTGTGAGTTTTCCGAGCAATACATCCCTTTCTAGATACGAGCAGGTAGAGGCGGCTCTGGCACAGATGTACCTAGGGGTAAAACCTGAAAACACCGCTTTGAGCTAGACTCGAACGGGAACTGGTGCACGACAACAGACCTTGCTGCACTCTTGGTTACGACACTCCCGGGGGATATGCTTAGGATAACTCTCATTTTTTTTACAAATCATTTTGAATGGATTATGAGTATATACTTCCTCAAAGAAAGCATTTTTATTATTATGGATTATATCCATAAATAGTTCAATTTATGTTGAGAGTTTTATAAGTATGGGATTATGTATTTTGATTCATAAACTGATCTAGTGTATGTCATTGTTTAGAAATGGCGCCCAGTAGAAGGAATGAGAACTCCAGAAATGCACATGATCCAAAGAGAAGGAAGGATCATATCTTTCATGGTCTTAAGCTAGAATTTATAAGAGAAATAGTCTCCCATGTATTATCATCATATGAAGAAATAATATCAAGTGTTGATAAGATAAGTAAAGAGTTTACTGAGTCCTATGGCTTTGAATGGAAGCAAGAGAAGAAATGGATGGAAGAGAGAAATATGGATAAAGGGAAGAGGGAAAATAAGAATTTTCCCATATGTGGTAACTGTGGAAAGAAACACCCTGGAACTTGCCTGAAAGGAATGGGAGTTTGTTATAAGTGTGGAGGAAAAGGGCACAAAGTACGTGACTTCAAGGGTAAGAAAATGGGTTTAAATGTAGAATTTTTCATTTGCAAGGAGTTTGGACACTACGCGAACCTATGTCCCAGTCATCAGACTATGCCGCAAATGATGTTATTGGATAATAATCAAGTAATGATACTACCACAGATGAAGAGGAATGATTAGTGTTCTTATGTTGATTATGTCAATTGAGTGTTGTATCAACAATGTACTTGTTATAATAATTATGGAGTATATAAGGATTGTACTGCAGTACTATTTCATTAAGGACTTGAGATTGTGTGGAACAAAGAAAATTGACTCAATAGAAGGTTAATTTTTTGGAAAATATATGTTTGAGAGAAAGATAAACCATAATATGGTTCTGATACCGAGGTAGTGATTTTAGAATAATACATGATTGATTTGGATAAATTATATTGGATATTCTTGACTACCTTGAAGATAATTAATGATTTGTCTATTCCATCATTGTTGGGGTTTAAAACATTTTTGGATTGATGAAGTATATCCAGCATTCTATATGGAATAAGGGAGCATGAATGTAATCAATAAGGAATATGGTAATACATGATGAAGGTATTCATATGCTATTACTGGGTAAAAAGGATCTATATTATGTTTACCTTCTTTATAAATGTTGGACTGTGAGTTTGGACAGAAGTATTTTGGATTGTTCTAGTTTGGATTATTTTGGATTGCCATAAAAGGACAACCCGGAGGTCGGGCGGCAACCCGTCGCGTTCGGCAAGGCTGCGAGACTTGAACCCGCAACCGAAGGGCGACAAGGGTGTATCACCTACCACCGGCCCACGAGATGTCCTGGATTAAATAATGTAGTTTTTATTAAAAGATCTTTGTAGATGAATTATAAATTCGTTTATTTTGGAACCCTATATGAATAGTGTAAATAGAATTTTTTTTACATTCTATTATCTTTTAGAGTGAAAGATGAGTTTGTGGTAGAAATTTATTAATGGATAAATCTCTAATTATAAAGTAAGTATATCTCCTTATGATCTTAGCCAATCTCATAAATAAATTCCTCAACATTAAGAAAAGCAACTTAGAACAAAAATGTTTTCCTAGATGGTACCTTAAATCATCACTAATTTATGGCTTTGGGATTGTTGGCATTTTCATAGCCATGTTCTCTACCACTCTCCATCAGATAATAGATGGTTAGATTTTTCATCCATATCCATATTTTCCTACATGGAACCCTAGTATGTGTTATTTTCGGTAATCTTCATACTTTCTAATCTTTATTTTAAATAGAGGCCTCATTAATTCATTTTTCGATGTGGGATTTCAACTAAGATATTTTGAAACATCAAAAATGTGTTATCCTAATACCCTATGTTTTGTTGAACCGATGGTATTTCAAATCATCATAGATTGATGAATTTAAGGACCTCAATTTTATACTTTTTTGAGATTGATGACCTCAATCACTACCTATAAATATTTACGTTTTTCCTCCAATTATATGTCTCTAATTGCCACCAATGTTCTCCTAATCGAGATCATAATTTGGTAGTGAACCTTTCATTTCTCTTTTCCTCATATTAAGACTAAATTTTAGTAACCCAATTTCCGATGTGGATTTTCCCACAAATATATTTCCTATTTTCAACCTTTTATTTTTGAAGAACAATTTCAAATTGTGAGGACGAAATTTATTGAAGGAGGGGAGAATGTAACACCCCAAGATTTCATAGTGTGTTATTTCTTCAAAATAATTCAATAACATGCAATACACGCAACACTGAGTTCAATCACACCATGACTTAAAAAAAAGAAGTCATTCAAAAGAGGTTATGAATAGTATTATCTAAATTTTAAACTTTATATAATCCTTATAATTTTAGAATCCATATTATGAGTTTCTTAGATATAATGCAAGAAGAAATTCATTTTCAGTATTGCACTTTTATCAACTTTTAATAGTGAACCCTTTTTAAATAAAATATTTTAAACTTTTTGACTAAATGGGGACATCAAAAATTTAAAATGAAACATCCCAAGCTTCCATGGTACGCATTCTTTGAATAATACAGTAGCGTGTGTTGTACGCAACCTTGAGTTTTAACACACACCACAACCAATCAAACTAGCCGTTATGAATAGTAATACCTACTTTTCGAAATTATATATATTATATATTTTAAAATGGACTTCATTTCTGGATTTGGAATTTCGAATTTAGCCTAAGGTTAAATTTTTGTACTTTTCGGATAACTTTCATATTTTGATGAATAGTGAAAATTACTAAATTTTAATTAAAAACAACTTTTTTAATCAAAATAATTAATAGTGATAAATTATGAATTTGAGTGGTTTTAAAGTATATTTAGAATATATTTTTACCATTTAATATAATTTTGGTCATTGGACATAATTTTACAATTAAACCGAACATAAACAAGTGTCAATCTTTTGATAGTTATTATCTCTTAAAAACACACTTTTTGTTTTGACAGCGGGAATTAATTTTAAATTAATTTCTGCCACTTCTGTGTTTTGAATTTAGAAAAATGGATTCCATATTTGGAATCAGTATGTCCAAATTGTGTAAATAGGTAACTTTTATTTTTAGACATTTTGAATAATTACTGCGGTAAATATTTTATTTACCATGGTTAAGGGTAAATCCGGTAATTAAGGGTTAAAAAATAATATTATAATAATACTAAATTACCCTAAAACGTGTCTTAACCCTATTGGTTGATACGTGGTCGACCATGGGCATCTTTGGGTCGATTTTGGGACCCCATGGATCCACATGTAAGTGATAATGACACTTTATTTTAATTAAGTTAAAATGAATACAAAAATGACACAAGCATATATATTTTAGAAAACCAATTGTTACATAGGGTTATATATGTTGGATTTTAGATTATTAATATTCATTAGAAAGATAAAAAGATTTCCAACATAATTATATTTTATTTATAATTTTTAGACATTAAATAATTTATTTTATTTATGACACAATGATGATGTAGTAATTACTATAATAGTGAAAAATTAAAATAATTGAAATTATATATACACAAATAAATATAATATGAAACTTTTAATGAATTAAAATAATTTTCTAGGATAATATGATATGTTAGTATTGATTTAATTGACATTTTTAGAAGTAATCAATCTGTTATGAGTTTCACAAAAATCAACTATTGAATAGTGTCAAAATTGACATAAAAGAGTTCTTAAAACAAATATTATATTATTAATTGATATTAAATTCCTAAAATTCTAAGGTTCAGCCAAGAGACTTATATCATGATAGGTTCATCATTAATGTACCACTTTGGGGTCTCTTGGAAGTATATAGTAAGTTTATTAACCATATTATATAAAAATACAAAGAGACATTGTAAAAGTGAAACTAATTAACTTAGAGTCAATACTTAAAGATAAGGTTAATATAAGTACCCAAACCTGTCTAAATTCTATTGGTTGAGTTGTTTCCGACCCATCCCCACCTTAACATTTAAATAATCAACTTTGGAGCAATTATAAACCGAATATGAATTTATTATAAATTAATATTTCTAGCTTTTCCAAAGGTGCCCCTCACCCCTCTTATAAAAGGGAACTCCTCCTTCTCATTTCTTCACACCTTAAAAGCCTTTTGGTTCGGAAAAACTCTGCCCAAATACTCTCCCATCTTCCCTCAATACATCCTAGAGGCCTTATTTTGATCAGAAAGCCAACCTAAGGAGCCCTTTTGATCAAATCAAAAGGAAGAGCCCAAAGAAGAGGTAATGATTTCACCACCCTTTTCCAAGTTCATTTCTTCTTCCACTTCTTCTTCCTTTGTTGTTACCATTCTAAAATAATAACTCTAGTATCATTTATATACTGTGATGTTATTATAAATATGGTACAACCATATTCAGTATTCTATCCACCCTTTTAATAACATGTCACCATACGTGCGTACGTACGGCTTACCGTCTCCACGCCGTGGCGTAATTGTTATTCAATATAATATTATTTGGATGGGTATAATAATGATGTGTAACTCATGTAAATAATAAATATAACATGTTAATGATTATGTATATATGATATACCATCCATTTATATATTATTTTAATATCAAAATAATGATATTGTCGCTCGTACGTACGTACGGACTACCGTCTCCACGAATGCGATGAGATTCATTCTCCATCTTATCCATTCAAGTATAATTATCATTTGATGATTTGAAAATGATGTTTAAAGACTTTATATAATTCTGGATATGAATAATATACAACCTATCCTTTACAAACATGTCTTACGTAACAAAACATACAAAAGAAAACAAGTATATTCACACCCGAAACAACGATAATACTAAGATATTGTTATCAAATCAACATTAAAAGATCATATATGATATCATAATAATGTATATGATTATTTTATAATTTAATAACAATTATTTCACCATTATACAGGAGGTTAACCTACCCCAACCAAGGAAAAGTACAACATAAGGGTTATTTCACAATCTCTTTATTATCCGAGGTGGTTTATACGTAATAATCTACTGGGATCTCGTTATCATCCACATCCATGTTTCTTCAAAATGTATTTCAAAACATTTTTAATATTTAAAAGAATATGGGTTAAAGTCTTTTATACCCTTTTTTGACTTTTTATAAGAGGATTATAAGGGAATCATTCCGTCGTTTTCCAAACAAGGTGCTTTTTAACCTTTTCGACAGAATTAAAGAAAGAATGTTTTTTTTAACTTATACAGCGGGTGCGGTTATTTTCCGCCGTTATAAAATCGTCAAAGCTTCCATTACAAGTTTATAAGAATATTTTCAAAGAAAATGTTTTATTTTATAAATATATGTCTCTTAAATGATTTCAAAATAGAAAGAGATATTTCTTTAAAAAGAGTTTTGATTTCATCTATGTCAACATCCTTTAATGGATTTTACGCTTATTTGAGGATGATATATTATGATACAAAACTTTTATATTGTATTGAAGGTTTTGTGATATGTTTGACTGTGGATTTTCTATTTTTTTTATATACCATTCATGGTTTATGGTGAATGTATTGACATTTCGTATGCTAGTTTTAATACGAATGTTTATGTTATGTTTAAACCTTTTCATAAGGGAATGAATTGGACTTAATATGTGATGGGTGGAGCCCGCTATAGCTCCTCGATGCATCAGTACGTCTCATGAGACAAACTAGTGTCTTGGCACAAGGCCTTGGCAAAATCTTATTTGTAGTCTTGGCACGAGGCCTTGGCTATGTGGTTATGATAGTCTGGCATTATGCATTCCATCATTATGAAAGTGGTTATTGATATTGCATGTGATTATTCGATTAGTAGAATATCCATGTGAATAAGTAAATGGAATTATTTCATTTTATTTATGCCATACTATGTTGAAGTTAAAATTTAAAAGGCTTTTGTTTTATTTATACATTGCCTTAAATTTTTATTCTTATTTATGAAAGATTCCGCTATATTGTTATCTTTAATGGGCATTTGAGCTCACCCCTTTTCTATGTTTTATTTTTCCCAGGAAGTGAAGAAGTAAATTATGAATGACTTGAAGGGATATTATGAGGGGTTAATAGTGTGGACTATGGAGAAAATATGTTTTTGTAGTAGTTTTTTTTATTTTGATGATGTAATGTAAAAGTTATGAATATATCTAGTGTTTCCAAGGCTATTAAACCAATCGGTCTTTCGAGATTTTATCTTTCTTGTGATCATGCCAATGTTATGTAATTAATGCACCGACTCTGGGTAACTGGGGTCGGGGCGTTACAGTTGGTATTAGAGGAAGTTTAGTATATACCTTGGAAGCTAGATTTAGATAAACTTTGATTATAGCACGTAGACCTAAGATGAACTTTGAGGATTAGTATAGAAGAACTTCCTATAATTTTGGTATTGTAGTGATTTTGTGAGTTTTCCGAGAAATACATCCCTGTATGGATATGAGCAGGTAGAGGCAGCTCTGGCACAGATGTACCTAGGGGTAAAACCTGAAAACAGCGCTTTGAGCTAGACTCGAACGGGAAGTGGTGCACGACAACGGGCCTTGCTGCACTCTTGGTTACGGCACTCCTGGGGGATATGCTTAGGATAACTCTCATTTTCTTTACAAATCATTTTGAAGGGATTATGAGTATATACTTCATCAAAGAAAACATTTTTATTATTATGGATTATATCCATAAATAGATCAATTTATGTTGAGTGTTTTATAAGTATGGGATTATGTATTTTGATTCATAAACTGATCTAGTGTATGTCATTGTTTAGAAATGGCTCCCAGTAGAAGGAATTAGAACTCCAGAAATGCACATGATCCAAAGAGAAGGAAGGATCATATCTTTCATGGTCTTAAGCTAGAATTTATAAGAGAAATAGTCTCCCATGTATTATCATCATATGAAGAAATAATATCATGTGTTGATAACATAAGTAAAGAGTTTACTGAGTCCTATGGCTTTGAAGGGAAGCAAGAGAAGAAAAGGATGGAAGAGAGAAAGATGGATAAAGGGAAGAGGGAAAAAAAAGAATTTTTCCATATGTGGTAACTGTGGAATGAAACACCCTGGAACTTTCCTGAAAGGAATGGGAGTTTGTTATATGTGTGGAGGAAAAGGGCACAAAGTACGTGACTGCAAGGGTAAGAAAATGGTTTTAAATGTACAATGCTTCATTTGCAAGGAGTTTGGACACTACGAGAACCTATGTCCCAGTCATCAGACTATGCCACAAATGATGTTATTGGATAATAATCAAGTTATGATACTACCACAGATGAAGAGGAATGATTAGAGTTCTTATGTTGATTATGTCAATTGAGTGTTGTATCAACAATGTACTTGTTATAATAATTATGGAGTATATAAGGATTGTAATGCAGTACTATTTCATTAAGGATTTTAGATTGTGTGGAACAAAGAAAAGTGACTCAATAGAAGGTTAATTTTTTGGAAAATATATGTTTGAGAGAAAGACAAACCATAATATGGTTCTGATACCGAGGTAGTGATTTTAGAATAATACATGATTTATTTGGATAAATTATATTGGATATTCTTGACTACCTTGAAGCTAATTAATGATTTGTCTATTCCATCATTGTTGGGGTTTAAAACATTTTTGGATTGATGAAGTATATCCAGCATTCTATATGGAATAAGGGAGCATGAATGTAATCAATAAGGAATATGGTAATACATGATGAAGGTATTCATATGCTATTACAGGGTAAAAAGGATCTATATTATGTTTACCTTCCTTATAAATTTTGGACTGTGAGTTTGGACAGAAGTATTTTGGATAGTTCTAGTTTGGATTATTTTGGATTGCCATAAAAGGACAACCCGGAGGTCGGGCGGCAACCCATCGCATCCGGCAAGGCTGCGAGACTTGAACCCGCAACCGAAGGGCGACAAGGGTGTATCACCTACCACTGGCCCACGAGATGTCCTGGATTAAATAATGTAGTTTTTATTAAAAGATCTTGTAGATGAATTATAAATTCATTCATTTTGGAACCCTATACGAATAGTGTAAATAGAATTTTTTTACATTCTATTATCTTTTAGAGTGAAAGATGAGTTTGTGGTAGAAATTTATTAATGGATAAATCTCTAATTATAAAGTATATATATCTCCTTATGATCTTAGCCAATCTCATAAATAAATTCCTCAACATTAAGAAAAGCAACTTAGAACAAAAATGTTTTCCTAGATGGTACCTTAAATCATCACTAATTTATGGCTTTGGGATTGTTGGCCTTTTCATAGCCATGTTCTCTACCACTCTCCATCAGATAATTGATGGTTAGATTTTTCTTCCATATCCATATTTTCCTACATGGAACCCTAGTATGTGTTATTTTCGGTAATCTTCATACTTTCTACTCTTTATTTTAAATAGATGCCTCATTAATTCATTTTTCGATGTGGGATTTCAACTACGATATTTTGAAACGTCAAAAATGTGTTATCCTAATACCCTATGTTTTGTTGAACCGATGGTATTTCAAATCATCATAGATTGATGAATTTAAGGACCTCAATTTTATACTTGTTTGTGATTGATGACCTCAATCACTACCTATAAATATTTACGTTTTTCCTCTAATTATATGTCTCTAATTTCCACCAATGTTCTCCTAATCGAGATCATAATTTGGTAGTGACCCTTTCATTTCCCTTTTCCTCATATAAAGACTAAATTTTAGTAACCCAATTTCCGATGTGGATTTTCCAACAAATATATTTTCTATTTTCAACCTTTTATTTTCGAAGAAGAATTTCAAATTGTGAGGATGCAATTTATTGAAGGAGGGTAGAATGTAACACCCCAAGATTTCATAGTGTGTTATTTCATCAAAATAATTCAATAACTTGCACTACACGCAACACCGAGTTCAATCACACCATGACTTACAAAAAAAAAGCCATTCAAAAGAGGTTATGAATAGTATTATCTAAATTTTAAACTTTATATAATCCTTATAATTTTAGAATCCATATTATGAGTTTCTTAGATATAATGCAAGAACAAATTCATTTTCAGTATTGCACTTTTATCAACTTTTAATAGTGAACCCTTTTTAAATACAATATTTTAAACTTTTTGACTAAATGGGGACATCAAAAATTTAAAATGAAACATCCCAAGCTTCCACGGTACGCTTTCTTTGAATAATACAATAGCGTGTGTTGTACGCAACCTTGAGTTTTAACACACACCACAACCAATCAAACTAGCCGTTATGAATAGTAATACCTACATTTCGAAATTATATATATTATATATTTTAAAATGGACATCATTTCTGTATTCGGAATTTCGAATTTATCCTAAGGTGAAATTTTGGTACTTTTCGAATAACTTTCATATTTTGATGAATAGTGAAAATTACTAAATTTTAATTAAAAACAACTTTTTTAATCAAAATAATTAATAGTGATAAATTATTAATTTGAGTGGTTTTGAAGTATATTTAGAATATATTTTTACCATTAAATATAATTTTGGTCATTGGACATAATTTTACAATTAAACCGAACATAAACAAGTGTCAAACTTTTGATAGTTATTATCTCTTAAAAACACGCTTTTTGTTTTTACAGCGGGAATTAATTTTAAATTAATTTCTGCCACTTCTGTGTTTCGAATTTAGAAAAATGGATTCCATATTTGGAATCAGTATATCCAAATTGTGTAAATAGGTAACTTTTATTTTTAGACATTTTGAATAATTACTGCGGTAAATATTTTATTTACCATGGTTAAGGGTAAATCCGGTAATTAAGGGTTAACAAATAATATTATAATAATACTAAATTTCCCTAAAACGTGTCTTAACCCTATTGGTTGATACATGGTGGACCATGGGAATCTTTGGGTCGATTTTGGGACCCCATGGATCCACTTGTAAGTGATAATGACACTTTATTTTAATTAAGTTAAAATGAATACAAAAATGACACAAGCATATATCTTTTAGAAAAACAATTTTTACATAGGGTTATATATGTTAGCTTTTAGATTATAAACATTCATTAGAAAGATAAAAAGATTTCCTACATATTTATGTTTTATTTATAATTTTTAGACAATAAATAATTTATTTTATTTATGACACAATGATGATGTAGTAATTACTATAATAGTGAAAAATTAAAATAATTGATATTATAAATACCCAAATAAATATAATATGAAACTTTTAATGAATTAAACTAATTTTCTAGGATAATATGATATATTAGGATTTATTTAATTGACTTTGTTCGAAGTAATCAATCTGTTATGAGTTTCACAAAAATCAACTATTGAATAGTGACAAAATTGACATAAAAGAGTTCTTAAAACAAATATTATATTATTAATTCATATTAAATTCCTAAAAATCTAAGGTTCGTCCAAGAGACTTATATCATGATAGGTTCATCATTAGTGGACCACTTGGGGGTCGCTTGGATGTATATAGTAAGTTTATTAACCATATTATATAAAAATACAAAGAGACATTGTAAAAGTGGAACTAATTAACTTAGAGTTAATACTTAATGATATGGTTAATATAAGTACACAAACCTGTCTAAATTCTATTAGTTGAGTTGTTTCAGACCCATACCCACCTTAAAATTTAAATAATCAACTTTTGAGCCATTAGAAACCGAATATGAATTTATTATAAATTAATATTTCTAGAACTTCCAAAGGTGCCCCTCACCCCTCTTATAAAACGACACTCCTCCTTCTCATTTCTTCACACCTTCAAAGCCTTTTGGTTCGTCCAAACTCTGCCCAAATACTCTCCCAACTTCCCTCACTACAACCTAGAGGCCTTAGTTTGATCAGGAAGCCAACCTATGGAGCCCTTTTGATCAAATCAAAAGGAAGAGCCCGAAGAAGAGGTAATGATTTCACCACCTTTTTCCAAGTTCATTTCTTCTTCCACATCTTCTTCCTTTGTTGTTACCATTCTAAAATAATAACTCCAGTATAATTTATATACTGTGATGTTATTATAAATATGGTACAACCATATTCATTATTCTATCCACCCTTTTAAAAACATGTCACCATACGTTCGTACGTACGGCTTACCATCTCCACGTCGTGGTGTAATTGTTATTCAATAAAATATTATTTGGATGGGTATAATAATGATGTGTAACTCATGTAAATAATAAATATAACATGTTAATGATTATATATATATGATATACCATCCATTTATATATTATTTTAATATCAAAAGAATGATATTGTCGCATGTGCGTACGGACGGACTACCGTCTCCACGAATGCAATGAGATTCATTCTCCATCGTATCCATTCAAGTATAATTATCATTTGATGATTTAAAAATGATGTTTAAATACTTGATATCATTCTGGATATGAATAATATACAACCTATCCTTTACAAACATGTCTTACGTAACAAAACATACAAAAGAAAACAAGTTCACACCCAAAACAACGATAATACTAAGATATTATTATCAAATCAATATTAAAAGATCATATATGATATCATAATAATGTATATGATTATTTTATAATTTAATAACAATTATTTCACCATTATACAGGAGGTTAACCTACCCCAACCACGGAAAAGTACAAGGTAAGGGTTATTTCACAATCTCTTCATTATCCGAGGTGGTTTATACGTAATAATCTACTGGGATCTCGTTATCATCCACATCCATGTTTCTTCAAAATGTATTTCAAAACATTTTTAATATTTAAAAGAATATGGGTCAAAGTCATTTATACCCTTGTTTGACTTTTTATAAGAGGTTTATAAGGGAATCTTTCCGTCGTTTTCCAAACAAGGTGCTTTTTAACCTTTTCGACAGAATTAAAGATAAGAATGTATTTTTAACTTATACGGCGGGTGCGGTTATTTTCCGCCATTATAAAATCGTCAAAGCTTCCATTACAATCTTATAAGAATATTTTCAAAGAAAATGTTTTATTTTATAAATATATGTCTCTTAAATGATTTCAAAATAGAAAGAGATATTTCTTTAAAAAGAGTTTTGATTTCATCTATGTCAACATCCTTTAATGGATTTTACGCTTATTTGAGGATGATATATTATGATACAAAACATTTATATTGTATTGAAGGTTTTGTGATATGTTTGACTGTGGATGTGATATTTTTTTTATATACCATTCATGGTTTATGGTGAAAGTATTCACATTTCGTATGCTAGTTTTAGTACGAATGTTCATGTTATGTTTAAACATTTTCATATGGGAATGCATTGGACTTAATATGTGACGGGTGGAGCCCGCTATAGCTCCTCGATGCATCGGTAGGTCTCATGAGACAAACTAGTGTCTTGGCACAAGGCCTTGGCAAAATCTTATTTGTAGTCTTGGCACGAGGCCTTGGCTATGTGGTTATGATAGTCTGACATTATTCATTCCATCATTATGAAAGTGGTTATTGATATTGCATGTGATTATTCGATTAGTAGAATATCCATGTGAATATGTAAATGGAATTATTTCATTTTATGTATGACCTAATATGTTGAAGTTAAAATTTAAAAGGCTTTTGTTTTAGTTATACATTGCCTTAAATTTTTATTCTAATTTATGAAAGTTTCCGCTATATTGTTATCCTTACTGGGCATTTGAGCTCACCCCTTTTCTATGTTTTATTTTTCCCAGGAAGTGAAGAAGTAAATTATGAATGACTTGAAGGGATATTATGAGGGGTTAATAGTGTGGACTATGGAGACAATATGTTGTTGTAGTAGTTTTTTTATTTTGATGATGTAATGTAAAACTTATGAATATATCTAGTGTTTCCAAGGCTACTAAACCAATCGGTCTTTCGAGATTTGATCTTTATTGTGATCATTCCAATGTTATGTAATTAATGCACCGACTCTGGGTAACTGGGGTTGGGGCGTTAC
The DNA here is from genome assembly GCA_963277665.1 of Viscum album. NCBI lineage: Eukaryota > Viridiplantae > Streptophyta > Magnoliopsida > Santalales > Viscaceae > Viscum > Viscum album. The sequence goes on from OY728158.1 coordinate 216,270,265, forward strand.
ATTGATCCTCTCCATGGCATGGTACCCAAGAAGGCTTCCTAAGATTCATGCCCAACACCCAGTTGTTTCTCCCCCCATCACGTCGATCCACCCCCTTCCCACATGATGTTAAATTGTAAGAAATTTTTTTCCAAAATGTCACTATATAGTCCCCCAATCGATAGTAACCCGTTATTTCACCCATCTGACGATAATCCCTCATATCATATCCATCAGTAAGCCGTAGTCACAACTACACAATGGTAAGTTTCCATAAGATAAACTACATGGGTTTGATCTGTGTCTTATAGACATGGGTTGTATTAGGAATCATAGAGGTTCAACCTCAATGAATGGTTAACATTAGTGTCCCCCCTATTGTTATCCACACTTCTAATAAACCCCTCAAGAGTTCGACCATCCCAGAATTCTACCCAAATGTAATCCCCAGTATATCATTGAGTCATTGTAATCCGTGTGCACCCTGATTCTATACCCCACTGAACTACATGGACATTGATTCCCTGTTACATGGATACATAAGAAGCCTCTTTGAGGCTCAAGCCCATCATTCATGCCCCAAGATAGAGGTTCTACTTCCTCTGGATCCTAGCCATGTATCCATTTTCACCGACTTGCTCCTCAGGTATCCCATCAACTCACCGAACCCCACAGACAATGATTCCCTTCCATGGGGATATGTAGAAATCCACTCAATGGTTCAATCCCAATGAAACCATCACTATCACGATTTTTCCATCTCATTACTCATCCACAACATGCAACTCTCCATCCTCAATCCTGATTTATACACGTACTACCACATCCAGGTGAGATCGTGTCTTTCACCTCTTCAATGAATCTATAATCACTCGGGTAAATAAGCACACGTTATCACTACTGTTAGTGTTCCCTCAAGGGGTTGAACCCATCGGATTCACACCCACTATAGTTCTGATCTGTTTGATCCATCTCTTATAGAATTTAAACTCGGGGCATACCTTCTATTAAACATGGGAAGTTGAGGAAATCCCCAGAGACATGTTTATCACATATAATTCTGTTCATTTGACATGTGATGCCTCGAGCTTCCTCATCATTGGGAAGCCCTATAATATGGATAAGAAACCTAGATGTACTGGTGTTCCATAATCCAGGCATGCCAGTGATGTCCAACATGACTACTCCCCCGACCAATGTTTTTAACCCAGAACTGACCCCTGGGAATGTTCTGATAGAAGTAGTGTAATTAACCGGTGTCCATGAAGATCTGGAATTGGGAAGAGTTTCAGGAACAAAATCATAAGTCTATAAGGGAGACCTGGACTAGGTGACCAGTTCAGAAGAGGAATCCACGGAATGAGAAACTGACATTCCAACTCCTATATTGATCAGGGATCAAACATCCCTAAATAAGTTGTAGATGTTGTCCGCCTTTGGAAAGCAGGAATGTGGGGAAACAATTAGTGTGTCCTCTAAAGATGATGTACTGTCACCCCGATGTGACTGTCTGAAAATAATATATAATCATGAAATATAGTAATGTTGATTATATTACACATTTAAATAATATTAAACATATATTTTCATCATTTTTGTATCATTGAGATTGTTCATCAGATTATGGAATAGAATTCTAACCCTATGATATGAATCTCTTCTAGTTTCTAGCCCCCTGGTTTAGACCCACAAACATATTTCTTATACAAAATTATTTCATACAATGTTACTGTAGTTTTGAGTTATATTTCTAGATTAACAACATATTCTTGATGTATGTTCCTTCAATGATATTTCCATTGGATAAACATACCACGTAGGAGGGGTCCATCAACAGAACCTCTAAGCCTGTGGAGTTGGGACTATGTATTGGATACAACAAAAAGACATAATATCACCACCACATTCCATTACACCAAATTAAATCAATATATCTCATGCATCCATTTAACATTAACTCTTTTTAATAAATTCTTCCAGATTTATTATTTATCTTTGATAACTAACTTGAATTATTTATCATTATGGAGCACATAATTTAAATAAATTTCATACTTTGTTGCGCCTTCCACTTAGATCATATCTCCCATTAATCCAGAAAAAAATGAACATAAGATAATATATTTTATAAACATAGGGATATGGGATTCTATAGAATATTCAAGATGAAGATTTTGGTTGATCTTACTAGGTCAACCCTTTGATGACTTCTTGCAAAGAATTGTAATCATTATGTGGTTGATCCATCCATCCATCCAACCATAACTATTATGTCCATATTAATAAACATTATTTACCTACATTTTGAGTTTTCTTATGATATTTTGGTTATGTGGTTTTTTAGTTATTCAAAATTTGGGGTTTATACCAAGTAGAAAAAAATTCATTCATTGTGGTTCCACCTGAATTCAATTTCTCATGATTTTTTCTCTATATGGGAATCCTTCATCATTATATCTTCTAGTTATTAATCTTCCATTCAATGAGTCCTTCAAATTCTTTTACATCTCACATTGTAAATCTTGTGGCAATGTGGAGAAAATTTTCATTCATTTTTATTGTATCATTTCTATGAGTCTCCGCATTGTTTATTATTATAGGTGGGATCATCACTAAATGAAAATTCTTCTTACTCACCATTGGAGTAGCTCCTCCATTTCTCTTCTAGTTTTGATCATATTATTTCAAAAAGAGATTCTATAATTATAGTGTAAGACGATATTGATGTTCCTATCATTCATCTCTTTGTGATTTCCCGGATGTTGTAAACCTTATATCCAATTTACCAATTTTTCTGGCAGTGTATTTTTTCACATTATAAACCTCTAATGTTGGGTATATCCTTTTTACCTCATTTTCCTTGCCTACTATCTTCTAGCTGAATTGATAGGCCAAATTCCCATTATTAAAACTTATTAAACATTTTCTATTAATGGAATACCACATCTCATACTTTCTCAACTGAGATGTTGATGAAAATAGATTTATTATTTTGAAATTGATCCCTTGGGATTCCTGAAAAATACACATGGTGAGGCCTTTTCTCCCATAGCAATAGAATTTGAATACTAATTTTACCTGGGAGATATTTCTATCATAATTTTCAGGAATATCCTACTTATTAATTGATTTAGAAATATTGTTTACTTTATTGTATGATGTATATTCCAATGCCTCCAAAAATCATGGATAACGAACATGCATTCCACATTAATTGAGCACACTTTCCTTACTTCTATTCAAATCCTTTTTATATCTGTCACCATTACCTAAAATATTTTTCTTAAAACTACAACTTTTTTCAACTAGTTCTCTATCATGCATGAGATGGGTGGTCATCATATCCAATACCTATTTATCCGAAATTGTATGTCAATTGAGTTGAGAAAATATTTTCTTGTTTCCATTCAGAAAAAACATTTTTCCTTTTCATTTCATCCTCACCTACTGATGAATAATCAAATAGTATGATAATGACATCTTTTATTTTAGGATTTACTTTGGAATTGGATTTATACACTTTTTATTCACTGATTAAAGGTCTTATACAAATTTTTGAATCTTTATATCCCTTGATTCATCTTAAGAACTAAGTTCCCTATTGATATTCATCCATCTACTCATCTCATCTACCAAATTATGTGTGAGTTTATCCAAAATTTCACTTTTCAAATTTATTTTAAAATTTTCATTTGATATAGAATTAGAACCACATGAATTATGTTAATGTAGCCATAAGTTATTTTGAACTAGTTCAGATAGGTGTCTATCATGTTCATCATTTCTAGATTCCAGATTCTCGATTTCATCTGATATTATATCCATTCCCTTATCATCATCATTTGTTTTTCTCTATTCATTGTCATATTTATTAGTTCTTGAGATTGGGAATCAATCTTCTCCCACAGATCAAAATTCACATAAATAATCTTTTTATTTAAACCTCTTTGATTGTGAATTACAATATCCAATGCTTGGATCCAGATAATTTAATAATTAATTCCCTTGAAAATATTTATTATTTGATTCTTTATTTTGGAGATCATCCACTTTAGGTGTTCTTGAATTTTTTTTTATCTTCAATGGATCCATCATCACATGGAATATTTGGTTTTTCACTCATTAAATGTAACACCCCAGGTAAATAAAGAATATGACATTTCATATTTATCCATATTTGTGAATAAAATATTTAAATGACTTTAAAGGGGATGCTATGCTGGATGGCATACCCAACACGCAACAACGAGTTTCTTGGGAATCTTACGTTGCACTCTAATAATAAAATAGTATTATTTTAAATGGTAGTTAACATGTAGCCGTTGTAATGGCAGGAATGAATAGAAATAACTAAAATATGTTTATATATGTTTTTAAATGTTTTTACATTTATCCAATAAAAGCTAAAGGCTTAAAATACAGAAAGAATTCAATTTTAGGCGTATATGCCCTAGTTTTCACTAAAGGTTCACTTATCGCCTTTTAATGGAGAACTATCATTAAATATAGTTCTGTTCACTCTTAAACATTCTTTTGGACCAAATAAAACTCTTATTAAGAATCGGGACATCAAATTTTACTTTGTGTAATTTTTTGGTATTTTTCCGATAAAGTTCATTTTTTAATGAATAGTGTAGAATGTTGTGTTTTAATTGAAAAACTCTTTTTAATATAATTTATTTATATGATTATATAATATTTTGAATTGGTTTTAAAGTTAAATTAGAAAATATTTTTACCATTAAATCCAATAGTGGTCGTTGGAATTAATTTCACTTTGAAATCGGACTTAAACTAGTGTCAATCTTTTGATACTTATTGTTTTATAAAAACACGCTATTTGCTCTGACAGCGGGAATTAATTATTAAATTAATTAATATTACTAATATGTTTTGAATTTTGTAAAACAGACTTCATTTTTGAATTCGGAATATCAAATATAGCTTAGGGTGAAGTTTTGGTATTTTTCTGAAAAACTCCAATTTTTGATGAATAGTGAAACCACTAATTGGTAATCAAGCAAACTGATTTTTCAGTTAAATGAAAGTTTACCACTAATGTGTATTGAATTTTGAAAATCCGACATACATGGTTGTCATTAAGAAGTAAAATGTGGTTCAATGGGATAAAAATAATTTTTTGGTGAATAGTAACTTATTAAGTTTTTAATCGCGATTAGTGGTAATTAGTGTAGTTTAAGGTAAAAATGATATTATAAGAATGTGAAAACACCATGAAACTTGTCCTACACCTATTGGGTGAGTCATGGCCGACCAAGACAACCCATGGGCCAACTTGGGGACCCCATGGAGCCACTTTAGTTGGAAAATGACAATAATATATTTTTATTTAATGGAAAAGTAAAATTGACACAAACATGATATGTTTTACTAAAACAATTGTTAATTGGGGTTACACAAGTCCAAATTTTTATTATAAATAGTCATTGGATATCTAAAAAGATTTCCTACAACATAGTAATTTTTTAATAATTTTTAGACATTAAATAAAATAAATTATTTATGGCATCATTATGATGCAGTGATGACATCATTATTTAACGATTAAAATAAAATGGAAATATAATGTAATATCTATGAACTACACATGTCGAAATTTTATTGGATGGGTGGATTTATAACCCTTATAACCTTATCCATGAATTATATCAATGTGGGACCTTTTGAAACCGAAACACATTTTCAAATAAAGTAATATTTCTTTACTTTCCAAAAGTGCCCCTCCTCTCCTCTTATAAAAGGCCCCCACCTCTACCTCCTTTCACACACTCATCAAGCCTTTGGAGTGGCCAACCCCTGCCCATTTACTCTCTCCACATCCCTCTCCTCATCCTAGAGAATTCCCTTTGGGCAGAATCCTTTCAAAGGCCGCCTTTAGGCTCAAATCAAAAGGAGTTACACTTTTAAAGGTAATTCATTCTCTCATGTTCTTTTGTTTTATTTTGCTTCTCCAACCCCCTAAACACTTTTTATTTACTTCTTTTGTAAAAACACCAGTATCTTTGATATACTAGGATGTTGTTATAATATTTATTCGAGCTAAACTCTCACACAACTACATCAAATGGTTAAAGAACATACGGTTTCCGTGGATGGTGAAATTCTGCCTCCCGAAACGATGATTGTTCAATACTCATTTAACACCTTCGAAGGTGGACATTATGATGTCACCATTTTTATATATGATATATAATATGTTTATGTTTTATTTATGCTTTTGTATTTTTCATTTTTGTCTTACCTTTATAGCTTCCATTATGGGTATACGCGATATCTTAATTTAAGGAAGTGCGGACCACCGCCCCCTCAAAGTGATTTGATTCGTTAAATACCATATGTGTTATGTATAAAGGATGGAAATATGATATTATATATTAAATTATACTGGAATTATAATATACCTTTATATCATTATTATTCCATTCTATAAAATACGAAATAGAAATTAAAGTAGCATTCATGCGTACGTACGGCTTACCGTCTCCATGAACGGTGCATTTCATTTCTTACCTATAAGTGATTAAGTAATGTTATAAATTCATGAATGTACTGGATATATATGACATATATGATATCTACATAATGAATACAATTCTGGATATAATAAACATTTGGCCACACGAACAACATGTAATTGTAAGAAGTCCACTTTCGACTTAAGATCCAAATATCGGAAAAACAAATATTATTAACTTAAATGATTACATAATGTTTATGACATGGTAATAAGTGGTATAAAAGTAATAATGAACTTGAAAAATGTTCTTAAGGAATTAGAAATTAACTCAAGTTTTATATTCAAGATATTAAAGAACGATCGAGTCAAGTCGGACCCGAGGTAAGGGATCCTACAACTCTCTTTCTTTTTAAGTACTCTCCTTTATGTCACTTCTTTTAAACTCCTCCTTGCAATGTTGGGGGATTTCCTTTTATATTCCACTTTCTGTAAATTCTATTGTAATATTATGGGATACTCTATTTGATCTCATCAATCTATATTCGGAAGTTTTATGTGGCACCGTTAGGCTGCCGAGTTTTCATAAGGGATTTTTCATCTCACTTTTATTTCCGTGATATTTATGCTACATTTGCCACAAATTCCATTGAGTGGTGTATGTACTGCCCATTATTCTACTCTTTGTGTAATATACTTTCGTTTATGAGTATTTACATCAATGACCTATTGTCTTTCTTTCATGGGGTGTATGTTTTGAAAGATACCCAAGTCGGTAAGGGAACCTTTCACCCTCCTCTTTTTTAAAAGACTTCTTTTGTTGGGTCTTTTAATTTACATATTGTTAAGTTGGGATGTGTTCTCATATATCCTTATTGATGTAAATTTTATGTCCAAGTGATGAGATACACTCTTTATCTCTCATCAACTCATTTTGATGTGATGTCGTTCGGCTGTCAAGGGAACTTTTTAACCCAATTTCGATTTCTTTGGGTTCAACATGTGGTCATTGAATATGTCATCCATTGAATATTTGTGAATGACCTTTTATTGTTTTACACTTAACATCCACTTATATTGGGTGTATTTATATTTGTCACACATATTTTTGAGATTGATTTGTCCTTAATTTAAGGATACCTTCTTTATAAGGGATTTCATCACATTTGACATTTCTATTGAGGGTTCATTGTTGTTATGCACCAATTCACTATTATATGGTGTATATACTATCCTTTGGAGTATTATATCATGAATCCATTTATTCTCATGATATTATAAAGTTCTGATTAAATGTTATTCCTCAATTATTTTATTCAAGTGTCTCTAATTTTGGTAAAAACCCTTTAAAAAAATATCACTTTAAATGTTTTAATGATTTGTTCTTATTAATATCCATGTTTTCAAAATGGTTTTAAGGATTTATTTATATGGATATTAATGGTTTGAAATTTTAAAATCTTCAAAGTGGTATGGGACACTTTGATTCAAAAATCTCTTTATTAAAAGTTTTAGATGGTTTTGAAAATGGTTTTTAATGGATTCATTATTTCAATATCCTAAAATTTTATATTGTGATTGAAATGTGGAAATGTTATGTTTCATTTATTCATGTTTTATGTGATATGTTTATGTTATGGTACTTGGGCATTATTATGAAGACGGGTGGTTCCGTGATAGACTAAGGGCGGGTGAGCCCGTTATAGCTCTCCAATGCATTGGGTAACGCGGAGGAGTGAAACGTTAAGGTTTCTCCGAAGAGATTTAGGGAATATACTGTGATGGGTATTCCAAACGTAACCAAGAGGGTTACTCCCTACGTAAGAATGTTATGAATGCCTCAAGTTACCATTATGTCTTATGTCATCTATGATTTATTCATGATTTGATATGCCTATGTTTTATGGGTAAAGTATGATTTCATTCTTATGTATATATGTATTCATGTTTCCTTTCCATATTTTTATAAACCTTACTGAGCTTTTTATGCTCATCCCAAGTTTTTGAAATGTTTATCACAGGTCAAGGGAAAGGTACATGATGTGACGATAGTGTCAAGGATGTGTCAAGAATGAATCCGTGTTTTATTTTAAATAGGTTTCCATTGATGGGAAGAATGAATATTGTCTTTTATGTAACCACCTTGTTTAAATGTGGAATGTGATGCAAGTTTCAGGATCTAATTATCTAAAACTCTAAACCTGAAAAGATCCTCAATGTGTAATATTGTAATAACTCAAGATTAAGTAAGGTTTAAGGATGGGGCCTTATAGTTGGTATCAGAGGTCGGTTTAGATAACTTTAGAGGTTAGGGTACTCTTTAAGCATAAGTGACATTACCATAATGGTTAGGATTTCAGAAAGAGTCCTAGTTTTAGATAAAGTGAATGAGTAAGTGTATCTTAGTGTTTACCTTACTCATTAGTACATGATGGTTTTGGGGGTATACTCACACTGACATTTTTTTTAGTGAATGGATGGATCTAGCAGGCACCAAAGAGACAACAGGTTTGAAGGAAACTGTGGTGGTTCTCTGATTAAGATACTAGATAAAATGGAGGATTCAATGAGGAAACTCATGGTTGTTCTAAACCAAATATCAAGGAGTCATGATCATCCAAATCAACCTTGGTGAGTTCTCTAATGCATCATGTATAAAATGGCCAACTCGATGTGGAAATTCAGGTAATAATTATTAAGGTAACCATTAGGGTTTATATGATACTTAATTTTTAGGTAATTATGGGTTACTATATGATATGATGGAAAATGAAAGGAATGAGATAAACATGAGGTTAAAATATGTTATGATTATTCTTGAAGATTTTATCTCATTTTGGGGAATGTTTTAAGAATTATATTGTTTTGGAAAAAGGACAACACGTAGACCGTGTGACATCCCGTCGCGGCGGACAAAGCTGCGGGAATCGAACCCACAACCAATGTGCGACTGGTATTTATCGCCTACCACTGGACTACGTGAAGTCCCTGGTTAGTTTGACTGATTCATTCTAGTTATATGATTTTATGAATTAAGAGTAATTTGATTTAGGGTTATTTATGAAAATGAATAACCTATCATGGAGAATATGTGATTAGGTTAATTACTTTTTAATACGAGACTTTAGGAGCAACTGATGTTGTTTGGAGATAAATGTTACGATTTAACTTGGAAGACTATGCGACTAAATCCTTCAAATATTTGGGTTTAAATCTTATATTGGTTTACTTTGAATAATTTTATGGACAAATTGATTATAGAATGGTCCTCGTTGAACTTTGGGTTTTGTTGGACAAATTTTGGAGGTTAAGAATAGAATTTCTTTTTATAAAGGGTAATCATTTTCTGGATTATCTGATCTTGTACTAACCTTTTGGTTTTGGTTTTGGTTAAAGCCTAAAGAAATAGGAAGTATATGGTTCTTTTTGTTGGATTAGGTGATTCTTTAGAAGTTGATTATAGTACTCTTAATGCGAACAAGTCTCCCTAAATACTCGTCTTTTGGAAAAAATATGAGTTTGATTAAGGAATCTAGTAAAAGATGAAAGTCCTCATGATAAGTGATTATGTTTCCTTATGAATAAATTCCTCAAGAAAAAGTAACTTAAAACAAAAATGTTGTCTATTAACTTTTCCTACAGGGGAATCGAATACCGTTTAACCCATCACAAGTTTGTGATTTTCTCGTGGTTATCTTTCTCCTAAACATGTTTTCTATCACTCTCCATCAGAACATGACCCTTTGTTTTTTCCTCCATGTCCATATTTTCATACATTGAATCCTAGTATGGGTTAACTCGGGTGACCTTTGTACTTATCTCTCTTTATTTTAAAGTGTTTTTTTACCGACTTTTGTTCCGATGTAGGACTTTCAAGGATGTTTCCATGCCCAATTTTAAAATTGCGAGGACGCAATTCCCAAAAGGGGGGAAGGTTGTGACACCCCAGGTAAATAAAGAATATGACATTTCATATTTATCCATATTTGTGAATAAAATATTTAAATGACTTTAAAGGGGATGCTATGCTCGATGGCGTACCCAACACGCAACAACGAGTTTCTTGGGAATCTTACGTTGCACTCTAATAATAAAATAATATTATTCTAAATGGTAGTTAACATGTAGCCGTTGTAATGGCGGGAATGGATAGAAATAACTAAAATATGTTTATATATGTTTTTAAATGTTTTTACATTTATCCAATAAAAGCTAAAGGCTTAAAATACGGAAAGAATTCAATTTTAGGCGTATATGCCCTAGTTTTCACTAAAGGTTCACTTATCGCCTTTTAATGGAGAACATTCATTAAATATATTTTTGTTCACTCTTAATCATTCTATTGGACCAAATAAAACTCTTATTAAGAATCGAGACATCAAATTTTACTTTGTGTAATTTTTTGGTATTTTTCCGATAAAGTTCAGTTTTTAATGAATAGTGTAGAATGCTGTGTTTTAATTCAAAACCTCTTTTTAATCTAATTTATTTATATGATTATATAATATTTTGAATTGGTTTTAAAGTAAAATTAGAAAATATTTTTACCATTAAATCCAATAGTGGTCGTTGGAATTAATTTCACTTTGAAATCGGACTTAAACTAGTGTCAATCTTTTGATACTTATTGTTTTATAAAAACACGCTATTTGCTCTGACAGCGGGAATTAATTATTAAATTAATTAATGTGACTAATATGTCTTAAATTTTGTAAAACAGACTTCATTTTTGAATTCGTAATATCAAATATAGCTTAGGGTGAAGTTTTGGTATTTTTCTGAAAAACTCCAATTTTTTATGAATAGTGAAACCAATAAGTGGTAATCAAGCAAACTGATTTTTCAGTTAAATGAAAGTTTACCACTAATGTGTATTGAATTTTGAAAATCCGACATACATGGTTGTCATTATGAAATAAAATGTGGTTCAATGGTATAAAAATAATTTTTTGGTGAATAGTTACTTATTAAGTTTTTAATCGCGGTTAGTGGTAATTAGTGTAGTTTAAGGTAAAAATGATATTATAAGAATGTGAAAACACCATGACACTTGTCCTACACCTATTGGATGAATCATGGCCGACCAAGAAAAGCCATGGGCCAACTTGGGGACCCCATGGAGCCACATTATTTGGAAAATGACAATAATATATTTTTATTTAATGGAAAAGTAAAATTGACACAAACATGATATGTTTTACTAAAACAATTGTTACGTGGGGTTAAACAAGTCCAAATTTTGATTATAAATAGTCATGGGAAATCTAAAAAGATTTCCTACAACATAGTAATTTTTTTATAATTTTTAGACATTAAATAAAATAAATTATTTATGGCTTCATTATGATGCAGTGATGACATCATTATTTAACGATTAAAATAAAATGGAAATATAATGTAATATCTATGAACTACACATGTCCAAATCTTATTGGATGGGTGGATTTAGAACCCTTATAACCGTATCCACGAATTATATCAATGTGGGACCTTTTGAAACCGAAACACATTTTCAAATAATGTAATATTTCTTTACTTTCCAAAAGTGCCCCTCCTCTCCTCTTATAAAAGGCCCCCACCTCTACCTCTTTTCACACACTCATCAAGCCTTTGGCTCGGACAACCCCTGCCCATTTACTCTCTCCACATCCCTCTACTCATCCTAGAAAATTCCCTTTGGGAAGAATCCTTTCAAAGGAAGCCTTTAGGCTCAAATCAAAAGGAGTTACACTTTTAAAGGTAATTCATTCTCTCATGTTCATTTGTTTTATTTTGCTTCTCCAACCCCCTAAACTCTTTTTATTTACTTCTTCTGTAACAAAACCAGTATCTTCAATATACTAGGATGTTGTTATAAGATTTATTCGAGCTACACTCTCACACAACTACATCAAATGGTTAAAGAACATACGGTTTCCGTGGATGGTGAAATTCTGCCTCCCGAAACGATGATTGTTCAATACTCATTTAACACCTTCGAAGGTGGCCATTATGATGTCGCTATTTTTATATATGATATATAATATGTTTATGTTTTATTTATTCTTCTGTATTTTTCATTTTTGTCTTACCTTTATAGCTTCCATTATGGGTATACGCGATATCTTTATTTAAGGAAATGCGGACTACGTCCCCCTCAAAGTGATTTGATTCGTTAAATACCATATGTGGGATGTAGAAAGGATGGAAATATGATATTATATATGAAATTATACTGGAATTATAATATACCTTTATATCATTATTATTCCATTCTATAAAATAAGAAATAGAAATGAATGTAGCGTTCATGCGTACGTACGGCTTACCGTCTCCATGAACGGTGCATTTCATTTCTTACCTCTAAGTGATTATGTAATGTTATAAATTCATTAAATGTACTGGATATATATGACATATATGATATCTACATAATGAATACAATTCTGGATATAATAAACATTTGGCCACACGAACAACATGTAATTGTAAGAAGTCCACTTTCGACTTAAGAACCAAATATCGGCAAAACAAATATTATTAACTTAAATGATTACATAATGTTTATGACATGGTAATAAGTGGTATAAAAGTAATAATGAACATGAAAAAGGTTCTTAAGTAAGTAGAAATTAAATCAAGTTTATTATTCAGGAGATTAAAGAACGATCGAGTCAAGTCGGACCCGAGGTAAGGGATCCTACAACTCTCTTTCTTTTTAAGTACTCTCCTTTATGTAACTTCTTTTAAACTCCTCCTTGCAATGTTGGGGGATTTACTTTTATATTACACTTGCTTTAAATTCTATTGTAATATGATGGGATACTCTATTTGATCTCATCAATCCATATTCGGAAGTTTTATGTGGCGCCGTTAGGCTGTCGAGTTTTCATAAGGGATTTTTCATCTCACTTTTATTCCCGTGAGATTTATGCTACATTTGCCACAAATTCCATTGAGTGGTGTATGTACTGCCCATTATTCTACTCTTTGTGTAATATACTTTCGTTTATGAGTATTTACACCAATGAACTATTGTCTTTCTTTCATGGGGTGTATGTTTTGAAAGATACCCAAGTCGGTAAGGGAACCTTTCACCCTCCTCTTTTTTAAAAGACTTCTTTTGTTGGGTCTTTTAATTTACATATTGTTATGTTGGGATGTGTTCTCATATATCCTTATTGATGTAAATTTTATGTCCAAGTGATTAGATACACTCTTTATCTCTCATCAACTCATTTTGATGTGATGTCGTTCGGCTGTCAAGGGAACTTTTTAACCCAATTTCGATTTCTTTGGGTTCAACATGTGGTCATTGAATATGTCATCCATTGAATATGTGTGAACGACCTTTTATTGTTTTACACTTAATATCCACTTATATTGGGTGTATTTATATTTTTCACACATATTTTTGAGATTGATTTGTCCTTAATTTAAGGATACCTTCTTTATAAGGGATTTCATCACATTTGACATTTCTATTGAGGGTTCATTGTTGTTATGCACCAATTCACTCTTATATGGCGTATATACTATCCTTTGGAGTATTATATAATGAATCCATTTATTCTCATGATATTATATAGTTCTGATTAAATGTTATTCCTCAATTATTGTATTCAAGTGTCTCTAATTTTGGTAAAAACCCTTTAACCAAAATATCACTTTAAATGTTTTAATGATTTGTTCTTATTAATATCCATGTTTTCAAAATGGTTTTAAGGATTTATTTATATGGATATTAATGGTTTAAAATTTTAAAATCTTCAAAGTGGTATGGGACACTTTGATTCAAAAATCTCTTTATTAAAAGTTTTAGATGGTTTTGAAAATGGTTTTTAATGGATTCATTATTTCAATATCCTAAAATGTTATATTGTGATTGAAATGTGGAAATGTTATGTTTCCTTTATTCATTGGGTAATGCGAAGGAGTGAAACGTTAAGGTTTCTCCGAAGAGATTTAGGGAATATACTGTGATGGGTATTCCAAACGTAACCAAGAGGGTTACTCCCTACGTAAGAATGTTATGAATGCCTCAAGATACCTTTATGTCTTATGTCTTCTATGATTTATTCATGATTTGATATGCCTATGTTTTATGGATAAAGTATTATTTCATTCTTATGTATATATTTACTCATGTTTCCTTTCCATATTTTTATAAACCTTACTGAGCTTTTTATGCTCATCCCATGTTTTTGAAATGTTTTTCATAGGTCAAGGGAAAGGTACATGATGTGAAGATAGTGTCAAGGATGTGTCAAGAAAGAATCCATGTTTTATTTTAAATAGGTTTCCATTGATGGGAAGAATGAATATTGTCTTTTACGTAACCACCTTGTTTAAATGTTGAGTGTGATGCAAGTTTCAGGATCTAATTCTCTAAAACTCTAAATGTGAAATGATCCTCAATGTGTAATCTTGTAATAACTCAAGATTAAATAAGGTTTAAGGCTGGGGCCTTATATTAAATATACCAAATAGGAAGAGCAATTATTTTCACACTATGATTTATAAAATTCATTATTTTGATCAATAATTTATTCCTTCAACTAAATCACATTGTTTGTATAAAAACTCCCACTCTAAGGAATAACGCTATAATCTGGATTATTCATTGAATTTATTCACTATCACATTGAACAACAGGATAAGAGAGGACTGAGTCATTAACATCAATAATCAACTAAACCAAGTCAGATATAACAAATCTAGTAAATGAACCTGGATATGATAACAATTTTTAGGTCCAAACAGATCTTAGAAATCCATGGGTGAATTAGGTAATGGATATTATTCTCCCTAAATAGGTCATTCCCCACTGGATCGTGACAATTTTATTATAAGGGTCATTTTTTCACTTATGTGTTACGTTTCATATTATTTTTCCATTTTTATCTAATGACGATGCTTTGAATGCAAAGAAATAAATAAAAAACTCTAAAACATAGAGTTTTTACTTCATTCATCTTCACTGGGATGTGCCTATTGGGCCTACAATGACGATCATCTGATGTACCAAATATACTAAAGGTTTCATCTAAATTAAAATGTTTCAGCTAGATCTTCAATGTTGATGATAAATTCCTTTACATATTATAGGGTCAAATAAATTAATTCCCAATGGTCCCTCTATATATATATTCCTCTATTTCACTACTGGTGAGAAGAACCACTATCTTCTTTTTCTTCCACTCAATGCACTTAGATGGACCCACTCACTGTTTAAGGGTATGTACATCCTTTCATTATCACTAATGAATGCATACTTCATAGTATTTATATGTTTTATTTAAATATAACATTGTTAATATGATGAATACCAATTTACCTTAGATAACTATGAAATTCCTTTTTAATGCCTTTCGCAAGGCACACTACTATAGAAATGTAGTTTTATTCTCAATTCTCAAATTGGCCTTTTCGAAGTTCCTCCCTTTTCGCAGAGGTCACTATTTTTTGGAACACACTATTTTTCAGATATCACACTATAAATTTTGATTTCCCATAGCTCAAACAAGACATTGTAAATCACACTTCTTCTGCAAAATTGATCAAGCCTTCAAGATATGCCTTCTTTTCACAGATCTCATGTAGCCCAGGGAAATTCGTTCACATCCATGAAGCTTTCTATAATTACAAAAATACTTCATAATTTGAAAGCCTTACATTTTTTTACTAACTCTTATTTTTATTGTGGGTGGAAGTCTATCTATAGGAGTTTGACACCGACTCGAGAACCTCCGACGCAACGTCAGCGCCACACAAACCCAATTCATAAATAGCCAAATTTTGTGTCGAAATTATCTCTATGTTAGGAAGAACCATAGAAATATTCATATCAAAGATCTCATCACAATAATGTAGCATTCTATCCTTTCCATTTGACAATCTAATTAATGATTCCTCTCAATACTCTTCATATTTTCTATTTATGAAGCTCATTATAATCATGGAGATCAATGTCAACATATATCATGTCATAGTGAAATCCACTTCATGAAGCCCATATTCGGGAAATTTAGGCCTTTTAAATATTTTGATGAGATATTAATGGAAATCAAAATTTCTTTTATCTCACTAAATGCCAAATACTGTAAACCATAAAATTGGATAACACAGGAATGATGTGACACATTGTATCTATTCTTTTTTTTTTACAACTCTATATCTTCCATTATTTTTTTCATAATTATTTATCAACATGGGTTGCCAAAAATATCTCTGTAAGACTACAGTTGACCATAAAAACCTTATTTTTCAACAAACACATCCATTTCAAAAATGATGTTATGCTACCTTGAAAGATTTTTACACAAAAAAATTATATATTTTATTATTCGATGTACGAGTAAGGGAATGAATCCTCTCAAAGAAGGTGGATATTCATAATACGTTATCGTAAAGTAAAATTAATATTTGTATTTTTTTCTTATAAATGTTTGTGTTCAATGATGATGTTATGATTTGGTTTATTATATAGCCATTCCTTTTCTTATTGTTTCTACTTTTTGATCTTTTCTTTTGAGTATACCGGTCAGTATCCCTATCTTCAGCTATTTAGGTTGATAATTAATTCCAAAAAATTTATTTTATGATCCCAGGTGCTAGTCTCAAACCTATATAGATCAATTGTTCCCTTCGGGCTATGATAGGATTAGCTTTTGTTTCTTGTAATAATTGATTTTGACCCAATTCATGATTATATGGCATCAATGCTATTGGGTGTGTATCTTTTCTTAATGGTAGTA
This sequence comes from Viscum album, assembly GCA_963277665.1. NCBI lineage: Eukaryota > Viridiplantae > Streptophyta > Magnoliopsida > Santalales > Viscaceae > Viscum > Viscum album. The sequence continues at coordinate 216,287,455 of OY728158.1, forward strand.
TATAGTTTTCGATATTTTTGGTACATATGAGATATTTAGGAGTGATTTAATAACCATATCTAATAATAATGTGACATATGTATCCCTGGTCACATTGGGAAATTAGTATTAAGGATTAACACTGATTATTGCAAAATTTAGATCTGGATTGGTAGAAATCAAAATATTATTTTCATATCTTATGGGATTAATTTTCAATACAAATTTTGATTATGTTTTGACAAAATTTTTTGATGTATTCAAATTTTTTGATATTTTGTATCATAATTTATTTGAGGATACTAGTGAATAAGTTATACGAGGAATCTAATCATGAATAAATGAGTAAATCCTCCAATGGATCCAAATCTGTTTGAGTTTACATTGCATTTTGTCCATGCTATGCAACATGAATCTCCACCAATTACCATTCATGCACCATATATATAACCTCATAGGGTATAATTATTGAGTTTATCTGTTTTGTTACCTTGAAGAATCTTCCTAAATTAGAAATTTCTAATGATCATTTATAGGATGAGGAATATTTGAAAATTATAGATATTCTATTAGTGTTCTTGGAAACACCTAAGTTAGTGAGGGTAGAATGTGACACATTCAAACTATAATGAACTAGCAGGTCATTAGTAGAAAACCATTATGATAATGACGAATCAAGAGGTTTTACAGTGAAATCACATTATTAATCTCTTCATTGACTAATTTCACCCTGATTTTATTGTGTTTGAAAAGGATATATAGTTTTTCAAACACAAGTAAATCGACATGACTAAGAAAGACAATGAAAATCATTTTGTTAATCTTATGATGTTTTCTCCTTAGATGATTTCAAATAAAGAGATGAATAATATCGGGATTCAGGTAGGAATTTTATGTGGTTTGGGTTTATAGTTTTTCATTCTTAATCTATCATCATATATTTCTGTGTTGGATTGGGTGGTGATGGTCTAACATGGTATTCTTGGTATGTTAGAGTACTCTTGAATTGTTTTTTCTCACAATTTATGTTCTATGAGTTTCAATAAATGAAAGATAAATTTCGGTGATAATTATGATAGATATCGATAATTGGGTTCATCTATACCTCCAACAGTGATTCGAAGAGGCCATTTGACTTCCTTCTAGTGTGGAAATCATGGTTAGTCAAAATGGGTTTTCACTAAGGCATCAATAATAGGTAGTAAGTGTAGATTCTTACAAAACATATAAAAGATATGCTATATCATTTCATCCCCATGTAGAGGAATGGGATCATAAAAAAATATTTTATTGTAATGATATGATTCATTTTAAAAATGGCTATTTCCATTGATATTAGAAACAAAGGTTCTTCATGAATTAGAAGAGTTGTTGTTCTTGATTATAAAGGTCCATTTATTTTATTAGGTACCATATCTATACCTCTATCTTTATTGGATGCATTATTTGTTACAAGTGTATCTCATTCATTCATTTATACTTTCAATGTAGAACATTTTATACATTCATTGATGATTTAATCTTTGGTGTTGTATATTAATTCACCCATTAGAACTAAGAGAGATAAGGATCTTTGTGGGTTTTATTATGACTTCTATTCATCAGAAAATGATCCTGATTGGAATTTTTCTTTTCTCAACATGAATCCTATTGATTTCATATTCAAAATATAATGTCTAAATTCTAATAAATTAAAAATTGATAAGTATCATTTAAGAGTATCCTTAACTGTTAATTATGGGGTTTATAGAGGCTCTTTGAGGGAAATATATTTGAAGTCAAGTAGATTCATACCAAATAATCAAGGGTTGGTGAAAATAATATTGTTATTTAAATTTCATCTAGAGAGGTAATAATTGATTGAGGATATACCACAAGTTTTCTTAGAGATTTAAAATATTCTTCTTTATAATTTCTCATGTTTCCCACTATTATTAGAGGTAGAGGATTACATTTATTATGGTCATTGTTATGAACTATGGAATATTCATTCATATATTATATAACCATAAAAAATTAAATAGTTGAAGACACTACGTGACGATATTTTAATGAATGTCTTTATGGATGCATGTGTCTCAACATGTATAGATATTGTTCTATGTTCTTGGAAATACAATTCTACACATCACATATGTGTTCATTATTGAACCCTTAACCAATATATGGAAAACAATGTATCTTTTTCCAAGAATAGATGATATGCTTTTCAATATGAAAGGGTAAAAGTGATTATCGATGATATATATTTGATCTATGCATTTCTACATGAGAATAAATTAATTTGATATTCATAAAACTACCATATGGGCTAGGTATGGCCATTATGACTATCTAGTCATTGTATTAGTTCTGATCAGTTCTCTTGCATCCTATATAGATTTGATAAATAGGATATTCCCTGAGTATCTTAATACATTTGTGGGTCTGTTTGGGGATAACATCAAAGTGGAATATATGTTTTATAGTGATCAAGATCCTCATTTGAGACTAGTTTTTGGATTAATGATAAATCATAAAATTTATACCATGATACAAAAAGGTGATTTATATATTCCATAAGTGATTTTATTCGGAGACATGTTTTTTGGACATGGTATATATATGTTATTTGTTTAATTTTAATATTTTTTAAGTGATGGGATAAACCGTGTAAATATTTAATATTAATACATTCTTTGGTTTATTAGGGTATTATCACATGTTCTAAAAGGATTTCTCAAAGTTTGATTATTTGATGGTCCCTATAACTCAGAAGGGAGTGATGTTTTATTGGGATCAGAAATGTCCGAGTCTTTTTTGAGGAGATGAATCCTCTTTTTAAATCTATACAGGTGTTGAATATTTTATAAGTAATGGTGGCATATTTTTTATTTTGTGAAACATGAAGCTTGGCTGTGAAATTTTTCCTTATTTAGGGTGATCATGAAATTTCCATTGGCTCTTGGAAATATAGATAAGAAGATAACAATTATCTAATAGTGGACCTTGAATAGGCTGTTGAGATACCTGATCATAAGATTTGGTATAATTAACTTTTTGTAGAATGATTAATAATATATTCATACCAAAGTATATGGATTTATAAATTATCTCTATAATATTTGAATCTTCACAAGAGTTTATGTGTGGAGTACGAATAATATTTTTATGTCATTATTTTCTATACGCTATGAAGAGAATGTCATTGTCGATTATTTACAAAGTAAACATCCATCATATGTGATGAAAAATTATCATTAGAGTAGAATATGCAGAATGTTTTCCATGTTTCCATATAAGAGTTTGGAATGTAGGATCTAATATTTAATATTAAATTGTTTATTTTACCTCTTCTCTTCTCCAGATGATGAATTCTATTGCGTGTGGATCTATATATTTGGTGGGTGGACCATTTCTAAGTGGTTATTTTCTATAGAGGTTATACTATTATTTTTGGAGTCATTATGTTTTGTAGTTACCCATTTGAAATTCTATGATGGTTGATTTCTATTATATAATGTCTTTTATTAAAACTCAATTTCACATCTATCAAAATTTAAACTCGTTGTCACGTGTAATTCTTATTAATATCTCTATTTCATTTCACATAATCAATTTATAAAATTCTAATTATTCGAAAAAATGAAATATAATATTATCATGAGATATTACATGATACCCCCCCACAAAATTAATTTCAACCTAAATTCATTTTAAAATAAAACCAACTAAAAGGATAATTATTTTTAATAACATGCTCATGTTCTTAAACATCTTCCTCACACTAGTGTTTTTCCACAAAATGGTGACAATGTGAGTGGTCATGTTTCATATAAAATTTACTATATGATAAATAATATAAAATTATTCTTCCTCAAAATAAATATATTTCTCTAGTGGTAAGACCATTAATTTAAGAACACCTGATGGATAAGTTGTTCACTTACGCTAGAGAGAAACTTGGAACCCATCATGTAATATAGGGAGGTCCAATGGAAGCACAAAATAATAATTTTATGACCAATTTGATCATGTATTTAAAAGGGGAAATATATCAGGGTATCTATATACCCCTATTTCTTCCATGGTGAACTTTTTAGAATGACCTTTTCATAAACATCAAATACAATACTTCATTGAAATTACCAGTATTATATTTCATTAAACATTGTAAAATATTTATGTATTTCTGAATTAATATCACAATGTGACTTATTTGTCAATATTATTATTTTTTAAACATCCTTACATTAAACTGGTGTTCTAAGAATATTTCTATATATGTATTAATAATAATTTATCTTATTTCTCATGTGATATAAATTATTCCAAGAAGACTAAACTAGATGAATGTGATGATCCAAACCACCATTGAAATCCATTGAATTTTATATTCTCAAATAATATTGGATTTTAATTATTCTCCTCTAATGACCATATGTCTATGGATGATAAAATAATTTGAAACTCAACTCTATATCAAATTATTTCTAAAGGAATCACAAAAAAATCTAGGTAAATATTTGATCTCGATCAGATATAATTAATGGTGGTTCTAAATTAGACCATACCAATTTTAAATTGTATATTATGGAATGACGCTCAAGATAAATATATTCTCTGATAGTAATTAAGTGCTCTAACATCATATTGTGGTATAATACAACCCATAATGACCTAAAAATAAATTACTAGATAAACCCTAATGGTTACTGTTACCACTAATAACATGTCTACAAATTTTAATGGAATTCCTCCATTAATAACATTGTCATTAAAACACGTACAAAACTAATTGGTTATATTACATTTTTCATCTCTTAAAATATACATCTTCATGATAAACTACTATATAATAAAAATAAAATGGGAATGTCAATGATTTTGAACATACATTCAACTTTAAACTCAAAACAAATGATAGTATATATAAATCATAATTAAATATTACATAGATACATATGCACATTAAAATGTAATTTCAACTTTTATCCGTTATAAAATATCAGATGTTATAAAAAAATAAATTCTATTACTGGTTTTGTGCTTTTACCAATAGAATATCAAACATTAATCATTATTCTATAATCCAAGTGGAGGGAGATTGTGAAATAAAATATCATTGGAGGATGAATGATTATATTTTCATAGGGCTCATTCATAAAAACTTCATCCATAATATTACCAACCAATGTGGGGAGGATAAGTGTGACATAATAATGATAATTAGATTCATCAAGTGTGATAGCATAAACATTATTTTTTTTACATTTTCATCATATTTTTTATAGTTTATCATTCCAATTGGATATTTGAATTGGGAATAAAGATTTATATTTTTTAATCACCATGCACATGAAAAATTGAATCATGGTTGGTTCTTTAGTTGGAAAACGATTCAATTCCATTTACTAACAACCACATTAATAGAAATTCAAAATTTAATAGAATTATTTTCTACAATTCCACCTTCTTATAACCCCAGTGCACTATTAATACAATTCCTATGATTCATCTTCCAAACCCTTTGTGTGAATTGATGGAAAAAATATCATTCCACCATTTTTATTTTCTTGAGACTCAATATTCATTTCCATAAAAAAACTATATTAATAGCGACGATATGAAATTTCAATTTAGAGTTTCCGGGCACATTAATGACTTAGTCATCGTAAATAATTTATCTCATTGCTAGAGCCATTTCAAGATGTTTTTTTGGTACAATAAAGAATCAATCAATTTTTCTTTTAGGGTAGATGATTAAAATAAAATTGTACCAATAATGTCTTCTAATGTTAACTTTATATGTACCAGTATATTCATAACAATGATTTTTAATATCAAGGAACAACTTATCCATAATTGTTCAAATAATATGAGGAATGTAATTTCTGATAAATATGTTCATAAAATATTCCCATCACATAGATTGAGTATTATATTTTTCCCACATGTAACTAATAAGATCCCATCAAGGATCTTCTTCTCCTTTCAAATTAAAACAATTCAAAATAACATTTTATAATTAACTGAATATTGAATAATTGAAGATATTTTTTCATTGGTATTGATTTATTTCCAATAAAATATTGGAATAACATAACCACTAAAAGAAAGTGTGAATTTAATTATAAATAACAAAATAAATCATTGTTCCCTACTTTATTTTTTTTGGAATTTCTTCATTACTCATAGATTTAGTGTGTTGTTTTTCATTGAATAATGAATTTACAATATGTCCCCCTAGAAATTTTTTTCTCTCATGAAAACATTATTAATTGAAATTTTTTTCAAAACCCGCTTTTTCATGATACCATCAGTTAATGTATATTGACTAAAACATGAAAGAATAATATAAGAAACACTAATCCTAAAGGAAAACAAAATAATTTTGAAAAATAAATTTATTGGATGTATAAATCATGAAACCTTATTTCCAATATATTACACTATAGGATTAATCAATGACATTAATTTTAATTATTTAATTCCTTCATATTAATTATGAAGGATTATGTGAATTTCCAAACAATATTCATTGGGATTGACAATTCAGGTGCATTGTAAGGCTTATTGAAATTCACTAGGTGAAAATTGAATCTAGATAAATACACCCTTTTTTTATCTAGTACCACAAGGTACATCTGTTCAATAGAAACAACAACTTAATATTTGACAATATGAATTAAATGGTGTGAAAACACCTTTCCTAATCCTTGGGAAAAATTATATGATATTTTTCTATACATAGATTTATACATAGCTTTATCCTTAGAGATATCTCTAGACATATCCTTTGACATAAAAATAGAAATATCAATATAAATATCACTAATGTTTTTATAATAATAATCACTCAATATTCAAAATTCCTTTATTCTGATACCAATAATATCGACCTTTGATTTTAAACATAAATCTCATATCCTTTTATATTAATATTAATTACATTGAGTAAATATATTCCCAATGTATATAACTGTTGGGTTTCAATGGATACCAGAAAAAAAATTATATTATTTCATGATATATCTCCAACATGTCCTATAATGATTTTATCAAATAACAGTCCTCTTAGGTATAACCTACGTAACATTTGTATCCCATCCTGGGAAAGGAATCACATGAAAACGTGTCCATACATACTCGTTAATGGTAAACAGAATAGATATCAATCTATAGACATATGAGTTCGTAATATAATCATGATGGAATGAGAGAGTGATAATAAATAATGTAATTTATAATCAACCTGTCATAGATCACAAACATGAGTCACTTAATAAAACATTATAATTTTATAAATATTTCCCATAAGTATGAGAAATAATCATAAATAAATCATTTAACATATGATTATTTCATAAAATTGGATTTCCATCCTAACTTGAGAAATACCATTTCATATATAAAGGAAAAATTCCAAGACTATAGTCATTGTGATTTAGTAATTTCAGCACGGTTCCCATGGTGGATTTGGATGCACCCATTTGCCATTATAAATCAGGACACACCAATTTTTAACAGTTGATCAAGAAACAACTACTTCCAATTATGGATCAAGCCCATATATGTTTTTCCAATTACTATCTATTGATATATAATGCCTTACCCAAAGAATTATAGGGTGATGTATGTCCCATCAATATCATAATTAAATCCACACATATGTGTGACAGACTATCATAGAACATTCATTGTATCATCATCTCATCACATGTGTAATAAAAATAAGTTTCATAAATGTTTCCTTAATTCGGCATATCATAAACCATGAAAAGTAAATGGTTTTCCAAAAATTATAATCAATAGATTCTATAACTATCTAAATAATATTAAGGATGGTTTCATTTATAATTGTCCCCATTAAAACAATTATCATTAAAAGATTTCATCTTAGATATTGAATGATATTGATAGATCACATTGAATATATCATGATAAATGAATCCTTATCAACATGAAAACCAATTATCAAAAACATAAAAGATATTAAAAATAATTTTATTTTCAAAAAAAAAACCATGTATCATTTTAAGGCATGTATTACCTACATTAATAAAATATCATGAAGAATATATACTTATCATTTTGAAAAAAAATATTTTAAAAAATCATTAAAAATATTAGAATTAATTTTCTTTAAAATTAATCATTGAATATTGTAATTGATTATTTAAAACCAATATTTGGTTATGACAGATAAAATTACTCATCCTACAACACCAGTTTATACAAAGAACCCATTATCATATTTGGTGAAAGTGAAATATGAATCATTTGGAAAAGAACATGAAGTTTCCTTTTATAAATAAATTCAAAACGTAAAACTTCATAACTATTTATTATAATAAATCATATTATGAATTTTACCATTAATTTTGGATAAAATCTTCAAAAAATGGGTTTTGATTAATAAATTTTTTCATTCGATGTGAGAAAAGAAGAATATTTTTATTAAAAAAATTTATTTTTAATATATATTATTTATGAGATTAAAATGTTAGTAAAGAAATATTATCCATAATTTAATAGTGAAGAAGACAATACATGTGCTTCATGAGATATACATAACATGATTTCTTCCTTGGAATCATAAACATGAGAAATCCCTTTAAACAATGGCATTGTATCTTAAAAAAGATTACCCCTTTGGTAAAATTGAATCATAGGCCCATAATGGACTAACATTCAATATAAAATGGAATATCATGATAATAAATAAATTGATGATGATTCTTTTCAGAATGGGTGAATATCCACCACTTAAAATAAGATAGGTTCATAACATTACATATATTTCAATGAAGTAAAAATCAAGATAAAAATCACTTACCTCATTAATAAATTTTAAACAATATACCCATGTAAGAGCTATTATAAATGGAAATTTAAATCAACATTAAAATATGTATAATAATAATAAAAAAAACTAAAGGGTAATATATGTATAGCATAAATGAAATAGGTGTTTAATAATACATGTGTCTCCTAGAAATTAACCTGTGTGATAGAAGTTCCTTAACATGAGTCTTGATATCATTCATAAAAGCTTTAAAATAATAAATAATAATTATAAGTTTATTATAAATTTATTAAATTATACTTATATTTATAGTACCATATATTAGTTAATAATTTATTTTAGTAACAATTTATTAACAGTTTCATGTTAAAATCACATTTTGGGCCATAACTATGTTATTTTTAGTGTCTATTTTAATATGTTATATTTTCATCTTACATTGATCCAATTTTAAAAATATTTATAAATTCAACAATGATTATAATATAATATAAATTTATTATATATGTATTTACATAAATTTATAAATTTTTCAGATAGATAAATAAATATTTTGGTAAGATTAATGAAATAAATTCCCTAATACCATTCTTAATACCTTCCATATAATGTATTATCAAATCACATCACTTCATGAGGTGATAGTCCAGTGTGCAGATGAACAAAATTATCATACTCCCAATATATATAAGATAATATAGAAGATGTGATATACTAATATTATTAGAATAAAAATATTTTTAGTATTATTTTGAAATAGTTAATTCATCATTATATATTTCTGTGATAGGTGGATTTGGAGGATGAATAACATTATTTTGTGAGGTGGTTGTTTGCGAAACACAAGAATGAAGATTCTATAACCCATTAGTTGAAAGAAGATAATGATGAAGGAAACATAATTAATCTACTATAATCTCATTATATGGAACATACATATGTAATTAAATGAGCATGGTTTATTATAAATTTATGTTTGTGGATGAAGAAATACTAAAATCAACGGTTAGGGGAATTACCACTTCTTCAGATAATATCTTCTGGATTGCACCAAAAGGATTAATAGTATGTCTTAATAACCACATTAGGTATTATAAGTTGAAAAAATGGAACTAATAAAGTTGTTTTATTATATTTTGAATGAACCAATGGGTTTTTATATGTGAATATGACAGGAAAGGGGGTGGCCTTTTATAAGGGGGTGATTTGAAAACTTGTAATTTTTTTATAAATAATAAGGTGTACCAATGTTTTTCAAATTACTCATAGATCCAAAACATACCATTCTCAATTAAATAATATAGACGATATACATTTGATCCAAAAGATAATTGGACTAATTTTGTTTCATTTTTAGCACTTATTATTTTATTATAATCCCTAGTAAACTCCTTTTTACCTTCATAACAGTAAATGATTTTTTTGGTTTTAAATATTCATTATGGTGAAAAATTATAGTTAACCTATTATAGAAAATAAATTATATTTATTCCTTATATGGGAGACATTTACTTAATATTCATTATCATATGTGGAAAATGTTAATTTAAAATTAGTCTACGAGATGCATTGAGAATTTAGATTTTCAACAAGAAAAATATCAAATAGTTTAATAAGTTATTATATTAATTTTATATTTTATTATGATTCAAATGATATTAATTGGATTAATGTATATATCATTTAAATAATTTATGTAACAAAAAAATTCTGAAACAAAAATAAACCATAAAAATTATGAAATAAAAAATGCAGTTTTCAGAAAAAAGTATAATTAATCACTATTCAGGGAAAAACAAATTATTTCCAAAAAATCAAAAAAAACCTAAATATATTTTTAATTAGAGACTTGAAAAATGATGTTTATTTTTTAAAATTATATTACTAAAAGTTGTAATTTTTTTTTATTCACAAAAAAGAAATATAATACCTTTTTTAAAAATTAGTATGTTTTAATCATATAAACACTTTACCAAATATTAAATAATTATTATCAATATTTTTTTATTAAAAAAATATATTTAATAATTAAAAGTATTATATTATTATTCTTATATAAATGATTATTTTTTATGATATTATGATCAACTATATATAAAAATATTAATAATTTATCATTGTTTTTTAATAAATTGTGGTGAGAGTGATGCAAGATAAACCCACAATTGTGTGTAATATAAATTTAACTGGGTGAGGCATTTAAATAAAGCTACTATAAAAATTATCTTTATTCAGTGAAATATTTCATAAAATCTTTTTGTTTTAATTATTATGAAATCATCAAATTTCAAAAAATATCATCAATATCTCACCCATTATTCTTATCAAATAGTAAAGTTCATAGTCATGTCCTACATAAAACCATTATTTATAACCTAAAGAATTGAAACATAAAAACATTGTTCTCATATGATCATTAAGGGTAAAAATGATTGGTAAGAATAAATAATAATAAAATTATAATAAATTAATTATAATGGTATGTGATCTTGACAATAACTTAAGAAAGTCAAACCAAATATGTCAAATGTCATTAAAAATTAATCATGGTGTAATTCAATGTAATAGAAAATGATATAAGTTTTGAGTTCATGAAATCATCTACAATTGACATTGAACACTAATAACGCATCATAATCAGTGTATACATGTTGTTTCGTACATATAAGCCTTAAAAATCACTGTCATATTAAAGGGTCACTCTCTAGACTATTATTATTGACAAACTATAGTAATGGCCATTCCTACACAATCATTAAAAAATACCCTTAGGGGTCACATCATTTTAGTAAACTCTTTATTCCCTTATGTGTTAATTATTGTTTTCTTCACATAAAAGTTTCTAAATTTAGGTACCACCACCCAATGTCTTATAGGGCTATAAAATTTTTGGGTCATCTATTGAATAGTGAAAACTTTTTATGTTTGACACAAAATGAAAAAAAAATTCATTATAACATCATATCATACACTAGGGAAGGTAAATTGGTTTCATTAAAATTTCAACATTCCATCATAATGTTACCCATGGAATGGAAGTGAGTTTTATAATGGATTTATCATTACTATCGTATGGGAATGATTTGGGTTTCATTGAATAAACCTTATAGCATCATTATCACATGACATCCATATAATTAAATTGGATGACATCACGTGATAATATCATATGATAAGTAGAGTTATCCATAAAGTATGTTAAACTTGAAAAAAATACATTTAAATCACTATTGAATTATATTTTTATAAACATGAGAAAATAATCTTTTATTTTTATAAAATATTAACTAAAAAATTACATTTTCTTAAAAAAAATTTATTTAAAAATAACCATATATAATTGTTATATAATATTATGTTAAATTAATAACCATGGTCGTATGAAAATAAATCATGTCTTATATGTAAAAATTGGTCATTCCATTCACTGTTTTGTAAAAATTAAAAAATGGAATTTTTGGAAGAAACATAGAATGGTTCCATAATAATCAAGTTTAAATTAGTTAAAATTAAATTATCAATAAAATTAATGTATTTATATGTAATTTATTAAATAAAAATTTTATGTTTATGTACATTGATTAAAATTTTCATCGATCAAATATGAAATAATTCCAAATCTTTATTAAACAAAATTTATCAATCATTTTAAATACTAATGGGAAGATAATATTAGTTAGATATAAAAAAAAATAAATAAACAATTTACATGAAACTATATGGGGTTTTTTTGATAATATATATAATTTCAACTATTTGTAATTTATAATATAGATTCATGAAAAAATCAGATTGTAAGATAAACAATAAACCATATGTCTTTTCACATATAATATTTGTTAAAATATAAAAGAAATAAAAAATTTCCAAATATATATCAAAAAAATATTCAAATATAACATACATTTAATCATTTAATTATAATTTTTAATTATACTTAAAAAATAATTCACCATCAAAAATAACTTTTTGTGGAAACAGGTTTGTTTTGAATTATTTTTTACATTGATGTTTCTACTAATTCCACCATGGTAGTTGTTTTATCACATATAGAATATTAATAATATAATTAGTATAATATTTATTAATAATATATATTATTTTAAAAAAAATTATAATACAGTGGTGAAATATGTATTACATTTGTAAATGAATATGGTAGTCATTACATAGACTTGAGTAATGATTCCACTTTTTGATAGATGGAACAACAGAAAAAATTATAATAATTTAGAAATATTTAATCGTGATTATATTACAAATATCCTATATTTTTTTTATTCTATCTTAATACCATCCAAGTAAAACCTAAATGATAAATTAATAACATCACTTTATATATGTGGAAGTCCACACATATAGACGAGTGACCTCTAAATTTTCTAATGGAGGGAAATGTAAAATGGTATATTATAACATATAATTATTGAATAATAATTATTTCATAATTATAATATATATAAATTAATCTATCAAAATAACCAACCATTAAATTTGGTGATTGAAAATGAATCATATCTATAAGTGGATGTGGTAGTTAATGGGTTTGAATGAATAGTAAACACATTTCCCATCTCTTGGAATTGATTTTGATAATTATTATGAAATCATCATAATAAAAAATCACTATGATGGTGAAATTTGAGACAACATGTTATTGTAGACAAGATAAATTATGAAAATTTTCTAGATGAAATAAAATTGAAATTACCTGATGATGTGATATACCTCTTCATTATGAAACATTCCTTGGATTATAAATTAATTTTCTAAATTATGATATTATTAAAAATAAGATATTATGAAAATGTGAATTCTGAAACTTACTATGTCATGTTCCATCCATGGTATATGTTTAATTATGTTGGTTCAAGAGAGGAGAGGTAGTGTCCTTTGATATGGGATGAAGATGACTAACATAAAATTATTCTAAAGATTAAAATGTATTAATGTCTTATTCAAGACCTGATTCTTCAAAATTATATAGATTCCAATATAATATTTGTTTTTTAGAAATTCAATCATGAAATAAAATTTAATCACATGAATAGTTAGATCTCATACATTAACTCTTGGGTAAGCACCTCTTCGAAATAAACTCATCTTAAGAGTAAATGGTGTTTAAAATTCAAATTATTTTTTACTATAAATTATGAGAAAAAAGTATGTTGGACTTATTAAATACTATTATTTCTTACTAATACAAATATTTAACAAATTTTGAATGATTCAATTTATATAAATAAATGAAATAATTTTTATAATAATATTTTAAAACACAACAAAATTGTATTCAACCAAACACATTATATAAAAAATATTGAGTATACATTAATTTAACTCATAAAAAAGCTATTAGATTAAGGATAATATTATTTTTGAATATTATTATAAAATATTAATTAAAATAATTCATCATAAGATATTAGTTATATTTTTTATGATAAAAATAAATGTGCATAAATTTTTTTTGTTGACAAACATCTATTTTTACCTAAATGAAATTTATTATAAGTACTTATAAAAATTAAAAATAATGAATAGATATTATAAATATAAAAAAATAATTTTTAGTAATTTCTTTACTCTTATTAATAACTATATATATAAATTATATGATATAACTGTCACATCATATGTTATTAATTCAATATAATATCAATATCATTTAAACTAGGGGTTTCATTAGATGAATGGTATAATTAAAAATAAATATATTCTAAGAATAATTTATAAATAAATTTATGTGTTTAACATTAAATCCCTTATATGAATTTATTACTGAAATAAATCAGTCTCATACTAAAAAATTAGGACACATATGTCCCATCACATCATTTAGTTATTGTAGATCTTTATCAAATTAATGTTTTCTCCATAAAACATTGATAATGTGTGTGGTTTTATTTCTTTTCTCCTTATCCCTTTGATCTATAATATCCATGAAAATTTATTGATAGGAAATCTCCTTCCCAAGTATTATGAACGCTGAGTTTATCTCATGTTGAGGATCGTGTATGTTATTCATCAAGATTGAAACCTAGAACCCATATTAAGATTGTGAGATATTTTTTTTATTCTATAATAATAAGAAACCATCCATATTTAATAAAAAACAACTATTGGAAAAATATATCTTTGTATCATCATTCAATTCACATAAAATATCAAAACTTTAATCCTATGATATATTTATAGGTTTACCATGAAACCATCTTTGACAGTGGTCATATTATATATTTGGAGCACAAAATTTATATTAACACAATGATTCCCAAATGAGATTAAGAATTTTTCAAACCATAATCATAATTAGCTCATGTGTAATTCAAATCATTTTAATTATCTATCTAAATTAACCATGGAATATTGAGATTTTCAAATCCAAACATATAAGACTTCATAAGGACACATTTTAATGATCAATTAAAATCTATTATTGAAATAAAAGTCCAAAATAGTATGGTGTTGATCCAAAAAAACATTGAAATACAAATGAAAATTTATACAGATATACTTTTCTGTTGCTAATCACATGAACTAATTTCATTAGGTGACTATGTAAATCAAAAAGAGCACTGTTCCGTTTTGTTTTTTTTGGGATTCCCGTGACAAAATCCTATGTAGTTCTTCAACATTTCCATTTTGGTATGGGTAATAGTTTTAAATTACCCATAAACATCTATCACTTAAACTAAATATGTTGGAATAAAAAAATATATATTCATACATTTCAATATACAATTTCAATTTATGAAACTTGAAATACACTTTCAAATCTATATAAACGATCATTCATTTTGGATGTGTATAGAATAAGAAAAAATGGTATTTTTCTCAATGCTCATTTTTATGAATTTTATATACCATAAAAGTCCATTATTTAAGATCAATATCATTCCATCACATTCATTGTTGAATTCAATAACACTATTCACATAATATAGTCATTCTAAATTTACCATCAATTAACCTTTAAAACTCACATGGATTGATGGTTGAGTTTTTATCTAAAAATGATATCATTGGTCCCTATTTCTCATTATTTCATGATATGTATTTCCAAAATACATATATATTTCTCTACATTCAATCATAATCATGTAAAAACTAGTATAGTCTTTCTAAGTCCGAGCATCATCCACCATGTTCGCCTTCCTATGGTTGTACTGTATCTAGAATTCAATATCATTAATAAAATCCAACAATATCCTTTGGCTAATAATCATCTCATTTTTTATAAATACATTAATCATAAATATATTATTAATGAAAAATAATTTTAATATATATACCACACTATTATCCATCATGATAATTCCTCTATGCATTCAACACTCAAATACATATTTCCTACTCCAAATCATGCATCATTTAATATTTCTCGTGAATTTACCTTTTAACTACCAATCACGAGTTAGATCACCTATAGAACATGAGTTATCCCACCGTGTTAATTATTTTTAATATGATAATAGAAACAGATCTAATATATAAGTAAAAACGACATGAAATCAGTGTACAATGTTGAAGAAATAGATACATTGTTGATCCTTACCATCCATGAAAAACAAGTTAAACCAAAATATATGACATGAATTGAACAAAAAATCTCCATGTGAAAAACCTTCACCTGAAAAATTCCCTATATAATGTTTGAAATTAAATGTGAATCCAACATGTTATATAATTTCAATCCTTATAACTAGGTCCTAAAAAACATCTATAACTAGCTAAAAGAAAACGTATATTGTGATTACACTACCAAGTATGATTCCCTTAAAAATTTATACAACATATAAAATCATTAACGAAATAATTTTTATGTTTATATAAAAAATGTTTTATAGTGAAATGCGATAAATCAAAACCATTTGAAAATCGTCATATGTTTTTCATTAAAATCAATGAATATACACAAGAGAACGAAAATGAATTTTACATTTTATAATATTGAAATCATAATGAATAAAATATTTGTGTACAATATAAGATAATATTGTATGAAATATAATCATGAAATAATCTATCATGTGAATGAATGTCAGAAAATAACTATTTCACAATATATAATTTCACAATACCATCAACAATGAAAAAGAAAACCATTCATGGAAAAACCTATAGGTATACCTACTGAACATAGAATAGTAATACCAAAATTCATTCCCTTATGGTATTAATATTTAGTATCATGTTGTGTTATTACACACATTAATGTGTAAGTAAACATCATGAACTATAACACACACTATGACTGACATGTCTATTACAGATGAACCAAATGTTACATAATGTGATAATATTGTGGGGAATATTTAAAAAATCCATGATTATAAATTATAAATCTATTTTAGTGAAATTAAATTCTTCTTAGGTTATTTACAATGATTACTAAATAAATTCAACCATTCAAGGAGTTTATAAAACAATTAATATGAAGCTAATTTCCTTACAGAAAACAACATTTAATAGGATGGTATCATTCAAAAAAATAAACATCAATCAATAATTTATTCTATTATATAATAAAACAATATAATTTACCATTAAGAAATAAATTAATATAATTAATCCTTTATATCAAGGTAATAAGATAAAAAATGGGGGAACACATAAAAAAATTTGAAAAAATATATTGTGAATTAGTATATCAGGTCATCATGATCATAGATCAACAATAAAAATATCAAAACACTATAAAATGCATTATATATCAATTCCACATCAGTTATGATATCCATCAAGATGCTTTTAAGAGATATCTATCAAATATACATGAAATGTATAGGAAAACACATCAAAACCTGAACATACCATGATAAATAAAAAAAATATAAAATATCTATGAATAAAATGGTATATGACTCTAGATCACCGGAAAATTGTTAGATTATTCTATAATGATATTAAGTGGAAAATTAATATAAAATAGAAGTAGGTAAATTTAAAAAAAACTATTTTATGGTTTATCATGCCACACATAGTTAGGCTGGATAGTTAGAAAACCCATGTTTTAAGCAATCATTGCTACCATCTATCTAATATTTCAAGTTCCATGGTCTCTTAGGATAATCCACACTATTTTATAAAACCCATGTAAGGGACTCAAATTTCACCCAAACACTAAAATTTTTTCCCTGGCGAGATGCATGATTTCATTAATAATAATAAAATAATGAAAAACATCAATATTAAAAGTGATTGGTATACCACACTATTTCCTCCCAGATTAGTAATAACATTACTCTAACTATGTTTTTGGTCATTATCATCCAAAAATATATATTTTAGTCCATCATTCCCCCCAAACATATTATGAATGTCTTTAATCAAAATAAATTTTTAAATAAAAGAGTGCCTTATTTATGGTGGGTTCTATAATTATCAATACCATAACATATTTATATCCCTATAAAGTCAAAAAAATAATGGACCAGAAAAAATGAGCTTTTTATGGATTGTTTATCAAGGATTCTTGTTTCCACATCTTATGGATACCCCATTTACACTTCCACATTACCCAAACCAAGGGAATCATTTATTAATTGGTTTACCTTATTATATAGATCCATTATCTAAATTGGTCACTAAAACATGTTGGTAGTGGTATCAATATCATCATGCTATCATTCGATCAAGTTAGAATGATGTGGTTGGTACATCATCCCCTAGGAAACATGAATGACATTTTTCATCATAATCAAGGTGTGGTAAGTATAACTAATATTGCATCATTCCTAGTATATCCAAAATATCAAATTATCCAACATGCATCGGTGTCAACTTGTCCTTCAAACCCAACTAGTGATGCCTCTAATTTATAGAATCTATGTGATAAACTTGTTCAATAATCTCAACCCCTAGTATCCAGTTATGGTAGTCCACACAATTGTTTTTCTCTCTACTATTTCAAACAACATACTGATCAACATCAAATATTCTGTTTTTTCATAAATTGACATAAGAAAATAAATGATATCTCTCCCAACTATTCCCATACCAATGGATACACACATTGATGTACATAAATTCTTCAATGGTTGACAACATTGTCAACGTATAATAATTATTTATTAGAAAATTTTTTTCAAAGAAATCTATTTTCCCATCATCCTCCAATATAATGAAAAAAATATTACAAAAAATTAAAAAACATATGTATATCTATCAATTTATCCATAAATATTTTGAAGATTAGTCAAACTAAATTTCATCTAAGAACTCATTATATCCATCAAACTGTCACATAACCTGGATATTCACCTTATGTCACATTAAAAAAAATATGGACGGAACCCTAGAAAATTTCATAATCTGATGAATGTGCAAGTCTTGATATTCATCCAAATTAATTTTATCCAATATTGGTATGGAATTATTTGGTTAAAAAAATGCATCAATGATCACTCAAATTGAATCATCTAAATGAAGAGTCCTTGAATAAATTATGAAGAGGTCAATGGAAATATCATCCCACAACCATATAGGATGGGTAGTGGTCCAAAACTCTAATAGGTCTCTTGTCTTTTGCATTAATTTTGAGACATCCTATATTAATTGATAATAAATATGTAATTTAAATCCTCATCTCTATCCACTAATAATTACATATCAAATGATGATACATATATTTTTCTATAGGGTGCACATACTATCATGATTGATGTGAATTTTTTTCTATTCATAATATGGAGTAATTAAAACATAAAATTTATTAAAAAATCATAATTCTAATCTATAATATTTCTAACAATAACTCGAGGTCTCCCCACTATACAATCTTTTATCAAATTTTTTGAAAACAATGTTTTCCACCTGATCAATCCAAAATCACTAACTGAAAGAAGGTTGATATTTTATTGATACCAAAAACACTTTTACAACAACCACTTCCACTACCTAACACATATTGATAAGAAAATTAATTAATTTCACCTCCTAATATAATTAACTCATAGTTTATGTTAGTAATTTTATGACGAACTCATTAGAAACCCCATACAATTCAAAATGAGTAAATGAAATACTAAAATAAAAAATCTGAAGACATTATACCCTACATATCTATCATATGATAAGATCCCTCTGTGTAAAAATATCTTTCCAGATCTGATGATTAGATAACACAAATAATTATTCCTAAAATACTTAAATATTATACATTTTGACTTATACAAAACTAATTTTATCTCTTGATCATATATTGGTTAGTTTTACATATGCTAGTGTAACTAAAGAGAGACATAGTCCACCTCTTGTTTCCACATAATAATGAAATTTATTCAAAATGTAACAGAAGAATAAAATAAAACATCATTATATAAACCTTGTTATGGAATAAAAAACTAGTGTGGATGTTAACCGTACCTTTAACACCTCAAAAAATTTCTACTATTTTTCTTTCCATAACAAATTATACCCTTACTGGTTAAAGATATCATAAATGATTAGATATTAGAGAAATCCTAAATATTGTCTAAAATATATAGAAAAAGTAAGGAACCACTAGATTGAATACACGATGATGGGATGATATTAGGAAATAACAGATGATATTTTCAAATGATCCACTATGATCCCCCTCCCAAATATGACTTGGCCTAAATATTTCACTTCTCAAATCCAAATATCCAAATTTTAAATCTGACCCTATAGATGATGTTCCTTCATTGGTGGATGAATGATATAAAAAAGGTCAATATACACTTCTTATGACATTGATTTGGGAAAATAATTATCCATAAACAGAAATATCAAATAATTCCATGAATTGATTAAAAAATGAGTTCATCTATCCCATAATTACCATATGGGAAATATTGATATTGAGTAGAATAAATGGAAGCTAATAATTCCCGGACCAATTTCAAAATACCATCTTATTTATCTCCACTAATTGGAAGTAGAACAAGCAGTACCCTAGTACAAGGACAATATTTGTAAAAAATGCGTCCATTTATGCTAGTCCAATATATCATTAATCTTAGACAAAGGATATATTTTCACAATATTTAATGGATTTAACATATGGTAATATAGGATATATATATATGATACTCTTATATTACTTCATAAAATATTGGATAATATAATCTCATGGGGTCATAGAAGGAAGAAAAAATACCTCGGCCTATAGTTCCACAATATAGATTATATATTCCACCATCAATATGGATTTAATTCAATATTATGTTATATAAATGGGAATCATAGCAGGGATCATGTCAATATTATATTCAACCACTATCTATATTGGTATACCATAATAAAGAATTAGAATGATATAGGTTAATGTATATATAGAAATTTGGTGAAGACATACAAAAAGGCCCAATATAATTAATAATCATTTATAAAAAGAGTATTTAATTACCCCATCATAAAGAACATTATTAACCACCTTTCCCTATTATGGTTCCATCTAACAAAAAAAATTGATAAAATTATAATAGACAATAAAAAACTGATAAAAAATTTACTATTGTGGCTTAACATTATCTAACTAATCAATGATAACTATCATGTGAGTTTTTTCAATTTTAATAACTACAAGTCCACACACCACAATAATGAAATATATCATTATATGGCACATGGGGCATGTGATCCATTGGTCGGACCTCTTTCCAAAAAGTATGTAAGGATACATAAATAATGAAATAAGTTATAAATGTAATATCAACATGTAATCTATATTTTATGATATAAAATGAATGATATTATCATGTAAAAAATAAATATTACACTAAATAATATGGAATGAACATTATACCAATAGTAGTGTATGGCCCTACATCAAATAACTATTGGACACACTCCTTTGAAAAAGTCCTTATATCCTTATACACATAATCACCCCATTAGTCCATGGATTTTACCATATTTCCTTGAATGTATTGGTAAAATCCTTCCAACAATTGGTGATAGTGAACCCTCCCTTAAATCCCCAGGATAATATTTGAAAACAATTCTTAGATGTTCTGATATTTGATAACAATTACTAGTTTTATGATTCGACATTTATTTAGTCTTGGTAAAAAAACATTCTATATTGGAATCATAAAAAATAAATTTATTTTAATGAATCCTCAAAGACTATTTCTTAAGAAAATAGACCTCACATGTTCTTACATTTATATAGAAAAGACACACACTATCTAAAAACTAAATCAACTAATGTTCCAACCCAAAAAATCTCTCAAACTACTTCAATATTATCCAATGATACATTTTTTAACACCTCTATAAATGTTTTAAGGACCATGGTAATCAAAATTGGATTAATATTATAAATCATTCCAAACTCAAACCTCTTATCATTTAGGAACTCTTTGGTGACTAGATTTGGTTCACATGACACAACTCATAATAATTGGAACAATAATACATAAAATTAATATCTTATTACTCTATTTATTGAATATATTATTTCATCACATCACATAATGTGTCATTGTAAAACCCTTGATTGAATATTTTCTTGAAATAAATCATGTTGAAATACTCATACAACATATCGATGAAAATATTGTCCAACAATACAATTCTAGGTCCCTTTAGAATATATTTTCCAAAAACACACCTTACAGTATACATGATGCATTAAAAAGTTAATGATCCTATCAATACAATCAAGAATATACTAAAAATAATTAAATTCTATGTCACAATGGAATATGGGTGCATCTTATTATTTAATTTAGATCAATGATCATCTAAAATTAATGGGTTTCCAATAACCTCTTGATAAAGAGTTCGAATTGTGATTATTATTGTTTCAACAAAACTAAGGTCACAAATATTAAATTCATATAGATATTTTCATTCTATGTCCTACTGCAGATTTAAATGATTTCTTCGTTGTGGAAAATTTATATAAACAAAATGAAACAACATGACTTATTTTTTGGATGAATAGAAAAACACCATACCATGTCATGATTTCCTATCAATGCCTTAAAAATCAAAAATTTATGAAATAAAAATTCTAATGATGAATCATGAAATTGTACTGAGTAATATTTCAATTTAATTAAACATCACATCATGTTAATGAAAATAAATTCAATATATAATTCTAAAACATGATAAAATATATTTGGACAACACATGGTAACTCGAGTTCAGACACAATAGTTGGCTAGTGTTGACCCCTCCCACACATTGTATCTAAATCATGAAAATCATAACATCAATATACCAAAGACACATAACTAAAAATAATAATGTTCATTATATTAATTATATTTATTTCCCTTTAATCCCATTTTGTTACAAACTTACCTGGGTCAACTAGACAAGGCACCTTTGTCGGCCCACCACAGTGGTTAGGTGCTACAAGAAAATGAAATAATGTCATTTATATAACTATGAAAGTCGTAAAACCGAAGAATAATGATAAATAATGAGATAAAATAAATATATATAAAATACATTATGCACCATATAAACTAATTAATATAATAATATAGGACAAAAAAGTATCAGTGTGATAAAAAAAATATTCACCAAATCATCCTACTATGAAGGATATGATGAAAACTGAATAATACATGCTACACAATCCCTTCTGTTTTTTAGGGTCCTATAAAAAACATAACCATAGAAAGGAAAATTTTTTCTATAGGAACTAATTAAATTAGTGTTACACAATATAATATATATAATATCTAATATCATGAATACAACCGTTCTATTTCTAAAAGAAATATAGATTAATAAAACACATCCATGAATGATTTAGTTCGATGGTTTCAGTATATCTACATTCGTCATGGTTTCATCATCTTCATAACCAAAATCATGACATTAATATCATATTTATTATTAATTATAACATTTATAACTATACATATAATGTATCATTGAAAAATATTACTCCACTCCGATGAGAGGATTTTTCATTTGAACACTTTTGGGATTTCCCATTTTTTAACTATTTTATTGAAAATAATATAAATAATAACTCACCTACCCAATATCATTATTATATCATATTTATTCATTAAATCTATTAATTTTTCAATACATGTTAACTAAAAATAAAAATGGACTCACATTTTATTGTGATGATGGATAAAAACACGTACTCATAAAAACGTTTTAATATACCAAATGATGAATGATTAAAAAAGGAATATATTATATTAATATTTTTTATGAATAATTATTTCATAAATATCATATATAAAATTATTGAACTACACTGGCACTAGAGGACCTCCCCTCATTTTATTTTATATTTTGGGTCACAACCTCATAGTATTTTTCATCTACATGCCTCACTTCCAACCTGGTGTTCTCAGTACCATTACCTATAACAAATGTATTTTTAAGGGGGTTGGGGGACTCATGGATCATATAATGACTGACTGAAAATTTATTTTTTTTCATTCAAAGTTAAAACCAAAGTTAATCTCCCAAAATATGCTACATCACGAAGCCGTAATCCAAAGTTGAAAAATACAACACACAACCAGTTTCCAAATTTGAATTTCAAAACCAAAACATAACCCAATGCCTCGATTCAGGAGTCTCCCATGTCATCCGAATTCTCATGATTTTCCATCAGCAATCAACATCATCTATAATCCACCATCGTCATCACCAATCATCACCAGTATCCAGCGAGGATGCCGATGGGATCCATCAGTGTTGACAATAGGCACCGACATCATTGTCAAAAACACACAGCTTGTAGCACCACAATTTTGAACATAAGGACACCATCAGAGCATCCATTGTCATCTAGTTCTCACCTCCTGATACCACAACTGCAGATTAAAAAACACCATCCAAAACCCTCAATAGGATCCAATGCACTAGACCGACCTGCCATGGTGAGAAGGAACCATAGGTGAGAGTGTTTGGAGATGGATGGATTAATAAAAAAGGGATGACCATGGACTGGACCACAAACCACACTCTTTGGAACCACTATTGGTGTCACATCGGGCATATCCATCCAACCAGAGAAGCCAACCGTAACATAAAACCATCGAGAAATAACATCCATGACGAACGGAATAAGAAATAACAAAAAAACCATTACAAATGCATAATAACACCATCACAAAATGAAGACGTCGACATTGAGGGTGAAAAATAGCACCATAGGAAAAACCACCAAAAAAGGAAGAAATCAAAGAAACTAAACTTGACCCAACCCATTCCCAATTCTTCCTCAGTGGCATAATGCTGGACCAAGGTGGGGTCAAGCGCGATGGGGTGGTAGAGATGAAAAGTGCATCTGGAGGAGAAAAATTACCATGATTCTGGAGGAGAAAAATTACCATGATTCTGGAGGGGGCTAATGGGAGAGCAAAACAAGGGAAAGCCTACTTAAATCCTGCGCCAAAGAAAGAAGACCACTGCCGAGTAGGATGAAAAAAATTCCGCCCAAAGAGGAGGGGTACCCTAGATCCCGAAACTGGAGGAGAAAGGTCGGGCACTACTAGGGAAGGAGCAAAAACTGAAGAGAGCAGAATGGTTGTGCGAGGCCAGAGATAATCTGGAGAGAAGATGGAGAGAAGCCGAATAGAGGCGAGGTTGGAGAGAATGAGGAGGATAAAGGATGGGTTCCACTGCGGAGGGAGTGAATCCTTATTAGGAATAGGAGAATCCGAGATCCTAAAGGCGGACACAGGGTGAGTGGGGTGCCATCCCTCGTGGAGCTTATAATATCTTCCAAAACCCCTCCATTCGATAAGGTTTCACCAATGATATTGAGTCACATTCTTAAAACCACATTTCATGTCATGAAATCCCACAAATAGTATCCTTGTCCCATATATCCTATGTTGCATTCAGTGTGTGAATCCAATAATATCACCCTATGCATTTTCTAAACAGTTTTGTCCACCCACTAGAAACTGATACAATATGTAACATATACATTGGCAATGTGGGCCGGCCATCACAATATTTTTTCCTCTAGAGGAATCTATCAAGGTTTTTTTAGAAAGGATCACTGGTCCCTCGGGGGATCCCCACAAATATCTATATTGTAAGTACATATAATGATAGGGGATTCATGGGACTAATATTTCATGACCACATTCTTGCACACTAAAATGTGTGATAACGAAAAATTCTTTATAGTGTCACACTAATATGTCATTTCATTACACACAAAATCTAGTATCCATGAACAGTAGAGCGTGAAATGAAATTATATTCATACTCCTACAAAAAAATCAAATCCATCATAATAATTGACCATCATTTAAGGTGATGGAAAATGAATCAAACCTTTTGGTTTAGGTGACAATCTACATGTATGCAAAAGGCCAAATATGATGGTATTCATGTCACTACAATACAACTATGAAATGATAAGGGACATATGAAAGTTATTAAAGAGGGTATTTCATGATATAATAGCCTCATGAGGAGCATGGATGAGTGGATTGGTTGTGTCATTTTATACTTGGGAAATGGAACACATGTAATTTTTCAAATGATTAAAACATATTATTTTTCTTCCTCATGTAAAATGGATTCAAAAGTCAAAATACCTAAATATTAATAGTCTAATATATACAATAAATCAATAAATAAATTTTATTCAAATATTTATATATTTAAAACCACATCACATAGTTCAAAAACTATTGTTAACCATTTCTAACCTTATGAATTGTGGAAAAATTTACATTCTATTCAATTAAATATGATGAAAAATTATTTTTGATATTATTGTATAATATTAATTATTATAACCCTATAGTTGGAATAAATTTTATTCTTCTAAATATTTATATTCTAAATGATTTTATAATATAATATATGTTCAGAAAAAAATAAATCATTCTTAATAAAAACCAGTTTAATGTATAAAAAATAGTTTACCTTTATTAAAAAACATATGAAAAATATAAGATGAATGATAACAAAATTGTTTTATTTTATTATCTAGAAATTATATTATAATTATTCATCAATGGATATCAATTTAATATTTTATGATAAAACTAAATCATGTATAACAAATCATTTTTTAGAAACACAACAGATTATATGCAGAAATGATATTATTTAAATTTATATACAATTAAAAACTAATGATTCTATTTTATAATATAAATAAACATAAGTTGTAGTTTCATACTAATATCAATTTTTTCCTTCACATATAGTGGCTAGGTGATTAAATTCACATTATATGAAAATATTTTAATAGTTAATTGTGGTATGATTAAAGTCAAGGTTTCATGGAATGAAAACTACAAAAATTCAAACTTATTTAAAGAGAAATATATCCTTAAATATCACCATGTCATAACTATAGTTTTTTCTTTTAATTTTTTTTGTAAATATTTTCATTATAGGTACTTATAATTTTTGTGTTAGAATGTTTGTGAATTGTAGGATCCCTAACGTTTTAATGATTAACTATATGATTATGGTTAATGATGTTGTTCGTATGGGGTGGGGTCTGTGTCACAATGATATAATTATTTTTTAAATCATTTTTTGATTAATAAACCTTGTTTTTTTACTTTTCTAATTAAATTTATGTGAAAGATTTGGAAACATGTATAATGAAACATTTTGTCTTTCGATGTTTTTGTTTTGGGATTTTCCCAAAATTAAATAATAATATTACATGGGTTTTCACTAATTTATTCCACTATATTAACTGAGTAATACATGGGAGCCCATGTTGGATATCACAAATTTTTCATTCCATAATAATACCTTGTTCATATTGATTTTTATGTAGACTTAAGAAAATTCCCCATAGATTCTCATGCATTCTTGTTGATTACTTCATTACAAGGTTTTACCTTCCACAAGAAATCCATATTTATTATATGGATTTTGTCTGGGATGTTTCTATAATATCATTTTTTATCTATTATTAATTATTTATGATCTCCTCCAATTTATTCAGGTGGTCTTTGTTAAATATGACCCATCATGGCATGGTTTCTACCTCTTCAAAGGATGTGATTTAGTGAATTTTTTATTATAATATTAAATATGTTTTTATTATTTGTAACAATATTTTTATTCAATGTGTTAGTATATTGGAAATTCAAATAATCATTTACAACTATTTAAATGTATCTTTAACTTGGAATAATGGGATTCTCTTTCGAATTCCATGATTTCATGTCTAAAATGGGTTGTTATGGTTTTTTATGAATCTGGAAAATTCTTATGAGAAATCATGAAATTCAATTTATGGTTTCCATCTAATTTTTTTTCAAGTATTTGTTTTCAATGAATAAAAAGTATTTTCCAATGTTTATGTTTTTTACAATGAGGTGTTGATGTCCTTGGCTCTAAAAATGGATTCTTTAATGAATTTATAGTGGTGGCTTTTCATGAGAGTTTGGAATAAAGAATTTGAAAATTCTATAAATGATATTTTAAAATTTGTATGATATAAATGATGGGACATTCTATTATTTTTTTAATTATGAAGATCCATTTTGTAAAGATACTCTTTGAAATTTTATAATTGTGTCTATTATATCAATGGCTCATTATGGATTCCAAATGTCGTGTTTAGTAAAATGTGAAGTGGTATTGGTATTTTAGGACATTTTGTTTTCAAATTTTCCATGTGGATCCATACATTTAAATAGATGGTAGTGGACAAAACATAATTATTTTCATATGAGTTTTTTAACATTTGATTTGGATGGTTTTCACTATGTGAATGTCTAACCCCGAGTGTAGAATATTTTTGTCCATACAATAGATGGTGTGTACACATCAATATCCCCAATAGTCTTGTTAGGAAATAGGGCTTTGAGGGGTGCACCATTTTCAATAAGGATTCTGTATACTAGTTAGATGAATTCTACTTAGAATATAGAATATAATGGAAGGTGTTTTGTGAGAGAAATTGATAATTATAGGTTTGTCTCATGGAAGGTATCTACATTAGATCTGATGACACATTCATTTTAATTATTGAGATTTGAAATTACGATCATTGATATTGTGTTTGATTTTCTTATTTATTCTAATTATATTGTTATAACACCTATATCATGCATTCAAATATTATACGCCTAGTTTCTTATGGCTCTATCATTGGTGTTCTCGACCCATAAGTTTCTAGGTAGTTTTTATTGGAAAAGTGTTTCTAAATATATTTTAGAAAACCATTTTAGAGTAAACAATATTCATTGGGATTTCAATAAGGAAGTCAAAAGTGGGTTTGGTATTAAAGGAGGCATCAACTAGTTGAATTTATTTATATAGATTATTTTCATTCAATGGAATGTAGTTTTTAATTTTATAATTGTAAATGGGTTTATATTTAAAAAAATTATTAATATGAGGTATTTTTTTAGTGATTTTGATTTTGGTTTACGAAAACAGTTATGAACATTTTGTCATGTGGTTATAAAATTTTAATAAAATTTAATTTGACTATCTTTAAAATCATATTTCAAAATAATAAATTTAAACTAGAATTTTGGAATTTATGTTTGGAAATAAATTGCATAAAATTATTAATTGGGGGTTTATGTGGCAATTTAACACACTCAAATAATTTTTTTCTGAAATCCATATTATATTTGGATGTCTTAATGGTTTTAGCATTAGTATAATGTGTGGTGACTTGGGTGGGGAAGTATAGTAAGAGGTTTTCAGGAGATGGTTTCACTCTTTACCTAAGTTTTTTGATGTTCTTTTTTTTTGATGTACTCATTTGAGTAAAGAATGATATCAGTGCATATTCATTCACCAATTTTGTTATATTTAATTAGACCATGCAAAATTTTTTTGTTTTATCTATATATTTTATATATATAAATGCCTTGGATTAATAGTAATTGTTATAAAACATTTTTCATGTTATTTGATTTTGGATTGTTTTGGTTCAAAGATTTATAAAATTCCACCAAATGGATGAGGAATTAAAAACACCCAGTATATGCTCCACATTCATTTTTCGATGGCCTATTGAAAAATCATTCCCAAATTGATTTTTTTGATGTCCAGAAACATGTTTACTACTTATGGGTATCTGGAATTTCCTTATAAAATTATGGCCTACTGTATTAGGTGAGTAATACTTATCAGAACATCTTTATTCACAATAGTATGTAAAAAAATTGGGAAAGAGAAATCATGGGATGATTTTTAACCTATTGATCAAGATAGACCATAAGATGAATATAGGTATTCGAGAATATTGAGGACGATTCCAAATTTTATGTTGGAAAAATTACATCTAGAGATCCATGTGCTATCATATTTCATGATAGACAACATTGGTTAGAGCCTGGGATTCATGTTTGTTTACCATGTTTGTTCACACTTCCCATTATTTTCTTTTTTAAAAACATTTTGGAAATATAATTTTTTTTATACTTATATAATGTTTGAATGATTTTTCCTTCATTATTCCATGTGCCTTTACATCTATTATACAAAACCATTCACAATCTCTTTTTTTATGCATTGATTTTATTTAAAACAAATGGATTTATATAAATGTTTTTTTGATGAGAAATTGTTTTGATTATGTTTTTAAAAGAGATTTATATTTTTATGGTGAAATTTCTTACATTGAACAATTATGGAATACTATGAGGATTGAATATTGATCAATTCACATGCCTTTATTTATATTCCAAATTTTTTTTGACATCTGTAATGTTAACTGTTCCATTTTATGTAGTGTCGCTTCATGATGGGCTTGATGGTGGGTTTTAGTTGATGGTGGATAAGTAATTATAATGGATATCATATTATGTGGAATGTTTTTTGATTTTGAATCACTTTAGATGTCATTTATCATCATATCATGCCTTTTCCAGATTTTGATCTTTCATATTACATCGTGTAAATGATGTTGTGTATATATATATCATTCATATATACATTAAAATTATTTATAATATATATATATATATATTAGTCTATATTAATTCTATATTTTATATTTTTAAATTAATTAGATAAATTATTTCATGGAATGGGGGTCTTATTCCGGGAAGGTGGCTGCAAGATTTCCCATGGGTAAATCGTTCCAAAATTGTTATGAATAATACATCAGTTTTTTCATCTACCCATGGTGATCTGAAACATGCTTCGCATATTTTCAAGAGGTGAACCAGGTGACCTAGCTACTTTATTGATATTTATTATAAAAAATTATATCATATACTATTTATTATTTTGGGGGGTGTTGTATATAGGGTATTGGGTCATGAGTTATCAAGTGGTAGGTGGGAAAGAGTTCATGTATACCTATCCATTGTGACAGTACATGTATGTTAATGGGTGTTCATGAGTTGTGTTATAAATCTGAACCCATTTGGGGTATTTTTGATATTATTCAATATCATTGAGAATGGGTTTTATAATAAACCATTGATTATTTTTTATCAAAATATTATTTTTGGAGTGAAACAATGTTAGAATTCTAATTCGAACTGTTTTGGTACACTATTTGTATAATGTTCTCAAATATATTGTGGCCATTTATATAATCAGTAGAGAGTTATTTTACACTATTAATGTATGTTTTGTCAAACTATGTGGTAAAATCCTGTTAAATGAGAATATGATTATACTTTTATGATTCTATCTATGGGTCAATTGGAATTAATATTTATTTAAATAATTATTTTTTAAAATTTATTAACCATTTTTTTTATTATTTAATTGTTTGTTATTCATAATTAATATGTATTGAATAATTATATTACTTGTAATTGATAACTAACCCTCCATGAAGAACATCCCACAATAGAATAGGTAGAAATTTAGAGCATGAAATGTACGTTATCCCTTCCAGGTGCCCATAATTTAAGGTACCAGTGATTTGTACAATCAAATAATTAATCCAAGTGGGAATAAAAGTTCATATAGGGATGGTTGACAATGATAAGTAATTTAACATGTAAAAAACCGGTTTTCTATTATGAAAAATTAATCGAGGACCTTGAATAATTATTCAAATGGATTATGAATGAGTTAAAATTTCTTTAACATTGATAGTACCACTAATTTAAACCTCCCAATTTATATGTTGGATGGACCATGTTAGAATCAGTGGTAATCCATAGTGCTAGAAATGTTTTAATAGTAATCCACATGGTATAATTTCATAAAAGTCATTAAATCTAAACATTAAGTCTAATACATTGAGTGGGAGAACATCCTCAATTACATTATTATATGGAAATATAATATTTACTGATAGATTACACTATGTTTCTTGGATAACAGGTTTAGTCATCAATCATTATCATATAAATTCACTATATTAAGGCCTAAAATATTGTAATAGGCTTAATGATTAGATCATGTCATTGATTATTTTCCTCTTCATACTAAGCTATCCCATAGTGTTGGATAAGGATTATATAGATGGAAATTATTTTTTTTGAAATAATTTTCATCACTTTATATTATATAGAGTATAGGGTATGAATAAATCTTCATCAAGACAATAGTGGTAGTGGTATGATCCTCAATATTGTAATAGAATAGGTTCTTATTGGTCATAATCATTAGTTCTAGTAGATTAATTTGTGTATTATTTGGTGGCCAAATAATTGCATTGTATTTTTTGGCATAACATATCTTGCTACATTGAGATTGTAATTGTATAGAAGTAGTGTGGGTATCTATATCATATCCACTACTTTTATACGACTCTTACAAGGGGGGATACAATTGTTTCTTCATAATATAAATATTAACTAGTGTTATATGATGATTAAAACTATTTAGGATAGAATCCTAAAAAACAGCAATCATATATCAATAATATTTCATGGTACATTCTTATGTCAGGGAATTATTTTGAAATAACGATGGTGATTAAGGTTTATATATATTGGATGACCACCATGCTCTTTAAATTGGTTATTATTCTATACATGGATTTATATTTCATGATAAATGTGAATCCTATTTATTTATATAATTAATGATTCTTGATTCATTTTTCATGTGAGTAGACATGATTCAATAGATGAAATATCAATTTGACCAATTGGTAATTAATATAGAGTAAGGATTTCTATTTTAGTATATTTGTGGTTTATTTTTCTAGTTAGATGTTGTTTGAGATTACTTGTATTCGAGAAATATTTTTTTTAATATGATCATTTGCATTTATTAGATGATCCTACTTAAATATATGATATATGTATTTCACTTTAGGTCCTCATTTCATCATATTAATGAAATCATTTTTCATTTTTCATTGTGATTGGGACATGAGGTTTAGGGTGAAAGGTCTAATTATTTCTGAGGTGTTACTATTTTCTTTAAAAATATCATGTATTCTGTTTTTTTATCATTAATAGGGGAATATATTTACATATCCTAGTGGTAGTGGACGTATATTACATGGGATTATATGGTTATTTCTCTAGTTATTCCCATATGGGATGTAACTTTCCCTATCAAACATCTATCTATGACATGTACCATTTATTTTCCTATCATATCAGATGTCTCTTACTATGTTATTCAGCAAATGGTTTGGTTGAAGGATTTTTAATGTAAATGATTTATCACCATAAATTATATATATGAGCATCAATGGTAATTTTTTGAAATAAGGAATATGACAGTCATTAATATTTATTATATTATAACAATCCATATATTATTATTGTTAATATTGAATACATTTCCTAGAATTGATGATTTCTTTTACAAACTCACGGCAAGATAGTGGTTTCTAAAGAAAATTGTGGATTTTGGTTTCATTAGTTAAGATACCATGAAGGGGATTTTATTAATATTACTATTTATATAATGTATGTGTATTTTTGTAATATGTGGATTCTATATTCCTTATCAATCATTTTTTAATATTTTTTTCTCTAATGAATTGGGTATCCAAATGATTTCTGAAGTCCTTCAGTATTTTTTCAATGTTGATATCATGGCATACTCCTTGATATATGATGACCAAGTAAATCATCTTTATGTAATTATGTGATTATTAACATTTCATCTAATGCATGAAAATATATATAATTTAGTGTTTTTTATCTCAAAATAAATCTTAATAGTTCATGTGATTTTAATAAAATGATTTCATTAGGTCCCAATAAGATCTAAGAGGTAATCAATTTTGAATACCCAATGAATTTGATGGATATGTTTAGTTTTTTGAGATTCATCAGGTATTAAATAAATTTTTTAATTAAATAATTAGGAAAGCCTTTTCCTTGATATCATTGACAAATAATGTGGTGATGTTTTTGTAGATAGAGGTTTTATTGAAAAAAATTATTAATTTCTAATCCCATTTGACATATGATCCATCAGTAATTTTTCATGAGATATGGAACATATACATAGAGTTTTTGTGCCTTGGGTATGGTTGAGGTGTTTTTTAATGATGTATGGTCATGTATTCAACTATATATCCCATTAAATACACTCAAATGAAATAAATTATACCACCCATGACCTAGAGTTGGAATCTTTAAGGGGAAATATTAATTAATTATTCCATTACGTAATCTATAAATTATTTATTGATTATTAAGATCGCAATATCATGAAGTAAAACATCACATTGAGGCACGTGAAAATTAGTTTGTGACAGTTTTTAGAATATCTTTAGTAATTTGATTATTAATATATCAAATACCTATGTGAAGATTAATGTGGTTGTGTATTTCGTGAGTATGAAATAATCAATCACAATAGTTAAATGATGTATTGATGATTGGAACTTGACTTTTTTTTCATGATTCATGTAAAATTATGGAAGATGATGGATAGTAGGTTTTCATGGGACTTGTCTTGGTAAACACCATTTCTCAATGATAAGTTATGGTGTAAGTAGGAAATTAAACATTATTCCAAAAATAATATAATAGTTTCAGATGGAGGTGTGTCATTGGGTGATTTGACTCGGTCTCTAATTGGTTTCAATTTACATAAAATGTGGTATATAGTCCCCAGGAAATTATGATTGGTGGTCATACATGAAGGAAATTATTTTAGTTTGTTCTAACACTCGTATAAACTCCATGATGTTTAATTTTCCAAGAATCAACAATTGGTGGTCTGGAATATGAAATGATGTTTTTAATTTCGTATCTGAATTTTTAACCTACCATAGCATCTATGCTGAGAATTCGAGACTGGACATGTCGTTCTAATCACATCCAATTATGATATAGATGATGTAACATGAAATTATAGATTTTTTTAATGTTATACCTAAAAAACCATTTGGAAATGATTCTATTTGGTTCATTAATAATAATTTGAATAAATATTAACCTATTCATCCTGTTATAATGTCATTTAATAGAATATATCATTGGAACATGCATATTGGAGAGTACATTATTCTATATGGTGTTCATTCCACCATAGTTCGTTTATGAGATTAAAATTTTTGTTCATAGTTTTTAAAGGGTCATCCAGAATCAATGGAATCCTAGATGATTTGAAAACAATGTGTATACTTTGAATGGAAGGTCATATACAGTGGAAAATTCATGTTTTTGGGATATACGTCATGAATAGGTGCAATACATTAGGGGTTTATGGGAGTGTTCATGTTCATTGTTTTAATTTTTTTTAAAAGTTATTAATACTTGATTAATATGAAAACATTGGAATAATTTTATTAGTGCTTGTGTCAATCCCCATTGTGTTTGTATGAGTAATATGGCTCATACTATGTTATAGTGACCATAAAGTAAGAGATTTTATAGAATATATAGATTATTTGATTTGATTAAATTTTATGGGAGCCAGAAAAAAATTTAAATTTTCTTCATTACATCAATTTGTTTGAGGTCGGTAACTTGGTGTTTCATTATGTATACATTCAACATGATTGTTATGTATTGGGAAATTAATGAAATTGGGTGCTAAAATATTTCATGTCATTTTATATACAGTTCTTCTTGGGATGGCTTCCTATTGGTTGGGCGTTCCATAATTTATTCCACAAATTAATGATTTAGATCAGGTTTCTTTGAAGATGAACTACAATCTAGTCCCGTCTGACTTGATAGAATGGAGTATTTGGAGTTGGACCCGAAAATAAACATTGTGGTTAAGACTATACATATCATGTATTGTAATGTAGCTATATTTCATAGAATTTATTTCTCATTGGTATAAGTTTATGGGATTAATTTTGTCCATAAACATGAAAAATGGGTGTGTAATGATTTATTGAGGGATCTTTGGTCTAACATGTTCTCTAATGGGGATATTTGAGGACTTTTTGGGGGAATAAATGTTCCATGGGTGGGAAAATTATAACACACTCCAAGTTAAAAAACTAAATTTATTATTTTTGTTAATAATATATTAATTCATGTTGTTTAAATAAGATTTTTTAATAAAAATTATTATACATATAGAATAAATCTAGGTTTAACTATTACTATATGGATTAGAGTGGAATCTAATAAAGGATGTAATTTTTTTGAGAATAAGAAGTCTTACATGGACTTTATATAGATTTTATAACTATATGGATATTTTCATGGAATATGTAGCCTTCTTTATAGATAGTTATTGTCACATGGTTGGCATACATTATTTATATACCATGGGCCCAAATGTTGAATATATTCTATGGGATTTTTTTAAAAGTTATATTTCCCATTATATATTTTTCTATAATTTCACCCATCATTCACCACATTCTGTCATATATCTATCTACATAAAATGGATCCATTATATCATTACTTAACAGTGGATTCCAATTATTCTTCAAAATATTTTAGTTATGTAATAATCTTTTCACTTCGATTTTACTTTATGAAATTTTTTTATTCCTTTTCCATACCATATATTGATGTTGTTAAACCATAATAAACCATAGATCTTGAATATAGAGATATATATTGGGGATTTATCTTTATTCATGATTTTTTTACTTGTTTTTTGGGCAATATATTCATACTATAGTTATATTTTTCGATTGTGTCATATTTACATGCTATTTCAAAGTATTGGACTCTAAATAATGGTGATTTTATATTTCTAACATATTTACTAATTTATTTTAGTTTTTATTATTTAAATTTAACTTAAATAGTATTTATAATGATGGACTACAAATCATCTATTTAGTTATTGAAATTTATGGAAAATTATTGTTTTTAAATAGATTTTCTGATGGATTTTTATTTTTAGAATTGTAATATGTTCTATAAAATTAATAAAAAATCATTTTTTATTTCAAATGTATATTCAATGTGGTTATTGATATGTTTTCCTTGTTATTTGTTTTTAATTTATTATTATAATATTTGGTTAATATAATGGGTTTTTACATTGATAATTGTTTTAATAAATAGATGGTACATGGGTGTCCACGTTATTGGAAATAGTTATTTTGTTTTCAAATGGAATTCTATAGGGTTTCATGAAAGGGAACTCCAAATAATATAATTATAATTTATTATTGGAATGTGTGTTTAATAAAATTGGTATTTATGAATATTTAAATGATTATAAATTTATGGAATATGGGATTCATCAGTTGTGTTATTTTCTTAGACAATTGAAGTCATATTCTATGTTCTGTTTTTACTGGGGAATGCTACAAAAGGGAATGATAGATCCCATGGGAGTAATTTTAGCTAGGGAACCAAGGGATACAATGTGTGGAAGATACCCCAAGTGACTATGATTTCCAATATGATGAATATTATTCCAATGGAACACTAGTTAGGCTTACAAACATGTTGTACACACATAGATTTCTAGTAAAACGTTTTTTTCTATGTCACCCTAGAACCCAACTGATTGATCCAATGATGTATGTTTCATTTGGATTATTTGGATCCAATTACATTTACACATATTCCCATTTATTTTATATATTATGTTATTTATTTATATTCATTTTCATTTTTGGGTTTATTTGTACTTGTTTATTCCATGTGGATTTACAACATTATCAAGGATATTTGTGCATTATAACTGTTCATAAATTGAATTAATTTTTAGAAAAAAATTAACTTTTTAAATGTACAATTTTCAATATGTATTTATTATTATTTATAGATAGTTATCTTATGTTGTTACATTATCAAATAACACTAGTATTTGTTTCTAAAAAAAATGTATATTTCATTTTGGTGCATATGGACATTTTTTAATAAAACCCAGGTATTGTAAAGGGAACCAAATAGTTCAGTGGATCATTTTGATTACCTTGTTTATAGATGGAAAGGGATAGTGACGATGATGTTATCATAGATTGTAGCTCATACCAATCTTATTGGGATTTGAGTCATTTTGTGCGATATTTATTGGCATATCATATCAGGTCCTTGTTTGGGGAATTTTTTACATTGATTCATGTGTCTATATATATATATATATATATATATTTTCTTATAAACTCAAAATCCATATTGGTATTGTTATATTATAATAATAATTATTTTTTCTTCCAAGGTGGGATATTTCAATGTTTCTCTATATATTTATTACTATATACGGGCATCTCTATTACATTCCATTGAATGTATAAGACTTTTATATATTCCAATTTATTAATAAGGACACTTTTTACTATATATACATAGGTAAAACATTAATGAGAAATTACCTCCCTAATCATATTTTTTTAAGTCATTTAAATGATCAATTGTTGTCTCATTATTTTGTACATAACATATATAATCTATTATTAACCCTATTATGATCAACTCATACACATTAAGGTATTAATTTTCTTGTGCTAATATATTTTGTAATTTCATTTACAAGTTACATTATTTCCCTATGTGAAAATGACTCTGATGTGATATTCTGTTAAATTAATTTTATTCAATGATTTCTATCTCATCATTCAAATTTGTGTTTTGAATCAATATCCCTCATTAAGAATCATATACCCCTAGATGATTCATATTAATTATAAAAATCTATAACTCAATACATCACTATTTAACAAATATCATTTCTAGATGAAATATGCATTTCATTTTCAGTAATGGTTTTTCGATTTAGTAATTTGATACAGGTTTTATCCACATGAAATAATATAGAATTTATACAAATAATTAAATAATAATGTATTTTTATATTTAGATTTTCTTACTTATTAATATCTATGATGATTTCCTCAATAGGTTATTAATATACTCAACACCAAAAAATCCATCATTTATTTTTCAATATGGAAATATATATAATTATATTATGTATCATTATTTTTTTCTTTAATAAATTCTATACAAAATATAAATATTATAATGATTTAATCATTTCATGACTATCAAAATAGATTTTTGATAATAATATATAATACATCACCATTTATTAACAATATATATCACATAATATGCTTATTTTATAAAATTTTCTTAGGTTTTAAAAGAGTTTATCATACATTTTTATTCAAATAAATGTTAGTTTAAATATAGTTATTATATTTTTTACTAAACATACATTCAGAGAAACTATATATTGATTAAAATTGTATCCTAGAGATGATGAATTTTTTTAAAAATATAACCTAGGTGATCAAAAATCACATGATAAAATGTGTAGTATTCCGATGATAATGGTGGATAATATGAACATTATATTGCATATTAAAATTATAAGTGCGTCACAATATTATATAAAAAATTATTATTTGATCGTTATTATCATTCTTTCAAATTATGTATTCACAAATATTTTCATTGAAAATTGTGTAAAAATATAATAATTGAGCTCAAGTATTTAGTATTGGGATCAATATAGTAGAGGCTAACAAGACATAATAAGGTAGTACAAAATATATATGGAATAAATAAAATAATTCCCACAAGATGAGAATAAGAAAATAAAATAATCCATGGATTATCCATTTATTGAAATAAATAATTATATTGTTAAAAAATTGACCTCATAATGATGGAATGTATAACTTCATAACCATTGAATACTAGATAATGAAATCATTTTAATTCAACAGACATTAAATTCATGAAATACACAATATAATCAATATTTTATGTCTCATAAAATTACTGGCGTAATGTAGGTTGATAAAATTAAGGACTATATAAATTATATATTAACTCTAAATGAATCAATATGATAAAAATATTGATAATATAATTGAATAAATTTTATTCCGTAATTATCATATTATTTAGAGAAATAAATATTATCAAATATTATCTATATTGAAATAATAATATTTACATGTTTATATTGATTTTTTGGTGAATTGAATAATAAGTATATAATGTTTTTTATTCATTATAAATGTATAATGTTGGGGATATTCATAATGAAATGGGATTTACCTTATCAATTCAATGATAATGAAATAATATATTATGATATGTTATTCATATAAGTATATAAATTACAAATACACATTGAAATAAAAGAGACTAATTAAAATGATCCCAATCGTGAATGAATAGATAAATAATCATTATTAATTTAAAGAACCAAAATTGAACATAAAAATAATACAATAATTATACCTCGAACACATGGATTTTATATGTATTTATATAATATTTTTTATATGTAGTCAATATTTATAAAGACAATGTTCTTCAAGGATGTTTATTAAATGGTAATGGTAATATGTATTTCATATTACAATAATGGTTTCAGAAATATAAAGTGTAATTCAATTATATATACTAATGAAAAATCATTTAAAAGTAATACAAATTAAAAATGAATATTAATTTTTTGAATAAAATACTATTGTGATATCCTTCCTTAACTGGTGAAAATCATTCTATAACATTAAAAACTTATTAGGACGACTATTATGAGATTCAAAAATATCAAAACACACTCAATGATTTTATATTAAAGGGGAAATTTTGATTTTTATTGTATTTTAATACATTAAGTGAGGATTCATGAATAATTTTGGTCCATAGTATTTCACCAACTATGTTGTAGATAATTCAATATTATTTCTTCCAATTTTGATTTTAACATTATATTTTACATTTATAACCTGGGATTATACATTTATTCCCAAATTAAATGAGAATCAATAATTTATTAAATTTTCTCAATGGAGAAAAATAAAATATAAATGAAAAATTTATTTTCAATTATGAAAATATATTCTAATATTTTTAAACATCTTTAATGTTTTTTAAATTTGATTTTATAATCTCCAAATCAAATTTTTAATGAAGAAACATATTTTATGTCATATATTAATTTATATCAGTTAATATATATTTTTAAATAAATATATTTTACACATAAAAAACATTTATTAAAATAACATTTTAATATTAACAATCATTTTCTAACATGAAGATACTAATTTAAAAAATAATTTTACTTTTAGGGAAAGAATTTTCCAAAAAATTAAATAGATGAATATAAAGTAAAATTACAAAATTTATTTTAAAATAATACTTTATCAATAAGAAATTAAATACACAATATTAATATATACTCAATTATATTAGATGTATAATTATAGTTAAATTCTAATTCCCTAAATAATATAGACCATTTATATTTATTAATTATACAGCTAACAAATGAGATAATTTTCTGATCAGTAATGTAATCCAAAATATTTACTGTGATGTTTCAAGGTCACATGATAGTGATTTTATTCTAATGGGAAACAAACCATTCAGATGATAATGTTTCTCATTATAAACACTCATCATTTTATTCCCCAGAATAATTAATTTTATTTTTTTATATTCCATATCAGGTCATTCTATCATATTGTTTTATATCAAATACGCATGTATCTTTTATTATTTTTATTAGATATATATTATAATCCTCAAGTGTAAAATATTATAATACTTTCCTATATTTTTTTCATCTATACCACATTCTTTATCAATTCTAGTAAATGTAGAACTGTAGTAGTACATTACTAATATATTTAAATAAGAGGATTGTAATGTTGGGATGATTATTAAAAAGAATAATTTATTTATTACACAAATTTATTTGTCCCAAAAAAGGTATTGTTTAAAGAGTATTATGCAAAATGAAATTTTAAACTTCTGGGAATACATGTTTTTACTACACAATTTAATATATGGACTACATTATTAAAAATATTATTGATAATTAAAACGAATTATTCTTTCAATAGAAAAAAATCATTCAATATCAGAAAAATTAAATAATGATCATTCATAGTAAAGTACATTCAGAAATAAAAATTTTAAAAATTATAATAAATTTCTTTAATGAGAATACATTAATTTAAAAAATAAATATTTTAGCAAAAAATAGAAAAACATGTATTCCAAAATTGATTTAATAAATAATTTTATTTAAAAAAATTTAAAATTATTTGAAACTATTTTAAAAACTTAAACAAAAATTCCCCTACACATATATCTTGTTTGTCATCTGTAATAAATTTAAAAAATACATATAAGATACAATGATATAAGAGGATAAAATTTAATTTTTCATTGATCCAATGTAATTTTATTCCATTTAATTTTTTACACTAAAATGGTGAAATTATTATGATCAATCCCAATCCAAATAATTCTACAAAATTAATTACAAGATAACACCTTTAAAAATTACACTAAAAATTTAAAACTAGTATTAACTTTTACACTTAATTTTAATTCATAAATGAATAATTCTAATTCTAAATTATCAAAGACTAAAAGAAACATTGTCACTATTATATTATATATGTAATGATACCTTTTATAATAAAATTAATGAATGAAAATTATGTTATTGGAATGATCGTATATGCATAGTTTAAATGGAATATATCAAAATATAGGATACAATGCATGACCCCCAGTAGAAAATGGTTATAGTCGTTATTGGGAGTATTTTATCGTTATACCATATGGCCAATGGATATTTATTGACTTATAACAACATTTTTCATTTCCCACCCAAAAATAATAAAATCTAATTTTAGGGAGCGATCTCCCATTCCATCTTCCCCATTATCACCATGCAACCCAAAATATTCCACCATAAAATCCATCATTGTTCCTCCATTATAATATCTTTTACAAATATATTTAACATTATCAATGCCTTGAAATCATTCAAGAATAATTTTAAAATTGTATAATCTTTACCACTACAATTTGGAGATAACATGACATGTCTTAAACTTTTTTACATCTCCCTCAAACATAGTGCTCCTATTTATTTAATAGGTATTATCATTTTATCGTGTATTTATTTTGATATAAAAATAAATTTATTTTCATACATATATAATCATAATTCATAGAATCATATTGGAACCAAATAATTATTTTTTCTATTAAAATGGTATTAGGAAGGTTATTTTTACAGAAATTTATGATATAAATTATGACAGAAAGTGAAATTCATGACTTTTCGAACTGATATTTATTATTTAATGATTCATTTGATCTTTATTTCATGCCATTACGGTATTAATGTGTTATGAATTAGATATGTAATGTATGATTATTTTTAAATGAATGTTTATTTAATTCTGTAATGGATTAGTCAATAGATACAAATATTAAAAATATTATTGAGTAGTGTAATGTGATATAGATAAATAATTCGATGAATTCATTTAAATATAATAATGATTATATTATATAAAAAATTATTAATATAATTTTTTTTTCAAATTATTTAATTAAATGTTATAAATTGGACCGTGTGGTTTTTATTATTTTATATATTGTTGAAAAATGTAAAAATATAACATTTTTTAATATTAAACATTAGAATTCCCATTTCAATTACAAAATTTTAATTTATTTAATATTTTTAAAATTTTAATTACTCTCGAAATATGATTTATATGAGTCATATTATAATATAAATTCAAATAAATTTTTTTCTCAATATTAAAAATTTCTCATATCTTTATATTTTATATTTTAGTTGTTATTTAAATTATAATTATTTTTATATTTTATACACATAAATACTATATATTTTTAAAATGTCATTTTCTTTATTAGAGGATATTATATTTAAATTTTTTATCAGTTAATAAATTAATATATATATATATATATTAATAAAATAATTTTCATAGAGAGATGATAATTTTTTATTATGTATAACATTTAAAAATATTAATCATGATTTTGACCATCAGGACATAATGCCATTACCAAGAGGATTTAATTTTCTAGTATATATTATTTTGAACACATATTTAATAAATCTACAACAACATTCAATGAAAATAAACTCTCATAAATATATTTAAAAACTTTTTAAATTTCTTTATTATAATGAATAAAAATATAAAACAATTTCTTATCTATTTTTAGATAACAAACGTAAATAATGTAACTATTATTATCATGATATTAATAAATACCTAAAAAATAATTAAATAATAAAAAACAAATTTACATTTTTTTAGATAATAGTGTTCATAAATGATTATTAAAGTCAGATTTAAATGTTCCATGACAACTTTTATATACAATTATTCTATTTGATATTTTGAATTCCAATTTCATTTTTTACTATAAGGACATATATATCATTTAATTTTTTTTCTCAATATAATAATATATTGATTATTAGTTTATAATTTTTTATGATCAAAATATTTCCACCGATGGATGATTGATTACAATGAAAAAAATTTGTTCAATCATTCACGTCTGGAATATTAATTTTGAACGGCCTCCAAAATGTCTTGTTTGTGGATCCCAACACACCACATTACTACTTTACTCAATCCTAATGTACATAAAATTAAATTTTTTGTAAATAATCCTTCAATTCATGATTCCAATCATTAGTCAAGGGGTTAGTAGC
Organism: Viscum album; assembly: GCA_963277665.1. NCBI lineage: Eukaryota > Viridiplantae > Streptophyta > Magnoliopsida > Santalales > Viscaceae > Viscum > Viscum album. The sequence goes on from OY728158.1 coordinate 216,331,930, forward strand.
TAAGTCTCATCATTCCATTTTTGGTGGAATTGTTTCCTACACAATGACTCTTTTATATATTAGTGATATGTTTGTTATTCCTTAACTGACTGCCAAGTACAATAATGGTTATACATTAATTAAAAATAAACTATTATCATATATGTTATTTAGAATATTTATATATCCAATGTTGCTTACTAATATAGGTAAATGTATTTGCATAGGGATTTCGATCATTTCTACCATACTGAGAAGAGATTAGTGATCTATTTATTATTTATTATTACCACACTAGTTTTGAGACTCATATTAAGGTGATTTGTAGTGTATCATCATCATCCATGTATATGGGAGTTTTTTTGATGTTAGAATTGAAAAAACGAAATATTGATACAAAATATTCTTGTTCCAGGAATCAAAATTTACATAGTTCAGTTCCAATCAACGAAGCACAAAATATCTTTTAGTATAATTTTAAAAGAATACAAATGTGTTGTTTAATTTCATGTGGTAAGGAAGTCTATGAAATGGGTTACTAATAAATAATTGGTGTGGCAATTATACTGAGGAGGCCCATTGAACCAAAAATGAATTAGGGATCCAAGGGTAGACATGAACCCAATGGAAATATTTCCCTATGAGAACTTGGGATTATTTTGGTGAGTTAGTTTTGTACGTCATGGAGTCTTCCAATGTATCCCATTTAGATGGGAATCTAAGCCAACATAGTTCAGTTGCGAGGAACCATGAAAAAGAGGCCCACTTATAGATTGTCTCATAACCTTGTATTGGCCTTTTAGTGGGTTGAGATGGGTCATACATCTAATGTGAATATTCCCTAGTTCATGGTGGGGGAATAAAATCCGGGGGATTTTTATAGTCTTGATTCATGGCTTTAATAACCCACGCTAATGGAAGATGTTCGGAGAAAGGAACAATGGAGATTTCAAAACTGAATTTTTGATAAAATGTGCATCTAATAATGTGCATGTAATGATCAGAACTATCCTATATGAAAACTTGTTTCACACTCAAATATTATAAACAAGAGTAAGTAGATGATCCAAATAACCGCACAATCCCACTCACACTGGTGTAAGAGGCCATGTATACAAGAGAATAAGGATGGAATTTAGTCTTCCCCTTCCCTCTAGTAACTGATTAATAGATAGTAATGTCTAGATACCCATATGGATACAACCCTATGTTATGGATATGGGGTATGGAATAACATTGGATAGGTCTTGTAATGAATCATAGGGGATTTCTATAGGATTCACTCAAATCAACTTGTTCCCATGGAAGATTGTAGGATAATTCAAAAACATCATGGATGGAAAGTAAAATGTGATCTTATCCCACCACACTAGATCTACTGTTCCATGGTCCTAGAGATTATGAAGGACGATAAAATACCTAGACATTATGTATAATACAAGGATATCACTAAAAATTTTCAGTTTCATAATGTCATAGTGAATAAAGGAATGAACATCCCAATTAATCTCAGGGACCCTACATATCCGGAAGGACATGTGTGGGACTCCAATAATCAAAATTGTTAATTTACAAGAGGGATAAAGCCTAGTGTTCCTCTTTCCACGTGTTTTTATGTTTAGAGGCTTCGGTGGTGGTTTCAGTTTGCTCCTCCTAAGATTAGAGATTAATTAAAATGTACCGATACCATTTGGGGGCTTGGATGAAGACTAAAAATAGAGACTCATAAATGTCATATCTTAGAAACCAATGGTTATTATATTATAAACTAGTATATGATTAAAATGTGTTCATACAGGGGCAGGGGTGGGTATACAAACTTGAGATTAATTTTCTATGGGTTATGGATGACATGGGTGATGACATATGAGTGGGGCCCTATCTTTTCACCAACAGTTCCTCGAGTGCCCCTTGAATGGTCTCACACGATTCATGAGTTAGGAGAAATGAATTTCAAGAAAGTTATTCTAAATTATTTTGAAAAATAATTCATAAATTTGTCATATGATTCAAACCCTAGATTGAAATTCACCTCCTTGTTCCCATTAATTCCCTCTTCTCTTGGGTTCAGGAGAGATACATGAATGATTTATGAGTACCTAGGAGACGAGGTTTAATGATAAGAGATTAGTTGATTACTCAAATTTTCTATTTGGGAAAATGTGAATATCTAATTTCCTATTTAAAAATAATCAGAATACCTTGTGTGAATTAGTTACACTGGATAGGTCTTTGTCACTATTACCCAACACAGGTACTCATTAAAAGGGTGGAAAGCATTTTATTTTTCTACAGGGGGTTGTGAACGCCATCAAATGCAATGGGGAATATGGGCAAGTAATATTAAAAAGGTCAATGAATTATTATTAGATATCTTCATATCAAAAATATAATTTAGGTAATCATAATAATCTTTTAACCGATTTGAAAAAATATATTTTCAACAGTACCCCCCTAGGACTGAACATGATCAAATGAAGAAGGTCTAGTATTTTGGAAATGAATGGAAAATATTATGAAGGTGTAATAAGTGTACATCATTGTTTTCATGGATATATTTTTATAATATTCTTTGTTCTCTAATCTTTTTTTGAACATATTTGGTATTTATCAGATTCACTTTTCAGTAGAGTCTATAAATTCTACTCACCCTTATATGAAATATTGCATATAAAATCATTCACCATTATCTCATAAAATATATCCTTCATATCATCACATGAAACATGTATTTCTGCCTTATTCTATTGAATAACAACCTCACACACAAACACAACACAATTATTTGTGAAAAAATTCATTGTGGAACTATCTCATCATGAAGCCTAGAAAGGAAAAAATGTTCAATGACCCTATACAACGGACCATATCATGGGGCCCAAATGAAGGACCTGATTGTCTACCCTTCACTTGTGACCATTAATGATAATTTTTTTGGAATTTTTTCAAATATAATTAGTAACATAGTTCGGGAACATAATTCTATCATGTACATTTTCATGTGTTATCCCAAAGGCTTCTATCGAGAATGATGATGAACATGAATCAAATTTGATCAGGGATGTCATGGTAGGTTACTAAGATTTTGGTTAATACACTCTCTTGAAATTCGATAGACTCTTGGTATAATATCATTATGAATACACACAAACACACATCATTCATTTTTACAATCAAAGGATTATGACTAATGTTTTATTTCTAATGGATCATAATTATTTCCAAAATCTTGGGTTCATGAATTATATGAATTGTCATTCTACATGTGACTCCTCTAATGACGATAAAATCATAGATTTAACTATTCCAACTACTTGATTCATGCATCGTATTCATTGTCCTCTAGTTTAGGATCCACATACCACATAGTCAAATCCCCTCTAGTATGACATAACATTTTGTGCATCATAGATAGACCAATAACAAGGTTTGAGTAGGCACTAGGATTTTCTCTTTATAGAGGGAGTTAGGTCATAATGGATTTTGGTGTATTGGGTGACTTAGAATTTATGAAAATACAAGAAGTATCTGCAATACATCTATTTGTATGATGATATTTGGGATTAGAATTTTTTTTTAAAAGATCATATAAATAATACCTATTTTAATGAGCGGGTGGAGTCATAAAATATATTCCATCCATCTAAAGAAAGGTGAAAATTGAATTATCGTGTTTGATAACCCAATATTTACAGAACCTTGTACATGCAGAAACGAATTATGATTGTATCACACTAAAGACAAGGTGGGATATTGATTGAAGGATACCTCCCTTTGATGACGATCTACTTAAAGTTGATCATAAAGTGAATAATTAACTAACTCTCATCATGGGTGACATCCAACATGGTTCATGGATGAAAGCATTACTCAAGATAGAAGGAGGGGACCAATTAATAGAACCATACAGGATGACCCACCTTAGAAAATTATGTTATTACAGGAACTTTCTTAGACACACTTGAGAATAGACTGTATACCAATTGGCGTTATAGATGTCAATCCTATTATTTCATAAAAGACCCATCTGGACAATATCCAAAAAAAATTACAGAGTATGAACCTTATTTCAGTCAGAAAATCTAACTACAGAGTGAGAACATGAAATTTTTATAGCATCAAAACTATCATTAGATACCCATATAGGATTTTTATCCCCTGTACTGGTATCAATTTACCATTTTTTTACACATGTAAATAGTGAAAGAACACTGTATATAATTTCATTATTATTTCAATTTATTTGGGGTGGATTGTATTATTCCTCATGTCTTATGATGTACTGAGTGTAGTTAATGTCCCTAAGGGTTGATTTCAACCATTTGGTTGGGATGTTTCTGGAATCCAACCAATGAATCTGATGTACGATTATTTGTAGAGGATTTTTATCATATAGAGAATTATAAACAACATCCCATATATTTACCCACTAACTGATACACACATATATGATAAAAAAGTTGATGATAACCTAAGGGTTTATATTATAGAATTAAAATATCATGTACTAGTTTATTGAATTTAATGATAGAACTTATGTGGGGCCTATTATTTATATCTATTTTCCTACCAATTAAAATTATGTATCATTAAAGATTCATTCCCAATACACATGTTTGTGTTGAGATACACTCAACAATCACCAGATAGTTATAGATTTTTATGTCCATGGATGAGTTAGAAATTTAAATCCTGCCGCCTCCATTGGATACATGAATTGGGTTAAATCTTGTGTATTCCAGTGTGTGGGCCTCTTTATATGCTCAAGGGGTAATAAAAAATGGCATATACTAGGACATTTATATGAAAGAAATCTGGTTCTATAATTATTTGTAGAGACAATCAAAATAATTGCGATGATACTAAATATCTGAAATCATTGATGAAGTATTTTGAAAATAAATCCATGTATACCAAGGTTAACAGACCCACATATTCTAAGCCAAGGTAGTCTAGTCACCATCATCGGTATGTGACTCCTGTTCCAGTAACGCATTCTTCTATTTGAGTAGAGATTCCTAAATTGGATTCAAATTCTAATTTAATTGGGTATTCCCTATAACATGATTCATTAGGCTCCATTTATGTATGGTCACTATTGATAAAATAATGGTAGATCTGATATAATGATATCAAAGATGCATGAGAGATTCTAAAAGATGGTTTACACATACTAAAGCTGTAAAATATATGATAACCATATGCTCTCTAACATAATAGTAATTTGTCAAAAGATGAAAAATATGTTTGGGAGTTAGTGATGTTTATATAAAAAAATAATGAACAGATTTCAGCAACAACGTGAGTATCTAACCAACTATATTGAGTAAATATTGTGGGTTTATTTGGTCACACTAATAAGGAATGAGATGACATCATCAACTAGAATGATGTATATCTCTTTCTTCCCGTACCTTTTCTTATCTTTAATCCCAAACCATTAATTTTACAAGTTTCTAGTTTACATTACATAAGTGAATAAGGAGAAAAAGGTGAGTAGTCAGAATAGTTGATGAAGACCATATGGTATTGACCCATGGGAATGCCCATTTGTGTCATAGATGAGTCTATTAGATCCCATAATATATCCTTTATATAGGGGAAAAGGGTGTTTTAAATTTCATAAAGGTATTATCATCTGTCACCAAATTTTAATTTTAATAATGAGATTGATATGGTCCCCTCATCATCCTGATAGAGGCAGTTAAATAGTGTAGAAAATATAGCCCAGTGTATGTGTTGTAGTAATTTTATGAACTATAATTTAATATCACAACTTTATTGTAATATGTTATAAACTATTCTATGATTTTATGTTTTCACTGTCTATTTTCTCTCTATGGTATATTCAATGATCGAGGGGACATTCCGAAAGAGGTATAGACCCATATAAATGAATCATTGTTAATGATACATTAAATGAAAAATGATGGGGTCATATCCACTAAAATTTATGTATTATGGTTTGAAGTACATGTTAACGTCATACACACACCCTTAGGTGTCATGTTCACTTTTTGATGTTTCTATCCTTATAAAATTTTAGAACTTTTATCTATATATAATGACCTCATATCCATCAATGTTTCTCCCATTACAACTCTTAAAGGGTCCTAAAGGGGTTTTAGATGGTCTGATTAAGGTGAATCATCTAACCCTAACTCTGTAGGGTTTGATGATATTGTGCATACTGATAAGTTGTTTGAGGTAATAAACTATATAGTCAATTTGGGACATGAACAATGCATCTTGGATACCCATATTTGATGCGGCCGTTACCCTGTGAGGGGGATTACATAATGAAATATGGGGCGAGTTAACAAACTTGGGGTATTGGTTAAACATCATTAATGTTCAATCCTCTTTATAAGAATAGGATTAATATAACATTTTCTTAGATTAATTTTATATTTAACTTTCATCATTGTTTTAAATTAATACTACTGTCCTCTTATTATTTTATATCTCCCATCAAATCTCAAACTATATAGAATTTCCGGAAGAGAAAACCTCCAATTCCCTTCATGGACAAGTCACCAATGCCTTTCATGCTCATATAACTGAAGAAGTGATAGATAAGAATCCAAAAGTGGAGGATTCTTGAGGGCCCCTAATCCCAATTTCATAAAAACATATGATTGGTAACATCCCACAAGATTTCATTTCTATGAAAATTTAGGCTACGGTTACTATGGATGTATCGATCCAAATATTCGACCTAATAATGGTTACAAATTATTAATTTTGAGGTTAATTAACTATATTTTTTGTCGACTAACTTCATGGTGTTGATAATTTACATCATATTTTATTTGGTACCATTGAATATGGTGCTCCGGAATGAGAGGGAGGATTCTATGTCAGTTCTACACATTTTTTAGGGAATCTTGAGGTTGTCTTGGTGGGTATAGAAAAACCTGATTTGTTGAGTAAACTAATCCTTTAGTACATCACATTCTCTGAGATTAGCCTTCATTTTTACTCATGTAATTAATATTCTCTTTTCCCCGCATGTCTTATTGTATATAAGGGACATCTATAAGATAGATTCATGAATGCCTCTTCTTGGGACTCCTTCACAACATCACTGCCTTCCACTCATGTTTACATGTTGGGATATGTAATATTTGATTAATGTACAATAGATCATGTGTAGTTGTTTATAATTAAACATCGGGATGATCAGCAAGGTTCAAATCCAGATGAACTACGGCTAGAATGCAAATTTGAGTACATTAGTGATTTCATATCCAATGGTCAGCTAAGTTGTACCATGGAGGTGGAGGTGTATCAAAATTACCTTTATGATAAATATCTATATATAGTTCACTTCTATGAAAAGTTAAATGTAGTGTAGGATGAGTTTGTCTAACTAAACCTATCCATTATAGTGGCCTTATAAAAAAATATATTCTTCTCCTACAGAACAAGATAAGCTTCATAACACTTAGGAGTCTACTACTGCACAATTGACCTGGTTTTGAAAAACTTCTGACAATTATATGTCCCCATCATAAATAATAAAATTCTATTTTGAAGAAAATTTATAAAACATATTTGGGGGACTAAAACATATGGATGTTCCTATGAATTTATAGAACATTAATAAAAAGAGTTTGGTCTTCAATTATATGTTACTGTATTAATATTTACATAAAAACATAATATAATAATAAAACAAACTCATTTGATTGAATGTCCTCATGTTATAATTACAATGACAATGGTGAGGGATCACTCTAATTTTTCTAAACGTGTGGGGCCAATTGATCATAGTCTGACAATTTCTTGCGTCATATGAAAACAACTACGAACTACATCATTGTTGTGTGATCACCGAATTTTTTTCATAATTTAATTATGAAAAAGACAGAGTATGAGAGAATGGGATTTTTATTTGGACTCCATTTTCAGTTTTATAACCTAATAAATTTTATTCCAATTAATATTCATTATTCGAATATTTTAATATACCACATGGGGTAAGAGTATAGAAAGTACAGACTCAAATTTTTTATAGAGTTTCTATTGTGGGTTTTATACCTAGAGAAAACATTTTATTCATGGGATGTTTAATGTATTTTATGCATTACTAAAATTACTAGTGTTTGTGGTAAAAAAGAATGGACCATGAGTTTTGAATTATGGAAAAATCAATGCTTGTCATCTGAAAATATTATAACACTTCTCAAATACCACTAGGGGAATTTTGAGCCATGATTTATGAATTATAATATTTATTGTATGATTTGAGGAAAATAAAGTAAAAATATCTATGGATAAAATTCCTTGATCCATTAATAATATATTATTTTCATGGATTATTTAAATAGAGGTGGTATCCCGTGAATATGAATGTTCCACTTGGTCACAATACCATTTATTGAGTGACTAAATGCATAGTCGACGAGGGCATGTTACTATATAGTAAAATAGTAGAATCTTATGGATGATTGGAATTTTGGGTTGGAACTTCTACAAAGCCATCTTAGGTTTGTTAGTATATAGTTAAAACTATGAATTCTAATGAGTTCTAAAACTCTATCATCAATATCTGGAAAAAATTTTATGATATGAATTTCCCAAGAACATGATTGGTGGATTTCAGAGGACCAGTTTTTGATAATGAATAGAGAATATTTATTTTTGTTTGATTTGATAGAGAATGCACCCCTATATAATTATTTTTTATTTTAAGGAGGATACATTTCTGGTATGTCAATGACGTTAGAGAAATTCCTCATTTTGATGGGGTTGATTAATTATTTAATTTAGTTTCATGGGACAATGAAATTTAGTAAAATCCAATTGTGGGTCACTAGAAAATAATAATATAAACTTCTTATGTATAATATTGTAGTTAATTAAAGGTAGTCTAATGAGTTGGAGGGAACACAAAAAATATTTACAATTTTTATTATCTTTTTGAATACAATTGGTTTAAATTAATTTTGATTAATTTTAAATTAAAAATTAGTTTGATTTTATTGGCTTCAAATAAATGAGAAATAAAGTGATAGAGGTTGTTTTGGATATACCTAGTGTTGTGTTACCATGGATTCAATTTTCTCCCCATTTTCATCTAATAACTAATTTGAGTGTTATTAATATATTGATTCTTTTTTATCTCCTATTTAGATTATTATGATGATAATATTTATATTTGAAATATTAGGTAGGTCTACCATCATTCTAGTGTGTTAGGATGGCATAAGGTTTTCTTGATTAATTAGGACAATCATTGACTAAGGATTATTAATCCATTATTTAAAAAAATTTCTACATATAGTATTACACATGTGATAACAACATTCATTCACTCCCCAAAAAACCCTAATATGTTCCACCATATATAGAAAATAATTAGGTGGAGGGATATATGTATCATTGAGTAATGAAATTAAAAATAACAAAATCAAAACAAAAAAACTTCATTTGGAATTTTAAACTAAATTATCAATGGAAACCATAATTTTAAATAAGAATATATATTACTAATTTTTTTCATTGGAACTCTAGAATATCACATAGGTATAACCTCCTCTTTTATCAATAAGTCAAAGAAACTACCCCTCCATGGATGGGAATGTTGATATGATGCTGGAAGTGGAAGAAAATATAGAGTAAATAAGATATAAGAAAAATAAAGATGATAACTAAATATATAATTGGGTACTATTCTATAAGTCCCACACCGGTTGATTAAATATTGTGGGATGGATTGAAATTCTTTGGGAAGGTGGATCCATCCTCTTTTTATAGAATTGAAATTTCCTTCAAAACATACAATGTGTTAAACCCATTAAATGGTCGATTCACAGGTTATATCCTTCATAAAATATGTTCATAAATTTATTGAGAATATCAAGCCCATATATCAACTTATTATACCAAATTTATATAGTGTTATGACTATTTCAATGGAAAAAATATTCTTCCCATACATACACTCCATATTTTATACCTTCGATTTACCATACATTAATGGCCATAAAAATAGCTTATTTTCCCCTAGAAGACTTCATTAACGTTGTTAAATTTTTGGATATTATTCCATAAAAATATTAAAGTATTTGGGCCATCAAATCATGATATATGTTCCCATCATTTAAAATCTCTAGATCTACAAACTACACTGAATTCCCAACTTCTAAACTGATTTTCTACTTAGTGTCAATGGATCTTGCATTAGGTCTCATCGAATTTAATAAATCACGGGATGAATGGAATCCTATAAAGAAATAATTTCAAATTTTATATAATTATAGAACAATTTTTGTTTAACAAATGAAATAATTAAAAATAGTTAAAATCCAAAATAGGATATTTTTCTAATGAATCTCAAAATACAACTAAAATTATAAAATGAGATAATTTCCATAAAAATAAAAATTTTGGGGGATTAAAATCATTTTAAATAAAATATAAAATTATATAAAAAATTAGTTACTTCAATTCCCACACACATAAAAAATTCATTTCATCATGCAAAAAATCTCAACATTGAATATTAAAGAGTACCAATGTTACCAATATCCAAACACTCAAGAAATAATATTAAAAAATCATAAATGTTATGTAAAATATAAAATGTTACATAAACTATCAATTAAATATATGATTTTTAAATGAAATTTTCAATTAATCTATTTTAATATTCCACTTTGAAAATTTATTGAACTTCTCATTTCCTTCACTCATGATCCTACACTCATTATAATTAAATATGGAAATTCATGATGTACCCCACAACAGATTCATTTCTCTCATCACTCCTGATGTAATTCATGTATATTTAGGTTCATATACTTATTAAATTACCCATAAGTATTACCTTGTAAATGATGTATTTTATCCCTATTGTAATGAAAAAAGGTACATAAAATCATGAGAACATTTCAATAATGGATAAAATAAATCTTCAGCTTTAGGATGTTAGGATTTTATGCTTTAAAAATTATGGCTAAAGGTGTATGTTTAGATATTAATTACCTTATATGATGGGAATTAAAGGTTGGGATCACCTAGGATATAGTACTTGTAGGAGCCACTATCAGAAGGTGTGTGATACTGGTCAAAATGCAGAAGCCATAGTTGTTAATTGACAGCTGGAGGATAACCCATTCTACTATGGAATGATCATTTTTATTTGTGTGTTGTGTATTTATAGATAACATTGGATTGTCTAAAACACCATACAATAGGATGATAAGTGGTAAACACACATTCTAGACCATCATTGTGGTTAGAGAGATGATTTCTTTGGGGAAAGGTGGATTAATTGATGATATTGTGGGTATGTATAAGGTGGCTAGAATTTTCACATTATGATAACTCCACCACTAACTAGTGTAACACTCAAGTATTAGGGAGCTACTGATTATTATCATGGATAGGCATAGTTGTTAAATTATTCTTAAAAATATTCTCTACTACTATTTTTGGGTATGATTAATGTCCCTTATATACTTTTTTAGTAAATTTATTCAAATGTAAGAGAAACTCAATTTCCACCATTGTATGAATCATTTCAAAGGAGATGTGGGAAATCAGTATAACCACATGTTGGTTATGTTTGTTTTAAAATTTTACGTGGAATGAGGTGAAAAAACTACTGCACTGATTAGGGTTCCTTAAATGGAGTTGAAAACTGAGTGGGTGAGTCAGTGCCCACAAATGGGGATTCTAACAAGGTGTGGGGTGAATTTTTTTTGTTTTAGTTGGCCTTATGATTTGATAAGGGGATAGAGTAATCTATGGTTATGGTAAATAACTGGTATTGGGAATTTATGTGTTCTCATGTAGTATGAGATCACATAGCATTCAATTTCAGTTCAATGTAAGATGAGTTTCCACACAAAGCTAGTTATAGCTTTCATAAAGAGTCAAGAGCCACTGATCCCTGATCATATACCATGTTTGAAATAAAGTTACACTAGAAGTGATATATTTATTGACCCATGTTTTAGTGACTCTGGTTGAGAATATTAGTGATTCCAATATTCTACCAATAGATTGACCGAACACATACATAATTGAGAAATAATTCTTCATGTGGAAACTCTTTATAGTAGCTGTGTGACCCTCGTATGATTTCCTCATATTGGTCTGGTTTTTTATAATCCATGCTTTATTGATTATCACTAATGAGTGTGGTGGTTCTTTGAGATTGTTGGCATGGATTTTCATCCATTGATAAGGAGACATTCTAAGAATAGTATGATGATATTATTTATAGGAGGTTGTAAGAAACTTTTTATAAGTTGTTTATTAACACAATATTAGTAGTGGAATTAATGATATTTTCCCTACATTAGTGGTGGAGTATGAGAATTTCATTCCTTGGGATTTATTTAATTTTTTTCTACATTGATAGATAGTCTTTTTTGATGACTAGAACCTAGGTTTTCCCGTAATTTTTTCAACAACATGTTTGATGGAATGAATTGGGATTCATATACTTATTTGGATATTAACTAATTTAAGGGATAAGGGTTTTATAAGACCCATTTTTTCACGAGTAAATTACAAGGTTGTTTTCATGAGAGGTGAATGAGTTCTTGTGGTCACCTCTAAATTGTTGTCACTAGATCAAGGTAACATGTGGAAGAGTAACGAATCCACAGAATCATTTATAACATTATCTAGAGGGTTGGGGGGTTTTGGATCTTAGATTCTGACCTCACGATATGTTTTCAACAGATCTGTTTTTGGAGAACAATATATAAGAATTGTGTTAATAATGCTACTATAAACCCTTTGATTTTATTGTGATATACTCATGAATGTATTATTCCATAGTAGTGTGGTAAGTCTATCGGAATGGATCCTTAACACTTTTTTGGATTAGTTCATGATATTTATCTTCGATGACATCAATGAGTGCCCAGCATTTGAGATATGGGCATGAGACTCATGAGGATGATAAAATTTACCTCTAATAAACAGTTTTTACCCAAATCTTAATCATAATGTAGTTTTAGTTCAACTCAACGGTAATTTTATTATGATATGTTTAATTATTATAAATCTACTAGATATCTTCATGATGTATTCTATAAATTTTTTAAGCTCATTTTCCTTGTTTGATGATGGATGGTGACAGTAATCACAGTGTGGAAGGATGTGTGAAGGGGTTTATTCGAAATTAGTGGTAAATATAGTGGAGTTGAGGATGTAATAATATCACATGGGATCTGTTGGGAATCCAATTGAGTAAAAATAGGTTTCAAAGGTTTGATTTTTTTTATTTCTTATAAAATATCAATGACGAAGAAATATTTGTTCTGATTTTTGAAAACATGTGCATGTAGACTGTTGTCCAAATTCATGGAATTCCATTAATGATAGTTTATTTCTATGACACCTACTACATACAATTATTATGTAGAGTATGTGGGGAGACTCTAAGGACTAGGTTATAGTTGAAAAAAATGTTTTCTCCCAACCAGCTGGATACGTTATGTGAATTATTCTAGTTCTATTAAACACCCATCAGGATAAAATTTTGGTTTTGGTCCATTGATGGGGGGAACATCTATTGTATGTTGAGTTTTCAAAAACTAATTTTTATTAATTCCATGCTATATTTGAAACATTTATATGCCATGTATGACAGATAATAAATATCACATTTGCACTAGTAAGAGTAACTAGGTGACATCTATTCTACAATTATTTTAGTGATACAGATGGTTGTGAGGGAATAGTATATTTAGGGGTGTATAAAAACATACATGATTGTGTTAGGATACCTTTATGAAGATAAAATGAATGAAATTATAGTTCTATATTGTGGACATTTAAAATGGTGATAGGATATCTTTGTGGTTATTAGGACCATTATTTTTCCTACTACTATGATATGATAGAATTGAGGTGTACCTATTAAAATCATAACCAAAATAGTTTTGTTTTCATGGTTTTCTCCACATGTCACAATAAAGAAAGTATCTGAATTACTCATTGTAATATATATACCTGGTTAAGATGGGCCATGAGTGCGGATTTACAATTTTATGGAGATGATGGTAATGGGAGCTAAACAATAATGTACAATTATTGGATAGTTTTTTATATGGTTTCATATATCCTTAAACAACAAAAAACATGTAGGGGATCTCATGGGAGTGGTAAGACCATTTTGGAGCTCATCACCCCATCATTATTGTTTTACACGTTCTTATCAAGGAAAACATTTTTCTATGGTGGAAATAATATAGATACAATTTTTTATTTTAGTAACACATTATAATATAATATGAAATGTATTTTTTAGGTAGGAGAAAATATGATGTAGTATTCTGAGTAATCGTGAGCCCTGAATTTATATTTTCATGATATTGAATATATTAATATCAATTGTAAATTGTTCTCTGGATGAATGTCATATAAATCCCAAATTGAGTTTCATAGTAGAAATATTTGACCACCATGGAGTTCAAAATTTAGGTTTTACACTAGCGTAACATGATATTCATAAAAATTGATTATTTAGTTGAAATTCATAACATGATAAAATAATTGAATAATTTAGTTAAATTTATTAATATATTACATTGTCGCAATGATATTTTTTCCTTATATAAATACACCATCAAAACCAACTCACATGTTTAGGATTATACCCTGAATAATTAAAATAATAGCATGGAATAATGTTATTAGGAATTTGGATTTTGGATAGATTGTTGATGTGGAAGAATAACATCAATGAAAATGTTTCATATTTTTCTCAATATCTGCAATGATGATTGATCATTCTTCATCATTGATAGATCGAAATATATAATATTATTTTTGTGTGTGGTCATTTATTACGATTTTATATGCCTATGATGAATGATAATTAATTATAAAAATATTAACACATGGATTAATTTTTTAATTCTATTAATTACATTGTCTTAATTATTTGAAATTTTTGATATTTTTTAGTTTATTTACATCTATTGGTACATCACCCTATGAAAATGAGACGATGGAAACTTGAACATCGCCAATGGACTCTTGATAATTTTTCTATTTTCTGTATTTTCTCACCCTGTACTATGTGTCTTGATCATTTGAATTATACTCTATCTAATTAATCAATGAAAATATAATAAATTATCATTGAGGATTTATAATTTATCACATAATATTTCAAATTCATGTTCGGGATGGATATGTATTGTTATTATAGTGATGTACAAGTATTGTATTATATCAACTGATGAATTTTTGGTTTGTGATCCGTGGGTTTGCTTATATTATTGGATATGTAAAACAATGTGTGTTTCCCATGTAGTTGATGTTGTTGTAATTTGGAGATAATATAATGGGGGACACTATTTGACAATATCAGAGTACTATAGGAGGAATTATAGTTATTAGTGTCATAATTATAAGACATATTATGTATTTAAGATGATACATGAAAATCATGATTATAAGTTGTATAGTCCAATGAACATAAATTGTGTTGTATCCTCTATTTAGATCAATGATTTACACGATAGATAAGAATCACACTCCATGTGACACTTTTTCAACTAGCTTAGTGTGTACTAGTTATACATTCCCAGGAATCCATCATGTGTTACTTGAAATTTTTTCTATGTTATAAATGGTGTAGAACATGGAATATGTCTTCGTTTGTATAGGGATTACATTCTAAGATGTCCATGTTCACCCCATTCCTTGTACATTGGATGTAAAGAGGGAGACCATAGGAAATAATTCGATCCATGTACTTGGACAAGGCCAAGTACACTAGAATATCCACTATACATGGTAATGGGAAAATGGAACACTGAGTTATAAGGAGACATCAACACACTACGTACCCATGATACAGAAAATGTTTTTTTGGAAAAGTAAAAATCATTTGATTGTACCACCCATGCAGTGTCAAGAATTTTTATAAAAGTCATATACCCCTATAGACATTTTAGGTACTCCTTTTAGTATAGCTTATAGTCCACTTTTTTTTCATAGATCATTTTTATTCTGAAAATCATCAATCTTCCAAATACCATAATCATAAGATTTTATTATCTTATCCTATCTATATGATATTTCAGTACAACATAATATCCTTAGAATTGGATTGTGACCACTCTATAAACTCATATTGATCATGGTAGTGTGGGTGAGTTCCATTATACTAGAGTTAGTTGTCTCAGTCCAATTTTATAGTTGTTAGGATGGAATTTGTTTTCTAGAATTAGTACACCAAACCCTCAATCGAATGGATCATGTATCTATATAAGACTATTGATGTAATCCTAATTTGCCATCCTGATTATCCCAAGAAGGGTTTGTGTAATTAATGTGACAAACACTATCAAGGTCATTGTTCTCCAACCATGGAGGAAGTATCCTTTGTTTTTTAGTGTGATCTTAGTAAACCCTATGCATTGATACCAAATATATTTATCATTATATGATATTTTTTATGTGGTATTTGTATAATTGGGTGTTTATCATTGATTGACTATATTAATTTATAATGTGATTCTATTTGGATGGTCTGGAAAACAGTGACCTCTAGGATGAATATCATCATTGGATGAATATATTAGAGAGGGGTCCCTCAAAGACCAACATTTCCATGAGTCCTCATGTTGATCAATGGGTTGAAGTGTTTATCAATATTTGTGACATGGGGTCTTTTAGGTGTGTAATTGGGATATCCTTTATAATCATTATAACTCATATCATTTTTACATTACGATGATTGATTGGATGACTAATCTTGATGCATTATGATTTGTGTTTTTAGGTGTGTCCCATGAAGTATTTATATACTCACCCATACATTGACTCTACCCACACTTTTCATGTAGTATGTAGATAAAATACCATTTTTTACATCCGCAGAAGACTATGACTAGGTGGGTATTTATAAGGACCCGAACTTAAACCACACTTAATATTGAATTAAATGATTAATTTACATTGTGGATCTTTTCATGTTTAGAGTTTTAGAGAATTAGATCATAACTATTACATCTCAAAACATTACACAGTAGACACTTCTACCGAGTTTCCTTTTTTTTACAAAACATGAACTCTAAAAAAAGAGTCATGTCTAGTTCCATGTTTAAGACAACATGACTTTTCTTTGATCACATCCTTGACACTATTCCACATTATTTCTTGTGAAAAACATTTCAAAAAAACTTTGGTTGAGCATAAAAAGCTCAGCAAGGGATACACAAAGAAGGAAAACTATTAGTCTTTCAAAACATCAAGTAAACAATGAATACTTAATCAAAGTAATACCTTTCAACTTTAATAAGTATAAAATACTCTTCACTAAATAAAATATCATTACTTACCATTTTGTAACCAATATACTACCATAAAACCCATATAAAGAACACATAATATTTAAAGGTAACTTGGGACATAAACATACTTAAATGGAATAACCATATGGTCAACTTCCAGACATATCACTACATGGAATAGCCATAGGGCCGACTGCCATACCAAATGAATTGGAGGTTATAATGTAACCAGAAATCCTGGTATTCATGGCACCACCCATCATATGGTTAATCACATAACCACCCGTCAAATGTCCAAGTACCATTATAAAATCATTAGACATAAAACAAATATAATGGAATGAAAAAATTTCAACATTTCGACCTCAATATATCATGTAAATATATTGACATATCAAATACATTATAAAAAAAATTTCAATAACAAAATACATAAAATATGATATTGTATTTATTTCTTTTTAAAAACATTAAATCTTATTGAGGAATCCAAAAACCAAATAATACTCACGGTGGCAGAAAAGGTCGTTGTCATCGTGTATGTTAAATTTAACAATCCTTTTTTTTGTTTAGTAAAATGATTAATAGAAAAATACTCCCTTTGAATGAAATGAAAAGTCAAAGGTTATGTATATAGCGTATAAAATAATGTCTTGGATTAGGAAAAAATAGGCCTCAATTAAAGGAGATTGAGACAAAGTCCCTTACCTCATGTCCCACTTGATTCGATTGCTCTTTAATCTCCTAAATAATAAACTAATGTTAATTTATAATTTCTTAAGAACCTTTTTCAAGTTTATTATTCCATTTATATAACTTATTGACATTTTATATACATTATTTAAGCATTTATGTTAATAAAGTTCGTTTTGTCGATGTTTTGTACTTAAGCCAAAAATGGACTTCTTACAATTACACGTTGTCAATGCGGTCAAATGTTCATTATATCCAGAATTATATTCATGATTTGGATATCTTATATATCATATATATTCATCATATACATGTATTTATAATAGTACATAACATTTATAGGTAAGAAATGAAATGCACCGTTCAAGGAGATGGTAAGCCGTACGTACGCATGAACGCTGCATTCATTTCTAGTTCGTAGTAATGGAATTAAACCTAAATGAGACAAATATATTTCCTAATTCCAGTATAATATATATATGTTATATAGTTAACATAATTTCATTAATTAGATTCTTTATAAATTCCATGTTTGGCACGAATGAGTTACATCACTTGAGGGGCCAGTAGTCCAAACTTCCGCAGATGAAATTATTGTATTTTCACAACATGAAATGAATAATTGTATGTTTTAAATAAATAATAAAGAAGCATAGAGATTGAATAAATATATTATATATCATATATAAATACAGTTACATCATAATTGAAACCATGAAAGGTGTTAAAATAATACTGAACAATAATCGTTTCGTGAGGCAGTAATTAACCATCCACAGAAACAATATGTTCTTTAACCGTTAGATGGAGGTGTGTATAAGTGTAGCTCTAATACTTCTCATAACAACATCATAGTATATTGAATATAATAGGTTTGTTACAAAAAAATAATAGAAATATTTTAGGGGGTTGGAGAAGAAAAATAAAACAAAAACACATAATAGAAGACATTACCTTTAAATCGGGTAACTCCCTTTGATTTGAACCAAAACGGTTTCTAGATGATCTTTTTGCCTAAGGTAAGGATTCTATGATGAGGAGAGGGATGTGGAGAGATTCCATGAGCAGAGTTTGTTCGATCAAAAGGCTTTAATGGTGTGGGTAAGGGCGTATTGGTGGGGGTCTTTTATAAGTGGGAGGATGGGAACTGTTGGAATGTTATAAAATGATACTTTATTATAAAATGATTTTCGGATTTTAAATGCTGAAAAAGGATATATTTCGAGGATAAGGTGATAAGGATTCAATATCCATCCATAAAATAGGTTGTTTACAAGTGCATGTCTTATATTTTACCTTATCTTTTCATTTTATTTAAATCGTTCCTTAATGAGGTAATCATAGCATCATCATGGTGTCATAAATAAATTTATTTATTTAATGTCTAAAATTTATTAAAAAAATAACATGTATTAAATATTTTTAGATTTCTAATTAATATTTATAGTCAAAAATATTACTTGTATAACCCCATGTAAAATTTTATTTAGTAAAAGAATTCATGTTTGTGACATTTTTATTTTAACATGAAATAAAAAGTTATTAATGTCATTTTATTACCCAAGTGGCTCCATGGGGTCCCCATGTTGACCCATGGATTGTCTTGGTCGACCATGACTCATACAATAAGGTATGGACATGTGTTAAGGTAATTTCATATTATTAAAACATTATTTTTACCTTACATTACACTAATTACCTCTAATAACGATTAACAAAACATAAAAGTTACTATTCACCAAAAAATTATTTTCATCCCATTGATCGAAATTTGGCTTAATAATGATAACAATCTATGTATGATTTTTGAAATTCAATTCAAAATAGTGGTAAATATTCATTTACATGAAAAATCAATTTTTTAAATACCACATAGTGGTTTCACTATTCATCAAAAATTGAAGTTTTTCAAAAAAAATACAAAAAATTCACCCTAAGCTATATTTGATATTCCTAATTCAAAAATGATGTCTATTTTAAAAAATTAAAAAAATATAAGTTTCATTAATCAGTTTAATAATTAATTCTTCTTGTCAAAACAAATAGGGTGTCTTTAAATAACAAAATATATCAAAATATTGACACTAGTTTATGTCTAATTTCAAAGTAAAATTAATTCCAATGACCACCATTGTGTTTAATGGTAAAAGTATATTCTAATTTAAATTTAAAACAAATTAAATATATAATCTAATCATATAAATAAATTATATTAAAATGAGTTTTTGAATTAAAATACAATAGTTTTCACTATTCATTAAAAATGAACTTTATCGAAAAAATACCAAAAATTTACACAAAGTAAATTTTGATGTCCCGATTATAAATAAAAATGTTATTTGGTCCAATATAATTTATAAGAGTGACCAAAACGATTTTTAAATATGGTTCACTATCAAAAGGTGATAAATCGACCTTTTAGTGAATATTAGAATATTTATGTTTATAATTGTTTTTTTTCTTATTTTAAGCATTTATCTTCTATTTAATAAATGTAAAAACATTTAACAAATATATATAATCATATATTAGTTATTAAAATTCATTCCCACCAATACAATGCCAATGTGTTAACTACCATTTAAAATAAAATTATTATATTACTAGTGTGTGATGTTAGATTTGAAAGAAACTCGTTGTTGTGTATCAGGAACGCTATCGAACATAGAAACCATGTTAAAGTAAAATTAATATTTAATTCTCAAATATTAATAAATATGAAAATGTATTATTCATTATTTAGCATGTATGATACATCCTTCCCCCCTTTTGGGAATTACGACCTCGCAATTTTATTCAATCATCAAAATACATGTCGGTATTTATCCCTCATAGAATCATCAAATTCCTATGTTGCCTCTACAACCATATGGAATTTACACAAAAATTTTACATGGTGAATTACCTTATTCTGTAACACTTGCTCTCTATGGTCAAGAATCTGGACTGGTTGTTCTTCATAAGAGATATTCTCATCCAACTGAACTACATATTGCCTCAAAACATGAGATGGATCTGGAATTAACTTTCTCAACATCGAAACATGAAAAACATTGTGTTCCTACGATAAAATCTAAGGTAAAGCCACTTAGTAAGAAACTGATCCCACTATCTGCAGAATTTAATATGGTCTAATGAAACTTGGATTCAACTTTCCTTCTTACCAAATTGCATCACACTTTTCCATGGAGAAACTTTGAGAAAAACATGATCACTTACCTAGAACGATAGATCCTTCCAACGGTTATACGCATAACTTTTCTTCCTGCTCTGAGCTGTTCTCATGTATTTCTGAAACAACTGAACTTTTTCTGCCTTCTCTTCTACCAATTCTGGTCCCATCAGCTTCCTTTCCCCTAATCTATCCTAAAAAGCTGGAGTTTGACACCATTTTCCATATAATGCCTCAAATGGAGATATCTGTATATTAGAATGTTAACTGTTATTATATGAAAATTAAACCAAAGAAAGATGTTAGTCCCAAAATTCCCTAATAATCCATTGAGAATGCACGTAGCATATCCTCCAACATCTGAATTTTTCGTTATGACTTCCCATCTTATTGAGGATGAAATTTTTTGCTAAACGTTAATTTAGTACCCAACGTCTTCTGAAGTCCTTTCCAAAAGTTAGAAGTGAACCTGGGTTCACCATCAGATAAAATGGAGAGGGTAACTCCATGCAACCGGACTATCTCTTTAACATACAAATGAGCAAGTATATCTAGAGACAAAGTATCTCAGATAAGAAGTAAATGAGCAGATTTAGTCAATCAATCAACAGTAACCCAGATTGATGTATTAGATCGAGATGTTTTTGGTAGCCCCGCAATAATGTCCGTGGATATTTTTTCCCATTTCCACTCTAGCACTGGTAATTACTACAGCATACCTTTCGGTAACTGTCACTCTGTTTTGACCTTCTGATAAGTCAAACACTTCACAGTAAAATCAGCAATATCTCTTTTCATTCCATCCCACCAGTAATACTCTCGCAGATCTCTATACATCATAGTACTGCCAGGATGAACTGAAAAAAGGGAACTATGAGCCTCACATAACAACTCATTCTTCATCTACGAATCACGAGGCACACATAATCTCTCCCCAAACCTCAAAACACAATCATTATCAATGTTAAATGCACGCAACTTACCCTTCTGAACTAGCTCTACCTTTTTCTTTAACTCAGTGTCTTGATTCTGTGCTTGCTTAACTCTATCTGATAGAGATGATCTCATTGACACCTGAAACAAAACGGAAGAACATCCTGCACCAACAACTTCTATGTCAGGTTTTGTCAAATCCTTAACCAAACGATCGCATTCTATATGTAACATGGTTAATGAAGCATTTCTTTTTCGACTTAAAGAATCAACCACTTTATTTGTTTTTTACGGTTTGAAATGAATTTTACAATCATAAATCATGATAAATTATAGTCATCTCCTCTGTCTCACGATCAATTATTTCTGAGTGAAAATATACTTTAAACTTTAGTTATCAGTATATATTTCAAACTTTACACCATACAAATGATTCCACCAAATTTTTAAAATGAAAACCACAGCAGCTAATTCCAAATTATGTGTAGGGTAATTTACCTCATGAGTTTTCAATTGACATGAAGCATAAGAAATTACCTGATCATTCTGTAAAAGGACACAACCAGGTACCTTCAAAGAAGCATCACTGTAGATAAAAAACTCACCATTCCTAGAAGGAAGTGCCAAAACTAGAGCATTCACCAATCTTCTTTTCAACTCTTGAAAACAATCATCACATTATTTTACCCAGATAAACTTAACACTCTTCTGAGTTAGGTTATACATTGGACTAGATAACCATGAAAACTTTTCAACAAACCTCTGGTAATAACCTTCCTAACAAAGAAAACTCTGAATATCTTTTACATCTGTGGGTCTTTACCATTCTTCAACAGCTTTTGTTTTAGTATGATCAACAATAATGCCATTTTTTCAAAAAATGTGATCATGAAATTAAATTTGTTGTAACCAAAACTCACACTTGCTTAATTTTCCATACAGTTTCATTCCTTTTAAGGTTTTCATGATAATCCTTAAATGGCTTTCCTGATCCTCTTTACTTTTATAAAACACCAAAATAACATCAATGAAAACAACCACAAACATATCCAATAACTCATGGACAATTCTATTCATAAGATCCATGAATATAGTAGGTGCATTTATTAACCCAAAAGGTATAACTACAAATTCATAATGGCCATATCTAGTACAAAAAAAGTCATCAGAATGTCTGCTTCTTTTTCATTCAACTGATGGTACCCCGACCTCATGTTAATCATCAAAAAATACTGAGGTCCCTGGAGCTGATCAAAAAAATCATTGATATGAGGCAAATAATACTTATTCTAAATAGTTATTTTATTCAAGGCTCTATAATCAGTGAAATGTCTCATTGAACCATCTTTCTTTCTACCAATCTAGATAGGATCACCCTATGGAGATGTGCTAGGCTGAATAAAACCTTTATCTAATAACTCCTACAATTGCTTATTTAACTCCAAAAGTTCAACTTGAGCCATTTGACAAGGGGGTCTTGAAATTGTCTTAGTATGAGAATCTAATTCAACATTAAATTCAACATCCTAATCATGAATAATACTAGAAACTCATCAGGAAAAACATCAAGATACTCATTTACCACTGGAACATCATTAATCTGAATTGTTTTTTTGTTTTCAACAATATGTGAAAGGTAAAATTCATTTCCATCTTTTACAAGTTTCTCAACTTCCTAATATGTTATCAAACGCAATGGTTCATTATTTTACACAAACTGAAAATATTTCTGAAAAGAAACCACTTTAACTCTACAATCAATCTTAGAATGATAAATAGAAATCCAATCAATGCCCAAAATAACATCAAACTCTACAAGAGGAAAAACAATAAGCTTTGCAGGTAGATTCATTCCGCACACAAGGATAGAAAGGTTCCTATAATTTCTTTTTGTCTCAATGTTACCTTCGGGTGTTTTTACCATAAGTTCAGGATTCATATCTTGAGTTGGAATTCCCAATTTACGAGAAAACTTCTGAAAAATTAAATAATGTGTAGACCCTGAATCTAAAAACACATTGGAATAATTTGAACAATCAAACAGTGTACCTGATACTACTTAATCCGATGGCCCTGCATCTGCTGAAGTAGTTGCAAAGGATTTCACCACCCCTTTCTTCTTGTAGTCTGGATGCTTTCCCCCAGCTGAGTTCTTCTTTAGACACTCATTTTCATAATGGCCCATTTAATTACACTTAAAACATCTTACCGCTAGCTTTTCATTGCCTGCATCATCATCTTCCTTACAGTGACGAGCAATATGACCAGACATACCACAATGAAATCACTTTCCAGACTTGGATAAAATTCTCTAGGATGCATTTTATTACACTTATCATAGGATGTATATTTGGTTTTCTTACCTCCTTTCTTCTTTGATGAATTCTTCGCCTTTTCCTGCCAACTGGACCTCTTATTCTATTTTTTGTCAAAGAACACTTGATCATCAGCAATCTCAATTTCCACTTTCTCTGAACATCGAACAATTTTTTCATAACTATTGAACTCACAAGATTCTAAAGGCCTTAGATACATTGGCTTTAACCCTGAGTAAATATGGTTGATTTTACTATCAAGAACTCGTATGAAATTTTGAACATACCTTGATAGTCGATTGAACATTGCTTCATAAGCATCCACTGAGTCATCCTCCTGCCTCAATTCTAGGAATTGTATTTCCATCCTAAGATGAAACACCTTATGAAAATATTTCCCAAGAAACATACCGTTGAATTCGTCCCATTGAAGATCATCTATCTCATCACTATCGCTGATATTTTTCATCATCGACCACTACTGATTAGCTTCACCTTCAAAATCGTAAATTGCAAGACTAAACTTCTGATGCTCTAAAAAACCCATGACATCAAAAATCTTATTCATTGCTTTAATCCACCCTTATGCTAGCACAGGTTCAGATGATCCTCTAAATGATGGGAGATATTGCCTCATGAAATTTTCCCCCACTGACATGTTCCTCTGCGGTTGATCTGGCTGATCTCGTGCATGAATACCACCACCATTTATAGCCTTATTCAACTATTCCATCATTGAAAAAAACTATTCAGTTCCAATTCCAACCATCTCAGGTTGTTAATTTGGAAGTTTGTTTTCCTCCTGATGTCGTCCCAACATAGCTGCCTTGTTTCCGCTACGGAAAAGCATTCTGAACACAAAAATATCATAGGCGAAGCAACATGGTAATCATTAAATGATATATTATCTCAATAATTACAAAAATTAATTTATAAATTTAACAATTTTCAAACTCCTATTGTTGATTAAACTGACCTCTGATACCAACTATCAGGACCCGGCCTTAAACCACACTTAATATTGAATAAAATGAATAATTCACGTTGAGGATATTTTCGGGTTTATATTTTTATAGAATTCCCTCATAACTTTTAAATCTCAAAATATTACACAGTAGACACTTCTAACAAGTTTCCCTTTTTTTACAAAACAAGAACTCTTAAAAAAAAGTTTCATGTTTAGTTCAATGTTTAAGACAACATGGATTTTCCTTGATCCCATCCATTAACAAATTCAACATTATATCCTGTGAAAAACATTTCAAAAATCATGGGGTGAGCATAAAAAGTTCACTAAGTGATACATAATGATGGAAACTGTTATTTTTTTCAAAACATCAAGTAAACCATGAATACTTTATCAATGTAATAATTTTCACCATTATGAAGTAGTAAATACTCTTGGCTGAATAAAAGATCATTACTTACCATTTTGTAACCAAAATATTACAATAAATCCCATATAAAGAAGACATAACATATAATGGTAACTTGGGACAATAACATACATAAATGGAATAACCATTCGGTCGACTTCCACACATATCACTACATGGAATAACCATACGACCGAATTCTAAACCCAATGCATTAGAGGTTATATCCTAACCACCTGTCCTGGTATTCATGGAACCACCCGTCATATTGTTTATCACGTAACCACCCATTAAATGTCCAATTACCATTATAAAATCATATGACAAAAGACAAATATAATGGAAAGAAAAAATTTCCACATTTTGATCATAATATATCACTTAATAATATTGACTTTACAAGTACATTATAAAAACCATTTTGAATACAAATATACATAAAAGAGAATATGGTATTTATTTCAATTAAAAAACATTACGGCTTGTTGAGGAATCCAAAAACAAAATAATACTCTTGGTGGCGGAAAAGGTCGTTGTCACCATGAATGTTAAAATAAACATTCATTTTTTTCATTTAGTAAAATGCTTCATAGAGAAATATTCACATTAACTGAAATGAAATGTCAAAGGTGTTTTATATAGCATATAAAGAAAGTCTTCTATTGGGACAATATATGCCTCAATAAAGGGAGATTGAGATGATGTCCCTTTTCTCGTGTCCGACTTGACTCGATTGCTCTTTAATCTCCTGAATAATAAACTAATGTTAATTTATACTTTCTTAATATCCTTTTTAATGTTTATTATTCTTTTTAAATAACTTATTTCCATGGTATAAACATTACATAATCATTTAATTTAATAAAGTACATTTTGTCGATATTTGGTACTTAAGTTGAAAATGGACTTCTTATATTTACATGTTTTTCATGTGGTCAAAGGTTCACTATATGAAGAATTATATTCATGATTTGGATATCATATATATCCTATATATTTAGAATCTACATGTATTTATAATAGAACATAACATTTAGAGGTATGAAATGAAATTCATTGTTCATGGAGAAGGTAAGTCTTACATATGCATGAGCGCTAATTTCATTTCTATTTTATATTAAAGAAATTAAAACTAAATGAGAAAAATAAATATCATAATTCCAGTGTAATATATATATTTTATATAGTTAAAATAAGTTCATTAATTACATTCTTTATAAATTCCATGTTTTTAATGAACGAGTCACATCACTTGAGGGTGTGGTAGTCCACACTTCCTGAGATGAAATTATCTTATTTGCAAAACATGTAAAGCATAAAATTTTGTTTTAAAAATAAAATACAGAAGCATATAGAGGGAACAAAAATATTATATATCATATATAAATACACTGACATGTTAATGGACACCATGAAAGGTGTTAAGAAAACATTGAACAATCATCGTTTCGTAAGGCAGTAATTCACCATCCATAGAAACAGTATGTTCTTAAACCATTGGACGGAGGTGTGTGTAAGTGTAGCTCGAATCCTTCTCATAAAAAAATCCTAGTATATTGAAGATACATGTGTTGTTACAAAATAAAGGAATAAATACAGTTTAGGGGGCTGGAGAAGCAAAATAAAAGAATAGAACATAAGAGAAAACATTACCTTTATATCGGGTAACTCCCGTTGGTTTGAACCAAAAGGGTTTCTGGAAGAGCCTTCTGCCTAAGTAAAGGCTTCAAGGATGAGGAGAGGGATGTGGAGAGATAAAATGAGTAGAGTTTGGTCATTCTAAAGGCTTGATTGGTGTGGGTAAAGGGTAGAAGTGGGTGACTTTTATAAGAGGGAGAAGAGGCACTCTAGGAATGTTATAAAAGGATACTTTATTGTAAAATGCTTTTCAGATTTTAATGGTCCCAAAAGGATATATTTCAAGGCTAAGGTGATAAGGGTTCTAAATCCACCAATTCAATAGGTTTTTTGACAAGTGTATGTTTCGGATTTTACCTTATCTTTTCATTTTATTTAAATCATTCATTAATGTGGTAATCGATTCATCATCATGGTGTCATAAATAAATTAATTTATTTAATATCTAACAATTATAAAAAAAATATCATGATGTAGGAAATATTTTTATATTTCTAATTAATTTTTATAGTAAAAAATATGACTTGTATAACCGCATGTAAAAATTGATTTAGTAAAATAATACATGTTTGTGATATTTTTATTTTAACTATAAATAATGTTATTAATGTCAAGTTTAACTACCACTTAGTGGTTTCATTATTCATAAAAAATTGATGTTTTTCAGAAAAATACCAAAAATTCACCCTAAGATATTTTTTATATTCTGAATTCAAAAATGATGTATGTTTTACAAAATTGATTACATATAAGTTACATTAATCAATTTAATAATTAATTCACATTGTCAAAACAAATAGTATGTTTTTAAAAAAGAAAATATATCAAAAGATTAACACTAGTTTAAGTCCAATTTCAAAGTGAAATTAATTCCAATGACCACCGTTGGATTAAAAGGTAAAAACATATTATAATTGACCTTTGAAAACAATTCAAAAGATAATCTAATCATATAAATAAATTATATTAAAAACTGATTTTGAATTAAAATACAATAGTTTTCACTATTCATTAAAAAATGAACTTTATCGGAAAAATGAAAAAAATTACACAATGTAAATTTTGATGTTACAATTCTAAAGAAGAATTTTATTTGGTCAAATAAAATGTATAAGAGTGACCAAATGTATTTTTAATGTGGGTTCGCCATCAAAAGGTGATAAATAAACCTTTTAGTGAATAATAGAGTATTTATGCTTAAAAAAGAAATATTGTCTTATTTTGAGGATTTATCTTTTATTGTATAAGTGTAAAAAAATATGACAAACATATAAAATCATATTTTAGTTATTTCTATTCATTCTCGCTAACACAACAGCTACGTGATAACTACCCTTTAAAATAATATTATTATATTACCAGTGTGCGACGTAAGATTTCAACGAAACTCGTTGTAGCTTATCAGGTATGCTATCGAACATAGCAAACCATTTAAATTAAAATTAATATTTAATTCACAAATATAAATAAATATGAAAATGTATTATTCCTAATTTACCTGGGAAGTTATAGTATTAGTTTGTTATAGACTTACTAAGGTGTTAAGTAGTGATTCATTGAATGTGGTCCCTTATTTTTGGGTTGGGCCATGATAAGGTAATTGGTGGGGATTCTAACTTCAAATTTTTCAATTATATTATCATATGATTCTAATGTATATTTATATTTATTTTTAGATATATGGATTGAATTGACCATTGAAATAGTTATATTAATTAGATATCATGTGTGTCTTATGTTACGGTGTGTTTCAGGAGGGTGTCTTGCTATGTAGCTCATGGATTTATTATCTTTATGCCACCAAATATGTATGGAATCAGTTAATTATGTATGGGATTTTGGTTTTATTTTATAGTTTGGTTTATTTTGTTAAATTTATAGATGTAAAGGGTTCTAATTTAAAAGGTTAATTTCAATATAATCAGGATATCTATTCACATATAATTATTTTATCAGATTCAATTAAAATTATTTATTATATTTCACATTTAAGAATTTATGTTATGATTGCTATAACAATTATTATATCTCGGGTGTTACATGATATGAGTTATCATAGACACTAAATTTGGAATAGATCTCATCATTGTACTAGTTAAAAAGAATTTTCTATAATGAAAATTTCTTCATTGGTGGTTCATTTTTCTAACCAGTGTGGGTTATCCACTTTATGGATTCAGTAGTGATATGTTTTGGATTTAAATTAAGAGGGATTTTGATTAAAGTAAAATAAAATGTGGTTGTATCAATTAAAATTTCAATTTAAAAGTTTCATTTAAATGATTTGGTATTGAATTGATATTATAATTATTTTTTGAGGTTTTACATAGAACATTTAATAAGGATACAAGTCAATCCAGTAGAATGAGTGTCAAAATATATAATTCGATTTGAAATTTTATTAAAATGGTTATGTTGAATGGTAATTTAATTAAATTCCATAAGGCCATGATTAATTGTTTTACCCCATTTATGTCATGTTAGAAATGAATTGTTTTCAAATACATGGGTGATTTTTAATTTAGAAAATTATTTTCACTTCGTTGTATTATAAATATTCCTAACTTTTTGTTCTATATTTTTGACATTATTTTATCATATTAAATATTCATGATTAGATATTATAGAGGTTACTAACCCTGTGAAGGGTGGAGAGGAGTAAATTTAGTAAAATTAATGGAAAATTTTCTACCATTATGAATAGATGATGTTTGTTCATCAATGATAAATTCTAACATAATTGATATTTTTGAACACATGTATGTAATATGTGATTAAGTGTTATGGGATATGTATTTTCCGATAAACCACTAAATTGGGAAGTTATTGGGTACATGTCCATTATAATAATAGGTAATTTTTAAGGGATTATTAGGATCATCAATAAATTTTTTATGCATTGTATATTTAGTTGGGATTAAATATACTTTTAAATAAACCTTTTTTAGTTTGTTTTCTACATTTTCTATGATATGGTGTGACCGGTGCTTATTAATCCATCTTCCAAAAGTACAAAATAGGATATTTTAGGCTTTCTTTAATGCAAATATGGTTTGGAATTACTATGAGACTATATGTAGATATTTTGATAGAAAATATGTCAAAAATTTTGAATTATAGTATTTTTATGCCATGATGATATATTAAAATTGATATACATGATAGATCCTATTGAGCTATCTTATATATTAACTCTCTTACATATTGTATCTTATGAAAAAATTTCATGTAGATATTAATTAAACTTGATGCAAGAACCAATTCCCATGTGGGTTTTTACACACTAAAACTTTTTTCTATCTTGTCAATGCATGTACCTAGATCTAGCCCATACAGGTACCTAGGATCGTGACACATGATCATTACTCCTATAATTTTGGCTTCTCCTCCATTTTGGTTCATGTATAAGAACATACATGAAAATTCCATAACCTCATGTATTTATCGTGTATAATATTTAATTAGTAATATGTCATTAATATATACTATTATGAAGACAACTATACATATAATAAAACTTCTGAGAACATAAGTCACACATTTATTATTAATGATTCCATTTTCATTTATATATTCACTGAATCAAATTTTATATGACATGGTTTATTTAATTAATCCATATATAAAAATCTAAAACATGAATACGTTTTTTGGATATATTTGAGTCATAAAACATTCGGGATTTACCATATGCACGTCCTCTATAACATTCATATTAAGGAAATCATCTTTGAAATCAATTTTTCAAAAATTATATTCATGATAATTGTCTTTGTAAAACGAAATTATAATGGATTATTAAGCATTAAAAACTATAGAAATGTTTTTTATATTTATTTACATTTCATATTATAAATACATTTCTAACTATATATTATTTATTTATATTTGATGTACCTTATATGTCTAATATTCTATTGGAAATCCATTTTCACCAAATTGGTTTTAAATAATATTTAAGATCATTTAATACCCAAACACTAATTCAATACATGGAATTAATATCATAATTGAATAATTCATTAAATCTTGCATATTCTATTCTCTCTAACTTCTCATTTTAGGGAAAAAACATCATTTTAAAACAATAATGAGTCACCAACATTTGGGACTATAAAACCATATCTCTCTAGGTCACATATCCCTCTAGTACATCTACAGAGAACATGTATTTCATGGATACATATTCCACATGGTAATGTGGAATTATTATATGTAACAACCTATTTGTATCAAGAGAAATAACTTAATCAATGTCAATATTTCTACCAATATCCTCCATGAGAATGTGATATATCCCACAAATAGTATCATGTATTCTGGTAGTTAGATTCATATATGAGCGGTTTTATAGATAGTATTCCTTTATTTAAATTACATACCCTATAATGATAAACTTTATACCCCATGGTTCAAGTTTATTTTTTGAGATAGCCATAACAAATACATCCCAATCCCATGTAGGAACATGTTACAATATAAGATTCTCTTCAATCCAGAAAATTCGGGGAATAAAATTTTCCAAATTATTTGGGAAAAAATTATGTTTTTATGATGTTTTCTATAATACATATCCCTAGAATGATAATTTTAGGCATTGGTCAATCATTGTAAACATAATAAATCCAAAAAAGTTTCATTTGTCTCTTAACAAACATAATTACACCTTGGATTATATGGTACAATGAGTTAAGAAAAAATCTACTACTCTCATTATTAGTTAAAAAACTATTTGTTAATTAATTAAAAATTCTTGTCAAATAAAATATTCCTTATCATCTTATCAAGATAATTCTCAACTACATTGTTGAACTCTATTAATTTCACAAATTAATTCCAGTGGATACCTCAACACATGGATATTTGCACACCAGCTCAAATCATTGATAAAATTAATAAGTTGTGTTGAATTCAACATTATCCTTTCTATGAAAATATTTGAACACATTTGTGTGTACTGTATGATGAATCTTTATGAATTTTTCAACTTGACCATTGAATTATGGTTGGGTCTACTTACCATGTTGACAAGTGTGATGTCATTCAATAATATTTTTCTCAAAATATTCTATGTGTCCATATTGATGAATATTTTTTTAAAAAAAATCATGTATACCTAACAAAGCATACAATACAATAAATCAGTGTTAAAAAATTGAAACATATTTATTTTATTATCTCTTTCCAATTTATTGAAACTATTGTTCATAATGACTATTATTTAATTAATCAATTTACTAACCTCTGTTAACTTAAAAAATAAATATCATTTTTCACTAAAGTTGAATATAAATACACACATATATAAACATGAAATTGAAATAATGTTCTTGGTAACACTAGGAACACAATAATTGTTATTTAATACCAAATTAAATCATGTTGATAGTTTGAATTGGTTTTTTACAATGGTTAAAGATTCCATCATTACTCTATTGGTAGCCCAATGATCAATCTCATGTCTAGTGATCTTATGAAACCAAAATTATTAACATAATGCAATGAAATTGTGAGAACCATAAGTTTAATATAATACCCAGAATTTAGATAATGATTGGGTAATAATAATAATGAAACCACATAAGGCTTATACATTCATCTATTGATGGGTGTAACTCCCCATCCATAGGAAATTCATTCCCCATGAAAATAATGCCACATCCTATTCCATTCAGCACCATTATAATTTATTCATCATATAGGAATGATTCTCTATATCCATATATATGAAATAATTATTTTCATGATTTTTCATTTTTATACTCTTCTTAATTTGAAATATAACAATGAGTCTTTCACACCCCAAGTCTTTCTCTTCTATGTGAATGATTTTAGGATGTTATGAAGGTTTATACTCACCATTTCTCATATTATAATAAAAAATAAAATTGTACAATTTTGTATATACAGAGGATTGAATGTGAAATTTGAATATATCATGAAGGATTCTAAAACCCACGATGTCCTATTTTCCAATATATCTATTCATCATAACTAAATGTTCCACATATAGAAGCAACTCTCCAATATTGTAGTTTAATACTTCATTAGTTTTATCATATCTCACTGTTCTCACATTCTATTAATAGATATCTTTAAAGAGAGAAGTTATTTTTTAGGAATCCATATCCTTATATTTATTTAGAATATAATTGGATAGGGATTATGACATGAATCTTTGGGCCTAAATTACTTTTTAAATTTATCTTACAATGAGTTATATTCCTTCCACCATATGTTATTTTTAAAACAAATCACAACGTGGGGTTTCATGTTTGAAGGATTTAAATTTGTGGGATAGTATAATGAAAAAGTTCCTATACCATTCCTTGAAATTCAAGATTATAAGGAGGTAACCTATTAATTTATGTATCATAGTGATATTTCTTGGATTCAATTTATTTTATATTTTGTAAAAAGTAAAGAAATATAATTACTTGTTTTGATTTTAAATAACTGTTAATGAATTTAATTTTAAATTCCGTTATTCTTACATTATTTTCTATGACAAACATATAATTTCATAGTTTATTATAAATATTATTCCCTTTTGTTGTATTAAAATACAAATTATGTATTATAGTCAAATAAAACACATGATGTTAAATTGTTTTATTATATATTATCAGATTTAAATTATAGTTTTGAGTCATTACCATCGATAATATATCCATTGAACTCTGGTTATATTATTATTATACATATATGGTTTTGATAAATATTATGGACATAGACAAAGGTATTGATGGCCATGACAAGTCAGATCATATTCTATGAATCTCATTTATCAAATCATGCATTGGAAATATTTTCATTGGTCCTTTCTTGTGACAAAACCTAATATGATATTCAACAAAATATAATGAGAAAACACTTTCATGGTAAAACATTGAGCTTATCATAATCATATCCAAAACCATGTATTCCAAAAAAATCCATAAAAACCTCACTATCTCACACCATAATCATTGGGTGGTTGATGACGTAATAATGGTATATGTGTCCTGACCCTTTTAATATAGAAATATTTTATGTATTTTCAATAGATTATTTATCAAATTTACTACTTTATTTTTCAACTTTTTAAAATCATTTTTATATTGATAAAATAAAAATAAATTTTTATATGTTTAGTATGAAATATAAACACATAAATTCGTTATGAAGATTTCGTTTATTTTAATAATAAATGATGAATTAATTACATAGAAAAATATAATAAATTTTATTAAATATAAATTATAATATATGTTTTATGATGTTAAATGTATTTTTTACGAGGGTCTGAAAATAATTATTTTCAAAAAAACCCATCACTTTTTAATAAAAGTTCATTCATGTTTTAAAAGAGAAAATTTGAAGATTTTTAATTTTTTTTAGAAATTAAATATTACCTTCAAAATTAGAATGATTAACTTATTCATCTGTGAATTTTTTATAATTTTTTAATCCAATTAAACATTTGGGTAAAACATTAAATACATTATAAATTTGTGATATGTGTCATGACATCATAAGAACCCAGAATATATATACTAAATTATATTAAGTTTATCCAAGAAAAAACATATTTTCCCAATTAAATTAATGAGTTATGAGGTTTTTATACTGATGTAAGAAATATTTTTAAATTATCCAAATACTATACTATATTTTATGGTTTTAAAATAAATTTTTTATAAACACGGATCAATACCAAAAAATAAAGAGGATTAATTTATTGGTTTAACACATTAATATTAAAAAAATAATCAAAAACACTACTCCTTGGAAAAAAACATCAATATAAAACATGAAATTGTTTTTCCTTTTTATTATTTTATATCATAGAGTCTAGAACCAAATTTTTCTGGAAATAATAAGGAATTCCAATATATTATCTTATATAATCCCACAAAATATCCAATTACTATTCAATAAAAATCCATGGATCACATCCATAATCTCACCTATCCTTTCTAGTGTCATTCCAAGGTTTCCTAATTCCATTAAAAATCACCTACGAGGCTTTAAACATCACCCTCTAAATGTAAGGGACATAAATATCTTCTTTTCAATTCAAGAACCTTATTTTTAATTATCATTTTAAATACAAATTGATTTTTTTCATAATGTCGCTATAATACATATAATATATAATTTATTCAATAATAATGAGATACTATTTATTCACTCTCATTATTTAATTTACCTAAACAATTACGCTATTGATATTTAGTAAAGGACCACTCTCTCTTCTTCTCAATTCATACAACTTTTTTTCTTTTTGCCTTGTAAATCTCACATGGTTATCTTTTATTGAGTTTTTTAATATGACTATAATTTCAAATTTATTTCTTAATAATTATGTATCATTTAATTTAACTATGTCATTACAATATCTAATCCTAATTAATTCTTCTCTCTATTAATTAAAATCATTGATCTTTCTTAATATTGAGAATATTTACAAATGGTTGGTTATATTTTTATGACACTATAAATATCCCTAAAATATAAAATTTATTACCAAATAATTATAAATCATTTAAACCCTCTATTTATAAAATCTATGTAAGCTATTACTACAACAACCCATACATTACATACATTGTTATTACATTAGTTTTGAAGCATGCTTATTACAACATATAACAAAACCATGATAGGACAGTATAGGTATACTGCCTTTAGAAATTGGGAAACATAAACAACTGGTTCATATATCATATACATTGTCTCCCGTTTATTTCATCATATCTAGAGTCCATATTTTCATATCCTACTTAATACCCTTCTTCCGGAACTGGGTAAAAGAAAACATACAAAAGGGTGAGCTAAAATGCTCATTATGGGTAAATAAAGGAAATATCATTCATATCATATTCATAAGAAGATAACATTTTGAAAATAGTAACCTATAAAAGAGATCATAATATCATAAAATGGGATAAATAATATTTGTGAAATGTAATCACAATAATCAGAACATAAATCATGAAACATTGTGGAATACCCACATAATCATTGAAAATCATTTCTTATTATTCAAGAATAATTTTCCAAGACTGTCATAGTGGACAAATTCCATTTCTGAACCGAGTTCACTCCTCGTTCTAGTCCTGTATCACTGAACCAGATTAACTTGTCGTTCCAGCCATGTCTATCTCATGAGTTATAAAACATTACCCAATGAATTTGGGGGAGATATAGGTCCAACCCATCTCATAATGAAATCATTTTTATGTGTTCCACAATATCATAAATCACAACATAACAAATTTAATAAATATGGGAATCTTAAACAACATTTCATCATAACATAAACCATATAAGATAAAAAAAATTCATTAAAAAATTCCATCATAACATAATCAAATAAATGCAAAAATAGGGATAGAGACCGAACCCTATATTATCATAGATGGAAAATAATTTTGATAAAACATTTGACTTCATTCTTGAGGAAAATATCCTTTTTTACTTCAAACACAGTTTTTCTTTCTTAACATGTCCTACAATTTTAACCTAAATGTAGTTACTGAAAAATAAAATTGAAAACATGTAAATTAAGCTTGATGGAAATAATATTATATGAAATCATTAAAATATATTCAGTTCGTATAAGTTAAAAAAACATTTTTGCGTACTTTGGCCAGAAAAGTCAAAATGTATGTTTTATTGAAAACGACTAAAGATTCCTTTCATATATTTTACTAAAAATTCACAAATAGGTAAAATTGGATTTAATAAATTTTATGATGATAGAAATAATATTACATATTGAGGAAACATTGACGTGGATGATAAATATTCCCCCGTAAATTCTGAAGTATAAACAATCTCGGATAAAAATTAGATTTTGATATTTTCCTTTACATTATGTCTAATATAGATCATATGTATCTGAACCTCATGTATAATGATTTATATAATTACATTTAATTATTACATAATCATATTCTTTGTTATGAAATCATATATGGTCATATTAATATCATCTTATTAGTAATATTGGTTTTCTACTTGTTATTCTGTTGTTTATTGCTTTATGTTCTTGTTTTGTCGAATAAATTATTATTCCTCATTTTAGGTTATATAATACTAATTTAAATAATTTAATTAGTGTAATATATATCATATTTATTAATTTAAGTCATTTATATAATCATTATTCAATTAAGATCATGTAGAATGAGTCGCATCACATTGTGGAGACAGTAGGTCGTACGCACACACGAGCGATGATAACATTCCCAAGAATGTAGAATTGTATTGAAGTGTATGGTTTATAATATTTCATAATCAATATTTCTTTAATATAATCATATATAGTTATTTATTCCATTATATACCCATCCAAGTATGTTAGTGATGAAATCAAAGATTACACCACGGCATGGAGACGGTAGGTCGTACGTACACACGCGTGTTGATTTCATTTTTTTATAACATTGATAGAAAATAGAACATGGTTGTTTCATATTCATAATAACATATCATTATAAAATTTATACTGGAGTTATTACTAAATAATGAAACAAATTATATGGAGGAAGTAGAAGAAAAAAAATGTTTTAAATAATCGGTAAATGATATTACCTCTTCTTCGACGCACCTATCATTAACCTCATCTTAGGGCACTAAAGATGGTATTTTAAGAAGACGATGACCTCTAGTATGTTTACAGGGAAGTGGAGAAGATAAATTGGTAGTTTTTGGCCGAGCATGAAGGCTCCAAATGGTGTGAGGAGGATAGGGAGGAGGTGCCCGTTTTATAAGGGAGGAGAGGGGCACCTTTGGAATCATAAGAAATATTAATTTATAATAAATTAAGAACCCACATAAAAGCTTTCAAAAATGTCTATAATCCGAATATGATGTGATATAGGGTTGTAATCTCATCATCCAACAAAATTTACACATGTTGGGAATTTATTTTAAACCGTATCAACTTTATTTATCCTTATTTAATCTATTTAATTTTATTTGTGGTAATAATATTCAAAATTTTAAATTGTTATAAATAATTACATCTGTGTTGTGAGTTGTCCATAATTGGATACATTATAAAATTGTAGATCACATAAATTTCAATTAATAAATATTAAATATTTTTGTGATTTTTATGACATTTAATAATATGTTATTTTTATAAAATAACAATAGCCTCAATTTTTGACACAATTCATGTATTTTAATTTAAATAAAATATACCTAGAATATATGTTAAAAAAATATTTAATAGATTCCTATAATGTCATATTTGTCTATAAAATTAATTGAGCACATTATTAGTTCATATAATATTTATTTTAATATTTTCAAAACCATTTATTTGATATTTCAATCCATAGAATAATTTCTACATCACAATTGTGTCATCATTAATGGTAATTATTTTATCCCTAAAAATTATATATAAATTTTCATGATATAGATAATTTTATTATCATTCTGGAGACTATTTATATTTATATTTTAATGAAGTTTATCTCTAAATAAAAAATATTACACTTCTAATATATAAGAGAGTGACACATTTTCACTTTCATCGATTTTAATAATAATAATTTCATTTTCATTTTCAAAAGTCCATGAAAAAACTCTATTCAGACCCACTGAATCCTAACATTGAATCCATTTTTCAAAATTCAAAACACAGAAGTTTCAATAATTAAATTACAATTTATCCCATTGTTAAGAAAAACGGGTTATAAAAGATAAAACACTGCGAGAGATTGAAATGTTTTTAACTATGAATTTAATGTAAAATTAATGGTAATGACATAAATTATATTAAATGGTAAAAATATATTCATTTTATAATTTAAAACATTCAATATTATAATTTAACCATATAAATTATCTTTATGAAAAAAGATTTTTTTAATTAAAATTTATCGTATTTTTACAATTTATCAAAATAAGAAACTTATCAGAAAGATACCAAAAATTTATCCAATGTAAATTTTTATGTCTTTTATCAAAATAAAAAGTTTATTTTGTAAAATAGAACTTATAAACTTCTCAAAATTGATATTTATGAAGGGTGTTCCATAAAAAGGTTGTAAAACATCATTTTTTTGAAAAATACTTCTTTTATCCGAAAAATTTATTTGGTTTTCATACCTCATTATTGAAAATATGTAAGATTAATTATAATGTTATAAAATTCAAAATTTAGTTAATAATATTCACAATATCTTGTTAATAATGTTATAATAACATATCATTGTTTATTGAAACTCAGTATTGCATACAACGCAAGCTATCGAGGAAGGTTGCCCTTGTGTGTAACGCAAGAAAAGCTTGTGTTGTGTGTAGTGAAATATTTTTTTTTTTGCAAATTACATAATAAATTAAAACAAATATTTCTCATAAAGTCTCAGGGTATTACATTCTACCCCCCTAAAATCGAATTTCTCCCTCAAAATTCACCACTTCGTAACAAACAGATAAGGATACCACTCCCTCATTATATCCTCATGTTCTCAAGTAGCTTCTTCTAATTGGTGATTCATCCATAAAACATTAACCAAGAGAGTGGTATTGTTTCATAGAACTTTTTCTCTATGATCCAAAATCTCTATTAGCTGTTCTTCATGAGAAAGATCTTTCTTTAGTTGTACAACATCCAAGCTTAGTACATGTGAAGGATCAGGTATGTACATTCTCAGGAGAGATAAATGGAACTCATAATGAACTTGATAGAGATTTTGTAGAAGTGCAAATTGGTAAGCTACCATTCAAACAAAATCCAGTATCTCTAAAGGAATAATATACCCAGGGTTTAGCATGCCCTTATTTCCATATCTCATTACTCTCTTCGAAGGAGATATTCGTAAGAACACCTTATCACCGAGTTCAAACTCTAGGCATTTTCTTCGGTTATCAGCATAACATTTTTTTCAACTCTAAGATTCTCTTTTGTGTTTTTGAATAGATCTTACCTTTTCTGCCATCTCATCAAAATGATTAGGTCCTAATAGCTTTCTTTCCCTAACATCATCCCAGTTAGTTGGAGATCTCCATATCATTCCATAGAGATATTCATAAAAATCCATCTAAATACTAGAGTGAAAGATATTATTATAAGAAAATTCACCTAAATGTAGGTGTTGATCCCAACATCCTTTGAAATCCATAGATAAATATCTCAACATTTCTTCTAGAGTTTGAATTGACCTCTCAGACTGACCGTCTGCCTGAGGATGATAAGTAGTGTTGAAACTCAACTCTGTATCTAGAGTATGCTGAAGACTTTTCGAAAACATCGAGGTAAACCACGGATCCCGACCAAATATAATAGAAAGTGGAACTCCATGCAGTCTTTCCACTTCCTTCACATATTTCCTAGCAAGCTGATCAAGATAGAAATCTTTTCTAATAGTAATGAAGTGTACTGACTTCATAAAACGATCATCAGTAACCAAAAGAGCATTATTTCCTTTGGATGTTTTTGGAAGTCCAGTGACAATGTCCATAGTGATGTTTTCCCATTTCCATTCTATTATAGGTAATGGTTTTATCTTCTTCTTTGACTTCTATCACTAAGCTTTAACTTGCTATCAAACAAATAATCTAGAGATATATTCAGCAACATCTCTTTTCAATCAATCCCACCAGATGTACTCCTTCAGGTCCCTATACATCTTTGTGCTTCCAAGGTGAATAGAGAATGAAGAACTATGAGATTCATCCAATATTTACTTCTTTAATTATGGGATGGTAGGAACACAAACCCGATTCCTAAACCTTATTATTTCATCATAATAAATGTGAAATTCAGGAACATTTCATAAATTTTTTTGTAACTCTACATCTTATTTCAGTGCCTCTTTAATATTCACATGTATAGATGGTTGAACATTCATTTTAGAAAGATAAGATTTTCCCCTTCCATTATACCCCCAAGATCTATCCTTTGTAAATCCAAAAATATTGGATTTTTTTGTGATCATCATCATGGATAATCTAGCATGGTCTTGTCCACTTAATGCATCTGGAACCTTGTTTTCATTCCCTGGGTGGTAATTAATAGGGAAATTGCAATCCTTAATCAGCTCCAACTATCTTCTTTGGGGCATATTCAGCTTATTTAGTTATAAAATATACATTAAACATTTATGATCAGTATAAATATCACACCATTCACCATAAAGATAATGCCTCCAAATCCATAATGCAATGATTACCGCAACTAATTCCAAATCAAGAGTTGGGTGA
This sequence comes from Viscum album, assembly GCA_963277665.1. Lineage (NCBI taxonomy): Eukaryota > Viridiplantae > Streptophyta > Magnoliopsida > Santalales > Viscaceae > Viscum > Viscum album. The sequence goes on from OY728158.1 coordinate 216,373,520, forward strand.
TTTTGATCATGGATTTTCAATTGTTGTGAGACATAAGCTATCACCATATCATTTTTCATGAGAACACTCCCTAATCCCTTCTCGGATGCATCACTGTAGATCAAAAACATTTCTATACTATAAGGCAGTGTGAGCACATGTGCATTGAATAACCTTCTTTTTAACTCTTTGAAATTCTCTTCACACTCATTCGTCCACACGATCTTAACTCCTTTTTGAGTCAACCTGGTTAGTGGATTAGATAATCGTTAAAAATATTCCACAAAATGTCGATAATATCCATCCAAACCAAGAAAACTTCGGATATCAGTTGCTATTATTGGTATCGACCATCTTTCGATAACCTTTGTTTTTTCTGGATCCACAGATATCCACTCCTTTGAGATTATTTGACCCAAAAATAATACTTTTTTGTAGGAAAAATTTACACTTGGTAAATTTGTCGTAAAGCTTATCCATTATTAGGGTCTTTAATACAATTCTCATGTGATCTTCATGTTCTTCCTTACCCTTTGAATAGACAAGGATATCGTCAATAAAGACTACCACAAACTGATCAAGATAGTCTCTAAAGACTCTATTCCCTGGATCCATAAAGATAACTAGGGAATTAGTAAGGCCAAATGGTATCACTATAAATTCATAATTTCCATACCTTGTATGGAAATCCACCTTTGGTATATCCTCCCCTTTGACCCTTAATTGATGATAACCTAAATGATGATCAATCATGGAAAAGTATTGAGCTCCGCGTAGTTGGTCAAATAAGTCATCAATGCATGGGGGGGGATATTTATTCTTTATAGTGATATTGATAAGTTCTCAATAATCAATACATGGTCACATTGATCCATATTTCATTTTAACAAACAGAAAAGGTTCTCCCCAAGGTGATGCACTAGGTTGTATGAATCCCTTTTCAAGATTCTCTTGGAGTTTCTTCTTCAATTCCTGCAACATAATTGGGTCCATTCTATAAGGTGTGTTCGAAAAGGGTATTGCACCTGGCATGAGTTCTATTGAAAACTAAACTTCATGATTTTGTGTAAGACCTATCAATTACTCTAGAAAGACATCATCAAACTCCCATACAATGGGAATATTCTTAATCGTCAGTTTCTCTCCAACCATTTGATATAATAAACCATCATTTATTAGAATCAAGACCCATAAGTTGGAAGAATATTCTACTAGAAGGTTATATTCATCCTTTCATCGATAGATGATTATTGATTGATCGGGAATATGAAATGTGACTTCCCTTATTTGGAAATCGATATGTGCTCCATATATGGAAAGCCCATCCATGCCATGAATCACATCAAATTCCACTATAGGAAGGATCACAAGATTTGCAGGAAGCAATTTCCCACAAACGCCAATTGGAGAAGAATTATAATATTTTTATCCAACTGTTGTTCCATTAGGAGTTGTCACAGCTAACTCAACAGCTAATTATTGTGGTAGTACGGTGATACCCTTGGAAAATCCTTCATAAATAAAAGAGTGGGTGGATCCATAATCACATAAAAAATATTCTAATTTAGATTTGATGGTAAGTGTACCATTCACCTCTTCATTATCGTACTCCACATCGCCTATAGAAATTTCATTTGACATTCCATTGTCTTTGGCCTTAAGAGTTTGTTGACGTCGATCATCATCAACAACCCTTTTATTTGGGCATTGATTAGCATAATTCCCCATTTCATTGCACTTGTAACATTGATTTGTAGGAGGTGCATTCTAAGTAGCCTTTTCATTGATTGCATCAGTAGACATCTTTTTCCCATACATGTAGCATTCAAATGGCTGATGACCTTCTTTTCCACATTTGAAACATTTACATGTCCCTTTAAGAGAATTCCTTCCATGTTTCATTCCAAACATTGAGCATAAGGAAAAATTCATATTCTTTTTAGTGTTGTCATTAGATTTCAATTTGAATTCAATTTTCCTCTTCATATCAAACCCATATGACTGATGGGTTACTCTAATCTCCATCTCAACCTTGAGAGAACATCGAAAAATTTACTCACAACAATTGAAGTACGTTATGGATAATGCCCTTCGAAGACATGGATTTAAGCGACTATAGAATTGATCAATCTTACTCTCAAGTTGTATAATAATTCTGGAAGCATACATAGAAAGTCTTGTAAAATTTACTTCGTACGTACGAACAGATTCATCATACTTTTTCATTAGTTCATGAACCTCATTCTACATCATTGTTCCAAGAATATGAGGGAAGAACGTATTGAAAAATATGTTCTTGAACTCATCCCATTCCCTGGACTCAATTTCGTCTTTTTGCCTCATATTAATAATAAGATTCCACCATTTATAAGATTCACATTCCAAATGATATACTACTAAGATGAGTTTATCATGTTCAGAACATTGATGAACTAAAAATATCTTTTCAGTGGTACTGATCCATTGTTCAACCACTAATAGACCATTAGACTCACTTTATGAGGGTGGATGTGGCCTCATAAAGGATTCAACAGAATGTTACTCCTTCCGTTGCTCATTTGGAAGTCCTGCATGATTCTTAGCTTGAGAAAGTTGTGTGAGCATGACTAAAAGATTTTTCATTCCAGCTCCCATGAATTTTGGTTGATCAGGTGGATAATCATTTCATTTCCCATTGCATTCAGCAATAACACAGTTCCCTCGAGTTCCAATCATTGACTAAAACCAATAAGCATAGTGTGAGAAACACTATTCATAATAGGAAAACCACATAATCAAGAATAAAATTTCACACTTAAGGTCTTGTCATAGGTTATTCATGGACATTTCTAAAGCAATAATATTGTGTTCTATGCTTAGACATATCCTTAGGGTTCCTACTACGGATTTCACATCCTAGTTTCCAACGGTTTACTATACATTTCCTCTAATACCAACTATAATGAACCATAAATTACATACATTGTTATTACATTAGAGTTGAATCATACTTAATACAACATATAAAATAACCACGGTTGGACCATATAGGTATAATGTCTTTAGAAACTGAGAAACATAAACAGCCAGTTCATAAAACATCTATATTGTCTCCCATTTATTTCATCATATCTATAGTCTCTTTAGAAATATACTACTTAGTACCATTATTCCAGACCTGGGGTAAATAAAACATACAAAAAGGTGAGCTTAAATGCTCTGTAATTGTGAAAAAAGGAAATATCATTCGTATCATATTCATAAGAACATAACATTTTGAAAATCTTAACCTGTAAAAGAGATTATAATATCAAAACATGGGATAAATAAAAGTACTGAAATGTAATCCCAATAATCATTACATAAAATATGAAACTTTTTGTCATACACACATAATCATAAAAAATCATTTCTTACTAGTGATGTCTCATTGAAAATACTATCATAGTGGACAAAGTCTATTTCTGAACCGAGTTCACTCCTCTTTAGAGTCTTGTATCACTAAACCAGATTAACTTGTCATTCCAGCCATGTATATCTCATGAGATATAAATCATTACCCAATGCATTGGATGGAGATATAGGTCCTACCCATCTCATAATGAATCCATTCTTATGTGTGCCAAAAAATCATAAATCATAGAATAACTAATGTAATAAAAATGGGATTCTTAAACATCATGTCATCATAACATAAACCATATAAGATAAAAGGACTTCATAAAAATAATTCCATCTTAACACAATCAAATAAATGTAAAAATAGGGATAGAAACAGAACCCTATAATATCATAGATAGAAAATAATTTTGATAATATAGTTTAACTGCATTTTTGAGGAAAATATTATTTCTACTAAAAAAATTTTTTCCATTCTTGACATGTCATACAATTTTAAACTAAAAGATGTTACTTAAAAATAAACATGAAAACATTTAAAGAAAGTTTCATTGAAAAAATTTTCTATGAAATCATAGAAATCCATTCATGTCATATAAGTTAAAAAAACTTTGTTCTCATACTTTGGCCAGAAAATCAAAAAGTATCTCATACTGAAAACGAAAAAAGATTCATTTAATATATTTTACTAAAAATTCATCAATAGGTAAAATTGGATTTAAAAACATGTGGGATGATAGAAATAAAATTACATATTGATAAAACATGGATGTGTATGAAAAATATGCCCCTGTAAATTCTGAAGTATAGACAATCTAAAAAAAATGAGATTGTGAGAATTTCCCTTACCTTAGGTCCGATATGCTTTGTACATATCTGAAACTCCTGTATAATGGTTTAAATAATGTCATTAAATTATTACAGAATCATATTCATTGTTATGATATCATATATGGTAATATTATTATCATCTTTTTAATAATATTTCATTGCTACTTGTTATTCGGGTGTTTATTGCTTTATGTTCTTATTTTGTTGAATAAATTGTTGTTCCTCTTTTTAGATTTTATATACCTCATCTAAAGAATGGTATTAGTGTAATATATATCATATTTATTCATTTAATTAATTTATACAATAATTATTCAATTAATATCATGTAGAATGAGTTGCATCACATCGTGGAGACGGTAGGCCGTACGTGCGCACGAACGAATATATCATTCCCATGATTGTGGAATTGTATTGAAGTGTCTGGTGTATAATATTTCAGAATCAATATTACTTTTAAATAATCATATATAGTTATTTCTTCCATAATATACCCATCAATGTTTTTTACTGATGAAATAAAAGATTACACCACAGTGTGGAGATGGTAGGTCGTACGCACGCATGCGTAGTGATTTCATATTTTTAATTGGTTGGATAGAAGATAGAACATGGTTGTTTAATATTCATAATAACATATTAGTATACATTTTATACTAGATTTATTACTTAATAATGAAATAACTCATATAGATGAAGTAGCAGAAGAAAAATCATTGAAAGAATCCGTAAAAGATATTACCTCTACTTCGACGTGCCTCTCCTTAACCTCCTCTTAAGGCACTAAAGATGGTCATTGAAGAAGACCAGGTCCATTAGTATGTTTTTAGGGATGTGGATAAGAGAAATTATCTGGGTTTGGCCAAGCATGAAGGCTCAAAATGGTGTGAGGAGGAGAGGGAGGAGGTTCCCTTTGATAAGGTAGGAGATGGGATCCTTTAGAAACATAAGAAATATTAAATTATAATAAATTCAACCCCACATTAAAACAACCAAAAATGACTTAAATTCGAAGATTATATGAGATATGTTTGTAATCTCATCATCCAATAAAATTTAGACCCGTTGGGACTTTATTTTAAACCCTGTCAACTTGATTTATCCTTCTTTAATATATCTAAGTTTATTTGTGTAATAATATTATAAATTTAAAATTGTCATAAATAATTACTTATGTGTTGTGTGTTGTCCATAATTAGATAAATTATGACATTTCACACTATATAAATTTAAATTTATAATTTTTAAATATTTTTGTGATTTATAAGCCATTTAATAATATGTTATTTTTATAAAATAACAAGTGTCAGTTTTGACACTATTCATTTATTTAAATTTAAATAAAATACACAAAGAAGATATATTCGAACAAAAATATTTAATAGATTCCTAAAATTTCATATTTATCTATAAAATTAATGTATCAAATTAATTAAGTCATAAAATATTTATTTTAATAATTCTAAAACCATTTATTTGATATTTCAATCAATAAAATAATTTCTACATCACTATTGTGTGATCATTAATGATAATTATTTTGTTCCTAAAAATTATAAAATAAATTTCATGATGTATATAATTTAGTTATATTTCTATAGACTATTTATATTTGACGTTTTATGAAGTATATCACAAAATTATAATTATTAAACTTATAATATATAAGATAGTGACAAGTTGTCACTTTCATTTGTTATAATAAAAATTATTTCATTTTCATGGTCAAAAGTACATGAATGTTTTTTTATTATAATTCATAGGTTATAAGGGTCGAATTTTATTCTTCCAAATTAATTTTGGCACATGTTAGGGTAATTCTATAATCTTATGTTTACCCTTAATTACTCGATCCATCTTTAACTGTAGTAAATAAAAATTATCTTAGTTACTATTCATAATATCAAAAAAAGTAAACTATTAATATAATTTGAACCCATTGAATCCAAATATGGAATAACTTTTTCAAAATTCAAAACACAGAATATGCAGTAATTAAATTAGAATTTATCCTGTTGTTAAGAAAATGAGTCTTAAAAGTTAAAACATTGCTAGAGATTGAAATGTTTTTACCTATGAATTTAATGTAAAATTAATGTTAATGACATAAATTATATTAAATGATAAAAATATATTTTTTATACTTTAAAACCATTAAATATTATAATTTAACCATATAAATTATGTGGATGAAAAATGTTTTTTTAATTAAAATTTAGCGTATTATTACTATTTATCAAAATAAGAAACTTGTTAGAAAAATTCCAAAAATTTATCCAAGTTAAATTTTTATATCATGATTCAAAAAAAGAAGTTTATTAAGTAAAATTGAACTTATAAACTTGTCAAAAATTATATTTATGAAGGGTGATTTATCAAAAGGTTGTAAAACTACATTTTTTAAATACTTCTTTTATCCGAAAAATTGATTTTTTTTCATACATAATTATTGAAAATATGCAAGATGAATTATAATGTTATAAAACTCAATATTCAGTTAATACTATTCATAATGGCTAGATAATAATATTAACATAATATATCATTGTTTAGTGAAACTTGGTATTGCGTATAACAAAAACTGTCGAGGAATATTTCACTTGCGAGTAACGCTAGCCATGATAGTGTCGGGTGTAATGAAAGATTCCATTGAGTATAACATTATAAATTAAAAAATATATATATTTCTCATAAAATCTTAGGGTGTTATAGTTACCATTACAAAATTTAGTACGAGATCCTCTCATCCTCCTCCTTCATGAAGTGACTTTATTTTATACCGTTTGATATAAAATATATAATGATGATATTTTTTCTTCTTCCCAATCACAATATATTTTATATCCAAATTATTATATAACCATTTCAATATCATTAAACCATTTATTTAATCGTTATGTACTTTTTTATGTTTCCAAAATTTCATTGGGGGTTTTTTATGTCGAACATTTTGATCAAATATATTTCCATCAATATCCTTTTAATGGTATTCATAAAGATGTATATATCAGTATATTATTGGTTACATACATCAATGTAACCCACACATCAAGATAGTATGGATAAAATTGATTAAATAATTCTTTTAACGTATGTTCTTCTAATCAGACTTGTGAATGTACATGATATGAAAATGATAGGTGCACCGATAATTTAATACTTCTCCAAAGCATTATATGTTGTTTTAGTCTCATGATACAACATTTATGGTATTATGTAGTGAAACTAATACATTAGGTAACATTCACTCCTATGTTATGATGTCTTGGAGGGTATCCATTACTTATGATTATGATTTCAAAATTTATGTTGTTTCCACATTCCAATGTAGAATTTATGTTATCAAACCATATCATGCATCATTGGTGACATTTATAATTCTGAGTATTTTAATATCACATTGAAATTTGTATTTTATACATTAAATAAATTCTTCATGTTATTATTTTTTATTCCCATATAGTGATTTAAATCTCAACAATTTCTTATTTATATCACTGTATTATTATTTTCAATATTATGAATGATGGAAAATTATTATCATGTTAGTGGTTATTTCAATAATTAATTTATAACTTTTTTACCTTATTAGGTAATGTTTAATATTACCCCAAAACACTATATTTATCAATATTTTATATTTTATTATTTTTAATATTATGTAATAAATCATAAATTAAAGTGTAATAATGAAATGGGATTTCATAATTGAAATATAGAAAAGATTACTATATTTAGGGATGAGTATTAAAAACATTAGGGAATGCATTTAAAATAATAATAATAAGAATAAATTCCCAAATTTTGGTAAAGAATATATTATGTAAATTTATTGAAAATAAACTATTTTCTAGATACTACAAGTGGATGTGGGACTACCACATATATACCAAGGGGATGGACTTGAAAACACCAAATTGATATAGGCTCGATCGAGAACAGGTGCATGTAAACTGTCCAAGACACACTCCAATTTTGACACACTTATTGGATATTTTTAGGTAGTGTAAAAAGATTATTAAAAAACATTATTTAGTGAATATATTCTTATAATACTATATTATTTAAAATAGATCATGGATAACATCGATTAAATATAATAAATTCTAATTTTAGGAAAATAAATGTCATTTATAAATTATAAATTTTATGTTATTACATTTCTCAAATTTTTTTAAATAGTTCAAAATTAATTATCCATATTATTCCATTTATTCTATACAAAGACAAGAAATATGATGAACATAGTAAATAAAAATGTGAACAGAATTTTGGCGACTTCCCAAATAAGATAGCCAACATGAAGGGTAATGGAATCATGACTATATTGTTGATACTCTCTCAGTTGAATATGATTATGATTATAATCCTAAATAAATATGATTTCAAAAATCCCCTTATAAAAAATATTTTATTTAGACCATTATTAATCCGACGTAATTTTTTTTAATAGTATATTTTTATCCCCTAATATTTAAAATATGAATCAAATCGGTAAAAAATATATTTTCCATCAAATTTTTTTTGAGCGGGAGATTGTCATACAAGATTTTTATGACATGATGGGTGAAGAGAATCAGTGGTGTATATAGATCATGATTATGAAGCTTTATGAAGAAATCATTTGGAAATTTTTTATTGTATTTTGGAAAATATTCATTATCCTATATTTTTCACAAAATATATGTCATAAAATTTAAATGGATTTACCTAAAATAAATTATAAAGTTAATGAATCTGTAATAGTGTTTGATAAAACCTTCATATGACCTTCATGATATGACTTGGGCTATTTTTTTACCCTCAAATGAAAAATTATCAAATTCTTCTTTCGTATAGAACAATTTCTTAAAATATCCATGATGATCAAGGATATTGATAGCTATGTGTATATTGTTTCATATTCCATCAAAGTCAAAATTTAGATTAACAAATATAATGTGTATCATAAATAAATTAAGCGGAATTTTTCATTTAATTGTTGATGTGTAAGGTAGATATATAATTATGGTAACAAATTTGAACATCCCACTTTTTTAATGTATCAAATGAAGCACCCTATAATGTGACTAAAGGATATGTTGAAATGATTATGTGTTGGATTTAAGGGAACCTCAATATGAATTTCCAAAAGGATGAAACCAATAATATAATTGAGGAATCAAATTATTTAGTCAATACATAGTGTATAATACATTATTTCAACTACAAGGAAGTAGGTAAAATTGAAAACCAATGCACTATGCCATGGGTGGTATGGGAAAATCATATCCCACAACATCCAGAGAAGCAGGGGAGTGATTATTCCATCACAACCACATATGTGGATTTAGAAATCCATGTGGTTAGCGATATTATTGTTATATATTCATGAATAGAAACCCAAATTATTTCTTATAGTTCTATTCATTCCCTTATATCATGGATGTTTATTATAACTATTCAAACTCGAAGACAAAACTGGAATATAGATGTATCTATGAAAAAATGTAAAATTTTGTAATAAGTTTTTTTATGTATAAAAGTACTCCCCTATCAATATTTTTGGGATGATCGCCTTGGAAACACTTCTGATAATCCCATTAGAATAATTTGATTAAATTTTAATTATTGATTTACCTTCCTTTAATAGAGAAAAATTAAATCTTAATAGGATGAAAATCACTATATGTATCTTGAATCATATTTTGATTATGTACAACTGCAAGGTGAATGAAGAATCTTATTTAACACATGTATTTAACCCATGGATATTATTTCTATATAAAAAAATACATCTTTCTCAAATGACTGAGTATAAAAAAAAGATAATCCTTTAATGATGTCCAATTATTCAGGAATACCTTAATGTGTTTCCTAATGAACTTTTTGGTACTATACATAGCCGAGAGGTTGAAATTTTAATTTAGCATATTCCAAATGATTTACCTATATCAAAGAAGATATATATAATGTCTGTTTTGGGAACATGAAGAGTTGAATAAGAATCTATATGATAATGTAGATAAGGGTTTTATATTCCCAATTAATTCACATTAATGTGTACTATTCACCATCATCATAAATGGAATGATTGATCTACCTTTGTGTTGATTATAATCATTTTAAAATTATAAGAACAATTAAAAATTTTCATCTTCCATGGATAAATGATTTGTTAAATTAGTTACATGGAGCACAATATATGTCCATGGTGGATATTCATTTAGAGTATTATAATGTAAGGGTGAAGGCTTATTCGTATGATTAGGGGCATGACTATCTATAATATAAAATCCTTGTCTAATGAAAGAGATTCCTGATAATATGTGAAGAAATACCTTCTACATCCATCCTAGGATAACAATAATGTATTTATATATTTGATATAACTAGTTTTGAATAATTATGTGAAATCAGATCATGGTATATACATCATGGAGTCCTGTATTCCATCATTTGAAGTCTAAAAGGGAAACATTACAAGGGAATGATGAAACCATTACATGTAACTAAATGGAAATGGAAGAACATAACTATAGATTTTTTCATTGGACTTATGAATAAATATAAAGGAAATATTTATAAATGGTTTATGGTGTATCCTCCTTAAATTATTTCTCACATAATTGAAATTGTGGAGGAATTCTACCATGATAAACATACATAGATATATTTCATAGAAGTGGTGAGGTTCCATGGAAGAACACCATAAATGTAATCTTATCAAGACCAATAATTTACACTCACATTCTATCAGTGTATACAAAATTAAATAAATACTAAGAAAAATTCATCATGGATTTTCAGCCTCAATCTAATGATGATTCTGATTGAAATATCTAGACACTCACTAACATATTGAGATAATTATCAATGTACATCATTGGATGTTCTGATCATTATATTCCATTTTTCAAGTCCCCATATAATATTATTTTTCCATCAATAATAAAAATGTATCATGATGAAGAGATTTATAGGAACTTATGTTGTAAACAATCTAACTGGAATGATTTTACTCAACAGAAACTACCATGTTTTTAAATGTTTAAGGATGTGGTAGAAATTGTCATGACTATTCAATCAAAAATCAGGGATTCTTAGAGTCGACAGAAGAGATATACTAATATTTATCGATGATACATAATGTTTGGGATTGATATATGGAAATCATCGCTATTACTCCATGAAATTAAAATGTTACAATATAAGAGAAGAAAAATATTAGCCATATTTTCATCAATCCCATTGATATCCTCAATTACATTAGAGAGGGTTCTATAAAAAAGATTCAATCATTACATAACATATGTACGTGATTTTTTCCATATGTAAACCTTGAGGATGTACATACTAGAACCCTCAAATGTAATAAATATAGATCTAGTACCATTGGAGAATAATCATACATATTAAGAGTAGTTGATGATGATTGTAGATCATTGAGACAATGTTTTAAAAAATAAGAACATACACTAGGTAATAGTGTCATGGAAAGACTACTAGTATTAAAAGGGTATGTGTGACCTGGAATAATGGGTGAAATAGATTGAACCACATATATTTTATTTTTTTAAATGAAAATTATTACGGTGTAATTTCTAAATGGGGAATATTTTAATAACACAAACATTTATAAATAAAATTCCCTTATGGTAGAATAAAAATCAATGTTATGTATTATAGTTATAAAAAACACATGAACATATTAGTTTTTATTATATAATATCATATTTAGAATAAAATTCAACTTCAATACCATAGATAATATATACTTTTATCAGTAATCATATGATTTAAAAAATATTGGGTTTGGATAAATCATTATGAATCATATAAAGGATGTCGCGACCTCAACAAATAATATCATGCCCAAGGAATCCCATGTATTAGAACATCAAATCTAGATAGAATTTCCAAGGATTCACATTTACTAACACCATTCCAATAATAAAAAACTAATTATGATGATTTACATTTATAGGATAATTTCAGGGTCATTGAAATGTAGTCTCAAACCATGTATGTTGAACAACCCCAAAAAATATCACCATTAACCACCATACCCCTATAAAATTTTCTTATGTAATAATTGGATATTTACCATGAAAATAATAATATAAATATATTTAAAAAAATTCAATATAATAATGAATATATTTTATTCTTATTTTCGTAACTTTTGAATGGATTTTTATTTTGATATGATAAACTAATTTTTTGTGTAATATTCAATTTCAATTTAGAAATTACATATTTATAACTTAATTAATTATGAAAATATATAAAAAATTTAACAATAAATTAAAAATAATTTTTTTAAATAATTTAATGATAAAATATTTTTTATGATGTTAAAAGTAGTATTTCTAAGGGGTCGAAAATTGATATATTAGAAACCCCATAATTTTTTAATTAAATTTGTCTTTTATTTTTAATTTAAAATTAAATTAGTTATATAAATATTATAATAAAATAAATATTATTGTTTAGGTAAACATATCAAAATTTTCTAAATGTTAGTTTTTCATAATTTAATGGGAAAATTGAATTTTCAAGTAACAAATTAAATATTTTATACATATACTATGTGTATTATGGTTGGTAATGATCGAAAGGCATTTAATAAATGATATAAATGATATAAAATTCAAAATAAATGTTTCTTATATAATATAATATATTTTCATATTATTTAATTAATTCCATAAAGCCTTTATGATTCCTCCAAAAAATATATTATATATTTAAATTTAAAAAATAAATTCTTTGTGAATATGATAAATTTCCTCATCTCAAAGATAAAGATTTTATAATGTTAGGTCTTTAGTCATATAAGATATTTAATGCCACTCCAAATTGGATGACAATCAGGAAAAACCCATCAAAAGGATTTTGGTTTTGATTTTATTATTTTATAGAGTCTGAAACGAATGTTTGAGAAATAATAAAGAAATATACTATATTTATCTATATTGATCCTCACAATATACCATTCTAATTAACTAAAAACCCTTTTAAAATGTCATTTATATTTTTACCCTCTCTATTTCTCTATAAATATGAGCCAAGAACTAATGATGCTCCTCCCAATATTTTAGAATTATCCACTCATGGTAAGGTACTTCCCTCCCATCGTATACTTTGAAGAACATTCTCTATAATTAGCCATTATAATATTATATGGTTATTTTTAATGAATTTATAAATATTAATATACTATATTATTGATTACATAATAATTAGATACCATATATCCACTCTCAATACAGAATTTGCATTAGTTATTACTATGCCAAAAATTTTTATGGAACCTCTGTCTCTTCTTTTAAATTCAATAAATTTCCCTATATATATCCTTTTAAATGTCAATAGGTTTTGATTTAAAGGGATTATAAATACTACAATACATTATAAATTTTTTTATAATATTTATATATCATTTTTGTTCACTAATTATAACATGGACAAAAGGAGTTACTATATTGAAACATAGTAAGGTACCACTCTATATTATTTTCAATTCAATAAACATTTAGGAAATAATTAATTAAAATATTAATTGGATTTGTTTTAAATAATGTATAATGTTTTTCTATTTTAAAATTTATTTTGAAATAATTAAAGATCATTTATTCCTTCTCAATAGAAAATTTACCATACCGTTAAAATAATGATATTTAGTGGGGGATCCCATACATATATTCTTCATTAAAACCATTTATCTTTTTATGCCCTTAGATTTAGAAATCATAATTTGAATATATATTTTTCACTAGAATCATACTGTTATTTTGTTATATAAATTTTTGTATACAACTTTCACTCATTGTAACCCATTTTATGAATATTCATGTACCATAGTTATGTTGTGTAAATTTCATTGTGGATTTTCATTAAATACGTTTGTGGAGTGAATATACAATCGAATTACCACTCATGGGTATTAAACGTGATGTAGCTTTAGTTTAATGATTAGTGAATTCCATGTATGAAAACCACAATCCATGATTTTCGGGTGAAAATTAACAAATAAACATCCTAATGATGTATGATATATGGGCCACAATAAAAAATTTACATGATTTAAAATTGACCAGTGCATACAAAAATATATAGTGATCCACTGAATTTTGAAATGTTTTAGTATCAAGATATATGATGTATGGAATTAAAGATTGATCCTAATTCATTATGGGACCTTTTCTACAATGTTATGTTGTATTGGAGATTATCCGTAAGCTTTGGTATTGAATTTTTGTTTAATCTTATTTAGACATTTCAATTTTCAATTTTGTTATTAATGTATATCATGACTAATTTATTCATTATTATGATTATCAAACCATTCATGTCTCAGTAAAATTATTATTTTCTATACTATAATAATTTATTTATTTATTTTTTATTTATTTCCTTTTGGGGATATATAGGTTACCCCTTAATTATGAATGTCCCAAAATTTCGCTATGTTGTTTTAAAAATAATAGAAAAACTTGAAAATGATATTTATGATTTCATTAATGCAATAGTATCACATTTTTTTATGCTATTATGTAATGTACCTAATTATCCGAAAAAATTAGGCTTATTGGTCTTCTAGGTTATATTGTTGGTATTATTATGTAATAAATCATTCATTAACGTTTAATACTGATAAGGGATTTTATTTTGATAGTCTTAACCATAATTATAAATATACCATGTATATTTGATGTTATAATAAATAATATAGGTATTCCCCTTATCATAACTCAGAAACAAGATTCAAAATACATTTAAAAGTGGTTAGTTTGGTGTAACATTCCATCAAAATCATCTAATTGTTTTTGATCCATTCAGTGGAAACCCAAATCCTGAAATTATTTTTTTATTTATCTGTGCATTACCTCTTGGGTATAAAAGTTTCTAATTTTTATTTTAATGAACTATGTTAATTAAAACAAAAATATCATTCAATATGATTAAAAATAATTAAAATCACCCAGGATGGGATTTTAATGAACATTGAACTAATAATTAATTTCTATCATTAGTAATTGGAGCTTATACTGATAGAAATGTTTTTTGTGTGTAATTTTATACGATCTGTTTTGAGTCCATTTTACAATATAACATTCCTTTTAAACAATATCTGAATTTTTTAATTGATTAATTGTGTATGATTTAAAATAATTAAAAAATTGTTATTTTTTTATTCTTACACACAGTCTAGTAATTTCATTTATTAGTTGGGAACATTACATTTAATAATATTAATAATTAACTATAATACTGATTGAAATTTGAAATATCTGTCCTGATAATGAGATCCTATTAAAGTAATTTTATCAAGACGATGATAAAATAACACCTAACCAAAGAGGAAATAATGTCTAACCATTACATTGGTCATGTTTTAGTATACTAGGTTGGCTCCTATAAATCTCTGTAATTGGTTTCACCATGACACCATGACATTAATCTTCTCCTATTTACTAGGATACACATTCTTATATAATATTCTACACATCAAAATGCGAAGGGATCCAATGGAGTTGATAAAGGATGATTACATAAAATAAACCATAGGTATGTAGGCCCTTATATAATAAAGATAAGGGGATGAGTTGAATGCCATCGATATAAATTTAAATAAAATGAACTAAAATATACCAATCACATACAAAAAGTTGTTCTAATCTCATGATCATTTATATATCAGGAAACATTCATAAATTTTCAATCATAGTTTCAATTTCAATTATTTATTCCTTTATTAAGATAATAAATCTCAAATTAATCATATTAAATAAATTAATTTTGATTATGTACTACATATCTAAATACATCATATTTTATAAATATTTTTCATTTATAAGGATTTAATTACTAAAGTCAACTTCATGAATTTTTTTTCTTATATTAAATTCTCAAATAGATTAGATTTAATATATAATTACCAATATTTTGATATGGTGTGTACATTTTGAAACAACTAAACAATGAATGCATGTGATTATGTTTTTTGACATGTTTAATTTTTCTCCATAAAAAACATGACATATTGACTACAAAAAACTACAAGGCTTTTATTATCCTCTGTAAATTTATATGGCAAAAACCTTGGGACTAGGAATTTTTTCATGGGATATATACGTTGAATTTACATGGTGTATAGTCCAAAGGGCATGGTGAGTAACCTATGGGTTTCAATAAAATTCTCTCTATATTTCATTAATTAGTTACATGGTTCTCTAGTACACATTTTTTTTTGGCCTTAAGAGAATATAGACTACATTTCTTGTCCACTGGTTACACTACACGTACTTCATTATGTTATGTTTCAGTCATTGCATATCTATATTTCATAAACATTTTTGGATATTAGTGATGTTTTAGTTGAATATATCTATCATTTTCATGAAATACATAAATGAAATCAATGAATACATGGTGTTTATATATGATATACACATTTTGTACTCTAGTTTTTTCTATGACAAGACATTTAGGCCTACAGATGGTGTTCTTCAAATGATTATTCATTTTTATTCATTATAAAATTTTTGGTTATGCTATCTAATATTAATAAAGAAACATAAGATCAGTATCATACGTTAGAATTAATGAATATAATAAAAATTAAATGAGATAAAATTAATATATCAATGAATAAAAAATAGTAATTTATTAATCAATCATGTATTTGTTCCAACATGTATGTTCAGTAAAAGTGGAAGTATCATTTATTGGTATAATGAACATATATTTTAGTATTAATTTAGTTGTTTTCATTGTTTCATGTGATTATAATTTTATGTCTAAGGAATATCATATATTACATGAATATGTTAATATTTATAAACCATTTGATGAAGAACATCACATGTAATTTAAAATTATTTAATGAGTTGATATTAAATTAACTCAACATGCAATTTAGTAATAGTTAATGATATACTTAACTAGATATCATTATATTATTGTTTCTCTAAAGATTCTATTTGTGGAATCCCTGTAGGTATTATTCATTCATGCACTATACTCTTTTAACATTGTCGTATAAATATTTTGTGTTATCATGATCAATCCTAATCGAGTGAATTTTTTTGGATGATCACAATAGAGTTATTCTCAAATGTGGATGAACTCTTGATGATATCATGAAATCATGAGATATAAAAATGATATGAATCAATATATGTATAGATAAAATCAATATATATCTATTCATCATACCAAAATAATATTAATGAATGTGATATAATTATATATATAATATTATAGTTTCATTGTACAAAAATCACACAAATATACATTATAATCTTTAATAATATTATCTAGCCCATTTTCAATTAATAATAATATTATTATAATAATTATCTTGAATATTGAAAGTAATTAATAATAATAATAAATATTATTTATAAAAATTTAAATCATACCATTATGCTCTATCTGATTTCCCTCATTGAGAATTATTGACAAATGAATTATGAATATTTAATAACCAAATATCTCATTAATTTGAAATGATATGTAAAATAAATGTTTTATCATTTAAAATATGAGAAATATATTAATTATTAATATTCAACACACTTACTATATTTAATATCATTGATTTAATTATAATTATCAAACAAACTAAATAAATCTCATTTAGTTTGACATTTTAAATTTATTTGGTGAATTTATTTGTGATTGGAGATACAGTATTTGTATGATCCTCTAGGTATCATTCTCATTTTAATTATATATCAACACATGTTGTGTCACGACCCACCACCTGAGGCATGTGCTGTGACTACCCCAATCCCACCATCCGTAGTCTATGGGATTCCATTTAGAACCATAATGGAATATCCCTAAAACTAATGTCATTGACTCAAAACCTGTACACACTAATACAGGTCACACTACTCATAAGTATAACACAATGGAAGAAGAATGATACAACCACAACCAAAAAACCAAACATAATGTAAAAGTAACTATTGAAAGTTATAAAGGGCTAGAATACATGACCTACTAAAATAGATGTACATTAAAATGGAAAAATAGTTCATGTGGTCACCGGTTAATGATCCTACCTAAATGGTAGATATAACTCGTCACCGCGACTCTCAAAGTCAACTCGTCACCTTCATACACCGTCATGTCCTAGCTCTCAGTGTCTCTTTCAATGATTCCCGTCATCTGCACAAGACACAACAAGGTACCCTAAAATCCCATGAAGGGGTGAGTATAACAATACTTAATAGGGACCTCGAGACCACCAAATTTTTATCTAAATTCCACAAATGATTATAAACAAATCCAAATCTCAATCACAAAGAAGAAATCAAAAGATAGCTCACACCAGGTATAAAATAAATACAGAAGTGTAGATTATTAGTCATAAAGATAGATAATATTATGCTATCAAGAGGATCTTCTACATACACACAAAGGATTTGACCTACATATAATTGTTATGTGTCAACTCATAGAGGATTTGACCCACACATGATCGTTAAGTGCTGAGCCACACAGGATCGCTGAGCGATGACCCACACATGATCTGAACCACAATGGATCGGTATACGCTGACCCACATAGGATCGCCGAGGGCTGGCCCAAATAGGTGTTTATTAGATGACCACCATATTATCACTATGTTTTGACCCACATAGGATCTGTATTTACTATCAAAAGCTTGATCACCATTCACTATCCACCTCAAAGCCATCCACTGGATTCCGCACAAAGAACACTTGATTCTAGGTGGATCTGCTCCTAAAGTCATAATTCATATTTCAACCAGAACAATGTCCCTTGAATTTGTACCCTGATGTAACACCTTTTCATAAGTTTTCCATTGTAATAAATGATGCTTCAATCAGATTCCCGGTCTGTAGGAAATAAGCATTCTAGTGCCAAGTGCCCAATCGGACTCAGGTTTGATCAAACCCGAAAATACACTAACATTATCCAAACATCAGGTGGGGTATCTCAAACGAACTGCATCTTCCAAATGGATCCAACACTGTAGACATTTCATAAAATGGACATTTGTTTTAGGAGATATACCAATTTAAGTGTAACTGGGCCATTAGGGGGTCCATGTCCGGTCTGAACTACCTATTGGGATCGGCCCACTTTGGATGGGCCCAGTCCGGCCTGATGGGCCTTGTGTTCAGCCTTGTCATCCCAGCTTGGTGCATCCCGCTGGGCTGTGGAACTACCAAGCACACTGGGTGGCGTAATGGTCTGTGACCTTCCCTAATGGCTTGGCCATTATGGTCTTCAAAGCATTGGATCTAGCTCGCACCGCTCTAGCTGGTCCATCCACTCAGACCTGACACCAACGAGATACTGAAAGTGTGGTTACTCCCTCATATGTGTCTCAATGTCATGTCTTCTTCTATGTAACGCTTCCATGGAACTCTGCAAAGAGTCTACATAGCTGATGTCTACACAGCTGAAGATTACTGGTCACCCCCTCTTCTACAGCTGAACTCCTCTGCGGCACACCGCAGCGACGCGGTGCCACACCTCTAACTCAGCTGGCATAGGTGGACCACCACCTTAATCTTCCATAGCACCTTCGGGGGTTAACCCCTTCTCACGGACAACGGTTTCTAGCCACTGCCTCCTCCTGTCATCGGTTCCCCCATGACGGTAGAACATCCGCAAGCCAATAGTGAAGCTCTGGTAGCCCAATTTTGTTCCCCTTTTCACCTGCTGGAATTCCATGATGGCACCTACACTACATGACCCTCGTTTTCTCCTTAAATCCATATTATTTAGTTTCCCAGGAAGACCACACCCAATATCAAAATTGGGGGGGGGGGGGCATTGCCTTGTTCATTCGGTCCGCCCACTCCGTATTAGCATTATAACGAGGGATGAAACTCAAGAATTAAGAACTATTTATTAATATAATAAACCCCTACATCAAATAAATTGGTATGCGATGCAGATAAAGAAGAAGGGTCCATGTCTAAAGGAGTTTGTCTGTGTATTCAGTCACCCGTCGATTCCTCCAACAACTGTTTCTCGATCTTTATTTCCCTTTGGAGCGGAATGTCGTCAGCATTTCTTCTGAACCTCTTATTTTATCTCTCCCAAAAACTATGCTAAATATTTGACTAAATAGAGGAAATGGAGAGTGTATCTTACCGCCCAATTAATGATTTTCATTAATGAATTAAAGTAATGAACCCATTAATCATTCAATTTTGTGGTTACACAATCATGTGTAACATCCCATTAAATGGTTTGACAGCACAAGTTTCCTTCCACAATCTCTCATTGGCTATAAAGTAATAAATACAGAAACTTGTTGAGATATTTTATTATTATTTTTTGATGTCTGAAAATTAACGTTTTCATCTGACATTTTCAAACAATGTTATGATTCATTTAATTTAATATCTCTTCGGCGAATTCATGGGATCCAATAAAATACTAATATGAGCACCAGTTCAATAGTTAGAAATCACCACTCGCACATTTACTCAACATACCAAAATTTTGTTTTGAGAAATTTTTTCTGGGCTCTCTGGGTCTTTGAATAATGTTCCATCAAATTTTGAAGGCTCGTAAATATTCTATTTAATTGAAAAACAATTACATATAATTTCTACTTCATTACATATTTTATAATGTTATAATGTAGAAGCATTCCAAGTGTTCCAATGAGAAATAAGTTAATGGTGTATTGACATCAGACCTCCTATAGATGATTTCCATTAAATACATTCATTTTATCACAATATCCTTATTTAGGAAGGTGGAATACCTATATCATCATCAAATATTCTAGATATATCATTCATTGAAAATATATAAATTAAAACTCTTTCCTATAACCATGGTCATTGATTTATGTCGGTAAGACTATTCTAATCCATATTCCTAAGATATCAACTTCATCCAATTGATAAAAGTGATAAATCATATCTCGTGTAATCCATTAATGTAATATCACGTGATATGTAACAAAATAATCCTACCTTTTTAGTAGCATATTTCATCGTAACATTCATCAACACAATAGATTTTATATGGAATGATATAAATAATTTCAATATTCATAGATCCAATATACATATACGTATATATGATGCTTTATTTACTGATAGAAATGAGTGTATCTCATTAATGGGTATCTTCTCATAACCCCATAAATTTGATATTTCCAAAGGAGAAATACATGATAATAAACTCAACTGTTTGTGATCCTAGTACCCTATATAAAATGTATCACCTATGTCACATAAGAACATCTCTACTAGTAAGATAAAAAGTTTTAAGAATAATAGTGGGGAACATCTGGGTTCTCATCATAGCAGAGACCTACAATGAATACATGTGAAACATTTTTTTAGTACATTATCACATAAAATTGATATGTAGATGAATATTTATAATGTGATATAAAAACTCCAATGATAATTAGAACATGAAATCATGAACAATGAAAATTGTTTCTAGGTAACCAACTCCTATAATACATGGGTAAATCACTGTACTTTCTTCCCGGTAAAATGTATTTTTTGGGCTATACACTTGTGTTAGAAAATAAAGAATTAGAGATAATATATTTATCGTATTTTATTATGTGAATTTGACAAGTGGATATCTGTTCTTTCATTAGTTAATTTTATTTTGATATATAGTTTAGTGTGAGACTATGTTTATTATCATAGACAATTTTTATACTTTTGTACTTTCTTATACTTCCATATATATTTTATTTTCAATTTATCCCCCTTTTACAATTTTTTATCTTCTAATATTGTTGACATCATGGATCCCTATTATTTGTATGCAGTAATGGGGTTTTTCATTTTCATTACTATTCATGTTGAGTTTTCAATTAACACTAATTATATCCTAAAAAGATGATTAAATTGTATAGTCTCCCTCATTCAAATTTTTCCCACTTCACTAGTCATCATCCTGAGTTACACTTTGATTCATGAATGATATCTTAATTATTACCCAATGACTGTTCAATTAGGTTAACACAGATTTTTTTTACTAGATAGTGATTTCAAATAATGATTTGGGATTTGGAAGGCTTAATTAATTGACGAGTTTGGTATCTAGGACTTGTGTGGTTGACTGATTTATTTCATGGAGAGTATGACACTAATTGAAACCCAAATTGACATGGGATATACAATATCATGACTACATAGTATAGTATGATCTATTTGTTTGATTAATCTTATAATCATAATAGGGACGAGACTTGGTATGAACCAGAAGATATGAGTCATATCCAGTTTCCTTTTTATGCCTAATTATATAGATTTGTTTATGAAATGTTACATACATTTGTTAGTTGTGTTATTTATATATATTTTAACTCATAACTTTATTATTATTTAATTAAAAATATAATATATTAAATTTTTTCGTCAATACATTTTACAATGTTTTTATATAATTATTTATGTTATATAATTTTTTAATTGATTTTGGTTGTGATATTTTTTTATGCCCTATTGAATCGACATTTGGGATGGGATATTTTTTAGGGAAACCAATATTTTAATGGAATGATGAATCTATGGAATGAAGTATGAAACAATTGGATTTATAGGTAAAGTTTACAAGACATGTGTCATTGATACAGTGAATTTCAAATGATTTTTTGATTTTATATTTTTTTCAATATGCATGAAATTATTATAATGCATGGTCATAAATGTGTTTTTAAAAAGTGGTAAAATTTAATGGAAAATGGAATAAACTTCCTTGGTATTTTAATGATTTTCATTTTATAAAAAAAATTGAATTCCAAAGGGTGATTATCAAAATATTATTCAACTATTACTTGTAAAATATTTTTCATTAAAAGAAAAAAAACATTTCCCATGTGAACATGGATTATTTTATTTAAGATATAAATAAATTAATATGATATATATTGAAATTATGTTGTTCACATCGTTTCTTTGAGGTATTATAATGTACCATTTTATGTTGAATTCTATTGATTGGTTTGACCTAGAATTAGTAAAAATGTAAAGGTTAATTTTTAAATGATGTTTTCATTGTATTTATAGATAATGTGGGGAAAAATTGAATTATTGATTTTTTCTATTAGTAGATATATATTTTAAACGTACGGGGTTGATAATTTATATTGGGATTCAGATTCAGCATTAGATTTTTGTTAGGTTCAATGACTAGACACTACAATTTGGGTTTTTGTTGGTGACTTCAATAGTATGTCGTACCATTTCCGAAAATCATCCATTATTAGTAGATTATTATGGTGGGAATAACTATAATCCTAGAGATGAATAGTTTTTTTAATAAATTTGGTTTCATTATATCATTGGGTTTGACAGATCACCATCTCATAATTTTATGAAATTTGATGAATGTTGAGGATGATGATCTTGGAATTATCTGAAAGGTAATGACAAATGTATTGTATTATTGATCTGGTACGATATTGTTGGTTATTTCAAGAAATTTCACTCAATAATGGAAATCATGTACTATATATATATTAAATTTCTATATAATAGATGTGAATATGTGAAAATCATATATATTGGAGCATAAAATCATCAAGAGTGTTTAACAATCATATTAATTAGTGTTTTGGATATGGTGAAATCAGAGACTGGGTATGAGTTTAAATTCATTAGTACTCATTAGACGATTATGAAGAAATATTGTTTTATATATTGATACAATAATGTAATTTCACTAATTATAAATGTAACATGCCATCCCAAATTCCCTAATATGGTGCATTATTTTTTTACATCAGAAGGATTATAATAAATAAAATATCCAAGGCCTGATCAATTAATATGTTTTATAATGAAAGATTACATACATGATACCCATATAACATTTTCCAATTGGAAATAAACATGGTACATGATAAAAATAAACAAACAAAATACTAGATCACTTACTCAATGATTTATTATTCATAACCTGAGAATGGTAAAATAATAAGGGTGAGATCAATTGAATGGTAAGGGTATACAATGCGGGACAAATAATAAATCATCATGAATAAATTAACTTATAAAGTTAAATAACTAATAATGCATTCCATTCAAATAACAATATAATTCATAGCGATATGAAAATTTATGAAACTGAAAATCATTCCATCTAGATCAATAAATTGGTAATGAAATTTATTCATCGATATGTCGACAAAAAATATCCTGGATGAATTGTTACTGAATAAAAATGAGTGAAATTCATAACTATTGGACATTGAATTTCCTAGGTATATTGTACTTTTATCATCAAGAAATAAAAAAATATGGTTTACAGAAATTAGTGTAAAACCCCATCGGATTTGACAAAATGTTTCACCTCATGATACTATTGATGCATCAAGGGAAATCTATAACCGTTCTGAACCTGTGTCATACTAATCCAATGGATTACTCATATTAAGTAATAATATGGAATTTAAAAACATAATTATTGAATAAAACAAATATATTTACCAAAAAATCACCACATATAATTATTTGACGAGGGTTTTTGACATTAATGAATGGAAATAAAATTGAAATATCATAAAAACAATCTTAATGGAAATTATATTTTATATATTCCAATGTGTCATATACCACATTGAATCATTTAAATCATATACCCCATGAATGAATAATATTAAATTAAATTTTAATAGAATCAGTCTATAAATATTAAATATATATCACATTAAAGATAAATAAATAAATCAAATAGTATTGAATTTTTTCATAATAACATATAAGTCATAATTGAATGTAAATTGAGAAAAAAAAATCATAACCTTACATTTCTAGTGAGGTAAAAATACTATTCTATACTCTATTAAAATATAGTAGTTACTTTTACAATAGTCATACTCATGTTAATAATATCCTATATGAACTTATTACAAATTTTTACCCTTTGGATAACACCTTTTCATTATTTTAGCAATTTCATGTACTAATTTCATTGTTTTACCTAGTATCTTTTCAATATTTAATTATTATTCCTCTTTATTAGATCATGATTTTATCATCCTCAGAATTAACCCGGTGTCTCAATTATCTTATATATTCTATACATATATATTTATAATTTCCCATAATAGTTGGTGATAATAAATGAGGTGCACTGTTCATGGGGACAATATGCCTTACAAACACATGAATTCTACATTCATTTCATTTTCCTATAAAAAATTTGAAAATAAATTATACATATTTATATTATAATTTCATAACAATTTCTATATTGTATATGTTACATTGGATTATTAATACCATCCTTCATATGTTCTATGTATTGCTTTAAGAGTCATATCACTCGGAGGGACAATATTCAATAATTCCAGAAAAAAAATTATTGTATTAACATAAGATCTAAATAATAAAGGAATTTTATAAATAATAAATATTAAATATTAAATAAATTAAACATATCAAATATAAAAATAATTAACTGAGTTTCCATTATAATGACCACCAAGATAGGGGGTAATAGAAAAAATTCATAATAATCATTTCGTGATGCAGTGGTTCACCTTACACAAAAATAATATGTTCGATGCCCATTATATTGAGGTGTTTATATGTGTAGGTTGAACCAAAGACATAATAGAAAATTTGTGTATTTATGATACTTTTATTTATATAATCAAGTAAAAAATAAATTTTTGTTGGTGGTGAAAGGAAATGAAACTACGTAGCTTGAGAGAAGATGTTACCCCTTAATCCCGTAACTTGTTTAGGTTTTTACCAAAACGCTTACAAGGATTTCATTATGCAAAATGGTAGGACTAAAGGTTTTGTTGAGGGAAAATGGAAATATATATTATTAGATAATGTCTGAACCTAACTATTTATTTTGAGTTGGGAGAGGTGGTGTCCTTTTATTGGGAAGGAAAACGTCTCACATGTTATTTTTAAGAGGAAGATAGATGTAGGCACATTTTTAAATAAAAAATGATTCAAAAGTAAACCAAACTTAATAATTGAAGATACATTTCATATGGGTTATGGAAAATTGGATAGGTAATTTGGGCACTTATGTTAATGGTTTAGTCATTTATTATGATTAATTTGACCTTAATAGTTAAAATTAATATTAATTACTTACTCTAATATTTATGGTCAAAACCATTTTTTTCATGTAGGTAATTAATAATTATACAAATCTCAAATATTTAATCTATTTTCAATATTCTATTAATAGAAGTGGAAGAAGTTAATATTAATTTATTCTCGGTAATGGGATGACAATTGTGGGTTTTAAAGTAAAAATTTCTTGAAGTTTGATATGTTTTATATTAAATTTCAAAGTGAAAATTCATACAATGAATACAATGAAATTAATTATATTAATTTATAAAAATATTATATAATAAAAAATTAAAATCAATTATAAATATAATTTAATATTATAATTATTATTATATGAAAAAGTATTTTGCAAGAAAAATTCTATTATTTTAAACAATTCTATAAAAATGATATGTTTCCAAAAAATATAAAATATCACCCTACAATATTTTTTGATTTTAAATTTATAATATGAAATTGATTATGACATATTAAATCAATTAATGTTTTAATGTTAACATTTTTAAATTTTTATCAATTACAATGTGCTAAAATAACGATTATACAACCATATATATTTAGGTGTAATATTTGGGTTGTTATTGTCTTATGATTATCAAATATGTTGGATTAATTTCAAAAATATTATACATAGTATAATATATGTATATATGTATATATATTACAGTAATGTTAAACAATATTTTTAATTAATTTAATTTATAATAGTAAATGATGATGTGAAATTAATAATATTTTCATTTATATTTACACAGTTTTCATATTCATTCCTAATTAATTTATAGTGAATTAATTAAAAATATATATAAACCACATATTTTCCGAAATAATTTACCCCTTCTCATACCTTGTAATTTAATGTATTTGTTATATTTATTTATATTTATTTATATATCATTATTTTATAGGACTCAGTCTTACATGTCAGGTAATTTTTATACGAATGTCACACGTGTGTGTAAGACACAAAATCTCAGTGTCTAGTTAATTAACCAATATAGAATATATCAATGATATTTAAAATAATAATTATATTATAATTTAAAGTTATTATTTCACTTATTTTCATGGTTTCATGTTTCATTAACACTATCAAATATAATTTTTTAATTTCTAATTTCAGTGCGTTACATTTTCCACACCTTAAATAAATTGCATCCTAGGAAATTATAATAGACCACAAAAATATAGGGATTGAAAATATGCTATTTTAGAAATAACCACATTGTGAATATTTTTAATAGATTTTCATCTTAAGAAGTGATAAATGGACAAACAATGATAACATTCATTGTTCTCTTATTGGAGAACAATAGTGGGAACTAGAATCATGGAGATAAAAAAATGCAACAATAATGTTCTGATGATGTCTGGTATAGAACATGTATAGATGAAATTTTTTGACCAAAAAATCATAAACCATATTTGTGAATAATTCTCATTAATATCCTGAAAAATTACTCTAATAGGAAAACATTTTATTCAAAACCATATATTTCAATAGTTACGTAATTATTTCAATATATGAGAATATAAGTAAATATATGCTTCTATACACGTAATACTTTCTTGAACGTACACTATAAACTATTTTTACATCATCTCATAATTTATGATGCATCATATGGTGTTGTAATAAACTGGCCTCTAGAATCTCATCCCACAATCTGCTAACATAATTTTATAAATGGTTATATTTTCCAAAATATTATCATCCAATAAAATTTGAAGGAATGTCACCGAACATCCAAAATGAATTTATCATTATCCTTAAATAAAGATGAAGCATCACCGAATATTCACATTCCAAACATGTAAAATACTTCATCATGTATCCCCTTGTAATATGGTAATAACTCGAATCACTTCAAAACCTTATCAACAACATGAATTTATCCAAAATCCATTTGTAAGACACAGTTTATTGGATATATTTCTTAAATAAAATAGTGTAGTAAACTCCATCAATGATAGCTCAATCCACTTTTCAACAAGTCACTATTTAGTTCCAAGGTAGATACCACTTTTTCAAAAAAATGATTTATTTTTCAATACATGAACATTAAGATCATATTAATGGTTTTATAAAACTAAAAATGTTATAATTTCTAATGAAAATATTTCCATAGTAAAATCAAACATATGATAACAAATACATAATGAAAATGGGATACAATACAAACCATACATATTTCATAAATCGTACGATGATAAAATCACAAACAAGACAATTTAATATCATATTTTTTATATCGAAATAATGAATTAAATTAATCATTACACATTTTTAGTTTCATTAACATATGCCTCAACTTGATCCTTTAGCTTCATCTTTGGTATATTATCTTTATTTTAGGGGAATTTTTTGGTGTAATTCAACAACATGTTTCATTTCTATCACTAAATAAAAGAATTTTTATTATTTCCATTTCAATCTATTTCCTGGTGACCCTTTTCACCATGATTATAAAATTCTCCAAATCCAGTCAATAATTTACCAAGTTTATTATTTCCATAGTAAGCACACGTTGGAAAATTCATCTTTTTGTTCATCTTCATTAAATCATTCCCCTTTTCATTATGTTTAGAGTTCATCTTAATCTCTTGGTTTATCATGAATGAAATGTTCAATGATACTTATTTCTCTATCTTGATATCAAATAAAACTATTTCTTTTTATGAAGAACAATTTTGAGACACTATCACCCATTAAGGACTGGGATTTAGTCCATAATGATGTGGTAGAAATTTATCTCAGTGTTGCGTATATAATTTATAAAATAGCAATCTAAGATTGTAAATGTATCATCATAATATACAATAATATCTTCTTCCATTTTCACTAAAATAACAAAAATCCTCATTATATAAGTTTTTTGGTCATGAGGATATTGTTTATAAAATAATGTCTCCTTAAAATTTCTACATTATATGTGTTTAATTTCATCTTCCTCTCTTGTATTCAGGATTTGAGACCACTACTGGTCGGAGTCACATAAGTGATTATAGACTGAATGCATAAACATATCCTTTTCTACTCATTATAATGTAGTAGATATATTTATATAGATCCAATCAATGGCTCACCTAAAATTGTATTTGTAGTCTCCCTAAATGAAGGGGCCTTTTCCTGTATAATGAAATACAACATAAGATATTACCCCCCATAGAATAGGGTATTCCATTTGGGTAAGGTTGTTTTTTATAAACTAACATATCATCCAAAACATATCCATGACATTCTCAGTTATAATACCAGATATATTTGATTCCTCAACAGGAAAATCTCTGCATTTTTGAAAAGTACATATATCCTTCTTCCTTCTATGAATAATTTCTAAAAAAAGCATACACTGGATTATCGTATAATGGTATGAACTCTATATAACTTGAAAAATGATATAGCTCATTACATAAATCTATGTATCATGAAATGGATAATTATAATCATTGGTTAATTTGGTGTAATAATATCATTCAAATATATCAGAATTGCAGGTATATAAAATTTGAATTATCCATATCATTTAATCAAGAACTGTTAAACCATGTATGAAATATAGAATATTTTCTTATACCAGGTTACCCATGGAAGGAATAGAACACATTATATGATTTATTACTCCTAGGTACATTTTTTCCAGACCCGTGTCCACTTATAGTATATGGATTAGGATGTATTGGTAGGAATACCCACATAATAACTACCTTATAAATTTTCTATTATTTTGTTATATACATATCCTTATTGTATATCATATGGTTGTTCTCCCTAATCTATGTTTTCTAAATATAGTTTCCAATGTTGATTCTAAACATATTATGATGCCAACATTAATTCCCTGACTGAGTTGAAAAGTATTGGTGCATTATTTTTTATATTAGCAGGATTACAATCAATCAAATGGTGATGGTACATTCATTTTAGTAGTCCAAGATATCTAGTTAACACACATGAAAAAAATAATACATTGGAAAATAATTAATACAAACATGATACGTAATACCAAAATAAACTATATCCAAGATTTTTTATTCAAATATTTCTTCTTAATAATCTTATGATATGAAACATAATATGTTTGATCCCAATTTCTCAGTATGGGTAAGTAAAGTTGAATAAATAATGTATCAATTGAAGTAAATTTACATGGATTGGTATATATTTGATAACTCATTAAATTAAAATAAATAGATATATAAATATCAAAATACAAATTTAAGAACATAAAAATCATTCTATCTAAATTAATAAACATCGAATGAAATGTATCAATAGATATGTTGATGAAAAATATTAGGGATGAATAATAACAGAATCTAAATGATGGAAATGAATAATTATTGGACAATTTTTTAGGCACATGACACCGTTACCATCATGATGAACATTAACAATAAATTTTACAACATATTTGAAATAAATTCATCAGATTTGGAAAAATGATTCATTTCAGAAGACTACTGATGTGATGAGGGGCTATCTATAATCATGCCCAACACGTGACATACCAGTCCAAATAATTATACATATTCATCTGCAAGGCGACTTATAAAAATATCCACAAAAAATAAAACATATGTATTTATCATACATTTACCATGTACAGAATACTAAAAATAAGGTTTGTTGACATTAATTAAAGAAAATATCATTTAATGTTCTATGAACAATCTTGATGTAAATGGCATTCAAAACATTCTAATGTGTCCCATGCCACATTGAAACATATGAATCATAAATTCCAATGATGTAATAATATTAAATTAAAATTATAATATACCGAGTGAATGGATTTTAATGATATATCATGTTAATGTTAATTAAATACCCCAAATAATAGTTAAATGGTTGATAGTGACATATAAATCATATTATAATGAAAAGTGAGATGAAATATCATACCATAATCTTACATTTTTTGTATTTATCCTCATTTATGGTTGTCTAAATTGTGATTCTAACTTATAAAAGAATAATAATCATGATTATAATATCATATATAAACTTCTTACAATATTTTATTACCCTTCTGTAAAAACGTATTTATTATTTAAGCTATACTAGCTTTTAATTGCTTAGTTTTCTGAAGTATGTTGTGCATTTTTACTTTTTGTTTCTATTTCATTGAAATGGATTTCATAATCTCTACAATTAAATCCATTAATTAATTATCATATATATTCATTACATATTTATTTCTAATTTTCCATAATATTTTGGATATGAAATGAAGTTCACTATTTATAGAGATGGTAGGTCATACATATGCATAAACACAACTTTCATTTATTTATCATAATAATATATTTAAAATTAAATGATAAATAATTATTTTAGAAATGTTTTACCATATCAATGTAATATATGTTTCAGAAGTTTATTAAATTTATCCTTTATACATTCCACGTATGTAATGAAAGAGAAATATCACTTTGATGGGGTAGTTTTCCACAATCCTCAAATAAAAATACCGTATTTAAAAAATATGGAAATCATAAAGGAATGTTCTAAATATAAAGTAAATAATCATCAATAATTTAAATTTATAATATATATTTAACATATATAAACATTTTTTCTATCATTATTACAACCATGATAGGTGGTAATGTAGGAATGAACAATCACCATTTTGTGAGGTATTAGTTCATTGTACATGAAAACAATATGTTTGATATCCATTAGATGTACGTGTGTGTGTGGGTCATTTGGGAGGTGGCTGATCGGAGGGATGGCTTGCCATCGAGAGGTACCATGCTTGCATGGGATCACTGAGTGGTCCTCCCTCGGAGTGAGCGACACTGTTTTTGCTTGGATGAGGTGATTTCTGGTTTTTTCTTGTTGTTGTTTGGGTTTGATGAATCTTTTGTTTTCTCACTTTTTCCTCAAAAGTGTCCTTATTAATAAATAATAATAATAATAATAATAATTTTTAGTCAGTGTGTAGGGTAAACCCTTTATATAAAAATAACCTTGTATTTTGTGGATATTTTTTGTTATATAATAATGGAAGAAATTGATTTGAGGGGTGGATAATGAAAATTAATATATATATCTTGTGAGAAGACGATAACCCTAAATCTGGAAACCTTTTTGGTTTGTACCAAAAAACATCCTTGTATTTGTTTCATCGCAAATGGAGGATTCAATATCTAGATTAGTTAAAAATGAATAAATTTTTTCAATTTTTTATAATCATTTTCAAAACTAAAATTTCTTATAATGAATGAAAATGTATTAACTGGAAAAAATATTATTGATTTATAATTTAAATCCAATTAAATATATAATTTTACCTTAAAGAATAATTAAATTAAAAAGCTGCTTTGAACTAAAATTATGTATTTTAAACTATTATTTAAAAAAAAATCGGAATGATATAATAAATTTACCCTAACATAATATTAATTCTTATTTTTCACATATTAAATTTAATATGACATAATAAATCAATTTATGTTTCAAAAAATTGATTTAAAATGGGATCTCTATTAAAATTTCATAAAAATGCATGTATAAAAATAATTGTCTTAACTATAATATTAGGTTAATTCATATCATATTATTTTCAAATATATTGGATGATCATAAAACATATTATTTAATATATGATATATATTACTTTATTATCAAATACAAATTTTTAATTAAATATATTATGTTAAAAACCCTTTTGAAAATAGTAATATTTTTTTTATATTCAATCAGTTTTCATATTAATGTATACTTTATTATTAATTAACACATTTAAAATATTTTTATTCCACATATTTTTAAAAAATATTTACCCATTTTTATTAATACTAATTTAAATTGAATGAAATATGTTATTATATTTAATAATATAATGTTTTTCGTTAAAACATGTCTTCCATGTATTGTATGATTCCGAATAAAGCCTCACTTTCATGTAACATAATAAACTTGATGCCAATTTCATTAAAAATATATAATATATCGAATCTATTTATAATAGTAAATATATTTTAATGGATTCGGGTGTTATTTTCTTTTATGTGCATGGTGTAACATGTCATGTACACTATAAAATATAGGGTTCATAATTTAGAATTTTGGGTTGTTATAATTGTGATTGAGAATATTTGAATGAGTTTTATGATTATTAATTTAATTTTTTAATGTTGTTATTTTGTTCAGGGGATGTTAATATTCATTAAATGGTGGGGCCAAATATTTTTTAGGGAAGTTCATTGAGAGAAGGAATGAATTTTGATTTTTTTTATAGGTGAGATGCGGTGATGTGAAAACATCATCAATGTCATTTATAGATAGATTAATAAATAAAATAATTAATATTTCATGGAGGCATGGTAACAGAAAATGGATACACATTTCGTGGGTATAAAATATTTTTTTTAGAGACATTTTGATTATTTGAGTTGTTAAAAGAATATGATATTTTATATTGGAGGAAAAATTTGGAATAATAGGAGTGAATGGACTAGAGTTTTATGTTTAGATTTATTATTGACGAATCACTGTGGATTTAGGTGGATATATAGTTTTATGTTTGGGAATGTATAATAGCACATAAATACACTATCCAATTAATTAATCGAAAATATTGTTATTTTTTTATTGGAATGGTATATATAGATGTTGGAGAAAAAAATGGATTTTACGATATTGAATAACCTAAAAATATGTTATTAAGGATTTATGTTGCTCAACGGTGTTTAGGGTGAATGAGTAATAGTTGTGGGGGGGGGGGGGGAAATGTAACCTAACTATTATAGGGGGATCTTCATTCCATGAAAGATTTGGTTTATGTAGTGATGAGGTGTTAATAAAAAAAGACAAAATTGGATGGTGGGGGACAACTATATAAAGGATACAAATTAGACACTGACCAACATGTGTCAAGCCATGGAATATTTTCAATTTGGGTTTCCCTATGAAAATTAATCATTTGTATAGAGGGCATATTATGTTAGAGGGAGTCACACCATGAGCATTCCTATTATGTATCAACATAGAAATTTTACATATTCCTTTATGAAATTCATTGATAATTCCAAATAATAAGAAGAATCATGGTCTAGGACATGAATTTTTTCCCATATAGAGGTTTCATATAAGGATGTTTGAATTTCATTCTTTTAGAGAGAATTCATTTGGTGAATGGTGTATCCTACACAACAAAATGTTAAGAAATATATTTATTATATATTATAAGATAGTTAATGGTTCCCCAAACAAGGGGTTATGCTTTTGTGGTGACCAGTTGGGGGTTAGTCCCTCAACATCAGGGTAATAGATTCCTATCCTAGGGGGAAATCCATGAGGATAAATGTTGTTTGTTTATCACGTCACGATCATGAGGGTTTCATTATGAAATGTGGTGGGTGGATCTTTAATGACTTATTGGTTATTTTGGTGTAGTAAATACTATAATACACATTATACCATTACATATATTAGGAGGGGAAGGTAAATATATTCTACCGTGATCATTCACATTTACTCCATTGGATCTTGTTTGATCAGGATGGTTTCATCAATGGGATATGGGGTCATGGTTAACATTTTCTCCAATTTGAGATTTTATATTTTTTTACTAATTTGTATTATTCTAAATAGTTTTTTGGGGAGATTATTGTACAATATAATGTTGTAATTACATTGATTCTTGTGACTACGATGTGGTATATTAATTAGAGGACTTATGATAGTATGATTATATTTTAAATTTTCATAAACCATAATGTGTGGTAATATGAAATTTTCTTTATGGTTTTTCATAAACATTGAATTTGTTTTCCAATGATCTGGTACAAATATTTGGTTTTTTTATCCTAGGTTTTTTTCATGTATATAGTGGATCATATTACATTTATCTAGGACACTAAATTTTAATTACTCTAAATATGTTTATAATGGTTTAACAAATTTAGTTTTTTGGTTTAAAATTATTTTAATAATAATTTGATAGTTTTTATATATGAGATTGTCACTTATTTCATTAATAGTTTATATTAAAATCTATATATATCATCTTATGTCATTATTTGGATTAGGTCACCATGAAATTATTATATCCTTTTTCAATGATTTTATATTCCAATCAAATCAATATGACTATTACTATAATAATTTCCGAATAAGGTGATATTTCCACCTAATATGGGATGAATTCTGATATTTATTATAACCAATATTTAATGAAAATATTTAATATTATTTTATTATTATTTCATTATAAAAATAGATTATGTGGACTCTTTTATGTTTTTCTATGTGGAATGAGTTTGATAAGGAATATAAATTTTTAACATTATAAATTGTTAATTTAAAAAAGAATTTTTAAAAAATTAACTTATAAATGAAAATTAGTGATTTAAATAAAGATATTTTATGTATAATCCCAAAATTTTTTTGTTACAATGAAAACATTTAATATGGAATTTTTACTACAAGAATAAAGTGTGTAATATAAAACAAGAGTTTTTTCCAAACTTGTTAACATAGAATATTATTTTTTAATGTATTTCTATTAAATCATCGTGATAGTTATTTGATGTTTTTATATATTTATAATCTAAGTGAAGTTTATTTTTTCCAAATTCATTTTTTACATTCAATTATGATTCATTATTGTGTGTTCTTTATAAGTTTCATTAATGCGTGATTACGAATGATTTTTTTAATAAACCATTAATATTATATACAAGAATTTAAATATCGTATTATTGTAAATATTGATTCATTTAAACCCGTTTAGGAAATAAATGATTAAATACCTTAGTATTGATTGAAATATGTATTTCCTCAAAGGGAGATGAATGGATATCCAATTATGTAATGTAGTCCCAATGCGAACCCCAAATTTTTTTAGTAAAACCATAGTATTCGATAACATGTATGACACATGAAACAAAATGTTTATGGTAAAATAATATCTAGATCATTTATATTATATATATATTATTTAAAATAAATTATATAAATTTCAATTCTTGAAACACCGAGTTATCATGAATAACCAACATGAAATACCTTCCTCGAAGGATTGCACTACATGAAATACCGAGTTATATAGAACAATAATATATTATTAAATCATTGTGAGATATAAACTATCTTCTTAATAATAAATATGAATTGTACTGAGTAACATATGAAAATTTTTGTTAATAAAAATATTGAACGAATTAACTAGTTACTAAATAATTAGAAATGAATATAAGGAGAAATTGAATATAATGTGATTATTTTTATAGAATTATATTTGTATGATAATAATGTTTTTTTTTACAATAATTTTATAATATATTTATAATTTTGGAGTGATATTTAGGTAATATATATTATATAACAAATAAAATATTTTTTATATTCATTTAAGAGGTTTTATAGGAATAATATTAGATCAAATACTATTTTACACATAAAAATGTATATTTTATTATTGCAATTTTACATCCATTTAATGGAGAACCTGTTACACCCCAACCACAAAATCCCAGAGATTGTGCATTATTACGTATCATTGGAATGATCACAAAAGATCAAATATCAAAAGAAGGATTAGTTTAGTAGCCTTGGAAGTACTACATACATTCATAAGGTTTACATTACATCATAAAATTGAAAACTAGAACAACATAGTTTCTATAGACACCACTGAAATCCTAGAGACTATCCCTGTAGGTCAGTCATAATATACTTTTTTCATCCTAGGAAAAATAAATCATAGGAAGGGGTGAGATCAGATACTCTATAAGGATAAAATTATAGTGGAAACTTTCATAAATAAGAATAAACATTTATGGCAATGTATAAGAATAAAACAAAATCCATTTTAAACATGAAATTCACCAAATTTTGGAACTGATAAAAATCAAATAATTCCATTTATATATTGACAGGTATATTTTACTAGTCTAATAATCACATGTAATATAATTAGCCAATTTTATAATGATGTAATTCATAATGACAGACTTTCATAATCATGTATTCAAGGCCTTTTTGCAAGACTCTGATAAGATTTTTTCAAGGCCTTGTTCCAAGACACTAGTTTTTCTAATGAGACCTACCAATACATCGAGGATCTCTAGCAGGCTCCACCTCTCACTTACTATGTCTAATGCATTCCTCATATGAAATGCCTTAAACATAATATAAACATTCATATTAAAATTTGCATAAAAAATGTCAATACATAATCTATAAACCATGAATTTTTTAAAAATAACACACCCACATTCAAAAATATCACAAAACCATCAATATAATAGGTATGTTTTGTATCATAATATATCTACTTCAAATGACCTTAAAATCTATCAAAGGATGTTATCAGAGATGAAATCAAAGCCTTTTTAGAGATATAACTCATTATATTTTGAAATCATTTAAAATTAATATAATTATGAAAGAAAAAATTTACATTGGAAATATTATTATAAGATGTTAATGGAATCATTGATGATTTTATAATGGAAGAAAATAGATGTACCCATTGTATATGTTTAAAAGACATTCTGACATTAGTTATGTCGAAAAGGTTATAAAGTACCTTGTTTGGAGAATGATGAAAATATTCCTTTCAAAAACATATTATAAAGAGTAAAATAAGTGTTAAATGACTTTATACCATTGTATAGTAAATAGTAAAAATGTTTCAAAATAAATTTCTAAGAAGACACGGTTGTGGATGATAAAGAGGTCATAGTAGATAGTTACATAAAAACACCCTCGGATAAAAAAGATATTGTGAAATTAACCCTTACATAGTACTTTTCCTTGGTCGAGGGTAGGTTAACCTCCTGTATAATGGTGGAGTGATTGCTATAAAATTATAAATTAATAATATACATTAATATGATATCATATATGATCTTTTAACATTGCTTTGTTAATAATATCTTAGTAATATCGTCGTTTCTGTTGTTAACTGATTCGTTTTCCTATATATGATTTGTTACATAAGGAATGTTTCTTATAGATAGGATATATATTATTCATATTCAGAATGATATTATGTCTTTAATAATTATATTTATTCATATAATAAAAACTAGTTTAGAATGGATATGATGGGGAATGAATCTCATCACGTTCATGGGGATGGTAATCTGTACATACGCACGGGCGACAATATCATTATTTTGACATTAAAAATAATATATAATTGGATGGTATATGATAAATACAGAATCATTATCATGTTATATTTTTTATATACATAAATTACATATCATTAGTATACCCATCAAAATAATAATGTATTGAATAACAATTACACCACGACATGGGGACGGTAAGCCGTACGTATGAACGTATGGTGACATGTCATTCAAAGGATGGATAAAATAATGAATATGGTTGTGCCATATTTATAATATCCTCACAGTATATAGAATATACTGGACTTCTTATTTAACAATGTAAACAAAAAATAAAGAGTTAGTGGAAGAAGATAAGAACTTGAAAGAGGTGAGGAAATATTAACTCTTCTTCGGGTTCTTCCTTTTGATTTGATCAAAAGGGATCCTTTGGATGGATTTATGAGTAAAGTTATTCCTCTATGATTAATGGAGTATATATGGTAGGGTATTTGGGAAGAGTTTCTCTAATAAAAATGGCATTGAGGGTGGGAATTAGAGAGAAGGGGTAGTGCACTTTTATAAGAGGGTGAGGGGCACCTTCGGAAAATATAGAAATATTATTTTATAATAAAATATTTTTCGGTTTTTAATGGATCCAAAATGAATGATTTCAATTATAAGGTGGGGTGGTCGAAAACCACTCAACCAATATGTTTTATACAGGTTTTGGTCTCTATATTAACTTTATCATTTAGATTTAACTCTTAGTTAAATTGTATGACATTTACCATGTCTCTTTAATTTTAATATTCTATTGTTAATAAACATACAATAAAATAGAAATAGAATTCAAAGTGGTTAATTAATGATACACCTATCATTATATATTTTGTTTTTCTGATTCTTAGATTTTTATGAATAGAATATCAATAAATAATATAATATTTATTTTAAAAAATATGTTATGTCTATTTTGACAGTATTTGGTATTTAGTTTTTTCTAAATTTATAACAGCATTATTACTTCTAAAAAATTCTATTATCAAATTCCAATATGTCATAGTATCCTAAAGTTTATTTGGAATTCATAAAAAGACTCAATGTATATTTATTTGGATATTTATAATATCCATTATTATAATTTGTCATTGATTATTTAATTACAGCATTATCATTGTGTCGTAATTAAATTTAATTATTTAATGTCTAAAAAATATAAATAAAATAAAATTATTTCAGAAATATTTTTAGCTTTCTAATGAATATTTATAGTCAAATTTATTATATGTATAACCCTATAATAAAAATTGATTAATTATTAAAAATTGAATTTAACACTTTAAAATCTTCTTTGAATTAAATAATAATAAATGTCTTAATATATTCCATGAAGAATTAAAGGATCATATTTTATTCCAAAGGTTTTTTTGGTAGAATTAAATTTATCCAATAGAATTAGGAAATGTTTTAGTGTAATAATAAGGTCATTTTACCCATAATTACCCTATTTACTTTTAACTGTGGAAAATAAAAGTAAAAGATACTTTTCACCAAAACATATTTTCATCATATTGATCCAAATTTTAATTATATATATCAACCATGTCTCTAA
Source organism: Viscum album (assembly GCA_963277665.1). NCBI lineage: Eukaryota > Viridiplantae > Streptophyta > Magnoliopsida > Santalales > Viscaceae > Viscum > Viscum album. Next base: position 216,413,462 of record OY728158.1, read on the forward strand.
AATTTTTTAAGTTCAACTCACAGATGTGGTAAACTTATATTTTATGTAAATTTGCAAATGCTCCATGGAGGTGTGTAAAAGACGGTAAAAAGTTCAATAAAATGTTTATATATCTAAAATTATTATAAAGTGACTCAAATTAATTACATTGAATTTATATAGGTATTATGTATCTATTTTGACCTAAAATAAATATAAATAAATAAATAATTATTTATATAAAAATTTGGTTTTAAACTATAACTCACTGTTTTTCACTAGTCACCAAAAATTGAAAGTTTTCAGAAAAATACAAAAAATCACCCTAAGATAATTTTGATATTCCGAATCCAAAAATGAATTCCAATTTGAAAGATAAAATTAAATAAATTTCTAAAAGTGTTTATTATTATTCATAATGGCTAGTTTGATTGGTTATGGTGTGTTAGTACTCGAAGTTGCGTACAACACACACAATTGTATTATTAAAGAGAAGTGTACCATGGAAACTTGGGGTGTAAAATTCTCCCCTCCTTCAAATAATTTCTACCTCAAAATTTTTAGAATATTACTCCATAAAAAGATTTAGGTGGTTTATCATCATAAGTTCCTCAGGTTCACATGTTTCCTCTTCTATCATATAGTTTCTCCATTGAACTTTTACAAGACGAGTCGTCCGGTTTCTCAGCACTTGTTCTCTTGTATCAAGAACCTTGAAATGCTCTTCGCAATAAGTCAGATCGGGTTAAAGTTAAAATTCATCACAGGTAAGTACATACATTGGGTCAGGCATGTATTTTCTCAATATTGATACTTAGAACACATCATGAACATTGAAGAGATGTGGATACATTGTCAAATGGTAAGCTACAGTCCCAATTCGTTCTAGAATTTCGAAAGGTCTGGTGTACATAGGACTCTATTTACCATTCTTACATAAACATATAACACCCATCCATGGAGATACCTTCATGAAAACATGATCTCCTTCTTGAAATTCCAAATCCTTCCTTCCGTTATCGACATAGCTCTTCAGACTACATTGAGCTGCTATGATGTGGTTTTGGATTACCATCGCCTTTTTCAACAATTTCATTACATGTTCTGGGAATATGAGTTTTCTTTCACCAATATCATCCAAATAGATTGGAGTGTGGCATCTTTTTCTGTATAACGCATCATATGGCGCCATCTGAATACTTGAATGGATTCTATTATTATATTAAAATACTACTGGAGGTAAATATTGATCCCACATATGTTGAAAGTCATGTGAGAATGATGTCAACATGTCAACAATGCTATGAATAGTCTGATCGGATTGCCCATTAGTTTTTGGGTGGTAGGTAGTGCTCAAACGATGTTCAGTATCCAAGGCCTTCAGACGACTTTTCCAGAATCTTGATCTAAATAATGGATCATGATCAGAGACAATCGTTAGTGGTAATCCATGAATTCATAAAACTTCATTAATATATAGTCTTTCAAATCGTTCAAGTTCTAAATCTTCTCTTATAGAATGAAAATGTGCAGACTTTGTAACATGATCAGAATTGAACCATATTGGATTGTTCATTCTAGGAGTATTTGGTAGTCCAATGAAAAAGTCCATAGTAATATTATCTCATTTCTACTCATGTGTAGGAAGAGGATGCAGGGCACCTCGATACTGTTTCCTTCTAGAATTTACTTGCTGAAAAACCATACATCTTGACACAAAATCTGCAATCTTTGTCTTCATGTTGTCCGACCAAAAATGTTCCTTCCAATATCTATACATTCTGTTTCTCCAAGGGTGTATAGAGAAATTATATCTATAGCTTCATCCAATGATTCCCTTTTTATATTAGGTATATCAGGAACATAATGTCTCTCCAAAATTTCAAAATTCCATCTTCATACACAAAGTAAATCAATTTGTCATCATTCACTGCATTAATCTTCATTTAAAACTCTTTATAATAGGTCTGATAACTCTTTATTCTTTTTAGTAATGATGGTTTGGCCACCATTTTAAAAACTATTGATGTTTCACATTCCATGGTGATTCCCATATCCATATTTACTAGATCCATTTATATAGGACCCATTTCTACTATCATCTAGTTCAAAACTCCATGATCTTTTCTATTCAAAGCATATTCCTCCTTATTTTCCTTCTCTGGGTGGTAGTGTATAGTTCAATCATAATCCATGAGTCGGTCAAGCCATTGACTTTGCATCATGTTTAGTTCTTTCTCTGAGAAAATATACATGAAACTCATGTGATGAGTATATATCTCACATTTTTTAGGATAGTGATAATTTATTCATATCATCATTAAAAAGGTTATAGCTGCAAAGTCAAGATCATGAGTAGGATAGTTTTTATCATGAATTTTTATCTATCACGATGCATAAAAAATAACCCTATCATTCTGCATAAGGAAACAACCAATTCCATTAATTGAAGCATCACAATAAATAACAAACCCATCATTCCCCAATGGCTGAGTCAATATGAAAGCATTGACTAATATTATAAGGCCCCAGCCTTAAACCTTACATAATATTGAATTAAATGAATAATTCACATTGATGATCTTTTCATGGTTTAAAGTTTTAGAAAATTAGTACATAACTATTACATCTCAAAAGATTACAAAGTAGACACTTCTACTAAGTATCTATAAAATAAAAACTCTTAAAAAGAAACATGTCTAGTTACATGTTTTATATAGCATGACTTTCCCTTAATCCCATCCTTGACCCTATTCCACATTAGTTCCTGTGAAAAACATTTCACAAAAAACTTGGGGTGGGCATAAAAAGCTTAGTAAGGGATACACAAAAGAATAAAAACTGTTAGTTTTTCAAAACAACAAGTAAACCATGTATTCTTTATCAAAGTAATACTTTTCACCTTTATGAAGTAGTAAAAAAACTATTCACTAAATAAAAGATCGTTACTTACCCTTTTGTAACCAAAATATTACCATAAAACCCATATAAATAACACATAACATATAAAGGTAACTTGGGACATAAACATACTTAAATGGAATAAACGTACGGTCGACTTCCACACCTACTTAATGGAATAGCCATACATCTGACTTCCATACCCAATGCACTGGAGGTTATAACGTAACCACCCGTCCTGGTATTCACGGAACCACCCATCATGTGGTTTATCATGTAACAACCCATTTCATGTCCAAATTCCATTATAAAATCATAAGACATAAAACAAATATAATGGAAAGAAAACATTTCCACACTTTGATCACAATATATCACTCAAATATATTGACATAACAAAATCATTATAAAAACCCTTTTCAATACAAAAATACATAAAATATTATATGGTATTTATTTCATTTTAAAAAACATTACGGCTTGCGGAGGAAGCTAAAGACCAAATAATACTCGCAGAGACGGAAAATTTTCTTGTCACCGCGTAAGTTAAAAGAATCATTCATTTTTGTCATTTAGTAAAACGCTTCATATAAAAGTATTCCGTTTGAATAAAATTAAAAGTCAATGGGGTTTATAAACCGTATAAAAGAGAGTTGTGTATAAAACCAAATATACCTCAATTAAAGGAGATTGAGACGAAGTCCCTTACAAAGTCGGTATCCTTAGATTAAGGATAAATAAATTACATTATTATGTGTGAAAAATATGAATACACAAAATATAAGTGGATATTAAGTGTAAAACAATCAGAGGTCATTCACACATAATCTTGGAAAAGCAAAAACAATGACATAGATATTTAACTCAATGAAATGAGATTGAGGTATGATTTCCGATACAAGTTCATCTAAATGACATAAGAATTTATCAATGAGATTATTATTTGTAGAAATATTATATCCACACAAAGGTTTTTGGAAACTACTATATAGATATTCCACACATAATCTTGGCATAATAAAATCAAGAAGTAGAGGATTAAACTAAAGAATTGAAAGTGGTTTAAGAAGTTCCCTTACATAAATTCGACAGCCTAACGATGTCACTTAAAAATTTAGAAAATGAGGTGATGAGAGATAAAAAGGGTATATCATCACTTGGAAATAAAATTTAAATCAATAAGGATATAGAAGAACATATACCAACATAATATTATGTGAATAAAACGATATAACAAAATAAGCCTTTTAAAAACAAGAGGGTGAAAGGTTCCCTTACCGAATTGGGTAACTTTCAAAACGTACACCCCATTGAAGAAGGATCATACAATGAATATGTAAATACCCATTAATGCATTTATATTACAAAAAGTGTATAATAATGGGAATTACATACACCACTCAAAGGAAATGTTGTCAAATGTAGCATAAATCTCACAGGACTAAAAGTGAGATGAACAAACCCTTACGAAAACTCGGAAGCCTAACGACGCCATGTAAAACTTCCAAAAATGGATTGATGAGATCAAATAGAGTCTCTAATCATATTAAAAGAAAATGTAAATAATTAGTAATATAAAAGAACACCCCCTATCATAACAAAGAGGATCTTAAAAGAAGTGACATAAAGGATAGTACTTAAAAAGAAAGAGAGAGGTTAGATCTCTTACGAAAATTCAGCAGCCTAACAGGGCCACTCAAAACGTCCAAAATGGATTGATGATAGAAAATAGGGTATCTCCTCATATGAAAATAAAAATTACAGTAGGAGAAATATAAAAGAACATACCAATCATTATAAATATGAGCTTAAAAGGAATGACATAAAAGAGTGTACTAAAAAAAAGAAAGAGTGGAGTAGGATCCCTTACCTCAAGTCTGACTTGTCTTGTTCATTTCATTATATTCCTGAATAATAAACGTTGGTCAATTTATAATTACTTAAGGACATATTTTAAATATTATTATCCAGTTTATATAACATATTATTATGTTATAATAATTGGTTAATAATGTGAGTTCATATCAGACGTTTTTGTCGATGTTTGGTACATGAGTCAAAAATGAACTTGTTTGAAAATGATTGTCCTTGTAGTTATCAATAAATCATCTCCAGAATAGTATTAATGATTTAAATATCATATATATCCATTAAAGTTTAATTTTATACTACTCCATAACATTTGGAGATAAAAAGAAATGAAATTCATCGTTCATAGAGACGGTAGGTCGTACGTACACATGAAAGCTACATTCATTTCTTTGTCATATTAATGGAAATAAAAATAATTGAGAGAGAGATATATAAATATATTATAATTACAGAATAATATATATGTTATATAGTTTACATATGTTCATTAATTTCATTCTTTATACATTCCATGTATTTCATGAACGAGTCACATCACTTGAGGGGGCGGTAGTCCACACTTCCTCATATGAAATAATCGCATTTGCACAACACGAAAAGAATAAAGGAATGTTTTAAATATAAAATTCAGAAGAATATAGAAAACATAAATACCATATATATAATATATAAAATATAGTGACATTATAATGGACACCATTAAAGTTGTTAAAAGATGATTGAACAATCATCGTCTCGTGAGGCAGAAATTCGCCAACCATAGAAACAGTATGTTCTTTAACAATTAGACAAAGGTGTGTGTAAGTGTCATTCGAATCCATCACATAAAAAATTACTAGTATATTGAAGATACTGGTTTTGGTACAAAATAAAGTAATAAAAAGTTTTTAGAGGGTAGTAGAAGCAAAATAAAACAGAAGAACACAAGTGAAGACATTACCTTAAAATCGGTTAACTCTTCTTGATTTGAGCTCAAAGGCATACTTGAGAAGGATTATGCCCAAAGGTGAGTCATCAATGATGAATATAGGGATTTAGAGAGAGGAAATGGGCAGGTTTTGGCCAAGCCAAATTCATGATAGGTGTGGGTAAGGTGGTAGAGGTGGGGGCCTTTTATGAGAGAAAAGGAGGGGCACTCTTGGAAGGTTAAGAAAAGATACTTTATTATAAAATGATTTTAGGATAAAAATGTCCCAAAATTATAAAGTATAGAGGATATGTTGATAAGGGTTCAAAATCCACCCTTACAATAGGTTTTTGACAAGTGTAGCTCTTAGATTTTACATTATTGTTTCATTTTATTTAAATCGTTAAATAATGAGGTAATCGCTGCATCATCATGGTGTCATAAATAATTTAATTTATTTAATGTCTAAAAATTATAAAAAATATCATGATGTATGAAATGTGATTATATTTCCAAATAATATTTATAGTCAAAATTATGACTTGTATATCCCCATTTAATTTTTTTTTTGTAAAACATCTCATGTTTGTTACATTTTTATTTTAACATTAAATAAAAAGTTATTAACGTCATTTTCCTACCAAGTAGCTCCATGGGGTCCCCAAGTTGACCCATGGATTTTCTTGGTCGGCCATGACACATAAAATAAGGGTAGGACATGTGTCTAGGTCATTTCATATCATTAAAACATTATTTTTACCTTAAACTACACTAATTACCTCTAATCGCGATTAATAAACTTAAAAGTTACTATTCACCAAAAATTATTTTAATCCCATTGAACCAAATTTTACATCATAATGACAACCATGTATGTAGGATTTTTTGAAATTCAAATCACAGAAGTGGTAAAGTTTCATTTAAATGAAAAATCAGTTTCTTTACTTACCACTTAGTGGTTTCACTATTCATCAAAAATTGAAGTTTTTCATAAAATTACCAAAAAATAACCTTAAGCTATATTTGATATTCCAAATTCAAAAATGATGCCCATTTTAAAAAATTCAAAACATATAAGTTGAATTAATTAATTTAATAATCATACCCCGTTGATAAAACAAATAGAGTGTTTTTAAGAAACAATATCTATTAAAAGATTGACACAAGTTTAAGTCCAATTTAAATGTGAAATTAATTCCAATGACCACTATGGGATAAAATGGTAAAAATATATTATAATTGAACTTTAAAACCAATTTTAAAGATAATCTAATCATATAAATAGATTAGATTTAAAATTGGTTTTGAATTAAAATACAACATTTTTCACTATTAATTAAAAAATGAACTTTATTGGAAAAATATCAGAAATTGACAGAACATAAATTTTGATGTACCGATTCTAAAGAATAATTTTATTTGGTCAAATATAACATATGAAATTTTAAAATAGAGGATTTGAAAGCGTTATCCATCAAAAGGTGGTTAATCGACCACTTAAAGAATATTAGAATATTTACGCTTAAAATTGGATTCATTCACATTTTAAGCCTCTAACATTGATTGGATAAAAGTAAAAATATTTGACAAACATATATAATCATTTTTTAGTTAGTTTCGTTCATTCCCGCCATTACAACAGCTAGGCATGAACTGCCATTTAAAATAATATTATTTTATTATTAGAGTGCAACGTAAGATTCCCAGGAAACTCATTGTTGCGTATTGGGTATGCCATCAAGCATAGCGTCCCCTTTAAATTAATATTAATATTTTATTCACAAATATGGATAAATATGAAAATGTCATATTCTTTATTTACCTGGGGTGTTACAAATCTTCTATTCAATTCTCCAAAACATTATTCACATTATTTTTTCCAAACAAATTTCACACATTTACGTGTGACCTTGTTTAATGGGTTAGCCAATCGGGAAAAATTCTAAACGAAACACCGATAATAACCTCCTGACACAATAAAACAATGTACCTCGATTATACTCATTGGTGCTTTCCATTATTGGATTTCTTTTATCATAGAAGGGTCAATGGATATTCAGTACATAGAGACGATATGTCCAAGAAAAAAATCTCCTGAATCCAGAATTCAAAAATGATAATCTACTAGTATAATTCATGTCTTCTAAGAGTCTTTAGGATAATTTTCAACTGATTTTCATGATCTTCGTAGCATTTAGAGTACACCATGATATCATCAATAAATACCACTACAAAGTCTTCAATATATTCCTTGAAAACTCTATTCATTAGATCCATGAATAGAGAGGGTGCATTAGTCAATCGAAAAGGCATTACTATAAACTCGTAATGCATATACCTGGTTCGAAATGCTGTTTTTAGAATATATTCATTCTTCACACACAACTGATGATATCCAGATCAAAGATGAATATGTAAAAAATATTGAGCTATATGAAGTTGGTCAAATAACTAATCAATGCGAGGTAGGGGATACATGTTCATTATTAATAAAAAATGATATCCATGTAGTCAATGCACAATCTCATAGATCCATATTTCTTCATAACAAAAAGGACAGGGGATCCCCATGGAGAAACACTAGGGCGAATAAATCCATCATAGCTCAATTCCTCTGGGTTTTTCATTACTTCCACTAATTCCAACATGTCCATTCTATAAGGGGTCTTAGATATGGGCCATAGGAGGAATTACATCAATGGAAAACTCAATTTTTTGTTCTGGAGGAAGTCCAGGTAAATCTTCTAGAAACACTTCAACATATTCTTTCACAACATGTTCATACTATATTTTAACAATCTCTTCATCACCCAAAATTATTTCATCTCTTCCTCCCCAATAATTTAATTTAGTTGAGCTAGTGGGTGTGAATCTAGATAAGAATTAGGTGGAGATGATTTTAACCTAATTATAAGGTGTCCTTTATCATCATCATCACGAATTGTAACCTTCTTCTTCATAAAATAAAGTTTTTCATCATCCTATGAATGATAATATATACCACCGATTATCTCAAATTCAATAATGGTTATGATGATGAGATCAACGGATATAGAACATTTATATGCACTTATAGGGACTGATTCACAAAATTTTGATGCAATGATACTTCCCTTAGGAGTTCTGATGGACAACTACCTTATTAAATCAATTAGGAAATATCTAATTATTTATGAAAACTGGGAAGATATGAAACAATGCGAAGATCCAGAATCAAATAATGCATTGGATGAACTTGAGAAAACATTAAATTATGTTCCACCACGTCTTTCAAGGCTTAAACCTCAGTAGTAGTGATATCATAAGCATGGCCTTGATCCCTAGGCCTTTTTGAGGTATGATCCCTTGTCACATAAGAAATTAATTCTCATAATCCCCCCTTTCTCTACAATTTTATCATTCAACATCAACAGCCTCTTTGATCCCCTTACAATCATGATCTTGGTAGCCTTTTTCTCCACACTTATAATAGACTCTCATTCCCTTCATGAATGTAATGGGGTGTTTCATCCCATATTTTCTTTAGGTTAGATATTCAAAATTTTTGTTCTTACATTTATTTCTATTTCCATAGTTTTAATTAGATCTCTTTATCTTTTTCATTGATTTAAATTCCTAAGACTTGGGGAATTATTTTTCGGTCTTGATAGCACATGAAAAAATATCTCCATACAATGAGAAGGTTTATGAGACTAATGCTCGATGGAGAAATGGTTTTAAATAAACACAGAAACAATCTATATTACTTATTGGGTTATGTATATAATCTATTGCATTCCTTGCTAACCTTGTAAAGTTAGCCTCATTATTTGTGACATTCTCATCCTCCTTTTCCTCAGACTCAGAAATTGACTTTCCATATCTGCTCGATGGTCACAATGAAATTATTTTTCTATGAAAATATCTTCAGACTCCCTATATTTCATATTGGATACGTCATCATCTTCCTTTGTGTTTTGAATCAATGACCACCAATGATTAGCATCTTCAGTGAGGCGGTAAACAGCCATGACATCTTTTTTCCCTTTTCTACTCCCCATAGAGTGGAATATTATCACTATGTTATGTATCCATTTAAGAGCAACTAATGTATTTTTAATCCCAATGAAAGTCATTGGTTTTTTCCTCATGATGCGATCTAAAATTTATCATCCATGCTGTGGATCAGGGTGCTCCATACGGGTATGGTTATTATTCACAACCTTATAGATTTGTCCCAGTATGGGGATAAGCTGATCAACACTAGTTGAATCACCAACTCCACTATAATTATCTTGAACATGAGGGAAATACATACATGGAGTTCATGCATTGATATAGTTCCATTCCACTAACAAGGTTACATTTCTAAACAAATTCATAAACTAGATTAGTTTATGCATCGAAATACATAATGCCAAACCTCTAAAACACTTAGCATAAACTGAACATTTTATGGAGATAATCCTTAATCATAAGAAATATTTTTTTTGAGGAAGTAAATAGTCATAAACCCATGATAATGGTTTGTAATGAAAATGATATTTATCCTCATCATATGCCCTGGGAATGTTGTAACTAACAGTGGAGCATGTCATGTTTTCATGCATCAGTTCTCGTTTGAGTCAAGCTCAAAGTGGTGTTTTCAGGTTTCACCCCTAGGTTCATCTATTCCAAAGATGCATCTACCGGCTCGTATCTAGAAATGGATGTATTTCTTCGAAAACTCACAATATCTATACAATACCAAAATTCTAGGATGGACTTTTAAACCAATCCTCAATGTCTATCTTAGAGATATGTGCTCTAATCAGATTTTATCAAAATTTAGTTTCTAAGGGTTGTATTGAACTTCCTCTAATACCAACGGTAACACCTAGAAACAAAAATCCCAGAGTCCGTGCATTATTATGTATCATTGGCATGATCACAAAAGAACAAATCTCGAAAGACTGATTAGTTTAGTATCCTTGGAAGTACTAGATACATTCAGAAGAATTACATTACATCATAAAATTAAAAACTACAAAAACATTATTTCCATAGACACCAATGAGATCCCATATACTATCCCTATAGGTCAGTCATAATATACTTTATTTCATCCAGGGAAGAATAAAACATAGAAAGGGGAGAGCTCAGATTCTCAGTAAAGATAACAATATAGTGGAAACATTCATAAATAAGAATAATATTTTAAGGAAATGTATAAGAACAAAACAAAATCATTTTTATAATTGAACATCAACATAATATGGAAAAGATAAAAATAAAATAATTCCATTTACTTATTCACATGGATATTATACTAGTTGGAAAACCACATTCAATATTAATAGCCACTTCCATAATGATGAAATTCATAATGCCAGACTTTTATAACCACGTAGTCAAGGCCTAGTGCCAAGACTACAGATATGATTTTGTCAAAGACTTGTTATAAGACACTAGTTTGTTTCATGTGACTGACCGATTAATCGAGGATCTATAGCGGGCTGCACCCATCACATACTAATTCCAATGCATTCTCATATGAAATGGATTAAACATAACATAAACATTCTTATAAAAACCATCATACTAAATGTCAATAATTTATTCATTAACCATGAATGGTGTAAAAATTTCATTTCCAGGATAAAAAATATCACAAAAACATCAATAAAATATGGTTGTTTTGTATCATAATAAATCAACTTCAAATAAGCTACAAATTCATCAAAGGATGTTGACATAGATGAAATCAAAGCCCTTTTTAGAGGAATATGTCATTATTTATTAAAATATTTTAAAATTCGTATAATTATAATAGAAAAAATTTACATTGGAAATATTCTTATAAGATTGTAAGGGATGAATAGATGATGCTATAATAGCAGAAAATAACCGCTCCCACCATATAAGTTAAAAAGACATTCTTACCTTAGTTTTCTGAAAAAGCTTATAAAGTACCTTGTTTTGAAAATGACAGAATGATTCCATTTAAAAAAATCATATAAAAGGTCAAAAATGGGTATAAATGACTTTATCCCATGGTCTATTAAATTTTAAAAAATTTCTTCAAATACATTTTTAAGAAAAAAGGATGTGGAGGATAAAGAGTTCCTAGTTGATACTTACATAAAAACAACCTCATATAATAATGGGATTGTGAAATTAACCCTTACCTTGTAAATTTCCTTGGAAGAGGGTTGGTTAAACTCCTTTAAAATGTTGAAATAATAATTATTAAGTTATGTAAGAATCATATACATTAATATGATATAATATATGATCTTTTATCATTTCTTTGATAATACTTTCTTAGTATTATCGTCATTTTGGGAGTTAACTAATTCGTTTTCCTTCACATGCTTTATTGGGTAAGTAATGTTTTTTATGGATAGGATGTATCCTATTCATATTCCAAATTATATTATGTTTTCAGACATTATATTTAATCATTAAATGAGAAATATTATTGAAATGATACGATGGGGAATGAATCTCATTCCGTTCATGGAGATTGTAATCCGTACGTACGCACGAGTGACAATATCATTATTTTGACATTAAAATAACAAATAATTCGATGGTATATCATATATAAAGAATCATTATCATGTTATATTTATTATATACATCAATTACACATCATTATTATACCCATCCATATAATACTGTATTGAATGACAATTACACCACGATGTGGAGACGGTAAGCCGTACGTCTCCACGTATGGCGACATTTCATTCAAAGGATGGATATAATAATGAATATGGTTGTGCCATATTTATAATAACGTCACAGTATCTATAATATACTGGAGTTATTATTTTATTTTGGAAACAACAATGAAAGTTGAAGTGGATGAACAAAAGAACTTGAATGAATTGATGAAATATTTACCCCTTCTTCAGGTTCTTCATTTTGATTTGATCAAGTGGGATCCATAGGATGGATTTTTGACTAAAGGAAGGACTCTAGGATTTAGAGAGGATAGTTGAGATGGTATTTGGGAAGATTTTGTCTGAGATAAATGGCTTTTAAGCTGTAAATTAGAGAGAAAGGAATGTTCCCTTTTATAAGAGGGGTGAAGAGACCCTTAGAAAAAGCAAGATATATTATTTTATAATAAAATAATTTTCGGTTTCAAATGGCTCCAAAAAGAATTATTTAAATGAAGAGGTGGGTATGGGTCGAAAAACACTCAATCAATATGTTTTAGACAGGTTTGGTTTAGTATATTAACTGTATCTTTTAGATTTTACTCATAGTTAAATAGTCTCACATTTACCATGTCTCATTGTATTTTTATATTATATGGTTAATAAAAATACAATAAACTTGAAAAATAATTACAAGTGGATTATTAATGATACACCTATCATTATATATGTCTTTTGGCCGAACCATAGTTTTTTAGGAATAATATACCAATTAATAATACAATATTTGTTTTAAAAACACTTTTATATCAATTTAGACACTATTGGGTATTTTGATTTTGCTAAATTTATAATTGATTTATTACATCACTAGAAATTCATCTAGACAACCCTAATATGAAATATTAATCTATAATATTAGTTTAATTCAAAAAAGTCTAATATTATATTTATATGGATATTTATAATATCAATAATTGTAATATTTCATTACGTAGTTAATTACTACATCATCATTGTGTCATAAATAAATTTAATTATTTAATATCTAAAAATTCTAAATAAAATACCATTATGTTGGAAGTCAATTTATCTCTCTAATGAATATTTATAGTAGAATTTATTATATGTATAAGCCTATATTAAAAATGTATTAGTTACTAAACATTGATTTTAACACATTTAACTCTTCTTTGAATTAAATAATAATATATGTCCTAATCTAAACCAAGTTGACATAAAGGATTATATTTTATTACTAAGTTTGTTTTTGGTCGAATTACACTTATCCAATAGAATTATAACATGTGTTAGGGAAAAAATAATGTCATTTTTACCCTTAATTGAACTATTTACTATTAACCATGGTAAAATAAAGTAAAAAGATACTATTCATAAAAAAATATATTCATCATATCGAATCACATTTTACTTAATGATATCAACCGTGTCTATTGGATTTTTTAAATTCAACTCTCAGAGGAGGTAAAATTATGTTTTATATAAATTTATAAATGCTCCTAGGAGGAGTGTAAAAGACGGTAAAAAGATCAATAAAATTTTTATATATCTAAAATTATTATAAACTGACTCAAATGAATTAAATTGAAAATATATTGGTGTTAAGAATTTATTTTTACCTAAAATATATTTAAATAAAATAAAAAATTATTTAAATAAAAATTCGATTATAAACTATAACTCAATGTTTTTCACTATACACCAAAAATTTAAAGCTTTCAGAAAAATACCAAAAATTCACCATAAGTTAATTTCGATTTTCTGATTCAAAAAATTAAGTCCATTATAAAAGGTAAAATTCATATAATTTCAAAAATTGTGTATTACTGTTCATAATGGCTAGTTTGATTGGTTGTGGTGTGTTAGAACTCGAAGTTGTGCACAACACAAGCTATTGTATTATTCAAAGGGAAGCATATCGTGGAAGCATAGGGTTTTACAGAACCCATTTGAAATATAAATTTGAAACTTAAATTTATTTAATATGTATTAATAAACATAAAATGTGAATTAATACAAAATATTAATCTTAGGCTGATTTTTCAATTTTTTATGAAGAATTTCATTTTTTTAATGAATAGTTAAAAATATTGAATTTTAGTTCAAAACTACTTTTCATATAATATATAGGTGAATATAAATTATAAATTTCATTAGTTTTGAAAGTCAAATTTGATAAATTTTTTAAAATTAATAGTATTTATTTCATTATAGTCTATTTCATAACAAAATTCATTATAAAAACATGAGAAACATTCAGACTTTTTAACTATAAAACATGTGTTGTCGTCATACATGGACGATTAAATTGAAAAAAATTATACAATATTAATTATTTGAATTTGAAAAATAGATTCCATATTTATAATTAGAGTAATTTATAATTTCTAAAATGTTATTCTTTCTTTTACACCAAAATTATTTGTGAATGTAATTAATATAATTACAATTATAAAAGATTGATTAAGCTACATAAATGACAAAATATATATCTTAGGGGACCAAATGACCTAGCCACTTTTCAAAAAACCCATTTTGTGGAAATAAATTTTCCATGAAACTCATATTATTCAGTTTGGTTGGGTTTTGAAGACTTTTTGATGCAAAGTGTGGGTATACCTAACTTCCTTTCAAAAACATTATGTTAGTAATTTTTTTCACTATAATAGGACACCACCACTCCCCATTCCACACACATCTAAAAACACTTAGGTTATACCATGATATACCCATATAGCTTCCAAAAATCCCTCCCCTAGATATTTAATCATCCATTTTAGATGACTTCCTTTTGTATATGACTTTTGATTCCAATGAAAAGTAGTTTCTTGATTTACAAGTAACATATTCTCTAATGATTTATAGTTTTATATGAATTATCCAACACAAAATAACTTTTTATTATATTATTGAATATAAATACCATGATTTCTAATATACTATGATGTTTTTATTCTATTTTTTTACCTATACTTACACACATCCATCTAATTGGTAACAGACATATTGTTTATATGTACACTGAACTATTGCCTCACAAAATGATGATTAATCATTTTTCATGAACCACTTATTATGGTGAACATTATTAAATAAGATATATTAATATATGATTTATATAATAATTAATATTTATTTATAATTCCTTAATACTTTTATTACTCATACCTTTAATACTTTTAATTTTATGTTTATATGATAACATCGTCTAAGGAAGAGTGGAACACCATCCACTAAAATTGATGTGATTTGTTTTCACTATAAATGTAATGAATAAAAGATAACTTTAATTTGAAATATTTTAAATTTTAAAAAAATATTTTTATTTATTTAAAATTTAACTTTCATGAAATATAGACTATATATATATCATTTTCAAAAATTTTCTTAGACACACTTCAAAATTATATGGACTCCCTCCTCCTCGATATGATGTGAGACATTTTTTAATAATAAATATTATATATATTTATATATGATTAAATAACATAGAATTTTTGAATGAATGATTATTCTGGAAATATAATTTGTTACTTACTTTCATTCCATAAGGATCATTGAGAATTGGTAACATTAATAATGCATATATAAGGCCAACTGTCTCCCTGAGTGTAAGATTGACTCAATTTTCTTAACAATATTTAATGAATGATTTAAAAAGTATAACTGGTGTATAAATATATAATTATTTATTTATAATTTCTTTCTAAATGTTATATAATTACCCATATGACAATCATTGACCTACCAAAGTCATCAATTCACACACCATCTAATTTTGGTCAAATGAACTGATGAAAACTTAATTGAATATTTATTGTATATATCATAATAACAAGTTAAATAAAATTTAAGATAAAAATGAAAATGCTTCTCATGAAATTATATAATAAAAATATAATTATTATACTTGATGTTATAGGATGTTGACCCTAAAGGAAACTCAAAGTAATGGATTTCGTCTCAATTTACATTCTATTGAGAATTATTTATTATTTTGCACCATGTTTCTTTTATATGGTGTATATAATTTCATTTTGAATGATATAAAATGAATCTATATAATTTCATGATTTTATAATTTTTATTAAATTTTAATCCATTGGATGGCTTATGGTATAAAATGAATCTAGTTGGTATGAGAAACATTGGAATGTTTAAATTTTTTTTTTCTCTATAATAAAATTATTTATCATTCATTATTATTTAAATTAAAAGAAATTATATGACTATGGTAAATTAAAATCATTAATTTTCTCTCCTCCTATTATTTGCGATCTTTTGAATATATTAGTACCATTTCCCCAATATTATGTACTCGAAATGTATTTGAAAACCTTTTCTAGAAAACCCGACGTTATTTCTCTATATAGTCAGACAAAATATTTTCATCTAAAAACAATATTTTATTAATGTACATTAAAAAATATTCTTTAATGAATTTTCAAAGACATTTTTTCCATTTATTATTTTTCAAATTTTTAATAGGAAATCTTCTTGTCTCATTACAAAAAAAACCTATTTTTAACCATTCTTCCATGCAAATGAAATGTTCTTTTTTCTTTATATTAAATTTATAGATTTAATCACCATTTTTCCATGAAATCATGTTTTTCATATTTAAAAGATTTTTAAAAAAAATTACATTTTCTTAAAATAAAATATTTTTAAAATGGGTTTTAAATAAAATGATAGTATACCAATCATTTTTTAAAATAACATATCATAATAAATGCATTCATCAATGATAAAAACCCATTATTTATGTTTTCTTGTTGTATATTGTATTGATACCATATTTATCCTCCCATTGGATATATACTGACTAATTTGTCCACTGATAGTATTCACATTCAAATCCTTGATTTCGTTTTTCCATTTGAAATATTCAATTGCTAATAATTATTGAACATTGAATTACATGTATATTAACATATCATTTATCTTGGATATATTCATTTGTATAACCATATATATATTTTTATATGGTTTATAAATTTATTTTAATTTTTTTAAATATTGATATAATTATATCCCCTGATCCATACGTTTATTTGATAAGGCATATTAATAAATGGATTATTATACATATGAGGAATCTTTTGGACTTGTATGAAATGGGTGGGGACTAGAAATAGAGAAACCCTCTATGAATTTTTATAAAAATTTAGATGTGTTTTTACCCAATATTTTTTAAACCATATCGTAAAAGGTCATGATGGTAAAGCTACCATGTACCTATGAAACATTATGTCCATTAATCCTGCATTTCCATCATATTATTTTCAGTTATTATTCATCCATGACATATTGGGTTGAAATATTTTGGGATAATCTTCATTATCATTTATTTATATCGGATGTGTTTCTATTTCCTAACATTAAATATTTATTTTTACATTTCTAGTAATATGGATGGAATGCATTTATAGTAATTACCTTTCCATATTTTATGAACTTACCATCAGTTTATTGATTACATGGCATGTGTATTCTGTTGTTTACATTTCTATATTGACTATTTTTATTGATTATTTATTTCATTCATTATAATTTCACTTACTGATTATTTTACCTCACCCTTGTTATTTCTCCTTCCCCAAGAGTCTAAGAATCCTAATAGGAATGATATAAATCGATTACCTAGGTGGAATAAATTTAACCTCGATGTAATATATATTCAATTAATAGAAAAATATTTTTTAATTAGTTTATTTTTAACCATGAATTAATTTGTTTTAACAATACTACTAAACTCACGTTCCATAGAAATTTGATTCATTAAAATCAGGGAAATGAAATTGGTAGAAGATGTTTACTCCTTCTTATATAAGGCCATGTCACTAGATATGGTATCATAGAATTTTTTTGTATAAACCTTGGGGAATATATTTTTGAAAACATTGTCTAGATAACATAACCCTAATGTATAATTTTTTGATAATTTTAAATATACATCTTCGATTTTTGATAAGGTAGATATTAACATGGTATTTCTATAAACACATACCTGTCTATATAATACAAGAGTTCATGGTTCAATAAATGATTTATATAAGAGTATTAACTCTAACAAGGTTTTCTGAGCCTAACTCTAGGTAACCTAGTACATAACAACATGCCTTATTGCACACCTAGTTTGACATTATCAAGAGTTTTACATAGAAAAATACAATTATTATTTAAAAACAATAGTGATGTATTTTAAAAATGAATAACATAGGTTAAAAATAAGATGATGTTGATTGGAGATAATGTGTACTGATTTATAAATCCTATAAATGATATTATGGATAATCCATAGATCATGGAAAGACCAAAGTGGATATAAATTTATAAATTATTTCTATATTGATGTTGTATTGAAAACAATAGATAAAAGGATATTTTGCGAAGACCATAATTTCTAGGATGTCCATTATTTTTATTTGGGAAATTAAACTAATATTGTTATAATAAATATAATCCTATAAGATGGGTTACATATAATGAATTCTATCAAGGTCATGGTTATTGAACACATAACCGAATGATGATAAGGGTTTCATGACTACCACTATCCTATGAAATGTTCTCTTTAAATTTTTATTGTTTTTAGAAAACAAATTTGATGAAATAATTTTAATGATGAAATGGTATTATCAATTTTATGTACTACAGATTTATATATTATCCAAATAGGTTTTGAAGATAATTAAAAACAAATAGTTACATTTCTCCATCTTTTATCATCCATATGATCTTTTAAATGTTTCTATTAGTGTTTCATACATAAAAAGACATTTATTAATAATTAATTTATTCATGTAAATTGATTAATTATAATTCCACCAAAGAATAACCCATATTTATGATTTTTATAATAAATTGAATCCTATGACGTTAGAATACATTCTTATATTTTAGTTCAGTAAAAAAATTCCCATCTTTAGGAAAATGAATTATAAATAAAATGTGGTCCAAATAACTTAATTTCTATTGAACATATGGCCTCCTAAATCCTCACATGTTTATATATTTGTGTAACTAATCATTATATTTATTATTCAATAATTATTATTGATGACCTCAATCAATCCGAATAAATATGTATTTGTTTATTTATGTACATATATCTACTTTCAACTAATGTTCTTCTATATAAAGACATAGTTTCATTGTATTACATGTGACCTATATACATTCGGATCAATATTTTATAGACGATAGATTATGAACCATTAAAATGATTTTGGATTTCAAAACAAGGATGTATCGTAAAATCTATAGAAATAATCGAGAATAAATTTTGAGGACACAAATTAAATAAGTTTGGTATAATGTAAATCCCTAAAAATCTAATCTATAAAACATGTATTTTATAGCACGTATGACACAAGACAGCAATCGTGTCTGTAAAATAATACCCAAAAAATTAAAAATATATTAATATTTAAAATAGATTATATGTATTTCAATCCATTCAACACTGAGTTAGCATACATTAAATATAATAGAGACCTTCCTCAATGGCTTCCATTGTATGCAAGACTAATTTCTATCGAATAATGATATATTATAAGAATATAGTGACATATAAACGAGCCAATATATTTGTAGTTATGAATAGTAATAACTAACCAATGGAAATTATGGATTATTACAATATTTAATTAACAATTCAGTTACACATTAATTATAAATCAATATAATCATTAATTAAATATAAATTGATTTTTTATAAAAAACTATTTTAATGCTAATAAAGTTTTATTACCCTAAAAGATTAAATTAATTACAATTACTATGCTTTATTAATATAATATATATAAATTTATATATATTATATTTGATAAAATATTTTTTATGTTCATATATTTGGAATGATATGAATAATATAAGAACAAACTATATTTTACACATAAAACCCTATATTATTATAAATGAAATTTAACCACCTTTTAATGGATAACCCATATTAAATTTGAATTCTGACACATTTATTGATTAAAAATATAAAAATAATATTCATTTTTGGAAATATAAACATAATATTTATGATTTGGCTAATATTTTATATTTTTCTCAAACATTTGATTTATAAATGAATAGATAAAATTACAGAATTCTAGTTCCATATTCCTTTTTCATCTAAATTATTTATGTTGTTAAATTATAAATTAATTGTGTTTTAATTTTAAATTAAATAACTATTTTAATGAATAAAATTTTCTTCATTGGAAATAATTTCTCCTCTTAATATATTATGAAAATATAGAAAACTTTAATATGTTTTTACTCTAAAAACTAGCATTGTCATCCCTACTACATGATTAAATTTAAAACAATATCTGCTACTTATATGATTATAATATGGAAAAATGGATTCCATATTTGTAATCATCGCAAATTTTAATTTATAATATCAATAAAAATGGTACAAAATTATTAGGTAAAATAATTAAAATTAATATCAATTTTTATGATGAATTAATATTAATAATGGACCGATCCTTTAAAATAGGGGCCCAAATATCCCTAAATTTTTTCAAAAAACCCATTTCCTGTACATAATTCATCCATAAACCGTCAATTATTTATTTTTCTTCTTTTCATTTGATTTTTTTGGGTAAAAACATTGTTAAACCAAACATCATTACAAAAATACCAAATGAGTTATTATCCCCCAATATAAAGGCTTCCACATCTCCCCTCTCTTCACACACTCAACCCACATAGGATCAACCAATATCGAAACATATAGCTTCCCAAACTCCTTGAAATAGACATTAAAGCCTCCCTTTGTTCGGAAATCATTCCCATGAATCTCTTTTCTACAATCCAAATCTATTTACCTAGTTAATAGGTAACATAATTTCTCATGTTTTGTAGATTTATTTTAATTATCCATCTCCCAATCTCGTTCTATTCTATGATTGTTGAAATAAAACATTATCCTAAAAATTAATGAATTTTTATGCTAATTTATCATCCTATATTTACACATAATTTAATTCAATGTGTATCAAATATACTATTTTTGTGTACGGTGAACTACAGCGACACGAACGGATGCTTGTTCATTTTTCCGTTAGTACCACTCTTGGGGGCCCTAAAACTGAAAAATATGTTTATTTTTTATATATATGATATATTTTATTCATTATAATTATTTAATCCTTTTACTAAACATACCTTTGATACATCCCATTTTATGTTGGTACAATAACACTATTTAAGGTCGTGTAGACTATAGCCCCTTCAGATTGATGTTATTCATTCAAACAATACATGAAATATTTAATGCATGTTTTTAATAAAAATATATATGACCTAAAGAAAACCTATATGATATTAATGAAATAATTAAATTTTTTAATATATATATATATATATCAATTTTTTATTACAATTTCACATACTATAAAGGTGATAATGTCATTCAACGTCCTTTGGACTACCGCCTACTCACTATGATATAATTCCTTTTACATAGAAAAAATTATATATATAAGAATATGTGATTAAATAAAATGTTATTTATGATAAAATTATCATTCTAGAATGATATGATGTTACTTTATCCATTTCCATAATGTTCATTGGAGAAGGGACACACTACTCATGGGTAAATATGACATAGCTTCATCATGATCGTAATGTTGATTCAATTTTCATAACCATATTTAATTATTAATTTTAAATGTTTTATAAATGTATAAAAAAGATATTTATGTGGTGATAATTATCATTTAATTGTTTTATAATAACCCATTTGAGCATAGTTTACATACACAAGTAGTTGTGGACAAATAAACTAAATTTGGTCAAAACAAGAGATATATACATATCTGATTATGTAAATGTATAGAATATTGAAATAAATGAAATAAAATAAATAATTAAAATAAAAAATATTCTCCAAAATGTATTAAATAAACATAATATTATTACACTGTATGTTACCCATCATTTATCCAAAAGATAACTCATTTTAATGGATTTCTTAATAATTAAAATTGAATTGAGAAATATTTGTTTTTGTGAACCTAGATTTCCTTATATTGTATATAAATTAATTTTACACTATATATCATGAATATTATTACTCTCATTATATTATAACCTTTATTAAATTTTATTCCTTCATGTTACACATGATTTAAAATGTTTCAGTGTTGTATTGAACACTTTGGAATGAATAATGATTATTTTATTCAATAATAAATTTATATATCTTTAAATGATATTTCTATTAAAGGAAAATATATGATAATTTTTTAACAGAACCATTCAATTTTATCTCCATTGGCTATTAATGAACGGTTTCATGTTTTTACCATTATACCAAAAATTGGTATACTTAATGTTTTAGAAAAATATTTTAAAAAATATTGACTTAATCTCCCTATGTTTTTAAAGAAACAATTTTATTATAAAAAGAGAATTCTTAAATTTTTTTAAATTTTTTTTATTTAAATTGTTTTTAAATACATTTCTTTCCTTTTTAAACCAATTTTTTCAATGAAATATTCATTTCTCCTTCCAAATAAGGAATTTTTCCTACTCTATACCCAAAAAAAAGGAATGTTATTTTTACCTTGTACAACATATAAATATTTACCCACCATAATTATTTTGATGATTCCATTGCATTTATAACAGGTTAATTATTTTCAAAACATGTTTTTATAATTGATTTTATTTGATAATGTTTTCTGAAGGTTTTTTAAAAATATATTTCCATCAAGAATGTTTTTAAATAATTTTTTTAAGAATTACATTCATCAATGATAGAAAACCATTATATTACACCACATGGGATACATTGTATTGATACCATCATTATAATTCCATTGGATGACGTATGATTGGTTTGGACATGGATAGAATTCATATTCACTTCCTTGATTAATTTTATCCCCATGTAATATTAAATTTTTTATGATCATTTAAATTGAATGGCCTATAATTTAACATATCATTTATCATGGATATTCCCTTTACCTAAACAGTATATCAATTTTTATAATGTTTTCACTTTGAATGTTATTTGATTATTTGAAAGAATATTTTAAAATTCTAATGTATTACTCAATATGAATATTTGATAAGGCACATTGTTAAATTTATCATTCTATATATGATGAATGTTATGGGTGGGTAGACATAGGTGTTCCATGGTATAGATTTCCCATCAGTGCATCAGTAGTCTCATTGGATGAGTAATTTGGATAACCACTATAGATGGGTGTTTACTCAATATTTTGTGTAACATCTTGTGAAGTGTCATTACATTAATTGTAATATATAATTAGGAAACATGGTATCTAATTATCGACCATTTACCTCATGTTAGTTTTAATTGTTATTAATCAGTTACATTTTCTCTCTATATCTATATGGATACATTTCCTTTTCTATTATTAAGATATAATGTGTTTCAGATTAATACATAGGCATATTTCTTCCTTATCTAGTAATTTGAATGGAATTTTTTCCAATAATTACCATTCCATAAATTTTATTCACATCCATATTGTTTATTGATTAAATGGATATTGTGATCAGTGATTTACATATCCATATGTACTATTCTCGTGGATCCATTCTTATTTTTTCTAAATTTTTCACTTTTGAAAATTTAATCACACCATTATTATGTTTCATTCTCTAGAAATCCAAGAAGCATACTATAAAAGATATGAAATGACTTAGTAGATTGATAAATGTTTTGCATAACATTATATTATATAGAAAGATGAAATAAATTTATAATAATTAGTGTTTTAATTTCTCAGGTGTGTATCTAGTTTATCATCACTTCTAAACACTCATTGAATCAAGATTTGATTCATTGTAATCAATAAAATGTAATTGATAGAAGACACCAGATCTAGCCTATTTGGGGCCTTGTCACTACACCCAATGTCATAGTTTTTAGAACATGTATGGTTTTAGTGACTAATATGTATGAAATATGGTCATGGGTGATGAACTCATTAATTATGAAGGTATTAAGTACATGAATATGGTATGGTTGGAAGAAATCGGTTTCTTTCTAGATTACTAAGGTCAATAATTTTTGTGATTTTTTCATTGGAATTTGTCATCGTGTCATATACATATTCATTATAGCTTATGTAGTTGTTTCACACTTTTAATGTGATTTAAAGTTAATGATAGTTATAGTCCAATCAAATTGTAAGAGATGTGGATATCATTTGATGGTACGTCATTGTGTATGATGTAACCCACCATGAGTGGGTGAGTATTCATCTGAGATGATTATATAATATTATGATAATTTAAATTCTCAATGTGTGAGGGTATGGTCATAGAATTATATTTTTGAACTAATTTAGATGTGATTAATTTATTTTTATACCTGACATGTGGCCTCCTCAATGTTATAGGAAGTGGTCTGGGATCAAATGTTCAGGCTCCCAAATGTAACAAGGGATGGTTTAGGTACAAGAAGTAACACCCCTTGTATGAAATATGGGTTGGCCATTATACATGATATCATGTTAGTGTGCGACCTCCACTAAAATAGATGGGATGATGTTAGATCATGGTGTGTAGTTTTATTGGATATTGTACCTAGGAGACAAGGCTATGGTTATATAGTTTGGGGTATTATTATATGAGGTGACTCTCTTCCGGCATGTATTATATATCGTAGGAATGTTCTAATGTTTTTGATTTCTAGAAATCCAAACAAATCCAAGTATTAATAGTTGAATGTAAATTTTGGCCTATATTTTTTGGTAGGGGTATTTTAATATCACATCTAGAACCATTTTATAAATTTTATGAAAATAACCATGGTAATAAATAAATTCAATTTTTTTTTGAATTTCGTATTTTAGCATGATTGTTAGACACACCCCTAACAACATACACAAACTTATTTTTTGATTTATAGTGGTATTCCTTTTTTTATATTCCTATGTGTTGGAACTAATTATAGCTAAAAAAATTTATATTCATTTTTATTATTGATTTTATCAATTTACATAGTTAGATTATGTTTTTTCATTTTATATATGGTGATCCTTTTTTACATTTATACATTTGTATCGGCTAGTGTGCCTACAAATTTATTATTATATGGGTTTTTATAAATGTGTTATTCTTGATGTTTTTTAAATTAGCTGTCAAATAATATATTATATCTCATTTAATTTATTATTATGCATAAAATCACTATTCCATTTTTCTTATCCATAGGTATTAGTCTCTTAATTTCATAAATGGGAAATTATAATTTTTTGTTGATAAGAGAATAAACGTATATCAATTTTAGAGGGAATAGTTACCATATGAAATTATTTTTTCCATTAAAAATATAAATATATAATTGTAGTACGGGGAGACACATATGAGAACATTCAATTTCAAAAACATGGGATCCTCAAATGAGTCAGAGGTTGGGGAAATACAAATCTATTTATAATTTAGAAGGATGAGTATATGGAATGGTTTTGTTAAAATATATATATCTCTAAAAATCTAATTTTGTGGGAAAATATTTTTAAGGATATTAATTAATGAAAATATCTCAATTAGGGGTCTAAATTTTATTTAAAGGAAATATGATTTTTAACTAGGGATTATGTTGTTAATTCAACTAGAATTGAAAATTTAACATTGGAATGGTTATAAATTAAATATTGTATTTTTATAGAATGATTTTAAATTTCTATTTGGAGGTAGAAAATAAAAAAATTGTATTATCATATTATATATCGTAACCCAACCCACTAGGGCAACACATGGATGGGTAGTATGAAAATATTGACACCAGAATCCAACTTAGAATATTTCATGGCATGGAGACTAGAATATTGAATTAATACCATTATTATTGGATGATATTCCTAAACATAATGTTTATGATTAAAAATAATCAAATATCATAAATCGAAATCGTGCAGTATATCCAAAAATTGCTAAAATGTAAAATATTAATGAATATTCATGCTAAACATATAATGACATAAAATTTAAAATGGAAGGAAAATAATAATGTTAAAAGTCCAAAAAATCCTTCGGTATTAGTTTTCCTAATTTTTTGGGAATGTGTTGTTCAACATGTCAATGAATTATCTACTCAAAAAATCATCTTTAAAGATCCCCACTATATAATATTATGCCTAATCCACAACATAATCTCTAACTCTTCTAGATCCATATCAATAGAAAAAACTAACATGTACATATTCTTTGTAAACACACCTACTTTGGGGAACAATAGATATGGATGGGTGATTATAAAACGACTTATTAGGATACCATTAAAATGAATAGGGTAGTAGAAGTAATTATCAGTATACAAGATGGGAAAAGAAATATATTCACCCATCAATGACCATATGGACATCATCTTAGAGAGAATCCACCAAAATATAACAACATATGTTTTTTAACCTATTATACCTTGGAAACCAAAAAACATCCAAACTTATATGCTTATTCATTCAATAGGGATACCTATAATAGCATTGATGCCTATGGGAAAGAAACCTCTCATCACATAGTAAGCCAAATAATCCAAAATCAAACGGTCTATTAATAAGAATATACAAACAACACCCCCAAAAAACACTATAGAATCTCTAGAGATTCTTATTCGATGAATGTAAACTATAACATGAACCTCAAGGTCCAAGTATTATATAAAATAATAATATGGGAATTTGTTTGACTAAATATTCACACCATCATTCAGTGAATGAATCCCCAAGACACACCATGCTATGTAGAACACTGACATGTTATAACCTAGAGCTCTTGAAACATAAATAACAATAAGACACCTAAGAACATCCTAATGAAAATGATAGCCTCATACAAATTATTCATAAGGTAGGAAACAAACATCTCAGACTCACTCATGGATTAAATTAAAAACATTTTCAGATGTTTAACCTTATCTATAATATCCCCAATATAGTAGGTAGACTATGAATTAATGAAATGACATACCCCACTAATGAAAACCCTCTATGATCAAAAGAATATATGGAGGTAAGATGCCATAATTAGTGATCCATGAGTTTAGAAATAATCATGTGATATCCATTCATTGAATTTACATGAATCCTAATAAATTGGGTACCATTTATGTACATTGATTGACCAATTTCGAACAACCACTACCAAAAATGAACTCAGATAGCAACCATGTATGATAAAATGAGACACAAAAATAAGATCTTTTAAATTTAAAGATTATTATCACAATATTGGATTGAATGGAACATGATTTAAGATTATGAGAATCAGTAAATCCATAATATAATGGGGAGTACCAAAGACCCATCTTATAGTGTTTCTAACCCCTACAGAATAATGGAATATTTCACTACATGATCTATTTTGAAGGGTCAAAAGAATTATATTAATTTAAAACATCACCACCTACACCATATAGGCAAAACATCTGATGGTATTATAGAAGGTATTATAATGGATTCTCAAAAAACACTATCCTATTTCTCATGGTCATGATATGAGATAAAACTTGGATAGTCTATGATATCATCTATCTTAATGAATATTGTAGAGATATATAATCACTAATAAAGAGTAATTCTAAAACTCCTTCCTTTTATATCTCGATGCCACATTCTAAAAATAATACATTGTAGTGTATGAAAGAAATATTAATCCATCTAGGAGTATCTCAACATACGATAAACCACAAAAAAATTCATCCAAATGTATATTATGACTTATCCAAGGATGAATATCTGTATTTCTAACAATCCATCCATCAAGATAACAAAATCCAATAACAAATATCAAAATATAATGATCACTAAAATGAGAGGTGGTCAGATTCATAGAATCTAATTTCTCCATAGGAATATTTTATAGCCATGAAACCTACATGTATCCATCATTTAGATTGATTCATTATCAATAAGGCATTATTATATGCAATATATCACTTATCATCATTCCAAAACCTATAGTATGGGAGATCTCTACACCTCCCGAGTTCAATGAAGAATAAAACATTGAATGGAAGAATTCAATTTTAAAAATATAGTTTGTAGCATATAGTCATCCGTCACACAATAGAATAGTTTAGTATATATAATGTTCTATGGGTATATAGGGTGAACTCTAAGAGAACCATCACTATGTAGGTACTTGAGAAAACCCTCAAGATGATTTCTTATTACATAGCTAACCATTAAAGCATATAGTGTGATTACTACTAGTATTCCTAGTAATTATACCATAGTCTAATTCATGTATTGTAATAAATCATCAAGTGTATACATACACTCCATATCCCTCCGAAGGGATTTCTATCAATATAAATATCTAGAGGACTTGTTTTGTATCAAAAGACACACTATGGAATGTTTATTTGGTGGAACAGTCATGTTAAAATTATCTACACCATTTAATAAATTAAATAGCTACATAATTAATGTTCATGTCAACACATATGGTATATATTTTTTTCATATTCAGTAGCATGTGATCTACCAAATTCATTAAAAATTTACATTTTTGATTTTATGAAAAAATAATGAAGAAATTTATTATGTATATATCAAAAAACAAAGGTAAAAATATAATCAAAATAATTTTAATAAAAGATATATATCCATAAATTATTTTTAATCAATTGATCATCCTGAATATGTTCCACTGATTCTTGATCTGTGATCAAAGAACCCTGATCCACAACACTGATCACCCCAGAACAGAATCACCAAAATCCCCTCCAAAACCCTTTACATATTCCATAATATAATTAATTAATTGGAAATAGTTATAAATTCATTCATGAATAATCAATTGAAAAAGTGTTATTTTAATTCAACACTCCAATAAATAAAAATAGAAACCCTAATAAATTGTCCTAACCCATACGTGAAACAAAAATTGAGATTATATTTATCCTATGTTGAAAACTGGTTCAAGATTCAAACATTATGTTTGATTTAACATATTGATGATAAATTATCAGATATAACCATTTGTACCCATGAAATATAAAAATTAATAATTTAATAAATATAAATACATTTAATAAATTTATTGAAATATAATCCAAATAATATACAATCATAGTGTAATCCACATATTTGGAGTCAACGAAACCATAAAAGGATATTATTTTTCGGTTCGAAATAATATTAATAGGTAACCTCCACAGACCATAAAGGATAAAATGTTGTATATATTTGACTGATGGAAATTAAATGTTATAGGGAAAAAGATATTTATTGGGGGTTATACAAGAATGAATAAATCCACATGGTAAGAGAGTGAATTATACTAATGGAAAAATGAAATAAATCAATGTAATAAATACTGATCGATCAAAAATAATATAGTATTAGCTTTCCCTACATTTTGGTGTATTCCTTGTATGTTCTCAATTCACATAATTGTTGTTATATTTGATATTTTTAGAAAAATATGGGATGATATTAAAAATTGAATCCCTTTTAAGGTAAAAGAATAACCATTGAGTGTTGATGATCAAATATCATTTCATTAGATTATAATATTATTTTAACGATGATACATTCCTTATATTCCTTATTTTTATTGTTCCCATGGTTTTCCAATATATTTTATTTAGAGATATAATTTCATGAAACATGATATACAATTATTTACAATTATCAATGATTACTGGTATATTATCTAATGCCACCATCATCTAGCTTCATGATACAATCTTCTAGTTGGTGTGCATGGACGTTGCGGTTGAAATTATGTGTCGTCCACTTGCAAACCAGGGATCCTACACATGAAATTTTAGGGAGTGACACCATATATGGGTTCTAGTTTTTATTATACTATTATTCAAATGACCTCGTACAAGATTGTCGGAACTATACTACAACACTTAGAATAAAAATGTACTTTGATCCCACCATGAATTCCTTTTTATGTATGATTCATTCATAATTTTGAAATTCAAAAAAAATTCCCAAAAAAAATAAACAGTAAAACCAAATTATAATCAAATTAGATGGTTTATGATTATAAAAATTGTTACTCTTTGTTTATCATCGTCAATTATTGCTTGTTCTGTGAATCAGTGAATGCACACCCTCTTATCATTACATGTAAATGGTTATCATGAGAAACATTTACTCTATAAGTCTCAACTTCATCGCAATACACTATATAAGATGATACATAGAATCTCTAAATCCATATTTCAAAAAAACATGATTTTAAATTATCATTACTAAATCCAAAACAAATCCTAAAATTATCACAACACTTAAGGGTCCTAAAATAATATCCATCGAAAATATATATCACACTACTTTAGAGGGAATATAATAAATTGTATTAACTTAATGAAAACCCAATACAAATTACGACCTGAAAAATATAATTCAGTGATTCATTTTCTGAGAACATACAATGAAAAAATTTAATGTAATCCTAAGGTACTATATTCTTGGATCCAATAATATAATAATGATAAACATAATCTTAACTCAATGCATGCATCATATACTCAAAACTAGCAAAAGTAGGTCATAATCTATTTCCAAAAATAATGATGAAAAATTTATAACCATTCATGAGTTTTCCCAATCACCATCTATATCCCACTCATGATAAAGTGGACCATTATTAATCCTCACAAATTCCAATCTTCATACTAAATCTATAAAACAATAGAAAGCATTCAAATAGAGACATCTTGTTTCATGGAAAATACCAATGATTATATATCTATTCGATAATAAAAATCCATTTAATTTGAAAACCAATATCATTTATTCATTTTTGTTGATGTATGGAAGAATAATCACCCATAAGAGACACCTCAAACAAGAACACACTAGTCTAAAGGCCTAATGGGTATCTCTGTATAGGATCAAAATAAATTGGTAGATGATCAATTTCAAGAGGAGGGATTTCAGTTTTAAAAAAATTTGTTTTCAAACATAAACAAAATAAATGTTTATAAAGGTTAAACAAGATGTATCCACAAGAAATAATTAGTTACAAACTAAGAAACAATCTTTATTAGGATCTGGATATATAGATCTGATAAAAAGGACATTATATTGGTATACTTAGAGAATGATTATATCTTAAATAATATTGAATCTTATTTATTAGAGTATAAAAATAAATTAATGTATTAGAAATTTATATATTCATTCATTAATTTTTTTTTGTAGAAATAAAATTTGTTAAAATAACACTTAATAAATTATATAAAATATTTTAACCCACAAAAAAGGGTATCCAACAATCATTGATAATGGACACTTAATTTATAATTTCATGAAAATCTATCTTACCCACTCCTGTTTATGACCTAGATAAGAGTATCAGAGTCTGTCTTGGTATCCACACAAACCCTCTAACATTATGTTAGTCTCCACCTCTGTCTTCCAATCCCCGAATTCCATCAATTGATTTTACAACCATAATTTTATTAGGTAGGTAGAACAAGTTTTTCACAACATTAATAAGTTCTTCATAGCATTCACATAAATAATTAGGGTCATTATCTCTACATATATCTTCATAGAATTAGGAAATGTAAACTATAGATGTTTTTTATTAAGGATAACCTCTATCAAAACTATAAAATGGATGGGTATTTGTAAGAAAAAAATCCCAACAGTTATCTCCTCCTCCAATGGCCTTATTATTCCTTGAATTTCAGAGGGACCTATATATGTTTCACTCATGAAATAGTCTGTTATAAATATATTGTATGTCATCGTTTCAGTTTTTGAAACATGGTAAATATTATCTTGACTAAGAAACATTATTTAGGATATGAAAAAAATGAAACATTACATTAGGAAAATGATGTAAATATAAGAAAATAATTTCATCTAATTCATAAATAATTAAGAATCAGTGTCTAAAAATATTAACAACAAATATTTGAAATAATAGATATACAGAGTCTGAATTCAAATAAATATTTATTCTATTTTCTGATAAATCCCAAATCTGATTTATGAAGATATCATAGATTGAATAAATGAATGTTCGGGGTTATATTTATGATATAAACGGAGTCTAATTTTATAAAAAACATGAGTTAGAAAACATGATATATAGGATTATATAATATTGTGAATTTGGTGTTATAATTCTTGATAATTCTAATTTAATTTTTTTTGAATTTAAATTCTATTTTTATGATATTTTAGAGCCTTATTTTAAAAAAATTGTCAGTGTAAATTTTTGAGAATTCGAAGCCTAAATTTCTATGAATTTAGAGTTTGGATTTATGAGAATTTGGACTCTGATTCCTGTAAATCTCAGAGTCAAAATTTAATATGAAACTAAGTCTAAAATCATATGTAATCATAGTCTAATAATAGTGAGACTCAGATTCTAAAAAACCATATTGTCTTACAGTTTTGATAAGGATCTGATTATTTCTATTATAATTCAGTTTTATGAAAATATGGTTAATCATTGATATGTAACATCAAAAATAACATAGAAATGAGTCTTATTGTTTAAGATACTAAAATTCTTTAGATAATTAAAATAATATTTAAAAAGGATGTGTATGTGATATTAAAAACATAAATGAATGGAAAATTCATTTAAATGATTATTGACTAAACTATCTCCTACCATATGGAATGTACAAACATCTTTATGTAAAATAACATGAATAAGGATTTCAATTTTTTAACATTAAAATAATTACTTATATTCCTTTACTTCTGACCCACAATTAATACGACTAACTCCCAATTAATTTTTTACATACCTAAGGATCATATTCTTTTCTTTCTTAGAGAAATTACACTTTCTTACTTAGGAATTGTTTTCATTATGTGATATAGCACCTTAATAAAGAATAATATTTGTTAATATTATTTTTGATCATTCATTTCCCACTATTTTTTATTTTCAAAAATGAATGTTGTGAATGGAAAAAGTTCATCCTAAATGGCTAGGAATATACAAGAAATAAATAAAATATTCCTAGAAAACATAATTTTGATGGTAAAAAGTTGTAATAAGGTATTTTCAACAAAAGATCAGATTTTATGAAATTATTCATCAATATTTTCCATCGACATCAGCATTTTTAGGGTACCATTTATATTCTTCAACTCCTTGTGATCATTAAGAAACTTTTTGCGAAGCAGATCCTGATCCAGAATTTTCTATTCAAGATAATAGATTCTTTCTTATTGAGACATATGAATTTTTGAATTTGACTTATCCAACTATTGAAGCTCTTTTAATCCTTCTTTCACCTTTTACATTATTTCACATTCCCTTTTCAAATTTAGAGAAACTAAATTCACCTTTCCATTCAGGTATTTATCCACTTGGATCCATGAATCTTTCTCTTCATTTAGATTTCCTAAAAAATGGATGAAATGTTCTTGATCATGTCATTAGACTTATCGAATTCATCATTTTCTAAATAATTTTATCAACGTTGATTTTAAGATAATCAATCACTAACATAGAACACATAGTTATTATTTTTTCAAGATCTCTTATGAGAATCCAAACCAATGTGAAAATTTATTTTAATCAACATCATGTGTAACAAACATCCATAAGAGAATTCTTCTTAAATTTTAATTTTGGTTGATTTATTGTGGAAGAAGTTGGAATACGGATTCAATACATGATGTAATGGAATGGTATCCACTAGCTTGTTCAAGGACTAAACAAAATCTTTTGATAAGGAATATGATGATTCAAAAGCACATTCCTTTGCTAGTGAGGAATGATTATATCTCTCATGTTCTATTCCCTTTGATGTTCCAACGACATTACTCATGGATTTTTCAACATGTGATTTGTTTTGTGAATCAACTACAAGTTTTTTACCATTCTTAACATTTGATATTTTCCTCTCAAATTTCAGAGACAGATTATCTCTATAAAAGATATGAATAATTTTATGATCATCATCATCAAAATTTTCACTAAATTCTTTATCATCATCATGATGAATAAGATCATTATTACTACTTTCATCATCTGAAAGATTATCAACCTCATCCAATGCATTATCACATTTTCCTATGCCTATTATCATGGTTAATTCAAGTTTGGTAGTTACCATAGATAAAAATTACAATGGAATTACCTTATCTTGGTATTCTTCCACCATTTTGATTATATATTCACATTCTTCCTCTACATTATGTTTTACATGTCATAAAAAATGGGTTCTGGAATTGAAAATAACTTTAACTTATTTTCACCAAGTGTTTCAATATGAACTAATTAATCTATGAATGAATCTTTTACAAGGATTTTATCTCTATATATTTAATCATGGATTGAACGTACTCAGATTTTGACCATTTTTTCCATCTCTTCATCCTTTTTTCATTCTTCTCAATCACTTTGGATACTTGAATTTTTAATACCTTAGCCTCAGAATTGTATAATATAAATACTACATCTCCCTCTTTCTTTTTTCTTCTTCTACACTTTCTACATTGATACCTCTTCATTAGAATAGATCTTTTTCTTTTACATCATTGGTGGATAATATATTGATTCTGTTACTGGTACATTCTCTATCGGTTTCAGTTATTTTCTTGTTATTGGGTATTTCAAAGAACATTAACCTACTTTACCATTTGTTGATATCATGAACATCACTATAAGGTTGACCAAATAACTATTCCATATTAATACTAATACCAACATTCATTCTTCTTAAAGTATCATTACACAATAATATAATCTAAAAAACATTTGGGTTTTAACTGTTATGAATTTTTAAAGATTCATAGAAACTGACAATAATCATTGACAAGATAGCTAGATAAATTATTATGTAAGACATGAGGGTCCAATTCTTTATATTTCTGATGTTCAATAGAATGTACATGATGATGTTTATATTCCATAAATTCACCATGTAATCCATCATGATGATATCACAGTTCATAAAATAATCCACATCTCTCATTCACCATATTATATATCATTTCATCTATAGTGATAACAATCTAAAATTGGTTAATAGTTGATTGATCGTAGGTTTCATAACTACATTAAATCAAAGTCACTAAATTTTCATAGCCTTCTAGAAACTACATTACACATTATAAAACATGTTAGAATAAAATAAATCAATTCATTCATAATGTATATCTGTAATTCCTGAAGACTTTCTCAAAGATAATTAATAAATATTTCCATTGCTCTAGATTGAAAACATTTCCATTCCTCCTTGTTTAAAAATACTAATTGTATCAGTGAATTTTTTTAGAAGATCAGTATATATCGGATCATGATTATTTTAATTGTCAATGCAGAGTCTTTCCCATTCATTCTTATTAATGATATTTTAAATCATTGAATCATACTTATGAATTAAATTTGGGTTCACAAACATTTCTCGGTAAATTAACCAATCGTTGAGTTTCGTGTTAGAGGCAATCTGATTTTGTGGGGAAACATCATGGTGCATATGGTGCGTAATGAAATATAGGAAACTGAATGGATTATTTCAAGGGTGGAAGATCTTTGGCGCAAAAACACTGCAATAATCGATGTGGGATGCAAATATGGGGTAATTTTATAGCCATTGTGGTGATTATTTGTATTCAAAAAAGTATCCAAGGGTTAATATTCAATTGATTTGATCTAATATATGGTATCAATTCAAATGAATAATCTTAAAGGATCCAATCTTATGATCTTTTATGTGAAAATTAGATTTATTGAAATTGAATCTAATAAGGATTTCTAAAAAAAATTGAAATAACAAAAAATAAAAAATTCAATTGAAAAGATTTATGTAAGGAAACATCACTTATAGATTACACATTAAAATTTGTTAATATTGATAATGTTATTCTTATAGAAGATAGGTTTAAGAGATTTTTATTTTAGAAAAGAAAAATTTTATATTCCAAACAAATTTTTTTTATAAATATTTATTAAGTAAAGGAAATATATATGTTCAAAATAAAAAACATTAATCTTCAGAAAATTTATGATTTTTGAAAAATAATTTGTAAATTGAAAATATAAAAGAGTAAACATATATAATCCCCCTAAAAAACTATTATCTTAATGAAAATAGATTGGATTTAAAAATAAATTAATATTGTATATAAAACTATAGTTATCATTAATAAATTTGGATTAATGTATTCATTTATATAAGAGGGTTATGATTTTTTAAAATTGTCACCAGATCAATCTTGTGTTTCAATAAATTGAAGAATGATATCTCTTCTTATGCTCTGTTCCCTATGAATGTGGTTCGTAATATCAATATGCTTTTCAAGGGAGATATGTGAAGGGTTTTTTAAAGGGAAATTAAACTATTATTATCAAAAAAAATATCTATGTTTTGGTAAAACAGATGCCATAGTCAATGAGTGGGTATGGCATCCACAACACTAGATCACTATGACTTCAAACTGCTACAAATTCTGCTTCAATAGTGGAAAGTTCTAGTAAGTGTTTCTTTATGCATGACCAATATACTATTTAATCTCCTATTAAATGAAATGTTCTAATGGAATTTTCATATCCTTTCTACATCCCCATAAATATGCATCTGAGATCATTTTAGAACAAAATCATTTCTAGAAGAATAAAAAATCCTAAATCCATGGTTCCGATTAAATTGCTAAAAAAATATATAAACTTCGTTTAAATGATATTCTTATGGATTAGATTGGCATCATACACCTATGCATAGTTAAATCATTATGTCGGTAAAACATTGTATTATGTATAATAATATTCCTATCATTCCTCTAAAATATGATTTGTCTACACGTTTCCCAACTCCATCATTATCAAGAGAATTTGAGGAATCGATTAGAGTACATATATTATTTTTGTTGTCATATATATTCATTTTAAGAAGATAATTAATATACAAATGTTGAATTATATAAGTTCCTTCAAGTTTTTAAATAATTTGAAAACCATTTAAGAATGTTAACTCACCAATCCTATTCATTTTAAACTCCTATTTCATGAGATTCAGAAATAAAATAGTTAAATATATCTTGGTTTATTCGAATATAACCTCATCAACATATATTTAAACAATAAAAAAATGGCTTATAATTTTTTATAAAAAGTGTTGGGATAGAACTACCAATAAATATATTTTTGTATAAAAAATCCTTAAAACCTATCATACCATGATCTAGGGGCCTATATAAGTTCACATAACTCATTGGAATCTTTGAAAACAAGTTTAGTATGTTTTCCTTCTTTAGAACTAGGAAGTTTTTCATCATAAACATCCTCTTTAACATACCTTTTTAGAAACAAACACTTCAAATCCTTTTGAAAAAGAATTAATTTGAATATTAGGGCAAAGACTAGTTGAATATGAACAAATTCATGACTATCTAATGGAGCGTAGGATTCTTTATACTCTATTCATTTTTATTTATTATATCCTCAACAACTAATTTTTCATAATTTCTTACAAATATTAAATTTTGATCAAATTTATTTCGGATAACCCATTTTACAGAAATTATAAATTATTATTTAGGTATTTCAACCAAGGTCCAGTCTATTGTTCCTTTCGGATTCATCTAGGACATATTTCAATGATTTTATCAAATCATCATCATCAAATTCATCATCAATGATTTTAGGTTATAGTGGGGAATTAAATGATAGATATTCTAATTCATTTCTTAAAGAACATATATTACTTACTGGTTTATTTATATCCCCAATGATACTATCAGTGGGATCATACATAAGAAACAACTTATTTGCGTTTTTTAAAACAAGTTCATCAAAAAAAGATAAAAAAGTCATATTGATTAAATACATTAGAAATGTTTTGTTGAGTAATTTCCCTATTATAAAAATGTATTGTCAATTATTTATAATCTGTTTTTGAAAACACATTTTATGATATATCTTTGGGTAATTTAAAAACAAAAGGATCAATTTAATCATATTTAACATGTGTTTTTTCTTCAATAGAACATGTATTTTAAAAACATAATATTACTAGAAGTAGTTTAATATCCAATTAAAATTCATTAATTGAATATGAGTGACCTTTATGTAATTTATATTTTGCATTTGGTAAGGATACATTACATCAAAATATATAAACATAAGAAACATTAGTTTTTCAACAAGTGCATTATTCTTAATGTGTTTTATTATGAAAATAATTGTTTAATACTTGAATTATCGAATAAAAAGTAGTACTTATGGTTTCATTCTATAAATGTTTTGCAATATAATATTCTCTCAACATGGTTCTCGTTATCTCTTGAAGAATTAAATTTCACCATTTAACAACACCATTTATTGGAGATTTTTTAGAGATTAAAAGTTATGAGTAATGCATTTTATAGTACAAATATGTTTAAAAATCTTAATTTTCAAATTCTCTCCCATTATCACTATGAATAATTATTATTTGAGAATTTTTAGCATTTTAAATATTATATGAATAGATTTAAAATTAGAATAGGAAAAAAATTTCATTTCTATATATCTTTTGTATTCATCAACTAAAACAAATACAAATCCCAAACTATAATTCATCAGAATTTGGGACTTCAATAATTGATTTATATAATGACTTATGGTTCTTTCCATGTTTACATGGATCCCAAACATTTGAATATTCAAATCTATGGACTATTATATCTATAAAAATATCTTTTTGAGTGTTTTAATAGGTTCTTATGGTTATAGTGTCCTTGTATTCTATTCCATAACCACGAATGATATTATATTACACTATGGTATGATAGTGATTGGCTCCTGTAGTGTTGAATGATTGATGTATAATCATTCTCATGACATTGAGAGGTAGAATAAACTCTTCTTTTCAATTGTGTACTAGAAATTGATCATTCAAAAAATTTACAATGTAACCTTCATCAGATAATTGAATTATTCTGATATTGATGAGATTAAGATCTTTAAATATTAATTTTTTTAGACTATTGCTTTTTGGAAAAGAACAACGTTACCAATACAAAAAAATTTCCTCGATAAATATCTCTAAAAGTTACTTTTATTTATTTAATATTCATAATATTTTCAAAGATGTTTTTTTAGAATTCATGTGCTGGGAACATCCTAAATCTATGTACCATGTATTGTTGTTGGCACATCCACTACATTATTGAAAATAATGTAGTTAAACTTTTAGGATCCAAATGTTCTTGGATCCAGATTTGTTAGAAAGTAAAATCATAGGTATCCACATTTTTTAAATAAATTTTTCTTTATAAAAACATAAGGATTAGATTATATTTAAATATAAGAATTCACCCCATGTACAGCACATAAACACTTAGTGCAGAAATAATCATCTTGGTGGACAGAATTGTTATGAATAAGAATAGTTTTTGAATGAGAATAACCAAATACATAAATATTTGTAAGATGTTTTTTGAATTCATTTTATCATATTCCTTATTTACTGAAGTATAATATGATAAAATATTCATCCAGGATAATTTTTCAGATTTTGTATGAGGAATAAATTCTTATTCTCATATTCAACAGACTTATGTTTTGAATTAACCTAAAAAAAAATTTCTTAGAAATAAATATCTTATTATACTTAAAATGATTATATTAATCATAATTACGTTCATTCCTAAATTTTGAAATATTATCAAAATCAATAATTTTCTAATAAAGATATTTTGAAAGATCTGATACTTCTTCATTTAAAACAAAATATCTAGAATATTCATTACCTATCTTCTTTTTAATCTTACAGTTATCATTGTCATGTAATTTAGAAAATAGAGGGCTTTGTCAAACTATGTTAAGATATTATCCTCTGATGAGGAGGATTCTTCATTTTAATTCTTTTAACTTTTTTCATAAAAAAATATCATTTAATGAAATATTAGATAAGGATTGATAATTTTGTACCTTATTCACAAGAAAATAATTTTCAATATGTAATATGGATACAAGAGATGTATTCTTATAAATTTAAGTTTTGTATTCCAAAGATTCATCTCAAGTGTCACCATCAATATAACTCCATGTGTCATTAGCCTTTATGAAATTTTTAGCATATAATTTATAGTAATTCATCTTGTTCTATTCATAATGTTTATCACTTTTATCCTTTACCTTGATCACAGGAAAATTAGGTCGGATATGTCCAACCCTTTTTAATTCATAACAAATAAGCCAAAATAAAATGGTCTATTAATGGGAAAGACACCTCTCATCACATAGTAAACCAAATAAGACAAAATCAACAAGTATATTAATGGGAATATACATACAACACCCCAAACAAACACTATATAATCTCTAGAGATCCTTATTCAATGAATTTAAACTATAACATGAACCTCAAGGTTTATGTATAATATAATATAATAATTTGGGAATTTATTTGAATAAATATTCACACCCTCATTCAATGAATGAATCCATAAGAAACAATATCCTATCTAGAACATTGACATGTTATAACCCATAGATCTTGAAACCTAAATAACAACAACACACCTGAGAACTCCCTAATGAAAATGATAGACTCATCCAAATTGTTCATAAGGTAGTAAACCAACATCTCAGACTCACCCACAGATTAAATTAAAAACATTTTCATATGTTTAAACATTATCTATAATCTCCCTCATATAGATGGTATACTATGAATGAATGAAATAACATACCCCACTCATGAAAACCCTCTATGTTCAAAAGAATCTATGGAGGTAAGATGATAGAATTAGTGATCCATGAGTTTAGAAATAATCATGTGATATCCATTCCATGAGTTTACATGAAACCTAATGATTGGGGTAACATCTCTATACATTGATTCACCTATTTCGAACAACCACTACCAAAAATGAACTCAAATTGAATCCATGTATGATAAACTGAGACACAAAAATACGATTATTTATATTTAAGGATTATTATCAAAATATTGGAGTGAATGGAACATGATTTAAGACTACGAGAATCAGTAAATCCATAGTATAATAGGGAGTACCAAAAACTCATCCTATATTGTTTCCAACCCCTACAAAATAATGGAATATTTCACTACATGATCTATTTTTTAAGGGTCAATGGATGTATATTAATTTAAAACATCACCACTTACACCATATAGGAAAAACATCTTAGGGGATTATAGAAGGTGTTATGATGGATTCTCAAAAAACATTATCCTATTTCTCATGGTCATTCTATGAGACATAAAATGGATAGTCTATGATATCATCTCTCTTAATGAGTATTGTAGAGATATGTAATCAGTACTAAGGAATAATTCTCAAACTCCTCACTACTCTATCCTGATGCCACATTCCAAAAAGAATACATTGTAGTGTATGAAAAAAATATTAATTCATCTAAGAGTATCTCAAAATACTATAAACCAGAAAACAAAATCTTCTATATTTATATTATGACTTATCCCAGGATGAATATTTGTATTTATAACAATCCATCCATCAAGATAACTAAATACATTAACAAATCTCAAAATATACTGGTCACTAAAATGAGTGGTGGTCATATTCATAGAATCTAATTTTCCCATAAGAATATTTTATAGCCCTAAAACCCACATGTGTCTATTATTTAGATCCATTCATTGTCAATATTAAATTTTGATATTTAATATATAACTTATTATCAGTCCAAAACCAATAGTATGATAGATCTCTACACCCCCAAGTTCAATGAAGAATAAAACATTGAATGGAAGTATTAAATTTTAGAAATATAGTTTGTAGAATATTTTTATCCATCACACAAAAGAATAGGTTAGTACATATAATGTTCTAGGGGTACATAAGGTGATCTCTTTGTGAACCATCACAATGTAGGTACTTGAGAAAACCCTCAAGATCTTTTCTTATTGCATAGGTTACCCTTAAATCATATGGGGTGATTACTACTAGGATTCATAGTAATCATACCATAGTCTAATTCATGTAATATAATAAATCATTATGTGTATACTGACATTCTATATCCCTCTAAAGGGATTCCTATAAATATCCCAATCTAGAGGATTTGTTTTGTATCAGAATACACACCATAGAATGTTTATTTGGTGGAAAATTTATGTGAAAATTATCTCCACCATTTAAAAAATTAAACAACTACATTATTAATGTTTATGTGAAGACATATTTTATATATAGTATTTTCATATTTAGTTGCACGTGATATACAAAATTAATTAAAAATTTACATATTTGGTTTTATGAAAAAATAATGATGAAATTTATGTTGTATATATCAAAATAGAAAGGTAAAAAAATAATCAAAATAATTTTAATAAAATATATATATCCATAAAATATTTTTAATCAATAGATCATCCTGATTATGTTCCACTGATTCATGATCCATGACCAAAGAACCCTGATCCACAACTCTGATCACCCTAGAACAGAATCACCAAAATCCCCTCTGAAACCCTTTATATATTCCATCATATAATTAATTAATGGGAAATGGTTATAAATTCATTCATGAAAAATCAATAGAAAAAAGTTTATTTTAATTCAATCCTCCAATAAACTTAAATATAAACTCTAATAACTTTTCCTAAACCATACGTGAAACCAAATTTAAGATTATATCTGTCCTATGTTTAAAACCGGTTCATGAATCAATCATGTTGTTTGATTTTCCAAATTGATGATAATTTATGGGATAAAAACATTTGTACCCATTAAATATAAAAATTATTAATTTAATAAATATAAATAATTTTAAGAAACACTATGATATATAATCCAAATAATGTACAGTCATAGTGTAAACCACATATTTGGAGTCAAAAAAACCATAAAAAGATATTATTTTCCTATTGGAAAGAATATTAATAGGTAACCTCAACAAACCATGAAGAATAAAATGTTGTATATATATGAGAGATAGAAATTACAGGTTATAGAGATAGATATATTTCAATGGGGTTATAAAATAATGAATAAATTCCAATGGTAAGAGAGTGAAGGATACTAAAGGAACAATAAAAAAAAATCAATGTAATAAATATTGATCTATCATAAATAATATAGTTTTAGCTTTCCCTATATTTTAGTGTATTCCTTTTA
Source organism: Viscum album (assembly GCA_963277665.1). Taxonomy (NCBI): domain Eukaryota; kingdom Viridiplantae; phylum Streptophyta; class Magnoliopsida; order Santalales; family Viscaceae; genus Viscum; species Viscum album. Next base: position 216,456,808 of record OY728158.1, read on the forward strand.
TGTTCTCAATTCACGTAATTGTTTTCATATTTGTTATTTTTAGTAAAATATGGGATGATATTAAACAATTAATCCCTCTGAAGATAAAAGAACATCCATTGAGTGTTTATGATCAAATATCATTTCATTGGAATATCATTTTATTTTAACGATGATATATTGCTTATATTCTTTATTTTTATAGCTCCCATGGTTTTCTAATATATTTTATTCAGAGCTATAATTTAATGAACCATGATATACAATTATATACAATTATCAATGATTACGAGTATATTATCTAATGCCACCACCATATAGCTTCGTGATATAATCTTCTAGTTGGTGTGTATGGACATTGCCATTGAAATTATGTGTCGTCAACTTGCAACCTAGGGATCCTACACTTGAAATTTGAGAGTGTGATACCAGATATGGGTTCTAGTTGTTTTTATTCTATTATTAAAAGGATATCCTACTGGATTTTTGGAACTATACTACAACACATGGAATAAAAATGTACTTTGATCCCACCATGAATTCATTTATATGTATGACTCCTTCATAATTTTGAAATTCAAAAACATTCCAAAAAATAATTAATAGTAAAACCAAATTATAATAAAATTTGATGTCTTATGATTATAAATATTTTTCTTCTTTGATTATTATCATCAATAATAGCTTGTTCTATGAATAAGTGAATGCACACCCTCTTATCATTACATGTATATAGCTATCATGAAAAACATTTACTCTATAAGTCTCAACTACACCATAATTCACTATATTAGAAGATACATAATATCTCTAAAACCATATTTCAAAAAAACATGATTTTAAATTATCATGACGAAATACAAAACATATCATAACATTCCCACATCACTTGAGCGGCCTAACATAATATGCACGAAAAATATATTTCACACTGCTTTAGAGGGAATATAATAAATGATATTAACTTAATAAAAACAAAATAGAAATTACTACCAGTATAACATATTTCAATGATTCATTTTCCAAGAACATAGAATTAATAAATTTAATGTAATACAAAGGTACAATGTTCTTGGATCCACTAATATAATAATGATAACCATAATATTACCTCAATACATGAATCATATACTCAGAACTACCAAGAGTAGGTCATAAACAATTTCCAAAAACAATGATGTAAAATTTATAACCATTGATGGGTTTTCCCAATCACCACCTATGTCCAACTCTTGAAAAAGTGGACCATTATTAATCCTCTCAAATTTCAATCTTCTTATTAATCAATAAAACACTTGAAACTGTTCAAATCGAGACATCTTATTTCATGGAAAATACCAATGATTATATATGAATTCAATAATAAAAATCCATTTAACATGGAAACCAATATCATCTCTTAATTTTTGTTGAATCATAGAATAATCATCACACCTAAGAGACTCCTCCAACAACAACACACTGGTCCAAATTTCTAATGTGGATCTATGTATAGGATCGAAATATATATGTAGACACTCAATTGTAAGAGGGGGGATTGAAGGTTTAAAAACAATAATTTTTAAATATAGAAAAATATATATTTCTAATGATTTAACGAGGTGGATCCACAAGAAATAATTAGTTACTAACAATGAAACAATCTTTATTAGGATCTGGAAATATGGATCTGATACAAAAACATTATACAAGTTTTCTTAGAGAAAGATTATATCACAAATCATATTGAATCTTATTTATTAGAGTATAAAAATATGTTTATGTATTATAAATTTATGTATTCATTCATTAACAAAAATTTGTAGAAATAAAATTTGTTATAATAACACGTAATCAACTATATAAAATATTTTAAACCAAAAATAAGGTAATCCAAAAATATTTGATAAAGGACTCTTAATTTATACGTTCAAGAACATATATCTTACCCACAGCTGGGTATGACCTAGATAAGAGTATTAGAGTCAGTCTTGATATCCCCACATTCCCTCTAACATTTAGTTAGTCTCCACCTCTATCTTCCAATCCCTGAATGACATCGATTGATTTGCCATCAAGAATTGCACTAGGTAGGTAGAAAAACTTGTTCACAACATTAATAAGTTCTTCACAGTATTCATATAAATAATTAGGGGTATTATCTGTATAAATAACTTCATAAAATCATAAAATATAAACTACAAATGTTTTGTATTAACTCTAACCTCTATCAAAACCATCAATTGGATGGGTATGTATTAGAGAAAAATCCCAAGAGTTATCTCCTCCTACAATGGTCTTATTATTCCTTAAATTTCATATAAACCTATACATCTGTCACTGAATAAATAGTATGTTATAAATATATTGTATGTCAAAATTTCAGGTTATAAAACATGGAAAATATTATCTGACTAAGAAACAATATTTAGGATCTGAAAAAATGAAACATCACATTAATAAAATGATGTAAATATATGAAAAGTATTTCATCTAATTCATAAATAATTGAGAATAATTGTCCAATAATATGAACAATAAAAATATGAAATAATAGATATTTAGAGTCTGAATTCAAATAAATCATTAATCTAATTTTTGATAAATCCATAATTTCATTTATGAAGATTTCAGAGTTTGGAAAAATGAGATTTCGGGGTTAGATTTTTGATAGAAACAGAGCCCGATTTTCTAAAAAATAAGAGTTAGAAAACATGAGATATAGGAGTCTCTAATATTGTGAATTTGGAGTTGGAATTTTTTTGAATTCTAATTTTTTTTGAATTAATATTCTATTTTTATTAGATTTTAGAGCCTGAATTTCTCAAAATTGGCAGTCTAAATTTTTTAGATATTCAATGCCTGAATTTTTAGGAATTCGGAGTTTCAATTTATGAGAATTCAGACTTTGATTCCTGTAAATATCAGAGTAAAATTTTTAGAAAAGACATATTATAAAATCATATGTAGTCATTTTCTAAAAATAGTGAGACTCAGATTCCACAAAACCATATAGTCCTACAGTTTTGATAATGACCTGGTTATTCTTATTATAATTCAGTTGTTTGAAAATATGGTTAATAATAGATAAGGAACATCAAGAATAACACAAAAATGGGTCTTGTTGTTTAGGAAAGAAACTTTTACTATAGAATGAAAATAATATTAAAAGATAAAAATTATGTGATATTCATAACATAAAGGAATAGAAAATTCATTTGAATTCTTATTGACTAAACAATCTTCCACCTAATGGAATGTTCAAACATATTTTAGTAAAATAACAAGAATAAGGTTTTCAATTATTTAACATTAAAATAATTACTTATATTCCTTCACTTATGACCCACAATGAATATGACTAAATCCCCATTAGGTTTTGAAATCCCTAAGGATCATATTATTTTCTTTTTTTGAAATATTACACTTTCAAACGTAAGAATTGTTTTCATTATGTGATATCCCCCTTAATTAAGAATAATATTTATAAATATTCTTTTTGACAATTCCTTTCCCTCAGTTTGTTATTTTCAAAAAGATATGGTTTGAAAGGAAAACGTTGAACCTAAAAGGCTAGGAATATACATGAAGTAAACATGAAAAGCTAAGAAAATATCATTATGATGGTAAAACGTTGTTACAAGGAAATTATAAATAAAGATCAGATTTTATTAAATTAATCATTGTTATTTTCCTTCGACATCAACATTAATAGGGTAACATTCTTATTCTTAAAATCCTTGTGATCATTCAAAAACTTTTTGAGAAGTAGATCCAGATCCTGATTTTTCTTTTCAAGAACATATATTCTTTATTATTGAGACAAAAATTTTGGAATAAGACATTTCCACCTATTAATTCACTTTCAATCCTTCTTTCATCCTTTTTACTTTAGTTCACATTCAAGTTTCAAATTTAGAGAAACTAAATTCACCTTCCAATTCAGGTATTTATCCTATTGGATCCAGGAAACTTGCTCTTGATTTAGATTTCCTAAAAGAATTGATGAAATGTTCTTGATCGTGTCATTAGACTTATCAAATGCATCATTTTCTAAATAATTGATATCAATGGTGATTTTTAGAGAATCAATCACTGACATAGAACACATAGTTTTTTTTCAAGATCTCTTTTGAGAATCCTAGAAAATATGAAAATTTCTTTGAATCAATTTCATGTTAAACAAACATCCCTATGAGAATTATTCATAAATATGAATTTTGGTTGATTTATTTTTGAATAAGATGGAATACTGAGTCAATACATGAAGTAATTGAATGGTATCCACTAGCATCTTCAAGGGATAAACAAAATCTTTTCATAAGGAATATGATGATTCTAATGCACATTTATTTGCTGGTGAGGAATGGTAATCTTTCCCATGTTCTATTCCCTCTGATGTTCCAACAACATAATTCATGGATTTTAAAACATGTGATTTTTATTAATCAACTAATACTTTTTTTTCAATTCGTAACATTAGATACTTACTTCTCAATATTCATAGATGAATGATCTCTATAAGTGACATGAATAATTTTATCATCATCATAATTTAATATTTCACCAAATACCTTTTCATCATGAGGATGAATTAGATCATGATTACTACTTTCATCATATGAAGGATTATCAACCTTATCCTATGCATTATCATATTTTCCTACTATGATTATCATGGTTAATTCAAATTGGGTAGTTACCAAAGATAAAAATTCCAAATGAATTACCTTATTTTGGTATTCTTCCACCATTTTGATTACATATCCACTCTCCTCATCCTCTAATTTATGTTTTACATTTCATCAAAAATGGGTTATGGAATTGAAAATATCATTATCTTATTTTCACCTAGTGTTTAAATATGAACTAATTCATCTATGAATGAATCTTGTACATGGATTGTATCTCTATATGTTTAATCAAGGATTAAACATGCTTAGATTATGACAACTTTTTCCATCTCTTTGTCCATTTTTAATTCTTCTCAATCACTTCAGCAACTTGAATTTTTAATGTCTTAACCTTAGTAGTGTCTAATATAATCACTACATCTCCCTCTTTATTTTTCCTTCTTCTTCTTTTTCCACATAGATACCTCTTCATTAGAATAGATCTTTTTCGTTTTCAGCATTGGTGGAGTATATATTGATTCTGTTACTGGTACATTCTATTTCCGTTTCAGTTATTTTTTTCATTGGGTATTGCAAAGAAAAATTACCTTATTCACCTTTTTTTGATATCTTGAACATCACTATAAGGTAGAACAAATAAATATTCTATCTTAATACTAATAAAAATATTCATTCTTCTCAGATTATCATCACAAAAAAAATATCTTAAAAAAATTGGGTTTTTAACTGGAAGGAATTTTAAATTATTCTTAGAAAATAATAATAATTATCGATAAGATAGCAGGAAAAATTATTAGGTAAGACATGAGGGTCCAATTCATTATATTTCTGATGTTCAATAGAAATTTCTTGATAATGTTTATATTCCTTATATTCACAATGTAATCCATCATGAAGATATCACATTTCATAAAATAATCCTTATTTCCCATTCACCATATTATATATCGTTTCGTCCATAGTGATCAAAATCTAAAATTGGTTGATAGATGATTGATAATAGGTTACTTAACTCCATTAAATCAATGTCACTCATTTTCCATTACCTTCTAGAAACTACTTTACTTATTAAAAGATATGTTTGAATAAAATAATGAAAATCATTCATAATGTATATCAATAATTCACGAATACTTTTTCAAAGATAATGAGTAAGTATTTCCATTGCTCTGGAATGAAAACATTTCCCTTCCTCCTTGTTTATAAATAGCAATTGTATCATTCAAATTTTTAAGAAGATCAGTATATATCAGATCATGATTATTTTGATTGGCAATGAAGATTCTTTCCTATCCATTATTATTAATGATTATTGAAATCTTCGAATCATACATATGAATGAAAATTGGGTCCACAAACCTTTGTCAGTAAATTAAACAATCGTCGAGTTCCTTGTTAGAGGATATCCAATTTAGTGGAGAAACATCATGGTGCATTCGGAGTGTAATGAAATATAGGAAACTGGATTACTGATTTCAAGTGTGGAAGAGCTTCAGCATAAATATACAGCAATAATCAATGTGGGATGCAAATATAGGTGTTCTTTATATAGGCATTGGAGAGATGATTTGTATTCCCAAAAGTTTCTAATGGTTGATATTCAATTGATCAGATCTAACAGATGGTATCAATGCAGAGGAATAATCTTAAAGGTTCTGATCTTATGATGTTTTATGGGAAAATTAGATTTATGGAAATTTAATCTAATATGTATTTATAAAAAAATATGGAAATAACAATAAATAAAATATTCAATTAAAATAATTTAAGTAAGGAAACATCACTTCTAGATTAAACATTAAAATTTGTTAATATTGATAATGTTATTCTTATAGAAGATAAGTACTAGAGGTTTTTATTTCAGAAAAGAAAAATTTTATATTTCAGATAAAAAATTATTTTTATAAATATTTATTAAGTAAAGGAAATATTTATGTTCAGAATAAAAATTTTATGTTCTGATAATTAATAGTTTTTGAAAAATAATTTATAAAAAAAATAAAAAATAGTCAACATATGTACTCCCCCTATGAAAATGATTATCTTAATGAAAAGAGATAGGTTTTAAAAAAAGTTATTATTGAATATATCACTATTGTTATCATTAATAATTATGGAATAATGTATTCATATATATAAGAGGGTTATGATTTTGTAAAAATGATTGCAGATCAATCTTGTGTTTCAATAAATTTAATAATGATATCTCCTCTTATTGTGTGTTCCCTATGAAAGTGGTTCCTAATAACTATATGATTTTCACAAGAGATAGTTGAAGGGTTTTTAGAGGTAAATTGAATTATTATTATCAAAAATTGTCTATGTTTTGGTAAAAATGATGTTATAGTCAATGACTGTGTATGGAATCCATAACACTATATAATTATGACTTCCAACTGCTACAAATTCAGCTTCAACAGTGGAATGTTCTACTAATTGTTTCTTGTTTCATGACCAGTAAACTGTTGAATCTCATATGAAATGAAATATTCTGATGGAATTTTGATATACTATTTACATCCCCAAAAATCCACATCTGAGAACATTTTAGAACAAAATATTTTCTAGAAGAATAGAAATGTCCTGAATCAACGGTTCCCATTAAATTTCCAAAAAAATATATTAACATATTTTAAATGATATTCTTTTGGATTATATTGGCATCATACACCTAGACATACTGAAATCACAATGTCTGGAAAAATTGTTAATAGGTATAATAACTTTCCTATCATACCTCTAAAATATGTTTCGTCTACAAGTTTCCCAGCTTCTTCAAGCTCAACGGAATTTGAGGAATCAATCAAAGTACATAAATTTTTTGTGTTTTCATATATAGTCATTTTATGAAGATAATTAATAAACAAATGTTGAATTATATATGTTCCTTCTAGTTTTTAAAAAATTTGAAAACCATGGAAGAATGTTAACTCACCCATGACACTCATTTGAAACTCTTATTTCATGAGATTCACAACTAAAATAGTTAAATATTTCTAGGTTTATCTGAATATAACCTCATCAACGTATATTTAAACAATATAAACTGGCTTATAATAATATAGTAAAATTGTTGGATTATAACTACCCATAACATATATTTTTTATAAAAAAATCCTGAAAATCTATCATATCGTGATCTAGGGGCCTATATAAGTTCACATAAATCATTGCAATCATTGAAAAAATGTTTAGTATGTTTTGAGTATTCAAAATCCGGAGGTTTTTCAATATAAATATCCTCTTGAACATATCTTTTATGAAAAAAACACTTCAAATCCTTTTGAAAATGTTTTAATTTGACGAATAGTGTAAATAGTAGTTGAATATGAATAGATTCATAACTATCTAATAGAGTGTAGGTTTCATCATAGTCTATTCCATCTTGTTGAATATAATTTTTAGAAACTAATATTTTTTAATTTCTTACAAAGATTCCTTTTTGATAAAATTTATTTATGATGACCCATTTTACCAAAAATATAAAATTTTATTTAGGTATTTCTACCAAGGTCTAGTATATTATTCCTTTTTAATTCATTTATTAAATCAGTCATAGATTTTATCAAATCATCATCATCAAAATCTTCATCAATGCTTTTAGGTTCTAATATGGAATGAAATGATAGATATTCTAAGTCATTTCATAATGAACTTATAATACATACTGGTTTATTTATATCACCAATGATACTATCAGTAGGATGATACCTAAGAAACAACTTATTTGGGAGTTGTAAAACATGTTCATGAAAAAAAGATATGAAAATCATCTGGGGTAAAATAATTAGAAATGTTTTTTTGAGTATTTTCATTATTATAAAAATGAATTATCAAATATTTATAATATGTTTTTGAAAAAAAAATTAAGATGTATATTAGGGGAATTTAAAAACAAAAGTATCAATTTCTTTATATTTAACTTGTGTTGTTTCTTCAACAGAACATGTTTATTTAAAACTTAATATTAAATATAAGTAGTTTAATATCCAAAGAAAATTCATTCATATGATTTGGGTGAAATTTATGTAAATTATATTTAGGATTTGGGAAAGATAATTTACATTAAAATATATTAACATAAAAAACAAAAGTTTTCAACCAGTGTTATATTCCTAATGTGTTTTATTAAGAAAAGCTTGATTAATACATGAATTATCATATAACATGAAGTACTTATAGTTTCATCCTAGAAATGTTTTTAATATAATATTCACTCAACATGGTTCTCGTTATCTCCTGAAGAATTAAATTTCATCATTTAAAAACACGATTTACTGGAATTCATTTAGAGAAGAGAAGTTATGAGTAATTCCTTTAATACTACAAATAAGTTTCAAAATCTTAATTTTCAAACTCTCCCCAGTGATCACTATGAATACTTATCAATTGAATATTTTTACCATTTTAAATATTGGATGAAAATATTTAAAATTAGAAAAGGAAACAAATTTCATTTCTATAAATATTTTGTATTCATCAACTGAAACAAATACAAAGCCCAAACAATAATGCATCAGAATTTGGGAATTCAATAATTGATTTATATCATGACTTATGGTTGTTCCCATGCTGACATGGATCACAAACATTTTAATATTCAAATCTATGGTCTATTATATCTATAAAAAATATCTGTTTGAGTGTTTTAATTGGTTATTATAGTTATAGTGTCCTAGTAATCTATTCCATAACTATGAATGATATTCCATTACACAATGGTATTGTAGATATTGGATTCTATAGTGTTTAATGATTTATGTCTAATAATTCTCATGACTATGAGAGATAAAATAAACTCTTCTTTCGAATTGTGTACTAGACATTTATCATTTAAAAAATTACAATGTAACCTTTATCACATAATTTACATATTACGATATTGATGTGATTAATATCATTAAATAATAATTTTTTTAATATATTGATTTTTGAAAAAGAACATTGTTACCAATACAAAGTAATTATCCAAGAGAAATATCTCTAAAAGTTACTTTTATTCATTTCATGTTCATAATATTTTCAATGATGTTTTTGATAGAATTAATATTCTGGGAACATCCCATATCCCTGTACCATGTATTGTTGTTGGCACATCACTACATTCTTCAAAATAATGTAGTTAAAAATTCAGAATCCAAATGTTCTTGGATCCAGAAATGTGGGAAAGTAAAATCATAGGTATACAAATTCTCATAGTAAAATTTTCATTATGAAAACATTAGGATTATATTTTCTTTCAATAAAAAAATTCACCTAATGTACACCACATAGACACTTAGTGCAGAAATAATCATCTTGGGGGACAAATTTGTTATGACTAAAAACAGTTTTTGAATGAGAATTACCAAATACATAAATATTCATAAGATGACTATGTTTTGAATAAATTTTATCAAATTACTTACTTACTAATGTATAATTTGATAAAATATTCATCATGGATAATATTTCAAATTTTGGTATGAGGAATTAATTATTATCCTCATATTCAACAGACTTAGGTTTTGAATTAACCTCAAAAACATTTTTCGTAGAAATAAAAATCTAATAATACTTAAAATGATTATATTTATCATAATTACATTCATTACAATATTTAGAAATATTATAAATATCAATAATTTTTTAATCACAATATTTTGAAAGATCTGATACTTCTTCATTTAAAACAAAATATTTAGAAGTTTCTTTTCCTATCTTTTTTTTAGTCTTACAGTTCTAATTTTCAGGTAATTTAGAAAATATTGGGACATTGTCAAACTATGTTAAGATATTATCCTATGATGAGGAGGATTCATCATTTTATTACATTTAATATTATTCATAAAACAAATATCATTTAAATAAATATTGGTTAATGATTGTGAATTTTCCACCTTATTCACAATACAATAATTTCAAACATGTAATATGGATACAAGACAAGTATTATTCTAAATTGAAGATTTATATTCCAAAGATTCATAGGAATTGTAACTATCAATACAACTCCATATGTCATTTGCATTTATAAATTTCATAGAATATGATTTATAGTAATTATTTTTGTTTTATTCATAATGCTTATCATTTTTATCTTTTATCTTGATCAAAAGAAAAATCATGTCTGATATGTCCAACCCTTTTTCATTCATAACAATTTACATATATGTCTTTATTTTCCTTTCGTTATTCATATATATATTGAAAATATTTATTTCCCACAAAATTTTACATCCTTCAAATATTATTGGATAGTTAATTATTAGACTTATAAATGTCACTTGATTCAGATATTATCACAAATTTCTTATCTTTAAATATAGTTATCCTTTCTAGTGTTTTGGATTCAGATGTTGTAATGAAATAAACACTTCCATTACCATTCCACTTCTTATTTAAGTAAGAATATCTCATTATTCATATTTTATGATGAAGAATAGTTCTATGTTACTCATCAAGAGTGATGTTAGATACTTTCCTATTTTCCGTAATATTTTTCCTTTTATATTTCCACTCATTGTGAATAATATGTGTTATATTTTCTTCAATAATATCATTATCAAGTATTCATTCTTTAATAAATTATAGTCTATTGATGATAGTCATAAACATTTGACTCACATAGAAAACATGATTCGAGTAAAGAAATATAAATCCATTATATTCATCTCTTAACATAGTTCTTCTTGATTCTATAAATTTTCATTTTCCAATGTGTGGAACATCAAGTTTCTTACAAATACTGTTGGTATCTTCAAAAAATGAAATTTCACTATTGATATTCCTAGTCATGGAACATAATATAGTATTTCATACATTGTAGTTAACTTAATATTCTTGTTTTTTACGATTTTTAAATGGTATGATCTCATTTTCATGAATCTTGTATTCACTCTTGAGAATGAAAAACATATCCAATATAATTTTAATAAAAAAATTATGCATCATCTCTCTTTAGAACTCATAATCCTTAAAATAAAAAATTTGTGGGTTAGTGTTATTTATATTGTCTATAGAACAAATTTTCATTCCATCCAATAAAAAAAATAAAAAATATTTTTTCCAAAAATACAATTAATAACAAAATTATATAATCAAAGTTAAAAAATCATTAAAATAACATGAACAATAATGTTTAAGAATGAATATATTGGGAAAGAAAACATATATATAGGTATAATTATTTCAGATATCTACTTTGATACCAATTGCAGGATAAAAATATAGATAAGGAATCTTAATTATAATAGGAGGTGAATTGAAGGTTTAAAAACATTTGACTTTATACTTATTTATGTCATTGTTTATCACGGTTAAAAAAGATGGATTCAAAATTCCTCATTAGTTCATAAGTAAGAATCAATTTTTCTTAAGATCTGGAAATATAGATCTAAAAATAAATTTCACTTAATGAAAGATTATACCTTAAAGCATATAGAATATTATTTATTAGAGTATACATATATAAGATAGTATAAAAATGTTATACGTTAATTCATTAACAAAATTAAGTGGAAAAACATTTACAAACAACATGTGAACAAGTGTATATAATATTTTAACCCAAAGAGAAGGTTATCCAACAACCTATGATAAGGGTCTCTTTATGTATAAATTCCATAAATTATGTCTTACCCACACTAGGGTAATCCTTAGACAAGAGTATCCAAGTTTGACTTTTTATCCTCGAAAGACCTCGAACTATAAGGAAGTCATAACCTCTTTCTACCTATCCCCAAAATCCCTCGATTGATCAACCAATTAGAATAGAACACTTTAGATTGAATAAGTTCATCACTACTTGAACATGTAGTTCCAAACATTCACCCAATGTATGATTGTCTCCCTCTCTATAACTCACATCACAACAGCACAACATGTAATATCTAATTATGTTTTATCAACATCAACCTCTATAGAAATATTTAAATTTATAGGTATTTATTGGGGAATAATAAAAATGCTCATATCCTCCTCTAACGATCATATTCATTCTTGAATTTGATAGGGATGTGTATATGTGTCACTCTTCCAATATTTAGTTAGAAACAGTAGTAGTAGTTTATTTTTTATTCGAAAAGAAAAGGTCTAGGAACAAAAGATCCCCTCAAGGGGGTCAGAAGTGGTGGATCCCAAGAGCATCCCCCAGCACAATAGAGGCACATTCTGGAGGTAGGGAGAGAAGGGAGTCATAAATGATGAGAGGCACGTCTTGCCTACCCAAGCGAGCAAGGGAGCCCGCTGTGAAGTTAGCCTCCCTCCAACTGTGATGAATAAGCTTCCCATGTGAGGTTCTGATCATTCACATTATGATGGGGGTAAGTGAGCTCCCTAGGAACCCCACTAGTCCATTTCATGATCTTCACAAGATTTTCTGAGTCCGTCTCAATTTCGGATGTTGTAAACATCCCTCTTCTACACACCGACAGACCCGAAGCCAGTGCATGGACCTCCGCACTCAGGGAGTTTCCTGTCCCATAAATGGCACTAAAGACAATGAAAACCAAGCCTAATGAATCTCACAGCACTCATCCCCCTCTCATGATTACCCCCATGCAGGAACCATCAATGATGAGTTTGAATCCCATAACCGGCGGGCGCCATTTAATCCACTGACCTGTCCCCTTTCTCAGAAAACATGGGCGGTTGAGCAGATTGCTAACCGCAGTTGACGTCGAACCACCATTGATTTGAGAAGCAAGATCAAAGATGAGGGATTTGACACTATCTTGGAGGAACAACAATGAACGATTTTCTCCCATCTGAACCTGATTGTGAGCCTCCCAAATCACCCAACACAAAGCCATAATAATGATCATTCTAACCGTTCGCTCCTGGCCAGAAGACCCCAATCCAGGAAACCAGCACTCCACGTATTCCTGTAAAGAATACTCTTCATCATTTCTACATGGATTATATGTGAACAGGGACCAAAGATGAAGCACCTAATTAAATTGAATGAACGGGTGCTTTCCCGACTCGCTCGCGTGATTAGTGCAACGGAAACATCGACAGACCAATGAAATGCACCGGTGCTGGATGTTTTCCTCCATAGGTAACACCCTATTACTGATTCTCCATAGTAAAAAGTTCATTCTAATAGGTATTTAATTTCACCAGAGTGCTGGGGCCCAAGCGTTAGTGGCACTATCTGGCTGAATGATACTCCTGAAACCTTGTGAGGTAAGCCTGCTAGAGCTAGTAGCTGAGAAGCAACACCTATCGGGTTCCACACTCATGACAATATTTGCGAACACAGACAACTGATTAGCATTCAAATATGTATTGATTAGGTCAAACTCCTCGCATGCACTACTAAAGTTAAAATCCGGAAAAGGACAGTCGGGGTATTCCAAGGGTTCCCCCGACCAATTTCTTTCCCAAAAACTGATCATCCCAGCACCGATGATCCATCTCGCATGACCAGACAACGTGTCAATACGAGAGAACATGCACCATGCCAGCCTCATGGAACTATAAAGGCCCCATGTTTCAAGACCCGGGTAATGTGCTTTGAAAATATTTACCCACATTTAATATCCAAAGATAACATCCCAAGCGAGTCGTGCCTGAGGACATTGAAGAGTACCCTGGATATCATGGATACCAACTCCTCCTACCTCCACTGGTCTGGCCAGGCGCTTCCAGGATGCCCAGTGGTATCTACCCTCCTCCTTGGTATCCCACATAAAAGAGTTAAGGATGAGTTCCACTCTCTCCAAAGTACCCTTAAATAGGGGGATCACCGAGAAGACATGCATGGGAATGGACATGAGGACACTGTTGATCAACGTAATCCATCCACCGAATGAGAGGAGCTTATTCTTCCTGTTACAAATTCTACCCTGAATGAGATCAAGGATCGCAGAGAAGTGAACCTTCCTAATGCGGCCACAGAAGATCGGCACCCCGAGGTAAGAAATTGGAAGCGACATCCTACAACAACCCAGGAACTTTTGAATCTCCTTGTTCCTTGGAACTGGGTATTTGTCTGAGGTGAAAAAATGGCTTTTAGCAGAGCTAATGCTCTTCCCGCTCAATCTATCGTAGGTGGATAAGGAATCCATGAGAGCCTTCAACGACCTTTTCCTACCATTGATAAAGATTAGAATATCATCCGCCAACATAATATGGGAAATGGTATCACAATTCCTTCCACGAAAGGGGAGCATGAGGCCTGAATCCATCCCATGTTTCAAATTTCTTGAGAGCACATCCTGAGCGAGAACAATGAGAAATTGATACATGGGATCCCCTTGGAGAACACCACAGACAATCTTACATTATGAAAATCATGGAATATGTTTTTTTGAAAAATTCAGAATCAGTTTTATTAATATTCTAGAGTCTTAAAAATGAGAGTCCAGAGTCTGATTTTAGATAGAAATGGAGTCCAATTTTTTTAATCATCATAGATAAAAAACATTAGAACACAATGTATGAAATTATAATTATTTAGAGACAAAATTTTTTAAAATTCAGAATTATGAATAACGTGAATTTGGATTATAAATTTCTGAGAATTTGTATTCTTAATTTAAGTGATTTCAATGTATGATTTTTGATAATTCAATGTCCAAATTTCTCAGAATTCAGAGTCCGAATATTAAAAAATTTGTACATTGAATATTGTGAAACTGAAAGCCAATATTCAGGATAAAATATTGTCTTAATTAAATTGGAATCAGAATCTAAAAACAGCGAGATATGAGGTCTAAGAATCATTAATGATCCAATGTTTTGATAAGGATCTGATTATTCATAAGATATTTAGGTATTAAAAATATGGTAAATCGTATATAACAAATATTTATCATAACATATAAAATTATTTTAGGGTTTAAGAAAATAAATTTCATTATTGAAATAAATTGACCATTATGTAAAATGTTTTAGTGATTTTCCAAAAATAAATGTATGGAAAAATTAGAAAATTTATTATTACCATAACAATAAGTTATAAAGATAATAAATTTATCCTGGAATGGATAATATTTTCGGGTTCTAACATATAAAATCATACTAATAAATTCACAAGGAACACTGATACCTATTCCAAAACAATCTAGTCCATCCATTCAATGCTCACACTATGAATCAATCATCACACTAATCACCATTTTTCATCTTCACACTCACAATGAAAAAATATTTGAACACATAATATTCCCCGAATACATGATCAGGTCAACAATTTCTCTATAAATCAAATTCCTAGAATGTAAATCTATATAAAACCTCTCTCTAAAACTATTATATACTATGTATCATTGACATGATCCATATAAAATATTTAACAACAAATAAATTTAGGATATCTCATTAAGCATCGTAATAAGGAAAAATAACATCAATCCTTGATTCATAGTGAAGGATAAAAAATCCACATTGTTTCTATAGAATATCCATGTATATAAAAACCCCACATATGGTTAATATCATTCACCAAATCAATAGGGATGTATCAATACATTATGTTAGTAAAATTTTTCCACAAATCATGATGAATGTAAAATTCTGTAGATATTGGACACACACCAATTCTCATAGTCGATGAAGAATCCTTTAATGTATTGGTGTCTCATTCCTCATTAGTACCAGGTGTACTATCCTCTTTGAAAAAATGAATCTTAGAAAAATAAGGACCCATGAAATGTCTATAGGGGTTACATACCCCACTATTTTATTTAGGAACCACACCACATCTAGTTCTGTGGGTACCTAACCCATGACAGAATAGGGGAACTACACAAAAAATTGATAGGCATGGAATCTGAACCAATGAATTTTGTCCACATCATATATAAAGTAGTGTAGAATATCTCATATTGATATTCTCATAATAATTTAATTTAATCATAATACTTTATACAATGTGATATGGAAATATATTTATATTATATCATTAACATAAGATAAACATTAAAACTCAAAAAATAATTTCATAATACCATCACTGAAATGATTTTTTACATACAAGTAGATGATATCTGTGAAACTAATTAAAAATAATTGTGGAAAATTTCTCCACAGACTTACCATACATGGATCCCTTCAATACATCCCATATATTATATTTTATATTTACAAATCTGGGAATTGAAACCTAAAAAATTGATGGACTCAAACACCATGTTTTTGAAAAATTCACAATTTCATATTGGTTTAGATCAAGATAGTATGATAAATCATTACAAGATTAGAAATATATTATTAATATAATAAAAAAAACTTATGATTTTTCCAAATATTTTAAATTAATGAAATATAATCACAAATGAACAAATATCAACAATTGAAAATGTTGAGTAACTAAAACACATTATAAATAATACATGGAATGTATTAAAATTCATATACAACAGAAATATAGAATAATAATTGGAATTAAAAACCATACTATTGTAATCCTAGAAAATGAAATCGGCATGAAACTCAATTATTTGATGAAAACTATATATTATTAGGTTAAAACTCATTATTTTTATCCAAGAAAACATATATTAGATTTTTAGTCAATATTATAAATCTTGCTAATTTTTATTGGGATCACACTCAATCGTGAGAATCATTCTGACTATCATCGGGTTCCCAATAATTCTATTGAACCTAGACAAACTACATCCTGTTTAAACCCATTATTGTTAACTTTTCAAACCCATATATCATTAATGATCAATAATTTCATCCTATTTGAGAAAATAATGATCTTACACAATATTATTATTAGAAGATGTTAAAAATATTCAACAATTGATTGGATAGTGACATAGCACCCCAATAATCTTAATCCATATATATGAGTACCATAAATTTTCAATCATTCAATAAATCAAAAAAGCATGTGAAATGAATATGTGTATTAAATTTATCATTTATTTGTACCCATAGAATCCAAAAGGGGTTTTCCAACATTTCTTAATGGTATCACCAAAATTATTCTCAGGAATGAAAATGATTGTCACACCTAATTAAATTCCCAAATAATAGTAATCCAAAAAAAATTTAAATTTGATTCAATAAAATTATTTTTCCTCATTAATAAATACATTAGTCATAATGTGGAAAATTGTGTAGAAATGGTAAAATAGTTTTTAAGGAAAAATTTTATCATTATTGTATATGATAAATTTATATATCATATTCGAATTTAATTTTCAAAAATATTTAGTTAAAAACATTTAAATAATTAATTACAAATAAACCTTAATAATATATCATTTCAATAGAAACATTGTTATTAGAAAAATTAATGATGGGTGGAATATAAACATTTTCTTTTGAATAATTGGAAAACCATAATAATGTTTGGATATACCATTGTTGAAATCATAGAACATTAAATGAGTAATATAATTTATTTAATTTGGATAAATAAATTATGAAGTTTAATTGAGATAAAAAAATAAAGATTTAAAATAAGTAGGTGAACATTTAATGGAAATAGAATTTTAGGTAATGTGGGGAAAGCTCCAATATAGGGGATGAGAATTATTCAAAACTATGATATAATATTTTTTGTGATGATATCCATTATTGGGAAATATTTGAACAAATTTATCATGTTACATAGTGAGATGTATAAAACACCATGAAATGAAATATTAAGGTGTAATTAACAATTCTGTGATAATTGAACTTTATGAAATTGAATTACAACTCAATGACCTATGTAGAGGTATCAACAACCAAAAAAACTTTTGCATATTTCGAACCAAATTTGATTAAAATAAGTTACATGATATGGTTGTTGGAATACCATATATTTATTTAATGTGTTAATATACATTAAATTTTATTTTATTATAGTTTGTAATATATATAATGTTTCACAATAAGAAATATGTCTGAAAAAGTTAAGTTTTTAGACAATTGAACACTTGGAATGTTTCCACTATCACACAAACCTGCAATGATATTCAGTAAAGCAACATAAATATAATAATAAATTTTTTCATAAAATTATTAATATCTATATTTTTTTTATATTTCATTTATAAATTTTCTAAATATGTATAACGGTTTTTTATTATTTGTTTTTTGTATCAGGTGTGAGTAATCAATATTGTTTTTGAAATACAATTATTATTGTGCTTTTAACCATCATTCCTTACCCATTGTTCAAAAAATCATAGATCATTCAATATAATGTAATAATTTTTCTATGGATTATTTATTTACCATATCATTATATGAAATATATGGATATGTATAACAAAAAAAATCATGTTATGTGGAAGTCGATTAAATTTGTTTTACTATCAATATGTGATAAAATAATAAAAATGCTAAATATTAATATCATTTTATAGATTCATAAATACACACATAATTATAATGTTATGTTCATATTAAATAACATTCTTTAATATTTTACATGTTTTACATTATTAAATTTATAAAATAGATTATAAAAACCAAACAGAATGACTACATTTTATATTGATTTTGAGTATGGAAATATTTTTTTTATAATTTCCCTATAACTATAAAATAATAATAAAATCTTCATAAAAATTATTTAAAATACTTTTATTCACTAGTAGAACCATCCACATAGGGTGGTAATTAGAAATTTAATTCATTGTTAGTGGAGGTGGTATTTTACTATAAGTAGTTTTAGATATTTAATTTATAAAAAAAGGATATAATAAAGGTATATGAAAAAATACCATTAAATAATTATATTTTTGAAATAATAAACATATTAATTATTCAAATTAAACTACTTTACTATATATTAAAATTGGAGTAGAAAAAAGGAAAATGTCTATTTATAGAGGAAAAAATCACCGCATACACACGATCGAGAATATTTTATTTTCATATTTGGATGTTAATGAATAAATAATGTTTGTTCGCTTAATATAATAACACATGTGTATAATAATAACACATATTTATTTATATTACTATTAATATGATTGGTTTTTATATAAAAATTAATGAAATTATTATTAAGGATTAAGTAATTATTATGTTGGGACTATAAAAATTATCCTCCTTGTCAACATGGAAATGATGGTCTTGAGATAACTATCTGCCACCATAGTCTTATGTGAATTATATATTTTTCTAGGAGTAATAAAATATTAATATTTCAGGAAGAAATATTCTGGAAACTATTTTTCATGAATGTGTTAAAAATGTTCACCTATTATAAGTTAAAAAAATTAACCTTTTTTTAATACTAAATATTATTCAAAAAAACATTTTCTTCTTCAAATGTAATAAAAAATTAATAAATAATGAAAGTTGTTGTGATTTAATGTCTATAAATCATCAAAACATAATTTAAACTCATATAATATATTTTGAAAATCCTTTATAATTTTTTTTTATTTTATATCGTTGGATGTAGTTTTTACGCAATTAAAATAAAATTTATTAAAATTATATGATAAAAATACATAGTCTTTTATACTTAATTTTGATATATTATTAATATAATTTTACTTATAAAAAATCAAAATCTTTTTATCAGTTAATACATTTAATATAATTAAAATATGATTAAATAAAAAATTTGTTATAACTCTCACGTTTTTTTATCCGTTATAACATTATTTCATTGGAAAATAACTAATAAATTATTTTTTACAAGTTGAAAATAATTATTGAAAATTTAATATAATATATAATATTATTTTAAAAATTAAAAATTTACAAAACATTTATAATAAAAATATGTACAAATAATCATTCAAAATTATTTGGGTCATTAAAATCAATATTCATAATAAAAATGATATGCCTAATATGAAATTGACAATATTAAATAATATATATTTGTTAATCTAAATTATGAAATCAATTTTGGTAAAACAAATATTTATTATATGAATAAAACTAATTATAAAATTAAATGATTCAATATATATTTTATAGTAGAATATTACTTATATTTAAAAAACATTAAACATAGGATTCATAGGTCCAACAATGTTTTCTTGATGATTTGTTTTAACATATAAATATTTAATTTTTT
Source organism: Viscum album (assembly GCA_963277665.1). Lineage (NCBI taxonomy): Eukaryota > Viridiplantae > Streptophyta > Magnoliopsida > Santalales > Viscaceae > Viscum > Viscum album. The sequence continues at coordinate 216,477,373 of OY728158.1, forward strand.
TTATAATGTTTTAAATCAAATTTTACTAATTAATTTATTTTCATAAATCCGAACAAGGATGCTATAAGAAAATACAATTCTTATTTTAGTAATAATTTAAAAATAATTTATTTGAGAAAACCCTCAATAACTCACCATGGGATAATTATGAAAATTGGAATTGTATAATGATTCTAATTTTAAGAAAATCCAAATAAAAATATATTAATTTTATAATTTAAATTGAAAATTATATTTTTATAAGAAAATTTTAGAACTATAAAATGGATTTTTAAAATATTTTGTCTTCTTAATAATATTATGTAAATAATTCTAAATGATTAGTGTATTGTTATTTAATAGTTGTCTTATTATTATTATATTTTGATAATAATAATTATTTCATGGCATTATTTTGTTTGGTGTTGTTTTCAAATAAATTATATTAAATATATGTATTCTTAAATCATTGGCTTTTACATTCTTCCCCAACCCCTCAAAATAAATTTCATCCTCATTATTTTAATAGTCACATAATATCTATGGGAATCTAAAATATATACATAGTAGATGATTGTTTTAGAGTGATATCAATAATCAAATGAAATATTTCATTTATTCCAAGAATATGTCAATCCTAATAATGAGTTTTTCTCTAATATTTTGAGCTAAATATCACTCATTATTAGATATAACTAATCCTATAGTAGAATTACTTTTAAAATATTTCACATAATAATCTATACACTAATAGATGAGCATAGGTCAGCATGAAATCTAAAATGTGATTTCAAAATTTTGTTGATTACTATGGATAATAAAGGGAGAAAGATAATATATTTCTAAAATCTAATTGAATTCATCTATTTTTGGGATAATATTAATTTCATAAAGCATATTAGATATAACTTGAAAAGGGATTAAACAATAATATCTATTTTTTCATTATAATATAAAATAATTTGAATCTTTATTTTATATTCCTAAAAATAATCGTAGGCCTAGGAATGTGTCTATAAATATATTGTAATAAGATATCAATAAATATTATATTTATAGCGAATGTTAGTTTTTAAATTATTCATATTGAAAATATTTTAGTAGTTGAAATAAATAGGCATTCCATTGATCCATTGGTTTATCTGATTTTTTATATTTTTTATCCTTATTAACTATTGAGTTATTTTATCTTTCTTCCAAATACCAAGATGCAAGACATTTTAGGAATTTGATATTCTTCAATTAAATTCCAATGATTAAATTCATTGACCCATATATAATATAATTATTACTATATGTAATTTATCATAAAATAAATCACATTATTGTTCTTCATAGACACTACCTTTGGATACTTCTTCCATCATTTTTACAGGTATAATTTTTAATATTTATTCATTCATAATCCTTATCCCCCAATATTACATAATGATTTATCAATGACGGAAATATTGTGCATAGATATATGGAAATTCGAGCTCATGGTGTGGGAATAGCCAAAATATTTTAAACACTTACTTATATCCCAGTTAGAATCTTATTTATAAAACATCAACAATGTCTGTCACATCAATTATTAATGTATTTAATATTTAATACATCCATTTTGACAACCAGAACATTTTTTCATAAGGGATAAATATTAATATCATAATAGAATTTACTTAAAAACCAATAGAATAAATTATATTAAAGATGCCCTACATTATGCCACCATTATGTTAGCTAATAAATAAATAGTTCAACCTAGATCAACCTTATTACAATTGAGGATTCATTATATAGAGTTATCTCATAATTTATAACATACTACCCCAATTTATTATTGAACCCAATCCATTATAATATACATCATGGATAATGTAAATTAATTAAATAATATCCCCCATGATTTTCCAACCAGTCGATCAGTCTTAGTCACACTCATTATACTTCTAATTGAGTATTGAGGTGACACACAAAAGGCATTTTTCAGGGTTATTACCCCATGGTGAATCATCACCATATCCCCAACCACATTCTGATATCAAGATTTTTATTTAATTCTTATGAGAACCACACAATATCTACCTTAGAGAAACATCATGATATTCACTTATAGATAAGATTATTCCATATGCTTATCTGGTTGGTATTCAATAATGTTATTTTATATTTTTAATCAAAATATGAGCTCTAATTCCCAATATAAAAACTAATCCTCAATAATAAATACTCACTTCCCTAATACCATCTAAATCTACCTAAACTTTCAATATTGGGTCGATTTCTAAATATAGAATCTCTGAACAATAACTTTGATAAAATGTTAGATGAACCTCACATTAATTGATTAAATTACCATAAGATAAGCAATACTGAAAAAATAATTTCACATCCCGATCAATGAATATTTTAGTGTATTTGAGGACCAATTACATATGGTGTATATTTTACAAAAAATGTCAACAATTATCCATAACTGAATGACACATGAAACCATTTTATACATATTATATGATATGCACATTTTCATATATTGAGGAATGGAAAAAATAGGGTGGTGTGATCAAAATATTTTTAAGCGAAAAAAATTAAATATGTCATCAAGGATAAGATCAAAAGAATAAGAGAATGCATGAGAAGGGTAGATATATCAAATTAAATGAACACAAATCAATATTATCATTCCATAAGTCATCAATTAAGGACATGTAATATAAAATTTATAGCATAAACATTTCCAATCTTTTATGTACGAATGAGGGATTAAATATGATCATTGGAGTATAACTATATGTAGGAAAATATTATTTATAAAAAAATAATTAATTTAGGGAACCATACCATTGTTAACTCTCCAAATTTCATCAGATCTATTAGTCTATAATTTATTAATATACATAATAGGATCGTGCATTGTGTCTCCTATCCAATTTCATAATATTTCAAAGTTCTTCCTTTGGATAACCACTTATTATTATACGGGTAATCAATGTTTATCTTATGTATGAAATTATGAGTGGTAGATTAAACAGAAATATTGAATATGGTTGTTTATAGTGGTTCAAGGTATAAATACCCCTAGTATACTCCACCAATTACTCTCTATTTCTTTTTCGTTAATTCACTAGGCATGTCCTCATATAATTATACCAATCCCCAACATAGTGTAGGTAGTTGACGCATTTAAAAATATGGCTAAAAATAGAACCGTCTGGTTCATTAGAAGAGAAATATAAAACCAGATCTTGGATCTAGAAGATGATACTCCACCATAAATGAGTATGAACTTTTGAATGTCTTTATAAAAATATATTGATTGAAAATGATCTGGTTAATATTCATATTTTTAATAGAAACTGATTGTAGATTAATCTTCGTCTTCATACAATAGTTTCTTTTTGAATGAGAAGTCCCGATGTTATTCAGTTATAATAATTTTTTGAAATAAAAATTCCAATGAATGGAAGCATAAGACAAACAATAAATAATAGATTTAGAACACTTAAATCTTAACAGTATTTCCTTCTATAGAAAATAGAGTCTGACTTATTATCTCAATAATTCTATCAATGATCTTGATAAGATTGATGTTTGAATCGCAAAAATATTTGTATTAATATATTGATCAATATATGTCTCAATGTATATTTATTATTAATTGAATAATACACACATATATATAAAAAGTATAATGATAAACAAATAAAGCATATAGCCATTTTTTAAATTCCAAATAAAAGTAAATTACCTAATAAATCGTATGAATTCAAATTTCTGTGATGGATCAGATTAGTCCTAACATCCCTTAATAATAAGTGATAATTTTTCTACATAATATAATTCATTGAATCAGTCATGGTGATCATGGAATATTTCACAAACATGCTTTAAATTACCATAATGTTCTAATAAAATCGTTCCATGAAACTCTGATAAAATCATAATTTCATGTATTTTGTGATGAAAAAATAAAATGTATGGTTCCTTCATAAAACAAAAAAATACCAAATGTATTGTTCAACTACATAGTGTTCATTCTAATAAATTAAGGTAAACAATATTAAGGTGACAAAAAAAGTAATTTTCATGATCTATGAACTTCTACTCTAATGTATAGGTCCATACATACATTGGGTTCCTTAACCATACTTCATCTATTTGTTGAACATAATGTTTCATAAAAATTTTATGGCCCTTTATCCATTCATTTCTATCAACGTAGGTTGGATTAAAATTACACACTGATATTTAATCCTATGGTTTAATACAATCATAGGGTAAATTTATTACATTAGGTTCTTCAACATGCATTATGAAGAATGTTTTCAGAACATGATTAAGAGAATTTCAATCACATTACCAATATTCCATGAAAATAATAAGATTGAATATAATTTGAAAATAAGGAATATAAAGAATATTAATTTTCAAAAACACACATAATTTAATATCATTAGTAAAAAAACAAGGTAATTTTTGGGAATGAAAATAAATAATATTTATAGATTATATTTGAGACAATACATTCCCCACAATCACCCAATTTTGATATTAATTAACCTAATAAATGTAATAATATAATTTATAATTTTTCAAATAGTTAAAATATAATAATTTTAAATTTAATTTAATAGAATTGTTTTGATAAAAATAATTGGTATTCTACCCAAATCCCCCCCTTGTGACATAAAAAATAATGTGTATAAAAAATATTAAAACACATTTAATTTTACATAGATTAGTAAGTGAATCTTTTAGTAATATATTTAAATAAAAAATATTGGATCTTTGAATTTATACATATACATCAAACAATACGAAATAATATATGAAGAGATATAAAAATAAATTTAAATTGTATTGATCAAAAATGGTATTGGTACACTATTAAATATGACTAGGAATAATGTTTAGTCAACTGAAATGGTTAGGGTTCCAATGATTGGGTAGGAGTTGGCACTGTTAAGGTTTTAAGGATTTTGAGAAGCATAAAACGTATATTTCAACTAGGTTATTGGTAACCACAAAATTCTCATAAAAATATTCCCCAACTATATTATAAAACCCATATAATCGTGATTAATATGAATATTATAAAAAGCATTAACTTTAAAACATCCATACAAACTCTCCACATGCATCATAAACTGGTCCAAATTTTCAATGAAGTTTTGTAAAATTATGATACCTGGTAAATTCTGTGTATGTTTGACAACTAGAAATTTCTTATTATACAATAGAACATGAAGGGGAGTACAATTTAACTAAATATTTTGAGGATGATGATTTATATATACCATGACAGATGTGATTTCTTGAAATCAACGAATCAAATCAAGATTTGTAAGAGGATCAAAGGTAAATGAACTAGTCTGACAAACACCACTCTTGATTGATTCAAATTGACTCTATAAATGAATCATTTGATAAGAAAAATATTATTTAAATACTTTATTAGACTTATTAATTCGAACTTCATTCAATATATATCTCTTGACAGTATCAAATTCATTCTTAGAAACGAAATTTCCATTAAAATCCTGTAACATTTTCTTTGAGACTTCATGATCATAATGAATCATTAATTTCTATTCTAGAGGATTATTGAAAATTATTACAAGCCACTTAACCAAATTAGTTAGGTAATCAAATTTCCCTTCATCTGGATGTTGTGACTGACCACCTGCCACAATTACTAAATATCTTTATGGAGACTTTTCCACAGACATCTACACTAGGGTTTCATATGATTTTTAACTTTTACAAGAGATAATGTCAAGAACTATTATTCATTATTTTGTTTCATTTTTATTTATTTCATCTACGTGACCAATAATAGAGAAAACTAGATTCTGTCAAATAATAGTAGCCACTTTATTTGATTTGATCAATTACTGCTCTTCCTGAACTACTGGCTCTTCCTCAAGGACAACTGGTAACACAATATTCTATAGATATATTACCTAGATTTCCAACAGAAGATCATCCGCAAGAATGTTTTCTTCCAAAATATACTAACCAGGTAGCATCACATAAACCCAACACTAGTTCTTCAGTATATGGATACACTATTTTTTGGTTATACAACCAATTCTTCTTTCACAATATCTTCTTCCTCTACTAATTAATAATATATAATTTTTTTAGATTGGTTTATAAGGTAATTCACCTTGATTTTCACCAATTATTTCATTTCCAAATTCACTTTTATCCCCATATTAAAAATATCATGATCATTATTTCTCATATATAACTACCGACAGGAGTTTTCCTTTTTTTGTACTATAATAAAACCTTATATCTTCAATGTTCCTGCATTGAGTACAATGATGTGATGAAATTTTATTCAAGAATATATTAAACTAATCATTATATTATTAAACAAAAAAACGATATAATATCCTTACAGATGATAAAAATTCATCCAAGTATCAGGTTGACAGTAGTAGCACAAATATATAAAAACATACAGTGGAAAAATCATATTTATTTATCTAAAAAATACAAACATGATATTCATTTTTGGATATATAATTTTTTCAATCTCATCAATTCTTCGAGAAATTATTATTTGAATGAATGTAAACTTGATTTTTTATTCTACATCGTGTTCCTTGAAAAACCTTTTCTAAATGTTTTTGGAACCAAACTAAAATGACATTAGGTCTTCAGAATTATGATCATTTATTTGATATACAATTGATTAAAATGAAAAAAAAAACATCATTATCACAGTTAAAAATTTGAGAAATTTATGTCGCTGATAAAGAAATATCTTTTTATTATTTTCTTGTGGAAACGGTATCATTAGAATCTCCAAAAAAAATTCAACACTTTCATATAAATTTTTTAGTTCTACAATATAATGAAACACCGAGTTCATCTCATTGAACACATATTCCAATCCATGAAATTCATGTTTTTTATTTAGGATTATAATTTTTTGATAGATACATTCAAAATCAGCTACTTTTTCTTGTTGAATCGTTCATATTGAAACTCATAGACGGTTTGGGTTGCTTACATCACCTTCTTCATATTTCATTCATCATTTTTGGAAATTGAAAGGTTTGAGGGTTTTTTGGATTTAGGGTTTCAAATGAAAAAATTGATAAATGAAGGTGAATGAAGGTAAATGATGTATTTAATATTTGAAAGGAGTTTGATAGATGAAAATTTTATTTATTTGAGACATTTATGATAAAGCCTTATTTCCCATGTCATTATCTAAGATAATTATGAAAACTTTTAAAACACGTGGAACAAATAAATTAATAATAAAATAAATTAACTAAAATATATAGTGAGACAAATAAAAATAATAAAATCATATTTAAATTAATCAATAAATAATTTTAACATAAAAAATTGGAATTAATTAATAAATAAAATAGTATAAAATACAGATTTAAAAATAATTGATTACAATGATTAGAATTTATGAATAATTTAATTAAAATAAAATTCCTGTTACTAAAATCATAACATACAGTGAGTTGTTTTTTAGAAAAAATATCATATAGTTGATATTCAGAATTTATAAATTCTAAAGATATATCCTTTTGAATTACATGATATCATATAATATGATGTTTAATATCAATATTCTTAGTTCTTAAAATATTTATTCCGTAAAATAGGTGTTTAATTAATTTTAATCCAAAGTCCATTAGTATGTTTTTCATCCACAATACATGTTCACCAAAACTGCCTACAGATATATATTCTAACACAGCTGTTGATATGGAAATTGAGTGTTGTTTCTTACATGGTCATTATACTAACAATTTTCAAAAAATGTGACAGAATCCTTAGCTATTTTGTATGTCTAATCTACGACATCCAAAATCAGCATATGAATATGATATTAAATTTAAATCATAAGTTTTTTGATAAAGAAGATATTGAAAAATTGGTCCTTTTAAATATCTAAAAATACTTTTGACAACAATAAGATGACATTCATTAGGATTTCATTCAAATCAAGCACATAAATGTATATGATATCAAAATATCTATTCTGCTATCAGTAATATATAATAAACTACCAATCATATCTATATATATCTTGTTGTCCATTTTTTTTACACCTTCATACAAATCATGTGTTATATTGGTACACATGGGAGTTGTATATGTCTTAATGTTATCAAGACCACACTTTTTTAATAAATGAATAAAATATTTACTTTGGTTTACAATATCTCAATACTAATTTTGATAAGTTTGATGTCCTAAAAATAAGTTCAATTCTCCAATCATACTCCTATCAAATTCATTATTCATATGTTTTGAAACATAATTACGATGTTTTTTATTGGTTGAACAATAAATAACATAATCAACAAATATTTGAACTAATAATAATTTAGAAAAAAATAGTAATTTTAAAAAGAGTTGGATCTTCCATTCGAACAGTAAAACCATGTTTCATAATTAAAGATCATAATATTTCATACTAATCTCTAGGTGCTTGTTTATATCCTAGATATCCTTAGTAATTTTAAAAAAGAATATTTTTTTTGAGAATTTTCAAAACTAGGAGGATGTTCATCATAAACACCATCCATTAAATATCTACATAAAATTTAACATTTAATATTAATTTTATTTGATTTATATCTTATATGAGATTTATAATCTAAATGTATTCCAATTTCTTCTAATATACATATAGTTGAAATTGTGTAATCATTATATATACCTTATTCCTGAATATATAATTTAGCTACTAATATAAGTTTTTTTCTTTTAATAATCTTTGATCATCTTGTTTATTTCTGAAGACCCATTCATTGCCATTAACAGAATAATATTATGGTCTTCCAAATAATTCCAAATATTCATCCCTTTGGAATTGGTTAATCTCATCACACATGGATAACATTCAAATATAATATTCTAAGGATTCTTCAAAACAATTAGGATTTATTTTAGATAGAACGGCCAATAATTGTTCTAGTTTTCCTGTATTTCATCTAGTTGTTATTCCCACGTCTTAGTCTCCAAAAAACGTTTCAAAAGTATGATTATTTATGGATCTAGACTGTCTAGGTAAATCAATTTTAGGTTCATTAGTATCATATTCTTCTAAACTAGATTGAATTTTATTTATGTTATTTTCAAAAATAAATTAATGTTATAAAGTCTGATGCTATCAAAACAGTCAGTAATTTAATCAGTTTGATATTTCTATTTAATAAAATTTATAGTTTCATCAAACATCACATAAACTAATTATTCAATTATCTTTGAATTTTTATTAAACATTATAGGATTTAATGGTTGAATAATATCCAAAAAATAGTACATCATCATCTTTTGGTTCGAACATAAAATGATTACCCTTGGTGTAGAGGATATACACCAATCATACAAAAACATTAAAGAAAATTATCATAGTTTTTATGTTATTTCATTGTTCTGAAGGAGTCTTTTTTAAAATATTCTAAATGAAAACATTATTTTTGACATATTAGGTTGTGCTTATTGCTTCTTCCCATATGTTTATAGGTATACTATATTCATTCAGCATTGTCTTAGAAAATTATTGAATGGTTCTATTTCTTTTTTAAACAATTCCATTTTGTTGAGGTGCTCATGGTGCAGAAAACGTGTGCTTAATACCAAAATTTTGAAAAAATGAACTTAAATTATTGATTCTAAAATTCCACACCATGAAAACGTCATATTGAAATAATCTTAAATCCATTTTCATTTTGAACAATTTTACAAAAACCTTCAATTATAGTAAAAGGATCAATTTTATGTTTTATAAAATTAATCCATGTAAATATATAATAATCATCATTTAAAACATATATATATATAAATTTTCGTAAAAAATTTCTACTCATGATGGTCCAAACAGGTTTATGTGAATAAGTTCTAGATGTTCCAATGTTGCAAATTTTTTAATATATTTGATGGAAGATTTGTGAACCTTTAAAATTTCTCTGGAATCAAAAAATATACCCCTATCAAACTTAAGACAAGATAAATAAATAACAAAATGATTCATATATAATTTATGTAATGAAAAAATATTATAATTTCTAGGCAAATTATGCCATATCCAAGACTCATTTACGTTAGAAGTAAAATAATTCACACTCTGTTCAAATAATGAATTTAAAACCAAAATATATACATTAATAGTTCTTGGTGTTTTAAACATAATAACTCTATTTTTAAATACATAACATAATTTTTTTAAAAAATTAATATAATATCCATAATTACAAAGTTGATATATATTTATTATTTTATGCTTTATCTCTTGTATATTTAATACATTGTTAATTGATATGGTTTTTCGATCTCCAATAGTTCCCAGTGCAATTATCATTCCATTGACGTTATCACCAAAAGTGACTAGACCTCTATCTATTTGAGTCACTGTATTTATGATTTTTGTTTTTCCACTCCTATTTCAAGAGGATCCACTATCCATATACCATATATATTCTGTTTTCCATGACTTGATTCACACATAGGAAATTTAATCATGGGTTTGTTTTGGTACCAATTTCCAATTAGCTCTAGCAGTGTTAGTATGAAATGATATAGGAATCCAGATATGTGTTGTTTCCCTACAAATAAAATCTTTTTCCTTAGATAATATATATGAAATTAAATGGGGTTTAATTTCACTTAATTGAGTATTTATCGAAAACTAGGTTATTTATATATCATAGTCTTCCAAAAAAATGACAATTAATAGTTTTTTATTTCAGAAAAAAATAATTCTTATATAGTTTATATCTTCACCCTTACATCCTATAAAAAATATTTTCATTCTAATGACATTGTTTCCATGATTTTCATTCATAATATTTTATTATTTTTTAGAGAAGAGAGAAGTTCTTTTATACATTTATAATTTATCTTGTAATGCATTAATGTTGTTTTCATTATCCTCACAGTTTGTGGTAAATGAGTTAAATTTCTCAATTAACACGTGATGTATTTGAAATAAAGAATCTATTTCCCCTAAAATAGAATTATGAATATTGATTAATGATTTCTGTTTTTTTAAAAGAATCATATTTTCCTTCTAGCATTTTGCAGTAGGAAACCCGTTTATTTTTTGTGTAATTTGAATAAGAATCAGAATCAGAATTATATTAATAGTAGTTTTATAGATTATATTCTTCTAATATGACGAAAATATATTCATTCATATTTGATTTTTCTTTTTCTGAATCAGATTTTGATGAGCTACTGAAGTCTTCAGAAATAGTCCTTGTAACCTTCATTAATCTTCTTCCTTGATGATCATAATGATTTCTTTTTTTATATGTCTTTTTATAGTTTCTATTTTAAATATTTATCTATGGATATTCAGGTCTTATATGACTTAATTACATTTATTCTTGGAATATGACTTATAATGATCCTTTCTCATCCCTCTTGAAGAGTAATTTAAACCCGTTTTTATTTTTATAAAAAATGATAAAAATTTTGTCTAATTGAGCCAATTCCATTTTAGAAATAGATGTATCTAAAATATTTTTTTTCCTTCTTTCTTTATTGTTTTTCATTGATTCTATGATTTAACATTTATAGTAGTAATATCCATTTTGACTAAGACATTATGATATTTATATTCATGTTGAATTTTATTTGGATACCACATCATTGTCCTAATTAATTCTCTCTTTGTTATATTTTTTTACAGGTTCTAATTTTCAAATTGATGCAGATATACCATTCAATTTAGTAGGTAGTACTCTTAGTTTTTTAAAATCATGATCAACAAGTATCATAGGATCCCCAATGTCGGTATTATTATTAATAATATTTTTAATCCATCCATTCATCATAGTGATACTTTCACCATCAAACATTATGAATGTATAAAATTTTAGATTTGAATTTTCATACATCAATTGTGTTACATATTCTTTTCCTTCATTGGAAACTAAAATGGGTTTACACATTTCATAAGAAGAACGAAATTATGATATGTGGTTGAATTCATATTTTCCATGACCACATATAATATTATTCGTTGATTTTGAATTCAGATAATACATGTCATCTATAGAAGCAGTAAAAATTGTATGATATTAATGAATTATATATGGAGTAATAATCTTAGTATAGACATTGAATCCCATATTCTTAAAATAGATAGTCACATGTGATCTCCAACACTTATAGATGTATGCATTGAAATATAGAGCATATACCATTAGCATTACATCCCTATATTCAGTCATTTCAATAATTTTATAGACCATATAATTTTTTCTTGTTATATATTTTTCCAAAACCTCTCATCTGATACTAATTTTTAGGTCGGAATATAAAAATATACACAAGAAGGGGTGAAGTGTTTCTTTTCATCCTTTTTTGAATAATTCACAAATCTTCCTTTTGATGTCCACTTATGATTATATGGGTAAGCATTGTTTGTCTTCTATATGAAATTATGAGCAGTGTATAAAACAAAAATATAGAACACAACTATTAATAGTGGTCCTCGACATAATGATACCCTATTACACACCCATAATTACTCTCTATGTTATGTAATAAAATTTCAATAGTGATGTACTAAAATCATAAGATAAATCAACAATTTATTGTAGGAAGTTGACGCCTTTAAAATAAAATAATAAATAGAGCCCTCAAGTTCATTAATATGGAACAAAAAAACCACAACATAGATTGTTAATCTGATACACCACCACAACTTAGTACAGGTAGTTTAAACTCATAATAAAAATTATCTATTTAAAAAGTTTCAAGATGAAATTCCTTGTTGTAATAACAACTCATATTAGATGGATTTTCTTCATTAGAAAGTACTTTCATCAAAAATGATTTGATCCCATTAAATATAGTTTCAATAGATATCTGAAATAAAAATATGAAAGAATAGAAGCAAAAAATTACAAAAAAACAACATTAAAAACATTTACATCTCTATTGTAGCCTCTTATATAGAAAATAAATTCTGATCAATTTTTATTGTCGATCAGTAAAATATATTCTCAAGAATACAGTTTCTATCTAAAAAATATGTGTCACAATATATGTCTCAATATATATCTCAATATATATTCTATTTTGAATCAAAAAGACTTATATAGAACAAATACACTGATAGAATAAATAATTCATAGACCCTCATTTTCTATTCCAGATCCAGGAAAATCTCCTAAATAATCATAAGAATTAAAATTACTGATTTAGATTAGAGTAGTCATAACCTCTTTTCAGAATATGTGATGATTTCACTATATAATACGATTATTTGAATCAATCATGATGAGATTTGTATAGTTTGAAAATGAGATTTAAATCCTCCTGGTATTACAAAAAGATAGTTTCATGAAACACTATTAAAATCGTAAATTAAAATCATAGGTAATGAAAAAATAAAATATAAGGTTCCATAACAAAATGAAGAAAATTACAATCATTTGGTTTAATTACACAGCGCTAATTATTCGAATGATAGATTGAAAAAAAAAGGTTAATCACAAAAGTATGTTTGATTATGGATATGTTTTCTTCCCAAACACAAGTCTCCAAACATACGAAGAGTTGTTTAACCATACATTTTCTCTTTTTCAAGCATAAGGGTTTATCCAAATGTAAGGATATTTATCCTTACATTTCAACCAATGTATGGTTGATTAACCATAAACAATGATAATTTTGAATAACGAATAAGAAAAATATATGGGGTTTTCTTTACATTATGTTATTCAATGTATGTTATGAATAGTGTTTCGAAAACAATCTTAAGAATGTTATAAACACTTGGATGAATATTCCAGGAGAATAATAAGCTGGAATATAATTATAAAATAAGGAATATAAAAGAATTAATTTCTTGAAATACCCTTCATGTAATATCATTAGTAATAAAAACAAGGGTATATTTGAGCATCATAAAAAATAATATTTATACATTATTATTGAGAAAATACATGTCCAATAGGATCCAACCTTAATCATGGAAACATTGCCACATTTCATCGAGTTCATGAGTAGTCATGTAATCCTAAAAAACTATCATTGATTTAATGTACATTATTGTGATCCTAGATAATTCTCATCATTTACATACCCAATTTTATTAACCTATCTAACCCACATCATATTTATGCACAGTCCTATAAAAAACTATCAATCATCTGGGTTTCTCTCAATGATGTGAATGTATATAACACTAATTATATGAAAAGTAAGTATTAGGATTCTAGTTGACTATATTGATATAGATAATATTTTAATATTTTATTAATATTTAATTAAATGATTAAATACATATAAATTGAACTAGTTTTGTTAATTACATCAATTTTGGATTTATGATGCGTTTTTTGAAAAAATTGGAAAACTGCTAAATTTGGAAATATTAACAGATTTTAATCTCTTTGGTTATTCACACATATCATATACAATATAAATCAAATTGATGATATTCAATTTTTATTGGGTTCTTAAATTTATTGTCTTTATCTTCAGTTTTTGAACCAAGATTTAATTTAGTCTACAGACATCAAATTAAGGAGATTCCAATTGGATTTGTAGGATTATTTAATGGGGAGTTCCTATGGGGATCATCATGAATATTGGACATCATTAAGGTGACACATGGATGCTAACAATTTGGGAAATAAAAAAAGAAAAATTACTCAATAATAAAATATCAGCATTATTTGTCCATATCTTGCAATTCACGTAGAGGATAAATCTAATATTTAGTCGGGTAATGTAAAACTGTTTTATTATGAACATTATAGAAGACATAATTGCCCAATTAGGCTATTACATTGTTCAAACATGGTCAGACATTAGTTGTATAGAATCTGATGGAAATATTTATGAGGAATTATGAAGATCCTAAATTTGAAGATCGGAGGATTTTTACCCCCTTAGCCTATATAAGGAGGAGTTAACCCATGATGAAGGGAGAGTTAAACAGAAATTATGGAGTGGAGGCCTATGGATATGGTTCTAAGATAGGAATTTTATTTTATTATCTTTTTAAATTTAGTTTTCTTTTCTAATGTAATGCATTTTCATATTTTTAATTCTATTGTTTCCATCTTCTTCCATCTCCCTTTCACTTCCAACTATAATATAATTTGTCTCTTTTCTTCTTATCTTATCCAACGTGACATATTATCCTCAATAATTAATGACGAACCTGAGTCTCGTCTCGGGGGGTTGGTTTTACTTTTTTCGTCATTATTTCACTTTAAATTCAAAATGATTTAAATCTATTTATGATGGAGGCAGAAATATTACAAGGGTGTGGTGGGTCATCCACCATGAAACTATTCCCAAATCCATTTCTTTTCCTTGATTAATTAATTTTCCCACCCTTATCATTTGAAAACCCTTCATATATTGGAGATGGGGATGCCATAAGGGATTAGATGACATAAGGTGGAGCCATGTCATTTTATTATACTCTTCTCGGTTGAGGTGTTATCATATTTTACTATTGGAGGAGGTGTGGTTTGGTGTTCCTGACGCATAATAAAAATCACACACTAAATAAATCAATGTAATGAAATTCATTAATGAAATTTCAATAAATTATTTAACAATTTGAATTTATATAATAAATAAATAATGAATGAACCTGTGTTATCCAACCCTAGAATAATTTCTTTCTTAATTAATTTCATATTTTCATAGCATGTTAGTTTTATCTTTTATAAATTTAATTGAATTAAATTCCTAGATTAAATAGAAATACCCAAATATAAGTAGATTAGTTGAATTTGATTAACTGATTGAACAACTGATAAAGATCCTCAAGTGAGATGACCCTAGTTAACCATTGTGGTGCATTTGGAAAATTAATTTCTTTTTCCATGCCCTATTACAGGCATACGTCAAAACTTGCACCATTTCCTTGTACCTAATAAGTTTTTTACTTTACTTTTTATTCATTCAAATTTTTGATTGTTTTCATTATTTAGAAAAATTAGTTTTCCATTATGTATTCAAAATCAAATTATTATGCATGGGAAGATTACTCACAGGTGCAATACCATGAACCTGAAGTGGATTATAGATATCTAATTACCCGGGTGGATAGGATTATAAATACTTAGGGTGACATGGGGAGAAAAAGGTAAATAGAGTTTCACTATGTTCAAGCACAAAGTTATCAACCTGATCCTAATCCAGAGCAAGAGCATGACCAATCCATGGAAGGAATTTCCCCATCAGTTATTGATTTTGATGAACCTGATGGGGTAAAAGAGGATGTTCATGAAGGTAAATTACATCTATATCAACCATTGTTGGAGTAGATGGATAAATTATTATTTTCTACTAATTTACAAAAGGTCGATGAAGTGAATTTATAGATATTTTGGAGTGCGTGGGTAGAAATTGAAATTCATTATGATCTCCTAATTTCATACAATGTATAAGAAAAACCACATTAATACATCTCTCTAGCCTTGGAAGATTATGAAACCACCCAAGTGGGAGAATTCAACGAATGAATGGATGTGTCTAACTACCTACCTCTATCAAGTTATTTTCAACTCCAATAGGAACTTATCACAAAAAAAGTGATTGAATCAGAAGCATCTAAGGGAGATGATCCTTTCTTAAATTCTAACTTTTTTGATTTCATTCAATCTGATTTGAGTATCACACCTAATGACATTGAATTTTCATATTCATTCGATCCTTGTATCACCTAGGAGGAAGATGAAGAATGAGAAATAGCACCTGTTGATGAACACATAGAGGTCCCTAAGGATATTGATCAAATTCTTGAGGATGCCCAGGAAATGATAACAGTGGCTCTACATGAAGAACCAAATATGCAAGCTTCATACCTTAAAGGGAATATTTTGAAATTAATATTTCATATTTAAAATTTGAATATCCCTTTTATTATTATTTACATGCAACACATCTGGAGAAACCAATGGATTTTAAAGAACACATTTCATAAGTAGCAAATGAAGAAAAAGAGGATCTATACATCATCCTACCCCACCATGCAAGAAATAACAAATTATGAAGGGGGATGATCTAGTTTCCTCTATAAATGGAATTATACTCAACCTGAACAATAAACTGAATGCTGGGAAGAACAACATGTGGTGGTTCATTTATAAGAAGATCCACCAACCATTAGATTATGGATGACAGATGGTACAGCCCTCGGGAGGCAGTAAAAGAATCTAGGGCCCACATGGCAGATCGTACCAAGAAATATCTTTACATTCTTTATAGGATGCAAGATTCCAATTTCATTTCATAGAAGTACCATAGCATGCTACCACATCCCTCCTATATTTTTGAGTTTAAGTGACATGATCTTTTCACATATGTGAGTAATTTTATTTTGTAGGTTCATGATGGAAGAAGGAAACCCCCAAATGAAAAAAGAATCTTAATTTCAAAAGGGAGTTCAGTTTTAATGTCTACCATTGATGCTATTTACATTTTGGTTTTGTGATTTAAATTGGAATTTA
Source organism: Viscum album (assembly GCA_963277665.1). Classification (NCBI taxonomy): domain Eukaryota; kingdom Viridiplantae; phylum Streptophyta; class Magnoliopsida; order Santalales; family Viscaceae; genus Viscum; species Viscum album. The sequence continues at coordinate 216,494,814 of OY728158.1, forward strand.
ATTCCCATAATTGAATTTTGTTTTACTTAAAATATCTAGGAGACATGTGTTTCATTATATTCCAGGGATTCCATGTTTTAGATTTCATGGTTAATGTGATTGAATGAGTAAAATGATAAAATGAAGGATTAACATGAACTATAAATACTGAAATTATGGATCATGATTTAAGGGAGTTTTTTTATTCATGTAAATGAAATTACCCTAAGATTTTTCTTGCTTTAATTTTATTGAAATTCATGTGAATTATTTTGTTATTATTAATATCACCATGAGTGATTTTCCAATATCCTATTCTAATTCCTGAGAGGATTTCTAGACCAAATATTTCCTATTTTACTTTGAGCATATTTCATGAGTGATCATGGGGCATTCCACCTGTTAGAAATTGTATTGAATTTTTCAAAGATATTAATGGGAAAAAACACATTTAAAATGATTGAGGTACTACTTCCTCTTTCCACAAATTTACCTGATACTCACCCTTATATTTATCCTTTGTTATCCCATAGAATCCATGAATTTCCATATAGGTTTAAGACACATTACAATCATATTTTCCTTTACCTTTTAACTCTTTTAGAATTTTTTCATGGATATTTCACATTCGAGTGTGGGGGAAGGGCCTTTTATATGTGTTTATTGGGATGTGTATCATTTTTAGGTGGTGTGAGGTTTTGTCATCATTTTGGGAAGTAAATTTTTATAAAATTGGGAATGAGTCATAATTTCACTATGCTTCTTTGATTTCATTCAGTTCTCCTTAAAAAAAGTGTAAATTTTTTTACAAAAGTTGTGCCTTTCTGGTTTATTACAAAAAAATGAGTAGTAGAACTTTTATGATATCATTCTTGATAATCGTTTGTTAACTCATGTCAAATGTCATTAGGAGGGGGTTGGTTTTGTGTTTCACATTATCAAATGTATTTGAGTGTGTTTCATCCTGTGTATTCACTTGATTAATCATGTATTATACATAATAGTAAATCCTCTTACTTATGGAGATAAATTACTTCAATCATTTACCCACCAACCTGTATCCATAGAGTCATTTGAAACGTTAATTCAAGTCCTCTTGATTTAATGTGGGTTTGGTCTTTAAAAATTGGGGAAAGTTGTTCCTTTACATGCCTGTGGATAAGGATAATTTTATCAAGATATATGCATAAATACACTATTAATTGTATCATGAGTGATGAAAGAAAATATTCAATAGAGAGGTAGATAATGAATTGTCATGTTTAATAATAATAATTGAGAAACTTGAATGAATGAAAGGAGAAGCTCAATAATTTTTAAAAGGGAAAAATTAAAATGTATGAATTGATTGTTACATTGAAAAATGGAAAATTACATAGATATTTTTTTGTGGAACTTGAAAATATGATTCGACATTGATAATTTTTTTTATTTTATATCAATGAAATTTAAATATTGGTGACATTGGTGCCCGTTTCATTCAATATTGAAATTTTATGCTTGAGGGAAACAATAGTTTAAGTGTGGAATAATTGATAGAGATAATATTTTAATAATATTTTAATATTTAATTCAATTATTTAATTCCAAAAAATTGAAGAAGTTGAGTTATTTAAATTAATTTTGGATTTTTGATGTGTTTTGGGATAAAATTGGAAAACTAAAAAATTTGGAAATATTGAAAAAGTTTAATCACTTTAGTAATTCACTCATTTAATTTACAATACAAATCCAATTGATGTAATTCTTTTTTATTGGGTTCAAAAATTTATTATCTTCATATTTAGATTTTGAACCAATATTTAATTAAACCATCCATGGGTTCGAAAAAAATCAATCAATGAGGACAATTATTTTTTACGACCGTGTGGTCCCCATATCACTAAATAATCCATAAAACGGACTTCACAACTCAAATTGGGGAGATTAAAACTGGATATTTAGGAATGTAAAATGGGGAGTTTTTCTTGTTGATGATCATGATGATTGGAAGTCATTAATGCTGCCCATTGATGCTGAAAATTTGGGGAAGAAAAAAAGAAACAATACTCTCGAATAAAATATCATAATTAATTGTCCATATATTGTAATAAAAATGTAAGATAAATATAAAAATTTATGAGGAAACATAAAACCTATTTCTGAATAACATTATAGAAGAAAAAATTTCCAAATTCATATATTAAATTGGCCGAACATGGTCAATATTTTGTTAGACAGAATCTGAAGGAAATCATTAGGGGTAATTAAGAAGATCTTAAAATTGATGATTGGAGGATGGATCCCCCTTTGGCTATATAAAGAGGAGTTAACCCAGGATGAAGGGAGGTTTTGACCCCAAAATTATAGTGGAGGCCTAAGGACATGCTACTAACATATGAATTTTATTTTATTCTCTTTTTGTTTTTAGGTTTCTTTTCTAATGTAATGCATAGTCATATTTTTAAATCTAGTGCTTCCATAATTTTCCACATCCCTTTCTCTTCAATCACTAATCTAATTATTCTATTTTATTCATATCCTATCCAATGAGGCTTATTATCCTGAACAATGATGGGCTAACCTGATGATTGGGAATGGGCTTTGTTACAAGGTGATCTTCATTATCGAACTTTATATTAAATTTTTTTTATATTTATTTGTGGTGGAGGCGGAAATATTGCACGGGTGTGGCTATTATCCACAATGACAATGTTCCCAATTCAATTTAATTTCCATGATTAATTAATATTTCCTCCCTTATATTATTAAATACCTTCATATGGTGCAGTTGGGGATTTCATAAGGGATGAAATGTCATACGGTGGAGCCGGGTCCATTAGGAATACAATTCTTGGATGAGGTGTTATCATATTTGACTATTAGAGGATGTGTGGTTTTGTGTGCTAGACGCATACCAAAATCTCACACTAAATAAATCAAGGTATAGTAATTCATTAATGATGTTTCAAAAAAGAATTATCAAATTGAATTTAAATAATGAATAATTAATTAATGAACCTATGTTATCCCCTCGTAGGACCAAGTTCTTTCTTAATTAATTGCATTTTTTCAATGCATGTTAGTTTTATATTTTATTTAAATTCAACTGAATTAAATTCATAGATAAAATAAAATAACTAAAATTAAGTAGTTTAGGTGAATTTGGTTAATTAAGTAAACAACTGAAAAATCTCCTCAAGTGAGATGACCCTAGTCAGACTCTGTGCTGCATTAGGGAAATTAATTTCTTTTTCCACGCCCTACGACAGGCATGTGTCATGTATCATGTTCATAGTAATCATTAAATTATCATGAGGTATTAATATATGGCCTATAAATTTGAGGGAAATATAGTACCACACCCAGCATCATATATAAATATTAGTCCATAAATTATCGATATAAGAATATATAATGAGAAACCATTGGATTAAAATGAAATTTATTTATCATATTATAAACTAATATTGAAATGAAAAATATGTTTCTCACTATTCATAAATGGTATCAAAAAATGTGATCTTATTAATATAAATGGTAAATATTAGAAATTATTTTACTCAAAAAGTCTATTTCATATTAATATATAGATTTTTTTGATGAATAATATTCGTGTAAAAAATTAAATACAGATAAAGAGGAGAATTATTTTTCATCTATAATTGAACTTTTTGAACTTTTTTTATAATTATTACGAAAATGGAGTTACAAATAAAATTCACAATTCATTTTTGAAAATGTTTTGCAAAAACAGTTTAAAATATTTCCATGAATAATATAAATTTGTTATATATCTATTAAATAATATAAATATTATTGAAAAATGAAATATTGGGTGAAATAATATATATTTTACTTTTAAAATATTGGAAAAATTTATATTTCTCAACAAAATGATTAAAAACTCTTTATAAAAATGTATCCAATCATACTTTTTCAAATATTATAATGGAATTATAAGTGTTATAAGAGATAAAAAATTATTTCCATCCCTCATAAAAACAATAACATTATATGGAAATGTAAATATAAATATGGTGGGGAAATAACTGTTAATGATGATGCATATTATTTTCAACAATGAGATACATTTTTATCGTGAATTAGTTCATCAAAGATGATGATTATGATCAGAACTTTTATTTGATCTAGTATGAAAGTTAGAACAAATAAAAAACCTATAATGGTTGAAGCCAATAATCAATGATTTATATTAATGAATATATATTATAAATAAAAAAGTTATTTGAGTTTACAAATAACTCTTAAAAATTAATATATTTTTAATAGAATTCATTTTAATATATATATATATATATATATATATATATTTCTCTTCAAAATTTATGAATTTTATGAATATTTAAAAAGTCCCTTAATTAATTAATTATAAAATATTAAATATATCATGGTGTATGATAATTAATATATATGTCATGATGATAAATTTCCAACAAATAAGAATATACCTTGTATTCTAACATACGCGAACACGCTCTAAATTCATATAAAATAAAAAATTGTTTTTAATAAATTATTCAATTACTTAAATCATCAATATATTTTCTTGGAAATTTTAATTTATAATTATTCTTAGATTTATATATTTTAGTTTATGTTTATTTATGATATTATTTGTGAATAATCATGATTGTTCTAAAATGATTTCATAATATTTGTGTTATTATTTATTCTTCTCCTAAATAACATAATTTAAACATAAACAATTGTAAAAAAATTCCTTATTATTCAATCATTTCATATTTTTAATTTTATTTAGTTATGGAAATCCATATGGTTTATGAAATATAATGTTTTCATGAACATGTTCTATAGTATTTTACGATTTAGTGGTTTAAAATTAATATATATTTTTAATATTAAAAAAATACCAATATAGTAAATCATCTTATCTAAATTATTATATGATGGTATTATCATTAGATATCAATCCCTTAGAATAAATATTCTAAACTTTATAACATCACTATCATTGGTGGAAAAATTCATCAAAAAAGAGTGTGTTATAACGATTTTTTGAGAAAGGGAATCTATTTATTCAAATTTTTATAAATTTTATAGAATTATAAAAATTCATAAAAGATATCAACATTAAAAATTTATTCATTGAACTACCCGTGTAATTTTTTGATGAATAATATAAATGTTTGTTCATGGAGATAGTAGGCTTCCTTAAGAATAATTAAAAACTCTATTTCTCATCAAATGAGATATAATGGACATTTATGATAAGGTATAAATTTAGAAAAATAACCTTAAAATATTTTTATTTTTAAGATTTCAAGTCCTTCCATGTCCCCATTAATGAATTGTGGTGATGAAAAATGGACATCATCCATTCAAAGAAATGGTTGACTAAATTTTTGCACAATCAATTTTATTTTTGTATATATGTCTATTGGAATGGAAGATTATTTTTTATGTTATATAATAACATATCTGTATTGAAATGATAGTGTTTTTATTATAATACTATAATTTTTAATGTTTTTAATTGAATAATTAAGAGGAATTTTTTTTTATTTTACAATACACACATTTAGACCATTTACATTATCTTAAATGACTTATTAAAAATAAAAGGCATAAGATTAATAATTGAGAAAATATGAATATGATATTGATAGAAACTTTTTGTAGGATAAAATTCTAAATGTTCATGTGTAATTTTAATGTAATAATCATGTCATTAAGCGTTGGGACTGTTACCTTTTTATATATATTTAGTCATGTGATAATCTATTAGGACTGATTATATTTAAAAATGGCATGAATCAATCAATTGTAAATTTATTATTATGTGAGAAATAAACTATTTTTGTGAGATATATTTTTAATAAAGGCATTACCACTCTGTTTAAAGAATTTTTAAATACTTTTCAACCCCATTACCACATGATTGTTAAATTTACTTTTCCCATTGTAACATGTTTTTAGTAATGTTATTTATATATTATAAAAATGTTAAGGTAACCAATCTTACTACATATTTATTTATTAAACCTAACTATATCCCTATATAATGTAAGTGAATTATAAATTATGAAACAACATCATTTCAATTAAAATGGATAATATATCAAAAAATTATTTTTGACAAAATTTTTGTGTTCACTATTTATTGTTCTTACACATATATAAAATTAATTTCCAAAAAGAGAAAGATAAAATATTTTTATACACTAGATAACATCATATAAAAGGATTAATGTAAAACATATTATTTTATTTTATTTGAAAAATTATACAACATTAATAAAATAATTAAATGAAAATTACTATTTCACTATTACAAATAGCGCTAAATTTATTATTAATAATCACACTATTGAACCTAAAATTATGTCGATATTTTTCAATAATATTAAAAAATATTTATAATAAGTAAAATATTTTTTATAAATTTATGTTCTATATTTGTTGAATATTTTATTTTAATATAATCTAATAGAAGTATTTTTTATTGAATAATATTACTTATGTTTCTAAATAATTAATCATTTGTTTTATAAAGCCAAAATAATATTTTTAAATGATTTAGTAAAAATTATAAATAAATATATTTTAAATAAATGTTCTTAAATATCAATAAATTCATTATTATATGCTCATAACATCATAATAGTGATGGTAATAGATGATTTTTTGGTTGGTAAATTCACCAAAAATCAGTTATTTTAGAGAAACCTCAAAACATAATTATAGTATTATATTTTTATGTGGAATTAAAATGTGATATTAATTTTTTTTCTAATTTCTTTTTTTAAAATTGATTAATTTTTTAATATTTATATATTTTAAATTTGATATATAATATAGCTATTATCAAAAATTTTTTTAAAAAAAACATAATTTTTAATCATATTTTATATGGATTATATAATTAACTATGTTACATTTTTGTTTGTTACTAGTATTATTATTCATACATTTTAATAATAATACATTAGTTTAGATTCCTTTTAGATCAGTATTTAATTATTAGAAAGAATAATATATATATATATATATATATGAACTTCAAAAGGTATTATATCATCATATAACAACCAAATGATGTGGGTATAATGGCCCCAATATAGGATTCATTTCCCAAATAATCTCTAAAACTAAAAGATGTTTATCCCATAGATTAAAAATATCAAGACCAAATGTAAAATGTGGGATAATATAATAAATTACCTGACTAATGTTTTCATTTACTACAAAAATATTTAGTGATCTCTATATATAATTCCTATAAAAAAATATGTAGTCCTAATTATATTATCATATATGAAATTTTCATTTCGAAACTCTAGAGAAATATATTCATTGCTCGAAGCCAACATAATCTTTAAAAGTAATTATCATCATGATTGTGAATTACCCTTGATATTAAAATATGCGTAGATGATTATAGAGTTCATTGGAAAATAGAAGTATAAACTATGACTAATTAAAAATGTACACAATTTTGATAACCTGGTCATTATAATCCATATTTAGGAATTTGTTAGAAATAAACAATAGTGGATTCCTTTTTTAGAAAACTAATCGTAATTACCACAATCACTATCACATACTACTTCTGAATGAAATACTTATCAGACACCTATTTTCAATCATTGTTCATGGGAAAGAAATGCTTCATTACCACTGTATCACAACTCAACCCTTGATGTCCCACCTATAAAAGTGTTAATCCAACATTAACACCACAGTAATGGATCTACTAATTATGTGCCTAGTGAGTATCACCATGAATGAATTGAAATCATATAAGTGGCCTCATCATAAAAATAATTTATGAGATAAAAAAATCAAATCATTAAGAGAAAAAATAGGATATGTATAACTATCTAAAATATAAAACATGCATGAATTTATATGATAACCATCCAGTGGTATATATATACAATGGTGTCATAATATGAAAATATATCATGAGAAATTATTTTATGGTATGTAGTGCCATCATTCGATAGAAAAGTAGAGTTCAATATATCATGCCATACTCAACTCTCAGTTTCATCTCTATCAAATCCCACCAGACTCTCCCATGCCTTGGAGTCATCATCATAAAAACCCTACAAGCTCCAAATCCAATTAAAGCCTTTTTGAAATATATTATATTATTATAGAAAATATAACAATGGGTCCCATGTGCCATTCAAGGATTAATATAATGATACCAATTAAGAATCAGCACAATGAATATGAAAAATGGTATTAAGATCATCCAACATACGGGGACAAATAATACAACTACATAATGAAATCCTATGAAATTATAACCCCTGTAGAATAAAACACTCAACTTTTAAATATTATTTCCTCACATTTTGGTAAGGTAAAAAATGGAAAACCATGATTATTTTCTCATCCTTGCTGATGGGACACCCTAACCGGTCAAATCCTTCATGAGAAGGCACATAACTACTGAACATATGCCATTTCAGTCCAACTCGATTTCATCAGGAAATAGAAAAACCTTAAAATTAGTTCATCAAACCATATAGAATCTAATGATATCAATAATAAATTATTTGAATCCAAATAATGAACCACATTTTCTTTACTAGAACAACCACTGATACACATGGAAGGTAACTGGAACTATAGTGAAACTATTGTACCCAAAAAGGCCTTGTAATAATTAAACACAACTATAACACATCACCAAAAAACTCAATCCTCTTCTTAATTCAAAAAGATATCCCGAATTTAAATTATCCCTATGGAATGACACACAAAAGAAAAATGATACACAAGGTAAACACTGATCATCCCAGATATCCAAAAAAGTTTGGGGAATAAAATATTTGTAAAAGTAACCACTCTTTGAACACTCTAATATCTATAATGTAAACATTGAAAAAAATAGAAACATCCCACATTAATTGTCCCTCTTGACACATTATCCATTGATAGAGGTCAACTATCATTATAACCATTCCATATTCCATCGTACTTTAACAATTGTGACACAAGACAAACCAGAAATATATGATATAGTAATATCTTAATTTCAATAACACATCTAACTAATAGTATCATATCCCAAGGGTGGATATGTTTTTTATATTATCTACCATATAAATTTATTTTTCTTCCCATACATACATTTCTCCATAGTATTTTTCAAATACATCTTTCTCTTTAGAATTCACATGTTTTATTAATCATGATGACTTTGGTATTGGAAAAAAATGGTAAAAAAACAATTTTTGGTAAAAAAATATCCAAACATCAAGGAGAATCTGAGGGTCACATAGATATCATAAAATAATAATAGAATGTCATAAATTAAAACCATAAAATAATTTATATATTATTATATTAGAGTATGGGTTTTAAATATTCATAAAATATATTTAATGGATCATAGGACATTTCAATAGTAAAATTATATGTGATCATTATCTAATGATGTTGAATACATAACCAATAAGACATAATATGTACTGCATGGAATTTCATGGAATGAAATGAATCTAAAACATTTAGCCTATCACGATGAAGGACATTGAAATGTGAAAAAACTATATTCATAATACTCGTCTTCAAACATACATAAAATTACCATGCTTATGTGTATAATAATTTTATGTTCATGCCACAAAATGTTTGAATACTTTATCATGTACATGATTATATGAAAAAACTCATTATTCTCATGCCATACTATCTTATAAGATTTCTGTTCAATCCAATTAATTTGAGGTTTTTATATTACCTTAAACTATATCATCCATAAATAATAGTTTTATGTGAAGAAAGATAATAATATATTAAATATCTCAAGAAGAAATAACAGGTTTTTATAAAACAATTATAATAATTATAATTCATGAACATAAAAAACGAAAGATATCATAAAATTTCCAAAAGGAGTCACATCATAACAATATATAAATAGTGGTAAAATTTTTAATTCATGAAATATATCCCATGGATTGTAAATATATGTTATGATAAATAAATAAATATTAGCTATAAAAACATTCAATTACAAATAAAATTCTGTAAAATTTATGTTAATATGAAGAAAAAGAATATGGAAATTTTTTTATACTGGGTTCTTAATATAATATCCTTGAACGGTCTTAAATGAATCATAAATATTATTTCAAATTTATTAAAATAATTTTACATTTAAATTGAATCATTTACAATGGATCCTTGAAAAATAAATTTATGTTATCTATATAATATTCATAGTGGATGATAATTATTTTTATATTGAAATGATGGAAAATCATTTTAATAATTTTGAAATAACATTTTTTAAAACCCACAAAAATAATGGTTTACTATTCCATTTTTTAAAGATGAATATACGGATGAATGATCGTTGGGGGAAAACAATTTTAGTATCCATAAGGGAAATAGAAACAATTTTGTTATGTTAAGACATGAATATGGAGGAAACCCATGTTTTATGATATTAGAATTATTCTTTAAAAAAATACATTTTACAAATATTTTCATATTAATTAAAGAATTAATTGGTGTTACACATTATTTAATTTTTAATAGTGGTGGGATTAAATTTATAAATTTTTATATCTTATAATTATTAAATTTTCAAAAATAATATTTAATCATTTATAATTAATTCCCAAAGTAGATTATTGATTCTGGAAACCCCCATACATATTTAATAATTTTTGACAAAAAAATCAATCGAAGCTCTAAAATTATATATTTATGTAAATCACAGGACCCAAAATCATGGATTTGGTAAATAAAAATTGTTCTATATAATATTGACCGTATAAATATGAAATTTATTAATATATTTGAAACACTTCTCAATGATGTCATCTTTTGACAAAAAACATGTACCATTTTTTCTTTCATATTTTACAAGAATTTAAATTCCTATAAAGAATCATAGATCCATTAATATCATAATATAGAACCATAATACTAAATATTACACTTTATTAATCCTGATAATAATTTTTTATCTTTCTTAAATTAATTAGTTATAGAATATGATGAAAATAATATGTAATTTCCTTTAACTATTTTCCAAAATTTTATTTATTTTGATATAACAACCATATATTTGATAAAAAATTCTTATTTATATATAATTTAATTTTTAATAATAAATAATATATATTTATTTAAAATTTTTATTTTTCATTTAATTATGTGAATTTTTTACTTAATGAGAAAACATAATTTAAATAGTCTTATTTAGGTAATTTTGATGATAATATGTGATTTATTAATAGAAAATTAATTCCAATTTATAAAATTTAAAATAAAATTAATAAAATATAATTTCATTATTAACCAATATAAATGATAATATTTGGTTTTTTATTGTTTACCTTCATCATATTTTAGGGCAACAATCATATATATTGATAAACTAACTAAAAAATAACATGCTTTAACTCGATTATTTTGTATGATTAAAGAAGTGTATATTTTACCTAAATATAAATAGAAAAAATCAGTTTTTTTATTATTCTTTATTTATTGATATTAACTTATGATATTTTGATATGTAATTGAATGATAAAAAATAAACTAAATAATGATTTTTCATGGAAGTTGCACTTTGCACCAAGGAAAGTGTAAATCTAAATTTTTTTCTTAGTAGATGGAAATGAAAAACTAAAGTTATAGGATTAATATGATGACATATAATTATAAAAAATCTACATATTTCATCGTATTTTTTTTGTCATAAAATATTTTGATGATAAATATTAATAACAAAAACATTATAAAGATATAATACATGCATTATATACTTGATATTTCTTTTGAAACCTCCTTGATTTTTAAGTTCTTATGTTAACAATTTGTGATTATTTAATTATTTTATTGGGATAGTGTGATAAAAAAATTATGATAGTTAATTTTAAAATATTAAATTATATGATAGGCGAGTCATGAATTGGAAGAATTTTTCCCTTTATATAAATGAAAGGTTTGATAACTATGTAAATACGTATTGAATTTCACTAATTAAATTTTAAAATAATAGTGTAAATTATTTAAATAAAGATAAATGAATAGTGATATTTTTTATTTATGACTAAAATTTCAATTTTTAAAATTTTAAACATTTTAGTCCCTTCGCCATTATTAAAATACCTTTTCTCATTTTTCTTTTTACATCAGTATCTAAATTTTAACCAATGTAAATAATATAAGTGGAAATAATTAAATATAAAAAAATAAGATAATATTATGCTTCTATTTTATAAAATTAAAACAATTATATCAAAAAAAATTATTTTTATAAAATTATAATTCTAAAATTAAATAATTTAAATCAGTATGTCTAAGTGTTCTTAAATAATATTATTCTCATTATAAATTTATATACACTAATGTTATCATTATTTTGTTTTTAGACATAAATTGATTTGTTATTATTAAATTATAAGTATTGATCTTTTCAAGGAAATCCAAATGAGAACATCACCTTGAAAACACCTCATTGAATGAAAATACTAGAATATTTTTTTTATTTATATAATTTTATCATTTATATTTTTTTATAAAATATTTTTGAATAGGTTTACTATATATAATGAAACATTTAAATTTTCAATGTTTTTAATTTATATTATATTTTATTTATATATAGATATGAAACCTTCAAGATTATACTTATATATTTATAAAAAAATTGAAATTTTATTTTTTCAAAAATCCATCATTTTTTACTAAAAATAAATCTTTTTAAAATATGATCAGTAATTCATATTATTCTAATATAGTGATTTTAAATCCAAAAATTATGTTATATTTAAAAAATCATATCCAATTTTATTAAAAATAATTATTTAACAATATAAAAAATAGGAAATAAAATGTTATAGTAAATTAATTTTTGTATATTAATTATATTTTATTAAAAATTAATAATTATTATTTTGGTAGCATATCTTTTAACGAATAAATAAAATTTAAATTAGTTTGTTAAAATGAAATCCCAATTTCTTAAAAATATATTTTTACGTGTTAAGTGAATTGAGAAAAATTTTCTTCAGATGATTATATTATTTAATAATATATATAAATATAAATGTTTTTTAGTTTTTTGTATTATAATCATTTCTAATAACATAAATACAAAATATCACAAAATGAGACCTAAATATCAAATATGCTATAGTGGATGTTTTTTTGTGGTAGTTTTGTTCTCCAGAATCTTTTGAATACTTATATGGGCCAGAAGACTACATAAATATGATTTATCTAAAATCATAATTTCTTGACTTTGAGATGGTTTCATCAAGTTAATACCTTTAAAATTTCACCTACCTTCCGAATAGATATAAATGGGATTCATATGGAAAAATTATACCTCTATATTATATTTCATCATACATTTAATATGTGTTTTGGGAGTCTATTTCATTAATTTATAATATAAAAATTCAAAGATATGTTTTAATTATTACAATATGTTTCATAATTTAATATATATTTATCATCACCCTAGTATGATTCAAAACAAGTTAGGGTTGATATTATATTGTTTTTTGATTTGTTTAGAAAATTTTGGTACTCTTTTTGTAGTGTATGATTATAACACTGTTAGAGAAAACAATTTCATTTGGCCAAGTAAATTGTGCAACCATGGATTCACCACTCAAAGTTGGTGCTTGGTTTTATAAAACAATTTCCACCACTCTAAATTATGTGACCTGTAGATATTATTTTTCGATTTGTAGAGCATGGTCAGTTGAAATATATAATCCAACCATGAACCCTATCCAGATTTTCAATATGGGAACAATGGTATGGTGCATTATTACTACTAATCATGTTGAACTACATAAAAATGGGTTCCTTGTATTTTTAACCCCATGACTGATTAATTAAAATTACCTAAACCATCATTAAAGATGATTAAACACACATATAAACAAAAATCATATTGGTTTTCTTCAATAGGCAATAAAAAAGATGTTTTATCTCTCTCAACCAATTCTATTATGAATCATTGTGTCAATGGATAATCTGAACCCTCTCTAGTATTTAAATGTTAAAGCATCTTGTTTCCATAGATCATCTTTTCTATAATTTATAGATATTTATAGACCAACATTTTACTAATGGATCTAATATCTATTATTATGGATCTTGATTTAATGTTATTGTTTCTTAATATTCTTCAACATTTTCCATTATTATGGTTTTTTATTAAGGGTTATTTCTTGATTTTTTTCATATGATTTGAGGTCTCTAGTTCATTAATTATTTAGCGTAAAATTTTATCCCTTTGAAACATGAATTATTTGAAGTTATTATTTAATTTATTTTAAAACCATAAGTTTATATGATTTGAGATATTATTTTAAAGGTGTATAGAATTATGCAAAACCAAAAATTTATAAGAGATTAAAAATAGTGGGTGGAATTGAGAAAAACTATTTTTTGTTCTCAAATTCAATTTGATGAAATAATTTGACGTTTATTGTTTACAAAATAGATTAATATTAAATAATATTTTAAAATTAACATTGGGAGTTTAGTAATAAAAAGTATTCAGGTACTATTTTAATATGATGCTAGTATTTTCCTATTTTATATGAGGGATTTAATATCATTCTATCACTTAAAAGTATTGATGATCTTTCTATATATATTGATGTTTTAGTTTTTCCTTTTTATGTTGTCTAACATCATGAATTTGAGGAGATGTTTGAATCAGATACTGGAAGAAGCTATTTGTGATAAATATTTTGAAACTCATCCCTTGGGATAGAATCCTTTTGATGTAGTGGTGTGTTTAATCAATGATATGAGAAAAATACAAGAAAAAGATCTCATTAAAGATTAAATATTGGATCCGCTTATACATTAATTTCCACATTGTGCATTATTGTTTCCTTATCATATTACCAGCACTATAATGAACTAATTTTCATATATGGTCTTACGATTAGTTGAAAAGGATAAGGTTACATTTTTTTATAGGATAGTTTAAATTTGATAAATGAAATTTTTCTTCCCTTCAATATTAAGTAGCTAAGAATGATATAGTGAGATTCGAAGATGTTGGATTTGAAACATAAGCCCTATGAGTAGAATGAATGTAAATTAATTTTCATGAACCAGTTCTACCCAAAATATATCATCATTGTGAAATATATAGACATTTCTAGCCACAATGAGGGTTATAGAACTATCACATAGTATGTGGACATTTATTATATGCTAGTTTAGTTTTCACCTAATGTTAGGAAAAAATGAAAAACTAATATGTAGAAAATTTTATAAGGGTATTTAATATGATATTTTCTATCAAGTATTTATATTAAAAATAAGTTATTATATAGAAATAATAAATATAAATTTCATGGTTGTTTTTTTATCTAGGTTGTTTATTAGTGATCATGGGAGATTATTTTTCTCTCAATGGTAGTTATGCTAATTCCTCTAATGGAAAGATAAAATGTGATGGGTCTCATAGTGGATGATTTAGAATGACTCATCTAGACCTTGTGGTGTTCATGTAAGGGGACATATGACTTAATTTTAGTGTGAATTATAGTGTATTAGACTTTTGTTTTAAATGAGGCACCCAAGACATGTAGTTCATTCGGCTGCTTTGGTCACATGATGATGTTCTACAATGAATTTTTATAACCTTGTATTGGAAGGTATTCATAACCACAAAAATTTTCTATAGTGAAATCATAAGTCTCAGTAAATCAGTATTTCAAGACCTATGTATCAAAAAATGTGTCACTTCAAATCATTGAGGTGTCTCCTGAGCATGTTGACATCGGACCAATGACTTTGACCGGTATCATCACCATTGTGTAATCTTTTGTAACCTCTTTACTATATATTGGTGCATTTTTTCATTTATATTGTCTTCTATTGTTAGTTTTATAAATTTTCATACGGAGTTTCTGTATTGGGTTAGGGATACTACTTCTCCCATTAGAATAAATAGAGAAAGGGGTTTATGATACCACTAATTGTTTTCTATTTATAAGTTATTGAGCTCATTTGTAATATTCTATATATTGATATGAAACCTCTCGATATCATTATCATGATAGATTGGGTTATTGATCAAAAGGTCTAAATTGAATATTATCTTAAAAGAATCACCTTTATTAGTCTTGTGGGTGTGTTTTGTTTCTTCCAAGTATAGTGGTATCCACAGTTGAGTAAATATTGACTTATTTCTTTATATTTGGGAAGCATAATACTTTTGTTTTACATTGAAATTTTCTTTGATTATTTGAGAGAATCTGTCCCTCTAGTTTTCATTGAGATTGATTATGTGTTTCTATAAAAATTTTCTATCCATCCACTTATATGAGTGGTGATTTTTTATATTGCTTTAGTATGCGGTACTCAGGTAGAGTTTATTCCATATTACCATATTTATCAATAATATTTTAATGAGTTGACGGCTATGTAGGTTGGATTGATACATAATATATTTATACACCCTAGTGAGTCACCTTGGTTACTGTCTATCATCCATGAAAATAATGCTGATGGATGTCATTTCTTATATGTTGGTTATCAGAAACTCAATAATGCTATCATAAAGAACAAGTATATGTTTCTTTAGATAGATGATCTATTTGATCTGTTTAAAGTGGTGAAGTGTATCTCAATTATTGATATTCAATGTAGTTATCTCTAGTTTTGAAATAATTAATATGAACTTTTGAATACTTTTATCTGTAATTTTTTCAGTGATTATGAATCCATTTTTATTTCATTATTTATAACCAATGATCCAAAAGATTTTTTTTTGTTTTTATGAACATGGTATTCAAAGATTATCTTGACCCATTAGTGGTAAAATTCTAGAATGCCATTTTAGTTTACTACAAAACCTCCAAATTCCATGGGTAAAATTTTAGTCTGATTTGAGAAATATTTAGAAATCATTAACATTATTAAAATCATTTAAAATTTAATTTTTGTTTTCAATATGTGATTTTATTTGAACATGTGGTCAGAGAACAAGGTATTTATGTTGATTCAAAGGATGTAAATATCTGTATTACAAGGGGTAAATCCTATAATAGTTTCAATATAATTAGTTTATTTGTATTGGAGTTAAATTACCAAAGGACCGGTATATATTTTATATATATGGCTAATTTGAAGACCATTATACATAAGAAATAAGTGAATATTTGGTGGGATGTGGAAATTCAATGTTTGTAGAATATAGAGAAGAATATTCTAAATTATATTCTCTTGTTGACTCTTCCATAGGATGGGAAGGACTATGTTGTATTTGATGATATGTTAGGTTCTAGTTTATTATTTTTCCTTATGAAGGAAGTTCACATGGTAACCTATGGTTTCAAATAACCTATGACACATACAAATATTTATCTATCCTAATATCTCAAACTCGAAATAATGATTAATGCTATTAAAAGGTGAAGGTAATACATTTTCAAATTTGCTTGTATGATCTATTCTGACAAAAAATTTTGATTTATATATCCACATAATCACATTTCGTCCTTCTTTATATGTGTTGGGTGATGTACCTTTAAAATTTGATATAAAATGTTTCATACACATATAGTATTAATAACTTCATTACTTATAATATTAGAAAAAACCATCAAACAAAGGGTTTGAAATAATTATCAGATTGGTGGAATCTGAGGGAACATATTTCGTAGTTGATAGTGTTATTCCATGAAGATGTGATAGTTGTTTTTAAGATGTGATTTTCATTTTAATTTCTCTCTTGATATGAATAATCTATTGTAATAACACCTAAGTGATGAATCATTTGTAATTCTGGACTCTTTAAATTGTGGGGAGACCATTATAGGGTAGTCATTCTATAAAATATTTATCATATGTCTCTTGAAATGATACTTTTTAATGTATCATGTGATAAATGGGGCATGAAAAAAGGTTTTCAATTCCTTTTAAAATTGTAGAGTGGGTGGGAAAGTGGTTTTTCGTTTGGAACTTCCAATATAGTTGAGTTTTATCCTCACTAGTTTTATTGTATCATATCTCATGATGTATCTTTGTTACCCATCTGATGTATTGAGAATGGATGATCAAAATGTTGAATATGGTCTATTTACGGTTGAGCATCAAGTTATAATGGACTATTCTTTGAAAAATGATCCATGTGGGTAGACAGTACCTTTTGTTTATGTTCAATAGAAGCGTGGTTATGATTTACATGAGAATTCAGAGGCTGATGATCAAATTAGATACAAGTGTCCTCATTATATAATATGGAATATTATTCAGATGATTTAAAAGGAAATAATGTTTTTGTTGTGGGGATGTCATAACATTCCACTTCATGATTTCATGTATTTCATGTACCATATTTGGATCAGACATTAATAGGATCATTTCATTGGTTTTAGGATAATTTTAATTTTTTTCAAAATGTTAGGGTCATTCATGACCATTTAATGTATTGTGGAAATTGTATGGATTGCCCTAGTAAAATAATCCTCCACGGTTTAACGACTTGGAGGAGGTGCACTATTTTTCTACATTGTGCAGCGACCCATCCAAACAATATAAAATAAAAAATTTGGTGTTTTCAATTATTGAGAATGGTTTGTGTATTTATGATCCCACACCATGAAACTAATAAAAAATACCAACACGAGAACGCCATTTGGTTGCACGGTTTCTAGTATTTGTGTGGTCCTACCCAAAACTAATTTTTATGGGATTTATACACCAAAAAAATTAAATTTTAGATCGTGGACCACATTTTAATATACATAAACACCTCTACTCAATCTAAATTAGTTAATATTTCATTTTCATGCTCTCTACAAGATTTAATGACTACCCTAACCTATTTTCATGTGAATTGAATTTGTATTGGATGATATAGTCCCTTTATAGTATTATAATAGACACATGTGTAGTAACTTATATTCTATTCTTCTCTCATCCTTATACAATGATATATAATCATGTTATGGATAGATCAAATCACTCTTTGGATAGATCTTTATTATAAGATTGTTTTATCTTCCCATATTCAATCGTTCTTCAATTATAGATACCGTTGTGGGTATTTAGTTGATTATATTTCATTATCAATGTTTTGTGTTTCCATAATACATTACCCTAAAATGGAAAACTATTGTTTCTATGATGATTTTCAAATAGTATTAAATATATTTAAATCCATGTACATTATATTATTTTATATTTCTTTCAAAAAGGGCATAAAAGTTTAAAAAACAAATTTTAAAGAGGTTAAAAATATTTTTTGATTTTTGGAAAATTATTTCTTGGATTGATAAATAATTTGATTATTATTATATATAAAATTTATTATATATTATATTATTTAAACTTCATGAATTTAATGAAAATATATGATTTTTCAGGGAAATTAAATGTCAAATTGATATTGTGGTTTTCCCAATGATATTTGAATGATGGAATAAATTGAAATTATTTTTTTCTTATAATTTGTTGACTTATTGTTTTAATAACATAATGGAATGGGTAGATTGTGGATGAATAGGAAAGCCTTATAAGACTCTAACTCTTTTAAAATGGATTTATAATGACTACACTAACATAATAATGTTTCTTAGGGTTTCTGATAATTGCTCCCATAATGGGGTGTAGATTGATATCCCATAATGGCCTCTCTATTAGGGTATTAAGGTTGGTGTGAACACAAACCGTGATTTATAGTGATGACAGAGAAGTGTTTGGATACATTTTCGAGAGATTATAATAAAAGAATCCATTCTAGAATTAGGCGATATTTTGTTTTAAATCGTTATATAATATGTTGATTTTATAACAGTTTTATTTATACTAACAACTATAAATATATAAATTTTTTTCTTATAACATGTTCATTTATGGTTATGTTGATATTTCTACTATATTCTTGTGCATGTACCATTTTATTAAAAATATGTATATGAATTTCCAGACCTTGTATTATATAATTTTAAATGTTAAATCGTTTATTATCAATAAAGATATTATTTAATCATTGGAAAACCAATATAAATTTTTATTAAGCCACGTTTAAAGAATTTGGGAAACCATAGTTTATAAAACAAGAAACACTACATGCGAAAAGAGATCAAAAATTTATTAAACACCAGACAATGATTATCTGAGGTAGGTACTCAATATAATTCTCATTTTATAGTACTAACCTCAGAGACTAGATTCTCGTTGATAATTTTTTCTAGGTGAGAAACCATTCTATCCATTTTCTGGATGAATTTCTTCAGGACTAGTTTTCCTTAGGTGATGCCCTAGACAATGATTTAATCTTGTTTTTTTATCCACAACTCTAGCTCCATAGTCACCTCATCCTACAACCATTATTCATAACTACCTAAAATATCCTAATTTGATGCATTTTTCTGAAAGACTTATCCATTTATTTCTTTAATGTAGTATAATATGATCCTCAAACACTCCACTAACTCTTCTTTTGTCACCCTTGTTTCTCTACTTTGATCTATACTTTCCTCTCCTTGTGGGTCTTTTCTTTATTTACTTCCCCCTTTCATGGTTGTCCTAGTTTCCATTTGTTTTTGTATTTTTCAATAGTATTGGAGTCCCTTGGGGTTTTCCCCTCGACCAAAATTTATTTCCTTGAGTCGTGCTTTTCATTTTTCTCCATCTTCTATCTTGTGTTGTGGGGACCGTTCCCTTGGAAACAGTCCACATTCTCCACTAAATGTTGTCCATAACTATCATCACCCAAATAGTCCTCCACATGCGTCAATGATTTTTTCCAGACCTTCAAAATGGGCTTTCAACTCAACCATCAGGCCTCCTTCGAGAGGCCTTGGACAACACATATATTACCCCTAGCTTGATTTAACCTCCATCATTTTATTTTTCATCCCCTCACTCGACGTCTTGTATATGGATAAGGAAATAAAAATGGGACTGTTTTTTTCCAAGGGTGCCAATACAGTAGAAACATCCTATCATCCTGGTATATGATTAGTATTTGTAGCTGTGTTCAAGAAGGACTTCCCCTTCCACATTACAAGTGGCTCGGTCTCCTTTCTAAAATCGCCCACATGAACACCCATGTCACCCCCATTATCCTACACTGCTGCCAAAAATATAACCCCTTGATTTGTGTCTGCCTCTGGATGAGGTGAAATAAACCTAGTGTCTATGAACTCGTCAACATGAGCCTCCTTAGCATTCTATGAATCTAGTGGATCATGGTTAGTCAGCTTGAGATCACCTAAATTGTTCTTCAGGCGGGAAAAAATATCAACACCCTTGCTTTCGGGTCTTTCTAAATCCACCACAGAATTACCTCCCACCTGATCCATGTCCTCAAATATCTGCATCATTAGATCAATTCCCCCACACCTATCTACACTCTAGAAACTAGAATCAAGATGGCCCAACTGCCTACACATCTTACCAAACTCCACCCATGATTCAAAGAAGATCGATTCCTAGCAAATGAATTCTTAACCAACAAAAACCCATAACAACTCCATTATTACCTTGGATACATCAAAATCAACACATATCAATGGGATAATTGGACAGGTGAGAGGAAGATTCTTTTTTTTAGAGCATAGAAAACATCCAACAATGCTCCCTAGCATCAGGAAAATTGTATGGTTTTGGAATGGCAACATATGTTCAGGGAAGGAAACCCAATTTTGTGGATATTTTTTATCTTCAAGTTACATGGGGTTTCCATGATCCATATCCTTTTAGAAATTGAGTATTGTGTTCATTTACAATTTGGTAATTATTTTACATTTTTAATTATGGTAATTTTTCCTTACCGAGTGTTGAAATACGTACATTTATTCATTATATTTCATTATGTTGTTGCACAAACATTTCCACTTGATCTTGATAGAATTATAGGTTATTTTCAATATTTAATGTTTATTAAAAATTCAATTGGGGATATGTTATGTCCTCCTTCGGTATCAGTGTTCTTAGGGATCTAGGGTGGCTCATGACATTAATGTCTGTATCTAATATAAAAATCATATCCATGTTTTTATAACATTACAATATTTTATAAAAAATATTACTTCATAATTATTTCAATATCTTGATATATTGCGTCACACATGATAAATTATTTATCTTGATGCACATAAAACACCAATTTTTTCTTGTGTTTTAGGAAACATCATGATATAATAATTACTTGAGTTATACACGTGCATGAGTTTTAATGGGAAACAATATACTAATAATATTGTTATTTAATATTATAGTTATAAACTAGTCATTTCAATTGATAGATTGAATAAAAAAATAAATTATTAAAATATTATCTTCACTTGATTATAAAATGAATTCATGGGTATCAAATTAATTATAAATGAAAATAATTACCAATTGTATATGAAGAATGTGTTTTTATTTCAAACATTATTTATGGCCATTATGATATTTTATTTTAATATATAAAATTGTACATTATTTGATAGAGAAACTAATAAAATTTTATGCTACGTAATGACTAATAAAAATTTAAATTCATCTGATAATTATTATAGGAATAAAAATCAAAATAAATGAAATTTTAAAGATAAAATTAGTTATTCTCTAAAAGGTAGTTTTCCACCTTTTGACGGAAGATTATTTTTAAAACTATATTATTAAAATTTTTAAATTTTATTTGAAAAAATAAACAACTTCTTTGAAATATGAATAATGAAAAATAATTTTAGCTAATTATTGGTATTTTTATGAGAACGTTCATATTTTGATAAACAGTGAATGATAGTGAATTTTAATTGAAACAATATGTTTCATTTTAATATTTTGTCATGTTAAATTAAATTTTTTGTTTGGTTATAAATTTAAATTAGATCGATTATATATCTATTACAAAAAATTAGGTTATATGAGTAATTTGTTTATTTTAAATATAATAACTTTTCAACCAATTTGAAAAATTCTCATTTGAAACCCACATTCTTATCACATGTGATGCATTGATTTTAAATTAAATTTTACAATTTTTATATTTGATGTTGTAAAAAAGGGTCATTTATTTTTTATATAAATAATTTTTGTTATATATTATTTTGTACATTTTTCTAGGCCTGAAATATTTTTTAAATCATTTAAAATTAATTCAAGTGATTAAAGTAAAAAAATTGAGTTTACTTAGTAGTTAAAAATTAATCATAATGTCAAAATTACATTAAAACTTGTTTATAACTCATTATAAATGAGTATTTCCACAATATAAAATAATGCAACTTGTTTATTCTTTATTGAAAGAAAATAATGTATTCTAGAACTCCCAATAGCATTTTACTTTTTGTATTTATATCAATTTCATTACACTTCCACTATAAAACGAAAATCACTCTCCCATATTCATCACACATATGAAGACCATTTCCACATTAAAAACAGTCCAAAATAACTTCTAAATTTAATACTCTTAAAATATAAAGATCACTTTTTTCAGAAAAACATAAAATGAATTCCATTGGTTCAATCAAAAATGAGTTACCTGAAGAAGATGTTATGATCTGGAACTTGAACAGTCGTTTTATTTCATTCTCCACCCATTCAATTAAACTTATTCCTTGATGAAGTTGTAAAATAAATATCATAAATAAAATTATTTTATTATGTTAATGTTTTGACCAAAATCATCTTGCACATCCATCAAATAGGTAATGAAATTAGTATTCCTTTATACAAATACATATCTCCATGGAAAACAATGACGTTCATTTTTTTCCTTTAACACCTCTGATGGATGTGAGTGGATATTAAAATATATTTTATATATTATATATATGATTTATTTCTGAATCATTTATTTTTTATAAAAACATATATTTTTTCATTCCTTTTTTTATAAATATGATAACATCATTTATGAATGTCTAGACAACCTCCTCCTCCATGAGATGTGATTCGTTCAATATTTACAATGTATTTATTATGAATTTCTTAAATATGTTAGATAAATATATATATATATATAGATTAATATATTATATTAATTACATAATTATCGTTCTATTAATATAGTATATTTGTTTTTTTAACATCTTTTCACAGACCAAATATGTGATAACTTCGTTTGTGGGCATGGGTACTACCACCACCACAATGTGATTCAATTCTTATTTTTTATCAAAAAAATTTACAAGAATTATATATTTAAGAATTTTTAACTGAATATATTGGTATTTAAAATTTAATTTTAATTTGGAATGAAAAATTATACTTAGCTTCTTTACTGAAAAGATTGTTGAAAATGGGAACATTACCCATGCATATGTATGACATATCGTCTTCGTGCATGTAATGATGATTCATTTTTCATTACAACACAACATATTTATTTAAAAAGAATTAGTTATGTAAAAAAATAATTATTAGGCAATTAATATTTTTTTTGGAGATGTTTAATTAATAACAAAATTGACCCTAGTTTCCAAAAAAAATTTTGTTTTGAAACATAAACTGAATAGGGTCAAAATACTCGAATTAAACATTATTGACTATGTAATTCTATATAAATTTTTAATAAGTGAAATAAAAGTAATAATTATCATATAAAATGTTATATATAAATTAACATAATTAACATAATTTTTTTTATTCACGATGATAATGAACAGTCATGTCAAATTTGACTCAATGTATGGTATTATAATCTTATTTTTTACATATATGAGATAAATTTCATATTCACAACATAATTATTTTTATTATTATTTTTTAAAACCAATTTATATATTATATCTGGACATATTTTTACAATATGGTATTTAAATTTTTTGATTTATAATTATTACTATATATATTTCCAATTAATATGTTACCACAATTGTAAGTGGTTTCGTCTCAATATACATTATATTGAATGTTTCTTGTTATTATGAACCAAATAATTATTATTTGGTTTATATAAAACCCTTGGACATGAAATATAATAAATTTCATTTATTTCATGATATTAAAATTTAAATTTATGATATTCATTCAGATATCTCATTATTCAAAATGTTCCCAATTTATAAGGGTATTTATATTCTAACTTTTATTTCTGTTAGACCTATTCATTATTAAAAAAATATTATTTGTGGTATTTATACATTCCAAAAATTTATTTTATGATTTTAATTCCCAAATTTATGGTGATTTACAGATGTATGTAATGTTATCTCTTTCATGGGTTTTACCATTTCAATGTATCCAAAGTTGTATTGGATTTTTTCATAATTTTCCATATTTGTCACATATGTTATTTTATAAACCTACTTTATCTTATGATGTGAATATACATATCCTTTGACATAATATATCATTAATATCCTTATTATCATGATATTCCATGATTAATTTAATTTTATTCATTAATGGGGCCTCCAATTCAAATGATTCAATGTGTTATGGGACACATCAAAATTTTTAATGATTATTTTATACAGGAATTATTTTAGTGATCATTCAATGTTATTTTTATTCATCTGAATAAAAAAATATTATTTATTAATTATCTTACACATGAGATATTTTTTATTGTTCCAATGAGATTGAATTTAAATATATTTTTCCAATTATGTTAACCGAATTAGTTTAAATAGAATACATAATTTTAATTATAATCTCCAAAATATATTTTATTGTAAATAATATACAGAGTTATAAAAAATTACTGTGGTAAAAAAATCAATTTATCGCAGTATATGTAAAATAGTGAAAAGGGAAAAAGCTAAATAGAAAATTCTTAACATAGCTAAAACTTAAAACATTTATTTGTAATGAGGTATCTGTATTCCATAACCATCCTCTAAATACATAATTAAAATAAATTGTTTTTTTAATCAATTCCACCTCAATTCGGTTGGCTTTACCTAAAATTATTTTTATTTTAATTACTTTAACAAAAATCACTTCATGTATTAATACCACCCTAATTCAGATCATAAGACTTGAAACTATTAAAATATTTATCAAAATATTTTATTCTCACTCTCCTTAGATCTAATTGGTACATTTATCACAAAAACTCAAAATCCAATTTCCTCAATGCACCCTCAATGGATTTTATATTGAAGAGGTAATTTTTCCCAATACATATCTTTTGTTTTCAATTCTACATTGAAAATCCATTCATCAATTTCATTCATAAAGTAATAATAATCAAAAAATAGTTTAAATAAATGGATTATATTCTTCTAATGTAATATTTTATACCTTTCCCTTTTATTACCTATTCTTATTCAATGAAATGAAAATATTTATTAAATTGTGGAAGTTAATTACTTCCATGAATAATGTATTTTTTATTTTTCGATTACAGCCTTCATGGAATGTCATAAAACAATTATTATGATTAAATAATATGTTACTAAGTATCTTATATTCTATTTCATGTTCTATATCTTATATATACTCATAATGGTAAATAAAATTTAAATATTTCGTGATGTTCGGAAAAGTTACCAAAATTAACAAAACCAGTGTCATCAGTATTTTATCTAATAAATAATCCAAATGAATGATAAAAATGTAAATGAGACATTTTATAAATTTGTATTTACATTATTATAATATCATTATACTTCTATATAGTTAATTATAACTGAGAATAAAATCTATAATTATACCCAAATAGAATAATCATGAAACTATGAAACAACTACACTTGAATAAAAAAATAAAATATTATTAATTAAATGATTATAAGATGTTATAAAATGATCATATAAGGTATTATTAATATTAATATAGTTCAGGAACTAATTATTTTCATTATTAAACCATTATATAGGAGGTTAAGTAATTCTACAATAAATCTAAGCGTCATGTAAGGGGTTCTCGTTTCAATTTTAATTATGTGATACATATGGTTTATGCAACACTTATTTATATTGTGTGGTGTATATAATACTAATTTTATTTGTTATATCGTTAATGTCATTTTTATAATTATATTTTATGATTAATTTATTGTTATTCATTAATAGGGTACATAAGTTACATGTTTCAATGTAGTATAGGGAACATTGAAATGATAAAAAATTAGTTTCCTCAATAATTTTTCAATGATCACATTAATGGAATATTCAACATTTTAAATAAAAAATTTTAATGATGTTATTAGTTGAGTTTGATCTATTTTGTAACCGTCTAAAATAATTTATTAATTTGATATATATTAGTTTAACTGGTGATATATTATTATGATACCATTCACCGTATTAATCAAGATTTTTTTTAATTATGATTTCATAATTGGGAATGTTAATTAAATGTTAGATGATAGTTTTAATATTTAAATATTATATGATTATGTTGTTACACATTCATATGAGGATATATAGAACTTAGTAAGTGATGAGAAAGGCCCTCTATAGCCCCTCGATAAATCGGTAGGCCTCATTATACACTTAATAACATGTTTTTTAAAGGCCATACCAATTTAATAGATTCAAGGTAAAAAGAATTGGTAAAGATAGATTCTTGGAATGAATCCTTCAGGATGTTGTATTATTGGTATAAATATTCATCAATAAGTTTCAAACGTTTTCATTTTTTGTTAAATCATTATAAATTCAGCTATTGGAATTCCTTTTGATTATTCGATTATCAATGAATATTTTTTATTTTCATATGATATTTTGTAGAGAAATATTTGATTATTATTTATTCCTTTCATATTATCCTCAAATTATTAATTTAATTTAATTTTTTTACTTATTTTCCTTTCAATATTATATACTCAGAGCTTTTGATATATTTTTACCAATACTCAACATTCAATATCAACCATTTAATATGTTTTGTATTCCTTATAAATCTATGAAGTTTAATTTTAGTTTTGTATCTACTTTCACATTAACACTAACCTATCTAGTCCATTGGGATGTGATTATGTGTATCTTATTCCAATGAAACAATGTAATGAAAAACATCAATACTACTGGGGTCAGGTGAATTATATTTGGTATCATAGAAAATTAGGCGGATACCATCAGAACTAGATTTATGAAAAATTATCTTATGGAACAACTATGCTATATTTTGATGACAAATAGAAAACCACATCCTAAAGAAACTATGTTTATGATTCCATCATTAGCTAGTTAGATTTTTTTAATTTATATTATATATTAGAGTAGTTTTAGAAATATTCATTATGTTTAACAATGATATGATCTAACATTCCTTGTTTTCATTTTGAAATGGTTCTTTGAAGATATAATGAGAACTTAACCATTTAACATTATCTGAATAGTATGAATTATATTGTCTATTTTGAGATTATGATTATATTTCTAAGGGATGTAGCCCCAAAATATTCTAATTATATAATGACAAAATATTAGGTTCTATAAATAATGAGAAAAAATTATACAAGTGTTATCTTTTCCATGGGAAGAAAAATATAAAAAAGAAATATGGGGAAAATATGGATAAATCATATTATGGAAAGAAGAATTTTCTTAAATGTGGTATGTGTATAATAAAATTCCATAGGATGTTCTTGAATTGATTATGATATTGATAAAATATAATGTGAAGGGTCACCAAGAAATATAATAAAAAGAGAATGAAATAATGACTATTATACAATGGTTCAATTACAAGGACATGAGACATTGTGCAAATGAATTCCCTTAGGGTCACGAGAATATAAAAATGATGCTATGAGATCTTGGTAACAAATGTGCTAATAATATAGTTGATGTGTAGTGATTAATAATATCCTATATTCGGATCATTGATCAATGTAATGGAATTGTAATAAAAGAGAATTTGATTATGGATTTGAAAGTGTCTCTTAAAAAGTACTAATGGTGAATGATTCTGTGGAAAGTTGAACTTATTGGAAATAACATGATTGAGGTAATGATAAATATTAATAATTTTATTATGTTTTGATGATGATGTTTTTATCAAGATATTTTTGATATAGATAAATTAAATTGTATTCTATTGAATATATTAGAACTGATTAACGATTTTTGGTTTAGTTAATCATTGATAATGTTTACAAAACATTGGGATTTAAATAGTGCATTAAATATAATATGTCTTATTAAATTAATAAGGATGTACACATGTTTTCAATTATGATTTATGGAAATTATTGTTATTAGAATGTTTTATGGGAACAAGTGATGAAGTTATTGACATTTTGGGTATGTGATGATTTAGTGTCACCTTATATTATTTATGTGATTAATGATAAGTTGGTTTTTAATATTGAGGGGCCATATTTCAATAGTTTTGGATTTTAATATATTAGATGGTAAATATGGGTAACCAGTTATGAAAAAATTTCTATATGACTTTAGAGGAGGGTAAAATATTAAAATTATTCTTCATATAGTAAATTATGTCAAAACCATTTTGGGTTTGGAAAATATTTGGGATATAAGGAAACAATTTTCACCCTTTATAGGTCTTAATATTTATTAAAAGTGTCTTTAATTTCTATAAATATAAAAAATCATTTTTAGATATTCATTTATATGAGTTAGGGATATCATTATGATAGACATTACCACTTGTTTATGAGAGAATCCTAGTAAGAATTATGCATTATGGAAATTAGAAATGTATATTATCAGACAACATTTTAGAATAAAACATTTATTTTATGATTAATATATTAGAAGTTGTTTTAAAATTTTTACAAGATAATATTAAAATTATTTCTAAAAAACAAAATCAAATAGGTCAGATGATAGCATATCATTTCTAGGAAGGTCTGGATACATGAACCCGGAAACAAATTGTGATAATGGTGAATCACCTAAAACTGGCCTACATGATGTACAAATTTATAAAAAATAGTTTTATTTATTTATTTATTTAGTATGATAGATAATGTAAAATTTAATTTTTAGAGCCATATATGGTTAAGATAAGAGTAATATTTTATTAATTTATTGAGGATAAATGATTAAATTTCGTTTGTGTGAAAGGATGAGATTTTTGTTGGAGTTTGTTTAAAATATTTTTCTCTATCTATCATATTATTATATTACCTTATGATTGTACTTTAGTATGTAAAATGGTTTATCAAATATATGTAATTTTAATTTTAAATAAATGTCATTATTTAGTTTTCCTACAATGAAATCAATGGACCCTTTAACCTATCAATGATTTATTGTTTTTTTATTGTAAATATTTTTAATTCAATGTTCTATATCACTATCTATTAGAGCATGATAGTTTGTTTTCACTTCGATTTTTTATTTATAACATAACACTAATGTTATCTTATTTGAAATCAAAATTTTGTAATAACCTTATCATTTCACTCACCTACTTATTAGGAGACTGTTTTACAAACCCCATCTATTATGTGGTTTATCGAAAACAATAATTTAACGTAACATATATTTTTTTTAAAAGTAAAATTAAATATTATTTTGATTAATGTTATTGAATAAAGGGATAATATAACACCCTAGTATTTTATATTGTATCCTTACTTAGATAAATTCAATTTCATTAACAACTTTAGTTATAAAGAACTCAATGAATTAATAAATGAATAAATATTATTATTTAATTGTGATAGATATCACCTAGGAATTGGAATAGTGGGATTGGATAACCTTAATTAAATTTAGAATATATATTTTACACATGTTTATAAAATTATATCATTTTTACAAATTATTTATAAAGAAAAATGGAAATAAATTTATCATAAAATATGTTTATTTATAAAATTCTATTTTATACCTAGAGTGACATTAAATATTTATCAATTAAATTAATTTAAATTAATTAAATATAATAATTAAATTAATATGTTAAATATTCAATCATAGGTTCTATATTCAATTAATATGTATGATAATCTTAAAATAAGAATAAATCCAATTTTAAGCATAAAAATCAATATATTTCAAATGGAAATTTAATGGCATGTTAATGGGGAAACTATTTTAAATATAAACATTATATGGTTTATAAATATCATTTGAAAAAATAAACATCATTTTTAAAATTAAAATATAAAAATTATCTATGGATGAATGTTTTTTATTTTCAAATATGTTTCATTTTTTGAAGAAAAAAGATAAATAATGGATTTTTATAAAATACTTCCTTTCCATATAATTTCCCTGTATATTTATATAATTATTTAATTTATCTTTATGGAAAAAATGGTTAAATTTTAAATCAATATAATATATTATGGTTATTTTAATCAATTTCACATTAAAATTGTACGTAAAAACATTTCAAACTTTTAAATTTTCCACTTTAAAACCCCAATTGTTTATTATTTGTATGAGATTAATTTGAAATATAATTATTGTTATTACATGAGAAGAGTGTGTTATAATGGATTTCAATTTTTAATAATTCGTTAAAAATTATGTTGTTAGCTTCATTTCATTATTATGTATAAGATCATTACCATGGTAAAAGAATTATTTACCATATTATAGGTAACATTGTGACAAATGATAAAATTAAAATGTATAATATAAGCATAACTAAAAATTAAAAACATTAATGGATGGATGATATGTTTGATGAAAAAAACAAGAATAAAAAAAATTTATGCATAACATAATTTTTCGAAAATAATTCAACCTCAATTTTTATAGATTTAATTATTAAATATTAATTATTTAATCTCTTAAATTAACATCTCCTCAAATATAAATACCATCTCTCACAACAACATTAAGACTCACATGATTTTAAACTCATAAAATATTTTCAAAAATATCATACTAAAAATCCACATTTCCATGTTCTGATTGTCTCACCGAAATACTAAATCTATGGTCCCCAAGGTGTCCTCGAAAGACGTGATTTTTAATTTGTAACTATCTTTAAACATCTCTCTTATTTTCTTTTATTATTCTCATTATCCAAATATATTTCATAAATAAAGGAATTATAATTACATAATAATGTCAATAAATTTTTATCTAATATAATATCATATATCCATTCATTTTATTACCTCCTCTAATTCAAAGAAATTGAGTTATTGTCCAAATTTTTTACAGTTAATCAACTCTATGAAAAATGATTTTTTTTATTTTTCCATTACCACATTAATGAAAGTTAATAAAATACTTATAATGTAAAAAAAATATTATAAATTAGAGTATGATATACTATTTTATGATAAAAAACTAATATATAATCCCAATAATAAATATAATGAAACTAGTGTGTGATTTCAATATCCTGCCAAATGAAACCAACCATTTAACATTAACACTTTATCAAATGAAACACCTAAACAGTTGAAAATGAAATAAAAAATTTGAGTATTAATATTTTATTAATTCCCAGTAATACAAATAAATTTCTCTTATAAATTTTTATTCCCTATTAATAATAAAATCTGTAATTATACACAGATGAATATATAATGAAACTATGAAATGAACACACCAAAAATAATGAAGATAATCAAATTTTGTTAACAAAAAGGTTGTAAGATGATATAAAAGGACCATAATACCTATTATAAATATCAATATAGTTATTGAAATAATAAATAACAATTTCAAAACCATTATTTAAGTCATTAAAGAAATCTACAGTATAGGGAAGCATCAGGTGAGTAGTTTCTCATATCACATTTTCCTCTAAGTGATATATGAATTTTTTAAAATGTAATTTTGTTGTGGGGGAATATATTACTCATTATAAATTTTATGTAATGAATATTATTTTTCTCATTATATTATATGTTAAATTTCACAGTATACCATTATAGAGATTATAATATAAAATTTTTATAGTGGTATGACATATTGCGAAAAGTTTAAAGAAAATTTAGTAGACAACTTTTTAAATAATGTAATTTAAATTATTTTGATATAAAAAAATCTATTATTTAATATTTTGATTCATTGAGAATAATATATTATTATCCCATAAACTATACTCTAATACTTTTTTATTAAATATTTTCACTAGGGATGTTCTATTTTTATACCACTCACAATATTAATCTAGATGGATTGTTATTAAGTTTCCTAATTGTGGAATATTATTTAAATATTTTATATTATTTTCAATAATAATGTAATAGTTTATTATTTTTTACATCATTTAAATGTGTAGTGAAATATAATTAGTTCGTGATGATAAGGGTCCACCATATCCCCTTGATTAATCAGTGGGTATCATATGATAATATAGACCATGTTTTAGAAAAGGAATTGATCATTTATTATATTTAGGGTCTGAATCCTTGAAAATGATAGATCCACATCTTGAATCCATCACATAATTTTATTCTTGATATGATGCCAAAAATGTTTTTTAGTGGTTTGACAATATGTAATCCAACATTCTGAATCCATTTATTGATAATTTATGTTATTGTTTTACTAAATTGAAATTACATGGTCTAGTTTCATTTCAATGAAATTATTTATATTGATTTATTTCATTATCATTTATTACAATAATATTTTTCATAAGTTTTTTATTTAACGGAATTTATTTTAGTTATTTACCTTTTCATATTGTTTACTCGTGTATATATATTGTATTCTTACACATATTGAGCTTCTGAGCTCACCATTTCAAATGTTCAAAAAAAAATTATTGATTCCATGTTGTATAATATGTCTTTATATGTAGGGTTACACAATAATTGGAATTATTAAATAATCAATGATTGTATTTGTGAATTTAATTGTATAAAATGTAATGTCAATTCATCTAATGGCTAAAAGGCCTTCATTTTTTTATTTATTTTTGATAATACACCTATAAAGGGGAGAGGTGGAACACTTAAATGACCCATAAGCATAAGTATTAAATGGCCCATAAGCCTTAGAGGATTTCATTTCCCATAGCTTTAAAAAATTTCAAACAACCTAGACTAACTACTTAAATTTGCACCTCCCCAGCATCTTCATCGTGAAATCCACTCTCTACCTTCGCATGGTTGTTTGGCTAGGATTTCATGTGAATGAATGGTCTTATCCCGATGGTAGGTGTCACACCCTCTCATTTTATCAATCCATTTAGCTTCTTCTATAGTGAAATCTATTTTCTTATCATCCTTTTGTATATAGTTTACCAATGCTACTATAATATTCATTCATTTAGTATGTGATTCTTTATTTCATATATCAATATAATAATTTAAGGCATCATATCCATGATTCTAGGTTTGAGGTCGTTACATTTTTAAATAAATATTTCGATATTTTTATCGATGAATTATTTGTAACCATTCTGATAAAAATGAATATTTAATGGGGGAATTATTTTTAAGGATTATAAAAAAAATGGGGGATATCCAATATACTCTGTGATAACCCTTCACATATGACTAGGTGGTAGGGATATCATACATGACTGAATCATGATTATAGGTTCATGCATACTGTAACGTACCAGTTCTGGGTGCCACTCAATGGGAGCCACGAACCTGGTTGGTCACATGACCTCAAGCGCATTTCCCCAAATGCTAGATACTGCCGACTAGCAGCGAGGGCCCTAGTCTGATATTGGGGAAAATATGACATCATTTGTCAAAGTGTAGCGTTGAAGAATAAAATAACAAGAATACAACAACAACAGAAAAAATAAACCATACATCTTTAAATTAAACAACTGCAGTTAAAGATAACCAATAGTTATATAGATAATGATGCAACATGCCACATGTTCTAAGAAAACAGCCAGAACATGTTACACAATAATACAAAACAATACAATACATAGTACAACAAGAAAAAATGAAACAGATGGTAGCACAACGATCCTATGTCCGGTCCCATGCTCCCCTACTCATCAGCAACAATCAACTACCTGTATAGGGACCCTTTACCTTATCCACACATGTAGAAACATAATCTGTATAGGCCGAAGATATGACCCAAATAGGGTTTGATAAATAAATCCCAGTAGGCACCCACCCAAGGCCCGTTCCCAACTATGTGAAAATATGCAGGAAAAATGTGCAGTATTAAAATGCAATAAACTAAGCAGTACTCAAAAGAAACTAACTTTACCAGTTATGTTGCTACTTTATTATTCATTTAATCATTAATTTTAAGGAAACCACCATAGTTAATTTCTATGTAAATGGTTAGTGTCCTCAGACACTCAAACACTTACCCTCAGGTAATCAGAAACGTAACCCGCATTTAAATACCCACATGCATAATAGATATTTCCCTCAGGTGTACAAAGTGTCACCCTCAGGCACAAAGTCTATTTACCACAGGGACCGAAGAAGTTGCCTTCATGATAAAAGATTCACTACCCTCATGCTAAATAAAACACTGCCCTCAGGCTAAACACGTAACTGGGCCATGCCCAACATGTAAACAAGAAATACACAAGCAATTACTCTCAAGGTAATTCTATAATAATTATTATAAAGGAAAACCCTCGGGTATCCGGGCCAAACAACTAAATAGAGGAACACACCCCGTGGGGTGGTCCTGGATCCAAGAAGCGATCCCAAACAACAGTTTATTATCACATTTAATATCCTTTACAGTTCTAGGTATTTTAATCCACCAAGGCCTCATCCAAACAACACCCCAACATGGGTTTGTGACACAAGGATTTACACAAATGCACCACAGTTGGAAATTAAACACCAAGCCACATACCTTAAACACCCATGTATGGTACACACAAATGAAAATCCTCAAATAGTCCAAGAAAGACGTAGATAAGGGGTAGAATAAAACTCATTAAAATGTAAATAACTTCTCTTAGAAAAATAATTGGCATGAACAACTTAAGGAGAGTGAAGTGCTTACCTATGAGGTTCCAACGAGATCGTCAAAGGCAAGAACGGATTCCCAACGGTCAATCTGGAGATCCTTGAATGTCTGGCCTCCTCTCTCGATCCCTTCTTCGGGTTTTAAGCCTTCCCTGTGAACAGGGGAGGCTACTTCCCATTTTAAGTGAAAAAAACAAACTACACGGCGTGTACTTCTCAAGTGCACGACGCGTACTTTTAATTTTTTTACTATTCCTTCGGCGGCTTCTTTCCACCGAAGTAATGTTCTTACATAGACATGATTAAATGGTGTGTATTATTGATCACATGACATGTACTGTTGTCTCGATGGTAGCTTCTTCCCCAGCCTTACTATTTGCATGACGACTGACTTCACAACGTGTACATACCCACTACACGTCGTGTAGTCGGTTTTCACACCCTTCGTCACCGGCATGGCTACACACCCTGTGTACTCATCTCACAACGCCAAAGTACATGGCGTGTGGAATAGTAAAAGGCGTGTAGTAACAAAATTTAGGATTTTCCCCCAGTTTCCTTATTTTCCCAAAAACACTTAAGGAAAAGAGAAAATAATAAACACGTACCTCAAGAATAAGATCCAGGTTATCACAAACTTCCCCCCTTAAAGAAATTAGTCCCTGAATTTCCCATCTAAGGATAGTGAAGATAATGCTCTGAAGAGCTCTAGCCACTGAGCACTTACGTCAGTCTACAACTCCCGGGTTTCTTCCTGCACTGTGCCATGATGCCATGGCACTCATACGATAGGAACTGACTGGCCTCGGAGAACCTTCATGCTCTTATTAATAATATGAATCAGATTCTCCTCAATGGACGCATCGATCTAAAGTTTAACCTCTTCTGCCGGAAAGACGTGAGGCGGGTCTGAATGATAGTGACAGAACTGATATAATGGAAGACGTCGTGCATGGCTCAGTACCTTTGTGCCAACTGCAACCGATATGCAACCAGCCCGAATCTCTCCAAATTCTCAAATGGCCCCACATTCCTCCGTGAATGTTTACCTTGTCTCCTAATCCATCTGTTTCACAACCTCGGTGAAACACGTAAGAAAACCTAGTCCCAGAAGAAGAACTTCAATGTTCATCATCGGCGATCAGCATATGATTTCTGACGAGACTGTGCGATATCCATCCTCTTCTGAATCAACTATACCTACTCATAAGTGTCCTGAATGAGACGTAGTCCGATTAAAGTTGCCTTACCAGCCTGTAACCGACACAAAGGTGATGGGTATGGCCTACCATATAACGCCTCGTAAGGTCCCATCTCAATAGTTGCATGATAACTATTATTATAGGTAAAATCGACTAGGGGTATACGATTCTCCCATGAGATCCCAAAGACTAGGACACATGAGCAAAACATGTCCTCTAGCACATGTATCATATGCTCATACTGACCATCATTCTATGGTTGGTAAGCTATGCTCGGAAGAACCTGTGTCCCCAGTGCCCTCTGAAAACCCTTCCAGAAACGAGATGTAAAATGGGTGTCCCTATCTAAAACGATAAAACAAGGGACTCCATGAAGACGTACGACCTCTCGGATATGCATCTTCTCGAGCTCGTCAACTTCTAAGGTCTCCTTGGTCGGAAAAAAGTGATCTACCTTTGTGAGTCTGTCCACAAAAACCAACACAACATCATTTCCTCGAGGTGACCTCGCCTACCCACTCACAAAATCCATCGAGACATCATCCCATTCCCACTCTGGGATGGGAAACTACTTTAATAGTCTTGTTGGCCTTTGATGATCCACCTTCACCTCCTAGCAGGTGGAACACCTCATAACAAAACCAGCTACATCCCTCTTCATACCCGGCCACCAGTACTGACGTCTCGATTCTCGGTACATCAAGGTAACCCCAGGATGAACTACCTGAGGTGAATCCTGAAACTCCCGAATCATCTCATCGCA
Organism: Viscum album; assembly: GCA_963277665.1. Lineage (NCBI taxonomy): Eukaryota > Viridiplantae > Streptophyta > Magnoliopsida > Santalales > Viscaceae > Viscum > Viscum album. Next base: position 216,532,441 of record OY728158.1, read on the forward strand.
TATATCCCATGGGACCCATACTCATCCATGGAAACTCAATACCTCATCATATCCTATTGTCCATCCAGTAGAAGGGTCCTCACTTGCCATCGACTCCTTGTAGAACTAGGCCATCTAAATAAAATAGTTGTCTCATCCTCACTCTATCCATGAGGGTAGAAGTCATAGCTAAAGGTGAAAGATAGGTGTTCCCCTGACTTCTGTGCACCTCCAAATGCATCTCATAGAACAATTCCATCAGCTTCCATTCACCACTGGCCTCTTGAACCGCCTGTGTCTGAGTCTTCATGCTCAGTGCATCAGCTAATGCATTTCCTTTCCCAGGTGTATAGGCATTCTCAAAATCGATGTACGGATGGTATTCAACCCACCTTCGCTACCTCAGATTCAAGTCATGCTGAGTATAGAAATACTTCAGAATTTTTTGATCAGTGAAAAATAAAAAATTTTCTCCCAAGAGATAATGTATCCAGCAGCACAACACATGAACAACTGCAGCCAACTCGAGGTCATGTGTCAGGTAATTCTTTTCATGCGGGCTCAACTAAGGAGAACCATACACAACTACTTGATCTCCCTGCATCCACAAAACTGTCACCCCAATACCTAATGCATCACATTAAACATTATATCCCTTCCCTTTATCTGAAATATCTGAATTGGTGATGATGTCAACCTTCCTTTCAGTTCCTGAAAGGTTGTCTAAGATGTTTCTAACTAAACAATCTTCACATCCTTCATATACAAACCCATCAACGACGCTACTAAGCAGGAGATGTCCTGTATGAATCTTCTGTAGTAACCAGCTAGACCCAAGAAAAACTTTATGTCAAACACGTTCTTAGGATTTTCTCAGGAAACTACTGCTCTCACCTTCTCTAGGTCTACTGCAACTCCTTCCTCTGAGATGATATGACCCAATAAGTGAATCTGGTCCATCAAAAAGGGGAACTTTGAGATCTTATAATATAGTGGATGCTCTCTTAGTATACTCAATACAATCTCATGATGGGTGGCATGGTCGTGTTGAATTTGAGAGTACACCAAGATGACGTCCATGAATACTACCACAAAATAATCCAGATACGGATTGAACAAAAAATTCATTAGATCCATGAAAACTTTTCCGCGTTCATGAGTTAGAATGGAATAACCAATTACTCATACAGACCATATTTTCTCCAAAAAGCTGTAAGCGGTATATATGTTGATCTCACATGTAGCTGATGAAATCCTGATGACATGAAAATATTCGAGAGCACTCATGATCCATGAAGTTGATCAAAAAGATCATCAATTCTGGGTAAGGGATATCGGTTCTTAACCGTCAACTGGTTCAGCTTCCGATAATCCAAGAAGAGTATGACGGTACCGTCTACCTTCTTCGAAAAGAGGACTGGAAAACCCCAAGGAGAAGTATTGGGTTGGATAAAACCCTTGAATTTAACTCCGTTAACTACCACTTGAGATCCTAAAACCCAGGAGTGGCCATCCAATTAGGATGAATGAACACTGGTTCTCATTATGGCACAATCTAAATAGATAAATCCACTTCACGCTCCATAGTTCGGACCAAAAAGTCGTCCGCGAGGACATCCCTGAAATGATAAACCACTAGAGAGAAATCCGTCTGACAGGTCCCCTAATCATCTAGATATAAACTCGTCTCGACTCGCCTGAACATCCCATTCACCTTTGAATAGAAACTCTCCAACCTCTAGTGATGTGAAACTCACCCTGCGACGATAGCAATCTACAAAGGAATGAAAGGGAACCAACCAATCTATCTTGAGAATGAAATCATAGCTTGTCATCTATAAGACATAGAGGTTACATAGGAAATGACACCCTCCAACCTTAAGGGGGAACTCCTTACACTGACGCACACCAGACGTTCTAGTCCCCAACCGAGTGTCTAACGTCACAACAATAGAAGAAAAAGAAACACAGAGCCCAAGGCTCTCCACAACAGGAACAGATATGAAACTATGTTTAGCACCTATATCAAGAAGTACTGACGATAAGATAGAAGATACTAGAATAGTACCTCTGATAGTAGAAGGTTTGGGATCATGATCATGCTAGTTTTATTGCACTGTATATGCCTGGCCAGTGCCAAGACCCTGTGACACAGCCTGGCTACCCTGAGCTGTCCCACCCTACTACCTATGAGATCTTGGTTTTTGGCTACCACGACCACGACCACCATCCCTGCCTTCATGCCCGGACGTATTCCAGTTTCCTGACTGGTAAGAAGCTGCTGGTCATGCTCCCGCACACGGAGTCTACACAGAACCCCACTCACTAGACCCTGGTGGAAATACCCTGCAAAAGCGCAGCAGATGACCCATCTTTCCACATGTTCGGCACTCAATTAGGTCTCGTAGACACTGAGGTATCTTGTTCCCCTCCATAACACACTAGTAGCACATGTCCTGTCCACCGAAAACATTCATCTGGCAGGTACTGCCACCCTGAGAGAACTACATTTGTCTCTTCCTCTTGCCAGTAAAAATAGTACCAGAAACTGGTGCTGAAACGCCTTGGACCACACCACTAGCTTCCCGAAGGTTCCTCTCTGTAATCAGCACCTGGTTCAAAATATCATGTACTGTAGGTAACCTGAAAACATTTACCATTACTCGGATGTCATATCAAAACCCATCCTCAAAGCTTATGGATCTCAACGTCTCAACACCCTCCAAAATTATTGAAAAATACTGAAGCTCGGTGAAGAGAGCAGAATAATCCAGCACCTATATAGCGCCCTGCTACAGGTTAATGAACTCTCAAGCTCTATCTTCCCACATTGTATCAGGAAAGAGGAAGTCATAGAAGACTTCCTAAAAATCATCCCATGCCATGTCTTAGTGATTCTTTGACTGGGTTGTAACATCACACCACCTCTTAGAGGAATCACGCTGAAAAAACGTCTCATGCTTGATCTTCCACCCTGGAGGTGTCACAAGATGCTCGAAAATAGTTTGCAAAGACCCCAGCGAAAACTCCGCATCCTGTGGTCCGCCATCCCCTGAAAATGTTGGCGGATGCTGCTGCTGGAATATACGAGTCAACTCGGCCATAGATAGTGCAGCTGGCGGTGCTCCCATAAAGGTCTGCATGAACCGCATAAAGCCTTCACGGAACTGCGCACTTGTGCCTATGTCCGGTATAACGGATGGCGTCGCATCTGGCTCTGCTGGAAGATCCACCAGTATCCCATGGACCACCATCTCTAGAGTATAATCGTTGTTTCTCTACTGGTGAACAATTCATGGTCGCCTCTATGGAATGAATCTACAATTTCAAACACACACCTTAGATCCAGATTATCAAAGTCCAAAAAATGAATGGACCAAAAAGGGAACAAGAGGAAGAAGATATTTCCTGATTTTCAAAACAAGACTACATGTTGTTTATACTGACTACATAGAATTTACTTGTCTTCTCTTCACCTGCCCGGGTCCTTCTACACCGCTCCCGTTGAACAAACCTATACGACGTGTATACTGACTACACAGTGTGTACGGTGTAATTTTCTAACTTCCTATGTCGTTTGTGACATGATCGACTACTCATATTGACAGTAAATGGCATGTTACACCTGCACACGGTGTGTACACCACCCCATTTTCCCGGCCACACGACTAAAACTACACAGTCTATCCTCACACAAGACTACGCGGCGTGTCCTATAGGTACACAACATGTAATAGACAAGCTCCACCAGCCCGTTTTGTTACTTACAAAGCCAAATACATGGCTCAAACTACACAGCATGTTCCAAATACACTTGGTGTGTGCACGAATGGATTACACCGACCCATGTTGTTAGTTACACGGTTGGATCCCGGATCAGAATAAACGGCGTGTTCTAGAGTGGACACGGCCTATATGTCTTAAAATCTCCTCCATCTGTGTTGTTAGTTACATGGGTGATCTCCGGGTTAACACTACACAGTGTGTACATCCGGTACACGTCGTGTTTTCCCCATGAATTTCCCTTCCCGTTTCCCCACCAACACAGTCCTTGGAATGGAATTCAACTACACTACGTGTACATAGGTTAAATGTCATGTACTTAAAAAGTTTTATTTTCTTCCCGAATAGAAGAACACACGGTGTGTGTCCAAGGAACTACACGGTGTGTATACTAGGTTTTCCGGATAGTACACCCCTGAAACTACTCTGAATCCCAGAAAATACTGAAAAACAATACCTATGTTCCGAATTCCAATCCGTGATGGCCCATACTCCTCACAAATCAATGTTTGGAATCTTATATCTATTATAACCAAAATAAAAAGTCAATGATCCACCAAATTCTGGTCAATGGGGTCCCATACTCACCAAAAACCAATGTTTGGAATCCATTCATTCAACAGACTCATACCAATATACCCGATCACATAATAGGTATTTATCAAGAAGTTATCACAACAACATGATTTTATAGAACAAAAACTATCCCAACAACATTCAATTTCTAATGCACTTACGTGGCATGGAATTATGTATGGCATGCAATTTCTAGCATGTGCCTAAATTATTCCTGAGATGGCATACCCTCATCTCATTGGGTAGCAACAAAATAGTACCCATGTATAAAATATAAAGAGCACAATCACAAGTGCGTCACCCAACGGTGAAAATCAAATCAACTGTAAAATTTGAAATATCAGGAAAATTGCAAAAATATGAGGTAGACTGGATTTTCCCTATACACGGGTTTGCTATGCCCAGGCACAGCTTATTACCATCTATCATTCACATCCTATCCCTGACTAATGCTCCAAATAGTATGTCAATGAAAAGAACAAAATTGATACCACTTTGTAACGTCCCAGTTCTGGGTGCCACTCAATGGGTTCCCTGAACCCCATTGGTCATATGAACTAAAGAACATTTCACCAAATGCCAAAGGCTTCCAACTAGCAGTGGGGGCCCATGTCTAATAGTGTGGAAACGATGCCCTCATTTGTCAAAGTGTAGCGCATCGGAATAAAATAACAGGCATACAACAAAAACAGAAGCAATAAACAATACACATTTAAAATAAACAACTTTTGTAAAATATAGCCAACAATTATATAGATAATGATGAAACATGTCTCATGTTCTAAGAAAACAGCCAGAAAATGTTACACAGCCATACAGTACAATACAATACCGATTACAGGAAAACAAAACAAAACAGCCAGTAGAATCATGAGCCTAAGATAGGTCCCATGCTCCCCTATTCCTCAGTAGTAATCAATTAAATATATCGGGACCCTTTACCATATCCACACCTTCAGAAACGTAATCTTTTTGGGTCGAAGACATGACCCAAACTAGGTGTGACAAATAAATCCTAGTAGGCACCCACCCAAGGCTTGTGCCCAACTGTGTCAAAATATGCAACAACAGTGTGCAGTAGTAAAATTCAATAAACAAAGAAGTATTCAAAAGTAACTATCTTTTCCAGTTATATTTCCGCATTTCAATTCATTTAATCATTCATTATAAGGAAACCACCATAGTGAATTTCTGTATAAATAGTCAATGTCCTCAGACAACAAACCCATACCCTTAGGTAATCAGAAACATACCCCTCTGGTAATTTCCCATACGCATAACAGATATTCCCCTATGGAATATAAAGTTTCTCCCTAAGGCATGGAGTATTTTTCCCACACACACGGAAGAAGTTCCCTTAATGTTAAGATATGCACCGCCCTCAGGATAAATAAAACACTTCTCTCATGCTAAAAAAGTAATCGGGACATGCCGTACATATAAACAAGTAATACACATTAAATTCCTCTCATGTCAATTCTATAATCATTATTATAAAGGCATACCCTCAGGTATCCTGTCCAAACGGCTAAATAGAGGAACACACCCCCCTGGGTGGTCATGGATCTAAGCAGTGATCCCAAACAATAGCTTATTATCAAATTTAATTACCTTTGTAATTATAGGTTTTTAAATAGCTGAGGCCTCAGCCACACAAAACCCTAAGATGGGTTTGTGGCACAACGATTCACACAAACTCACCACAGTTGGAAATTAAACACCATGCCACCTACCTTAAATTCTGCTGAACGTTATACGTGAATGACAATCATTGAATCATCCAAGAATGACATTGATCCGGGGTAGAATAAAACTCGTTTAAAGGATAATAACTTCTGTTAGAGGAATAATGGGAAATAACGACTTAAGAAGACAGTAGTGCTTACCCGTGAGGTTCCAACGAGATCGTCAGAGGTGAAAACGGATTCTCGACCTTTGATCTAGAGATCCTCAAAGGTCCGGCCTCCTTTCCCGACTCCTTCTTCATGTTTAAAGCCTTCCCTGTGAACAGCTAAGGGTACTATCATTTTTAAGCGAAAAAAACAAACTATACAGCGTGTACTATTCATTTTTTAAATGATCCTTCATATACTGATTTCCACTGCAGCACTATTCATCCATCGACATGATTACATGGTGTGTATTCGTGATCACAGGGCATGTACTATCGTCTTCCTGGAAGCTGCTTCCAACACCTTACTATTTTCCAACAGACTAACTACACGGTGTGTACATACCCACTACATGGAGTGTAGTCGGTTTTCACACCCTTCATTGCCGACATGGCTACACACCCTGTGTACTCATCCCACACGGCCAAAGTACATGACATGTGGAATAGTACACAGTATTTAGTCACAAAATTTATGATTTTCCCCATTTTCTTTATTTTCTCAAAACACATAATTAAAAGAGAAAAGAAGAAACCTGTACCTCAAGAAAATAAGAACGGGGTTCTTACAAATACTACTAGATTACATGAATTCATAGTTTGTATAAATTTGTATTATTTAAGAAATATTTTTATTTATAAAAAATTATATTTTATTTGAAAAAATGGTTTATTTTTCATATAATAATATATTATTATGTCCATTTAATATTTTATTAAAAAACATAGAAAGGAAATGTTTAAATAATTTTAAATATATTTTTTTATAGAAGGGTTTTGTTTCAAATTAGGGTATTTCTATTGATGTTTAATGTATCATGTGAATGTTCACTGATTTTGGGGATTATCTTACAAGGTTCTATCCATTTTAGTTTTCCTTCAATGTATAATAATTGTTGGATGATATTGAATAACCTTTTTATGGTTTTATGGTCTTTAAAAGTTGATTTTTATTAATTCTAAAATTTAATATCCATATTTATAAATCATCATTTTATGAAATAGAATAGATAATTTTGGAAATAGATTAAATGTTGAAATTATAATAATCAGGTAAGTACATTTACATTTTTTATCTTTGTCAAGAGGGTATGATAATTATTTAAATATAGTAAAAAGATTTTGAAACTATAAAATGACTCTATTAATAAAAATTATAATTAATCTATAGACATTTATACAATCATAGATTGATTTTGTAAGGCCCTTGAATTTTCATTATAATTTCACTTGTTTTAAATAAATGACCTCCATCACTATACATAGTTGTTTATTCATTCCTAATATTCCCTAATCTGTTCTTCCTAGGTGGAAAAAATGTTTTGTGTAACTTATAATTACAATTATATATTAAATATTTTCAATTTTTATTAAGATGTTTTATTAACCTGTTGTTCAATGATAGAATTAATAATTGCAATCCAAAACTGTTAATCCATTTATTACCTAGAAAATTTACGATGGAAAAACTCATTAGAGGGGGGTATGATGAATCATCCTGATAATTTATGAAATATATTATATAAAATTGTTTTAAATTTTTGATATATATTTTTCTAAACTATATATGTTTTATCTTGATTCTCAATCAACTCAATGTTTGTATTATGTTTCACTAAAAATAGGGTTTCATTAATTACTGGTGTTTCACGCAATATTTAGTCCTAATAAACCAAAATATACTTTGAATATTATTATTTAACATGATAATTATCACCTGAAAATAATAATTTTAGGATTTAATTTGATTAAATAAATTATTAAAATATATTTCATAGATGATTATTAAATTAAATATGTGGTTTACAACTAATCATAATTGGAAATAAAATGCAATTGAATTTAAATGATGTGATTATCTAAAAAAGATTAAATGAAGATAATAGAGTCATATCCTACGTTTTTAAATTAATAACTATTATTTAGTTACTATAACGAAATTAATATGTTATATATTTAATAAAATATTTTTCAATACCAAAAATATTCTTTATAGGAAAAAATAATATTAATATACACAGTTTTATTAATAAAAATTTTATATTTATAATCAAAATTGCATCCATTTAGTGGTATAATAGTTTTAAAAAAATTAACACATTTATAAATATATATGAAAATATAAAATATATTTTTAAATTGGAATAATAAAATGTACTTGAGGTGATTTATTTTTTGTTCAAAACTATTATATTTTTATGAATAGTGAATAACACAAAATTTTAATTGAAATATAAAATTTTCATCAAAATAAACTAAAATGATAAAATATATTTTAATAGGTTTTAATGTTATATTATTTTAAAAAATTAATCTAATAATCCAATTAATTTTAATATTATATAATTTTTGTTAAATTTATATATAAATGATTAGAAAACTTTTTTTTTTCATTTTTACTTTAAAAACATTATTCCATGTCACATATATGGTAATAATTGTAAATTAAATTAATCAAATAAATCAATTTTAATTTGAAAATTTTTTATAAATATGTAGATTAATAATAATTTGTAATTGGTAGTACAGTTTATATAATTTTCCACCAAAAATATTTGAGAAAAATATAAACGTAAGAATAATGATTTATGTAAAAAATGAGTTTAAATAATTGTTAAACATTAATTTTATTATGCCAAAAACAAGAGAAAATTTCCCTAACCCAATGTTTTTTGGTTACATCTTCAATATTCTCTATTTAATCATATTTGGTTCATAATTGGGAGTACATAATATATGGAAGACCACCCAAAAGTGTTTTCATTTTTTTATTTACATGAAATCCACTTAACCTCCCATTCAAAAGGATTATACTCTCCCCCATTAATAAAAACACTAATACCCATTTTCAAAATACAAAAAATGAAATATTAATCTCTAATATTCCCTCATTAATTCATTGAATCATCACTCTCTATGGAATGAAATCTATTGAAGTCTGTTGGTGCAATCCAAATGTAATTTCCATAAGAAGAGGTAAACTTCTTCCACAAGTACTTCTATTTATATACATTAATCCCATTAATTTATTATTATTCCATGAATATATAAAACCTATGTGTTATAGAGAGAATGATATATTTTTATTATAATGGTTCGACCTAAATTAATACACACCCCAATCAAATGTGTAGTGAAATCATTTTTCTTATGTATGATGTACTACCACCTCCTAAAACAATGTCCTTCTTTTTTCCATTGCCACCTCTTATTGACGGTAATTTTGATAGAATAACTATGTTAATATATAATATATAATATTTATAATTAATTTATGTCTTTGGAATTTTTATAAGAAAAATAACTTCATGCTTTTCATTTTATGGGAATATAGTTACATCATTTGATGATATGTGGAATACTGCCTTCTCATACCAATGAGATTCTTTCAAACATTACATGGAATATATAAAGGATGTGTTTCATAAATATATGTGATATACATGAAATACATTTGATATTATTGGATAAATTTTCTTTTTAAAAATATAATTTATCACTTCGTATCTATCCTAATTAAACACTAAATAATTTATAATGTTGTTTGTGGTCTTCTGTACTACAACCTCTACAATGCTATGTGATTCTTCTTTTTTTTACCACCACATCAAAAAAATGTTATAAATAAGTATTTATAATTATATGAAATTTTTTATTTATAATTTATTTCTCATTCTATGAAAAAAAATGTTGCATACCATCTTTCCAAAATGATCATTGAAAAATCAGAACATATCTCATTCCTACATATGATCTACCATCTTTATGATTATAATGATTATTTAACTATCAAAAAACTAACACATGATTGGAAATATAAAAATCAGTTATAAATATTATTATAATTTCAAAATGAGTATTTTTTATATGATTAACTTTATACCACAATTGCCAGAGTTGATATACCAATGTATGTTTTGAGAAATAAACTGAATATTGTGAAAACACCTCAATTAAATATACATAAATAGTTAATTGTATATAAATATTTTAAATGTAAATGTGAATAAATTATAAATATGTAATAGTTTATCAATAAACATCATAATTAATTTAATTACATTATTCAGCAATGTAAAAAATAAATTATGGTGAATATGACTCACGATAATGGATATTCATTTCTCTTTTTAGATTTTTTAGATAAATTTTATATTCACCACGTACTTATATTATGGTTGTGTATCTACCTCCATTTGGTATAGAATATCATGAACTCAATTATTATTATGTTATTTAAATGTTTTCTTTTATGATTATAAATTTTTTGGCTTCTAATTTAGATACTACCCTAGTTATAACATGTTTCTTTTCAATTTTCATTATATTACTAAATATTTGTTATTGTGAATCTAATTAGTTTTATATGCTTTATATAATTTAATTTGTCATTTCCAATCATCACATAAATTTATTTTTAGGTAGTTAATGTTTTAATTGATGTTATAATTTCCCTTATCATTTTATTTTAATGTTAGACAAGTATTAAAGGGATTTATAGTCTCACATTTATATCAATGAGACTTATTCTATATTCAGAACATATTTTAATTCTAGGTTGAATATATATCTCAATAATTTATTATATTGTTATTATACAATTATTATTTTGGATATTCATATTAATTTTATTATATATATTTTATAGAGTTTATAAAAACAATGTTACCAATGGTGTAATGTATTTTTTCAGTATTTTCCATCTTTGAGACATTTGCTATGTTAAACACATATATTCTATTTCGTGGTGTATATACTTATACTATTACATGATATAACATGACTCTATTCATTATAATAATATTACATGTTTTTCATAATTGTATTCCTTCATGGGGTTTATGATTGAAATTTTTTAATGTTCAATGTGACACTTTTGGGTGTTTAAAGATTAGTATCATGAAGAATTATTTTAATGATCATGTAACGGTATTTTCATTTCTCTTTATCAAGAACAATTATTTTTTATTATCCTCAACTGGGGATATTTTGTTTTTATATAATTTCCATTATATCTGGGATGTATTTATATTATTTCAATTAAATTTCAATAGAACCAATTATTGATCCATGGATTAATATTGGGTCAAATATATTATTATGGATATCAATTTTATATTTTTTTATCAATGATTCAAAATTATTTCTATGGAACCCATTTTTTCCATGTTTTAACCATGTTTCGAAAACATTTTTATGAAACCCACTTCTTTTACATGATTTATTAATGCTTTAAAGAGATTATCATGGAACCCCTTTTTTTCCTAGTTTAATAATGTTTCAAAGAGAATGTCATAGAACACATTTATTTTCCATGTGTTATTCAAGTTATAAAAGTGATATTGGTTGATCCTATGAGTTTATAATGAAATGAAAAAATTTATTTGTGAATATTTTGTAATTACGATTTCAAAATATATTAGTTTTTATGTGATAAAAAATGATTGGTGGTTCCATGATAAACCAATGATGGTTTATTCTATGATAATCTAATAAAACTTTATTACATGATAAACCAATGATAGGTGGGTTACTGACAGACCCCACAATGTATTATGTACTGAAATAGATCATAAGTTTATTATATTAATGTTATTAATTGTTTGAGATATGTGAAAATGACTTCAATAGTACATAAATATTTTCCTTATTCACTATATTACTTTATACTATTTCTAATGATTGATAATGTTATCACATTGCTCATGATTTCTGGTTATGATGAATTTTGCATTTAACTTTTTTTCATATTTTATGATTCATGTTATTATGGGAATGAGTTACTTTCTAATTCCCGTATGGAATTTGATTATGTCATCATACACTTATTAACTATTATACTCATTGATGACATTTATTTATTAATTCATATGTTTAACCTTAATGAGAATTTTAAATCAACATTATCAAGATTTATTATCCCCTTAAATTAAAGAAATATGTGGAATAATTTATATCTATAAAATATATCATAATTATGATGTTGATGACATAATGTGATGTAAAAATGTTTGGTTTAAATGGTCTAAATTTTAATTTTATGTTATTTTAATTTTTTATTAAATAAATTTTCATAATTCTATAAAATAATAAATCTAAAAGGATTAAAAAAATATTTATCCTTGTTTCCCATTTGATTTTGTAACGATTTAAAGAAAAAAAATTGGTTTTCAATTATTATCATCATAAACATAGATGTATATTAATGGATTTCAAAACAGGTTATCAGATATCCAATAATTATTTTATTTATCTCTATTTTATTTCATATAAAAAAATTTATTAAATAATTTCTCATTGATGAATATTTATAAGTGATATTTTAGTTATTTAACTTATATATTAATAACTAAATTACAACCTCAAAATAATAATTATTACATACTAATGAATTATGTAAGTGTATATATAAGATCAATTTAGATATAACTCCATATTGATATATCATTCAAATCTATCCACATATAATGTCACACACAAAATTGTATAATATTTATCTATTTTGGATAATTTTAATCCCATTTATACATTGTGATACAGGAAACCCCGTCTCATATTGAACTAAAATATAGAATATCGTTATAACCTATCTATTAAAATATTGGTGTGAATATGAATAACCACATTTTATAATTATTTATATAGCATTTAAGAAAGAAAAATATTTTTTTAGTAAATTATTTACATGGTTTGAAAAAAATTCGTTTAATATTTCTATATTTAATCATAAATTGATCCTTGTAAGACTTTTAGAATGAACCAAAAGTTGTTGTTTGATGATGCATTGTAGTTTAAAAACCAGAATTTGCATTTTATTTCATATTCTACCTTTTAATAAAAATTATTGGCTAATATGAAATGAAAAAAAGAATAATTTCTATATTAATATGTTATTATGTTAATAGGCTAAGCTATATTCATATCCTCTTCTCTAGAATAGGGAAAACTTGTTATTCTTGTATAAAACATACTACCACCATAGAAATTAATGAAATTAATTTTTATCAATGTCCCTCGTGGTGGGATATAATTAGATATTTAAATTATATATATATTACTTTATTCACAATTATACTTATATTATTATATTTTTATATATACCTTCTTATCATCTAGTCCATTGTAAAATGATAATATCATTAATGTGTACATGTGGACAACTACCTCAATGAAATATTTTCTAAAAATTTTAAATTTTCCATTATAAGTATATTAATACAGATTGATATAATACATATTAAATATATACATATTAATATGTGATTATATAACAGTTTTATCATATTTATTTAATATTTAAATTTCATTTTTTATTAATCAAAACATGAAAATTGTGTTCATGCGTATATACAACATATTATCTCATTGAACAATGTAATTAATTTTTCTATATCTAAACATTATGAATAAATAAATATATATATATTAAATGAATACATTTTAAATTTATATCATTTTTTACATTTTGAAGGAGATGGAACCATTATCTATGAAAATGTACCAAACCCACAAAACCAAATCAATCATGACAAATTAACGTTAACACCGAATATTGATGATTTTAATAAATTATTATTAAAAAATGCATACTAAAATATTATAACAATATATTATAATATATATTATGTATTTACATGATTATGTTATAGAATTATAGAACAGATATATTTAATATATAAGAGTTTACAGTTATTTCAATGAAAGTGGAAGTCATGGTAACGATATTATGTTATAGTCTCAATGTTGATCGTTATTTTTATCAGGTTTTTGATGATGAAATACTATTTTATTCCATTAATTATAATAAATTGTATAAATATCCAATATTTATTTCCATATTAAACAATTTACATTTTCTTTATATCATGTTTTGAACACATGGTATTGAATTAAAATTTTTAATAAAAAACTGTATTATTTTTCACTTTGGTCAAAAAAAATTCTTACAAATATATGTTTTTTTTAAGGAGTTGAAGAATATTTTTTAACATTATTCAAATATTTTTCTAATTTTATGGTTTATAAAAAATCAATTTAATGCTTTTTTTCATTTCCAAAAGACGTTAATTTTCCCTATTAAAAAAAGTGTTAATGGATTTTTTTCTCTATTACTTATATGGAATGAAGGAAAACTAAATTTACCAAGATCACCCAATAAAATGAATATTCCTTTAAATATTTCCATGTTAATTTTTATATAATATTTTTCCATAATATTACAAAAAATATTATGTTTTAGAAGATTTATTTCTATGAGAAAATCATATTTTATTCATGAAATCATCCATGTAAAAGTTGAAAAAATTATTATAACAATGTTTTAGGTTACTGATTTAATTTATAGAGATATTATAAATGGATAACATCCTTATTCATTATCAATATTGTTTATAATTATGATAACAATATGTTTTTAAAATCTATTTTCATTTATATGTGTTATTCCTTGAGTAAATGATTATGAAACTTGTATCTTTTTCATAGGTTATGATTTTATGAATGTTATATGAACTTATAGAACACATTCATATTGTTTTAAATATTTAATTGTTAGTCTAAGTATTATATATAAATTTTATTAATTTGTAAAATATGGATATTTGATTACATAAATAAGAATTGAGTGTTATGTTAACCCAGATTGGTATTGTAATTTATCTATTATTATCATATTGGGAGTGAATCATGACTACTATGATCGATAGGGGTGAGAATAAAATATACCAATATACTATTAAAATAATAATTTACCTTTATAGAAATTATTTTTTAATCATATTGGTATAAAAAAATTATGTTTTATTCTAATGTTATGCTCCAATGGATCATATACTTTAATTAATTCATGATATTGTCATATAAAAATCCATGATATATTATATAACTCAAGATAATATTATTGGATTTATAGCGAACTTTTTAAATATGTTTTGATCATGTTCTCTGAACATTATTCTAAGGTTATGTTTTATTGATTATGGATATCTTTCTTGCCTACCCTTACTAAGAATTTGTGATCACCTTTTTCAATATTCCATGAATCAAATATTATGAAGTAAGTTATTATGTATGATATTTTGAACAACAGTTATATTAATGAAGAAAATTTTAGTGGTGATATAGATATACTATGAACCAATTGTTAATATATTTATGTATTGACATATTCTTGTCCTACATGATTTTTTTATGGGTCATTATGTTAGGTTTTTAATATTCATTTAATAATATCTATTATCAATGTATGAATTGTAGGGGAGTATATAGTTGTTATTGTAGTATGATTTAGATAAATTGGGAATGATAGATGATAAAATTAAGGAGAACCGTGGGGATATTTCTAATTTTACGATAGCATAATAGTGATTTGCGTATGACAATGAGTTTCCAAGGATAATCATAAGCTATATATGATTAAAATAATGTTCCTTAATATAGATATCTAAAAAATATTTTCACTTGATTTAGGGATTTCCAAATTTAGTATGGGTTTGTAAGTTAATATTTATTGTTTTTGTTGATGGATAGAACGCAATGGAATTTTATTACTACAGAATTAGATGGTTGATGCAATGAATTTACACATGAAGAACCAAATTATATGGGATATTGTTTTCTAATTCTCAATTATAAGCATAAAAAACATTCTCAAGATATGAATAATTTTTTGATTATGAATAATAAATGTAGTGAACAATGTTATATTGATTAATCAATAAGGAAACATGAAAAATATTTTTTAGTGGGACACTGGATCAACATGTTTTAGTGTAATGGATCAGTAATACTGAAATGATATTTTCCATTCTATGGTTTTCAAAACAGGAATGTAAGAACCTAGGTCTTCGTTCGTGGTACTACTACCTTACGTTTTAGATTTAATTCTTTGTTATTGCTTTATGTGTGTACCCCTTTTTATCACAGGTGGTATGGACGTGTCTGGGACTCGTTTAGATTCTGGAACCCAGTTTAGTGCTAGTTTAGGTCTGACACTCTATTTGTAGAAACAATGTAGGGATGGCTTCATGTTTAAATAAAGATAGTGATATTGGGATGTGTGGCCTCATTGGACACGTAGTTACAGTATATCATATTATAAATGATGTACAATAATTTGGTATGTTTGATTAAATTGTAGAACATTGATAGATATTTATAGAAAGGTTAGTAAGATAGTGTAGGGTGACCATGCGAGTGACCCTGGGTATTTACATAGACTATGTGGAATGATGCAATGTTTGTAAAATCATGTGCCTAAACCGTGTGGACCTACTCTATGTGGTGAAATTAATAAATTACCCATAATTTGTTTTAAACCTATGATTTCCTTCCTCATCAAATCTTTCCATGGGAAGGGAGGGGTCACATTGGGAGATTAATCTTGATATTAATCTTGGATTTGATCCCGGTCTTCCATATTATCTTTAATTTGAACATGCTTTGTAATCTAGGATTTGCGTCATTAAGGCCTATGCTCCTTTTTTGTCATTCTCGGTTATTCCTGAAAACAATAATGCTATTTTATTTTATTCTCATATACCATAATATCCCATTCTTCATACATTATTCAGGTCACTCCTAAAAATGGATGAATTAGGACTCGATACAGGATGGTCTCTCTTCTACTGAGCTGAGGAAGGTGGTATATATTTTTATTTCAGTATTTGTTGTTTTTAGAGTGATTGGCCAATATGGTGCCAATCAGTCATCCCAATGTGGCCCCATCTTTAAAATTTTATTATATTATACTTAATTAGACCTAGTAAGTATTCACATAATTTTTTTGTAGTGTTTTTGCAACCGTTTCCTGAATCAACATCATCGATGGGGTTTATCCATTGAAAATTAATTAATTAAACCATGTTTAATTATGAAAATGGAATAAAAATAACTGATTACATGAGTGGGTATACTTGTTTAATATTGCTGACATACTTAAAGTTTATTTTTTGTTATTGTCTCAATTGGTTGGGAAGATCCAGGTGATTCCATAAATGGTAAATGGTGATTATAGGTGTGGAAACCCATATGGCTTGATTAAAAGGTAGTTCCATTCATGAGTCGGTATACTCTTTTTTTGTGGACTATGTGTGCAGTTATAATCACTAAATGAATTTATATGGTTATAGAGGCTTGAATACAATAATATTTATTCTTGATTTCATTCTTTAACATGTGGTCGTTGGTTGGGTAAACCCATGATATAGGATTAAATGGATATTTTGAGTTGTTATACCCATATGATTTTGTTCCTTTAAATGGTATATGATAAAATTGATTACTAGTGTGGGTATACTCATATATAATTGAATTTTTAAGGGTTTTTTAATAAGTGGGTATACTCATATGAAAATTAATTGGTTTATATGAGTTGGTATAATCATATGGTTTAAATTGAATGAATTAATGATAGATTCCATGGATTTGTCGATAGGGATCTATTACATGGTAGTGGACACGCTAGGTCGATTATGCCCCATAGTTCATGACTCAGTGGGAAGCCTCGGGCCTTGCTACCTCCTAGATCTAGCTTGCTTTGAATTTTATTGAACATGTTTGTATATACTCTCATTGGACTCTAACCAGTATCTAGACCGTGTTTCCACTAGGATTCAAAAGGGACTAGATGAGGAATACCTTGTCTACTACACCTTGGATCCAGTGATTTTGGGTATAAAATTTATTATTCTATGATCTGTGGGATAAATAAATAATTAGTACATTATGCTTTTGTCTTGTCATACAATTTATTATATTACTATTTTGTGGGATACAAGGGATGAATGATTTATGACCAGTTTGTGTGACTTATTTAATTTTTTATTTTTACATTTTATGGAGCCAAAATTATGTTTATGGATCCTTGAGAGGATGTTCATATTAACTGACCACAGTAGTGATATTCCATTGGAATTGACCCATACAATAATATTAAAACACAATTTTTTAACATGTTGTATATTTCGGCTTATAATTGTATATATTTATGGGTGGTTATGTATTGGGATGTTAATCACACAACCTGTTTGGGCCTCCATGGGGGCCCAAAAAGATAATATTGTTGTGGGTCATGGTAGATTCAAGAACCCCAATTCAGGTTGTGGATAGATTCCTCTATTGAAGTAGAGCATGGGACTATGTTTTTTGTAGTGATACTACTATGACTCTATTTTAGACATTTTTCATTTTGAGATACATGTATTGTTTTCATTGATATTTACTAAATTTTATAATTTCTAGAATCATTTATCATCATCATAATTATATATTTTTAATTTATTCATTATGTATATATTCATACATTGTCTTTCAATTAAGTTGAATGTGTATTTATTCTCTTTCGGTATTAATTGTTTTTGACATCCACAATGATACTCTGGTAATGAGGGAATAATATCCCCAAAAACATTTCTAGGACCTTTCTACTAGTATACAACCTCTCACATTTGGGGAGATGTGATTAGGGCAATTTTTGATACTTGGTTTGGGGAACTGTTGAGTGGAATTTTAGTTCCGGATGATAAAATGTTGAATCAGATTGTTGTTTCTTGAATGAAATATAATTTGGCCCCGATAAAGAGGGATATGAAAGAAATGGAATTTGGGAATTAGTTTTGCCAAATAGTATATACAACATGTTTAGGGAAAATATAAATTCCCTTTAATTGAATTGTGATTTTCTAGATTTTTACTATTACAGTTTATTTGATTTTTCTATTGGCATACACACTTGAGTTATGTTATTACATTTGTTGTAATAGTTTGTTCAATTTTTGTTACATCCTGATGAGATGAGGGTATTCCATATTGTGATTCATATAAAAAATATTATAAATCACATTCCATTCATGATTACATGAAACTTTTCATCCATTACTAATTTAATGTTGTTGGGAAATATGTTCTGATAGTTGTTCAAATTGTTGTGGTAGTTTGGATGCAGTTAGTAGAAGAATGACGCCATATTTCAATTAATAACAACATGGTACATTTTGGATTGTGAAATAACACTCTAATTAAATGAAACTGATATTCTGAATTGTTATATTTAAAATGAATGGAAACATGGTTTTGTGATCACGGGGTTTTATGGGCCTCATGGATTCAGAATTTGAAAACCCTTTTTTATATTTTCTAACCAATTGAATTGGGAAACTAAAGTGGATATTTAAAATAATGTATAGATATTGGACCTAGACCCATATTTTGAGTGGGAAGTAGGTTGATATTCATGTGGTTTGTTGGATATCCAATATAAAATCATGAATTAGAAGCTGGTTGTGGGTTAACATAGTTTTTTGGAGTGTTTTGACCTGTCCTACCAATTAAATATGTGAGCAATGATGTTTTAATTTTTGATGCATGTTTTTCCATTGTAAATAGATTCCACCATGATTACCAAATGTTTTACTCCATTAGGGAGTGGAGCCCACACTTTAGAGGAGGTGGTACATGGGATATCAGTTTATTCTCCTTTAGTTCCATATACGACACACGGGGTTGTTCTGTAAATAGGTGTTGAGGTACATTCCCCCAAAGGATTATTTTTCTATATGTAGTCATTTCATGGAGCACTACATACTACCATGGCTATATCTATGCTAAAGCAGGTGTCCCGATAATAGCTTCAACCGACATTTTAGGTGGATAT
Source organism: Viscum album (assembly GCA_963277665.1). Classification (NCBI taxonomy): domain Eukaryota; kingdom Viridiplantae; phylum Streptophyta; class Magnoliopsida; order Santalales; family Viscaceae; genus Viscum; species Viscum album. The sequence goes on from OY728158.1 coordinate 216,552,321, forward strand.
ATGTCCATAGGCTACACAAATATGGCTAGAGACCATGTTAGTGATTTTGGATCATCTGGAGATGACTCCTTAGAGGATGGTTAAGCATGCTAGATACATGCTACATGTAGCTGCAAAGAACTAGTGTCCTGTAATGAACCATACTAATGGACTATGAGATATTGGTTGGGATGAATTCCAAACCTTCTTTTTTGATTTATTTTACCGCACAACATTACGAGCATTGCGGACAAGTGATCTCCTAATTCTGAATCTATTCGTGATGGTGGTTATAGAATAGTCAGCATGCTTTACAGAAACATAATACTCTAGAAACCAATCCCACAATCATGATTTGATATGTATTGAAATATCAAGACCCAGAATAGATGTTCTAATCTATAGATCCAAATTACCTCATGTGTCCCTCCCAGTATATAGTCATATACCGACTAAGGGAATGGTCCTATGTTAATTAGTGGTGATATTATACCCTCACTACCATGGACCCCACACAAATCATAATATATCTTTATTTATGGAAATATTACAATCTGATTAATTATATGAAAAATATGAATATGGAATACAAGTCATATAAATAATTAAATAGCTATCATACTTTTGAATGAAAAACACTTGTATAACTGCAATAATGTAAATAAAAAATTAGTATCCTCCAAAGTACATCATAATTCTCATCCAATGATCATGCTCATCTGCTCAAGAATATTCCCTTGGAACCATTCCTTTTATTAGATCCCAATACTTAAATCTATATATGCCTCAAAAATAAAATACATGGTGAGACTTGTATAACTCAGTATGACACCACAAATGTGTCCTTAACCAATGTGAACAAGTGTAGAAAGTTTATTCCCAAATAATAGTGATTATTAATGAAATAATTAGAATCATAATATCACCTACAAATAGTAAACTCTCTAAACATTCCCCCCAAATCCATAACCATATTTTGTTCATCTCCATGATATAAAAATTACCAATGGTCATCTGAAAAGATCAAGAACTGGCTATAAGGATGTGGATATGTCACTAGGTATCACTATATGTGTGGATATTATACCACAACTTTGTATATTAAAGTCGTAATGTTCTAGCATTTTCCTTAATATCTCAGTGGTATCATATTACTTTTAGTCTATATGGTTATCATACACCATAATTTTTTACAGTTCCTCATTCATCTTTTTCATTCATAATGTGTGATTTTACTCTTAATTGTAATCAAAAAATGAAGTTTACATTTCACAAATACTATGACAAACATCAAAGACAATATGATAGCCCAAACAGGGAAGATTATAACATGACATATAACATTATAATGAGCATATAATAGTGAATATATATTAACAGTATTTCAACATCATGTATATAATCATTTTACTCTATAAATACTCATACAAAAAAGGATTATATGTGGGTATCATGATAATGCACAGACCAAAACAAATCACCACCAATCAAGAACAAAAATCCATTCCAACATACGAATAATTAATAAAAATATACAATAAAATGGCCTAAAAAGACATGAATGATCATACCAAATTTTTTTCAATGAAAATATAATGTTTTATCAATGATTTAATCTCTCGATCCAAATTCACACACCAATTAAAAATCAATTGAATGGATAGAACAAATATAGATTTTGGATGAAAATTATTGAACATGACCTATTTGAAGTAAGAATAATATAACTCACATGGATACCAATGAATAAATAATTCACCTAGATAACCAAACTTATATGTCATCATGTTCAATGAATCCTCAAAAATGAAATTGATCCCCCAATTCTCAAATTAAATTTATAGAATAACCCAAATTCATTCAAACATGGATATTTTAGTGATAATTTATGACAATAGCCTTCTCTCAACCAATTTATTGTTAAACTAATCTAATAACATAAGATTGAAACAAGGAGGAAAAACATACAAGGATAACGATTCACAAAGAGGTTTCGTGATGTATTTTACTAAAATTCCCAAAGGATCAATTGATTCATTGGATAAAAAATACATATATGATACTCAATTAATAGGGGTAACAAATAGATTTACAAAATTAATGAAGACCTCACTTTTAATTACAATTTTTCCTTTTTTTGTCAATATTTGAGAATAGAGGGAACAGAATTCAACCATTTCATCATTTCATAAACATAAAAAAACTTTCTTTAAAGCCTATCAATGACAATGGTGGTTCATTAACTAATAGGAAAAAACTACATATCACGTGACATATTATACAACTCAATCTTATTTTAACCCCACCACAGGTTACACTACATAGTTGTGAGGCTATTGAAGCTATTTTCCATTAACAAACTTCTTTCCTTTCAATGCATGCATTGATTGATGTTTTCTAAAAAAAATTTAAAATAATGCTCATCAGGGTCAGAACTATTGTAGTTGTGTGTTTTATTTCAGTCTAAAAAAACAAATCACACATTTAATGATTCATAGGATACTCAATGATCCAAAGGTTCCACTTATTCCAGTTTGAACCAATAGAATATGAGGAAGAGAAAAAAATATTTTGACATGGAAATACACATTAAGGAACTTTACAAATCCATGTTATTAATGTCAAATTCACAACATCATAGTTTTATGAATGTTTTGTGATGAATCCTTCATAACATATATCTAGTTGTCAGCCCATCTGAATTTTCTAACGCATTTTTAATTATATTCAATCTCTATTGAGAAAAATGATATCTCATGAAATGGGTTTCTTGCATCATAACTCTATGGTATCATTTTGAATGCTTTAGGAAGTCCATGGACAATCCCAAAATTATTTTTTTAGGTAAAATAGATGGAAAATATAGGATAAAATCCCTTTCAATCCATAACTGTTGTGATGTTATTAAAAAACCAATAAATCCCACCAATTCTACTACATCCCTCATACATAATGATACCACACTTCGCTTTACTCTAATTTTAAGTCTCCAATATGTGAAATTTTGTTTTAATATTTCCCATCATGTCTCTATGATAAGGATCCTTAATACTATGAGTGGATATTATTTGTGTGGGTAAACTATTTAGAATGATTCTTATCTTCATTATTCTCTGATTACAATACCCAAACACGTATAGGTACTATAGCTACCCCATAGTTCATATCACGGACTATGTGAAATGTTTACACGATAATATTTTAATAAGATAAATGATTACCATGCATAAACATATCCGTCGAATCCACATTAGAATAATCATGAAGATTTTCATGATGATTAGTACTGAACAATAAAAAAGAATAAGTAGAAAATATAAAAATGAGAAACATTCTCAAAAAAATTTAAATGAAAACATAACTAAAAAACGTTATCATATATACCACGAATGCACACGGATCGTTATAATGATATCTAAATTGGGACTCACTCTCAACCTACCTCTTTTATCGTGATAGTGGTTATCCTGATAGTCAAGATATCCAAAATCAAATACACGGAAAACCAACAAATTGTTAAAATGTTTTCATGAACTATCATAGGTCATCTCTATGATAGAAACCGTATCTGGATCTTATAAAGGGTGTAAGGGTGTTATTAGTCTCCAAATATAGTAAATAGATTACTAGGAATGAGATATTCTCATTTTGGAATTATTTTTAACTAAAATACATAAAAACTGTATCATTATTTAGAAAGTGAATAAAAAATCAAAATACATATAATTAATAGAGGAAACAAAAGAAAAATATGAAAAATAAAAGGATAGGTCCATATATAAAGTATGTAATGAAAAATGTCCAATATATAAATACACAAACTATACTATAGATAATGAATAAAAAATAGAAGGTAGATTCATGTATCTAGGTTACATGTGGGTAACCATCCCATAGAGCCACAATTATAACATGATATATAATGGCATGAAAACTTATTACTATCAACCAGTCCCAAACCCTTTAATGCATCAGATATGAATAAGTCTACATAATACTATTGGGTTGGTGTTGGGTGTGATCGTAATAGTCTTTTAGAATTCATTAATTTGTTCCATAAAAATCATTATTCATTAAACTAGTGGTAATTATTATTTAAGAATAAAAAAGAGTAAAAAGGGCATTATCATTTTATTTAAAATAATGAAATAGACAAATTAAAATTGTTTCAACACAAATAAATAAATAATTCCTTTAAAATTATTAAAAAACATTCATATCATCCATTATATAATATTTTGATATGAACATCTTTATTAACTATTATACAATCATGATTCAACCACAAAATGTAGATTATGAAATTCCATTTCTAAAAGATAATAAATCCAATTGAATTTTTATCCTAGGATAGTTAGGATCCTAAAACCTACAATGAAAAGGGTAAAATTACTAGACACACATTCACATCCAGAAATCACAGGCTGGGGTATATGATATATCTTTATTTTTCCCAATCACAAAACAATGTTTAGTTAGTCATATAGTAATTTAACCAATTTTATCAATGCTAATGAAACTTATATATGATTATCTATGACTACTAACTGACCACATAGTATTTTATGGGTTATCCCCCTCTAACTGTAACCAAGTTCAATGTAAATATAATTTAATTTCAGAATTAAATCAATATAAATCTAGATTTATCAATGAAAATAAAATAAATCAAAAAATGATGAATAAACATTCATGTAATTATTTTTAATTGTCAAATAATTATCACCATTTTAAACAAAATCTATTTATATATAACCATGTCATTAATCATTTTAATAAAAAAACTATATATGATCATGCAATCATGTTTTATATGAAAAATCCATTATTGAATAAATGCATACTTTAATCACATGGGATAATAAGAAATCATATGGAACCCAAAAACCTATCAAATAATTATTATTTATAATATAATAGGAATTTATAAAAAAAAGTTATCAACATCAAGAATCGAATTGACACGGTGGGTTCCAAACCTGGGTATCTGTTTTTTTGAGAACATAAGCACAAAAAACTAGTTTCTCCATTATAAACATTTTAAAAGTGAATAACATATTTACATATTGAATTTTTGTAGTATCATTTTTGAAACACCATTGAAATTTTAAAATGCACTACTATTTATTTGAACCTTCAATTGATAAAAAACCGATGATAAACATGCATTTTTACCTATGAGAATCACCAGGATGTGACAATACTCCTATTACTCTATCCTCATTGTATAATTAGAACAATCATTTCTAACAGATGTATATAATTTTAGGAAACAATAGTCATAATGATTGATATATTGTAATAAATTTTATTACAATGTCTTTATATAAAATTGATTATCAATATAACTATAAAATTAAGTTATAGAGAAAAATAATTAAAATATGTGATCCTAGTATTGTCTTAAATTTTAATACACATGATATCTTATATTTATATAGAATAAAACATAGGGAATCTGACCCACATATGTCAGTAATTACTAATTCAAAAAATATGTGCTCAATATCCCACCAAGTGTTGATACAATGATTATAATGAGTTCTTATTAATAATAAATGTATGTGGAATAAAAATATGAACCACATTGGCATAATAAATCAAAAATGTGTTTATAAAAATAATATAATGAAATACATGAATATAATATTATATTTAAAAATTATATTGTATGATAACTTCAACTTTAATATAGAGAAGGTTGAATAGAACCCATACATTTTATTGATAAATCATATCATAAAAACGCGTCCATTTGAACAAACACATTACTCCAAATTTATGATGAAATATTGGTAGAGAATAAACAAGTGAATAATATAAAATATATGTGAGAATAATGTATTTAGGTTCTATTCAGATCATGGTGAGGGTATAAGGTATTTAAATATTTTTCAGAAATACCTCCTGAATATATTTTTTATAAAAAATCATTTCTGGTTATTTATAGATGGTTTGGATTATAATATTTATCATTATTTATTATATTGTGTTTTTAGAAAAATAATATTTCTGATATCCAAATTTTTTCTATATTTTCAACATTTTATTATTAATCAAAATTAAATAAGAATTAAAAAAAATTTATTTTTGGAATTCAATATTTTTGAATTATTTCATAAACATAATTTGATACTTCAATATAAAAAAATTAACTAAAAATATATTTCATGTCATTCATAACTATCTAAAAATTATAACAATATTATTATGTCAATTATAGACAATAAATAAGAACATTAACACAAAAATATATATTTAATATTTTCCATAAAATTTTTAACATTTAGAAAAACAAAAAAATAATAACTCTTAACGAATATTAGTGTGTTCATTCAGAATTTCAAATCTATTTTAAACTACATTATGAGATTATTTATTTATTTATATTGAATACATAAACATTTTATGTTGATGTAACAAAATAAACACATATATACATGTATAAAAAATTTATTTAAATTATGTTAATGAAAATTTTATATTTATCAAATTACACATTTAATTGTAATTTTAATATATTTTTTATTGATAATTAGTTATTTAAAAATATATTTCATTTGTTAATAATAATTGTCAAAATATTGTAAGAAAATTTTAGTTAGTAGTCTAATAGTATAATGTTTATTTTATAAAAATTCCACATTAATGATACCATTTCTTTAATATCACTCATGTCTTGTAAAATTCATTAATTTATCTTTATATCAACTTTTTAAACACATAATTTATAAAATGGAAATATAATTTATAATTTTGTGCATTTATTATGTCAATTTCAACTGTTATTCTCTTTATGGGAGCTAATAACAGTTCTCAATTCAAATCTCATGTTATGTTATTTACAAGTACTTATAGTCACATTTAAATAATACTAAATTAATGAAATTTATATATATAATCAATAATTAAAAATTATATAATGATTAAATGATATAATATTTTTCTATTTTATATTGGTGGCCACATTTCATACATTCCACCCAATTCAATAATTTCACATCCCAAATTTATTTAAATCAGCTGTGCTTGATTAAATATGGATTGAGTTTAATCATTATTTATATAAGATCTTATGTATATTCTTTTATTTTGTATTGAAACCTTATAAAGATTATTAGGGTTCATGGTGCTTCAATGTTTCTCTAAAACCATGTGGAAATATGTGCACCCCCATGTGCTATTAAATACCCTGAGAATATTTTAATTTTAAATTATTTGACCCAATTTATAGAATATTTCCACCTAACAACATTGTTTACCACTTAGAAATAGATTCTAGTGCACAATAGGTGAATTATTTGGCCTATAGTTATAATGAACCATGTTTTCGTGCTAGTGTGGGTGGAATTAGTATTTTTTTCATTAATGAATGTTTCAATAAAATCCATTCTTCTACCTTATTTTATTCAGTAGGCTCCTCTTCCATTATGTATTGAACTATACCTTCCCCCATGGTAGATATCAAGATATATCCATAATTTTTATCAAAATTCCATTCTATTTAATGTGTTCGATTGATCTCGGTCATCTCTTAAATACTCTACCTTCTATTTCAATTTCTTTTTATCCATTATTGCACAATTTAGGATATAACTATTTTACCCAATTTTCAATCTGTTGGAAAAATTCATCAATATCTATTATTCTACCATGATTGGAGCATCAACAACAAATGAGAATTGTTATTGTAAATCCATGAAAGTGGTCAAGGCCTTTTCTTCTTATTTTATTTCTTTTTAAATGACACATTGTTGGGTCATGCATCATACCATTCTATAAACAAATCAAATATGATTAATAAATTTAATTAATTATATTCCCATGACTTTTATGACCATAACATAAGAATAAAACAAGACATGGGGTTTCCCCTTATCTTTGGACAGCCCATTGGGGTTTCCTACCATAATGGCATACGTGTCCATTCCTTGGGTTTTTTACCACCATTATCTATTGGTTTTTTTCAATATAGAAAATAAAATATATTTATAAATTTAGATAATGTTAAATGAGAGACAAGATTTCATACCCTTGGAAATGCCTGATTCATCATTATTATTACATTAGGCCTCATGTAAATATGCCATTAGTCAATTTTTATTCTTGTCTCCATGTCTTCATGAATTTTAACAGAGTTTCATAAGCATGATATATATTCCATACATCATCCTTAAAATTTCAAATTCATTCTTTATTACAAATTCTATTTGTATTTTTCTACTTTCCTCATTTCTTATTTTAGGGGACTGTTTGATATTATATTCATTTTTTCATATTTTTTTATTCAATAATTTTTTGGAATAAATTAAATAACATGGATAGTTTTTATGATGTGATTTAAATATTCATATTGATGACTTGTGATTTTATATTCCATTCCTTGTGATATGTGACAAGGTTATTTTTCCTAACCTAGTACAATATTGGAGAGATCTTGTATCCTGGCATAAATAACATGTAGATGGACTCACCGTTCTTGGTTACATCTACCTATCTTACTGAGATCCATAATTTGTCATGACTTATATAGGATCTCTAGGTGGATTATTTCTAATCACGAGTGAGACATGTTTCCTAGTTATGAAACTGAGTATATACTCATTGGAAATATGGTTACTCCATGCCTTGGGTGATTATTGATCCACTATGTGAGACATGAGGTACATTTCTATAGTACACCAGACCATGAGTGATACATGGGACACCATTATGGGATTTCATGAATGGACTCAGTGGAACTGGATATATCATAGGGTCCTATAGAGACCCTTAGGGTTACATATAGCCCAACTAAGACGTGATCAGGTATCCATCATTTTATTTTAAAGAATTAATATGTGATTCATAAGATATGTTACTTATTTATATATTTAATATTATTATTGGATGTCATGATTATGTGACTCCTAGGAAAAAGAACCATAATGGGGTATGCGTACCATGGTTGCTTTACTAGATATAGCCTATGTATTTTACCATATAACTTGTATAGGTACATTTGTTATGTCATACGACATAGTCCGACATTGGTGGAATCAGTCGGGTGACCATGTAAGAACCTAGAATAAAGTAGTATTTCAGTTAATTATATATTTCCCTACATTTATTACTTATGGAACTTTGTTCATTTATATATTTTATGGTATAGATTGATCTAAACACTGATTGTGGTTTCTGAAAGAGAATTCATCTCACACCCTATAATGTTCAACATTAGTACCCATATATACCTTATTATTAAATGTACTAATTAAGTAAATGCTCAATAATATGTTGATTCATTGAAATTATAGGTTGAATTTAGGTGAAGAATACAATGACGGTGATCAAAAATCTAGTGTTAGTACTTTTTTTATTTTTTATATAATTTGGTATGTAAATGTACCCCATGATCCATGTATACCTTGTCATCATATAATAACATGATCCTAAACTATTTATATCAAATGTTCATCAGGATTTTTCAATTTATTATTTGTAATGTATGTTTTTTTATTATTATTTTACTTCTTATTTATTCTTCAACTATTTATTATTTAAAGACTGATTTTTTCATCAATCATTTACATGATGGAAGAGTCTACTCATAGAAACACCCTAGTCCCTTGATATAATTTGGTTACCTTTTGAGTTTGGTTAGTACCCTTGAGGACATGTTGCCACCGCCTCAAGGAACTAGTAAGTTGCACCTAGGGTGGGTTGATATAAGTTGATTTCAAAGATTTCCATTTTGACATATTATTTGGATTTAGACAAGATTATAGACTTGGAAATTCTATAATTAGTATTTCCTGAAGAGTAGCTAACCCACATAGAGAGAAAATGAAAAATTCATAGAATGTATGAATGCTATTATGTTTATGCTATTATAGTATTTTGGATTTCATTTTATGGTGAAAATTTTGATTTGTCCCATTTATATTATTTATAAAATTTTAACCATTTTAGTATTTCTCTTATCTAATGAGGATTATATGAGGGACTATTAATCCATTCATCATAATATGAACTATATTAATTAATATTCCATGAATTATTTCATGCCATATCTATTATATGACAAGAATTTCTTGTATTTCTATGCTTATTTTCATTATTTATATTCTAAATATTGAAATGATTTATGTTTTCTTATTAGACATAAAAGATAATAGAATCATAGAGTGCATGAATTAAGCCTAAAATTTTATTGATTCTTATGTTAAATTCGGCACATTATGTAGTTTTTTATGGAACATTGAGTCGTAGTCCATTGGTCTCAGGGGAAAGAATGTGTTATGGTTTAGATTAAGTTGATTAGAAATTAATATTTTGGAGGTCTATGGTCCTATATATATAGGAAATATAGATCCATCTAAATCATACATTTATATAATTCTAAATAGACAAATTAATTAAAATTTATAAAATTATTAAAAAGAATGGATCACCTTACATGCGTAATACGAGTCCTTAATCCAGACATGACCATGTAATGGGTTGTAAGCTATATCGCTAGTGTAGTTTTGTGACCTTAACATATCACATAGAACATTATCTAGTATTAGTCTATCACTTACACTTTGATTTATAGTGGTGTTATAAAATCCCTCTTCTTACTTTCTCACTTCATTACTTTACTATCTATTATAAATCCTTTCTAAAGAGATCCCTGGGAATGTATAGATATTTGAAACTGTGACTTAATCGTATTGTACACATGGAGAGTGGTAATGAGACTTATTCAATGGTGGTAGGCCCTGAGAATTATAGAGTACCTCATGTAGTGTAAATTATGCTTCATCCTATTGATCATCCATTAAGAAATGATGCTTAGGCCATGATTATTTTCATCAGTTTCATGCAGTATATTGATGGTGCTCCCCTGACTGCCCATAATATGGAAGTGCTCTCTCGTGATATTATGAAGTAAAATCCTACCACCATCTCATGGGATGGTGGAACTCAGGATTCTGATTCATGTATATAATCTATGTTACCAATTTTTTATCATCTAGATATTTACACGTAGCAGAGGGTCTTACCTGTTACTCACTTTTTCTGTGATTCTGCCAGGTGCTGGTGAGGAATCATTTCTCGAGTTTAGTTTCATCATTGTATGGTCATGAAATAATTCTGGATAGCCTTATATTATCACATCATTTAACAAACACTGATGGTAGTCTATAATATATAATTCATTCATCTTCATTAGGGAACTATATTAATTAAATAGTATTTTTCCCTCATAATCAAGCTTCAATGTATTTCTCTATATATAATTCTTGATGAGTTGACGTCTGTGAATTGTTTGCATGATGGGATTATATATATTTTATTTTCTTCTTTGAATATCATTATATTGAATCTCATTATGGATATAATGAACTAGAACATAATTACAATTCCGAATCTGAGAGATGATGGAAATGTTATCCTAGGACGTTCAGTTTTAAGACAGGGTGACAGTTCATCTAGTAGTCAAATGATTCAATATAAGGTAGCATGTGGGGGCAGTGCCAGCTAGGTGGAACACACTGATAGATCTATAGTGTGTAAATATCCTAGAATTATGGGCCTTCAGAAAAATAACTCCATGAAAAACATGATTGATTTTTGACCTTGTTGTTGAATTGTTAACCATTATTTCATTAGTCAGTTATTTCTTCTAGCAAATAGTGAGAGAGAATCTGTATAGAAACCTGTATCTAGTACATGGTCTACATCTCCACATATTGATATGATTTTGTATAATATCATACAATCAAGCAATGTTGTTAGTGGAAACCGTTGAGGTAGTTTAGACCCTGATCATTGGCAGCAGCATAGTTGTTCTACTCGGGCTAGTCAGGCAACATCTATGGTCCACAGTTCAAGAAATATTAATGATGAGCAGTGTGTGCTCATGGAGAAGAGTCTAGGTAAATAAATAAAAAAAGGTACTATTATTTTTTTCATATACTCTAGTATCTTTTTTATTTGATTCTTGTTCATCCCATTATTTTTAATATTCTATGGTTGTGGAATGCGTGGGACATTAAATTGAGTAATTCATTGTCATCATATCTCTAAAAATGCAGTTAGGGGAATGAATATATGGATTACAAAATTTTGTGGAGTTCCCATTGAAAATGGTGGGTGATGTTTTTTATGGAGTTTCTTCTTCCTAATGATGACCAAATTCGATTTATTTTTTTGGTATGGACTATATTTTGCATTATCCCACCCATGTGGATATCTATCACCACATAGTGTCATTCAAATCACTCGATGGAAGCACATATATTCTTAAAGGGGAATGGGATATCAAGGTAGGTTTTCCTAGACCCAAGAATAATGGAGCATATGGAGTGATAGATCACTTAGCGAGTCACATTTTTAATGATTAACTAATGTAGTTAGTAGAGCCCCCTAATTCTGGATCACATCACAAAATTCATTACTTGTGATTTCTCTGGCTTACCCCTTGAGATGGTGGTTGAGTTCACCGTCTATCTAGTTCTAGGTGTGGAAATTATGTCTATTTCTCTATCTATTATGTACCATATAGAGCTCCAATAACTCGAGAATAACAATAAATATCTATAAGAAATGTTTTTCATTCATCCCATCACATTTCCATGTAGTTCACTAGTCATTTTCTCCATGAAGGAATACATTAGAATTATAGTGTGCATGGATAATCACAAACTAAAATAGATTATAGAGAAGAACAGGCATCCAATACCTCATATATAAAACCTAATTTTCAATATCTTCGGAGAAACCGTTTTTCCATGATAAATTTGAGTTTTATATACCATAATATTTTTGTAAGTACATTGAAAATAACGTATACTACATTCTCAAATACATATGGCTTGTAAGAGTATTTGGTTATATAGTGTAGGCTGATAAACATACCAGAAGACATCATGACTCAGGTGAATTGGTTTATCCCCTAGTATATTTAGGAATTAGTGGTTGTATTCATAGATGACATATTACTATATTCACACATCTGAAATTAACATGAAAATCATCTTGAAGGAATGATCAATACACTGATAGTGTCCCTACAATATCCAATGCTTAGAAAATGAAATTGTTGTATTATAAAGATTCACATATTGTTATATATGATATCTGCAACCTCTATATATATTTACCCAACGAAGGTGAGAATTGTGCTGTATTGGAGGAATCCTTGGGATATGTTTGTTATATATATTTTCTTAGTGAAGGATAACTATTACATAATCAATTTATGGGAAATCTCACACCTTGTAGTTATACATATAGCCCTGATAAAGAAGGGTGTGATTTTGGAATCATATTAATCTTTTGAGACAACTTTTTATGGGTAATGTGGAATAAATACTTCAACCCCAATACTGATTCTTCCTGATCTGGATAGAGATTATACTATTTACTATGATTCTTTATGAATCATGATGAGGATATGTTTATGTTATAAGATCGGGTTGAAGTGTATGGGTCTCTCCAATTGAGGCCTTGTGAGTGGAATTACCCAATGTATGACCTCAATCTAGTATTCATTGTATATGATATATGATATTGGATGTACTACTTGATGGGTGAGTGATTAAACATTTCTGTAGATAATAATATACACATATATATCTCCACACAATGAGAATAGATTCAGATATAGTGTTGGTAAATGGAATAACTACAATCGTTCAATTTTTATCTTTTAGAAAACCTAGAAATGGAAATTTTTTGTCCGGTTACATGACCCAAATGACACCGAAACAATCCATCATGGAGTCCATAAGTGAGTGAATTTTTATGGATATGTTTTATGAGATGGATCTAGATGTTCAAGAACCACACAAGAAACTAGTTTGTGTAGTTCGTGTTGTGACATCCTCCAATATAGTGTAGCAATAGATGATATATTTTTCATAATCTAAGGGAAATTTTTTGAGGGATAGTGTCAAATGTGACATCACACCTCATGGTTGGACAATTGATATAGGTGAGACCCTCATATTTTATGGTCTTTTGGGTTCTATATGAAATATATGAAATGTTGATGAGGGAATCACATTCTAGTATTTGAGAATTTCATACTAGTTTTACGAAAAATGTATATTGATGTTTGTTATCCTTATTTGTGGCCAGGAATGAAGATTCAGATAGTAGAATTTATCACTAAGTTCTTCGCCTGTCTGTTGGTGGAGGCAGAGCACCAACAGACAGCATGACTTATACAACCTCTCTCCATTTTAAGGTTGAATTTGAACAGAGTCACTATATATTTCATTATAATCATGACTAAATCCCCACAATTATATGATTCAATTTGGGTGTTCATCGATAGTTTGACTTGATATTCACACATTATATCGATCCAAGAGACCTTCCAAATAGATAAGATGCAATAGAATTTTATTCAAGAGATAGTGCACCCTGAAAGAGTACAATGTTCTGTCTTATGGGATTGTGATACAATTTTCACATCCCTGTTATGGAAAAGGGTTGAATAAGGAATTGGGTTTACATGTTCTGTTGACAATAATAAATAAATCTCAGAACAATGTGATTTCATAGGATACAATAATGGTGTTAGAGAATATGCATTATGTCAGCATCCAAGATTTCAATGGTTGCATGGAAAATAATATTCCTCTATATGATTTTTCATAAACAACCATTTTCAGTAAATGAAAAAAAATGGCTTCATTTGAGGACAATTATCTTGTTCCTTTTCATTGACCACACTACTTACAAATGGTATCTGAGGTTTCACTACTAAGTCATCATATCATTCCAGACCCCTTAAGGAATGTCTAGATAATTCGTATGGTGTTAGAGAATATGCATTATGTCAGCATCCAAGATTTCAATGGTTTCATGGAAAATAATATTCCTCTATATGATTTTTCATAAACAACCATTTTCAGTAAATGAAAAAAAATGGCTTCATTTGAGGACAATTATCTTGTTCCTTTTCATTGACCACACTACTTACAAATGGTATCTGAGGTTTCACTACTAAGTCATCATATCATTCCAGACCCCATACATAATGTCTTCCATGTGTTGATGATTTAATAGTATCATAAAGACACAACTAATTCAATCAACCCCAGAAATATAAATCTATATGTGGATGCATATTTTGAGTAAAATCAGATATGCATCATCAATCAGGGCACAATTGCTCTTTGTGTAAGGTCTGTTCCATGGTTCCAGGTACTATGGTAGCACAAATGTGTAAAGGAAAATTATAATGAGTTGGAGGCCAATGTAAATTCACATTACAAATAAATTATCTCAAATGATGTATCAACTTCATCGTAAGGGAAACTCATGGCTGAGTACTATTATAAAGTAGAGGTATTAATGTATTTGTTTTTTTAAAAGGTACAAACTATTTGTTGTCTGAATTTCTTTTCTGCACAAAATAGTTATTTCAAAGGGTGTCATGGTGGTTTTGAGTGGGTATAGGGATTGTTCAGAACCTAAATCCCTGAATAATAAGTAATCATATGGGGATGAATGGTTGGAAGAAACCATGAATCCTAGCAGTCATTGTTTCCCTAATTTTGTGGTGGAGAGGTAGTATGGTGTAGGGTTATACATGGTATTTAGAATCCATTTAGAAATTGGTTAATTCCAATTGTGTTTTGTAAACCCTTGTTATATTGTGAATTATAATTGATTTTACATGGTTATAAAAATACATAATATTGATATTTGGGGTTTCCATTATAAGTAGAACATGGTGAACAAGTAATGCACGGCTTGGAAATCTATATTTCCAAACCAAGAGCCATTTCATGTGTTTAAAGAGTGATGGGTTTTCACTTAATGAATGTTTTTACCAAATACGATAATCTACAATATTTAATCTAGTGGGTTCATAATCCTCTATCACACATGGGAATCTCCCATCCCCCTTTATAGGGATCAATATATTTCCTTCATTCCTTATAAAAATATGTTTCCATCACAATCTTCTGAATGATCGTGGTATGATATTAGATCCTCACATAATTTCCTTATTTTTAGTAAATTGGGAGATTTCAATGATTTCTCTCATTCAATATTTATTTATGATTCGGTAATGGATGAGTGGATTGAAAATGGATCATGGTGGGTGGTATATTCCATACTTCCCTATTTCATTTCATTTTAAATGTGGATAGAGTGTTCCATGTTCTAGAACCACCCCCCAATGCCTCAAATATGTTTCGTAATCAAATTAATTTGTTCCACTATCCTTTCTTGATGTTACCTTGTATAGAAAACATTTTATTGGGGTTATCCTAGTATTTTAACACCTCATTGGATGTTCCCACCATTATCGTATAATATCTCCTTACTTGAGTAGCTAACCACTATTATGTGTCGGTGTGGTTATTATATGAAATTCCATAAATTTATAAAATTAATGTGGAAAGATAATGTTCTAGGAGTTAATCCTATTGGAAATTCCTGATGCATCACACGTTTTATATTAGGCCTCATGAATTTTTTCTTATGTCAACACTAATGCTCGTTGTCATGTGTGAATGATTTGTAGCCTCATTTATTAAGATTGGTACATAGTTTTTCCTGTTTCATAAACATTGATATTTTTTATTTTCTCCATCTTTTAAATTGCATTTTTCGTATGACCCATGTTGTGTTTCCCTGTATGGGATGAAATGTTTGGTCTTTTTACATGTTATCTGGTTTCATAGTTGTTTGTATTAAATTATATAACATGTTTTTTTTAGAATGTGATATTGAGATGTTTATTGAGGACATGTGATTATATATTCCATGCATTAGGATATATTCCTTGGTTGTTATGCCTCACCTATTATGACTAAGGAGGGAACATGGGTCCTGAAATAAGGACATTGTGGATGGAATATTGATTCTTGTTTGGATATACTTTATGTGATGTGATCAATATATTGGATTACATTTTACGGGATCATATAAAAGATTGTATATACAAATGTGTTTATATAGCTTCCCTAGGGGAGCCATTGGGGACAAACTCATTAGTATAGTGGATACATAATTCCTCGAGTGTTACCTGTTCCCCAATGGGAAATACCATTTATGGACATAGAGTTACCCATTATATGAGTTATATGATGGAAAATATTATGGGTTTTGTTGGATGGACATAGTGGAATTGGATATGATGTAGGATCCTATAGTGACCTATGAGAATCATTATAGATCACACTGAATTGGCTCTGGACTCCATCATTGGATTTTAAGGATTTATTAGTTATATCATTTGTTGGGTTTCATATAATTTCATCATCATTCCTAAATGATTTTATGAGCATGATATCACCAATCCAAAGAGAAAGATTGTGGTCTCTTTACCCTAGATGACTCATTCATGATGGTCCATGTATTTGAAAGTATAATGCGTACATGAACAGTGGTTCATACATCTAGCATAGAAAGATGAAGGTGGTATTGATTGATCATCCATTTTGAAACTTATATATGAGTATTTATTAATTTACATATTTACTTCCCTATATTTTTTTACTATATATGAATATTCATTTATTTATCTGATGGAATGGAGTGATCTAGGCACCATTGGTAGTGGCCGATTTATATTATCTCACACCTTGCATTGGACATCAATGGTACCCAAGAAGTCTTCATGATTAAATGTATTAGAAAAAGGAAGAATTTGACATCTAATTATTGATTTAAAATATAGGTTGGAGAATCTGGAAGAGGACCACGCATATTATGTAGATTTTAGTTGTAGCATTTTTTAATCTTTTTGGTATACTTTAGTATAGAATCTTGTATATGCCTATATGTCCTGATCCCTTGTATACTATTATCATCATATGGTATCATGATCATCATCAGTTAGATTAAAATATATATAAATATTTTTATAGTTATTATTTCACTTGTATGATTTTTTAATTATTATATTAATCATTATTACCTTTTTTGTATTTATTATTTATTTTCAACTATTAGGATCACTGAGATCTATGAGGGAATAGTCTCCCCATTATCACACTGTAAGCCCCCCATTTTAGTCTATGTCCTCTAGTGTTCATGAATGAGTTCCTTTTGTCTTGTGGACACCATCATGGGGAACTATTATGTATCACCTTAGGTGGACCTCAACAGATACCATGCCTCTAGTGATACTTTTTAAAATATCTGAGATGACTAGTATAGGATCATTGGGTCATTATTTACACCACACTATGAGTAGATACTTTGTATTAATATATAGATTGCCTTTTATGGACTCTTTAGAGTGGGGTATTTATGGTGGTTCTGGTGCGATACTCATGATCCTTCACATGGTTGACCTAGGATGACACGGTGATGCAAATAACATAAATTATAGAGATTACTTGTATAAAATATCTACTTTTTTAACCTTCTAAATGTTTTAACATTAACACCATGCCAAATTAAATGAATGGGATCAGTCTGAATTTGATTCTTTAGTTATGATGACAATGTATACATCATATCATACTTGTATAGGTAATGTCAATTCCAAATCA
Organism: Viscum album; assembly: GCA_963277665.1. Lineage (NCBI taxonomy): Eukaryota > Viridiplantae > Streptophyta > Magnoliopsida > Santalales > Viscaceae > Viscum > Viscum album. Next base: position 216,570,794 of record OY728158.1, read on the forward strand.
TCTATCATAGGCCAAAGTATATAAACTTGGTCGGGTATTCCATGAGTTACCCAGTGTAATACATTATTTATTTATTTTCTTACTATTTACATTATGATCACACATCTCATTTTGAATGCATGGACTAAATTTATCTAGACTCAATTAGTGGTGTCCAACTGATTATATCTTGAACCATTTTCATGCCTCTATTGGATGTTGAGAATTTATTCTGATTACACATGTAGATAAAGTGAAAAATCTATATTTTGATTTATTATTTTTAGTTAATGGATATAGTATGTGAATAGGGGACTGATCTAATTATTATGATGCAAATAGTAGTTTATTTTGGTCTTTTTATATTATTTTAGCATGTGGTATATTATTGTTCCCTTTTATATCTTGTGTAATTATTTTCTGTAAAACTACATGACGTGATAATAATAAAAGATTTGTATCTATTTTGTATTAATATTCAACCTATTTTATTATCATGGAGGATATATATTTTCTATTCTTTTTATTCTTTTCATTCTTCTTGTCAGATTATATTATCGTTGTGTTGCAGTCTAAATTGCGGGCTAATATTCTAACCACTTACACAATCTAGGCCTTCACTATTATTCAGAAACCTATTACATGTGTGGAGGCACGTTTTAGGTCATACATCAGAATATATAATGGAACCATTAAGTGAATTCACATGTTTGATGGTTCACATTTCTTAATTATTCTTTCACAATTAACATTTTTTTACACAATGCATTCTTTTCTGTATAAATAAATTTCCCTAATCTTTTTTTAAGACAAAATTCATCTTGATGGATAATATATAACGTGTATATTGATATTTTATCTTATACATTAATTCTAAAATAATGAATTATTTTTTTAGGTATGACAAATAAAATATTTAAATAATATAAAATATTGTCTACCTACAAATTTTAATATATTTGATCTCTTTTTGTCCATCCATTTATACACAATGTTTGGTTTTGACCATTTCTTATAAATATAATAATTAGACATTCATAATAATTTCATATTATAATTTTTCAAAAATGGATTCTAATTATATCATTCCTAAACATTGATTTTATTTTAGAATTTTGTAGAATGAGATTATAAATAATACAAATAAAATAAAATATATATAAAAATAGGGAACATCTAATCAGTATCCAATTATCCACAATATAAAACGTTTAAAATGAAACACAATTTATTTTATTAATAAATATCAATGAATTCCAAATGGGATTTATCAAATGTTTACCTAACAATTTAACATCTGAATAATATTTATAACTGTTGAATGAGCAGAAAATCCCCGATAAGGTGAATAATAAATAAATCCATTAGTATAATAAAATACATTTAAATATATGTAATTTTACAAGTATCTTCAATGTTAAAATAGTTTATGAAATATGATATTTATACATGAAAAAACATAAACATCTTTCTCAATTTATTTCTATAAAACCTATATCATGAAAATAATAACCATTTATGGAAATAATGAAAATTATATTCATACAACCCTTTGAAATGTAATAATCATATAGATGATTTATTATATCATTATTAGGAGAAAATGCCCATAAAACAATAAATTTAAGATCTATAATGGGTCTCACCCTTTATATAATCTATATCATGTTCTATAATTTTTCATGAGCAATAATATGGATTAACACATTGTATAAGTTATATCGGTATCATTTGAGAGATATAATGGGGAAAAAACCATCATATATATTATATCAGGATCATCCTTTTTTCATATAATGATCATGTACCATATCATGAATAAAAATTTTATACTTTAACTTTTCCTCCTAATCACATTGAAAAAACATTTTTTCCCTTCTAAAAAAACTATGGGATATCAAAATAACCAATCTTTAAAAACTGAATTTCAATACAAATATTCCAATAAAATGTAAATTAAATTTTTTCAGTGAATAAATTATGAAATCATGAAATATAAGTGATACATAAAATATCTTTTTAGTATACTGAAATTTTTTATTAATTGTATACATTAAAAGTCTATATTCTTTTTTCCTCTCTACCAAAAATTTCTTTATATAGAACAAAGAAATACATATTTTGATAAACATAAAACAAGTATATAATAGACATAAAATGTCATATATAAATATTTTATATCAATATAAAAACATCATTGATGAAATGTTTTAATATATAAATTCAATAAAAAATTAGATAATTTATTGACTCAAACGCGAATAGTATGGAGGTAGTTTTTTGCATTATTTTATGGTAATAATATAAAAGTAATAAACTTCTAATGGACTTATTAATATAGTTGAAATGGTAAAAAAGATGCATAACTATATCTTAGATTTTATATAAATACCCATATCATAAGATAATTTCATTATATAAAAACATGATTTCAACAATAATTTCATTTTATAAAAATAGTAGTATACTTCAATGATTCCCATGAGGGTAATCTATGTAAGGGTGAATATAAATTATCAGTAGGGGTAATGTAATGTGGAAGATATAATGAATAAATAAAAATATTTATCATTTTGAGGTAAATAACAATGTACAAATTCAGTTTAATAAATATATAGGGAATATCCAATATGAAAAGGAAAATAAAAGAGTAAAAATACCATTTAAATAACTCTAAAATGCATAATCAATGTGTTATGGTAAATAAATAAAAAAACATGATTTTTATTCAATAATCAGAAAAGGAACTGAATCGAAAGATGACCTTAGTGTGAAAATATACATGATAATAAAAACATAAATGTTTATCTAGGAATTTCTCAATTATTGGATTTTATGTTTCCTGAACATGATAACTCTACCATCAAGACATTTCAAAAGATAGTTTATATTATAGATAAAAAGATATTTAATGATATTTTAATTTATTTTTCTCTTGTGATCAAAAAATTCATATGGGGTCATATTATAACAATCAAAAACCATAACAAAAATTCAAAATAATTATTCATATATCAAATTATCTATTTAATTAATTAATAACATGCATTATCGTCCAATATCATTGCTGATATAAAATTATGTTTCATCATTTTTACATTAAATCAATTAACATTCAATTTAAATATCATATATAAAATAATTATATAGTCAAGGAAATAATCTTATCCATCTTAATATAATCTTGATAATCAATAGAAATGTAATATGTAATAAATTTTTGAAATGAAAGTTATTGTTTCAAGAGAATGATAAGAATCAAAAATGAAGCTGAGATTGTTCAATAAATTTCCCACTTGGTTATTATCAGGTAAATCCCCTTGGATGAAATTATTTATTATGAAACATAAAATACCCTGAATTATGAATGACAAATTATAATACATGTAAATGTGGTATTATATAGACCACATAAAAGTTAATTGGATTTTAATTAAAATTATATCTAAATGGAATGTAAATTGAGGTTAAATATCTTACATTTACTTTACTTATGGATGAACATTATTTGAACTCTGGTATTATAATATTAAGAATGATATTATCATATAAAAAACCATATTTTTAATTATAATATCAAATATTATCGTTTTATAAAATCTTATCACTTTATCATTAATAATCATTCATCATTTCCATTGTTTCAGTTTTTAATTTTCATTACTTATCTTGATTACTTTCTATAATGATATGTTTATAAAACATACTACATAGCTTCATCATATATAGAATAATAATAATCCCATATTAATCATATTAATACATTTATTTTTCTTTAACGAAAAATATTTGATGTTTATTTTGATAAATGATGTACACTACGATAATAAAGATGGTAGGTCATATGTAAACATGTTTATCATTTTAATTGTTCGATATTCATTATTGAAATTAGGTATCTAATATTTAATCCTTCATGAATTATCATGACATAAATATAACTTGTCATTTATTTAAATAAATTTATATATATTATCCTTGGTGTGGGAAATGAAAATAGAGTCACGAAATTTTGAGAAGGAAGTAGTCCACACATACACTAATCATATTATCATTTTTCATTTAATGAAGAGATAAGAAATAAAATTAAAAATATTATCATTCAAGAATTATAAATATGTAAATATAATCATAATGATTACATTTATGTCATATTTAGTCATTAAAATAATACCTATCAAATTTTATTTAAATCATTACTTAATGATGAACCACATTCTTTTGTGAGGTAGTAGTCCACTGTACGAACAAGAAACAATATTGTATCTCATATTGAATTGAAATAAAAAATGTAATATTTGATATTGTTTTATTTTGGAATAATTAAATTATTTATTTAATATATTTACATTATATCCATCATAATACCCAATGATGAAATGTGCTAAATGAATAAAAAAATGACATATGTTTGAGTAGTAGTTGTCATTCATTAAAAGAAATGATAATTCATAATCCATATAATAGAGATGGGGATAATATTAGATCATGAAAACAACATGAAACCATATTATTATATATAATATCATGAGTTTGTTATGTAATCATAGAAGAATAAAAATTTTATTAGGTGGATAATATAAAAATTCTCATTAAAGATCATTATCTCCTCTTCAGTTATCATTCTTATTATTTCACTTTTCCTTAATAAGTTGGATTTATATCCAAACTAAGGAATATAATACAATATTATGTATGTTAGGAAGTTAATTTTTTTAGTTTTTTGTTCATTCAAAATGTATTCATATGTGTGAATATGTGATGAGTGTGAGTGCCCTTTTATAATTGGGGAATGTCTTATTTTTCATCAATACCCAGATGTATTCAATATTTAAAGGCATACCTAACATCATGTGTATCTAAAATATAATTTTAATTTAGTATAGGGTTTATGTCGTTCTGATAGACCCTACACAAGAAATATATATTTTGATCATGTTATTCCGTAGTTTTTTTGTTAACTCAGTTTTACCCTTTTTAATTTTCTAACCGTGGTAACTTGAATATTTTAATTTTAATACGAAATTTATCATCTAAAATATAATTAAATTGAGTTAAAAGATAATTTTTACGTGAATTATATATATATTAAAAAATATTATTAAAAAAAATCATTTCTGTTGGTAAAATTAATTTTAATACAAATGCATGTAATGATAAAAACTTCATTTTATTATTAATCACAATAATTATTTAAACTATTTTCACTAATAATTATTGTAAATAATTACATGATTACTTTTTAGATAAAATAATTTATTCTAATTCAAAATATTAAATAAATTTTTTAATATTTAACAATCATAACTGTAATAATTATATTTTAAATTAATCACACACATATGAAAAAGAGATAGTTTTTAAGTTAAAAATGCACAAATTTTGATGATGTTTTTATATAGGAATTCAAAATGGAGAACATTAAAATTATATATATAAATCTAATTTATATAATATTTAAGTATTTTAAATTTTGTAAAAAATAAAATCTATCCAAATATATTTCATAAATGATAAAGAAATTTTCAATTAAAATCTAGTATTTTTAACTAATCATAAAAAATTGAAACTTTTAAACAAGTGAAAAAAATTATCATAAGTTAGTTTTGATATTAAAATATCAAAATTTAATTTTTTTTCATATATGTTGTATAACGATGGATAAATTTTTTTAGAATTATTTGCACCGAGCATGACTAATCCTTTATTTAGAATAAATACCGTTTTCATTAAACATTTTGATTATGTCAAAATGATTATTCTGTTATCAATAATAAATAAAAAATCTTATTAATAGCTTATTGATTACATTTATTATAGAACAATTTAAATTATATGTTATATCTATTATGTAGATAAATAATATTTTAATAACAATTCAAATTTTGTTAAAACTCATTGCTTCATGTATTACAAGCAACATCGAGTGTTGTGTTTAATTAAAACTAATCATAATGTTGTTTTTAACGAAATATAAACCCTTCACTTCATGTAATGTAAGATATCTGAGATATTTAATATATTCTCAAATAATTATATCATAAATTATTGTGTAGTTATATCTTCCTCTATTAAATATATTCACTATGACATACACAATTGAAATTTAATTTTTTATTTTAAAATAAGTTGGTGGTACATTCTAGACACATTATATAAATATCATCTATTTAATTTAAAAGGATATTGGTCATCCAAAATTTATATTTCCAAATTCATTTGGTATAAAACTAACATCAAAATCTTTTAATAAAATATTCCCTTAATAATAATGGAAAGTGTTAATGTCATATAAAATAACAAATAACTAGTTTTATAGGCACTTGAACATTATGGGAATGTGAACATATGTAAAAGGAGGGATATAATAAATTATTATATATTGTAATTAATGACATTTATTAAACACAAGTGAATTATAAATGGAATTATAAGGGAATAAAAATGTAAATCTCTAATTATTTGATAGAAAATATGATTAATTGGATTTGAATGTAATATGACAATATTTAATTTCAAGATACCTTTTATAAATATTAGGAATTATTTTAGAAATAAAAAATATATGGATTTATAGATACATGATATGTTTATAATTTTAATGAATAATTTCATCATTTATTTGATCTTCGATCAATTTTAAATTCATCATTTACTCCAAAAAATAATATAATTAAATGGGTTTTTTATGCCTGAAGAAATAAAATTCTCTTTTATCTAATCATATAGACCAAGAAAGAGTGAAAATTATTTTCATATTTCTATAACTATTTTCAAAAATATATATTAGAAGAAAAATATATCAATAATATAAAATTAATCTCTAAAATTCAAAATTAATAACACTATTATATTCTTAATAATTATTACTCAATTTTTTAAACATTAAAAAATATCATATTAACATTGATATCATGTAGTCCAATGATAGGTTTGAAACCCTTATAATCATTAAATCGTGTAATTAATCATTACCATTGCGCTATATGATATAGGTTATCACCTAGAATATATTTTTTTCTTTTTCCTAAACTATATAAATATATTTTATATAATTTTATGAAAAATTATGTTTCAATTACTCAAAATAAAATCATTAACTAAGCATCTAATTGACAATGATTTTCAATACATCTATTTTTTTAAATATTAATAAAAATTTATTATAATATATGATCACAATTAATTAATTTTTTATGATAATATTAAAGCTAAATTCAATAATAAATATAACATTATCTCTAAAATATATGAAGACGTTATTCTTCAAATAACATTTCTCCAAAAACATATGGGTGATATAAATATCTCAAAAAAAATACATGATCTTGGTAGTCATCCATCACATAAAACATACAAATAGTATCTTCATAAATCAAATGTATGTTCATTAAAAAATGATTAACCCATAATGGTATCCATAACCCACATGTTTATTATGTAATATCTAATTCTAAAATTTATCAAACATCTCATATGTTTCGTGACACTTATAACTAGATATCAATGGTATAATACTATTAAAATTTATTTATTGAACCCCAGTACATTAATATATCATCCATTTAATTTCCACATAGGTTTTTATTTAGTTAAGGGTTTTAATATTTTCATTCATTTTCATTAACAATTGAAATATGGAATAATCATTTTTTAGGAAAATGTGAATTATCTGAAGACCATCTTAATAGAGTGAAAATGTGGTGCATGGTGTGAGAACCTGAGTTTTTTATGTGGTATGGACCACTATATTTTCAATTTTAATGATTTAATATAGACTTATGTGAGTTCCCAACTTTATCATGATTTTTTTGGTGGTTTTTGGGACTTGTTCGGAGTCCAGAACCATGTTTTGGGATGAAAGTGGCATGAAGAATTGTTAGTACCAAATGTGTGGGGAATGGAACATGGTTTAACTAACCCATGAAAAGGTTGGTAGAAAAATCATATGGGCCTCACAATGTTAGGAAACAAGGAATTATTTGGAACACACCCCTGCAAGATGGGATATAGTTTTTGATGACCATGATAGAGGCTTTACAAATAGTTTACACATGGTTTATAGACCATCTGAGTAAAATATGTGGGTGCCCCATGGCCTCTATAAACCAAGAACAATCAGAAAATTTTTTGGATAACATTGTAAAAAAACCATGAATAATTTTTATTTTAAAAAATATAAAAAGTTTTAATTAATAATATTTACATTAAGACAATGATATCTCTACGACTTCACACACACTACAATTAGCATTGGGAGTTGTCCTCTCTGGTGAATATTCTTCTATTTCCAATTTTCACTTCATCTAACATCCAATTCCTGAAAAATTTGTCATATTGGATCCTCAATGGTAAGATCTATAATCACTTTTAGATTATTTTATTCATATGGCTATCGATCGGGCAATTTGATTTTAGTCTCATATTCCATAATCTTTCATTCATCATATGTTCTGCATATTTCTCCTAAACTGGGACAAATATGTAATTGATATGAAATGATCACACAAATATCAAGCTATGGTAGGTGGCATATGAATTTCTTTTAGCTTTTGGTTTATTTTATTTCAATCAGCCTTTACACCACCTTCTATAAATTCCACCATGGACCCAATTTTTATTGGGACACATGAAACCAATGTAAACCAACTTTTTATGGATTCCAATAGGATATTTTGTGATGCATTGGTACACGTTTCTTATGCCATGGTAACCCATGAGTTGAACCTTATATATATACCATAATTATTCCATGTCAAGCAACGCAAGGGGTGGGTTTTAGGATATCATTATTATATGAAACCATTAAATATTAGAACATGTTTATTGGGTTTCTTAGGAGATGGTTTTCCTCCATTTCCCTTATATATATATATATCTGTGTGTGTGTGTGTGTGTACATTAAATTTTGATTTTTAATCTGGTTTGTGTTTCAAATTATGAAATGTGATAATTGGCATAAATGGATTCAATTAAATGGGTGTCTATTGCCTAGAGATGTGTTAAATGAATAATGGTGATGCCTGGGAGGGTATATACATGTGTCAAGATTTAGGGAAATGGATTATATGACTGTGTAGACTCACATAGAATTTACTTCATAAATGTTTAGAATGTATGATAGTTCAAATAGATTCAATGTATATCTCTCCAGTGATTTGGAATGTTGTAGTGGATGCCTTAAACAATTAAGGTCATAGGGTCATGATTTTGTAAGATTCCTTAGGCCCTTCCACCCCATGGATCATGATTTCTTGGACTCACATGGGAGATGCTGATACACATCCTCCACATACTCCAACTAGTTCCTCTATCAAGTTTCCATTGAGATGGTCTTGTGAATTGATGAGGATGACTCGATCTTCGACAAGTTGGATCTAGCCCTTCATCATCTACAATTCATTATGTTGAATGTTCATTGATTAATTGACATTCTTGGTTATATATATATTCCATGGGTTTGACAGATTTTTTTATAAGGAACAATTATTTAGAATGGATATGGATGGATGTGGGATGATGATGTGTTTAGTGTTTACATTTCTATAGCTACATAGTTAGTAGCTATCACTTATTATAGGGGTCCTTCGTAGGCTATGTGGGTTTATATGTCTTAATATAAAAATAACGTGACTTTCCCACTTATTTTTTGCATACTAACACCTATTAAGTAGACTACATTGTGATTCGTTTAACTGTATAGGCTTCTGGGTGGTTACTTAAAAGTTAGTTTATCTCACACATTATTTTGGCCTCATTTAGCAAAAAACTGAATATATGGTTTTTGGGAGGAAAAATGGATAATATGGTGAGACATTCACTTTCTTAAAATGACACCGATTAGGGTTTTATAGATTCATTATGTTAGTTTTCATTAAATGTTCTTCTCTTCCCTCATAGTAGAATTGATGGAAATTTCTATGATAGTAGTAAGAGAGATTCTATCTATTCTGAGCTATCTCGTAGAATAACAACTATGACTCTTTCATCGGTTGGGGAACCCTGCTAATGGGAGTATGGAAAAAATTATGGAGTTGTAAATAGTTAGTGCGGAATCTGCAAGACCGACTAATGCATAGGATCAATGATGCGAGATCCACAAAAATGGTGGTGTTAGACGCAGTCGCTTCTTGTGTGACGGTGGAGACCAAAGTGTTTGGAACATGTTTATCTGTTGATGTTATTATTGAATCCGACTGTGTCAGTGCCTCAACATCCCATATGATAGTTGGTAAAGGGAGAGGTGTGATTACTTTATGTGATAAATAAATGGATCTGGTATTGTCTATGGTTCATGTTGTGATTATTAGTGAGGGAAGTTCATAGTATCCATTGGTGGTGGATTCATTTGCAATATAATTTTATATTTTGATTAGTGGGAATTTTATTTTGTTTGGTGTAAATGTTACAGGGAATGCTGTGGAAACTGAGGTGACGTTCCCTTCTGTTCTTTTGGATGGGGATAAGGGAAATATCAAATCCCAATCAATAAATCTCAAAAAAATGTATTTTGTGCATGTAAATGATGTTACTCAAGAGAGAAAAATCATTAATAGTTACACTAAAAATGGTACATTGAATAATAAAGTGATTCAAGGCATATTTAAGATATGTGAATTCTAAATAATTAAGTGGATTTTTGTTCTAGGTGGAAAAATGTATTGTAAATTTGATGAATTAGTTGCAAATCTATCTTATATATGGGTTTTTTCTGGACATAGATATATTCTCATAAATCTGAATTTCATTCATATCATTTATCCATCAGTGTTTCTCAAGTGTAGGTCATGGGGATTTAATTTAATTTCCTTGAATCCTGGTATGATAAGCTTTCTCGTGAGGTATTTTCATTTTAATTCATCTTTTATAATAAATATTAGAGCTCATGTATGGATTAAAATCAGTTTCATAAATCGTATATTATGGAATCCAAAAAATTTATTAGATATTTCACTTTTTGTGGGAGTTCATATCAAAATGGATATGATTATTGAGATTTCTATATTCAATATTTATTTTATGGTACTAGTGGAGGTTGATATGACCTCATTCTTAATTCATAATGTTGTTTTGTCAGCATTATATGGTGATCTTCATTTTAAAGGGGAATATTAAATAAAATGTGTATTTTTTTTAAAATGTAAAATTATTAGTCATTTCAATGATAAATTTTATAAGAATGTGGTATGCTATTTTTTCATCAAATGGACATCACTAATATATATGATGAAAAATTTCTAGGAAGAAGAATTATCAAAACAATGTGGAATCATATCCAGAGAAATAACCCATTTCTTACCAAGTGTTGGATATAGATTTGGCACCGGATACTAATGAGTTAGAGAACATAGTTCCTGGACAATGTGAGAATGCACATTTTAATGAGGGAAGCCATATACATTTGAAATAATTTCATTCTACAATTGAGGAGAAACAAAATTTGGAAGGTTATGGTAATATTTCAAGTATTCCAGAGGTAATTAATAAATTAATTGAAAACAAAGGAATTTATGGAAGGTGAGATGATATCGATGATAATACCTTAATAAATCATCCTATTGTCAGGTATTTTCCATAGGAATAAATTTAGTTGATGATGATGAATGTTTTCAATTTCATTCTCTTAGTAATTATAGACATAAGAGACTATATTCCTCTCTATATCGACCATTAGTCACCAGGTTTCATGGTGCATTAGTTGAATCTGATTGGTATGGTGGTTATGAGGAATCATATGTGTTTGATTATAATGCATGAGCTCTTATCAGGAGGTCATGATGCTTGTATGACACCATCATTTTCCATTATGTACTCTATTTTTACTTTTAATAATATGGATCATCCTTGACATCCCCACTATATGGTTTTCAGTGATTATAAGGGAATTCTCCCTCAAATAAGTTTTTGATTATTGCATTTTGTCATGAGATCAAGGGATTAGTACGAGGCATACAATGCTATGGGAACTTTTGGAAGTTTTATCCTTTTGGATACATTTGTTGTATTTTATTTCCTTGTACCTCTTTTGGTTGATTTCTAAATACAAGTATCATATAAATCATCAAGTATTTGATTTTATAACATTTGTTATATATATATATATATTCATGTCCTGTAATATTTTTAATTTGTATACTTGTTTATCACCATCATCTAATGAATGTAATTGACATATGCTTTGATATCCTCTAGTAATGATACCATAGTCTCCCTAATGACTCACCTATGAAATTCATTCAAGTCGGTAGACTCTAAAATTTAAGGATATGTGTTTGAGACCATATTGACAACTAGTCTCGGGGCACTATTGAGTGTTATCCTGGTCCAAAAAATTAAAAATTGGTATCATAGGGGGTTTCATTTTTGTTTAATTTACTGTCTGTAGAAAATTCAAATAGAAAGGGAGGAAATGGTATTGAGTAATATAAAGTGCACATGAATAGCTACCCCACATATAGGTAGAAGGAAAATTGTTTCAAATAAAATATCTATATCTTTTTTTATAATTACAAATTATTTGATTTCACCATTTCTTGATGTACATGATTTACACTAAAACTATTGATATGATTTTGGTTAAAAGTTTATTTAAACCTGATGAAATTATGGTATTCCTTCTCATGAATTATTTAATATCCTTTAAGAAATAAATTTTAATTCATTTTTTCATTAAATCTATAATGTATTACTAATTTAATATTGTTGTCATTGGTGTTGTGATATCTGTGCATGTTGATGTGATAGTTCTTATGTAGTGGATTGAGAAGTGAGGTCATCTTTAAATTCACAAGGTGTATGGGCCATATTTGATTGGAAAATGATTCACCATTTAGATTGAATTTTTAAAATTAATTATATATGTATGTATTACATAGAATTAATATTTTTTGTTCATTAGTAGTTATGGTCCCTCATGGATTAGAATTTGGTTGACCATTAGTTGAATCATTGAATGATAGAATGCTAAATGAAAATGAAATAGAAAATAGAGACTTGACATAGACCTAGATTATGATTAGAAAACATTAATTGTTTCAAGTGGTTTTGGTGGCTATTCATTATACAACACATCAATTAGGAAAATTATTTGGGTTATGTATTCGTTTTAGTAGGGTTTTGACATGCCCAACACTTCTGATCTGTGACTTTCAAAACATTCGTTTATGATGTATGTGTTTGGAATTGTAGATACATTCCACCATAATGACCCCCGGTGCTATGTTGTGATGGAGGAGACGACTGCACTCTGGAGGCGGTATTACCTCTACTACATGTTGATCCTCTATTAGTTCCATCAACAACACTATAGGTCAATTGAGGAATTGATTTTTAGAAAAAATTATTTGGGGTTTCTTTCACTATTTTTCTACTTTTATTAGGGCACAGAAGACTACCTTGAATATGGATGACCTAATGAATGTTTTCAAATAGTAGCATCCCCCAGTGTTATTAGGGGATTAATGTCCATAGGATAGTGAGATCTTTCTAGATTCCAAACTATCTATCATTGAGAATCAAGGGATTCCTCTTCATATGAGGGTTAAGCACACCACATAAATGCTATGTGGATTAGAAAAGAACCTATGGGATGTTCTAAAGCTGTCTAACAGGAAATGAGGTGTGGGTCTTACTGATTTACAAACACGATTCTATGATTTCGTTTACCCCCAAGACTATGTATGAATAGTGTTCTAGTGATTTAATGCATCTAGAGTAGGGAACACTGAAGGTAATTGTGTACTAAACACACTTTACTGAGTTACAACATTTAGAGTCGATGTAACATGTAGATGTGAATTGTAGAGAGATGCATAGAAAAAGGACTATGACATTGAATCATATAGCACATAATTTTGTTAATATTGTCCTCTACCATTTATATTTTTATTTAGTCACTGATTACAGAGATGATCCTGTGGGAATATGGGGAAAAGTGTGGTAAATTGTTACTTCTCTACCAAGGAGTTCTACATGTTCAGAAAATAAGTGTCAGTTTAAGGATTCTCATGAGATGACTTCAAGATAATTTTTGAGTTTTTTAGCTCATTTTTTGGTCAATGTGGTATTCAAAGAATTTTGAAGAGTTATTATTACAAAAAACCATTTAGAGTGTTGATCATGCAGTATAATGGACCACATGTAGCAGCTTTTTAGGAACACCCCCCAACAATTAGTGTTATGGGTTAGATCTGGCATCAGGATCAAGAGCATGTTCTTCATAGCTGAATCTTTTATGGAGTTGGAGTAGTGGGGTTGGATTTTTCTATGGTAGTGCTGGGCATGGTTGTGGTAGCTAGACACCACTTACACTGAGACATCAGAGTGGGCCTACTACGGGCAGTGACATTGTACTACACTATCATGGTGCAAGATAGTTATAATATGTATAACAAACCCATAAGGATTAGGGTGTTGGGTATCTAATTTTATTGGTAAAATTTTAGAGGACTTTACTATTATATATTCTCTTTTTTATACTAGTTCATCACATTGTTTTATTTCTTCACTAGTGTTGAAAATCCCTGGGATTGTTATTTTTTTCTATTATTTTTGTGATGTTAGACAATCTATTGGGGATCAGAATAGAAATTTTACACTAGAATTTGGAGTACCCCCTTTTCTTTTGGTGGGGGTTACATCATCTAGGATCTATATTTCTTCAAGATGATAGGGTTTGATGTCATTGAAAGGATGGACATTGTAGTAGCTTATCGAGCTTAAATTGACAGCTATAGTTGGACCATTACCATGAAATCACCAGAGGGTGTATTTTTTTAATAAAAAAAAGTGAATGGGTTGTTCATGAGATCATAGATAGACTATAATATCATGTAATGATTGAAATTAAATATCCTATAACTATTTTTTATTTGAATGATCTGGCTGTCAGTCAGGTGGTCTTTCCACTAGTGGATGGGTATTTAAAGGATGTCTTTTCCCAATGAATTTTATGGTTTAACTCATAATTTTTTTTATTTCTCTATCAATCTAGTTATATGTATTACCCATGCATCCATTCCACTTGACCGGATTTATATGGTAGAGTTTCCAGATAACAAGTGGAAACAAAAGGATTTGGAGGGGAAGGGGTTAATTACACCCATCACTTCTTTATTGGGTTTACCGGTCCATTTTGCGAAAAAGTTGGATGAAACTCTTAGGATATGCATGGATTATAGGAAACTGTGCTAGATGATGGTTAAAAACCTATACCCCTTTCCATGCATATATGATCTCTTTGATCATCTTCCCAGATACAAAGTGTACTCAAAAATTGATTTTATTTTGGGATATCACCAGGTATGTGCTGGACCACCAGTCATAACCGGTAAAAACCATTATAGTAGGTATATACTATATGAGTATCTGGTTATTCCGATTAGTCTCCAAAACACTCTAAAGGTTTTCATGGCACTGATGAACCTACTATTCCATCCATACAAGAAATATTTTGTGGTAGTGTTCATGAACATCATGTTGGTGTATTCTCATAATCAACATGAACATTCCAACAATCATGAGATCAACTAGAATAGAATGAGAGAGAATAAATGATACTATCACCTCACAATGTGAATTATTTTGATGGATCATATTTACTTCCTTTGTCACATCATCTCAAAAAAAATATCATCAATTGAAGCACAGACTATGAGAGATATAGTTTCGGAGAAACTGTCCCAAAACTATTTTTTACAAATAGAGATTATTAGGACTAATTGGTTTCTAAAAGTGTTTCATTGATGAAATTTCATGATAATTAACACCATTTATGGGTTTCACTCTGAATGTTGTAAATTCTAAAAGTTCATATTCTTGTGGGATAACCTTTATGAAGGTTAACAGAAGCTTGAAATCCACACCATTCCTTATAATTATCGAGTATGGAAGATGCTACATTATGTTTTGAGATGCATCAGGTATTCAAATGGGAATAGTGATGATTTGTGGAGATAGAGTAATGGTGATTGGGTCTTGTTAGATGAGGAAACATGATAAAAATTAACCTATAATGATCTTGAGTTAGCTTCAGTTCACAATGTGTCCTGTTGAAGACACTAATTAACTGGGAGATGGTTTTGTGGTGTTACAAAATCAAAAAATCATCATTTATGTATTCACATAGAATGATCTGAATATACATTAAAAGAGGTGGGTATTGTAACTACAATTTTTTCACTTTTATCTTACCTACATTTTTGGCAAAAGAAATGATGTAACTAATGCACTGAGTAGGGTGACTCAGATACAAGCAGTGTAGTAGGCCAATATCAAGGGGATGCTTATTGAATTGTTCTATGATATGAATTTATGGGTTCATGATAATATGGGACAAAGAAATCTATCATTCTTAGTTTCAACCAATTCTCATTTATAAAGAATATATTTGTGGAAGCTATCTGATTCACATGTCCTAGCCCTACGAGAGATGCTAGAACGTGAGGACCCAAAACTATTTGGATAATAACCAAGGATGAGATATTGTGTATCCATGAAAACATTTTGGTTATAGTGGATATAAATGAGGAGGTGAGGTAAGAGTTTCATATTTTATCGTGGGAAGTATATCCTAGAATCACCAAGTGGTATCGTGAATTGCATCGTCGGAACTACAGGATGAGTATGAAAATATCAGGAGATTTTTTTTTCATGAGTTCCACATGTATACAGTTGAAGGTGGAACTCTAGTGACTAGTCAAGCATTAACCATTGTAACCTATTCCATGGTGTAAATAAGATGTTTTTTCGAGTGATTGTATGACTTGTTTATCAAGGACGCCTCGAGTTAACGAATCAATGTGGAGTTTTTTAGAGGATCAAAATGGATTATCATTTCATGCCAATTATAGAGACCTCAAGGATTGATGAATTTTGGATTATGTATATATGTGATGTAGTACAACTCCTCAGAGACCCACACCCTATAATTTCTGATAGGGAATCACACATTGAATTTTGTTTATAGTAGAGGTTTTAGAGGGCACTGGTTATAGAGTTTCTTATTAGTGCATCAAATCATCCTCAGGTTGATGGCTAGTTTGAGTGTATGATATAGATGATTAGGACATGATACAAGCATGTGTCCCATATTTTTAGGCTCTTGGGAGAGGCATATTTTCCTCGATTATTTTTTCTATAAAAACAATTATCAGGCAATGATATAGAAGGATCCTTATGAGAATTTTTGTGGTAGGACATGTCGATCAACCCTGTGAATGTTGGTGGTTGGTGAGGATGTTTTTTATGGACATCATCAAATGCATGATATTTCTAGGTAGGACTAGTTGATCAAAAAGCAGATGGATATCGAATAGTCTCTTCTGAACTATTATGTTGATTACTTATAATAACCTCTAGAGTTTGACGTTATTAATCAAGTTTTCCAAAAAAAATTTATCTGGTTGGGAAATATGTGGATCCAGAGGCATAGTATAATTTCATCACATTATGTTTGGACGTTGGGGATTCTTGGGGGTTTTGGGTCGATATCCTACTAGTTTTAGTTTACTCATAGGTATAGATCCATGCATGAAATCTTCCATATATCTCAACTGGGCCAGAGTCATTCAGAACTGTCTTAGGATTTTCATCCCAGGGAGGTTGAGTTATAGGATGATGCATCATGGGAGGATCTTCTATTTTGTAACATTTCTAGTAGAAAAAGGTTATCCAATCATGGAAATTTTATCTAGTATGAGATTTTTGTTATCAATAATGTTAATAGGATTCATGATTATAGAAGGAAGTTGACATATATTGTAAATATCCAAAGTCTTTATCAGACAAATTTTGATCACTCGTAATAGATATATTCATGGATAAATAGCTATAAGGGGGAATATTTTATGAATCTAGGATTTCATATGAGGTTTGGATCCCTTATAATTCAATTTTAATGATTTATAAGGGTCTTTTGGGAGTGCTAAAATTTTTCATCGGTGTTTTGGGGTTTCATGGGATTTTTCAGAGCCTAGAATAAGGTTTTGGGACAAATGAAGCATGGAATGCATTTACTACAAGCCGTAAGGGGCATAAAAACATAGTTTTAAAAAACCTAGTGAGGATGTATATATGTAGATTACATGAAATATTTTTTGTGTAAATCATGTGTGAGGGGACACACGCTTGTGAAATCAGGTATACAATTTAGATGAACATGACATAGTCTTTTCTCAAAGATTGTAAATCATGTGGGTAACCCTGGCCTATATGAACTTTTCACGATCGATCCATAGTTTTTTAAACCATAAACCTAAACTATGACACCCTATTATTTTGATAAATTTTAATAATTTATAATTAATTAATTTTTATTTAAAATTATGATCTCCCCCTTCTTAACAAACATAGCATAAAAACTTGGGAGCAATCCTCTTGGTTGATTAATCTTCTATTTCAAATTAACTCTTCATATAACATTATATTTGGCCATAATTTGTCTCATTACATACACATTGTTATGGTCTAAATTTATTTTTAGACTTTCTAAATTTATCTATATATCGATTTTTATATTTTATTTTAGGCTCATAGGATCTAATATCCCATTGTTAATAAATTCTTGAAATTTCTCCTTAACATGGATGAATTATGAAATGATACTAGATGAGGACTTCACATTTGACCCAAGTTAGGTTGTCAATGATTTTATTTTTTCACTAGGGGATTTTTACAGGTATCTTTCATTATTCAACCAGTAGAGCATTTCAATACATCCTTGATTTTGAATAGGTTATATGAATTCAATTTAATCATACCAATTAGAGATTCACATATGATTTGCTGTGATGTTTTGGTTCCCATTTCCTAGAAAATGGTCACAAATATGGTGAAACATATAAAAATACCATAATTATTCCCTGTTAAATAACCTAAAGGGGTTTGTTTTGGGTTCTCATTGTTATAGGAATCCAATTACGATTTGAATGGGTTGAGTTGGTTGATTAGGAGATGGATTGCCTCCATCTTCAATATATATATATACATATATATATATATAATTTTGAATTTGAATTTGGTTAATGGTTGAGATGATCAAATGAGACAATTTAAATAAATGGATTCATTTAAATTGGAGGGTATTCCCATTAGTTGTGATGAATTTTGAAAGGATGACTAATGAGTGGGTATACCCATGGGATGTATTAAATGGATCATGGTGATGCATTTTTGGGTATACCAAGGTGATTTCATTTCTGAAATGAATAATATGAGTTCTTAGAATCATATGGAATTTATTTGTTAAATTGTATGAATATATGAAATTTTAAATAGATTTTATGGATTGATATCCATGGATCCGGAATATGGTAGAGGATGAATTGAATAGAGATTTATCTTAGGGTCTTGATTCTGTGGGACGAATAAGGCCTTGGTACGCCTTGGATCTAGCTTGATTGGAATCACATAGGACATATTGGTACACATTCTGCTAGTACTGTAACTAGTATTTATAACAAGTAGACATTAAAAATATCACATGGTTAGATGAAGATTACTTAGTGTCCGACACTTGGTATCTTGACCATCATGGTCTACACATCATTATATGTCATGATGATGGTTTATTTAAAATTCCGGATTATATGGAAAGAACGTGGGTTTGATATGTTTTCTTTATACGGCATGGTTGTGTGGGTTGGATATGGATGGGTGTACGGATAAGTCATATGGAGTGTTTACATTTCTTATAGCATCATTGTTAGGATCTACCACATGATACTAGGAGACTCGAAAGGTTGTTTGGTTTTAATTATTGTAATAGGAATATTTAACCGGTTTCACATTTATGTTTCCTCTTAGTCATTCTTGTTTAGTAAACTGATATTTTCTCATTGGAAATATATACACTCCATGGTGGTAACATTCTAAAATGTTTATATCACACCATATATGATCCTCCATGGGGACCGAAACAGATTATAAGGTTTTAGATTATCATATGGGAAACCACCCTCACAGAGGTTGGTGATATTTCATTAGATTAGGGGATCAAGTTAACAAACTAAATATTTTGATGTTATATCACCTTTATGGTTTTTTATTAATTATGGACACTTGTATTTTATTTTATTTTCATGTAGATGGCCTGTATATTTTCTAGATACATGTATCATCTACACTATTTAGTATGTGAATTTTCTTATTTTTTTTTATATTCCTATCATATCCTACTATTCAGTTTTCTTCATATATATCTACTTATGATATTTAATGTATTAGAATTTCATTATGATGTACTATGGTAATGAGGTCATAGTGTCTCCAAAGACTCACCTAGACCATCACTACTAGTCACAAGCCCCTAGTGTTCATCGATAATTGAATAATACCATGTAGCTAAATGGGATTCAGGCACTGTTGAGTGGAGTCTGGGTCTTGGATGTCACACATGGTAAGGCAGATTTTTATACACCATGTGACGATCATGGCATGCCCAATCTAACCTTTTCAATGTTATTAACCCTATCCATGTCAATTCTTGAACCACTCTCACTTGTATTAACTAAATGGAGATATATTTCCAGGAAAAATATATATAATATACAACTTACCTAAATATTAGTATGTTATTCTATACATATCCTCCAATTATATCATTGGGTTATTTTAATAATCTAGGTTTTCCTAAATTCAAACCATAGCTTTCTACTATTTATCCACTAATACCCACACTATCGACCCAGATACTCATATCCTAAAGGTTTTTTTTTACATTATTACATTGTCGTAGGATATAAGGAATTGTGTCTTGAAGGACTCAATGGTTTATTAGTATTGGTAAACCACATAAATAATTGAGTCTTACATTAAATTTAAAAAACTTCCAATTTTTTACTAAAATATAATTATTCCTCCAAATAATTTAATTACATAATATCATTTTACACATAAAAGATTCATATTAAATAAAAAAAATAATTGTGATCTCAAATGATCATTAATAGAAGCTAAGGTCGGAAGTTGTCATTAATCAGTGAGCATAACCAACATGCCATGTTAAATAACTAAAAAAATGGCATTTTAATAACTAGATAAATAATTATCTATATTTAAATGTAATAAATGGGTATAAACTCCATTTACAAAACTAGATTTGGCATAGATGACAAGAAATGGTATATGAGTGAAAACATATTCCATTTCTTCAATAATATAAAAATTAAATGTAGGTAGTGCTGATATAATAGTGAAAATAACCTAGAAATAAATAAATAAATTATCAAATCTATAATTTATTAATTATTAGATATTATAACTCCTGAATATGATAGCTCTACTATCAACACCTTTCATAATATGATTAATGATTTAGATTAAAATGCATTAAATTCAAGTGTAACTGATTAGCATCATGAGACCTATTGATGTATCCTGAGAATATATTATAACATGATTCACCAATAACTATAAGTTCAAATAATTCATCAAAAATAGATTAATTGACAGAATTAATGACCAATGTACCCCATCATCGAATATCTTTATTGGGTAAAGAATAATAATTAATCATTATTTACCGAATTAAACAAAAATAAAAGTACAACACCGATCTAAAAATTGTATAAGGTTTACAAAATGATCATATAATTCTTGAAATAATATGGATATTTAATATACATTTAATTTATAGTAATAATGATTACCATATATTTATTATTTAAAGATAATGTTTAAAATCATAATAGAAAGAGATATTGTTCAATAACATTACAACATGTTAAATTTTAGGTCAAATCCAATGAGATAAATTGATTCAAAATTAATCCTCAAATCGATGAAATGTGAATGAATAATTATATAAAATGTGAAAAAGTTATTATTTACAATAAATAAAATTTATTTCATGAATAATAAAAAATCTGCCTTAATAGAATTTAAATTGAGATGAAATCCTTTAAATTAATCTTCCTTTTGGTTTAACATAATTTTTCCTCATGTAACGTGGTTTGAAACATTTTATGAAATTATAATAGAACTATATAAATATTTTTAATAACCTCTTAGATCCTTTATAACATCTTATCAAATGTTTTTTAATAATCATTCATTATTTCCATTATTTTGTGTGTTAATTACTTTATCCACATATGGTTTTTTTTGTTTTTAATTATCCTTTAAATGAATATATTATTTAGTTTTATCATCTATATAGTAATAATAATGATATAATTATAATAAATATACAGAAAGCATTATTTCAATTCCAATAATGTAATATGATTTTGAGAAATTAGGTACATTATGATTTTGTTGAAGGTAGGTCATACATCCACAAGAGTAACATTTTCATTTTTCAATAGTAATAATGAAAAGAAGGTATATAATATTTTATACTTATAGAAAGATTGTAATAAAATAAATACCATTTTATATCATTTACTATCACTATATATATCATAAATTTGGTGTGGTGATTTAATGAGAGTAACAACGTTTAACGATGTCGGTAGAACATGTATACACAAAAGATGTTTTCGACATTCATTTTGTCAAAATGAATGATGGATAATTATATATATTATCCTTTATGAATTATAAATAAGTCATTTTTATAATAATTTTTTCATTTATATCTTATTAAATCATTAACATTATCCTTATCCCATTCCATTCAAAGCATTAGTGAACGAAAAACCACATCGATTCGTGGGGTTGTAGTCTTTTGTACACATGAGTGACATTATCGTATCTCTTAGAAAATAGAATGTAAAAAGGTAAATATGATATATTTAATAAATAGTTATAATTATTTTAGAAATTATATATATATATACATTATAAATACCATATTACCGAACATTTGAAAGGTGGTAATGGAAAAACAAATGACACCAGTTGTGGTGAGGTAATCCCCTGTAGACGGGAACATTGATTTTTTCACCCATTTGATAGAAGTAATAAAATTTTTAGGAAATGAACATAAAAACATCTTTTTATAATTAATATTCTATTTTTATTTTATAATCATATAAAAAATATAATTGATGTGGGTGAATAAAAAAATTTCTCATTGAATATCATTTCTTCTTCTTTATGTATCCTCCATTGGTTTACACTAAATAATTCCTAGAATTGAATTATGACAAAAATAAAAAACCTTGAAGGATTGAATTGAATTTTGGATGTTATTTGAGTAGGTTTTTGTAGACCAAAATGTATTCAGAGGTCCGATGATGTGAAGGGTCTTTGTTCCCTTTTATAATTGTGGAATGGTGGAATTTTCATAAATACACAAACGTATTTCATATTTAGAGGTCTCTCAACCATAAAATGGATCAAAAACAAAATAATAATTGATATGTGGGTAGTGTTATTTATAAGAATCCACTACTAGAAAAAAATTAAATCATTTTTATTATGATATTACTTTGTCATAATGATTAATAAATTTTAAAATTTCAGACTTCACAACATTAACTTGTATCATTTTATTTAACAGAGTAATTTTTCCATTCAGAGTAAAATTAAAATTAGTTTTAATAAATATACTATAATTAATCATTATTTATATGAATAATAATTTATAAATTAAAATCTCATATTTTTTAGATTTAATTTAAATTAAAATGCATGTATTCCACAAAACTACATTTTAACCATAATCACAGTAACTATTTTTATCTTTTTTAAATATTAATTATTTTAAAAAATTACTTCTAATTTTTTATGAATCGTTTCCACTAGGGTCTGACTCTTCATGTCTCTTCATCTAGGAAACACTTTTTACAGTTTATGTTTTTTCCCCACATTTCGACTTTCCAAAGGCAAGAGGCATCTGTCACCTCTTGAGGGATGTTTGCTCTGTGGTTGAAATGGGATGATGGGATGTCTATCTCTCCTTCCATCGATTACTCCACATAATTTTTTTCCTTATCTTGATCTATCTTAATTATTTATTCATTTTTCATGAAACACGTATTTGTGATATATCTTTGTTAACGATAGTTAATTACGATGATTCTGTGAGGACATTGCCAAGGGGTCCAGACACCCAAGCGAAGTCCAACATGACTACTCATCGTTCCAAATGTAACTACCCTGACATGAACCCTTAAGAATTATCTAATATTTGTAGTGTAATTAAACATTTCATATAAAGATATTTCACCTCGAAGAGTTCTAAAAAATGTCTAAATCATTGTTGGAGACCATAATTAGGCGACAAATTTCTAGGAAGTGTCCATGTAAAGAGAGACTGTCATCTCTTTATCCCATTCCAATCAAGAAAAAAAATCCCTCATGAGGTGATTGATGTATCTTTCCTACGGAATGCAGAAATTCAAGGCAATGAACCAAACCGTCAATCGGGCATCTAAGATGATGTAGAACAACATGACACACCCTCGTAGAAAGGCATTGATAACTTAACTTATTAGATTATTTAAATTAGGATTATTCCAAATATGGAATCCAATTGGTGAAATTTATTTCAAAATGGTGTCATAATTTTTTTTAATATTAATCACTCATACACGATGATAAAGAATGTTTTTAATGTGAAAATGTTAATAAGATTACAATGTTTTTAATATCAAAATTTAATATGAAAATGATTCCAATGACCTAAATTGGATTAATTTTTATAAAATTTATCTATTTTACATTAAACCCAAGCCAAAATAAAATTTATCTGTATAAATTATTTTAATTAAAATGTACTTATCAATTAAAATCTAGTACTTTTCAATTTTCATCAAAAAAAGAAACATTTCATAAAAATCCCAAAAAACATTAAAATGTATTTATCAATTAAATTAAGGGATTTGTGAATTAATTAATATTTTAATAAATAAATATTAATATTATTAAATTAATTTTAGTTAAATATAAATGATCTTATAATTTTATGAATGCAATGAAAATATTTATTGAGGTTTGAAATCCATTTCTATCAAAACCTGTGAATTTTCGATAAATGTCGGTTTTTATTTTAAAAGTTAAAATTAACATATTTAAAAAATTATTTATATAAAATAAATTACATTTATGGAATCAGGACGTTGAAATTATCTAATGGTGATTTTTTCATAATTTTCTGAGATAGTCACATTTTTGGGTAAAAATTAAATACCGTTTAAATATATAATGTGTTTTATGACATCATAATGACCAAATAGTGATGTAATAAAATACTATAATCTTTTTGTTCGGCCAATATATGTTTTAAAATTAAAATAATGTTATTTTGGGTTTGTTTGACTTACTTTTGAAAGCATTAATGGACCCCTCAAGACTTATTCAACACCTTGCATTTTTTAATTTATTTCCATGGGAGTGTGACTCACCTCCACATAAGAAACCCTAATATTTTAAGAAGTTCGGACCTTTGAATTATAAAATACTGTTTTCCTCTTCCCTTTACCAAAAACCATGGGCAAAAATCGTGGGATGATTTGTGGTTTGGATAAATTTAATGTAAGGGGGCCCAAACCTAAATAATAAAGAATTCCCTCACCTTTCCTATATAAACCCACCCATGCTCCCACTTACTCCTCACTAAAATCCCTTGGAGTTCGTCCAACCTCTACCCTACTCTCTCTAGAATCCTCCCAATGTGCCCCAAGCTCCCAAGAATCCTCTCACAAGCCTCTCTCTAGTCTTTGGAAGCACACTTCCAAGTAAGGGTTTCTTCTTCCTTTCTCATTTTTGTCCAATTTTATTTAAGTTTTTTTGCCCAGCTAATTTCAAATATAAATGTTGGGGTATGGTTTAGAACTTCCCTCATACTTCCCTCTTTATGTTTTAATGATAGTAGAACCTTTCTCTCTCATTAAAATCCTCCCATGTACACCCGTTACTATGCCAAAATTCAGAAAGGATCTTATCTCTCTCTTTTACATTCAAGAAATACTTTTGTATATTGAATCTAAATTCCATTAAAATTATTGGGACATGTATCTCTATGACCTCCTTACTGTCCATTACACGTAAATAAGATGAGGAACCCCTTTCTCTCCCATCATTCTTTTTTTATGAATTCTTATGTCACGCCATTACGCTTGCGAAATCGCACCGATTTTCTAAGCCAATGTCATTTTGTAGTGAATACCATGCACATTTCTCCATCAATGGTATTCAAAATTATGAACATTTTCTTATTGATTGAAATGATTCATATATTAATTCATCATTCCCTTATCATGGAAGAAATTATTATGTTTTTTGAATCCATGTTTTATGATCCATGTGGCACACTTATGAATGAAATGAAATGTTTAAGAATGGTGCGCCCTTATAGCACTCCAATGCATTGGGTAAAGTATATTATCATGATAAATCATGTGAAATTAGTGTTGAATCATTCTAATTCAAGTGAAACGAGGTTTTACTCATGCTTTATGTGCAATGAGGATTTATTCATGCTCCATGTGTAATGGGCCTTGGCTCATGCTAATTCCATGTTAAGTGTTGTTGAAACATTTCAATGTTATGATTATCATGCATTATCATGACTTTATTTTCATGTTTTTATTATGCTTTATTGATATTCCTAGTGTCTAACATGTATAGTACTCCTCATGTTATTCCATGTGTACTCCCTTACTGGGCTTTATAGCTCACCATTTTCTTATGCATGTCCCCAGGTTATCCCATGCAATGCTAAGTACGAAGGAATGTAGTGTTTATGTAAAGGAAGTTTTCAATAAAGATGTTGTATTTCATGTTTTAAGTTTTTATGTAATTATTCTAATCCCCAAAGATACTAATCCTCTCGATCTTATTTGTTGTATCATGTGAAGTTTTATGTAATAAATCATGTTTAATTTGTAATAAAAAGAAGGGTTTCCATGGTTGGTATTAGAGGATAGGTTTAGTTTTTTTAGGATTAGGAAACCCTTGTAAAGACTTAGATACAAGACTATGTATAATAAAAACATCCCTAAGTTTTGTTATTTTCTGAGTAAGTGTTTTATCAAACAAATACATCCCTGTCTGGATACGAGCAGGAAGAGGCGTCTCTGGCATAGATTTATCCTAGGGGTAAAACCTGAAATCACCGACTTGAGCTAGACTCGAATGAGAACTGGTGCTTGACAATGGGCCTTGATTCACTCTTGGTTACGACACTCCCGGGGGATATGATTTGGTAAATTCACAAGCTTAGTATGAACCCTTATTAAGGGAAGTAAAAAAATGCCCCTAAGAATATATGTTATAAAGTAGATCAAGAAAATCCTAGATTTAATCCTATAGACTCGTGAGTTAAGTAAATAAATGTTCATTAATAAGTCATCAACTTTTTTCTTTGGATTACCATTTATGTGTTACCCATAACATTCCTCTTATTCCAGCCAATGGCCAGTAATAGGAGGACTTGGGCTAACATCTGTTGTGATGATCAGTGTGATGACTATACTAATGAGATACCCAATCCAATGGGAGCGGGAATCACGAACTTTTTCATGCTTCTATCTCAGGTAACTCAAGTCTTGAATAAAAACATGAGTCAAGGGGAACATTCAAATCCCCTAATAAAGAACAACTCGCTATCAAGAGCTTCATGAGAAAAGGACCTCCAACTTTTAGTGGATCATCTGATCCCACAATCACTGAACAATGGATCAACTCCATTGAAATGATCTTCACCATCATTCAATGTTATGAATAAGAGAAAGTTCTATTGGAGGCTTATTGTACGGAGGGTGAAGATGATCAATGGTGGACGTTAATAAAAAATATGAAGCCTGAGGAGGAGACTGAGGCGTTGGAATGGAAGGATTTCCAGAAGATGTTTTTCGATAAATATTTTCCATGCACCCTCCTGCATAAGATGGAAAGGGACTTCCTTTCCCTCAAGAAAAAAGATGAAGAATATGTTGGAGTGTACGAGGAAACATCACAAGACTTGCACGATACGCTTCCAGATTTTTTGTTACCCTTAAATGCAAGGTTGACCGCTTCTTTGGTGGGCTGAAACCTAGCATGCGGATAGCATTAGTGATCCGTGACTTCGACAACTATGAGGAAATTTTCCGATGTTCCCTCAAGGTTGAAATTGAGATCGGGGAATCACAAGAGTATCATGGGGACATGAAGCGTAAGGTGGAAATCAATGCTGGTGGTCCGATTGATAAATCCAACGGTTCTAAGAAGATCCAGCACCCCACTTGCCAAAAGTGAGAAAAGAAGCACCCTGGAAATTCCCTTTAGGGGACGAGGAAATGCGTCAGGTGTGGATGGGAAGGGAACCTATCTGTTAACTATCAGAAAGAAAGATATGTGGCTGCTATTGAGGAGAGGAACGCTCCGTTTGAACCTCAACACGTTGTTCAATGCTACAAATGCAATGAACTGGGTCATTTTTCCAATCAGTGCCCTAATCCAAGGGTTTTCAGAGACAACCAACAACCTCCAAGGCAGCATGGAAGTGATTTTTCCATCACTTCTGTTGGAGTGAACCCCAACAACAAAGTGGTGACAGGTATGCTAGCTGTTCATTCAAGAACATCGAACATACTTTTTGATTCAGCTTCTACAAATTCTTTTATATCTTGAAATTCTAGAAGAAAAATCCAAGCACCACCACAAATCATGGAAGTGAAGATGTCGGTGAGTACGAAAAATTGGACAATCACTACATCCCATGAGTATAATTCCTCCCCTATAATAATCTGTGGATTGAATTTCCTGGTGAACCTCGCCATACTCCCTCTGGTGGAATATTATGCAATTATTGGCATGGATTGTATTTCCTTATATAGAGCCAACACAAATTGTCAGGAGAGTTAAATCACACTCCATATGGAGAATCGACCCCCGATTCATTAAAAGTGTCATGAGGAAGATGAATCTCCTTTAGCTACAGCATCTCAAGCATGGATATTTATACCCCATGAGCATGCATATCTGGCTCAGATGATTGAGTCCAAGGAAAAAACCATCCTTGAATAAATCCTTATTGTAAGGGAATTCGCTGAAGTGTTTCCCAAGGAACTGTCTGGTCTTCCTCCTAGAAGAGATGTTGAGTTCTAAATTGAACTTATTCTTGGGGCGCTACCAATATCCAAGACTCCATATATAATGTATATTTTTGAGCTTCAAGAGATGAAGAAATACTATAGGAGAATCAAGATAAAGGGTTTATATGACCAAGTGCTTCACCATGGTGTGCACCAGTCCTCTTTGTCAATAAAGAGGATGGGTCAATGCGGCTTTGCATTGATTATCTTGAACTTTACAAAATCACGATAAAGAACAAGTATCCTCTCCCAAGAATCGATGACTTGTTTGATCAGCTGCGTGGAGCACAATACTTCTCCAAGGTGGACTTGCGGTCGGGATATTATCAAGTAAGGGTGAAGAAGGAAGATGTCCCCAAGACTGCTTTTCGTACAAGGTACGGGCACTATGAATTCATAGTCATGCCTTTCGGAATCACCAACGCTCCAGAAATCTTCATCGAATTACTAAATAGAGTCTTTAGAGAATACCTAGAAAAATTTGTGGTAGTCTTTATAGATGATATTCTAATATATTCCAAAACCAAAGAGTATCATGAGGAGCATTTAAAAACTGTACTAGAGACATTGCGCAAGGTGAAGATCTATGAAAAGTATAGAAAGTGTGTTGAAGGAGGTCTCATTCTAGGGCCATATCATCACAAGAAATGGGATATCTGTGGACCCCTCTAAAATAGATGCAATTGCTGGATAGTCGATGCCAACATATGTAATGGAAATCCGTAGGATCTTGGGGTTAGCTGGATATTATCGACGATTTGTGAGGAATTCCTCACGATTGTCCAACCTTCTTACCAAGCTAAATCGAATGGGAGTAACGTTTTCTTGGAGTGATGAATGCGATGAAAGCTTCAAGGAGTTGAAAAGGAGGCTTATCACTACGCCCGTGATCACTTTACCCACAAGTGGGGAACTTTTTGTGGTATTCAATGATGCTTCAAAGAAGAGATTAGGATGTGTGCTGATGCAGAATGATAAATTGATATCATATGCCTCAAGGCAGTTGAAAATCCATGAGTGAAACTATCCAACGCATGATCTGGAGTTGGAATTGGTGATCATTGCATTGAAAATAGGGCGGCATTATCTCTATGGAGAGAAATGTGAGATATATAATGACCACAAGCGTCTTAAATATATATTCACATAAAAAGAGATTAATATGTACCAGAGAAGTGGATATAGTTTATCAAGAATTATGACTGTTCAATACATTACCACCCTGGGAAAGAGAACAAGGTGGCAGATGCCCAAAGTTGAAAGGATCCAGTGATTCTATCAATGATGAGAATTGATAAGGATCCAATCTTCTTAGACTTGATGAAGATGTAAATGGGAATTATAGATAAGGGAACATCATCAATCCATTCAAAAATGATTTCTCAACCATCTCTTTTGAAAAGGTTAAAGGATGCTCAAAAGGATGATGTGGGAATTCATGAAAAAGTGGAAGCTATCAAAAAGGGGAAATCCTTGGAGTTTAATGTTAATTAAGAAGGAATTGTGTGGTTTGTGAAAATACTATGTGTTCCATCATGTCTGGAGATGAAGAAGAAACTTTTGGATGACGCACATAGCTCGAATTTCTCTATTCACCCAGGGAGAAAAAATATGTATCGAGATATCCGAGAAATCTTTTGGTGGGATAATATGAAGAAGGAGATCGCTGAAAATAAATCAAAGTGACTGGTGTATCCGCACGTTAAGGCAGAGAGGCAGAAGTCTAAGGGGATGATGAAACCTTTGCCCATACCAGAATGGAAATTAGAGAACATCACCATGGACTTTATCACAGGACTTCTGAGGACATCCAAAGGCAACAATGCAATATGGCTTATTGTGGATAATCTTACAAAGATTGCACACTTCATTGCTATTCGGAAGGAAATCTATTTTGGATAAACTAGAATAGATATATATCAGGGAAGTGGTAAGGTTTCATGGAGTACCACTATCTATTGTGTCTGACCGTGATTTATGATTCACCTCTATGTTTTGGAAGAGTCTTCAACAAGCTCTGAATACTGAACTGAACTTCAGTACGGCCTATCATCCTCAAACTGATGGCCAATCCGAGCGAACTATCCAAACACTTGAGGATATGTTGATAGCGTTCTCAATGGACTTTAAATGAGGATAGTATCAATATCTTCCTCTGGTTGAGTTCACTTATAATAACAGTTTCCACTCGAGTATCCAAATGGCACCATATGAAGCCCTGTATGGGAAAAGGTGTAGAACACATTCTTGTTGTGATGAGGTCGATGAACGTAAGCTGCTTGGACCAGAAAAGGTCGAAGAAATGGTGGAGAAGCTGAAAACTATTCAACAACATATCAAGGCAGCCGAGAGTCGACATAAGTGTTATGCAGATAATCATCGATGAGAACTTGATTTTAATGTTGTAGATATGGTGTTTCTACGCATATCTCCGTGGAAGAAGGTCATGAGGTTTGGAAGGAAAATGAAGTTAAGTCCAAGGTACATCGGCCCCTTTGAGATATTTGATCGTGTCGGGGCTATGACCTATCGACTATCACTTCCACATGTCATGGCCAAAGTACATGATGTATTTCATGTATCCCTCTTATGGAAGTACATACCGGACCCTTCACATGTACTCTCTTCCGAGGTGGTACAATTTGAGGATGATCATTCTTATGAGAAGCAACCAGTGAAGATCTTAGATGATAGAGAAAAAGTTCTATGAAATAAGACAATTCCCCTCTTCAAGGTGTTGTAGAGAAACCAAAAGTTTGAAGAAGAAACTTGGGAATCGGAGGATATGATGAAGTTGAGTTACCCACATTTTTTTTAGTGTGGGAAAGGGAAAATTTCGAGAGACAAATTTCTTAAGGGGGAAATATTGTAACGACCCAAAGTTTCATTAATCGAAAATCCATCTTGATCTAATTAAATATCTCTTTATGTTTTTATAAAATGTCAACTTCTTTGGTTTTATGATAAGAATTTTGACCGTTGCTAATATATCCGTTGAATAGTGATCACATGATTAGTATAAATATAGGCCCTTAACAAATCCAAATTTACATAGACAGAAGATTCGATGGCCTCATCCAGTAGAATTTCTCAATACGAAGCCCATTTGTTGGGGCTTGGAAAAGAGGTGGCGTCGTTGGGCTTCGCTCTTGGCCAAGACCAAGATGATCATCATCATGTCTAGCTCGAATGGGACCGTCTATGGGATAAGTGGATGTTGATAGAAATTATTACTCGAGTGATGATATCCGAGCCACCCCAACAGTTTGTCACCATCGAACACCTTACCCTTAATTCTTATGCGGCTGTTTTAAGGTGTTATGTAAAAAATAATTTGTACTATGTTCATGTACATTATATTTTTTTAAATAATAATGAATATAATTTCTACTCATTTTTGATACATTGTAAATAGTTTTTAATATACAAATGGTGTTTTTAGTTATTATTTAATTAAGAAATATATTTTGTTAAATTAAGGGATTTTTGAATTAAAATATCTTTTAATAAAATAATATTATTATTATTAAATTAATTTTTATTAAATATAAATGATATTATAATTTTATGAATGCAATTAAAATTTTTATTAAGGTTTGAAAGCCATTTCTATCAAAACCTGTGAATTTTCGGTAAATGTCAGTTTTTATTTAAAAGTTAAAATTAACATATTTAGAAAATTATTTATATAAACTAAATTTCATTTCTGGAATCAGGATGTCGAAATTATACAATGGTGAATTTTTCATAATTTTCTGAGATAGTCAAATTTTTGGGTAAAAATAAATACCGTTTAAATATATAATGTGTTTTATGACATCATAATGACCCAATAGTGATGTAATAAAATACTATAATCTTTATTTGCAGCCAATATATGTTTTACCATTTAAATAATTTGATTTTGGGTTTGTTTGACTTACTTTTGAGAGCATTAATGGACCCCTCAAGACTTATTCAACACGTTGAATTTTTAAATTAATATCCATGGGAGTGTGACTCACCTCCACATATGCAACCCTAATATTTTACGATTTTGGGACCTTGTCCTTATAATATATTGTTTTCCTCTTCCCTTATGAAAAAACCATGGGCAAAAACCATGGGGTGGTTTGTGGTTTGGATTAATTTAATGTAAGGGGACACAAACTTAAATAATAAAGAATTCCCTCACATTTCATATACAAACCCACCCAAGCTCCCACTTCCTCCTTATTCAAAGCCCTTGGAGTTCGTCCAACCTCTGCCCTACTCTTTATATAATCCTATAAAGGTTCCCCAAGCTCCCATGAAGCCTCTCACAATCCTCTCTCTAGTCCTTGGAAGCACACTTCCATGTAAGGGTTTTTTCTTCCTTTCTCATTTTAGTCCAATTTTCTTTAAGTTGTTTTTCCATTTTAATTTCATTTATAAATACTGGGGTATGGTTTCTAAAATCCCTCATAGTTCCCTCTTTCTGTTTGATTGTTGGGAGACCCATTCTATCTCATTAATAGCCTCCCATGTACACCCGTTACTATGCTGAAATTCCGAAAGGAACTTCTCTCTCTTCTTTTACATTCAAGCAATACTTTTGTATCATGAATCTAAATTCCATTAGAATTTTTGGGAAATGTATCTATATGACCTATTTACTGTCCATTACACTTAAATATGATGAGGAACCTCTTTCTCTATCATCAACCATTTTTATGAATTCTTATGTCACACCATTACGCTGCCGAAATCGCACCGATTTTCTAAGCCAAGGTCATAGTGTAGTGAATACCATGCCCATTTCTCCATCAAGGGTATTCACCTTTATGAACATTTTATTATTGATTGTAATGTTTCATGTATGAATTCCAAATTCCTCTATTGTGTAACAAATGATTATGTTTTATGAATCCATGTTTTATGATCCATGTCGCACACTTATGCATGAAATGAAATGTTTAAGAAGGGTGCGCCCTTATAGCACTCCAATACATTAGGTAAAGTATAGAATAATGATAATTCATGTGCAATGAGTGTTCAATAATTCTAATTAAAGTGCAGAGAGGGTTTACTCATGCTTGAGGTGCAATGAGGATTTTCTCATGCTCCATGTGCAATGGGCCTTGGCCCATGCTAATTACATGTTAAGTGTTGTTGCCACATTTCAATGTTATGATTATCATGCGTTATCATGCCTTTATGTTAATTTTTTTCTTATGCTCTATTGATATGCCTATTGTATAACATTTATTTTTCTCATCATGTTATTCCATGTGTACTCCCTTATTGGGCTTTATAGCAGACCCTTTTCTTATGCATGTCCTCAGGTTATCCCATGCAATGCTAAGTACGAAGGAATGTAGTGGTAATGTAAAGGAGGTTTTCAATAAAGTTGTTGTATTTAATTTTTTATGTTTTTATGTAATGATCCTAAGTCCCAAATACACTAAACCTCTTGATCTTCTTTGTTGTATCAAGTGATGTTTTATGTAGTAAATCATGTTTATGTTGTAATAAAAAGCAGGGTTTCCATACTACAAGTCATATGGAATCATCTACAAAAACTACTATAAAGAGATATTTCAATGATTGAGTATGAGACGTAGGGAATGGTTGGAATTTGGTATGAATATGTGATATAGAATAATGAGATACTCATTCTCTGAGATATAACTATTGTGTAATAGGAACTGATTCCAAGTTAAAAATATCGTGGAAATAAGAATGAAGAAATTTCTTCATGAGATTCATAATATCCATAATAATTTGGCATACACTTTATATAGAACTAAATAAATCAACCTTCTCTTCCTTTAATCTCTTCAATAATAGATTCATCTCCTTGATTTCTCTTACATTAGCTTTAAAATCCAAAATAACCTGAGGAATTATTAAATATTCAGTTGAAAACATGAAGTTACCTTCTATATCATGTTTGGTGTAAGTCCTTGATAAATAATACATAATATCCTTAGAAATTATTTATTTTGTAGAATCCATATCCATATCATATGATGAGATCACCATATGGCCATGATTATTTTTTTTTCAAACATCCATTGATATTCTAAAAGGTATCAAAGGATCTCAACATGATGGTCCAATGGAGGGAACTACAACTTCCTCCCCACCAATGGTTATGAACTGATCAGCATTCACTACATGAGCATTTGAATTATTAGTATCTAAGAATGTAACATCATGAATTTTTAGGATTCAATCCATTTAAGAAGAAAAAGTTGACTTCTGGCCATAAATAACATACTTGATATATTCTAAATCAATTCTAGTTCTCTTATTCTGAATTTTAAATTCATGTATGTGATGCATCATCTTTGGATGAATATGTTGGATTACTAATTGTAAACGATATCATGAATTTTTTTTGCAATGTTTGGTCCGAATAAAAGACAAACTTCAAAACATCTCATTTAAGTATCAAATTATATTTTCACCATAGGCATTGAATTCATCTATTCTAACTAGGACAATGGGAATAGGTGGAGGATGTGGAGGAGGTTAGGGTTCATGAGTTCTAATAGAAAAAAATTTCTATAATAACTAATAAAATTCTACCATAGATTTCATTACTTCCATAGGATCTATCTCATTCCAAACCTTAGGTACCCAATTATTTTGTGTACATAATACTACACTAGAATACATTCCCCATTCCTATTCCATGGGATAAACTCCTAAATTTGTAATGAAAACTGAGATAGATGAACTGGTCAAAGGTTCTACAACAAAAGGTATAATTGGAAGTACAATACTTCTATATCCATCTGTACTCTTTGAAGCTATGGTTTGTTCAACACTTGAAGGTTTATCATTTATATTTTTACAAATGGTAGGTGCCACTATAATTTGAGAATCATCATCTTGCCATGTAAGATTCTATAATACTTCATTAAGGATGTAAAATGGATGACCATTAGTAGACATGACACTAATTTTTTCACAACAGGCTTTCTTAGAATAAAGAATTTCATTTTAATCATTCTAGGAAACATGTTGTTATATTGAATAAATTACATTCATCTGCTCATCCAAGAAAAAATAAAAAATTGATTGATCAATGGAAACAGAGCTGGCCTCAACTCCATCAACTATTGGAAATTCCTGAAAGATCCCCCTATATATGGATATCTATTCCTCAAGAATTTCATATTAATCATTAACTGGGTCTGTAACTCTAGTCCAATAATTTTTTATAAATGATTATCAAGGTGAACCAAGAAGCTCTATGTGAATCTCCAAACCCTTCCTCATAATTAATCCACATCCACAAGTGGTGTAAAATTTATCATCATCACCACATTAATCATTTTCATTCCTTTAATTATTATTACCATTTCTACCATTTTTATGTTATACTTCATTATAACGACCCACACTTTACATACATTGTTAATAATTCAAAATTGAAGCACACTTATTACAACATATGACAAAACCACAAAGGACCGTATAGGTATAGTGTCTTTAGAAACTGGGAAACATAAACAACTGGTTCATAAATCTTCTACAGTGTCTCCCATTTATTTCATCATATCTAGGGTCCCTTTTAGCATATTCTACTTAATATCCATCTTCCTAACCTGGGGAAAAGAATGCATAAAAGGGTGAGATCAAATGCTCAGTAAGGGTAAACAAAATAAATATCAATCACATCATATTCATAAGAACATAGCATTTTGGAAATCATAACCTGAAAAAGAGAGCATAATTTCATAATCATGGGATAAATCATGGCAGTGAAAAAGTAATCCCAATAATCATAACTTAAAACATGAAACTTTGTGGCATACACACATAATCATGGAAAATCATTTCTTGTTAGTCATGACTCATTGCCAAGACTATCTTAGTGGACAAAGTCCCTTTCTGAACCGAGTTCACTCCTCGTTTCAGTCCTGTATCACTGAACCGAAATAACCTTCCGTTCCAGCCATGTCTATCTCATGAGATATAAAATCATTACCCAATGCATTGGAGGGAGATATAGGTCCCACCCATCTTATAATGAATCCTTTCTTATGTGTGCCACATAATCATAAAACATACATCATCGCATAACACATATAACAAAAATGGGAATCTTGAAACATCATGACATCATAAATCAATTCATATATGATAAAGGAATTCATAAACATAATTCCATCACAACATAGTCAAAACAATGTAAAAATATGGATAGAAACAGAACCCTTTATTATCTTAGATGGAAAATAATTTTGATAAAACACTTGAATTGAATTCTTGAGGAAAATATCCTTTCTTCTTCAAAAACATTTTTCCTTTCATAACATGTCATACAACATTAAAATAAAAGAAGTTGATTAAAAATAAACTTGAAAACTTGTAAAGGAAGCTTCTTTGAAGTAATTTTTTAAAAATCCATTCATGCCGTATAAGTTAAAAAAAACATTCTTCGTACTTTTGTCGGAAAAGTCAAAAAGTACCTCGTACGAAAAACGACAAAAGATTCCTTTCATACGTATTACTAAAAACTCACTGAAGGGTAAAAATGGATTTAAACAATTTTAGGTGGATGGAAATAATATTACATATTGAGTAAACATGGATGTGGATGATAAAATACACCCCAGTAAATACTTACGAATAAACAATCTCGGATAAAAATGAGATTGTGATATTTCCCTTACCTTAGGTCCAATTTGCTTTGTTCGTGTCCGAAGCTCCTGTATAATGGTTTAAATAATGTTATTGACTTATTCCAGAATCATACATATTTATATGATATCATATATGGTCATATTATTAGCTTCTTGTTAGTAATATTTCATTGTTACTTGTTACTCGGGTCTTTATAACTTTTTGTTCTTATGCATGTTTTGTCGAGTAAATTCTTATTCTTATCTTTAGGTTATAGATAATTCATTTCCAGAATGGTATTAGTGTATTATATACCATATTTATTCATTCAATTCATTTATATAATCATTATTAAATGAAGATCATGTAGAACAAGTCGCATCACATCGTGGAGACGGTATTCCGTACGTACGCACGAGTGATGATATCGTTCCTATGATCGTGGAATTGTATTGGAGTATATATATATTATTTCAGTATCAATATTACTTCATAATAATCATATATAGTTACTCATTACACCATTATACCCATCCTTGTAAGGTGATGGTGGAAAATAGATTACACCACGGCGTGGAGACGGTATTCCGTACGTACACACGCGCGGTGATTTCATTTTTCCGTAGGATGGATAGAAGATGAATTAGGGTTGTTTCATATTTATAATAACATATCAGTATGTAAGTAATACTGATGTTATTACTTTATCATGAAACAACTAAAGAAAAAGAAGTTGAAGAAGAAAGAAATTGAAAAGATCGGTAATGGATATTACCTCTTCTTTGGAACGCCTCTTTGAATCCTCCACTTAAGGAACTAAGATTGGTCTTTGGAGAAGACCAGGACCTCTAGGATTATTCTAGGGAAGTGGAGAGGAGAAAATGGCAGGGGTTGTACGAGCTTGAATGCTCAAATTGGTGTGAGGAGGAGGGGGAGGAGGTGCCCTTTTATAAGGGAGGAGAGGGGCACCTTAGGAATATCTCAAAATATTATTTTATATTAAAGTCAAAATCGGTTTATAATGGTTCCAAAGGGTCTTATTTCGAAGCTAAAGTGGGGATGGGTCGAAATACTATCAAACAATAGGATTTAGACAAGTTTAGGGCATTATTTTAACCTTATCAATTAGATTTAACTCTAAGTTAATTAATTTAACTTTTACCGTGTCTTTTTGTTTTCTTTCACTATATGGTTAATACACTTACTATAACATGCCAAACGAACCCCAAATTGTTTATTATTAATATATATATCCTTATCTAAGTCATTTGGCCGAACCTTAGATTTTTAGGAATAAAATAACAATTAATAATATAATATTTGATTTAAAAACTATTTTGTGTCAATTTTGACACTATTTGATATATGATTTTTGTGAAAGTCATAACAGAATTATATGTTCGAACCAAGTTGATTAAATCAACAATAATATATCATAGTAACCTATAAAATTAGTGTAATTCATAAAAAGTCTTAAATTACATTTATTTTGGTATTTATATTATCAATTTTGTCAATATTTCATTAATAAGATAATTACTGCATCATCTTTGTGTCATAAATAAATTAAATTATTTGATGTCTAAAAATTACAAATAAAATACCATCATGTAGGAAATCTCTTTATATTTCTAATGAATATTTACAATCGAATTTATCTTATGTATAACCCCATATTAAAAATGATTTACTTATTAAACTTTGATTTTAACTATTTTAACCCTTCTTTAAATAAATTAATAATAAATGTCCTAATCTAATCCAAGTGGGCCTAAATGGTCATATTTTATTCCTAAGTTTGTTTTTGGTCGAATTACACTTGTCCAATAGAATTAGGACATGTGTTAGGGTAATATTAATATCATATTTACCCTTAGTTACCCTATTTACTATTAACCGCGGTAAAAATAGTAAAAAGTTACTATTCACCAAAAAATTATTTTTATCTCATTGAACCACATTTTACTTACTGACATCAACCGTGTCTGTCGGATTTTTGAAATTCCATTCACAGAAGCGGTAAAATTAAGTTTTATGCAAAATTCAGTTTTTAACCTACCACTTAGTGGTTTCACTATTCATCAAAAATTGAAAGTTTTCAGAAAAATACCAAAATTTCACCCTAGGCTAATTTCGATATTCTGAGTCCAAAAATGAAGTGCATTTTGAAAAATAAAATTTATAAATTTTCAAAAAGTGGTTATTACTATTCATAACGGCTAGTTTTAATAGCATGTTGTTGTTTAGTGAAACTCGGTATTGCGTACGACGCAAGCTATCGAGGAAGGTCGCGATTGCGTATAAAGCAAGCCAAGCAAGTGTTGTGTAGAAAAAGATTCCTTTGATGATTTATATAACATAAAAGTCTCGGGTGTTACATTCTACCCCCCTTAAAAAGAATTTCGCCCTCGAAATTCGTCACTTAACAAATAGATGAGGATACTTCTCCCTCATCATATCCTCAAGCTCCCATGTAGCTTCTTCAAGTTGGTGGTTCCTCCATAAAACTTTCACCAAGCGAGTGGTCTTGTTTCGTAGGACTTTTTCGCTACGATCCAGAATCTCTATCGGTTGTTCATCATAAGAAAGATCTTGCTCCAGCGGTACAACTTCTGAGCTGAGTACATGTGAAGGATCTGGTATGTACTTTCTCAGGAGAGATACGTGGAACACATCGTGAACTTGAGAGAGATTCGGTGGAAGCGCTAATCGGTAAGCTACCTTCCCAACACGATCCAGTATTTCGAAAGGACCGATATATCTAGGGCTCAACTTCCCCTTCTTTCCAAATCTCATAACCCTCTTCCAGGGAGATATTCGTAAGAACACTTTATCACCCACTTCAAACTCTAGGTCTTTTCTTCGGTTGTCGGCATAACTTTTCTGTCGACTCTGAGCTGCTCTTATGTGTTGTTGAATAGATCTGACCTTTTCTGCCATTTCATCAACGAGATCAGGTCCTAATAGCTTTCTTTCCCCAACTTCATCCCAGCAAGTTGGAGTCCTGCATTTCTTTCCATAGAGAGCTTCATAAGGAGCCATCTGAATACTGGAGTGAAAGCTATTATTATAAGAAAATTCCACCAAAGGTAGGTGTTGATCCCAACCTCCTTTGAAATCCATAGAGCAAGCTCTCAACATATCTTCTAGGGTTTGAATTGTTCTCTCAGACTGACCGTCTGTCTGGGGATGATAAGCAGTGCTGAAACTCAACTCTGTATCCAGAGTATGCTGAAGACTTCGCCAGAACTTCGAGGTAAATCTCAGATCTCGATCAGATATAATAGAAAGTGGTACTCCATGCAATCTTACCACTTCCTTTACATATATCCTGGCAAGATGATCTAGAGAGAAATCCTATCTAATAGCAATGAAGTGTGCAGACTTTGTAAGACGATCAACTATGACCCAGACAACATTATTGCCTTTGGATGTTTTAGGAAGTCCTGTGACAAAGTCTATAGTGATGTTTTCCCATTTCCATTCGGGTATGGGTAATGGTTGTAACATCCCCTTAGACTTATGTCTCTCAGCTTTAACTTGTTGACAAACCAAGCATCGAGAGACATATTCAGCAACATCTCTTTTCATGCCATCCCACCAGAAGTACTCTTTTAGGTCCCTATACATCTTCGTGCTTCCAGGATGAATAGAGAATGAAGAACTATGAGCCTCATCCAGCAGCTCTTTCTTTAATTCGGGGATGGGAGGAACGCAAACCCGATTCCTGAACTTTATTATCCCATCACAATCAAGGTTGAATTCAGGAACATTTCTCACATTCTTTTGTAACTCGACATCTTCTTTCTGTGCCTCTTTAATCTTCACATGTATAGATGGTTGAACATTCATTTGAGAAAGATAAGATTTTTCCCCTTCCATTATAATTCCAAGATCCATCCTTTGTAAATCCATAAATATTGGATCTTTTGTGATCCTCATCATGGATAAACTAGCATGGTCTTGTCGACTTAATGCATCTGCCACCTTGTTTGCTTTCCCAGGGTGGTAATGGATTGAGCAGTCATAATCCTTAATCAGCTCCAACCATCTTCTTTGACGCATATTCAACTCCTTTTGTGTGAAAATATACTTTAAACTTTTATGATCAGTATAAATATCACACCTTTCACCATAAAGGTAATGCCTCCAAATCTGTAATGCAATGATTACCGCAGCCAACTCCAAATCATGTGTTGGGTAATTTTGCTCATGGATTTTCAACTGTCGTGAGGCATAAGCTATCACCATATCATTTTGCATAAGAACACACCCCAATCCCTTCTTGGATGCATCACTGTAGATCACAAACCTTTCTCCACTACAAGGCAGTGTGAGCACAGGTGCACTGGATAACCTTCTTTTCAACTCCTTGAAATTCTCTTCACATTCCTCTGTCCAGACAAACTTAACTCCCTTCCGAGTCAACTTGGTGATTGGATTAGATAATCGTGAAAAATCTTTTACAAAACATCGATAATATCCAGCCAATCCAAGAAAACTTCGGATCTCAGTTACTGTTGTTGGTCTTGACCAACTTTCGATAACCTCTGTTTTTGCTGGATCCACAGATATCCCCTCTTTTGAGATTATATGACCCAAAAATGCAACTTTTTGAAGCCAAAATTCACACTTGGTAAATTTGGCATAAAGCTTCTCCTTTCTCAGGGTCTTCAATATAATTCTCAAGTGATCTTCATGCTCTTCCTTGCTCTTTGAATAGACAAGAATATCGTCTATAAAGACTACCACAAATTGATCAAGATAGTCTCTAAATACTCTATTCATTAGATCCATGAAGATAGCAGGGGCATTAGTAAGACCAAATGGCATCACTATAAATTCATAGTGTCCATACCTTGTACGGAAAGCCGTCTTTGGTATATCCTCCCTTTTGACCCTTAATTGATGATACCCTGAACGAAGATCAATCTTGGAAAAGTATTGAGCTCCGCGTAGTTGGTCAAATAAGTCATCAATGCGTGGGAGAGGATATTTGTTCTTGATAGTGATCTTGTTAAGTTCTCGATAATCAATGCAAAGTCTCATTGATCCATCTTTCTTCTTAACAAATAGAACAGGTGCTCCCCAAGGTGACGCACTAGGGCGTATGAATCCCTTATCAAGATTCTCATGGAGTTGCTTCTTCAATTCCTGCAACTCAATTGGGGTCATTCTATAAGGTGTCTTTGAAATAGGCAAAGCACCCGGAACAAGTTCTATTGAAAACTCAACTTCACGATTTGGTGGAAGACCCGGCAATTCCTCCGGAAAGACATCATCAAACTCCCATACAATGGGCATATTCTTAATCGTGAGTTTCTCACCAACCATTTGAGATAAATAACCTTCATTTAGTGGAATCAATACCCATAAGATGGAAGAAATTTCCACTGGAAGGTTATGTTCATCCTTGCATTGGTATACGATCGTAGATTGATCTGGAATATGAAATGTGACTTCCCTTCT
Source organism: Viscum album (assembly GCA_963277665.1). Classification (NCBI taxonomy): domain Eukaryota; kingdom Viridiplantae; phylum Streptophyta; class Magnoliopsida; order Santalales; family Viscaceae; genus Viscum; species Viscum album. Next base: position 216,613,804 of record OY728158.1, read on the forward strand.
TTGGCAATCGATTTAAGCTCCATGTAGAGAAAGCCAATCCATGCCAAGAATCAAATCAAATTCCACTAAGGCAAGGATTACAAGATTAGCAGGAAGCACTCTCCCACAAACTTCGATCGGAGAAGAATTATAAACTTTTGATGCGATTGATGTGCCATTAGGTGTTGTCACAGCTAACTCAACATCTAATTGTTGAGGTAATACGGTGATACCCTTAGAAAATTTTTCAGAAATAAAAGAGTGGGTTGATCCAGAATCAAATAAAACATTTGCTACTTTAGAGTGGATGGTAAGTGCACCTTTCACCACATCGTTATCGTACTCCACCTCGCTGATAGAAATTGCATGTGACTTTCCTTTGTCTTTAGCCTTAAGAGTTTGTTGACGTCGACCATCATCATCAACCCTTGGATTTGGGCATTGATTGGCATAATGCCCCATCTCCTTGCACTTGAAACATTGAAGGGTAGTAGGTTCATTCTGTGTATCCCTTCCTTTGTTTGCGTCATTAGACATCTTCTTCCCATTATCATGGCATTCAAATGCCCGATGACCTTCCTTTCCACATTTAAAACATTTACTTGTCCCTTTAAGACAACTCCCTCCATGTTTCTTTCCACACTTTGAGCATAAGGGAAAGTTCATCTTCTTTTCCGTGTGCTCTTTAGATTTTTCTTTGAATTCCATCTTCCTCTTCTTATCAAACCCATGTGACTGATGGGTTACTCCAATCTCCATCTCGACTTTGAGAGCACATCGAACGATTTCTTCGTAGCTATTGAAGTCCCTTATGGCTAACGCCCTTCGAAGACTTGGTTTTAAGCCACTAAAGAATCGATCGATCTTACTCTCAGGTTGGATAATAATACCAGAAGCGTACCTTGCAAGTCTTGTAAAATTTGATTCATAGGTACTAACAGATTCATCATCTCTTTGCTTCAGTTCAAGGAACTCATTCTCCATCTTTGTTCGGAGAATACGAGGGAAGTACTTATTGAAAAATAAGTTCTTGAACTCGTCCCATTCCATAGACTCAATTTCATCCCTTTGCCTCGTATTCTTAACAAGATTCCACCATTGATCTGCATCTCCTTCCAAATGATACACTGCTAGGATGACTTTATCATGCTCAGAACATTGAAGAACTGAAAATATCTTTTCAGTAGTACTAATCCATTGTTCAGCAACTAATGGATCAGTAGACCCGCTGAAAGATGGTGGACGCTGCCTCATGAAGGATTCAACAGAATGTTGCTCCCTCCTTTGTTCGTTTGGAAATCCTGCATGATTCATAGCTTGAGAAAGTTGTGTGAGCATGGATACAAGATTTTGCATTCCAGCTCCCATATCGTTTGGTTGCTCAGGGGGACAATCATTGCATTGCCCATCGCATTCCGCATTAACACGGTTCCTTCGGGTTCCAGCCATTGACTAAACCAAGAAGAATAGTGTGAGCAACACTAATTATAATATGAAACCACATAATTCAAGAATAAAATTTTCATGCTTAAGGTCTTATCCTAGGTTATTCAAGGCCATTTCTAAAACACTAAGATTGTGTTCTATGCTTAGACTTATCCTTAGGGTTCTTACTAAGGCTTTCACATCCTAGTTTCCAAAGGTTGACTATAACTTTCCTCTGATACCAACTGTAGCGGTCTAGAATTACTTCCAGTGGACTACAATTGATACCTATCAGGGCACTCCATGGGCGGCTACACCCCCTGGGCGGGACACACCACCATCCCCAGTGGCACCCATTTCCTCATGAAGCCCTTGGGCGGAGAGCCATGCTTCGTCCAACGCTCACATGTGAGAGTTCCCAAGGATCGGATACATTCCTACCTCCTTTGCCTCTGATACCAACTATAACGACCCACACTTTACATACATTGTTAATACTTCAAAATTGAAGCACACTTATTACAACATATGACAAAACCACAAAGGACCGTATAGGTATAGTGTCTTTAGAAACTGGGAAACATAAAAAACTGGTTCATAAATCTTCTACAGTGTCTCCCATTTATTTCATCATATCTAGGGTCCCTTTTAGCATATTCTACTTAATATCCATCTTCCTGACCTGGGGAAAAGAAAGCATAAAAGGGTGAGCTCAAATGCTCAGTATGGGTAAACAAAATAAATATCAATCACATCATATTCATAAGAACATAGCATTTTGGAAATCATAACCTGCAAAAGAGAGCATAATTTCATAATCATGGGATAAATCATGGCAGTGAAAAAGTAATCTCAATAATCATAACTTAAAACATGAAACTTTGTGGCATACACACATTATCATGGAAAATCATTTCTTGTTAGTCATGACTCATTGCCAAGACTATCTTAGTGGACAAAGTCCCTTTCTGAACCGAGTTCACTCCTCGTTTCAGTCCTGTATCACTGAACTGAAATAACCTTCCGTTCCAGCCATGTCTATCTCATGAGATATAAAATCATTACCCAATGCATTGGAGGGAGATATAGGTCCCACCCATCTTATAATGAATCCTTTCTTATGTGTGCCACATAATCATAAAACACACATCATCGCATAACACATATAACAAAAATGGGATTCTTGAAACATCATGACATCATAAATCAATTCATATATGATAAAGGAATTCATAAACATAATTCCATCACAACATAGTCAAACCAATGTAAAAATATGGATAGAAACAGAACCCTTTATTATCTTAGATGGAAAATAATTTTGATAAAACACTTGAATTGAATTCTTGAGGAAAATATCTTTTCTTCTTCAAAAACATTTTTCCTTTCATAACATGTCATACAACTTTAAAATAAATGAAGTTGATTAAAAATAAACTTGAAAACTTGTAAAGGAAGCTTCTTTGAAGTAATGTTTTAAAAATCCATTCATGCCGTATAAGTTAAAAAAAACATTCTTCGTACTTTTGTCGGAAAAGTCAAAAAGTACCTCGTACGAAAAACGACAAAAGATTCCTTTCATACGTATTACTAAAAACTCACTGAAGGGTAAAAATGGATTTAAACAATTTTAGGTGGATGGAAATAATATTACATATTGAGTAAACATGGATTTGGATGATAAAATACACCCCAGTAAATACTTACGAATAAACAATCTCGGATAAAAATGAGATTGTGATATTTCCCTTACCTTAGGTCCAATTTGCTTTGTTCGTGTCCGAAGCTCCTGTATAATGGTTTAAATAATGTTATTGACTTTTTCCAGAATCATACATATTTATATGATATCATATATGGTCATATTATTAGCTTCTTGTTAGTAATATTTCATTGTTACTTGTTACTCGGGTCTTTATAACTTTTTGTTCTTATGCATGTTTTGTCGAGTAAATTCTTATTCTTATCTTTAGGTTAGAGATAATTTATTTCAAGAATGGTATTAGTGTAGTATATACCATATTCATTCATTCAATTCATTTATATAATCATTATTAAATGAAGATCATGTAGAACAAGTCGCATCACATCGTGGAGACGGTATTCCGTACGTACGCACGAGTGATGATATCGTTCCTATGATCGTGGAATTGTATTGGAGTATATATATATTATATCAGTATCAATATTACTTCATAATAATCATATATAGTTACTCATTACACCATTATACCCATCCTTGTAAGGTGATGGTGGAAAATAGATTACACCACGGCGTGGAGACGGTATTCCGTACGTACGCACGCGCGGTGATTTCATTTTTCCGTAGGATGGATAGAAGATGAATTAGGGTTGTTTCATATTTATAATAACATATCAGTATGTAAGTAATACTGATGTTATTACTTTATCATGAAAAAACTAAAGAAGAAGAAGTTGAAGAAGAAAGAAATTGAAAAGATCGGTAATGGATATTACCTCTTCTTTGGAACGCCTCTTTGAATCCTCCACTTAAGGAACTAATATTGGTCATTGGAGAAGACCAGGACCTCTAGGATTATTCTAGGGAAGTGGAGAGGAGAAAATGGCAGGGGTTGGACGAGCTTGAGTGCTCAAATTGGTGTGAGGAGGAGGGGGAGGAGGTGCTCTTTTATAAGGGAGGAGAGGGGCACCTTAGGAATATCTCAAAATATTATTTTATATTAAAGTCAAAATCGGTTTATAATGGTTACAAAGGGTCTTATTTCGAAGCTAAAGTGGGGATGGGTCGAAATACTATCAAACAATAGGATTTAGACAAGTTTAGGGTATTATTTTATCCTTATCAATTAGATTTAACTCTAAGTTAATTAATTTAACTTTTACCGTGTCTTTTTGTTTTCTTTCACTATATGGTTAATACACTTACTATAACATGCCAAAAGAACCCCAAATTGTTTATTATTAATATATATATCCTTATCTAAGTCATTTGGCCGAACCTTAGATTTTTAGGAATAAAATAACAATTAATAATATAATATTTGATTTAAAAACTATTTTGTGTCAATTTTGACACTATTTGATATATGATTTTTGTGAAAGTCATAACAGAATTATATGTTCGAACCAAGTTGATTAAATCAACAATAATATATCATAGTAACCTATAAAATTAGTGTAACTCATAAAAAGTCTTAAATTACATTTATTTTTGTATTTATATTATCAATTTTGTCAATATTTCATTAATAAGATAATTACTGCATCATATTTTTGTCATTAATAAATTAAATTATTTTATGTCTAAAAATTACAAATAAAATACCATCATGTAGGAAATCTTTTTAGCTTTTTAATGAATATTTACAATCGAATTTATCTTATGTATAACCCCATATTAAAAATGATTTACTTATTAAACTTTGATTTTAACTATTTTAACCCTTCTTTAAATAAATTAATAATAAATGTCCTAATCTAATCCAAGTGGGCCTAAATGGTCATATTTTATTCCTAAGTTTGTTTTTGGTCGAATTACACTTGTCCAATAGAATTAGGACATGTGTTAGGGTAATATTAATATCATATTTACCCTTAGTTACCCTATTTACTATTAACCGCGGTAAAAATAGTAAAAAGTTGCTATTCACCAAAAAATTATTTTTATCTCATTGAACCACATTTTACTTACTGACATCAACCGTGTCTGTCGGATTTTTGAAATTCCATTCACAGAAGCGGTAAAATTAAGTTTTATGCAAAATTCAGTTTTTAACCTACCACTTAGTGGTTTCACTATTCATCAAAAATTGAAAGTTTTCAGAAAAATACCAAAATTTCACCCTAGGCTAATTTCGATATTCTGAGTCCAAAAATGAAGTGCATTTTGAAAAATAAAATTTATAAATTTTCAAAAAGTGGTTATTACTATTCATAACGGCTAGTTTTAATAGCATGTTTTTGTTTAGTGAAACTCGGTATTGCGTACGACGCAAGCTATCGAGGAAGGTCGCGATTGCGTATAAAGCAAGCCAAGCAAGTGTTGTGTAGAAAAAGATTCCTTTGATGATTTATATAACATAAAAGTCTCGGGTGTTACATTCATCATCTTCATTCTCATCATCATTATCATCTTATTTTTAACTAACATTATCATCTTATTTTCATCTAATTTCAAATTTATCATCTCATTAGAATTATGTTTCTTCTTCTTCTTCAGTTTATTCCATATTTTCTATTTCATAAAGTTTCCTAGGTAGGACAGAAGCTCTAAATGAAATGAGATAATATTTTAGAGAAGATAATATCACTCCCTCCATCAATAGATGGTTTCTTTTATTTTTCTTTTTCAACAATTTTTTTATAATCACTGGAATATTCAAATAATTCAGTAGTCTTTATCAGTGGAACAATAACATCCCTCGGCAAGTTAGGATGATAAATTGGAATAATATCCTCAAAATTCCGTTCATTATCACCAACCCATTTTATCTTATAGGGGATCTATCCAATATTCATACTTGAACAGGTGGCTTTTGAAATATAGAAACCACCATAGTATGTATTAAAATATTCTTCCTCACCTATTAGGACCTTATCCATTAACATGTTAGAAATGTACATGGGTTTGATCAAGGAATATGATATTGTGGATGTCATGAGCATCTCACACATTTTAACATTGAGACATCTCAAAAAATTTATCCAATGAGAATATTAATTAATTTATATAATATAAAAAACATGACACCTTATAGATGTGAAGTTATCCCTTTTAGGAATAAAATGTTCTGTAAAAACATAATGATAATACTATAATACCAATAATGTTATGTGGAACATGGCTTCTAATTATTATATATCTTTTTAGATATAAAAAATCTACATTATGTATGACAAAATCTCTATCATTAAGATTTGAGCCTTATTCATCCTCATATAATAATTCATGTGGCATATCCAAACAATTATCACATTTTTTCAATGTTAACCTATTATGTGTCCTATTCCACATCTTATTATCTAAAAAGTACAATATTGATCAATAAAAAACACTACAAGATAATAGAATTCATAAACTATATTGGTGTGGAAGGGTATCTTGTTGGAGGAGTACTAATCTAACAATCATTGGTTCTAGAGTACTTTGAGAACTAAAAATTATCTTGACAACAACCACATCAATTAACCATAAATTTATTCTACAAAAACAATAAGGTAATTTTAAATATTAACTAGAGGAACTCGAGTCGGATCATTATTTTATTTCATGATCTTATTAAAATATATCAACATAGAAGGTGAAAACTCTGAATGTTGCTTTATTCTATGGATGCACACATGGTCAAAATTATCAATTGAGGTAAGGAGATGTTATGAATAGTAATATATAAAGAGGTTTACTAGACTTGAGAGATAATGATTCGTGATTATCATTCTAGGATCAAGGTATGATTGGAATAAACATAATGTTTTTTCACATCATTAAGGATTTTAGGTATTCTAAAATTGAAATTGAAATGATAAAAAAAATAAAAATATATAAATTGAGATAATATACATATTGGGTTATAAAGAAATGAATAAACCTGATGAAACTTAAATCGGGTGGTATAACATGAGAAATAGTATAATTTAGAATCAAATGAAAGAGAAATTACATGATAAGGAAACAATGTGTTAACCACAATAGTATGTCTACCAAAATATTTATTCAACATGATGCTACGACATCATAATGGTATTTCAACCACAATGATATGAAAACCGCCATGTTATGTCTACCAAAATTGTACATCAACTACAAATGTGTGTCAACACAATGGTATGTCGTTTACATCAATGTGTCATAGAAAAGTAGACATATCTAAAATTAATAATTCCTAGCTCATGTTTGATATAATGTTTCACTTTTATGAGAAATTATTATTCAATATATCATCTAAATAATGTTCTATAGCCAAAACTTTAAGAGTGATATCACCATTTTTAAAATGTTCCCTCAAAAAGTGAAGTATTAAATCAATGGTCATGGTTTTATAATGACAAACAAAATTCTTTGAAATTTTAATAAAAATTTTCGTGTCGTAGATTATGGGGACATTTCATAATTGATTTAAATTGTCTAGTAGAGTATGTTTCATCCATTAAATTTGTGCAAAACAACTACCAATAGCTGTAAATTCATATTTTTTTATTGTTAGAGAAATAGAATTAGGTTCCAACATCACCATGAAACTAGATAATTTAAAGAAAATGTGACATCATTAATAGGTGGCATTTCAATCTAACTTGCATCCACTAAAATCAAAATCAAAATAACTCCTTAAATCATACGATTTTACTCTAGGGTAGAATAATCGTAAATTATTGAAATTATTATGTATTTGATAATTAATTTAACAGTACTTAAAAGTGACTCTATTGGGTTTTCATGAAAATGAGAAACCATATACACACTAAACATAAAATTTGGTCAAATATTAATCATTTAGAAAATTCTTCCAATTATACGTCAAAAACATGTTTGATCCATTGGTATCCCTACTTTTTCAATAATAAATTAACATATTCTACTCAGAGGATTATCACAACTCTTAGTAAAATCGATGATATATCATTTTAAAATATATGTTATATTTTTTCATTATTTAAAATAATTATTTATTGTTTTTAAAATGTTGAAATCCAAGAAATAATTCATGGTCACCCATTTAACTCATTTCAAATTCTTTTTGCATCATTTTATAAAATTCTGTACATAAGTAATTTCATGATGATCAAAAAATAACATTGTTAACAAATATATTGACTACAAAAACAACTTATAAAATGATCTTTATAAAAATTTTAACATCAGCTATACCATTGGAATCACCATTTGAAATTAGAAAATATTTGATCATATCATACCAGGGTCTATGATATTGTTTTATAACATATAATGATTTACATAATTTAATAAAATGATTTAGAAATGGGGGTATTTATAAGTAGGGTGTTTCTATCTAATTTTTTTAATTGATAAACCATTTAAGAATTCACTCTAGATATCCATGTGATAATGCTTGAAATATATATGTTAATAATAAAAAAGAAAGGTTAATATTGAATAACGAATGAATATAAGTGAAAAGGTTTAGAAATTGTCTATTATTTATTTGTGACTATAAAATTGTGCAATAAGTCTTGCATTTTTCCAAACTGTAGTTCCACAGTCATCAACTATGTTCCAAAAATCCCATTTTCTGGTGAAGGAAAACATTCCCATGTGTTCATCTACAAGTTACCGAACATTTTTCATTAAAAATGATTCAATTATTCATTCATTGAAATTAAAATAAATATATCATTAATTTCTGCATTTATATCATAGTTTCTTGTTGAGATAAGAATACACAATGTTCAACCTAGTTTTATATAGATGGTCTTGTTTTTGTTCCTCTATTTAGATCTCCAACAATAGAATTCATGTGATGGTACGTAATGGTTTTACCATCTTTAGAAAAAGATAAACTGGTTACCTATGGATTTATTGGTTTAGGTATCATAAGTTATGTAAATTATTCAAAACAAAATGTGTTTTCTTGATGGTTTACAGTATAGTATAATGGTTTAGAATCTATGTTCATAGAAAATAAATCATCCTCAAGGTTTTCTGAGTAGGTATTAGGCTCATATATATTATTCTCAAGTAATTTTATATGAAATGATTCATCTATAGTTTTTTTATTCTTATAAATACTTTATATGATTTTCTATAGATTTAATAACGAAGTAATGTTCCATTATAACTTTTGGAAGAATATTTTTACAAATTTTTTGGACCAAAAGTGTCCCAGATACACTGAGGGTGGTGAATCAAGGTATGGATATTCTCTTACTAAAATTCATCCTACCCCACTGGATATTGACATATATGTTATAAGGTACACATTGTTTGATCTTATGTTGCAAATAATTATTTTGTTATTTCCTTACTTATCTGATAAGGATGCTTTCGATGTAATATAGGGAAGCAAGTGGGAAGACACATATATTTTTACTTGGTTTACCCTCACTGGGCTACGTCCAAGGAGCATACAACGGCTATATCCTGTTGTACCAAATCCACTAAAGCACACTTCCGATATACAATGTTTGGATTGGACCACTACTATACCCAGGGTCACTGCCATTAAAATGTTTTGGTCTGCTCACTGCTTCCAGATGGCTTTCCCACTATCTCTCTCTTTCTCTCTATGGCTATCTGATGGTGGAGAGGATCACTTTCTTCTTCTTCTTTTCTCACTGCTCTGAAAGGATTCAATAATAGTTTATAGACCTATATTTCTCTTTATTTTCTCTAATGAAATATGCGTCCTTAATTGTTGATAGATTCTCTATTGATTCCCAACATTCACCCACAGATGAATCTCTCTTTGCACCAGGTTTACCAGGAAACTCCAATTTGTATGCACTACCATCACTGGCACTTGGGTTTAATTCCCTGCTTTTCCACGAAATTAACATTTCGTGCAACACCAATTTTACAGTAAACAAATTATTTTATGTGTAATAGCTTCTTTTTACATGAAACCTTTTCTTTATGCAGAAACACTTCTTTTATATGCAACAAATTCTTTTACATGCAAACTCCTTCTATAACGTGTACCTTTTATTTATACACAATCCATTCTTTTTTGTCAAAAATTATCATTTTCATGTGACTCCCTTGTGAAATCAAATATCTCGCACTAGTGCACGGATAGTCTATATGTCTGGAGCTTTTTCAAATGAGTGGGGTCACTTTATATTTATAGGAAAAACGACCCCTGCATTAAAAACTCACCTTCCATGCATAATAATCATTGAGCGGAAAAAACACATCTTCCACACAACACCACATTTCGTGCCATTCTCAATTTTTTCTCACACGTCATGCCTTTTCCAATTTTCGATTTTCTGATCTCGAAACACCTTTTTCCCGAAAAACAAAAATCCCCCATATCGTGCAACCCCCCAATTTTCATGCACACCTTAATTTTTCGCACACCACAACAATTTTTCATGCCCCACTACATGTTTTCACAAACCACACAAAATTTTGGTGCACCACTTTATTTTTCGCACACCAATCTAATTTTGTGTGCACCTCCATTTGCCAAAATGGCGCCACCTTGTATCTACTCCCTTTGTACCGCCTCCAGATAATCCATTACTTTGTCATGTTTTATCAATCCAACATAGATAGTCAATAAAAACTCATGATCCTAAAAAATTACCTTGTAAATCCCCGTTTTCAACAAATTATACATTTTGGTCTTCTTTGTGTACAAACAAAACAAAAAGGCCCTCTTTGTCAACAAACACAATCACCTCAAAAATTCTTCAATTATACATTAAGGGATTTATCCCCAACAAAAATTATCGTTTACTGTAAGGGAAAAAAAATTTAATAAAAAATATATAATTTATTTATCCTTGGGATTTATATTGAACAAATGTTCAGAAGGGGTACTCTTACGGATAGTTCCAATTAAAACATTATTGATGATACAATAAGTTGTGTTGAAAAATTTCCCCAAAAAATAATAGGAAGATTATAATCATTCAACATGGTCCTAGAAAACAATTATAAATTAGTATTTTTACTCTCTACAAATCATTTATAATGATGGTTACTATGTGAAGAGATGTTATGAGTTTTTCCATTTTGTGAGAAAAATGATTCAAAATCCTGATTTTCAATGTAACACACATGGTCACTTTTTCAGGTCATAATTGTTAGTCCACATTGATTTTTGTAGACAAATAATAATTGGTAATTTATGATAATGATTAACTATTGTGGTCTATATAATATACCCATGTAAATTTGGAGAAATTATCTAATAAATATTAACATATTTCATCCCATTAATAAGTAAAACTCTTTGAGGTCTATAAAAATTTATATAAACCAACTCAAGGTAATGTGATGTTATAACCTAATTATTTAATTTAAAATAAACCTTTTTTCATTTTTTATATGGGATATAGACATAATAAGTAGGAAACTATAGATTTGGTAGATCCTTAACTAACTATATTCAAGTTAGCTTCCCAATTGACTGAATGATGACATTTCATAGTCTCCTATAACCAATCCAATATTCATTGTGAAATCAACTTATGCATATATATTTTTGAGAAGCAAAAAAAATTATAAAAAATATAGAAATTTGTTTTCCCAAATTTGTAAATATTTATGAATTTTTAGAATCAAAAATATTACAACATTCATTTTTATATAGGACATAAAACACAACATCACTAAACTAAAAAATTATAAACTAATGATATTGTAAACCATCAACAAACAATACATCCTAAATTAAAACTAGATTGCTATTAAAAATCAACCATATGATAATTATCATTCCATTAGAATTGTAACTAAAGGTGACATGTGCACAATAAACCATGATAACACTCTTTAATCATGATAGTCACCTTTCATATATCAAGAACAACTATTTCCCAAGGAACATGGACTTAAAATAGATTTCATGAAGTAATTATCCTATATAACTAATATTAAAAAAAATATTTTGTTACTGATATATGTTTGTGTCGAACAATTTTAGTATAAAAGGATTTGGGAACCCAAATTCCCAATGTTTTTTTCCTATAAATAGATTTCTAAATATTAGAAATCAATAAGTTATTTAGTCTATTAGAAAAATATTTGGTACTTTAACTTTGTGTTCTAGACATAGGAACAATGGTACTCTATTTTTTCCTTAATCTAGGTTTATATTCTCTTCTAGTAATATAGATAGGTTCAAATTGACTACCAAAAATATGACCCATTTTTTCTATACCATTTTTAATCATTTGGAGATCTTTATTTTATTTATCATATGGATGTTTGAGATTATTATTCTCTTTGAGAAGATGATCATTGTTTTCGTATTTTTCGGTAGAATGTTCATATTTAATATTTCCAATTAAAACAAGATTCTTTTTAATCATTTTATTTATTCTTAATATCATTAAATGATTCACTTACAATGTTGAAATGTTATAATAATTTTCATATTACATACTACCATCATCATGTTTATCATTGATATAATTATCATAACTATGAACAATATAATATTAGGAATAGTTTGAAAATAAGATACCTCACTGATATTTTTGATTAAACGCTTATTTGATCTATCTGGATTAACCTCACATAAAAAATATAAATCATGGAATATATCTTCAGAATCACTCCTTGTGTTCTTGATTAACTATTTTATCATTTATAATTTTCCTCATATGTATTTTTATACATAAGTTTGGGATGATCAAATTTTATGTGTCCTGTCCTTTTACATTCAATGTAGACATCGTCGTTTGGATCATCATCCTTCATCCACTAATTATCAAAATTTCCAATGTTGTTATTCATTAATTTTTAGTATGGTTTTCTAATGAGCTTTTTCATCATATACAAAATCGTAAATATTTTAGTTAGGTGAAACATCTCGTCATTAATATCTAAATGAGATTCACTCTCACTTGAATCCCCAACATAAAATTTCAATTTCTCATTTTTTTTTTCAAGATGTAGATGTCTTGAATGCTACTTAAAATATCTTAGGATCATTATCTTATTCCTCGTTTACCTGTATTTATTCTTCATACATCATAAGCTTTAAATTCAACTCATGTACAAGGATTTTTTTATGTCCCATGATTCTCTGATTGAATCTAATGTGACTCTATATTTTTATGATAGTTATTATAGTAGATTCATGATATGATCCTTTTCTAAAATTGTATTTCCGTATATGCTTATTATGTTGAAAATTTCTCATGACCTTATGTATATTTCAGAAATAGGTTTATCATGCTTCATTTTAATGTTATAATATTTAATATTATAGGTTTTAAGTCTCAAATAATTAACATTAGTCATTTTCTCATGGGAAGTAGACAATGTTTCCAAAATCTCATAACCAGTTTTTTATGATGAAATAAGGTTAAACACTTCATATCCTAGTGAATAGATAATTTCATTTCTATAATTACAATAATTATTTTCAGATAACATTGTTGAATTGTACAATGTAAATCTATAAGTATTAGTTATGACATATTCATCCTATATAGCATTCCAAATATCAATACCCAAACATTCAATATCCATTTTCATTTAAATATTTCTACTGAGAATATGTTTTTTCATTGAAAAAGGGATTTCTGTTATAAGTAGAAAACTCATAACCATTATCCTTTTAAATAAGTAATTTTATATATGACAAAAATTTAATATCCTTAGAGTAAAACTAAATTCACATTTTATTTTATTTTTTGAAAACATTAATACCAATGAAAATATATCCTCTAATAGAAAATGGTGATTATAGTGTGTGTCCTAGGAGGGGTTATATTGAGTACCCAATTAAAAATTAGTCTACAAATGGATTATTTAGAAATCCCCCAAATAAAAAAATATAACCGAATTTATCAAAAAATATATAATGATATATATAATAATATTTATAAAAAATAATCTAAAGGTAAATGAGGCCTCGTATAAATAATATTTACTTTTATTAAATCAATTGAAATCTATGTACATGATCAATATACTATATTTTCACAAATTAAGATAAACTATCAATTATATATCATTTTTATAGAAAAATAATTTTCATCTTTAAAGAAGAAATACGATAAAAAATTATATCACGCATTGGAAGGATTTATATAGGAGTTTGAGTATCAAGTTGATACTTATTCCTATTCAATTGAGTATTTCCTGACACCCAAAAGATTGTATAAAATAAAAAATATTTCCTACAACATGGATCTCATTTTATGATTACTTAAAAACAATCTTGGTCACAAGGGACCTCTTCCATAATTATTTGTGGATTCTAAAACAAACATGCTAGTTATGAACCTATAACTATATTTTCCAAGGGAGTATTGGTGTAAAGAATGATAAATAAATAACTATTTAACATCAAACTCAATATAGGATATAGTGGTTGTGTGTGTGTGAAAATAATTTATGCATACACCTATATAAAAATGTAATATAGATAAAAAAAATTATCTAAATGTTTATAGTTTAGAAATGATCGTTATATTTTAATGTAGATTGTGAATCATGATATGATTTGCAGTGACTTAAGAGTGAGGGTCACATGAAAAACATCATAAGAACAGTGTTTCACACACTAATGTGATAGACTGGTAGATGTCAGCAAATGTGATGATATAGTACTGGTTTTACAGTAATGTGTCTGTAATAGGTTACCACTTCTTTTTTTTCATTTACGTTCAGCTCTATCTATGTTAACTAAGTTCTATCACTCAATATTATTATAGTATTCTTTGTTCACTACTTCATCTCTTCCTCTACAAGTGTGATTCAACTTCTATTTTTTTATTAGCGATATGAATATCTAGATCCTTTAAACATCTTCATACTGCACGTTTGACACTTACATTAATGTGTTATTTTTCTCATTGAAGAGACAATGATTGAAATAATATATCCAATTAAATAATATAATGTATCCATTTGGTTAAATTTATTAAAATAAGTATAAGTAAATAGTGGTGGTGGTAGTGTATTGTGGTTCCTCGATGTCTAGATGTATATTTCTGGGGTGTCATGACAATAGTTGTGTCTTTGATATATCCAAAATTTCACTTTACAACCGGTGTCTAGTCTGGTGGTGTCTAATAAAATTCCCAATTTTTTTTGTTGTTTGACATGGGTGGTTTCATATCTGAAATTTTCTTGAAATTATATATATTTATTTTGTAGCAGAATGAAATCCTAACAGTGTTTCAATCATTACCAATATTTCACTCTGGGCATGTCGTCTGATGGCATCTCAAACATAGAGAGAATTCCATTCTAATGGTGTCTCGGACTATGGGAGGCTTTCATACTGGCAATGAGCCATGGAAAAAGGTGAATCAAGGTAGATTTTTCAAACTCCACGATGTGTCATCCATATCAGTAACTCGAGGTGACTCATTAACAGAAACTTTCATCACCTGTCTGAAATCAATGGAATAACTGTAGAAAAGAATGAAATCCATTAATATCATTAAAATCATTTTTTTGGACATTATAAAAATAACATCAATAAATTCATTTATGTATTCGAATCCAGGAATTGTATGGTATAATTATTTCAATAAAATTTATTTTGGATCAATGAATGATTAAACATATAAAGAATATGTTAATAGTTTTTGAAGAATGTATAATTCCATCAAATATTAAGTCCTGTATTATGGATACCATCATAGATTTATGTGTTTATGTTTTATCATATATTCAAAATCATAGACACCCATTTTTTGGTCTCATGTAATGGGTTTTAATGTGATTAAAGTCATTTTGGGTGAAATTTTGTTTTTTTAATATGTTACCCTTATTATCAACATAATGTATTATTTATGTAAGAATGATATCCTCATAATTTCCAAGGTATTAATATACTATATAGTTAATCATATAAGTATGTTTATAGTAATAATAGTAAAATATTATTATTTTAGTTCATGCAAAAAAAGCACAGAAATCCTTAGTGGATATAATCATATTTGATGATTATTGTTATTTTTAAAATGTTTGTCATTATATTTTTTAAATGTTAGGAATTATATAAACACAGATTTAGAAAAAGGAAAACTCACATATCGTGTGAATCTTGTCACCTCAAACAAGGCTACAGTTCTTGAATCCACAACCAAATGGAGATAATTTTGCAGCACTTATCATAGTACAAATTGATATATTGGTTAGTTATCCATTTTTTTAACTTAAATTAATTATCTTATAAATACTTATGTAATAGGATCAATTGAGTTTTTTAATTAACTAATTTTGTTTTAGATATTAATTTAATATATTTATTAACTTGTTTTAAAACGTTTTTTAGTAAATATTTTGAAAAATATAAAAATAATGGGTCACTATTTTAAAGACCCAATGATCTATTATAAGTTAATTTTATTGAATTTGGAATATAAATTTATGCATGAAAATTTATTTCCTGGATAAAGTAATGAGGTAGGAGTTGATAAAATCACAACCAAATGATGAAATTATCACTAAGAAATAAATATTTATAATGTAATCATATATTATGATGTTTTATAATATGATGGTATGATAATCCCTTACATCTTGCAAATGGTACTTTGATGAAAATTTATCCTATTAGTATCTTATTTGATGAATAAATGGTAATTTAACACATGAACACTCATGGTTTTATAGACCTTATCTTTCTCATAATTATTCAATGTCCAGTAATTAATAATCCTTATCACCATCCATAATAATTTTAGTTTTTGAAATGTACATATTTTCAAATCCCATTATTTTTATCCCACATAGAAGACCTATTATGAGGTATACTTTTAAACTTCAAATTACACATCCCCTCTATTAAGTAGATATATTGTTAACCTTTATTATGATGTGGGTTCTAAAAAAATATATTCTCAAGTGTTAAAGCATTGCCTTTATGTTCATGATTTAAAATTTCAAGGACATAATTTAAATAATATGGGTGGAATTTAAGACCGTAGGATTTTGAAATAATAATATTGTGTTTGATAATAAATATTACATGCACTGTAGATCTTAAAACCCCCAAAAAATTTATAAATATGACCATTATTACCTAGACATTGAATTGGGGTTTTTAAATAGGATTAAAATAATTATAAAATATATCTAAATACAGATCCTACCAAATAAAAAATCTAGGTGAAGTTATTATTAAAAAATATCTCATGTATTAAGTACTGTCATCTTATCATATAAATAAGTTTTCTTCAAAAAAATATTTATTTTTGTGACAAAATATTATTAATATTTTCAGGAATTTTAGGAAATTTTATTTGATAAAATTGATCCCCTTTTTTAAATAATCATATAAAAATTATCTAAGACTACACATTTTATGTTTTTCCAAAAAGATTTATCTTTCAATGAATAGTGAAAAATACAGATTTTCAAATATTTTAATATATATTCATTATATTAAGTAATTACAATTTACCTTACTAATTTAAATTTTATTTCTTTGTAAAATAATTTATGATTAATTAGTTCTAATAAAATTAATTTCACATTAATCGTCATTACACCTCGTTTTAGAAAAAGTTTAGCAGTATGATTAAAAATGATTATTTTTCTTCTAAAAACATGGTTTTAAGTGCATAATTAAGTTCCCTATCAATTAATAAATATAACCCATAATTATGAATTATTTAAATGAAAATTTTAGATTTTATAAATGCAATTACTAATTTATATCAATATAATGACGAATAATATTCATATAGTTAATCCAAGATCATCTGATGCTTAAAAACGTTTTTTTAAACCCTTTTGTCGACATGTATTTCAATTTTTTTTAAACTAAATTATTATAATTATATATCATTATATTAGACACATGTGGTAGGTGTACGTAATAATCCTAGTTAATTTTATATAATAATTTCAACATGATGTTTTTCTTAATGAATTGTAAATACATTATATTTATTTTGAGTGATTATGTTTAAAATAGGGTTGTATATATTACATGTGATTCTATATAAAATAATTTCCCACACACATGGAATTTTTTGTTAATAAATTATATTTATTATTAAGAATAATTTCATTGAAATTAAATAATAATTTAGATTTTATTTTACTAGTAAACATTAAATTACCGAGGATAAAAAAACTAACTATCATGGTCAAAAATAATATGGTCATAGTATATAAAAAATTGGATAATGGAATGAAATGTTTTAAAAATTAAAAACAATCATATCGTTTAACTCATTCTTACCATATATCATATCTTTAATTTATTAATTTTTAAGAAATTTATATGAGATCTCTTTTACGTTTTTGAATATTTTTTATTTTTTAAAAAAAATGTTTCTCCTCCAAAATTATAAAAGGGGATCCACTCCACTCACTTATTCACTCATCAAAAGTATTTTATATAAAAAACATGAAAATATATTTCAAAAAAACATTAACCACAATCTAGATATTTTTTATTCCCATTAGAAAACCCCAATGGTCTTTATAAGGTATCTAAAGGTGGTAATTCTAAGTGAAGTTAATTACATTCACATAGTTCATCATTTTATTAATTATTCATTTTACACTTTAATTTATTCATTAATATTATAAAATGATTCAAAAATATTTACCATATATTGACATTTTATTAATTTTATGGTATAATATTAATCCATCTCTTTCTCAATACTATGGTGAATAATTTCATCGCATGTGTGTACAGTTGATAGCCACTTTGGGATTCAATGTTATTTTTTTCATATGAAAATCACATGGATATACATAATAGTGAAATAATGAATATATATATATATAATTATGACATGAAATTGAATCTATAAAATTAATACATCATGCACTTCCTTAACGCTTCACCCATTAATAGAATGATATAATCGATTGTGATTATATAAGACCTAACAACTCTAAGAAGTGATGTTACTAAATTTCGATGCCCAGAAATAAAACATTATCCTATAAATGTATCCAATGAATAAATATTAAAATTATAACATTAATATTACTATAGAGATGATCGATATATATTATAATAATAATAAATGAAACATACGTGTCAAAACATGGATACAGAAATAAAGTAGTTTTTAACTGCTACTATAGTAATAAAGAAACTTTATTAATGAACATGTTATAATATATTATAAACGGATCATATACATAATTGTGAATATAAATATATTCCAATTAATAATTAATAACATGTTTAATCCCATTATAATGGAGGTCAAATCACCTTCAACTGAAAGGAAATGTTGGGTAGTGGATTCTATCACTATTTTCATTCATTATGGAATATTTTAATTTTATACACCTAATTTCATTCATAAAGTGTATATATTTTCCATTTACATGTAATATCACTAGTCATTCATAACAAATGTTATTTTCGGTTTCAATCTAAAATATTTCATTTAAGGGGGTGTGAAAGGAAATTTATCTGGTTGTAAATGCATTCAACACTAAATTTATATTACATTGGTTATATTACATTATCGTTCTCCTGGATATTAGAAGATTTTTTTGAAATTTATATTAATATCTTTATATTTAAATTTAACTTGTTTTATATTAATTTAAATTTTATTCACTTCATAAATTATGTTATTAATCCTCAACTAAATAGTATGCTCTCCGTAATATATTTCTTCTAAAACTCAACTCAATTTAGACATATTTTCTATTTCAAAACTATAAATTATTATAATGTTTATCAAAATTTATATTTATATATTTTATCATGTATATATTTATATTAATTTTAGTCAATTTCCCCTTCTAATTTATTTTCTTTATGGGTTTTATGATTGAATATATACAAAAGACGTTAGGGTTTGTTCTTCAATATCAATTTAATCAGTGATTTTATATATGTATTTTGTTTAAATGAAAATAATTTTATCCTTTAATAATAAACTATAATAATTTTATTCCCCTCTGGTAATTCATGATATTTCAGGAATGAGTACCATTTTCTTCATGTTGGAACTTAAAATTATTGAGAAAATGAACTTAAGAAATATGAGATATTATTTCACTCATTATTCTATACTTATTTTAACTCCAAATCGATGACTTTTAAATATTTTTTCAAAAACTATATTTTATATATTCTATCATTTTATACGAAAAGGTTTAACCATTATTTTAATTTTTTTTAAATAAATATGTAATATTTATATCATTTCCAAATAATAATTATCATTTTTAATTTTCTTAAAAAAATGTAAAAGTAAATGTTTTTTAATATACTCATTTTGAATAAAACATTTACATTTTCATGGGCAGTAAATTATTTTTGGATTCCATAAAATATTTCAATGATTAATTTAAAAAAATTGTTTCCATAATATTATATATATTTTTTATAATTTAAATTTATTTTCGAAGACAAATTTATATTTTCCTCAAACAATTTCTATCTTTTTTGTATATTTGTTTTCAATTAAAATAAAAAATTATTTTTATTACACTCCACTAGGGTTATTTTGTAACTATACAATCATGAATATTTAATTTATTATTTATTTCCATCTTTAACAAGTAAATTGTTGAAATTTTCTATCATTATGGCATTTTCATTCAATAAATTTACACTGAAAATTTCAAATTCTTATGATAATTAGTCATTAAATTTACCTTATATATATATTATTTATCATGTATATGATTATTTCATAAACCATACATTATTTATACATATAGTGTTTTACTTTGATATTTATTTTACTGATTAGTGAAGTATTTATATTTCATTTTATTTATTCAATATATATATTTATTCATAAGTTGCATTTATCATGAATTAAATAAATTATTTGATATAGGATGATTAACGTGAACATATAGTGATGGGTGGGTAATAAAATCATATTTCCCATTCATTCATCTATATAAATTATGAGATAAATTTATAAAATGGCATTAAATAGGGTTTTACACATACATGTAATGTGTTACTGCAAAAGGGATTGGAGATTTAGATGTAATAATGATTGAAATTATGAAATAAAATTTTAAAGATTATCATTACTGATAAATTAGTTATTATTATTTACAAATTTAAAAAATTTATATTATCCTTAGATTATCTTCAAGAATATTTTATTATTTATATTGAAATATTTTATCTTCTGGATGAAAAAAATGAATTTAGTAAATATGTAATAATGTAGCCAGACTCATTGGGATTCTATGATTGGGCAGTCAATACATGGTCTTCTCTTAATCAAATGACATTTCATACATTCAAATAATATAGCCAAAAATGAAAACCATAGGAAGACATTATTCACTTTTTAAAAATTTCAAATATAATTTCTTTTTTATAAGAGTCTCAAGAGTAATCGTCAAATGATTCCAATTATACGCAACACATATAGAATAAAATAAGATATCATCAATAAATAACTAAGAAAATTATCTTTATATTCGTTAATTACATTATTCATTAGATCCAGTGAAATATATAGTGAATTACTCATAAATATTAAATAATATAAACTCAAAATGTCCATACATAATATGATATATTTTCATAAGAATAACTTCAATCTTTACTAAAATTATTAATACCCCAAAAAAGAATAATGAATAAAAAATATTATTTTAAATAAATATAATATAAAAGGTCATAAATTCTATAAAGTGGATACTTTCTTATATTAATTGTATTGATTACCCTATTATCAATAAAAAACTTCCTATATTAATTATGCTTATTTAAATAATGAACCTCAAATCCCCAAGTTGAAGTAATAATGAATCAAAAATAATTTCTACACAACTCATGTAGTTTTTTCTCCAACTAAACCAATTCTATAGATCCCAGTATATAGAGATTTTTTATATATTTCAGTAAATGTTGATTATAACAATGTAAAACTGAACATCACATTCTACTATATAGAAATGTAATTTCAAGATATATAAATAAATTTATTCTTGTGTGGTAAGTACATCCACAATTGGATGATTACCCTATATATATATAAATTTTTTCTACTATTATTCCCATGTTATATCATAGAGAATAGATACTATTGGTGGATATAGAAATGATTTATTGATCAATTCTCCAACCTAATGATAAATAATTCTATATCTTAATGACGAATCATAATTTTGTTCTCCTCGTAGTAAATTTTTTCTGTTAATTTTCAATGCCAACAAATTAGAAGAATTATATCAAAATTGAACACATTTTTATTAATAATGTATTAAAATATGGCCTGATTATGACCCATAATTCTATCTTACTGATGCAACTATGTTTTAGTTATAATTCCACTATAAGTTTAAATAGAGAAATCGAATTTTATGTTGATCGGGAAACATGATCTTTTAAAGGTAAATCTAGAAAATATGAATGAGTGAAATGATAATGAATAAAATTATTCATTAATAAATCTGATGATATGAAATTTTTACCTACCACCACATCAATTAGAGAATAATCTCTAGATGTTGTTAATTTATATTCTTGTTATTCCCCTCTTGGCCACTTTTATGGTAGGTTCCCATGAGGCTTGATAAATTATTTTGAATAATGCCCCAATTATATATATTTGAAGAACTAGAAAAATTTGGCATCATTCCATCAATTAAAATAAATATACATGTGACCCTTATGTAAACATGTTTAAAAAATTCACATGCCCTTTAAAAAATGGGATGTGTCATTCAAAAAAATTTACATGATGGATATTATATTTTATCATTCCCCTTAATTATTACATAAACATTGTTTTCCTCACACACAAAATATTATTATTTTTATTCACATATAAGAAATTTTATATTCAAATATTTATTATTTTAAATGCTAAATAATATTACTTCATTATATGATAAAATATATTGAGAACCCATTTTCCTTTAGTGGTTTGGTCTATGTCCTTACAAGAAATGATCAATCATTCTCTCAGGTTAATGTATATAATATGTAGAATACATGGATTTTCTCAAAAATATATCCTCATAAAATAAAAAAAATATGGATTTTTTTCTTTAATCAGGATCTTTTACTTCATTATTATTTTTCCCTCAAGATAGAAATTTTGATTAAATAATAAAAAATTTAAACCATTAACTACATATGTTTTATTTATTAATCCTCCCTAGTATTATAGATAAATTTCTTTCATTGTTCAATATTTATTTTAATATAATTCTTAACATATATAATAATTTTTATTTCATTGTATCACATTTCCAGAAAACAAAATTCCATAGAATTATTCCATTTCTTCATATGTCACTAGATTATAGTTTCTACATAATTATTGTAGCTTCTATCACATAAAATGATCTCATATAGGTGTATCATGTCTTGTAATATCATTTTACACTATTTCGTTATGGTTTTTAGTCATAACTAGGGTAATATAATCTCATCAATCCATGATCTTCTCAGTTATATCCCAAGTTGTATGACCTTAAATTACATGGTTATCCTTACATTGATAATGATTATTTATTATCATTCTTCCTTTAAGTGTCATAAATAAATAATTAAACTTAATGATTTTAAGAATAATTATCTTGAATATGGAGATATAAAATAAAACCCCCTATAATGTTAAAAAATATATAATACAATGTGGGATTAAATTAATTCTCATGTTAGCTACATTAATTTAAAATCTCGTTTTAGTTATTTCTACTACACATCCTTTGACACTGATTGAAAATCCCCAACTCCTGTAACCTAGATCCTTTATTTAAATTAATTAATTATAATTTTATATAATAGATTTAATATATAGGATTGATCAATAGATTATTATTGAATAACTATATAGATTCTATATCACCACATCACATTGAAAATAAAATATAAAACATAACAAATTAAAATGTGAAACATCCTCAAAATCCATTAATGTATCTCTTAGTAATATCATCGGGAAATGAATTAATGTAATGGTGAGTTCAGAATCTCATTAAGGGTTATGACCAATAAAATAAATCATGAATAATTGAGGCATTGTCAATATATTCTAGTAAATAACTATAATTACATTCCATTTAATCTATAAATTAGGCACAAAATGCTTCCTTTTATATTATCAATTAAGGAAGTTTAAACTATGGATAACCAGTCACTAAAATCCCATTTAATTTATAAATAAATATTGTCTCATAAGACCAATCAAGGCATCAATGGACTATATAATTCTAGGCCTCAACCATTGCTGCATTTCTTATTCATTAATAATATATTAATTATCAATTTAAAACATAAACAATATGGATTATCAAAAATTATATTTATTTCATATAGAATATGAGAAAAAAATATCATAATAATCAACCAAATAACTATAAATTTAATAATTCATATGTATAAATGATATATGATTTTTTATAATTTTGTTATCCTTTATAAAAAAGAATAAACATATATATATTTATGAATTCTTTTCATACATTCACAATAAACAGATTGTTTCAATAGAAATTTAATGATAATAATAATAATATGAGATAATATATATCAATAGAATCATCAAAAAAATTGGGTTTGTAATAAAATCATCCACTATGAAAAAATATTAAAAACTGAAGAAATTTTTTGAAATATTATTGAATTAACTTTATTTCTTTTTATAAACATTTAAAACATATATAAGAAACTCTATGGATTAAAATATTTATATTAGTGATAATTTCTTTTAATGTAATATACGTTAAAAAGAAAATATTATATTTCAATTTATATAATGAATAATAATATTGAAACATTCTGGAAAATAATAGAAAGATTAATTTATTATAAATTATGTGGTCAATGGTAACATAATGATTCCTTATTAAATTATTTTCGTAATAAAATGTAATTTTATATAAACCTTTTTTAAAAATAATGATATTATTGAAAACTATGTATCATCAAAATAGGAATTATATCATAAATTATTCTAAATATTTTCTCATTTGAATTAGTTAAAAAATAAATGAATTATATAACCAATAAATGTTAACTAATTAAATAACTTTATAATAGTAAAATATGATCAGTTTAATATATAAATATTATTAGGTTCTTTTAATTAAAATATTTACAATCCTAAAAAACATGATTGTAAATAACATTATTACCTCTTTTGTAACATTCAAATTGAAACCCCTTGAAATATTCACCCCGAAATTAAATACTAATCGTCACACAGAAAATTATTTGTGTTAAATACATCCAATGGGTAATATATTCACAACCTTAAATAAAATAAGTTCATAATACAAAAAATGTCTTGCGAGTGTAAAAGTTAAATTCAAATCTATTACCTCACATTTTCTTTTAGTTCAACATGATTTAACATCATGTATAATGGTTTTAAACAAGTTATAAATTCTATTTATATATATACATATTTAATTTCATATATAATCCTTTCACAATATCATATCACTCATTCATAAATAATATTATAACATTGTCATTTCTTATGGTTTTATCTGCATTCCTTTCCCATGAATATATTTTAATGGATGCATATGTACGAAATTTTTTAAAATGTTCTATAATCTCCATATTTATATTAATGAAATAAATATAATAAATATACATTAAATAAATTATTTTGACATAGAATGTATGACATAAATGACAAGTAATTTATATCAATTTAAAGAGGTTGTATTCCATATATATGTACGAGTGAGGTTATCATCTTTAAAAGGATTGGAAGGTAAAAAGTTATAGAAAATATTATAATTAAAAATATATATATAATAAATAGTAGTTATATTAATTTTTTTCCTTTTATATCCATCCATGTAAAGAGTTGATAAAATAATTATTACACCATTACATGGAGACGGTAAGTCTTAAGTTCACATGAGTACTGTTGTCCGCTTTTAATATGATGGAAGTGACATATAAATGAATTATACCATAATCATAAAAACATATACTTATATTTATAATATATTTTTCATTATTTTAAAATGGTTTTAATAGATTTATAGAATGTTGAAGAGGATATAAATTTGACAGATTCCATAAATGTGACTACCTCTTATTCAAAAGAGCTCATTTATGTCACATTTTACAGGATCAATGGTTATCCATTAATGAATTCCATTACCTCCATAACATAGAAATTAATTTTTATGAGAGTTAAATTTAGTTATTTGAAAATATAAGACATGATATGTTGTGTATATAAGGGAAAAGAGGTGGTTTCGTGTTATAGTGGAGGAAATTACAGACATGAGAATAATTAATATATTTAAATATCTCAATTGTAGTTTTTGTTTATGGTGGAACACAGTGGGGAAAATTAATAATCTATCATATGATATTTATTAACTACCACTATCAGTTAAAATTATAATAGGATAGAGTTTTATTTTATCACTGATCATTTAGTTTAATCCCATTTTTAAACAATAATAACTCTAACCATAGTTGTAACTTTCTTAATTTTAAAAAGGTTTTTAATTTTATACATAATATAATAAATTACACATAAATTTAAAAGGGAAGATATTTTTCATTATTTATTCTCCATCTTGTCCTCTTGAAATAATTTTAATATGTTTAAATAATATAATTAAATATTATTTTTCACAAAATATAAATAATTTCATTTTTTACACTATTGATTTAATTTTATTTTAAAGACCACAAGAAAATGTTTATTGATAATATAGAATTTTAAAATGTTAATAACATCTGATATCAATATATAATGTTTCTTATTCAATATCACTCACCCATTACATACCACATTATTAGTTATAAAAATAATTTATTTTTATTTTTATATTATTCAAATAAAAACAACTGAAGTGTTACATGAGAATTTAAGATAATTATAAAATAAATAAAAAATAAAAATAAATTAACATGATAATTATGTAATTTATCAGGGAAAAAAATTAATCCTACATTATTTTTTTTAACCACCCTCAAAATATTATAGATATGTTAACAAGAGAGTGAAATCATTTACTGTTATATACTTAAAATATTATAAATGTTATAATCAAAAGAATTTGGAATGAAACATAAATTTTATTAATATTGAATTTTAATAATCAAGAAAAAAATTTCACTTTAGATAATAATAAGTTTCCGTATGTGGTTTAGGCAATATCACATTTCATTTAACATAAATTTATAAATTTCACATTACTGATGTGATAAATTTCTCAATAGTTACAATTCATAGTTATTAAAAAAAGTGACAAGTTTAAAAACATAAACCAATTAATTATATATATTTTATATATTCTTAAAAATTTATAATATATTAGTGTCATAAATTGATTTAACTATAAATTAAATAATCCTAATGATAAAAACATTTTTAAAAAATATTTCTATTAATTCTAAATAAATAAAATATACTTAAGTCATCAAAATTGAATATTTAAATTAGACTATTATAAATGAAATATATAAGGACCCAGCCTTAATCCTTACTTAATCATGAGTTATTTCATGAATAAACGTTGTGGATCTTTTCAGGTTTAGAGTTTTAGAAATTAGATCATAAAACATGCATTACATTCCACATTTAAACAAAGTGGTTACATAAAAGATAGTATTCATTTTTCCCATCAACGGAAACATATTTAAAATAAAACATGGGTTCCTTCTTAACACTTCCTTGACACTATCATCATATCATGTACCTTTCCCTTGACCTGTGAAAAACATTTCAAAAACATGGGATGAGCATAAAAAGATCAGTAAGGGATATAAAAATATGGAAAGGAAACATGAGTACATATATACATAAGAGTGAAATCATACTTTACCCTTAATACGTAAGCACTTGAACATACCTCATCAAATCATGAATAAATCATATAAATCATAATACATAAAGGTAACTTGAGGCATTCATAACATTCTTACGTAGGGAGTAACCCTCTTGGTTACGTTTGGAATACCCATCACAGTATATTCCTTAAATCTCTTCGGAGAAACCTCAACGTTTAACCCCTTCACATTACCCAATGCATTGGAGAGATATATCGGGCTCACCCGCCCTTAGTTTATTCACGGAACCACCCGTTTTCATAATAATTCCCAAGAACCATAACATAATCGCATCACAAAAAACATACATAAAGGAAACATAAAATTTCCACATTTCAATCACAAGATATCAATACAACACATTGATATATTAAAAACATTATTAAAACCATTTTCAATACCAAAATAAATGAAAAGTAAAACATTGTATTTATTTTTCATTAAAAAAAGTATGGCATATAGAGGAAGCTGAAACTCAAATAATAGTCACGGCGGCGGAGAAGTCATTGTCGCCACATACGTACGATAAAAACATTCCCTTTTGTCATTTAGTTAAATTCTTCTTATATAAAGATTCCTTCTGGATAAAAATAAAAGTCAAAGGGGTTTATACACCGTATATAAGAAAGTTGTGTATAAAACATAATATGCCTCAATGAAAGGAGATTGAGACGAAGTCCCATACCTCGGGTCTGACTTCACTCGATCGTTCTTTAACCTCCTAAATAATAAACTTGAGTTAATTTCTACTTTCTTAAGAAGCTTTTTCATGTTCATTATTCCTTTTATATCTCTTATTACCATGTCATGAACACTAAGTAATTATTTATGTTAATAACGATTGTTTTAAGGATCATTGGTACTTGAATCAAAAATATGCTCTTTATAATTTCAAGTTGTTCATGTATCCATTATATCTAGAGATATAATCATGATGTATATATCATATATATTATATATATCCATTATATACATGAATTTATAATATTACATAATCATTTAGAGGTAAGAAATGAAATGCACCGTTCATGGAGACGGTAAACCGTACGTATGCATGAACGCTACATTCATTTCTATTTCTTAATTTATAGAGTGAAATCATAATGATATAATGGTATATAATAAATACTGTATAATATCATATATAATATCATTAAATTTATCCTTTATACTTACCACATATGGTATTAAAGAATCAAATCACTTTGAGGGGGCGGTAGTCCGCACTTCCTAAAATGAAGATCTCGCGTTTACCCATAATGGAAACCGTAAAGTTATTCCATAAATGAAAAATACAGAAGCTTAAGTAAAACATAAACATATTATATATCATATATAAATATAGTTACATCTTAATGGCCACCTTTGAAGGAGTTATATGAGTGTTGACCAATCATCGTTTCGTGAGGCATAAATTCGCCATCCACAAAAACAGTATGTTCTTTAACCATTAGATGTAAGTGTGTGTAAGTGTAGCTCGAATAATTCTTATAAAAAACTCTTAGTGTAGGGAAGATACTTGTGTTGTTAAAAACGAAATGAATAAAAAGATTTTAGGGGGTTGGAGAAGCAAAATAAAAAATAAGAACACAAGAGATGACACTACCTTCAAATCGGGTAACTCTTTTTGATTTGAGCTCAATGGCTTCCTTCGGAAGTATTATGCCAAAAGTAAGGCTTCGAGAAGTAATATAGGGATGTGGAGAGACAAAATGAGCAGGGGTTGGCTGAGAAAAAGGCTTGAGAGGCTTGGGTAAGGAGTTAGAGGTGGGGGCCTTTTATAATAGGAGAGGAGGGGCACTCTTGGAAAGGTATAAAAGGTTACTTTATTTTCAAATGAGTTTCGGATTTTAAAGGCCCCACATTTATGTATTTCATGGATAAGTGGATAAGGGTTCTAAATAAAGACATCCAATAGGTATTTTACAAGTGTATTTCTATGATTTTACATTATCGTTTCATTTTATTTAAATCATTTATTGATGAGGTAATCGTTGCATCATCATGATGTCATAAATAATTTTATTTATTTATTGTATAAAAATTAAAAAAAACAATGATGTAGGAAATATTTTTATATTTCCAATGAATATTAATATTCAAAATGTTCATTTAGGTAGACAAAATTAAATTTTTTTTACTCAGGTGATACATACTTTGAAATATTTAACTTTATTTAAAAATTAAAAGATAAAAAGTAACTTCCACACAAAAGTAATTCCATGGGGTCCCCATGTTTCGCACATAGCATCACATGGTCTTGCATGAGACATCCAATAAGGGTAGGACATTTTTTAAGTTCATTTCATATTATTAAAACTTTATTCTTACCTTAAATTACACTAATTACCTCTAATCGCGATTAAAAAAATAAAAGTTACTATTCACCAAAAAATTATTTTAATCCAATTGAACCACATTTTACTTCTTAATGACAACCATATATGTCAGATTTTTGAAATTCAAAACACAGAGGTTATAGAAATTCATTTAAACGGAAAATCAGTTTTTATAAGTACCACTTAGTGGTTTCACTATTCACCAAAATTGAAGTTTTACAAAAAAATATCAAAAATTCACCCCAAGCTATATTTGATATTCCGAATTCAAAAATGATGTCTATTTTAAAAAATTCATAACATATAAGTTGCATTAATTAATTTAATAATTAATTCCCACTGTCAGAGCAAATAGCGTGTTTTTATGAAACAATAAGTATCAAAAGATTGACATTAGTTTAAGTCCAATTTCAATGTGAAATTAATTCCAATGACCACCATTGGATTACATGGTAAAAATATATTCAATTTAAACTTTAAAACAAATTAAAACGATAATCTAACCATATAATTAAATTAGATGAAAAAACAATTTTGATGTAAAATGCAGTATTTTTAACCATTCACTAAAAAATGATCATTGTTAGAAAAATACCAAAAATATATCCAATGTAAATTTCAATGTCCCAATAATAAAGAATATGTTTATTTTGACAAAAAGTGGTTATAAAATTGTCAAAAATTTGATTTAAAAATGGTTTTCCATCAAAAGGCAGTAAAATAATCTTTTAAAAATATTAGTGTATTCCATGTTTAAGATTAGATTTATTCTCATTTTAAGCCTCTAAAACACTATCTAATTCATAAATAGTCATAGATAAAAATATCTATAATTCATTAATTACTTCGGATGTTACGAAATATGTCATATTTGAAATGAAGAATAAATACAAAATAATGGGACTATTAAATTACTCAATTTAATGATAGCATTCTAAAAGTTAATATTATTAACAATTCAGTAAAAACAATTCAATTTAGAAATATCAAAAAAATTCAACCGATGTAAAATTGGATTATCTAACTAAAATAAATAATTAAATTTTAGAAAACTAAAATTATAAAAAGTTATAATTTAGTTTTTAATAAAATTATTTAACAATAAAATGTTTGTAGTTTAATTGTTTCGTAAAAATTAAATAATTACTATAATTGAATATATGGTGTTAACAAAATATTGAAACTACTTTTTATAAAACCTACTAAAAGTGTTCATGGATTTAAGTATATAAGTATAAAAAATCATAAATGGTTTTTATTTGGGGATATGATTGATGGAATAATATTATATAAATAGTTTGTTGATATCACTTTGGAAGAACATTTTATGAAGAATGTAGTGAGATTATGTTTTAATCACTATGAAATATTTATGGGATGTATAAAAAGAAAGTAAATAATTATGTTTGATATTTAATATAATATAAATGGTTATATTTTTATAGGTTTTAATTATTTTCTCCTTTTCTTTATATATAAATGATATAATTAATAAAATAGTTATGTGATGTGAACATAGATGAAAACTAATGAAGTTAAAGTAAAACCATTTCACCATTGATGATTTCCTATATAATGGGTAATGATATATGATACTGAGATAACGACATTATCCCATTACTATATACTTATGAATTACAACAATAAAAAGGTTTATGTTTTGAACTATTTCAACAATTTTATGTGGATCTACAATATTTATTGGGTTCTTACAATTCCACAACATTGAAATGGTGAAAAAGAAATATATGTCCACAAAAAAACATTATTTTAAATGTCCACTGGTTTAATTTTTTTATATTCAGTTAAGATTTATTCTTTTATATTATAAAATCATTTTGGAATTTTAATCACTCAAATGAAACATATTTATACTTCCACTAAAAGCTATATTTTTTGTTACCCTATTAAAAAAATAACATGTTCTAACATAGTCTTGTAAATGAAAAGTTTACTGGTAAGGTTGGTCTATTAATGCCATATTTGTTCATTCTCTCTTGAAAATATTTGGTTCTCACATTTGTATTAATAGAGGGTTTTGGTTGTGACTCCAAGTGCTAAAAATGGAATTTTATAAGATACATCACACCCGTAAAAAATTGATATACATAATAATGTTTTCATAGGAAATAAAAGTTTAAATTATGGGGAGTATATATAGGATCATATTGATATAATAATCTATAAATCCTGATAAATTATATATAATTAATTTACATCACAAAATATTTTAAATTTAATTATAGCAGCAATTTATTCTATAATTTTTCATTCCTTTTTTAATATATTATTAATTTTTTTTTCAAATCAGAATACTTATTTTAACATATAAATTTCAACACAAATATTGTAACATCCCATCAAAGTAATAGAAACTAATAATTTCAATTTGGGAGACCAGTAATGTTTTTTGATTTCTTTTTTATATGATACCTTAAGAATTGGTATAATATTATCCATTTATTTTGATTTTGATTTTTCTAATTAATATATTTTATGTATATATATCTATTTTATGCATTTTTATATTCTATTCCTTTTATAAATTTATATGGTAAATCCATATTTATTGAAATAGAATGAAATCATATTTAATGGTGGGAAAATGGTGGAAACCATTAAAAAGATACATGAAAAAAAATTTAAACCACATGTAACATTGACATACATGGATCCTTTTTTCATTGAAATTTTTACTAAGGAATGTGAATATTTCAAATCATACATGGCCCTCATACATCAATGGAAGTAAGTGTTCTTATAATAAAATGAATACAAAATTTTATCAAAAAATTGTTGACATTATATATTTTGATATTTCAATATATGCATTTGTACTTATATAATATGATATTATTAACAAGAAAGGTTTGGATGTTACATTACATTAATATAATTTAACATTTTGATTATTCATTATTTTTCATTTTTGGAAAATATTTTTCACAAAACATATAAATGTCATATTACCCGTGAAATTTAGAAGCACGTTTATAAAAAGAAATTTAAAGGGGAATAGTTGTAGAGGAAAGGTAAATTCATGTAGAATATATAACCCGGTATAGATGATGAAAAGAAGAAAATTTTATTTTTTTATTACAATAAGTATTTAAATATGTTATTGGAATTATAAAATAAGAAAAAAAAGGTTTATAATTCACAGGGAAAGAATTCCCATTGAACAATGTGGTCTTGTAGAAAAGGTTATCACATAGATGCATTGAATATAAGGGATAAGGTCAATCCTAAAATATGATATACAGATAAATATGAAGGAAACATTCCATGATAGTAATGGTATATACATTTTAAATTCATGATTTGTAGCAAATGTATTGTATACTACATTTTGAAGTTCTGTATTCACAAAATTTTAATATCATTTTTTGAGATATTTATAACAATTGTAAAAGGGATCATATTGTGAGGATGAATATTGGTACCACATTAATAGCGTTATAATTCAAAATTTCAATTCATAGTATGAAATGAAGATAAAATATTTTCATGGAAGGAAGTAAAATAGTACATTTAATGATGTGAATAATATTAAGAATATACTAGGGTATGATTGAAAAATATATAATGATGATGATGAAAATATATAGTTTTATTGGAATTTTATAAAAATGAGAGGCATGGGAAAAGAATAATCAGTGACATGTGTATTTACTTATTATTCTACAATTATGTTTCTATATTTTTTATTTATTATAACCATTTAATTATATGTTGAAAATAAGATTAAGGAATTGTCTTAGTGAAGAAAATGATTAAGAATGACCATGGTAATTAAATATAATTGTTTAACCATTAAATAAAATATATATGGAGGATGAAAACATATATCAATGATAATTATTCATAATACCATTACTGATTTTTAAATAAAAAAACTAAAAAATTATATTTTTCAATATAGTTTTGTTCAAGTTTTTAAGATCCTATTCATGATGTCTCAATCCTAAAATGTTCAACTAATTCTATAAAGGCATGTATATTCCTATTTTTATTCAAAAAAACCTCATCTTCGACATTCATATATTTGACGACATTTTTTAATGATATCTATTATAATTTTTTACTATGTTATATAAAATCAACTCATAAATTTTTTATTTATTAGATAGTACAAGTATAGGTAAATTTAACCGAATAAAAATGAAATTTATAGGTTGGAAATTTTTTATTAAAAGAAATGGATTATATTATGGTATCTCCTAGTATTTTTTAGAGGATTATTCTAACATAATATTACTATATTTATTAAACACCTATAAAAGTATGTGATGGTTTGTGCATCAAGGTGTTTAATAAAAAATTATGTATGTGTTGTCATATATTTAAAAAAATTATAAACTATAGTGGATATCCATGCTCTCAATGATGAGTGTGTAAAAAATATATATATAATAATTGATATCTAAAATATTATAAATAATTATTCACTATCATGTTTTAAAGTTACATTTTCACTATTCACATATAATCTACAAAAATAAATATGTACTAATTGTTCCATATATTATTCCAATATACTTTTCATTTTTTCATAAATCATTTTATTATTTTTTATTTGATAATTCAACCACCCTCTTGACTCTTATTATATCTCATTTCGGAGTGAAAAAATTGTATTAGATCCATCCATGATAAGAGTTGTTCTATTCTTATTTTACATTGATACATTATAAATTGGTATTATTAAAGGCTATAATTTTGATTTACATTCCTATTCTCAAGTTTTTAGTGACATATATCATTCCAAATCTTACATATACCCAATTCATTAATAAAATAAATATAGTATCTTTTCAGTGATGGATTTCAAGAGTAGTAAATTAAATTTTAATGATACACTTCTATGATAAATAATAGAATGGGGTATTCTCGGCGAATGACCTCTATGAAATATTCTATCCGATGTATTTTTATTTTATACACGTATATTGTGATAATTTCTTCTGTTTTTATAAATAATATCTAGTTAATTATAATGGATTATATATTATTAGATATTATATGACTATATATATATTATGAATATATTATATTTCCCAATTTTTACAATTAATTTTAATTACATTTATAAATATTACCACCCTGATATTTTAACAGAACATTTTATTTGATATCATATTCAATCTAAAAAACTACATTTTAATGAACCATTTTATAATTTTAAAAAATTATTATTTAAATTTAAATTTTATATCCAATTCATTAAATTGATGTGTTATAATATTATTATCTTCTTATTGAAATATTTATAAATTACGGAATAAATGTATTTTAAATGATAAAATGTTTTGAAATTATATTATAACTTTTAAGAAAAATGTTTTTTATAACGAAAATATGTTCCTCCAAAATTGATTTTTATTATTGTTTGTGAGAAGATAATGTTATTAGTTTATAAGAATCATAGAAATTTAATATAATAAATTGAAAATAATTTTTAAAATCTGAATATCAAAATTAAATTATGTTGATTTTTTTTGATATTCATAAAATGGATTATTATTCAGTTAATATTATAAATTATTGATTTTTTCAAATACATTCATATATTATCATTGTATAAAGTATGCTAAAATTGATTTATATTTCAGAATTAAAAATGATTCATATAAATATTTAATTTTAATATTCTAATAAATTTAATTTGAATCATCAATTTTCATAATTTAATCTTTGTTTTCTTTTATAAATTTAAAACAAACATTATTGGAAATTGTTTTTTTGGGCATAAATTTAAACAATATTAACTAATTTTAATATAAAATAATAATAAAATACTTAAACTAAATTTATATATTATAATTATAATAATATCAATATAAATTCATAATATTATTACTACTGGTAATATAGTTAATGTAAGATTATCAATTGATTGAAAAATGAATTTTTATATATCCATATTTACAACATGTATTGCAGGTTTTATTTTAAATTATATATTATAAGTAATATATCTTTAATATGATAAAACATATTATACATATTAAATATTAATATATTATATTATTTAATATTTTTCACATAATTCATCACATAATGAATAGAAAAAAAAACTAAAAAATTGTTTTCCACTGTGAAAAACTAAAATGGTAAAAGTGAGTAACCTATTAGGTAAGTTGAGTAAATTTTCCCCATTTTATAGGTATAATTATCCTAATAATTTATAGTATTACCTTAACAAAAAATATTCTATCAAATATAGATATTAATACAAAAAAACTGCATAACATTTTTCAGTATCCTCAACTATGAATAGAATCCACCCTAACCATCGAGTTAAGTGACATGGAGTGGACAAGCATTACACATGCAAAGTGCTCGAGTGGTCTGTTCATGTGTATGTGTTGATAGTGAGAGAATTGGAACATGTGTGTTAGGGTTATAATCCCATTTTTATAGATTAATAAATGAATCATAAGGTGAGAATTATCTATCATGGATCTTAACAATCAAAATATAGATGCGTGGAATAGAGAATGCAAGTATTCTTCACTTGAAAATAATAAATATATACATAACATATATAATCTGATAAATTATTTTGAGGCTTCCAGTCAAGCCAATACATCATCTTCATTATACACTCATTATCCATAAACCCTGATGTAAATGGTTTGAAACTGTGAGCCAAACTAATGTCTTCCCAAATATAGTCACTCTATGGAATCAATCCGTGATGATGAGGGAATTCTTAAAGTCCTGAGGGCATGCCTGAAACATTTTTTTAAATTATACAGTGTTTTATATAACATTGAAATTACATTATGGTGATCATTGGAACATTATGAATAAATCTCAAAGGTTTCATTTGATCATTTAATCAAAGGATAATGTTTATTCAAATTTATGATGAAAATACAAATGAATTTCATTAAAAACATCATATGTATCTTCACAAGAATTGTACCTAATTTATACTTTTTTTCATATGAAACCTAAAAGAAATATCCAACATCATTCCATTAACTTGTTGATAAATCATTTAGAAGAAATTTGGAAATACACTATAATCATACAACACACATAACATTTTTCAATAGGGTAAAAAATTATTGATCATGAGAATCCTATTAAGATGTATTGTGAAGCC
Source organism: Viscum album (assembly GCA_963277665.1). Taxonomy (NCBI): domain Eukaryota; kingdom Viridiplantae; phylum Streptophyta; class Magnoliopsida; order Santalales; family Viscaceae; genus Viscum; species Viscum album. The sequence continues at coordinate 216,651,024 of OY728158.1, forward strand.
TCATAATTTTTCGTTAATTTGATTATGAAAATTCATTATTCTACAGTTTATAAATCCTATGTTGTTGATATTATGATGATATCCACATCCTTATGACATTGGACAAAACACCTTCACCCAAAAAATTGGATGATATATTCAGAAACAATTTCATATAGAACAACCATCCCTATTTGAAGGTGTTGATGAGTGATGGGGATGAGTGGGAGATAATTTAGGAAATATATTAGAATGACTGGAGAAGAAGGAACCACATAATTATAACCCATTGTTTGATCAAATAAAAAACACCTGATGATATTATTTTTTTAACATCATATGATTCCATTAGGTTAACCGTATATTATGAAGTGAATTCCCATTACATTATATACATGAACTAGTAGAACTGCTACAAAAAACGGGCAAGGGTTGGGCTTCACTTTTATCAGCGCTAAAAAAGTGTTGATTAAGGGGGACTTTATCTGCCTTAAAAAGGTACTGATAAAGGGTCACTTTTATCAGTGCTAAAAACAGCTCTGATAACGGCCACCATTATCATCGCTTTTCTAGCGCTGATAAAGAACCCCCTGTATCAGAGCTTTTTTTAGAGCTAATAAAGGGGACCCCGTTATCAGGGCTTCTTTTAGTAGTGCTGATAAATGGGGGACTTATCATCACTTTTCCCGAGCACTGATAAATGTTATGTTTCAAAAAAAATATTTTTTCATGAAAAATAATATATTTCTATATAATTATATTTATATTGATATAAATACAATATATATTTGTTAAATATGTTATAGATATGTATAAAAAGACTATTAAATTTAATAAAAAAATTTAGTGAAAATGGAATTAATATATTTTTAAAAAACATAATTAATTAATATTTTTCTAATTAATGTCTTTTAAAAATAATTTAATAACAATTTTAAGATACAAAAAATAAAAACAATTAATAAAAGATCTAAAATAAGTTGAAAATGTAAGATAATCTTCAAACGGCCATAACTTTTGATCTGGGTGTCCGTTTGAGCTCAACAACAAATCAAATCAAATCCTACGATGAGCTCTACGTGATTGTGACTAAGGAAAAGCCTCTGTCACATTTTTTGAGCCCAAATAAGGCCCATAATACCTCCAAAACTGAGTTTTATGTCGTGATACCCTGATTTGTTAACAATGAAAGAAGTATAACTTCTGATCCGGATGTCTGTTATGCCTGTATTATATATCATATCAAAGATTGTTTCATTTTCTCTGATTTTACTTGTTGTGGTGTTGAAATGGGATACTAGATTAAATTTCGTGGTCGTTTTAACATTCTATGGATTTTCAAATACACATATATATGTATTTATTAGTAAATATATATTTGTCTATGTGTGTGTGTGTCTGTGTGTGTCTGTGTCTTTTATATATGTATATATTTATGTATGTATTTAATTACATATAAAAACACATGGAAAAAATATTTTTTTCATAAATGTATTTAAAACAAATCTTATAAGTTATTTTCATTTTGAAATTCTATGGATTTTAAAATACACATATATATTTATTTATTGGTAAATATATATGTGTCAATGTGTGTGTGTCTCTCTCTGTTTGTCTATCTGTTTTATATATCTATGTATGTATGTATTTATTTATTTATTTATAAACACGCATAAAAATATATTTTTTCATAAATGTATTTAATAATAATCTTAAAAGTCTATATTAATATACAAATAAATATAGATATAAAAAATTATACCTAAATATATATATATTAATATATTAATATATGAATTAATATATATATACTAATATATGAATAAATATATTTATATTAATATGAATATATATCAATATATGAATAAATATAAATATATATACAGATTTATCATTAAATAGAGAACAAAAATAAATGGCTTAGTGGTAATGGTAGACCCCCAAAAGGGGGAGGTCGCAGGTTCGAGTTCGGGTGGAAGCGAAGGGGGTGCACGCGTATGAGGATGCAAGGGAAGGGCATCACGTGGTAGACCACCTAGTGCTGATAAAGTGGGTGTCAAGTGCTAATAAAAGCACTCCCTGCATTATTTATTTATTTTATTTTATTTGTAATTTTTTTGACCTTTATTAGTGATTTTTAAAAGTGCTGATAACGACCCCTTTTATATGCGCTAATAAAAAGCACTGATAAAGGGGTGTTTTATCAGCACTTTTTTTAGCGCTGATAAAAGCAGCCTTTATCAGCAATTTTCAGAGCGCTGATAAAACGGACACCCCTATATTAGTACTGAGCATTACAGTGCTTTTTTAGAGCTGTTAAAGCCCGTTTTGAGTGCATATATAGGCCATTTTTGTAGTAGTGTATTGTGACAACAATGTTTTGTACCTAACATTGAAATCCTCTGTTTTGTTGTGCATCTATGTAGATATATGTATTTGATCCCATGAACCCATGGTCTCACGACATATGCATGTGGTTCGGGACATGTACGAATTGAAATAACATTCCATCATGGACAATGGGCCATGAAATGTGAATATCCCCATTAATCCACCATTAACATAGTTAGACCCCTTGACATGCGACCAATAAATTCAAGTGATCCAATGAAAATTTATTATTCAATCTACTTGAACCCAATTATCATCATCATTGACATGGACCCCTGATCATGCACACCACCTTACATGCAAACAATAGTATGTGAGTCATAAGCATGATACCCTTGGACACATAACTTCATCTAATGGATGTTCCCCTTGAAATTCACAAAATCCACTAATGTTTTAATAACATTATTTTTTAATATCTTAAGATCACATGATCACATTACTCCTCACTAGTCTCCCTAATCTTTCATTTGGATCTATACATGTTTCAATTCAATCACATGATGTACCATGCACAAGTCATCATCGATTACATGAATCCCCCTAGGAATATTGGATAAAATTACTAAAAATTCAATAGAATTTTCAACTTCAATCATGTTAAGAACCATGGACATGTAATTTTTAGTCATGTGAATCACCGCATACACTTCATAATTTATCATGTGAACAGTACGAGTCATTTTAACATCAATCATATGAATCAAATTTGATATTTTGAACTCGATAATTTTAAGACCTTTTTAAAAGATAGGAATACTCCCAGGAAATGTATGTAAAACAACTAAATAATATTATGAAGACACCCTAGACATATAATGGAAACACTATGTAAATTTTATGAATACATTAATGGAAATTTTATGTAGACACCCCCAGACTTTTTAGCCTTATCCAATAGGGATACTTGGGAATGTACTATCAAGATTTATAAAAACCTAGACATAAATATTTGGTTGAGAAATCCACCATCGTTTGGTAAGTGTCCATAATCAACTAGTTATTGGGACTATTGAAACACCGTTAGTATTTCAGGATCCTCATGTCATCCATTTATACTCACTCAACCTATCATGGTCCAAACATTCTTTTCACTAGATAATAAGGGACAAATATCATTCATTGGAATCCACCCCAGTATATGTCCCTCTATATTCCAACTATCATAACTCATGGGACTAATTTCTCTCATTAGTATCTCACATTCCCTAACCAATCAATAGTTTGGGAATCCATATAATCAATCATTGTCATGACCCGTCCCTTGGGGCCCGTTCCGTGGATACCCCTTACCTGCCATCCATAGGATAGAGGGTGGTGATTAGCACCAAAAAGGATGATCCCTATAACAGGAAGGAATTGCTTTTAATACTGTCTAAACATATAATCCAAGAACCCAACATGAAGAAACCATAATGCAATGTAATATAGTAAAAAGTGTAATGATATAATGGGGTTGGAATACCGGGCTAACTGAAAAACAAAAGTACAATTGAAATTGAAAAACAACTCAATGATCATTCACCGAGGGTACTACCTGAAGGGTACGTACATATCGTATCCACATCACTCTACATCATCCCATATCCTCTGCATACCTCCTGGTCCTAGATTCCTCAAGCCTCAGCCCAGCTGCTCATCATCTACAAAATACCCAACATGGTGCGGGTGAAGCTCATGCAGGGGTGAGTAAAATAATACTCAGTAGGGTCCTTGATAACCCTAAAGGTCTCAAAAAATTACAAAAAAGGAAAACCACATTATAAGATCTCAATTTAAAATCACAATGTAACAGAAACGTCTCAAATATAGTCTTATCTTAAACAAGGTATTAGTGATGTTCAGAAATACAGATGATCAGTCGCGAAGCTAGATCATCTTATTCTGTCAAGAGGCACTACTACTGACCATACGGAATCTGAACCACCTAGGAGTGATAGGTACTAACCCCTACAATGACCAACCCAGGTCTAACCCACCCGAATTCAATAGGTACTAACTCTTGTACGACCCGCACTAGATCTAACCCACATTGGATCAATATGTGCTGAACCACATATGATCGTTGAGTGCTGACCCACACAGGATCTAACCCACACAAGATAGGTATGTTCTAACCCACACATGATTGTAGAGTGATGACCTATATAGGATCTGACCCCCATTGGATCAATAGGTTCTGACCCACACATGATCGCATGGTACTAACCTCCGTATGATATGTCCCTAACCTCTACCTCACTGTAAGCTACTCGATTCCTGCTCATTACACACTTGATTCAGGGAGAACCACTCCTCAAGACACTTTCCATATTTCAACTAGAATTATATACCATGAAATCGTAACATGACTATACATAGTGTCATTAGGGTCCCAATGAAGACGATGACGTGTCTACCATACACACGGTCTATAAAATATTAGAATTTTAGTCCTGAGGGAAAGATTGTATTCAATGTCAATCCAACCCATACATACAACTACTTTCCCCAAAACAATTGGGGAGTATTTAAAAACGAATACCTCTCCAATAAGGTCCTTATTCAATAGACGGCGTGTCAAACAGATGTATGGTATGTTAGTTACATCCCTTTCCATGAAATAGTTGGGTGATCACACCTCAGTCCTGCTCAGCTTGGTTGGGCCCGCCAGAATTTTTCAAGGGACCACATCCCTAATGGGATCCCAGTTCCAATGACTGTGTGTAAAATGTACTCTTGGTTTTTTAGTTAAATGAATTTATTTATTTAGAAACCAGTTATGTATTGGCTTGATCTGTCTCTATCAGATTGGACTGATTCAATGAGTCTGAGGGTCTACCTGACACCGGACGAGTCCGGAAAATTATGGGTTGGCGTGGTTTGGTTCACTGGCCCTGGACGCGGGTCCGGCCTGGCCCGCCGGCAGTTCCATCCCACTAGGCCGTAGGTTCGACCCGACCTGTAGGTAGGTCCAGCACACTAGGATGTTTTGGTCTACTTGGCTGGCCCACTCTGGTTCGATCCTCCTGAAGTAAGACCACTGCATCCATCTAGGCTCGTGCTTGCGGGGCCGTTCTCCTATCGGTGGGGCTCTGCCCCACTGCTATTAATGGTTACTTGTTCGGACTATAGGGGTTTTTCCAACGCAGTGAGGAACAGGGCACGCCTCCCCTTCATAGAAAAACTTCTTCCACCAACAGTGCCTTTGGGCTTCTCCCTTGTCCCATGTGGCTGACTCGGCCGGGCTTCCATCGACCCTTGTAGCGCGTCGTCACACACCGCCTTCCACTACAAGTATCTAGTTGTTGTGGGTCTCCTCCATCCACTACCGGTCACTGCCTTCATGGGGCGCATATTGTTTCATTTCGGTATCATTATCCATGATCTAATGTCTGTTCTTAGTGTTTTCTATGCCTACAGATCTCCCGCGTTGTCTTTATTAAAGAATGACACGCTATTTCATGTTTCCATTAAGTTGGAAATAATTCCACATATTTCACATCAAGAATGAAGCGGTAGAATGTCTAGACCGTATTCAGTTGGCATGTGTCCTCCGCGTTACACGATTACAATATAAAGGAAAATTTAATTTATCAATTGCAACCTCAAAATAAGTCCCTTCAAGGATTAGAAGTACACTGATGGTGATCGCCAGATCCTCCTTCATCATTGTCATTTGTTTGTGATTTGGTGGTGCTCATCACTACTCGCTAAAACTGGTTTCATCCTCCAAATCGTTATCATCATGTTATTTTTATAGAGCTTTGTAACTTGGTGAATATGTCCCAATACCCCTCCCCATGCTCCATATAAATAGGATATGGGGATGGTGAGTAATGCATGTGGAATTGATGTGGTTAGTTTAATTAAGGATCATTCATAATTTGAATGGTGTGGTTACAAGAATAAATAAGAGTCAATCCATTTAATGGATTGAAATGTCGTTGGCCCTGCCACCATGACTCATCCTCTAGAGAAAAATCAAAGAAATAAAATTACATAACATGTTATTTTATTAATCATTCAAAAGTCCAGAAAATTAAAATTTTCACCCAACCTATGGAGGTTGATGTGAGCCCTCCCTTAAGTGAATACTAGAGAAATTGATCAAATGGTCCTCTGGGATTTTTTATTATAGAAATGAGTCAAAATACAGAAAACACTGCCCATGTGTTTACTAAATGTACCTGAAAGAAAGATCAGAAAATTCTTAATAGTCAACCTCGAGCTTCCCCATCCGAGCATTGGCTATCCCTATGGGGAATAAATCAGAAAAAACTCTATGGTACTCTTGTATTTTTCAACTGAGTTACCATTTAGATGTTATTTATTTTAAAAATTTAATAATTGTTAATTATTTATTTTATTTTTCAACCGCATATAACTCATGAACTGTGGAATCAGGTTTAAAATCATATAACATCGCTGAACTCGTAAGGGTATGCATTACTTTCACAACCATAACATTGGCTGATGTGGGTCAATTTTTGAAGATAGTTTTCTGCAGTAAATACCATAATTATGTAACACTTATTTATTTTTTAATATCCGTAACATCTAAATGGTAAATCAGATTGAAAAACCAAGACTACTATTAAGATCGTTAGGAAATTTCTCCAAATGGAAGAGCCTAACCATGATAGGTGTGGGTTAAGGGTGAGTGTAATAATAATTTTATGAATTTTTTTGGGTAAGTTCTATAAATTCATGGGCGGAATTTTATATCATTAGACTTGTTGATTGAGCTGAAAATCCGAGAGCACTGTTTAATCCTGAGCACCAAGATTCGATTAAGGAAAGCTTCAGATCGACTGTAGTTGGTCGGGTGAAAATGTAATTTTTGTTCACCATTGACTGATTAATAAAATAACATTTTATGTTATTTTTTTTCTTATCGTTTTCTCTAGTGGTGGCAGGACCAACAACTTGTCATGCCGCTAAATCTCTTGATTCCCCTTTTTTCATGTAACTGCACAGTTAGAATTTGGATGTTTCCACAAATAAATTAACACAATAAATCCAATGTCTGTTACTCACCCTCCACCTCTCATATTTCTATGATGCTTGGGGAGGGGTATTGGCACGACATTCCCAAGTGACGATGGTCTAGAAATGTACCACAATTCCATCCACTAGGTGAATAATAATAATTTCAGCGATCGGTGACGAGCGACAAAGAATCAAGAAATGGCATCAACGACGAAGGAGGTTCTTTCTTTTGTTGTCTACGGACGTCTAATCCAGGTAGGGGTTTTATGTTGAAGTTATATTTAATGAATTAAATTTATCTCCCTCTTGTTATCATGTAACGCGGAGGACTCAATCCAAACGAAAAAGGCCTGAACCCTCTGCCGCTTCATTCATGATGTGATTTTCCAGGAACCATTTCCAACTCAACGAAAACATTAAATAGCAGGTCACGCTATATTTGTGATAGCGTGGGAGAGTCGTAGGCATAAAAATAACCAATAATGGACACTAGAGCATGCACGGTGCCCCATAGATGAAACCACGTGCTCGCCCTGTCAACGGCGGTCAGCAGTGGCTATAGGAGACCTATGTCAACCGGCCACTTGATGTGGAAGGCGGTGTGTGACGGTGTGCCAGGGTGGCTAAAGGCATCAAGCCAGAGCTGCCTAAATAGGACAATGACGGTGCCCACGAGCACCAACTTTAGAAGCTGTTGTGGTAAGAGGGCCATGACAATAAGTTAAGGTGGGGCCCATGTTGTGCTGCTTTCGTGCAACCCCATTTGGAAAAATGAACGATGGTTAATTACTATTGGAATGCACCCCCCCCCCCCATTCTGGCGAGTAGCATCACAAGCATAGGGCCAGAAGGACGTAATGGTCCACCTCCGGGTGGACCGAGCCAGCATGGGCCGACCATGTGGACTAGACCCACCCTGCCGGCCGGACCCTGACAACAGGTCGGGCCGGACCAATTTTCCATCGGGCCGCACTCGTGGACTAGCAGGCAAGTGAGGGTGGCTGAACCCCTCCAGCGGGCCTGGACAACTGTGGCACAGACCCGTGGATCACCCTGGAATAACCCGGATGGGCCGGTCCTAATGAATTGGTCTGACCCTTAACGTGATGAACCCAAGCGAATTTAATTAGACCCCGACTCTTATTGTGTCAGGACGGTCTAACCCAGTCGAACCGGGCCCAGTCACAACCGGTCCCCAATTAAATAAACATCCATAACTGACATACCAAATGTTTTTTTGACATTCCATCAGTGGCGCTGGGATATCTTAAGGGAAGTGGTATCCTGGAATATTCTTGTGAGCCCAACCATGTCGGTACGGAATACGGTGCGACCACCCCTTGTTTAACAGTAAATTGTATCTAATAGACCAGGCACTCCATTAACGTGACGACTGTGGAATAAGAACCCTATTAGTAATATGGTCAGTTTGAAATACTCCACCATAATTTTTGGGAAATTTAGAGTGTGACTGGGATAGATCAACTCTGAATCAAACTAGGCCCTCATCACTAAAATGCCAAAAACTTATAGGCCGATTTTCCGGTTGACGCGGCATTGTTGACGCTCCTTTTAGTCAAATTGTCTAAAGTAATGGGAAGGGAAATGAATTAGCACAAATTGATTCATCCTTGGACAAAAACATCAAAAAATTGTCAAAGGAATGAAAAAGGAGTAAAATACCTTTGGGTCGCGCATGTTCCCGCACTATCGCGCAAGTACACTTGTGCACCACCAAATGGTCGTGCAAGTGACATTCGTGCCCTCTTTGATAACCGCCCAGGGTCTTCTCCAGCCTATAAATAACCCTGGTGGGCCCCCCATATAAATAGAGGAATTTTTCCATATTTCAGATACAGAGCTTTGAACGCCCAAGTCTCTTATTCAAGTCTTCTGAACACTTCTAAGGTAACTCTTTACCTAGAATGGAAGGTCTAAAAAAGAGGAATAAGGTATAAGTGTTAGAATTCACTAACACTTGCATGCCTAAATGTTTTACCCTTAAGGGAAATGGACACACTTACGTGCCTCCTTACCTACTCATTGAAACATGCGAGCCACCCTTGTAGAAGTACCTCAGGATAGTTCAAAAGGCTTTGGTCAAGGATCGAAAAAGTATTACACTACTGGTCAAGGATCACGCTAGTACCCATGTGTCGTGTAGGTATAACTGCATGACCAGGAATTGCATTCCCACGCAGTACCTGCATGCCTACCAGGACTTGTGCGCCCTTCTATTTTCTTGGGTGCCTTTCCTGCCCATTTAAACCCTCTTATGCCATTCCACCTCTCCTATTCAATATTCAGTCTTCGAGACACTATTCAAATCCATTTATGGAATGTTTTATTGATTGACTTCTTTATCTGAAAGGAGTTCCGTGGAACATCTCTCAAAACCAAGTGTTTTTACATCTTTATATATCTAAAGTTAGAGAGTTCATTCATTAAATCTCATCCTCTAAGATGAGAGAATCATTAATTTTGGCATCCTCTTCATGAGTAATCCTGAACCATAATTCTCTTAACCTTGGGTTCAATTTCAGGAATAATCCCCAATCCAAATTTTAATTTATTTAGGGCCTCCTTATCAGGAGTAAGCCCCATGTCCTCATTGATTTGGGCCTCATTTTCAAGAGTAATCCCCAGTAATAATTATCTTATCCTAGGCCACCTTTTCAAGAGTAATCCCCAGTCATAATTTCCCAAATTTGGGCATCCTCTTCAGGAGTAAGCCCCACACATTAATTTCCTTAACCTGGGTTTCATTTTTAGGAGTATTCCCCAGTCTCAAATATGGGCATACTCTCAAGGAGTAAGCACCAAGTCCCTTAAATTTTCAAGTCCCTTAACCTAGGCCTCCTTTTGAGGAGTAATTCCCAGTTTTAATTTCTCTTAACCAGTCTTATTTTACTTTTGATATTGGCTTCCTTCTCAGGAATAAAACACAATCATGAGTCCCCTCTTAATTTGGGCATCTTCCTCAGGAGTAAGTCCCATGTTAGAGTACCCAAATCTCCATGAATTAAATATTCCTTTATGGACCTTGTTCCTAGATTTCTTCCCTGAAGTAAATCTTAATCCTCGTCTATTTTGGACAGTCATGCATACCTAAGCCCCACATCATTGCATCTTTTGTGTAACAATTGTCTGGTTTCACCAATACCTCATGCATCTCCCACCGACCATGACTCACATGAGATTAGAGTGTAAAAGTAATCATGACATCTTTCTTTGAGCCATAAATCATGCATAACCATCATACGCTCATGCTCGAACTACATGGGTTCTGATTCATTTTCCAATACAAAGGATACATAGGTAGCCCATCAGCGGGTATGATCCCAACTCTTAAATAATCCATGTCCTTCTGAATGACAATAATCTTCAATTTCCCCACTGAGTGGATTTAAAACTAGTATGATCATCATAATGAGAAAGAGTCTTTTATTTATTGAAGGATATCATTTACTAAGAATATCTAACAAATACAGATGATTCTCTATCGATGAAGAACCTCGAATACATATAAAATATTCTCTAAATTTCGTACATATTTAATCATAGATTGTTAGATCAAAAGGAAAGCTCATTTTATAAATATTAATGTAATAAGGATTCACGAACATAACTTAAATCTATAAATAGCTTCCAGGAGTAGACAATAATTCCCCTCAAATAGGTGTCATGAGTCTGACCTTCCATCCTCTCGACCAATGAAAATTCATAAGCCTCATCAGTCCACAAATAATGAGCGCCTACCTTTGGAACGTATGTCCAAATGGATATGGAATCATTGGATGTTTCTAGTTCAATGAACAAACCTATTAGAAACCATTTGGAATGTTTGAACCTTAAATCAATGAGGTCATCCCCAATTCCAGAGGAAACAAAAAATGGTGAACCTAATGTGAATCCTTAACCAAGTTAAAATGATGTTTTCTTATTTATTAGGCCCATATTTAAACTCACTGAGAGGGACAAAAAATAAATCGCTACCATATTTTCTCATCCAAATTATGTAGTGGCCGGACATATCTTGATTATGTCTGTTATATCAAACATGTAATATTTTCCATGATTTTCTACATTTCCAAAATGCATTCTCTTATGTTTACACTCGTGAAGAGGTCTGCTGTGAAAAACTCTTCTGTGAATTCCACTGCTGCTACTCCTGCTAGATCATCGTCCGTATTGAGGACGACATCACCTACTCAACGTCTTCACCACCGGGTATTAAATCCGCTGATTATGGAGTACCGTCAAAATGGTACTATTCCAACTGTAGAGTCCGCTCGAAAATCCCTCCAAGTCAATAATTCAACCTGGTCATCCGGATAGAGATGACCAGCCATCAAGAAGCAGGAGGTGCAAACCACCGTCTCCAACCGTTTCAGGTCGTTATCCCCAGAATGCAATCACCATTCACTCCCATATTCTGAGGAGGTGAATGAGAAGGTCCCTCAGGGACATATTTCAAGGTGACATGAGTCCTTCACGAGGGCTCCCATCAACAATCACTGCTAGACTCATGCACAAGTGCACCCTCAACATGATGAGGGTATCAAATCCAGGCATTCAGGTTAGTTTCCTCGAACCCGAGCAGGAAAAACAATTCGCCAAAGGTGAAATCTGGTCAACAGTGAGCAGGTTCACATCTCTGCCACCTCCAGAGAAGTCCACCAACCTAACTTTGGGAAAAGCAACGAGCGGGCACACACACAAATCCATTTTAATTCTGTTGTCTATTAGAATCATCTTGAAGCATCACGCGAATCTCTCCATGAAATTTTGGCGGAGTACAATAGAGAAGAACATACACCTATTTATAAATCATCTTCTAGTCTGCAGCTTCGTCTGTCTATATATGATGGATATCGTCATCCATGTTCGGTGAAGTGACATCAGTAGGCACATACACCTACTTGTATTGATCAGGCTTACCAACAGTCTTGTTTGGTATCACTCGGAGAAGTCAGGTAGGAAGCCCTGGCGACAAGCATGAGGCAGACTCGTCTTTCTGCCCCAACACTTTAGTACTGTCAGGATGCATTGATAGGAAAAGGAGGAGAGGAGCAGGAACACACACCTACTCCGAGCCTGTAATGGACGTATATCTCCTCTCCGGAACCTGAAGTCACCATGAATATTCTATCAATGGTGAACGAGAAGAAGAAAATCCCTGCTCATATTCTGGATGCCTACTAGGATATTATAATAGCTTCAGCATCATCTTAGGGAAAGACACGTAAATATATCCCTACCAGTGGAGTGACACATCAATAGTTTACCTCGGAACAGACACACATATCTATTCCAGTCCAAGAGGGTTGTAAGGTCTACTCCGCATATCATATGGACAACCAAGTCAGGCACATACACCTGGTTTGATCATAGATAATCAGCATAACCATATCATTTCTCCTATGTAGGCACACAAACCTGCCAAATTGAGTAAGAATGCCTCTATGAATAAGACCCACCCAGCATAGTCAAGAAATCAAGGGCCAATTTGTAACAAGGAATTACTCGATGCTGGAGTTCTTGATGCACTAAGACAACTATATGTAGAAACTCAAGATTCTTCTCTCTCAGTTCCCAATAGTGGGAACATTAATTCTGAAGGTCTGAACCAAACACTTCATCATAAAGGCTTGCTTTATGACAATTCGGTCGAACTCTAAGTTTCATCTTCAAATGAGATCCATAAGAACCCTCTATGTGGTCAGAAGATCAAGCAAGAAAACGTTTCATCTTTTGTTGTAACCCATCATAGTGGTCCTCCCCATGATGATGAATTTAGCTTTGAAATTCCTCTCCGCAGTAGTAATTCGCATTTTCTGGAAATTATTTTGAAGACAATGCAGTGATGAGAAAGTCCTCCTATCTTGAGGCACTTGCAAATTTGAAACCAGTCATGTATGATGCTTAATCGCTAGCATGTGAAATACTTTCTCAATCAGAAGATAGCACGTGGTGTAGGTCATTCTCCAAACCACCCATGGGTCATTCATCTTCTAGTTTGATCAGTGTATTCACTATCCGTCTTGTTGCATCTGATGAAGCAACAAGAAAGAACTAGCTTCGGTGTAAACAAGTATAATAATCTTCATTAATTGATAACGAGGAAATGCTGAACATGGGAAAACAACTGGCGAATGGTGAAGTGCCAGTCATGTTTAGGCCTCTGGTTGACTCTTAGAATGTTATTCCAGAGATATTGATGGAATATGGAATTCATGATATTCATATTAACGTATAGAAAACTCTTTTCCAGTTGATAAAGAACGTATTATATTATAATTAATATGAAAATCATTTTAGGATAATAGAAGGGTTACAACGTCAGATTGATTTGGAATCTCTATCAATCTCTTGATATCCAATGGCTGAAAATCAGCAGAGATCCCTTCAACATTCATGCCTTGGTGCACTAAGAAGATTAAGCCAGTTAATTGCCAATGTCCCATTTGGTATTCATGTCAGAGGATGGGGTGTTCATGGAGCACTACATTTCACTGTGCTCTTTAGTCATCAAAGCCCGCAGAAAATGGTTTCGTGCAATGTTATTTCCCATGGCTGGCCAAAGTCAATGGGTTTTGTTTGTAATCAAAATCTTTCCAAAGAACAGGCTTCAACTAGTTCCTCGAAAAATCACACATACAGAGAACAAGTAGTTGAATTAATCATACATCAAGCGAACAAGAATATTGAACATGCCTCTCGTATGGAGCAAGCACATCATCAACTGACAGAAGTGTCAGAAATCATCCAACAGTCTTTTGAACTAGGTGATAAAAGTGGATGTCGATTGATGCATCCAACTAATTTCCAGACTAATATTTTCAATATTAGGATATATTTTAGGAAATACTCAGAAATAGCATGTCAAGAGCCACCCCCGCTTGCCCGACTGGGGACTCTTTTAATTTAACCTTCAGAATCAACAGATAGGATTCAAGGAGTAGAGAGGGAATAGCAGGAACAACCCCATTCCACTCGACTAGGGACTTTTTCAAATCATTAATCCCCTACTCAGTGAAACTCAGTCTTCTCTCGATTGGAGAAGAAGCCACATGAGGAAGGAAGAGCCAAATTATCAGGATATTCTCTCCAGATTACAGTTTTCCAAGAAGTTCCTAGGGGATCGAATCAATAGAAGGCAATGTCTCGTCAGGGGTAGGGTAGAAGACAATACAACAGAAATGATGATATAAGGGATGTGATGTGTTATGCATCAATTAATTTCATTAATGTCATTATTGCTGATCCTACAGAACATGAGGCTCAGTCAGGGGACTTAGATGAAGACTTTCCTGCTCAAGAAGTTGTACGTACAGACACAGATGAAGAAGGTGTGCGTACATGAAATCAAAGAATAACTCAAAACCTAGTTAATTCATCAATTTACCAACTTACCCCTCTCCAAAAGGTGTCCAATAAGGGGAAAGGAAAGAACCAGGTTACATACCCTTCCTCTAGAGAAGGCCAATTTATCTCACTAGAGAAAATATTTGCACAACAGGAGGATGAAATGAAAGATTTGAGCTGGTCGAATGCAAAACTACTTCAGGGTAGTATTCTTCCTAAGCTTGCTGGAGTCAATCAGTAAAAGGAATTTGTTGTGGCTACTAAAATGGATCAAGAATATCCTTTTAAATCAGTACACCTTCATAGTTCTTATCCTACGGGTCATGTGAAACAACAATTGGTGGTGCTACCATCAGTTGTAGTACCTTCCACCAAATCTGTACTAGCTCCAATCATTGCACTTGCCCAAGTCCAAGTCGAACTGGATGTTTCTAAAATTCTAATAACTACCATTGAGTTATTAATAGGTCGGTTAGTGACTATGGAAGGTAAGTGTGCACAGGTTCAACTATAAAATAGATTTTACCATGAATGGGTAGATTCAATCCTTCCTCCATCAAGTTTTGGAAACCATATATTCCATATTTTCAATGGATCAGGTGATCCTGAATAGCATTTGACGCATTACGTGTCTTTTTGTGACCCAATTATGGAAACTCTAGAACATAAAGAAGCACTGAAACTCAGATGCTTCGTGTGAACCCTGCAAGAACCAACTTTTTTCTGGTACACAAGATTGAAATCTTGGTCAATTACCAGGTGGGAGGATCTTCATCAAAATTTCCCTCCTCAGTTCAGCTCAATGTTTCCAAAGACAATAGTTTTTGATCTTAAAAACTGTTAGAAAAGGGAGAATGAAAGGGTTTTATATTTCATTGCTCACTGGAAGAGATTAACATATTCCTTAATCGTAGAACTCCTTTAAGAAGAACTGTAGCCAATCTGTGTGGAAAATCTATGTGATGAATTATGCACTCCGTTGATCCCTATGAAATACATATGAGGTTTTCGAGACCTTACTTCAGTCGCTCGACATAATGAAGATTATCTTATAAAGGCTAAGGATAAGGATCGTATAATTCCATCAGCTCCAGGAAGGAGAATGGGTAAAGCATAGACTGCTACAATTATGCTTAAACAAGCACATGTACCTACTTCAACATCAAAAACTTCATCTTCTAGAAGGGATCCACCTCCTGAGCACTATCAACAAAGGCCTTTTTTTTAAAGATGATCAAATTGATCAATGACGGAAACAATTTGAGGATCTGAAGAGCAATGTTTACACTTTCTGAAATGAACAAGTTCTTGGTTATTTCATTTCGGCTCTGGAAAATAATTTGGTTCAACTTCCAAGGCCCGAGAGGCCAAACAAGGAATGATATGAAGACCGTCCCAACTATTTCCCCTTTCATCAAATGTTGGAGAATACCATCAAGGAGTGTTTTTTCTTCAAAGATCTCCAACAAAAGATGGTCGACTCGGGACAAATCAAACTAAAAGTCTCTTGAGCCCAGGTAGCATGTGTTACTGCTACAGTTCCAGAGGAAGAAGACGAATTGCAAGAAGTCAAACCAAAAATTCCCAAAATATGATGATTGGATGGCCAAAAAAATGATCAATCGAACTCATTCCATTTTGATAATGCAATTGAAGAAGACAATTGTGCCTTCTGCCATGAATTCCACAGCAAAACCCTCTTCATCAGTGGGAAAGTACTTAAAGAAAAGGAATGAGTCAAAGAAATAAAAATAATCAAAAGAAGATGAGTATGTGTCAGAGCCTATGTTTTCTTTGACTCTTCCAGACTTCATGCCATCTACATCAAATTCACGGGTACCGCCCCACAAAACGGCACAACCTAAACAGGCTAATCAGGCAGAGTCTTTATCAGAAGAAGAATTTATCTTTAGTTCTATTAATATGATTCAATTAACATATCCATATCCCAATCACAGTTTCGATTTTGATGATCCTGAATTCCCTATATCAAAATGAGAAATCCGAGGAAGTTACAAAGGCTCAGGATACTCGGGAAGACGTGGATCTTTTAGAGGCCACTATTCCATTTCTACCCTTGCTAGAAGTATGTATGCAGAAGAAACTCATGGTAGATCCCTTCAACAATCTCAAGAAGAACAAGAATGTTCTTCCACACAAGGCAGACTCAGCCCTTGCACAATTATTCTGGATGATCGGTTGAAGATTCCATCTTCTTCCTCTCAGCAAGTAAATAGACATAATCAGTCTAATCTCCCAAAACCAAGAGTATTACCAACTCTTATCCCGGTACAAGATGCATGAAATTCCAAAGCATCAACTTCCAATGCATCTGCTAAACCACATGTTCCTGTTGGGAAACGCAGACCTTTAGATCAAAAGTATGATATATTGAAACACCTGGCCCAAGTACCGGCCATGTTATCAATTATGGATGCCTTGAATTTATCAAAGGATATTTGGGGAGGTAATCATTGAGGCTTTGTCAAGTCCTTGGGAGTTTGAGACTGAAATTGATGCGGCTGAAGTCTACCATGTAGGGAATAATCTTACAGAATTCCATGCAGTGATATATTTCACTGATGAAGATGAAGATGATGTCATGCATGGACGTATTAGACCTTTGAACTTATCTGATAAGGTCAATGGCGTAGACATCTGAAGATCATTCATTGATAATGGTTCATGTGTCAACCTCATGCCCATTCGTACACTTCGTCGATTGTGCCTCACGAAATCTAATTTATCTCCTTCAACTATGATGTTACAAGGATATGATAAAAATGAACAAGAACCACTGGGAAAAATTACACTCAAAACACAGTTTGGAGATCCTGTGTCCAATTTAGATATCATGGTTGTTGATCAAGACTCAGCCTTCAACATCTTGCTTGGAAGACCCTGGCTACATCGACATGTGGATATGCCTTCATCATACCATCAATGTCTCAAGTTTTATTTCTATGGTCATGTTGGGACATTGTATGGTGAGAAGGCCCTGTCAAATACATGTCAATATCAATACATTGAGGCAGGATTCTACAACATTAAGGGAAAGGATGAATCCACAAAAAAAGGAGATTACCAAATTTATTACTCCATATGATTTGGAAAAGATTCCTGTAAACCCATTAGCACATGTGAGTACAGATTATGTGCTTCATATCAGTCAAATTGATAGGATAGACCCAAATTAAAATACTCTTATGGAAAGATCAATAATGTTAATTATAGAAATCGAGCCAGGAAACATGGAAGAATTTGGTGATCCACCAAGCAATGATGAAAGCTCAAATGGAGATGTCTTCATTTCATCTGCTGAGATCCAGCTAGTCTATACATCACCAACCAGTCCAGAAAAAGATATAGCAATGTTAGAGGTTAACGATGATGTATATTCTCAATCCATCATCTCCTCTTTGTTACCCAAAGAAGACCCTTCACCATCAATTGGGTCAGAAATGGAAGCTTGTTTTTCAATATGTGAAAATTTTGACATCTCTTCTGATTATAGAAATTATGCTTCATCATCTACTATGAAAGTAGAAATGGAAGAAATAAAAAATGATAAAGAGGAAGAGGAAGATATCAGGGATGCCTCCTCTAGCATTTGAAGAGGGTATCTCTACCACCGTGGATGAACTCAGAGAAATAAATCCGGGTACAAAAGAAGACCCACACACCACTTTAATTAGTGCGGCTATGACTTTTGAGGAGCAAGAGATGTATATTTCCTTTCTAAAGAAAAATCGAGATATATTTTCTTGGAACTATACAGAGATGAAAGGGCTTTATCCTGGTGTTTCCACTCATCGTTTGGGTATGCCAGAAGAACATCGAGGATTCAAAAAAGCTGCTAGATGAACAAACCCAACCTATGAATCCAAAATAGAAGCTGAAGTGGATATGCTCATCAAATCCAAAATCTATAGAGAAGATGAATATCCCAAGTGGTTGGCTAATATTGTCCCAGTGAAAATGAATAATGGACAAATAAGAGTTTGCATTGATTTCAGAGATCTTAAACGGCATTGTCCTAAGGATGATTTTCCATTTCCGATTACAGAACTCTTGATTGATGCAACAACTGGCTATGAAGCACTTTCTTTCATGGATGGATCTTCAGGATATATTCAAATCAGGATGGCTCTAGAAGATGAATAATCTAAAACCTTCATAGCCCCTCAGGGTGAGTTTTGCTATCCGGTAATGCCATTTCGCTTAAAGAATGCAGGCACAACATATCAGTGTGCCATGCATTTTATATTCAAACCCTTTTTACGGAAGTTAGTTGAATGTTATGTGGACGATTTTGTTGTCAAATACAAACAACATTCTAATCTCTTGGCTGATTTGGAAGTCATATTCTGCAAGCTTTTACAATATAATTTAAAGATGAACCCCTTAAAATTTTCTTTTGGGGTAACCTGAGGAAAATTTATCGGCTTTGTTGTATGCCATCGTGGTATTGAAGTCGATCTAGAGAAGACCAATACAATCCTTAGTATGTCACATCCTCTAAATTTGATATAATTAAGAGTACTTCAAGGTCCTTTAGCCTATATTCTGCGTTTCATCACCAATTTGGTAGGAAAAAGATTACCCTTCACCAAATTGATGAAGAAGGGAGTCACTTACTAGTAGAATGAAGAATATCAAGAGGAATTTGATATTCTCAAGAAATATCTCTTGATTCCACTGGTACATATGACACCTATTGAAGGAAGACCACTTATCCTCTATGTGAACGCTTTAGAGCGATCATTGGGTGCCATTCTTGCCCAGAAGAATGATGCTGGGAATGCGAACAACCTCTATTATCTCAGTCGGACTATGATTGAAGCAGAAACCTGATATTCAAGTATTTATAATTGATGCCTACCATTAATCTTTGGAGTTTGGAAATTGAGACACTACCTGCAACATCATGAGGTCCAATTGGTATCTCGCAATAACCCGCTCAAATTCAACCTTGGTCGTCCAATGCTTACAAGATGTCTGGCAAGGTGGGAAGTTATTCTGCAGCAGTTCGACATTTAGTATGTGTCTCAAAAGGCAATAAATTTCCAAGCTCTAGATGATATCCTGGATGAACACCCTCTAGTGGATGACACATCTTCAGATATTTAACTTCCTGATGAGGAAGTCTTTTCTATTCAAGATAGTCTTCAGGTATGGGAAATGTACTTTGATGGTGCTTCCAAAAGTCTAAAAGGGATGAAAATGGAAAATACTAAATTCAACAAAGATGGCTTAGGAATTGTACTCATTTCTCCAGAAAAGGAAGTGTTACCTTATTCCTTCTCATTGTTGGGAGGCGGTACAAAGAATGAAGCGGAATACTAAGCTCTTATTACAGGTTTAGAGTTGGCACTTCAAGAACAAGTGAATAACTTAAAGATGGAAGGTGATTCAGACCTGTTAATCAAACAACTCAATGGGGATAATACCATCATAAAAGAAGAACTAATCCCTTTGTATGATTATGTCAGAGAGTTAATGG
The DNA here is from genome assembly GCA_963277665.1 of Viscum album. NCBI lineage: Eukaryota > Viridiplantae > Streptophyta > Magnoliopsida > Santalales > Viscaceae > Viscum > Viscum album. The sequence goes on from OY728158.1 coordinate 216,671,236, forward strand.
AGGAGTTTTCTTCGGAACTGACATTTTCTTATATCCCTAGTTCAAAAAATGCCCAAGATGATTCACTGGCTAATATAGCCACAGCTCTAGAAGATCCATATCGAGATGAGAAAACCATCAGTATTTCCCACCATCATACAATTTCACCTTATGTTCAGGCCAGAACAGAGGAAATCAATGAAATTAGTCCCATCTCTGAACCATATGGTCATACTATAGGATGGATGACACCTATCAGGGAATAACTTCAAAATGGAACACTTCCACCTGATAGAGCTAGGAAAGAACAAATTCAGCGACGTGTGGTCAATTTTACTCTTTATGATGGCCTAGATCACCTTGAGAAAATTCTCTACAAGCGTGGTTTTCATGGAGTTCTCTTTATATGCATTGATGGTGAAGAGACAATGTTTGTCATGAAAGAGGTGCATGTAGGAGTCTGTGGTGCCCACATGTCTAGACATAGACTGTCTTATCAGATTCGAAGGCTTGGATACATTTGGCCTTCAATGATACAAGATTTTGTTGATTTCACAAAGAAGTGTCAGTCATGCCAAGTACATTCTAACTTCATTCTTCATCCTCCAGAGTTGCATCATACATCTAAATACACGTGGCCATTTTCCACCTGGGGAATGGATATGGTGGGACCTTACCCTTCCACTACGACCAAGCAGTTTAAGTATACTCATACTGCTACTGACTTCTTTTCCAAAAGGCTAGAGGAAATACCTCTCAAAAAAGTTAGTTCTAAAAGCATTGTTATCTTCCTCAAGTCTAACATCATTACCAAATTTGGTGTCCCTCATACCATATTGACATAAAATAGCACCAAATTATGTTCATATGAGGTGAAGAAGTTGTATCAACAATACAAAATAAAATCAATTCATTTATCTCGGTATCATGCAGCAGCCAACGACCATATAGAAGCTTTCAATAAGACACTATCAAATATACTGAAAAAGATGGTGGATACAGATTAGAATTCATGGCCTGATAAACTCTTTCATTCTTTACAGGCTTATCGAACTACCACCCGCACTACAACATAGTCAACTCCATATTTATTGGTATATAGAATAGAAGTATTCTTTTCAATTGAGGTTCAACTACCCTCGCTCAGGGTAGCCATTTCAGGTCATTCATCCACAGATGAAAAATCTCAAAAGTGATTGAATGAATTGGAATGGTTAGATGAGAAAAAATTGTGCACTCTCCACCACATGGAAGTCTATCAGAATAGAATAGCACGAGATTTCAAGATAAAATTTAATCTTCATTCATTTGTTAAAGGAGAATTGGTATTAGTTATCAGAACTCCAATGATACCAAGAAAGAAACCTCCCAATCTTGAACCAAAATGGGAAGGACCTTATTAAATATATAATGTCAAATCCAATGGAGCTTATTATTTAATCTCAATGGATGGATAACTCTTAACTAATCCAACCAATGCCATATTTCTGAAGAAGTATTGTATATAAATGAAAAATACACCATCCACGTTCCATGAATATAACCTTAAACTAGTTGCATGTCCCTTACGTCCAGCAAGACGTTAAACTGAATAATCAACTGTCCATGCATATGACCTTAAACTATTCACACATTCTTCCAACATGATGCTAAACTATATCATCCTTTTTTCGTCCAACATGACGTTAAACTATGAACATGTCCCTAATACGTCCAACATGATGTTAAAATATGTCCTTGTTTGTCCTTACTACATGAAATTAAACTGCACATTCCTCTTTTTGTCCAACATGACATTAAACTGTATTTTCCCCATCGTCCAAACTACATGACGCTAAACTATATTTTTGTCATTGCTACATGATACAAAACTATGTAGCACCAATAGTCCATACTTTAAGACTTTAAACTTTATAATCCCTTTATATGCCCTACATGACATTAAACTGTGCATCGTTAAGGTTGTTGATACCTCTTGTTTCCCACACTGAGTTTAACTCACGTGATCTTAGAGAAATTTTCAACCATAACACCGTCTTTGGGCCGCTAACCATGCGTATGTACCAACATCATTTTTAGGTCGTTGTACCCAAAAACAACTTGATCACTAATTCATTAGTTAATTGAACTATGCGGACTTTGATCCTTGCCTTCCAGGGTGGGTAAGTAGGCAACCACCCAAGGTTTAATCCCAAAACCAATCTCTTCGCATCACCTTCATCTCATATGATGTTGATAGGTGAAACCACTCCCAGAATCAATATCTTTACATTGGTTCACCTTCATCCTTGTCATACGACGTTAAATTGTAGAACACTTTTGTCATGTATGACAATAAACTACAATATTCTTTGATACCCTAACCTGAGAGGGAATCATTATTTACATTTATTTTTAGTCATGTTATATTCTAAAAACATTGTGCATACATGGCAATACCTGATCCTTTTATCTTGGGTTAAACCATCATTTCACTAAAGTCCCCTTTCACCCTTCACATGTATAAACCAAATTTGTATAGAGGGTATTTCTAGAACTACATGGGTTGATTCCCATCTTTACGGGATATGTAGCAATGTTCGAGTGTCCCTCGAGTCCAGCCCCAAGTCTTATGGTCCTAAAACCAAATTCCACTGTCAGTCCCCTGGCTGAAAAGTCCCCATTAAAACACACACTATGTATTTCATATAATGGTATGAGCTCTATGACCCAAAACTAAGATCTTTCATACATTCATCCCACACGACATTAAACTGTAAATCATGATGTACGTATGGCCTGATTCCCATCCTTATGGGATACGTAGTGAAGTCCAGTATTTCAATTCAGGACCTAGCCACAACGTGATTATGGTTTTCATTGATTTATCTATCTTTATATACATTGAACAATACCCATTTTTATGTGTCATAAATCATAACCTTAAATATTTTCAGATCATCATAACCCATTTCATAACTTCTAATCCCAAAAGGATTGATACTTGAGAGTTCTTTTGCATGACTATGCAGCACGTGCCCGTAGGCGGCCTTGCATAAATAGTCCCCATAACAGATTTTTCAGCCAAATGATAATATTATTTGACTATCCAACCAATTACCTTAGGTGGCCCTGCATAATTCAACCCCCTAACTGGTTTTTCAGATACTGGTAACTTCATTCTTGCGAAGAAAGCTTTTTTTTTATTGGACTTATAAAAAATCTATAAGGATTTATAGAAAAATAGCCATCCTTGACATATTTATTTCATGTTCTTTTTCATGATCTGAAAGTATTCAAGTCTATGGTTTATATTTACCTTCTCTACGCTTGGGTCAGACCTTCATAGGAGTAACACTCATCCAATTCAAAGACATTCATGATTGAAAATATCTTCTCCATATTCAAGTACCTCTTTCCCTACAAAAATCTCTATACATGGGAAAAGATGAATCCCCATAAACATTAATTAGATTCTTAGCATTAGAAAAGTAAATTTCTGAGAGTTCATTTTCCTGACTATGAAGCATTTTCCCTTAGGAGGCCTTGAATAAGAGGTCTATATAACGGACATGTCATCCAAATGATGTTATTATTTAACTATGCTGCTAATGCCTTTAGGTGGCCCAACATAATTATTCAACCTAATCGGTTTTTTAAATAATGGTAACATCATTCTTGGGAACTACTTCTTCTAATGCAGTTTTTGATCTTTTTCATATCATTCCTCAGATTCAATTTTTATTAGGTCATAGTTTACATATTTTCTGTTATATATGAGTATTCTAATATATTTTTAGAAAAAGTTTCAAGGAATTGATTCAATTTTAACTCATTTGGCCAAATCTATTTCGACCGTAAACATTAGCCTTTTTTATGTCCGACGTGCATGACTTTAAACTGCCCACAAAAGACAAAGGAACTCTGAATAAATGACAAGTTCCATCTCACTAAACATACATTTTTTATTATTTAGGTAATATTGAGAAATAGAATGATTCAAATTTTGTAGGGTTATTTATAATAATCCTAGTAAAAATAAAACTATGCTTACTAGGCCCATTAGCTTAGGTAAAAAAAATTGGAGGAAAATATGTGCACAAGTGCTTGAAGATGGAAGCATTATTTCTATTTGATGCACAAGAATTAGAAGGAAATCCATAGATTGGAGTCTCTTCCCTTTTATAAGAAATTACATGATGTGGTCAACAAAAGTCTTCACTTGATGAACAACATCCGGAGGTTCATCAGCAGCTACTTGAAGCTCATGCACCCGACAACTTCTCTCTTTTTGGCCTGATGGAGTGCATTCCGGGCATCCATGATTGCCTTCATACCATTCGTTTGAGCTCCCTCTAATGAATTATTGAGATGTTCAAGTTCCCCAGTTACATCGTCTAACTGTTGCTGAAGGTGCATTTGCTGGACAACTTTATCTTTGATCTTATGCTTCAGCTCCTTCATTTTGGCAGCATAGTCAGCCTCAGCTCAGGATACCAAATCCTCAAATTCACTAATATTGGATGATAGTTTTACCCTGGTCAAATCTTCACAACACTTTTTCTCATGCTCCCTCCTGAAAATGACCTCTTTCACCACGGAATAGATATTTTAATATCCATAACCACCATGTCCCAATATGACAAATAGGGATGACGTCCGGGGAATCATCGATGGAAGCTCCTCTAGAGGAACTTCATATATGATTTTACATATGTTATTCCATGACTTGCATCTTGAAAATTGTAATTCCTTTTGAACTTCTGGGTCCGACTCAGCGTCACTGTAATAGGCGGGAGTATAATATGGGATTAATGCACTTAGGGAAGTGCCATGTTCTTCCCCTCCCCCCCTGACCTGAGCATCTTCACTTTCAATTCTTTTGGGGCGGAGGCTAACGCCTCACCTCCAGATCTATCCACTGCAATTGATGGCCCTGCATAATTAATTTAATGATTTGGTTAGTTTTAAAGGATAACAAAAGAATCAGTTGTCTTTCAAATTAAGTACAATCACAAATATTGTTATTCCTTACCCAACGGTAGATCAGTAGCCTGAGAAGGATCCTCCCTATCTTTTATAGCATCGACAGGATTTTCAGAATGTGTTTGAGGAATCCCTACTGGGTTCAGCTCCACTTGTGCTAATGTCTCTAAAATGGTTGGGTTTTGGGTACCCCCTTCAGGCATGGGTAGTTTAGCAGCTTGCTCAGAAAAAACTGTACATTTGAACCAATCATGATTAGAAATGTCATAAGAAGTTATTCTTAATAGGACAAAGGATAACACTCCCATACATAATCTTCTAAATTACATGGTAATTTAACATGATTTATAAAATCTTCAAAATATGCTCCAAGTTCCATCATTTAATCTAATGTCATCTTAGAATCGTGGTTAGTCTTACTAGTGGGAGTATTTGATGTGTCTTCCTGGTGACCTTCATCTCGCGATCCCTGACCCTGGACAACAACTTCAGATAAAATCGTGTCATCAGTTGCAATAGTCATCAAAATCTCTAATGCAGGGTTTGAACCTAAAATATAACAGAATGGAAGTTAGTAGATGTTTTATTCATCATCTTATGAAGCATTGTTAACTTACCAGAAGCGGGTTCTTCTCTTCCTGCAATAGCAGCAGGAGGGATTCTGGGAACAGAAGCAGGCTCTTTTCCAGGAGCATCCAAGTATGTCTGAATTTGTGATTGTTCCACAACACCCTCTGTGGTCCAAAGAGGAGGATTAGTCCTCTCCATCCGAGGGGAAATTTTAGAATCCCCTACAATCCCAAGGAAAATTAGCAATCTTTTTCATGATTTAAAATGAATGATTATCTGAAAGACTTACCACTACTGATGAAGCATTTAGTTGTGGACTTCTTCCTCCGATGCCTTTTCTTATTTGGATTTTTTGGAGTTTCGGCAGTCTCCATTATAGGTACCTGAATGGGAGAATGGAATGCCATGTCCAACTCCTCATCCATGCCCTGTTGGCCCGGAGATATCTCGCCCGACTCACGAGGAGATTCAGAAGTAGCCCCAATGGCAGTACCACCAGGGAAATACTGTGGTGAAGGAACCGCGTTAGTTAATTTCTTTTCAAGCAGCAAGATGAATAAAATAACTTCCTTGAGTGACAAATATTTGACAGAAATCAAGCATCCATGAAAATAAGGAATGAAAACTTACATCTTAGGGGGCCATGTGATCTTGCGACTCCCCATCAATCCCCTCAGCGGTGCCACGATCTGTCATTTCCTTCACCCACTTAGTGACAGGAATGGTATCATTGGTGGCATATATGAGAATTTCCAGCTCTCTGTTATAAGCTCGCACTTCATTGGGGATATCTTCAAAATTAATATCGGTAGAAGACAGAACAGTTTCTATTCTAGGGAGATGTGGCCCCTCGCATAAATACAGTCAGGCAGTTTCAATACCACAGTATAAACTCTGCCATGTCTGGAGAGCCTCTGGTCATAGATATTCAGCGCGTGTACCAGAAGGCTGCGAGGAAGGTCCTACAATCTTTGAATTCAATTTCTTCCCATCCCCTGCACTTATTGATAGAGAATAAGAAAATAAGACATATTTCTTTATAAAGAGATGCTGAATAAATTACCACAATGAAGTATCTCAACAAGAGTTGATGGAGTAGGTCTTTTGATTCTGAACGGAGGATTATATCAGGAACGAGGCTGCTTTTCCAATTTTTGTGCCTCATCATCCCCATCATCAGAATCCGGTGAATAAGTCCTAAAGGTGGAATCTGGCGAATCATCTTTAGGTGGGGAAGAATCACCTTGATGAGGAAGGGTTTCATTCTCTATAGTCCTCTTCCTTTTCACCACATGATAAACTAGGGGATTCAGCACCCCTTTAGTGTATGATTCTATCCAGTTCTCGGCATACCATGTAGTCAATTTAGGTTCTTCTCTTTCAACAGGTAGATCGAACACCACACTAGTCTTCTCCCTAGACATCAGCAACCACAGTTTCAGAGAAACCATCAGATGTATCTCTAACTTGACATGTTAAGGGGGAGATAAAACAATTTGTTTCAAATACATGAATTAGAGAGCAAATTTATATGGATCATAGGCTTCACATATAATCTCTCTATCAATCCTGGCGACCAGCACACCATCTCTACAGGCTAGCATATATGGCAACAAATCTAAGTGGGTTGTTCCATCATTAACAAACCGCCCGGTTGGCGAATTTCCATAGGGAAAGAAGTTGAATTCCTTAAACATGCTCAGCCTCAATTTCATGTCATAGGATTTAAGTTCTAATGGAGCAATTCTAGATAATACTTGTACTGATGGCCTGAAAGAACTTCCAGGAATTTGTACTGCATTCTGTAAATTATATGTCCTTAAGTGAGTGGCGATCCATCCACATAAAACTTGGAATGGTCCCACTATTATCAAAGGATATTTACCCATGAAGACATGAAGTAAACTCGAGTGAATATTTGTTAAATGGGGGTATCCAACCCAACCATTTTTCCCTGAACCAACTTTACCGAAATAACGAAGGTCCCTGGCCTGATGCCTCCCTTCGAGTCCATGACTGGCCAGAGATAAACACTGAGCCACAAAGCCAAGAAACCCTCCAGATGAGTCTTCTTTGGGATCCTTTGATTCACCTCATATCCCCATTTCTCAAAATCTCAGGATTCTAGAGTTGGCCAGAATATGCTAGGAGCACCACTCTTCTCAGGTTTTGGGCAGATGGTAGGACGGGTGGGCATCTTAACCATGGATTTCGTTTTCTTGGATCCTTTATCCTTCACCTCCTTCTACTTTGACTCCTTCTCTTTATTCTCAATATGAAATATATAAATCCACTCCTCCGGACAAATATCCTTTCTAGAATGAGTTAAGAAGGTCTCTGAACTCTTGAGCCTGTGGAATATTTTAAATATTTCCCGATCCAAGCAGTTGTCGTATCTGAATCATTCCAAGTCACCTAGGGAGGAATGAATTCAACATACATGTCGCCCAAAATTAGTGCCCCTGAGATCTGGTGGACATCCCACAGACTGATGCATACTTCTCTATCAGTCATATGGAAAGAATTGGTTTCTGGGCACCAGTGGCTGAGTATCTCCAGCACGAAGTTATAATTTCTCTAAACATATGTTTTCCCAACACAGACAGCTTCGTATATCTCCAATCCTTTAAAATCCATGAAAAACTTTGCACAGTTTTGTCACATCCAATATGCCCACATCCAAGTTGGCTTCAGACCTCCCCCAAGATGGAAGTCCCAACTTTTCTTCTAGCCTTTGGATTGATACATCTGAGCATTTCAGAAGATTGATGGATGAAAATGTGTTTGCAGCTCAGGCTTATGAGGTTTCATATCTGGCATACAAGGGCTATGATGCATCAAGTGGGCCTTATCCACTGTTCTAGAATTTATAAATCCTCCTCCACATGAAATATTTGCTGAAGCAAAGTTGGTGTAATTCTGAAACCACAAAAATGGGAGACAGTTCTTTGCTTCTGGAATAGTGAATTCTCGTAGATGACCATAACAGTACAAAGGAAAATAAGTTCTTTGTGGGAAATCAAAGTTATATTTCTTCAAATACTTTGCCAAATCCAGAAGAGTGATATCACAGAAGGTATAATAATCATGACCAATGATTTTCATCATAACATCAAGATGTTTCCTTGCCAGTTCATCAGTCGTTCCGATTCAATTGGGTGCCATTTGAATCTGCAAAAAAGTTGAATAATTAAACCATAAGTAAGTTTATTTTTCATAATGTTTGTGAAAGAATTAAAAAAACTGGAAAATGCATTAAGGCACACAAGCCTGATCTTGGTGCACAAGTGTGGATGTGTCACGCAAGTATAATGTGTCGTGCAAGTATTTAGTGTGCATGTATCACCACGCAAATCTAGGTACCTTGACAGCAGCACGACAACAAAGGAAAACCGGAAAAGAGAGAATCTTGTACGATGAAGGTAACATACGCGATAAGAGCTCGAAAATCTGAAATTTGATGCTATGCGTGACAAATGAGCGCATATATATTGGCCAGGCTGGCCACCTGCCTGCCTACATGCAGCGCGCTCCAGCCCTGCGCGACATGCACCTGCGTGATGACAGTCGCACGCTGAACACCTACACGCCTCTTTTTATTTGATTTTCTTCTTTTTCTCAGTGTCACATCCTTATTCTTTCAGATCCAAGTCTGAGGGGGGACTTTTTTTATGCTCATTTTCCTCACATTTTCTAAAGAAATGGAAAGGGAAATGACATAGCACAAATTGATTCATCCTTTGAAGAAAACCTCAAAAAATAAACTAAGGAATGAAAAAGGAGTCGAATACCTTTGGGTCGCACAAGTTCCCTCACTGTCATGCAAGTACACATGAGTTTCGCCTAATGGTTCTGCAAGTGACTTGCATGCCCTCTTTGAAAACCACCCATGGTCTTCTCTAGCCTATAAATACCCCCAGTGGGCCCCCCATATAAATGGAGAAAATTTTCCAGAATTCAGATTTAGAGCTCTGAACGGCCAAGTCTCTTCATCAAGTCTTCCAAACACTAATAAGGTAATTCTTTACCTAGAATGTGATGTCTAAATAAGAGGAAAAATGTGTATGTGGTAGAATTCAGTAACACTTGAATGCCTAAATGTTTTACCCTTAAGGGAAAGGGACACACTTGCGCGCCTCCTTACCTACTCATTGAAACATGTGTGCCACCCTTCTTGAAGTACCTCAGGATTATTCTAAATGCTTTGGTAAATGATCTCCCAAGTATTACTCTACTGGTCAAGGATCACGCAAGTACCCATGTGCCACACAGGTATACCTGCGCGGCCAGGACTTGCGCGCCCACGCAGTACCTGCGGGCCTACCAGGACTTGCACGCCCTTCTATTTTTTTGGGTGCCCTTACTGCCCATTTAACCTCTCTTATGCCATTACACCTTTCCTATTGAGGATTTAGTCTTTAAGACACTCTTAGAATCCATTTATGGAAAGTTTTATTGATTGACTTCCTTCTCTGAAATGATTTTCGTGGAACATCTCTCAAAACCTAGAGATTTTTACATCGTTATATCACTAAAGTTAGAGAGTTCATTCATTCATTCTCATCCTCTATGTTGAGAGAATCATTAATTTGGGCATCCTCCTTAGGAGTAATCCCCAACCATAATTCTCTTACCCTGGGCTTCCTTTTCAAGAATAATCCCCAGTCCAAATTTTCATTTAATTTGGGCCTCCTTATCAAGAGTAAGCCCCAAGTCCTAATTGATTTGCGACTCCTTTTCAGGAGTAAGCCCCAGTTATAATTACCTTAACCTGGGGCTCCATTTAAGGAGTAAGCCCCAGTCATAATTTCCCTAATTTGGGAATCCTCCTCACAAGTAAGCCGCAATCCTTAATTCCCTTAACCTGGGTTTCATTTTCAGAAGTAAGCCCCATTCTCAAATATGGGAATCCAATTTAGGATTAATCCCCATGTCCCTAAAATTATCAAGTCCCTTAACCTGGGCCTCCTTCTCAGGAGTAATCCCTAGTATTACTTTCTCTTAACCAGTCTTAATTTACTTTTGATCCGGGCTTCATTCTCAAGAATAAAACCCAATCATGAGTCCCCTTCTGATTTGAGCATCTTCCACAGGAGTGAGCACCAAGTTAGTGTACCCAAATCTCAAGGAAGTACATATACCTTTATGGACCTTGTTCCTAGATTTCTTCCCTAAAGTAAATCTTAATCCTCATCTATTTTGGGCAGTCATGCATACATAAGCCCCACATCATTGCATCTTTCATGGCCCAATTGTCTGGTTTCACCAATACCTCTTGTTTGTCACACCGAGCATGACTCACGTGATCTTAGAGTGTAAATGAAATCATGACATCATTCATTGAGCCATCAATCATGCATAAACAACATACTCTAATACTCGAACTACATGGGTTCTGATTCCTTTTCCAAAACAAAGGATATGTAGGTAGCCCATCAGCGAGTACGATCCCAACTCTGAAATCATCCATGTCCTTCTAGAAGACAATAAACATCAAGTGCCCCACTGAGTGGATTTAAAACCAGTATGGTCATCATAATGACAAATAGAATTTTATGTATTTAAGGATACTATTGACTAATAATCTCTAGCAAATACTTATGATTCTCTATCGATGAAGAACCTCGAATACATATAATATATTATCTAAATTTTCTACATATTTGTTCACTGATTGTCAGATCTAAATAAAATTTCATTTTATATTAGGTAATGTAATAAGGATTCATGAACATAAAATAAATATATAAAGAGAGTCCTAGAGTAGAAAATATTTCCCCTAAGAAAGGTGTGATGAGTCCGACCTCCCATCCTCTCGACCAATGCAAATTCCTAGGCCTCATCAGTCCACAACTAATGAGCGCCTACCTTTGAAATGTATGTACAAATGGATATGGAATCATTGGATTTTTCCGGTTCTATGAAAAAACCCGTTAGAAACCGTTTGAATGTTTGAACCTTATATCAATGAGGTCATCCCCAATTCTAGTGGAAATAACCATCTTTTTCATTAAGAACCTTATGAAAAGATTGATCATCGAGTTACTTTATCGTGGGACTTTCTGCCTATTGAAATACCCAATATAGCTTGAGTAGTGGTTCCCCCAGAATCTAACATGATATGAGAGGGAATATAGTGGCAGGCAGTGAGGCAGAGGTCGGAGATAGATCATACGTAGGTTAGTATTGAGCGATCCTATGTTGGTCTGCACCTATCGATACTGTGAGGGTCAGATCCTATGTGTGTCAATGCTCAATAATACTATGCGGTTCAATGCCTATCGATCATGTATGGGTTAGTTCTTGTGTGGGTCAGTGCATACCGATCACGTGTGGGTCAGATCCTGTGTGGGTCTTGCGGGGGTTGGTACCTATCAAATCATGGGGGTTTAGAAACTATTTTGGTTATTTCAAGGGTTATTACCTATCAATCCTATGTGGGTTAGAGTCTGTATGTTCTGTATGTATGCCTCTTGATAGAATAAAATGATCTTGCTTCGTGACTGATCATCAGTACTTCTATACTTCACTAGTACCTGGTTTGAGATGAGAATCTATTTTAGTTATATCTATTTCTTTATTCTTTTTGATTGATATAAATCACTGTGGTTTTTCTTTTTGGAATTCCATGTGTCCTTCAGGGGTCCCAGGGTCCCTACTGAGTACTCTTATACTCACACTGCATGGGAATCACCCACACATTATTTTGTATTGTGAAGACGAGAAGCAGCTTGATTGAGGCTTGAGGGAGACAATACCAAGCGTTACGTGGAAGAGATGGGCGGAAGTGGATGGTCGTAGAGAAAATATATACCTACCCCTCAGGTAGGATCCTCGGTGGATGATCTGTGAGCTATTTTATCTTTTTAATTGTACACTTACTTTTCATTTGGTCTGGTATTTCAGCCCCTTTACATTCAGTACACGTTTTACTACAGCATATTACATTGTTGTTTCATTTTGATGGGTTCTTTTATTGTGTGTTTGTACAGGTTCAAGGGGAATTCCTTCCTATTATAGGAAAATTCTTTTTTGTGTTATTAGCCTACCCATAGAATATGAAAGGTGTGATTGGGATAGTCACGGAACATGCCCCTGGGGACAGGTTGTGACAAAGATGTATTATAGGATTCAGTTCTACCGAAGAACTAGGAATCTAATATTTCCAATGGAGCAATGGTGTTAAGTTTTTTGAGTGTGGTTTTCAGTTTGGAAAATATAGTGGTGGTGTGGTGGTCATCATATCCATACACTAGGACCCTAAACTACGATTTCCAAATCATTGCCCAAAAACATTGATTGCATGTGTTTTGAATTATTTTTCTTTGATCTCTTTTGAGTCAGCTCACCAGGTATAACCTTTTTGATAGTCATTCATATTGATTCTCTTTCTTGATGTCTCCGCATAGACAGCCTTCTAATATTACAGATAATGTACATGATGACGGCTCAAAGAGCCATGTGGCTTCTGTTCATGGCCCGCACACTATGTTGGAACCTTCAAGTGGTGTACCAGCAACACGACCACTCGTTGGTTAGTAGTTACTACCAGACACACTGGCAGATAGTGCACATCAAATGGGAATAAGTCATGAGTTCTACCAGCAAAAGCCTCTAATGTTTCAAGGTGAGACATATTCCTGGGTATTTGAGGACTGTCTGGAGGTTGTGGCTAGAGTTTTGCGCCTAGTTGAGACACCAATAGAGAAGATGGTGATCCTATATACTAGTCGTTTCCAGTGTGTTTCCATGAGGATAGCCCGTAGGGTTCGGATGCTCAGGTGCATTGACCATTGCCCAAGATTCTACCTTCAGGAAGTGAGCCAGCTATATCATTTCACATTGTTTAGCTATTACAACAGGCGGTACGGTTAGAGGATACATGTAGGCTTAGTGACTTACACATATTTCAGCATTTTATACCCCTCATGTTCTAAGGTGAGCCAGAATAATAGGCCTCTAAGGAATATCTTGAGGGGGTAGCAGAGTTTTCATCTAGTTCGGGAACCAATTTATCATATGGCAGTCCTGGTACAGGGCCTTATATTTTGATCAACTAGATGATGATAGGGTTTAGATTACCCCGATCTTGCAAAGAGGTGACATTTCTTTCAACAAGCTTGAGAACATTCATTTGTGTAGGGTGATACTTTCCACAAAAAGAAAAGGGGTGAGTGTTCCCAAGAGTTTCTATAGATTCGGTAAGATGACATGTTGGAAGCTGAGTATTCGTCGAGGCCTAACAACAATTCCATGTACTCAATGAATACAATATGATAAGTGCTTCAAGGATCGGACCTCAGAGAGAGATGTGTTTAGCGACACCTAATCCCACACTATATTTGTGTGTATTCTAACTTATGTTAGTGTGCTGGAGAGACATTTTTGTGGTTGGAAGTTCATTGGATGAGAAGATACTGATAGTGAATGTTAGTAATGGGAAGCAGGATCTGACGTCAGTCTCATAGACATGGACGTGAAAAATTTGTTGGGAAGAATAATTGTTAGGGATAGTTCAATATTTAGAGTAGTAGACATTGGAGATGATCTAGGAGAGTAGTGGGAGGTGGTCCACTTTTCAACATGGTAAAACCAACATTGTGATGTTGTCTCCACCAGGCTCAGGGAGCTGGAGGGAAAATGTTTGGAGTAGCTGCATACGGTCAAGGAGTCTGACACAAGGGCTCTATGAATGATTCAGGTTATAGACAATCACTACTACTAACTATCTTATTAATTGACATAGGTACTAATCAATCATTATTGTGTCGAATCTTGTTCAAGAAAAAGAGTTTCCGGTTAAACTGTTGACATGACCCTTACATCTGTAGATACCCTTGGGAGGAGACTCGATAATCACACATATACCGATAGTGTGATCTAACCATTGAGTCATGAGTTTCAGTTGGAGGATCGGGGTGGGAGCTTTGAGGCCTTACTACATTAGTTTGGGTATGGACTGGACACCCACAGTTCATACTCAGATTGAATATTTTACGCAAAAAGGATCTAGTATATCTAATGCATTGGAATGGGGTTTTCCCCGGTTGGTAAAAAAGGAAACTCAGGAAGCATAGGTTAAACTCATTCATATGAGGGTGATCTGATCACTCTTGATTTGACCATCCTTACCCTCATGGAAGTAGGGGTTTTGATTTTGTAGTTCCAAACCGTAGTGGGAGAGTGTGGGGAATTCTTTTCAAAAGATGTTTCTAGGATTACATCCCAGAAGTAAGAGGGAATTCGTCTTGGGCTAGGTACTACCAATGATTTGTACCAAACTTCTCTTTTGTAGCAGTACCCATGTCATCATTTAAAATGAAGAGGGAGACTTTAATATGGACAGAGAAGTGTCGATAGAGCTTTCAAGAGCTAAGACAGAGATTGGCGAGTGCCCCCATTGTGCGGCCACCAAAAGAGGTAATTGGGTGCATAGTATACTAGGACACATAAGGGACCAGAATATGTTGTCTCCAAATGCAAGAGCTTTTAGAGATCACTTACACCTCATGATTGTTGATAAAACATGATAATAACTACGCTACCATGGAACTGAATTTAGGAGCCTTGGTCTTTTCGCTGACAATGAAGCAGCACTACCTGTTGGTAAGACAACATTATTTTTACTCTAATCACAAGAGTTTAACGTAAATTTTCTCATAGATGGACCTGAACCTGAGACAACAATGATGGCTATAGGTTATCCAGGACTATAATCTTGAGATATTCTATACTCCATTTAAGGAGAACATGGTAGAAGATGCACCCATAAAGAGGTATGGTCTATAGCTACTGAGTGAGGTGTCAGAGCATCTAGTCAGCCTATAGATATCCTTCGTTGGTATAGATGGATAAGCTTAACTCTGCTCTATTACTTTCTCTCTCCCAATTATTCAGTGAGTTCATGAGGAACAACTTGGGAATGTTGACTACGAGGTCTGACATACTCAGATTTCATTACCATGGTCTCCTAACGGATTTTTTTTCAAGGTGGGGAGCCCGCCGTTCTTTTCAGAGGACATAAAATGGTACTAGCAAATCATTGGGAGGATGTGTTGAGGTAGTTCCACAAATTCCCTTTAACATTACATCTTGAAGTGATGAATTTGTACTAGGCCTTCCGACCACAGTACTGGTGGCCATGGATGAATGATGTTGTTGTATAGTTTGTATCCCGATGCCTCGATTGTCATTAAGTGAAGACAACAAAGAGCTAGTAGATGTCTTTTGCTGATAGGAGATAGAGACCCTTGGAATTCTAGGAGAGAGAACATGTATTCATATGGTTCTCACCTTAATGAGGATTGTGGATGTTTGGATGGGGAGGAACGCTATCTATGATGCTCATTAGACCATTCTAGATTTTCAACATAATGAGAGAGGTGGCAAACCATCTATCTCTTCCCCCGCAGATGCACTAGGTGCATAATGTTTTCTATGTGTCAGTGGTGAGGAGGTGCGTCCATGATCCATCACATGTTATCTACTAGGGAGAGTTGGACTTTGAGGAGGTGGATACTTTTATGGAGTATCCGGTGGATATAGGGTATCTATAGGAGAGAGTTCTTCATTAACAATCGATCCCTCTTGTGCAAGTTAGTTGGAAGCATGGGAACCTCCAAGAGAGAACATAGAGCGTGAGGTTGGGATTCATGCCCAGTACCATCAATTGTTTGATTTGCCTTTGTTTTGGATTATAGGGATTTAAATACTTATGTTTGGGAGAATGTAATGTCTCGGAATGTATGTATATTTTTTTGTTATATAGAATTATTTCGAGACTGCAAAAATAGTTGAATCGTGACTCTGAGGCACATTGTGCTCAAAATGATCCTTCGAAAAATGTTATGATTAAAATAACATATGTGATAACATTTCCTATAAAACTCGAATAACTTATAAATGGGTTCCCATATCAGAAATATGGGGGCAATGTTGAATTCAAGATGTCAAGATTAGCCAAGGCACGACTTAAGTTTAGTAGGTACAGGCATCTAGTTTGAAAACCCAAAAATGGCATAACCAAAAATAACATAATTAAATAAAATTATTTAATTTTTCAAATACATATAAATCACAAACAGTTTCTCAGATTTAAAATAGGTTAACACCACTAAACTCTTGAGGGTATGCTTTAAAATGACAGACCCTAACATTTGAAGGCACTGGCAAAAAGTGTAAGTTAGTTTTTGATTATTAATAAAATAAATATGTAACAATTATTTTATTGTTAAAATCCATAACTACTTAATGGTTGAAAATAATTTCTATATTATTAAAAACATTATATGAAAATTCTAGGACATTACAATTATGACCCTAATTCATATAAAAAAAGGATATGTTTGATTCCTTCATATGTCTCAGGCTACAATTGGAATCATCCTCATTGTAACTGGAACAATATTTTATTTACTCATATTTTGGAGACACAACCCTTGTGGGACTACCATTCTTCCATATCCATCAGCAGATTGTTAAACCCAACTAAAATAAAAAATCACTACTTCATATAAAGATAGGATACATAAAATTCCATATTAAGGATCCATCCCCAAATTGAACACTATAAATGCTATAGTAGTTCATAAGGCATTAATTAATATGTAGTTTCTAAAATAACATTATCTATCTAGTTTTTGAACATGAATAATGGCTCGCAATAGATTATGGACATTCAACAGTTGTATCTATAGCACCCAAAAATAACCCATTCAGGGAAACCTATATTGATAATACAAGTTCAATGATTGGATAAATATTATCATTACAAATTTATGAATCAAGGTTTAGGTCCCTACAAAAAATATTGATATTCTCTTGTGAAATGAACATCACACGAAGTCAATTCTATGATGACTCTGATTCAATTTATATGTAGGATACGTAGGATTCCATTATATGGCTAGAGCAAGATAAAAAATATCTATGTGATCTTATATTTTTCCTCAACTATTATGTTAATTGTTCTAGTTTAGCCATTTTTTATTACCATAAAAAATGTGAATAGTTCTATGTGGTCTTTGCTTCATGTTCTTACACAATACATAGGAGACCTCTTGTTATTAAGATCCCATTCTTGAAACAATAATCAACCTCCATGATGGTAGTAAAATAAATATATCTAGGTTATATGAATTCAAAATAGTATAATTCACCCATATATAATAAGTAATGGGAACTATGTAGGAAACCTCTTTTATATATAGATGGGATAATTAATATAAATTCATCTTTAATAGATAGATAGTAATCACCGTATTGTTTTATTAGGGTATCCAATCACGGTTGGGACATTTGGAATTATTCACAAACATATCATATTTAAAAAATATAGTCACTAAATATTAAATAATTCATCCATAATGGAGGGGTCAGCATGTCATAAAATCCCCTTAAATAATGTGTGTTCCTACGTGAAATAATGTATGAATCCCCAAACGACCACCTCCCTTTGGAAAGAAGGATTGAATTCATTTTTATGAGGGAAACATTTTGAGTTTCAACACACACATCCTATGAGAATTATTTATTGTGAAACAACACTGATAACATAACAATGAAACATTGGAATAGAATATAAGAGTGAAAAATGGTGAATCCAATGTGAATCATTCAAATAATAAAAATTATTAGTAGACCACAAGTGCGGTATTTTTCTTTTTGGTATCGTAACAAAATAAATGGATAAATCAATTCAATTTTTCTAATAATATAACATATTTGAGGTTATTATGGGATATATTCTTTCACTCTAGAAATTCCACACAAAACATAATGGTTGAAATAATAAGAATAGTGAAAATCGTGTTACAATTAATTTGTTAAATAAGCATGTTTCATTGTTCTAATGATGTAATGATTGGGAACCTTATTCATTGTAATCATTGTGACTAAACATATTTTTATCAAAAGAAAACAATGAATTGGGATCATGGGATAAAAAATATAATGTTTTGGAACCTTAGTTATGATATCAACCTCTGTAGGTCACAAAACTGCATCTCCCAACCAAGACCTTCATCTTTTAGTGGTTTTAGTGATGTAATGTCAATACCACCAATGTGGTATTCTCTCATCACTCATGGATGAATTTATTATAGTGCATAATGTAAATATTACAATACCATATCATTATAGGAAAGATAAACGAAATTGGTGATCCATTTTTCCACTAGAAATCTCAATCACCAATTACATCATACTAGTGCCCCTAAGTTGCCTTCTTAGGGAACTACCAGATAGGTTAAAAACCTGGGAACTTTTTCTCGGCCACTATTGAAATTTTTGTATGCATGGAATGATGTAGATAAATGGGAGTGTTCTCATATTCATTCTTATAATAAAGAAACACATCAATATATTTTGATATAATCTGGTGATCATGTACATATCCCTACACACACAGGTCAAGTATGCTCACATATTACGAATAAAAGCATTGGTGAGGTTCTTATCCCTACCCACATGCATGAATTCTATTATCATATCCCTATTGATCAATTGGTACATGAGTGAGCTTATATCGCCTATTCATTCTCATAAATCATCATATATATATTGTATATCAATAATGTGTTGGAATAAATTCATTCATACCCTCTCTTAAAGTGTCACTATATTTATGAAACAATATAAGAGCTACACTGGTATATCACAACTCTATTAAAAATTCAGGTACATGCATATATACTTATCCCAAATTCAAGAGATCTTTATAACCATGACCAGTAAGAATAAGTATCTAATAATAAGAGTGAACATATGCAATCTCTCATACAAAAGGATTATCATCATATACTGGTAATGTATAAGTTATAGGTCATGGATCATAATAATATTATGATTAGGGATTACATTCCCATGATTGAAAATACCTCTGGATGGGCACAAATTAATATCATATAAAATAATAGACATGTTCCATATACATGGGACTCAAGAATATACCCTTCTCTTATATTATTTCATTGGTATATTTGTAAAATTACATGTGTGTAGGCTTATACTCCCTCTAAAGAACCTATATTACATATTCCATAATCTTAAGGAAGCTAGACTCATATCATTTCTTCCTCCAATGAAGATTCATATAATATCCTTTATATACAATAAAAGCGGAGTCCTATATCACATATTCCATTATAAAAAATGGTCATAATATTTCAGTTGTGAATACAAATTTTTAATAGGATCATAACCCCACTTGAACAATGTTTTAATAGATTATACTACCAACCATACAGAGGAGGAAACATATAACCACCAATGTTGTAGAATATCACTAGAATACTATATTAGATTCTATATAGTGGACATTTATTCACATTTAAATAGAAGATAATCAATATTTTTGAGAAACCATCATACAATAGGTTAATATCCCAACTCAACCTTAAAAAAAGGTTGGTATATTCTAAATTAGATAAAAAATGAGGCTCATATTCATGATATGACTGATGGAATTTTCCTTGAGGTCATAAATTGGATATCTAAAACCCCCCATCTATCAATAGTCTCTTCATAAAAATCATATGGAAATAACATACTTGATGGGAATCCTCGTGAATTTATATAGATGGATTATAAGTAAACTACTGTTGAAATCCACCAAGGGAAACAACCCCACGGTGATATATCATGTGGGTAAAGAAATGATTCCCTTGTTTAGTCACTTTTGTATAGTGATGTTCTTATAAATTTATAGTTAGCTATATATTTTACCCTATCAACAATCACTAGAACCTCGCCTTAGTTAGTAAATGAACAAAGAAAAAAACATATATGGTTTGACATTGTTGAGTAAAATGGATATATCAAAAGATAATATGGCATAAATATGTTGAATTTTCTATCATAAAACTGTATTCCAACTAATTATTGGACCATATAAACCCCTAATCTAAAATTATTTGAGGAACCATATGAGGATTATATGTGATAATTATGATAGAATATGTTGGTGACCCCTTAGTGATTGATGGATATACACCACTATTATCAAGGATATCGGGGTCACCATAAGATTATAAATAATCTAAGATGTCAACTAGACATGTCCATGTTCACCATGAACCTGGAAAAAGTTTCGGAACATAATAATAAATTTGTATTATCTGTTTATATTCACATAATTATAAACGCTACTAACTAGTTATAAAACCACTATCTTACACTACTATCGTTGGATATGGATAGTTTGAGGAATTAAACATAACCCTATCCCTAGGGAAATAAATATTCCTATATATGAAATCTTGGATTGACATATCCAATGGAGATATAAGGGTACTAGGTAAAACAAATTCCATTTTGTCAAATATAGTGACAATCGTCAACTTTTTGGATGTATAATAATCATGGAGTAAGAGAGTGAGCCACTAGAAAAATCTTAACCTGAGACTCAAAAAAATGGGAACAGACATCTATCATAGAATATAAAGTCCTGGATTGCCCAATTACTTATTATATGAATTGAATCTCATAAAAATAATATATTTCAATGAGACCATGCATGAATACAATTCCACCAATTGAAATGATAAAAATATCAAACTATATAGACACCATTGAGATGTAATATAATCACACATGGTTTGGGAGAATATTTACCACTACCATTGTACATAGAGTCAAAAAAACATCAAGAGGGTTTTGGAAATATAGATGGTGTACTTGATCCCACCACATCCCATATAAGTGGTGATATATTTACCTCGATTGACACCAACAGGTTCATTATAACCTAATAGAGTGCTAATGAAATTGGTAGCAGTTTAAGAAAAACAATATCCCATTGGGATAAGTGTAATTTTATCATAATATGCATCCCAATTGTCCTACAATCCATGATGATAGATTGAAAAGGTTATAATAGTATTCTTGAATCCACACCATCCCAAATGGGTGGGAATAATTTTAGAATTATAATCACCTCATAAGAGATCAATATTTACTATGAAATAAGGTAAATATTGATGGTAGACAACTTAATTTTCCATCCCACCATAGACAAAATTCTTTAAATCAATGACTATATTGAAAATATGGCTAGAAACTCAATTAAGGTCAATATTCACATGATGAGATTGGAGGTGTTTCTAGAAAAGGAAATCAAAACCCACAAGGTTCATAATCAAACTTGGAATAATAGGACAAGTTGTTAGAGATTTAATCCTAATACAACCATCAATGAAGGTTAAAGCGGTATACAAGAACCCTAATATATGGATAGAAATATGGTAACTATTTTTTCATCTTATACAACTGTGAATTTCATCACCATAAATCATTAAAATGATGTCGAAAAAGACAAAAAATTAAAAGGGTCCCAATGTCAAAACTGTAACATTAGTGGTTGGAAATCAAGATTTACAAACTATGGTTTCAAATTCATGTAATTATAAGTAATTTCAAAACCTAAATACTTCAATATTTGGTTTCCACATCCTTATTAGTTCTTTAAAAAGGATAAATGGAATGATGTGGCCATATCCCACTCACCACCAAGAGGATCTGAAATCCCCTTTTCAAAAGGATGTCTATAAAAATATGAGAATGAGATATAGAACCTCATAAACCTCAATGAGCAACTACTCCATGACAATATAATCAGTGGGGTATATCATCAAATTAAAGGGTGTGTCCATCCTCACACAAAATAAAATTGTGATAATGGGCATACAAGACTGGAATTTGGGAATCAAACTGGCTTAGTATCAATGTCATCAATCTACATAATTGAGGATGTGGAGGAGGGTTATTACATTACTCCACTATTGTGATATCCTTTCCCCATCATGTCGCTCATCTGGTGCTAGATCATATTATGAATTAGTGAGACATCAATGTGGGGCCAGCACAATAAGCTTCACATACTCTATGTAGATTGGGGTGGCCAAGACAACAATACCTATAGAATCCCTTAAACCCATTGAATACTATATTGATCGACTAGAGTCCGTAGGGGGGTGGTTCACCCCTTTTTAAAACAAAATGAATTGATATCCTAAATGATAGGATTAAACATTAACCACTACCAAGTTAAGAAACCCAAAATTATCAACCTTTGAAAACATGAGGGATAGTGAACAATTTCTCACACATTTCATTTACCATTGTACCATGTTGATGGCCCGTTGAGATTTCTAGTAGGTGAAAATTTAGTTTTCCAAAATATGATCTCCAAGTGATAGCCATTGTTTGGATCAAAATCCTTACAAAATGATCCTCAGTGGTTTGGACGATCCTTTTTTGTAAATTTATTTATCAATTCAACTCCTCATTATTCACAATAATGATTTCCATGAACATAAATCACAAAGACCATGATAATGAGAGGGATTATGACTTCATCATTAGATGGAAAGGTTTAACCTAGTCACATTAAATAACAATATCAAGAGAAAAATTTCTTGATTTTTATAGAAAAATCTGCACGAGGTTAAAAAAACATTGATCCCTATAAATCAATTATAAGGTTGAGACATGATATATTAGATCATTAGAATAACTTAGTACAAGTCATATTAAATCATGATAGAAACCATGGACATGTCATCCTTCATCATGAAAATGCAACTAGGCATTTTCACATAAATAATGAGAGGAACGGTGGATATGTCTTACTTGACAGTAAAAAGGCTCTTAGACATGGCATTTAGACACCTAAGGCATGTCCACTAAAAACCCTTGAGATCTTAGGGGGCCACATAAAAATGTAAAGAAGACATCTGTATAAAAGTAATGAAGAGAGACCTAGACATGTCATCTTTCTCTAGTAGGGATACATGTCCATGTACTCTTGATCCATGTAAAACCCCAACAATGAATCATTGGTCGATAATTCCCCCAACAAAAGAAAATATTATATATTGGAATTTGGATATTCAATCATGGGACCATATTTGTATTATACGGTCAAAACATCATCCAAGCATGCTTAGTCAACCACTCCTGGTAATAAGACTCAATTAATTAGAATGCAAGGGATTTATATCATTCCTAAGAATCCATATTTCTGTAAGAACACAATATTCCAACAATCATAACTTATGAAACTGAATTATATAAATATTATATAACATTTAAAAATCAATCATAATATTAGAGAAACCATATAAAAATATATAACTCTTATTATTATAGAAACTTGATAAATATATTTACATCATATGGCCTAATCTCCAATGAGAATATACCTCTGTGTAAGTATCCTGATATTCTCCTAACTCTATCTCATGAGATCCACCCCTATGTGTCTACCATTATACATGAATAATCGATGGATTATTGAATCTAGATGAACTAAGAGGACTCTAATTACTATCCAAATATCGTACATAAGAGCCCTTCTTAATAAACATTTTCATATTGAACAGACTAATAGGTTTTCATTAGTAATTAGGTCCACTAGGTCGATTACCCTGACAGGGGGTGAATTAGGGAATGGTAGAATAACACATTATCTCTTTATGATCTTGTTTCGTTAATAGAAAAAAACAGAATTCTCCCTTTCTTTGTACCAATATATAGTTAGATATGAAGTCATGAACATGACACAAGAATTATTACGTGGTTCTCCCTCACACAGATTTGTCCAAGAATCATACAACATAAATGTGAAGATATACCAAATTCAATATGGATCACGAACAATAATAAGTACAATGTTCGGGATAGGTATTCTAAGCCCAAACTCACTACCTTTTCATGGTTTAGGGTCTGCTCACTGTATTCCCTAGGGTTACTCCCTATACCGCTTTCTCTAGATTAATGTTGGGGGAAAGGGTCACAGTATAACTCTTCCTTATCTCACTTCATTTGGAATGATATCCACCCATAGTTTAGGAAAATGAGGAATAAAAATAGTAAATGGACATGTATGTCCCTTCATATGAAAGGATTCATGCATCCTCAACAATAGGTAGATGCTATGTGGAAGAATTTTTTCACCCATAAATTAATTACACATTCTTGAGTACTACGAGGTAACAGAATATACTTTCACAAACTGATTTGAAGCTCTCCCAAGAATCCTTATAAAAATTGTGAATCATCTAGATCCTCCATGTTCATAGTACATGGTTTATTATGCAGGACTCCTTCATCCCATACCACAGCCGCTACCACAATCTTCCCTTCATCCACAGACTGATCTGCCTTTGTGATAACGTACCGTTACGGTGTACCAATTCTTCAAACCTCTTCTGCAAAACCCCTCATGCCTATGAAATTTACTCTTTTCACAAATTTCCTTCACTTTAGCATACTAAAGCACTCCTTTAGCATACCTAATGTGGAATTCTTCCACTCATTTACATGATATTCCTCCTTTGCTTACCAAGACAAAAATTTCCTTATACCAGATTTCCTTCTCCATGTACCAGAATTCCATTGCAGGTTATGAATCCCCACCGTCACTATCAGAATGAACTACTTTTAGACTTATCATAATTTCTAGAGTTAAATATGTTCTCTAATGATGTTCTGTCCCATCAATAATCAGTGGGTATTATGTTTCTTATATAGGAAATAAAACCCTCTTAATAAACTAAATCTTGATTTATTGAATCATCAATTTGGCTTCCATCACCTAATGATCTTTCTACAGCCACGATCCTAATGCCACCCACACACTGATTTCCTACCTGGTCCGCATACTTCCTTCACTCTTATATGTCTGATCTCTTCTAACATCAACATGTCATCCGTGTACTACACCACCATCTTCCACGAACCGTTTTTGTAGTCATCTATGGTTTCATGAACTGTTCCTGCATAACATTACTAACCCTCTATGTACCATTCCTAGATCATGATACATGACCCATGAATTATGGTACACAATTATCAAACTTTTACAAATTTGATTAGAATTCTTCATATCATTAGCATATACCAATGATACTGATATGTAGTCATATCTCTTTGCCAACAAACACAGTTAAACCCAAAAAAATTCTGGAAAACACCTTAATGGATTTGTTCCCATCATTAGTGAATAAGTCTCATATCGATATTAACTGTGTAATGTCACTTATTATCTCGTGTTTCTCCCACTAATCATCAATCATTTCTGTATAAAGATTTTCAATGATCATATCACTTATAGAAAAAAAATTCCCCAAATATAATAAATATCATGAACTCATACTCATTCAATGATATGATATAAATTAATCTTAAAATAAGTATCCAATTTTGTGTATGTACCTAATGAAATACGAGACTGAAAAATAATAGGGAAATATCACTCATGAGTAGACTGAACTATGAAGATTCATGGTAATTTTATATTCAGGATATATATGATGGATTTCAATTGCCTGAGATCCTAACCCAATACATATATTATATCATATGTTTCCTTTCCAAATTAAATTTAACTTTGTGAGTTATTCATATCATATGTCTTTAAAATATATTTGACTATCTATGTGTATTTTTTATTCTTCTTCTTACAAGATACATAGGATACCTCTTAGAGGTTCAACACCATTAGTGAAAAATATAAACCACTTGGATAGTAACAAACACCAATGTTATTTGTTTTATGGATTGAAATCACAAAAAGTAATCTTATTATAATATATATTGGGAACCATATTTAGATCCTTTTTTATATATTCTATGGATCATTATTAGAACACCATATTTTATGTATGTCAATATAGAACCAAATTTTTTATTAGGGTCACCAATTTTTTTACGGATATGGAAAGGATTCATGAACATATCATAAATCTATATAAGATTTCATAAATCTGTAATAATTCCCCCTCAAATGGTGTGATGTGACCAATAACTCATTCTGAAAACCATTGTGAGTTGCTAAGTATCATTCGGTTTGAAACCCCAAATGACCACCTACTTTTGGAAATAAGGCCATAATTCATTAAGGATATGAAGATACTATGATTTCTGATTATAAATCCTACTAGAAGTATTTATTATGAAACTATACTAATACTAACATAATCAACCATTATACTAGAGTATTGAGAAGAAACAATCGTTGTCTACCAGCTAACGAATCGATATATTCTGTTATCCAACATCGTGTGTCATGGATGTTTGTGATGATGGATTTAGTTTTTATATATGATTTTCACTAAATATTAATAATTATATAAGATTAAAATATATTATAACTTCTTACATATCTATGAATTTAAAATTTATTACATCGTATGTGCGTACAATATATTACCACCTCATGATTTGTTATGAATCTATTTTTTTATCACATCAAATTGATTGTGGTTTTAAGTGAATATAAGGATATAATATGATATTTATGATATAAATATAATTATATAAAGGTAAAATATAAATTAACTTTTTTATATCATGATCATTGAAAAGTGGAAATGATACTCATGTGTACTTACATCCTATTATCCCCAACATTGTAACAATATTAATTTTTTAAAACCAAATTTTATGGATGTTCTGAAAATAATAATTAACAAATAAAAATATTAATTATTACATGATAATTATTTTTTATCCTGAATAAATATACCCTTTTATCTTGGTAATCACACTAATGTTGTATTAAAATTATTAATTATGTATCCTCAACATTCATGAAATGAACATTACTGAATAAATAATTAAATATTTCATTAAAATAAATGAAGTAAATAAATTACGTAAAAGGGATAAAACAAAAAAATGGTTCTTGATATTGAAAATAATTAATATAATTTAACTAATAAGGGATAAAAGGCACATATGGAAAGTTTAAACTCGAAGTAAATAATTTCATAACTCACCTTTACTTCTATGAGACATATTCAATCATTACAACTATTTTATTTTATATGGTGTATATAAATCTCCTTGTAATTGTTTTTACTAATCTATTAATATCAAAGGTATTTAATGACTCATTTAAATTTACCTCTTTCATTGGGGTTATGATTCTATTTTTTTCCAATATCATAATGTTTTCTATCACAATCTCACCATAACTACGGATTGTTTAGGATTAAGTTTCCATTGGATTAATTTTTTAATTATTTTATCATAAAACAAATATATTTTATTATCATCTCGTTATTCATGGACATATAATTTAATAAAACCATTTTTCACTCTTTGGCACATAAAATGATTATGAAATTGTATTTTTACGCTAGCTATATTTCAATATTTTTCCAAAAAACGTTTTTATTCAATATAGATGATTTCAAAATGATTTAAACTATTGTTTTTTAAATTATCCTAATAATTTATTTAAGATTTTTATTACCAACGTTTAATTTTTTTAAAAAATGTTAGTGTAATATTCTTTTCATTTTTCAAAGATGGGAAATTTAAATTTTTTTACAATAGTTTAAATGGAATGTTTCTTTACATGTGTGGAATGTACATGATTACCCACCATTCTGAAAACTTAGTTAATTAAATCGTACATTACCTGCTTCCTTTGATATTTTTAGGAAAAGTTTAATTAAATTTTTTTGGAAATATTTATATTTTGTTGGCATTAGTTCAATGTGAAAATGATATTTATACCAAGAAATATTCAATGTAATCTTTAAAAGACATTTTAATCAGTGATGTAATCCTTTTAATGTTATAGATTTTGTTAAATAATACACATTTCTCTCTCACATAAACCTATATTATAATCCATTTATATGATGAATTAATATGTTCCATATATTCAACTTTTGAATTCCATTATTATTAAATTTAAATTTATTAGGATATGAGACATTATTATAAAATAGTTATTATTTTTATGGGAAATTAGTATGTTTATTCATAATGATTTATTTTCATTTTAGGTATAAAAAAATATCAAATGTGTAATGAGGGGTTCACCCATAACATGTTCTAATCAAATAGGTGAATCATTAGTCTCATGAGGATTCATATATTGGATTATGGAGTAATCCTAGTAGATTATGGGACTTATTCCACTTGGTGACATTGTATAGAAAGATATATTTTACTCATTTATATGTCATCTTATTTTTTGATTCCACATTTACAATTCTTTAATGTTCAAATGATACCACATTAATTGTTTTATGCTCTAATATATATACTATTGCACCCTTTATTTTATGATATCTGGTTATACCATTGAATAAAAACATTTGGTTCACTTCCTTGATTATTCCCTTACTGTGTTTTTTTTGTAACCCATTTCATTAATTTATTCACCAGGGTATCTGATGAATTATTAGGAGATATAATGGATACATTAGCTCATTATTGAAAAGAAAATAAATATGTTCAAATTTATCCTGGTTATTATATATTAAGAATAAATTCATTGAAATAAACTAGGACTCTTGGTCATTGTGTTGTATGTATACGATATTTATTTTAAATAACGTAAAATTATTTCTAGAAAAGGCATGGGGTACTATCACTAGTTGTAGAGAATTGACTATTTATTTTGAGGAATTAGTACAATAATAAATTACTGAGAACCCTATATACATGTATACAGATAAGAATAAGCATATTAAAAGATCATTTAATTTTGATATGGTTTAGAATGAGTGTTTTATACGCATTTACATTCCATTCTAGATATTAATTGTTGATGTGGATCTATAATAGTTTCAACTATGGATAATAAATCCAAAAATAGTACATTTTAATTTTATTTTATCATAACATTGTGCAGGTAAATGAGAATTTTTGTACATATATTTTTATAATCTTATGGGATATTTTTTTTAATTCAAAAAACCCATCAAGAACTATCATTATCGACATGAAAAAATTGATAGGTTAAAACCCTAATAGAAAATATTTCCCCAAATAACCTATGTTGAATCAATGTTTCTCATAATTCATGATATACTTATCTTTTTTATTTTATTCCTTCTTGATTTATCAATTTTTTTTGTATGATAGGGATTTCTCATCTTCTTTATTTTATTCTTTTTAGATAATGATCGGAAAAATGAGAAATTATTCCAACTATCGGTGTGATCTTAAATTTTGTCATTTCCCAAAAAATTATTATGAATCTAATGATAATGAATGTTATACATATTCTTATCTTGACAAATGACCTATCCTATAATATAGATAATTAATATAATAATTTGTAATCCATAAACACAAAAAAAGGATTGGATGGTGTATGATGTTTGTTAAAGAGTTAAAGATGATAAAGAAAAGGATATTCAATTTCATACATGGAAAATATGTTGGAATATTCACTATATAAAATGTATTAAGGGAACTGGAAGACATTATGTGTGTGAAAACAGTGTAGAAAAAAGAAAATTGTTCATATAAAATAATGATTCTTGTAAACTTGTCAATATGAATTAATGATAAACCAATGTAACCAATAACAATTCAATGTTGTAAAAGTTGGTAACTTTTTCATTATGGGAGTTAACAAATTAATAAATTGATTATTTCATAAGTGCATATGTTATGACTATAATTAATGTGGAATGATTGAACTATTAATGATTTGTTATTTTATAATATTTTTGTTTATGTGTTTTTATTAATGGTATTCTAGTTATAAGAATAATGAATCCTCTAATTATAATTATACAATAGTTTTTATTTTGTTATATTAAAGAATATGGTTTATAATTCCAATAAACTATAGTGGTCATTTAATGGAAATGTGATATTTTAGTAAAAGGAAACATTACTGATTAAAAATTAATCTTATATATTATAGGGTGTTATTTTAAATGTAATATACTAAAATTATTTGATTTTTTTTAAAAAAATGAAATGGATAGAAAACCATGGAGGATAAAAAAATATATATTGTGAAGAATATTTTTGAATTTTTTTAAACAATTTATCTACCATGTTATAAGATCATGGTAAATTTAGAATATAATTATCACTATTATCAACATAATTTTTAGAAAAAAAAGTATTATGTGAAAACATGGTGACAACTCAATACATTTGATAAGTACATGGGTATTGAACCCATAGTTGAAGGGTTAAAAGGGAGTAGTTCATTCCACTATTATATATATTGTGCTGGTTAGTATGAAATTTTTTACTAAAACTATTTGATGCATAAATATTAATTATATTGTTGGAAACACTTATTATTGTAAATTTTATTGAATTATTATGATTTTAAGTGGATTGATGAAATTTTGGGAAATTATTTGGGTTGAAGTATATATAACACTATGGAATAATATGTTATTTAACATTTTAGTTAATTTTGGAATAGCAAAATTAAATCCTCTAACATTGAAGATATTTTTTATATATGGTTATTTACTTATAGAATGATTTTAGTAAAGCACTAGATTTATTTATTAATATGATGGATTATTGATTTATTGAATTATCATACATTGTTCTCAAAAAAAATTTAATTGATGTCTAAATTATAATGGAAAATCTTAATATCTTTTTGTGGAATCATATGATCCATTAGAAGCTAATTTGTTTACATCATGAATAAAACATCCCTCTTCAGTACTCATCATTTAGAGAAACATATGATATTTTGGTCAAAATTATTTATAGATTAACTTATATATATAATGTATATATATTTCCTTATGTAAATAAATTTTATAGTAAAAGGATACCTCTACTTTAGGTAGTGGATCTTGAATTTATTGTCAATAAATTGATAGTGTATTACATCTTTCAAAAATGTATTCAGTTGTCTCTAAAATGGTTCTTATATCCAAATCAATTTTTTCACATCCAATGAGTGATATCCTATGTGGAAACATAGTTCTATGATGACCATCCTATTTCATTTCCCACTTTCACAAAGTATGTTTCATTCATACTTTTTATGATGTGTGTTTTCAAAAATAGAATCTCTAAATGTCAACCCCATCACTACTGTGCAAAACATAAAATTGTGGGGATATAATTTATTTAAGGGGGTAAAATCTAATTTAATGTGTTTTTGAAACAACTATATATTCAATATATTATTCCACATTCTACATTGAATTTGAATGTACCATGATATCAAAAGAAACATTTATTATTTAAAATTTACCAATATAACATAGCTATAAAATTTAGCAATAATTGAAGTATTAAATTCATTATCACA
Source organism: Viscum album (assembly GCA_963277665.1). Taxonomy (NCBI): domain Eukaryota; kingdom Viridiplantae; phylum Streptophyta; class Magnoliopsida; order Santalales; family Viscaceae; genus Viscum; species Viscum album. The sequence continues at coordinate 216,702,800 of OY728158.1, forward strand.
TATATATATTATAGTGATAATAATTAAATATTTATTGTAATCATATTATGAAATATAATCACACCTTTTAATGAACATATTTTATAAATAGAAAAAATAATGTTTCATTGAAAAATTATTTTATTTCTTTTTGAGAAAAAATATTATTATTATTTCATGGAACATAGATAAAATTAATTATAAAAAAATAATATAATATTATAAATTCTCACATTGAAATTAACATTGGATAAAATAATTATATTTTTTTGAAATGGTTGATTTTCAGTGAATAGTTGAAAGTGTTGATTTTTTAATACTTTTATTTAATTACATTAAATTATGTTCTTAATAAGATTCATTATAATTTTTTTTCTATTAAATATTCATATTAAATAATTTACATATATATCTATAATTTATTTCTCTTAATTCTTATATTTTCATGATTTGGCATAATTGTTTTTTATGCTTAAAACAAGGTTCATCACAATATGTTTTTAAGATCATAACTTATGAACATTTTTATTAATTAACAAAACCCATATTAAAGAATTATTACTATAAAATTCATATATTATAAATAAATTTATATTAATTAAAATTAATATATTTATTATTTCTATTAGTATTTAATATTATATTATTTATTTTTTGAAATATACTTTGGTTGAAAAAATATTTTTGAATGTTTTTTGAAGAGTTAATTTTAATTGAATTTTTCCAATTCAGTGTTTTGAATTTAAATAATTTCATTCCTTATTTTTAATCATAATATTAATTATTATTTAATATCATTACCATAATTTTGTACATGCAGAATTGTAATAAAAGTGAAAACCCTTTTTCCATTGTGATTAACTAAAATCATTAATGTGAGTTTCCTTATAAGAAAATAGAGTTAAAAATTTAAAAATTTATCTTTTGGAATGGATTAATTTTTATAGAACATTTCAAAAACACAATATATTATATACAAATTTTTTACTCACATGTATTAATATTTTACTCCCTTATTGATTGTTTCTGGGAATTTAAAAAATGAAACTCCTCTTAGATTGTCAAATGGAACCCTTCTCTACAATTTCTAAAAATAATCTGTAAATATGACTCAAAATCCAACATAAAATAATTCCAAAAAAATATTTATCCCTATTAGGTGAAAATTTTATTTCCAAATTCCATACCCTAGTGTTCTTTATTGGATGTTAAAATTATTTTCTTTTAAGAGAAGGAAATCGTCTTCACCGAGATCTTTCTATATACATCATCTTTTTCCTAATTAAAATATTCCACAACATTAAAATATTAAAAAACGATTTTTTGAAATATATTTATATGTTATTATTGTTTTTGAATAAAAAATACCCATATCAAATTTAATCAAATGGAAAATGAAAGCATCAGGCATGTGTAAAATAGACTACAATCTAGTTAACTACTGTAGTTTATTTTCCACAATCACGTATAAGGACCCAGCCATAGTATATTATATATTCATGAATTAAATGAATAATTTACATTGAGGATCTTTTCAGGTTTAGAGTTTTATAGAATTAGGACATAACTATTACTAAAAAGATTAAAAGGTAGACACATCTACTTAGTTTCCAATTTTTCACAAAATATGAACTCTTGAACAAAATATTCATGTCTAGTTTCATGTTTTAGACATCATGACTTCTCCTAGATCCCATCCTTGGCCGCATTCCACTTTAATTCATGTGGAAAATATTTCAAATAATTGGGATGATCATAAAAAGCTCAGTAAGGGTTATAATAATACGTAATGAACACATTAGTCTATGTATACATACTAATAAATTAACTCATACTTTTCTCATAAAAAATAAGCACTTTAACATACCTCATTAAATCATAAGATTTATGCATAACATAATAGAAATCATAAGACATAAAGGTAACTTGAGGCATTTATAACATTCTTACATAGGGAGTAACCCTCATAGTTACGTTTGGAATACCCATTACAGTACATCCCCTAAATCTATTCAGACAAAACTTAGTGTTTAACTCCACTGCGTTACCCAATGCATTGTAGAGGTATCTCAGGCTCGCCCTCCCTTAGTTTATCATGGAACCACCGGATTTCAAAAACATTGCCCATGAACCATATCATAATCATAACACTTAAAACATGCATAAAAGAAAGATAAAATTTCCACTTTTCAATCACAATATATCACATCATGATATTATAAAAACATATAATAAAATCATTAAAACTCTATGAGAGAAAAATACCATTATACTTTGAAAATATTAAAAGAAGACATTTAAAAGAGATTTTAGAATCAAAGTGTACCATACCACTTCGAAACTTTGGAATGTTTTTAGAACAATCATGTACATATAAATAAATCCTTAATACCATTTTTAAAACATGTACATGGATGATAAATGTTTAAAATAATAAATCTTTTAAACCATTTAAAATAATGTTTTAATAAAAGAGTCCTTTTCCATTTTGAACATTTAAATTATAAGCCACAAGAAAGTAGACCATTTTAAAAACATTTAAATGACTTTAGTATAGACATAATATTTATATGGAATGTCAAAGGGGATGTATATATACTTTATAAAAGAATAAAAGTTCATATCATTAAGAAATGTCTCAATGAGAAGAAATTGATATGTAATCTCAATCAGAGATCATGACATTAGAGCAAGGATAAAGAAATGACATAATTATGTGTGAAAAATATAAATACACAAAATATAAGTGGATACTCAGTGTAACACAATCAGATGTCACCCACACATATTCATAGCACGACATAATCAAGAAGTAGAGGCGTAACCCAAATAATTGAAATTGGGTTAAAAAGTTCCCTAACAAAAATTCTACAGCCTATCGGTGTCACTTTAAAATTCGGAAAATGAGTTGATGAGAGATAAATGGTATCTCGTCACTTGAACATAAAATTTACATACATAAGGATATTTAAGAACATATCCCAACTTAATAATATGTAAATTAAAAGTCATAACAAAATAAGTCTTTTAAAAAGAGGTGGGTGAAAGGTTCCCTTACTGACTTTGATAACTTTTGAAACGTACACCCCATGAAAGAAGGACTATACAACATTGACGTAACTACTAATATATGAATGTATATTACAAAATGATTAGAATAATGGGCACTACATACACCACTCCAAGAAAATGGTGGAAAATGTAGCATAAATCTCACAGGAATAAAAGTGAGATGAAAAATCCGAAACGAAAACTCGACAGCCTAACGACGCAACTTAAAACATCCAAAAAAGTATTTTTGAGAACAAATAGGTTCTCTCATAATATGGACATAAAAATTACAGAATGAGGAATAGAAAATAACATTCCCAAACATAAGAAAGTTGATCTTAAAATAAATGACATAAAATAGAGTACTTAAAAAGAAAGAGAGAGGTAGGATCCCTTACCTCAAGTCCGACTTGTCTTGTTCATTTCATTATATTCCTGAATAATAAACTAGAGTTAATTTATACTTATTGAGAAACTTTTTTAAGTTAATTATTCCTTTTATATCACTTATTACCATGTTATAAACATTATGTAATTATTTATGTTAATAACGGTCGTTTTTTCTATCATTAGTACTTGAGTCAAAAATAAACTTGTTATAATTACAAGTTGTTCATGTCGTAAAATATCCTTTATATCTAGATTTATATTCTTGATTTAGATATCATATATATTATATGTATCTAGTATATACTTTCATTTATAATATTACATAACATTTAAATTAAATAAATGAAATGCACCATAAATGGAGACGGTTAGCCTTACGTACGCATGAACGCTACTTTCATTTCTATTATGTATTTAATGGAATTAAAACTAAATGATATATATATATATATATATTATAATTCCTGTATAATATATATGTTATATAGGTCCATTATGATCATTAATTTCATTCTTTATACATTCCATGTATTGCTTGAACGAGTCACATCTCTTGAGGGGGGCGGTAGTCCACACTTCCTCAAATGAAATTGTTGCATTTGAACAAAATTAAAAGCATAAAGGTAAGTTTTAAATGTAAAATAAAGATTCATATAGAATAAATAAATGCTATATATATCATAAATAAATATAGTTCCATAATAAGTTCCACCATGAGAGGTGGTAGGAGAATATAGAACATTCATCGTTTCATGTGGCAGTAATTCGCCATCCACAGAAATAGTATGTTCTTTAACTATTAGACGGAGGTGTGTGTAAGTTTAGCTAGAATAATTCTCATAAAAAATCCTAGTATATTAAATATACTTATTTTTTTACAATAGAATTTAATAATGATAGTTTAGGTGGTTGGAGAAGAAAAATAAAACAAAAGAACATAAGAGAGGACATTACCATTAAATTGGGTAACTCCCTTTAGTTTGAACCAAAATGGTTTTTTGAAGAGGTTTCTTCATAAGGTAAGGCCTCTAGGATGAATATAGGGATGTGGAGAGATAAGAGGATCAGATTTCGGCTGAGCCAATGGCTTTAGGGGTGTGGGTAATGAGGTAGAGTTGGGGTCCTTTTATAAGAGGGAGGAGGGGCACTCGTGGAAAGTCAAGAAATGTTACTTTATATTAAAATGATTTTCAGAGTTTAAAGGTCCCACATTGATATATTTCTAGTATAAAGTTATAATGTTTCTAAATATAATCATCCAATAGGTTTTGGACAAGTTTACATCTTATATTTTACATTATACTTTCATTTTATTTAAATTGTTCATTAATGAGATAATCGATGCATCATCATGGTGTCATAAATAAATTAATTTATTAAATATCTAAAAATTATAATAAAAATACTATGATGTAGGAAATCTTTATATCTTTACAATTTATATTTATAGACTAAGAGATCGTTTATGTAGACAATATTAAAATTATTTCACTTAGGTGTTACATACTTTGGTTAAATTTTCCATTTTTTAAAAAAAACTGATAAAGGGTCACTATCACACTAAAGTGATTCCATTGGGTCCCAAGGTTGGCACAAGGCATCCCATGGTTGGTAATGACACCATAAATATAATTAGGTCAAATTTTGGGGTAATTTTATATTTTTATGATATTATTTTCTTACCCTTAATTACCCGATTACTAATTAAACACGATAATTAAAGATAATTACCATAGTTACTATTCATAATGTCCAAAATCAAAAGAGTATTAATTAAATAATATGTACCTTATGTTTCCAAATATGGAATCCATTTTATCAAATTAAAAACACATAAACTAAATTAATTATTTTAATAGTAAATCTCGTTCTCAAAACAAAAGACGAGTTTTTAAGAAGTAAAATTTATCAAAAGATTGACTTGTTTTTATATCCAATTGAAAGGTTAAATTACGTAAAATGAACAAAATTGTTTTAAGTGGGAAAAAAAATTCAATTATACTTTAAAAATAATTAAAATGAAAATCTAAATATATAAATAAATTGGATTAAAAGGCAGTTTTGAATTAAAAAACTGTATTTTTCACTATTCATTAAAAAAAGTCATTATCAGAAAATACAAAAAATTAACCCTAATCTATATTTGATATTACAAATTCAGAAATTATGTCTATTTTACCAAATTCTAAACATAGATGTTTCAATAATAAATCATATATTTAATTCCCGCTATCAAAACAAATAGCGTGTTTTTAAGAAACAATATCTATCAAAAGATTGACACTTTTTTATGTCCATTTTCAAAGTAAAATTAATTCTAATGACCACCATTGAATTAAATGGTAAAAATATATTCAATTACACTATAAAAAATTTAAAAAAGACAATCTATCCATATAATTAAATTATATTAAAAGGCAGTTTTGATGTAAAATGCAGTATCTTTCACTACTCATTAAAAAATGAACATTGTCAAAAACAAACCATAAATTTATCCAAAGTAGATTTCAATGTCCAAATTCTAAATAATAAGTTTATTTTGAAAGATATAACTTATAAAAGTGTGAAAATTGATATTTTAAATAGGATGTCCATCAAAAGAAAGTAAAACAATCTTTTAAAAATATTAGAGTATTTATTCTTAAAATTGGATTCATTTGCATTTTAAGCCTCCAAAATTTTTTGGATAAATTTAAATATATTTAACAAACATATGTAATCATTTTTTAGTTAGTTCTGTTCATTCCCTCCATTACAACGACTAGAAATTAACTTTTTAAAATTATTTTATTTTATTATTTGTGTGCAACGTAAACTTTCAAAGAAACTCGTTGTTGCGTATTGGGTACGCCATCGAGCATAGCATTACCTTTATAGTAATATTAAACTTTTATTCAATAATATAGATATACATGATAATATAATATTATTTATTTTCTTGGGATGTTATATCCTTCCCCCCTTTTGGGAATTACATCCTCCGAATTTTAAAATTGGGCTTGGAAACATCATTGAAAGCCCTATATCGAAAAAAGAGTCAGGAAAACTATCACTTTAAAAGAATGAAAGAGAAGTACAGAGGTCACTCGAGTAAACCCATACTAGGATTCCATGTAGGAAAACATGGATATGGAAGAAAAATGAAAGTGTCATGTTCTGAGGGAGAGTGATAGAAAACATGTTGAAGAGAAAGTTAACCACCAGAAAATCACAAACATGTGATGGATTAGACGGTATTTGATTCCCCAATAAGAAAAGTTTACAGACAACATTTTATTTTTATGTTACTTTTCATTGAGGAATTTATTTATGAGCTTAACAAAATCATAAGGAAACAAACATACATATCATGTTGAATTTCATGTTTTACTAGATTTCTTACAAAAACTCATATTTTCTCCAAAAGACGAGTATTTAAGAAGACACGTTCACATTAAGAGTATTATAATCAAATTCTTGAGAATAACCTAATCCAAAAAAGAGAACTATAAATTTCCCATGACTTTAGACCTTAACCAAATCCAAAACGAAAAAGGTTAGTACAAGATCAGATAATTTCTAAAGTGGATAATCCTTTATAAAAATCTATTCTTAATCTCCAAAATTTGTCATAAAATACCCAAACTTCAAAAAATACCATTCAATAATCATATATCCATAAAATTCTTCAAAGTAATAACAACTAATATTGAAATCCAACTCTATGAAGGATTTAATGAAATAGTCTTCCAAGATAAACCTTAACATTTATCTCCAAATAACAATAGTTACTCTTAAAGTATCATAGAGAAAAGTAATTAACCTAATCACATATCCTCCATGATAGGTTAATAATTTCCATAGATAACCCAAAACCAACTTATTCTAGATTTATAAGATCATCTAACTAAAAATAATTAGTCAAACAAACCAGGGAATTCTCGTAGTCCAATGGTAGGGGATAAATACCAGTCGCACTTTGTCTTTATGTTTGATTCCTACAGCTCCGTCCGTTGCGACAGGTGGTCACACAGTCTACGTGTTGTCATTTTTCCAAAACTACATAATTCTTATAACATTCCCCAAAATGCAATAAAATCTTCAGAATTAACCATATCATAATTTATCCTCAAGTTTATCTCGTGTCATTTATATTCCATCATAACGTATAGTAACCCATAGTTACCTCAGAAGTAATGATCATATAAACCCTAATGGTTACCTTTATCAATATTAAATGAACTTCCACATTGATTTGGATATCTCTTACATGATTCATTAGAGAAATCAACAATGTTTAAGTGGTTGATCATGACTCGGGATAGTTGGTATAGAATCACCCTAAGATTTCTCATTGAATACCCCATTTCATCCAGTTTCCTAATCAAAGAACCACCACGGTTTCCTTCAAACCCATTGTAAATTTGGTTCCTGCTAGATCCATCCATTTACTAAAACCAAAAAGGTCAATGTGAGCATATCAAGAAAATCATCATGTAATAAAGAAGAAGATAAACACTAAGATATAATTATCCATGTTATCTCAAAATCATTCCAACTTTCACAAATAACATTGACTCTATCTAACATAATAACCATTGTGGTTATAAACAACTTGTCACTTATACTTAAACAACACTCTAACCACTAAAGTTATATAAACCAACCTTTGATACCAACTATAAGGACCCAGCCTTAGTACATTACATATTGTTGAATTAAATGAATAATACACATTGAGGATCTTTTCAGGTTTAGAGTTTTAGAGAATTAGGACATAACTATTACATCTCAAATATTACAAGGTAGACACATCTACTCAGTTTCCATTTTCTCACAAAATATAAACTCTTGAACAAAAAAGTCATGTCTAGTTCTATGTTTTAGACATCATGACATCTCCTTGTTCCCATCCCTGACCGTATTCCACTTTAAGTCATGTGGAAAACATTTCAAAAACTGGGGATGAGCATAAAAAGCTCAGTAAGGTTTATAACAATAGGGAAGGAAAACATTATTCCATGTATAAATACAAATAAATGAAATAATACTTTACTCATAAAACATAATCACTTTAACATACCTCATTAAATCATAAGATTTATGCATAACTCAAAAGAAATCATAAGACATAAAAGTAACTTGAGACATTCATAACATTCTTACGTAGGGAGTAACATTGATGGTTACGTTTGGAAAACCCATCACATACATCCCCTAAATCTCTTTGGAGGAACCTTAGCATTTAACTCATTCGCATTACCCAATGCATTGGGGAGCTATATCGGGCTCACCCGCCCTTAGTTTATCACAGAACTACCCAATTTTATAAACATTTTCCAAGAATCATAACATAATCGTAACACAAAAAACATACATAAAATAATTTGACAATTTCCACATTTCAATCACAAGATATCACATCATGATATTATAAAAACATCTAATAAAATCATTAAAACTCTATGAGAGAAAAATCCCTTTATACTTTTAAAATATTAAAATAAGAAATTTAAAAAATATTTTAGAATCAAAGTGTCCCATACCACTTCGAAATTTTTGAAATGGTTTTAAAACATTCATGTCAATATAAATAAATCATTAAATCCATTTTTAAAACATGGACATAGATGATAAATGTTTAAAATAATAAATCAACAAAACCATTTAAAACAATGTTTTAATAAAAGATTCCTTTTCCATTTTGAGCATTTAAATTATAATCCACAAGTAAGTAGACCATTTTAAAAACATTTAAATTACTTTATATTAGACATAATATGAGTATGGAATGTGAAAGGGGCTGTATATACACTTTAAGTATGTAAAAAAGTGCATATAATTAAGAAATTGCTCAATGAGAAGAAATTGAGATGTAATCACAATCAAGGATCATACCATTAGAGCAGGGATAAGGATATGACATAGTTATGTGTGAAAAATATAAATACACCAAATATAATTGGATACTCAGTGTAAAACAATCAGATTTCGTCCACACATATTCATATCATGACATAATCAAGAAGTATAGGTTTAACCCAATGAACTGAAATTGGGTTTAGAAGTTCCCTTACAAAAATTCAACAACCTAACCGCGTCACTTTTAATTTCAGAAAATGAGTTGATGATAGAGAAAATGGTATCTCATCACATGGACATAAAATTTACATCAATAAGTATATAGAAGAACATTCCCCTACATAATAAGATATAAATTAAAAAGCATAACAAATGAAGCCTTTTAAAAAGAGGTTGGTGAATGGTTCCCTTACCGACTTTGGTAACTTTCGAAACGTACACCCCATGAAAGAAGGACTATACTACATTGATGTAACTACTCATATACAAATTTATATGACACAAAGAGTATAATAATGTTCTGTACATACACCACTCAAAGGAAATGGTGGAAAATGTAGCATAAATCTCACGGGAAGAAAAGTGAGATGAAAAAATCCCCTACGAAAACTCGGCAACCTAATGACGCCACTTAAAACATCCAAAAAAGGATTTATGAGATCAAATAGGGTCTCTCAAAATATGGAAATAAAATGTACAGAATAATGAATATAAAATAACATCCCCAAACATAAGAAATATGAGCATAAAAGTAATGACATAAAAGAGAGTACTTAAAAAGAACGAGACAGGTGTGATCCCTTACCTCAAGTCCGACTGGTCTTGTTCGTTTCATTATATTCTTGAATAATAAACTAGAGTTAATTTATACTTTATTAAGAACATTTGTCAAGTTTATTATTACTTTTATATCACTTATTACCATTTTATGAATATTATGTAATTATTTAAGTTAATAACGATCGTTTTGTCGATTATTGGTACTTGAGTCAAAAATAAACTTGTTATAATTACAAGTTGTTCATGTGGAATAATATCCATTATATCCTGAATTATATTAATGATTTAGATATAATATTTATCATATATATCCAGTATATACTTGCATTTATAATATTACATAACATTTAAAGGTAAAAAATGAAATGCACCGTACATGGAGACGGTAAGCTGTACGTATACATGAATGCTACATTCATTTCTATTTCGTATTTAATGGAATTAAAACTAAATGAGATATATATATATATATATAAACTCTAGTATAATATATATGTTATATATGGCACATATGTTCATTAATTTCATTCATTATACATTCCATGTATTGCATGAACGAGTCACATCGCTTGAGGGGGTGGTAGTCCACACTTCTCAAATGAAATAATCGCATTTGCACAACATGAAAAGCATAAAGTTATGTTTTAAATTTAAAATACAGAAGCAGGTAGAGGAAATAAATATAATATATATCATAAATAAATGTATTTCCATCATAATGGCCACCATGAGTTGTTGTATGAGAACATAGAACAATCATCATTTTGTGAGGTAGTAATTTTCCTTCCACGGAAACAGTATGTTTTTTAACCGTTAGACGGAGGTGTGTGTAAATGTAGCTCTAATACATCTAATAACCACATCCGTGTATATTTAAGTTTCTATTTTTTTACAAAATAATGGAATAAATAGTGTTTTGTGGGTTGGGTAAGGAAAATAAACCAAAAGAACATAAGAAAGGACATTACCTTTAAATTGGGAAACTCCCTTCGGTTAGAATAAAAAGGGTTTCTTGAAGAGCTTTCTGCCTAAGGAGAGGATTCTAAGATGAAAAGAGGGATGTGTATAGATAAAATGAGCAAAGTTTTGGAGAGCCAATGTCTTTAACGGTGTGGGTAAGGAGGTAGATGTGGGGGCCTTTTATAAGAGGGAGGAGGGGCACTCTTGGAATGCCAAGAAATGTTACTTTATATTAAAATGAGTTTCGGGTTTTAAAGGTCCCAAAATGATATATTTCTAGGATAAGGTGATAAGGGTTTCGAAATAAACTCATAAAATAGGTTTTAGATAGTTTATGTTTTATATTTTACATTATCGTTTTATTTTATTTAAATCGTTCATTAATGAGATAATCGATGCATCATCATGGTGTCATAAATAAATTAGTTTATATAATGTCTCAAAATTATAAGAAAACTAATATGATATAGAAATTTTTTTTATATTTCCAATGAAAATTTATAGACTAAGAGATAGTTTATGTAGACAAAATGAAAATTATTTTACTTAGGTGTTATATACATTGGTTACATTTTAATTTATTTTAAATAAATATGATAAAGGGTCACTATAGCACTAAAGTGATTCCATGGGGTCCCAAGGGTGGAAAAAGTCATCCCATGGTCGTAAAGGACACCAAAAATAGTATTACGTCACATTTTGGGGTCATTTTATATTTTTATAATATTATTTTATTACCCTTAATTACCCGATTTCTATTTAAACATGATAATTAAAGATAATTAGCGTTGTTACTATTCATAATGTCCAAAAACAAAAGCGTCTTAATTACATAATTTGGACCTTATAATTCCAAATATTGAGTCCATTTTATCAAAATCAAAACACAGAAATTGTATTAATTAATTTAAATGTAAATCTCGTTGTCAAAACAAAAGACGGCTTTTTAAGAAGTAAAATTTTTCAAAAAACTGACTTGTTTTTACATCCAAATGAAAAGTGGAATTACTTCCAATGAACAAAATTGTACTAAGTGATAAATACATATTTCAATTATACTTTAGGAACAATTAAAATTTCAATCTAAATATATAAATAAATTGGATGAAAATGCAGTTTGGATTAAAAAAACTATATTTTTCACTATTCATTATGATAAGACATTATCAGAAAAATAACGAAAATTAACCCTAATCCATATTTGATATTAAAAAATCAGAAATGAAGTCCATTTTACCAAATACAAAACATAGAAGTTTCATTACTAAATCATATAGTTAATTCCCGTTGTCAAAATAAACAATGTGTTTTTAAGAGATAATATCTATCAAAAGATTGACACTTGATTATGTCCATTTTCAAAGAAAAAATAATTCTAATGACCACAATTGAAATAATTGGTAAAAATAAATTCTAATTAATATTTAAAATAATTAAAAAAGATGACCTAACCATATAATTAAATTATATGAAAAATCAATTTTGAAGTAAAATGCAGTATTTTTCACTATTAATTAAAAAATGAACATTGTAAGAAAAAAACCCAAAATTTATCCAAATTAGATTTCAATGTATCAATTCTAAAGAATAAGTTTATTTTGAAAAATAGAGCTGATAAAATTTTCAAATGTTAGATTTTAAAAAGGTTCACCATCAAAAGGTAGTAAAACAATCATTTAAAAATATTAGAGTATTTATTCTTAAAATTGGATTCATTTGCATTTTAAGACTCCAAAATTTATTAGATAAATGTAAAAATAATTAACAATCATATGTAATAATTTTGTAATTTTTTCTCTTCAATCCTGCCTTTACAACGGCTAGGCAGTAACTATTTAAAATAATATTATTATATTATTAGTATGCAACATAAGATTTCAAAGAAACTCGATGTTGCATATTAGGTACTCCGTCAAGCATAGCATTCCCTTTAAAGTAATATTAACATTTTATTCACTAATATTGATAAAAATGAGAATGTAATATTATTTATTTACCTGATATGTTACATCACCTATCTTGGATATTCATTATGATGGATTTAATGTTTATATATGATTTTAATTACATATTAATCATTATGAAAAATTAAAATCTCATATACCTTCTCACCCGACCATCCATTGAAAATGATAACTTATTTTGTGTGTACGGTGGATTCCTACCTCACGATGTGATGTGAATCAATTTTATTATCGTGTGACATGGATGGTAAATTTAGGTGAATTTAAATTTTTTATATTATATTTTTGAAACAATTCTCATTATTTATGTTTAAAATAACACATATCTTGTTACCATCATTGTCATTGAAAAATTGAAACGTTACTCATGCATAAATACAACCTCATTTCTCCATGATTGTAACATAGTATGTTTTCCATACACATATATTCTTGATATTTATAAATTTATAATTAATTCAGATAATTTATAATTATGTAATAATGAAAATTCTGTAGAGGACTGAATATTCTTCCCTTTTCCAATGGTCAACACATCTATATCATTTATAAATTGTATTTTATGATCCCTCAAAACACCATATGTGGACATAACTGAATATATAATTAAAATATCAATAAAATAAATACATTAAATACATTATAAATATATTATTATTTATTTATATAATTTTATTATATGATATATATAAGACATACATTACATGTTTGGACTTGTGGAAATGGATTTCCCACCTAATGTTTTTTCATGCGACACATCTGATATTCACAAGTAATTTATTTTAATTGGGTATATACTAATAATTTGAATTTCCCATAATTATTATATTTATTTTATTTTTTAAAATTTTCAGTCTAATTTTATTATTTAATGTTGGTTATTATTCAAAAATTCTTGAAATGGTAAGTGTTTATTTCAAAATCTCATCACTACTCGAAAATATTTATATTTATGCATATTTTGGAGGAACTGATTAATATTTATATCCTTGGAATATTATAGTTTATTCTCTACTATATATTCATGTACATTTCAATTAATAGAAAAATTTTACACTTTATGTAGCTTAAAATAATTTTGAAAATGAGTTTATTATAGTATGACATTATTTCTATCATTTATTGAAACTCATATTAACTTCATTAATATTATTTTATAAATTTATTTTAAAAAAAATTAAAATAATCTAAATGATTTTATTAATGAAATATCTATCCATTTTTTATTTTTCAATAAATATTTAAAAGGAATATTATTTTTTATTTTCTGAATGATGGAGTTTTTAGACTTTTTAAAATATTGTGGGTGAATGTTTTTTAATTATTTAGTAAGTATATAATTATACAATCTAATTAACACTCAATTATTTAATGGTTTAATTATTTTATTCTATGTTTCATTTCAAATAAATATTGACTCTAATATTTTGAAAATTATCAAATTTTAATTAATTTATTTAACTAGAAAATTTATTTTTCTCAACAAATGTTCCATATAATATTTTAAATACATATTCATCAATAAAAACCGATTTGTATTGTAAACTTTATTCTAAATTATGAATGTTGTTCTCTAATGTTTATACATATTTTAGTCTACCTCAATTAATTTGATAATTTATGCCTTATATTCATCTTTCATATTCCTTCTTTATGATTTTTTTATTATGATATGAGATGAAATTATTCAGCATAATTTCATTCAATAGCTATATCATTTGTCTTTGCCTTATGATTGATTTCCTTTTTTGGAAAACGTTTTTCATGAACACGTTATGATTGGTGTTCTCATATTTTCCTCAAAATCAAATTTAATATCATTATTCTCATGAGGCATATTTTATAGTAATATAGAGTATTTCTAATCCATTATGGGAATTTTTTCACAATGTGGCATTTTCTAGGATGTTATCTTCGACTCATGTTTATGTATGGTTTTATATTGCTACAACATTTACTATGGTCCCATGTTCATATTATACCATGTTATTTTTGTTACTATCTCATGTGATCACTCTTGTGACATCTTTCCAATGATATCATGTTATACATTCAACTCACATGTTTTTCATCCTTATCATGTTTATTATTTACTAGAATTTTTTGTTAACCAATTTATTTTATATATTGACCAAAATATCACACATTGTTTTAGTAGCTTGAAATTGTTTTAATGTTCATGATATTGAATAAAATAATGATGTTTAAATATAGAATCACCTTTTTATAATGAACCATGTGATCCATGTAATTTAGCCCTCACAGTCTATACATTGTAGTTATTGGGTATTTATGTTAAATATAGTAGAATAATATGTTTAAATTCATTTGGTGTGTATAAAAATTACACATTAATCACTGTATTTGGAATCATTGTTGGAAAAATATATAAAATTATGGAAAGAACTAATGAAAATAGTAATTTTTTATGACACGTGAATCTAGTATGAACAACAAAATTAAGAAAAATGAATGCTTTAATTAGGGGAATTCTAGGGAAAAGTTATTAAAATTCTAGTGAAATAAATAATAATAATGGTACCAATTAAATGGAAAATATATATCAATGAAATATATATAAATTAAAAAAATTTGACCAAATTGATTGATAATATAGGTTGATAAAGATAATAGAAACAATTTTTTTTTATGGACGAACATTTGAAGGTATCATTTATGCATTCTTAAACTTATTGATCAAGTGTGATAACTGAATTAGTAAACAAATATGAACTATTTCTCTAATTGATAGCATGTTTGAGGACATTAATAATCATATTGATTATATTTATTATTATAAATATGATTTATGATTTATTAACCATTGTGTAAAAGTGTTATATGATAATATTGAAGTGATATAATATAGTTTATTTTCTACTAGTCTTGTGGAAATGAAACTGAATAAGCAACAAAATGATTTGGTAAAATATAATAATATCATTGATTCTGCTTTATTATTGTTTTGAGATTATATTGATAAATATAATAATGATGATTTTCTGTTCATGAATACATATTGATGAAATATTGATATGATATCTGATGATTTATAAAATATATAAAAATAGAATAATATGATTAATGATCAAATAAAATATTAGAATTAATCTTTTTCAAAACATTATATTGGAAAAGAATGTCTATATGTGATTTTAGAATACATTTGATGACCCTAATGAATGGGAAAAGTGATTAACATTTCTACAATGGATAATTACCCAAAATCAATATAATTTTTTTAATGAAAAATAGAATGTGTATCTTTTGTTGGCTATCTTATGTGTTGTTCTTTCTGTCATTCTAATACAGAATTTTTGTTTAATGTTTTTACAATCTCTTAATGACAAGAATAATCATCGTTATAAATATTAATTCATTATTAAAAAAACTAATCCTTATATATAATCCATTTCTAAATGATTTCATTCAAATATAATTTGACATAACATTAATTAAATTATAAGGTAGGAATGTTTGTTATATCCACCATGTATACCCCTTATAGATCAATCATTCAATGTGGTGTCATTACAGTATTTAAGTGTATTTAGTTTTGATAGTGATAATGTATTCTATGTTTTTCATATTTTTTAATATAGTATAATTTAAATAATTATATATTTTGTTTCTTTGGACTTAATATATAAATTTTAAAATATAAAAAAACATTCTTTGTTGTTAATGTTTTCCCTACACGAGGAGTTCAAATGATAAGAATTCATTGTTATATCATTTCTATAAATTTTACTTGGATTTATGTTTGATTTTAAAATTTTGATATTTTGGTATTTATCTTAAATAGTTTGTAAATATTATAAATTATATTATGATTATTTCAGGTTGTTATTATTATTATTTTATTAAATTAATTCTATATTACTCCTTTAATTTTTATTTTTTACAGTGAATTATTATAGGATGAGGTGTATGATTGTAATTGTTTATTCTATATGTATTTTCTATTTTATTTTTTACTATTTATTGGTGTTTATAAATTATATAATCTTTATTGACTTTGATTTTTGGTCATCCAAAATTGTCGATATATGATTGGGTTTTGTATTTAGCAAGAAAGTTGAAAAAAAATGGCAAATTAAATTTTTTTGTTTTAAAATTTAAAATTTCATAATTATTAGTTAATTTTAATTTTTTATTAATTATGATTAATATTCATCTTTTTTATTTTTTTGGTAAATGATTGGAATGTGTAATATATATTCAATTTATATTTATCAATTGTATATGAATAATACATTTATAAAGTAGGATCATGTTGTATGGATCCACACTCGCCCAACACTCAAACAACTCTTGTCGCTTTTCACCTTCACCTTATATCAAGGGTATTTGTGGTTTCATTCGGTTGTAATGGAAGTCCTCTATTAACCTGGATCTTCTTTCTCTTCTCAATATTTTTTAGTCCCTGCCCTTCTCGATTTAAGAATCTCTTATTATGGGTATCACATGCCTCTCGAAACCATTATCACAACCTAACCCATTTGAAACAATCCTTTATTTTGATAGTGTGTTCATGTTCATTAAATGAATTGTGTTTTCATTTTTAGTTGATTTCATTGTTCTTCTATTCCACTACTCATGATGGACACCCATGAATTCTAGGACACTTATTGGTTGTGTTCTATGAAGTTTTTGGGTTAGTATGGGATGATGTAGCAATGGGATATGTGTTTTCTCAATCTTGTTCTTCATCAATGTTTGCTTCTTTTCCCCCTCATCTGGGTACTTTTCTTCCTCTACATGATTTTTTTCATTCTAGTGATGGGGTTCAGTTTTTTGTGGTTATTTTTTATCCTTTATTTTTTGTTTTTATGGATTTTTCTAAGGTTGGGTTTTTATGTTGGTCTTGGAATTTCTAGTAATGTTCATGTAAAATATCTCAAATCACATTGGAGGTATCTAAATGCTTACATTCTCTAGTTTCAAGTCACATATCTCTTCTTTGGGTCAGTCTTATGAAATGGGGTTTTGGAGATATAAGATATTTGGTCATACAGGTAATGGTATTCCATGATGGAAGATATTCATTTACATATACGTTGTGTTGGTGGATGGTGTGATTATATTCTGGGATTCATATTCGATGGATCTGGTTAGTTTCAAACTAAAGAAATGTTTTTGTTATGATATGGAGGTGGTCCTAAAAGATGATTTTTTATGTATAGAGTTGTAGTTCTAAATTTATATCAAAGTCTATTATGGTGATTTTTCATCATCATTGATGGAATATAGAGAATTTTTATCTCTGAGAAACTAGTGTGGTGATTGGTCAGTGATAACATTGGTGGTGATAGATAGTACAATGATGATGACAGTGGTGACTGATGACGGCTAGTGACCTGACTTTTGCTGATGGTGGTGTCTCATGGATAATGAATTCCTATGGTATTGTGTTCCTTATTTGTATTTTTAAATTATAATTTTGAATTTGGATTTTCATGTTTATTGTATCTCATGTGGCATTTTGGATACCACTCAACTGAAAAGTGACCCTTTTAAAATAAAAAACATGAAAATTCAACCATGTATAAAATTTTCAGTTTTTTCAATATAATAATTTCTCTATGTAAGGATATGGGAATTTAGATTATTATTTAAAATAATTTGTGATATGATAATATAACAATAATATATTTTTTGAATTATTCTCACACTATGATATATATTGAATGTGTTGTCTAGATTATCCTCTACATAATGTAATCGCCATAAGTCACTCTAATAATAGAACATTAGGTTATGATATTTCTTATTGTATCCATAGGATGAATGAAACATTTAAAGTAACTGAATAATATTATACAATAGGATTAATTTTCCAACAACTATTTCTAATGTATTAATATATTATAGTTTAGACATCATTTTAATTACTTGTATTATGAGGGTGATGGAAAATGATAAAAAATAGTAACTTTAATGCCAACTATTTATGAATGATATAAAATGACTGTATTTTATTGTCATTGATGGTTATGAGGTGATATAGTTCATTATATATTGTATCATAAAACTCTTTATGATTATATTTTAATAACATATTTGATGGAGGTATTGACATAATTTGTATATGAAATTTCATCATTAAACAGAAACATGTATATATAATAAATTATGATATGTGATTTTTTTCTATAGTTAATTGGTACAATTTAATTTTATTTTTAATTATTCAAATTGTTTCATTACAAAAATATAATATAATTAATTATGAACCAAAATTATTTTAATATTAAGGAAACATCATGGAGTTTAAAATAAAAAATATCACCATTGAATATTTCTAACATTATGTTAAGCTAAGAATGTCTATGGGACTACTATGTTGTTCTATTACTGAGTAATTAGGTACTAAAATGTTGATAATTTTATTAATTATATAAATTAATGTTCGATTTTTCCAGGGTTACTCAATTTTTTTCAACTGTGGAAAATATTAGTATATATTCAAATGGTAATATGATACATGTTTGTACACTATAAAACTATTATATAACAGTAACTAGTGTAATATTTTTATATTTATTTGTTTTTAATTATTATGTACTATAAAGTCTTCATAGTGTGTTAGTCACTTAAATAAAACATGGTTATAAAACCATTACAAGGTATATGTTTTTTTATAATAACGTAACTAATTATGCGTTATGTTGGTAAATAGATTTTTAAGGACTACTACTGGAAATAAATTAATGGTTCTACACATATTATATGGGAGGGTTTTTATATAAATATAGTTTTAATTTATTTTTTCCTAATAATTTTGAAAAACACTATTTTCACGAGTTGTCACACAACTTCAGTAAAGATATTAATCTTACTGGATGTTTATTTTCTCAAGGATGAAAGGGAAAAAATATATAAAACTATTTATATATTAGTGAATATAATCTTATTGTAATTATAATGTTTCTAAATAGTTTCTGTCAATCCTAAAAAATCAACTATATCATATTTTTATACCAAAAAACTATATATGTTTTATACATCCAACATCAAAAATGTATGTCAAATAACTCAGATTATATTATTTTCGAAAATATATACCACCATTATCTCTCTTTCCATGACTCATATTGAAATTAAAATCTCCACAATTATTCAAAACAATAAATTTTCAAATTTGTATACTTATTCCATTAAATAAATAATCATTATATTGGATTAAATTAAGTATTTTGATGAGTTAATATTTTCAGATAAATAAATTGATACGTATAATTATATTTACAACCGCACAAGATTATTTATAATATTTTAACCACATAAACACATGATGAAATTATTTTCAAATATATTATAATTTTTAATCTGTATTTATATGTGAAAAAATACCATTTTACCATTAAATCAATTGGTGTTAATGAATCATTCCTTAGAAAATATGATGGTTGATATGTATTAAAAGGTATAAAAATAAGTTCATTTGGTATTGAACGAGGTAATAATATATTATTATCCAAATTGGAATGTAAAATTATATATTATTCCTTGGTGATAATATTTATATAAAGTGTTAGAAATAATAACACAATCATTAAAAATATTTCAATGTGTATTTTACACCCTGATACTTTAAAAGAGGAATGTCATATTTGATATCATATATACAAAAAATCACAATATTTTAATATAATGTAATTATCAATTATTTTATGATATATTTAATTTACAATAAATTAAATCTATTTGATAGCGTCTAATTCACACATTACATTTTGGTAATGAAATGCCAAATTCAATTTAAATATTTTTATTTAAAATTTTCAGTTAAATTTGACATTATTGATAGTAATAACTAAATTATTTAAAATATGTGCATTAAGATTGAGGAGAATAAATTTATTATTTATCTACTAATTAATAATAATATAATAACCTTTTTAATTGGAATGAACTATTTTCTAAAAACACTATTATTCTGAAAGGCAGATTGGTCATAATTTGATAACATAATTTAAAATTAATTTTTACACCATTTTTAAAATATATTTTAAAAAATTTAATTAAAATTATAAATAACCATATACAATTAATACTAAATTAAATAATTTTGTATTTTTAAAATATATAAATTTTTATTCATTAATATTGAAAATTAACGTTTTTTAATAAAAAAATCATTTTAATTTAAATTATTTTAGAATATAATAATTGTATTAAACTATTTTTATTGTTAAATCAGGTCAATTATATTAAAATGTTACTTATTTAGGTCAATTCAATCTATTTCATATTTAATTTTGATATTAAAACCTTTTATTCTTTCCCGAATGTTCTGTTGCGAAAACATCCCTTTTCGTCACATTTACAGTTTAATTTTACATTATATCTAGGAAAATAAATTATTTTAATTTATTATAATTGTTTCCATATTTAGAATCATCATAATTTATATCATATAATAATTTCAAATTAATTTTTTATGATAATTATTTTCGTAAATTTTAAAAACTAATTATCACTGTTATATTGAAAATATGGTTATATGGGGTAAACTAAGAAGATATGGGATTAAAATGAAAAATAACTTTTATGAAACCAATTTTATGCCCATAAATAGAATATATAATCTATTATGTTAAATATTTATAAATTTAAAATGCTTTTTACATGAAAAAATGGGCATCACATTATCATTTCAAAATTTCAATGTGTGTCCTCTCTCCCACATACAATATATCGACAAACTCCTCCCTTATTAGCATTTTAAATTCCATTGGTTCATCATATACCAACTCAAGTAACATAAATAATTCCCTCAACAGAATCTAGATTCATTTTTATTGTTAGGAATACCTCCTCTGATTTCTTAACTTATAGATCTGAAGAGGCTCTCTGATGATGTTACAGAATTTTAAAATGTTTGTATTGATTTTATTTATTATTATATATCCTTCAGACCATATAAATATAGGGAAATATAATAACAATAGTGTAACATTTATACTATTATTGTACAATTTTAATATCATAATCCATATTTGACTTCACTTCAATCAAAAGGTAAACAAAATAGTCGATAGTTTAATCGGTGAACTGTCACCCCCCTGAACTGATGTAATTGATTTTCCCTATCCAGATTTCAAGGGTAAGTATAATGATATATTTATCATATTTAAATTATACTTTTTTTAATATATTCTATATTGGAATTATAATATCATATATACCTTGTTGCCTCCCATAATTTGGGGGATATGATATTCTTTCTTCTCTGTACGGCAGACTACCTCCCAGCAAAGTAATTGGATTCATTTTTCACTTAAACATTACCTGGAAGGAATTGATGTCTAAATAAATTGATATATTTTGTATAAACTAAAACAATTATAAAAATTCATTATCACATATAACTTCTTACCTTCCAATTCATTGGAACAAAATAACGTCGCATGTTCTAACGTGTTGACTACCACCACCATATTCCGATGTGAAATGATTTTTATTTTTTTCTACATATATAGTAATAAAAATATATTATTTTAAAATAAAATTAAAATATCTATATATATATATGACATCATGAATATTCATGAAATATAAATTTGTATAAATTTTCGTATTTTCAATATTCATGAAAAATTGATACATTTTTCATACGTACGTATGACTTACTGACCCCAAGAAGAATGTCATCCATTTTCAATATATAACTATAATAAATTAAAATAAATACAAATATAATTAATACATAAGATATATATATATATAAATTGTAATATTATTTATTTTAATTAAATAATATCAAAATAAATGGAATAAAATTACCAAACAAAAACATATATAAAAAATGAATCAATTATCACCCTAAGTGATGATTTTAACAAATAATTGATAATAAATAGGTGATAAAATACTATGATTAAATAATATAAAATACAAATCCATGGGTAAAAAATATATCATATAAAGAATTATTATGGTCATTTTATATATTTATAATATACTAGTTTTTTTATACTGGAGTTTCGAACACATGAATTGGAATGTGAAACCTAAGGGAACGGTTTCTAATAGTATATTAATCCTTGAGAAAAACACCATATTCATCACTTATTCCTTTTCATGGTATATATACATAAACTTTTATATGTTATATAAAAAATATTATGGTCTTTATTGTATTGAATTTTTTATTTTAGGATCAATTCTATTATAGGGTTTATGATTAAGAAATTAAAAAAGTTGAAATGATTTATTTTATAATATCCTCAATATTCATGATTTTTTTGTTAATGTTTACCATTAGGTTATTCATTGATATTTTTTTAAAATAAAAATAAATTTATTGGTATAATATTTAAATAATATTTGAATTAATTTCTTTATTAATCCAAAAATCATTTTTCTTCAAAAATAATATTTTTCTAATTTTTTTGATACATGTATTTACCCTATTAAAAATGAATCATTGAATACTATTATCCCATTTTAATTTTTATAAAAAAAATATAGGAATATCTATGTAATTTTCAAAATAATTTTAATTTGAGTTTTATTAAATATATAAGTATAATATACATTTTAATGAGTACTTAATGAATAAAATTTTTCATTATCATTTCAACTAAATTATTTATAGATTATTTTACCCATTTTAAATGGTTATGTTCATATAATATTGTTTTATTAATATATTGTGAACTCTTTGTTTCAAAAATAATTTTAATGTGAAAATGTTATTTTCCATAGAAATGTATTTAATGACATTTTAATAGTATTTATATTTATAATTTAAACAAATATTTTATTATTATTATGATCCACTTGGGAAATGTTGCCTGATATTATTCTTATTCAATACCTGGTTGGTTTTTCATCATTTTGAATGAGGTTGTTCAATTTTATTCCCATTAACAATATTAATTTGGATAGATTGTTATTTTGTTTTTTTGATTGGTTTATGTGTTATGATTTCATATATTAGTGTTTCAATTTTAAAAATGATTTTTTTGATTGATTTATTATAAAAATTCAATATACAAAAATGTGATGGTTGGGGAGAAATTGTAGATGGCCCCTCAATGCATCAACTAGTATCATGTGATAAATAGGTTTGAAAATTTTTATGGGTTCCTAACCAAATATTTAAAGTATCTTTTTAATGGATTGAATAGTATGTTACAATTGTTGAAAATTATGAATTCACTTTCTATGAGATAAGTTATTTAACTGTGTGTGACTATTAATTTAGTTATAATATCGATGGGCATATTTCATGATCATGTGATTATTTATTTTTATTTATGTGATCATCCATTATCCCAATCGTATTATTATCAAGTTATTATTAAAATATAATATGTTTTACTTCATAATATTTCCATATTGTTATGATTATTTACTGAGGAAATTTTCTATTATATTCTTAACCTAAATAATCATCGATCTCATCGATTTAATAGGTTTTATTTTAATTAGGATATCTTGATTATTTTTTCCTTGATATATAGGGATGCACTAAAGGGAATAATAAAGTTCTAAATGAAAATAAATTGTCTATTTTATGTTTCCAAATTTTATGAAATTTCATATATATATCATGATTACTATGACAACTAAACTATTAATCCATTTGGGAAATGATACCATGTATCATGTAAAATTTTAATAAAGTAACCACTACCTCTGGGGTACTAGGTTAAAGGTTTTTATTATTGGTTTCCATGAAAAATTAGTACAATAGAGTGAATACATATTTATGAAAACATATATTAGGGAATATAACACTATGTAATGTCATGAATCAAGATTCTAGTCAATGGTGCTCTGTTCCAAGTTGATAAAATAGCCTGAAGCGGATTTCCCCAAATGATAGAGGCTGCAGACTTGCAGTGAAAGCCTAGGATTGATAGTAGGGAAACAATGCCCTCATTGGTAGAGTGTAACAGAGAGATAAAATTTAACAACACAATAGCAGATGCAATAATAACATTAAATATAATTAAATGGTTAATGATACAAATAAATAGATGTCTTATAATTCGAAATATGATGTTGTATGTTAAATGTTCTAAGAAAATATCCATGAAATGGAACATTGCATTAATTCAAAATATAAATACCTACATTACAAAAAAAACTCAGTAGCATCACAATCCGGGGCTTGGTCCCATGCAATCCAACTCTTAATAACAAAAATGTTCTTGATTAATTTTTCTTACCCTTATTAAAACCTATAGAAATATATTCTGTTTAAGGCCAAAAAAATGACCCAAAAAGGTGTGAGACTAAATCCTAGTTGGAAACCACTCAAGGTCTATGAATGTTTAATAGGGAATAAATATAATAAGAAGAGTACAGTACTGAAAGAAGTAAACTTGAACATACTGAAAAGAAAATAGTCCTTCAAGAATTGGATTCGATTAAAATTCATTTATGTGTTCATTAAC
This sequence comes from Viscum album, assembly GCA_963277665.1. Classification (NCBI taxonomy): domain Eukaryota; kingdom Viridiplantae; phylum Streptophyta; class Magnoliopsida; order Santalales; family Viscaceae; genus Viscum; species Viscum album. The sequence continues at coordinate 216,728,181 of OY728158.1, forward strand.
TATTCAGGACCATTGAATTATATATGCCTCAAGATCTAGCATAATCCTGATATCACCCATGTAAAAGTGTTCCCAAAAGATACCTCACAAGACTATCTATAAAATTTAAATGAATACAGAATAGATGCTTGTGATTTGGCTTGGTAGATAGGTCATAAGTCATTTCATTTCAGTATTCAATTTATATCCTAAGTATGTCTTTTGAATTTTTTTTGTTGGAATTCAAATATTACTCCTTGTGTAGAACCACCTCCATCATACAAACCTATCTGTATGTTCCTCTCTGGAACCGTCTTTCAATCTAGGTGTGGTGTGATTATATTGTAATTGAGTCTTTATTGAATCCTATAAATTAGACCCCAGAATCTACCATGACATATAATCATTTCCAGTAATACCCTTCCATGGAATGCCTCATTCCATGACAATTTCTGTCTAAACACATAGTCTTCATGATCTCGACCGCTACATTTGTGTCTCTCTCAATTCATAACATAATAAAGATTCCCTTTTTTCAATAAATTTAATCCCTTAGTGGATCCATGGTTCACCTGATGTATATGGTATAATAGTCACATGAACTTGTCCAAGGCATTATATTCAAAATACATGGGTCAACCCTTTCTATTTCCTTTTTAATCAGGAGAATATATGTTACCATTTTATTAGGCATTCAAAGGGTCAAAACCAAAGGCATATATTATTATCTCAAGAAAGGAGCCAACTCATAATGATTCACCATTAAAATACTCAAATGGGAAATTTATGTTACATGAAACACATGTAAATTAAACAACAACATTTATTAATGATTATAAACTAATGTGGTAATAATTCACATAATAAGAAACTTATGTAAATTAATCTATTACATGGATCTACATTTATCTACTCACATGGGAAAATTTATTTAAAAAATCCAATCATGTTTGATAAATAATTACAGAGAGTAACTATATATTATATCTCATTGTAAAATAATTTATATACATAATTTCATTTTAGACAACCCAATAAAGGGAACAAGTCATGCCTTATAGGCATCCTAGGCCAAAAAACCATAAATTTCTATCCAAGGGAAAACACACCAATGGTGTGGCCCAAATTTAAGTTAAATAACTCTAACAAGCTTCGAATGACATATTAAATTACCTAAACGTTGGAATTCAATATAAATTGGAAAATTTCACTCAATGGGGTACCCCAGAAATGGGATTGTGGTACTCCGACACATATAATCAACATGACAATTTTTGAAAATAGGAAGACCACATACCTCATAGTCATATAACTCATCTAATCCAGCAATGACCTCATATTCAATGAAGAAAATGGATGATATAAAAAACAATTATAAAAACTCTACCATTGATAACTAGTTTAGGGTAAGAAATCATGATGAACAAATTAGGAATAATTGAGAGCTTACCAATTGGGTTCTAACTCATTTAATGGTAATCAAATCAGTATTTAGAAGTTCAAATAGGAGGAATACAATGTTTGACGCTACTGGTTTCTGATCCCGGTGATCCCTCTATCAGGAAAATGAAAAAACAAGGCAACTTTCCATTTCAACAAAAAAAGTACATTGAATATACTTGAAAAATACAAATTTCCTATATTTTATTTTTTTCCTCCTTCAACTGACATGGCTACAATAAATAAAAATGCATTCTGACATCAATACATAGTGCGTGTTGAGATTACATGTTGTGTAGCCCTCAACCACATTGTGAAATAGTCCTACGTTCACCTGTAACTTATTTAATCCATTTTTCTTAAATAAAAACTGAAAATAATATATTTTTACCTCATAGGAATAACCGGGATCATAATAACTCCCCCCTTAATGAAATTTATCCATGCATTTCCCTTCTAATGATGATGAATAATATTCTAAGAACAACATTAGCCACTATAATCATACATAGACCTCCCTCTCCTAGGTCTTGACCTATACTTGGTCATTCTGGCATAGCAACCATAGTAAATGAACATACCATCCAAGGATAACTATCATAAAACAATCCATATTTTGAATAGAAATATCCTAGAATAACTCATCTACTTGTAACTCATCCTACTTGATTTGAAAAGCATTATATTGGACTGAAATGTGGTGTTGAACCATAGAAATGTGGATGAAATCGTGCATATCCCGACACCTATGAGGTAAATATAACCTATATGAAACTGGATGATCTATTCTAGAATCTCAAATGGAACAAATTTTTTTAGTGAAAGATAACACTATCTCTTAATCCTCTTTTTACCCATCCTTGGTTAAATAAGTAGGAAAACATGATCTCCAACCTTGAACTGTAGAGGTCATCATCGAAGATCAACATAAGATGTATAACAAGATTGTGCAGTAACCATCCTCTTACAAATCAACTAAACATGTTCAGTGGTATCCTATTCATGATGAGGTCCCAACTTGGCTTCCACTCCATAATGCAGTCTACAATAGGGTGATTAATGTGGTCTACTATACGATACCTCACTTATCCACATCTAAATAGTAGAATGAAAGCTATTGTTATAGGAGAACTCATCCATGTGCATGTGTTTCTCATTAGAACCAATTAAATCCTATATAAATGCCGAATGCATGTCCTTAAACACCAGAATTGTGCACTCTGACAATCCATTTGTCTCATGGTGGTAATCCATGCACAGATGAACCTATGTTCCCAGCACTCTCTGTAGCCCTTTATAGAAACAAGATGTATATCGGGCCTCCCTATCTAAAATGAGAGATTTCAGAACACTATGTAGTAGTAAAATATATTAGATGTACATCGTTCCAATCTCATTAACATTGAATGATTCCTTGATTAGTAGGAAATTTTTAGCCTTCCCGAGTTTATCAATAACACAATGTATGGCATCATTACCTTGAGGTGACCATGGTAACCATGTCACTAAATCCATAGTGACATCATTTAATTTCCTCTAAAGAATTTTAAGCATCATTAAATGTTGGGATGGCCATTGGTGTTCCTACCTCACCTATTTATAGGTGAAATATCTAATAAAAATCCAGCCTACATACCTTTTCATACATTGTCACCAATAGTGACAATGTATATATCAATACATCATGGTGACACTAGGATGCACTACCCATACAAAGGCATGAAATTCTGGCATCAGCTCCACACTCTTGTCAGCTAACATCCATATGTTAACATGTAACTATATATCCTCATCCTCACCTATGGTAGAGCTAAGTGGTGGGTCATCACCTTCCACACAACCTAGTAGAACTAGGCCTTCAAAAAATGATAGATTCCAAATCCTAAATCTATCTATATTGTAGATATAACCAATAATGATGAAATAAAATTATATCCCTAATTGACATGCACCGCCAAGGGAATATCATATAACATTTCCATAATCTATCACTCACTACTGTCCTGCTGCATTTCCTGTATCTGAGTCCTCCTACAAAATGCATTGATCAATTCATTGTCATTACCAAGAATGTAGGCAAGCACAATGTCAGAATAATGAAGGTATTCCAACCACCTTTGAGGCCTTAGATTCATATCACACTATGTAATTATTTACATGAGTTTGTTGGGGTCCATGTACACCACAAAACACTACCGAGTACACAATGTCTATAAAAACATAAATCATGAAAAACTACAACTAACTAGAGATCCTGTGCCAGGTAATAATTCTCTTGATGCATTAACTATGGAGATCTGTATGCAATGACTCGACCCCCATAAATAAGAAATTATCCTATCATAATTACTAATGCATCATATTACACAGTGTAACTCCTTCTTGGAACTTGAAAAATTAGTATTAGTGGAAAATTAAATCTCTTTTTCAGTTCCTAAAAGGTTGTCTCACATAAATCTATCCAAACATATTCCACACCATTCTTATTTAGGCCCATAAATAGAGCTGATAAAAGAGTAATGTTCTCTTTGATCCACTTGTGGTAACTATCCATCCATGTGAAACAATGCACCTCAAATATATTCTTAGGCTACTCCCATGATACTACTTCTCTAACCATCATAGGGTCTACTAATACTCTTGTATCTTAGATAACGTGACCCAGAATATGAATTTAAACCAAAAAAAGTGGAACATTTCAAGAATATAATATAACTGGTTCTCTCTCGGTGTACTCAATATGATCTCAAGATGGGTGTAATTATTGTGTCGATTATGATAATACAATGAGATATTATCCAGGAAAACTTCAACAAATGAATCAAGATAAGGATGGAACACTAAAATCATAATTTCACTAAAGACTATTGGTGCATTTTTTAGACTGATTATAAGGATGAAATACTGATATGGACAAAATATTCTCCAAAATGATGTGAAAAGTCTTAATGATGCTTTAACATGAATATGATGATTCAACATTGATAAAACATATGATCCTTGTATCTAATTGAAGAGATAATCTATTCATGGTATAAGATACCATTTCATAACCATCAACTGGTTTAACATGGGATTAACCACAAAAATAAAAATGTTACCATCCTTCCTTTTCAAAATAATTACTAGTGAAGCCCATGGAGAAGTACTGGTTCATATGAAACCCTTATATTTTTAATCCTCTAACTTTATCTTGATCTCATGAAACTCCATTGTAGACATCTAATAAAGGGTGACAGATAATGGTGAATCTTCCAAAACATTATTTATAGGGAAATCAAAATATATCCCTGGATGAAGGCCTGAAAAGTCATCTAATAAGACGTCCCAGGAATGATAAACTATAGTTGAGAAATATGAAAAAAATTTCCTCTAGTCATCTATATATAAAATCCCAATTTTGGCTATCATCCCACCCATCCCATGATGCTTAGGTCCATATTATTTTTCCTAAACATCACATTCACCTTTATGTAGGAATGATTCACCAACATGAGATGTAAACCTCAGACTATAGTGATAAAAATCAATATAGTCTTGAAAGGAGAGTAACATGTCTATTCTGAGAAAGAAATCCAATTTTTTAAACTCTAAGACATAGTGTCCACATTTGAAGTGACACCCACCAATTTCAAGGGGGACACTCCTTACACTAAAGCACATATACCATATTAATCCCTAACGGAGTTTCTAGCATCATTATGTCATCATAAGTAAAAAACAAAGACTATGACTCTCAACAACATGAACTTATATGAACTAATATAAAACCCATTTATCAAAATGTGAAGAAGCTAAGACGGAGGAAATTATAATAGTACATAATTCGATATAGGGTGTGGGATCCTACTTTTATTGGTTATATTTCACTGCATAAGTCTGACTTATACTATGACCCTATGACATTGCCTAGTTACCCTGAGTCGATCCACCAATTTTTCATTGAGTACATGGAGTCTGGCTACAATGAGCATGACCACCACCTTGGACAAAGTAGCATTATACATTCTGGTCTCTGACTGGTGATAAGTTTCTAACCCTACTCGTGAACATGGAATCAGTAAAGATGATCTATCACCAGATTCTGGGGGGAAACGTCCTATAGAAACCCTATAAAGACCACATCATGTCTCAAGATCGATACTCAACTCAGTCAATATGACTACACTTCCTCATATGCCCAATCCTACCACACTAGAATCACCTCACCTAGCTTTATAAAGATACATGATGACTAATACTATAACCAAAAGAAATTTATATACAACTCTTCTTTCTACAGGTCTAGACAGTCCTAGATATAAGAGTCGATCTTCTCTAGATTGCACCACCATATTCCTTCAAATTATGCTGGGTAATCATCACTCGATTCAGTATATAAAATATAGTAGTGTGCCCTACTCCGGATGCATGAAATCTCAGAATTTATCAGCCCTCATCATCTAAGGATATTAATAAAAATATAATACTATCTTAGAATATTACCATTCTATATCCAAATGATACCTTGATCGAGTAATCATTTCCCACCGACTCATGACAGAATCACGGAACATATTGATTATGATATTTACCCTCTTATCAAGAGGCATATCTAGATGCTTAGACATAAAAATAATGGATCCAGCCATGAATCCATAGCCTATGGCCCTATATCCCATGAAAAATTGGGCGGATTCTTCTTTTAGAACACTCATGTCAGTTATTCTATAGACATGGAAGGTTGTGGTGCCACCTAAAATTCCTTCCAGAACCTCAAAAATCCATCACGAAACTGTGTAGCAACATCTTCCTATAACATAAAATCTATTTTTGTAACTGGAATGACTAGAGAATCCAATTATGCCACTTTTTAATGTATTATATCTGGATTCCACTCAAATGATCCCTGAACTAGGTGGCCCACATGGCCTCAAGTGTATTTACTCAAACGCTAGAGGTTTCTGACTACCAGTGAGGGCATAGGTGTCATAGTGGGTAAACTATGCCCTCATTGGTAGAGTGTAGAATAGTAGAAAAAATAATAACAAAATAGATGATGTGGAAATACCAAACAACAGATGTAAACTGCATAATAATATTGATTCAAATAATCAAATATCAAATAATTCATAAGATTATGCATCATGGTACATGTTCTATGAAAATAGCCAAAACATGTTACACTCTAGTAATAAAAAAATACAAGTAATAATAGTTCAAAAAAGAACAAAAGATACATAAAAGCATCATATTCCCAGGATGGGTACCATGATATCCTAGTCCTAAATAGTAATGAAGTACATTTAGATGGGTTCTTACCCTAATTGACCCATACAACATCATAATCTCTTTGGCCCCAAAAACACCGCCCAAATAAAATGTGAGACTAATACCCAATAGGAAACCACCCATGTAATTTTCCTATCTATCAGTGAATATATAATTGGTAGTGTACAGTAATGAAATAAGTAATGTAGTAATTACTCATAAGTAAATAGTCTAAATAACAAGGGTTTCCATTTAGCTTTATTTATGTGTTCATTAACAATTCAAGTACCTTGACTTATATAAGTATCGGGATCCAGCCTAAGCCCAAAATCGCCACATAAAATTTATTTTAATAGATATGTCATAGGTTTATGTAAATAGATGAAGTGTAGTCTGAATCCAATCTTTTAATGTGACTTGGTAGACAAATCATAAGCCATTTATTTCTGTATTAGATTTATAGCTTGACTCTTTCCTTGAAATTCTTATGTCTCAATTTAAGTATTACTTATATTGTAAAACCAAATTCATCCTATAACCCAATCCATATGATCCTCTAAGTAACCTTATCACACTCTAGGTGTGGTGCAAGTATATGTAAACTTAATCTTCGTTGAATCATATAAATAAGACCCATGTATCACCCAATACATATATACATTCCCTGATATACCTCTTTCCAGGACTCATTCGGCCTATAAACATATTCTTAAGGAGTCCAACCACTAAATATGAGTCTCTCACATTATATAACATAATTAACCAACATTTTTCTATCCATTGAATCCCTCAATGAATCCATGAGTCACCCAAGGTATAATGTACAATATTTACATGAACATGTCCATGAAATTATAATCTAAATCCATGGTTCACCCAATTTTATTAACCGTTTAATCATGAGATGTTCAATAAAAATTTCATTAGGCATGATAAGTGTAAAAACCAAATGCATCTAACAAAATCTCCATAAAGGAACAACCTCATAAGTCTCAGACAATCAACTACTCAGATGGGAATTTTATATAACAAGCAACAACAATAAATTAATTTATTACGTGGATTAATCATTTGAAACTCTTGTGGTCACGTGTATAATAACAATACTATCATATAATTTAAACCATTAAAAGGATTAACCATAAATTACCTCATGTGTGAAAAGCATTTATATACCCTATTTCATTTTAAAAAACCCATGAAAGATTAAAAGGCATGCCTCATAGGAATCGTAGGCCAAACAACCCTAATATGGTAATCCAAGGGAAATATTACGCACGTGGTGAACCTTTTTCTAGGTAATACTCCTAAAATTAATAAAATAACATAATAAACTACCTAAACAACAATAATAAATAGAAATTGGAAAAATTCTTTATAGGTGACTCCCAAAAATCGACAGGCGGTACTCCGACACATATAATCAACATGACAATTAGCGAAAAGCACAAGACCACCTACCTCGTAGTCATATTACTCTCCTCATCGAGTGTTGATATCTAATTCAACATAGATTAGGATAGATATAAAAATGACCAAAAAATCTCAACCATCGATCACTAGTTCATGATAAGAAATCATTTATAACAGAACATGATGAATCAAACCTTACTGATTGGGTTCTAATAAATCATTTGGTGATCAAATTGGTGTTTTGGTGATCAAACGGGAAGAAAAATAAGGTTCAATGCTATTGGTTCCCGAACCCATAAAACCCTCTCTCTGTGAAATTAATATATGAGGCTACTACCAATTTTAATAAAAAATAGTACACAATGATTAATTGAGAATACACACAGTATATATTTCATTTTTCCCTCATTCTACCATTATTCATTACACATCATTAAAATAATTTTGAACATCAATAAATGGGGTGTACCTGTATTACATGAAGCATAACCCTCAGTCACATTGTCCAACAATCCTCTATTCCTCCATAAATCACTATTATTTTATTTTCATAAATACCAAGTGAAATAAAAAAATCCATTCCTCAAAGGATGAATTTGGCTTGGATAATCTATGGTAAACATTGAAGATAAGTGCTAAAAAAACATATTAATTGTTTGTTAAGTAAGGGATTATGTGTTCATACTTGAAATACATCCATGTCTGTATGCTAAAATATGATTTGGTTCTTGAACAGATTATCATCGGGGTAATAACATAGAAAATGGTGTACTGGTCATGAATTTAGCATCACCCTACACATGAAAATGGGCCTTACTTCATACCTATTTTGAAATACATGATGATAATTAATAGTATAATAAAAAATTTTATTTAAATTTATTATTAATTATTTTAAAATATTTATGTGATATAGAACCATTACTAAAAAATCAATTTTTATGATTATGTGATTAGCCATGCATTTACTTTCAATTTATGTCCAGGATTTCTCTTTTATTATGATTATAAATTATATTTCATTATTTGATGATTTAATCAATGGTATTCCATTCTTCATAAATAGATCCTAGTAGAAATAATGAGATGTACCCCAATAAAAGAACTCCAAGTTGTGAATTCCATCATTATAACAATAACGAAGATAGATTTGGGGAAAAATGGCTCTAATGAAATTATAACAATATTAAGGATACTAACATAGGTTATGTGGAATAAAAATTATAGTATTAATCAAACTACTGATCCACCATGTGGTGTAACATTGTATAAAAATCTATTCATTGACATCCTCTTTCATTTAATTGGATGACAAATCCACATGTAGTGGAGAAATTGATAATTTCCTCATAGAATAAATATATCATTTTGTAAATTAAATAAAGGTGGAAGGTTTTAATGATATTATTTCATCTCTCATGGGATGTTGATAATTGGTGGTCGTTGATTCAAAACACTATGTATGATGTTGAAATACCAAACATATAACAGAATGATTTAAACGAACTCTTCTTGGAAAAACATTATCCTTCAAGCCAATAAGAGGATGTGTAGAGAAAATACTCATTATAATTAAAAGTGAAGATGAATATGTATATTTTTGTTAATACAGCTTTTGAAAGTTATCAATTCATTCTATGGATTACATCTGAAATTCAAATAGTAATATTGAACATTTAATTGATGTTTTAAATCTAATTATTCTAAGGGAACAAGTCTCTTAATCATACTCATCGCATGATGATATAATATCAGGTGATTTCAATATGAGGAATTAATTATACATGTCCTAATAATTTTAGGGATGTTAGAGTCAGAGCGGGTGTTGTAGAAAAATATAGATAAACAGATTAAGTGTGGGAATCTAATTTTTTCAAATATGACAATTGTAGAAAGAAATACCCTAGTACCTTCTTGTTGGTAATTTTTTGTCAATAAAATTATTGGTAGAAATTAAATATTCATTGTGACTAATAGAATATGACTGAATTTTAATGTTTTAAATGATTCAACTATAAAGATATGTGGCACACAGAAAACAAATTCCCTAACCATCTAGTGAATATATCCCAGAAGAAGCAATGTGATCTAGGTAAGGTTTATTATATTATTATATATGATATGAAATGATTAAAGTACTTACATTAATTATAAATAAATATATATTATAATCATATTATCAATGATATTATCATTATAATAGTTGTAAAATGTGTATATGTTGAACTAAGATACCTTTTCTATGATTCAGAACGCACATCATGAACAATTATGATAAACAAGAAATGTGATTTTATGGAAATTTGATATTTTTTTAAATAAAATAATTGTGTGAAGATAACCCTAACGATGTGTTCAATTATAAAATAATAGTGATAAAAATATTTTTATGGAATGTTATTTGAAACCCCAAAATTAGTTAGACATTTATATTATCTTTTTTGGATTTTACAACATGTTTTTCATTATAGATTACATTCAATATTAAATAATTTTTTTATAATCATGGATGTTTTTAGTAAATTTCTATTGGTAATAAATGGGTAAAAATATTTGGAATGAGATATTAAATGAAACATTATATTTCATGGGGAATTAAATTTTTATTTTTGGGAATTATTTAAATATTTTAGTTCTTTTAATTTGTTTCGACATGTTGTGGAGGATTCATTTTTTTGACAATTTTTGAAATGGATTTGGGTGAAATTTGAGTGTTTTTATATAGTTATTAGAGATGAACATATTATATTGGGTAAGATGTCCTAAACGTTTTGGTTATTGTAAAGACAAATATAATAGATTTTTTACTTATATGGATATTATAATCCATTAAATATAAATTTAGCTCTATAAGAATAAGAACTGCTACTGAATTTTAATTTTTAGAGTAAGAGTGTATTTATAAATTGAATGAATAAAAACCAAATGACAAAATTATTACCATTATATAGAATGAGATCAAGTATGTATATTTTATTATACTCTCATTGTAGATGGTATAAGAATTCCTCAATTATCAGAAAATGTTCTTGAAATTAAAATTCTATCCCAGAATCATTATTTATAATGAATAAAAAATCCCCTTAATTCAGCAAATATTTATGGGGATATTAAATTAAATTTTATATATCATTAATTATTTTTTGAACAATGATCCTTCCACTAACAATAATTAATTATGAATTTCTCCCATAACCATTTCATTATTTCCCCCACTTTGTTCTCTTTCATGGAAACCAAGCAATATGATATTATGGATATCATTAGCAGTTCCCTTTCTAACTCATTAAAAAATATTTTTATTAACATTTTATACAATGTGAGTTTCTAATAAAGATATTTTCAAATGTCAAACCCATGATTAATTTGAAAATGAGAAAATAGTGAGGAAACAATTTATTTAAGGGGTAAAGTGTAACACCCATATAATTTAAAAGAATCATCATATTTCATAGTATATATAAAATACAAACCAATGAAAAATACATAATTTATCACCACAATACATTATAGTATATTTAATTTTAAATAAATTCAATATATTCAACACCTTTCAATACATGCAACGTCGTGTTTGAATTAAACTCGATACTATATTAAAATTTTATTATTTAATTATAACTATTGTGTTAGAGGGAATGGTTACATATAAATAATTTTTAAAATTTTAATTGTTTAGACATTATAAAAAAAATCCAATTTCTATATGATGAATATAAAAGAATTTGAACCATTTGAAAAATAAATAAATGTATTCTAAAAAACTATATCTTTAAAAGATGAATAATTATTCTTTGTGCTAATATTATGTAATTTTTTTACTACATTGAATATTTTAATTTATAAAAATAAACATTATTTTTTAAATTAACAACTTAAAATTTTTTTGACATATTTTATAAGAATTTTAAAAATTATTTACTTCTTAAATAAATAGTGAAAAATATCGATTATAATTAAAAACATCATTTTCATTAAAATTATTTAAAAGTTTAAATTTTTTGTAAAATTATTCAAAAAATATAATTACTTAAATTATATTGAAATTTAAAAAATTTATTTTATAAGATTCAATTTCATATTGAGTGTCAATATAAAAAAATTTTATACTAAAGAAAATATTTACTTAAGAAAATTGTACTTTTTCACATATAGGGTTCAATATTAAATTAAATTTTTCCACATATAAAATATGAATTTAGAAAATTTGACATAATATTTGGAATTTAAATAATTTTTTATTAAATAATAATTTTATCTAATATTTGACCATACTAAATTTGGAAAACAGAAATAATTATTTATCATGGTTAAATTAAACAATGGGTGTACTAAGGGGGTTAAACTCACAATATTAGTGTTATAAATGATCAAGAATTTTTAAAAATAACTTTTTATAGAAATTTTTAGCCCCCATAATCTCATAGATTCTATAATGACCCATTTTTAGGATTTTGTTTTTCAAATAATCATGTGCATCACTTTATATTTTCAAATATTCCATTTTTTTCATCTTGGCCACTTATTAATGGACACCCCCTCCCTTTGACAGTTAACACATGAAAAAAAATTTATTAATTTAATACCTACAAAATGATATTGTTAATTCAATCACCATGTCCTATAGAACATATAGTTATTATCAACCCCGCCAAATAAGGATTTTGTTATATACTTAATGAGGCTGTCTGAATATGATGAAAAAATATTAAACGCATGTATTTTTTTCATTTCCTATTCCACAAACATAAAACCGTATTGTAATATGATAACAAAAGAATACCAGTATACCCTATAAAGGTATATTTTATTCTTTTTATGGAATAATACATATCTATATCAACTTCTATCAAATTCGAAATGAGACTGTTGATTATGTGTATGGTAAAATACCACCTCTCTAATAGATATAATTCTTTTTCAATCAGTATCATTCATATCTAGTTATAATGATGTATTTAACATATGTAAATGATATATATGAAATTATTAATCATATCTAATTATTTTATAACATATATCTTCTTAATTTCCATTCTAGGGGTAGATGATAATGATTCTATTTGGATAAATGAACAACAGCTTTATGAACATATTTGATTAATTTTTATCCTACAATTTAATTGATTGTAAATAAGATTGAAATTTAATAATATATGTGCTATTTATAATTTAAGTATTCTTTTTGAAATATAATCACACATATAAAAACATACTATCCAGTTGTTTGTAATATAATAACATCCCAGGTGTATATGTGTGGACTACCGCCATTACAATGTGATTTAAAAATTTCATCATTTTAGTTTTACATGGATGAAAAGAAATATTTACATGATTAATATAATTTTATATATGAAATAAATATTATTCATTAAATATGAATTAATATTCATTTTTTATCCATACATCAATCAAAATGAAAATAGCATTCATTTATATATATGGTAAACCATCTCCCTGAATGGTGTAATACATTTTCAATAACTAAAATTAACAAACTAATCTAAATAAATATATAATGAATATATAAAATATTTAGGTCATTGATTAAAATCATTATATATTGTAAACAATATAAAATTAAATGATCAAAATTTCCAAACAAAATCATACATGAAAAATAAACAAATAATAACCCAAAAGAGTGATATTAACAATGAATTTTTATTCAATGGTTGATAAAATGATATCTAAATAATATATTGAAATAATTATATAATTATTTAAATTCAATGGATTTATAATAAACCTATATTTATTAAAAAAGAGTTTTGATACATACAAAGGATGTCAAACATGAGGTAAGAGATGAGCACAACACTTTCACTTTCATGATACATATACCATATTAAACATTTATTCCATTGTGTGGTGTGAAAATGTTCCCTTTCATATTTTATATCATTAATATATTCTTCTTCATTGTTATTCATGTTTAATTATATTGTTATTTCTTTTATTGTTCATAAAATTAAGAAGATACCAATATATTATTGGTTTATTTCCCCATCTCAACATTATTCGTGATTGTTTTCATTTATGTATCCCTTAATGGAATTATTTGATATTTATATAATAAAATCAATATACATTCTTATCATATAGTTATTCATTAAATTTTCCATGTAATATTAATATTTTTCCTTTTATTGGTATATAATATTATTACAAAAAATTATTCCATGAAATTGCACTTCATTTCCCTCTATCGATGAAAATATATTATAATCAAAATAAATTTTATTTCAAAATATTTTTAAAAATTATTTTATACATTTACAAATGGTTTATTAGATAATTTTTCTCCATTTTTACTTTTTAATAAAATTTAGAAGGGAATTTCCTTGTTGTTTACAAGACAGAGGATGTTTGAAATTAATAAAAAATGTGATAGAGCTTTTGTTTAAACATGCAGAACATGAAAGGAATTTTATGTCATGATGACCACTCAAGGTTTTATGTATTATTTTAAAATTTTAAAATTTTAATTTTCAGAAAATATTATTGTTAGAATATATATTGATAACGTTTTAAAAAAACCCCTAAAGTGAAAATTTTATTTTCCTCAAAAACCATTTTGAGATAATTTTTAGGTTATTTCTATTCATAAATAAAATCAAAACATTATTATTCATATGATTAATTAGGGATATTCTTTTCTGATATCATTATTATTATTCATGTAAATGGTTCGGGATATATTAAACTAACGTTGTAAAATTTTATTTCCATTCACTATTTTATTCATCATGTATTATTATTAGGTTTATTTGATTGGGGTATGTATTAAAAATATTTAGGTTTGTTTCCTAATATGAATTTGTTTTGATATACAATACATATTTTATATAAGGAATTTATTTGACATTGAATGTCATATGTAGGTCCAGATATAGTCGTCTTATTTATGTATCAACATGTCTCATGGGACAACATAGTACAAATAATAATAACGGAGTCTACCCACAGTTTAAAACTATCTTTTTAAAGGCATTGATAGTTAGTGTCATTTGTCCAATAATATTCACTCTGTTATTGGGATATTATTTATTAATTTCGGTGTAATTATTCCATTCAATATAATATCTATATGTAATTCTATGAACTTTTGATTAGTTATCTAAATTCCATTTATAAAATTTATTTCTAATATATTATGTTCTCGTAATTTTTCAAATGTAATTTGTTTATTTACATACCATTACATATTTATTATTATTATCAATTTATTTTATCTTCAATTGTATTATAACCCATATTATGCATTTTTTCCACCTGTTTCTTATGTTTTTGATTCAATAAGATACCATGAACTATTTTTTGATTGATATGTAGGCTTATAATATACGAATAATGCCTTTTTGAATGAAAAATCAATGTATATGTTATGATTTCTAATGTACATTAAATTCAAGTACATACATAGTTCACTGTGACTATTAACATATTCTATCCTTTGAGATGTGATTACATGTATCTAGTTCAAATTTAATAAGGTAACAACCAACTCTCGTATATGCGGGTTGGGTTATTTATTGTTTAAACCTTAAACTAAGGTTCTATATTTTTTATATTATATATGATAAGTGTGTCCTATAAAATATTTGTTTTGAAAAATAATACATATTTTATAATAAAACCTATCTTTTTAAATAGGTTATAATACAAAAATATAGAATAAAATATATTGAATCATTTAATCCGATCGAAATACTATTACCTATCAAAGGTTATATTATCATTAAATACTCATATTAATTTTACACTATTTCAAATACATGTGAATAGTTTCTTCATAAACGAGCTTTCTTATGAAGATGTTTATTTTGAGAAGCCTCTTGGTTTTTATAAATATATTTTTTCTTAATATGTTTACATATTTTTCAATGAAATTTAAAGATATTGAAAAGATCTATGGGTTGGTTATGATAAATTATCCATTGTATTGCCCATGAAAATTTTCCAAAATGATTTATCATCATTTTGTTTAGAAATTTTTTTATTCAAATCATAATCATAAAAATATATTATGATTATATAATTTTCAATTCTACCAAAAATAAATATAACATATATTCTCAAATATTACGAAATTTAATATTTTGATTAATTTAATAGTTGATCACAACCACATACATGGAAAATAAATATTGTAAAAACAATAAATAAACTATTTACCTCTATATAAATATATTTGAGATATAATTAAATGATTTTGAATATATATTTTTCCATTTTTATGTTATTATATATGAACATTATGTAAATGTTACCATGGAGATTCCCAAAAATAGGTTGATCAAATCATTAAAACAATTATTATTTGAATTGTATATTACATTACTTATATTAGACCTTTTATTATGTACTATGTTTTCTTAAGTCCATGATTTCATGACAAATATAACGAATCATGTCTTAAGAGATTAAAATATATCTCCCACTTCCTTATGGATATCTATATAATTTTCTTCTTTATTTATCGAGAAAAAAATGTTTTTGATAATGATAATATAATAAAGAAATCAAATGTAATTTTGTAGATATGAAATGTAATTTTATACCATGAAATTTCATGATTGATGACTTATGTTCTTGGTTTAATAAAAAGAATGAGACAAACATTACATTGTTTTAAATAATTATATTACAGATAGATGTTATTTTTCCATATTTATGGATATATGACAGAAACACTAATTTAAGTATTAAATTCACTAAAACTATAATACATTGTGATAATACTAATTTTTATTTCATTATTTGTTAATGTTGGTCCCAAAGAAGTTATAGTCCCTAAGAGGGTTGTGAATTAGGTTACTGAACATATAAAAATGTACTCCATCGTTTTAATATTGTTCTCCCTTGTAATAGGAACAATTGTACCTCCTAGTAAAATATATTATAGTGATGAAAAATGTAATGATTGAATATATATATTTTTATATAGTTCATAGAATATAGGATATTCCAATGTTCTTATGTAGAAACATTCCTATAAACATGTGATAGTATGTACAATGTTGGATAAGATATTGAAAAATAAAGGAGTTTCACTGACACTTCTAATGAACTATCAAAAAACACATTAGATGATGTTGAATATAATCTATATAGATTTGTTCTTGGTTGTAAAGACCAGTAATTTCCATTTAATTTCTTTTAATTAATTGGGAATTTGACAAGTTTGCAAAAATTGACGGCATGGGATTCTGAGGCCCAGTGCACCCAGAAGGAGTTTTTGAAGATTTTGTGGGTATGTTCAGTAAACGTACAAGCGGGTTTTTGTAACTTTTGATCCATTTTTTCAGAATTGAAATATTAGGGCATCGTTGAACTCGTAGAGTCGATATTGGCTACAGAAGACCTTCACATTGACCATAGTGGGTCGAGAGTGAAAAATAGTTTTTTTGTTTTATGTGAAAGATTAAAATAAGAGAAAATTGTGTAACATTTTTCTATTCTTTTGTTGAAACCATCCATGTGGATGATTTAATGGTGGGGACCACCTATACTAAAACCTCCCAACATTGTCTATGGTGGTGGGGACCAACTGAGCCTAACCTCCCACATGGGTTATGGTGGGTGTGGGGGACCACCCGAGGAATAAAAACCCTTGAACTCCTACATAATTGGGAGAAACCACTTGATCTCCCTCACTTCATTATTCCAACTCTCCCCTTTAATTAATTAATCCAATACATCAATTAATTAATTAATCTATTTTGAAATTATATAAACTAACATAATAGATAACTTGTTTTATTATGTAGGCTACCTTTCACTTTGGTTGAATTGGGGAGATAAGAACTATGGGGAGAATGCTCTCCATCGAAAAATGTCAATGAGAAAACATCTCTAATGATGAATAAACAAATGATTGAGGAAACGCCGACGTCACCGAGGACCGTCTATCCCCAATGAAATCATCTCTTTCCTTGCAGCCTCTAACAATGAACCTTCAAGGAAGGGATTTATTTATTAGTTATTATCACATCCCATGTCAATACCTACTAAACTAAGAACATATATCAACTCTAATAAACTAGCGACCCACGAATGTTTTCTTTTGTGGGATTGGGAATAGTATTTGACAAATGTTGTGGGAATTGATGTTTTTAAATATCTTTCACACACGTTCTTGATTCAAATTTTTGAACAACTTGATACCACTCTAACATTGAGGTTGAGGGCCAAACCAACATGGCTAGACCCCTCCATTATTATTTTTTGGGTGATCTTCTCGATAGTGATGGTGACCGGTGCCACCGTTTGACATTACTGGAATAGGAGATAGGCGACCGACAACACAACCGATTGTGACAGCGACTATGGTGCAACCATGCGGCCACCGCTCCGCCCGCGGCCACCACCTCCCGCGACCACCACCATCCCACACACTCTCATTGTCAGCAGCTTCACCGCCCCATGGTCTCGCCTCCCGCAACCCCTCAGCACCACCATACGGCCTAACCATCCGTGGCACCTCGCACCTCCCCGCAGCCTCACCGTCTGCAGCCCCGCATCACCATGTGCCACCCTGCAACCTCGATGCCCCTTGCTCCGCCCTCCGCATCATCCCGCGCCGTCCCACGGCCTCTCCACCTATGGCCCCTCCGTGCCACCACATGTCTCTGCCCGCACATGGCTCTACTATCTGTGACCCTATCGCATCGCCCCGCGGCTTCGCCGCCCTCGCGGGCCCGTATCCTCTCCACCGATAGGCCGGGCCGCCAGACTGAACTTCCCAACAAGAGTCGGGCCAGACCCCGTGTGTTGGTCCAGGTTAACCCAAGCCTAGTTGACCCAAGCCATGTCAACCCAAGCCAGGTCGACCCAAGCCGGGTCAGACCAGACATGGACCCTCTATGACAGATTACGCTATTTTGGCCATAAATTTGGCAGTGGACGTCCGCTTGACAAACCTCCAGTGGCAATAGAAACCATAGAGATAGATGATACTATTTGTATACCTCACTAGAGGTATGGATAAAGATGGTTAATAGTAGGGTTGGATCAAGCACGTATCCATCCAAGCCCTGAGGACTAAAAGACTAATAACTCACAGAGTGTGCGTCCGATTGAAACACCATCTATTCTATTAAGAACCCAATGAACTGGTGTCCCTTTTGGATATATCATCGAGAGAATTTATTGTAGTTGGAGTTTCTACTAGTGTCGTAATGATTCGACCCTCCTAGAGATAAGCAACCCTCATGTGGGAACCCTGTAGCTGGTTGTGGCTAGAGAAAGCGATCCTCCGTGGGTCTGAGATTGAGGGTCCCACATGGAACCACATGAGGGTTCCATTCGGTACTACTCGAGTGATCTAGTGTAGTTCAGCACCTAAATATCCTGTGTGGGTTAGTACCTAGAGATCCAGTGCGGGTCATCACTGAGCGATCTTGTGTTGGTCTGCACGGAGCGATCCTATGTGGGTCAACAACGAACGCTCCTATGTGGGTTAGAACATATATATATCCTATGTGGTTCTGATGATGATTAGGGATCCTTCATGGGTCTCCCTCTTAACAGAGTAAGATGATTTAGTAGTTACTTCTAATCATCTCTAATACTATACCTACGAAATACCCGGTGTGAGATTAGTCTGTACCTAGTGGTACATTCCTTTTTGGTAATAACATTGTGTTATTATTCTATGTGGAGTACCTGTACGATACATACCATCATGGTATAGATAACTTTTTGGAATAGTTGAGCATTGGAATGTGAGTTGGACTCTGTGTTTTCCTCATGATTTATATGGGTATACAAATAACATCGGTACATGTATGTTGATATACATAAGTAGGGATGTCTGTTGATTAAATGCTCGGTGGTTTATTGTACTTAATCTGTTTACTATTGTGTTTACTTGAGTTTGTATATTATGGTGTTCTTGGTTGCGTGTGATTGAAGGATATAAAGGCAATTCCTTTCTATTTTTGGAAATTGTTCTTTGGTTCTAGTCGCCATCCCCATGCCCATGAATGGTGGGCTTGGGGTAGTCAGGGCACGGGCCCCAGGGGACAGGTCAGGACCAATTGGTATCAGAGGAGTCAGTTCTTTTGTAGCACATAAGATTATGATATTTATTTTTAATGGAAATAGTATTAACTGCTGTGAGTGAGGTTAGCAGTTTAGGGAATCAAGTGTTGGTGTGGTGACAGACGTATCCATACACCAGGACCCTGATATATGATTTCTGACATAGTGCATGAAAACACTGATTGTGTGTGCATTTTCAATTGTTTTCATTGTGATCTCTTGAGTCACTTCACCATGTATAACATTTTGATCATGGCACACCAGTTTCCTTTTAGGATGTCTCTACACAGACCGCCAGCTAGGGTTCCGGGTATAGTACGCACTAAGAGCCCACCGAGGGATGAGGCCTCAGTGCAGGGATCTCTTCTAGTAGAGGCACCAGTGGTGCCACTACCCATTGGGACAATGATGCCACCAGACCCATCAGTAGAGAGTGGATTCCACTTTATCATGGTTCATGAGTTCCTGTACTGAGGCCACTCAGGTTTAGGGGAGAGGCGGACCCACATGCGGCTGAGGATTGGCTGGAGACCGTGGTGAGAGTCTTCTAAATCTTAGGGTAAATAGTTTATCTCATGGTGATCCATGACACAACTCTTATATAGGCAGAAACCGAAAGATGGTGGAGCTTGGTACTCCAGGCTCATGACAAGGTGATGTTTCTCTGGGTAGACATCAAGAGCATGTTTCGGGCAGAGTTTCATCCAGTGACTCTTCCTACAGTGTGCATACATGATCGTCTCCATCTGCAACAGGGCAGCATGACTATGGATCAATACTCAGTGAGGTTCACTGACTTCTCATGCTACTCCACTGATTTAGTGCAGGACCCATTCTTTAAGGCCCGGACCTTCTAGATTGGACTCAGGCGGGTGATCAGGGCTTGATGATATCACTCAGTATCCCAACATAGGCAGGGGTGTGTGAGAGATCCCTTTTACTGGAGAGTTCTTTGGATGAGCATTCACCATCAGTGAGACCCACTACCAATCATCACATAAAAGATTCTTCTAGAGGTGGCAGTAGACAGATGAAACATAGTTCTAAAACAACCAGACCTACCGGTGGATGACAATAGGATTTATGATCGGTTGTGTGGGGAACCCGAGGATGAGCCTGTCATGCTAAGAGCAGACAATATTATATATGCAGAGGGTAAAGTCATATGGATCCTGACTATCCAACCCTCTATACAGATAATCATTAGACGGTCGAAGGACCGCCTAGGTAGAGATAGAGATTCGACCGAGGAGTTCTGTAGGGAGCTGGAAGACGTAGCATAGGAGCTAGCAGTACAGCTGGTGGTGGGAGAAGATTCAAGATGTTACTGCCACCGCCACCAGAAGGTCCATGCTGACCATAGGGAAATTTGGATAGAGGAGACCCTATCTCTAGGTAGTTGAGGCCTATGATCACAGCGCTACGGAGATGATATGAGGTATGATCTATGTCTACTCCACTATAGCTTCTATATTTATAGAAATAGGTGCCAATCATTCTTTTATTTCCACTACCCTCGTTCGGAGCTTAGAGATTCCAATGGAGCCATTGGCTCGATCCGTAATGTAAGAGAATCCTATGGGAGTGGATTCTATGATTACACACAGATGCCGACAGCATGAGCTTACTCCATGAGGCGATTTTTTCAGCTGGGTTCTCCTAGTAGTTGCATCGAGGCCTTATGACTTCATCATGGTTATGGACTGGTTATCTAAAATCCTTGCACAGATAGACTATATTAGGTGCAATGTGAGTTGTGTCCACAAGGATGGAACCAGGTTTAGCTTCACTAGCGAGAAGGTATCCTTCATAGCACATTATGGACTTACCCAGAGGAGAGTGAAACTGATAGCTCGTTATTTGAGTATCCTTACCCTCAGAATAGTTGATGTGGTATGTACATGTTATCCTCTAGTGGCAGACCAGTACGCGGATGTCTGCCCTTATGATGTTTCAGGTCTACCTCCCCACAGATATGTTGACTTTTATAGGGACTTGTACCCAAGGATGACACTGATATCTCCACCAGTATATCAGATGTCTCCTGTGGAGCTTTGTGAGTTATCAGTACAACTAGAGGACTTGCAAGGGAAGGTATTCATATGACCATGTGTATCTCCTTGGGTAGCCCTCATTTTATTCACCAAGATGGCAGATTGGAGCTTGAGACTTTGTGTTAGCTGTTGATTCCGGAACAGGGTGATCGTCAAGAATAAGTACCCACTTCCGAGGATTGATGACCACTTTGATCAGCAGAAGGAATCACAATGGTTCTGGTAGATAGACCTCAGATCAGGCTATCACTAGCTCAGAGTATAAGATGAGGATGTTCAGAATATGTCTTTTAGATGTAGTTACATCCATTATGAGTACTTGGATGTGCCATTAGGTCTGACCAATTCTCCAGTAGTGTTCATGGGACTCATGAACATGATCATTTAGCCATGCCTGGATTGAATTGTAGTAGTCAACATTGACGATATTCTTATATACTCATAGACTGAGGGTGTGCATCCCTATCATTTTCAGGTAGTACTAGACACACAATGAGAGCACTAACTATATGGTATTCTTTGGATGTTGTAGTTCTAGATCCAAAAGTTTCACTTTCTTCGACACGTCATCATTGAGGTTGGAGTTGTAGTGTATCCAATGAAGATTGAGGTGGTACCTAGATGGGATCCAACCAGGAGTGTGACCGAGATACAGTGTTTACTGGGTTTGGGTGGATACTACCAGATATTTGTGCCAGATTTCTCCAGATTTGTAGCATCATTATTTGCTTTGATGAAGAAGGGTAAACCCTTCGTTTGGTTAGAGAGGTTCCATATAAGTTTTCAGGAGTT
The DNA here is from genome assembly GCA_963277665.1 of Viscum album. Lineage (NCBI taxonomy): Eukaryota > Viridiplantae > Streptophyta > Magnoliopsida > Santalales > Viscaceae > Viscum > Viscum album. The sequence continues at coordinate 216,751,160 of OY728158.1, forward strand.
GAGGTTGATTCTTATTAGTGCACCCCTATTGAGTCTACAAATGGAGGGTGTAGGGTATATGCGCTACTGTGACGCATCAGGGACCAGGGTTAGATGTGTCCGGATGTAGGAGGAACCGGTGATTTCTTATGGTTCTCGATAGCTGAGGTAGCATGAGCAGAACAATGGTACCTAGGACCTGGAGTTAGCAGAAGTGGTCATTCCCTTTAAGATGTGGCGACATTACTTAATGGGTGATCATTTTAAAGTGTACACGGATCACAAGAGTCTCATGTATATCTTCCCTCATAAAGACATGAACCTGAGATATCGATGTTGTCTTGAGTTCCTCCAGGACCATGACTTTGATATAGTCTATACTCTAGGATGTGGAATGTTGTAGCAGAAGTAATCAACCAAAGGTCAGGTATACAGCTGCTAGAAGTGGTGATGGAGCTGCTGGGCACTTTGAAGATATCCTTTGTGGATCAGGGTGGAGCAACTTTTCTTTAGTCTCTTATAGTTACTCCCATAATTCTTCAACAAGTCAGGGAGGTGCAATATGGGGACGATGACTACGATTCAGGATGGGCTTAGATATCCACAGGACATGCACCTCATGGATTTTCTGAAGGTGGGAGTACGCCATCTTCTTAGGAGGACGTACCATGGCACCAGTGTCACTTCAAGAGGAAGAGATGAAGGAGTTCCACACTACCCCTCTAGTGGTACATCCAGGAGTGGTGAAGATGTACCTGGATCTCTAATGACTACACTTGTGGATAGTAAGGAAGAAATCAATAGCAGTGTATTTCTCTTTATGCCTCAATTGTCAGCAAGTGAAGTCGGAGTATCAAGTACAATTAGGAATGGTTTAGCCTTTAGAGGTCCCATAGAGGATGTCTGATGGGATATCTGTGGACATCATGACAGGACATCCACATAAGTCAAGAGGTCATGATTCTTTCTACATGATTGTCGACCGAACCACCATGTTGGTCCACTTCATACCGATTAGAGAGAAGGGTTCAGTAGAGAGAAATAAATTCCTATATGTGCAAGAGATTGTGCGACAACATAGAGTAACCTCGATGATTTTATCCAATCGTGATGCATTTTTTACTTCTTGGTTATGGAAGGGGTTTCCAGAGGCTTTCTAGATGCAACATCATTTGAGCATTTCCTTCCATCCTCATATGGATTGTTAGACTTAGCAGACCATTCAGACTGTCGAGGATTTTTTGCATTCTTGTTTTCTCGACTTCAATCTTAGCTCAGAGGATCACATGCCTTTGGGGGAGTTTTCATACAACAACAACTATCATTCCTCCAATGGGGTGACACCTTTTGAGGCATTGTACGGGCGACCGTGCAGATCACCTTTGTGCTGTACTGGCCTTGTGGAGTCAACACTCATGGGATCTGAGATGGTACGAGCTACTACAGAGACGATGCATATCATCTAAGAGCAGATGATGACTGCATAGAGCAAGATAATGTTGTATGCTGACATGAGATGATGACCTCTAGAGTTTGAGGATGGTGACCACATATTTCTACGGGTCTATCTCTGATAAGGTTTACGAAGAATTGACCGAGGCGGAATGTTATCTCTGAGGTTCATTGGACCTTTTCAGGTCCTTTGCAGAGTTGGCGAGATGGAATATATCTTAGCTCTTCCACCTCAGTTGCACCAGGTGCATTACTTCCTCCACATATCTCATATGAGGAGATACGTGCATGAACCTTCCCACGTCATCGCCCACGGAGAGATGGACATTGATAAAGTTGCAACGTTTATAGAGGTTCCATTATAGATTGAGGATCGACCGAAAAGGGTCCTTCGTCGGTGGTCGATTCCTCTGGTTCGTGTTTTCTGGAATCATGGGAACCTCCAGGAAAGCACATGGGAGTAGGATGATAAGATTTGTGCAAAGTAACCCCAATTATTTCATTAGTTTGTATTGTGGCTTATGTGTATGTAAAGCCCTAAAGTGGGGAGAATGTAAATACCTGTAATTTCCATGATTTTTTATTAGATGGAATTATTATGAGTCCGTGAAAATTGAAGGTGGGTGGTTCAGATGCCAGGTGGGCCCGGAATAAATTTCTAAACATTTTTCCGTGTACATTCAGTAAATGTACATGCGGGTTTTTATATCATTTGAACTGGTTATTGGAATTGAAATTTGAGGGCACCGTTGAACTCGCAGTGCTGGTATTATCTTAAAAAGACCTTCACCTCGACCGTAGTGGGTCGAGATTGAAAGATAGTTTTTTTTTTGTTTTTCGTGAACGATTAAAATAAAAAAAATGTTTAACATTTTTTATTTTATTTTGTTGAATCCTAACATGTGGATGTTTTTATGGTGGGGACCACCTATAATAAAAGCTCTCAACATAGGATATGGTGGTGGGGAACACGTGACCCTATCCTCCCACATGGGTTCTGGTGGTGGGGACCAACCGAGGCTTAAAACCCCTTGAAATCCCACATAATGGGGAGAAAACTCTTGAGATCCCCCACAAAATTATGCCAACTGTCCCCTTAAATTAATTAATCCAACATATCAATTAATTAATTAAAAGATTTTGAAACTATGCCAACAAACATATAAGATAACTTTTTCAATTATGTGGGATACCTTTAATTTTTGTGGAATTGGGAAGAGATGAACGGTTGAGAGAAATATCTCCAACGAAAAATGCCAACGAGTAATATCTCCAACGATGAACGAACCAGCGATCGACAAAACACTAATGTCATCGACATCTGTCTATCCCCAATGACATCACATATTTCCTCGCGGCCTCCGTCAATGAGCCTTCAAGGTCAGGGTTTATTAAGGAGTTATTATCACTTCCCATGTTCTTTCCTTCTAAACTAAGAGCGGGAATCAACACTCATAAACTATTTGATCTGAATATGTTTTCTATTGCGGGATTGATAATAGTGATTGATGATGGTTTTGGGGATTTATGTTTTTCAATATCATCCATACACGTTCTAGATTCAAATTTTTGAACCACTTTCTTCTGCACTAATGCGGAGGGTGTGGGCCAAACAAACCTGTGCTGAACACTTTTTCATTCTTCTTTTGTGTTCTTCGCGGTGGTGACGGTGACCAGTGCGGGGATTCGGCATCTGTGGAACGTGAGAATGGCGGTTGACACTAGTGTCGGCCGCGGAAAACGTAATGGCTTCGACCCGCGGCCTGCGTGCTGCCTATGGCCACCGCTGACCACGGTATTTGTTGTTCATGGCCAATGCCACCCCGCACCCTTGCGCCGTCCACCGCTCCACCGCCCCGCAGCCTCGCCGCCTAGAGACCTCCATCGCCACCGCGTTCTGCCCCACAACCTCACCGATCGTGACATCGGCATGCCCCGCTACAGCTTCGCGGCCTTGCGGCCTCACCACCTGTGGCCCCGCCCCGACCCTCAGTACCTCTGCCGCCCCACGGCTCCGCCGTCTGCGACACCCCCCACCCATGAGGCCTCACCGACCATGGCCTCGTCGCACCACAATGTGAATCTACCACCCTATGGCTACACCGTCGGTGGCCCATCCGTGCGACCATGTGGCTTCGCTACCCTCACGGATCTGTGGCCTTCGTGCCGCCTTGTCGGGCCACCCATCGCTGGCTATACCGCCTAGTGGGCCGGGCCACAACCCAGGCCCAGTCAGACGCAGCGGGTCGGGCTTTCTCGACCCAAACCGGGTTGTCCTAGGGTTGGGTCGAGCTGGTTTGGTCTGACCGTGTCAAACTAGACTCGGTCCCACTATGACCGATTAATATAATTCAGCCATAACATTGGTACCAGACGCCCATTTGATGAACCGTCGGTGATTTTCGAAACCTTGGAGTGAGATAGTCCCACTGGTATAACCCACTAGAGATATGGATAAATTTTGGGAATAGTCGAGTTAGATCGAGCATGAATCCAACCGGGCACTCGAGACTAAATGGCTAATAACTCACAGACCAGGCATCTGATTGATGCGCCATCTGTTGTATTGAGACCCCTATGACATGGTAGTCCTCTGGAATTCTTCTTTTTGGGACTTCCAAGAAGATGGAGTATCGACCAGTGGCTTGAGGATGGGACCCTCCCAAGGACGAGCTAGCCTGGTGTGGGAACATTATAGCTGTCTGCGACTTCATAAATAGATCTTTTGTGGGTCTGAGATTGAGGGTCCCATATGGAACCGCTCTAGGATTCAATGTAGGACTACTCCAGCGATCCTGTGTGGGTGAGAACCTAGAGATCCTATGTGGGTTAGCACCTAGCGATCTTTTGTGGGTCATTATAAGGTGATCCTATGTGGGTCAGCACTGGTTGATCGTGTGTGGGTTAGCACCGAGAGATCACGTGTGGGTCATCACCTAGAAATCATATGGGGTTCAGATGATGATTATGTATCCTTCGTGAGCCTGCCTCTTAAGAGAGTAAGATGATTTTGTATTTACATCTAATCATCTATACTACTATACCTAAGAAAGAAATGGTTTGAGTTGAGTCTCTACCTAATGGCACTTTCCATTATTGTAATACCTTGGATGTATTCATCTATTTGGGGTGCCTTTTTGGTACTTTCCTTCGTGGTATTACTTCTTTGTGGAATAGTTGAGCTTTGGGATATGATTTGGACTCTTTTTTTCCTAATGATTGAGATCGGTATACTTGATAAATTAGGTATATTTATGGGCATAAACCTAAGTATGGCTATCAGCTGATTTTAGGATGTTTTATTTTTCTAAGGTGGATTTTGTGAGACCATGAGGGTCTCATGGTCCCAATTGAGTATCCTTATAATCACCCCAACACAGTCTATGCCTGCACCCCATTTTTTTGGTGTAGACGAAGGACATCGTGACCAAGGGCGTGAGTCCATAGAATAGAGGTTTCTTGGAGGTGAACATTAGATGAGGATGGAAACAGAGATGACCATTCGTGATTTGTACCTACCCTTCAGGTGGGATCTTTGGTGGGTGATCAAATGAGTTGTTCCCATTTACTAGTACTTTAATTTTCTTGTACATTCCTATTCGGCTTGTATTTTGTGCCCATTTACTTACAGTACTCACTTTGTTTACTATTCATTTTACTTGAGTTTGTATCTTGATGTGTGTTTGGTAGCTTGTGTTTACATGTTATAAAGGAAATGCCTTCCCAATTTACGGAATACGCCTTCAGTGCTAGTTGCCATCACTTAGCCCATGGAAGGTAGGATTGGGGTAGTCTCAGCATGGGCCTCAGGTGATGGGTCGTCACATCTTTTATCCTTATATATTTTCTCTACAAATTTATGATTAAAATATTCATCAGAAATGGATTATAACCTCTATATATATGTATGAGAATATAATAAGAACATTTATTGGAATATATTTCATCATCATAATAAATATTACACATCCTTTGTATGAATATCTTTTATATCAGTTCTGGGATGAAATAAATCTATTTCACTTGAATTAACTCTATAATAATGCTCTCTTTCTTAATCCACACCACTCTATTACACCTTTAATTCCATATATTTTGGCACAACTATGTATAATTTTAGAGAACTCATCCACCAAATATAACCAATCTATTTAGAAAAAGTATCCCTCTTATATTTTTATGATATCATTCTAGGTTTCACTAATAATATATATAGAGATAATGAACATTTTATTTTTTACAAAAACTATTAAATTATAACACAATGATAATTTAGAGTATATTTTCACTAAATAGGTAATATGATCAATATCTTGATTCACAAAAAAATAATGAAATAAAAAAATCATAATTTAATATAATTCATTAATTTTATCATTAGAATACTGGTATAAAATTTTTATCTTTGAAATGAAGTAGCCATATTAAAAAATAATTAAAAATGAAAGAAATGTAGTTTAGTAGTTGTACTTCCCCTTATGAGTATCATTATTTCATGGTTGGAAATGAGATTGCTTCACTATGTTTTTACCTAGACCCAAAGCAATCCAAACTCTAATACATATGGTATGAGTGAATCATATTTTTCGTAACTTAATTATTTTATGAATTTCCATAACATTCATTCCAGCAGAATCACTACACATGAGTGCCACATTAAATTATCATCTTATTAGAACATACGCAGAGATCCTGAGGGTCTATATAATAAAAAATATAGTTAATATAATTATGTAACTATAAATTTGATTTTTATTTATCACTTCTTTGTTATAAAAATATAATATCTACTTATTAGTTAATTGATAAAATTAATAAGAACATTCTAATTAAAAAAAGGATTCTTTTCTCAAATAATTTTTTTATATGCGTTATTTAATGAATCTAAATATACTATAAGTATATTTTTAATATTAATAATATATTAAAATACTTATATAGTGATTTATAAGAAATAAATTTAGGAGATGAAAACATTTTAAAAAGATTAATTTTAAATGAAATAAAATATACAAATTTTTTTTTTCATTAAATGTCAAATTCTTAAATATTATAATTTTTATTTTAAAATATTAAATTCATTTTTATATTAGATTCATAAATATTCACATAAAATGTATTTTTTCATTTTCTTTAAATATATGATTTCTAGGTCCATAGTGAAAAATTTAGCTTTTAACCAGAGTATATTTTAAATAACATTATCAAATTATTAGAAATTATAGGATGTGTGTAGAAAATTATAGAAACTAAATTATTTATTTTATTTTAAAAAATATACTTTTCAAAGAATTTATGAATAGATTATAAAAAACCATGATTAATCATATATAATCATATGTAATATTTATCTCTAAAAGCTGTCTTTATTTTCTGGTAGTAAAATGTAGTTTTTTTCCCTTATATAAATTATATATATATAATGATATTATACTTTTTCTATCAATTTTCATAATATTTTTTACTGTGAATATATATTATATCCGTAATATTTGGATTATAGTGATTAATATTAATTTCCCAGATGATGGTAGAAATATTATTTTCGAAGATATATATTAGTAATGTTTTTTAATTTTTAACAAATTAAATAAATTAATATATTATTTGAAAATAAAATAATATTTTTTTAAACCTATATACAATATATTAACACTAAACAATTTTTTTAATTGTACTAATTTTGATTGATAGCACTTAATATTAAAAAATAATTTTTTATTCAAATGTTTTTTAACTATAAATAATGTTTTAATATATAATTTATTTTTATCCTCTTAATAAAATTAAATAAATTAGATCAGAGATCTATTTATATACAAATAACTATATTTTGTTCTCAATTTAAAAATCATATTTTCTATAAAATATATATCACTTACTTAAAATCATATTTCAAATGAAAAAAAAATGAAAATATATAGTATTAAAGTGCTAAATATCTTAATGAATGTTTTATAAATTTGTGAAAATAATTTTTATAGGCTTTATAGGCTATATATCAACACTAAAATTCATTATTTCCATATTTTTGTTTCATTAATCCATGATTAGTATGAATTAAACATTGAAAAAATAATTAGAATTTATAAATGTTTAATTTTTTAACCTATAAATATGGATCACTTCAAAAACAATTCACCACTCTTTATAAATTAACGTACCAAAAAGATTTATTATCTCTCTAAAACATTTTCCCCAAATCTTAGATTCCAATTAATTATTAAAAAACTTTTAGGGAGCCTTATGTTGTTACCGAGGGGAAAACATAAAATGGGAGATGTAATCCTCTCAACTAAACAATCTTATTTCCACCCATTTTCCTCCTCAAAAAATATTTTATAACTACAAAACATTAGTAAAAATATTATTATTAATTTTATAACATATTATTATACTAATGGAAAATCTTGTAATAACATCCTTCAAAACAATTCAAATAATAATGGAGATGTCTTCACACATTCTTGTGGACTGCCACTTTATGAACTGACTGTAAATTGTTTAACAAAAACCGTACATGGAATTTATTTTTAATTTATTTTTATACCCACTCACATTCTGTAGAAAATGAATGTGGTTTAATTTTATATGACTATATTTCTACCTCCATATAACTACAAATTTAATTTTCTATTATCACATTACATGGATTGATATAAAAACTGATATATCATAATGATATTTATGAAACATCTAATAATATTTAAAAATAATATTGAGAATTAAATTTTTTATATTAGTAGTATACAGTCATAGTATGAAACTGCATTAAATGAAATTATTGATGAAAATTTCTTAATTTACGTATATTTTTGGAAAATCTATTAAAAAATATTTTTTTTTTGTTAATGGGATAATAAAAGGTATATACCACTAAAATTATAAAAAATGTTTTCAATTTTAGCACATAATTTTACATAATAAATGTATCATAGATGTGTCATGGAAATTGGTCAAAAGAACACATGTAACCAACATAAGGGAAACATTTACTAACAAAATAACATAAAATAGTAAATATAAAATATAAAATGATATATTTATATTTATATTTAATACTGTACAAATAAATTATATACTAAAAATGTATTTTTTATCATGATTTTGGAAATATAGGAAAAATTAATCTGGAGATGTTGTAAAGGATATGTGACAATATTTCCCACTCTGTGAGTCATGTATGACATTATTCGTCATACTATTTTCTTATATAATGTATTACCTGCTGAATTTCATTCATTTATAATGAATATATTTTACTTCATGATATATTGACTTATTTTTCACAGTATCCACTTTATGTTTTTTTATTCTTAGGTTACCATTCCCATAAAGATTTCATCAGTAATCACAATTTTAAATAGTGATTGTGATTGATAATAAATCCTTCTATTATATATTCAATAAAATTATTTATAAACCTCATCCTAATTTTTCCAACCCCTTATATATTATTTTTTGGTTTTATATATATTATCACTATTTCACTTCCCCCTTCCCTTATTATTTAACCATTTAATTGAAACTAACCCAACCTAAACGTTTATGTTAGTAATCCACCACTATAATTACCATATACAATGGATTTTTAAATAAATAACTGTAACTATTAAATATTAATTTAATATAGTTATATTTATATAATTTTATCTTATTTTAATGTTTTAATTAAATTTTTATATTTTTATGTAAGGGTCATTTTCATCAATTTTTGAGAAAAGTATCTTTTTAATGATCTCTATGTGAAGAGAACATTATGTTGTTGCTGTATTTTTTAATGAAAATTCATAGAAAACATTCCAATATATATATTTGATATGATTATTCTCCTAGTATGTTAAATTATTTTTATTTTTTCTAAATGTTATTATTTCCTCAAATTTACAAGTTGGTTTTCACAATGTTACAAAAAATATTTTTCATCGATGTCAAAATATTCATATATTTTATGTCTGATTGATGAGTGTCATAATATGATAACCTCCACTATATATTTTAGTATGTATGATGAAATATTATTTTCTATTAGAGGATTGATCCATAAATTATTTTTTCATTCCCAATCATTAACAGTGTATAAATTTGGTTCATCATTCAATGATTATCCATTATGAAAACATCATATTTCATTCCATTAATTAAAGGGTATTCTGTTAAATAAAATAATTCCATTCCTTAGTAAAATTAATGAATAAAATTTATATTATATTTATATATTGTATAAATAATATATATCACATCATATTAAATATATGATATTTACTTAGAAAGTTCTTATTATCCTTCGACACTAATTAATTTTCACTAGTTTTATCTCACAATTATTAATGATTAAATTGTGATTTATTTATTTAGGTGATTATATTTGAGGATGAAATGCAACACATTTTTTTCCCTGGTATTTTTATAATATAATTAATCATTTATTTAATGTGGTAATAAATATATGGACGAATAATGTGTGGGGTCCTATATCTCTTTGTAATGAATTGCCTCATTGTTTAAATCTCAACAGATCTTTGGTACACATGATCAATTGTGTTTCATAAGAGTGTGGGTGAAATATTTCTAATCATAATGGTTATGTTTCCTTATGATAATTTTTGTGAATACTTTATATGGTATATAGATTTGAAATTCTCATGGATCAATTTTAAACTAACTTTCCCATAATTATTTATATATATATCTTCAAAAATTATTTGAAATATAGAATGAATTACTATTTATAATATTAATTTTATATAGTAAAATTCAATTATTATATATTCATGTAACATTATTGTACCCAAATTCTCATAATATGATCAACTGTTATCTTTTTTTATTATCTCTTTTGATTACCTCTTACATAGTATCTAACATTACACCATTTATTATTATTCTATTTACATAGTATATGTTTATTGGTGTAATTTATGAATATTTGATAAAGGAGTGTAAGGTTATCATTCATGGATAAATGCTAACAAGTTTTATAGAATAATTTTCTTTTGTATTAGAACTTTAAAATATGAAACATTTATTATTATGATTGTGTGTCTATTGGGGAGAAGTAATTATTAACTTTTGTAAATAAATTATAGAAAATATATGTTTCTCATGTGAAATATATCATAGTATGTAATTTAGTGTTGAAAGAAAAAACATTTATCATTAGATCCACATGTCAGAGTGTGGGGTTCCACAGTTGGTATTATAGTATGTTTTTGTTATCATTAGTATTATATTAGTTATTTTTTATATTAGTATGAGCACTTTTGATTTAAATACATTATGATATGTGTTAAAGTCATTATTCATTGTTAAATAACATATAGAACTTTTTTGATGTTTTTAGTATATAGTTTTAAACGAAATTATTTCAATATTAATGTTATATCATGTGGATGTGGTTGTGGAGATAGTTCAGCTAGGTGTAGTCTCCCATAAAAAGGAAGGTTTTTTATTGACTCAATCTTGACTTGGTTCATTGTACATGGGCCGGAGACTACACACCTAGATGGACACACCAAGGGGATATTATTTAATAAATAACATTAAATTCATGATACATTATTAAGGATTAATTATGGTGACTATATTGGTTATGGAGTGTGAGATAACCCAACCTAGAAAAAACTAGATTGAACTAAAACTGATTTAAGTTGAATTACAATCTAATTTGATGAATTTAAAGAGTATGAGATTTCAATGTTTTCTTTTTAGTATTAATATATAATCTGAATTTATAATTATTTTAATTGTTTTATATTCATTATTCCCCATTTTTGATATAGAAATGGATCATTCCTAATGTAACCAATCTAATAATAGATTACATGGGAAATATAAAAAATTTCCTTACGAAGTTCCTAAAAGGATGATATTTTTCATATAATATCATGTGATTATGGGAAACTGTATATTTATAATAATTATTATCAATGTGAACATAGTTAAAATTTCAAACACACCAAATATGAGAAATGATTATTTACATGGATGTTTAAGTGGTGGAAGAGAATAAGAAATGAATATGTATTTCCCTTTATATCAAAAATGTGTATGACTAACCTATGGGATTTTTTAAATTTATAATGAACATTTTTTATATATTTTCAAGGAGGAAATCTTGTGACATGCTATTCTGAAAAAAGAAATAAGTGTTTAGATTACATTATTGGTAAAATTAATTATCATCATTTGGATTTGGTAGGGAATTGTTGTTTTATATGTGAGGAATTTGGGGACTTTGGAATGAAGTTCACTAATCCATGGGTTCAAAATGAGAATTATCTCAAACTATCTCCTTAACCATAAAAATGGAACATCTTATAAAAATACTATTGTTCAATTGGATATGGATAATTATGTTGTGTTTTTGGTTATTCACTATACATTTATAGATATCTTAGATCATGTAATTTTTAATAAAAATAAAATATATATTTAAAAATAAAAAAAATTATCTATATCATTATTATATATGAGTTGATGGAATGTATATCTGGGATTATAATATTATTCTAAAACCGGAACTTATTATTCCATCATTTTGATGTATTTTCGGAAATTATGGAACTACTATTTTTCACATAAAAAATATTTTAATGACAACAATTGTGAAATAAAAATTCATGAAAAACTAATAATCATTTTTTAATTAAAGGGTGAATATGATATAAATGGAGAACTAGTTATATTTTAATACTTGTGGTATACAGTCATGAGGGACCGTTTGCTCAAAATAATAAGAGAAACCCTAGGTATAATGAATGACTTCTTCTGAGGGAAAATATTATGTTTCATAATTTATTAATATTGATGTCTCTCTAGAAATTATAGTACTAATCATTTCTATTAGTTATATATCATTTTATATTATATTTTTAGTGATTATTAAACATTTTAGGATCAAATTTGTTTATGCAGAGAGAATGTTAGACCATAAGAATTTTTTTTATATTTTTCCTTATATTAATATATTATTTTTTAACTTGTTTCACATCAAATTAAAAACATAAAATATTCATTGGTGCTTAAAAATTAAATATTATAACATCGACATTATTATATTGTAATTTCAATTGTGTTTATAAAAATATGTAACCATATAATCATTTTAATAAAAAAAAAAGGTAATAAATTTAATTGCATTGTGGAAGTCTCCCTGATGAGAATCATTTTTTAAAATTGGAAATGAGGTAGAATCACTTGGTTGTTGACTATGCCATTCCCATGATGGAATCTACTAATTACAATATGACATAAATCTTATGTTCCATAAATTAAATCATTTATAAATTTCCAGAAAATCCATGCTAGAGGAATCACTACCAGTAAGTGCCTCTAGATATTAACTTTTCAATATATCAATCATAGAGATATTTAAGGGATTTTTAAATCTAAATTTTTATTAAATAAAAATTTAAATACTAATGTATGATGTTTTTAACCACATTATTTTTATTGAAAATATTGTCTTCCAACTAAATCATTGATAAAATTAACAATATCTATTTATTATTGAATGTTTTTTTATAAAATTTGTTTTTTATTTACATTATTTAACGAAAGAAATTTTTTTTAGATATAATATTAATATAATTTTTTAATTAACACAAATCTAACATAAAATTTAGCAGTAATAAAATTAAGATAGGTCAATATTTTTAAATTTTATTTTCTAATGTATATTTTTTTCACTATATATGTATGTTTTTTTATAATATTTAAATGAATAAATTTTATAATTTATATTTGATAAACTTAAAATTCTTTTTTTTATTAATCATATAAATATTACCATAATATTATTATTATTATTTACTTTTAAAAATAATCGGATAAAATTTATAAAGATTGCATTTTAGAAAATTGAATTTATAAGGAATTTTCAATATATAATAAATACCTGGATGTTTATAAATCCATTTAGTTGGATAAGTATGTTTTTCAAATTATAACACTACACATTTTGAAAATATTATTTTTAATATATAAATCCATTATTAACATTTTTGAAATATACGTAATATTTTACTCTAAATTTTTTTCTACGCCTTTTATTAAAAATTAAATATCATCAGTTGTAGAAATTACATCATAAAAAATAAATTTCAAATTTTTATCATTATTTTGATATTATATAATTATTTAATTTAATTTTTTATTCATAATAATGTGATTACATGGAAAAATATTAATTATTGTGAATCTAGTAAAAAAGTTATTTTCAATGATATGTTTTATTAACATTTTTTAATTTTGATCAAATCATATAAATTGATCTCATATAAAAAAATATAAATAATTATGAAACCTATATATATATATATTAAAAATCAGTAAATTGTTAATAATAACTAAATAATATTAGGGTCGCTTAATGTTAAAAGCATCATTTTTAAAAAATAAACAATTTTATCCACATATTTAATTTTTTAATTTAAAACATAGTTGTACATTATTAAAAAGGATTTAAATTATTTTTAGTCTAAATTTAAGTTATTTAAAATAAAAATTTATAAAAATGTTCAAATTATATTTCAAATGAAATATAGATTATTGGGATAAATTTTTTTTACCAAGGTAAACTCCAAAGTGGTAATATTTAACAATAGAGTTTTAAATGGATTTAATTGTGGATATAACATGTTAAAAAAATTGAAACATTATTGATCTTATATAACCCAGTCATTTATTATTTACAACTTTTGGGGACATACTACATTAATATGTGTCATTCCATCATTTAGATGAAAATTGTAATTTTATAAATACTCATTTTCATCAATTATAAAAGAGGATCAATTAAACCATATTTCAATAAAATTTCAGGATAATTATCTCCAAAAAATAGTAAAACTATTTTTTCAAAACCCTATCCCCACATTATATAATTTTATTCCATTAAAAATTAGAAATCTATAGGGCATACATTTTAGCTAAAGGGAGAACATCCAATGGGAGAGTGAATTTTCTAAACAAATATCTATTATTTCTTTTCATCTTCTAACACATTCTATATTAACAATCCAATAAAGTATGATAACATAATTCTTATTAATATTTTGAATTTTTTTTATACTTGTGTAATACAATTTCTCTACCTTCTATCATTACAATATGACAGAATGAAGACTTTAGTATACATATATATAGACTAACACCTCCCCGAATGACATTTTCCATTTACCAGACCACCTTAAATGGATGGTAATACCGATTTAATTTATAATAAAAAATAGTAATATATCATGATTGATGTATCGATCTGAGAATTTTATTTTCTACCCCCTATTCTTCCATTGAACATAAAAGTAACTTATGTGTGTAAAAATGGACTACAACCCCTATGGAACATCTTATTTCATTTTACATTACCTTATAACTTTGATGAAATTAAAAAAAATTAAATGAAAATTATATTAATTAAACTATTAAAATTATATAATTATAAAATTATACATTATATATGTGACACTAAAAACTAATCCCCATTAAAAACATAAACTTCTAAAATGAAATTATTGATGGAATTTTTATAATTTGAGTCTATTTCGAGAAAATCTATGAAACAATAACTTATTCCTGATAATTTAATAATCAACTACTTATAACCCTTAAATTATGTAAACTGTGAAAAACATTTATAACACATTTGATCTAAGTCAATATACTGAGGATATTTCAAATAAATGGACCATACCACCTAATATAAGCAATATTAGAATAAAATATTTAGTATATAAATAATATTTAAAAATAAATAGATCTTATAAATTGAAATTTAGAAGGAAAATTATATTAAAAATGTTTATT
Organism: Viscum album; assembly: GCA_963277665.1. Lineage (NCBI taxonomy): Eukaryota > Viridiplantae > Streptophyta > Magnoliopsida > Santalales > Viscaceae > Viscum > Viscum album. Next base: position 216,766,400 of record OY728158.1, read on the forward strand.
ATAAAACTGAAATCATTATTGAGGATATTAGTAGAACATTGAAATTTAATCCTGGCCTAATGAAAGGTTTGTTTTTCTCAACATTCTACACCATAAGAAACGTAGGAAATTTTGCAAAAAAATTTATTTTATATAATTTATTCAAAACAAAATTCATTTGAAATATATTAAATATCTTTTATTTCGTGATCTATGAATATAAATTTCATGGTAACCCTATTTTTTCATTATATTATTAAATTATCATTTCTTTGTGGGTTTATTGTTAAACCTCAATTTTAAAATATAGATTATTTTTTTAAAATATTCACTCTGTGTAATTTTTATGCTCTTTATTTTTATATAAACCCCATAATTTTTCCCTACTAAATTTTATGTGGTGTATATTTCTTAATAATATTTTATTATTCCCCATGGTTTATTATTTATATATTATATTGATATAGAGCTTACCTATTATTTTTTTTGAGTCCTTTTATTCCATGACCATATTCATTGGATGATTCCTTGAATGACATTACATATTTTTTTATTAATAAAAAAAATATTAAAAAAAATCAATAAAATTTGAATTAATTTTCACTAATTTACATAGTATTAATTTTCTATAATGTGTGAAAAACATATTTTTGTTATTTTTATGTGAACAATTATTCCACCATTATTGTATCATTCTTAAAAAATTCCTACAGATATTTATATGACATCAAAAATAAATAGTTCTATTTTCTAGAAAATAAATTAATAAAGGTTTACAAAATGGTAGACAATGTTTCTTGTTTCCAAATTTATTTTCTTACTGATCGTAAAAAAATTCCATCTATGTTAACATCCGTTGACAAAATATTTTCTAGAAGGTGGATATTTTTAAAATGATACCATCTATATTATTTCAAGCGATGGATTTTAAAATATTCGTTTCTCTTAGAGGAAATAACCATTACATATTTTCTTCTTTCTTATAGGAACAGTTTGTAAAAATATTAACCTTGTTTAGAAATATTTCTTCTCTTAAGACAGTATAATTACTTCTTTGGATTGAAGGGTGTGCAAACAGATGTCGACAATCAATTAGTTGGGAAAATTAATTAATAATAAATATATAATATTTATATTATTTATGAAAAACATATAATGATTCATCTTAATTGAAGGGTATTTAGCTAAACATTTTGTAACAATCATTGGATACAAAATTTTTTTCCAGGGATTTATCACATTACACTTATTGGTTGAATAATGAATTTTTTATTTATAGTTATTCAATTTGAAATGTTTAATTTGATAATATTATTCATATAGGTTATCTTTGAAAATATAAATTATTAAATTTAATTGGAACACATATGTATTGATAAATAATGGGTGGGGCCACATTTATCCCTCCAGTGCATTCGGTAAAGGTTTATATATTGTGATAAATGTATAATAAATCATAATTGATCTTCCTAAAATAATGTGTACATGTTTTTTAAATTATAAGGTGATATTTACCTAATATATTTTTGTTCCGTATTTATTCATTATGATAATGTTATATAATAATGGATTATATTTATTGACAAATGTTTCACAGTCATTGAATTCATGTATTTTTTTATGTCCGGCCATTTGGCTAGACTAAAATGTTGTTATATTTTATTTGTTTCGTGTGATTATTAATGTTAAGTCATTATCTATAGAATATAAGCATACTCTCATTTTTTAATATTAATAAAAATATCATTATTTTACCAATAATTTGATATCTCATCCATTCATATGTATCAATTTTCATGGGTTATCAGGATGTGTGTTACTTTTGAGAATTAATGAAGGTATACTAGTGTGGTTCAATAATAGAGACATTATTATGAGTGACCTAGAATTGTTATATTTTGATTTTTATTATAAAAGATAATAAAAATTCTTTTTTTGGGATTGTATGAACTTTTTAATATATAATGTTTTACATATGGAAATGATATAATATTATGATATGATTATCCTGGGTTACTAAACATTGTACCAAATAAATTTTTAAGGAAATATTTCTTTGAAAAATATAAATATGTTTGGGTGTAAACTTTTTTATTTCAATCGGAGTAGTTTTTTAGTATTTATGGGTATCAATATTGTCATTTTTTGAGATTTTTTAATAGGCCATTAGTGAAAAGCTAAGAATAATTCTATGTATTGGAAAATATATTCAAATATGTTATTACATTGATTCTGTGATTATCCAAGGAATTGTATACCTCTATGGATATGGTAATTTGGATGATGTTGTAGAATAGATTAACCTTCTTGTAATCACCCTATTAATTCTAGATGAGTATTAAATTAATATTCATCATGTGAATGTTGAGTTCTACTATGATAGAAAACAAGGATAAATACTACCTTAAGATATTATTTCCTCAATCACATTTTGTTATCAATCCACAATTATGGGTTTATTATGATATGGAATTATTTTAAATTGTTTGATATATTATTATCAAAAGTGATATAGATTAAATTGAGAGTGATTTATATTTGATTTCATGGTAATAATGATTTTAACGGGTAATACATTTTATGGATGAGTTTTTCATAATAGTTTTATTCTAATTCCCTTATTTTATTATTATTAATTAAGTGTGTTAACCTTTATTGGTATTTTAAATAGATAACCTCGAAATAAATTTTGTTAAAAATTAATTACATGCATAATAAGAAGATTTTGCTAAAGAGAAACATAATGGGATATGATTTGGTGTATGAAATGTTTTGATTATTTCATACCATCAATGAATACTATGTTTAACAAAATTAAAATAGATGATTTTCCATGGACATCAATGTATATAAGGATTTTGTCTCATGAATGTTCATGTGATTGGGATGATGAATGATTATTCGACTTCCATCATGACAAAAATGTTTTAACATACACATAATGGTTTGGTCAAATTGAAGGGGATTTAATTTTTTAGGTTGTAATGTAGGGAATATAGAAATAATATTATGAGGATGAATGTAATAGTTTAGTAATATGATAGTGTAAATTAATGTTATTACTAAGGATCCACATGATAATTTATGTTTTAGATATGAATAATTGAGGTAATATTGAAAATATTGAACTTATCCATGGAAATATAATGATATTATCCACCAATAACCTAGTAGGAATTATTGGTAAGGAATATACTATTCAAAGTCCACTATAGAAGTTGATTTTGGTAATTAAGTGGCTCTTTTGTCCCTTCACACATATTTGTGGATGTTTTATATCAGTTATGTTATCATAAAAAAATTGATGTTGATTAATAATTGAGTTATTTTGGTGGTTCAATTATTTTATCGTAGGTGTATATATTTCCTCCATAGTTTATGGGATTATAATTCATCAACTACTTTGTATGTATTTATTTAGCTGATTTTTTTTGAAAATTTGTAAATGGATATTCAATCTTCTTATTAAATCTACATTAATAACCGAAATAATTAAATAACATTTCCAACAAAACTATGATCATATATCTATGTATGGATGACTATCACCTATGTTGGATAGAAAATTCAATTATAATAATTATCATACCAAATCATTATGAATGTTTGGTAAAAATTATTAAAGAAAAACACTAAACTTATAATTACCAGAATAAAAGGTAAAAGAATATATTTTCTATGTTTTTGGATTTGATATAACTATTTAAAATATATATTAGTTAGTTTGTTTATTTTTTTATAAAAATAACTTATTTTTTATATGTTTGTTAATTTATATTTTGTGGATGTAGATTATATAAGGGTCAGAATTCAACACATGGAGAAATGGGAATATATTTCAATCTGAATTAATAAAATGTATGATATATTGATTTACGAAAAATAAAAATTGAAACAAGTACATCATAAATTGAAATAATAATAACCCTATTTATTTCCCTAATAAAACTATAAAATTGGATAGAATAAACAGAATCAAAAATATTATATAATTCTAAAATGAAAAAAATTGTATCCAATAGTGGAATCATCCATTATGAGGCTCGTTTTTGAATAATTTTAAAGGTGGTAGATTTACATGGATATTCCAATGAAAAATATCTTGTTAAATAGAAAAATTGTTATTTTAGCAAAATCATACTTTTAATAAATTTAATCTCTCAAAAATATCCATGATATCAAAAATAGTGGAATGCCCCACAGTGAGTGAAACCCAAAAAAATAGAGGCCTTCTACAAAAAATAGGTTTCCATTATTGAAATTATATAAGAGTAGATGTAACACCCATATATATTGGGAAAAACGTTTTTTTCAAAATTAATTTAATCTTTTTAATGTTTTTTATTTCAAAAATAACAGAACATAATTTTATTTATTGAATTACATTGTTTTTCTATAATTCACTACACCCAGGAATTAGATTAAGTTGTGTTACACTTGAAGATATTGTTGACTTTTGTTTCAAAAAATTCTGAGTTCCCTTGTTAGATTTCATAACACACATGGCTGGGCATTTCCAATCTATTATACATTAATAATAATATTATTAAAATATAATTTTTGTTACCACATAGATGTTAGAATAGGAGTTATGAATATGATTAACGAAATATTTAAAGTATAATTTACACATGTATATAAAATAAATCTTTTGTATTTCAATTAGTAAAAGTAAATGTACGAACTATTTGAAAACAACGAAATCGCTTTCCTATAAAACTATTTTTCTATCAACAAACAATATTTTATATCAATAAATTAACAAAACACATTTGAATAGTGTTTTAAATAAATTATATATATAATATATTCAATAAAAACTGTAACCCTAAACCAATATATTTTATTGGTATAAGATGAAAATAAATCAAATTTTAACAATTAAAAGATATATTCTTCAAAAAAATTATTTTTACTCTATTTAATGGTGATCCCATTTGAAATTAATTTTTGAGAACTATAATTGATTTTATATGTCAAAATAATCTATGTATTTGAAATCATAATAAATAAATTATCTTAGGGTGAAATGTTTTATTGTTATGTGAACTTTTATATTTTATGAATAGTTAAAAACAATATATTATAATAAAAAAATGTTTTTTCAATTAATTTAATTAGAATTATATTTTGAAATTTGTTTCAATGTTTAGTTAGATCAATTTTTTCTTATATTAATTCATTTTAGGTCATTTTAAAAAAAATTACTTTGAAATTAGATATAAAAACATATCCAAAATTTTAACATTTTACTTTAAACCCCTAATTTGTCATCTAGTATGTGGGAGTAAATTTGGATTAATTTAGGAAAATTTTGTGATTTTAATTTCGATAGATGGATTAAATATTTGGAATCATAATAATATATAATATAAAAAATTATTTGTGAAATGTTTAAAATTAATTGCATCAATTAAAAGGAAAATCAACATAATATTGGACTAAACCTTGCATTTAAGGTTCCAAATAATTTAAAAGATTATCCAAAAACCATTATATGTACATATTTCAAACATATAATCTCATTTATCAATTTTTTCAATATTATATAATCTTTTCATTGTAAAATTTTTGGTTCAATTCCCTTTATAAAAATTTACAGGACTGTCACTTCTCTGTGATAGAAAGGAACTCGCCCCTATGAATTATTCACACCTCTCATTCCATTTGGAACTACCAAAATCGTGATAAAATAACATAAAAATTACATCCATTATTACTTTAATTCTTTTTTTGTAAATAATCAATCCTTTGAATCCTTTTTTGGAAAAGAAAAAATGAGTTACAAAAAGAAGAGGTTACATCCTTCCTCAAGCTCCTTTATTTTATTTTTTCTCCACCACCCCAATTATTATTATTTCATTATCATATAATAAAAAAATAATTCTTAATATCCTTAAATGTTTTTATTCTATTTATTATACCTATACTAACACAGTCTTCTATCTAATGGGTAATGAATTTTTCATTCTTTTGTATTGCATAATCCTGTCTCGCGAAACAATGTGGTTTGTTTCTTATTTACCACCTCTCATGGATTTTAATTCCTATGGAAACTATATTTTTTAAAATATTATATTAATGAAATATTTATTTTTCATTCATTTTTATATAACAGATACCTCTATGATTTCAATTTTGAGTATGTATAACAATTTCGTCAGAGGATGTGTGAATTACCCCTTCCTCAAAGAAATGTGATTCATTCCAACCATATGTGGAATGTATTGAAGATAATATTAGTAAACGTATAAGATATATATGAAATAATAATTATAATCTTATTATAATATACATAAATATATAAATATTTCATTTAATTACTTTCTCTTAATATGACAATAAAATGGGAATAATGTTATGTGTTTGTAGGGTCTAACATTTGCATGAATGGTAAATTTTATTTCATACTTATATAATATATTATTTATAATAAATATATAAATACTAAATATATATGATATTTATACAATGTTTTAAATCATGTAAATTAGTAAAAAATTACCTTGGTAATAGTACATAATATACCATTTAGGATCATATATGGAAAATAATGCTGATATTACTAGAAATGTTAAAATATTTTGGATTTATTAATAAAATGGTACTATTAAGTAATATAAAAACATATATGGTATCAGATAAAGTAAAATGATTATTTAATATATTTATAAGAAATATATATTTATTATACATGTGGTTTTTACTTGTACAAAAAAATTCAAATCCTAACATAAGAGAGTTTCATCAGTCATTATTTTATTGAGATACATACCTTATTCTCCTCTCATTTAATTAGTGTTGTATGAATAAAATCCATTGATTTATGACATTATTAATATAATTAAATTTATGGGTATTTACTTTACTATTTTTTTCATTCTTTATGAGGGTTATGTTTCAAAAGTTTCCAAATTGGTAAAGCAAGTATGTCTCAATTTTTCCTATTTAAGACACATGTCATGTTATGTATGTATATTTTTCAATGATGGGTATATACATACTTTTGAAATGTTCTATCAGGAATATACTTATTTTATTGATATTTTTATATTCTTTTATTTCTTTTATTTCTATTTTATTAAGAATTAATGTTTCTAAAGCTATAAAGGTTTGTATCTTCAATCTCATCGATTATAGAGATTGTTTATGATTATTCTACAATTGATGAAATATTATGATCCATATCTCAAGAAATCACATGAATATTTTTACCCTTGGAATATTCATGTTAAATTCATGTAATGAAACCATTTTTCCACACTTTGGAATTTAATAAAACCAAAAAGAAATGTTTTATGAAAATATGAATTTCATTTTCCTTTTAGTCAGAAATATGTGTTCATTAAAAACCTTATTTCCGAATCAAATATTTCATAACTGTTTTCCAATTATCCAATTACAAACAATGAATTTTTTACAAATGAAATACCATTATAAAAATGATTTTAGAAAAAAATATTATTTTTATATTTCGATCAATGAAATGCTTTAAACAATTCATGTAAAAAGGTGTGTTCGGAATGCACAGACATACCCAACATCATAACTATCATTTTTTTGATACATCCAATGTAATTGTACCCGATTACATTTTTAAAATAAAACTTTTATCCTTATATTAGGGGAAATTTTTTACTTTTAAACGTTTTTCAAAGAAAATTTGTTTTTAAGAAAATAATTTTTTGTTTAAAAAGTTTTTTAATTATTTTTAAATATTCCTCTAAATGTTTTCATTATGTTATTATCAAAAAAATATTTTAATAATATTTATGATTATATTTTTTTTTCAATATATTTCAAATAAATGGATGTCAGATTTCTTTTCAAGCTTCTTTATTTGTTTTCATTATTATTTTCTAAGAAAATTGTCTTCACAATGTTTTATGTTGAAATTTTTTTTTCCCAATGTAGAAGATATTTTTGTCACAAAATTTATTAATCATATTTTTATATGATTTCTATAAATTTTTTGAAATTATTTTCAAGGATAATGATATGTAAATTTTATACGTTTAAAAATTTATTTTCAAAGAATAGTTTAGTTCTTGATGATCATTAAAAATGCATCTCCCAATAAGATGAACTCCTTGGTTATAGTTTATGATTTACCAGGGACATACTACAAAGATACCATTCATATTATTTATAAAAATGTTTTACATTTTGAATGACGGATTTTTATGATCCCTTTTTCTCTAAAATAATTAATACCATAATATATTCTTATGAAACCATCATACATTCATCGGTTTTTCTATGATGAAATAAATATGAAACCTATGGATTTTATAAATGTTACGGTAAGACTAAAATTTTATTATAACAAATTAATTTCATGGGTTCTGATATGATTTTCATACAACCCATTTTTATGGATCATGATATAATATAGGTTTTACGATATTATGTCACATGTATGTAAAATTTTATTATTTTATGAGAAAGGAAGTATATCTCTATCTTATTAATTGTGTAAATATTTATATCTTAGAGAAAATGATAGAAAACAATTATATGAGATTGATCCACTGTAGAATGATGTGGAAACCCAATCCACTCTCAGATTATGGGGAATATTGTTCCACAAGGGGAATATGGGGAAATATGATCCACTATGGGAATATAGAGAATCCCAATCTACATTGGAGGGTGGGGAAACTTGATTCCATAATTGTAATGGGCTACAAGTTAAAATAATAGTGTGATCCACCAATAGGTGTAGTACCCATTATCTTCCCTACTATGTTTTTTGGAAGTGGTCCAAGACTTATAGTAAAATATATTAAATGATTATGTTTTATCACAAATTGTATATAATATATCTGTGACGTTCTCATGTGTTTCTTGTTGTTGACTACCTTATGATCTGTGTCTTATGAACTAATAATCTTTATTCCATGTCTCATTTTTTGACCATTAATATATAGTTTATGATAGCCTAATGTTATTATCATGTTCATACACAATTATGTTTAACTTATATATGAGTATTTTCCTAATTTTTCCATAATGACCATTCCATCTATCCCATTTCTTATTTTCTTTAAATAATTATGTGCTCTACAAAACGAATTCCATGTCTACGTATGTTCATCTTGTGTTGATATATTTGGTATCACAGGGATTGATGATAAAACCTTTGTAAAATATGATAAGAAAACTTTAGTTAGATTTCTATAAGTATTTATAAAGATATTTATTGTAGAGTCACTTAGGATGAGTTAATGTTTTGGAAAGTGTCATATAATTTCGTTAAATGATAAAATGTTTGTATAATTAGAATTACATCCATGTTTTGATACTAAATGTTAATGTGGATATGGTATTGATTTGCCTAAGTGTAACAACTACAATCTTGTGAATTAGGACTGACACAAGAAAAACATGGTATACAAAATTGAGATTTACTGCACACCTAGTTTGAAAGTATAATAGGATTTTATTTGAAAATCACAAACTATTTATCAACCATTAGGATATATTTAAATAGATATTGGTTTTAATAAGCATCAGATAATCCTAAAGTGCCACGGATTAAAGAAGGTGTCATAATTTAGACATATTATATTTGGAATTTTATGCTTATGTGGATCCTCACATTGATAATTGTTTCATAGTAAATGTTTTTTGGTTTTTGTAAAATCATTGATTTTTATGTAACTAGGTTAACATTGAATGTAACAAAAAAATTTCTTATGATCAATCAAATGGGATGGGCACTAGAGTTGCTGATGTCATGATCATTCAATTTTTTTCTTCATGGAACATTATTAACATCACGTATCTAAAAAAATCTAAAGCTCATTAAAGGAGATAAAAGGGTGTTCACAGACAGTTCAGGTAATGGATTCCATGGAGACATGAAGATTTAGTTCCATTTGTGTCAAGAAAGAGGAAATATTAAATTAAGTAAATTTATTAATGGAATAATAAGATGTTTTTTCAACTAAAAATAATGAAAACAATTGTGTAACATTAAAATTAATATTTACTGTCTCATTAACAAAAAGGATGAAAATAATGGCCTCCCTAATTCTTCATCAAATGATAAATATTTTTTCTTTATGTAAATGGTCATTATGAAAATAGGTATCATGCGTGTAAATCTGAAGATGATAGTCAACACGATCATATAGAATAATAGTTATACTACTGATGATGATTATACTATAGATGAAACATGAAAGGAAATGTGTATTATTTAATAGGAAGAGGAATATATCTATTAGAATATAGATTAGGTGAAATAATCGATGGTTTTTTGTTTTTATATTCAAAAATAATGTTAAATAATTTTCCAAAAAGTATATGTATATTTTATTTTTAGGTTTTTTCTCATCATTTACATTTTTATGTTGAATGATTATGACTGAATGAAAATGTAAATTTACGGAATTGTGTCATTTTGACTAAGGGAATATTACACTTGAAATTTTCATTATGTTAAGATAATTATGTATTAGATAAATACATTTTTTATATGAATTAGTGAATTGGATGGTACTTATTAACATGGAATAAAATAAATATTTTTTGACACTTTTTTATGCTATCATTGATGAATTTTATAGAATATTTAAATTTAATAAATATATCCGATATAATTTGGAATAAGGAAACATTCATGTTTTCAACAAGAAATTTCAGAAATTCTGGATATTACCCTGTTTCAAGGGGATACATGATAATGTTATTCACATGTTTTGTATGAGACAACAAGAGATACATTATGATATATGTGGGATAAATTCTATGTGGTTTTTGATATATTTGGTGACCTAATTTCAAAATATTTGGATTTTTATCTTCATGAAGGGTTATAAAGATAACAATTTATGGAATCATATATGTTAAACATAAAATAAGGTTTTTGTAGGTTAATTTATTATCTCAAAAAATGAGAATTTATGTATATTGTTAAACATGTGCTAATGTCATGACCCCCTCCCCACAAAGTGTACTCCTTCTGGGTCGGCAATGTGTGAAAGGAGATAATGACCCCCGAGTCCCGCCTCTTGTAGGCCCTGGGTCAGCGACATGAACTGAGGGTATAATAAACACACAAATTGGACGAATTACCCCGTAAGAGAACACATGCAGAAGAGATAGATATGATAGACACCAAACAAATCCAACTCAAAACTGAAATTTAAAAGAAACCCAAGTACACATAAGTAATGCCATGAAAAATTACTACAACTAAAAGGGGGAAAACTACAAGTACCCAAAAGAATGTAAAAACTGGAGCAACCACAAGCTCGAACAGCTCTTACAACCAAAATCTAGTAAGCACCTGACTGATTTCCATCCTGCTCCAAGTGACCTCAAAAACAGTTTATATAAACATAAGGTGAGTAAAACAGTATACTCAGTAGGATCCCCCCCGAAGCCTCTCGTGAAAAAGTAATGAAATCATGCTAAAGAACATTGAACAACAATTGAATCTAACTCGTCACCTAAACAGTTATACTAAGTTCCCATATTCACCATAGATACTCTCACCAAGTAACGATTACAAGAATATATCATATAATAAATAATATCAAGGGTACTATGCTACTACTTTCCCACTGTTTTTCTGCATTTCACTAACGTCAGACGTCCTGAGCATCCCTCTCGAAAAAGGTTTTCTCACAGACACCTAGGCGAAGCACCACAATATGCACCTCGTGTAAAAAAACCACCACATCCATACACAAATGTAACAAGGAAGTTTCTAAGAGCCACCACAGCTCGCATAATGTGTATCATACGTCAGGTATTATATTTCAAGCCAGTAGAGCACATACATTGAATAAGGATCTTCAAGCAATCATAACCAATACAGGTTACACCTATAGTAGTCCATATAAAACTATATTTAGAATATATGTGTGTGAATAACCAAAAGTCATTACTACCCTCTACACACATATATGGGTAAAACTAACAAATGTGTCTTCCAGCACAAGTAACTATAGTGAAAATAGAGTGGGGCCCAAGTGGGTAGGCAGCTATCCATCCTCCCACCAGAATGTTGGAGAAAACACCCCCCTAGGGCTCAGAATCCCCAGGGTGTTTCTTTCCCTTATTGACTATGTGGAGTACTGTATAGAAAAAAAAAATTATAGGATATACTATATCTCACAACCTCACTATGGGAATAACCTAGTCCTAGACACAACTGCAACTATCGTCTCTCAGAATCCAAGCTGCTAATTCTACGTCTTGGTATCCTATAAGCACATAACCATTTAAAGAGATTTATTAGATTACTTCATTCTTTTTTCTATTAGTTCTACTATACATTTAATAATTCATTAAATATTAGTTACCCATGAACAATTCCACATTAAATTTCATTCGCATCACACCCATTGTCCATTGTTCCTTCTAAATTACAACCTCATCATTTTGTTCCAGCAACTCCATCCCCATGGGTTAACACCATTTATACAATTAATCATTACAGAAAAAAAATTTCTTTCCACATTCCCAGACATTCTAGAAAAACCTATATTATTCTAAACATAAGGGGCTTTACACAGTGAGTAGATGTACTACCCGTCGAGTCATTTCCACTTATAACTTGAGCATATACCCATCCTTACTTGAGAATCTAAACATGAAAAGCATGCGGCTTAACCCGTGTGTCTTCGCCTCTTTTAGAAGAAGGGTAAGTAATACCATCTTCCTTGAGTATGGGAAAAAGTAAATAAAATAAAGAACAAAAGAAAAAGTGAGTATCCAATAATCAAATCCATCCCATTCCATCATCCCCAGTGTCTTTCCCGATACCCATATGCATAAAACGATTCATGTCACTACTCTAGGAATCATCTGCGGGCACAACCAAAAGCCTCCATGCCTCCACATATTACCATAACTATGCAGACTCAGAACAAAACACAACCACCATTAAAACAAAAATCTTTAAAATTGTGCTCTTAGACCTTAAGAAAAAAAGAGGGTAACTCAGGACCCTGCATGTAATTATCTTTTAAAAACCACCAGTTCTTTAATCCATCTTGGATTAACTAATTTATTATTAATTGGTTCTAAATTCAGTAAACCTAACAGTACGATATCACAAAAAAAATCAACATTATTATTGTACCAATTTGATTAATATAAAATTTCAAAAACAACCAGATTCATTTTCATGCCTCTTTATCTTTATCCAAATCAATTGATCCTGGATTATGTTTTTTTTACTGATTTCCATCAAGAACAAGCATAAATCTCAAACAATCTAGATAATAAAAGAGGCAATAACTTATGATCGATATCCATTTATTTATCATGTTCAAATATTTATTACGACAATTCCATTTTCATACAGTGGTATAAAAACATGCTAAATATACCTTTTCACATAAAATTAAGAGAAGGAATGAATCCCCTACCTCAAACAGTTCCTCTCGTTCTTTATCCACACAACATGTCACGATCCTCCTCTCGCGACAACTGTATCCACTTGAGGATGCCACGGTACGACCGCACCAACCAAAACCCAAGAAGACTCCATCGGAAGCATTCAGATTACATTATATAATATGGAAAGGCGAAACATTAGAAGATGGTCCCCAAAGTAATGATAATAAAACAAATTATATATCCAAGATTGATCGATATAGCTTGGTTGCATCAAAATAGAGCAGAACCAATCCAAGGGTTAAAGTTTGATTTTGTAACTCCTACGAGAAGGATTAAAAGGTTCTAGTGTCTCAAAGCTGAGAAAAAAGAGGAAGAACAAGTGAGGAAGATATCTTGTCCCATTTGAATATTTAATGGGGCGACAGTTTAAGATACACTTAATTCCCAATAAAAAGTGGATCGTATTAAACCACGCGGTTTACCAAGTAAAAACAACCAAAGCCATAGGAATAATGAATATAGGATTTATGGACATTAAATAAACCATAAAAGTCATTTAAATTAGGCTTTAAATGAATTTTCTGTCAATGGAAATTTTAAAGGGGTGAAACAATATGAACCTTGAAACACTATTAATTGTTGGAACCTCACTGTTCTGGAAACAATGTACACACACCGTTATATGCTACCAATAGACCTCATCGTTCTGTAAACACTATTCACTGAACCTCACCGATAGAACTGTTCAATGAACGTCACCGATGGAACTATTCACTGAACCTCACTAGTAGAATTGTTCCCTGAACCTCGTCGATAGAATTGTTCGCAATACCTCACTGATAGAACTGTTCACAAAACTCACTGATAGAACAGTTCACAGAATCTCACAGATATAACTGTTCACAAACCTCACTGATAAAATTCTTCAAAGATCCTCACTGATAAAACTCTTCACAAACCTCACCCATAGAATTGTTCAGAGAACCACACCGATACAAATTTTCACAGAAACTCACCAATCGAACAATTCATAGAACCTCACCAATAGAATTGTTCACAGAACCTTTCGATAGAACCGTTCATAAAATGTGACTTCTAGCACAAGTAATTACAAAGTAAAGAGAGTGGGGACAAGGGGGGTAGTCAGCCATCCATCCTCCCACCAAAATGTTGAGGAAAACACCCCCTGGGCTCAGAATCCCCAGGTTGTCAATTGCCCTTACTGACTGGGTCGGGTAGCATAGAGAAACAGAAAAAGTAAAAGGTATATTGTATCTCACAACCACACTATTGGGATAACCTAGTCTTAGACAAAACTGCAACTAATGTCTATTAGAATCCAGGCTGGTACTTCTATGACAAGGTATCCTATATGCACACAACCATTTAAAGAGATTTATTAGATTATTTCATTTCTTTTTTTATCAGTTCCACAATACATTAATTAATTATTTAAACATTAATTAACCTTGAACAATTCCAAATTAAATTTCATTAGAATCACACCCAATGTCAATTCTTCCTTCAAAATTACCACCTCATCATTATGTTCCAGAAATTCCATCCCCATGGGTCAACACCATTTATTCAATTATTCATTACAGAAAAAAAAACTTTCCCACATTTACAGGCATTCTAGAAAAACACTTTATTCTACTAAACAGAAGGGCTCAACACGGTGAGTAGATTTACTACCCATTATGTCAATTCTTCTTATAGTAAGATCATATATCGATCCTTCCTTCAGATTCTAAACACGGGAAGCATGTTCCATACCCCGCGTGTCTTCTCCTTTTTTAGAAGAAGTGTAAGTAAGACCAGTAACTTGAGCAAGGGAAAAATTAAAGAAGATAAAAAACCAATGAAACATAAAACATCCAAAAATCACACTTGTCCCATTCCATCGTCCCCAGTTTCCTCCCCGACACCCATATGCAGAAAACAATGCATCTCGCCACTCTAGATGTTATCTGTTAAGACAAAAAAAATCCTCCATGCCTCCACATATTACCACAACCATCCAGGATCACATCAAAACACAAGCAGTAGTAAAACAAACATCATCACAATTGGGCTCTTGGCCCATAAACAAATAAGTGGGTAACTCAGAACCACACAAGTAATTATCTTTTATCAATCTCCGGTTATTTAATCCTTCTTGGATTAACTGATTTATTTTTGATGGTTCTAAATTCAGGAAACCTAATAGTATGATGCCACAAATAAATGAGCATGCTTACTGCACCAATTTGATTAACATAAAATTAAAACAAGAACCAGATTCTTTTACATGCCTCCTTATCTTTATCCGAACAATAATATAATGATACCGGTTTGCGTTCTTTACAGATTTCCAGAAAGAAAAATCATAAATATCACCCAATATAGCCAAAATAAGAGGCAATAACATATGTTTGATATCAATTTATTTATCTGGTTCAAATATTTATTATGTCAATTCCATTTTTATCCAGTGGGATTAAACATGATAAAGATACAATTGCATATAAATGAAAGGGAAGCAACGAATCCTCTACCTCAAACAGTTACTCTCATTCTTTATCCACACAATGGGTCACGATCATCCTCTCGCAACAACTACATCCACCTGAGGATGCCATGGTACGATGGAACCTACCAAAACCCAAGAAAACTCCATTAGAAGCATGGAGATTACATGATATAATATGGAAATGAGAAATATGAGATGATGGTCATCAAATTAACGATGATAAAACAAACCTTATATTGAAGATTGATTGATATAGCTTGGGTGCATCCAAACATAGCAGAACCAATCTTAGGGGTAAAGTTTGATTGGGAAACTCCAATGGGAAGGAATTAAAGGTTCTAGTATCTCATAGCCATGAAAAAAGTGGAATAACTAGGGAGGAAGATATCTTGTCCCTTTTTAAGATTTAATGGGGTCACAGTTTAAGATACGCTTAATTACCCATTAAATGTGGATTGAATTAAACCGCGTGGATTGACCTAGTAAAAGCAACCCGAACAATAGGAATAATAAATATAGGATTCATGGCCTTTGAATTGGCCTTAAGAGTTCTTAAAATAAGGCTTTAAATGGAATTTACATCAAAGGAAACATTAAAGGGGTGAAATAGTAGGAAGCGGAACACACTGTTCGCCGTTGGAACCTCACCATTCTGGAAACACTGTATACCTACAGTTAGAGGTTACCGATAGAGGTTACTGGTAAACCACACAGTTCTGGAAACACTGTTCACTGAACCTCACTAATAGAACTGTTCATAGAACCTCACTGATAGAACTATTCATAGAACCTCAATGATAGAACTGTTCATATAACCTCACTGATAGAACTGTTCACAGAACCTCACCAATGGATCTAATCACAGAACCACACTGATAGAACTGTTCACAATCCTTACCATTAGAATTGTTCACAGAATCTCACCGATTGAACTGTTTAGAAACCTCACTGATAGAACTATTCACAGAACCTCACTGATAGAACTGTTCACACAACCTCACTGATAGAACTGCTCACAAAACCTAACTAATAGAACTGTTCACAGAACCTCACCGATAGAACTATTCACAGAACCTAACAGATAGAACTATTCACTGATCCTCACCGATAAAACTGTTCACAGAACCTCACCAATAGAACTGTTCACAGAACCTCACTAATAGAACTGTTCACCCAACCACATGGATAGAACTATTCATAGAACCACATCGATACAACTTATCACAGAACCTCACAGATAGAACTGTTCACAGTACCTACCCGATAGACAGTTCATCTGTTCACATAACCTCACCGATAGAACTATTCATAGAACCTCACAGATAGAATTGTTCACAGAACCTCAGCGATAGAATTGTTCACAAAACCTCACCGATAGAACTGTTCACAGAATTTCACTGATAGAAAGGTTCAAGAAACCTCACCGATAGAACTGTTCACAGAACCTCACATATAGAACTATTCACAAAACCTTGCCGATAGAACTGTTCAAAAAACCAGGCCGATAGAACTGTTCACAGAACCTCACCGATAAAACTCTTCACAGAACCTCACATATAGAACTATTCGAAATTCCTCACTAACAGAGCTGTTCACAAAACCTCACCGAACGAACAGTTCACAGAATCTCACCGATATAACTGCTCACAAACCTCACCAATAGAACTATTCACAAAACCACACCGATATAACTATTCACAAATCTCACCAGTAGAACTTTTCACCGAATCTCACCGATATAAATGTTCACAAAACCTCACCGATTGAACTATTCACAGAACCTCACCGATAGAACTGTTCACATAACCTCAATGATAGAACTATTCATACAACCGCACTGATAGAGCTGTTAATAGAACCTCACCGATAAAACAGTTCACAAAACGTCACTGATAGAACAGTTCACAGAACCTCACCGATAGAACTGTTCACAGTACCTCACCGATAGAACTATTCATAGAACCTCATCGATATAACTGTTCACAGAACCTCACGGATTGAACTATTTAGGGAACCTCACCGATATAATTTTTTAGAGATCCTCACGGATAGAACTATACACATAAACTCACAGATAGAACTATTTACACATCCTCATTGATAGTACTGTTCATAAAACCTCACTGATAGAACTCTTCACATAACCTCACCGATACAACTATTCAATGATCCTCATCGGTACAATAATTCATAAAACTTCGCCAATAGAACTATTTACATAACCACACTAATAGAACTATTCACAGAACCTCACTAATAGAACTGTTCACACAACCTCACAGATTAATCTATTCCCAGAACCTCACCGATAGAACTGTTCATAGAATCTCACTGATAGAACTGTTCCCAGAACCTCACCGATAGAACTGTTCATAGAACCTCATCAATAGAACTGTTTACAGAACCTCACTGATAGAAATTTTCATGGAACCTAAGTGATAGAACTATTCAACAAACCTAACCGATAGAACTGTTCACACAACCTCACTGATAGAACTGTTCACAGAACCTCACCGATAGAATTGTTCAGAGAATCTCACCGATAGAACATTTCACAGAACCTCACTGATAGAATTGTTCACAAAACCTTACCGATAGGGCTGTTCACAGAACCTCACCGAGAGAACTGTTCATAGAACCTCACCGATAGAACTGTTCACAAAACCTCAAAGATAGAATTGTTCACATAACCTCACATATAGAAATGTTCACAGAACCTCACTGATATAAGTTTGCACAGATCCTCACCGATAGAACTATTCACACAACATCACCAATAAAATTGTTCATAGAAACTCACCGATATAACTGTTCACAGAACCTCACCGATAGAGATGTTCACAGAACCTCACTGATAGAATTTTTCACAAAACGTCACCGATAGAACTATTCACATAGCTTTGCTGATATAATTGTTTACAAAACATCACTAATAGAACTGTTTATAGAACCTCACCGATAGAACTATTCATAGAACCTCAACTGTAGAACTGTTCCCAGAAACTCACCGATAGAACTATTCACAGAATCTCAGCAATTGAATTGTTCACAAAACCTCACTCGTATAACTATTCATAAAACCTCACTGATAGAACTGTAAAGACAACCTCACCGATAGAACTATTCATAGAAAGGTCACTGATATAACTGTTCACAAAACCTCACCGATAGAACTGATCATTGAACCTCACTGATAGAACTATTCCAAGAACCTCACCGATAGAACTGTTCACACATCCTCACTGATATAACTCTTCACCGAATTGGAAATTTGGAAAAGTGTTGGGGATAAGTCACCTTGACCTCCCGAAACACCTCAAACACTACATTTTTAAAAAGTAATAGACCGAATAGTTCCGGGCCATAAGATTAGATACCTCTCAAAACATTCTCGTCCACGAGAATTCCAAACCCACCAAAATAAAAAATGAAATAGGGTCCGAACAACCACCCATAGTGATACCTCTCAAAAGAGGGAAAGCCAAAAAAGAAAAAAAAGAAAAAATCAAAAATAAATCATGAATGTGCTACCACAAAGGGGACATCGTTAGATGAAAAGAGATAAAAATCAGACAACTCTGGGTAATGAGCATGTATTTGTGACTCACGTTCCCAGGTACTCACCTCCATGCCACCTAGTCACCACACGAAACGAACTATGGGGATAGAACACCCACGCAACACCTTCTCCTTGTGATCATGGATCTCCATAGGTCACTCTTTGAAGGTTGCATCATCATCATCATCGATCTCTCCCCAAGTGCGGTGTTTCCCCAACAGTAGCTCACAGTCTCTACATACATCAAACAAGTCATCTTGACCTCCAACTAGCGTAGTAAATTCCAATGGCACTGGAAGCCTCTCTACCTCTAGTCCCAAATAATGGGAAATGGTAGGTGATATGAAGGAGTGTGTCACTATTGATTCATAAAAGGCATACAACAATGTAGAAAAAATTCAATGGGTTCCTCGAAGGATGACTGGCTCACCTGGAGCTGGCAACGCTAGAGCATGAAGATGACCACGACCTTCTCCACGACCTCTATGAAACCGATGACAACCACCACCATAGTCATGCTCTGCTGTTTGTGGATGGGGAGAATCATGGAGCTCTCCACTACTTGCCATATCTACCCTCTACTGATCAAAAGCTGGTGCAACTTGCTTCTCCTGCCTCGGCTGGAACTACCTCAACGGAGAAACCTAGAGCATGACACCTGGTGCATGATGACTGCTCTGAAAAGTCAGGCCCTCCTGTTGCTGATGTCCACGACCAACACAAAAAATCAAGCGCCTAATCCCTTGGCATTGGCCTTAGATTTTTTTCCTCTGGAGAAAATAGATTTGAAGAGCTGCAACCTACCCCCAACTAAATGGAAACTCTTCTTCCCTGAAAAATGGGAACCCCAGACCATGACACTACTTTGTGAGGAATCATTTCGACTCCCATCTCATGATGACCTGGTCCGGGCCAATGTCCTCTCGGCTACCACTTCCCTCTCCAGTACCTCAAGATATGTTTCAAGCATAAATTGGGTGACCTGGAGCGGGATCTCTGGATGAAAATCCTCCTCGAAATGTCTCTCCCTTGCCTCCTCATCTAGAAATTAGTCCAAAGCATATCGTAAAAGGTTCCAGAAACGGATTCCAAACTCGCGAACACTGGATATCCCCTGTTGAAGGGTAAGAAGCTCCTAGCGACGGTATGCCTTCATAGTCGAAGAAATAAACTCGACTCTAAACATTTCTCAGAACTCCTCCCATGAGATCGCTGACTCCTCACGATCCCCAAGAACAAGAACCAACACTGCCTCAATACTCCATGCAGCATCATCTCTGCCATAGACACCCATTTCTCTTTCCGAGCACGTATTGAACTGTAGTCGATCTAGACCTCCTCTAACTAGTATTCCATGACTGCATCTGAAACGGATCCCTCGTGCTTCTACAGACACTAGGACAGAAACTCTCGGAGTGTCTTCCTCCATGTCTCATCATCATCAACCTCAACCCTCTGGCGATCTACTGGAATAGCTAGCTTGATATTTTCTATGCAAACCTGACGAGGATGTCGACCTAGTGCTATACCTGTAAAATAACAAACTGTTAGAGAACTTAAACCTAGAATATAGAAGACTAAACATTAATTAATTAATTAATTTCTTTTGTTAATTTTAGGTTAACCTATCGCAAGTTATACCCATTCAAACGCATAAAAAAAGAAAAATGAAGCATGATCCTTTCCTAGTTTTCTACCATGCAACTAGTATCACCATTTTCAGAAGCCATTGTAAACTTAAAGGTCTTTACATCAGATCATAAGGGGCCCTAAACGCCTATGTCTTAGCCAATCTTCAGTGTTTACCTCACTTTATAAACATGAATGACATCGTTTCCCTACCATCCCAGGCATCCTCAACTGTGCCTAACTCCAAACACCATCTTATCCATCAACAAGACCTCTGATACCACTCTTTCAGGACCCCCGCCCAACAATGTGTACCCCTCCTAGGTCGGAAATGTGAGAAGGGAGACAATGAACCCCTATTCCCGCCTTCAGTAGGCCCTGGGTTGAATACTAGCGCTGAGGGTATAATAAACAGACTAATGGGAGGCATTGCCCTCTAAGAGAGAACATGTGGAAGAAAGAGATAAGATAGAAACCAACCAACTCTAACAAAAATATGAAATATAAAAGAAACTAAAGTGCACATATGTAATGGTATGAAAAAGTACAACAACATAAAGAGGAAAACTGAAATTACTAAAAAGTAATTAAAAACAGCAACAACCACAAGCCCGAACAACTCCTGCAACCACAAGTTAGTAAATTCCAGTCTGGTCTCCAACCCACTCCAAGTGACCTGAAAAATAGTTTATATATACATTTTGTGAGTATAATAGTATACCATGCAGGATCTTCCCCTAATCCTCTTGTTCAAAAGTAAGGAAATCTTGATAAAGTACAATGAAAAACAAGTGAAACTAACTCATCACCGAAACTGATATACTAAGTTCCTAGCGTCACCATGGCTACTCTCACCAAGTAACGTATACAAGAATATATCATATAATAAATAATATCAAGGGTACCCCACTACTAATTCCCCACTGGATTGCCGCTTGTCCCCAACATCTCACATCCTGAGCATCTCTCTCCAAAAAGGCTTGCCCGCAGACACCTGGGCGAAGCACCACAATATGCACCTCGTGAAAAAAACCACCATGTCCACACACCAAAGTATCCAGGTAGTTTCGGGGAGCCACCGTAGCTCACATAACATGAATCATACATCGGCTATTATAATTCTAGCCATCACAGCCCATAGACCATGTAAGGATCCTCAAGCCATCATAGCCTATACACATTACAAATACAGTAGTCCATAGTAAACTATATCTAGAATATAAATGTGTGAATAACCACAAGACATTAAAGCCCTCTACACATATATATGGGAAAAATAAACCAATGTGCCATCCAGAACATGTAATTACCAATAGAATAGAGTTGGACCAAAGGGGGTAGTCAGCCATCCATCCACCCACCAAAATGTTGGAGATAACACCTCCAGGGCTCAGAATCCACGGGGTGTCAGTTTCCCTTACTGACTGGGTCAATTAGCATATAGAAACAAAAAAATACAAGATATACCATATCCCACAACCACACTATGGGGATAAACTGGTCTTATACACAACTCCAACCAAGGTCTCTTAGAATCCAGGATCATAATTCTCTGACTAGGTATCCCATAAGCATAAACCCATTTAAAGAGATTTATTAAATTTATTCATTATTATTTTTCAGTTCCACTATAAATTAATTAATTCTTTAAACATTAATTAACCGTAAACAATTCCACATTAAATTTCATTAGCATCACACCCAAAGTCCATTGTTCCTTCAAAATTACAACCTCATCATTATGTTCCAGCAAATCCATCCCCATGGTTTAACACCATTTATTCAATTATTCATTACAGAAAAAAAAATCCCACATTCCCAGGCATTCATGAAAAAAAATTCTATTCTACTAAACATGAGGTGCTCAACTAGGTGAGTAGATGCACTACCTGTCGAGTCTTTTCTTCTTATAGAAAGAGCATGTACAAATACTTCTTTAAGAAGATAAAATGGAAATCACATGGCATACCCCATGTGTCTTCGCATCTTTCAGAATAAGGGTAAGTGAGACCAGCTACAGTGAGAATGGGAAAATGTAAAGAAGATAAAGAACTAATGAATCATCAAGTATCCAACAATCACATCTGCCGTATTCCATCATCCCCAATGTCCTCCCCAACACCCATATGCATAAAACAATGAATCTCACCACTCTAGACATCATCTACTACCACAACCAAAAGCCTCCATGCCTCCACATATTACTACTACCATCCAGCCTCACATCAAAACCCAAGCAACAGTAATGAAAACATCTTCACCATTGGGATCTTGGCCGTTAAAAAAACTAGAGGGTAACTCAGAACCCTGCAAGTAATTATCTTTTAACAACCACCGGTTCTTTAATCCATCTTGGATTAACTGATTCATTATTCATTGGTTCTAAATTCAGGAAACTTAACAGTAAGCTATCACAAATAAATGAACATGGTTACTGCACCAATTTTATAAAAATAAGATTACAAAAAGAACCATATTCGTTTACATGCATATTTATCTTTAGAAAAACAATTAAAAAATGACACTGGTTTACTTATTTACCAATTTACATCATGAAAAATCCTAAATATCACACAATATAGCCAAAATAAGTTGCAATGACATATGATCGATATCAATTTATTTATCCGGTTCAAATATTTATTATGTCAATTCCATTTTAATCTAGTGTGATAAAAAATATCAAAGATACAATTGCATATAAAAGAATGAGAAGAAATGAATCCTCTACCTCAAACAATTCCTCTAGATCTTTATTCACACAACGAGACATGATCCTCCTCTCGAGACAACTACATCCACCCGAGGATGCCACGGTACGACTGCACCAACCAAAACCCAAGTTGAATCCAATAGAAACATGGATATTATATGCTAAAATATGGAAAGGAGAAAGAGGAGAAGATGGTCCTTAATGTTAGAATGATAAAACAAACCTTATAGCAACGATTGATCGATATAGCTTGGTTGCATCAAAACAGAGTAGAAATAATCTGAGGGGTAATGTCTCATTGTGCAACTCCAATGGGAAGGAATTAAAGGTTCTAGCATCTCATACTATATAAAAAAGAGGAAGAACCATGGAGGAAGATATCTTGTCCCTTTTGAATATTTAATGGGGCGATAGTTTACAAGACACATAATTACCCATTAAAAGGTGTTCGCATTAAACCACGCGGTTTGACAAAGTCAAATCACCCTGAGCCATAGTAATAATTATTATAGGATTTATGGCCTTTGAATCAGCTGTAAGAGACCTTAAAATAAGGGTTTAAATCATTTTACATCAAAGGAAACATTAATGGGGCGAAGCAGTCAGAAGCGGGAAACATTGTCACCATTGGAACCTCACCGTTCTGGAAACACTGTACACCTACCGTTAGAGGTTACCGATAGACTTCGCCGTTCTGGAAACATTGTTCACTAAACCTCACTGATAGAACTGTTTACAGAAGCTCACTGTTAGAAATGTTTACAAAACTTCACCGATAAAACAGTTCGGAAAACCTCAACAAAAGAACTGTTCACAGATCCTCACCAATAGAACTGTTCATAGAACCTCATCGATAGAACTGTTCACACAACTCACTGATAGAACTGTTCATAGAACATCACCAATTGACCTATTCAGAAACCTCATAGATAGAACAGTTCACAGAACCTCACCGATAGAACTGTTCACAAAACCTCACTGATAGAACTGTTCACAGAACCTCACCTATAGAACTATTCACAAAACCTCACCAATTAAACTGTTCACACAACCTCATCGATAGAACAGTTCACAGAACCTCAACGATAGAACTGTTCGCCGAACCTCACCGATAGAACTGTTCACAAAACCTCACAGATAGAACTTTTCACAGAACCTCACTGATAGAACTGTTCACACAACCTCACCGATAGAACTATTCACAGTAACTCCCATATAAAACTATTCAACTGTTCACATAACCTCACAGATAGAACTGTTCACATAACCTCAATGATAGAACTATTCACAGAACCTCAGTGATTGAACTGTTCACAGATCCTAACCAATAGAACTGTTCACAAAACCTCAGCGATATAACTGCTTTAATAACCTCACCAATATAACTGTTCATAGAACCACATAGATAGAACTATTCACAGAACCTCACCGATAGAATTGTTCACAAAACCTCGTAGATAGAACTATTCATAGAACCTCACCAATAGAACTGTTCATAGAACCTCCCAAATAGATATGTTCACAGAACCTCACCGATAGAACTGTTCACAGAACCTCAACGATAGAACTATTCAAAGATCCTCACTGATAGAACTGTTCACAGAACCTCAGTGATAAATTTTATCACAAAACCTCACCAAAAGGAGTTTTCATAGAACCTCACTGATAGAACTATTCAAAGAACGAGACCAATAGAACTGATCACAGAACCTCACTGATAGATCTATTCACTAAACCTCATTGATCAAACATTTCACAGAACCTCACTGATAAAACTGATCATAGAACCACACCAATAGAACTTTTCACTGAACCTCATTTATAGAACTGTTCACCGAAACTAACAAATTGGACTGTTCACAGAACCTCACTTATAAAACTGTTCACAGAACCTCACTGAGTGAACTGTTCACAAAACCTCACCGATAGAACTGTTCACCGAACCTCCTTGACAAACCTGTTCATAGAACCTCACCGATAGAACTGTTCACAAAACCTCACCGATAGAACTGTTCATAGAACATCACCGATAGAACTTTTTAGAGAACCTCACCGATATAAGTGTTCACAGAACCTCACCGATATAAATGTTCACAGACCCTCACCCATAAAATTGTTCACAAGAACCTCACCGATAGAACTGTTCAAAGAAACTCACCGATAGAACTGTTCACAGAACCTCACCGATAGTACTATTAACAGAACCTCACCGATAGTACTGTTTATAGAACCTCAAAAATAGAACTGTTCCAAGAACCTCACTGATATAACTATTCATAGAACCTCAGTGATATAACAATTCACAAAACCTCACTAATAGAACTATACATATAACCTCACAGATAGAAGTTTTTATAGAACCTCACAGATAGAACTATTCACAGATCCCCACCGATAGAACTGCTCACAGAACCTCGCCGATAGAACTGTTCACATAACCTTACTCATATACCTGTTCACATAACCTCACGGATATAAATGTTCACAGAACCTCACTTATTTAACTATTCACACAACCACACTGATAGAACTATTCATAGGACCACACCGATAAAACTATTCACAAAACCTCACCGATAGAACTGTTCACAGAACCTCGCTGATAGAAATATTCACAGAACCTCATTGATAGAACTATTCATAGAACCTCACTGATAGAACTAGTCATAAAACCTCACTGATAGAACTATTCACAAAACCTCACCGAATGAACTGTTCACAAAACCTCACCGATAGAACTGTTCAGAGAACCTCACAGATACAACAATTCAAAAAAACTCACTTATTGAACTATTCAGAGAACCTCACTGATAGAACTGTTCACACAACCTCATTGATAGAACTTTTCAAAGAACCACATTGATAGAACTGTTCACAGAACCTCACTAATAGAACTGCTCATAGAACCTCATTGAGAAAACTGTACACAGAACCTCACCGATAGAACTGTTCACACAACCTCACTGATAGAACTATTCACAGAATAAAAAATTTAGAAAATTGTTGGGGATAAGTCTCATTGACCTCCCGAAACACCTCAAACAACACATTTTCAAAAATTAATGTACCGGAGAGGTCTAGACCATTATAGCTAAGCTTTTCTTAATGATAAAAGTAGATAGAGTGATATGTGATTATATACATGGATCTAATGATCTATTTTTACATTAGGAATGAAAAAAAACATGTATTTCCTAAAATGAGATATGAAGTGAATGTTGATCAAGTCACAAAAGAGGGTATGTTTGTCCTTAAATAATGTATGTATATATTTTCAGGATAATTCTTCAAATTTAGGGAGACAATATTGCAATAAAATGTTTTCATAATACCATTACATTTTTTAACCAATGGCTTTATAAATAGTTACATATTTATAACTTAGAGGCACTCAACATTCAATTAATCATCAAATTATTTGTCACTGATGACCTTAATCATTCCATAAAAATATTTATTTTTTCCCCATGTCAATTTTTCACTTCCCACCTATGTTATATTATGTAGAAAATTATTTATGTGTTTCATTGGATACTTTTTATGATTTCAATATTATTTAATCGAATTTTCAAGTATTCAGTTTTGTTATTTCGGTTTATATGAATAAAAATATAATATTCTTATCCTTTGATAACCAAAAAGAATTTTGTGGGAGTAGTTCTTATTATGGGGGTAGAATGTAATGTCTAAAAATAGTTTGAAATATTTTTTTCAAAATAAATTAATCTTTTTTATCTTTTTTATTTTAGGAAACATTGAATATATTTTTTATATATTAATGAACAATGCTTGACTTCTGTTAAAATTGTTAATGTCTTATATTATATTTTGGAAAAAACAAAATTATTTTTTTCTTCTGTTACACATAATCCTGAGTTCCTTCAATATCTCTCAGAACACGCAAGGCCATGTTTCTACTAAAATATATCATACTATTAATAGTATAATTAAAATATTTTTTTGCTACCCCGTATCGATTTGAAGGGAATTTACTAAAATGGTTATGTGAATTATGAAAAATATTATTTATACATTTTTATAAATTAAATACATTAATTATTAATTAGTATATATCAATGTTAGAACTATTTCAAAACAAATTATTTACATTTCTAAGAAAAATATTTTTCTATGTAATGAACATTTATCTCAAAAAATTAAAAAAACCTCATTTGGTTATTTTTAAATGAAATCTATATATCATATAGAAAATCATGATTTATTATACTTATCCAGTATATTTTATATGTATAATTTATGATTAAATACAATTTTATGAATAAAAAGATATATTCTAATGAAAAGTAATTTAGCCACTTATTAAAGGAGAACTGATTTTATATCCAATTTATGGAAGTATTATTTATTATATATGTTAAAATAAACATAAAATTTTAAATATAAACATACTAATTAGCCTATGGTAATTTTTTTTGAATGAATCTATGAACATTCATTTTTTAATGAATAGTGAAAAATTATATATTCTAATTCTAGTTTTATATTTCCTTTAATTTTTTATAGTGATAAATTATATTTTATATTTATTTTGAGTTTATTAGTTAATATTTTTTTAAAAATTAACCAAATTTATGACATTAAAATTAATTCCACTTGAAATTAAATATAAACAATTAATAATTTTTCTATATTTAACTTTTATACCCATCTTTGTCAGCCAATCTATGATATAAAATTCGAATAATTTCATCTATATATATGAATATTATTTGGAAAAATGGATTTAAAATATGGAATGATAATAATATATATTGTCAAATAATGTAAAATAGGATTATAGAACAAAAATGAGTGAAATTAATTAAAATTTATTACAACGATTATGAGGATAATTAGGTTAACAAGGGAGTCAAACATATAGTTTAGTGAAAAAATTACATATAGATTGTATAAAATCCATTGGATGACCATATATCATCCATATATCAAATTATATATAATTTTATTCATTATTGGAGTCACTTTTCATCAAAAAAAAGGGTGGAATTCCCTTTTACAAAATTTTCAGGGATGACAGTCCTCCTCTAATATTAAAAGGCACTCACCCATACCACATATCAACAACAATAAAGTCCTTTATCTCAATAAAAATTACATAAATAATCTCCCAACATTGATAAAATCCACCTTTAATGAACAATTTTGTTAGAAGTATGACCATGGAAACCTTTTTTGTGAAAAGAAAAAGGGGTTACCTAAAAGAGAAGTAACATCCTTCCTCAATATCCTTTCTTTTATTTCATTTCCTCACTAACTAGATTCTTATTATTGAATGTATTTATAATAAAACGTATATATTAATTTTTCATTCACTTTTTAATTATAATTTTTTTACCTAAACATACCGACATTTCAATCTAAGGGGTAGTAGACCAACTGTTCATGTTTACGGCGAACTATCGACTCACAAAATGATGTCATTTATTTTTCCTTTAACACATAAAATTTCTTGGTATTATGGGAGAATTATTATTTTCAAATTTTATATATGATATATATGATTTATTAATTGTTTTTTATTTAATATATTATGCATTCCTTCATGTATTCTATTTTGTGTGAATACGAAAATTTTGTTTGGCGATATGTGGACTATCAACTCCTGAATGCGTCATGATTCATTCAAACATATAATGGTATTTATTAGAGTTTTATTATTAAAAATATAATATATATATATAAGAATAAAATAATTATAAAATAATTATATATAAGTACATATTTCATTTACTTTATTGTTTTCAATACTACACTAATACAAAAGCAGCATTCATTCATATATAAAACATATTGTCTCAATGAATGATTTTTTCAAATTCATTCCTATATGTTTTAATGATTATTTATAATACATATATAATGAATATATATGATATTTTTAAAAAATTTATATTCTGGAAATAAGTAAATTGTGATCTAAATAATATGATCATGAATAATAATTTAATAAAAATACAAACATGATAGGGAATATTACCCAAAATTTACCATTAACATGGAGTTGTAAATAAATAGGTAATATAGAGTCATAAAAAAACATATGTGGTAGCATATATAATAATATGTTTCTATATTTTATGTATAATAAATTTAAATTTATTATAAAGTAGGTATGTACATTTACGATGAATGTCATTACATAATGTAAAAGGATTTCATATCAGATTTTTATTTCCTTCTGATACATGCCACATTCAACAATCATTTATTTATGTTTTGAGTATAATTCCTATAGATGTATTATATGATTATTATACAATCATTTATGGGTATTTACATATCAATATTATGATATTACATTCATGGGGATTATGTTTAAATGTTTGAAAAATAGGCAAGGTGATTTTTCCTAAATTTTCATTCATTATGACACATTCCATGTATGAATGTTAATTTTTTTATTTATTATATATAATAACATTTGAAAATTTATATATATGAATATCCTTATTTTAAATATATTTTAATCTTCAGGTAATTTTATTCTTTCTATTTCACAATTATTTAATGTTATGAAAGTTGTAATTATTTATAGCTTCTATATCAATGATTTTCATTATTTATTATGATTATGCTTCCGTTAATTAAATATTGTGAGCCATATCTCAATAAATCTCATGATGCTTAT
Organism: Viscum album; assembly: GCA_963277665.1. Classification (NCBI taxonomy): domain Eukaryota; kingdom Viridiplantae; phylum Streptophyta; class Magnoliopsida; order Santalales; family Viscaceae; genus Viscum; species Viscum album. The sequence continues at coordinate 216,796,800 of OY728158.1, forward strand.
TATCATATAGAAATGAATTCTATATCCATGTAATGGTTCAAATCTTCCACTATTTCATACATAAGATTATTAACAAAATGTTTTTTTAATATGACTTTATTTCTCCATTCACTTAGATATCCATGTTCGTTCAAAACATGGTTCCTAAAAAAATTTCAAAATGTATCTATATTAATATATAATGATTAAAGGAAATTTTTACAGATGTACAAACATTTTAAAAATATTAAAATTAATACTCTTCTGTTTTTTCAATCAAAGAGCATTTCTATACATTTATTATGTTAAAGGATTGATTGGCATGCACTGACATAAATGTCATCCTAAACATGATTGAAATGATGCTTCATTGGTAAGTTTACAATGTCATTTTTTCAAATATATTATTTTTATATATATTCTATAAATTTTTGGATTTTTAAATTATTATTTATTAAAAATGTTTTAAAAAAATTTTAAATTACTTTTAAATGATATTAAAAGACTCCATAATATGAATTAAAAAGGTTTTTCTAAAGGGATATGATTTAAATTATTTCAAAAAGTTTGTTATATGTTATCAATGTATTTTCAAAAAATAGGATTCCAAATTTTTTCAATATTCATTTTATGTTTGAAAAGTTATTTTCATGCAAAATGGTCTTCAAAATGTTTTATGTTTTAAAAAATAATTTTATCAATTCATAAAAGATATTTTCATCATGAAATTGTTTAATTTATTTTTCCATGATTCCATTATAATTATTAAAATTGTTTTTAATGTAATGGATATAGAAAATGTTAACTATTTTGAAAAGTAATTTTCAATGAAAATATATATTCCATGTTATCATTAAAAATCCTTCTTTATAGGTGATAACATCCTTTGTAATATTTTACAATTTTCTAAGGATATGAACCATGTATAACATTCATATTATTCCTCTAAATGATCTATGTTTTGATTTGTTGATGTTTATCAAATATTTTTCTCATCAACGGGTCATAAATTGAAAAATTCTACTGAAACCTACTTCCTTTCATGATTTATTCTTAGATGAAATTATTATAAAAACTATATATTTTCCTTAGGTTTTTATATAATTAATTTTTTATCATAACCATTCTATTTCTAGGACTATTATATGATGTTTGTGAAACCCATCTATTTTTATGTGTAATGATATGATGGATGTTTTCTTATCTTGTTGGACTAATATGTTTGATTTTATTATGTCATGGCTAGGACATATATATCCATCAAATGAATTGGGTATAGATTTATATCTCAGAAGATAAAAATGGGAATCATTTCAACAGGCTTGATTCACTATGGGATGATGGGGGATCTTGATCTACATTGGGAAGATGGGGAATATCGGTCAACTATGGGAAGATGACAAACCTAATTCTGACATGGAATGGACTAAGACTGTGGATAGTGGATTTTCCCCCTAGTATGTGTAGTCCCCATGAAGTTCCCAAATATTTATTTTAGAAATTATCCATGGTTTATAGGGTGAGATATTACATGTTTATGTTTTTCCACAAATTCTATATATTGTAACCTTGATATGCTCAAAATGTTCATGATCATTATTATATTATGAATTATCTATTTTTAATTTACAAATATTTATTCCATGTATCATGTTTGTAATATTTCATATGAATTTTATAATATTAAAATGTTATCCTCATATTTTTGAACCATTGTGTTCATGTTATTTTTATGCATTTATTTTATTTACCCTTACGAAGATTAGAGTTCACCCATTCTTAGGTTTCCTTTATTTAGGTTATTATGAATGGGTTTTAAGTAGAATTTTTAAGCGCCATGATAATTTTCTGATACATTGAATATAAGTTTCCTAGTTATAATATCTTTGTTCCATGTTCCCAAAGGCAATAGATTTATACAGTGTTTGATCATCCTTTTTGTAAGGTTATATGTATTCGGAAAAAATGCATTATATATGTATGTTAAGAATGGGTTGTTATTAAAAAATGTATAAGAAAATGATTTTATGTAATAATCATAGGGATGAATCAAATCACTAGACAACTCATCCAACTTGATTGGTTATTACTAGAAACTCATTTATTCGAAATCTCATCATAGCTTACCGTATTATTAATATTATTAGAAGCACATGAGGAAATATTCAATGAGAAATTAGGGTAATATAAAAATGTAATAACAAATTTTTTATGATATGTTAACATCTATGTTATAGAAAATGAAATTTTATTTTCTAATGCATTGATAAAATTATGATTATCATTTTATCCAAAAAATTGTGTTTTTTTTGAAAATTCGATTTAATGAATTTGAGAAAAGAGAATTAAAGACATTATACATATATTATTGAAATTAATAATATATTTTCACCAATAATATTATTGAAATATAAGAATTACAATTATTAAGGGTAAATTTTCAAAAAGATTATTTTCCTATTAAAATAATTCGAACGATAATTTTATATTTTAATAAAAAGTTTAATTTTAAAATTTTATATTTCAATTTGAAAAAATGAACACAATTTTTTTTATTTAAAACATTAATATTATATTTTTATTTATAATTTATAATTTATAGAAATAACTGATATTTTTGTGAAGAGTAAAAATATAATTTTTTACGAAATTTTAAATTTTATCACATTATTATAATATTAAAAGGACAATAATTGTAAAATCCTTTTTTATTTTAAAATATTTATTTATTTTATAGATCATTTAATTTATAAATAAATAATTTTTTATAAATATTTTGTTTAGGGTTTTGGAATCATAGGTAATATTTTAATCTGAAAACAGTTTTTATTCACATATATTAAAAAGTATATTTCACCAAAATAGATATCAAATCTATAAAAAGTGTTTATATTTTATATTTGAAATTTTATATTATTTGATAATTTAAATTCAATCTCTATCCTCAAAAATTATATTTCCATGATTAATTATCGTTTTTTCAATAATGTTAAAACTATAAATTTCAATAAATTATTTTATTTGCATTTTATAATTTTTAGATGATAAAATAATTTACTCTCTTAAAAATCACCATAATATACATTTTCATTTAATTTATAAATATATTATAACTCATTTAATATATAATATATAATAAATAATATTAAAACATTTAACGGTTAAAATAGTATATTATATTTAAATGTGTTTTTTAATTTACTAATAGTTTTATATTAATATGTAATTTAATATTGTTTCAGAATTTAATTTTAATTAAAACATAATATATTAAAAATAATAAAATAACTTTTTTTAGAATATTCACATTTTAATTTTAATCAGTTCCATATTTATTCGGTTAAAACAGTTTTCAAATAAAAAAATTAAAATCTTATATTGTTAAAATAAATTGGTAAATGGAAATATTAATGTTTAATACATGCATGAAATTTTTTTTAATAGGATCCATAAACCATATCCCAATAAAAAAATAATTATTTTCATATTTTGGGGCCAGTACCAATTCAATAGTGTGATTCTATCATTGAAAAATTAATATATTATTTCGAATATTTTATTATAATCACTTATAATGGGGATCCTTTACACCACTTTAACAAACAAAGTAAAAATAATATATTATACCAAAAAACATCTATTGTCTCACCAAAAATTAACCGCAAATTATTAGAATAATTTTTTTTTCAAAAGACCTAGCTAATGGGATAGATGTTACCCAATAGAGAACATTCAACGAGAGTGGGAATGTTCTGAACTGGACATTTCTATTTATTTTCATCCTATACCACATAACTTTTTACACTATAAAATTATATATTATTACATAAGTACTATATATAATATAAAATTTTATTATAATAATGTAATATAATTAATCAAACACTCTCAAAAATAATGCAAAAGGAAGACTTTATTATGTTTGTGTGCAGTCTACCGCCTCCATAAATTGTGCGTTTTAGTCTTTTTATAAATTATATTGATGGAATAAAGAGTAAATTAATGAAAACATATATCATTTATAACATTATTTACATTAAAAAATTAATATTGCATTATTATTCTACCCCCTCCCATTATATGGAAAATAAAGGTGTCGGTCATGTATATGAATGGGAAACCGCCTCCAGAGAACATTGTATTTCATCTTCTATTATCACATAACTTGTATAAATTTAAAAATTTATATATTAAATATATATTGATGAGAATATTAATATTCTAAATTCATAATAATGTACAATCTATAATTTCTATTCATAATTAAATTTTAGAGTAAAAATTAGACTTAAATGAACATTCCATGATAATTTTATTAATTTTATTCCTTTCATTTTTAAAATAGAATAAAATGTATATATATTATATAGAAGGTTAATAAAATAAATGAACTTATAAAATTAAGAAATTATAATTCTATTTTTTAAAACAATTCACTACAGTCATTATATAAAGGATGTGTTGGTGAAATTGACTAAACCCCATCATGTAAAAGACATCATTGAAAAAAAATTAACAAAAAAATAAATTTGATTTAAAATTGACCATAAAAATGTAATATACATAGAAAAATTTCATAAAAATGATTTTAATAAACATAATTTTATTTTTCTATTTCATAACTCACACATATAAGAAAACATTCCCCTAGTAAAGGATTATTTTTCTCTATTTTAAAATCCAAAACAAATATCTAAAATTTTAAACCATAATTTCTATAATATTTTTTAATAAATTTCCTATTTTATTAAAAAATAAGAAATGTTTAAAATTTCAAGATATTTTAATTTTCATTCCATGGAATCCATATTATGTTCCTTTGGTTGTTGTGTTGCTATTAAAATAGGGGAACATTCTTCAATCTCAACTCCATATATGGATTGTTTTTAAATGATAACTATTTTAGAAAATTCATATTAAATTTATTTATAAAACACCAATTATTTAATCCATATTTAATTACTATTTAAATTTTTTATATGTCTTCTCATTAGGGTATTTTGGTTCTTGGATGATTATTTTCCTATTTTATGGAAATTGACCCTACCTATTTTTTTCTATGAATCCTCCACTACAATGATGGTATCTATTGTACTCTTTGAATAAATTCCTTATCAATTCCATAAAAAACTAATAAGTTTATATTATAGTGTGTTGATATTATTAAAATGTATTAAATATATTATCCGTTTATATCAATGTAATTTTATAAATTTTTTAAAATTATATATTGTCAGTTATTTCCTTATGAAAACCTCATTTCACCAATTATTCATGTTATATTAAAAATCATATCAATTTTTTCATAAATAAAAAAATAAATTTGTATTCTCTATATATTCTAAGAAAATCTAACTAAAAATAAAAAAATTACCAAGAATGTTACTTATTTCTAATTTGGTTTTCCTAATGCACCTAAAAATATTATTCATCTTAATAAATGAGGTTTTAATTTTTTTATTCATGATTTATAGAGACCCATAATTTTAATCCATTTATACTACATCTTCTTAGTAGAAATATAAGATTTTTGTCAATATGGTCCCTGACATAAAAATAGTTTTTTAGTGTCTTTTGGATCATATATACCTAAAAAATTGTTATATTAAAAATATATAGCATTTCCAACTGTGTTCTTTATAACTATCACCCTTTTTAAACATAAAAAATATAATATCATTCTTTATAACCTTGGAAAGGGAAAAAATAAAAGGGTGATATCAGATTCTCTGTAAGTGAAAAAATAATAGATATGAATAATTTATCGTATGTGATTATAAGGTAAGAATAATTGTTTTATAATATGATCTAAACATTAGAAAATCATACCCATAAACTCAAAGATCATAGTCATGAGAAAAAGAAAAATGGATTTATTAATAATATGTCATACTATATAAAAGTATAGAACCATCAATAATCAATCATGAGCCATGATAAATTATCTTAAAAATAATATTGAATTTGTTATCAAAAACATATGAATTGAAAATAATTTCCATAGTAAATTATATATTCATAAACAATCCTAGTAGATTGTGTTCACTCCTCATTCCATTATTTCATTAGTTAAGGTTAATTACAAAGACTATATGATTAAAAATATCAATAAATAACAAGGTTAAATCCCATTCATAATACTTAATATATAATGGAATATCCTTATTTAATCAATTCATTATAGGCCAATATAATTTTAATACCAAAAATAACATAATGAGAACCATACATATATACTCCATAAGATCATAAACCATTCCTCATAACATCAAATCATAATTTTTGAAAAGGATATTGGTTTATTAAATATTTATTAATCATAATGATATACCATATAGGCAAAGAATAAATATGGTATCATGAAATTATTTACCATGTAAATAATAATAAAAATAAATTTGTTTTATATAAAAATACAGTTAAGTTATCAGATGAAACATTATCAAAGTAATTAAATTTTTTATTTGAATTTCTTTATTTAGAATCTATAATTTCACAACATAGTAATAAAAATATATATATATATAGAAATAAGGATACTTATAAAATAATATTTAGTGAAAAGTTTACTCATGATGATTAGTAATGTAATTCAAGTAGTGTATATTGACACAAAAAATCATTTCGTATTCTCAATGAAAATATATTTTTTCCCTGATAAGAATTATATAATATTTTTTCTTTAATTCAATGGTATATAATGTAATTTATAACAATTTAAATATAATTCAAATATTTATAAAAATATATCCTGAAAATAATTCATTGAAAAATGTGAATATAAAAAAAGGATTAACAACTGAAAAGAAAAACACATTTTATTTTCCTCAACAACTTTATTTCAGACTCTAGAGTAATTAAATAAGGAATAATAAAATTAAAACAGGGAATATATGGAAATAAATATATAAGAATATATATAAAAATAATTTTGACCGATATATCCTAAAATATCTTCATCTAAAAATTTAATCATAAAATATTGATGTTGAAATGCTATTGTCACATAAAACCACTAACTGATGTCTTAATTATTTCATTAGCACTTAAGCATAAAAAATAATAATTTTAATTATAATTATAATTATAAACCAAAACATAATTATAAAACTTTCACCATGATCATTTTAAATAATAAAATCGTATCACTCATTCATTGATAATAATATTTTCAATCATCATCTCATGTGCTAACTAGTACATCTTTCATATATTATTTGGTATGGTGGTTATTGTACATGTAGTTAGATAATGGTTTCCCCATGTCCAAAAATTAAATCAAGAGATAAATATAATATATATTCATTTTATAAATAATTATTACCATTTATATAACTTGGTTATGAAAAAATAATTACTTCACTATGTGGAGAGTGTAGTTTTTACATACACACGATTGATGTTAAAAATTTTTGATGAAAGGAATCATAGAAAATTAAAAATTAATTCATCCTAATATAATTAGTATTATAAAATTAAATTAATATATATATTTAATAAATACACCACAATTAAAAACCATAACTGATGGTGTTGGAAATTTAATCACTACACTATGTCGAGGTGGTAGTCCAAATGTAACCATAGTCAATACATTCAACTACCTTAGGATATTGAATTTATTGTAACTATTTTTAACATCACCATAAGCATGAATCAATAAATTTATAATATGTGATTCATTATGTTTGAATGGATACTACCCATTAAGAAAAAGTACAAGAGGAAATAAAATTTAACTTGCTATGTTTGGATGTAAACCCCTTATTTGAGACACCTACATTATTTTATACCTAATTCACTGAAGTATTATAGTTTGGAGAAAGCAAGATGATTTATTATGAATTTAATGATTCAGATAACAATTTTGGGAAGTAATTTTCTAATATATATAGTTAAATGGTGAAAATAAGGGAGGATACGTTGTTTTCTATTAATCTTGATGGGATGGACACACATGGAATTTATAAAATATATCAATGATATTAGTTCAAATTCCTTGTATATTGTATCAAAATGACTTGTAATTTTATTTTATTATAATATAACTTTTTAATTTATTCAATAAAAATAGATATAAAGGTTTGGGTGGAAATCTTATATATATATCTTGGTTTGACCCCCTTTGTAGTCCCATTTTAAATTTCACCTTCATAACACAATATCACTATTTTTAATATTCACTATGATAAAAATAGAATTGATCATATTATATTAAATAAATTATTATTTTTCAAAATATTTAATCCATATTTTTAGATTAAATTTTAAAATATAGATCAACATAATTTTAATCAACACATGCAACAACAACAAAAACCTTTTTTAGAAGAGTGAATCCCTAAGCAAGAAACATAGTTTACATACATTTCATTCTATGTAAAATTCAAATTTCATCCATATATAAAATATATATTATATTATATAAACTCCCTTAAAATCATTACATCTTATATATTGATTTAATTTACTATTATAAATATGCATTCCACCTTAATTTTTTAAATATTCTTTTTAAGACCAAAAAAGAACTTATACATGAATTAAATATAACACTGGTTATTTTTTAATAAATTATATTATTTATAACTAAAATATTATTATGTTACATTATAATAAAATTTAAAACAAATTGTTACTTTTAGATGAAAATAATTTATATTATTTATAAAAAACTTCATCGTCATTCCCTGAAAAGTATACCTCTTAAATACATAAAAAAATACACCCAATGATAATTTTGGAATGATTAATTTAAAATATATAATAATTTAATCTAATTTAATTTCAAAAAATATAATTAAATTGTTTTCATGACAAAAATATGATAAAAATAATTTATTATGAAAACATGAATTTGATGTGTAAATTGATTTTAATGAAAATTTAATAATTACATATTCTTAATTTAAAAATAAATTTTAATTATGTAGGACCATTTTAAATGTTTTTCATAACATTTTTTACTATTCATGCCTTATAATTTAATCGCTAAAATATAATTTAATACTATATCATAATTTTTATTCACTCATTCTTCCATGTAATGAATGATATTGTATACTTGATGTTTTATTTCAATGGAAAAAACATATAAAATCATACTATGATAAATTTTATACCCTTTCAAATAAATTTAGATCTCAAAATTATGCCACTCTAGTATAAACAAATTGTTTTATATCTATTTAAGGGTATCCTTGGGTTATAAGGCAACCAACAAAGCATTTTATTTATCTAAATAACTTTTCCTAATCAAGGAATATTTTTATATAGATCATTCTCTATTGGATCGATGATTTAGAATAGATAAACATCATAAATAATCATGATTCATAGGTACATCCTATGATTTTAAAGAACATCATTTAATGTATATGTAATTTATTAAAAGACATACATTTATCAAATCATGAAATTGAGGGAGGTTTGGTGAGAGTACCAAGAGATAATCTATATTCCTTAATCAATAAAGAATATTTATGGGAAAAATTAATAGGGATCATTTTTCTCTTATTTGTGAATTTCATGACCTTCTTATTTGGATAAATTCACAAGAAGACTATCTTACCAATATAAAACTCCTGACCCCCTTTATAAATTTTTTTATTACTATTATATCGTCTTTGAGATTTTTATGTGCTTTTAAATAACTAAAAATATCTCAATCATTTTATAAGATATCTCAATTACCAATATCATTGTTTCTCTAACATTATTTTCTAATATCTCAGTAGAAAACCTTTTTATATTGAATTATTCATAAGGATCAATCAGAATGATAGAGTAAAATACACTATTGTATGAAAACATGACTAGAGGAAGGTGTTGAACTAAAAAAACCTCCAAAATTTAGAAAATTTGATCAGAACCTATCTTCTATAGTTTTAATTGTCCTATAAGACCGAACATATTTAATTAGATGATAAGAAATATAAAATCACTAATCTATGTGGAAGTCGTGTTTAATACTTCTCGATAATATCGAGGGATACATCAGATCCTATTTAGATACAATAGAATTTTTTACCCCATATATCCTTACCACTTACATAATGTAGATCCTATTTATATTATATGTATAAAAATATTCACTTATTGAAATGAATTGTGTTGACATCGTAAGGTGATCAATTACAACCTAAATATAATTATATACTTTAGATGTTATTTGTATTCATACAATGAAATATTGTGAATTTTTTTTCAAATTTCTGTTTCGGTAGGGGTTATTATAATATAATATCCTTTTGAGTATTTATCTCAAAAACAAATTCTCGACATAGCAATAAACAAGATACATACTATATAATATCCCCATTTTTATCCAACTATCAATAATATTTCAGATATTTTTACATCTTTATACTTCAATGAAGAATATAGAGTGATGTGTCATGAACAACTTCCTTTATTTCAATATTTTTGTCTTGTATTTATGGGACACATATCGAGTTTATAAACTTTTTCATTCCATCATAATCATTGTTAATCTAATTAACTATTATACCCTTCATTTGTATACTCATATCATACTTTTAGCCTCATCAATAATTAAATGTATAGCTGGTTAAAAACTCATATAAAGAAGATATTATTTCTCCATATAAATTAATAGTTCAAATTTTACCCTTTTAGTGTCTATAATTGTTGGGTATTTTAGTATACCAATAATAAATATTTTATCAGGATGCATTTTAATCAAAAGATATGTCACCTTGTTCTATTCATCGGATTGTAATGTGTTTAATAGTAATAATCTTCAATCAACTCAAACTGTATTCAACAGTTCATATTCAAATCCTCCTTGTATAATAAATGCATTAAAATTTTATAAATATCATATATTTCACACATTTGTTAATAAATATAATTCCTATATATATTTGATCAAAGTATTAACACAGCTATCTTCGAATAATGAATCGAGTTTTTTTATTCATGAAAAATATATTAGCATGAGAATGAAGATATAACCATATAATTTTTAATAATAAAAAATAAAAACTCTTTTAATAAATTAAAATAAATATATAAGAAACATTATCCGCTCAATGTTAGTGTGATAATTTTTTTACAGATCATCCGTCTATTTAGTTCCTATAAATTTTCTTTATATTCATCAATAGAATATAACTCAATTCAAATTCAAGTTAACATAATGAATATATTTTATAAGCATGGTAAATCGTTCATGAGTTATCAATAACTTCCATCTAATCCTAGAAAAATATGAATTCCATTCATAGTGTTATTCTGGGAAAATGTTCAATATCATTTGTCTTTGATGGATCCACCAACAAACCATCTCATGAGATTATATAACCTACAAATGAAATAAAATTAGGAAAAAATCACAAATGAAATTTTTTCACAATATTTATCCTTTATTAGGGTTTTCATTAAAATTAACTTGTGATATTCATCATCTTCCTTAATCATGGAATTTTAAGGAATATAATATATTAAGACTACCACAAACTGATCAATATAGTCTCTATTAAAACTTCTCATTGAATCCCTTTATATAACTGAGGAATTTTTCAAACCAAATAGCATTGAAATAAATTCATAGTTTTCATAAATTGATCTTATATTTTCCTTGGGTATCAATTCACTTTTATCCCATAATTTATAGCTTCTACATTAATGATAAATCATCCAAATATATTGACCAACTCATAATTGTTCAAAAAAATTAGTTATACACGAAATAATTTTTTTTGTTGTTGTCATGATCATGTAATGTTTGTGATAATCATTATAGAGATGCATTGATATATATTTATTATTAAAAAATAATACATTAATGCCATCACATTTCTAAATGAATCAATTATCAATATTCTTTTGGAGTTTCATCTTAAATTCATGGTAACCCATGAAGGAAATTATATATTGGGTTTTTTGATATATGTGTATCAATATTTATTATTTATATCAGAAATGAATCTTCATCATTCATAGGAAGGTTTGGTTAATCATCTAGAAATATAGAAAATAAACTCTCATAAAATAGGCATCTCGTTTTTTGTTTCTACCTAACCACCTTATATAAATACCCATAATGAATAGGAATCAAGATCAAGGAAAGAGATATGATTTCCATTGGATATTCATATTTTTCTTTGTGTTAATAAAGAATAATTAGTTAGTTATGAATATAATATGTTACATCCCTTGATAGTTAATTTATAATGGATTTATAAAAATACCCCCAATCCATTCTAAATATCACAAACAATTCAACTATAGAATAAAAAACATGATTTACAGGGAACAAAATCCTTTAATAAATAATTGGGGAATACTAATAGTCTTATAATCAAATTATCAACACATTAAATATCTTTTATATATATTTCAATATATAATATTTGAGGTATTTGTAACACCCGAGACTTTTATGTTATATAAATCATCAAAGGAATCTTTTTCTACACAACACTTGCTTGGCTTGCTTTATACGCAATCGCGACCTTCCTCGATAGCTTGCGTCGTACGCAATACCGAGTTTCACTAAACAACAACATGCTATTAAAACTAGCCGTTATGAATAGTAATAACCACTTTTTGAAAATTTATAAATTTTATTTTTCAAAATGCACTTCATTTTTGGACTCAGAATATCGAAATTAGCCTAGGGTGAAATTTTGGTATTTTTCTGAAAACTTTCAATTTTTGATGAATAGTGAAACCACTAAGTGGTAGGTTAAAAACTGAATTTTGCATAAAACTTAATTTTACCGCTTTTGTGAATGGAATTTCAAAAATCTGACACACACGGTTGATGTCAGTAAGTAAAATGTGGTTCAACGAGATAAAAATAATTTTTTGGTGAATAGTAGCTTTTTACTATTTTTACCGCGGTTAATAGTAAATAGGGTAACTAAGGGTAAATATGATATTAATATTACCCTAACACATGTCCTAATTCTATTGGACAAGTGTAATTCGACCAAAAACAAACTTAGGAATAAAATATGACCATTTAGGCCCACTTGGATTAGATTAGGACATTTATTATTAATTTATTTAAAGAAGGGTTAAAATAGTTAAAATCAACGTTTAATAAGTAAATCATTTTTAATATGGGGTTATACATAAGATAAATTCGATTTTAAATATTCATTAGAAAGCTAAAAAGATTTCCTACATGATGGTATTTTATTTGTAATTTTTAGACATCAAATAATTTAATTTATTTATGACACAAAGATGATGCAGTAATTATCTTATTAATGAAATATTGAAAAAATTGATAATATAAATACCAAAATAAATGTAATTTAAGACTTTTTATGAATTACACTAATTTTATAGGTTACAATGATATATTATTGTTGATTTAATCAACTTGGTTCGAACATATAATTCTGTTATGACTTTCACAAAAGTCATATATCAAATAGTGGCAAAATTGACACAAAATAGTTTTTAAATCAAATATTATATTATTAATTGTTATTTTATTCCTAAAAATCTAAGGTTCGGCCAAATGACTTAGATAAGGATATATATATTAATAATAAACAATTTGGGGTTCGTTTGGCATTTTATAGTAAGTGTATTAACCATATAGTGAAAGAAAACAAAAAGACACGGTAAAAGTTAAATTAATTAACTTAGAGTTAAATCTAATTGATAAGGTTAAAATAATACCCTAAACTTGTCTAAATCCTATTTTTTGATAGTATTTCGACCCATCCCCACTTTAGCTTCGAAATAAGACCCTTTGGAACCATTATAAACCGATTTTGACTTTAATATAAAATAATATTTTGAGATATTCCTAAGGTGCCCCTCTCCTCCCTTATAAAAGGGCACCTCCTCCCCCTCCTCCTCACACCAATTTGAGCACTCAAGCTCGTACAACCCCTGCCATTTTCTCCTCTCCACTTCCCTAGAATAATCCTAGAGGTCCTGGTCTTCTCCAAAGACCAATCTTAGTTCCTTAAGTGGAGGATTCAAAGAGGCGTTCCAAAGAAGAGGTAATATCCATTACCGATCTTTTCAATTTCTTTCTTCTTCAACTTCTTCTTCTTTAGTTGTTTCATGATAAAGTAATAACATCAGTATTACTTACATACTGATATGTTATTATAAATTTGAAACAACCCTAATTCACCTTCTATCCATCCTACGGAAAAATGAAATCACCGCACGTGCGTACGTACGGAATACCGTCTCCACGCCGTGGTGTAATCTATTTTCCACCATCACCTTACAAGGATGGGTATAATGGTGTAATGAGTAACTATATATGATTATTATTAAGTAATATTGATACTGAAATAATATATATATATACTCCAATACAATTCCACGATCATAGGAACGATATCATCACTCGTGCGTACGTACGGAATACCGTCTCCACGATGTGATGTGATTCGTTCTACATGATCTTCATTTCATAATGATTATATAAATGAATTGAATGAATGAATATGGTATATACTACACTAATAACATTCTGGAAATGAATTATCTATAACCTAAAGATAAGAATAAGAATTTATTCAACAAAACACGCATAAGAACAAAAAGTTATAAAGACCCGAGTAACAAGTAACAATGAAATATTACTAACAAGAAGTTAATAATATGACCATATATGATCTCATATCAATATGTATGATTCTGGAATAAGTCAATAACATTATTTAAACCATTATACAGGAGCTTCGGACACGAACAAAGCAAATTGGACCTAAGGTAAGGGAAATATCACAATCTCATTTTTATCCGAGATTGTTTATTCGTAAGTATTTACTGGGGTGTATTTTATCATCCACATCCATGTTCCCTCAATATGTAATATTGTTTCCATCCACTTGAAATAGTTTAAATCCAATTTTACCCTTAGGTGAGTTTTTATTAAAGAATATGAAAGGAATCTTTTGTCGTTTTTCCGTACGAGGTACTTTTTGACTTTTCCGACAAAAGTACAAAGAATGTTTTTTTTAACTTATACGGCATGAATGGATTTTTAAAACATTACTTCAAAGAAGCTTCCTTTACAAGTTTTCAAGTTTATTTTTAATCAATTTCTTTTATTTTAAAGTTGTATGACATGTTATGAAAGGAAAAATGTTTTTGAAGAAGAAAGGATATTTTCCTCAAGAATTCAATTCAAGTGTTTTATCAAAATTATTTTCCATCTAAGATAATAAAGGGTTCTGTTTCTATACATATTTTTACATTGGTTTGACTATGTTGTGATGGAATTATGTTTATGAATTCCTTTATCATATATGAATTGATTTATGATGCCATGATGTTTCAAGAATCCCATTTTTGTTATATGTGTTATGTGATGATGTATGTTTTATGATTATGTGGCACACATAAGAAAGGATTCATTATAAGATGGGTGGGACCTATATCTCCCTCCAATGCATTGGTTAATGATTTTATATCTCATGAGATAGACATGGCTGGAACGGAAGGTTATTTCGGTTCAGTGATACAGGACTGAAACGAGGAGTGAACTCGGTTCAGAAAGGGACTTTGTCCACTAAGATAGTCTTGGCAATGAGTCATGACTAACAAGAAATGATTTTCCATGATTATGTGTGTATTCCACAAAGTTTCATGTTTTAAGTTATGATTATTGGGATTACTTTTTCACTGCCATGATTTATCCCATGATTATGAAATTATGCTCTCTTTTGCAGGTTATGATTTCCAAAATGCTATGTTCTTATGAATATGATGTGATTGATATTTATTTTGTTTACCCTTACTGGGCATTTGAGCTCACCCTTTTATGCTTTCTTTTCCCCAGGTCAGGAAGATGGATATTAAGTAGAATATGCTAAAAGGGACCCTAGATATGATGAAATAAATGGGAGACACTGTAGAAGATTTATGAACCAGTTGTTTATGTTTCCCAGTTTCTAAAGACACTATACCTATACGGTCCTTTGTGGTTTTGTCATATGTTGTAATAACTTTGCTTCAATTTTGAAGTATTAACAATGTATGTAAAGTGTGGGTCGTTATAGTTGGTATCAGAGGAAAGGCATAGGTAACCTTTGGAAACTAGGATGTGAAAGCCTTAGTAAGAACCCTAAGGATAAGTCTAAGCATAGTACACAATCTTAGTGTTTTAGAAATGGCCTTGAATAACCTAGGATAAGACCATAAGCATGAAAATTTTATTCTTGAATTATGTGGTTTCCTATTATAATTAGTGTTGCTCACACTATTCTTCTTGGTTTTAGTCAATGGCTGGAACCCGAAGGAACCGTGTTAATGCGGAATGCGATGGGCAATGCAATGATTGTCCCCCTGAGAAACCAAACGATATGGGAGCTGGAATGCAAAATCTTGTAGCCATGCTCACACAACTTTCTCAAGCTATGAGTCATGCTGGATTTCCAAACGAACAAAGGAGGGAGCAACATTCTGTTGAATCCTTCATGAGGCAGCGTCCACCATCTTTCAGCGGGTCTACTGATCCATTAGTTGCTGAACAATGGATTAGTACTACTAAAAAGTTATTTTCAGTTCTTCAATGTTCTGAGCATGATAAAGTCATCCTAGCAGTGTATCGTTTGGAAGGAGATGCGGATCAATGGTGGAATCTTGTTAAGAATACGAGGCAAAGGGATGAAATTGAGTCTATGGAATGGGACGAGTTCAAGAACTTATTTTTCAATAAGTACTTCCCTCGTATTCTCCGAACAAAGATGGAGAAAGAGTTCCTTGAACAGAAGCAAAGGGATGATGAATCTGTTAGTACCTATGAAGCAAATTTTACAAGACTTGCAAGGTACGCTTCTGGTATTATTATCCAACCTGAGAGTAAGATCGATCGATTCTTTAGTGGCTTAAAACCAAGTCTTCGAAGGGCGTTAGCCATAAGGGACTTCAATAGCTACGAAGAAATCGTTCGATGTGCTCTCAAAGTCGAGATGGAGATTAGAGTAACCCATCAGTCACATGGGTTTGATAAGAAGAGGAAGATGGAATTCAAAGAAAAATCTAAAGAGCACACGAAAAAGAAGATGAACTTTCCCTTATGCTCAAAGTGTGGAAAGAAACATGGAGGGAGTTGTCTTAAAGGGACAAGTAAATGTTTTAAATGTGGAAAGGAAGGTCATCGGGCATTTGAATGCCGTGATAATGGGAAGAAGATGTCTAATGACGCAAACAAAGGAAGGGATACACAGAATGAACATAGTACCCTTCAACGTTTCAGGTGCAAGGAGATGGGGCATTATGCCAATCAATGCCCAAATCCAAGGGTTGATGATGATGGTCGACGTCAACAAACTCATAAGGCTAAAGACAAAGGAAAGTCACATGCAATTTCTATCAGCGATGTGGAGTACGATAACGATGTGGTGAAAGGTACACTTACCATCCACTCTAAAGTAGCAAATGTTTTATTTGATTCTGGATCAACCCACTCTTTTATTTCTGAAAAATTTTCTAAGGGTATCACCGTATTACCTCAACAATTAGATGTTGAGTTAGCTGTGACAACACCTAATGGCACATCAATCGCATCAAAAGTTTATAATTCTTCTCCGATCGAAGTTTGTCGGAAAGTGCTTCCTGCAAATCTTGTAATCCTTCCCTTAGTGGAATTTGATGTGATTCTTGGCATGGATTGGCTTTCTCTACATGGAGCTCATATCGATTGCCAAAGAAGGGAAGTCACATTTCATATTCCAGATCAATCTACGATCGTATACCAATGCAAGGATGAACATAACCTTCCAGTGGAAATTTCTTCCCTCTTATGGGTATTGATTCCACTAAATGAAGGTTATTTATCTCAAATGGTTGGTGAGAAACTCACGATTAAGAATATGCCCATTGTACGGGAGTTTGATGATGTCTTTCCGGAGGAATTTCCGGGTCTTCCACCAAATCGTGAAGTTGAGTTTTCAATAGAACTCGTACCGGGTGCTTTGCCTATTTCAAAGACACCTTATAGAATGGCCCCAATTGAGTTGCATGAATTGAAGAAGCAACTCCAAGAGAATCTTGATAAGGGATTCATACGCCCTAGTGCGTCACCTTGGGGAGCACCTGTTCTATTTGTTAAGAAGAAAGATGGATCAATGAGACTCTGCATTGATTATCGAGAACTCAACAAGATCACTATCAAGAACAAATATCCTCTCCCACGCATTGATGACTTATTTGACCAACTACGCGGAGCTCAATACTTTTCCAAGATTGATCTTCGTTCAGGGTATCATCAATTAAGGGTCAAAAGGGAGGATATACCAAAGACGGCTTTCCGTACAAGGTATGGACACTATGAATTTATAGTGATGCCATTTGGTCTTACTAATGCCCCTGCTATCTTCATGGATCTAATGAATAGAGTCTTTAGAGACTATCTTGATCAATTTGTGGTAGTCTTTATAGATGATATTCTTGTCTATTCAAAGAGCAAGGAAGAGCATGAAGATCACTTGAGAATTATATTGAAGACCCTGAGAAAGGAGAAGCTTTATGCCAAATTAACCAAGTGTGAATTTTGGCTTCAAAAAGTTGCATTTTTGGGTCATATAATCTCAAAAGAGGGGATATCTGTGGATCCAGCAAAAACAGAGGTTATCGAAAGGTGGTCAAGACCAACAACAGTAACTGAGATCCGAAGTTTTCTTGGTTTGGCTGGATATTATCGACGTTTTGTAAAAGATTTTTCACGATTATCTAATCCAATCACCAAGTTGACTCGGAAGGGAGTTAAGTTTGTCTGGACAGAGGAATGTGAAGAGAATTTCAAGGAGTTGAAAAGAATGTTATCCAGTGCACTTGTGCTCACACTGCCTTGTAGTGGAGAAAGGTTTGTGATCTACAGTGATGCATCCAAGAAGGGATTGAGGTGTGTTCTTATGAAAAATGATATGGTGATAGCTTATGCATCACGACAGTTGAAAATCCATGAGCAAAATTACCCAACAAATGATTTGGAGTTGGCTGCGGTAATCTTTGCATTAAATATTTGGAGGCATTACCTTTATGGTGAAAGGTTTGATATTTATACTGATCATAAAAGTTTAAAGTATATTTTCACACAAAAGGAGTTGAATATTCATCAAAGAAGATGGTTGGAGCTAATTAAGGATTATGACTGCTCAATCCATTACCACCCTGGGAAAGCAAACAAGGTGGCAGATGCATTAAGTCGACAAGACCATGCTAGTTTATCCATGATGAGGATCACAAAAGATCCAATATTTATGGATTTACAAAGGATGGATCTTGGAATTATAATTGAAGGGGAAAAATCTTATCTTTCTCAAATGAATGTTCAACAATCTATACATGTGAAGATTAAAGAGGCACAGAAAGAAGATGTCGAGTTACAAAAGAAGGTGAGAAATGTTCCTGAATTCAACCTTGATTGTGATGGGATAATAAAGTTCAGGAATCGGGTTTGCGTTCCTCCCATCCCCGAATTAAAGAAAGAGCTGCTGGATGAGGCTCATAGTTCTTCATTCTCTATTCATCCTGGAAGCACGAAGATGTATAGGGACCTGAAAGAGTACTTCTGGTGGGATGGCATGAAAAGAGATGTTGCTGAATATGTCTCTCGATGCTTGGTTTGTCAACAAGTTAAAGATGAGAGACAGAAGTCTAAGGGGATGTTACAACCATTACCCATACCCGAATGGAAATGGGAAAACATCACTATGGACTTTGTCACAGGACTTCCTAAAACATCCAAAGGCAATAATGCTATCTGGGTCATAGTTGATCGTCTTACAAAGTCTGCACACTTCATTGCTATTAGAGAGGATTTCTCTATAGATCAGCTTGCCAGGATATATGTAAAGGAAGTGGTAAGATTGCATGGAGTACCACTTTCTATTATATCTGATCGAGATCCGAGATTTACCTCGAAGTTCTGGCGAAGTCTTCAGCATACTCTGGATACAGAGTTGAGTTTCAGCACTGCTTATCATCCCCAGACAGACGGTCAGTCTGAGAGAACAATTTAAACCCTAGAAGATATGTTGAGAGCTTGCTCTATGGATTTCAAAGGAGGTTGGGATCAACACCTACCTTTGGCGGAATTTTCTTATAATAATAGCTTTCACTCCAGTATTCAGATGGCTCCTTATGAAGCTCTCTATGGAAAGAAATGTAGGACTCCAACTTGCTGGGATGAAGTTGGGGAAAGAAAGCTATTAGGACCTGATCTCGTTGATGAAATGGCAGAAAAGGTCAGATCTATTCAACAACACATAAGAGCAGCTCAGAGTCGACAGAAAAGTTATGCCGACAACCGAAGAAAAGACCTAGAGTTTGAAGTGGGTGATAAAGTGTTCTTACGAATATCTCCCTGGAAGAGGGTTATGAGATTTGGAAAGAAGGGGAAGTTGAGCCCTAGATATATCGGTCCTTTCGAAATACTGGATCGTGTTGGGAAGGTAGCTTACCGATTGGCGCTTCCACCGAATCTCTCTCAAGTTCACGATGTGTTCCACGTATCTCTCCTGAGAAAGTACATACCAGATACTTCACATGTACTCAGCTCAGAAGTTGTACCGCTGGAGAAAAATCTTTCTTATGAAGAACAGCCGATAGAGATTCTGGATCGTAGCGAAAAAGTCCTACGAAACAAGACCACTCGCTTGGTGAAAGTTTTATGGAGGAACCACCAACTTGAAGAAGCTACATGGGAGCTTGAGGATATGATGAGGGAGAAGTATCCTCATCTATTTGTTAAGTGACGAATTTCTAGGGCGAAATTCTTTTTAAGGGGGGTAGAATGTAACACCCGAGACTTTTATGTTATATAAATCATCAAAGGATTTTTTTTCTACACAACACTTGCTTGGCTTGCTTTATACGCAATCGCGACCTTCCTCGATAGCTTGCGTCGTACGCAATATCGAGTTTCACTAAACAACAACATGCTATTAAAACTAGCCGTTATGAATAGTAATAACCACTTTTTGAAAATTTATAAATTTTATTTTTCAAAATGCACTTCATTTTTGGACTCAGAATATCGAAATTAGCCTAGGGTGAAATTTTGGAATTTTTCTGAAAACTTTCAATTTTTGATGAATAGTGAAACCACTAAGTGGTAGGTTAAAAACTGAATTTTGCATAAAACTTAATTTTACCGCTTCTGTGAATGGAATTTCAAAAATCCGACAGACACGGTTGATGTCAGTAAGTAAAATGTGGTTCAATGAGATAAAAATAATTTTTTGGTGAATAGTAACTTTTTACTATTTTTACCGCGGTTAATAGTAAATAGGGTAACTAAGGGTAAATATGATATTAATATTACCCTAACACATGTCCTAATTCTATTGGACAAGTCTAATTCGACCAAAAACAAACTTAGGAATAAAATATGACCATTTAGGCCCACTTGGATTAGATTAGGACATTTATTATTAATTTATTTAAAGAAGGGTTAAAATAGTTAAAATCAAAGTTTAATAAGTAAATCATTTTTAATATGGGGTTATACATAAGATAAATTCGATTGTAAATATTCATTAGAAAGATAAAAAGATTTCCTACATTATGGTATTTTATTTGTAATTTTTAGACATCAAATAATTTAATTTATTTATGACACAAAGATGATGCAGTAATTATCTTATTAATGAAATATTGACAAAATTGATAATATAAATACCAAAATAAATGTAATTTAAGCCTTCTTATGAATTACACTAATTTTATAGGTCACTATGATATATTATTGTTGATTTAATCAACTTGGTTCGAACATATAATTCTGTTATGACTTTCACAAAAATCATATATCAAATAGTGTCAAAAATGACACAAAATAGTTTTTAAATCAAATATTATATTATTAATTGTTATTTTATTCCTAAAAATCTAAGGTTCGGCCAAATGACTTAGATAAGGATATATATATTAATAATAAACAATTTGGGGTTCGTAGGGCAGGTTATAGTAAGTTTATTAACCATATAGTGAAAGGAAACAAAAAGACACGGTAAAAGTTAAATTAATTAACTTAGAGTTAAATCTAATTGATAAGGTTAAAATAATACCATAAACTTGTCTAAATCCTATTGTTTGATAGTATTTCGACCCATCCCCACTTTAGCTTCGAAATAAGACCCTTTGGAACCATTATAAACCGATTTTGACTTTAATATAAAATAATATTTTGAGATATTCCTAAGGTGCCCCTCTCCTCCTTTATAAAAGGGCACCTCCTCCCCCTCCTCCTCACACCAATTTGAGCACTCAAGCTCGTCCAACCCCTGCCATTTTCTCCTCTCCACTTCCCTAGAATAATCCTAGAGGTCCTGGTCTTCTCCAAAGACCAATCTTAGTTCCTTAAGTGGAGGATTCAAAGAGGCGTTCCAAAGAAGAGGTAATATCCATTACCGATCTTTTCAATTTCTTTCTTCTTCAACTTCTTCTTCTTTAGTTGTTTCATGATAAAGTAATAACATCAGTATTACTTACATACTGATTTGTTATTATAAATATGAAACAACCCTAATTCACATTCTATCCATCCTACGGAAAAATGAAATCACCGCGCGTGCGTACGTACGGAATACCGTCTCCACGCCGTGGTGTAATCTATTTTCCACCATCACCTTACAAGGATGGGTATAATGGTGTAATGAGTAACTATATATGATTATTATTAAGTAATATTGATACTGAAATAATATATATATATACTCCAATACAATTCCACGATCATAGGAACGATATCATCACTCGTGCGTACGTACGGAATACCGTCTCCACGATGTGATGTGATTCGTTCTACATGATCTTCATTTCATAATGATTATATAAATGAATTGAATGAATGAATATGGTATATACTACACTAATAACATTCTGGAAATGAATTATCTATAACCTAAAGATAAGAATAAGAATTTATTCAACAAAACACGCATAAGAACAAAAAGTTATAAAGACCCGAGTAACAAGTAACAATGAAATATTACTAACAAGAAGTTAATAATATGACCATATATGATCTCATATCAATATGTATGATTCTGGAATAAGTCAATAACATTATTTAAACCATTATACAGGAGCTTCGGACACGAACAAAGCAAATTGGACCTAAGGTAAGGGAAATATCACAATCTCATTTTTATCCGAGATTGTTTATTCGTAAGTATTTACTGGGGTGTATTTTATCATCCACATCCATGTTCCCTCAATATGTAATATTGTTTCCATCCACTTGAAATAGTTTAAATCCAATTTTACCCTTAGGTGAGTTTTTAGTAAAGAATATGAAAGGAATCTTTTGTCGTTTTTCCGTACGAGGTACTTTTTGACTTTTCCGACAAAAGTACAAAGAATGTTTTTTTAACTTATACGGCATGAATGGATTTTTAAAACATTACTTCAAAGAAGCTTCCTTTACAAGTTTTCAAGTTTATTTTTAATCAACTTCTTTTATTTTAAAGTTGTATGACATGTTATGAAAGGAAAAATGTTTTTGAAGAAGAAAGGATATTTTCCTCAAGAATTCAATTCAAGTGTTTTATCAAAATTATTTTCCATATAAGATAATAAAGGGTTCTGTTTCTATCCATATTTTTACATTGGTTTGACTATGTTGTGATGGAATTATGTTTATGAATTCCTTTATCATATATGAATTGATTTATAATGTCATGATGTTTCAAGAATCCCATTTTTGTTATATGTGTTATGCGATGATGTATGTTTTATGATTATGTGGCACACATAAGAAAGGATTCATTATAAGATGGGTGGGACCTATATCTCCCTCCAATGCATTGGGTAATGATTTTATATCTCATGAGATAGACATGGCTGGAACGGAAGGTTATTTCGGTTCAGTGATACAGGACTGAAACGAGGAGTGAACTCGGTTCAGAAAGGGACTTTGTCCACTAAGATAGTCTTGGCAATGAGTCATGACTAACAAGAAATGATTTTCCATGATTATGTGTGTATGCCACAAAGTTTCATGTTTTAAGTTATGATTATTGGGATTACTTTTTCACTGCCATGATTTATCCCATGATTATGAAATTATGCTCTCTTTTGCAGGTTATGATTTCCAAAATGCTATGTTCTTATGAATATGATGTGATTGATATTTATTTTGTTTACCCTTACTGAGAATTTGACCTCACCCTTTTATGCTTTCTTTTCCCCAGGTCAGGAAGATGGATATTAAGTAGAATATGCTAAAAGGGACCCTAGATATGATGAAATAAATGGGAGACACTATAGAAGATTTATGAACCAGTTGTTTATGTTTCCCAGTTTCTAAAGACACTATACCTATACGGTCCTTTGTGGTTTTGTCATATGTTGTAATAAGTGTGCTTAAATTTTTAAGTATTAACAATGTATGTAAAGTGTGGGTCGTTATAGTATTAATTTTATACCATTATCAAATTCATTAGATAAAAAATTGTTAGTAGAACCATAAAAAATAAGGTATTATTAGTTTTAGGTTAGATGATAACTATAAATTTCAACACATTATTAATATTTCTATCATAATAAATATTAATTCTATGAGATGTGGCTTTGTATCATGGGATAATTGCTTTTTAAAATAAATAATCTTCATTAAAATTAAATTTGAATCACAAGAAAGAGTAATTTTCATACTCCCTACTTTTATGAAATTGGAGTGTATGTGGTACATTTATTTGATTTATCTATGTTTCAATAATTAATTAACTTACTTCAATCTGATTAGTATATAATTTATTGATATATATAATTTATATACATAAAATAATTAATAGTTTTATTAATTAATTTCTCTCTATTCTTCGTTGAATATATTTAGAATGAATATAACCTTATCTTCTTCTCTCCATATTATTTTTATTAAAATATCCATTTTAATTCCATATTTCTTTTCATATCAAAACCATATGGTTGATGGGAGATTACAATTTCCAATTGCACCATGACATCAAATTGAATAATTTCATCATAACTACAAAATTTCATGCAATACATTCAGATTTTTTAATATATATTTTATTAAAATAAAATATATTTTTTGTAGATTTCTTTAGAGGAATCCCTGAATAAATATTAGTAATGATATAGTATACCATTATATGTTACTCATTATATTATAATATATAAATATTATTAAAATACATTGTGAATGTATTATTAGTGGGTTTAAATAATATTTTTTTAACTCAAACATAAAATGTACACAATATTTAGTAATATCATTATATTCCTCAAAAATATATTATCATGATAAATATATTGTATTTCATATTAAGCATAAGGAATTTATAATTAATTAAGATCATTTATATAAATTTTATGTTAGCAAATTAATATAAATTTTTTAATTATCTTTTCAAAAATAAATGAAGATGTATATTTAGGTTTTTTATAAAATGATTTATTTTTAATAAATAAAGGAAAATAAGTATTTTTATTAAAACATTAATTAATATTCAAGTAAAAGTCCCTATTATGTTAAAAATGTTATATTAATGTTATCAAATTAAAAATTAATTATAAATAATATAATTAATTAAATAAAAATAATCATTATACTTTATTGGGGAATAAGTTTATTTTTTGTATTAAAAACTTTCTAATATCAATTATTATGCTTGCATTGAGATTTTTTAATCATAAATTTAATTAATCCATATTCACTATAATTTTAAAAAATATACAGATTTTATGTACAATAGTATATTTTAACACTCATTTAATGGTTTTTACAAGGAAGGTAATTTAAAAAAAAAAGTATTTTTTATATTTAAGATTCATTTCCTCTAATAATGTTTTTCGTTGCAAGATGGATGATTTTTAAAAAAACTATTTTCATCTAATTGAAATCATATCAGGGAAAATAGAATCCATATTTTTAATAAGAATAAATTATATAAAATAATATATTAAAATTAATTTTTTCCTAGATAATAGTAAATTTTTTCATTTCATTAATACATTTGAATATATTACAAGTTTATCAAGGGTTTAACTAATTGGTAGGAGTAGAATTTCCACACAAGACCCTATATTTAATTCTTTTGGTTATGAATATTTATATTATGTTTATCTTGATTAAATAAGTATTTATATCAACTATCATAATAATCTTACCATATATAATTGTGATCATTAAAAAATTATATATTTGTCCAACCCCGATCTATAAAAATAACCTCTCTTCCTCTCTTATTCAATTAATATGACCCTTATAGATCTTCCAATAAAATATAGTAATCCATTTTTTTAATCATTAAATTCTTATTACATTATATTTTATTCTCCATATAAGAATCATTCACGGCTTAAGGTGTAATCCAAATGAGTTCTTTTAAAGAAGTGGTGTAAATCATAAGAAAACTCTTTAATATTTTTTACTTAAAAAACATTTTCTATAGATTTTTTATGAATTAATACAAGAAAAATCTAGTAAAATAAATATAATAATATTTTTACATGAATATGGAACAAACATTTAAAATAATTAATAATATTTTATAAATAATATAATGTTCGATAATGTACAAGGCACGCAACATCGGTCTTAAATGATCCATGAAATATTGTTATTTATATATTATCATTATAAAATAATTATAGAATTGAAATAAATGAATAATAATAACAAATTTGTAATATATGTATATATATATATATATATATATTTCTATAATTTTATTAAATAATAAAATGTTATCTAAATTTTTTAGTAAATAAGTACTCATTTTTATGTAAAGTCAATTTTTGCAGAACAAATATGTTTCCATCAAAAAAATCATGTTTTTTTCTGAAATAAATTGTTAAATAATTTATTCCATTTTTAGAAAATTTAATTTAAAAAGATAAATTATTATTTGATATCATAAATTTAATATTTTTATATGGTTAGCCATTCATATTTTTAATAATGTATTGTTTTTTTAGAGAATGGATGAAAATAATTATTTTATAAAAAAAGTAATTTATTTTAGTTATCCTCAAACACAATATGGTAATTAATTGGATTTAAAATTATATTATCCATTTAAATAAACATAATAAAATTTATTTCATTGTAATTTTCATTTTTTAAATTTACATATAAAAAATTATACTTAAAAATACATTTTATTATAAAAATATTTATTCATGTATTATTATATAAAATTAAAGAAATTTTTTAAAACATATATAAATTTAATTTCATAAAATGAATTGAATATTGGGAATCATTGGGTAATTTTTTGATAAATTAGTTCCTTTAATTTTTTGGATATTATAAATAGTATTCCAGTTAAGTATTTGTTACCATGTTTAAGGTAAAATGGATTAATTAGGGTTAGAACTATTTTGATGAGTTTAAAAATACTTAAAAAATTGTACATTTTTTCTTTGGATAAATTTTTTGTTCTTGAATTATTCATACATATAAAATATAACTTATTCATTTACCATTTATAAATTCTTTAATATTTTTGTAAGTAATAAATAATTCTAAAATGTCAATTTCTTGAATTCAATGTCACCAATATGTATTCACAAGGATAAATGAAACTCATCAATTAATTTTAATGATTATTATAAGTATTAATAATTTTTATATTAGGGTAATTTTTATTTTAAATTATGTCATATTTACATTAAATTCCAATGAAATGATGACATGGTGCTTATTTAAGTAGTAAAAAATCATTAAAATGTAATTAAAACATCCCAATTTGATATTTTTTGTTTATGTTATTCTATAAAATGAATTATATATGTATTTTTTATGCATTTTTAATTTTAGAAAATATTATACATTAATTACAATACTATAATAAATTCTCCAAAATCAATTTAAATGAATTTTTTACAAAATTACATTTATAATAATTTATGAAAAAAAAATATTTTATTAAATTGTTAAAAAGTTAAAATAAATATGGAATGAATAAAATTTTTGTGTTATGTTAACAAAATTATGACTCGTTGATCTTTTTTGATCCATTATTTACCATATAAATAAATTTATAAACCCTTAATATTAAAAAAATTTGTTGTTGTGATTAATGTTAAAAATGATTTACGAGGTGATAAATCCAAAATATAATGATTATATGATATCTAAAATAATATAATTATTATATAATTATTATATTAATGTGATATATTACCTATATTAGAATAATTTTTTAGAAAAATTTTATGTCATGAACCGTCCTTGGGGCCCGTGTTGTAACTACCCCAAGACTGCCTTCCATAGGATTGGGGATGGCTTCTAGCACCAAAGGCGTAAATCCCCTAGCTGGGAAGGCCTTGCCTTTATAAAATTAAACAAACACAATAGAGTACGTAACAGGAAGTAAACACTTAGTAAGAATGAATACAAAAGAGTGTGCTGGAATGGAAATGGGCCAGTATACAAACACAGCTGATCAAAAAGTATAAGTAAAAGGGATAAACAACTGAAAGTAAAGAGAAGCTACTTGCTCGTCCTCCGGGGAATCCTACCTGAAGGGTGGGTACATATGGCCACCTCAGCACTCATGTTCGTTAGACTCCTCCATTTTCCAACTCTTCGCAAGTTCCACCTCCAGGTACCGTCTAGTCGTGGCATCATCGGCCTCCATCAGCATTATTCGTCATCTACATCAAATACAACGAGGTGTGGGAAAATCCCATGAAGGGGTGAGTATAACGATAATCAGTAGGGACCATGATACCCTCAAGTTATCACCAAAAATCCACAAAGGATAAACCATAGAATAAAGATACAATCACGAAGTATCAACCAACCCTACTCTCGTATATGCCCAAACATATACCTATGTTATCAATCACAGTCTGACTCCAACTATCGTGCTCAAGCACAAACCATTCCATAAAAGAAGTAAGTCAATTACCACTTTGATAATTGTTGAAATACATTACTCTGCTCACACTGGTATACAACTCACGATGAGGGGTAGAGATGATAAGATGTAGCCTCTAAATCATCTCCTCTGTCCAACCCACGTAGGATCCTGGAACAATATCAGCACTATCGAACCAACGTATGATCCTGGTACAGAAATCGTCACTCTCAAACCCACATAGTAGTCTGGTACTGTAGTTATTGCTGTCAAACCCATGTTGGATCCTGGTACAAAATTCATCACTATCGTACCCACATAGGATCTCGGTACAGAAGTCACTGCTGTTGAACCCATGGAGGATCCTGGTACAGAATTCATCGATGTCGAACACACGTAGGATCCCGGTACAGATGTCACTGCTATCGAACCCATGGAGGATCCCAGAACAAAATTCTTCGCTATAAAACCCAAAGAGGATCCCAGTACTGAAGTAATCGATGTCGAACCCACGAAGGATCCAGGAATAGAATTCATTGTTGTCGAACCCACGGAGGATCCTGGTATAATATTAGGTCATTGTAGGATCCAATCATCTCGGTCACAGCCAGCCATAGGGATATCGCACACAGCACGCTCGATTCATAGAGGTTCCACTCCTCAAGTCAAGTGTTGAGACATTAACTATCACAAAGTCTTCTATTGATGTATCCAGTAGTTCTATCTCCTCATAAGGAACCCAATGTCACCGACGGTGCGTCAATCGGATGCCCGCTCTGTGAGTTATTGACATTTCCATTCTAGGGTCCCGATTGGTTTTTTTACTCAAACCAACCCAACCTAACTCCAAATATATCTGATCCTCAGGTAGAGTATGTTAAAATAACCTTCTCATCAAAATAAATCAAACGTAGTTGATTCCACGTAAATCGGACGTCCGGTCATTATGTTATAAGTGTTTCCGCCCAGAGGGCCCGATTTCTCTGGGTTCAAACCAACCCGGTCGTACCCAAACTTCTCCAAATAAATGTGTGTAATATACCGAAACTACCGTTTCGATCTAAGGAATCCTATGAAACTGATGGTGTGCCGATCATAGGTTCGCAGATGATGTTATGGGTCAAAAACCAAAAGCGGTCTAAAGTGGGGGTCTGGGTCTGGTCCGACCCGGCCCGACCCGCCTTTGGTTGGCCGGAACTGGGTCCAGCCGACCAAGATACGGGTCCGACCTGGTAGGGTGTGGCCCAACCCGGTGGTTGTGGCCTGGCCCGGTGGTTGGGGCTAAGCCCGCGCGCGGCAGCCCGGCCCACGCTGCAGGCGGCCTCGCCCGCGTGTCAGGCGGTCCGGCCTGCGTGTCAGGTGGACGAGCCTACGCGGCGGGCGGCCTGGCCCGGTGGCCGGCCGCGGCTCAGCCAGCTGGTCGAGTGCAGAGCGAGGTGGTGCAACCGCCCATTCTTTTGTAATAGAGGCACCAGCTGGCACCGAATGTCCCTTGCGGAACCCGTGAATGTGTGTTCCGCACCACTGCCACGACCATTGCCACGGTATCCTTCCACCAGCTGCGCGTTAGGGGCACCACTGCCCATAGGCGGCCAGCCGGTGTCGGGTGCCGGCACCACTGCGCTATTCCGTGGACCACCAGAGTCGTTCTGAAGGTCCTTTTTGCCTCTCGTATGAACCTACGACCTCCTCTGGTCCATCTCTTCATTGTGATGTCCTCAAATAACGGTTTCCCTTCCATACATCCATCGCCTAACAAACTGTGCCTCATGAACGAAAAGGCAGAGGTTCCATACATGTTCGTTACATGTGCTCTCCACATTAGAGGCTCAAACAATTGTCCTACATATATTCTACAATGTACGAGGGTATGCTTATATTCATTCAAAATTTTATGAAAACCCTTACCTCATATTTGGCATTGCACATCAACGAGCAGCGGAAAATGGTGTCATGGATGATAGGCGTAATGAAAGACAAACGCCGATTTCTTGGATGTCGTGAAGCATCTGAAAAAGAAGCTTAGTCAACGTTCCTCTTAGGCGGATCCTAATATTGCTTGGTCGAAGATCAAATATGGTTTCTTAGTTCTTCGTTGGAGAGAAAGGGTGTTTTTCGTGGAGTGGAACACTTTCCGTTTAATTCTCTATAGCCTTCCCAAAAGAATTTTTTCCCACACAAATAAAATAAAAGGCTCCTAAATTATATATTTCCATGAACTTAAAATAAATTAAAATTAATAAATTAATTGAGAGAGGTTAATTAATTTGATGGTGTTGTCACATTAAAAAGGGAGGTGGAAGGTGGAGGGTTTTACCCTCCTCAATGGGGGGTCCCGAGGGTTTGAAGGGGGAGTTGAAGAGTTGAAGTTCATGTGGGCCCCACAACACATTATCCTACCACATGAGGTTTTGTGGGGGGAGGCCCCCCACCCATATTTCCTTTTGTGGATTTAACCACCACCTAAAAATTATGTCACATATAAATTTTAATTTATTAACAATACCCAAAAATTAACTTCTCCATACGATAAAATAAAACTGCGGTAAAGGTCCCCATAAAATAATACTAATGCTGCGAGTTCAATGGTGCCATCAGATTTCAATTCTGAGCACCTATTCTAATGATATAATATCCCGCTCGTACGTTTACTAAACGTACCCGAACAAAACATCAGAAATTGATTTCAGGCACATCGGGCCTTGAAATAAAGCGATGTCAGAAACTGTGGACTCCTAAAAATCCAAAGAATTTATGAAAAAAATATTCCACATAATTTCAAGGTCATTACATTCTCCCCACCATATGGATTTACGTCCCCATAGGCTAGAACTCTCACTAAGGAAATAAATGGGGGTACTGAGAACGCATTTGATCCTCCTTCTCCCATGTTCTCTACTAGAGGTTCTCATGCTACCAACGAATGTGCATCAGAGGTATCAACCATCCACATAGGACCTGCTCTTATCGATCCTCAAACTCCACTGGAAACTCCATGAATGTCGCCCCATCATCGATGTCCATCTCCCCATGGTCGATGATGTGAGAAGGGTAATTCACTTATCTCCTTAGCTGAGATACGTGGAAGACGTTGTGCCCCCTGTCCAACTGAGGTGGAAGATCCCAGTGGTAATCCACCTTTCTAACTCTGTTGAGGACCTTAAAAGGTCTGATGAATCATGGATATAACTTGCTGCCTTGGATAAATCTACATAGAAATCATCAACTTGAGACCCATAGAAAGATGTGATTTCCATCCACGAACTCCAGGGGTCTCTGTCTCCTTTCAGCATTGGACTTCTGCCAGTTCTGTGCAGTCTCCATCTACTCCTGGATGATCTGCACCTTCTCCACCATAGCCTACACCATCTCTGATCCTATAAGTGATGACACCCCTGGGTCAGTCTAGCACAGAGGCCATATACAAGTTTGGTCATATAGTGCCTCATAAGTTGCCATCCCGATTGTGGAGTGGTAGCTATTGTTACACGCAAACTATACCAAGTGTATGTGATCCTCCTAGATATGACGAAAGTCAAGGATACATGGATGGAGCATGTCCTAGAGTGTCTGAATGGTCCTCTCAGTCTGACCATCTTTTTGAGGAGGGAATGTAGTGCTCAATCGAATCTGTATCCGAAAATCCTCTTATATCTCCTTCCCTAGTCGGGAAGTGAAATGAGAATCTCGATCAGAGATGATTGTCGATGGCACGCCATAAGGATGTACGATCTCCTAAACGTAGAGGTGTCCCATTCTCTCTAATGAGCCCTGCACTTTGATCAGTATGAAGTGGGCTGACTTGGTGAGTCGGTCAATAATCACTCAGATAGAGTCGTGTCCTCTGGATGTACGTGGATGTCCCATCACGAAATCCATGGATATCCCATCCCACTTCCACTCTAGAAAATCTAAGGGTTGAACCAATCTTACTAGAACCTAGTGCTCCGCCTTCACTTGCTGACAAGTGAGGCGACATGATACAAACTCTGATTCTACCTTTATCATTCATGGCAACCAGTGCTATCATCTGAGGTCCTGATACATCTTTTCCTCTCCTGGATATACCATTAGAGGGGAATTATGGAACTCTTTTAATGCCTCCACTTATAGTCTAACTGTTACCATAGTACGTCTAATGAAAAGGATATCGTGCTCCCCAACTTCTAAAAACCCATCAGGTGCCTGCCCTGAGAATATCTGAGCACGTCGCATCTCACAGTCAACATCCCTACGATGTGCCTCTCAAAATCGCTGAAGGAGTGGTGGAGTGACTATGAGAGACTGTAGAAAGGTTACTCTATCTCTATCCAAAAATGATATTTACAATGCAGCCAGCTGCTCTGTCACCTCTCCTAGGAGATAAATTCTCGATCTCTTGCTGAGGGCATCTGCTACAATATTCCCCTTCCCATGAGTTTAGACTATCTCGAAGTCATATTCTTAGAGGAACTCGAGCCATCGTCGATGTCTCGGGTTCAGGTCATTCTGCGAGAAGATATTCCTGAGACTCTGGTGGTCAGTGTAGACTGTAAAGCATTCTCCCAAAAAACTATGGGTGAGACTAGAAAATTTAAAATAACTCATCTATACCCTTCTTCACCGACGTCCTACAAGAGCTGCTAAGATTTCTGCTTTGCTGAAAAGAGAAATCAAATCCCATCCCCTGGTTGGACCATTCCCATTGCCTAATTTAGTCTATCCTAACATGAATGGTACAAATTCATGCCATGGACGACTTCATAAGGCCTCGACGCTACTACCAAGAGATCCAACTGTTACACTCGCCTCCAAGGGTTGAGTCACACTGTCGGCATCAGTTTGTGGTAACTGGTTCTCCTATAATAGGAAACTCGAATGTTAGGGTCAAGTCAACATTTTTATCTGGAATCTCATAGTATTATCCACAAAAAATGGATAGAAATAAAACATCACAAGGACAACTGTCTTTTAAAACTACAGCTCAAAGTACATAGACACAAAGAAACCACAAACAAAGATATCAACGAAGCTAGAAGCTTCATGTACAAAGGAATCTATGCATGGAACTAGTTCTGATCCTGTCCACCTGATCTCGAAGCACTATGGTTAGAGGCCTCATATACCTAAATCTAAGCTCTCCCATGTACACCAGTTCCCTGCTGTTGGGGTGGAACTCCTAGTGGTGGTGGTGGTAGGTCCTCGAAACGTCTTCCACCACCTACTTCTTGGTCAGCTTCTCTGCCACGTCCGCCTGCTTCTGGTAGACCACCATGGTTGAACCTATACCTCTGCTTTGGAGGTCCCTCTATTTCCTACTGCTCATCTGCAGGAAGGGTCAGGCAGTCTCGAGCCATGTGACCCTGCCTGCTGCATGCATAGCACTACCTGCTCCTCATATGGATAGCTATGTATCGTGTTCCCCGCACAACAGAACCTCAGTTGTGAAGTTGAACCCCTATGGGTCTGGTCCTCATGGACCCTAGAGTCCTTTGTTTAATGTCATCTATAGAAGACTCTTCTACATGTTGCCCTGTGGTGGGTCTCGGTACTGGTGACTGCTCAGTGAGAAAGCTCTCCACTAGAATGGTGCACTCCAATACCCCTGCCTTCATCATAATGTTAAGGAAGATCCTAGAAGCCCCGATCTCATGCATGAGTCCCTGCTCAAAGTTCCTGGCCATGAAAAATGGGTCCCATACCATATCTGTAGTGTATCGTGAGAGGTCAGTGAACCTCGCTGAGTACTGAGCTATTGTCATCCTACCCTGTATTAGATGAGTAACTCCTGAATCTGCACCGCATGAAGGGTTGCTAATTGAAACTCTGCCTGGAACAGGATCTCCAAGTCTGTATAGAGTATTGAAGCCTTATCATGCACCTGGAACATCAGGCTCCCCCATATTTTTGTTGTTCCCTATAAGAGACTCAAGACAAGGATCATCATGAGGTTGGCTGGTGTCCCTACCATTATAGAAACTCTCACCCTAGACTCCAACCAATCCTCAGATTTCTGTTGTTCCATCTCGCCCTGGACCCTGGGCAGTCCAATGAGATGTAACTCGTTCAACGCACTCAGGCGGCATGCACTCTCTACTGCTGGGGCTGGTCATATTAGTGGCACAGCCGGTAACGCTAGTACCTCTACTGTGATGGGTCCATGCACCAAAGCCTCATCACTTGGTGGGATACCATCTCTTATTTAACTCGGATCCCTAGCTGGTTGCCTTTATGGGGCCATGCTGAAAAGAATCAGGTGAGCAACAGTTAAAAAAGGATACCTGGTGAGATGACACCAAGTATTCACAGAGAAAACTTTTCCCAAGGAAACACACATGCAATCAGTGTTTTCATGCACTGCGTTAGAGATCAGACGTCAGAGTCCTAGTGTATGGATATGTCGGCCACCGCACCAACACTGGTTTCCCTAAACTGATAACCACACAAAAAAACATAACATTATTGTCGTTAAAAGAATTAGATTTCAAGTTATGTGGTAGAACTGACTCCTCTGATACTAAATTGTCATGACCCATCCTTGGGGCCCATTTCGTGACTACCCCAAAACCACCTTCCATAGGTCAAAGGCAGGAGACTAGCACCAAAGGCATAAATCACTATGTTGGGAAGGAATTTCTTTGATAAAAGTAGACAAACACTACAGTGTATGTAACCCCAAGTAAAAACTATGTAAAACTGAATACAAAAGAGTGTGTTGGAATGTCAATGGGCTAGTATACAAACCCAACTGATCAACAAGTTCAAGTAAAAGGGACAAAAAACTAAATGTAAAGAGCATCTCTGGGATCATCATCTGGGGATTCCTACCTGAAGGGTAGGTAAAAATGGCCACATCAGCACTCACGTCTATCAGTCTCCTCCGTGTGCCGACATGTCCCAAGGTCCACCTCCGGGTACCATCCAGTCATGGCGTTCTCGGCTCCGTTAGCGTTGTCCTTCGTCTGCATCCAACACAATGAGGTGTAGGAATAGCCCATGCCGGAGTGAGTATAAGGATACTAATTAGGAATCCCTATACCCTCAAGGTCTCATCATAAATACACAATGGATAAACCACTGAATAAAATATACAATCACAAATTATTAAAAAAACCCTACTGAGGTACATGCCCATACATATACATAAGTTATCAATCAAAGTCCGACTCCAACTCTCGAGCCCAAGCACAAACCATTCCATAAAGAACGTAAGTCAATTACCAAATTGATAATGGTTGAAATACATGACTCATCTCACACAGGTATACAAGTCATGAAGAGGGGTAGGGATGATTAGATGTTGCCTCTGAATCATCTTCAATGACAAACCCACATAGGATCCTAGAACAATATCAGTGCTGTCGAACCCACATAGTATCCTAACACAGAAATCATCATTGTCGAATCCACATAAGGTTCTGGTACATTAGTTATCGTTGGAAAACCCACGTAGGATATTGGTACATAAGTTAGCACTGTTGAACCCATGTAGGATCCTGGTACAGAAGTCACTACTGTTGAACCCGCGGAGGATCCTGTTACAGTAGTCATCGCTTTCGATCCCACGTAGGATCCTTGTAGAGAAGTCACTACTGTCGAACCCATGGAGGATCCTGGTACAAAATTCTTGGATGTAGAACCCACAGAAGATCCCGGTACAGAAGACATTTCTGTCAAACCCATGGAGTATCCTGGTACAGAAGTCATCGACGTCGAACCCACAGAGGATCCTTGAACAGTAGTAGGTCCATGTAAGATCATATCATCTAGGTCGCAGCCTGACATTGGGATCCCACAAACAGTATGCTCGATTCCAGAAGGGATCTCCCCTCAAGTCAATTTTTGATATATCAATTATCACTAAGTCTTGAGTTGAGGTATCCAGTAGTTCGGTCTCAACATAAAAAACCCAAAGCGAGAAATGTTGTGTCAATCGGACGCCTGGTCTGTGAGTTATTGGCATTTCTGTTCTAGGGGCACGGTTGGTTTTTAGACTCAAACCAACCCGAGCATACTCCAACTACATCTGAACTTCATGTAGATTATTCCAATAGAACTGTCTCATCAAAAGTAATCCAATGTAGTTGACGACACGTCAATCGGACATTTGGTCCTTACGTTATAAGTGTTCCTGCTCCAAGGGCCTGGTTGGTTCAGGATTTGAACCAACCTGACTATAAAAAAACATTGCAAAAACCTTGATTCTAATATACCGAAACGACCGCCTTGATCCAAATAATCCTATTCTATTGAAAGTGCGTCGATCTGAGGTCTGTATCTAATGTTATTGGTGAAAATCAAAAGTAGTCCAAAGTGGGGGGTCTAGGTCAGGTCCGACCCGGCCCAACCCACCCCGGGTCAGCACAAACTGGGCCGACCAGGCCCAGATTTGAGTCCGGCATGGTAAGGCGCGGCTCATCCTAGTGGATGTGGCTCACACTCAGCATGGCTACCTGTCCCATGTGGAAGGCAGACCGGCCCGCGTGGCGGGCGGCCCGACTCGGTGGCCAGCCGTGGCTCAGCCAGCTGGCCGAGCAATGAGAAGGGGGGCGCGACCCCCATTTTTTTTGTAACAGCAGCACCATCTGGCGCCGCTTGTCCCTCCAAGAACACATGGATGTGGGTTCTACTCCAATGACGTGGTCGTTTCCATGGAGGCCTTCTGCCGGCTGTGCGTGAGGGGCTCTTTTTACCCTAGGCGGCCGGCCAGTGTCGGTCGCTGCCTCCGGTCGCCAGTGCTACCGAGCTCTTCTGCGGTCCACCAGAGTCATTCTAGTGGTCTGTTTTCTTCTCGTATGCACCTGTAGCCTCCTAGGGTCCTACACATTACTACGACAACCTCAAATCAAGTTTCTCCTTCCATTCATCCATCGCACAACAAACTGTGCATCAAGATCGAAATGGCAGAGGGTCCGGACTTGTTCGTTAGCCCGTGCCCTCCATATTAGAGGCCCAAATAATAATGCAACATATATTCGAAAAAAGTAAGAGGGTATGATTTTATTCATTTAAATTATACAAAACCCCAAAACTGTTTTTGACGTTGCACGATGACGAGCCGCAGAAAACGGTGTCGCTGAAGATGGGTGTCGTGGAAGACAGACATCGATTTAATTCACTTCAGGAAATGACTGAAAAAGTAGTGTAGTCGACGTTCCTCACGAGCGGCTCCTCTTGTGGCATGGACGAATATTGAAGATGGTTTCATTGTTCTCCATGGGAGAGAAAGGGTGTTCTTCATGGAGAGGAACACTTTCCTTATAATTCTCCAGAGCCTTCCAAACAAAATTTTTTCCAATGAAAATAAAATAAAAGGCTCCCCAATATTAATATTTCCATGAAGTTCAAATCAATTCAAATTAATCAATTAATTGAGTGAGCTTAATTAATTTTATGGCATTGGAACATTAAAAAACGGAGGTAGAAGTTAGAGGGTTTAACCCTCATCAATGTGTGGTTCTAAGCGTTTCAAGGGGGAGTTGAGGAGCTGAAGTTCATGTGTGCCCCACAACACATTATCCTCCCATGTGATGTTATGTGGGGGGTGTCCCCACTCCCAAATTTCCTTTGTTGGATATAACCACCACCTAAAAAATATTCCAAACAAAATTTTAATTTATTAACAATCCCCAGAAATTAACTTCTCCTCTCGATAAAACTCAACTGTGGTAAAGGTCCCCTTTAGCGAATACTGACAATTCGAGTTCAATGGTGCCCTCAGATTTCAATTCGGATCACCAGTTAAAAAGATATAAAATCATGCTTGTACGTTTACTGAATGTAACCGAAAAAAACTTCAGAAATTGATTCCGGACACACCAGGCCTTAGAATCAAGCGCCATCAGAAAGTGCGGACTCATAAAAATCCCATGAATTTAAGAAAAAATATCACAGAATTTCTAGGACTTTATAGAATGACAATATAATTTTTAAATGGAAGAAAATTTTAAAAATAAATGTTATGTAATATTTATAATATGATAATGACATCATGAATATCACATTTATAAATTAAATAAATCAACATATCCAACAATGATAGTTGTTGATAGAAAATGATTTACATCAGTTTGTGTGGTGGTTATCATATGCATAAACGAACTATGTTTTCATACACTTTTTTATGTATTCAGTGATCAGAATATGTAATGAGATTAACATTATGAATTATATGAATATTTAATATTATTTTTCAATAATATCATAATGGATTCAGATTATATGATTTTGGTAGATGTAGAAATAAAAATAAAACACCCATTCAAATTTTGTTCTATTTATATAGATTGACTCATTATCTTTAAACCTTAAGCACTCTTAGGTTATTAATATTCCAAAACATTTACCTCTAGGATGCGAGGAGAAATTATAAG
The DNA here is from genome assembly GCA_963277665.1 of Viscum album. Lineage (NCBI taxonomy): Eukaryota > Viridiplantae > Streptophyta > Magnoliopsida > Santalales > Viscaceae > Viscum > Viscum album. The sequence continues at coordinate 216,835,927 of OY728158.1, forward strand.
AATATATTTTGGGAGGAATGGTTTTTATCTTATGGTATATTGATTTGTTTATAGAAGAGTATAGTGGATGTACAATTAAAATTGGGGTATGTGTACATTTTGAAATATATAAATTATTATAAAATAATATTTTTCTAAATCATGTAAAATGTAACACCCCTAGAAATGGGAGACTTAAAAGGCTTAATGTTACTACCCATGTCAACAAGGTGTCCCTTTTGTTTCAGGATCCTACCTGATTAGAACTCCACAGTTAAACATGGTTGGCCTGGAGTAGTAATCATGATGGGTGACCTTCAGGGATGTTTTCTAGGGTGTGTGTGAGTGAAGACAAAACATACAGAAAGAAGCCTATGGGGACAATAATTATTTTTATAAGTGACCCTAGGGAGTAACAGCCTATGGTGTGCTAGGAAGGAAACCAAGGAATTACAGGAGACCCTTGGGGTCAGATGATAGGGTTCATGGCCCGGGGAGGCAGGTCAAGTAAAAGGGTATCAGAGCCAATACCCAGCCAGATGTGCTTAGGCACTTCCTGGGTTTGAGGCTTCGGCTCCACAATGAGGGTGTTGTGCTTTAAAGGGGTGGATAATATAACACCCCTAGAAAAGTGAGACTTAATAGGATAAATCATACAACCCAAGTCAACATGGTGCACCTTTCTTTTCGAGAGCCTGCCTGATTTTAACTCCATAGTTAAACATGCTTGGCCTCGAGTAGTAATCAGGATGGGTGATCTTCTGAGATGTTTCCCAGGGTCTGTGTGAGTGTGGACAAAACACAGTAAAAGAACATGTGTTGGCCAATGGGGACAGTAATTAGTTTGATAAGTGACCCATGTGAGTAATATCCTATGGTGTTCTAGGAAGGAAACCAAAGTATTACTGGAGACCCTTGGTCTCAGATGAGATGGTTTAGGGCCCGGGGAGGTGGGTCATGACACATTCGTGTGAAGATATGTGTTACCACCTCCACGATGTGATTTGATTAATTTTCATTACCTTATAAAATATAGAGTTTATATAAATATATTTAAATAAAAAATATTTTCTTTATGATAAAATAATAATAATGGATAAATAAATTTATACTTTCCTTACATCACCCATGTTTTTGGAAAATGAAATCGTCACACGTGCATACATTTTTCATACGGTCTTTATGATTGTAACGTAATTCATTTTTATTACTATATTTCACTATTGGATTTAAAATTAAAATTTATATAAAAAAATTTATTTATTTTATTATTATTATTCTATATTTTATGTAATAATTTGTTATTTTTCAATGGAAAATAATTTGAATTTGTTTTAATATTAATTACTGAACATCCTCCAAATAACCAACATGGACTTACCTAATTATGTAATTAAATATGTCTTAAAAATAAATAAAGTAAATTATTTAATGATAATCTAAAAAACAATGAAACCATTTTCATGAAATTATATAAATATTATATTATTATTATAAAATATAAAAATATCATATCTCCATATTTAGAAACAAGGATTTCTATTTTTTAAGCGCATTTTATTTTCATTGAGTATTGGAATAATTTTATCATATTTTTTTGATTTATAAACTGCATTAAAGATATATTATATCAATATTCTCTAAAAATTTATTCAATTAAAATTTTTTCATTTAATTTATAACTATTTTCAGTGGTTTAAAATGTATGATGTCATAGGGGACACCTTTTTTAAAAAAATAGGTTTTCAATTTTTTAAACATTTATCCTTATAAATAATTTTCTCTATGAATTTATTTTTAAAAATATTTGTAAAATATATTTATATGTAAATAAAAAATTTTAAAAGGTAATTTTATGACATTATTTACCTTCTTTCAAAGGATTTTTTAAGTAATTTCTTTTTTAATAAAAAATGTGTTTATAAAAGGAAATAACATTGGCAAATTTTAATATATATAGCATCAATGGTATTTTCGTCCCCTAGAAATTTAATTTTATATTAGTAATCGTTTAATGTAATAATTTTTCTATTAATTGTAAACACAACCTTCCCTTTATATAGGGTTTTCTCAAAAATTATTTTAAATTTTTTGTATAATTCATAATAGAAAATAATAATATTGTGAAATGAAAAATATTGTGTGTGTAATATTGAAATTCCAGGATTTCATGTGTTTTTTTACATTATTGTTAATGTAAAGTATTTATTCTGATGAGTGAGCCACATATATCTGATGATGATGTGTTATCCAATTATATGTCAAGGTGATGGTTGAGCCAGAAATAACCCTATAGTGCATTATCTGTGTCGATAAAGTTAAGTAGTTTTCGGATTCACATAAAAGAATATTATTATTTTTTTCTGGGTTATTCCATTTGTAAAATTGATTACAAGATTAATATGAAATGTTTCACCAAGATACCAGAATCATTTTTTCCTGATAATTTTGTTTCATGGGAGTAATTTTATTTCAAATTATAATCTATTTATCTTATTATATAAATTAATGATTATTCCAATTTTGGGTAAAAAATTATGTTTTTAAGAAAATAAATTTTTATAGGGAAATATTTTTTAAAAAAACTCTATAGATTCTATTTTATTTCTTAATTATACTTATAATTTTGTTTTAATTATTTTTTGATTTAAAGATGATTTCTTATGTGAATTTATTTTTATTTTAACTAATGCATTTTAATAAAAAAATATGACGTAAATTAGTTGATCTTATTATTTTTGAATAGACTAAAATGATTTATTCTTTCATTGTATATTTCCCTTATTGCTTGTTTTCCCATAATACATGCTAAAATTACTTTTCCTTTAGAGAAATTAATTTATTTGTAACATTTCCTCATTATGATAGAAGTCATATACTTTTCTTAATGATGGATTATTTCTTAATGTATAACAGTTGAATAATATTTTTGATATATATATAATTATATTTTGGATTTATGAATGATTTATTTTTTTGGGAAAATGTCCATATATTTTCAAAATCTTATGATTAGGGAAAATCATTTTTTTATATGACATTATATTTGAATAATTATTCTTAGAGGTAAAATTAAAGAACATTTCTGATGAATATTTGATCTAGTATTTCTAATTTTTTTGGTAAAAACCTAGGCCATAAATTTTTTGAATAATTTTAAGGAATATTATTTATTAAATGATATATGTTGAAATAGTTGTGTTATTCTGAAAATTTATAGAGTCAAATTAATTATTTCTTTATATCAGATATTATAAATTTTGTATAATATCACATCATATGATAACCAATTTTTTTTATTGTCTAATAACTATAGGAATATATTATTCTTTATTATTGGATTATGTTATCCGTTAGAAGTTGATTTCTATTTGTTATGAATTAAAAATTCTTCTTGAATATTCCTCATTTAAAAAAATGATTACATTATGAGGGATATTTATTAAAATATGAAATTATATTTTCCATGTAAGTAAATTTCCTTATTTTCATAGTCTAGATGGTAATTTGTATCCCCAATTCTTTGAAAAGGATCTAGATATTAAAATTCATTCCATTTAACTTCCATTTTTTCAAATTATTCTCTTTTTCACCCCATTTTGATTTATTTATTTTTTGTCATTGAATTTATAGTGATCATTAAATTTATTCAGAAAAAAAATTTCGATCACTCTTTATCATTATTTGGATATTAATTTCTTCTCTACATCAATACATTCCCTTCATACTAATGTTTTATTATTTTTAATCCTAGTTATGTGTAACTATAGAACACCATAAAATCACCTTATCCATCTTTTCATGTGGATATTTTGATAACACATTACCCAATATGGGTTTTCAATAAAGGGATATCAAAATATTAAACCCTTCAATATCCAATTAAGTGAAAAAAATTAGAATTCTATAATTTTTTAAAATGTGGGAGAATGTAATATCATGATATTATTAAAAATATTACTTTTTACGAATTTTGTTCAATCCATTCAACAAAAATATTATATGAACCATGAAATATTATTGTTAAAATATTAACATTATAATAAATCAATGGAATTGTAGTGTATAAATTATAATTACCAAGTTATGTAATTTATTTCAATAATGGTACTAATCATTATAATTATATTGATAAATTCATATGAAGTAAACAATAAAATTTTACTAAAGTTATTTTTTTCTTCAGAACATGTTTTCATTAAAAAAATATTATTTTGAGTAAATATTATATATTAAATATTAAAATTTTATAAATTTTATTTAAAAATTTGCATTCTCTAATTATGAATTTCAATTTTATAATAAGGTGGATATTAATGTTTTTTAGGAAAAGATTGTTTTTCAATGACTACTGTAAAATATTAATTTTCAAAATAATGGCATTTATTATAAGTATAAACAAAGACACATGTGATAATCAATCATTTTTAAAATTTCATTACATATATTTGAAAAAACTAATCAAATTAATGTAATTATATTAGACATTATAATTAAATTTGATATAAAAAATTTTACTTAAAAAACACTTTTTTGGAAACATGATTTCCATCACATTTTATAGTTTTATTTATAAATTAATTATTTTAAATAAAATGGAAATATAATTTAAAGAATTTCATCCATGTTTCATATTAGTAGTTAATAAATTTGTATATATCCTCACATTATTTTGGGAAATTAATAGTAATCATGGTAAATATCTGTTTCCAGAATAATGGTAGACTCGGTTTCTAATAGCTAAAATTAATGTATTATGGATTAAAAAGTATTCAAATTCATTCCCTTATGTGGTTATATGAGTTTATCACCTTCATATAAATCCAAAAAAAAATATAACTTTTTAATTTCATTAATCTTGGATAAAGTCATTTATTTTTTTGAAAACAATAATTTTGAAGTGTCTATTTCTAGATTTTAATATGACTAATATCTATTCCAAAGAAAGAAATTACATAGATATTTATAAATATTAATTATACATATGAATAAATTTTTTTCTTTTTTAAATTTATTTTAAATTTATAATATGAAATATTATCCATAAATATTCATGAAATGCTGGCACAATTCTTTTGCAAGTAGTTGAAAAATCATGTTTATGATATTAAAAACTCTGTAAGTAATATTTTTTTGTTATCTAATGTTCATATATTATATTTTTGGATAAATAAAATATATTATTAATGTTGAAAAATCCAATTCCATTATTGTATTCTTGTCATTGAAATCATATTTGATGAATAGGGGAAAATGTCTTCAATTATCTTATATAAAAAAACAAAATTTAATTAATTTATATTTTAATATTAAAAAATTATATTCCAAAATTTTACTATATTTAGTAAAAACAAATAATCCCAAGATCATTTTTTATCAAATTATTATGTTATATGTAAATTTATATATTAATAATATTGAAAATTTTGTTTCCATGTAAAATTTTACATATGATTAATAATGGGGTCAATTCAAAATCAAAGGATTTAAATAATTTCTAAACCATTATAAATTTTAATATATTATTATATTATGTCCACATACTAATTCTAATCTAATTAATTTCATTTTGGAACCATTTTATAGTAGTAAGAACACTATTATTTTATAATTCATCATGTATATCCAAAAGTGCCTCAACCACACTTATAAATACACACCCCTCTATTGTCATATATGAAATAATTTATCCATATATCTTGGAAAAAAATAAACAAATATCATTCTATAATTCCTTCATAAATATTATAGTTATTTAATTTTGAAAAATACCATTCAAAAATGGATTATGGTATATGGAAAAGGAGGTTCTCCGAAGAAGATGTATAGATTTTAACAGAGTTTTTTAATTTCATTTCTTCTTGAAGGTATGTAATATCCAATTCAACCATTTGTAAATAATAAATAAATTTTTTTAAATGTACTTATAATCGTCTATGTTAATGTAATGACATATATCATAATCCTCTTTCATAAATTGTGAAATTAAAGGATCATTCTTTTGTATGGTGGATTACATACTCAGGAATTAATGTAATTTAGTTTCCATCACAACCTCTCATAGATGGTTAGAATGATGTATATAATATATATGTACTTATTTCATGAAAATTTGAAATTTCTAGAAAGATTTTATATCATATTTATTCTTACCTTTCGATCCATTGAATATATATAACATCGTTCATACATACTTATTGATTACCACCTCAATAGAGAGATTTGATTTTTTGATCACCCCTCATATGGATAGTATATATAAGATTATATTAATAGTTTATAGAATATTAATTTTATAATAATCCAAATTTACTGATAAAACTGTACTTAAAATCTTATATTCAAATTCACTACAAATGGTTATGTAACTCATCCGTATGTTTTGTATGTCATCTCCATCATATTAATGTAATTATTTTTCATATCCATTATTAATGATTTTTAATTTATTATCAATGTACAAATATGAAAAATATTTCATTATTATTATTATTTATATTATTTAATATTTATCTCTTTTAATATGGTTAACATAATGAAGTCATTTAGAAGTTACGAATATAAATCTATCAAAATAACCAATATGGAATTAATAGATTATGTAATTAAATATCACTTAAAAATAATGTAAATGAATTATATATCTATAATGTATTAATCATATAAATGATGTAATGAATAAAATAATTTATATAATTTCATTATACAATTTTCTTGAATGTACAATAAAACATAGGGCATAAGATATGAGATATCTATTCTCAAATCCCATTAATTGTTACATAATTTATTTTCAAAACTTGTTTTCATTTTTGTTTTTTATAAACTTTTCTATTTAGTTAATTTAACATTATAATCTAAAAATTGACCTTTTTATAAATTCATTCATCTTCTTTCCATCAATGTTTCCTTTTTCAAAATATTATACATTCGTAAGTTGGAACATTCCATAAAAACACATTTTATAATATTTAAAGTGTAAAATATTAGACCATACTACCTTTTACATTGGGAAAATTATTTTATAATATTTTATAGAGGATTAAATAGGTTTTTAGGTATTTTAGATGGAAAATGGGTGCTATAGTAATTTTCTAAGGGATACAGCATGGAGATAGAGTATGCACTATAGGAGTTGTCGATGGGGTTGGGACGGGCTGGTTGTTGAAAAGGAGGTAGATCAAGTAGTGTTATTTAATATATTCATTTATGTCATGGTTGTAGAAAATAGTATTTTTTACGTGTAGATGTGTTTGTTTTTAATGAATGTTACGGTGTTGAGACCTCTGTTTCGGCATGGATTCAATGATTCAATTGTTTGATTCATATATTCTTAGGGTGATATCATTATGGAGATTGGTTATGATATATTCCCAATTATTAGTTGAGTGGTACTACATCAAACAATTAATGGTTATGGCATGGCCTAATTCTCTATTTATAGGTTTTCTGTCATGTAGATAACCACTATACAAAAAACCAAGTTTGATATGACTATTTTTTTTTGCATTGGGGAGTATTTCTCCTCATCTCCACTTGAATTCCATAATTATGTGGCTTTGATCACTTTTTTAAATTGTGTTGTTATATTTTAATGACTATTTAAATATTCTAATATCTTCTCGAACTCTGTCACTTTTCATTTCATCCTATAATTTTATAAGTGACCAAATGCATCTGCGGTGGACTTTTGGCCCCCATTCAGTTTCATTAGGCCGTAGAATAAATGGATAAAACCATGGTTATTTAGGTGATCCTCTCCATCTGTTTTATATTTTCTCTTCTATTTATTCACTTGGGAATTGTTCTTCAATGTTAAATCCTCATTCGATATTATACATTAATAATAATGTTCTTTTTGTCATGTTATTAGGATAACCGTGGGTTTTTTTTTCATTTGGCAGTTAACTGTTATCTTCCATTCAACCTAATCATGTATAACATATTATAGATCATTGTTTTAGTTAGGGTATATATCAATATAGGTTTACATTACTTATATCTAATTTATATGGTTTCATATGGATTTAAATGTTTTATATTAAACATTTTAAATGATATTAAAGTGGGGTGGAATGCAATAACATGATTGTATTGTTCTTCTATATTTTGATTTGATTTTATACATTGTTGTTATTCTATGGAATACCATGACTATAGGTGGAACATTTGGGAGAATTTTAAAAATTTATTAATCTTTTAATGCGTTAATGTATTGATACCTCCTTGAATAAATGGTTAACCACATATTAATGACTAATAATTTGGTTTCAAAATAATATATGTATTTTTTGATATTACCATTAAAACTAAATAGGAAGGTGATTAATTCCCATTAAATGAATTAGATTTTGGGTATGTGGAGGTGATTTGCATGTGTTTTCCTATGTTGGTGTGGTGTGTATTGTGTTGTAGTCATACTGTGAGTTGGTTATGTATTGTTTTATTTTGTTTTGGGATGATGGGTTGTTTAATCATGAATTAGGGAAGTTATAGTGTAACTGTGGATATGTAAAGTGGAGAAAGATTTTTATTCAGATTGTGGGTGTGTTTGTAAAATAGTTATGATATGGGCGATTGATATAAAGGGAAATTTTGATTTTAGTTTTGTTTTATAGGGTTTCCTGGAGATATTTTTCCTTGTATTTTTGGAATTATGGGGTCAATGGATGGGAATTTTTAATGATTTAATTAGTGGTGGATTTTGGTTCAAAAATTGTAAATGTTTAATTTGATGTAACAGGTTGTAAAGAATGAAATGATTTGGGTATATAGAAAGAATGAAATTGTATATAAATAAAAATATGAAAATTTTCCTTCCTTGAGAAATAATATAAAATGCGGATACTATTTTTTGTGGTGGTGTTATAAATTATTTAGTGGAATATGAAGTGGTATATGTTTTTGGTTGGTTGGTATGTTTTTTAAACAATATTTTTGGAATTATTTCGTCAATTATATATGTATATATATATATTATTTATTTCTTATTTCCATACACACCCCCACCCACATGGTGCACTATGTTTTGAAACTTGTATTTATATGGGTTGTGTTTCCCCCAATATAAAGATTGTGAGGATGGGTGGCTGAAAACTTATTCTTTTAATAATTCTCTTCTATGTGATGATGAATTGCACACACACTGATGTGATGATGTCAAAAGTGAACTTCTATGATATGATAGTGATGTGATGGCCTAGGCATCTTTGTGTGTGAAGCAATGATGCATTTTTGTTGTGAGGGGATGGGCATGTTACATTTAGGATAAAGTGTATTCGGATGATATGTGATGTGATTAACTGTGGTGGGGTTCAACAATGTAGCAGGTGTGCTTGAGGTCGATGATATTCTTGTTAATGATATCACACAACTCTTGATTGTGGTCATTATTAGATGTAATACCACATATGTTTGAATGAGATATATTATGTGAACATGTTGTTGGGTGGTGCTATGATATATGTTATAAAATTGATATTAGAGGGATAAGAGGTACACTATTCTGGTGAAAGATCATAATAATAGAAGGCATTGTTTTGGGAGACCCCTTATTGAAATACTACCAATTATTTCATTATACATGGTTGATTTTTTTGGAGAGTACGCTTGTTTTACATGTTCATGGGAAACATTGCTTTTTCTACTGGATATACTTTTATTCTCACCCCAAACATATAAATATTATTTTTTATGTTTTTAGAAGGAATACATGGACCATGCTTGATATTTCCATCTCAATCCCTCAGAAAATTATTGTGTGGATTTATTTTATTTTTTTAAGTATTTAATTTGGTGAATTTATCAAGGTATTTTCACGTTATATATAGATTGTGGGATGGTTATTATTATTCAACTATATTATTTTCTAGATTTTTTGTGTTGTTGATTATCCTCTCCCCTATTCAAATTTTATTATACTGTTTATGTCCTCCCATATATTTGATATTTGTATTACCTTAGGGATAGTCTCCAACCAAGGACCTAAAATAGTTTGGAATGTGGGAAAATTATATATATCCAATTTTTATGTTATAATTGGTGGGAGGGGGTCTTGATAGTGTGGTATCAAAATTGATTTTTGAGGGATAAAATATAGTTTAGAGTGTGGAATATTTACGAAATAATGTGTTGTTATGAAAGTAATATGAATGGACCATTGTACATTACATAGGACAAGGAAACCATATAAGACATAGGAATTTAGTTCGCATATTATCTAATTAATATAATCTGATCTTGTGGAATATCAAAGTGATGTTTATCATAGTGTTGTTAAAAATGTAATAGAGGTATATTTATCCTGAATCGTAGTATTCATTTATCAATTTTGAGGATTAGTTTTTTTGGAAATATTAAAAAAATACAAATGAATAAATTTAATCATAATTAAATTCTATACTATTGGGCATATAAATTTTTATTTTCCCTTTTATCTATGTCTCATTATGATCATCTGAATGTGGTTTAGGAACAAGAGGCTCACAAATAATTTCTCTTTATTGTTATAGGTTTGATCTAGTGGAGGAAGATGGTTCTTGGTAGAGGGTGTTACATTGTTTTTAGAGGAATGATTTAGGAATTTATGAAGATATTGATTCAAATTTATAGACAATAAATTAGCTAGATGATCATGAGTTCTTCTTCGTTTGGATTGAGGCCATATTGGGTATTTGAACACGTTAGTAGTTATTCAGATATAGGATATTTTTTAACATTGGTGGATGTCTTATCACGGTGATAGGAATGAATATGTTGTTTCATGTGTTAGCTATTATAAATAGATATATGCAGTTATTTTTCAATCACCCCTGAATGAATTAATGAGGTTGAATATTATTTCACTAGAAATGAGATAATTTTCATTATAAGAACTATAAATCATGTTGATGGTTAAATTATGTTATTCTATAGAAAATTTTACAGACGAGTACCCTTATGAGATAAGTATTGAGGATGCACACATTCATTTTATCCAGTATTCTATTACCTTATTCATATTGTCAAAATATCATTACTTTGATAATAATTTAGAGGTGGTTGGGTGTAAACACTAATGAGGTGTCCTTTTAAATTTTTTCATCCAATTTAGTTCCTTGAGAATTATATTTATCCGTGATAGGTCTCTAGCACAAGGAAATAGTTTTTTTGAACTAAATAGTTTCTAAGTCAAGATCCCCCCAACCATCATTTGGGGGCTAGTGGTTTACATGATATTACATGGGACATCATGTTTATGATTTTTTTATTTGGGGTCTTTTTGGGAATCACATATACCATTTCCTAGTGGATATGTGTGCTCAGATGGTAAGTGGTGTTCAAGTCCAGTAACAACATCTATAATAGTTTCCATCCCATACATTTTATAATTAAAAGATCTAATTGTATACACCACAAATAGGGAATTCATAATTTAGTGTCCAACCTTATGATTTTCCACATGTTAAAGAACCTTAACATGATAATGGACATTGTTGTCTCCATGATCCCACAGTTATATGAGATGGACCTACTTATTTGCATGAAATGTGTGTTGTAATTCTAGAGGGGAAATATATTGTTCGATGAATTCTCATCATATCATCCAATTTTTTTGGGGGTTTATTTGATTTAGGATATCCACGCTCCATTTTTTCACCCACTATAGTCAATACTATGAGACTATATTTAGATAACATTTTTGTACACGTAGTTTATACTATGGCAATCCATTTTGGATCAAAATTTTTATGTGTGCAAGGGTGTAAACTAATGGTATGGACATATTAGTCCCACGGGTTCTAATTCTTGTTATACGATTACATATTTGGAAATGATAGTTTATATTATTTACATGTTATAATTTACTGATTTAGGGGATGATTGGGTGTTTATAAATTAATGTCATGTGTGACGTTTTTATCGGTGGGTATAATTTTCAAGTGGGAATTATACATGTGGAGACCCTTCATTATTTGATATATGAGTTTATTATGGAATAATTATACACTAGGATGGTAGATATTCCAAATTATTCTAGGGAATTTCTATTTGTTTTACCATAATAGGATGTGATGCTACCTCTCGGGTGAGATGTTCAGTTAGAGATAGACTTATGTCTAGGTGCCTCTTTGATATCAATGAAAACTTATTATATTTAATATATTGAGTTTCAAGAGTCGATGATTCAGATAGAATATTTTATGGTCAGGTTAAATCTTTTACAATGGGTCAACATGGGGTTACCTAGTGTTATTTTCTAAGGAGGAATGTAGTGTGTGGTTGTGTAAAGACAAACATAGGTTGAATCAGGTAATGGTCATGAATTTTTACCCTCTCATGAGGATATATTCTATTTTGGAGTATCTACACGGTAGTAGATGAATTTTAAAGATTGATTTAAGGGTCTAGTTAGATTTTCTAGATTGATTTAAGGCCTCCATATTTTCAATATTGATGGTGCATCAAAGTGAACCGCTCTATGGAAGATTGTCGATGTGTATGTTTTGGAAATGGGTGGTGTATTTTCTTGGAAAAATGTTTCCTAAAAAGGGTGTATTCATGGACCCATTAATGTTTTATGTAGTTGTTTCATGATAACTAAAAAGGAACATATTAAAATTTTATACTTTTCTTGGACTTATAGACTATTATTTTAGGTTTCATGCCAATTTATCTAATGTTTGAGACTCGATGAAAGTGATGAACTTGAATTACTATGATTTTTGGGCTGATTGGTTTTATGTAGAACTCATTTATCTAAGGGGGGAATTTTTCAATTATTAATAGATTCAGTATCCTAGGAGGTGTGTTGATTGAGGTGTTCTATGATTTTTATCACCTAGGATATCTATACTTCCTAATGTACCAAAGGCATGGGATATATTATATATCTAAGAAGATGTTATTCCATTAGTGAATCTATGAAACCCATGATATAGGGTTTGTTGATTTTTATGATTAAACTAAATTTAAAAAAAAACTAGCTAATTATGGAGTGCTTTGTGGTCATCATTGATCATAAGATCATTAGGGATTTATTTACATAGCATGATCTAAAACTGAGATAATAGATGTGGATGGAGTTAATAGATGACTATTTCATTTATATATCTAGTGCATCGGGAATGTAAAATGTTTTGGATGGTTATTTGTGTAGGAAATCCTAGAAGATTATTTTTTTGGAGTCTTTATATACATGGGGCATTTGGTAATTGTTTGAATCTAATAAACTAGATGTGATTTTGGTTTATACTAAATGTTTTTTATTTATAATTTTTAGAAAATTTTCTCTGTTATAGTAAGTAGAAGTGTTTGCATTTGGAGACTTAGAGTTAGAGGTGATGTGAGATCATGTTTCCAATGTATATTCTCTATATGGAAAATCATAAGATGATCATAAAAAATGTTTTTGACATAGATTGTATTTTACTATATAAATATTTGATGGATTAATTTTTATGATAAATATTTATCATTTAGAAGGATATACAACGGTATCCATGATGTTTCATTTCATTTGGAGGGAATTGTTTTCCTATGATAAAATGGGCTGTCGAAAATCATGTTTCCTAATGCCTAGTATTCTAGTGAGAAAAAGCTGACGATTATTTTTTCGGATACCTATTTAAGACATTGATTGTTCCCAAGTATAACTACCATAAAATATTGATGGATTTCATCACATATTTTCACCATGATTTTTTAACATTTCATGCAATCTTTGTATTCATGTATCAGTTGATGAAATCATTACATTTCATATAATTCAAGCAGTTGGGGGTTTATGATGTTTTTTCAAGGAGGTATGTCAATGAGGTCACACAGTTGCATGGAATTATGAGGTCCATTACCTATGATAGGGATATAGATTTTAATATATTATTCTATTGTATTTTTTCATGATTATAGAACTCAGGTACACCTTCGAACTATTTTTTACCATTAGACAGATGGAAAGACATCACTAATTGTCTAGAAAAAAGAGGGTATGTTTCAGTCAAGAAAAAACAAATCTAATGGTATTATGAATACAAAATTTGATTGGTTGATTTTTTTATAAAAATAACTATCAATCATACTATGACACATACCAATTTGAGTCTACGTATAGATTTCAAAGAGGTTATCCATTATTAGGGAATGTTATTGGAGGGTTTGCTGTTCCTTCCCCTAATGTGGCACATAGCATAATAAAATATGATCATATTTTTCATGAGAGAAAGAAGGAATCAATTGTCTAACATAATTGTTATAAACATGATACGAGTAGGAATTTAGATTTTGAGTTTGGAGTCAACATGTTCTTGATTGTTTCCCCTTGACTTAGGAAGGAGAGAATCAATGAGGGTATTAATCTCTCCTATCTTTTTTATGAAACACTAGAGACGCTGGGATGTATTAGTGAGGTAATTATTGGTTTTCACATCTTTTATAGTGGGGCAGAATCCACGATAGCTTATTTATCTCCCAACTCAATAAGTATCTATACGATGTAACCCATATCACTGTCTTAGTAGATATGGATATCGGTGATTATGTTATTTTTCTGTAACAAACTGTACAGATCTAGAATTATAGGGAGAACGTTTTTATGGGTTGAAAATTAATTTGGTTTGTGTGCTATTGAGAATGGTGTCCTGGAGAATAATAATTATGAATTTGATTCTTATATTTGCTCCCACTACTTTACGTTATTTGGAGTTCTTAATTTCTATATTTTTTCTTTTTGATGTGATGATTGATCTTGAGTTTTTATAAGATGTGTCATTTAATTTTTAAATGTTTTGAGATAAATATATAATTTTATTAAGTGGAGAGGTCTATAATCCTAATTAATATATGTTATAAACTTTCATGATAAAGAGTATATTGGCGAGTCATTTCCACCAAAAGATCATTGTATCCTAAAATAAAAGATGTAATTCATTGAATTTTTTGATTAGGGATGTTTGTTTTGTGGGCAGTGGTTTTGGGAAGATTGGTTTATCCATTGTTTTAGTAGTTTGTGAAAATGTAAATCCTTAAAAGTATGGGCAGAATCATATCCTTTTTTACCTTTCAAAGGAGGTGATGTGGTTAAGTGATGATGTGGCAACATGAGATCTTTTTTGGGTGATTTGTTTGAATTTTTTGGTTCTAATTGC
The DNA here is from genome assembly GCA_963277665.1 of Viscum album. Taxonomy (NCBI): domain Eukaryota; kingdom Viridiplantae; phylum Streptophyta; class Magnoliopsida; order Santalales; family Viscaceae; genus Viscum; species Viscum album. Next base: position 216,851,031 of record OY728158.1, read on the forward strand.
ATTAAAATGTAACATAATCTCTATGATATATCATAATCGACGGTAGTATAGACTATTTTCAGTTATTACATTAAGATTTTTTGATTATCTTGTGAAATAATTGTTTGTGATTTATTTGATATAATTTTCTATACATTTTTTCCCACTACATCATGGGAATTTTGGTAATATATGTTTATATTATAGACCCAAACGTGTTTGATGGTAATTAGGAGAGAACATGGGTGATATGAAGATTTTGAGGTCTATATTATGGAGAAGTAGTCTACACCATATGAATTCTCACTTTTTCATGGAGAAGATTGATACAACATACATTAATATCGAGTGTTGTTTGGATCTATAAACATTTAGTGTAGGGCTATAATGTGGAGAGTGGATATGAAATAATTGTTAGATTTTATTCAGGAGGCAATGATCTGGATACCTCGATAGTGACATGGATTTATGGGGTTAGTTATGGGCGGTTATTTTTTTTGGGTAAAAAAGACCATGAAGATGGGATATATATTTTTCACCATGCCAATTGATTTGTACTATGTCCTAGAGATCCTGAATTTTGGATTCCCTTCTTCTAATTTTTCAATATTAGTGGGATGTGAATAGTAAAGAAACGTAGAGGCCATTTTGGCAATCCTAGAGTCAGGTTAGTGGGGAGTGATGCACTATGGTACCCATTGAATTTTGAAATTTTATGGTTTTTCCCCCTTGGCTATGTACTATAGTTATGTTTGTTATATTGTGTATAAATTTAAATACTATAAAAACCTGATCAATTCCCATTTATTTCTATCATTTCTTATAAAATCCAATGGAGTACTAAGGAATAATTTTGGACTCTATTTATATATTTTGATACTAGCTTCATAGGATCAATCAAAGGTTATTTAGGTGAGTCTCGCAATCTATTTTCTTGTTTTTTGTATGTGTATTCGCTTTATAATGGTTCAAGAAAGTTAAATCATTGGTTACATTTTTTAGATAATATCAATTTTTGAGGTGTTCTGTTTATATTAACCACAGTTTATCCATCATTTTGGAATTGGTTGTTGTCTTCCATTAAAAAAAATATTTTATAGAAGATTGAATATATTTATTAATGGTAAGAGGTCCTTGGTTTCTCCCAATTTATATCATGTTGTATGGGTTTTATTATGATTTATATCTTGGATATGGATGAATATGTGTTTAAAAATTCACATTAATTGGTATAATATTATTTTGTGTGTTCTGAAATGAAATTTTATGATTTTATAGTTATCTAATATTCTATTATTTAGTTTATCCACTCTTGTAGTGGAACTGAAATACATGACTATTTTTATCCCTTGTATGTTCTTAATGGATATGTGTTGTAAATCCCAGAATGTTTTATTTGGTTAACACTAGCTTGAATATTTTTTTAACCACATATTCATGGTTAATAATTTTGTTAACCCTGGGAATAAGGATTGTGTGAGAATACACTTAATATTAATGATGAACATCATGAAAACCACTTGATTGAATCTGAATTTTTTTATGTGACTGTGATGTTTTAGTGTTTTAATGTGTTGATGTGACGTATAATGTTTTATAGTTGTTATGAGGGTAGGTTATGTGAGCTTGTTTTTTTGTGGGGATGATGGGTTTTTTGGTTGTTCTATGGTGTATTTTTTTGAGGAATAATGGATACTACATATGGAGAATGGTTTTTATGAGGAAAGATGTAGTGTATGTGAAATAATGGGGTGGTGAAGGCTTATTTACAAGGTCAATTGGTCAGTTGGTTTTCTTGTGTAGTGTTTTGTGGTGCTAGATGACTAGTTAGTATTAATATTCTTTGGAAAATTTGATGGAAACTATAAAAAAATTAATTTAATGGTGGTGTTATTCAAAAAATGAATGGTATTTAATGTTAATTAACAGCCACAAAATAATGAAATTAATTTTTAGATTTAAATGAATATAATAAGTTAGTAATATGATTATAAAAATTGGATTTAAATGATATGGAAGATTAAATATGGGTCTTTTTTTACGGGGTGGTGTAATGCATTTAATGGTTTTTGTGAATGTGGGATACATTGTGAGTTGGTTGGTACCTTGTTGTAAACAATGGGTTGGGCATGTATGTATACATTATATATATATATATATATATGTGTGTGTGTGTGTAAAATATTATTTATGACTTATATACACACCCCATTCACGTAAAGAACCATGTGATGAAACCCATATTAATATGAATGTGTTTATTAAACATCTTAGTTGTGATGATGGAAGGATTTCAACCTCCTATTTCAAACTCTCTCTTTTAGGAGATGATGACATTCATGGGATATAGTTTCAAAATTTAAAAACATAATTTTTGATATATGGTTTTGATATGATGACTTATGAGTCTATGGATGTGATTTAATTAGATTGTATTGTGGGGTGGTGATGTGTCGTGTTGACCTAGGTGTCTTCTAGAGAGATGTTATGGAATATTGTATGGTGATGGTCATTCATGGTAGGAGGTGGGAATATGGTTGATGAATTTGTTGTCCACAATAACCTAATACTATATATTTCTGGAATTTATGTGATGTAATATCCCTGGTGTCAGTAGTTCATACATGATGTGGTCGTACTATGGATATGCGGTATATAACATGTTGTATGGATGATACGGTAGCTTCGTGACATGAAAATTGGGGTAGATAGCATAAAATTAGTAAGAAATTTAACGCAGTATCATTTAGTGATATGGTTCATATTATGTTGTAATACATGAATGAGTTATTTGATTTGTGAAACACAATAAATATGGTTTTCTGTAGTGGACAAATTTAGGTATTGTTGGTTCTACTATTTTATAATTGATGAATTGGTATCATACATTCACATGTTCATGATAGACTTTGGTTTTCATGCTATGTATAATTAAATTCTTCCGATTTGTATATAAAATTAATTTTGAAGATTTTTGGAGAACTATGTTGTAAATTTTTTCAAATTTCTATCTTGTACACTTGGTTAGTTTTCTACAACCACATCAGATTTACTTTTTAGAATTAACATTCATATCCTTTACCTATATTAGTTCAATTTATACAACCATTATGGTATTTTTTTGGTTTTTGTTTTTTATTATTTAATGATGTTTCTGTTGGTTTAGTATCCCATCTTCCAATAAAAATTTATTATACAGGTTAATCCCACACATATAATTTGGATTTTTATACCCTCTATTATAGTTGCCATCCTGGGGCCTACATGAGGCTGGAATCATTGGTCATTATCTCTCTCTATTGATTGTTGCATCTTTGGTGGAAGTGGTTTGTGAAAAAAATATTTGTTTTTATAAATATTTGTATTCTATGTCCGTATTCATCAAAATATTTTACTATTGAATTTATATGGATACAAAAAAAATTAATATACATTTTATGTCTCCTTTTCTCTTTCTTAAATGGTAATCAAAATCGATTATTTTAATGTATTTTATAACAAATGTTTTGATGAAAATAGAAAATTAATATTCTATTTTAACATATATGTTGTCAATGGTTTCCCATTGTTTTAACTGTTATTTAATTTTCTGATTCAATTACACGAATTCATTATATCTTTAAAGAAAATACCTCATTTCATTTTTTGTTATTGTCAAAATTACTATTTTATGAAATGGATTTCATATAAAATGTATGTTTTGACGTATATATCTGATTTTTCTTTTGTGTGGAATGATTATTTTTGTTTATTAACAAATGATTTTATTTGTTATAATTAGGATATAGTTCATATACATTTTATACATTGACTGTGGAGCCAAATACAACTCATGATTATGGGTGAGACTGATAGAGATAATTGTAAAGGGTGGAACCAATATAGCTCTCAATGTTATTGAGTAATGGGACATAGTTAACTATTCATAGGATTTACATAAGAGATTATTGAAATTTATAGAGATAGTTATTCAATTAGTAATTTTAATTTTGTGGGTAAGAAAAAAAATAATATATTAATATATGTACATAAATATAATGTTCATTCTAATTAGTTTTCCTTGAAATAATTTTTTTTTACAAGGAATGAAAATTATATTATGATATAAATGAAATATTATTCTCTTTTGATTAAAAAATATTTTTTTATTAGAAAATTTTGAACGATTCTCATGATTTATAATAAACCAAAATCATTATTATTTTTCCAATATGATATCATGTAAAGTGTTTTACAAAAAAAATTGTCTAGTAAATATTATTTCATGTGTATAAAAATGATATTTTGAGAGTTAATATTATTATAATAAATGGGAATCCTTCATTTAAGATCTTCTAGTTTTTGGAATTAAATAATTTTTTCTTTTTGACCATTTTATATGTCCCGTACTAAGAATTCTATTCTCAATGAAATTTTTCCAATTATTTTTCATATGTCTATTGGATTAGTAGAATACTTAATAATGTCATATTTATTGTTGTGGAAGTTCCATTAATTAAGATAATGTGTCTTTATAAAGAAATTGTTTTGTGGGAAAATATTTTTTGTTTGGAAATGAACATTTTTAATATATTTTAAAATGTATTCAAAACTCTAAACTGACTGTAACATTTCTTATGAAAGTGATCCAATATTTTAGTTTGGTGTTATATGTTTTGGATGTCAAAAATTGGGGTACCATTATTGCTATCAAAAACAAAAATTTAAATATAATAGTCATAGAATTAATCTTAGGAGTATATATCTAGAATAAGTTATATTTTTAGTATCTTGTCAATTAAATTAGAGATGAGAGTACCGCTCATGTGTACATGGGGAATATCACCTCCATACAGAGATACAAATAATTTCTATCACTATTATTGTTGGATGGTTATTAGAATGGTTTTAATGTTTCTATATGTTATTTATGACATAATTATAATTATTGTGTTATAAATAAATTTATACCGTCTAAACTTCTTATCAAATGGTAATTGATAATGGGAATCATGCAAAAATGTTGACCACAACCTCTATAAATGGATGTGATTTTTTATCATTTATACTTTACTATGATGGAAATATTGATATATTTACAAAATATATATGTTCATTATTATCTAATAATGATTCTATAAATTTAAATTATCATATACCATACTTTTAGTTTATCCATTGAAATTTTTTGTCATCACCCATGTGTATATAGGGATTACAGTATCATAAAAGTGATGTAATAAATTTATCATAACGAATTAATATAAGTGGTTATAAATATATATATATATATAATGGATATATATAGTACCTATATATTTTTTAAAATTATAGATATGGATAAAACATGTTCAAAGTGAATGTTCTATAACTAGTAATCTAAAACATACATGACAAATAAAGAAGTTATCATCTAAAATGAAGCTATTAGTTGAAATTGTTTTTTATCTAGTTTTGAAATGATATAAGTGGAATATATATAATATTATATATATCAATATGGTTTTGGTATAAAATTATAATAAAATTTAATATTTATATATTAGGATAGATAATTTACAAAGAAATACAAACTTATAGTAATGGTTTAGTCTCATTTTGTCATTATCGACATATCTTTTAATGTTACAAACAAATTTGTTATTTTTATGGTGTATATAATTGTCATGAATATATTTTCCATAATGGAATATTTAATTCAATTTATTTAAAGATATTTATTATTTTAAATGATTTCATTATGTTAGAAGTCATATACATTGATCCATATACTTATTATAGAATGCATCCTTATTAATCCATGGTATTAAATATTTCAATTCAATTTATTTTTTAAATGGGAATCTTAATAGATTTTTAGAAATGTTGTAAGGGTTTACCATATCAAATTATCTTCTCTGGTACATATGTTATGTTTTATTCCTATCTTATTTTATTATTTTTATCAAAAAACAATTTTATATTTTTTATCATGAATGTTTTTTTCATGGAATTTAGATTTTTATTAAATATTTTTTCCATGTGAGTCATGAATCATGATTTACTAAAGCGATTAGGGATTTATTTTATAATATCAGTTTAAGTGTTTTTTATATATAAAATTATTATGATAAATTATATTATCTATATCATAAACATATTATGTTTTTTATACCAATATGATTTTATATATATAGTAAATATTTTCTTTAAATTCTTATATCTTTAATTAATTATGATATATAAATAAAAATTTAAGAAAAACAAAGCATGTTTTCTCCTTTGTAGGTAATAAATTCATCCATGTTAATTTTTTTAAAAAATGTTATTCAATAATGATTTTTAAATTCACCAATGATTTATTAAATTAAAATTTTCCAATTTTTTACATTCTATAAAAAATTAAATGGTAATTTTTTTTTATTTTTCAAAAGGGTATTTTTGAGTTTCACTGAAAATGTGATTGAAAATTCTGTTTTAACAAAAACTACATGAACAACATCCCATTAAATATTTCATAATAATTTATTAATAAATTTATTTATAATTATCCTTATTTATTTCCGAATAATATAATTTCAAAAAAATAAAAAAATTAATGGTTTTAAATATTTTATTTCAAAATAAAATTTGTTCATTCCTCAAGAATTTTCCATGTGATATTTCAAAGGATTTTTATCATTAAAATCATGATTCATATGATTTAAAAATGATATTATCCAATTTTATAACCATTACTATTTATATTTAAATTTTAGTTTTTCGAAGAAGAAATGTTTATAAAATCATAATTAATTCCACATGTCATTATATTTTTATATGATAAATATTTTATGATCTTATTGAAAAAATATGTATTGTTTTAAATATGTGAGTTTTGGTTTATGTATTATAGATCACTCTTAGAAATTTTGTAATGATAGATAAATCATGTTATAATAATTAATGAAAATTAACGTGATCCCAATTCAATAGGGAAATGTTTCCGATAAGAATGGCTTGTGGGTGGAGCATTACTAAGGGAATGATGTATGAATGGTGAACCAAATCCAATGTGATAGTCTTGGTATATTTTTAATAATAAGGAATATAATTTATCTTATTATATTTATAGAAAAAAATTATATATCATGCGTATAATCTGTTCTTAAGCCTTATAGACGATAAGAGATGATTTTTAACTTTTAGGTCTTCAATATTAGGATTTATATTTCATTATTCCATGTATCATGATTATGAACTATGAATTTATGGGAATGATTTCATATTATTGAGACCATATTATAATAACCATACACTTATATTATGATAATTGATTTATACTTTTTTTATTTACAATTATAGAGCATTTCATCTCACCCTTTCTTATATTTTTCATTCCTCGTGTTAAAAATAAATGTTTTAATTATTAAATATATAACAAGGTTTCTAGTTTTCAATTACTAAATGGTAAATTTTGTAGATATTTTATATAAAATTTTATTATGTGTCCAATTTTACAAAAATAATGAGAGATAATTGTTCATCCATGGATTTTAGAAATATTATTTGAATATTTCTCTAAAAAAATTTTGTATTTGTGTAAGAAAAATATTGGTTTCTATAACTATATTTTGAATAAAATGCATTGGAATCTTTTTTATTCACCAAAGAATAAATAAATCAATATTTTTTATTAGTAATAATATACAATGTTTACTTTATATGATTTGTAAAATGTTCTCCTCGGTTACCAAAAAATTAACCATTCTTCTTATTTAGGTCAAGGAATACCATCTCCATCTCCATGTAAATATTTAATAGAATGACCATACTAGAAAATAATTTAATAAATTAATCCCTCTAAATTTATACAATTTCACCCCATTTCCAATACTTTTTTATATTATTGCATCAGTTAACCTCTTCACCTTCAAAATTATAATCATCTATGTAAAACTATTCTTGTCCAGAGAAATAAAGAAGAAAATATATCATTTCAATTATACTGATCGATTTCTCAATAATTAGTGGATTAGTGGACTCTATAATTAAATTTCAATATTGTCACATGATTGAACAGACACTATATTTTTCCATTGATTTCTCATTTAGAAGGTCAGTATAGTACATGACTTGATAAATTTTCATAATAATATTAAAAACATAATTTTAACTATCATAAAATATTGTTTCTCTATGGGGAAATCATCAAATTTAGCTTCAACATGGTTCTTTTTTGTTCAAATAATTAACTAAACCAAAAGAAATAGAATTAAAAATAATAACCCAACTTAATATCATGTATTCATTAAAAAAAATTTATATTATGTGTAAATGATGACACATTTTTTTTAATATTTGACACTATAAGTTTAACATAGGGCATCCATAGTTATTATATATTCAAATAATTTATAATAGATCTATAATAAAATAATAATGAATCATTGAATATTCCACAGTAGTGTAAACTGATTCTCATAATAAAATACTTTTCAACATGCACATGAATTATGGGTAAGATGTATTTGACAAACTTTTTATAGGATTGACACCCTTAGATGCAGTAGTTACAAACCAATGTCTTCTTGTAGTTGTGAAACATGGATAAATTTTTTATGTTAATAAATATAACATATTTATTAGAACTATAACACCCCCTGATTTTAAATTAACACAATGATCAATATCAAGACTAACCCAAAAAATGGTCAATAATAGAATACAACTATATTATAAAAAACATTATTATTTAAATATAACCATTATACCCTATGAAATAAATTGAAATGTGGGAGTATGATTAACCATGTTATAAAAAATATATTATTCATAATCAATTAACATGTATTAGTAAATTCATTATAAATAATACCTTAATTTTTATTAATCATTTATTCATAAAAAACAATTTCCTTAAAAAATAATACTTTTTCCTATAAAATATTTTTAATTAATTTATTTATGTTATAGATGTATTAATTTATTAACGTGATATAATTTTTTAAATAATCACATAATAACTATATTATACTAAAAAAAATTATTTTTCTTAGATGTTTACTTTATTTTATGAATACTGATAATAATAATTTTTATTGAAAACTATAATTTCATTTATTGAAATTAAAAAGTAATATTATATGATGTATTAGTCTGAAAAATTAATGACTTACTTTTTATAAATACAAAATAAAATATTTTATTTGAAATATATTTTAATCTTGCATTTGGTATATTAAAATTTAACTTAAACGAAATCTTTTTGAAATTTATTTTTCTTTAATTTTTGTTCCTTCTTAATCTTAAATTAATAATTAACACTTCAAAAAACAAAATAAAAATTTGAATTTTTTATGGGGTATCTGGAGACCCAAATATAGTAATGAGATAAATTTTATTTTTCATTATGAAAAGTATGCAAAGTAAATAATTTTTAGTACAATATGTGTAAATATATTAATTAAGGATAACAATAATTTGATAATGAATGAAATGTAATGACAGAGAATTATAAAGAATGAACATTGTATTTGATAGTGTGTATGAAACACAAATCTATGTGTGTTATGGAATATAATATCCAGAGACATTACAATATATTTATTATTTAAAACAATATCAATCTATGATATCTAATGAAATTCATGTGATACTGAGTTATAATCAATCACATGCAATAACATGTTTCTTCAATTACACAAATTATACACAAGAATGAGTTTTGTGAAACAATAATATATTATTGAAATATTATTACTTAATATAACAAGATATTACATTTCCTTAAAATTAGTGGCTTTGAATAATATTAAATAACTATTGATAAAATAGATATATATTATATATCCAATAAAATGTTTTAACTTTCATCCAAAATTTTAAATATTCATATGATTTAAGGAATCCCAATATAGTGAAAACAACCAATTTTGTTTTCTAAAAGCAATTTTATTCCCTTTTATTAGAAAACTTATATTAAATATATGTGTTTCATCACTAATACCTTTTAAATGTCCAGTTAACTATAATTTTATAAATAGGAAAATAAAAAATTGAATATGATATATTTCTTGTATTTTTCTAAGAAGATTCAGTTTTTGATGAATAGTTTAAAATATTGAATATTCATTAAATGCTACTTTTTTCACTAGTTTACTTATAATTATTAATTATCTTAAAAAATGACATTAAATTAATAATATATCTATTATAAAAATATTAATCCAATTTATTTCATTTGAATAAATATTACATTAATATTTCATATCTACAAGTCTCGTGATATTAAATATCTTACTTTAAGAACCTGATTTATTGTACCTTTTGTGATATTAAATTTAAATTAATTTATCCCATTTTTTGGAAATTTAACAAATAGATTCAATAAATAAAATAAGAAAAAATTATAATTTATGATTCGTTCAATTTATTTTTGTACAAGATGTAATAGTGCAAATAATTAAAATGGGTTACAATAAATAAGTTAATTATAACCTTAACAAGGGACTAAACCTTAATCTAATGAGACAAAATAGGCTAGAAACTTTTTTAAAATCCATTTTTTCATATTTATACCCAATACCCCTTGGGTATAATTTTATATTATTTTTCACACTTGTAATGAGAATAAGGTGGGTGGAATTACCTTTTCAAATATTTACAAGAATCCCACACCTCCTCCACTAAAAAAGTAACTCACCACTACCACTTCCTCACACATATCAAGAGACACATTCATAACCAAAGTCATCCAAAATATATCCTCATTAAAATTCCCAAAATCCTAGAAGCCTCCAAATTAGGATAATTCACACTAAAGAATCCCTTTGGTTCAATCCAAAAGGATTTACCCAAATAAATGGTTATATCCTTCCTCAGGTTCATTTGTTTTATTCACATTCTAAACCCCATAAAATTCAATTATTATATAAATAAATAATAAATAAAACATCCAAAATATACTGAGATGTATTTATTCAAACAATTTGTCCTTAAATTATAAAAACATCAATCTGACATGTTGCAAACTTATTGTTCATGTATACGATGAAAAACTACCCCACAAAATGAAGTCATAAATTTTTCCATTACCAACAATCATGGTTGGAAATTTGGATGGAAATTTTTTTTCAATATGATATATATAATATTTTTTACATCTTAATGAATTAAAAAATATTTTAAAAAACATACCTTCAGGTATTTAATATATTGCGAATAAGATAACATCGTTTGTAGAAGTGTGGACTATCACCTCCTCAAAACGATGTCAGTCATTCTAGCTATAAATGCAATGTATTAAGGGATGATTTTCACAAAAATTTAAAATATATTATATAAATATGATACTATAATTTTAAAAGACATATATATATATCATTAGATTCAATCTTTCAATATGATAAAGAAATTGATGTATCTTTCATGTGTATATACAGCATACCGACTCCATGAACGGTGAATTTATTTTCTTATCTACGAATATTATATACTATTATATATAAATATATTGTATATATGTGATAATTAAATCGTGTATTAAATTCTAGAGGTGATGATATCTTTATAAAATAAATAATAACCAAAATAAAGGCTAAAAACAAAACAAAAATCTAGGCCATTAACAACCAAAATAGTGAAAATAATGATAGGTTGTTGAAAATTATGTAATGAGATATACTAATAAGATTATAGGTGAAATAATAAAAATAAATATGTTTTTTAAATATGTTATTAACTTATTTAAACCCATTATAATCGACTCAAATGTATGTTCACTAGAAAGGATACACGAGGGAGGATATTCTTATCTCACATTTCTATTTGTGTGGTATAAAAACACAACTTAATTAATTTTTGTGTGTTATTTAGTTATCATATTGAATTTTATATCATGAATGGAAAACTATTAATTGTATTAATAATTTAGTTTAAAATTTTTTCTTCTATTGTTTTAAAATATTATAACTTTCCATGTGGTAGGGGACTTCATCTCAATTTAACTATATTTAGAATATTTTTGTGGTTTTGGACCTAATTTATTATTTATGGTGTAAATACAACCTCTTTGACATATAATGGAATGAATAATACATTTTAATGACAATTATAGTTTTTAGTTGAATAATTTCATCAATAGTGACTTGAATAAAGCATTACAATGTGGAAAATAATTATGTACCCCAATTTCTTTTCATTCCGTTATATAAAATCCTTGTTGTCATTAATATTTTTAGATTTTGTTTTTAATATCTTTCCTCTATATATTTTTTATATAGATTTTTAATGTTGACTCTCTTTTAAAGAACATAATATATTCATTGAAATATACTCACATAAAATCTATGGTTACTTGATGGTTTAGATCACAATTTTATTTTTTGTGGAATTATTTAAAGTTAAACATACATTAAAAGAATGTATTTGATCATATTCCAATAATATATTTATTTATCATATCGTATGGTTATTCATTACCTTTTTCATGTAGTTTTTTTATTTTTATATTCTCTAGTACATTAAATGTTTGATAAACTCCTACTATGAAAACCACTCTTCATTTCTGTTTTAATTTTAGAAAATGTTCCCTTTTAGAAAAACATATTTTCCAAAAGGGATGTAAATAAATATTTTAAATCCTTAAAAAATTATTTATTAATTACCTATATTGAACCATATTTATCTTATTAATTTTTTCTATATAATCTTCCTGTCACTTTGAGAACAAGGTAATTTTTCACCTTTTACCACGTAAAATTAATGTTCTTTTTACCTTTTCTGAAATGTATGGATTTACCTAACAACATTTATTACAAGATTACTTTGTAATATTAAAAGGTTAAATTTTTAATAAATGGTTTTCAAAAGTTATTTTCAATGAAATGTATTTTAAATTTTTTTTTCAAAATGAAATGGATATTTTCCTCAATAATTATATTAAAATAAATTTCTATAGAATTTAATTTCATCATTAAAAAATCCCCTTAATTTTACTCCACATGGTATATTATGTATTTATACCATCCCCATTAATCCTATATATGGATTTCGATATATTTTTACAAGGATAGTGTTTACATTCACTTACTGGATTCATTTTTTTATTCCGCAAGAAATATTCAACTCACTATGGTCATTGAACATTGAATTTCAAATAATTATACACATTATTTCTATTTGATAAAATAATTTCCTAAATTTTATTCCATTTATTCACCTAAAATTATTATATTATATTCTTTTTATTTTTATCAGTAAATATTGATAAATTTGTATCCATTTTTCAATACAGTTATTTTATATGGAACATTTTCATTAATTTAATTGATTATTGTACTATATAAGGAATTATTAGAAAATTAACTATAAGTTTTGGGGACCACATTATTATATATATATAGGTATGGTATAAAATAATTCAAGACCAATGGGATGTGGAAAATTTAATGTAATCCCTATGATGGATTGATAGTCTAAAGTGAAAATATTAGTTGGTGAAAATCCCTTGGAGTTTCTTTCAGAGAAATATATATGGGTTTATATATAGAGACTAATTCATTTAATACATTTATATCACATTAAACTTGAGTTATATTTATTATGATATATATCAAAACCATGACATGATCATATAGGTATAGTGTCTTTAGAAACAATAAAATATAAATAATTGGTTCATAAAATACCTACATTCTCACGTTTGTTTCGTCATCACAAGACTCCTTTTTAGAATAACATACATAATACCCAATTTGATGTCCTAGTGGAACGAAACATATAAAAAGTTGATCTCAAATTCTAAGTATGTGTAAAAAATGAATTAACAATCATATCATATTCACATGAACAAAACATTTTAATATATATTCCATCTTATAAATGCTGATAATAACAAGACATGGGATAAATCATAAAAGTGAAATGTAATCCCAATTTTAATAATATAAGACATGAAATTTTGGGGCATAAACACATAAGCATAGAAAATAATTTCATATTAGTCTAGTCTCATTTCCAAGACCATCATAGCTAACAATTTCCATTAATAACTGATTTATGTCCTCATTCCACCCCTGTATCACTTAACCGAATTAACTTTTAGTTATAACCATTTATATCTCATTACATATAAATATTTACCCAATCGATTGGAGGAAAATATAGGTCTCACCAATCACATAATTAAATCATTCATAAGTGTTCCAAAAAACATAAATCATTCATCATAACATAACCCATGAAATAAAATGGGATTCTTAAGCATCATGTCATCATAATAAAATCCATATAAAATAAATGGACTTTATAAAAATAATTCCATTATTGTGACAATAAAATATATGTAATAATAGGGATAAAAACATAACCATATTTTATCATATATGGAAAATAATTTTGAAAAAACAATTGAACATAATTTATAAAGAATTTCATTAAGTATTCAAAAATACTTTTTCCATAAAATGATTTGTAATTGTAAAAAAAAAATAATTTAGTTGAAAATAAACTCGAAATAGTATGGAGGAAGCTTTGTAGAAATAATTTATCATTATAACATAAAAATTCATTCATTCTATATAAGTTAATGAAAAACATTCTCATCATATTTTTTATGAAAAATTCAGAAATATACCTTGTAGTGTAAACAAAAGAAAGATTCCTTCCATACCATGTAGTAAATGTAAAAAATCGATTAAAATGACATTAAACATACCTGGAAGAATAATAAACATTTTATGAAATAAAAACATGAAAACGTGGACATGGATGAAAAATATAACCCCTATATATACCGACATATAAGAAATATAAAATTAATATGATATAGCCAAATTATCCATTACCTTATGTATGATACCCTTCATATGAAACAGAACCTCCTCTTCCTTGATGTGACTCATTTATATCTCCTCTTAGGGCACTAGAGTTTTTTTAGAATACCATTACCTTTAGAATGTAACTACGGAATTGAACAGATAATTTGGTAGGGGTTTTTTGATCTTGAATGATCAAAATGGAGTGAAGAGGAGAGGGATGAGGCATCCTTTTTTAAGATATGAGAGGGGATCATTATGAATGTCTCAAAATATTAACTTAATATAAATTTATTTTCAACAAAAAATAGTCTAAAATGGATTTAATTCAACGATAAGATCATGTGGGTTCGAATAACCATCATTCGATAATTTTTATACTAGTTTAGAATATATTTTTATTCTTATATATTTGGTTTAACACTTATTTTACCTTTTTTATTCTAACTGTTATATCATGTTATTTACCAATTGTGGGTCAATGTTATTACCATTTTATGTAAAATGACCCAAATATGTTATTTTTGACATATTTTGATTTATATAAACTTTTTTTCGAATCCTATATATTTTTAGGAATTTTATATTATTTAATAATCTATTTTATGTTTTATGTTATGAATTGTGTCAATTTTAGACTCTATTCATAATTGATTTTTTTAAATATCTAGAACATCCTGATTACTTCAAAACCAAGGAATTAAATGAAATATAATATGTCAATATCATCCCAAAAATTCAATGATGACATCAAAATTACAAAATTACATTCATTTCATATTTATAAATTAATTTATTTGAATCATTCATTAATTAGGTAATCTCTACATCATGAATGTGTCATAAATAAATATATTTTTCCAATTTATAAAAATTATAAATAAAATACCATGATATAGGAAAATAAAATAATTAATGATGTTACTATTCAAAATATCCCAAAAGAAAAGGTACCTATTCACATAATTTGGAAATACGGATTCCAAATATAGAATCCTTTTTTTCTAAATTCAAAACATAGAATTTTGAGTACATAATTTAAAATTAATCACATGGTTTAAATTAGATTATGGGGTTTAAAAGATAAAACATTACAAATGATTGAAATGTTTTTACTTATGATTTCAATGTAAAATTTATTCTAATTGCACAAATTATATAAAATGGTAAAATTATATTATATTTATAATTTAAAACCATTATGTATTATAATTTATACATATAAATTATCACAATATAAAAATGTTTTTAATTAAAATTTAGTGTATTTTGAATATTCATCAAAACATGAAAGTTATTAGAAAAATATTAGAAATTTATCAAATGTAAATTTTTATATCCTGCATAAAAACAACATATTTATGTTGTAATATTGAAATTATTAATGTGTAAAAAATTTTATTTTAAAAGGTGTTGTCCATTCAAAAGTGTTAAACTGTCCTTTTAATTAATATAGGTTCATATACATAAAATAAGGTTTTGTTAACAACATATGACTAATATACCAATTTGATGGATATAAAAAATATTTTTTTTAGGTATATAATATATTTAAGCCATTAATATAATTTCCAAATGTAATTCACTCAAAAAAAATATTTTTTTTATATTTTTCATAAATAATTAATAGTTAATGAATTCATAATAATTTTTTAGAAGATTGTTATAGTTATTCCTATTAAACTACTATTTAGGATATAAAGATAATTTTATATAATGGGACTCCCATGGTTCCTTTGATCGCATGATTTCCTCAAAAAGTGATCTATTGATGAATAAAAATTACTGTATGAAAATATTTCATAAAATCTTCTAACTGTTACATTCTGCCCTCGTAAAACTAAATTTCACCAATGAAATTCATCCCTTGGAAATATAAAAAATGTGATACCTCTCCTTCATAATATGATAAAGTTCTCATTAGCTTCTTAAAATTTTTGGTTCCTCCAAATAACATTAACCATTTTGGTGTTCATGTTTCATAGAACCTTTTCACTACGATCCTAAATATCTATCAGTTGTTCATCATAAGAAAGATATTTCTCTAGAAGGATGACTTCTGAGATTATTATATGTGAAGGATCAGGTATATAATTTCTCAAGAGTGATACATGGAACCCACCATGAACATTAGAGATATTTTGTAGAAGTTCATATCAGTAAAAAACCATCCCAGCAAGATTGAATATTTCAAAGTGATTGATATACGTAGAGATAGACATTCCCTTATTTCCAAATCTAATAACTCTCTTCTAAGAATATTTTCATAAGAACAACTTATAACCACATAAAACTCTAAATCTTATATTTGGTTGCTAACAAAACGTTTTTGTTGACTTCGAGATTATCTTATGTTCTATTGAATATATCAGACCTTTTCATCCTTTTCATCAACAAGATCATGATCAAATATCTTTCAATCAACAACTTTTTTCCGGAAAGATAGAGTTTTGCACTTATTTCCATAGAGTGATTCAAAAGGATCCATCTGAATACTATAGTGAAAACAATAATTGTATAAAAACATCACCAATGGTAGGTGATGATTCCAAACACCTTTTAAATCCATAGATTATGCTCTTAACATGTATTCAAGAGTTTGAACTGTCTTCTCAGAGTGACCGTCTATATAAGGATGATAAGCAATGATTAATCTTATATTTTTATCCAGATAATGTTGAAGGCTTCACTAGAACATCATGGTAATCCTTGAGTCCTGATCAAATTAAATGGAGAGTGGTATTCCATTTAATATACCCACATCTTTTACATATATTCTGGCAAGTGGATCAAAAGATAAATCATTTCTAATAGCAATGAAGTGTGTCGACTTCTTAAGACTATCAACTATAACCAAATGGAATTATTTCCTTTGGATGTTTTCTAAAGTCCAGTGACAATTTATATAGGGATGTCTTTCCATTTTCATTTGTGTATGGGTAATGATTATAAGATCACCATAGACTTCTGTCGATAAGCCTTAAATTTCTGGAAAACCATGAATCAAGAGATGTATTTAGGGACATCTATTTTCATGTAATCCCCCTCGAAGTACTCCTTCTGGTCCATGTACATCATTTTAATTCCAAGGTGAATAAAGAATCATTACTATGAGCCTCATTAAATTTCTCCAACATTAATTATCATATGGGTGGAACAAAAACATAGTTCGTGACTGTTATTGTCTCATCACAATCTTGGTTGAATCTAGGAATGTTTCTCACCTTCTTTTGTAACTCTACATATTCCTTCTGTTCTTATTTAATATTAACATGTATAGATAATTGGACATTCATTCGAGGAAGATAGGAATTCTCCCATTCCATTAAAATTTTATGATCCATTCTTTGAAAATCTATAAATATTGGATATTTCGTGATACTCAACTTGGATAAGAAAGCATGGTCTTTTTGAATGAAAGCATCTGCCACATTTTTCACTTTCCCAGGGTGGTAATGTATTGAAAATACATAATCTATAATCAACTCCAACCATATTATTTTTAACATATTCAGCTTCCTTTGTGTAAAAAATATACTTTAAACTTTTATGATGAGTATAAATATCACACCTTTAACCATAAAGTTATTTCCCAATGTTTTTAATTTAATGATTAACACAGGTAACTCCAAATCCTGATTTGGGTATTTTTTTTCATGGATTTTCAACTAACATGTAAAATAAGCAGTCACCATATAATTTTTCTTGAGAACACACCCAATAACCTTCTGGGATTCATCATTGTAGATCACAAACCATTCTCCAATACAAGGATGTGCCGACGCAAGTGCGATGGCTAACATTCTTTTTATCTCTTTGAAATTCACATAAAATTCCTCTTTCTAAATGAACATAACTATTATCTAAGTTACCCAATTGAGTGGATTACATAATTGTAAAAAATAATTCACAAAAGGTCGATAATATCTATCCAATCCAATAAAACATTGGATTTCCGTTACTGTTATTTGTCTGAAACATCATTTTGTAACCTCTGTTTTTTCAAGATCCACATATATCCCCTCAAATGGAATTATGTGACCCCATAATGAATCTTTTTGAAGTAAAAATTCACACTTGGTAAATTTGGCCACAACATTCTCCTTTCACATGGTATTAAGTACAATAATCAAGTGATCTTCATGATCTTCCTTTCATGTTAAACAGACAACAATATAATCTACAATGACTACCCCAAACTGATCAATAAAGTCTCTAATGACTATATGTATATGATCTATGAAGACATAATGTTAATTGGTAAGAAAAAAACATCACTATTAATTCATAGTGTCCAAAACATGTACAAAATAGCGTCTTTTTTGTATCCTCCTTTTTGACCATCAATTAATGATATTTTGAACAATGATCAATCATGTAAAATTATTGAGAACTGTGTTGTTCATCAAATATGTCATCAATGAGTGGGAGATGATATTTTTCATTGATAGTGATCTTGTTAGGATCTTAATATTGATTTTAGTCTCTCATTGATCCATCTTTATTATAAAAAAATAATTTCTCCTCATGGTGATGAACTAGGGAATATGACTCCCTTATAAAGATTATCTTGAAGTTTTTTCTTCAATTCCAACAACTCAATTGGGTCAATTCTATAAGGTGTCTTCGAAATTGGAAGAACACCTGGTTTGTGTTCGTTTGAAAAATAAAAATCATGATTTGGTGGAGGGCCTAGAAATTCATTGGGAAGACATCGCCAAATTCCCTTACAATGGGATTACTCATAATTGGACATTCAACACTGCCATTTGTGACAAACAAAATTTATTTATGGGAATGTAGACCCATAAGAAGGAAGAAATTTCAACTTGAAGGTTATATTAATTTTCTTATATATAGATGATCATAGAATAATCTAGAATATGAAATGTGACATCCTCTCATTTTAAATTGATATCATTTCAATATTAATAATCCTAGTCCTTGACAAGTATCACATCAAAAACCACTATAGGAATGATCAAAATATTTTCATGAATACCATTACCAAAAATATCAATAAGAGAATAGTTGTAATCCTATGATGCGATTATTGTGCCATTAATCATATGTTCCAACTAACTGATCTTCTACTTATGGAGGTAATACAGTGATACCCATATAAAATTCATTATAAATAAAAGAGTGTGAGGATATAGAATCAAATAATATATTTTATACATCATAGTGGATGTTTTGTATACCTTTAACCACTTTATTATCGTACTCTACAACGCGACTAGTAATTGCTTGTGAAATTTCATTTTCATTATCCTTAAGTGATTCTTTATGTTGATCATCATCAATAACCCTTGGATTAGGGAATTGATTGGAATAATTTCCCATTTCCATACAATTGTAACATGGAAGTGTAAGAGGCCCATTCTATGTAGTCTTTTCATTGTTTGTAAAATTATAAATATTTTTCCCATCAATTCGGCATTCAATTTCCAAATGGCCTTATTTTCCACAATTAAATCATTTAATAGTCCCATTAAGACAATTCCCTCCATTTTCTCTTCCACACATTGAGGATATGGGAAAAATAATCTTTTTTTCAGTGTGGTATTTAGATTTACCTATGAATTCCATTTTTCTCTAATTATCAAACACATATGACAGATGGGTTACTCAAATATCTATCTCAACCCTAAGAGCACTTGAAACAATTTCCCAATAGATATGGAGGTCCCTTCTGAATAATTCCATTCAAGGACATGGTTTTGAGCCACTAAAGAATAGATAAATCTTACTCTCAGGTAGGATAATAATTCCCAAATCATACCTTGAAGGACTTGTAAAACTGGCATTATAGGTACCAACAGATTCATGATCATTTTTCATATGTTCGGGAAACTCCTTCTCCAACATTGTTTGATGAATTCTAGGAATGTACTTATTGAAAAATAAGTTCTTTAACTCATCCCATTCCATGGACTCAATTGTATCTCTTTTCCTTTTATTCATGATAATATTCCACCATTGATCAACTTCACCTTCAAAAGAATTTTCAACAAAGATGACTCTACCATTTTCAGAACATTATACAACTAAAATGTTCTATTTAGTGGTACTGATTTATTGTTCATCCACTAATGGATCAATAGACCCACTGAATGAGGGTGGATGTAGCACCATGAAGGATTCAACAAAATGTGGAACCCTATTTTGTTCATTTGGAAGTCTATTATGATTCATATCTTGAGAATGTTGTTTACGAATGACTAAAATATTTTTATTCTATCACCCAAAACCATTGGTTACTCGGGGTGGGGGATCATTTCATTTTACATCAGATTCAACATTAACGTGGTTCCATCAGGTTTCATACATTTACTAAAACCAAGAAGCATAGTTTGAGAAACCGTAATCATAACAGGAAAACCACAAAATCGAGAAAAACAATTCTATTTAGGACACATTTGTTTTTATCCTAGATTATTCATGGTCATTTCTAAAACACATCGATTGTATCCTATACATTGACATATCTTTAATGCATTCTCATCGTAGTTTAAAAAGGTTTACTATAACCTTCTTTTGATACCTAATGTAGAGACCCATTCTTTTCAAACATGGTTATAAACTCAAACATGAAGTATATTTATTAAAAAATTTAAAAACCATGATAGGACGGTATAAGTATAGTGTTTTTATAAATTGAGAAACATAATATTCTGGTTCATAAAACATCTACATTGTCTCCCATTTATTTAATCATAACTGGACTCCTTTTTGGCCTATCATACTTAATACCCATATTCATGTCCTGGGAAAAGAATCATTTTAACGGGTGATCTGAAATGATCAGCAAGGGTAATCAAATGAAATAACAATAATATCATATTATTAAGTACATAACATTTGAAAATTACATCCCACATATAAAATATCACAATATTGTTTCATTGGATAAATCACAAAAGTGAAATGAAATCCCAATATTCAAAACATAATACATGGAATTTTTTGGAATACTCACATAAGAATAGAAAATAAATTCATTTTAGTGAAGGTTCATTTCCATGACCATCATAGCAGACAATTTCCATTACTGAACATTATTCCCTTATCATTCAATCTATGTATATTTGATCTGAATTACATTGTTGTTCTAGCCATGTGTATCTAATGAGATTTAAATCAGTAATTATTGAATTGGAGGGAGATATAGATTCCACCCATCCCATAATGAAATCATTATTACATGTGCCATAAAAATATATATCATTTATTATAATATAAACCATGAATTAAAATGGTATTCTTAAACATAATTTCATCCAAAAATTATCCATATAAGATAAATGGACTTCAAAAAATTAACTGCATCATAAACACTATAAATAAACGGGAATAATAGTTATAGAAATATAACCCCTTTTTCTATTAGATAGAAAATAATTTTTATAAAACACATGAACGTAATTCTGGAGGAATATCATTTCATCTTCAAATACATTTTCATTTCAAAAAATCCCATGTGATTTTAAAAGAAATGAATTTCGTCAAAAATAATCCTGAAATATTATTGAATAAGATTCATCGAAATAAGGCATCGTGATACTAGAAATATACATTCATGTTGTATAAGTTAAACAAAAACATTCTCTGGATACTTCTAGAGGAAAATTAAAAAAATACTTCTTATGGTAAACAAATAAAATATTCCTTCCATTCCATGTAGTAAATGTCAAATATGGGTCAACATGACATTAAACATAAATTGAATAATAGTAAACATTTTTTGAAAATAATTTTAGAAGACATTGACATGGATGATGAATATAACTCCAGTAAATAATATTTATAAGCATTCTCGGATGAAAATTAAATTGAAAAATAATCTATGGCCGTAGGTATGATATACTTCATATGTATCTGAACCTCCCATTCCTCAATGTGCCTCATTTACATTCCCTCCTAGGTAACTAGAGTTGGTCATTTGACAAAACTATCACCATTGAGATAGTACTAGGGACATAGAGAATATAAATGGACAGGGGTAGGCCAGGCATGAAAAATCAAATTGAGTGAAGAGGAGAGGGAGGAGGTTCCCTTTTTTAAGAGAGAAGATGGGAACTTTAGGAAAATATAAAAATATTAGTTTTTAATAATTTCAATTTTGACATAAAATTACCCCAATATTATTTAATTCAAATATAATATTATTTAGGTTTGATTACACATATTTCAATAATTTTCAGACATGTTTATAATATGGTTTTATCCTTATCATTTTAGTTTAGCCCTTGTTATAGACTTTTTAATCATATTGATATATCGTTTATTTACATATTTTATGTTAATGTAATTACCATATCTTGTAAAATAACCCATAGAAAGTTATTTATGACATATTTGGAATTATATTAACTATTTGGATGAATATTAGATTTTTTGGAATGTAATATCAATTAATAAATTGTATTATGTTTTATGTTATGAATTGTGTCAATTTTAGACAATATTTGTAACATCTCAAGTAAATGAAGAATAAGATATTTCCATACATATTATTATTTTTGAAATAAATATTAAATTTAATTTAAAGGGGTTTCTATGTTTGATAGCGTACACGATACGCAATAATGGGTTTCTTTGAAATCTTACGTTGAACACTAATAATATAATAATATTATTTCAAATTGTAGTTAACTCCTAGACATTTTATTAGAGTGAATGAGAAAAACTAACTACAATAAGATTATATATGTTTTTTAAATGTATTTACATTTATCAAATAAATGATAGAGGCTTTAAATGTTAATGAATCTAATTTTAAGCATAATTTACATTAAAAGGCCGATTTATTGCCATTTTATGGAGAACCCTCATTAAATGTATTTTTTGTCACATTAATACATTATATATAACCAAATATAATCATGTTTTATAATGGGGACATCAATATTTATCTTGTTCAAATTTTTGGAACTTTTCTGATAAAGTTCATTTTTAATGAATAGTTAAAATATTGTATTTCAATTCAAAAATATGTTTTAAAAAAATTTATTTATATGGTTAGATTATATTTTTAATTTCTTCTAATGATTAATTAGAATATATTTATACCATTTAATCCAATTTTGGTCATTGAAATCAATTTCACTTTGAAATTGGATATAAACAAGTGCCAATCTTCTGATAGTTATTGTTACTTAAAAACATGCTATTTTTTTAACAATGAGAATTAATTTTAAAATTAATTAATTAAACATTTCTGTTTTTAATATGGAAAAATAAACATCATTTTTGAATTAGGAATATCAAATATATCTTAGGATGAATTTTTGGTATTTTTTTGAAAAACATCAATTTTTTATTAATAATGAAACCACTTGGTAGTAGTTAAAAAACTGACTTTTTCATTTAAATGAATATTCCCACTTCTATGAATTGAATTTAGAAATTACGACATACATGGTAGTTATTATTTAGTAAAATTTGGTTCAATAAAATGAAAATATTTTTTGGTGAATTGTAACTTTTGACTTTCATTAACCGCGGTTAAAGGTAAATAGGGTAATTTAAGGTAAAAAGAATATTATAATAATTGTAATTTAACTTAATAATTGAGATAAAATTATTAGATGAGTAATTTCTGACCATGGCTATCCTTGGGTCGATTTTGTGACCCACAGAGCCACTTATGAATGATAATGACACTTTAGAGTAATTAATTTAATGGAAAAAATGACATAAACAAAACTTTTTTAGTAAGTTAATTTTTATATGGTGTTATATAAGTCATATTTTTTATAGTAATATTCATTAGAAATATATAAATATTTCCTACATGGTAGTTTTTTTATAATTTTTAGACACCAAATAAAATAAATTATTTATGACATAATAATGATGCAGTATTTACATATTTAATAAATGATTTAAATAAATAATATTATAATAATTAAAATATTATCCAAAACCTATCCAATTCCTATTGAATGATTTTATTTTGACCATGAGTCATCTTATTTTCGGCTGTAATGATTTTTGGGCATTTAGAAACTGAATATCATTATATAATAAAATAATATTTTCACACTTTCATAAAGAGCCCCTCCTCTCCCTTATAAAAGAAGACCATTTCTAACCAATTCATCACACCTCTCATGCTTTTAGGCTCATCAAAAATCATCCCTATTAAGATCCTTATATACATATACTCCTCCTAGAATCCTTACATTATATATAAGGCACTTCAAGGATTTCTTTTGGTTCAAACCAAAGGAAGTTACTCAAATTAAAGTTAACTATTTCTCTTAACATAAATTCATTTATTTTACTTATTCAGCCCCATAAATCTTTTAATTCCTTTATTTTATAACAAAAACTGTATCCTTAATATACATGTATGTTTTTATAAGAAGGTTTATAACTACACTTACACAAACCTCCATCTAATGGGTGATGAACATAATGTTTCTGTGGATGGAAAACTAGCGCCTCACGAAATGATGATTGTTCAATTACCTTTTACTACCTCTCATGGTGGCCATTATGATGGAATAGTATTTATATATGATATGTATAAGGTTTATGTTTTCTTTATTATTCTATATTTTCCATTTATATCACTCTTTAATGGTTTCCATAGTGGGTAAATAAGATAATTGCATTTGAGGAAGTGTGGACTACCTCCCCCTAAAAGAAATGTGACACATTAATGCCTTATGTGGGATGTATAAATGATAGAGTTGATGATATTATATATTATATAATACATTAATTATAATATAACCGTGTATCATTATTTTATAATTATACTAAAATAATAAATAGAAATGAATGTAGCGTTAATGCATACGCATGACTTACCGTCTACATGAACAATGCATTTCATTTCTTACATCCAAATGTTATGTACTATTATAAATAAATTTATATACTGGATATATATGATATATATGATATATAAACCATTAATATAATTCTAGATATAATGGACTATTGACCACATGGACAACATGTAAATATAAGGTGTTTATTTTTTACTAAAGTACCAAATATCGAAAAAATTGGCATTATTAACTTGAAATTATTACATAATGTTTATAAAATGGTAATAATTGATATAAAACGAATAATAAACATGAAAAAGGTTCTTAAGATTTTATAAAATAAGTTTATTTTATTATTCATGATATTAATGAACGATCGAGTCATGTTGGACACAAGGTAAGGGACTTCGTCTCAATCTCCTTTCATTGAGGCATATTTACTTTTATACAAGACGTTATTTTATACGGTGTATAATCCCCTTTGAATTTCAATTTCATTCAAAAGGAATATGTTTATATGATGCATTTTACTAAAGATATAAAATGGAATGTTTTTTTACGTAAGCATTGAAAATGACCTTTCCACCACCGCGAGTATTATTTGATATTTGGCTTCCATAACAAGTCAGATTGTCGTTAAAAGGAAAAATAAATACCATATACTATTTTTTACAGATTTTGGTATTGAAAATGATTTTGATAATGGATTTATTCTTTAAATATCTTTAAATTATATTTTTTATTGCAATGTTGAAATTTTATCATTCCTCTATGCTTATGTTATGTGTTATGATCATGTTATGGTTCATTGGAATTATTTTTGTATACGGGTGGTTCCATGATAATCCTTGGGTGGGTGAGCCCAAGATATCTCTTCAATTCATTGGGTAATGTGACAGAGGTAATCATGAATGTATATTCTAAGAGATTTATGGAATATACTGTGATGGGTATTCCAAATTAACTCCATATTTATTTGTGATATTTAAAATGTAAGTTTGATATGGATGCCACAAGTTTCCTTTGTGAAATATGATTTCTATGTGTATATTATAAATCTTATGATTTCATGATGTAATTAAAAGAGATCAAGATTTGTATTTATTTTTGAAAAATTATTTTTATTATTTTTTTTATAACCCTTATTGAGATTTTTATGCGCATACCATGTTTTGAAATGTTTTCAAAGGACTTAAAGATGAATAGGGTAAATTATGGGATCAAGGAAAAGTCATGATGCCTAAATCCAAGTACTAGACATGACTCTTTATTTAAGAGTTTTTATTTTATGAAAAAATGGAAACTGTGTAGAAGTGTCTACTTTGTAATCTTTTGAGATGTAATAGTTATGTCATAATTATCTAAAACTCTTAACCTGAAAATATCCTCAATGTGAAATATTCATATAAGGCCCCAAATTTAAACATTACTTATTCTTGAGTTACTTTCAAAATACACATTGAGGATATTTTCAGGTTTATAGTTTTAGAGAATTAGATCATAAAACATGCATTATATACCACATTTAAACAAATTGGTTACATAAAAGATAGTATTAATTTTTCCCATCAACGGAAACATAATTAGAATAAAACATGGATTATATCTTGACACTTCCTTGACACTATCATCATATCATGTACCCTTCCCTTGATGTGTGAAAAACATTTCAAATAATTTAGGATGAGCATAAAAACCTAAGTAAGGGATAAAAATATTGAAATGAAACATGAGTACATGTATACATAAGAATAAATGAAATCATACATTACTCATAAAACATAAGCAGTTTAACATACCTCATCAAATCATGAATAAATCATAGAAATCAAAATACATAAAGGTAACTTGAGGCATTCATAACATTATTACGTAGGGAGTAACCCTCTTGTTTACGTTTGGAATACCCATCACAATATATTCCCTAAATCATTTCGTAGAAACCTCAACGTTTAACCCCTTTGCGGTACCCAATGCATTGGAGAGCTATATCGGGCTCACCCGCCATTAGATTACCACAGAGCCACCCATCTTCATAATAATACCCAAGAACCATAACATAATCGTATCACATAAAACATACATAAAGGAAACATAACATTTCCACATTTCAATCACAAGATATCAATACAACACATTAATATAATAAAAACATTATGAAAACCATTTTCCATACCAAAATAAAATAAAAGTAAAACATGGTATTTATTTTTCATTTTAAAAAAGGTATGGCTTGTAGAGGAAGCCGAAACTCAAATAATGGTCACGGCGGCAGAGAAGTCATTGTCGACGCATACGTACGAAAAAAACATTCCCTTTTGTCGTTTCGTAAATGCTTCGTATAAGAAAGATTTATTTTGAATAAAGGTAAATTTCAAAGGGGTTTATACACCGTATAAAAGAATGATGTGTATAAAACAAAATATGCCTCAATGAAAGGATATTGAGACGTAGTCCCATACCTTGGGTCTGACTTGACTCGATCGTTATTTAACCTCCTGAATAATAAACATGAGTTAATTTCTACTTTCTTCAGAACCTTTATCAAGTTCATTATTCCTTTTATATCTCTTATTACCATGTCATGAACACTATGAAATTATTTAAGTTAATAACGGTCATTTTAACGATCATTGGTACATGAGTAAAAAATATGCTCTTTATAATTACAAGTTGTTCATGTATCCATTATATCCAGAGTTATACTCATGATGTATATATCATATATATCATATATATCCAGTATATACAAGAATTTATAATATTACATAATCATTTAGAGGTAAGAAATGAAATGCACCGTTCATGGAGACGGTAAGCCGTACGTACGCATGAATGCTACTTTCATTTCTATTTCTTAATTAATGGAGTGAAATCATAATGATATAAAGGTATATAATAATTCTATTTAAATATCATATATAATATAATTAAATTTATCCTTTATACGTACCACATATGGTATTAACGAATAAAATCACATTGAGGGGGTGGTAGTCTGCACTTCCTCAAATGAAGATATCGCGTTTACCCATAATGGAAACCATAAAGGTATGACATAAATGAAAAATACATAAGCTTAAGTAAAACATAAACATATTATATATCATATATAAATATAGTGACATCTTAATGTCCACCTTTGAATGTGTTATATGATTTTTGAATAATCATCGTTTTGTGAGGCAGAAATTCACCATCCACAAAAACAATAAGTTCTCTAACCATTAGATGTATGTGTGTGTAATTGTAGCTCGAATCCTCCTTATAAAAACATCCTAGTATATTGAAGATACTTTTTTTTTACAAAATAATGTAATAAAATGATTTTAGAGGGTTGGAGAATAAAAATAAAACATAAGAGCACAAGAGAAAATGCTACCTTTAAAACATGTAACTATTTTTTATTTGAGCTAAAAGGCATCGTTGGGATGACTTCTGCCCAAAGTGAGGCTTCTAAGAGTACGATATGGATAGGAAGAGACAAAAGTAGCAGGGGTTTTCCAAGCCAAAAGCTTTAGAGGTGTGGGTAAGGAGGTAGAGGTGGGGGCCTTTTATAATATCAGAGGAGGGGCACTCTTGGAAGGGTATAAAAGGTTACATTATTTTAAAATGATTTTCGGATTTTAAGTGTCCAAAATTGATGTATTTCTAGGATAAGATCATAAGGGTTCGAAATATACTCATCCAATAGGTATTTGACAAGTGTATGTTATAGTTTTAACATTATCTTTTCATTTTATTTAAATCCATTATTAATGAGGTAATCACTACATCATCATTTTGTCATAAATAATTTAATTTATTCGAAGTCTAAAAATTATGATAAAAATAATATGATGTTGGAAATATTTTTATCTTTCCAATAACTATTTATAGGAAAAAATATGACTTGTATAACCCCATTTCAAAATTGTTTTAGTAAAATAATTCATGTTTGTGACATTTTTTTAACTTTAAATAAAAAGGTATTAATGTCATTTTACTACCATGTGGCTCCATGGGGTCCCCAAGTTGACCCATGGATTTTATAGGTCGTCCATGACACATCCAATGAGGGTAGGACATGTGTCAAATTCATTCCATATTATTAAAACATTATTTATACCTTAAATTACACTAATTACCTCTAATCGCGATAAAAATCTTAAAAGTTACTATTCACCAGAAAACTATTGTAATCCCATTGAACCACATTTTATTTCTTAATGTCAACCATGTATGTCTGATTTTTTAAATTCAAAACACAGAGGTGGTAAAATTTCATTTAAACGAAAAATCAATTTTTTATGTACCACTTTGTGGTTTCACTACTTATCAATAATTGATGTTTTTCAGAAAAATACCAAAAAATCACCCTAAGAAATATTTGATATTCCGAATTCAAATTTTTTTCTATTTTAAAAAATTCAAAACATATGAGTTAAATTAATTAATTTAATAATTAATTCTCGCTGTCAGAGCAAATATCGTGTTTTTATGAAACAATTAGTATCAAAAGATTGACACTAGTTTAAGTCCAATTTCAAAGTGAAATTAATTCCAATGACCACTATTTGATTAAATGGTAAAAATATAATCTAATTTCACTTTAAAAACAATTAAAAAGATAATCTAATAGTACAATTAAATTAGCTGAAAAAGTAGTTTTGATGTTAAATGCTGTATTTTTCACTATTCATTAAAAAATTAACATTGTCAGAAAAATACCAAAAAAATATCCAATTTAAATTTCAATGTCCCCATAATAAATAATAAGTTTTTTTTTGACAAATATATTATAAAATTGTCAAACGTTTTATTTAAAAATGGTATTCCATCAAAAGGCAGTAAAACAATCTTTTAAATATATTAGTGTATTTCATGCTTAAGATTGGATTTATTCTCATTTTAAGCCTCTAAAAAACAATCTAATTCATAAATAGACATCGATAAAAATATATATTATTCATCACTTACTTGGGATGTTACATCCTTCCCCCCTTTAGAAAATTTTGTCCCCGTAATTTATTTACTTATTGAAAAAGTGGGGGTATTTAGCCCTCATTGAATTTTTAGATTCCCATGTTGCCTCTTCAATCATGTTGTTTTTTCCACAAAACCTTTACCTGATGAATAACCTTATTCTGTAAAACTTGCTCCCTATGGTCAAGAATCTGGACTAATTATTCCTCATAAGATAGTTTCACTTCCACTTGAACTACCTCTGGACTCAAAACATGTGATCGATCTGGCATGTACTTCCTTAACATTGAAACATGAAGAAAATTGTGTACCTGAGATAAAGTCGGAGGTAATGCCACTCAGTAATCCACTGATCCAAATCTCTCCAGAATTTCATATGGTCCAATGAACCTTGTTCTCATCTTTCCTTTCTTACCAAATTGCATCACACTTTTCCAAGGTAAGACTTTGAGAAAAACATGATCACTTAACTGAAAAGAGAGATCCTTCCTCCTGTTGTCAGCATAACTATTCTGCCTACTCTGAGCTGTTCTCATGCATTTCTGTATCAACTGAACTTTTTCTGCCATCACATCTACCAATTCTGTTCCCATCAACATCCTTTCACCCACTTCTCCCCAAAAAGATGGAGTTCGACACCGCTTCCCATATAATGCCTCAAATGGTGCCATCTGTATACTGGAATGAAAACTGTTAATATATGAAAACTCAACCAAAGAAAGATGTTTGTCCCAACTTCCTTGATAATCCATCGAACAAGAACGTAGAAAATCTTCCAAAGTCTGAATTATTCGTTCTGACTGCCCATCTGATTGAGGATGAAAAGCTGTACTAAAATTTAATTCAGTACCCAACGACTTCTTAAGGCCTTTCCAAAAGTTATAAGTGAACCTGGGATCATTGTCAAATACAATGGAGAGAGGAACTCCATGTAACCTGACTGTCTCTTTAGGATACAAACAGTAAAGTTGATCTAGGGAAAAAGTATCTCGAATGGCATGGAAATGATCATATTTAGTCAAGCGATCAACAATAACCCAGATTTCATTATTACCTTGAGATGTATTCGGTAATCCCACAACAAAGTCCATGGATATATTTTCACATTTCCACTTTGGAATGGGAAAAGGCTGAAGCATCCCTTTCGATGACTTCCTCTCTGCTTTAACCTGTTGTCAAGTCAAACACATCACAATAAAATCAGCAATATACCTTCTCATTCCGTCCCACTAGTAATACTCTTAAAGATCTCTATACATCTTAGTACTGCCCGGATGGACTGAAAACAGAGAACTACGAACTTCACATAACAAATAACTCTTCAAATTTGAATCGCACGACCCACAAAATCTCTTCCCAAATCTCAAAAAAAATCATTATCGATATTAAATTCAGGAAACATACCTTTCTGAACCTGCTCTACCTTTTTCTTCAACTCATTGTCTTGCTTCTGTGATTTCTTAATTCTGTCTCATAGAGAATATTTCACTGATACCTAAAACAAAACAGAAGGAAATCCAGAACCAACAACTTTTATGCCAAAGTTCATCAAATCCTTGACCAAAGGATCACATTCCAAACGCAACATTGTTAATAATGAACTACTTTTTCGACTCAAAGCATTAGCCACTATATATGCTTTTCCCGAATGGTAATGAATTGTAGAATAATAATCCTTGATTAATTATAGCCATCTCCTCTGTCTCATATTCAATTCTTTTTGAGTGAATATATACTCTAAACTTTTTTTATCGGTATATATTTCACACTTACTCCATACAAATGATTCCTCCAAATTTTTAAAGAGAAAACAACAGCAACTAATTCCAAATCATGTGTAGGGTAATTTACCTCATTGGTTTTCAACTGTCCTGATCATAAGCAATTACCTGATCATTATGCAGTAAGAAGCAACCAAGTCCTTTCAATGAAGCATCACTACAGATAACAAACTCCCCATTCCTCGAAGGTAGTGCCAAAACTGGATCATTCACCAATCTTCTTTTCAGTTCCTGAAAACAATTATCACATTCTTTTGTCCAGATAAATTTAACACCCTTCTGAGTTAGCTTAGTCATTGTACTAGATAACCGTGAAAAATTTTCAACCAACCTTCGGTAGTAACCTGCCAAACCAAGAAAACTACGAATCTCGTTTACATTGCTGGGTCATGGGCATTCTTCAACAACTTTTGTTTCAGCAGGATCAATAGTTATCACAACTTTAGAAAAAACATGACCAAGGAATGAAATTTTTTGCAACAAAAACTCACACTTTTTGAACATCCCATACAATTTCTTTTCTTTTAAGGTTTTAAAAATAACCCTTAAATGTCTTTCAGGCTCCTATTTACTTTTAGAAAACACCAAAATATCGTTAATAAAAACAACCAATATTTTTCACCTAAGTCAACTGAACCATCCCTGCAATAAACTGTTTAGTTCTGATTCTGACCATCTCAGGATACTGATTTGAAAGGTCATTTCCCTCTGTATGCCTTCCCAATAAAGTTGTTCTATTTCCTCTATGAAAAAAAATTCTTAACACAGAAATATCTTAAGCAAAGCAACATGATAATATTCAAACTCTATATCATTAAAATTTGACCATTAGAAAAATATTTTTGGATAATCATTTAATAGAATTATAACTCCTAATGTTGTCTAAACCGACCTCTGATACAAACTATAAGGCCCCATCCTTAAAAAATACTTATTCATGAGTTACTTCAAGAATACACATTGAGGATCTTTTCAGGATTAGATTTTTAGAGAATTATATCATAAAATAAGCATTACTTACCACATTTAAACAAAGTGGTTACATAAAAGATAGTATTAATTTTTCCCATCAGCGGAAACATATTTAAAATAAAACATGGATTCTATCTTGAAACATCCTTGACACTATCATCATATCATGTATGTCACACCCCGACCTGACACTTATTATATTTTAATTTATTTTGGGTCTTTCATTTAGTTGCGGTTTGAATTGATTCTAATTTAAAATGTATTTGGGATCTTATACGGGTGTGCAACAGTATGCACGACTGTGCGTAGCGCCTAATCATAATTGAACAAGGTTTTATTATTAAATGTCTTATTATTCGGGTGTGCGACCTTGCACACGACCGTGAACGTTGCCAAACCCGACTGGAGTTTTTGCATTTTGTTGATAAATGAGTGTTTTTTCTTGGTAGTGTCTGACGTGTGGGAAAGGAACGGGAAAAGCCACATGGCTTCGTCAGATGTTCATGAGACCTACTCGGTGCGCGGATAATTAATTTGTTGATTAGATAAAAGTTTAATTGAATGCTAAAAAATATTCAATTATTTTAGAGCTTCCCAAAATAATATTAATATCAATAATAGGATTAAGGTTATTATTATTATTATTATTATTATTATTATTATCATCATCATTTTTATTTTATTTAGATAGGTTTGGGATTTTTTATTTGGGATTTATTTCACCTCATTTTCTCTCTTTCTTATTCATTTATTTATTTCCCTTTTATTTTTTTTTATTTTATTTTTTTATTTCTTTTCATTTATTTTTTTTTCTCTT
Source organism: Viscum album (assembly GCA_963277665.1). NCBI lineage: Eukaryota > Viridiplantae > Streptophyta > Magnoliopsida > Santalales > Viscaceae > Viscum > Viscum album. The sequence goes on from OY728158.1 coordinate 216,885,088, forward strand.
TCTTTTCCCTTATTTTCTCATTCCCCCATCGCGCCAGCCTTTCCCCCCCTTTCCCCATTTTTTCCCGTTGTGCTCTTTGTCCCCTGGTTTTTCACCGCGGACATCCCCCACTAGTCCTAGGCCGGACGCCTTCCCTCCTCGCATCCGGCAAAACGACCCTGACGCCACCTCGCACCCACCTCAGCCCTGCCGGCCTCCCTCTCCCAGTGCCGACCCCTCTTGCCCGGCCTCCTCCTGCGCACCCTGTCCTTGCGCCGCCCTCGCCACGCCTCCTGCCCCTCCAGTCGCCGCCCCTACCCACTTCCTCCCGGCTCCGGCGCAGACGATACCGCTGACACCCCTCCGCACCGTCGGCCTCCCTCTGACTCCCCCTCCTCCCGGCCGGCACCTGACCTCCGTCGGCCACACCTCCTGACCACCCCCACATCCCCCCTGCTATCCTCCTTCTTTTCCAGCCGATGTCCCACCACCCAGCCTCCTCGCCGGACCAGCCGGATCCTCCTCGACCAAGCAAACCCAGGCCGCATCCTTCTGCATGTTACTCCCCCACTTGCCTAGCCGAATCTGATCCTCCTGCTCTCCTGGCCACCCCATGTTGCCCTCCGGATTTCCCAGCCGGCGTCGCACACCTCCTTCCTCTATCGAATAGCCTTTCGGCACCCCCAATTTCATCTGCCCAGCCTTTCGAACCCGTTGCCGTAGGTTCGGAACACTTCGGTTGTTTTTCCCTGATTTGGTGTTGTTGCAAATAGTTGTGTTTGATTCAATTTGGTGTGTTTATGATGTGCTTGTTTTAGGGTGCATTTGATTTTATTTGAGGTGCATTGGGTGTGGTGGTTTTTGCGCACCAATTTTGGGAAGTTTGCGACACGTTGGTAAGTGGTTCCACAGCCATTTATTATTTGATTAATTAATTTGCATTGTTAATTTGATTAGAGTGTTATTTAATTAATACATGTGGTTCGAAGGTTATTTTCATTGAAGTTTATTTTGCATCGGAATTTTTTAGTAGCGTGTTTCCATAATATGTGTACTTGATGCTGAAATCATCTCTGGTTATGTTAACATTTTTTTATTAATTGTGAGGTCAGTTCATTAATTAGTTTCTTTGAAGTGATTAAATTTTTATTTGAGTTTTAGTATTTCTTGATTTGTTTATTAGTGTGATTAAGTGGTATGAGTATGTTGTTGTTGTGGAAACCCATGTCGGACTTTTCATTAGTGTATTGTAAGTTGTACAGTAACTTTATTAGGGTGTGCAAGGGGCGCAATTGGTGTTTTGGGGTAGTGTCGGTATGCGTTCTATCATAAATGAGGATTTGATTGGGTTTTCATTGTTTTAGTCGTGCGGCGTTTTTCAAATGGGTTGGCATGTTTTTCTGGTGGTTTCTTTAATTGTGTGGGTGATGCAGATGATGTTTTCAAATGTTTATATTGCGCACCATTTTTCAAAATGGAATTGGGGTTTGCGTGTGTTTCATTGTGAATTCCTCAATATGTATTGTAAATTCTTTTAAATTATGTAAGGTATGTTTTAATGCATATTTGTTGTAAATCTGGTTTTAAAGTGGCTTCCCAACATGAAGTTGAGTGTGTAATTGGTACGGACCTTTAATGTGTTATTTTGAAATGTTTTATAGATTATTTTAGTGTTTGATTTGTTTTATTAAATTATATGTGTAGTGTATTGGGCCTTGCTTCCTTGGTTTTGGGGCGCGGGTATCGAGGATCGTTGTATGTACATGCATACGGTAAGACATATATATAGATATTCCCTCATTGTGAATATTCCCTCATGGCGCAGGGAATATGTGCAATGCACCTAGGGGTGTATATATATATGTATAAATGCATGTGCGTGTGTGTTCCAAGGATCAGTTTGATTGTTCGTCTTCAAGCAGCGACATGTTGAGGTAGGTCCCATATGCCTAAGCTTTTAATTTGAAGTTCATAATTGCTTGATTGTTTTAAAAACATGTTTTACACTATGCTATATACCCATGCTGTGGAACTTGATTTCGATTGCCAGAAACTACTATGCCTTGTATTGGAAAATTGAAAATGCATTTCAAAGCCGTTGGTCTTAAGTGACTTTTCTTGAGAAATGGATTTCTTAAGTGGTTTTGAATTGGTAAGAGGTATTTCCAAAGGTGTTTGTCCTTTTTGGTCGGTTGATTGTAAAAGGTGTTCCCTTTTTGAAGTTAAGCATGTTTGGCATCATAATAATGTATTATGAAATAGAAAAAACCTTTATTGAGGCCCGTTTGGCACTTTGAGATTTGAGTTGCGAAAATAGAAAACCCCTTTTTAGTCATTCACCTAAATTTGAAAATAAAATGTGATGCAAGTGTTAATGAGTGGTTTGTGATATGTGCCTAGTGTAAAGGCTTGTGTGTGATTGAGTGATGTAATGAGGGGGAATGTACTTAAGTAGGGAGTGCGGTGGTGAAAGTATGAATGAATTTTAGATAAAGAAAGTGTAATGTGCTTGTTTGATTGCTTGATAAAGAAAACTCACCACCATTTGAAATAGAGCACAATGGGAAACCCGGGTGTCTAGGTGGGAGACCAGGACTTGTACGCTAGATGACACGGTAGGGGTTCGTCCCGGTTTGTCTTGCCGGATTGACGCAACAAAACTGACTAAACATATGAATTTCTAAGGGTCGTGGCCTTCTAAGCCACATTTTTTTAGGGTTGTGGCCTTCTATGCAATGTTTTCTGAGGGTCGTGGTCTTCTAAGACACGTTTCACTGAGGTACTAGGTCTTTAGGTTCCCACTTGTTCTAGCTGCCTATAGGGATTACCCATGGTGCTCATTTTTGTCATGCTGCTAACGATGTAACATTATTTTCAGCTATTTCATACTTGATGCCTTGTTTGTGAAAGCAATATTTTAATTCAAACTGGTTTCTTTTCATTATGAAATATTAATGCATGCTTGAAACCTATTTTGAAAAGGTAGTGGGAGTAAAAGGATTTACCTGAAAATGCAATCTCATTACCTGAATTTGAAAAGGAGAAAAATTATTTTATTATATCTTATTTCCAAACTGGCATAGTGGATTTCTTCATAAAGGCAGAGGCATAGGACGTGGTTGTTTTTTTGGCTTTCCTACTGAGCATCTCGGTGCTCACGCCTACATTACTTTTCAGTTGCAGGTTTCAGTCTTGGATCACTTTTGGGAGTGAGTGGTTGTCGTACCGTGGTGATCCACGAGGTCACTTGAGGTATGTCACGTTTCTTTGTTTATTCCTTTTTCTGCTGCCACGTCATTCAGTTTATTTTCCTTTATTTATCTTCTTGTTCAGTTTATGTTTGATTATCTTTATCATGGGCCAAACCATTCCCAACTGGTTTTTTTATGCCCGGAACTAGTTGCCAGACCGTGGGGATCGGGAACGCCCTTCGGGCCATGTCGCGGACCGGGTCGGGCATTGGGTCAGATGACGACCCAGCCTGGTTCGTGACAAAATGGTATCAAAGGGACCTTGTTATTTGGGTTGTCGAGTAGCTTGGTGATTAGTTGTGTCGGGAATCGAGAGGTTGGTGTGGGAAGGACGTCATGAACCCATGCCCGTCCCAAGACTCGAGCTTCCAGGGGTAGTCCGGGATTTGAATTTTCTTCTATGGATTGGTAGGTGTGGATGAGGGATGACCAAGGAAGTGAGCCAGTGTTACGCGGCGGACTTGCATGGAGTAGCGACCCATGTACAACCCGAGTGCACGGTTCAATATACTTCTTGTGGTGGATTCCCGCTCGGAGCATGGTCTGCTAAGCCATGTTACCGGGTTGGCATAACCACTAGTCCCTTATTTTTGAAAAGTTTGATTTGATTTATGCTTGACCTTCGTTTTGGTTGATGTGATTAGATCTCAAAAATAAAAATGGATTTCTGTGAAGGTGGTTTCAAATGGGAATTTGGTGTTAGAGTGGAAAAGTTGTTTTGAAATAGAAATTGTTTTCTTTTAACGAATGTGTGGTTTCAAAAGGGAAAAATGGGAGGTGTTTTGGAAGATGTTTTGGAATCTTAGTAACACTTTTTGGAATGTGAATTGGAAAATGCTTTGAAAATTTAAAATGTATTGCTTTGATGATAAGTTATTTCTTCAATTGGTTGAGAATTTGTGCTTTGTGCTTAATGGTCTGTTTTGGAAATGAGATGTGTCTTAAATTGACTATTTGTATTCCTATGAGTGATCACATACATTGAGGTGCGCATGTGGAAAGTGGGGAAAATTGGCGAAGTGAGTGGAGGGGTGCTTGAGCTAGCACGGGGATATGTATGTGCGAGACTTCATGGGATACCAATGGTGGATATTTAAGTTGTTTTGTTTGCTGAAAAATGGTTTTCAAAAAGGGTTTTTTTCAAATGTTTAGAAAAGTGAGCAAGGAATTATTTAGCATTCTCTTTTCGTGTTGGGTATTCCTTTCCGTGAGTTCTTAGTTTTGACGTACTGGATTGTGGTTGGAATAGTGATTTGAGTTTAAGCTTTTGTTTGTGATTGTGGTGTGGAATTTTGATTTATGATAACTTTTGATTCGGATTCGTGCCTCTTGTTATGAGTATGCTTCCCAAAAAAGTCCCAGAAGTTCTAGTGAGCCTTTTCTAGTTATTGGTTCTACCCAGACTCTTAACGGGGTGGTGGAATTGAATTCTTTTCGGTTGTTGTTTATATTCCGTGGTGATCATGATCTATCAAAGGTAGTAGACTGGCATGGTGAAGTCGTGGTTGTTTTTAGGTTATTGGGAACTCCCAAAGTTATGAGAGTCCGTGTTGGTTCGGATCCGTTTGAAGGTGAAACTTTGGACTTGTGGAGGAAATAACCCTTGCGTTGTTTCATGATGGTATGTCTTGGAAGGTGTTTAAGACGACTCTCGTCAGATGGTTTATACCTAAAGAAGCGAAGAAAAGGAAGGTGGTTGATCTCATAGGTGATTTACCAATCAACATGCGACGATGGAGGTGTGGTGAACTTTCTGATGAGCTAGTTCCATGTGCCCCAGAAGTAGTGTGGAATCATCGGTCTAAAAAAATCGTACAAGTTTTCGGTCCTATTTATTTTTTGGTAAGAGTAGGTCTCTCATCTGATGAAGAGTGTGAACCAAAGGGACATGTTCATGGAGTTCTCCTTCCATTAGTTCGTGTTGCGTGTCGGACAGACCGCTCAACCTTCTATCACTAGTGTGGTCAGTCAGACACACTAATTCGTTCGCTGCAATTCTCAGTTGGTATGATAATAGAGTGGCCGCGCGAGACACGAAGAGAAGTATGTAGGCTGCTTTTCCAGTGGAGGAAGTTCCAGTTAGAAGTGGTCAGCTTGTGACTGCGAGGCTGAAGATGCTTCAGACATCAGTGTCCCAACCATAGGTCCCAGGGTGAAGCTTGCGCGCAGTCAAAACTTGTCGGATGTGGGACGGGCTTGGTCCGACTTTAGTCCACAATGTCTGGACGGGGAAAACATAAATTTTCTTATTGTGATACCCTCTTCGAAGGCGTCATTCTTGTTGTGAGGGGAATGAAGCCCTTTTCTACTCGTCATGGTCTTATTTAAAGGGAGTTCATCTTGGGCCTTAAAGAGGTTCAAAAAATACGTATTCATTTAAATCCAGTAGGCGTGCTCCATGAACCTCCTTGTGGTCGGAGATGCTCATGTATTGTGAAATTGTTGTGCGCCTCTCTGGTTCACCTCCTGCTTTGGGTTTTCTGCTATCAAAGCTATCTCATGTGGCAGAGTGTTGTCCACTATAGGAATAATCAGTGCAGGTCGGACCGTGTGGTGGGTTCACGATAAAGGGTTCAGTTAGTTTTGAATAACGTAAACTGGGAATGTCGCGCGGGTTCCTTGGTGTTAGGAAATTATAAAATGGTGGGGAGACCCATTATGGTTCTCGCCGGTGTCTCTTCTGGTGTTGGTTTGGTTTAACATAGGAAACTATGAGGGTCAAGCCAGTGTTAGAGATGTCTGGGTTTGGGAGTCGTTTTGATTTGGAGAACCAATGTTTGATGAGAACCCTCATATGGTGGGGAGACCACCATAGGACGTACTTGTGGAAGACTATATCATGAAAGTGTATTTGGCGGGGCGACATCTAACTTCTGCTCTGCCCAACCTCGACCATGCTAATTGGATAGCTCAGATAATGGGTCGTTGGACAAGTGTTATTGGGGATCTCGAGCAGCCAGGGTGATCCCTATGTCAGGGGTCGGGGTTTTTCATATTACAGTTCTACTTTGAGGTGAATTCCATGTTGGTCATTTTTCTTAGTGATTTTTGTTTTAATAAATTGGAGTTTTAGGTCATGGGAATTTGGATGCCTGGTCATCGGGTGAATGAGGTTTTGTTTTAGGGGTCTTCGTGGTCTCATTTGGAACCCTTAGTTGACCTAGTATTTTGGGTCTTTCTGGGGGAAGAAAGTGTCATGGTGCAGAGAATTGTCACACCCTGACCTGACACTTATTATATTTTAATTTATTTTGGGTATTTCCTTGAGTTTTGGTTTGAATTGATTCTAATTTAAAATGGATTTGGGATCTTATACGGGTGTGCACCAGTACGCGCGACTGTGCGTTGCGCCTAATCGTAATTGAACAAGGTTTTATTATTAAATGTATTATTATTCGGGTGTGCGACCTTGAACACGACCGTGCACGTTGCCAAACCCGACTTGAGTTTTTGCGTTTTGTTGATAAACGAGTGTTTTGTCTTGGTAGTGTCTGACGTGTGGGAAAGGAACGGGTGAAGCCACATGGCTTCGTCAGATGTTCGTGAGACCTACTCGGTGCACGGCTAATTAATTTTTTGATTAGATAAAAGTTTAATTGAATGCTAAAAAAATGAAATTATTTTAGATCTTCCCAAAATAATATTAATATCAATAATAGAATTAAGGTTATTATTATTATTATTATTATTATTATTATTATTATTATCATTTTTATTTTATTTAGATACGTTTGGAAATTTTTATTTTGGATTTATTTCTCCTCATTTTCTCTCTTTCTTATTCATTTATTTATTTCCCTTTTATTTTTGTTTATTTTATCCTTTTATTTCATTTCATTTCATTTTTTTCTCTTGCTTTTGTCTTGTTTTCTCATTCCCCCATCACGCCAGCCTCCCCCCCCCCATTTTCCCCATTTTTTCCCCGCTGTGCTCCTTCTCCCCTGGTTTTGCGCCGCGCACATCCCCCACTAGCCCTAGCTCGGACGCCTTCCCTCCTCACTTCAGGAAAAACGACCCCAACGCCACCTCGTACTCACCTCAGCCCTGCCGGCCTCCCTCTCCCAGCACCAACCCCTCCTGCCCGGCCTCCTCCAGCACAGCCTGTCCTTGCGCCGTCCTCGCCGCGCCTCCTCCCTCTCAGGCCGCCGCCCCTACCCGCTTCCTCCCTGCTCCGGCGCAGACGAGACCGCCGACACCCCTCCGCACCGCCGGCCTCCCTCCGACTCCCCTCCTCCCGGCCCGCACCCGACCACCGTCGGCCGCACCTCCCGACCCTGCCCGCATCCCCCCTACTATCCTCCATCTTGTCCAGCCAAAGTCCCACCACCCAGCCTCCTCGCCGGACCAGCCGGATCCTCCTCGACCAAGCAAACCAAGGCCTCATCCTTCTGCCTGCTACTCCCCCACTTGCCCAGCCGAAACTGCTCCTCCTGCTCGCCTGGCCACCCCCTGTTGCCCTCCGGATTTCCCAGCCGACGTCGCACACCTCCTTCCTCCATCGAACAGCCTTCCGGCACCCCCAATTTCATCTGCCCAGCCTTTCGAACCAATTGTCGTAGGTGCGGAGCACTTCGGTTGTTTTTCTCTTGATTTGGTGTTATTGTGAATAGTTTTTTTGATTCATTTTGATGCGTTTATGCTATGCTTGTTTTAGGGTGCATTTGATTTTATTTGAGGTGCATTGGGTGTGGTGGTTTTTGCGCACCAATTATGCGAAGTTTGCGAGACGTTGGTAAGTGGTTCCACATCCATTTATTATTTGATTAATTAATTTTCATGGTTAATTTGTTTAGAGTGTTATTTAATTAATGAATGTGGTGGAAATTTTATTTTCATTGAAGTTTATTTTGCATCAAAATTGTTTAGTAGCATGTTGCCATAATATGTGTACTTGATGATGAAATCATCTCGGGTTATGTTAACATTTTTTTTATTAATTGTGAAGTTAATTCATTAATTAGTTTCGTTGATGGGATTAAATTTTTATTTGAGTTTTAGTATGTCTTGATTTGTTTATTAGTGTGTTTAAGTGGTATGAGTATGTTGTTGTTGTGGAAACCCATGTCAGACTATTCACTAGTGTATTGTAGGCTATGCAGTTACTTTATTAGGGTGTGCAAGGGGCGCAATTGGTGTTTTGGGGTAGTGTCGGTATGCGTTCTGTCATAAATGATCATTTGAGTGGGTTTTCATTGTTTTAGTTGTGCGGTGTATTTTCAAATGGGTTGGCATGTTTTTCTAGTGGTTTCTTTAATTGTGTGGGTGATGCAGATGATGTTTTCAAATATTTTTATTGTTTGTCATTTTTCAAAATGGAATTAGGGTTTGCACGTGTTTTATTGTGAATTCCTTAATATGTATTGTAAATTGTTTTAAATTTTGTAAGGTATGTTTTAATTCTTATTTATTGTATATATGGTTTCAAAGTGGCTTCCCAACATGAAGTTGGGTGTGTAATTGGTGCGGGCCTTTGATGTGTTATTTTGAAATGTTTTATAGATTATTTTAGTGTTTGATTTGTTTTATTAAATTATATGTGTAGTGTGTTGCGCCTTGATTCGTTGGTTTTGGGGCGCAGGTATCGAGGATCGCTGCATGTACATGCATACGGTATGACATGTATATAGATATTCCCTCATTGTGCATATTCCCTCACGGCGCAGGGAATATGTGCAATGCACCTAGGGGTGTATATATATATGTATAAATGCATGTGCGTGTGTGTGCCAAGGATCAGTTTGATTGTTCGTCTTCAAGCAACGACATGTTGAGGTAGGTCCCCTATGCCTAAGCTTTTAATTTGAAATTCATAATTTCTTGATTGTTTTAAAAACATTTTTTACACTATGCTATATACACATGCTGTGGAACATGATTTCGGTTGCTAGAAACTATTATGCCTTGTATTGGAAAATTGAAAATGCATTTCAAAGCCGTTGGTCTTAAGTGACTTTTCTTATGAAATGGATTTCTTAAGTGGTTTTGAATTGGTAAGAGGTATTTCCAAAGGTGTTTGGCCTTTTTGGATGGTTGATTGTAAAAGGTGTTCCCTTTTTGTAGTTAAGAATGTTTGGCATCTTAATAATGTTTTATGAAATAGAAAAAACCTCTATTGAGGCCCGTTTGGCACTTTGAGATTTGACTTGCGAAAATAGAAAACCCATTTTTTAGCCATTCCCCTAAATTTGAAAATTAAATGTGATGCAGGTGTTAATGAGTGGTTTGTGATATGTGCCAAGTGTAAAGGCTTGTGCGTGTTTGAGTGATGTAAAGAGGGGGACTGTACTTATGTAGGGAGTGCGGTGGTGAAAGGTTGAATGAGTTTTAGATAAATAAAGTGTAATGTGCTTGTTTTATTGCTTGATAAAGAAAACTCACCACCATTTGAAATAGAGCACAATGGGAAACCCGGGTGTCTAGGTGGGTGACCAGGACTAGTACGATAGATGACACGACAGGGGTTCGTCCCGGTTTGTCTAGCAGGATTGACGCAACAACACTAACTAAACATATGAATTTTTTAGGTTCGTGGCCTTCTAAGCCACGTTTTCTGAGGGTCATGGCCTTCTAAGCCACGTTTTCTAAGGGTTGTGGTCTTCTAAGCCACGTTTCACTGAGGTATGAGGTCTTTAGGTTCCAACTTGTTCTAGCTGCCTATAGGGATTACCCATGGTGCTCATTTTTTTCATGCTGCTAACGATGTAACATTCTTTTCAGCTATTTCATACTTGATGCCTTGTTTGTGAAAACCATATTTTAATTCAAACTGGTTTCTTTTCATTATGAAATGTTAATACCTGCTTGAAACCTATTTTGAAAATGTAGTGGGAGTAAAAGGATTTCCCTGAAAATGCAAACTCGTTACTTGAATTTGAAAAGGAGAAACAGTATTTTATTATATCTTTTTTCAAATATGGCATAGTGGATTTCTTAATAAAGGCGGAGGCATAGGACGTGGTTGTTTTTTTTTGTCTTTCCTACTGAGCATCTCGGTGCTCACGCCTACATTACTTTTCAGTTGCAGGTTTCAGTCTTGAATCGATTTTGGGAGTGAGTGGTTGTCGTACCGTGGTGATCCACGGGGTCACCTGAGGTATGTCGCGTTTCTTTGTTTATTCCTTTTTCTCCTGCCACGTCGTTCAGTTTATTTTCCTTTATTTATCTGCTTGTTCAGTTTATGTTTGTTTATCTTTCTCATGGGACAAACCGTTCCCAACTGGTTTGTTTTGATGCCCGGCACTAGTTTCCAGCCCGTGGGGATCGGGAACGCCCTCCGGGCCATGTCGTGGACCGGGTCGGGCGTTGGGTCAGATGACGACCTGGCCTAGTTCATGACAATGTACCTTTCCCTTGACCTGTGAAAAACATTTCAAAAAACATGGGATGCACATAAAAAGCCCAGTAAGGGATAAAGATATGTTATGGAAACATGAGTACATGTATACATAAGAATCAACGAAATCATAATTTACTCATAAAACATAATCACTTTAACATACCTCATCAAATCATGAATAAATCGTAGAAATCATAATACATAAAGGTAACTTGAGGCATTCATAACATTCTTACATAGGGAGTAACCCTCTTGGTTACGTTTGGAATCCCCATCACAGTATATTCCCTAAATCCCATCAAAAAAACCTCAACTTTTAACCCCTTCGCATTACCCAATGAATTTGAGAGCTATATTGGGTTTACCCGCCCTTAGTTTATCACGGAACCACCCGTCTTCAAATTAATTCCCAAGAACTATAACATAATCGTATCACATAAAACATACATAAAGGAAACATAACATTTCCACATATCAATCACAAAATATCAATACAACACATTGATATAATAAAAAAATTATGAAAACCATTTTCAATACCAAAATAAAATAAAAGTAAAACATGGTATTTATTTTTCATTTAAAAAAGGTATGGCTTGTAGAGGAAGCCAAAACTCAAATAATGGTCACCGCGGCAGAGAAGTCGTTGTCGCCGCATACGTACAACAAAAACATTCCCTTTTGTCGTTTAGTAAATGCTTTGTATAAAAAAGATTCATTTTGAATAAACATAAAAGTCAACGGGTTTTATACATCTTATAAATGAATGTTGTGTATAAATCAAAATATGCCTCAATGAAAGGAGATTGAGACGAAGTCCCATACCTCGGGTCCGACTTGAATCGATCATTCTTTATCTCCTGAATAATAAACTTTAGTTAATTTATACTTGATTAAGAACCTTTATAAAGTTCATTATTCCTTTTATATCTCTTATTACAATGTCATGAACACTATGTAATTATTTATGTTAATAACGGTTGTTTTAATGATCATTGGTACTTGAGTCAAAAATATGCTCTTTATAATTACAAGTTGTTCATGTATACATTATATCCAGAGTTATACTCATAATTTATATATCATTTATATAATATATATCTATTATATACATGGATTTATAATAATACATAATCATTTAGAGGTAAGAAATGAAATTCACCGTTCATGGAGACTGTAAGCCGTACGTACGCATGAACGCTACATTCATTTCTATTTATTACTTAATTGAGTGAAATCATAATTATATAAAGGTATATAATATTTCCAGTATAATATAATATATAATATCATTTAATTTATCTTTTATACATACCACATATTGTATTAACAAATCAAATCATTTTGAGGGGGCGGTAGTCCGCACTTCCTAAAATGAAGATATCACGTTTACCCATAATGGAAACCATAAAGGTATGCCGAAAATGAAAAATACAGAATCATAAGTAAAACATAAACATATTATATATCATATATAAATATAGTGACATCTTTATAGCCACCTTTGAAGGTGTTATATGAGTGTTGAACAATCATCATTTCGTGAGGCAGAAATTCGCCATCCACAGAAATAGTATATTCCTTAACAATTAGATGTAGGTTTTTGTAAGTGTAGCTCGAATCCTTCTTATAGAAACATCCTCGTATATTTAAGATACTGATTTTGTTACAAAATAAAGTAATAAAATTAGTTTAGAGGGTTGGAGAAGCAAAATAAAACATAAGACCACAAGAGAAAACACTACCATTAAAACGGGTAACTCTTTTTAATTTGATCTCAAAGGCTTCCTTGGGAAGACTTCTGCCCAAAGTGAGGCTTCTAGGAGTAATAAAGGGATTTTGACAGACAAAATGGGCAGGGGTTGGCCGATTCAAAGGCTTGAGAGGTGTGGGTAAGGAGGTAGAGGTGGGGGCCTTTTATAAGAGGAGAGGAGGGGCACTCTTGGAATGGTATAAAAGGTTACTTTATTTTCAAATGTGTTTCAGATTTTAAAGGGACCACATTGATTTATTTCGTGGATAAGGTGATAAGGGTTTGTAATATACTCATACAATAGGTATTTTACAAGTGTATGTTATAGTTTTAACATTATCCTTTAATTTTATTTAAATCGTTTATTAATAAGGTAATTGCTGCATCATCATGATGACATAAATAATTTAATTCATTTAATGTATAAAAATTATAAAAAAATAATATGATGTAGGAAATATTTTTATCATTCCAATGACTATTTATAGACAAAAATATGACTTGTATAACCCCATTTTAAATTTGTTTTAGTAAAAAAAGTCAAGTTTGTTACATTTTTATTTTAACTTTAAATAAAAAGGTATTAATGTCATTTTCCTACCAAAGTGGCTCCATGGGGTCCCCAAGTTCACCCATGGATTTTATGGGTCGTCCATGACACATCCAATGAGGGTAGGACATGTTTCAAGGTCATTCCATATTATTAAAACATTATTTTTACCTTAAACTACACTAATTACCTCTAATCGAGATTAAAAACATATAAGTTACTATTCACCCAAAATTATTTTAATCCCCTTGAACCAAATTTTACTTCTTAATGTCAACCATGTATGTCTAATTTTTGAAATTCAAAACACGGAGGTGGTAAAATTTTATTTAAACGAAAAATCAGTTTTTTAAGTACCACTTAGTGGTTTCACTATTCATCAAAAATTGAAGTTTTTCAGATAAATACCAAAAATTCACCCTATGATATATTTGATATTACGATTTCAAAATTGATGTGTATTTTAAAAAATTCAAAACATATGAGTTACATTAATTAATTTAATAATTAATTCCCGCTGTCAGTGCAAATAGCGTGTTTTTATGAAACAATTAGTATCAAAAGATTGACACTAGTTTAAGTCCAATTTCAAAGTGAAATTAATTCCAAAGACCACTATTGGATTAAATTGTAAAAATATATAGTAATTTCACTTTAAACCCAATAAAAAGATAATCTACCCATATAATTAAATTAGATGAAAAAGCAGTTTTGATGTTAAATGCAGTATTTTTCACTATTCATTAAAAAAATGAACATTCTCAGAAAAATACCAAAAAAATATACAATGTAAATTTCAATGTCCCATTCATAAATAATAATTTTATTTTGACAAATAGCTTATAAAATTGTCAAAAGTTTGATTTAAAAATGGTTTTCCATCAAAAGGCAGTAAATCAATCATTTAAAAATATTAGTGTATTCCATGCTAAAGATTGGATTTATTCTCATTTTAAGCCTCTAAAACACTATCTAATTCATAAATAGACATGGATAAAAATATCTATTATTCATCACTTACTTGGGATGTTAGAATTAATTTAATTCAATATTATGTAATGTTTACGGTCGCATCCTTATAGTTGGTATTAGAGGTCAGTTTAGATAACATTTGGATTCATGGTATTGTAAAATTAATATCCATTATGTAATCTATGTTAATATTGAGATCATATAGCATTTACAGATTACCATGTTGCTTTGCCTAAGTCATTTCTATGTTTAGAATGGTTTTCATCAGAGGAAACAGGGAATCTATGTTGGGACGACATCAGGAGGAAGACAACCATCCAAATCATAAAACTGAGATGGTCATAATTGGAAATGAACAAGATGTTGTAGTGATGTAATAGTTTACTCAGGCTATAAATGTTGCTGGTATCCATGTACGAGATCATCCAGATCAACCACAGAGGAACATGTCAATAGTGGAGCATTTCATGAGGCAACATCCACCATCACTCAGAAGTTCATCTGATCCGTTGCTACCAGAAGGGTGGATTAAAGCACTGGAAAATATTTTTTGATGACATGGGTTGTTCAGAACATCAAAAGGATAGTCTCAATATTTACTGTTTTGAAAGTGAATCTTATCATTGTTGGTCGATGGTGGAAAATAACCGGGATAATGAGGCAATTGATGCTCTTGATTGGGATTAATTCAAGGGAATGATTCTTCAGAAATATTTTCCTATGGTGGTTCATCTTAGGATGGAAAAACAATTCCTGGAATTAAGGCAGTAGGATGACATAGTGACTAATTATAAAGAAAAATTCACTCAACTGGCAATGTATGCCCCAAATGTTATACAAGATATTGATAGTAAAATCAACCATTTTTACTCAGGATTAAATCCAAATTATCGAAGGGATTTAGCTTCTCGTGAGTTCAAAAGTTATGAAAAAACATGTTCATTGTGCAGGGAAGGTGTAAATGGGGTTTTATGATGATCAACTATTCTTTGAAAAACAAAAGAATAAGAGGTCTTGGTGGTAGCTGAAAGGGAAGAACACTTCAAAAAATTCTGATAGTAAGAAACTTAAGTTTAAAATTTGTGAAAATTGTTGTAAAAATAATGCTGGGGAATTTATTTTGAATTCTATTAAGTGCTACCGATGTGGTAAAATGTGACATAAGGCTCTTAATTTCACTGAAAATGATCAGGGTAATGGTAAGAAAAAATATAATTTACAGTCAGTAAAATGTTATAGGTGAAATAAAATGGGTCATTAGGAAAATGAGTGTCCAACAATGAACTCAACTGAAGGAAAGCATCCTGACTACAAGTAGAAAGGGGTGGGGAAATCCTTTTCAAATACTTCAGAAGATGTTGGTCCATGAAATAAAGATGTATCAGGTACACAGTTTGTTTGTTATGATTATTCCATTGTGTTTTTTGATTCAGGGTCAACACACTCTTTCATTTATGAGATTATTTCTAGTAAATTGGGAATTCTATCTGAAGATATAAATATATAACTTTCGGTAAAAACACCTAGAGGAAATGTTGAAAAAAAAAGAAAACATAAGAACATTATTGTCCTTGTGTGTGGAAAGAATATACCTGGAATCCTTATGGGTTTTCCTCTAGTAGATTTTAAAGTTTTTTTGGGAATGGATAGGATTTTTGTTAATCATGCTATCATTTACTGTAGAGCTAAATAGGTTTCCTTCCAGAATGATTTTCAGTTTGTATAAAAAAATGAAACCTTTCTTTTGATAACATATCAAGAAACAAAGAAACTACTAAAAGATGAGAATGAATGTTACTTTGCTCATATTGCTCAAAACAATGGAACTGTTTAGATTAATGATTTTCTAGTGGTAAATAAGTACCTTGTTATTTTTCCTGATGAGTTGTCTGGTATCAATCCTGGTCGGGAAGTTGAATTTTCTGTTGACTTAGTTCATGATGATAAGCCAATTTCAAAACCCCCTTATTGAATGGCTCAAATTGAACATTTTGAGTTAAATATGCAATTACAGGAGTTATCAGATAAAGGTTTTGTTTGACCTATCACATCACCATGGGGTGCTCTGGTATTTTTTGTTAATAATAATGATGGTTCAATGAGTCTTTCCATTGATTATAGAGCATTGAATAACACCACTATTACAAATAAGTATCCTTTGCCTCATATTAATGATTTTTTGATCAGATCCAGGGAGCTCAGTATTTTTTGAAGATTGATTTAAGGTTGGGGTACCATCAGTTGAAAGTAAAGGAATTAGACATTTATAAGACCACATTTCCTACATGATATGGCCATTATGAATTAGTATTTATTCCTTTTGGGTTAACCAATGAACCTGCTATATTCATGGATCATATGAATAGAATTTTCTATGGGTTCCAAGATAAGTTTGGTGTTGTTTTCCTTGATGGCATTTTGGTTTATTCTAAAAGTAAATAGGAGCATGAAATTCATTAATGGGTTGTCTTGAAAACATTAGAAGAAGTGATTTTATTTTGGAAATTCAACAATTGTGAGTTTTGGTTACAAAAAATTTCATTCTGTGGTCACATTATTTCCAAAAATGGCATAACTATTGATCCTACTAAAACAAAAGTTGTTGAAGAATGGAAAATACCCAAAAATATAACCGAGATCTGTAGTTTTCATGGTTTTGATGGTTATCACCAATGTTTTGTTGAAATATTTTAATGATAATCTAGTCCAATGACTAAGTTACCTCAAAAAGGTGTTAAGTTCATTTGGACAAAATAATGTGATGATTGTATTCAGTAATTAAAAAGAAGATTGGTGAATGCTATAGTTTTGGCACTACCATCCCGAAATGGTGAGTTTTTTATCTAGAGTAATGCTTTGTTGAAAGGACATGGATGTTTCCTTATGTGAAATGATCAGGTAATTGCTTTTGCTTCACGTCAGTTGAAACATCATGAATTAAATTACCCTACAAATGATTTGGAACGTGATTTTGTTGTTTTTGCTTTAAAAATTTGGAGGCATCATTTCTATAGAGTAAAATGTGAAATATATACTGACCATAAAAGTTTAAAAAATATATTCACTCATAAATAATTGAACACGAGATAGAGGAGATGGCTGGAATTAATCAAGGATTATGATTTCATGATCCATTACCATATGGGAAAAGCAAATAAAGTGTCTAGCGATTTATGTCAAAAAAGTAATGCTTCACTAACCATATTACATTTCTAACAAGATCATATGGTATTTGATTTGATAGTCATTTGCATAGAAGTTTTTGGAACATAAAATTCTTCTGTTTTGTTATAGGTGTCCGCAAAATCATCTCT
The DNA here is from genome assembly GCA_963277665.1 of Viscum album. NCBI lineage: Eukaryota > Viridiplantae > Streptophyta > Magnoliopsida > Santalales > Viscaceae > Viscum > Viscum album. The sequence goes on from OY728158.1 coordinate 216,902,243, forward strand.
ATCAGATAGAATAAGGAAAGCATAGAAAGAAGATAGTGAGTTGCAGATAAAGGTAGTGATGGTTTAGAAGGGTATGTTGCCTGATTTTAATGTTGATAATGATTGTGTTTTGATATTCAGAATGATATAATGTGTGCCTTTTGAATAATAGTTGAAGTATGAGTTGTTATGTGATGCTCACAATTACTTGTTTTCAATTCATCCTATCAGTACTAAGATGTACAAAGATTTTCAAGAGTGTTACCGGTGGGATGGAATGAAAAGAGATATTGCAGATTTTATTGTGAAGTGTTTGACTTGTTAGCAGGTTAAAGAAAAGTGTCAGTTACCGAAAGGGATTCTTCAATATCTATCGGTTCCAGAGTGGAAATGGGAAAATATATCCATGGAATTCATTGTGGGATTACCAAATACATCTCGAGGTAATACTAAAATCTAGGTTATAGTGGATCGATTGACCCAAATTTGATCATTTCCTTCTTATTCGAGATACTTTGTCTCCAGATCAACATTCTCGGTTGTATGTTAAAGAAAAAATCATGTTGCATGGAGTTACCCTCTCCATTGTATCAGATAATGATCCTAGGTTTACTTCTAACTTTTGGAAATTCCTTCAAATGTTGTTGTGTTCTGAATTAAATTTTAGTACAGCTTTTCACCCTCAATCATATGGGCAATCAGAACGACCAATTTCGACATTGGAGGATATGTTACATGCTTGCTCGATGGATTATCAGGGAAGTTGGGACCAACATATTTATTTGGTAGAATTTTCATATAATAACAGTTTTCATTCCACTATACAGATGGCTCCATTTGAGGCATTGTGTGGAAAGCGTTGTCGAACACCAGCTTTTTGGGATGAAGTAGGTGAAAGGAAGCTGATGGAACTAGAATTGGTAGAAGAGATGGAAGAGAAATTTTAGTTGATTCAGAAGAACATGAGAACAGATCAGAGCAGAAAGAAATGCTATGCAGATAACCGGAGTAAGGATATTTATTTTGAGGTTGGTCATCATGTCATTCTCAATTTTTCTCACTGGAATAGTGTGATGTGTTTTTGTAAGAAGGGAAAGATGAGTCCGAGGAGCAGTGGACCTTATGGAACTCTGGAGAAATTTGGATCAGTTTCTTACCGAGTGGCATTACCACCATGTTTATCCCAGGTAGACAAATTTTTTCATGTTTTAATGTTGAGAAAGTATATACCATATCCATCTCATGTTTTGATCCCAGAGGTAGTTCTGTTGGAAGAGAATCTCCCTTATGAGGAACGACCAGTTTAGATTCTTAACCATAGAGAGCAAGTGTTGCAGAATAAGGTAATTCACCAGGTAATGGTTTTGTGAAAAAACAATATGGTAGAAGAGGAAAGGTGGGAATATAAAAATGATATGAGAGATAAATACCCCCACTTATTTTGATAAGTGAATAAAAATTTCGATGACGCAATTTCCAAAAGGGGGGAAGGATGTAACCTCCCAAGTAAATGAAGAATATGATATTTTCATACTTATTAATATTTGTGAATTTTATATTAATTTTACATTAAAGGGGTTTCTATGTTCGATAGCGTACCCGATACGCAACAACGGCTTTCTTTGAAATTTTTTGTTGCACACTAATAATATAATATTAATAATTTAAATGGTAGTTAACTCCCTGCCATTATATTGTAAGGAAAGAAAAAAACAAACTAAAATATTATTATACATGTTTATTAAATGTATTTACATTTATCAAATAAAATTTAGAGGCTTAAAATGTGAAAGAATCTATTTTTAAGCATAATTTACATTAAAAGGGCGATTGATCGCCTTTTAATAGAGAATCCTCATTAAATCAATTTTTGGTCAATTTATAACATTATATATGAGAAAATAAAATAAATCTTTATAATGGGGACATCGAAATTTACTTTCTATAAATTTTTGGAGTATTTTCAATAAAGTTCATTTTTTAATGAATAGTGAAAATATTGTACTTTAATTCAAAAGTATTTTTTAATCTAATTTATTTATATAGATAAATTATCTTATTTATTTGTTTTAATGTGTAATTAGAATATATTTTTACCATTGAATCCAATTTTTTTCATTGGAATTAATTTGACTTTGAAATTGGACATAAAAAACTGTCAATCTTTTGATAGTTGTTGTTTCTTAAAAACACTATTTGTTTTAACAATAGAAATTAAATTTAAAATTAATTGCTGACACTTTTATATCCTGAATTTGGAAAAATAAACATCATTTTTGAATTCAGAATCTCAAATATATCCTAGGCTGAATATTTGGTATTTATCTAAAAAAACATCATTTTTTGATGAATAGTGAAACTACTTAATAGCAGTTAATTAAACTTATTTTTTTCATTTAAATGAAAATTTGCCACTACTGTGAATTGAATTTCAAAACACTAACATACATGGTTGTAATTAGATAGTAAAATTTTGTTCATTAAGATGAAAATAATTTGTGGTGAATAATATCTTTTTACTTTTATTTACCGCTATTAAAGGTAAATATGGTAATTCAAGGTAAAACAAATATTATAATAATTAAAAATTACCTTAAAACTTTTCCTAACCTTATTTTATGAGTATTGGACGACCATGGGAATCCTTGGATCGATTTTGGGACCCCATAGAGCCACTTATGAATGATAATGACACTTAGGATTAATTGATTTAAATTAATGGCAAAAATTACATAAAAAATATTTCAGTAAATTAATTTTCATATTCTGTTATATACATCATATTTTCAACTATAAATATTCATCAGAAAGATTAAAATATTTCCTACATGATAGTATATTTTTATAATTTTTAGACATCGAATAAATTAAATTATTCATGACATAATAATGATACAGTATTTACCTCATTAATAAATGATTTAAATAAATAAGATTTCATGGATTAAAATATTATCCAAAACCTGTCCAATTATTATTGGATGATTTTATTTCGATGATGACTCATCGTATCTTTGAGAATAATGATTTGTGGACTTTTTGAAACTGAATATCACTATATAATAAAATAATATTTTCAAATTTTCCCAAAGAGCCCTTCTCTCCGTTAAAAAAAGAGACAACTTCTAACCAATTCCTCACACATCTCAAGCCTTTATGCTCGTCAAAAATATTCCTAATTAATCTTAATACATCCCTATCCTCCTCCTAGTGGCCATTCCTTATACATAAGGATCTTCAAGAAGTCCTTTTGGTTCAAAGCAAAGGATGTTACCCAAATTAAAGGTAACAGTTTCTGTTAAGTTATTTTATTTTATTTTACTTATTTAGACTCTATAGTCTTTTTATTACTTTATTTTTTTACAACACCAGTATCTGAAATATACTAGGGTGATTTTATAAGAAGGATTCAAACTAAACTTACACAAACCATTATCTAATGTGTGAAGAACATAATGTTTCTTTGGATTGCAAACTAACGCCTCACGAAACGATTATTGTCCAATTACCTCATACCGCCTCTCATGAAGGCCATTATGAAGGAACTATATTTATATATGATATATATTAGGTTTATGTTTTCTTTATTCTTCTATATTTTCTATTTATATTACACCTATATGGTTTACATAGTGGGTAAATACGATAATCTCATTTGAGGAAGTGCGGACAACCGATCCTCAATGTGATGTGACTCGTTAATGCCTTATGTGGATGTAAAAAATATAGATTTAATGATATAATATATGATATTATACTGTAATTATTGTATACCTATGTATCATTATGTTTTAATTCCATTAAAATAAGAAATACAAATGAAATTAGAGTTCATTCGTACGTACGAATTACCGTCTCCATGAATGATTCATTTCATTTCTTACCTCCAAATATTATATAAAATTATAAATAATTGTATTTACTAGATATATATGATATATATGATATCTAAATCATGAATATAATTCTGGATATAAAGACTACAGACCACATGGTCAACTTGTAAATATAAGGTGTTCATTTTTTACTCAAGTACCAGATATCAACAAAATGGGCATTATTAACTGGAAATGATTAAATAATGTTTATAACATGGTAATAAGTTATATAAAAGGAATAATAAACTTGAAAATGGTTTTTAAGAAATTACAAATTAGCTTTAGTTTATTATTCAGGAGATTAAATAACAATCGAGTCATGTCAAACATGAGGTATGGGACTTCATCTCAATCTCCTTTCCGTGAGGCATATTTAGTTTTATACACGACTATATTTTATATAGTGTATAAACCCCATTGACTTTTAATTTCATTCAATGGGAATATTTTTATATGAAGCATTTTACCAAATGATAAAAAGCAATGTTTTTTTAAATTAGTGGTGACAACGACCTTTCTGTCACTGAGAGTATTATATGATCTTTTAATTCTTTAACATGCTGGAATATTTTTAAAAAGGAAAAATAAATACCATATACTCTTTTTATGGATTTTGGTATTGAAAATGATTTTGAAAATGTATTAATTATTTCAATAACTTGAAAAGCTATTTTCTTGTCTAAATAAGGAAATTCTATCTTTCCTTTATTCTTATGTTATGTTTTGTGATCATTTTATGGTTCTTGGGCATTATTTAAGCATACGAGTGGTTCCACGATAAACCTAGGGAGGGTGAGCCTGAGATAGCTCTCCAATGCATTGGGTACCGTGATAGAGGTAAACGTGAATGTTTCTACAAATAGAGATAGAGAATATAACGTGATGGGTATTCTAAAGTAACTCCCTATGTAGCTATGATAGTTACAATATAAGTATGATATGGTTTCCAAAATTTACCATTACGATATATGATTTCTATTCATCTTTCATAAATCATATTATTTCATGAGTTAAGTAAAATAGTTCATGTTTTGTAAGTATTTATGAACAAATGTTTTCATTCTTTTTTTTATAACCCTTACTAATCTTTTTATGCTCATCCCATGTTTTGGAATGTTTTCACTGGACGTAATGATTAGTAGGGTCAAGGTTGAGATCAAGGGAATGTCATTCTATCTAAAACCTGGAACTAGACATGACTCTTTTTGAAGATTTGTTATTTTATGAAAAAAATGGAAACTATATAGAAGTTTCTACTTTGTAATCTTTTGAGATGTTACAGTTATGTCATAATTCTCTATAACTCAAAACCTGAAAAGATCCTCAATATGAATTATTCATTTAATTCAATATTATGTAATGTTTAAGGATGCGTCCTTGTACTATTCAAAATTAAATTTAAAAAAAATAAAAACCAAAAAATTAAAATTTAATTAAAGCATTAACTCAAAGATAATATGTAAATATCATCAATAAAATTCGTACATAACATCAGAATAACCAAATTACATTTTTATAATATTTGTAAATTCATATATTTGAATCATTGATTAATTAGGTAATGACAACAACATAATTGCATCATAAATAAATTTATTTATATAATGCCTAAAAATTATTAATAAAATAAAATGATATTAATATTTTTAGATTTCTAATGGATTTTTATAGTAATAGAGATAAGTTATTTAACACTAAATTAAAATCTATTTAGAAAAAGATATGTGTTTAGGTTATAATTTTCTTTACATTAAATTATTTCTAATATAATTTCAATGTCACATCCATGTGAATCTATGGGGTCCCAAAATGGTCCCAATGATTCCCATGGTCATAAAAATATATCATATAATTGGATTAATACATGTTTTAGGGCCTTATAATTCCAAATATAGAATCCATTTTTTCAAATTCAAAAAACAGAACTTATAGTAATTAATTTAAAATATATCCCATTATTGAAATTAGAAAATGTGTTTTTAATGTGAAAACATTACAATTGGTTGAATTTTTTTACCTATGAATTCAATGTAAAATTAATTATAATGGGATAAATTATATTAAATGGTAAAATTATATTCTATTTGTACATTAAAACCATTAAATATTATAATTGCACCATATAAATTATCTAAATGAAAAATGTTTTTTTCAATTTAAATGTAGCGTATTTTTACAATTCATCAAAAAATGAAAGTTGTCAAAACAAATTATCAAAAATTTATCCAACATATATTTTTATATCCAACATTAAAATAAAATATTAATTTTTTCATAGATAAATTAATAATGTGTCAAAATCTGAATTTAAAGGGGTTCTCCATTCAAAGGTGTAAAATTAGCCTTTCCAAAAATAGTTTCTTATCCATAAAAGATGGTTTTATTAAAAACATGTGACGAAAATATACAATGTATGAATATCAAAAATATTTTATTAAGTATATAACAAATATATCTCATTCATTTCATTACCAAATGTAATTCACGCAAAAATACAACGATTTAGTTGATTTATATTTTTCATAAATAATTAATAGTCAATTTATTCATAATGCATTTACATAAGTTAGTAATAATTATCCCTACTATCCTAATGGCTATGATATAATAGTAATTTTATATTAAAGGAATCCTATGGTGTTTTTATACTCATTATTTTGTTGAAAGAAAGCTATTAAATAAAAAAATTATTTGAAGAAATTATTTGATAAAAATATCCTGGTGTAACATTATACCTAGATAATTTATCTGTCTAGCAAAAGGTATTGATGGTAGTGGTTCATGTTCCAGATACATGATATCCAATTGTCAGAAATTCCCTTCATTATTATCCATTATATTCTCAATATAACATAATATATAGGCATATTTAATTCTAATTTTTTCAATTAAATGGAATGTGTATCAGTTTCTTTCCTTATTATATAGATTATTCCATATTTATATATTTTAAATGGAAAGAGATTTCTATTATTTACAATTCCATATTTGTTACACACTTCTATCGTATTTTAATGATTATGTGTCATGTATCTTTTGTTATTACTTTTCCATATTGATCATTATTATTGATTTATTATTTCATTCATTGTACATTACCACGAACATGAGTGCTCTGTTATTTTATTTTCTCTCCCCAGGATTCCATAATGTGTAAAAAAATTTATGAATGGATCTGATAAATTTAATAAAGTTATTACACGGCAAAAAAAATTTGATGTAATTTTTGTATTCATTTTTAATACAATACTTATGTATCTGTCTAGTTTACCAAGGATTTTAAATTTTTCGGTCCGTTGGGAGATGATTTTATTGTATATTATGCCAATGTAAGGGTACTATGTTTCCAAATCATGTCTTACTGGGGTCGAGGCACTATAGATTGTATCATAGATGGTTTAACATAAACATTATAAAACAGATTTTAAAATGTAGATTAAGAACATATCAATAAGGTATACATTGAGGATATGTATTTAATACCAACCTCAATTTATATAAAGAATGATATTATGCATTTATTTCTACAAATACACCCCTAACTGGATAATACATGTGGATGTGGTTCTGGAATAGATGTACTAATAGGGTGATGACTTTTAAAAGGTTCTTCAAGAATGACTCGAGCCTAACCTGGAACACGAAAATTAGCCTTACAATGCACATGGTTTGAAACTCCCTAGGGATGTTATGAGGATTATTCCCATTTAACTTACAAAACAATATGATGTATTAGAATAGATAATGGATGACCCACATTAACGACTAGGCCAATGAAGGAACAATGCGTAAATAATGGATGAAGTATTTATGTATTGAAATTGTATTGAAAACCCTTGTGGAAATGATATTTGATAATTAAATTTCAATAATGAATAGCTTATTTATTTCAGGAAATTGTATTAATATAGTTTGTAAAAGGAAAATTTGTATTTCCCCCATGTCCAAAAAGGTCACCGGAATTGAACCCATGAAAAAAAGACAATAACTGTTTAATAACAACCATAGTGCTATACAATTTCCCGGTAAATATAAAATTTCTTTCAATTTAAAATATTATTGAATGAATGTTAATAATGAACTAGTAGTGTTACATTTTAGGTTTCAAGAATATTTTATTAACTATATTAGATTTAATGAATATTATGGAAAAATAGATAGACATTTCACTATGTTTTGGGACCTATAGTCCAGTGAATGTGTATTTTTGTGCCTTGGACATCTGCATTTATTTTTTTGGATATTAATTTAGTGGGGTAATGGTTAAATTGGAAATTGACCAAATAAAAAACAATGGATGTAAAATTTTATTTTATAAATATTTCAAGTTAGAAAATTATTATTTTATTCCTAGGAAATAAAATAATTACCCAACATTGGGAAAATGAGCAAAAAAAATATTAATACCAAAATTTTTGTTGAACAGATACTAAATCATCAAAGATTTATGAAATTGAGACCATAAAATTTCATTTATAATTCACTTATTTGTGATTTATTACACCAATAAGTCCCTATAAATATTTATGCTTTTTTACTTTCTACAAATGTTCTTCTACTAAGAGATCTAGACACATCTTAGTCCATGTGTTCTTTGTAATTATCATTAACTATTTTCTAGAGGATGTTTTACGAAACCCCCACTCAATGCAGGATTTTAGGATTTGAAATATAAAACAATTTATTACAAATATATAGTTTAAATTATGGTGATGAAATATATTTGATGTGAGGATAATGTATTTTACTAAAATTCTAAACTAAAATAATAAAATTCTTTCACATCCCCAAGCAGGTAATTTATTATTATATCCCAAGAAATTACAATATATATATTATATAAAATAAATTCAATATATGATATAGATGAAATTAACATTATACTAATTTATCAAGAATTTTATGCAACAATGGCTTTGTTTGATTACTTTCATTACACCCAAGATAAGGTTTTATCAAACAATAATAAATTATTAAAATATTACTATTTTATATAATAAGATATAACATAGATATTAATTGAATTCTTATGAATATTATTAAATAAAATATTATAATATATATATTATATATCAAGAAAAATATTTATACATTGATCCAATATATTTTATGGTCATAAGATAATATAAAACCCTATATTGCGTATAAAAACATATATTTTTCTAAAGCAAATTTTATCACCTTTTAATGGAGAACTTTTTTAAATTAAAATTTTGGAAATTTTATAAATATTAGATGTCAAAATAAATTTCATTTAATAAATAGGATCATAAAAATTAACATATGGTGAATTTTGTGTATTTTTCTGAGAAATTTCATTTTTTAATGAATGGTGAAACATACTAAATTTTAATTCAATACATAGTTTTCATCTAACTCATTTATATATTTAAATTAAAAATTAAATTGTTTTAAAAGTAACATTATATAAATTATAAAACAATTAGTTGAATTTATTCTATGGGAAATAATTTTTCATTTAATGTTGATATTTACACATCTCAATGTTTTGAACATCTTACATTAAAAACCATGTTTTCATCTTGTTAGGGGGATTAAATTTAAATTAATTTATCAAATTCATGGAATTTAATTTCAAATAATAGATTAAATATTTTTATTAATTAAAATTTTTATGTTCTATTAATTTCATCTTTTTTACCAAAATTATAATTGAAATTAATTAAACCTAATTACAATGATTAAGAGAATATTTAGATTAATAAGTGACTAAAAAATAATCCAAAGGGAAAAAAATGAATAATTTTCTTGTAAAAATCCATTTAATGTAATATGGAGAATCTATACTACATTTTATATAATTTAGATCATTATTGGTACCACTAAGAATTTGGTAAACATGGGTTTAATTTCCTTTTAAAAAATTAACTTGAAAGACAATCCACAACTATAAAAAAGCACTAATCCATCCCACTTCCTCACACATATCAATCCATTTTGGATGGAACAATATATACAAAAATATCAACTCAAAATACATACCCATATCTTAGAAGCCAATCCTTTGGATCAAATTATTTAGGGTAATCCCATTGGTGCAATTAAAAAGGATTTACCAAAATAAGAGGTAACATCCTTCCTCAATCTCCTTTGATTTATTTTCATTCTATAACCCTAAAAATTGTTATTATATGATTAAATAATAACCTATGTATTATAAAAATAAATATATGGTGTTATTATATGTATTATACCGACTATTACACACACAACTACTAATCGGTGAAAAACATAGCGTCCATTTGTACATCAAACTATCGCCTCACAAAATGGTATCATGTATTTCTTTTTTCACCTATCACATTATGGAATTATTAGGGAAAAATTAATTATATAATATATTTATTATATGTATTATGTTTTTAAAATTTTGTAATCTTTATATAAAACATAAATTCATGCATTCAATATTTTGATAAAAATATAACATCGTTTGAGGAAGTGATTACTACCGCCTCCTCAACATGATGTGATTCACTCACACTGTGCATAGAATGTATTTGAAGAATTATTTTGAAAAAAATATTTGAATTATATGACATTAATATGGTAATGTAATTTTAATATATATATATATGATTTAATTTTCATTCCATAATTACAAAGATGAAATGGAAATATCGTTCATCCCTATATATGGATTACCATCTACATGAATGGTGCATTTCATTTATTCAATCCAAATATTTTGGATTATTATAAATAAATAAATAATGGATATATATGATAATGTCATCATGTTATATATTATTTATATGATGAAATCATGACCACTATAAGAAGAATAGAAATAATGATTTGAAACCAACTCAAAAACCAAGGCCATTAATTCCTAAAAATAAGGAAATTAATGAGGTATTATTAAAAAATGTGTAATTAGATATTATAAAATAATATTATATGATATCATAAATATTAATATTTTCATGGAATAAGTAATTAATATGTTTAAAACCATTATACATTAATTTAGATGAGGTTCAACCAAAAGGTAATGCTTGGTAAGGGACTCTTATCTCACTTTTCTTTTTATGAGGAATACTCCATTTTAAACACTTAATTCATTTATGTGGTGTATATACTACACCTATTTTATTTTATATCATAAATAATATATAATCATGGTGTTTAGAGTTTCATTTAAAATTATTTCATTAACGGGGATTATAACTCAAATGTTTCCATGTATGAAGGGTGTTCATATCGATTTTCATCCCTTGAGACATATTTTAATATTATGCACCTAGTTTATAATATATATGGATTACTTATTGATATTTCAAAATATAATATCATGATTTATTAATTATTCATGATATTTTTAGTATAAAATTTAATTATTTCATCAATGCTATTTTGAATTAAGTGTTATCCACTTGAAAATAATTTGTCACCCAATTTATTTTCATTAGGTTATATTAATTATTAGTTGCATTAATATTTTTGGATTATGTTTTGAATTAAATTTTAAAATCAATTATTCTATTTCTACTTTTTTATGTGGAATAACATTTGACAGACTTAATGTCTCCAATGATTGATTCTCAAATCAACATTAGAGACTTTTCAAGGGTTTACATCATAATATCTTTTTGTTATGCATTGTTTACACATGAATTTTCATCAGATAATTTAATTAATAATTTTCTGATTATCCCATAGTTTTCTTCTACTTTCATTATTAATGACCAGTTTCATGTAATAGTTCTTTTTTTCAATTATTTATTACCTAAACATTTTTCATTAAAAGGTTGGATCATTTCACTTTTACTCAGAGAACCTGTTTTGATCTAAATACATATATCTAGAAACATTTTATAAAAACACACATTTTCATAATGAAATATTGAAGATAGTTTATTTATAATTTTTTTTCCTTTAATTGAATTTTAAATGGAGCCTTTTTTTCTATTTCCATAAAATTCAATTGTTTAACCATTTAACATGGAAATTCAATGTGTTTTATACTTTCTATGGCATGAACAGAGTTACCTACCATCTTTTCATTGAATATTATTTTGAGTTAATAAATAGTACCATTTGAAATAAATTTTGCTGAAAATTTATTTTCAGAGAAAAAGATTATCAAGTAAAAATTATATTAAAATGGATATTTTCATCAATAATGTTTTTAAAAGTAATTTTCATAGAATTTTTATTCATCACTGAAAAAAACCCATCTCTTTTCTCTAATTGATATATATTTGTATTGATACCAGCAATATTACTACTATAAATGGGTTTTGTTGGATTTTTCCAAGATATTATTTAAATTCACTAATAGGAATTAATTTTTAGAACCCTTGAAATTTTAATAACCATATTATCATTGAACATTGAATTTATCCTCATTATTGATATCATTTATAATGTTTATGTTCATTTCCAAAACTGTATACCATTTTAGGTGAATTTTACGTGATTTAATTTTTTATATAGGGAAAAATTGATAAATATATATCCATTATTTAAAACAGATATTTAATAAGGTACATTTTTCATTAATTAAATTCATTATTTAAATATACAAGGAATATTTTGGACATGTACTCTAGGAGTTTTAGAGAGTTTACCAAAATCCATATGTGTTGGGGACTGATTAATGAAAGTGCTATAAGTTTGAATCTATTTTAATAAATTTCATCAATGCATCAATAGTCTCATAATATGAAATTTTTTTGTGAAAAACCCATTGAGATTGTTTCCAAGAAGAATATACGGGTATCTACCCAAAGACATAAACCATCTTGTGAATATTATTAATGTTAGTGGATTATATTCTAGATACACAATTTTTAATAATTAGGAATTTCATTAATTATTATCCAAGAGGTTTTAACTATGTAAAATATATAGATTCATTTCATTTCATTTTTATTGATTAAATGGAATTTTTTTTCACTTACTAACCATTAAATTTTGTTTATTACTTATCATGTTATTTTAAATTTAATGTATTTTCAGTTAATTACTATTCTATACTATTATTCTCATACGTGTTTCTTAATTGATATCATGGAATGTGTATTTAGTTATTACCTTTTCATATTATCTATTCTCATAGATTAATTATTTCTTCTTCTATACATTACCCATTTGGAGCATTTCATCTCACCCTTATGTTATTTCATCTAACAAGGATTCCTTATAGTTTATTAATAAAGATATACCAGGTTATACAAAATCCAATAAATTTATTATACTCTGTAAATTTTGTAATTTATGAATTCATTTGCAATACAACACATGTTTATGTATCTTGTCTTCCAATACTAATAAAATATTCGTTCATTTGGGATTTGATTTACTTGTATCTAAGCTAATGTAACTATAGAATGACACCAGCTCTGGTCTTTCTTGGACCAGTTAACTAAAAAAAATAACCATTATAGTTTTATTTATACTATTAGATTATAGTATTTAATTCATATCCATCCATTTTTAGAAAATATGGCATGTTAGTTCACAATATATTAGATTTTTATCATTTTATTATTTTAGGAAATGAAAAGTCAAAACTTTAATTCTATATGTTATGTATATATTTATGACATAGGGATTAAAAAAAAGGATTTTTCATTTATAAAAGATCATTTTTTTGATAAACTATTATTTTTTCAACATTATTTGTTTATAACTTTACTTAATTATATAATTACCATGAATTCTTAAGCAACACCGACACATCCTTTATTAATGGAATAGAAAAATAAAATAAATGATATTGAATTTTCTAAAAGTATAATAATTTTAATAAATTATTTTCTACTAAAACATATACTTACATATATATCATATTAATTAAATTTAACAATTATATTTGAATTAAATTATTTTAATGTTGTTTTACAATTTAAATTTAAGGAATAACTCCAAAATTGATATTAATGACCGTTTATAATAAAATGTATTTTTATTAAATGATATAAAAAAATATATTTACTATATTCATAAAATTTAATTTAATATGTATTGAAATGACATATATGGTCCTTTTATTGTAAAAAATCCTTTTATAGTATTTATATTGACTCATAAATAGTAAATATTTGGTTATCGTGATAATTTCCAAAAAGGGTTAACACATGTTTAAACAAAGTGTTCTAGGTAAAAATATAATCTGAAATTATAAAAATATTTTTTTTTAATTTTTCAACACTTAATCATCCTATATTTTAATAATATCATTTTTTATCATTTCTTGAATGAGAATAAATTTTAATTAATTTAATATGTTATGTAATATCATGAGTGTCCATACCATAAATTATAAAAGAGAACATATTATCCCACATTCATCACTCATAAAAAAACATTAACTTTGATATATAAAAACAAAATTACATTATTCATATCCCCCACATTTTATAGATGATTTTTCTGAGTAGTTGTACCCAAAAAAATAGAATTTTAGTTTTAATGAGAATGAATTTATCTATATAAGATGTATAGTCTTTAATTGAATGTTTTACATTTATTTATTTCTATACATATTTCAAAGATGTTAAAAACATGATTAGATAATAACAAATATTTTTAAAATATAATTTTATTTAATTATGTTAATTTCATCAACTTTATCCATCTTCTATTCTATGAAGTATTAAATGAAACCATCGATCTAGTTTATGGTGGACAACCGCCTAAGTAGTCGATATTATTCATTTTCCATTAATGTCTATCACAACTATGTATAATAATTAATTTAATTTAAATATATGATATTCATTAAATATTTACAATTATTTAAAATTAAAATATAATATTTTTTCTAACCATACCATTTATTTAAAAATGATAACAACATTTATATGTACCTTTGGATTACCACCTCAATGAAGCAATTGATTATCTTTTACGTTATTGCATCACATTGATAAAAATATAAGTGTATTTTAAGAAATAATGTAGTATTTATCAAATAATTATATATATTTAAATATAAAATAATATTAAAAATAATTCCAAAATGATTTTTAAAAAATTGAAATTGTACTCATTCGTACGTCTGGCTTACAGTCTTCAGGATTGTAATGCACTTAATTTTTCATTGTCATGATTCATGGTTGGTTATAAAATTATACATGAAATATTTTAAATTATAACCAGTTCCTGATTATTTTTCATTATATACTATGAAAATAACCTCTTTAAATATAATAAACTGACAGACTTTTTTTCCATATTAGTTAAATATCAACAAAATGTCACAAACTATTTCATTTGATTAATTGATTGATTATAAAATGTTATAAAAATAAAAAACAAAATAAAATTTTCTTATGTTTGTAATTAATTAAAATAATAACACTATTTTAATATATAATTAAAATTTTATGAGTCTCAAAAAAGTTAAGGGAAACATTACATTAATACCCTAATTTATTAATGTTTTCAATATTTTTTTTGTAAATATTTTTCATCGATGTCCATATTCATAAAAATGTTATGAATGGGTTTATATGAAAATATATTAATTATAAATGGAATATTATTTCTATTATTAGTTTCTCTAAAAATTATTTCTAAATAAATATTTTTATACATTTAAAGAAGAGTGTTTTGACATTATTTACAATATGAAAAGAAGAATGATCTATTTTAATGTACATAGATAAAATGGATTGTATCATATTTATAAATGTATCTTTATGTATGAATACCTATAAAATATTTCATGTAATTCATATTATAAAAACATATATTCCATTTTATCTATAAATTTATGTTTTGAATGACTGGTTTTAAATTTAATGGGTCTCAATAAACCCCCATTTTCCCTTGGATTATGAAAATTATCTCTATAAGTAACATTATCTCCCCATTTGATTTTATGGATGACATAAAATTATATTTATATTTCTCTTATATTTATAACAATATTATTGTTCCATAATTTTATGTCAAAATTTATTCCTTAAGTTTATCTCTCAAATTCCATTTTTAAAATCATATACAATTAAGTAGAATTTTTTATCCATTAATTTTTTATAAAATTCTTAATTAGATTTTTATTCCGAAATTAATAACTCGATATGGAAAAATTATTATGTAATCATATATGAAAATTCATCGTATTAAATCCATCCTAATATTTTGAATCATTATGAAATTTCAATTGGTTATGATATGGAGAAATATTATGTAACCTATTTTACTCCATGGGAAATTATTATGATTATCACTTAGGATTTATTTTCTTCTGATAACACACATATTCAAGAAGATATTATTTGTTAATCTCATGAGATTTTAAATATGTTATTAGGATGTAAGCCTAATGCATTATATGACTCTTTCCAAAATGAAATTTTTTAAAAGTAGTTATCATTGATTTATTTATATGTCATTTTTTTATTTTTCTACTATATTCACTTTGTTTCCACTATCCTATGATTCCATTTACATTTTTATATGCCCCCAATGTTACCTATATAATATTAATATGCTATCTAATAATTTTTCACTGAAATCATTTGATTTTAACAGGTATGTTAATAGTAATTAGTTATTACATGAGGGTTGTACAACTTTATTGTAAAAGGGTTCTTTTTATAAAATGATTTTTAATGGGTTTTCATTTTTTCTAATATGTGTTTACAACTATTATATTTAAATTTAGAAATCCTATAAATTGAAAAATAAAAAACATTGATAAATAAAGATTATTTCATGTTTTTTAATTATTATTCATGATCATACATTATTATGTTAATGGGAACATTTCTTTAAGGATAGCATGTTCTAAAAATTGTTAATTTGTTTCTTTCATTATTTTTATTTTCCCATTACCAAGACATGTCTACACATCCATGGTCTTGGATTTTTTTACAATTGGTTTTAATGATTTGTAGGGACAATGATGATGTCAAGATGGAAATTTTGAAAATAATTCTTGATTGAAAAACATATTATATCATAAATTATTCGGTTTCCGAGAAAAATGTCTTCTAAGTGATTGATTCTACATTATGATAAAATGTATGATATTTAATGGTGATTTCCTAATTTTTTAAAACTATAATCCTTATACATCAATAAATGTAATAAATTGAATTTTTTACATGAATATAAAGAATATGTACTATTTATGGTTGTCTTATTACATTTAGAATTAGATGAAATGGTTAAATAACTTCATAGATTTTTATTTCATCATTTGATATTAACATAAGAGTTATACCATCATGGGTTTATATATTAATGGTTGATAATATGTTAAATGTCTTAAACACCCCTTTTTAGGTTTATGTAATGATATATTAGGGTTAGAAATGATATAATTAGGATTCCTTTTATTGGGTTGAGTATATGTAACCCAACAGATTAATATGAATGATTAATTCAAAACATTACTATTATATTTTTGGGAATTAATGTGAATGGTATATGATATGTATAATGTTATTACTTTCATTAATGTTGTTGTTATTTTGATATTTATAATCGTATTTTTGGTATCATATTTAATATCATAATGATTACCATGGATTAAAAAGTGTGTTATATATTATGTGATTAATGATATTACAAAATGTTGTCTCAATTTCGAATCCAATTAAAATTAATGTAAATATAATATAATGGGATTATATGAGGAATTTGGGTTAAGGGTTCATTTGGATGAATATATGATTTCATTGTTTAAATATTTTGTTACATGATACTTATAGAAATGATAATATTTAATGAATATTGTATTTTCATTTTTAGGTTAATGAATTTATGGGTGACAAATATTGATTTGAGATCACTGTTAAATTAACCTAAAAATACTATGTGATCAAATCCTTATTATTTTTATGTTTTGTACTTGTTTGGGAAAAGATTGTATATTTATATGATTTTTAATTTATCAATTGATTTAGTTGAATGTTGGGTGTTATTTTTGACGATTTGGATATTACTATTTTCTTTATTAATATAAATATTTATTCTATGAGAGGATTATCCTAACTTGTGATTACCATTTTAAATTAGATAATGTCTAAAGAAATGATAAATTGTGTTTTATCCATTAATGTAATACGTAATACATTAATTTTTTTTCTTTCGACATAAAAATTCATCCTAAATACTCATTAATTTGAGAAAAATACAAAACTATGGTGGAAAATGATTAATTTTATTAATTATAAATATAAATTGTGTATATTTAATTATTTTGTTATTATATATGTTAATGTAATTCATCAAAACTTAGAAAAGGATCAGGAAAAAAAAATTATGATACCTTCATTTCAGAATAAATATCCTTTCAAATAAACTTTATATATGGTTTTTTTGTTCTTAACATTCTAATGATCATTTAGATTCTAATGGTTGATATTTTCTTCCACTACCATCATTATTTTTGAGATTTTTATTAAAATATCAATATATTCACTTCCCACTAATGTTATCCTATTTTGAAACCAAGTTATAAGTTATTCTTGATCAACAACATATTTTCCATTCCCTGTTTTCACGATTATATTATACTTACCATTTTTAAGATGTGGTATTTCAACAAAGGTATTTTAAAATTTAAAACCCTTTTTACCGAGCCTAAGAAAAAATGTATACTTTGAAATTTTTTATATAGGGAAAAATTTCATACAATCAAATGGTAAAAAACTATACTTCATAACTCACTTAACACAAAAAACCTAGATAGACGAAAATTGAGATGTACTATAATAAAATTTTTATTTAAATTTGACTATTAAACCTAACCATTTATTATAGATAATTGATAATAATAACTCTATTATAAAACATATATATTGGTCATAATAAATCCAAATGTGATGATAAATTCATGTTAAATAATCACTAAATGTTTAGTATATATATTATTATTCATCAAAAAATTTGTTTTCATTAAAAAAATTCATTTTTTATTGTTTAAATATTCTAATTAATTACATAAATATTCCGAAATTTTACTAGTTTAAAGGGATATCATTTTGAAATAAACATCTCCAAACTATCTTATACTAAAATTTCGTTTTTTTCCTAAGAATATATACTTGATAATAAATTGTGGGAAATGTAATTTTTATTGAAATTTATTTATACAAAAAATCATTGAAAACATAATAATTATATAATAATATACAAACATTAATTACATTAAAAAATTACTATAGATCTTAAAGGTATATTAACTTTGGATATATAAAGACATGAACCACTTGTTTTTAAGAGTTTTTCATCATATCAAACATAGTTTTTCATCACTATATTGCTTTGTAGACATGTCAGAGGTAATACCTATCATCATAACATATTGAGAAGAAAAACATGAAAAGGTAATCTCTTAATATAAGAATGGTTAAACATGGAAAACACATAAACAAAATATTCATAAGGGTTTCAGAACACGAGAATAAATTATTATAACCTTACCATCTCAAACATCCCTAACCAGGGAGACAATAATTTAGTGCCATGATCAAGGTTGATACATGATATCAAATGTGCCTCCCTGAATGTTAGATGTTTCCAAATTGTATCAAGGGTCTAATAGATAATGTGGGAATATTATACCATCATTACTTGGGTAATCCACAATAGTTAATAATTTTAAATAACATAAACAATATGAAATAATCGATATAATACATTAATAAACAAATTCCCAAATATGGTAAAATCACATACAATACTAAAAATTCCATTCCATTCTACAGATCCAAATGAACAAAAACCAACGATGGAAAACATAAAAAATCATGAAAATGGTTTAGACTCCATGTATGGGTCTTCACCTGACCATGACCCATGTTCAACTCAACTCCCAAGCATTTGGCCCTTAACCTTGCCCTGAACATTAAGCATAAAATCTTCATGGGTACCCAACGACGTCCCAAGTAGAGTGTTCGTATAATTCGGTAGGCCTCCACTAATGATGTCTAAAAAATATTAGCAATGTTGATAGTGCGTTAATGTGATATATAATGGCATGTAAAGATAATCAGTTCAATATGCCATTCTAGAATATGTTCTTTAAACCATGACTACTTGTTCAAGTTCACAACATAGGAATTTCATGATTCAATCAACTTGTGTCACGATCTAATTGGATTAATCGTGTTCAAAATTCTCATGAATATGGGAATTAAATCAATTCTGATCACACTATGAATCATATTATAGTAATGCCATACTCTTCACCTATAAGCCTCAGTCTGGGTGGAACGCACTCGTTAGGGGGATAAAACTTTGTCCACTTCCCAAACCCCTGAATTTTCGGGTGGATGTAGAACTTCGGTCTAACTTAGCCCATGGCCATAGATCCTCATGTCGATACACCACTCAACCAAGCAATTTTCACATGCTTATTTAACATTCAATACAATTAATCATATCAAATTATGTATAACCAATAACATTAAAAACATCACAGTAATATCAATAAATGGGAAATTATCTTTTTTCCTCAATCCATTAACACATTAATATTTTATATTAATTCACCCCTCTATCCCCATTCCCATTTTCCATACCTATTTCACTATGTATATTCAAATATAAAGTTAATCCCCTATAATTTTCACATTAATCCATTTAACCCATTTCATACAAACCGAACAACTTCTTAGGACGTTTCCCAACCTAAGTGAATTACTAAACACCAATTACACATCTTTATATCATATTGACATATTCATCATGGGAACAATGTTCTCTCACAATTCACATACACTTACATAGTTAATTTCCATGTACATGGAATATATGCACACCCCATTAGTGGCCCAAATTTGGTCGAGTCATGCTATTTTAATCCCATTGGGATCAAGAGGAGAACAATTAACTGTTTAGAAGTGCCCTAAATCATATATTTTTTAAGGCTCCATGAATTCATTAAAGGTGGGAACAAATAAAAACCATTCATGTACAAATCTCCATAAAACCAATGGGATATATCTTGTAGTCCACTTACCTTGGATCTGTTAGTGAATACACACTTAATCAGATCCTTAGATCCTTAATCATCCACCCCATTATTCTTTACCCTAAATATGACTGAAAAAGTAGGGTTTGAGAGTTTCAGAGAGATATGGGGAAGAAAAAAAAACATTTACCCAAAAGGAAAAGAAATAGATAGATTAGCCTTACCAGAATCATCAATCTGTAACTGATGGCATTCTAAATGACCTAGGATTGATGGAGAACCATCCTAGAATGTTCTAGGTGATTTTGGGTCTTCTCTGGTGTTAGAGAAGGAATAAGGGAGAAAAATACAGAGATTCCCTTTTTTACACATAATGGAATTTTTTCGTTATTAATATGTTTCCAGGCCACACACTTTACCCATATATATTTTCAAACCATATGAAAATTGTGAAGAGACTATTTCATGGATTCTCTTCTTCCAACACTATTTTCTAGACAATGTGAAAACTGTAAAGAATGCCACTACCCATATGGTCTCCCCCCGAACGGATTTCTAAACCATGTGAAAACTGTGTAGACTGCCTTGAAAGCCCCATTTCCCCTTTTTTCAGGAACCTAACCCATGAGGTACCCCGAAGACTTCATAAGGACATGGGAAAACACTTAATTAACTAAAATAAGGTGGTTTAAACTAAAACATAAGAAAACATCCCTTAATAGAAATCTGATATCTCAAACCATGCATATCTAATATCAAAATCTAGAATCATGGAATAATATAAGTAGTTCACATGACATGATTAATGTGAAAATAAAATTACATCAGTATAAGTTGAATACATATGGAATAATACAATGAATTTTGGTGATACATAAGAATAAAATACCTGATATCCATGCTACCCATTGAGACAATCATAACATGCTAGGTTCGGGCTAGTTACTCATATACCTACTATGTGCATGAGATAACCTCATGTGTACCCTATTTTCGGTCATGGGAAAACCTCACATCTAACTTATGATCTCATGGTAAATAAATAAATAAATATTTCATTGGTGGGAGATATAGTTACCACCTATATAATAATAAAAACTATACATAATTGTTCCATAAGATTAAAAAAATATTTGTCATATTATAACCCATAAAAGGGAAAGGGTTTCCAAAAAATATTTCATCATAGAATAACACTTCAAAAAACAATCCATTTCATTACAATATTGTTATCATAATCATAAACCATATAAATAATTAAGAAATAATGTATCAATGGATCACATCAACGATAAATAATAATTTTCATTAAAGGATATCATATTAAATGGATAATGATTTTTTAAAAAAATCAGATGGAGTATTTCAAAAAGAAATTTCAATATCATCAAATTATCCATTATAAAATTATAAATAAATATAATATTATGAAAAATATTTTCATTTAATGTAACAATGAAATAATATAATGTAATATTTATAAAAACATTCTAATATTTTTTTATGGATAATATCCTTTCCACATAGAGAAATACTTTATTATAACATAATTAATTTTAAAAATTATTTTAAATAAAAAACCGTTTTAAAATATAATTTATACATTAAAAAATTCATTTTTCATGATGGTTGGAAATTACATACACATTAAAACAAAATTCCATTTATATTTATGATAAATAACAAACAAACCTTATTTTGAAAATTACATGAAGAATAAGTTTAATAAATTTTAATAAAATTAAAAAAATTTAAAAAGGACATTACATAATATTATGGTAACATTAGAAAATATTAAAACATATTTATAAAACATGGTATTTCTATTAAAAAGTCTTCTTCACCTTAGGGAAAAATAATGTTTGTATTCTTTAAAAACATTCTATTAGAATATTAATTGTATTAAGAGAGAAAAATGAAGGGGAATAGTTTATTCTCAAGAAATAAATAGAAGAGAATAACATTTTGTAGTTCCTTGATAGATGGTTAACATTTTTTTCATTATTTAAGGATATACAAAAATAATCTCGATAAACAATTTGATCATAACATAAAACCCTTACAACATTGGTATCTTTTTAATCATAAACACATTAAATTATACAATCAAAATTTAAATTTAAATATCATCTACAAAATGTGATTAATGATATAAAATATAAAATGGGATGTATAAATACCTCATAATAGAATATTTGTTCATAACATTACATATCACCCAAAGAAGAAAAATTATGAAAAGAACATGTTACCTTATGTCTCAACTTCATTCATATTAATTTGAAATTATTTTATAAGAAATAATAGTTTATTATACATATATTAAACATCTATACATATATATATATATATATTACAATATATGGTTTAATTATCATCCATTAAGGTACGTTTATTATCAATCTATTATTAAAATCATGTTTTGGGAAATAAATACATTTTTTCTGGATGTTTTTATTTTATATTGTTAATCATTATTTGATCATGGTCACATAATAAATATAATTTTAAACATGATATAAATATCATACATATAATTTATATTTGTTTTTACATTAATCTATATATATTATAGACATAAAACAAAATACAACATTCATGGATATGGTCACGTGAACATTAATTAATATTATATACAAATGAAATAATGGAAAGTAAAATAATTTATTAAATTTGAAAAATAATTCCTATTTCACTTATATAACATATTATCATTCAACATATCCTTATTTCCAACCTAGTAAATATTATGTGTAGGACTAATCAAAGCACATTGTGTTCCGATGTCCTATTGTACACACATGCAATTTTATCATATTTATATAGAATCAATACTACGAAGGTGCATATGATATAAAAAAATAAGTATAAATAATTAATAAATATAATTTTAATATGATAAATACATTATTACATCTAGAAATGATAGGGGGTGATAAGAAAAAATTATACTGTTTTGTGAGGCAGTAATCTGTCCTTCACTTGATCGAATATTTCTTTTCTTATAGGATGAAATAGGATATGGATATAGGTTATTAAATCAATATAATAAAATTTCAATGTATGGAAGATATAGTGAATAATATATTGTTATTGTTAGTACTTTAATGGATACGGTATGAGATAAATTAGAAAAGAAAGTGTTTAGTAATGATAATTACCTTACCATAGAACAAAACCCTTTAAATATATTATTATTTCCCGTAGGTTTTGTATTTTGTATAACGAGTTCGACTATAATATGGATCATGATTGTGTGGACGGAAGGGAATGTGTTTGTTGAAAAGAAATTTCTTACTATGTGTGAATAAATTAGGTGAATAAGTGAATAATTATAATTGATGAGGAGTTGTATTTTTGTAAATACCCCAACTTATTCCTTAATGGGATGTAACCCTTTCCTCATGTGCCTCAAAAATAAATAATTAATGGAGTGCGTGGAATATATGGTTGATTCACACATCCACCATGTAATGTAACACAAGTTTTAAATATGATATTTTTAAAATTTCATATCTATTTACAAAAAAATGTAATATAAAAATTGATTCAATTTATATTACATTCATTATTATTATTATCATTAATCTAAAATTTATGTTAATAAATTAATTATTTAATAGGTTTTTCTTATTAATTTAAAGTAATTAAATAATTTCAAGCAAATAACAAATAAATTTTATGAATGTAATTTTATTATGATCAAAAGGACTAGAAATATTTGTTCACATCAATATTATGTCCATATTTGAACACATAATTGAAATTAAAAAAAACTATGCGATATTGTTTCCATTTTCATTACATTAATTATTACATTGTAAAATTTCATTGAAAAGTGTCCAATATTAAAATAATAATTCAGCCTAAGGTAAAAAGGGTCGAAATATGGTCATCCAACATGAATTGAATAACATTATAGGACTTTTTACAACTTACCTTTTAATTTAACCCCTATTAAATCAATATTAACTTTAACAACAGTAATAAAGTTTTCCAGTTTTTTTAAATTTATTTTTACCAAAAATTATCTTAAACTTATTATATAATATAAATTATTTTGATTCCAAATAAAAAACCTTATTTTTCAACATCCACCCTTATAAGTGTAAAATGTTTTGTTTAGAATTAGACCCATATGGATAACGAGAATTTAGTTTTTTTAGAGAAACTATTCTAAAAAATTATAAATAACATCATAATTTAGTATAAAATTGAATGAAGTGACCTAAATTGGATTAAAATAAATATGTTTTAAAATTATTTAAATTTTCAATTCGTTCTCACATAAAATTATCTTAATATATAATTTAAATAAAAATATAGGAGTGACCTATCATTTGTTTGATGATAGGATTTGTTGTAGGCTTCTGACTCCAAACCAATGGTTCATGTTTTGGCCTTTGTGAAATTGTGTCTTTAAGATATGTTTCATTCTTTCTGTGATTCATGTCTTCCTTTTTATTTTGGGGTTACATATCTACCATATTTAAAATTAGACTTTATTTTTTAAAATAAAAGAGCTCTTGGCCCCACCCAGTTTAAAATAAACTATTTTCACTATTCATCAATAAATTATTCATCTTAGAATAATTCTTAAAATTAACAATAATATAATTTTGAAAGAAATTTTAACAAAATGAATATTACTTTTTATTTAAATAATTATTTTTTCAAAAATAAATTTTATTATTTGATAACATAATATATGTTATTTTTTTCTTCATAAATTTTTTTCCCAAAACATGTACAGTATTTACCAAAATTAGACTAGTTTATTATAAATGTATTTTTTTATAAAACCGATAATATTTAAATTTTTTATATAATTATTCTTATTGTTGTTTCCATGATTAACGACTAGTTTGAAATAACCATCATTAAATTATTATATTAACAGTTTTTTATTATTCATTAAAACACATCATTTCATTTAATACATGTTACTAAGGAAATTAAATTGATTTTCAAAAAACATATCCCTTAAAATATATTTGAGTAATATTATAACCCCTTTATATTTATTATTCTCTTTAAATTCCTCACATTAGTTTAAATATTTGAATAAAATATTGTCTCCTTATATTGTCAGGTTCAAAAGCAGCTTATTATATATATTGAATTTACTAAAAAAATTATTATCTATGTGACATGTCTATCCAACATTATGATTTTTATTCCAAAAAAATAGATGATCATACAAGGTTAAAGACACCCTTACCTAGGGCAGACGGATGTAATGGATTCCAAGGGAATCTCCTTTAATCATATTCACCCCCTCTGATTTATGGTGATAGACATTAGAAAAACAAAAAATTGGATTCCCGTGAACCACTAGAGAGGCCAGGTAATATTTTTATTTGTTCCCCTCATGCAAAGGGTGGGAAACTATAATGTTGTTACTAAGTAGGAATTTTCATTTTCTGATTATATAAATGATGGACCAGGGGTAGTGCCTCTCCCATAGAAGGCATCATGGACAAACAAAGAGTTCGTTTCTAGTTGTGCAATGCTATGATCCCTCTGATTACTCATGGACAGCCCTATGATAACCGCAAGAGCCTCTGCTCGAAAGGAATTTCCCTAACCATAGAGGGCCATTAAATTCAACACCACACTCCCTCTGTAATCCCAAAGAACCCA
Organism: Viscum album; assembly: GCA_963277665.1. Lineage (NCBI taxonomy): Eukaryota > Viridiplantae > Streptophyta > Magnoliopsida > Santalales > Viscaceae > Viscum > Viscum album. The sequence goes on from OY728158.1 coordinate 216,928,646, forward strand.
TCCCCCACGCATGACACCCATAGTACACGATCTATCAGTGTTAAACTTCAGGCCATCCTGAGGAGGAGACCAGCAGATCCATCTCCCCTGCACCCCAGAACGGCACTGCCTAACCATGGGTTGTAGGACCTGCAATGAGCAGACAAAAAAGCACCTCCTTTCCGATACTAGCATTTCCAAGAAGGTCAATCAGCAATCATCTAGTTCTATCCACCACCGCTCTACTTGAAGAAGAGAATCCCTCAATCCAAGCACCATTCCTAGCTTGCAATAACACCAAGCATCCCGCAATGTAGATGATAGTGCACACCTCACTCTCCTTCAAGTTACCATTGGTTTCCTAGAACCAATACACCATGAACCTCTCATAGTTATCAAATTGGATCGAGTATCCCATTAACATACAAAAAAAACTCCACAGTTGATGGGCCCAATCACCCTCGAAGAAACTTTTTTACTTATTCTCCTCCATTTTTTTCACATAGAAGTGATAAGAGGAAGACAAGATTATTCCTGAGGATTTTATATTGACATCAGAGTGTATATCATTATACTAGATCTGCCAAGTGAGGAAATGTTGTTTCGTAAGAATTTTAATGCCCCACGATACTCTGTTCTTTCTCTCCTACTACCCATAACACATGGGGCTCCTAAGGAAGTCCTTGGAGTTGAACTTACCTGATGTGGATGGAGTATAAACACACCTGTCTTTCTTGGAATTCATAAGGGATGAGTGAAACACTGCCTGTTGAGGTGCATCCAGAACCGAATTGAAAACAGTGGGAGCATGCTTGCCTCCCAGAAGTATATCAAATGATTTGGTCATCCTGAGTTTCCCAGCACACTTCCTGACTAGTTATGATGCCAAAAGAGGATATTACAGTCCCCAATAATCTAGTGTGAGTGCAGAATAATAGTCGGGATAATGCTAAAAACCGAAGCCCAAAAGGAAAAAACCATGAGCTGTGGAACTCCAACACCATCCGTGATCCTTTGAACATGGTCCTCCCCCATAGGGTGTGTTTCTCAATAATTTCCCAAGCTAGATTCGCACGAATGGAATGGATAGTATCTACCAAACTCCATAATTTAATACTGCCATCGATGGTAGGTCTAGCCATCCTTCTCCATGAAACCCACTTTTTCTTCCCTTCTATCAGGCCATCCCAGATAAACTGAGCGAGGATTCTATCAATGAGTTTAATTACCCCCTTAGGTATACTAGTAGAAGAAATATCATGCACAAGGATAGATGAGAGAACACAATTCACCAAAGTAATCTCCCCTATGAATGATAAGAAGTGATTATTTATGTTCTAAATACGGTACAACATCTTGTTCACCACTTTGTCGAAGTCCCTAGTTTGAAGCCTTCCATTGGATACTGGGGTGCTGAAATTATCCATTTGGAGAGACCCTCACCCCATGCCCAGCACGCCACTCAACCTGTCCACCCTACTTGAAGCACAAGAGTAAGATATATCGATGGTAATCATATCTCTAATAACTACCTGGATACTCTAGCAGTTGTACTCCACTAGGAACTTGTTCAATAGTCTGATAGGCCACAAACCGACATTCATAAAGATGATTGTGTCATCATCCCACATAAAATGTTATGTTGGAATAAGGCCATACTTTCTACGGAAAGGCTGAATCCCTCCACTAGAAATACCTTTATTCATCAGTCTGCTAAGGGTGTCTTGCATTCGGATAAAAATTCTCAGTGATAATGGATCGCCTTGCAAAAGGCCACACAATGATATGAAAAACCCAAAAGATTTCCCCATAAAGGACACCGCCATCCATGAAGAACAAACACGCCTACAAATGATATCACAAGCCTACTTGGACAAAACCATCTTGGCAAGAACCTTTTTCATGAAGCCCCACACCATCCTATCATATACCTTGTTAATGTCAAGCATGACATCCACATTTGAGCCTTGAGATTTTGTATTCAAATCCCTCGTCATCTCTTGTGCCATCGCCATGGCACTCAGAATCGTACGGTCGTGAACAAAGCCATGTTTCTCCATGGATACCCACTGAGGGAGAATATAGGACAACTTTGGATTGATAATGCTATCCACGAATTTATTGGGAAATTTTTCCATACTAAAAAATGGTAGTGGCTTATGGAAGATGGATCTTTGATCTTTGGAAAGAGAACTAGAGTCGTCACATATGTGGTCTGAGGAAGGACACCCCCATGGAAGAAATCTTAAAAAGACAGAGTAAGCTCCAGTTTAACAGCCACCCTGGAGGCTCTATAAAAAGAACCCGGGAACGAGTCTGGAACCATAGTGCTATCCAAGTTCATGTTCTTCGTGGATACATTTACTACTTCATACTCTAGAATACCTTCCATCAGATAATTATCGTTCCGGGAGGAAAGGTTCGGAATCTCTTTGCAGAGTTGCGCCTCCCCCGAAGGATAACCTTGAGACAGATTTCCATTCATGTCCATGAGGAGGTCTTTAAAAAACACTAAGGCCACTCTTGAGACCAACTCCCTATCATTATAGAATGTTCCATCCTCCATAGCCTTGTTGGGTTTCACAACACGCCTCCTCTCCCTAATGCACGCATGGAAATATGCAGTGTTGTTTTATCCTTCCCTGAGCCACTTGGTCCTGGAACACTCTCTCATGCTTCGTTCTTGAGACAAAAACAACACTGGCATATACTCCTTCATTTCCAAGAGGTCCTCAAACACCACATCATCCCAACCCTCCTTGAGACTGGCCACCAACCTCTCAATGTTCTATTTGAGTGTAGAAATATCTAGATCATGAGGGCGCAAAGAGTTAGCCCAACGCATGAGGGCCTAATTTAGCCTCCACTATTTGACGTGAAAGGCCACCCAAGAGTGGCCCCAAGACGTATCACTCTAGGCATTCAACACCACGTTGAGGTTGTCCGGGTTACACAACCACTAGTTAGAGAACATGAAATGCACCTGAGAAACCTCCGACCTACTGAGAGATATCAATAGTGGAGATTGGTCAGAAATACTTTGGGTTAAGTGGGTAACCATTGCCTCTGGAAACCTAGCGATGGCCTGAAAGTTGGAAATGCAATGGTCGAGTCTAATCCAGCACAGTCTATCTCCAATACGATTGTTGGATCAGGTGAAGGGGTCTCCGGAGTACCCTAAATCCATCTTACCCTTACCCTCCATAAACTACACGAATGAAAAGATAGCCCTCCTCAGGATATCACCACACCCATTCATCTAGTCAAGCTACATAATGATATTAAAATCTTCTCCAACCATCCAGGGCTGGTCACCTGGGTCGAACCCATTGAGCTCCAACCACAGAACCTCCCTTCTCGGAGCATCACAGGTTCCGTAAATGAAGGGCATGAATAAAATTTCACCCTCACATGAAACCTTTAACGTGATATGCTGGTCACCCTGCTGGATTACATCCACCGAGACATCCCTTTTTCCAGAATAAAAAAATGTGGTCATTGGCCAGAGCAGCATGCATGGAGGCATGCATTTTGATCTTCCATGTATATTCCTTAATCATGCCAAGGTTCTGCTTCTACACTAGAATCACAACCAACTTGACTATGTGTTTCTTAGACTCTGTGAAAATGAAATCTCTTATCACCCTCACACCAATCCCTCATGCATTCCACATCAAGATGGTATACATTAAAACAAAGGGGGCCTAGAACTGGCCCCAGGCACCTATTTCAACTTCGCAAGGGATGGGGACCTCACATTTTCTTGTTGTCTCCTATTCATCTATCTTATATGCACTTCTGGACTCAAGGTAGGCATGCCTGAGGGAGAGGATAGAGTCCCATAGGGGGACATTGGAAACCCTATATCCTCCTAGCTAGCAATCCGAATCATAACCTCAACCTTCTCAGAGCCCCGGTCCTCATAAGGGCTAGATGAGACAGAAAAACATCCTCTCCCCAAATAGGTGGTCGGCACAGGGGGCTGCTCTACAAGATGTCCCACCCATTCTAGTGGACCACTTCATAACAGAGACTTGGTACATACCAGGAGCCCGAATTATATAGGAGATAAAGATTTCTGATCATCACCCCCCTGTGTTGAGCAACTTTGCATAAACCAAAGACCAGATAATAACAAGAGGAGAACAAGGAAGGTGGGATGGGGTAGAGAAACACTGAACCCCCTCATAAACAAATCATGAAACTCTCCTTTCGACAAAAACATTCAAGGTATACTCAAACAGTCTGCAGACAGCGCAGGTACCCTCTATGTGATTTTCGGATTATAGGGAACTAGTGACAGGCTTCGAGGTCCGATAGTGATCCTATGAGGAAGAGCCTGACTTTTACAAGCCGAGAGATCTTGAGTCCAGGAAAAGGGCCCGGGAACTTGAGGCTGACCCGAAGGTGATGCCACACCTATCCGAGAAGAAGATGAGATGAAAAGGTTGCTAGGGCCAAGGGGATGACCCCCTTTCATATGATTCAAAAAGACCATCAAGGAGTTCCCCTGAAGCATACATGACGGCAAAAATCTAAAACACAGAAAAATTGATGTCTTGAGACCCCTCGATAGAGGCCGGAACAATCAGGGTGATATTCTATGAGAATGTCAGAGAGAGTTCTAGATCAACATAGATCTAGGCCACCATGGCCTCCTCCCCTTGATGGGTTCGATCAGTCGTGCAATGATACCCTCCCATAGCGTCGCTGATGGCCCTATGGAAGGCACCTTTCTGGAAGGGGAGAGGGAGGCCTGGAAGACTAGTCCAAACCACAACGTGAGGACTCTCCTTCCCATTGTGCTCCTCCATCGAGCAGTTGGATAAGTTAAAATGCCAGAGGCCCCAAGTCCAGGGGGCATTACACCAAGCATGGATAAATGAATATTCAAGATTTATTTTTCACACCTAAAAAACAAAAATAAAAATTAAACAAATTAGGAGTTTTATAAAATAATGAATCAATTTTATTAACATCTATATGTATTTTACCACATAACGAACTTTCATCTAAAATAATATAATAATTATATAGTTAATTACACTAAAAATCGTCCAATATATATTTTAATACATTCAAAGAAAGGATAACCATCAGTTTCCTCTAATATATATTAGTATGATAATGTAATCTGGAATCATAGAATGTGGGATACAAAATTTCAAATTATAAATAATAATTACTCCCGCATACAACCTGAAATATCTCATAATGTCACATACAAAATATGTGAATATCATGGTCATATGTAGTTCTAAAACTTTTTTAATAACTTTAATTTCCATTAAAACATAATGAAAACATATATGATTTAAAAAAATATATCTATTCACATTCTATAAATGAAACCACATATTAATTAATACCTACAATAAATCAAATAATGTTGTAAACTCTATCAATGATAACATAAAACGGGCTTTCTTGATATCCTTAATCTTTTCCAGGTAATAAATATAATCAAATTTATATTATCTATATTAGTCAACAATTTTTATATACTAAACAAAATGATTTCAACATAAACAACCCATTAAGGGTTATCTTCCATTAATCATGTGTTTTCCATAATATATCACTTTATCGTTAAATAACTTGTATAGTTCATTAATATAATTCACCAATTTTTTAAATCCTATATATTAAAACATTTATACAACATCCTTATGTATTTCATGATACCTATAACATAATTATTGAATTCCCAAACACAATTACAGCAATAATTTGTCATCATTCGTAAATCATTAACAATGATTAATCATTTTATTCTTTAACACCTCTTTCATTTAATTTGGAATTTTTTTTAATTATTTATCAAAAAAATACATTACTTGTACCTCCTTACTGATTCTTATAAAGATATTTTCTGTTAGGAAATATATTTTTAAAATTATCTAAATTTATATATTTATAACATTTAATAATTTATGATCCATTGTGGAAACCATTATTCTTTTTCTTTAGATTAACTGTACATTTCATCTTACCACAAAAATAACTTATTTTATACCCTTTTTATCCACACATAAAACATCTTCTGGTTCTGTGGACTAAATTAATTGAGTGTTTCATTCCACATTCTTGACATATAAAAAAATTAATCATCATTCCTCCATCATCTCCAAAACCCAAACACTGAATTAACTTTATCCTTCCCTTCTTGAGATATTCTGGGAGTTGGTCAAGTTGAAAGTTGTTAATAATATATTTTGATGAATAATTATTAATAATCCCAATATAATTCACTCCAATAATCATATCATATTGTTTCTCATAAAAACATGGTCTATCACAATAATCATTAGCTCATTTGATCTCGTTTTTTTCATTGAGTAAAACCGAAAATCATAGTGCCTGAAATAGTATTCATTGTGGAAAACTGCATATTCATGAGAAATCACTCATTATATTTATAAATGAGGAAAATTATTTTTAAATATTCAACCTTATACTTTTCTTAAATCACTAATTTCCATTATTGAGATCCACCATGGTTTTCCGTAATGATTTTCTGAATTTCCAATGTATATCCACATAGAGTGTCAAATCAGGAGTGAAAAAATGCCCATTAACATATACCATGTGATGATCAAGTTTATACCAATGAAATGTTTTTGGAGTTATTACCCCTAGGTGCCTATATTCCAGACCCAATTCCACTTGTATTATCCATACATGGATGTAATTTCATGCAAAATACTCACTAATTCATTTACTAAAATTCAAAGGGATTTTCTTCTATTATGACTAATCCTTATACATATCATTCTAAATATTGATCAACATATCCTTAGAAATATCCCTATGTATATAACTAAATATTTATAATTTTATCATTAAGGGTAACATCAATATATTCCATTATATAAACCATAGAAACAAAAACTTAACATACATATTTATTACATCTTAATAGATTAAAATAAATTTCATTACAAAAACACATTTATGAGTATCACAAAGGTATAGTTCCTTTGGAAACAATCAAACATGAAAAAATAATCCATAAGTGTTCTGCTTCATCTCTTATATAGTATCTCATAACTAGAACCTTTCATAGGCATGTCACAAGTAATACATACAGTAACCCCAGTTTCATGTAAGTTACAGTTTCTTTTTGATTTTTGAGTATGTAATGGGTTTTGTGTATAATGGGAGTTTTTGAAACATTTTTTATTTTTTTTAGATTTTTAGAATGGTCCATGACTATTTCTCTATTTTTGGAGATTGTGAATCTCATGCATGAAACTGTGTATAATGAGACAGTGGATAAAGGGATGGAGCACATGTGGATGCATGGTTTTGCAAAACTATGCGGCCACATAGGAAAATTGTGAAATGTGGGATAGTGATATTTTTTAAGGTTTCAGAATGTTTTTATCCATGTGCTCAAAATTTTAGAGGATCCTGCTTAAAGAAGTAACTAGCATATGGTTAGAAACCAGTTTGCCTTACCGTGCGACTAACCATTAAGGGTTTTAAAAAAAGACCAAAAAAGTGGATCTAGGTTAGGATTATCCATTTGTCACTTTTTCCCCAATCAAATAATAACTAGCATTTCCCCCTCTCCATGGATATAGAACCCTTCTTACTCAATTTGGAAGCCATCCCGGGGCGTTTTTAATGCGTTGAAGAAAAATTCTTGTGGGAAGTCATCATTTATGGTTGTTTTACTTGGTTTTACATAGATCAATATTTCCTTTTATATCGATATCTTATATATAGTTCATATATTGATAGATTTAATCCTGTTAAGGGTAAATATTATTAGATTTTTATTTTTTATGTTTGGGGAAGAAATTAAAGGTGGGTTTTTGGAGATTCAACATTGTTTCCATGTAGTTTTAGTTTTGTTAATTGTTATCACCATACATCCCAAGGTATTTTTCTTGACATCGTACTCATATTATTAAAATATGAAGGTTTAGATTCAATTTTATTGTTTTAATCTAAATTTTTTATGAAACCTTTTTGAATTGCTTCTAGGAATACATTATAATTTTTGAAATCGTTAGTTTCGTGGAAAATGAAATTTGTAATATTATGATAAAATTATTGATTTCATTTGATGGATGTAAAAGTTTTTTCAATATAAAGTTGTTTTTATTGAAATGTATTGTTTTAATTAAATTCAATAAATGTATAGTTTTACTGAAATGGGGTTAAGGGTAGTTTTCCCATTGGTTTTCATCGTAATGGTTGAGTGTGTTCATTTAAATTTAGGATGGATATGTGGGTGAATTATCAAAAATGAAATAGTTGGATGGATATGGGTTAAGACATTCCCCACAAAATGGTTCATAATGTGATGTATTATTGAAAGGATGAATCACTGCATGTGATTATTGTCACGACCCATCCTCAGGGCCCGTGCCGTGACTACCCCAAGCCCTTCTTCCATAGGCCAGGGGCTGGCGACTAGAACCAAGGCGTAAATCGCGGAAAAAAGGGAAGGCATTGCCTTTGTAAAGTAAACAAGCACCACCGAGTAAGCAAGCGGAAAAGTAAACACTAAGTAAAAACAGAGTACAACTGAAGTGCGGAAAAGTAAATGGGCCAGAATACAAACCCAAACTAAAAGTAAAGTACAACTCGAAAGGGAAAATAGAAACTGTAAAATAAAATCTGCTACACCGAGTTGTCCACTAGAAATCCCACCTGAAGGGTGGGTACAGATAGCTCCACTGCTCCACGGGTCTTGTCGTCTGCTCCGAGCACGTCCCGCCCAGTGGTCCACCTCCAGGTACCGTCCTGCTCTGCAAGCCTCAACCACGATCAACACTGTACGTCATCTGTAACCAACACAACATTTTTCGTGCATATCCCGTGCAGGGGTGAGTATAACGATACTCAGTAGGGACTGTTTTTCAAGAGATCACCAACGCCGCTGACAGTTCGTCAAACGAACGTTATGTCAGGAAGGTATCAGCTTTTCCGTTCCAAGGGCCCGGTTGGATTTCGATGCGATCCAACCCAGACACTATCCATCTGCATCCAAATCTCGGGCGGAGAATTCCAAAAGTTCCGTATCGTCAACAGGAATGCAACGCAACAGACGGCGCGTCAATCGGATGCTCGGTCTGGAAGTTATTGGCTTTCTCGTTCCGGGGGCCCGGTTGGTTTTTAAGGAAAAACCATCCCGACCGTACTCCACTTGCGTCCAAACCACGGGCGGAGTATGCCAAAATATCCGTCTCACCAAGAGGAACTCAACAAAGCTGACGGCATGTCATTCGGACGTCTGTAGCTCAAGATATGAGCATTTCTGCTCCGAGGGCCCGGTTGGTTTCGTATACGAACCAACCTGGCCGAACTCAATGTATTCCGAAACCTTGAGTGCGATATACCAAAACGACCGTATCAATCCAAGTATCGCATCTCCACTAACGGCGCGTCATTTGGAGGTCCGTAGCCCGAGTTATGGGAATTTGAATCCAAACCGCTCTGTAACGGGGGTTTCGGGCCCGGGCCGTCCCGGCCCGAGACCCCCCCGGTGGGCCCGAACCGGGTCCACCCACCCCAGACATGGTCGACCCGGCCCAGCACGTCCCGGCCCGGCCCGGCGCAGCCCGGCGCGGCCTGACCCGGCCCGGCCTGGCGGACCGGCCAGGTGCGCCGGTACGGCGCAAGGCAGCGCGCTGGGCACGCTGCCAGCTCGGCCTTCGACCGAGCAGATTGAGAACAGGGGGGAGCCTGCCCCCCTTTTGTGAAACCACGGCCCCTTAACTGGGGCTGCTTGAATAATCGGCCGAGGGAATTATTTCCCCCGGTCTCCACTGCCCGGCCGGCCCGCAGTGGCCGCCCGGTTCCGCCAGCAAGGACCGGCGACGGCCGGTCCTTCCTTCGCCGACACCGGCGGCCCTGTGCCGACCGCCGGTCATCTTGCTCCACCGCGGCCCGGAACCGGCCATGGCCCTTGTCGTTCGACGCGGCGTGATGGTGTTTCGCCCTTCCACCGCGGCCCTGCTCCGGCCACGGTTTCTTCGACTTTCTTTGACACGATGCGACGACGTCGCGTTCTTGAATCTATTTCCACGGCGCGACGCGACGGCGACGCGCGTATGTTCCGCATGAATCGCTTGGTGCGACGGCACCACGCTCCTTCGTACCAACTACAAAGAAAACAATTATGAAATAAGGAGGATGGTCGGCCATGTTTGTGCGGTCCGGCCCCCTCACATTATTCGATAATAAAAAGTCGAAAACCACCAGATTCGACATGCCAGAATCAAGAACGGAATCAAATAAAATTAAACCCCTACCTCGGTTTCAAGTGCGAAGCACATCAACAAGCCGCGGAAGAAAAGCATCATGGAGGTCGGGCGTCGCGGGAATCGAACGTCGATTCCGTTGACGTTGGAGGAAGAAGCGCCCGGTGAAGTTGAGTCGAGCCGAGTCGACACTCTCAGAATACTTTTTGGGTAGTGGTACTTCCCTTCCTTGCTCCGGTTGAAGAAGGTAGAAGGTGTTGCTTCACGTTCTTCGGAGACGTGGAATGTTCTTCTTCGAGAGGTTGAAGGTCTTCCAAAAGTTCTTCCCCTATCCTTAGTTCTCCCCACAATGTTTATGCCAACCCAAATAGAAGAATAGAATCTCTCATTTTAATGTTGGAAAAATGATTTCAAAAGAAATCAAACACTCACAATAATTAATTAAGTTAGTTGAATTAATTAAATGAAAAGTGTTTGCAAGAATTTCAAAAGTTTGAAATTAAGATAACTCTCCTCAATTAATAACCCAAGTTGTCAAGATTAATTAGAGAGGAGTTATTGGGAGTTTAAAGGGGAGATGAAGAGTTAGGTTCGTGTGGGCCCCAACACACTTAATCCTCTCAAGGGAGGTTAAGTGGATGTGGGCCCCACCTCTAACTCCCTTTGGTAGGATAAAACCAACATGGATAAAATAAAATGTGTTTCCACATTTTATTTAACTTCTTTTTAATTCCCCCAAAACTAACTCTCAACCCGCATAAAACCCAACCTCAGAAAAGGATTCCTTAAGCGAATATCGGCGCTGCGAGATCATCGGTGCCCTCGGAATTCAATTTCGGGCATCGGTTCAAAGGTTAGAAAAACCCGCTCGTTCGTTCACTGAACATACACGATCCAAACTTCGAAAATTGATTCCGGGAACACCGGGCCTCGGAATCAGGTGCCGTTAGAAACCGCGTTCTTGTAAAATTCCAAAGAAAATTAATAAAAAATTTCCCTTGAATTTTACGTGTCTTTACATTACTCCCGCCACAGGGCTTTACGTCCCCGTAAAGCTTCACCACAAACTTAGGGAAACAAAGGCGGTACTGAGCACACATCTGAGCCTTCCGCTCCCATGTGCTCACCTGGAGGTTCCCGAACTACCAAAGAAAGTGAACAAGAGGAATCGACCGTCCTCCTAGGATCTTCTCCTGTCGATCCTCGATCCACATAGGAACCTCCGTTAAAGACACCCCATCGCCATCGTCTACCTCCTCATGGTCGATGATATGCAGAGGGTCAAGCATGTATCTCCTCAGTTGAGATACGTGGAAAGCGTCGTGCACCTAGTGCAACTGAAGCGGATGGGCCAAGTGGTAAACCACCTCGCCTACCTAGCTGAGGACCTAGAAAGGTCCGTTGAACCTCGGAGATAACTTTCCTCCCTGGCCACATCTCCATAAACCTCGACGAGCTGAGACTCGTATAAGGATGTGATGGTCATCCTCGAACTCTATAGGCCTCCAAGTCCTGTCAGCATAAGGCTTCTGTCGGCCCTTTGTCGTCCTCATCCGCTCTTGGTTGACCTGGACCTTCTCTAGTCTCACCAGAGATGCAATGATTTCTTCTTTGCTGAAAAAGAGAAATTTGGTCTCATCCCCTGGATGAACCACATTCGTTTCCTAATACAGTCAATCCTGACATGAATGATGCATTCATGCCATGGATGACGTCGTAAGGCCTCGACGTAACTACCAAGAGATCCAACTGTCACTCTCGCCTCCAAGGGTCGAGTCACACTGTCGGCATCACTGTGTTTTCACTAGGTCTCCTTTAGTAGAAAACTCGAAAGTGAGGGTCATGTCAACAGTCTTAACTGAAACCTCTTAGTAACAACACAAAATAGGACAGGACTGAAAACATCACAAAGGTAACCATCTTTTATTATTGCAGCTCATAATACAAAGATGATACACAATAGCAACAAGGACCTAGAAGTCAAAATGACGTATCTACTAGTTCCTCTCCTGTCCATCTACTCTAAGAGCTCCATGATCGAAGTCCTCAGCTGCCTGAAGCTGAGCTCTTGCATGTCCACCAACTCCCTGCGGTTGGGGCGGACCTCCTGGTGGTGGTGGTGACAACACCTCGAAGCGTCGTCCACCTCCAGCTGCCCGGCCAGCTCCTCTTCCATGGCCGCCCTGATCGAACCTCTGCCTATGCCTCGGAGGTTCTTCATTTAACTGCTGGTCATCTGCATGGCGGGTCGGACAGTCACGTGCTATGTGACCAACTCCGTCGTAGGAGTAACACCTCATGGAAGGTCTAGCACTATCACTTCCCTTGGTTCCCCTCACTACCGACCCTGAGTCACGCGGTCGACCACCTGTAGGTCTGGTCCTCTTGGACCCCTGCGTCATCTGTCTACTGCCCGCTACAGAAGACTCTGCCGCATGCCGGCTAGTTGTGGGTCCTGCTGCTGGAGACTGCTCAGCAAGGAAACTCTACACTAAGAGGGCTCACTCCAACACTCCTGTCTGTGTCGGAATGTTGTGCGAGACAACCAAAGCTCTGATCTCCCGCCTGAGCCCCTACTCGAAGGTTCGGGCCCTGAAGAACAGGTCTCGTACCATATCTGTGGAGTAGCGCGAAAGGTCTGTGAATCTCGCTGAGTACTACGCCACTGACATGCTGCCCTGCCTCAGCTGAAGTAGCTCATGTATACGCACCGCTCGAAGGGTGCCTGGTACAAAATCTTCCCAAAACAGTCTCTCGAAGTCTGCCCATAGAATTGTCGCCTCGTCATGCATCTGGAGCATCAGGCTCCACCATCTGCCTGCTGCTGCCTGATAAAGGCTGGCAGCAAGGATCACCATGAAATCTGTCGACATCCCCACTAGCCTGAAGACTCTCACCACAGCCTCCAGCAAATTCTCAGCCGCCTGCGGGTCCATCCCACCTTGAAACCTGGGTGGCCTCTGGTGCTGGAACTCATGCAGTGCGCTCAAGCGACGTGCATCCTCTGCTGCTGGGGCTGGTGGTAACGGTGGCCCAACGGGTAGAGGTACCACTGGTGCCTCCGCTGGTGCCTCAACTGGGATAGGGCCCTGTACTAAGGCCTCGTCGCTCGGCGGGCTGTCACTACGCACTACTCTCGGGGCTCTAGCTAGTCATCCACAGGGAGGCATCCTGAAAGAAACAACGTGACATGGTCAAAAGTTTATACCTGGTGAGATGGCATTTAAATAAAACTTCTGGAAAACACACACGCAATCAGTGTTTTCGTGCACAAAGTCGGAAATCAGTTCTCAGGGTCCTGGTGTATGGATATGTCGGCCTTCCGCACCAACACTGGACTCCTTGAACTGAAAAGCACACTCGGTACTCTTAACACTATTGCTTCATAGAAAGAAACATCGGAGTTATATGTTCTGTGGTAGAACTGAACTCCTCTGATACAAATTTTTTACAACCCGTCCTCGGGGCCCATGCCGTGACTACCCCAAGCCCGCCTTCCATAGGCCAGGGGCTGGCGACTAGCACCAAGGTGTAAATCCCGGAAAAAAGGGATGGCATTGCCTTTGTAAAGTAAACAGGCACCACAGAGTAAGCAAGTGGAAAAGTAAACACTAAGAAAAAACAGAGTACAATTGAAGTGTGGAAAAATAAATAGGCCAGAATACAAAGCCAAACTGAATGTAAAGTACAACTCGAAAGGGAAAACAACAACTGTAAAGTAAAAGCCGCTACACCGAGCTGTCCACTGGAAATCCCACCTGAAGGGTGGGTACAGATAGCTCCACTGCTCCTCGGGTATCACCGTCCGCTCCGAGCACGTCCCGCCCAGTGGTCCACCTACAGGTATCGTCTTGCTCTACAAGCCTCAACCATGATCAACACTGTCTGTTGTCTGCAACCAACACAACGTTTTGATAGCATAGCCCGTGTAGGGCTGAGTATAACGATACTCAGTAGGGACCGTTTCTCAAGAGATCACCAACGCCGTTGACGGTTCGTCAAACGGACGTTCTGTCAGGAAGGTATCAGCTTTTCCGTTCTAGGGGCCCGGTTGGATTTCGGTGCGATCCAACCTGGCCACTATCCATATGCATCCAAATCTCGGGCGGAGGATGCCAAAAGTTCTGTATCGTCAACAGGAACGCATCACAACAGACATCGCGTCAATCGGACGCCCGGTCTGGAAGTTATTGTCTTTCTCGTTCCGGGGGCCCGGTTGGTTTTTAAGGCAAAACCAGCTAGACTGTACTCCACCTGCGTCCAAACCTCGGGCGGAGTATGCAAAAAGATCTGTCTCACCAAGAGGAACTCAACAAAGCTGACGACACGACATTCGGACGTCCGTAGCTCAAGATATGAGCGTTTACGCTCCGAGGGCCCGGTTGGTTTCGTATATGAACAAACCTGGCCGAACTCAAAGTATTTTGAACCCTTGAGTGAGATATACTAAAATGACCGCCTCGATCCAAAGATCGCAGCGCCGCTGAAGGCGCGTCGTTTGGAGGTCCGTAGCCCGAGTTATGGGCATTTGAATCCAAACCGCTCAGTAACGGGGGTTTCGGGCCCGGGCCGTCCCGGCCCGAGACCCGCCCGGTTGGCCCGAACCAGGTTGACCCGCCCCGGATAGGTTTGACCCGGCCCGGCACATCCCGGCCTGGCCCGACGCGGCCCGGCCCGGCCTGACCCGGCCCGGCATGGCCTGGCGGGCCGGCCGGGCGTGCTGGTTCGGCGCAAGGCAGCACGCTGGGCGCGCTTCCAGCTCGGCCTTCGGCCGAGCTGATTGAGTTCGGGGGTGCACCTGCCCCCCTTTTGTGAATCTGTGGCCCCTTAATTGGGGCCTCTTGAAGACCCGGCCAGCCCGCACTGGCCGGCCGGTTCCGCCAGCAAGGACCTGCGACGGCCGGACCTTCCTTCGCCGACACTGGCAGCCCGGTGCCGGCCGCCGGTCATCTTGCTCCGCCGCGGCGGAGAACCGGCCACATCCCTTGTCGTTTGGCGCGATGCAATGGCATCACGCCCTTCCGCCGCGGCCCCGCTCCGGCCGCGGTGTCTTCGACTTTCTTCAACGCGACGCAACGGCGTCGCGTTCTTGAATCTCCTTCCATGGCACGGTGCGACGGCACTGCACGTATGTTCCGCATGAACCGCGTGGTGCGACGGCACCACGCTCCTTCATACCAACCACAAAGAAAAAAATTATGAAATAAAGGGGAGGGTCGGCCGTGTTTGTGCGGTCTGGCCCCCTCGCATTATTCGATAATAAAAACTCGAAAACCACAAGATTCGACATGCCAGAATCAAGAACGGAATCAAATAACATTAAACCCCTACCTCGGTTTCAAGTGCGGAGCACGTCAACAAGCCGCAGAAGACAAGCGTCGCGTAGGACGGGCGTTGTGGGAATCGAACGTCGATTCCGTTGACGTTGGAGGAAGAAGCGCTCGGTGAATTCGAGTCGAGTCGAGTCGACCCTCTCAGAATAATTTTTGGGCGGTGGTGCTTCCCTTCCTTGCTCCGGTTGAAGAAGGTATAAGGTGTTGCTTCACGTTCTTCGGAGACGTGGAATGTTCTTCTTCGAGAGGTTGAAGGTCTTCCAAATGTTCTTCTCCTCTCCTTAGTTCTCCCCAAAATGGTTATGCCAACCCAAAGAGAAGAATAAAATCTCTCATTTTAATGTTGGGAAAATGATTTCAAAAGAAATCAAAAACTCAAAATAATTAATTAAGTAGGTTTAATTAATTAAATGCAAAATGTTGGCAAGAATTTCAAAAGTTTGAAATTAAGATAACTCTCCTCATTTAATAACCCAAGTTGTCAAGATTAATCAGAGAGGAGTTATTGGGAGTTTAAAGGGGAGATGAAGAGTTAGGTTCGTGTGGGCCCCACCACACTTAATCCTCTCAAGGGAGGTTAAGTGGATGTGGGTCCCACCTCTATATCCCTTTGGGAGGATAAAACCAACATGGATAAAATGAAATGTGTTTCCACATTTTATTTAACTTCTTTTTTATTCCCCCAAAACTAACTCTCAACCCGCATAAAACGAATCCTCAGAAAAGGTTTCCTTAAGCGATTATCAGCGCTGCGAGATCATCGGTGCCCTTGGAATTTGATTCCAGGCATCGGTTCAAAATTTAGAAAAACCCGCTCGTTCGTTCACTGAACGTACCCGAGCCAAACTTCGGAAATTGATTCTGGGCACACCGGGCCCCAGAATCAGGTGCCGTCAGAAACCGCGTTCTTGTAAAATTCCAAAAAAAATTAAGAATAAATTTCCCTTTAATTTTACAGGTCTTTATAATTATAGGGAGGTCCAGGATGCATTCAAGGTTGGATGTGTGGATATGTTGATTGGAATTAGTTATGAAAAAATATAACTTATAAAATGGTTTTAATATATTGTTTCATTTCTTTTCGGAAAAAATTGATTTTTTTTGGAAAACTATTTTGATGTGTCAGTTTTTTTATGTTCTGTTATATACTATTTTAAAGTGTTTGAAACTATTTTATAATATAAATGTTCTAAAATGTTCCATATAGTTATGTGTGTAGTTACGTAATTTGGGGAAATCCAATCACGTTTTATTTATCACCCAAACGTTAGAACAATAGTGCTTTTCAAATACAATTTATTGAGACACATGAATGTTAATTTATAAAAATTCTCTAGGTTTTCATAGTGATACATGGGATGTAATGTTTAGTGGATCATGGAGAATGTTTCCAATTGTTGTTTTGTTTTGGAATCATACTTTTTTTATGGTTATGACTTCCTCTATTTTCTTTTATGTTTTTTATTCATCCTCTTTGGTGCACTTCTGATGTTTGATTTGAAATAAATGGTATTAATTGAGTTTTTTACATCATTTTCATGTATCATGTGATGAATATTTGGTTATGGTATGTTTTGTTTGTTATTTTACTTTTAAATGTTAAATCATCCCCAACATGTTAATGAAGTCCTTGTAATTTATTTCTAGATATTCTAGTCTTGGGGTTGTCACTTATGGACTAATAATGACTTTCCGCCTTTTAAATATGATAAATAGGGGTGGGATGTTACACATGGTATCAAATTATTTGGCCTTTTCCTAATATGTAGTGTTTAGTTCTCTCAATCATCGATATCTTATTCATTCATGTTTATTCCTTGTTTCTAGTTGTTAGAGAGTAGTAGGATTATTGGGACCTGAAATGTAAAACCTAAAAAGACATTTTAACCATTTTATTCTATATATTATGTCACCAAATAGTTGGGTACACATGTGTTTTGGATAAACTATGATTATTTGGGTCACATTTTTAGGGGTTTATTTAATTAGAAGAGCATGAAATAAATTAGAAAACTAACATCCCACTATATGTGTAGTTTTTAATATTGATTAATGATATATGACATGGTGAAATTAATTTATTTTTTAAAAAATATACAATCATTTTTTCAATAAATATAAGTAAAATATAATGGCTGTCATATTTTGAAAATGTGTTGATTTTAAAATAATGTTGAAATATTTCAAAAATGGTTGGACATTATAAAAGTTTATTTTTTTGAAAGCAATGTTATGATATTGGTAATGAGGAAGAATTTGAAATGTTATGAAAAAATTTGATAGAGAGAGGGACATAAGATTGTTGTTGGTTTTTTAGAAGAAAAAACCTGGTATGTTTTGTAGGAACCAACCAAAAGTTGTTTTTGAGACTTTTTTACCTCACCCACAGCTAATCCAATAGTTTTTTATAGTATTTTTCAAGATTAAAAGTTGTGGTTAGAGGAAACTAAGGGAATGGAAAAAGGAAGGTGGATCATTCCATCCAACTATAGAAGTAAAATCAACACATATTACATGATTATTCTTTCCATAAAAATCTGGTGGTTTTCCAAAATAGGATGAATCAAATCATTAATTTCATTAGAATAATGGATGAGAATAATGTCATCTATGGGAGGATTTTAAAGAATTGGTCAACAAAGAATCCTCGCACATTTAGTTTTAAATTAATGACATAATTATTCTTCTTGAATTAGTAAAAAATTTCTATCATAGAGCATGATGATATATTTATGAATTTAGTGAAATTTTCAATACTAGTTTCCTCTAGTGCATCCTTGAAGGAATGCATCATTGAATTTGGATGGAGTTAGGGAATTCACTCAAAGATTATTTATCTCTAAATGTGGTATTATATATAGATGATAAATTGTGAAATGATGTAAGAATAATACATATTAGGATCTACAATTAGAGGAATCATTTTGATTCTTATAGGGAATGGTGGGAACTCAAATACCGAAATAAAGAGAACTAGGTTCGTCTATTTCCAAGGAAGATAGATGATTCAGAATTAGACAGATGGCTCAGTACATCTTCATCCAATAATAAAGTGACAAACTAGATGTTTCAAATTTGGTTCATTTAACCACATAATGTGAATGTGTTTTGAACCCCCTAGATCATTCAATAACTACTATTAGATGGGGAATCATTAGCATTATTGTCATAGTGTTCTGAGATTGAGTGTTCAGGGAACTACTCTTGTCTCATATACATTGTATTCATTGATGGGGTGTTAGAAGTAGAATACCCTTCATCAGTGAAACAAATCAAGACTGGGTGATTCAAGGAACACCATGACTCCTTAGGAATTTAAATATCTATATTTAAAAAAAACAATGTTTCACAAGAAACTAATTTTAGGTTGTTGAGCAGGATATTTGGGATGATCAGCCTAGAAAATTTCTGGTGAGTTGTATGTCTCATTTAAATTATACACTTATGAATGTTTATTTGATATGGATTCTTATCATTCCTTTAATTCATCTTGGGTTATTGTTTTTATAGGAATCAAATAATATATAATTCCTCTTATAAAGAAATTTTAGTCACCTCTTTGGGAAATCAAATTTAAATCCACTATGTGTATAGAATGTTCTATAACTATGGTATATCCAAGATCATACGGTAATTATTGGTGCATGAATTTTACATCAATGATATAATCATGGGTTTTAATTTGTTTACAATTTTAATGTATCACGTCGACTTTTATACCAGAGAGGTCAGTTTTACTACGGAAGATAAAGTTGAGAATCTCTTTAGAGGAGATAGAAATGTAAAGACATGTTTAATAGGAATGTTGGAACAAAATATTGGACTGATGTCATATAATTTGGAATCATTGAATTATGTATAGATGGAATATATTGAATATTTATTTTATAATTTTATTGTTGATCAGTTTCTGGATATATTTCATTAGAAATTCTTTGAGAAACCATCAAAAGGGGAAGTGGATTTTTTTTATTATCTTATTTGAATGAAAATTACTATTTCCATATTATCATATATGATGGCCCCAAAAATATGATGGGAATTATAATTGTAGTTGGTAGTGCTAGAAATCAAATGTTTCATTCTACAGAGCACCTCTACATGGTAAGCACCAGTTTTGTTTGACAAAAAGGTGGCTGAAATAATTCAATTGATTGTGTATTATCATAAGTTTAATCATAAGACAATCATAAATTGTTATCCACATCCACGAATTGACTATCTATTAAATTAATTAAGTGGAGAAAATTGGACCTCCAAAATATATTTTCAATCAATATTTCAATAATTTCATGTTCTGAATGGGGGTATTTCAAATTCATCTTTTCGAAGTATAATTTTCTATTACTATTATGTTGTAATGCCTTTAGTTTTTATTAATTCACATGGGGACTTTATGTAATTGATTAATTGTATATTTTAGTGATATCATTATACTTTTCTGGTGTTTTATATGGATGTAATATTGTTGTATTAAATGAAAATTTATGGGCATGGAAAACACTTCATGGTAGTTATAGGAATGTTAAAGGAACATTATTTGTATAAAAATAATCAAAGTGACATTTTTTGATTCATGATGAATGTTATTATAGCCATTTAATTTCTAAAAAATTTGTTTCTACAGATCTACACATGTTCAATGATTTTATATCTTATAAACCACTAATGATTTTCATTGAGATATGTAGTTTCCTTGGAATAGTTTGTTAATACTAATGCTTTGTTCATGATTTTTCATGATTATATTTTCTTATTCCATCTCTAATAATGAAAAATTTCCCATTAAAAGGAGTGAATAATGTCAGATATATTTTCAAGAGTTGAAATTTTTATAGACATTAGCACCAATCCTGATTTTTCATGAATAAGGACAAGTTTGTCGTTTATTCTGAATCTTCGAGATCTGGGTTGGGATGTTTTCTAATGATGGGAAATAATGTTGTTTCTTATGGATCTAGTATGTTAATATTTCATGGGAATAAATACCATAAAAATGATTTGGAGTTATCTACCAAAATCTATGCTTTGAATACATGGTGTCATTTCCTCTTTGGGAAGATGTTTACTGTGTTTTCAGGTTATAAAATTATGAATCATTTTTTTTCTCAAAAAGGGATTTGAAGATACAAAGAATATAGATTAAATATCATGTAAGTTTTTACTTTTCCTTGATGTGTACACTAGGGAAAATTAAATTTGGTGGAAGATACATTAATTATAAATTCATATACCTTGTCAGATAAATTTTCCCGAAATTAGTAGAAGTGGATGTAGGTACTACCAAACATGCATGTGGAATGAGAGGAATGATATGAATTTACATTTTTCATTACATTTTAATTGTTTAGTTATTTAGTAAATATGGTTATATCAGAATATAAATTGGATATATATAATTTGTGTATATGAGGTTAAAACTCAATGGTGGGGAGACCAATGAGGGTGGGGTGGATGGATGAGAGTTCAGTGTTTGGTTCCTAAATCGTAAGGTAATAACTCTAACATGTCAAGAATAACATTATCATTCTTATCAAAATTTCATTTGGATTGTTCATCTTGGAATAAAGAATATGTATAATGCATTTAAATAATAGTTTTGGTGGGATTGTATGAAAAGTTGGGTGGCTATGTTTGTTTTGATATTATTAACTTATCACCTTATTGTAGTAGTGAATCAGAGAGAATAAGGTTTGTTGTAGTATTTATATAACCATTTTTTTTTGGAAATTTGAGTATATAGATATGGATTTTGTAATTATACTATCAAATACCATTTTCAAACATGATACAATATGGTTGATTGTGTAAAATCTCACAAAGTTGGAAAATTTCATCTATATTTGGCAATCTAATATGGTGGATTACTTGTAAAAAAATATATGATAAGTTTTAATGATTAATTAAGTACCAATTTAAATGGTGTAAGATTGTGGACTAAGGTTTATGTATAATTTTATGGAATTCAAAACAAAATCCTTTAGAACAATGTTTACAATGATTGTGTCATATCATCCATATACAAATGTCCAATCATAATGGATGATACAAATGTTTGAAGACCTATTACAGGATTTTGTAATGCATATTGGTTGATAATTCGAAGGGAAATTTCTATTTGTTGTGTTCTCATTTGACAATAACTATTCATACTCAATACATATGTCTTTTTTTGATGCATTGTATGGGATTAATTTTCATTCGAGACATTGTTGGGTGAAAATAGTTTTAACTTAATTGGTTGGGCTATGAATTGTCCATGAGACAACGGTGATGATTTAGCTTATCAAGAAATAGATAATGATGGCTCATAGATGTTAGAAATCATATGTGAATCATCATCAATGGTTATTGTCATTCTAGGTGATTGATCATGTGTTTTTGATGATATCTCCAATTATTGGAAATCTTATTATGGAAGGAAGGGAATTTTATATCTTCATTAGATAATCCCTTTTGATATACATGAATGGGATGGTGAGGTGGAATATCAGTTGAAATTTACCCCATGGTTCAATGTTGTAATATGTTCCATGTATCTCAGTAGAAAAATTATTAGCCTAATTCTAACCATGTGATCATATTGTATCATGTTGACATAGATCTATATGTATCACTAGTGAAAATGGAAATTAGGATTATAGAAAATTAATAGAAATCTATGCATGAAAAAATAATACATCTAATTATGGTCTGGTGTAAACATGTAAGGATCCAAGAGGAGACATGGGAACATGAAATGGATAAGAAAGAGAAATATATTGAAATATTTAGAGAAATGATAGTTTTATACATTCGAGGTATGGAATCTCTAATGGTGGGGATAATGTGGAACCCACAGTTTCATTTAAGTTACCCATTATTCTTTTTTGGTATACAATGTGTTTTGGTGATATTTAGGAGGGTTTGGAAACCATTTAGCATGTTTTTAGAAATTTTCTAAAGGTTCACATTTTGTAAAAAATTGTGAAAACAATGAAACTCTTATAAGACAATGTGATTAATGAGATACAATCTATGGGGATGATTCATGGGAAGACAAAAATTTTATCCAAACTCTACATCCAACTAAGATTAACTATTCAATGTGGGACCTTGGGATTTTTCCTGGTTTGTGCACAATTTTCTTTTGGTGTGATCCCAACATGCAAGGTTCCTTCTTAATTTAGTATGTTTCCCACAATTATCCTAACCAAGAGACCAACCATTCATGGATTAAAAACTAGATAAAAAAGGATCTATAACGAGATTAGCCATTAACCACTCATTTTTTACCCCACCAAACCAAATTCAATATTTCTCTTTCACTGATTTTAGAGAACCCATATACATGGATTTTAAGTGATATTTAGGGATTTCTTGGTATGTCGAATTCATATTGTTGTAGTAAGTCATCGTTTATGGTTTTTTTTTTCTTAGTATTCCTTCGATATACTTCTACTCATCTCCTGATTTGATATATATAGTTCTTTTTTGGATAGATATATGTATTTTTATATGAAATAGTAGTATTTTCTCATTTTGTTTATTGGGGTTGAGATATAAGGTAGGTTATTGGTGAATCAACTTAGTTTCATTATCATTTTAGTGTAGTTCATTTATTTCACCATAAATCCTGATGTATGTGGCTATACTCTTGACTCCACATAATATAATAAAAATTTAATTTTAAATTGATTATTTTGATTGAAATTGGTAGTGAATTTATTGTAAATATCATTTTGGAAGCCTTGTATGATGACGATTTAAGTGATTGGGTAAATGGGGTTTTTTATGGAAATTGAAATTGGTAACTAGATTTTAAAATGAATGTTCTGCATTGATATATGGAAAAGTGTTTTCAATTAAAGGATGGTTTTGATGAAATGGATTTTTTGATAGTTTTTAAATTAAAGTATTGTTTTATTAAAATCATTTAATGTGTTGTTTTGGAATAGGTTATTGGTATAATGGTTGTGTCTATTCATGTGAAATTGGGAAATATAAGGTTGTGAAGTCTCCCCCATCATTAGTGTGAGGAATATATGTAAGGACTTTCCCCCATAAAATGGTCCTTTTAGTAACAACTTAGTGAAAGGATGACTCACCTTTCAAGAGTATAGTGAGTTCCATGTATTATGCCAGATTATACATATGGACATATGGAATGGAATTAGTTATGAAAAAAATAATCTTATTGAAGGGTTTTAAAGTATTGTTTGGTTGTATTCAAAGAAAAAGTGGATTTTTTGGAAAACTATTTTGATATGGAAATTTTTTTATATTATGATATTTACAATTTTAAATTGTTTTCAATAAATTATTTTATATAAATGTGCCAACATGTTATATCTTAATGTCATGATTAGGGATTTTATTTGGGGAAATACTACACTATTTCTTTCCTCACCCCTTCTTTTGAAATTTGGTATATTTATAGATATAATTTTTTAGGACATAGGGATAGGTAAAGTATCACAATTCTCAAGTGGATCAGTTTTATACTTTGGATGTAATATGTAGTAAGAAATGGGGAACTATTAGAATATGGAGTGTTGTTTTAGAATATTGGGGTTTGTTTGGTTATGTATTTTTTGGATTATTTTGATTTATCATTCTGCTATTATGGTACCCACTTGTCATTTTACTTGAAATCTACGGTATTGAAATTATTATCATGCATAATGAAGTTTTTATTTAGTTATGGTATGTTTTGTTGGTTTTTTTCATTCAAAGATAATGTTTCCTCACAATTGATAATGAATTCCATGAAATTTTTTCCGTCCTTTGTAATCTTGGGGATGTCCCTTAAGGTCAAGTAATGTACATCTTCCTTCTGAAGACAATGAGGATATGAGGGATGTTACCATGCTTATGATCATTTATTGAAGAAATAGAACCTATGGAAGTGTGGGATCAAATGATCAGTATGGTTAAACAAGAAAAATACATAGACATAATGTTAGAATAATGGGTTGATAACATGTGCACATGAAAATAAAAACATTACCCTATATATCAATTATAAAAATCATAGAACATCAAATAAATATTGATAGTTCATAATACATGAATAATTATAAAATAAAAGAACATGATTCTTGAAATCATAAAAAAGGGCATGAGGAATAAAATAATAGAAATAAACAATACTATAGATAATCATATATCAATACTACCCACTATAAAATTCCTAAAATGTTAGGTTATGGCTAACCATCCATGTATCTACATTACACTTGAAGAAACGTCCCTTTTTCTCTCTTTTCATTCTTGGGAAAACCTAATGTTTAACCTCTATGCTCATAGAAAATAAATAGTTACCCAATTCACTATTGTGATATATGAGTCTCATTCATCACATAATGAAAATCATTCATACCTTTTCCAAAATATCATAAAATATTGATCATCTTAGAACTAATGACAATAAATGGGTTTGATAACCCATTTAATCATTGAAACCCCCTTCCAAAAAGGGTTTCAAAAATATCATTTCATTGTAAACATAAATTATCCTAAGAATAAATAAACTCGGAATCATAAGATCATATCCTAAGTAAATATTAGTTATTTTTAATTGATTCCATTATTTAGGGAATGTGATTTATAATTAAAAATCTTTTGGAAGATTTACTAAATAAAATAACGTTTAATTAGATAAAATCTTCTTAAAACAACAGGTTGATAAAATATTGTGTAAATATTTCTCATTGAAAATATCATTAAAATAGATTAAGGGTACTTTAAAAATAATTTGAAACATTTCTTATGGAAAATATCATTTAAACATTGAAATAAAAATATTTTTAAAACACAACTCATTTTTAGAATAATTTCACATGAAATAAACTTGGAAACTTATAAAGGAAGCCTCAAAACCTTGAGTACTAATAATGAAGGTAAAATATTTACATTTTAAAACAAATAAACCTTTCAAATTTTTAGTAAATGACAAATGGGGGTTTATTTAAAAATCACATAAATATTCCTTTTAAAATGTATGTGAAAATTTGTAAATGGGTAAAAAAACTATATATTCCAAAAACAATATTAATTATGTTTGGAAATATTTTTTGAAAAATCTGATATGGAAGGGGAATATAAATTTCAATAGAAGAGATATGTATAGTTGAGATTCATTAATAATATTTTTCTAAAATAATTACTACACAAAATGTGGAAAATTTTGGAAAACATGTATTCTTATGATATAACCAATGATTAAGAAAATTTATTAGTTCCTTGATATAATGATTATAATATTACATCATTAAAAGCATGATCAAAATCAATCCCAATGTATAATTAGATCATAACATCAAAATAAAACCACTTTGAAAACTTTTGAATCATAAACCCCATTAAATAATAGAAATAAAAGTAATAATATATATCAATAGCATATGTATACTCAGAATACAATAAATATATGTGATTATATATACATATTATACAAGAATATATGTGAATAACATAACCTATGTCCCAACAAGGAAAATTGCGATTAATATATCATACCATAAGTCTCAAAAAACAACATAAATGACCAAGCCTCTATTATAATAAATATAATTTAATCATAAATATATATAAAACTAAAAATAATATATATCAAAAAACATTTAATTTAATTATGACATGTCATTACCCATTTATTCACTATTTTATGTTATAATGATACTTATGGAAATGACTAATTTATTTTATGTGAATGTTTTATTATTTATTTTTAGAACTATTACATTGATCATTGTTTCAAAATATATAAACTATTATCAGTGAAATAAATTTAATATATAATAATTTTTTTATGTTTTTAGTTTAATCAATAAAATATATAGATAGAAAATTAAATACATTGTTTATTGAAATGGTACATCGTGCGTACACATAAACGATGATTCCATTTTAACAATGGCTAAAATTAAATAAGTTAAAATAGTTTATAATCATTTTGGAATAATTAATTTTTCTTATAAATAGCATATTTGTGCTAAATCTATCTATATTACATTCCATATAAATTATACTTGATAAGAATATAACATTGCTTCACAAGGATGATGTTTTTGGTACACAAAAGCAATGAAATTTTATTTCCATAAAATGTAAAGTGGGAAGGTATATGTGATATTATAATTCCAGAAGTATAATATTTTCATCAATTTAATAAAAATTATTATAATCCATAATTATATATAGATTTTATTAGTAGTGATTGAAATCAAATTAAATTGGATATTGAGGTGGTAGTATGTCGTACACATGATCGATGATTTGGTTTCCTGAGTGATAAAAAAAGATATGGATATAGGTTATTCGGTCATAAAATAAAAATATAAGTATAAGTTATATTATATTTTATTATATTGAAATTATTTGGATATTAATATAGGTTGTAAGAGAATAGATAAATAAAAACATTATTTAGAGTAGAAAATTTCATACATTTAGATTGACCTAATTTAGATCCCCTAATGAAGAATGTAAAGTTGGCCTTTTGGGATTAAAATAAGCTCTAGAACATAGATATGGATATATATGTTGTGTTTTTGTTGGGTTTTTTAGCCAAATGAATTATGATTTGGAAGGAATTGATTAAATGAAGTTACCTTTTATAATATTGTTGGAGTTGTATTTTTCTAAATACATGAGAATACTTATTATTGGGAACACACTATCACCTAATGGGACCTAATAAATGTTTAATAAATTTCATTAGTAAATTTATGATAAATCCATTCAACCACCCAATACAACAAAAAACATGTTTTAATCATGTTGTTTCCTAACATCTATGTTTAATTACTTTTACAAATTTGTTTCTCACTACCGTAACTAGTCTTTTTAACAAACATAATTTATCATTTATGATTACAGATAAATGAGAATAATTACATATGTTTCACCATATGGTATTCAATATATTATCAAATTTCAAAAATAAAAAACTTATATTGTGTTTGAAATTAATTGTAACAAATGTGGAAGTATTGTGTAAAACTATGTTTCACCCTTAACCATGGTAATAATTTTTTAACTATTTAAGAGTCAATATAATTATCACAAAAGGCAAAATGTTCCTTTATTAAAACATTTATGATATTTTGAAACATTTTATAAACACTAGGATGAGTATAATATTTTTAAGAAATTTAAATTATTTAATA
Source organism: Viscum album (assembly GCA_963277665.1). Lineage (NCBI taxonomy): Eukaryota > Viridiplantae > Streptophyta > Magnoliopsida > Santalales > Viscaceae > Viscum > Viscum album. The sequence goes on from OY728158.1 coordinate 216,956,327, forward strand.
AATTATAATTTATTGTAAAATCAATATAGTCAATTTTGATACTATTTATTTAATTTTAATATTAATTTATCACGAAAATGATGAAATGTTAATATATTATTCTATCATATTCGTAACATGTGATATTTATCTAAAAACTCATGAAAAACTAAAATTAATTAATTTTTTATGATATATAATATTTTTAGAACCATTTATTTTAAATTTAAACTAATTAAATAGTTATTTTTTTGGTATTTCATAAGCATTTAATGAAATTATTTAAATTATAAAAAAATGAAAAAAAACAAAACAAATTATTTATTATAGATATTTAAATCAATAATCACAAATAACATTCTTATTTCCCAATGTAGATATATAATTAAATTTTAAATTTAAGTGGTCGATATTTTTTCATTTTTCAATATCTAAATTTTTATATAGATCATATTCATGGAAATGATTCTGAAAATAACATAAAATAGAAATTATGGTAATAAGGGTTTAATTATGGCCACCCAATATAAATTATAAAATTTTTTACGTGATTTTATAATTTATATTAAATATTAACCCCTGGTAAAACCATTTAACTTTGACCAAATTAATAAATTTTCAATGATTTTACTACTCTTTTTTATCAAAAATTAACATTACCATATTATATAACATAAATTATTTATTTAAAGATATAGAATTTATATTTCTAAATTTCATTCACAGAAGAGGGAAAATTTTAAATTAAAAATTAAAATCATAAAAGATATGAGAAAAAAGTATTCTAGAGAATAATTTTATACATAATAAATTGTTTTTAATTAAATTATAATATAAAATCGATCTAAATGGCATAAAATAGATTCAATAATATATATTTTTTCAAATGATATATTTAAAAGTATTTTAAAATTAATGTATACTTAAAATTATTTGAATGAAATTGTATTTTTTATTTTAAACCTGTTTTTAACTATTCTTCAAAAATTTATTCGTTTCAAAAAAATCAAAAAAAATAAATTCAAATAATTTTGTCTAGTATAATATAAATGTGATGATTATTTTTTTAAAATAATTTTTATAAATGTTTTAAAAATTACCTTTTTTCGTTAATATAAAAAAATGTTTTTTTAAAAAATAGTTTTTTCAGTACCTATAAAGGATTTACCAAAAAATAATAAAAAAATATCACAATATTTTATATTAATAGATAAAAATTACAAAAAACATTTAAAATTTCGTCATTCATATTATTTAAAACATGTTTAATTACTATGTATTGATATTCATGTTTAATTAATAATTTAAATAATTTTTAAATGGTTTGTTAATTCTTAGGGTTCTGTGTAACAATAGCTATTGATGTAGTACAATTAATTTGAAAAATATATATTTTATAAAATATCAAGTCTTATAACAATATTTTAATATGAATAATTTACAATTAAAAATTCTATTTTAGATTAGTTTTCAAATTTCATCAGTTCATTTTTATTAAACAAAATAAAATTGTAATCATTTGAATGAATTTTATATGTGAATTTCATATACATCCACTTTTATACATAAGAGTACATTTTTGAAAAAAAAATCATTGATTTGATATCATAATATTAAATTAAATCGACCACATTTATAAATTAAATTGTTAAAAGTTTTTTACATATTTCAAATTCCATCCTCCAAATTTGTAGAATATTTCCACTTTATTATTTTGATTATGAATAGTAACCATATAAATAATTTCAACCAAGGTAACTCTAGGGTGGAAAATTAACCTTTCAAATAATATGATAATGATAAGAGGAATCAAAATAAAAATAGCCTTTATCCGAGGGGATTAGAGGAGTTCAACCATACCAATCTATGTTATGAAGATATAGTATGTGTGTGATATTTTTTTACCCTAATATAATTATAAGTGAATAAGAGTTAAAAAATTTATTTTCATTGCTTTATATTCCTTAAATACATTAAATAGATGCAGAAAAATGGTATTTTTTAATAATAAATTGAAATTTGAGGGAGAATTTATTTTTTATTGTGTAAATTTATTTATAATTTTCCATATTGATATAATTAACCTAAATGCTTATGAAAAATAGACACAACATATATTTTATTAATATAAAAATTATAATATGATTTAAAATATTTATCATTCATATAATTAAAATGAATTATTGTTTTAAATTAATTTTTATGATATTAACAACATATTATATAAGTTTTAAAATATTATATTTTAATTCCAATACTGTTATTTTGTTTTGAAAGGGAAATTAAATAGATACTTCAAAAAAATAAATTTTTGTTATCTTCTAAGAAAAAATATTTTTTATGTCATATTAGATTAAATAAATATTATATTCTTCCCGGTTATTGGTATATAGTTTTATATATCACTCTCGACCAATTTTATGACCAATTTTTCTTTTATAGTAAATATAGTTCCCCCAAAATAGTTAAAGAAACATTATCATGATAATTTATTAAAATGGTTCATGCGGGTTCAAAAAGAGATAAGGGTAAAAAAATTTAAAAAATTAAAATATTTATTTAAAGATTTTATTTTAACCCATCCAATTCACAAATTTAAATTATATCATTTTGGTTACTATTTTCCATGGAAATAAATTTACATAATTTTAAAATTTTATTTACATCCTAGAGTGTAACTCCCCACACTAATAAAATAAAACCTCATTTCAACTTTTCATCTAACTTCTAATTCCTTTTAGTTCAGCAAGCCCCTTCTAAAATACCTTCTTAAAATTTATCAACATTTTTTAGAAATATTTTCTTTGGCATTATTTCATCTATTGAGTGTTTATAGTGTACAGAAAATAAATATGTCAATAAAAGAGTAATAGTCTTTAAAAGAAAGTATTAGTTTAATTTCATACACATCCTCATTAAATATTCATGAAACTTTTATAAATGTTTTAAATTTATTCTATCATATATTCTCATACACTTTAATTTGATGAAAAATGAAAACATATTTTATATATAACTGTAGATTACAATATACATGAATAAATGTGATTCAATTTTCCCCACAATATCACATGGATGGTATATACATTACAACTCAAAATATAATTATTTTCTCTATATTAAATTCATTTCATCAATATCAATTTTTACATTCAACCCCAAGTTTTATAAAATTTGTATAATATTGATATTATTATATAAACATAATCATTATTACATAGTCATTAAAAATAGAAATATTTAAAAAAACCAAAATTAAATATGTTGGTTAAATATAAAGAAATCATTTTAGTAAATTTGTTCACATGTTCTAGAAACAACATTACGTGGTTAATAAATATCATTTAAAAAAAATTCTGTGACCAAATATTTGACGTAATATTTTCCACTTTGGGGAATTTTTTTTGAAAAAATTCCTCATTTCTAATTTCTTAATTTTCAATCGATCATTGAAATATTTAATGAAATTTTTTTGAAACATGAAATTATCCAATGAATATAAATGAATCAATACATTTTATTTAAAACATTCATTTAATTTATAGTATTTACACAATAAATTTTATTTTAAAATAATTTTTAATAAAATGTTATTTCAATTATATAATTTTTAATCCAATTTAGTTCATTTTAATAAATTTAATATTGAAGTTAGATATAAAAACTCTTTATACTTAAGAATATATTTTCCGTAGATAACTTCTTCTTCATATCGTCTGCGAGTATCAATTGACATTAAATTATTCCATTATTATGAATTAAATTTATTATAATGAACATGATATTTTTTAATTAATGTATTTAATATTATATAATATTTTAATGTTATTTTTTCTATAAATAACATTAAAAAAATAAAAAATTAATTAATGTTGTTATATTTAAAATAGGATTTTCTGGTGTTAAATCAAAAGATAAGGGAATTTTTCAAATATAAATTGATTAAATATTAATTTGATCCCAAATTTCAACCTTATACTATCCCACCATAAAATATAATTTCGTTTATAGTTATTTATCTAGGTAATTACATTATTATTTTGAATTCTTTTGTCAAATTTCAAAGTAGTTTCCATGTAGGATATTTTCCCTAATTATAACATGACAAACCATATCATATCTTATATTCATGTAAAAATATCATTGATTCCCAATATAACTTTCCAAATACATTCCTTCAATAAATACACATGTCATGGTGTCCTTATTTTTATTATTGAACCCTCCTAATAAGGCTTTGTGAATAAACCTATAGTGTTTATCCGGAGAAGAGATACAATTATTAACTATCTATTTTCATTTTATATCTTATTAAAAATACATGAAAATTTATTCCACACATCAAGTGTTGTCATATAAATATAACTCATATACTGAGTTATTATTATATTAGTGTAATGAATTATATCATTCTCATATACTGTTAAATGATAAACAAAACCATTGATTGGGTGCACCATGGAATACCGCCTCATGAACTGGTGTAATTAATTTTCAATTACTACCACTCCTAGATAAACATAACAATGTATTTTATATATTTATAAATTTTTTTAATTAAATAATATTCTATAATTATAATATCACATTAACCTTCTTACCATTCAATCTATTGGGAAATTATAGTTTTTTGACTGTGTACATGTGGAATACAACCTCACAAGAGCAGCATGATTCATTTTTCATGTAATTATTAAATATATAGTGATAATAATATATTTAGTGAATATATATATATATGACTTAAAAAATATTTTTTAATAGTGATATATAATTTATATTTCTTTTGGTCTATCTATAGAGAAAATGGAAATAGCATTAAAGTGTATGTATAATATATTCTCTCCAATAATGGTTTAATTAATTTAATTTATCTAATATTTATTTGGATTAATATATATAAATATATAATGATTCAATATTATTTTTTATCATATATAACAATATGTATATTATGGAACTATGATAAATTAAAATTTCTAAAAATACCAAACAAAACATACATGAAAAAATAATGTTATTACACAAAACATATTTTTAATGAAACAATGGACCTTTAATATTTTAAATGAAGTCTAGTTTGTGTTTTTTGTTAATACATATAGGGATGGTCAGAATGTTTTCAAGGAAATTGATCCTACTGTACAAACTGACTATAGTATTGATGTTGGAATCATTTTCCATTTTTTTCAAAAACAAATTACTCAAAATATGGAGTAAATAATTTGTTTCATATTAGTTTAGATAATCTCTAACAAGATTCAAAAAAATTGGAATTTCTAAATTGATTCATCTCAAATGTGATAATATAATGATTTTTTTAATGATCGAGTTTTGTAAAGGATGATATTTGTTAATATGTTTATCATTATAAATAAACATCGTGAATGTAATGATGAGATGACGGTAAATATTTTAATCTATTAGAGGATTAAAAAATGAATGATGTAGTGAATGTAAATATACCCTTCTATGTTAATGTTCAAAAATAGAATAAATTTCGCTAGTGATTCATGAATGAAGGATCATATAGATCATAAATTTTGAGGATCCTAAAAAATTGATGGGATAACCAAATCGTCGTGAATAGTTGGGCCTATAAAAAGGTGTCCTCCCCCACTTAATTACAATTGAAAAAAAAGTATTAGTGAAAATGGTGAGTTGTTCTGAATTTCTTAATTTTGAGTGATTTTGGAATCAAGTATTCATTGTGATCCTCATAATAATGGAAATACTATCATATTCTTGACCAATGCATACGTATCGTAGAAAATTTAGTTTCACGATTATATGGTATTCCATATTGAATTAGTAGTGCATGAAGGAAATTTTTCACATGAATTCTATGATCACTATTGAGGTGATTTTTGTATGAGATTCAAGAAAATAATTATTAGAAACCTAATTTGAGCGAACAATTCATTCCATTTAACTAACTAAGGACTAAGGTGCACAGAGAGTTGCATGTTAATCAGGGTCAAAGACATAAATGCCAATATACTATAAAGACATTGATTTTCTTAAATAATGTAAGACATAGCCTAATGTAGTGGTCTAGGTGGAGACACCGAGCTATTTCTAATGTATATTGTGTGGTATCCATAAAATCAAATAAATACAGTATTCATGGAATAGATTGATTGTGTGTGTGCATTATTTCACAACTTGTTAGTATTAGTGGTGGTATTTATGATTTCCACATTAACATTATATTTTACGTAGACTATCCCTTAGCATTGAAACAATTTAAACTATTTTTCTGTCTCTATGAAAAGTGAATTTCTTGATTACTATGTGATTATATCTCTCGGGTTTAATAAGGCCCAATCAACATGTGAACTATATCAATGAGTTTAAAACAAAGCTTTGATAGACTAATTCCTACCTCCCCTCTCATTGAGTTTATGGGTCCAACATGTGGTATCAGAGCATACATGTTGTGGGATTTTAATTTTTCTAATATTTTTTTGTTGAAAGTTCTGTGAATTCTCGGGGAGTCCCCCTATTTGATGGAGTCAACATCATGATTTATAACAACAGGATGAGATCTAATCTATGATTCCTTCGGATGGACGTTTATTTTTAAACTACTCAAGGGATTCAATTCACTAGTTAGACATGCTATTATATGGCGTAATCCTAATGTTAAATTCTTGATGAAAATTCCAAAGAAAAAAATTCCTTATCAAAATATCTATATGATAAAATTTATTTGAATGTGGTGAGTTTCACTTAATCCAAGTCTATGTGTAAAAAACCAGAAAATATATATGAATGTGATAAAAAATGAGGTAATGACTCTAATGTTTTCAGAATATGTTCGATGATCAGAAAATAAATCCTTGTGATAACGAAGGAGGAATTTTAAATTGTAGCACTGATTTGTTTGGATATATTTGTTGAATTATTGATGAAATTAAATATATTGATATTATTAATAAAATCACAAATATTATTCATCATTTTCGCACTCTTAAAGTATCATCCCTTGAGAAAATAGACCTTTATAAACAATCACTAGATCATCTTCATAGTAGCCTTGTGTCATATGATATGAGAGTCATACCTAAAGATGAAATTACTCTATTAATCAAGGAAATAGAATTCAAATTCATGTAAAAAGGTGAGATTTCCATAAATTATGAAAACGAACATCATTATATTTTTTCTAATTAATTCAATAGAGGAAAAGGGAGATTTAATGTTAAGATTCCTCTGGATTTTTTTAATGTGAAAAATGTTAACAAAATTCATCTTGGTGCTCAATAAAGTTTGACGTTGAATAATGTGAAGCAGAAATTAGGCAGAATCCAGAAAATTGTTTTCCAAAACTGAGGCTTAAACTCCAAAAAGAAATTATAGGGAATGGTTTTCATCTGTAAATAAAACAATGATGATAATGAGACATTTACGTATTTAGTATCAGAGTTTAAATTTGTAACCGAAAATTCATGATTGATACAGCTGAAATGATATAACCATAAAAAGATAATGGTAATCAGTTTATTGGTTTCATTAAACATAAAGAAGAAATTGGGGGTACTCTTGGTATTCTGGAAATTCATGGAATAATAAATTAAAATATGAGATCCATTATTTATGTGTCAAAAGAGTATTTTTATCATCTTGAAAAATAAATTGATTTATTGGAAGTAGTGGTATATTAATGATTATCTACTGTGGAAATTTAAAATCAATTTGTGGTATTTATGCTAATGATTTATATCTAAGAAAAATTCATCAATACCTTTTAACAAGACTACATGGGGTAGATAATACAGTAGAATAATATAAGAATAAGTAGTTACACATTGTAAAAAACTAGATACTAAATCCAACTCAAGGGAAATAATGATTAAATTACAGTTTAGAAGATTCTCATATGAAGAACTGTTAGAGAGAGAAAAATGTGTTTCTAATTAAATTACAAAAGACCTTGAATTATTATAGATCCACATGTATATGGAAATTGGAATTAGATCTGATATAAAATCATCAATTGTTAGAAACAAGATGATCCAAACTAAATGGAAATATAAATTTGGACATATTAGATAGGCACATGATGTCCTAATAAAGAAAAAATCAAATCAAATAGAAAAGAGAGACAGAAATTATCTTTAAATATCATATTAATATTTTCAATCAAATTATATTACAAATAAATAGAATATGAGGATAAATTTAAGTGATTTTAAATATCCACTTATAAAATGTAAATTATATAGATTTGTGGGAAAAATAATGTCATACTGTGAAGAGGTAAAGAGAAGTCTAAATGGGGAATTACATGGAAGTTAATAAAAGATAATGGGATAGTAAACATAATAATATAGAAGAAATAGTTTTTGTAGATATTGATTTCTCTATTTTAAAAATGGAAATATGATTATTCGTTGTATAAAAAGTAAATATCAGAAGAAAAAAAATCTACAATAAATAGATACAATCCAATACCCATGAACCATGTAGTGTTCCTCTGGAAAATAGTTTTTCACCTCATGGACATAAATATTTGTAATATGAACCGATTTATGTTGACATGTGATTTTAAAGGAAATATTTATACACCACTCAATAATGTATCTAATGTAAAAAAAAATAATATGTAGAAAGATGTTCTTATATGAATTTCTCTCAAAACTATAATAAATTGTAACATATGGATTCTTGATAGTTGATGATCACCTAAAATGACAGGAATTGAAAATATTTTGAATAATGTTAAAAAAATTGGATGATGTAATAGAGAGATTCATCAACTATGTTCCCTTGAATGTGAGAGTCAGTGGAAATATTGAACTACAAAATTAACACCATAAGAAAAATGAAGTTCTCAATTTTGAGGACTTGTATCACAATCCTATGAGTTTGAGTCAACTCAATGAATCAAGACAGATATCCATATTAAATCAAAATGAGTGAACTATCGAAGGAAATACAAGTAATTCTATCATGATAGGATGAAAAATAGAAATCAATTTAAACCAGGTTGGTAGTAAAAAGAAAAATTGTTACTAAACTGTTAATGAAGTATCAATTTTTGGAACCAGAGGTCGGGTCACAATAATCAACAGAATATTGAACATATATTTGTGATTAAGATAGTTTTCAATATTCCCATTATAAAACACGATATAGAAAAAACATATGATTCGTGCATGTGATGAATGATGGAATTATGTTAATATAGGTCAAAAAAGTAATGATAATAAAATCAATTAAATCTTATCTAGACATATTTATGTCATCCAATAAATTTATCTCGAACATATGGGTAGATATAATTAATACTTTTTATAGATGATTGTAGTAAAATGGATACATTGATTATTTTATATAGTAAATACAATTCTCTTGATTATATGAAAATTTATCATCGAATATCGGAGAATAAAACTGGTTGCACAATCAAGATTCTACAATCTGACAATAGATGAGAATAATAATCCATTTAATTGGAAAATTACCATGAAAAAATAGAATAAATCATGATTTGCGTGCACTGAGAACCCAATTAAAAATATATTTATTGAACACATTAGTATATAGGTGTATAATGTGGTTAGATTTATGCTAATTTAATTTTGTATTTCCTATCATTTATGGAAATAGGTTTTTCAATTAGTGTTGTACAAAAAAATTTAGACATTGACATTATAGGGAAAACAAAGAAACTCTTTGAATTATGTTGTGAAATAAATCCTCTCTCTAAATTATTCTTCTGTTTTTTAAGTAAATATTTATTATTAATCAAATAGGGTAGTCAATAAATGTATTGGGATCCTAAAAATGATACGATATTCATAAAATATTCAATTTTGTTTAAATCCTGCAAATTTTAAAACATCCAGATTATAAGCATTTCAAAAACGCGATTATGCTAATATCAATTAATATAAAACTATAAATACCTCAAAAGACACATATTTTTACATGATATTAGATATGTAATAATGTGTAAATTCGATAGATTCAAATGAAAACAATAGTAGAAGTCATTAAAAACATTAAAGACATTTAATTAGTAAGTAATTATTAAAAAGATTCTGAGGAACAAACCCTGCATGATCAAACATCATTAGAACATTATTGAATTAATATATTTGTATAAATTGATTATTCAAACAACATTTGGGATAGTACCACACCCACATAAATATGGGGAATGAGGAATGGAGAACATTCTACCTTCTTAGCAATTGTGGAACCAACCTAATTTAAGGAATCCTAAAAGGATGAATCATTGGATAAGTCCATGAATAAATAACACAATCATATTTAAATGAACCAAGCATGGGTTTTAAAAGTCCTGAAAATAACAATGTGATTAGAATAATGTGGATCTTTAAAAAATCAATAATCGTGGAAATGTGTTCTGAAATAAGGAATTATTTTTTGTATATGTTATGAATAAGTTCAATTCATAAATGGTAAAGAAATATTGTATATAGTACATACAGAATACATGATTTAGTTCATATGTTATTTTTAAATTCAAGGAGTATAAAACTTTTATTAGATGGGTCTCAAAATTATATTCAGAAATTGAGTTCTTGAGGAAGAAGATTACATTGAACAATGCTTAACCACTTATTTGAGGCTAGTAACCTTTATTTATGTCTTATTATGTATATAAAGTGGATTGGTTAACCATATGATAGTTTGGATGGTTTTTTGTATGTTTTCGGGATTATCAATGAGAACATGGTTATTGAAAACCATGAAACTTTTCAAGGAAACTGTGCAAGTTGAGGTAGTGGGCTATGTGTTGGCGCATTGTTAAGGAACATAGTTTCAAATATATGGGGAATTTCCTGGTAAATCGTGCACCATGGGACAGTTATATTCTCTATGTATGGTTCTTGGTTTGTCTAAACATAAGGAAAGAATGTATGATGCACCCTTTCGGAAAATGGCTAGTTCATGGTTTGCCAAAATATGAGAAATAACTATTTGTGGAATTAAAACTATACTTTTTTAATGTCCTCAAATTTTCTAACCCTAAAACACCCATTTGATACCAATTTCATCCCTCTATTATAATTTTCCCTCCATCTATGTTCATTAACCTCTATATATAATTCTAGAATCTATTTTATGGGTTTTATAGTGGTTGAAGTGGGATATTCATTGGTAAGTCTCTCTTCGTGATAGTTTCTTGGTTTTCATTAGATATAATCATCTCTCTCAAACAGTTTCATAGATCTACATCTATCATAGATATATCTTGTGATTTTTTCCAAATATTGATATATCTTACCTTATTCATGTTATGGGAAGGTAACTTAGGTGGTTTTTTGGAGTTTTCCCCTCAATTTGGTGATTTTTTCTGCCCTTGGTCATTTTTTACGAAACCATATAGGTAGATGGCTTCACTCTTGAATCCTCTTTCGGGAACCATAAGGATTTGGTTTTAAATAAATTTTTAGCTTGAAATTGATGGTAAAATTGATGTGAGGTTATTTTTTGAAACCCCTTAGTTGTTTATTTATGGGTTTTTGGGAATGATTGATATTGTTGTGAAATATTCCTTACTATTGGATTATAAAATGTTTATTTTAAAACGGGGTTCATTGTTGAATTTTGAGAAAAGGATTGAGAAAATGGTTTTCAATAAAAATGCTATTTTACTGAAATGTTATGTGGATTTAAGGGTTGATATGATTTGGTGATTATGTTTTAAGATGATTTTTTTATACATTAATTGGCATGTTGTTTGGATTAATTATTTAAGAATGATTTGGATGGAGTAGATTATAGGCATGAAGTACCAATAAAATGATTATAATATGGAATAAAGGATCATAATAAAAGGGGAATGGGATTGGCTGTGAGGTTACACAATCAGTATTAACACTATGAACATGTTGTAGAATCTCATACAAATTTAAAATATGCAGGTATTTACAAAAAATAAATTGGGTTATTCCATTCTAAAATAGAAAATGGGTAATGAATTTTTGTTTGGATTTCATGGAATAATTTTTTTCGGGTATATTTTTTGCAATGTGTGTGTTATGATTCATGGAATTTTTTGCATTGTTAATGGTTTTATATAAAATGTCTTATCCAGTTCAATCCTAGTTGCGTGATTAGGGAATAGATTGGGGGAAAACCTACAAGATTTTTATTACTCAACCCCTTCTTTAGAAAATGGGTGATTTTATAGATTCTGCGTTCTGAGAACCAGATAAAGTAAAATAATCTCATTTTAGTAGTGGTATGTCTAGATGTTTGGGCAGTTGTGGAGTTAAATCATGGACCTTGACATAGGGTTGCAACTTTATGTCCTTGAGTCATGATTTTTGTTGTTTTAGTTTTATTATTGGTACTTAGATTTTGGTATTGGAATGTGTTATTATTATTTTTTCCTTTTCATGTGGTTGAATTGTAATACATTGTTTACATGCATCATGTGATAGTATTTGGGTATTGGAATATTGGTAGGTTGTTTACTGTTCAATAGGAAAAATCATCCCCAAATTTTCCTATAGCCCTCGGTATTTATTTACAGCTTTTGGTGAATTGGTGATGTATCTAAAGATAAAGCATCACTTTCTCCATGGATCAATCCATTGAAGATGGGCGGGATGATATAGGTGGTATCAATTGTTTGGTCTATCAATATCTGTTGTCAATCTTGGAGTTGGCATTCAATCTTGTCATATTGATTGGGTTGGGATGTTAGCAAGGAGTATGATTTTTGGAACATGAAATGTACATCTATAAAGGAAATAACCAACCATTTTTCAACACATCAAGTAACTATGGACTTGGGTACATAATTGTTTGGATGACACTTATATGCTTTGGAATATCTTTTTCATGGGTATATCCAATAAGTTGAGCAAGGAATGCATGGGAAAAATGACATCCCAGTAGGATTATATATCTCATTTTGATTACAAATTATTGTTGTGATATGAATATGTTGTTTTCTGAATAATATGCAAATTGTTCTCAACTGTGTGATTTTTAAAAGAGAACAGTTGCGGAATTTTGAAAATTGGTGGATTTTCAAAAACATGGTGTATTTTTCAATGATGATTGAAAAAGGGAAATGATGAAATTTGGTGATCATGGATGTGATCACTATAATGTGATATAATTTTAAATTTTAATCCATCATTTTCTATAGAGTTATAATTATAGAGGATATATTTTTGATATAAATGGAACCATTTAGGTTTTAGAGAGTCCAACTAGAAGAAGCTGTTGAAAATTTGGTTACACCAGATCCCCAAGTGAACCAGCTACTAGTTCAATGTATAGTGAAATCCTTTTGGCTATGGATAATCGGAATATAAAATATGATATGAATTATGTAGATCATCCGATTTAAATACATAAACATAATCAACCCATCTTTATAGGTGATTTAGAACTTAAAGGGTGAAATCCTGGCAGAAGATTGTAAATAGAAGTTCCGGTTACCTAGGTTCACCTATGGTGGTTATGGACATGTTAGCAACATATATGTTGTATGATATAGCACATAAGTGGTGGGAGTAAGTGGTCCATGCTAAAGGAGACCAGGGCATGGCATGAAAGGTATTTGAATAATTTTTAATCAAAAATTTATATCCGCACATATTTTGAATTCTAGGAACAACATATATCTTTAGATTGGAGAAAGAGAATCTTTCAGGGACTAATTACGCTGCATTGTTCATAAACATTGTCCGACTTTTACTTGATGTTGTGGGTATTGAACTCTTAATGTTGAATTTTTTTTAGGTGGGGCTAAGGTAGTAAATACATTTTTATATTGTGGTTCTCTATATAATAGATCACATATAGACGGTAAATATAGGGATTGTTGCTAAAAAAGATATCTTGGGAGTGATGGAGGGAGGAGGAATATTGATTCCCTTGGAAAATAGTGGGAACTCTGTGTGGGGGTAATGGGAAGAGGGAAAATTATTTCCACAATGGAAGTGCGGCTCAAAATCAGTTGGATGGATCAGTGAATCGTCCTCCAAAGCCTAAGAGTATGCTAGGATTTGTCAAATGTTTCTCTGTAAGACACATAAAGCTAGAATGTGAGAAACAAATTTGAGCATTCCATTACAAAAATCACATGGGTAATCATTATAATTACTATCACAACACACTAAGGTTGATTGTTCCTAACAATTTTTTGTGTTCGTAGGCCTCTTATGATTCCATAGGATGAGGGTAACATCATACTCCTCATCATTATATTAGAGTTAGCCTTGGTGATTCATGGAACAACATAACTCAATACTAGGGGTTGTTTCTTTAGGGTAATAAAGAGAAAATTGTATCCATTAAGAAGGTATTAAAAGATGATCAGTTTGGGAAGGATGATCATTTGGGACTATCCATAGATAGATGTATGAATCTTTTGAATTATACCATTCTTTATTGATTGTTTGATATCTGTGTTTATTTTTTCCTTTCTTCTCATATTGTTGAACTATTGGGATTCAATTTCTAAATAATTAATTTCATTTTGATACCCAAAACTCATAGGGGTTAATGACATTGTCATGTATTTTTGTGTATATTATGTCATGTAATGGTTAATTTATAGGAATTCGAATGGCCCGTCATAGTGCTTGAGTTGGATATGTATAATGTAATCATGCCTAATGATTAAGTGGGTATGTTTAAGTTCTATATCAAATTTTATACATGACATGTTAGTTTCAGGATAGTGGATGACATCATGCATCTATTTTGAAGAATGAAAAAGAAATTGTAGGTGCCCAGGTCTTGTTGGTACCATCAGTAGGGATGATCTCGTATCATTTGATATCGTTTTTGTTAGTATCGATAGAAGAGGTTTGGAGAAGTAGTTTTACAACGGTAGTTTATTAATTTCAAGATGTATTTCCCGAATTATTTTTATGGTTTCAACCTATTTGGGATGTCAATATTTCGATAGATCTCATCCTTGGGATGATTCATGTATCACATTTGTCTTACCATATGTCACCAGTATAATTGAGGGGACAACATGTACAGCTCTAAGAGTTGGAAAACAAATAGTGCATCTAGCATATAACAACTCCATGAGAATCAAGAATACTATTTATTAAAAAGGATGACGGAACTCTACGTATTTCTATCGATTATAGTTTGATTAAACAATTTATGGCAATTAATCGATATCCACTCTCATGCATTAATTATTTGATCAATCAGTTGAAAAGAGACCATTTGTTTTCCAAATTAGATTTGTTTTTATAATATCATAAATTGTAGGTGCATAAGGAGGATATTATGAAAACAGCCATCAATTGTAGATATTTCCACTATGAACATCCGATAATTCCCTTTGGTCATACAAATATATAAGTGGACATCATGGAATAGATGAATCAGATATTTTATAGATATTTTTAATCATTAATGGTGGTTATTTTCATTGTTATATTAGTGTATTCTCAGAAAATTATTATGCATAAAAAACACTTGTAAATTCAATTGGTAATATTAAGATACCATTGATTGTATATAAAATAATCAATTTTAGTATTTTGGATACAGGAGTTAACAATCATAGGTCATGTTATTTCATAGAAACGTGTTTTAGCTGATCTGGGAATGATAGTGGTTGTTATATCATAGAAACCACCAATGAATATTTACAAGAAGTTTCCTTGGTCTACATGGATATTACCGACATTTATCTAATATTTTTCACAATTATCCTCATTTATGACATATTTAAAAATGATGAATTTTCCAAATTAGTGGAATGTGGAATTTCATAAGCCTTTTGGGGATCTTAAGGGTTTTTCTTCATTAGGACCAATCTTGGTTTTCCAAAACCAAGGAAAGGGTACGCTGGGTATTCTGATGCATCGGTATTAGGTTTGTGCTATGTTATCATGTGAGGGGATCATGTGGTTACGTATGGCTCTTGAAATATTATGTTTCATGAGCTGAAGTACCGAACACATGATTTGGAGTTAGTGGTTTTGGTGCATGTTTTGAAAACATGGCCTCATTATATCATAAATGAGAAATAACTTGTGATTATTGAACATAAGAGTTTAAATCCTATTTTCTCATCAAGTGATTTAAACATGAGGCCAAGGTGGTGGTTCAAGCATCTAATTTTTTTTTACATTGACAAGATGTGCACACCTAATAAATTCAATTAGTTGAAAGATGCATTAATCTTGAATTCATATGCTCAACTAGAAAATTAATCTTCAGATCTGTGGAAGAATATGTTAGTAATATATGACACATGTTTGGAAAGTGAATTTGAGGTGATGTGGAGGTTTTCCATCTAATTTAGTATGTTCCTTATTTTTTTGGATTGCTTATAGATCTATAATCATCCAATTAATAATTAACGAAAATGAAGTTTAATCTAAATGGTGGAGAGACCATTGAGGAATAGAAATCAGATTGGAATTCAATGTCGTTGTTTTAGAATCAAATCATTTTACTAATGGAAAGAGGTGAATCGTCATTAGTTTAGTCAAGACTTTTTGAACAAACTCTTGAAGAGATTATATTGATTAGGAAAATAATAGAGACAGATTAAGATATTAATAATCCTATGTAGATAATTATAAATAGACATATTAATTTGAGGTGGGTAATCATGTATTTATTAAAATCTATCATCTGCTTAGAAATAATAATTTTTGAATGATATGTATGTTATATCCAACTAATATTCGTCTTATAGAGTATTTAGAAAGATATAGAGGAGTAATATTGGTTGGAATTTCCGTAATAGGTCTGTGTAATGAAAAATATATTTCATGTATCCTTGTTGAATAATTATCAATTGAATACTAACAAAGTCATTGTATGGGATCAAGTTGAGTTATAGTCGGATGCTTCAATAGTGTAAATGATAGTGCAGATTGTGGACATGAAAAAGAAAATATTGCATGGGAAAATAATCATTCAAGTATAGGTTTTTTTGAAACATGCTCATATACAATAAGAGGCATGTAAACATGAGAAATAAATGGTCATGCAATACCATGTGCACTAATGGGAAAGGGATGGTTTTCCACATTCCAATGAAGGAATAACAACCATGCGATTTATTTCATATTATACACGATTTATTACATAAAATTTTCTTAATAACACTCATATGATCATCTATTCTAGTGTATTTGTGGCTTAGTAACATTATATTACATCCTATAACAAGAAATAAACAGATTTATTGAAAACTAATTTTATATGACCAAAACATTCCATCGTACATTGCATTTCATGAAATAACATGAAGACATATATAAGAAAATGGTGATCTATAATGATGTGTAAGGGAATTCACAAGTAATAACATGAAGAATATAATACATTTTAGGCAATAATAATATCAATAAAGCATAATAAAAACATGAACATAAATGCTTGTAATAGCATTTTTATCACAACATTAAAATGTGTAAACAATATAAAACACTACATCATTTTCATAATGGAATCTGGTATGCACCTTTCCTAAAAATGTGGAAAAAATTCCTATAAAATAATTAGGTAATCAATTTTCCCATGATCACGTATCATGATTCTAAACATTACCCGATGCATGGAGCGCTATCAGGGTGAACCCTTCATAATCATTTCAATATCATGCTTAAGTGTGAACATTGGTAATATAACATAGATTCATTCAACATAATAATTTATTCCTCAATCAAGGATCATGAAATTAAAACATTTAATTAACCATTTATTAATTATAAGTTCATAAGTATGAATTCCCCGGATAGAGAAATGGGTATGGTATTTACTTTTAATGATTTTGTCATTGAAAATCATGGTCAAATTTTTTGAAGCATAATAACATCATATAAAAATTATGAAATTTGGTTGATAAGGGAGAAAGGGGTATGTAATCATATATTCATGGGATAGATAATAAGAGTATCATGTAACATAATATCCAACATATTGAATGTAATTTTATAATCATAGGATATAAGAAATGCCTGACTGTATATGAGAAGAGAGAAATCCCTTACAAAATTTCAGTATAGTAATGAGTGGGCTTAAAAGATCATAGGGGGATTTATTGGAGTGAAACGAATATTCCATCTTGTATAAAAAATAGACAGTAATGTGGTCTAGAATAACATATCCTAAATAAAATAAATGCAAATTAAAATGCCTGACAAAATGGAGTTTGGTGAAGAAAAATGAGAGAGGGCGATCCCTTACGAAATTTCGATATAGTAACAGCTTAAGTAAGGATGAAAATGTGGAGGAATAAATTATATCTCATTCCCAATTGTTGAAATTAAAATATGAGAATATATAATAAAATTGAGACATTATAACCAATTGTAATTCAAGAGACAAATCTCACACAATGTTCTTGAATTGGAAGGAGGAGAGGAAGGTGAAGATTCTTTACATGGATGTGTGATCCCAAAGACTTGGGTGAGGATTCATGGAAGCATAGGGATGTCGTTGGTGGACTCCATAGTGTAGGGGTGAGAGTATGGTTGAGAATCAAAGATATTGAGATAAGTGTAATGGGTTCCTAGGTGGGGTTATATATGAATGCTTGTGGAATTCTTTATTAATTTGGTTTTGGACACTATACACTATAATATTGAAAACCACACATTGTGCCATGATATCCCGAAAAAGGGGAGTGTTATACGTTATTTTAAAAGGCTACGGGCCAATGATATTATAATATTACCCTTTCTTATGTTGAGGTGAGTCACACCTTTAAGGAAATGAATTTAAAATCTTAAAATATATAATATGTCTTGGAGGATTCGTTAGGGCTTTATAATATAAATAAAATAAATATAATATTACATTATATTAAATTAATAACATATATTTGTCCGAATATATAGTTTATAGTATTTTTTATCACTATTGAGTGCTTATGGTTTCATAAAACAGATTATATATTAATATGTTATTTGTTTTTTAACCCAAAATTTAACTCTCATAGAAAATTATGAAAAATTCACCATTTGATATTTTAAACATAATGATTCAAACATAATATTCATTTTATCATTTTAATTTTCTAAATATGTGAATTTTTAATTTTTAAATAGAAAACAAAAACTTATCGAAAATTGATGGGTTATGAAATAAATAGTTTTCAAACCATAATTAAAAATGAATTTGACTAGATAAAAATAATTTGATCAATTATATTTAAAAATGTAATTTAAAAATAATATTTTATAAAAATTTTATTCATTTCAATAAATATATTATTTCTTCAAAACAGAATTTTTAATTTAATTTTAGTATTAACCAAAAATAATATTTGTGCTTTAAAAATAATTTACAAAGTAACAATAATAAAATGAAAGTTTATATATTATTCTATACAAAAATAATTCAAATAGTCATAATTATATGGCTTTGTAACAAATTTCTTTAGTACACCTTCATACTCCTTAAGAGTAAGGTGTGTGATGGCGGGGCATTAATGGGGTGGTTTGATGTACATGGTTTGGGTCTTGATCTCGATGATCTTGAACTTCTCTTGTAAATTTTTTTTTTCATGATTTTGTTGTTGGAACTCCAATTTTTCCTTGTATAGGAAAACCCATGAAATGATTTCTCCCTCGGATTCTCTTATAATTGGGATTCATATCTTACAATCCTACTAGTGGGGGACATCACATCTTTTTTCTATGCTAAAATGATCTGTTAAAACCCTATATTTGAACTAGACATGTGATAACGTATCTATAGCCACATTAGCAATGGTAACGGTACAGAACTGTTATTTAAATGATATTTGATATAATAAAAAATAGTGCATGTGTTTTCTCTATACATAATAAATTTAATTTAAATAAAGGGAATTGTATTCATAACTTTTTTTTGTAGTTATAAAATTCCCCAATTAAGAAATTTTTCCCTCAATTTTTTCACATATTAAAATAGGTGAGGGTAACTCTAACTCATCACTACCTCAGATTCCCTAATAGCTTTTTCAAAAATGTGGTTTCTCCAAAACACATTGATTAGGGGCATCATCTTATTTTTTTAGAAATGTTTCCCTATGACATGTAATCTTAACTGACATCTTTTCATAACATAGGTCATTTATGACAATACAACCAATAGATTGAGTACATCTGATGGTTTAGTTGAGTACTTATTCAAGGCTGATACAAGAAAAAATCATATACTTGAGACATGTTCGATGGGAGTCCTAGTCGATATGCCACTACTCTGATGTGGTCGAGGATCTCAAATGGGTCGATTTACCATGGACTAAGCTTTCCCTTTTTCCCAAATCTCATAACTCTCTTCCATGCATATTTTTAGAGGATTCTTATGTATCCAACATCAAACCCTATGTCTCCTCAACGTTTGTTAGTATAGATATTTTGACGACATTGAGTATCTTTGATGTACTGCTGGATGGTCTTATCCTTCCACAAAATTTATTAGTCCATTTCTATACCCACGAGTTTCCATTCCCCAGCATCATAAAAACATATTTATGTTCTTCACCTCTTCTCATAAATGGATTCATAAGGATACATTTGGATGATTGAAGGAAAATTGTGGTTGTTAGAGAACTCCACAAATGAATGATTTTGGTCCCATCTACCTTTGAAGTCCATTGAGAAAGCTCTCAACATGTACTCAAGTGTTTGGGTAGTCTACTGAGATTGGACATCAGATTGAGGATGATAGGTCCTACTGATGTACAACAATGTGCTTAGAGCATATTGGATACTCTTCCAAAATATAGATGTGAATATTTTATATCGATTAGAAAAAATCGATTGTGGAAATCCTTGTATCCTTACCAATTCTATGATTTATATCTATTACAGTTGATCCAATGAGAAATCCTCTCAAATGGAAATGAAGTTTTCTATCAATATAAGATGATCCACATAAAGGAAAATAGATTTGTTTTGTTTGTATATATTTGGAAGTCTCGGGACAATGTCCATGGAAATGTTTTCACATTTCCATGTCGGAATGAGTAAATGTTGCATCACATAATTATTCTTATGCCTCTTGTCCTTCAAATGGTGACATACTAGGCACATTGATATATATTTAGTGATCTCTTTATTCATTTTATCGCACCAATAGTGCTCCCAGAGATCTCGATATATCTACAGGTTTCCTGGGATAATAGAGAAATTCAAACTATATGAATCGTCCAAAAGTTCATTCCATAACTCTATAATTGTCAAAACACATAATCTTCACCAAAATATTAAAATATATTCTACATTAACATTAAACATGGGGGGATTTTTCTTTTTTAGTAGTTTCCACTATATTCTGGATTCCCACATCATCTTATTGATCATCCATTAACCTTTCCAAAAGAGATGGTTGAGAGATCATTTGTGAATGGACATATAATATTCCCTTATTTATGATCCCCATTTCCTTATTAATCAAATATAAGAATATTGGATCCTTTCACTAGTGTAATAAATGTTAAACATGTCGTCATTTTTATTTTTTGTTATACATAACCGACATGCAATGCTATAAAAATCAATTTATCTTGTCAGTTACTCTATAACTGAACTGATAAATTGATGAGAATCAATTTTTTTACATGAGTTCTAAATTAACAGACAAAAAAACATTGATATTAGATTTATCTTGGTGATTATCTTATAACTGATGCCAAATATCGAATATGGGCACTTTATCATGTCGGATATAAAATATCTGTTCTTATAAAGAAAATCTCGACAGTTTATCACGTTGGTTATCAAATGAACTGACATCATAAAGATCCTTTTATAACGTCGATAAAATATAATTGACATGATAAATTATTTTCTATGTTGGATATTAAATAATAGATGTTCTATAAATTAAAATATAGTTTATCATGTGTGTTATTAAATAACAGACGTTATAAATGTTTAATGGATTTACCAAGAATTGTATTCAGTCATTCTATTTTCTTCGATCTGGTGACTTCTAAATCATCTCCCTTGTGCCGAAATCCTAGAAAGGATTCTTCAAAGTCGTCCCCTCCTTCCATTTTTTTCCAAAATCGTTCATCATCTTTATTATCACCAAGTCAATCAAGTCAACTCGCAACACTCATGTACGCCTCACATGGCTCGGTTTCATTTTTAATTTTTTGTGATGCACTTAACTAATTATTTGAGATGTTAATTTTATGTCATTGTTCTTTATATCATGGTAAGATTCATAGTGTTCATTTATACCATGTTAAATTCCTTTCTTGTAAAATAAATGATGGAAGTGAAATCATCCTTGTTGAAGATTTTTGTGTTTTCTATAATGTGTGTGTGTGTGTGTATGTAGGGGTTGCCAAGGGGGTGGAGCGTTTATCCAACTAGTGGTGGTGTCTGGAAGGGGGGAAGTCCAGTTGGTGGGGGTGTCTCGGGGGTGTCCAACTGAGTGGGGGTGGTGTCCATGGGGGTTTGGGGGCTGTTCAAGGGGGTTGGGGTTGTCCAAGGGGTGGGGTGTCCATGGGGTGAGGGAGCTGTCCAAGGGCGTAGGGTGTCATGGGGGTGGGAAATAGAGTCCATGGGGTGAGTGGTATGTCCAGGGGGTGAGTGGGATGTCCAGGGGTGGGGTGTCTAGCGGGTTGGGGGTTGTCCAGAGGGGTGGGGGCTGTTCAGGGGTGGGTTGCTGTCCAGAGGGGTCGGTGGATGTCCAAGGGGGTGGTGATGTCCAAGGGGTGTCCAAGGGGTGTGGGTGGTGTCCAGAGGGTGGGGTGTCAAGGGGGTGGGGGTGGTGTCCATGTGGTGGGAGGGTTTTCCAATGGGGTTGTGGTTATCCAGGGGGTGGGGTCCAGGGGGTCGGTTGTCCTGAGGGGTTGGGGCTATTTTTGGGGTGGGGATTTTGAGGAGGTGGTGGTGTCTAGGGGGGTGGGATGGTGGTGTAGAGTGGGATGAGTGGTCTATCTAAGGGGTTCATCATATCAATGGGGGGGGGGAATGTCTAGGCGGATTGGGGTTATCCAGAGGGGTTGGGGCTGTTTAGGGGGCGGGCATTGTCTAAAGGGGCGGGGGCTATCCAGGTGGTGGGGGCTGTCCACAGTGGTGGTGGTATCCAGGGGTGTCCAAGGGGGTGGGTGGGGTATTGGGGGGTGAAGGGGCTTTCTAAGGGTGTATGGGTGTCCATGGGTGGGGGTGGTGTTCAAGGGGGTGAGGGGATGTCCAGGTGGTGAGGGGCTGTCCTAGGGGTGTCCATGGGGGTAGGGTTGGGGGTGGCGTCTTGGGGTGGGGATGTCGAGGTGGGTTGGGGGGGTGTCTAGGGTGAAACTGGGCTATCCAAGGGGGTAAAGGGTATCCATGGGGTGGGGGTCCAGGGGGTGTCCTGAGGGGTGGGGTTTTTTTAGTGGGTGGAGCTATTTATGGTTTGGGTTGACCATGTGGGTGAGGTGGTGGTGTCCCAGGGTGTGAGTGGGCTGCCCAAGGGGGTCGAATGTGTCCACTGGGGGGGTCCAGAGGGGCAGTCCAGAGGGGTGGGGGTTGTCCAGGGGGTGGGGGTTTTCCAGAGGGGTGGGTGTTGACTAGGGGGTGGGGGATATCCAATGGAGTGGTGTTGTCTAGGGGGTGTCCAAGGGTTGGGGTTGGTGTTTAGGGATGAGGGGAATGTCTAGGGGTGGGTTTCTAGTGTTTACTAATGGGGAAGGTGTTGGTGTGGTGTTAAGGGGTGGGGTGTCTAGTGGGTTGGGGTTGTGTCCAGGGGTGAGAGGCATGTCGAAGGGGGTATGTGGTATCCAGGGGGTGGGGTGTGTCTAGGGGGTGGGGATGTCCAGAGGTGTGGGGTGCTATTTAGGGGAGGGGGATATCCAGGGGTGGTGGTGTCCATTGGGTGTCCATGGGGGCGGGGGTGGTTTCCAATGGGTTAGGGGGGTAGGAAATCCCCCTCAACCCCATGGACACCACTCCCCCACCCCTTAGTCTCCCACCCCTTGGACAACCAGCACCACCCCCTGGACACCCCCACCCCCTTGCACAACCCTTACCCCCTTGGACAACCCCCATCACCCCCCATAGAATGCCCCGACACCCTTAGAAACACCTTTATATATATATATCCCATATGTTTCATTGAAACCATTGGGATATTTTATCTTCATGTATTCTATACCAAAAGTACTTCTAGAATCGTTAGTATAGGGCTATTGCAATGACCATCATGGAAATTTTGTGTGAAACTATTGGGGTATTCTATTCCAACAATTTCAGGGGTTATCCCAATTGATTCAATTCACTTGGATAGTTGTAATTTTTAGTAATGAATGTATACATATTTTAATATTTTTACATCATATTTATTTTTTACGGATTTGTGGATTTGGTATCTAGTTTCAATAGGATTTATTCTTTGTGCACATTAAGAATAAGGGATTCAAGATGAATTTAAAACTGTAATATATAAGTATATTTTATTTTTAAAATAATTTTCATGAATATATTTTTCAAATAAGCATAAATTTGTTTTATATTTCAAAAAAATTACATTCCAATTATGATATTTTTCATATAAATATAAAATAGGAATATCATAATAAGATGAATAATTTTGATAATTGGAATAGGTAATAATGAGGTTAATATGGATTACAGCACATTGACTGAGTAATGAATATGAGAAAGGTGTTGATGCCTTTTTAGAATTTTCTAAACAAGATTTTAACAGCAGTGTCATGTTTTTCTGTCAAGGCCTGAAATGTTTGAATGTGAAGAAGAGGAAAAGTAGAGACATAAAATATCATCTGATTTATCATGGTTTTAATACGAGTTACATCCTTTGGATTTAGTATGGTGTAACTGGACACAATTTTATATCTTCTATTGATGAAGATAAGCAAGATGGTAACTCTGATGGAATTGATAAAATGATTCATGATATTACAGTAGAACATATTGAGAGAGAACTGATAGTTGTGCGTCTATTTAGTGATGATGAAAAACCCATTATATCCTAGTCGTATAGATTTTACGGTTTTTTCAGAGTTGTTATGAATGATTAACCTGAAGGGGAAACATGGATGGAGTGACTAAAGTTTTACAGAGTTACATCAATTGTTGAGAGACATTCTTCCTAAAGACAACGATATTCTAGATTCAGGATATAAGGCTATGAATATATTTTGATCAATAGGATTGGGATACATGAAAATAAATGCATGTCTGAATAAATTTACGATATATAATAAAGAATATAAATTTATATCAGAGTGTCCTAAAAAATACCTTTCTCGGTACATCAGATGTATCACAGTCAATAAGATGGATAGTGGTCAGACCATGTTTAAATGTGATAACATGGTCTGGGTATAACATTAATGGAAATAAATTTCATACCAAAGCCCAATTCAATATAACTGTATTTCAGAATAGTCGTGTACTGGTGTTTGAAAAAGTAAATCATTTTTTGATATATAAAGAAAATACCCAATTTCAGCATCAAGTGGATTATTGGAGTCACTAAAGAAATATGAAAGGTTAGTTACTTTATAATTAGTGTTCATATTTTTAACTGAAAATGGTTTATCGGTAACAACATTGTTAGACAGATGAATTTGGAATGACAATGATGGAGGAAAAATTACAAAAACTAATATGTGAGTCTTCATGCTCTGGAGTGGTTTCCCTTCCATCCATAATATCTAGACTTGAATAATGGAAGAGAGATCAGATGAGAAAAAAGGAACAATATCTCTCAAAAGAATAGATAACTTTAGGAGAGTGGATTGTAATATATTTACATTATTTATTTTACTTAATTATATATTTTATATAATTTGAATCATAATAAAATGTTTAATTAATTAATACAGGATTCTATTAATTAGCAGATCTCACAGGGAGAATTTATAGCTGTTGGGAGGCAAGATATTTTATCTACAACATTGGAAAATCCCCTACACTGTTGTCCAATATGAGGATATCTGACAGTGGTATGAGTAAGAAACTTGATGGAAAATTCTTCAAATTATTCCATTAAGGGTATTAATAAAAAAAATCCTTGGAGGATTAAGTTCAAAATATTAATGCGACGATGGATGAAATGATTAGAGTGTAGGTAAATTCTATGTTTGTAGACATGCAATGAAAATTTTAGACTGTAGCTCCCACTCCTCCACCTCCCCCTACAGAACCCATTATTTATCATCAACCTCCACTAGAAGCTCCCTCTCCCCCAACTCAGCCTTTGGACCCCATTTTTATCCTACTCCTCCACCACAGCTTCCTACATATAGTGAGTTATATTTTGATGATCCTCAGCATCATATTGTTGCATATGGGATAGAATATTGTCTAGGAGATAGAATTCATTATCAACAGTTAGAGGAAGAAAATCATATGGTCATTGAACATGATATTATTGATAGATCAGCTCAACTACCATTACCTACATAGGAGGTGATGATGATTGGTCCAAGTATCGACCTCATTTTAGTTTTTCTATCCAGACTTCTATGACTCCTTACCATAGAGGGATGTATGTTATATCTTTTATTTTAATTTTAATAAAAAAAATTAACATTTTAATACTAATATGTTTTTCTATTTATTTTTATAGGAATACTTCAATGATAATGAAATACAGTATAAACTAAAACAAATACAAATGGTTATGACATTAGATACAAATTATATTATTCCTGACTTATTGACATGACATTCAAATTTATAGGTGGGTAATTATGAGTATCTAATTGAATAACATGTTTGTGTACGTGCAAACAATGTGGGGATTCAGAAAAATGATATCCTGGAGCTTGTTAATGGAGATTAGTTGGGAATCAACATGGTTTTTATTTTTTCCATGTATTTCTTAACACCTTTCCCTGCGTTATATTTTTTATAAATGCATACATATGTCTATTTTGTATTAGGTATCATTATAAAATGTGTGAAATGAACGAGAGGATAGATGTATATGGATTCATGGACCCACAATTAATTTCCCCCGAAGGACGTGCATTGGATGGGGAACAAGGAACACATTATATTGATAAAATATTTAAACAAAATTTTATCACGCAGTGTTGGATGATTCCTTTTGGTGAGGGGTTTGAAACATATATCTGGGAATGTGTTCATTAACATTTAACATAAAAACCCAATAAACTTAAATTTTAATTTCTAATAGTGATCATTGGATGATATGAATATTTGGTTCAATGGAGAACACACTTTATTGGATATTCCCTCTCCGTGGAGATGTTCTGGAAAGTATTCAGAATATGTTGGAAAAGTAATTTTCTATTTCTTAATAGTTGTATATTTTTTAATGAATATTAAATTTATCTTATTCTTTCTATATGATAAGATTTATGTATGAAATAATCACAACTAGAACACTTGTAACGTTTGACCTGGTAAGATTTCATTATAAACATTCCATAATATTTCATTTCATTTATTCATTATATATGGTAACTTCATAACATTTATTTTTTAAGAATTTCTGACCCTCGACCAATAGTGCCCAAGAGGTCAAACACTTACAAGTTGAATTGTAAATTATATATGAGGTTTGATTGGATTTTAGCTTTTTTGTAGTTTGAAATGTAATTTTGAATATTGTAATTATAATTTTGATTTTGGTTGTTTTTTTATGGATTTAAGTTTTTTTAGTTAACATTGGATGATATGAATGTTATGTATGTGAATGTTAAATTTTTATCAAGTTATTCTTGTTTTGGACTAGTTTTGATGTGTTTGTAGATTGGATTCTGGTCTGGTTTTGGTCTGTTTTTAGTCATGTTTTTCTTGTTTCGTACATTGTCAGGGAATGGTAATGGTTTTATGGTGGTGGGGGAGTCTTGGGGGGGGGGGCATTCCAAGGGGTGGGCGTGCCCAAGGGGTGGGGTTGTCGAAGGGGGTATGAGGGCTATCCATGGGGTGTTATAGGGTCTAGGGGTGGGGGCTGTCCAAGGGTGGGGTGTCCAAGGGGTGGGGTTTTCCATGGGGGTAAGAGGTGTCTTGGTGGTGGGGGTTGTCTAGTGGATGAGATGGTGTTTAGGAGGGGGGGGGGGTTCAGGGTGTGGGGCTGTGGGTTTAGGGGGTGGGGGTTTCTAGGGGATAGGAGAGGCTATCTAGGGGGTGGGGGTGTCCATGGGGTTTGGGACAGTCCATGGGGGGTGGGGTGTCCATGGGGGTGGGAGCTGTAAAGGGAAGGGGGTGCGGGTTGTAAAATGGGGTGGGGGTGGTGTTTATTGGGATGGAGGGTGTCTAGGGCATGGGGGTTTCATGGGGTGGGGTTGTCCATGGGGTGAGAGGGGTTGTCCAGAGAAGTGGGGTGTCCAGGGGTGGGGGCTGTCCATTGGGGTCATGGGTGTCTAGGGGGTTGGGGTTGTCTTGTGGAGGGGGATGTCTAGTGGGGTGGGGAGGTGTCTATTGGGTGGGAGGGTGTCTGGGGGGTTTCTAGGGGTGGGGTTTTGCAGGGGGTGGAGGGGTTTTCCATGTGGGTGGGTTGTCCAAGGGGTGGGGGCTGTCCACAGGGGTCGGGGTCACCAGGTGTAGGGGTTGTCAAGGGGGTAGGGTATGTCCAGTGGGTTGGGGTGGTTTTTAATGGGTGGGAGGGTGGGCAGGGGTGTGGGTTTCAAGGTGTGGGGTGTTTTGGGGGTGAGAGGGACTCTCCATGGGGTGTCTTGGGTGTGGGGGCTATCAATGGGGTCAGTGGTGTCTAGTGGGTTGGGGTGGTTTCTAGTAGGGTGGGGTGGTGTCCATTAGGTGGGGGTTGTCTAGGATGGTGGGCGGGTGTCCGGGTGGGTGGAGTGGTTGTCTTGTGGGGTGGTTTGTGTCCAATGGGTTTGACGGTTTCCATGGGTAGAGGTTGTCCATGGGTGTTGGGGGTGACCCGGGGATAGTGGAAGTACAGTGGGTGGGAGGCTTTCTAGGTGGTCAAGGGGTGGGGGAGTCCAGGGAGTGGGAGGTGTAGTTCCAGGTGTGGGGGTGACAAGGGGTTGGGGTGTCTAGGGGTGTGGGTGTTCAAGGGAATGGGGGTTGGCTGTCCAGGGGGTAGTGGTGTCTAGGGAGTGGGGGGCTATCCAGGGGTTTCTAGGTGGTTGGTGGTTTTATAGGGCTGTAAGAGTGTCCAGGGGGTTGGGGATGTCCAAGGGGTGGGGGTGTTCAGGTTGCAGGAGGAATTCTATTGGGTTTGGTCCAGTTTGGGTCTATTTTCTTCTTGTTTAAGGTCCTCTTTGGTAGCACATTCTAAAGGTTGAACTGTATTGTTAAAAAATTGTTTTTTGTCGGTTATTTTCTAACCATCATAATAAATGCATTGGGATGATTTTTATGTCGGTTATTTAATAACCAATGTAGTATATATGTTATCATGTTAGTTTTATTTTATGTGACATGGAAATGGAATCACATACTAGTTTAAAATGACGGTAATGAAAATAACGGACGTGATAACCATATTTTCACGTCAGTTACTAGAAAGCTGACTTGAAAATTGCTCTGTAGGAGTCTTTTATTTCTTCGGCTATTTAATCACCAATGTAATATACATAATATTATTGTGGTCATTTAAAAACGGATGTAATTAATCACAACTATGAACCACTTTCCACATTATGTTTTTACAAACCGATGTGAAAATGGATTCTGATTTCTACTTTTTATGTTGGTTTTAAAATAACCAACATAACAAAAGAATATTTTAAACATCCCCTACAATAACATCATCCAAATAAAGATGGAAGAAAGAAATATAACTAATGTAAAAAAGAATTTTCCACTACTGTTTTCAATACTCATCAATGATATAATTGATGTGTCCTTTTTACTAAGAGCATTTTCCACATTGTTCTTTTTCTGAGGCTGGTAATGGATTGAGAATTCATATTCCTAGATGATCTCTAACCATCTTCATTACCACATATTCATCTATTTCTATGTGAATGTATATTTGAAAATTTTTTGATCTATATAAAAATCACACCTATCCATGAAGATATAATGAATCCATATTTTCAAAAAAAAAAAGGATCACTACTACCAACTCCATATTAAGGATGTGACATTTCATCACCTGAATTTTCAACTTCCTTGATTATTTGGAATTGTATTTGACTTCCAACATCAACACATATCCCATTACTATATTTGAATCATCACTGATGATTTCAAAAATCTCCCCACATTTGGGTAGTTTGATCACACGTGTTGTAAGATACCTCTTCTTAAGCTCCATCAAGCATTATTCACATTTAGCATTTCGTGAAATCTTGACTCCATTCTGAGTTAGCGTGATAAGCTGGTTTGACAATTGTGATAAATTTCTCAGAAATCAGTGATAATATCAAACTAACCCCAGGAATCTACGGATATCCATCACAAATTCCCACCATGTTCATCCTTAATTCTTTTTTGTTTGGAAGGATCCATAGATGTACCATTTCTTTTGAAGATCTTCTCAATGAATGATACTTTCTTCAACTAAAACTTATACTTTTTGTACTTTTGAAAGAGTTTCCCCTTTCACAGGGTCTCTAGTATAGTTCTCTGATCTTCCTCATCCACCTCCTTGGTTTTTGATTATATAATAATATCTTCTATAAAAAATACCACAAATTTTCCATGGTAATTTCTAAATACATTATTCTTAAATACTATTAAGACATCTAGAGAATCATTGAGTCTAAAAGGTATCACTATGAATTCATGGTTCTCATACCTTGTACGAAAGGAAAACTAGGTTATATTCTCCATAATCATCCATTACATGGTAATATCTCATCAACATATCCACCTTGGAGAAGAATTGTTCTCGACAAAGAAGATCGAATAAGTCATCAATTCATGGAAAAGGATGATTTTTCATTAACGTGATTTTGTTGAGCTCATGATAATCAATGAAAAGGAGCATTGACCAATCCTTATTCTTGATGATGTGGACTAGTGCACACCATGGTGAATCATATGGTAGTATAAACAATTTATCTTGATTCTCTTGTAGTTGTTTCATTATCTCCTTAATGACCACAGTAGCCATTCTATATGGATTTTTGGATAGTAGAAACGCCCCATGTATAAGATCCATTGAGAATTAAAAATCTCTTCTAGAAGGAAAACCAATGAATTCCTCATGTATCACATAAGAAAATTCCCCCGGATATGTTAGTCTTCAATGATGGTTTCATCCCTATACTAAATCATCTATGAAAGGCATGTGTTCTCAAATGGAAGAAATATACATTCTTGAGGTGATGGTTCTAAGGAACCTTTTCCATCTTCCTTGAACTTGTATAGAATTGGGGTATGATTCTATATAAGAAGAGTGATTTCCCTCTAGCAAAAATTTATGTTGGATCTATATAGGGAATGTTAATCCATGCTATGAGTTTAATAAAATTTCCCTATGGGATTAATGATGATGTATTCTAGGAAGTTTGATCTTCCAATTCTGACAGGGGAGGAGTTAAATTCAGGGGATGAAATAATTTCCTCATTTTATATTTTCACTGACATCCCAACTTAAAATATTCGTGGTGGTGTTTGGATTATTCTTCTAATCTATTGGGATATAAAAGAATTTCTAGAACTATGAACTAAAACCCTACCATTCACTTTTTTATTCTAGTTATAATTTACCCAATCTATACTTAGGGATTCATATCTTTGTAACACCCCAAGCTTCTACGGTACGCTTCTCTTTGAATAATGTGATAGCGTGTGTTGTACGCAACACCGAGTTCTAACAACCAATCAAACTAGCAGTTATGAATAGTAATACCTACTTTTTAAAATTACATATATTTTATATTTCAAAATGGACTTCATTTTTGGATTCGGAATAACTAATTGAGCCTAAGGTGAAATTTCGGTACTTTTCGGATAACTTTCATATTTTGATGAACAGTAAAAATTAATAAATTTTAATTAAAAACAACTTTTTTAATCAAAATAATTAATAGTGATAAATTATGAATTTTAGTAGAATTAAAGTATATTTAGAATATATTATTACCATTTAATATAATGTTGATCATTGGACATAATTTTACAATTAAACCGAACATAAACAAGTGTCAATCTTTTGATAGTTATTATCTCTTAAAAACACGCTTTTTGTTTTGACAACGGGAATTAATTTTAAATTAATTTCTGCCACTTCTGTGTTTTGAATTTAGGAAAATGGATTCCATATTTTGAATCAGGATGTTCAAATTGTGTAAATAGGTAACTTTTATTTTTAGACATTTTGAATAATTACTGCGGTAAATATTTTATTTACCATGGTTAAGGGTAAATCCGGTAAATAAGGGTTAACAAATAATATTATAATAATACTAAATTACCCTAAAACGTGTCTTAACCATAGTTTTTGATACATGGTCGACCATGGGAATCTTTGGGTCGATTTTGGGACCCCATGGATCCACTTGTAATTGATAATGACACTTTATTTTAATTAAGTTAAAATGAATACAAAAATGACACAAGCATATATCTTTTAGAAAAACAATTGTTACATAGGGTTATATATGTTGGATTTTAGATTATAAATATTCATTAGAAAGATAAAAATATTTCCCAAATAATGATATTTTATTTATAATTTTTAGACATTAAATTATTTATTTTATTTATGACACAATGATGATGCAGTAATTACTATAATAGTGAAAAATTAAAATAATTGATATTATAAATACCCAAATAAATATAATATGAAACTTTTAATGAATTAAACTAATTTTCTAGGATAATATGATATATTAGTATTGATTTAATTGACTTTTTTCGAAGTAATCAATCTGTTTTGAGTTTCACAAAAATCAACTATTGAATAGTGTCAAAATTGACATAAAAGAGTTCTTAAAACAAATATTATATTATTAATTGATATTAAATTCCTAAAAATCTAAGGTTCGGCCATTAGACTTATATCATGATAGGTTCATCATTAATGGACTACTGGGGGGTCTCTTTGATGTATATAGTATGTTTATTAACCATATTATATAAAAATACAAAGAGACATTGTAAAAGTGAAACTAATTAACTTAGAGTTAATACATAAAGATAAGGTTAATATAAGTACCCAAACCTGTCTAAATTCTATTTGTTGAGTTGTTTTCGACCCATCCCCACCTTAAAATTTAAATAATCAACTTTGGAGCCATTAGAAACCGAATATGAATTTATTATAAATTAATATTTCTAGCTTTTCCAAAGGTGCCCATCACCCCTCTTATAAAAGGGCACTCCTCCTTCTCATTTCTTCACACCTTCAAAGCCTTTTGGTTCGGCCAAAATCTGCCCAAATACTCTCCCAACTTCCCTCACTACAACCTAGAGGCCTTAGTTTGATCAGAATGCCAACCTAAGGATCCATTTTGATCAAATCAAAAGGAAGAGCCCGAAGAAGTGGTAATGATTTCACCACCCTTTTCCATGTTCATTTCTTCTTCCACTTCTTCTTCCTTTGTTGTTACCATTCTAAAATAACAACTCCATTATCATTTATATACTTTGATGTTATTATAAATATGGTACAACCATATTCAGTATTCTATCCACCCTTTTAATAACATGTCACCATACGTGCGTACGAACGGCTTACCGTCTCCACGTCGTGGTGTAATTGTTATTCAATATAATATTATTTGGATGAGTATAATAATGATGTGTAACTCATGTAAATAATAAATATAAAATGTTAATGATTCTGCATATATGATATACCATCCATTTATATATTATTTTAATATCAAAAGAATGATATTGTCGCTCGTGCGTACGTACGGACTACCGTCTCCACGACTGCGATGAGATTCATTCTCCATCGTATACATTCAAGTATAATTATCATTTGATGATTTAAAAATGATGTTTAAAGACTTGATATCATTCTGGATATGAATAATATACAAATTATTCTTTACAAACATTTCTTACGTAAGAAAACATACAAAAGAAAACAAGTAAGTTCACACCCGAAACAACGATAATACTAAGATATTATTATCAAATCAATATTAAAAGATCATATATGATATCATAATAATGTATATGATTATTTTATAATTTAATAACAATTATTTCACCACTATACATGAGGTTAACCTACCCCAACCAAGGAAAAATACATGATAAGGGTTATTTCACAATCTCTTTATTATCCGAGGTTGTTTATATGTAATAATCTACTGGGATCTCTTTATTATCCTCATCCATGTTTCTTAAAAATGTATTTCAAAACATTTTTACTATTTACTAGAATATGAGTTAAAGTCATTTATACCCTTTTTGACTTTTATAAGTGGTTTATAAAGGAATATTTTCGTCGTTTTCCAAACAAGGTGCTTTTTAACCTTTTCGACAGAATTAAGATAAGAATGTTTTTTTTAACTTATACGGCGGGTGAGTTTATTTTCCGCCATTATAAAATCGTCAAATCTTCCCTTACAATCTTATAAGAATATTTTCAAAGAAAATGTTTTATTTTATAAATATATGTCTCTTAAATGATTTCAAAATAGAAAGAGATATTTCTTTAAAAATAGTTTTAATTTCATCTATGTCAAGAGAAGGAGAGACCTGCTGATCAATCTGGGAATGGAAATAAGGGGATGAAGGGAATGGTTGAATATCCATCCTGTGGTAAATGCGGGAAGAAACACCCTGGTACTTGCTTGAAGGGAATGTGAGTCTGTTACAAGTGTGGTGAAAAAGGCCACCAAGCTCGTGATTGCAAGGGGAAGAAGGAAGCTACCAACGTTCAGTGCTACAATTGCAGGGAGATAGGGCATTATGCAAATGAATGTCCTAAGCGTCAGGAGAAATTACCTCAGAAAATGCCAAGGGATCAAGGCCAGGATTATGCTATCACTACTGCTGAGGTAGAAGCTCCGAAAGACGTGGTGGCAGGTAATTTAATGGTTTCCTCAAGCTTAGAAAATGCATTATTTGATTCTGGATCATCGCATTGTTTCATATCTTCCCAGTTTGATAAGAAAATTAGATATTTCCAATTTGATTTAATAAGGGAGTTGTCAGTTAAAACTCCTAAGGGAAGTATCATTGCAACAAAGTTTTGTGAATCAGTCCCCATTAGAGCACATAAATTTTCTTTATCTGCTGTTCTCATAGTCATACCTATGATTGAGTTTGATATAATCCTCGGTATGGACTGGCTTTCGGACTATAATGTGAAGATTTATTGTAAGAAGAAAGAGGTTACGATTCTTGATGATAATGATAAGGAACACATTATTTTTAGAGCAGAATCGTCACCACCTAATTCTTATTTAGATCCACCCCCAATAGCTCAACTTAATTCAATTATTTGGGAGGAAGAGAATGAAATAACTGTCGGGGAGGAAAGGAATGTTCAAATAGAGGATGTACCTGTTGTGAAAGAATTTGTAGATGTATTTCTGGAAGATTTACCTTGACATCCTCCAGAACGAGAAGTTGAGTTTTCCATTGATTTGATTCCTGGATCAAGGACTATATCGAAGACCCCTTATAGAATGGCCATTGTAGAATTAGTCGAACTAAAGAAACAACTAGAGGAATTGAGTAATAAGGGATTTATTCGCCCTAGTGTTTCTCCATGGGGAGCCCCTGTTCTTTTTGTTAAAAAGAATGATGGATCTATGAGGTTATGTATCGACTACAGGGAGATCAATGCTATAACGATAAAGAACAAGTATCCCCTACCTCGTATTGATGATTTATTTGACCAACTACATGGAGCTCAATACTTTTCAAATATTGACCTTTGATCTGGATACCATCAGTTGTGTGTGAAGAAGGAATACATTCTGAAGACAGCATTTTGAACCAGGTACATGCATTATGAGTTTACCATAATACCGTTTGGATTGACTAATGCACCCACTGTATTCATGGATCTGATGAATAGATTTTTCAAGGAGTATCTCAATGAATTTTTTGTGGTATTTATTGATGATATCTTGGTATAAACCAAAACCTACGAAGATCATGAAAATAACTTGAGCATTATCTTGAAGACTCTGAGGAGGCATGAATTATATGGGATGTTTAGCAAGTGTGAATTCTGGATTCAGGATATTTCTTTTCTTGGCCATATTGTCTCTAAATATGGAATCTCTGTTGATCCTTCTAAGACCAAGGAAATCCAAGAATGGCCAGCACCTACGAGTATAACTGAGGTACGTAGTTTTATTGGTTTGGCAGGTTATTATCGACGTTTCGTCCAGAATTTTCCCCGATTGGCTAACCCATTAACGAAGCTCACACGTAAAGGGGTTAAATTTGTTTGGACAAAAGAGTGTGAAAAATGTTCGAAGAACTGAAGAGAAGATTAGTCAATGCTCCTATATTGACTCTACCATCGGGGAATGAGGGGTTCGTCATTTATAGTGATGCATCAAAAAAAGGAATTGGTTGTGTCCTTATGCAGAATGATAGAGTTATTGCCTATGCATCACGACAGTTGAAAATTCATGAACAAAACTATCATACTCATTATCTTGAGTTAGCAGCTGTGATCTTTGCTTTGAAGATATGGAGACACTACCTCTATGGTGAAAAATGTGACATTTATACTGATCACAAGAGTTTGAAGTATATTTTCTCACAAAAAGAACTCAACATGAGGCAAAGGAGATGGCTTGAATTACTCAAGGATTATGATTGCACGATACACTACCACCCAGGGAATGCAAAAAAGGTGGAAGATGCTTTGACCAGAAAAGACCATGGAGTTTTGAACATTATGAGAATTGAAAGGGATCCAATTTTTATTGATCTAGTGAAGATGGACATGGGAATAACCAGGGAAGGTGAAACATCAATTCTTTTTCAAATGGTTTCCAAACCATCTTTACTAGAAAGGATTAAGAGTTCTCAGACCGATTATGAAGAATTTCAGAAGAAGATTAAAGCTGTGAATGATGGGAGATTGAGAGACTTTGTGTATGAAGATGGAATTTTGAAATTCGGGAAGAGACTTTGTGTTCCCGATTTACCTGATCTGAAAAGGGAATTGCTGGATGATGCTCATAGTTCCAATTTCTCTATACACCCTGGGAGCACCAAAATGTATAGAGATTTGAAGGAACATTTTTGGTGGGACAACATGAAGAGGGAGATTGCTGATTTTGTGTCAAGTTGTATGGTTTGTCAACAAGTGAATGCTGGAAGGCAACAGCCTGGAGGAGTCATGCAACCTCTTCCCATACCGGAGTGGAAATGGGACAATATTACGATGGACTTTGTCATGTGGCTACCAAAGACTCCTAGAAGGAACGATGAAATATGGGTTATTGTTGATCATCTTACCAAGTCATCACATTTTCTTGCTATAAGAGAAGATCTACCCCTGGAACATCTAGCAAGACTATACATTAATGAAGTTGTGAGACTTCATGGAGTACCCCTATCGATTGTTTCTGATCGTGATCCCCGTTTTACTTCAAGATTTTGGAAAAGTCTTCAGAAATCCCTGGATACTGAACTTCATTTGAGCACTGCTTACCACCCTCAGACAGATGGACAATCAGAACGGACTATTCAAACCCTAGGAGACATGTTGAGATCTTGCTCACTTGACTTTCAGGGTATGTGGGATCACTATTTACCACTGGTAGAATTTTCCTATAAAAATAGCTTCCATTCGAGTATTCAGATGGCACCATATGAAGCGTTATACAGAATGAGATGTCGTACACCAACCTGTTGGGATGAGGTTGGTGAAAGAAAACTTGTAGGCCCAGAACTGGTGGAGGAAACGGTGGAAAAGGTGAAGGTAATCCAAAATCACATCAAAGCAGCTCAAAGTAGGCAGAAGAGCTACGACGATAATCGAAGGAAGGATTTGGAATTTCAAGTCGGTGATCATGTTTTCCTGAAGGTATCACCGTGGAAGGGAGTCATATGTTTTGGTAAGAAAGGTAAATTGAGTCCCAGGTACATCGGACCTTTCGAAATTCTAGAATGAATTAGGGTTGTAGCTTACCGATTGGCAATACCGCCAAGTCTCTCCAATGTTCACGATGTGTTCCACGTATCTCTGTTGAGAAAATACATGCCTGACCCAACGCATGTACTCACCTATGAGGAATTAGAACTGGAACCCGATCTGTCTTATTGTGAAGAGCCTTTCAGGATTCTTGATACAAGAGAACAAGTACTGAGAAACCGGACGACGCGTTTGGTAAAAGTTTTGTGGAGAAACCATAAGATGGAAGAGGAAACGTGGGAACCCGAGGAACTTATAATGAAGAACCACCCGAGTCTTTTCATGTGATAAGTATTCTAGAAATTTCAAGGATGAAATTATTTGAAGGAGGGGAGAATGTAACACCCCAAGCTTCTACGGTACGCTTCTCTTTGAATAATGCGATAGCGTGTGTTGTACGCAACACCGAGTTCTAACAACCAATCAAACTAGCCGTTATGAATAGTAATACCTAATTTTTAAAATTATATATATTTTATATTTCAAAATGGACTTCATTTTTGGATTCGGAATATCTAATTTAGCCTAAGGTGAAATTTTGGTACTTTTCGGATAACTTTCATATTTTCATCAATAGTGAAAATTACTAAATTTTAATTAAAAACAACTTTTTTAATCAAAATAATTAATAGTGATAAATTATGAATTTTAGTAGTATTAAAGTATATTTAGAATATATTTTTACCATTTAATATAATTTTGATCATTGGACAAAATCTTACAATTAAACCGAACATAAACAAGTGTCAATCTTTTGATAGTTATTATCTCTTAAAAACACGCTTTTTGTTTTGACAGCGGGAATTAATTTTAAATTAATTTCTGCCACTTTTGGGTTTTGAATTTAGGAAAATGGATTCCATATTTGTAATCAGGATGTTAAAATTGCGTAAATAGATAAATTTTATTTTTATACATTTTGAATAATTACTGCGGTAAATATTTTCTTTACCATGGTTAAGGGTAAATCCGGTAAATAAGGGTTAGAAAATAATATTATAATAATACTAAATTTCCCTAAAACGTGTCTTAACCCTATTGGTTGATACATGGTCGACAATGTGCATCTTTGGGTCGATTTTGGGACCCCATGGATCCACTTGTAAGTGATAATGACACTTTATTTTAATTAAGTTAAAATGAATACAAAAATGACACAAGCATATATCTTTTAGAAAAACAATTGTTACATAGGGATATATATGTTGGATTTTATATTATAAATATTAATTAGAAAGATAAACAAATTTCCTATATAATTATATTTTATTTATAATTTTTAGAAATTATATAATTTATTTTATTTATGACACAATGATGATGCAGTAATTACTATAATAGGGAAAAAATTAAATAATTGATAGTATAAATTCCCAAATAAATATAATATGAAACTTTTAATGAATTAAACTAATTTTATAGGATAATATGATATCGTAGGATTGATTTAATTGACTTTGTTTGAAGTAATCAATCTGTTATGAGTTTCACAAAAATCAACTATTGAATAGTGTCAAAATTGACATAAAAGAGTTCTTAAAACAAATATTATATTATTAATTGATATTAAATTCCTAAAAATCTAAGGTTCGGCCAAGAGACTTATATCATGATAGGTTCATCATTAATGGACCACTTGGGGGTTGCTTGGATGTATATAGTATGTTTATTAACCATATTATATAAAAATACAATGAGACATTGTAAATGTGAAACTAATTAACTTAGAGTTAATACTTAAAGATAAGGTTAATATAAGTACCCAAACCTGTCTAAATTCTATTGGTTGAGTTTTTTTCGACCCATAACCACCTTAAAATTTAGATAATCAACTTCGGAGCCATTAGAAACCGAATATGAATTTATTATATATTAATATTTCTAGGTTTTCCAAAGGTGCCCCTCACCCCTCTTATAAAAGGGCACTCCTCCTTCTCATTTCTTCACACCATCAAAGCCTTTTGGTTCGGCCAAACTCTACCCAAATACTCTCCCAACTTCCCTCACTACAACCTAGAGGCCTTAGTTTGATCAGAAAGCCAACCTAAGGAGCCCTTTTGATCAAATCAAAAGGAAGAGCCCGAAGAAGAGGTAATGATTTCACCACCCTTTTCCAAGTTCATTTCTTCTTCCACTTCTTCTTCCTTTGTTGTTACCATTCTAAAATAATAACTCCAGTATCATTTATATACTGTGATGTTATTATAAATATGGTACAACAATATTCAGTATTCTATCCACCCTTTTAATAACATGTCACCATACGTGCGTACGTACGACTTACCGTCTCCATGTCGTGGTGTAATTGTTATTCAATATAATATTATTTGGATGGGTATAATAATGATGTGTAACTCATGTAAATAATAAATATAACATGTTATTGATTATGTATATATGATATACCATCCATTTATATATTATTTTAATATCAAAAGAATTATATTGTCGCTCGTACGTACGTACGGACTACCGTCTCCACGAATGCGATGAGATTCATTCTCCATCGTGTCCATTCAAGTATAATTATCATTTGATGATTTAAAAATGATGTTTAAAGACTTGATATCATTCTGGATATGAATAATATACAACCTATCCTTGACAAACATGTCTTATGTAACAAAACATAAAAAAGAAAACAAGTAAGTTCACACCCGAAACAACGATAATACTAAGATATTATTATCAAATCAATATTAAAAGAGCATATATGATATCATAATAATGTATATGATTATTTTATAATTTAATAACAATTATTTCACCATTATACAGGAGGTTACCCTACCCCAACCAAGGAAAAGTATAAGGTAAGGGTTATTTCCCAATCTCTTCATTATCTGAGGTTGTTTATATGTAATAATCTACTGGGATCTCTTTATCATCCACATCCATTTTTCTTAAAAATGTATTTCAAAACATTTTTACTATTTACTAGAATATGAGTTAAAGTCATTTATACCCTATTTGACTTTTATAAGTGGTTTATAAAGGAATCTTTCCGTCGTTTTCCAAACAAGGTGCTTTTTAACCTTTTCGACAGAATTAAGGTAAGAATGTTTTTTTAACTTATACGGTGGGTGCGGTTATTTTCGGCCGTTATAAAATCGTCAAAGCTTCCCTTACAAGCTTATAAGAATATTTTCAAAGAAAATGGTTTATTTTATAAATATATGTCTCTTAAATTATTTCAAAATAGAAAGAGATATTTCTTTAAAAAGAGTTTTGATTTCATCTATGTCAACATCCTTTAATGGATTTTACGCTTATTTGAGGATGATATATTATGATACAAAACATTTATATTGTATTGAAGGTTTTGTGATATGTTTGACTGTGGATGTTCTATTTTTTATATACCATTCATGGTTTATGGTGAAAGTATTGACATTTCGTATGCTAGTTTTAATATGAATGTTTATGTTATGTTTAATCCTTTTCATATGGGAATGCATTGGACTTAATATGTGACGGGTGGAGCCCGCTATAGCTCCTCAATGCATCGGTAGGTCTCATGAGACAAACTAGTGTCTTGGCACAAGGCCTTGGCAAAATCGTATTTGTAGTCTTGGCACGAGGCCTTGGCTATGTGGTTATGATAGTCTGGCATTATGCATTCCATCATTATGAAAGTGGTTATTGATATTGCATGTGATTATTCGATTAGTAGAATATCCAAGTGAACAAGTAAATGGAATTATTTCATTTTACTTTTTCCATACTATGTTGAAGTTCAAGTTTAAAAGGCTTTTGTTTTAGTAATTCATTTCCTTAAATGTTTATGCTTATTTTTGAATGTTCCGTTATATTGTTATCCTTACTAGGCATTTGAGCTCACCCCTTTTCTATGTTTTATTTTTCCCAGGAAGTGAATAAGTAAATTATGAATGACCTGCAGGGATATTATGTGGGGATATGAGTGTGGATTATGGAGACAATATGTTGTTGTAGTAGTTTTTCATTTTATGAAGTAATGTAAAACTTATGAATATATCTATTGTTTCCAAGGATACTAAACCAATCGGTCTTTCAAGATTTGATCTCTCTTGTGATCATGCCAATGTTATGTAATTAATTCACCGACTCTGGGTAACTGGGGTCGGGGCATTACAATCTTAATCAATAAAAAACATAAAGGGGAATATAATTATAAAAAAGTGATAAATGATAAATTAAATTTATCTCCTTAACTTATGAATTTCTACGTATCGATCTATGTCATACATGAACTACTTCATAAAATATATTCTGATGGGATTTTTTTCTTCATTTAATAATGGTTATTAATAATCATATGAATTTACCGAAAAATATCCTTCATGAGTCTCTATCCAAGAAAATGGTATGTCCCATTGTCAATCACCAGTTCTAGTTTATGTCTAGCTCGTATCGGTGTTTTCAGGTTTTACCACTTGATACATCAATGCAATAGCCACCTCTACTTGTTTGTATCCAGACAGAGATGTATTTTCTTGATAAACCACATACTCTATAATCACCAATATTTTGGTATTATTTTCTTATAATTAGTCTTATCACTATGTTTTTCTCTAAAATATTCAAATCATAATCCCAAAAACAACTAAACCTATCCTCTTATACCAACTATAACGACCATGTTCTTTATGACACATTTTAACAAGATTTTTTAAATAAACATGACCTTAATAAAACCGAAATGATTGAGTGGTCTAGTGTATTTTGGGATTAAGAACATTTCCTATGAACTTAAAACATGCAGTACACATCTTTTTTTAAATTTTCTTTTACATTACCGCAACACTCCTTCGTACATAGAATTGCATGTGTCAACCTAAGGACATATATAAGATAAGGGTGATCAATAATTCCAAGTATGGGGGTAAACAATGAATAACGTGATGAACCAATACATGTTTATAAATAAGAATATTAATTGACCATAAGATAAACATGAACATAATGGCATGATATGACATGATTGTCATAACATGGAAATGTGGAAACAACTTAAAACACTAAATCATGGACATAAATGAATTTGGTAAACCACTATCCCAACATGGTGAACAAAATTAATCTAATGGATTACAATAAAAACTTTCTATATAATTAGGTATCATGATACTAATCATTATCTAATGAATGGGAGTGCTATCATGGTGCACCCTTCATAATAATTTCTATCTCATTGTTCTGTGTGCCACGTAGATCATATAACATGGGTACATTCAACATGATAATTTATTACACAATCAAGGAATATAGAATTAATACATGTAAAAAACAATAATGTAAGTATGTGTTCATAATGGTGAATACCCTTGATAGTGTAATGGGTATGTTATTCAATTCCTGATGATTTTGGCATGGAAAATCACAGTGCAATTTTTACAGCATAACAGCCTCATATTAAAATTCATAAATCTGGTTGATGATATAGAAAGCAGTATATCAACATTTATACAATGGTTTAAATATAATGGGATCATGTAACATAATATAAAAACATTTGAAATGATATTTTAGAATCATTATAAAAAAAATAAATGCTTGAGTTGAAATAAGAAGAGTGAAATCCCTTATAGACATTCAATATAGTAATGGGTGGGATTCAAATATTGTAGGGGGGATAATGGGAGAAAATTAAAGATATGATCATGTATAAATCAAATGGACATTAAAAAGGAATGTAATAACATATCATAAATCAAGAAAATTGAAATTAATAGGCACGACATAAAGGCGGTTCTTGTAGAAAAAGGAGAGGGGGAGATCCCTTATGAAATTTCAGCCTTGTAATGTCTTTGATAAGGCTCAAAATTAGGCGGAATAAATGATCCCTCTTTCACAAAACATGAAATGTACAATATTGAATTTATAATAATTTGATGAAATTATAACCAATTGAAATTTAAAAAAAGGAAAATTTCAAACAAGGTTCTTGAATAGAAAGTAAGAGAGGAAGGCAGGGATCTTTTACTACGATGTGTGATCCCAAAAGCATGCTTGAGGATTTTAGGGAGCTTAGTGGAACCTTGGAAGGACTCTAGGATGTTTGGGATAGAGGTTGGTCGAGATTTAAATATATTAATTGAATCTCAATGGGTTCTTTGGTGGGTTTATATTGGGAAGGTGGGGGAATAAATTATTATCATGGTTTCTCACACTACACACTAAAATATTGAAAAACAAGAACCATACCATGGTTTTTTATACTAGTTTCTAAAATATGGAGTGGTATACAATATTTTAAAGTTCTAATAGGTAATGATATTAATATATTTCACTTTATTTTCTAGAGGTGAGTCACACATTCAACGATATGTTTTTGAAATCATAAAATCTTTTATATGTATTTGAGGGTTCACTATGTCATTATAAAATAAATCATAAAAACATAAAATTACAATATTTTTAAGTAAAAATAAATATTTGACCGAATATACATTTTATTGTATCTTATTACATGAATATTGCGTCATTATGATATCTAAAATCATATTATATATTTATACAGTATTTATTTTTTACCCATAAATTCTATTGTCTTATAAAATGATGAATATTTCATGGTCGTATAATTTAGACATCCTGATTCAAAAAATAATATTAATTTTATCTAAATAATTTTATAAATATGGGAATTTGTAATTTTAAAATAATAACTGAAACTCAAAGAATATTCATGTGTTTTAACATACACATTTTTCAATCCATAATAAAAATAATATTTGACTTCATAAAAATTATATAAAAATTTATTTTAGATAAACAAAATTTAATAATAATAATTTATTTAAATATTATTTAATTCCAAAAACTATTAATTCATTAAAATTTATTTGAAAATTGAATTTAAATATTAAAAAAACACTATT
This sequence comes from Viscum album, assembly GCA_963277665.1. Lineage (NCBI taxonomy): Eukaryota > Viridiplantae > Streptophyta > Magnoliopsida > Santalales > Viscaceae > Viscum > Viscum album. Next base: position 217,001,074 of record OY728158.1, read on the forward strand.
TGTGTTTTTAATATCATTTACAAAGTAACAATTAGAAAATTAATGTATAGTGAATATTATATGAAAAAATAATTCAATTAATATTAATAATTGGGCCTCATTACATATCCCATTATTACGCCATTATACTCTCTGTGATTAAGGAGTGAGGTGGTTGGGCTTTCATGGGGTCCTTTAATGAATATTGTTTGGGCCATGATCTCATTGAGCATAAACTTCTCTAGTAAATAGTTTCTCTTACGCTTACATTGTAGGATCTCAACTATGGCTTCGTCTATGGAAGTTCCCATGAATGTTATCACCCCAATAATCATTTATAAATGAGCTTCATTTGGTATGACCCTACTTCTTGAGGCCATCAATTAATTTTTCAATTCCAAAAGATTTGTAAAAACCCAATATTTGTACAAGTCATTTGATCAATCTTCAACACCTACATTATCAATGGTAAATATAGTTAGTTGATATTTAAATCCAATTGGATGTAAAAAAATACAAAATAGTTCATGTGTTTTATATATCTTAAATACATTTAATTAAACGAAGTGTAATTTTATTAAAAAATGTTTGGGTCATTACAAAAATCTCCCCCCTAAGAAATTTAACCGTATAAATTTCCATTTCCAAAACTAAAATAGATGAGGGTTACTATACCTCACCACATTCTCATGTTCCCACATCACGTCTTCAAACATGATGTTTCAACGAATCACTTTAGCGAAGGGATTTGTCTTAATATTAAGAATACTTTAATATGATATCATATATTCATTAGCTTCTCTTCATAGAAGAGGTCATTTTACAATGGTACCACCTCTTGTTTGAGTACGTGTGATGGGTCAAGTATTAACATCATTAAAAGTCATTCATGGAAGACATCATGTACGTGAGATAGTTTCGATTTAAGGGTGAGTTGATAGTCCACTGGTCCAATGAGATCAATCATCTCAAAAGGGCTGATATACCATGGACTATGCTTTCTTGTCTTCCCAAATCTCATCAATCTCTTCCATGGGATTATGAATAAGACTACCATGTCTCCAAGGTCACATCAAAGATTTCCACCAATGATATTTTGTCGAATCTAATGATCATTGATGTTCTTATATATGTTCTTAACATTATCCACCATTTCATCAACCATTTCCCGACCACAATTTTTTCATTCCATATCTTCACCACATCATGTTTGGGTTAAGCACCTCTTCCCAAAAAAGGCATCATAAGGAACCATTTTTAGGGTTGATTGGAAACTATTGTTGTATGAAAACTCTACAGATATATTGTTTTTGTCGCATAATCTATTGATGTCCATTGTTAATGCTCTCAAAATTTCCTACATTGTCTGGATAGTCTTCTCAGATTGGAAATCAGTTTGTGGAATATAGGGCATGCTAAAGTTCAACTTAGTGTAATGTGCATGTGGGAGACTCTTCGAGAACATTGAGGTGCTTCTTGTATCTCGATTAGACACAAACCACACTAGAACTCAATGTAGCCTTACCACTTATCAGATGTATATATATTCTAGTTGATCTAATTATAATTCCTCTCGAATTGAAATGATATGTGTATTCATTGTAAGTTGATCTATAACAACTTCTAGAGAATTGTTCCCATAGGATTTCTTCATTATTCTTGTGACATATTACAAGGGGACGTTTTCCCATTTTCATGTTGGTATAGGTAATTGTGGCATCATCCCCGTAGCCTTATCTTTATCAGCCTTAACATGATAACATACATAGAAAAATGATTTATATTTATTGATCCCCTTCTTCATGTTATCCCACCAATAGTCATCCCAGAGATCTCTATATGTATTTGTGTTTCCTTTGTGAATGATGAAATCCGAACTATGGGCATCATCCAAAAAATAATTTCTTAAATTTGGATTAGATGAAACACATAGTATTGACCAAAATATAACAATTCCTTCTACATTAAATAGAACACTGATGATTTCCCTTCTATGATAGTCTCCACTTTCATATAAATTATCACATCATCTTTTTGAGAATTCGTTAACAATTAAAAAATAGACGGTTGAAAAATCATTTATGATAGGATTGATTATGTTTCATTATTTATGATTCTCATGTTCATCATCATAAAATCTATGAATATTGGATACTTTTCATTTCTAATCAACGACAGAATTTATGGGTCCTTTTGTCATCGAGAATCAGCCACCATGGTCTCTTACAAATGGTGGTAATGTATTAAGAAGTCTTAATCCTTGATGAGCTCTAACAATATTTTTTTGGCACATATTCATCTCTTTCGGTGAGAATATATATTCAAGAAATTTTTATCATTATATATTTCACACCTCTCCCAAATATGATAATGCTGTCAGATTTTCAAGGAAAATTTCACCAATTCAAACCCCATATCATGAATGATATTTTTTTTCTCATAAATTATCATCTTCCTTTAGGCATAATCAATAGAATTTCCATTCTACATTAATACACATCCCTCGCCCTTCATCGATGATGCACTGAAATTTACGAAATGATCCCCACTAGGGGGTAGAGTGAGCACATGGGTGGTGATGAGCCTCTTTTTCAACTCCATGAAGAATTCATCACATTCATAATTCCAAAAAACATGGCTCCCATCCATGTAAACATGGTAAGAGGCTTTTAAAATTCTTAAAATATATCACCAAATGTGTATAATATCCGGGTAACCCGTGAAATCTATGAATATCCATTATATATGTTGGCCTTTTCTGTCCCACAATCTATTTTATTTTGGAAGGATCCCCAAATATAACATTTCTTGTGATGATATTACCCAAAAATTATACATCCTTGTACTAGGCCTCACACTTAATGTAATTTTTGTAGAGTTTATCCGTTCATAAGGCCTCTAGTACTAAGCTTATATATTCCTCATACTCCTCCTTTATTTTGAATTATATTAGAAAATACTCAATAAAGTATAACAAAAAAAGATCGAGGTAATCTGTAGATACTCTATTAATAATGTCCATAAATATTCCTTGATAATTGGAAAGTCTTAATGAAAATACAACGAATTCATAGTTCACATACCTTGAACAAAAAGAATTCACAGGTATACCCTCCTTCTTCACACTAACATGGTAATATCCCAACCATGGATCCACCGTGGAGAAATAGTTTTCTCTACATAGTTGATCGAACAAGTCATTAATTTTTGAAAAAGGACACTTGTTATTTGTCATTATTTGTTTGAGCTCATGACAATCAATGTAATGGTGCATTTCTCATTCCTTCTTCTAGATGAAGAGGACTAGTGAACCCCATGGTGAAACACATGGGCATATAAACCATTTATCAAGATTCTCTTATAGTTATTGCATTATCACCTCATGAACCACAACACCCATTTTATAAAGAGTCTGAGATATGTTCAACTCCAAATGTATAAGATCCCTAATTAATTCCACATATATTCTTTTCGGGATACCAGCCAATCCCTTAAGAAACAAATCAGTGAATTCAACCAAAATAGGCATGTCTTCAAGGATGGATCCTTCTACAGGATCAATAATCTGAGTGAGATATGCATTCTCATTTATCAGTAATATCTATGAATTATATGATGGTTCTATAGATGATTCATCCACCTCCTTTCACTTGTATATAATAAGGGGTAAATATTCTATATGTAGAGTGATTAAAATAATGAAAATATTTATGTTAGCTCAATATAGTGAAATCCAATCCATTCCATTAATTACCTAACATTCCACCAAGGGAAGTATGATAAGGTTCATTGGGAAGTTCAATCCACATAATATTACTGGGGAGGAGTTATATTTAGGGGATGAAATAATTTCCTCATTTTCCATTATCACAAACAAGTATACTTCCATTATTTATGTATGTTTTTAGATTATACTACTAAACATCTTTGATATAAATGAATGTGGAAAACTATGTACAATAAAAAAAATTTAATATTTGATTCTAGTTCTACTTTAACAAATATAAAATGGGGTATGGGAATCTTAAACAATTAAACACATAAAAGGGAATCTAATTATAATAAATTTATAACTTATAAAATACATTTATCTCCTTGGATAATTAATTTGTATTCATCGATCTAAGTTATCCAGGATCTACTCCCTAACATATTTCTATATGGGATTTTTTTCCATTAATAATGGTTCATACTAAGGTTATGAACTTAAAAAACAATATACCTTATGTGGGTATATCCAAGAGTAAATAAAGGCATATTGTTGTGCACTAGTTATGTTTGAGTCCAGATCAAAGCGGTGTTTTCAGGTTTTACCATTAGTTATATCTTTTCCAGGGCCATGACCACTTGTTTGTATCCAGACATGGATTTATTTTATTGATAATCCACTTACTCTATACTCACAAAAATTTACATATTATTTTCATATACATAGTCTTATCCATAATGATTTCACTATGTTTTCTAATCATAATCTATGAAATAACTAAACCTATCATCCCATAACAAATATAATGACCCATCTCTTGGTTACAAATTTAAACATGATTTATTACATATACATGATCTTAATAAAACTCCCAAAAGTGAGTGGTATGGTGTCTTTGGGGCGTAGAAACATCACATGACATATTTAAACATCAAAGACACATCATTATTGAAAACGCCTTTTACATGACCACCAAATATCTTTGTACATTTCATTTAATGGAATAACCTATGGACAAACATAAGAAAAGGTTAAGTTATAAAGCCCAGTAAGGGAGTAAAAATGGCATTACATGAATAATACAATACATGTTAGGTAATTGGAATATTAATGGAGCATTATATAAATATGAACAAAAATGCATGATATATCATGATTACTATAACATGGAAATGTGGAAACAACATAAAACATTTCATAATTAATATAAACTAAGATGGTAAACACCTTTCCAAACATTGTTGACATATGTCCTATAATGTAATTGGGTAAACCTCTTTCCCAAAATGATGTATCATGATACTAAACATTAACCAATTCATCGGGGAACTATTATGGAACATCCATCATAATCATTTCTATATCATGCTTAATTGCACCACATAAATCATATAACATGGATTCATTAAACATCACCATTCATCACAAGATCATGTAATTTGGAATTCATACATAAAATTTACCATTTGATATTTTTATGTTCATAGAGGGTAATTCCCTTGATAATGGAATGGGTATGGAATTCAATACATGATTATTTAGGCATGGAAAATCATGGTGCAATTTCGGAAGCACAATGATGTCACATGGAATTTCCTAAACATGGTTGATAACAAAGAAAGGGTAATATCATCATTTTTACATGAGATATAAATTAAATGGATCATGGAACATGTTATCCCCCATGTGAAATGATTATTTATAATCATTATATAAAATAAATTCTTGAATGGTAATGAGAAGAGAGAAATCCCTTATGAAATCTAATTAAAGTTACATGTGGGATTAAATGATCATAACGGGGATTAATAGGATTGAAATGAAGATCCCATCATATATATATATAAATTAATGTATAGATGTATGTAATATCATATCTAAAATCAATAAAATGTAAATTAAGAGGGCTCTAATAAAGGGAGTTTCTTAAAGAAAAAGGAGAGAGCGTTATCCATTACCAAATTTCTGCATATTAATTACTTATGTTAGGGTCCAAAAGAGGGTGAATAAATTATCATTAATTAGAATTATATAAAATTGATAATAGGTAATTTATTTTACAAGATTACATTATAACCAATTGAAATTATAATGTCATTTTTCAAATAGGGTTCTTGATTTTAAAGGAAGAGAGGAAGGTGGGGATCTGTTACATGGATGTTTGATCCCAAATGCTTGGGAGAGGATTCTTCTGAGATTAATGGATCCTTGGGAGGTATCTGAAGAGTAGGGGTAAGATATTTTTCATGAATCAATGATCTTGAGTGAAGGGGAATGGGTTCTTGGTAGGGTTTATATAGGAAAGCTGGCGGAATTCTTTATTATTTTCATTTTGGAAACTACACACAAAAATATTGCAAACCAAAAACCATAAAAAGGATTTTAACCATAGTTTATAGAAAAGGTTAGTGGAATAAATTATTTTAATATTATAATTGCCGAATATATTAAAATATTTATCATTTTTTTGTGTTGGTGAGTAACACATTCAATTAAATGATAAAATCATAAAATATTTTCAAAGTCTAAGAAGATTCACTATGGAATTATAAAATAAATAAAATAAATATAAAATTAAATTATTTTAACTTAAAACATATATTTTTAGGAAAATACCTTTTATAGATTTATATTACAACACTATTGGTTCATTATGATGTCATAAACCACATTACATATTTATATGGTTTTTATTTTTTGCCCAAAAATCCATCTTTCATAAAATTATGAAAAAATCGATGTTGGATAATTTCAATATCCCGATTCCTGAAATTATATTCATATTATCTAAATAGTTTTCTAATTATATGAATTTTCACTCATAAAATAGAAACTGACATTTATTAAAAACAGAAGGGTTTTGACAAAAATCATTTTCAAACCTTAATAAAAATAACATATGACTTCATAAGAATTATAAGATCATTTATATTTAATAAAAGTAATTGGAAAATAGTATTTTATTAATATATTATTTAATTCAAGAAGCAATTAATTCATCAAATGCGATTCATAATTGAATGTAAAAATTATCCAAAATTAATATTTGAGATTTAAAAATCATTTACAATGTAATAGTAATAAAATGAAAGTATATTCATTATTATATACAAATATAATAACATAATTATTATTCTATGGTATATTTAAATATCCCATTATTTCACCATCATACTATCTAAGAGTAAGGTGTGAAATTGTGGGGCTATCATGGGTTTATTCGGTGAACAAGGTATGGGTCGTGATCTCAATGAGTTTGAAATTCTACCATAAACGGTTTGGCTCCTAATTATGTTTTTGGGTGTAGACTTCATATTGGTATAGGAAAAATCCCCAAAATAACATCTCTTATGGATGCCCCAATAAATGGGCTTCATTATGGTAATATCCTACTAGTTGAGGCCATCATTTCTATTGTATGTGACAAAAGGATTTGTGAAAAACCTATATTTATACAAGTCATCCGATCACACATCAAAGGCTAAATTATTAATGGTAATGATACTTAATGGTTATATAAAAACAATTGGAAATATTAATCCAAATGATTTCATGATTTTTTATATACATAAAATATTTTAATTAAAATAAATGGAATTTTATTCATAAATGTTTCGGTCATTACAGATGGAATGGTCATTGGTGGGGTGAATGTTCTACCCATGTTTGAGGTATGTATCCCTTATTTATGACTTTTTATGTATATAAAAACATTTTTTAAATAATATGAGAGTGTGAATGGTTTTTGGGAAGGTTTTGGGGATTTTATATGAGTCTTTGTTTTGATCATGGTATGTGAAAACCATGAAATACTTATAAGAAGCCATGAAAGTTGAGGTAGTGGTAAAAGTATCGGTGCATAAATAATATGCATGGTTTCCAAACCATGTGGCCTACCAAGGTAAATCATACACCATGGGACAAATAGATTCATCATTATTGGAATATAGTTTTTCAACCCATGTGTGAAATCACTTTAATGCACCCTTTTGGGTAGTAGTAGGCACATGGTTAGTGCAGGATTTTTCAAACTATGCGAGCTAACTCTGTATGTCATTTAAAATGGGTTTTATTTAATATCATAATAAATTTTTAGCCCTACAACACCCATTTCATCCAAAACATAAGATTTTATCACATTTGAAGTTCAGGAACCTTCTCGCATCATTAAAAATGTGATTTAAACGGTTTTCTGGGTGGATAAAAGGCATCTCCACCTTCGTATGATTCTATTTTTGATAGTTTCATGGTTTTCCTTTGATATACTCATATCTCTATATCTCAACCTATTTCATATATCTACTCCATTAATATATGGATCTTAGGGTTTTTTCCAATAATGCTTTTATTTGGACTCTTTGGGGTTATGGGAAAGGATATAATGTAGTTGTATGAATTTGGAATTCATATTTTATGATCATTTGAACTGTTGTTTATTTTTTCCAATACTATAAAGGTGGGTGGTGTCAGTCTAGGATCCTCATGATGGAACCTAAATTTTTATTTTTAAATAATTTTCTTTCTTGAATGTTATTTTGAAATTGATGTGCAAAGATTCTGTGAAACCCATTTGATGTTGATTTTGGGTTTTGGGGAAATTATGTTATTATTGTGTAATATTCCATGTTGTTGGAGTATAATATTTTAATTTTAAAATCAGTTTCATGGTTGATTTCGGGAAAAAGGATTATAGAAATGGTTTTTAATTATTAATTTGTTTTATTAAAACTTTTTATGTCTTGAATGGTTGATTTAGTTTGGTAAATATGGTTTGACTTGATTTTTGTAGATGTTATTCAGTGTGGTTGTTAGGATTAATTATTTAATCATGAGTTGAATGGATAGGATATTGAGTGTGATTTACAACCAACATGGATTAGAATGTGGTGTGAAGTTCAATAAAAAAATGAGGACATGGATGGACGAAATGTTCGACCATCAATGGTAACATCGAGCCCATGTGGTGGAATTGTGTGCATGGTTGAGATATGTTTGTGGTAAAAAAAATGGGTCATATCATTGTAAAATGGAAAATGGGTGATCACTTTTTGGTTTCAATTCCAAGATTAATGTGTTTTTGATGTATAGTTTTGTTATGGGTGATTTTTTACTTGTTCCAAATTGGTTCATTGTTAATGGTTTTATATAAATTTTGTATATAAATGGAATAACATTTTTCAGTCCTAGTGGTGTGATTATGAAATTCATTTGGGGAAAAGCTACTAAGAATTATTACTTAACCCCTATATTGTAACATTGTTGATTTTCTATATTTCATATTCTAAGTCCAGGGTAAAGGTAAACAGTCACATTTTTGTTGTGGTAAAACGTGATACATGCGATGTTCTGGAGTGGTATAATGGATCATGTCCAAGTTCTATAGAGTAATTTCACCGTGTCTTGATTTGTTTAGTTCTATACTTGGCACACTAATTTTTTTATTAGTTTGTTTTTTTATGATCCCATTTATAATAATTTTGACTTTTAGTACATTTTTTTTAAAAGAATGACATTGAATTTTCTTCATAAATTCATATTTGGTAAGTTGTTATCATTTCAAAATTGAAAATCAACCACCACCATACACGTATACCTCAACATTTATTTCAAAACTACTATGCCTTGGTGATGTCATTTAAGGCAGAGTAAAACATCTTCCATGAATGATTCCATTGAGTAGGGCTGGGATGTTACAATCAACTAGTGGTATTTTTTATTTAAAATGACCATGAAGTTGTTTTATGAATAAAGAACGCTCTATATAGACTAAATCAGGATCCATGAGAATGGTAATCTCAACTGGATTCCAATATGATTTACCTTGAATTAAAAATAGGATGTTTTGATCAACAGGTCTATGTAAAGAGGTCACGAGTATATCAATTTATGGTTATTGTGTTTGTGGATGATATTAGATTTGGCCGAAGCTTGCTGGAATCAGTGGAAGAATTTTCTAATCACATGAAATCATAATTTTAATTTTCTATGATTGGTAAACTCACATAATTTTTAGGGTGGAAGGTAATTAAAAATAATTCATATACAAACATCTCTCAGGAACAATACCAAAAAGTTTTGATGATGATTTTTAAAATAAGACACTTCATACCAATTTCTACTCCCATTGTGGTTGGGAAAAAACCTAGAAAAAAATAAGTGGTATCTTTGGATCCCACAATGTATAATATATTTATTTTAAGATTATATTACATGACTAAAATATGTCCATATATCATCATTTAAACATTCTTCATGGTCTAATTTTAAAATAATCTAAATAAAGTGTATTTGGAGATAGTAAAACAAATATTGATGTGAATTTAAGGTACTATTAATTATAGATTATAATTTTCTGAGTGAATAGATAATAAATTTTAGTCATTTTATTTTTTTTAAATGTCCTGATGATATGGTATATTTAAATTCAATAATTGGAAGATCATTCTTTATTGGGAACAAATGTGTAGGATTATTGATATTAAATAATAAAGCATTAATCATAGAATTATAGAATAAGAGTACATTTCAAAAATAAGGGATTTCAGTCACATATTGAGTAAGAATAAACAATTGTATTATATTGGTGATGAGGTGGAACAGCCAAGTCTGATTTACTGTAGTAAGAAGAGCTCAATTGATCTTACAATTAATCTAGTTTATTACTCACATACTAAAAATTTTGATCCCTTATATAACATAATTAAGTAAAATGTCGAATAAGACATAGTCTAAATGGAGCATTTTTTAATTGAGAATAATGTGAAAGAATTTTTAAATAAGATACTGGAAGCAGATATATTAGAAAAAAGTTCACTAAACCTCGGTGTAAAGCCCACTCCAAATGCATGTGGAGGATATCAATGTCCTATTTCCCCATTTTTGTTAATTGTTTTCATTTTATTAAGTAATTTATGCATGTTTATGGGGGAGATACAATATAGGAATGTTTTTTTCTCTATATTTTCAAATACATGTATTTGGGTTTATTTAAAAAGGGAAAGAATGGAAAAATTAAACATTATATTGGTTTTGTGGTTGCATGATTTTTGAAAAACATTAAAAAATTATTTGACATTAAGATAATTTGGGGTTATATTGGATTGGTATGAATTTATTATATGACATGATTATAATTATATTTTATGAGGATACAGAATGAAATTCATTGGTGACATGATGTGATTTTTTTGGGGAATAATTGATATTTTTCACAACTTTTCATAGACATCTTTAAGAATCCCAAAGCATAAGAACATAATTCATGATTCCCCTCTTGTATTATTCCTATGGTGGAAATGGATTCCACTTTTTGTGTTTTGTGATTCAACACTGTTTTGATCTAGGTGTTTTCAAGGAAAGTCTTCTTCTAGTAAAGTTTGAATAGAATGTTGAAGGTAGCATAATTTCCCCTTGTTTTCAGAATTTTTTGTATCATAATATGGAAGAAGAAGCAATTTTCATTGAGGTACATATAATCAAGAATAAGCCTTATGAAAAATTGGTTTTCAAGACTGGATCTACTCAAATATGGTATAGGCATGAATTTTTGGAATATTGGGTTACAAAAATACTTTGAATCACGATGACATGGATCATCACAAAAAATCATTATGAATTTCCTGATTAGATGATGGTAAATATTTGTGACTATCATAATCTTCAAAAATTCATGATGGTGTGATGGTAAATCTATATGAAAATATGAATGTTCATAGATGGGTTAAATTTCATTGGTGCTTTCTGAAGGAATCATCCTACTTAACCTGAATTTAGTGGATCAAAAAATATACTGTAAGTGTGGTATCATCGTGAAAGGATAGTCCAACAAATAGGCATCATCCCCAAACTCATTAAATAAAAAAAAATAATGTAGAAAATTATTAATAATTCAGAATTTGTGAAGGTTGAAAGATTCCCAAAAATGATATTCATTATGATCCAATGAATCATTAAAATACTATCTTTGTTATGAATAATTCTTAGGTATATATAAAAAAAATTATTTCGATAATAGTGTATTCTTTTTTGACTTAGATCTCCATGAAGGTATTTTTCTTTATGAAGGTTGTGAGCTTTTTGTAGGTGCTTCACCAAAAATATTCCAGAAAACCAGTATTGAAAATAGGGGATATGTGAATAGATATTTTAAGTGAATCAACTCCAGACTATAATGAAATACATTTCTTATTCTAATCTAGAAAAAATACATAAATCCAAGTATACTGAAGAGAACATCTGGTCCATAAACTGAGTAAGAATACACCTAATACAGTGAGGTAGTGGGAGTCCCAAGATGTGTTATAAGGGTGGTAGTGTTATTTCCCAAAGAAATAATATAATGTTACTGTGTCTAGAATGTACTTTCAATGTCTAAACATATGTATTCCCCAAATACTGATGATTATTGGATTTAGGTGTGACCAACACAATGCCATCATATACTCCATGAACTACCCCTTAGGTATGAACCATGGAAAATTGTTGTGTTTTCTCACTACATGTGAATATTTTATAAATGCATGTTTCCATTGTATATGTCTAACTATTTACATCCAATATGGGAAAAAATACCTTACTTCAAAAAAATATAGAAACCCTAATTCACCCATCCTTTCTCAAGGTGTTTTGGGGTCCTAGAATTTTCAGAAGGAATTATTTACAAGTGGGTAATAAAAGATCATAGATAAATCAAATTTTTATAATATATGTGAATTTGGTTATGGATTATATTTATAATAAATTTATATTTATTATTTAGGATCATTGAATGTGTTTGAAGTAATTCAATACTCGAGGCTAGGGAATTTCATCTCAAATTTTCCTTTTTGAAAAATGTAATAATATGGAATTTTAATTTTTTATAGGGGTTATATACTTCCCCATTAACATTTTCTGTAATAAATTCACCTAATTTAATTATATTGAAATATTCATTTTCCTTTATTCTTTTATTTCAAAAAAAATAAATGCTGTCAAATACTGTATGGTAATTTCATCTCACGTTTATTTTTGGGGGACCATGACTTATATACCACATGTTTATATTGTTTGGAATGTATATATACTAACAATGAATATATTTTAATTATTATTACCATGGTAATTATGGGATATTCATATCCATATGAGGCTTTATCATTCATGGGTCTTATAATTAAAAAGAAAAAAATGGTAAAAAATTTATGTTACAACCTCATTGCATTTCTGGAATTTTTATAATTAAGTTTATAGGGGTGAAATATTATTATCCGACACTAAATATACACATTTATTTTACTTTAATTTTTTAATTTATATATAATAAAATTGTCCTTTATTTTTCCTCTCTTAATTAACTAAATAGTCTAAAATAATGTTTTCAAGAAAAACTAAATTGTTTCTAACATTTTTGGGAAAACATTTTTCTTCTATGTCTATGTTTTTCTAAAAATGTTTTCATAGAATTTTTTCTCTTCACCAGTTATTTTATAATAAAATTTTAATGATATATGACTATTTTTAAAAATGGTTTAAAATGAATCTTATATTCATTTTCCAAACATGGTTGTTTTGACTCTTTATTGAAATTTTTAATGGAATCGTTGCATTAATTTGTCTGTAATGAATGCAATTTCCAACTATATTAACACCTCAACTATTTTATTCATCATTTACATGTTTTAAAATATATTTTAAATAAAAATTGTTACGTTGATATTTTGAAAATTCATTGATTTTGAAAATCTAGGTTCAAAATTGAAATGATATTTTTGTCAAAAATATTTTATTAATCATTCAACATAATTTCTATTCATCAAGTAAAATAACCTTTAGTGTTGGGTATGTTTTAATAGGGATATGACCCAAATGTTCCACTCTAACGAGTAATATATGTGGTTTAATATTATTATTATGAGGAATATTTATGAAACATGTATCTATCCCATTGGTTATGCTATGATGAAATGATTTTGAAATAAAATTCCCTTTCCTGTGTTAGGACATGATACAAATTTTCTGATTTATTGGAAAAAATGTATCTATTAGTAGATATGTGATACCAATATACCCATCCAATTAATTCGGCAATGGTTAATGATCATTGATCTCAAAGGGTATATCAGTGGTTTTCCTAATACCAAAAAAGAGGGTATATGAGAGGTATTCTAATCCTAAGAAGGATGTTACTTGAAAGGCTGGAAAATTATTTAAAATGTGTATGCACATGACAATATCCCAAGAACAAAAAATAGGGAACAATAGAGGCTGTCCAAATATAGGTGCATATAATTCCTTAGTTCACCCAAGACTAGCTTATTTTGAATGTCTTGGTAGGTTTCTTTGACATAATTTTTTATAAGCTTATGTGTTGGACACAAAGATATATCTAATTCTATTAGTATGAAATGATGAATTATTCTAGTTTTTTACTTTATGATTCATTTATTTTTAACTTTCATGATTTATTCAATGCATTATGAGTATGATCTTTGATATACATGACATAATTTTAAAATGATACACTCATACTCTCATAACATTTTGATGCTTTTATGCCAATATCACTCTTTTTACCCATACCGATAAATTGTGAACATCCTTTATCATGTTTTCTTTACCTATTTTATGATTAATGTTATTGTGTATGATAATCATAAAAAGGGTTTTATTTATGAAGAATATATTGAGACATAGTGTTCGTCACTCATGAACTAATTTTTTATGTATCATAGTTTCCACAGAAATAAAACCGTTATGGATCATAGGCTTAATTATATATAATGATATTTATTCTCTTATTTTTATTTGTGATTGAATTTTATTTAAATAATGGGTTGTTAAATATATCATCAATGAATTTTTTTGTTACACTGTGGAAACTATGTTGGGTAATATTTAGCAATAACTCTAAGGATATTCCTAGGATTAAGAAAACATCAATGTTTTTTTTATATAATTGAGTGTACTTTTCCTAGAGATATATCTATTTCTAGATTCTACATGTGGATGTAGATTTCAAACTATTGCATATTTGGGTAATAAAACTAAAAAGGGTGTGTTTGGATTTGAATCAATCATCTCCTAAGGAATGATATTGGACCATTATGCACACATGGTTTGACACACCAAGGAGATGCACATTGTAATTTTAACAAATCCTTACAAACAGTCATGATGTATTTAAATATTCACCATGAATGGAATTGGTTAATCAAAATGTTTCGTAGATTGAAAAGAATTTTTCATGATTTAGACATCCTATTATATATTTTCCATGATTAATCACTCTGATTAATGATGCATTGTGGATATGTTAACCATATGTCATTATGTGATTGATGATAGACCACTAATTCTTAAGTGGTGATGGAATTATCAAATATTAATGTAATTAATTTGAGAGTATTAATATATAATAAATTATATTATAAAAATAATTTACTAATCTTCATTTATAACATAAAAAATTATATGTTGAATTAGTAGTGAAAACCTATAATGGTACGACTATAACATCTCATGTTTATGACTCTTCTCTAGATCATGTTGGTGGGAATTTTCTTCCAATATATTATGTTATTATCAATAAGGTAGATTTCTTTTAATATTTTTCATAGATAATCATTATATATATAATTTCCACATCAATTTCAAATTGAAGTCATGTTTGACATTCCAACCTATCTTATAATCTTCTATTAAGGTTATGATAAATATAAAATATTTAAGGAATTTAAATCAATTTCATGGGTCATGATTCACATTAAATATTCTATTTATCTTAGAGTGTTGTGGAAAAACTCAATATAGATTATTTTCCTATTGTTTGGATGCTTGATTAAGCCTTTATGGATGATTTACCTAATCTACCATCAAGATATAATGTTATGTTCTTAGTATAATTAATACCTAGTGCTATACATATTTCAAAGACTTCATATAGAGTATCCCGGATAGAGTTTCCATAATTTTATAAAAACTTCTATGACATACTCAAAACATGTTTCATTTAGGCATGTGTGTCACAAAATGGTAGACCTATTATATTTATTACAAATAATAATGGATGAATGTGATTTCCCAATGATTAATTTATACTAAAAAATATCACAATCAAGAATAAGAATCCCCATCCCCATATTAAGTACTTCTTTTATCAATAATATAGATAAATGTTATTTCCAATATTGAAGATCTTTACGGTTATCATCATTTGAGGGTTAAAAAAGATGATATACCCAATACAGCATTTCATACATGGTTTGGATACTATGAGTATACATTGTTTCCATTTTATCTTACTAATTCCAAATTTATCTTATTAGAATTAATGAATAGTGTATTTATTGAGACAATTGATTAGATCAATTATGTATTTATAGATAATATTCTTATTTATTCAGCGATAATGGAATTGAATCAATATTAGAGAAGGATTTTACTAAGGACTCTAAATAATGATAAGGTATACGAAATGTTAACAATCATGAATTTTCGTTGATGAAAATTACAATGTTGGGGTTATATAATCACAATGCAGGGTACATTATGGGATTTATCATTAATTTTTTTCTCAAACATAATGTTTAGTTCATTTTTTATTATGAATTTATTCATTCTCAAAATTTTATTTTTTTCATAGAAATAATATAGCTATTAATGAATTCAAATCACACTTCACAAATTTTTCCATTCATATAGTAATATTATAAACACATTTATAAAATGTGAATATCTATTAACATTAATGAACATGTAAAATCATTTTCAGTATAGAAAAATTATGAAAATGTTCCAAATGCTCTGATTCCAAACTGAGACTCCCAACCACGGAAACATGAGAATATCATTTATAATCATGAGAGAATCTACATATTCAATAAAATATCTATATATTTATAAACTATATAGAGGTTAAAAATTATTTAATTCTATTAATGTGGTATCTACATGAATTGTTAATGATAATAATGGGTTTTTAAGTGGCCCAGAAAAGGTACTCGTAATTGATATTTTTTAT
This sequence comes from Viscum album, assembly GCA_963277665.1. Lineage (NCBI taxonomy): Eukaryota > Viridiplantae > Streptophyta > Magnoliopsida > Santalales > Viscaceae > Viscum > Viscum album. The sequence goes on from OY728158.1 coordinate 217,017,762, forward strand.
TTCTAGGTCAATTTATAATCTTTTATTGATATGAACTTATTTTTTCCCATATAATTATCCTTATATAACACCATAACTCACATTAGACGTTTTTTAATCAAGGGTAACATTTTACTATTAAGATAAAACTTGTTAAAGAATTACCTCATATATTTATAAAAAATTATTTGGTCATTTAATGAATGTTCCAATTACATCATTGATGGATTTAATATATGTTTCAACAAGTGGATGAGAAAACTCAATGGGAAAATCCTATAATACCTCAACCCCAATCTAATGTGATAATTTGGGGTTTATTTGTTATGTATATTTTCCCCTGGGATACTAAAAACCTTACACATTTCCACAAGGCAATGCATTGGTGTAGAGAGATAAAAAACACATTAAAATATCCCCTATATAATTTTAGTAATATAATGTTATAAAAAGTTGTTGGATTCACATTTAGGACAATGATTAATGACAAAATTGATTTCGTTAGGTAATCTATGCAGTTAAGGGGGTGGAAAGGCTGAAATATAGTGGGGTTATTTGGTATTTCATGTACGGTTCCTTATTCCACCACCATATCTCTTTGATCCATTATCATATATTGGTATTCCAAACTTATCTAAATAATACTATCTTGACATTAATCTATTCTTCCTAAACATCCTTAATTGTCTAATGTGTATCTTCATGTGGTTTTTCCTACTCGAAATATGTTCAATTAGACCCATAAAACTACACATCTAACATGACAATATTTTGGAGTTGGTTCCCTAGAACAATGTTATTTGTGCATTATAATAAACACGTATTTATTGATTGAATATTTATAAACTTGTGTTCACAACATGATTGTTCTTTTTCATTATATACTATGTGATAATATCTTTAGAGTAGCTATCGCACTAAAACGTAATAGAAATTCCCCGCAATGATAAGAACCTTGAAGTGCTATGACACTAATATTTAATATATATTCTACTACCGGATGATATTATTTGATGGAAAATATGATATATACTATAAAGATATGATACTAAAAGGGATTTCTGTCATCATCGCATTGTGTACGTCATTGGAAATATCCCGCAGTATATTATGATATCGAGTCCTGCTAGTATTAAACCCACATATATATGTGTCATTGGATGTTCGTGTCTAGGGATGTGTGTATTGGTCCTTATATATTAAGATTTTTATTAAGGGGTATTATGATTCCGGAATTTATATGTATTGACAAAAACCACGATAATTGATGTTCGCAGTGAGTTAGGATATATTGGGAGTGTCAAGATTAATATTGTATTGATGAATAATGTGAGAAAGGATTTATACGTTAAATTAATTATTGTATTTTAATATCACATGACATTTTATGTAAATTATATAACCTAATTAAATATGTGTTTATAGTGTTCTATATGCATGATCTATTTTTTGTAATGTCTATAAAAGAGATATTCAGGCACATAGGTTTATTGCACTAGCATGAAACCTACTCAATATTAGATATTGTGATAAATATATTATATTAATCTATAATCATCCATATGAGGTGATATGTAATTCTCTATGGTTTTCTTGGCATCATGTATACTATAACCCTAGACATTAAGCTGATTTTCCGAATTCCACTAAAGTTGTAGCCTAGAGGGTCACAGAATATTTTTTTCATGAATATCAGTTAAATAATATATTATTATTTATTATTTAATAGTTTGAGGTAATATTATTCTCGAAAATGGTTTATTAGTTATAAATGAATTCTTAATGTCACTTATTACATAACTTGCTATTAGACAGATTATAATGTTATCTAAATATATAATAAATATTTATTTATTATTATGTAAATTGAATATTTATTTATATATTGGAGAGTAATGTAGTGGTTTTTAATTAAAAAATAAATAAACATTATTCGTGGCTTGATAAATATTGGTTTGAAATCGCTAACCGAGTTTAATGGCAATGTGGGAAATAATAAATATTGAATATTATTTAATTAAATGGTATTTGATTATAACTCAAAAGGTAATTACATATTGGGAAATATTATTATTATTATTATTAGACATGGGGTTTTCTATGATTAAATAAATTAATAATAATTCTTTTGAAATTACATTATTTTATCCCTAGAAATATAAATACACATTATTGTTATTCACTAATTGAATGTGGGTTTTTCCCCACACTTCCATACCAACGGTTTCATGAAACCGTTGGTAATGGATGGTTTAGGGAAGATTTTACAAACGTTTACGTAGAACCGTTGGAATAGTTGTGTTTGTGGGATCTTTTACCAACGGTTCTAATGAACCATTGGTATAGATGTAGTTTAGGGGAGTTTTACCAACAGTTCATTGAGAACCGTTGGTATAGGTGTGGTTCGGGGATGATTTTTCCAACGGTTCTAAAGAACCATTGGTATAGGTTTGGCCTGAAGGTATATACCAATGGTTTTTAAAAACCATTGGTAAAACATTCCCCCAAATTACCAGTGGCACGTCCTCTCCCCCATTCGCGATACAGAACCCAAAATGGGAGTAGCAAGCGATCATGGTGATCTTCGGTGAAAGCAGTTTGGTGATCATTGATCTCCTTCGGCTCCCTCTTCATCCATCCCATACAAGGTGTTGAATCTTCTTCTGAATCTTATCAGACCGATCCTAAATTAGGTATTTTCTTAACTGGTACCTTATTTTTACTGAAATTTATCTAATATTTCAGTTTTTTGTTTTGATTTTGATGTGTATATTTATTTGTTTAGGTTTTTATTTAACCTATATGTAATGAGCTTGTATCGTCATTAAGATTTGTCTAATGGTTCTTTGATCATTGTTTTGTGGAGAAGGAATGGTGTAGGAACAACATTAGAAATAGCTTCTAGTGTGACCATTTTAGTATAAGGGGAAACAAGATTATGATCTACAAGGGGGTGATTGAGTTGGTAGAGACCAAACATAGTTTGTTCCTTGTGTTCAAGAACTATAAATAGAGTGTTCCAATTAGGTGGTAATCAGTAAAGATGTAGGTAAGATTTCCCGGTCCTTTTTCATGAAGTTGAATATGTGGCGCTATAATGGTTTTGGATTGTTTGTGGTACTCTTAGTGTATTTTAAACCCTCATTTGTTCCATATTCATTTAAATTGATTTAAAATCATTTTTTCACACACACCATTATATCCTCTTAAACTATATTTAGAGTGTATTTGTATTTGTATGGTGTTAAATATTTTAGTAAATGTCCATACTATCTTCTTTTATGTGTTCTAGGGGTTTATACTGATGATAGGGCTTCATGATTATTGTGGGGGTATTCTTTTCATCTAAATATACCTATACTATGTCATCAAATGAATCAACTAGTTTTATTCCTTACATATTTTTAGCAAATGATACTGAAGGAGGGTTTTGTAATCATATGGGGATAGAGAAAATTTATTTTTTGTTATTGAGTGGGAATTTTAGTTGGGAAGTTGATATGTGGACCACCTATTTTATGTGATTGTTCATACTTTTATAGAATTGATTAAATCTATTATATTAGAGGATACCAAGGTTGTTAGGGTTTTTGTTTTTGTTTTTTATGAGGTGGTTGTGATGATACTCCCTTGACATGATGTTGAGATTTAGATAGGCCAAAATCTGGTTGCTTCTCTAATTTCAATACCTCATAGTTTGTTGCATCCAATATTGACACAAATTTTATTTATAAATCAAATTTTATTGAATTTTAATCATTAATATGTCATAGCACCTATCATTAAAAAATAATTTCATAAACTATATTGTCATTTCATCTATAAATATAATGATTAAAGAGACATTATATGGATGGAAAATCATACTCATGAGATCTATGAAGAAAATAATAGTGTTTATTAACCCCAAAGTTATGGAAAAATAATAAAAACCATATATACTCCCAAACTCAACATTGGGAATGATTCGTTATATGACCCACTTCTAATGGTATTTTTAAGGATATTAATCCATAGAATGAAACAAAATGTCCTATAATAGATTAATTTTTCCTAATATTTGTTTTAGAGAACTACTTCATCTCTATTAAATAATTAAGATTCATTTAGTCCAAAAAAATCATTAAAATACCATCTTACATCTATGAAAATATAATTTTATCACCTTATAGACATGTACCATGTTTGATAATTATATTTCCCTAAAACATTTCATAATACATTTTATATACTAAGAGGGACCATCCCACTCTAAGAACCTATCAAGATTCCAATCCATCCTCATAAGTATTTCCTCATCAAACTCTAGGTGTGCAATTTACACACCTATCACTACCTTTGTTGACAGCCCACCCACCCCACCCCCGGACACCCGCCAAACACCCCCCGGACTCCCTCATCCCCCTAGACTCCCCACCCCTAGAAATCCCCCCCCCACCCCCTTGACACCCACGACCCCATTGGACAGCGACGCCACCCACGTGGACAGCCCAACCACCCCCCGTAGACATCCCACCCACCCCCTGGATAGCCCTTCCACCCCCCTAGATAGTCCCGCCACCCCCATGGGCAGCCCGCCCACCCCCTGGACACCTCTTCCCCACCTAGATAGCCCCACCCACCCCCTGGACACCCCACTCACCTGCTTGGACAGCCTGCCCACCCCACTGGACTCCCCCTACCCCATTGGACAACCTAACCACCCCCGCGGACAGCCCGCCCACCTGGACACCCTGACCCCCCTAGACAGCCCCCGAGCCCCTGGACACCTACGACCCCCCGGACGGACCCACCACCCCCTTAGACACCCTGCACCCCCCCTTAGACACCTCGCACCCCCTTGGACAGTCCTGCCACTCCCCTGATCCTTATCCTACTCCTCATCCTAGTCTCCCTGAAGATGTTAAAGTATTAAAGTCATGTACTCCCAACAAGATACTTTAGGATTATGTATTCCTTGATCCACTTATAATATCTTACTGGGAAATCCTTAAATATTGGCATTATAAATTCGTTATCTTATTTTCTTATATACACAGTATTTTTTTGTATTTATTAATATGATTCTCATATAGAGTAATGTGTCAGTTATGCTTTTATATAAAGTAAAAAATTGTCATTTACCTAAATAATTTTTTGAATAAATTTCAATATTATTGAATTGGTTTGAAATGAATTATTGAAATTTTTTATAGAACAGACAGAATTTGTATGTACGAAACTGATCAGATTTCACCCAATTTTCAAAATAATTTGTACAACATTCTAGATTTTTCATTTGAAAAGGCTTCAGATAGTGGTCTCATTCACTTCCCATGTTTTAATTTTGTGGGAAGACCTTGGTTGAGTCTTGAAGCAGTTAGCTATAATATAACCAAATATCATTTCAAAACAAACTATTATGTGTGGTATCACAATAGAGAGAAAATGGAATCTCAAAATGTTGATGATCCACATGATAGGACTGAATTGGAGAGTTTGATATATGATCGCTTTCCATTTATTTGGCATCATGAGAAGGAAAGGATGTCCAGGCAACAAGATTTCGATACAAGCACACATGATGCATCTAAGGAAAATGATGATGTTGATAAGGTGAAAAAATTGAATGATGCTGTGATGACTCCAGTATATCGGCAATGTGGTAAAATGAAATATTTGGAATTTTTAATCCGATTGTTTCATGGGAAAACTATGTAGGGGATTTCAAATACTAAAATTGATTACATTATTACCTTCTTGAAGGACTTACTTCCATATGATGCAGATATTCCCTCAAACCACTATATGGCATGGAAGTTAGTTGATGAACTTCGATTCTCGAAAAAAAATCATGCTTTCCCGAATGATTGCAGCTTATTTTGGGAGGAAACTGCTAAAATAAATGATTATATCAAATGTGGAACATTCTGATGAAAGCTAAAAGATGATGGAACACCATCTCATGGGCCAGAAAAAGTAATTTGGCACTTTACATAGATCCACAGATTACAGAACCTTTTCATTTCTGATAAAATATCCGTAAATATGCGATGGCCTGAAACCGAGAGAAGGAAGAATAATGAAGAGTTGGTTCACCCTTCAGATGGATTTTCAAGGCATATATTTGATGCTCAATATCCAGAATTTGTAGCCGACATGCGTAAGGTGAGACTGGGTCTTTCATTTGAAGGTTTTAATCAATTTCAGCAGATGCTTACTTCGCATATCACAAGACCGGTTTTCATACACATTTATAACCTTCCCCCTTGGTTGTTATAAAATATCCTTTCAATTTCTTGAGTATACTGTAATCTGGCCCCTATAATCCCGGCAATGATATAGATGTATACATGAAACCTTTAATAAACGAGGTGAAACTTCTTTGGGATGTGGTTTTTCCCATATACGATGCATGTTTGAAAGACATATTTTAGATGCATGTTGTTCTTATGTAGACGATCACTGATTTTCCTGCTTATGCAATGATGTCTAGATGGAGCACAAAAGGAAAATTATCATATCCTATTTATATTATGAATACTCGATCGAGAAGACTGAAATATCGTCATAGTTTTAGTTTTATGTGACATCGATGATTCATTCAAATGAATCATCCATATAGAAACAATCGTCGAAAATTTGACAATACCATGGAGAATGATGATCCACCTCAGTGTATGTTTGGAACTGATGTGCTTAATGAATTGAAAGATTTCAGTTATTTATTTGGGAAGGGTGTAATGTAATCTAGAAAGAGGAAAAATGTTTCCAATGATACCTGTTAAAATTGGAAGAAGAAGAGTATATTCTTTGAGTTGTCATATTGGTCAACCAACTTGTTACGTCATTACTTAGACGTAATGCACATTGAAAAGAATATATGTGAAATGTTGCTTTCGATTCATCTAAATGTCAAGGGGAAGACAAAGGATGATTTATGATCTCAGCATGACTTGGTAGATTGGGGGATCAAACCAGAATTGCATCCTGTCTGTATTAGTTAAAATAAATGGCAAGTTCCATGTGATTCTTATGTGATGATACCTGCTGAAAAAATCAATTTCTGGAAGTGCTAGAGACTGTTAATGTTTCTGATGGCTATTCAATAAATATATCAAAACGGGTCAATAGAAAAGGGTTGAATCTGAAATATTTGAAGACTCATGATTATCATGTCCTTTTGCATGATTTGATTCCAATATCAATCTGTCATCTCTTGTCTAATAATGTTAGAGTCGTAGTTATTTGGTTGTTCTATTTTTTAGAGATCTTTGTGCTAAGAGGTTCTCCAAATCCTTCTTGCAAAAACTGTTGGCAGAGACACCATTAAATTTGTGTGAGTTAGAGAAAATATTCCCTCCATCATTTTTTACATGCATGTTGCATCTGACTGTCCATCTTTTGACCGAAATACTTCTTGGAGGACCCATTGCTTTCCGTTGGATGTATCCAAGTGAAAGAAACATGTTCGCATTGAAATCATATGATTGCAACAGGAATTATCCTGAAGGTTCTATTGTGAATGGTTACTTGGATCATGAATGTATGGATTTCTGCGCAATATATTAGTCTAATCTTACTACGAGAATAAACAGACCAATGAGAAATGAAGAAGAACAGTATGGGAAAATTGGACCCAGTTTTCCATCACTTCCTCAGACAGGAGGAATTCTGGGATCATATACATTGATGACATTAAGCCTTGAAGAGCGAGAGTTGTCACATCGCACAGTTTTGTTCAATTGTGATTTGTTTGATGAGTATATCAAGTAAGTAAATTGTACATGTATCTCTTATCTTATCTCTTATAATTTTAAATATTTGTTAAACTATTATTATTTTTATCTATAGGGAACATAATGAAATGTTATATAGAAAGCATCGTTTTTTACCTTTGAGAAGTAAAGAGACTTTTCATAGCAAAGGGTTTTCTGCTTGGTTGAAATTGAAGGTAAAAATATTTCTATAATAACTAAGTAAAAATAATATTTAATTATTTTTAATATTTGTTTATATTTTAGGTATGGAGTTTTCCTGCGAACTCTGTTCTGATGAAATAAGAGCTTTGGATTTTGGTCCTAATTCCATTGTTCATTCTTGTAAATCACTTGTGATCAATAGATACCAATTTATTATAACTGAACGACAAAGAAACATGAGAACACAACATAATGATGTTATTCTAACTTCCACAACAGACTATTATGCCAGTTCATCGGATAGTAGACCTCATTCTGAAAATGTTTCTTATTATGGAGTCATGGAGAAAATAATAATTTTGGATTATTACTCGCATGGTCGAGTCACGATGATGAAATGTCAATGGTTTGATTCAATGACAAGGCAAGGTACCATTATTAATGATTGTGGATTTCGAGTTATTTACATGACTCGCACTATTTCAACCGATGAACCATATGTATTGGCATCAATGGTGAAACATGTTTTTTTTGTCAAATATCATCATTATCATAAATTCGGTGTAATTATTTATGTAAATCCCAGACAAGTTTTTGTTGATGGTGATGATGAGGTTGACACTATCCCTACTGCAATTGGAATCAATCCATTTATTACTTATGTTGACACCAAAAGATGAATTTTTAGAGTTGATTGTGAACCCAAAGTTGTGGTGGGAAATATATAGAATCATACAGTCATGTTCTCACATACATGTTTCACCTACATCATTTAGAGTGTGTATTCTAGTAATTACCTTCAAACCACCATAAATCCTCTTTTACATTATGTTTTTTTATCACATTGGTTACTCTATATATATTTTTTGGGTTACAAATTTTTATCTGTTTCTATTTACATCAATATTTGTTTTCATTGAATGAAATGACACCCATTGAAGAGAGGCGACAGAAAAAGATGATAGCTAGTAATCGTCGCATGGTACAGATGGTTGTTCCTCCACTCATCCCTATTATGAGTATTTTATTTCGAATATAAATATTTCACTAACTTATAATATCATGTGTTTACTTTTGTGTTAAAATTTTTTTTAGGATCGACCCCCTAGACCAGAGATATCTGACGAGGAGCCTGATATTGCTCCCATTAGAGAGGCTAGTGGTAGGAGGGGGGGTGGTGTAAGAGATGGACGATCATCTAGTGGTCCCAGAACTGAGGCCGGTGGTACGAGGGCTTGTGGGGAAAGAGTTAGACGATACACTTCCACAGATGTATCTTCTTCACCCGATTTTGATCCTAGCGTGCCTTCAGGGAAACACGGGATATTTAGACCTCTGATATTTACACAACAAATTGGAAGATGTCTATGCCATCATCTTTTTCTTCTGGTTCATTATCTCTGAGCTATTATATTTCATTTTCTTTGACTCCTAATACGACACAGTATGTGTCTGATGAGCGTACACTGAGGGACACTCCACTTGTACATGATATTCCTTCAACTTCTGCACATCCAGTGACGCCCATTAATCATACTACAAAAGGTATATTTATATAACTCTCTCAAATTTTTATACCAAAATTTATTTCATTATAACTTGTAATGATATTATTTTTCTTTCATAACAGATTCATGTACAGATAGGAGGCAGGGGAGGGGGCCTACTCTCTTTCATGCAGTACGGAATCACCAGACATAGTTGATAGTTGAATAAAATGTTGATGGAAAAAGGATTGAGAAATATGGGAATATTGATTATGATGGTGATCATGGGAAGATTGATCCATTACATTTTTTGAATTCTGTAAAACTCTTTATTTTTTAACCTAGTTTTCCACTCTGGGGTTTTCCTCTGCTTCATAGGGATGTTGTTTTCTGATCCATTTTTTCACTTGATTCTTATTGTATAATTAGTCTACTACCTAGACCTTTAGTATTCATTGGTACTGTGATAGCTGAATTTCTATTTTGTATTACTTAGCTTTCTTAGTTGGCCATGTATTTCATGTTTATGTCATTTTCCCATAGAAGTTCATTTTAGTTCATTTATGCCTGATAGTTTTATGTCTGATAGTAACATGAGTTGAATAATCACATACAAATAAATGTGATTTTGCAAGAAGTAATTAAACATTATTTTTTTTATCATACCGAGGTCATGATTGTAGCCTTATTTTTCGTCCTCTGTTCAGGTGTCACATTTTCTCCCAATGCACCTTGTCCTTAATGCCTTCACGCTTCACTATTTCAGGGAGCTGTTTTGGTAAAAAATAATTTCCAACAAGGATACTTCTACACTTGGTTTGGATACTTTATCTAAATAAATATTGTCTTTTCTTGGTTGTAGCTGCAAAAAACATCTAATTGCACTTAATTATTAATGCTTTATGAAAACATTAATTGGGACAAACACTATTGATTGTATATATAATGTTTCAAATCCACAGTAATCTTTTATTTAGTGCAGGTATATTAAAACCATGAAACAATTAAACATCATATTTGTGCTTCAATGATTTCAAGTGTCACCTATACATTTTTCCCATTAATTATTAAGAGTTATATATGATATTTTGTTATTTACATGTACTCTGCTCATTTAATAGTAGACCCTTTTTAAGAATAACTCAACCATATTTTCAGATATAATTCCCTTTCTATACACATTTTGTTATTTTACCTTTCATTCAAACTATCTCTTCCACTTTCTTATAAAATTATTTCCCAATTTCTCAAACATAGTGTTTTTAATGACTTATTATGAATAACTATTTCCTTAATGATTATGAAAAATGGTTTCCATATTTCTTATGGTCACCATTGTAGGTTAATATGAATAGATTTATATCTGGAATTAGAATGAACTAAATGATTCCCAGTATGATATATGGTTTGATAAGTTAATATGGTCATCCTAATGTTCAAAAACAATCACTCGAAATATTATTTATTATGTTCTTTTTTTTTGTTTTTGAAGTGAATCGTGCTGTTTTTGAACTTCCATTCTGTTCAGGGGATGATTTATGTTTTATTAATGGTGGGTCTTCTGGGAATTTTGGGGATGCCAACTAAATTCTGGAATGATAATTGAAGTGTTTCCAAATTTATCATACTTACTGTTTTAACAAATTTCTTTTACATAATTATGAATTTCTTATTAATGTGTTTCCCTATTAGTTATACATAGTATATATTGTTATTTTTAAATATCAATATATCTGCATTTAAACATATTTCATGAATGAGTAGGTGCTGGGGGAAGTGGTTGGGAAGGGGTAGGGGAGGGTAGGGGGATGCTGGGTGAAAAGGGTGGGCAGAAGGGGAGGGGCAGGGGGCTGCTGGAGGAAAAGGGTGGGTATGGGGGAGCGTATGGGAGGGAAGTGGAGGGGGAGGGGAGGGGAGGGGGTTGCTGGGTGAAAAGGGTGGGCAGGAGGGGAGAGGCATGGGTTTGCTGGAGGAAAAGGGTGGGTAGGTGGAGGGGAGGGGAGGGTAGGGGAGGGGTTGGGTGATGGAATGAGTGAGGGGGCTACTGGGGGAAAATGCTGGACAGGGTGGAGGGGGCTGCTGGGTGAAAAGGGTGGGTAGGGGGGAGGGGAGGGGAGGGGTAGGGGGCTGCTGGAGGAAAAGGGTGGGCAGGGGGGAGGGGAGGAGAGGGGCATGGGCTGGGAAGGTTGGAGGGGAGGGCAGGTAAGGGAAGGGGAGGTTAGGGTAGGGGAGGGGGCTGCTGGGGGAAAGGGTTGGGCAGGGGGAGGGGGCTTATGGGGGAAAAGGGTGGGCAGGGGGGAGGGGCAGGGAGGGGAAGTGGCTGGGCAGGTTGTATGGGATGGCAGTGAAGTGGAAGGGAGGGGAGGGGATGGGAGAGGAGGGGAGAGGAGGATGATGGCAGGATGGAGGGGGTGCTAGGGGAAGAGGTAAGGTAGGGGGAGGGGAGGGGAGGGGGCTACTTGGGGAAAAGGGTTGGCAGGGGAGGGGAGGGGAGGGGAAGGGGGCTGCTGGAGGAAAAGGTTGGGCAGGGGGAGGGGAGGGGAGGGGCTGGGGCTGGTCAAGTTGGAGGGGAGGGTAGGGAAGGGGAGGGGAGGGTAGGGGAGGTGTTGGGTAATGGCAGGAGGGAGGGGGCTGCTGGGGGAAATGTTTGGGCAGGGGGAGGGGATGAGAGGGGTAGGGGATGGGCTGCTGGGGGAAGGGGTTGCATAGGGAGGGGTTCTGAGGTGGGAGGGGGAGGTGCTGCATGTTTCATTGATTTTGTTTCCTTTTATTATTTTAAATTTATGTTACTTCAGGATTACTATTTCAATTTGTTGAGAATAAATATTTCAATCCAGTTCCAATATAATTTACGCTTTCTACTGTTTCTTTGTTGTGAAGATGCATGGTGGAAAATTATTCAGGGAAATCAACTGTTTCATTATTATGAAGGTCAATGTGTATTTTGTTATGGATATTCTCTTAAATAAAAGGACAGGTCTCTTTTTCTGGGATTTATGATATGAAGTCAGCACAAAATTGTTATTGCTGAAGTGGAATCTCATTTGGGCCAACTTGTGAGTTTTAAACACGGTATAAATAATTTCCCTTGGTTGGAAACTAATATTGTTATAAGCTGCATAATATTGATCATTCATGATGTCCTCCTCAAACAGTCCTTTAGGGAGGGTGTCTTCGTTGTGGATGCATTTGGTTCTCAAGGTACTATCACCAATACTTGTATTATTTATCATGAATAATGGTCGTATCCATTTATGAATAACTCCAACTTATTATTAGATATATTTCCATATCAATACATATTTTCTAGCCTTCTAATGGAATGAAGCTCACTTATTACAAATGTCTTATAAAACTCAACACTTACTATAAGAATATAACAAAATAATGGTTTATAATATTTTAATGATGACCATGCAGTCAGAGTTCTCAAAGTCAGTGCTTAGGAAGTGCTACCAATAATGAAGGAAATCATGTCCCTCCCTAAATGGTACCTGCATGGATATTTCATTTGATGCTTTCTGAATGATCACTATGTCATTGATGATAGATATAGGTTGTACTCTGAAATTGATCCTGAAAAATGTAAATTAATTTTGATGCATTCAGGCTTAAATGTTATGTTAAATTGAAGGTTCTGGTGCAGTAAGATAGGGAGTCAAAAGTTCATAGGTTGTTTGGATTTCCATAAAATAGATAACAAATCTGGTTTTCGGTTCTATAACATCTTTTTACAATTGATATTGCACATTATGTAACAATCATTCCTCAAATTCCAAACATTAGTTCCCACGCAGTCATTATTTCTATAACTTTTATTCCTTATAGACTGTTACTCATTATGTAAAATATTTTCGTCAATATCATTAACTTTTATTCCTCCATTATGTATTTGTAATTTTTACAAAAAGACATCATTTTATTTGAATACAACAACTGAAAATGAGGAAAACCAACCAAAGCCATTCGAATTCAGTTGAAACATTAGGAAAAATAATCATGGGTCATATATGACGTGTACGAGTCAACCTCACCACAATTCAAGGCATGGTGTGGCCGATATCACTCGAAGTGTCTCACTTTTATTTGAGATGGACATGATTTTAAGTGATCACAACAACCAACAGATGGAAAACTGACCAAAAGCATTCGGATTCTCTTGATAATTTAGGAAAAGTTTCCATTTGACATTTGTGACATGTACGAGTCAACCCTGCCTCAATCGGAGTGACGGTGTGGCCGGTACCACTCAATGTGTCTTCCTTTTGTTTAAAATGGTTGCGCTTTTAAGTAAAATAAATGACATATAGAAAACCGACCAAACACATTCGGATTGTGTTGATACATTAGGAAAACAATACATGGGTCATTTGTGACGTGTATGACTCAACCCCACCTCAATCCGAGGCGTGGTGTGTCCAGCACCACTCAAAGTGTCTAACTTTTCATTGAAATGGAAAGCAGTTTATGTCAAAAAAACAACTGACATACGGAAAATGGACCAAATGCATTTGGATTCTGATGATACTTTAGGAAAAGTATCCATGGGTCATTTTTGACATGTACGAGTCAACCCCGCCTCAATCTGAGGCATGTTGTGGCCGGTACCACTCAAACTGTCTCACTTTTATTTGAAATGGACAGAATTTTAAGTGAAAATAACAACCGACATACGGAAAACCGACCAAACAATTCAAAATCTGTTGATACTTTAATAAAAGTTTCCATGGGCCATTTGTGACGTTTAAGAGTCATATCTTCCTCAATCCGAGGGCCGGTGTGGTCGGTACCACTCAAAGTGTCTTTCTTTTGATTAAAATGGATGCGCTTATTAGTAAAATAAACGACATACGAAAAGCTGCCCAAATTCATTCAGATTGTATAGATACTTTAGTAAAACGATACATGGGTCATTTTTTATGTGTATGAGTCATCCCCGCTTCAATTCGAGGCACAGTGTGGCCCGCACCACTCAAAGTGTCTCACTTTTCTTTGAAATAGACAACAGTTTAAGTCAAAACAACCACTGAAATACGGAAAATAGACCAAAAGCATTCTGATTCTATTGATACTTTAGGAAAAGTATACATGGGACATTTGTGACGTGTACAAGTCAACCTCGCCTCAATCTGAGGCATGGTGGGGCCGGTACCACTCAAACTGTCTCACTTTTATTTGAAATGGACAGGATTTTAAGTGGAAACAACAACCGACATACAGAAAACTGACCAAATGCAATCGGATTTTGTTGATACTTTTGGAAAAGTTTCCATGGGTCATTTGGGACGTGTACGAGTCAAACCTGACTCAATCCGAGGGTCGTTGTTGCCGGTACCACTTAAAGTGTCTTTCTTTTGTTTAAAATGGATTCGCTTTTAAGTAAAATAAACGACATACGCAAAAATGACCAAACACATTCATATTGTGTTGATATGTATGGAAAATGATCCAAGGGTCATTTTTGACATGTACGAGTCAAACCTACCTCAATACATGGTGCGGTGTGGCCGACACCACTCAAAGTGTTTCACTTTTCATTGATATAGACAACAGTTTAAGTCAAAACAAAAACTGACATTTGAAAAATGGAACAAATGCATTCGGATTCTGTTGATACATTAGGAAAAGTATCCATGGGTCATTTTTGATGTGTAAGAGTCAACCCCGCCTAAATCTGAGGCACATTGTGGCTAGTACCTCTAAAATTGTCTCACATTTATTTGAAATGGATACGATTTTAAGTGAAAACCACAACCGGCATACGGAAAACTGACCAAACGCATTCGGATTCTTTTGATACTTTAGGAAAAGATTCCATGGGTCATTTTTGACATGTACGAGTCAACCCCACCGCAATAAGAGGGATGGTGTGGCCGGTACCACTCAAATTGTCTTTCTTTTGTTTAAAATGGATGTGCTTTTATGTAAAATAAATGACATACAGAAAACTGAACAAATGCATTCATATTGTGTTGATACATTATGAAATTGATCCATGGTTAATTTGTGACGTGTAAGAGTCAACCCTACCTCAATCCTAGGTGCGGTGTGGCCGGCACCACTCAAAATGTCTCACTCTTCATTGAAATGGACAATAGTTTAAGTCAAAACACCAACTGACATGCGGAAAACGGACCAAACGCATTCATATTCTTTTGATACATTAGGAAAAGAATACATGGGTCATTTATGATGTGTAGGAGTCAACCCCGCCTCATTCGGAAGCATGGTGTGGCCGGTACCACTCAAACTGTCTCACTTTTATTTGAAATGGACAGGATTTAAAGTGAAAACAACAACCAGCATACGAAAAACTGACCAAACGCTTTCGGATTATATTGATACTTTAGGACAAGCTTCCATGGGTCATTTATGACGTTTATGAGTCATCCCTGCCTAAATCCAAGGGCCGGTGTGGTAGGTACCTCTCAAAGTGTCTTTATTATTTAAAAAATGGATGCGCTTTTAAGTAAAATGAATGACATACGGAAAACCGACCAAACACATTCAGATTGTGTTAAAACACTAGGAAAACAATCCATGTGTCATTTTTAATGTGTAAAAGTCATCCCTGCCTCAATAAGAAGCATTGTGTGCCCATCACCACTCAAAGTATCTCACTTTTCATTGAGACAGACAACACTTTAAGTCAAAACAACAAATGACATACAAAAACCAGACCAAACGCATTCGGATTCTGTTGATACTTTAGGAAAATTATCCATGGGTAATTTGTGAGGTGTAAAAATCAACCCCGCCTCAATATGAGGCATGGTGTGGCTGGTACCACTCAAACTGTCTCACTTTTATTTGAAATGAACAAGATTTTAAGTGAAAACAACTACCGGCATCCAGAAAACTGACCAAACGCATTCGGATTTCACTGAAACTTTAGAAAAACATTCCATGGGTCATATCTGACGTGTATGAGTCTACCCCACCTCAATCTGAGGTGCAGTGTGGACAGAACTTCTCAAAGTCTCCCTTTTGTTTGAAAAGGAAATAATTGTAAGTGAATACAACTGAAATTTACACTCATCAATGATAGTTGCAAACTCAGTTTCATGAGTTGGGTAGTTTCACTCATGGGGTCATAAGTGATGAGACTCTTAACAAAATACCTTTTCAACATATATTATAAACAATACATGTTCAATGAAAAATTCATCACAAATCATTATATACCCAAATCTAGGATTAGAAAAAAAATGGGATATGAGCCAATTTCAAACTCTTATTAAACTCTAATAGGTATTTCTCATACTATTCTGCACATTAGAATTTGATGGCGAGGTGGGGGGGGCTATGCTGGTTGGGGGGTTGTGTAGGGGTGAGTTGAATTACTACCAGATGATTGTTGTCATATAATGATTGAAATAGGGAATTGTAGTACATGACATGGTTGGAAGAGTTTGATGGTTTTATATGTTTTTGTGATATTTTAGGTGTTTTTTATACTGTTTTAAGCCTGTATGTGGGTTTTGTGATTTGTTTTGTGCAGTTGTAGGTGTATAGTGGAGGGGCTACTGGAGGGGGCTGATGTGCAGTAGTTCTAGAAAAATTCAATACCAACGGTTCTAAACCTTTGGTATAAGAGTGCTGGAATTCATGAAAAACACTATACCAACAGTTTAGAACCATTGGTATTGGTGTTCTAGAATTCTAGAAAAACAAAATACCAAAAGTTTAGAACCATTGGTATAGGTGTTCTAGAATTATGTAAAACCACAATACCAACGGTTCTAAACCGTTTGTATAGGTGTTCTGGAAAATCACTTTACCAACAGTTTTCAACAGTTGGTATAATAATTCTCAAAAACATCAGTACCAACGGTTATAAACCAATGGAATACATTGGGAGAAATTTAATAAAACAATATACCAACAGTTTAGATCAAACAATTGGTATAAGGCTTTCATAACGGCTTACTAACCAACGGTTTGGAAAACCGTTGGTATAGCCTATACCAACGGTTTAAAACCGTTGTTATAACCTTCTTTTATAGTATTGATTTTATCATGACAGAAATCATTTTTTGGTTGTGAACAACAATTTGGGGAATCCTATGAATCCCATAGTGCTCCCTTATCTAGGAATACCCCCAGGAATGAAGAAAAAACCTCCTCCACCAAATCAATGAGAATTATTTGGAAAATATTCTACGGTGATCAATGGAGAACGACGCAAGAACATGAATCTTATATTCTAGAACCATATACTCCTTTACAGACGCATAGAAATTTGTTGAACACTTTTAGATCACAACTAGATTAAATATAAACATGGATTTTATAACTCAATGATAGTGAACCGTATATCTGTCACTATATTCATCAACAAAGAAAAAATTCATTTCGGGTAATTCCATAGCAATTAAATTATTTACAAAAAATATGTGTTCTTCTCCTATCTCTTAGTACCTGTGCAATTGTTTTTTATTTCATTGACTTGATTCCATGGAATTTGGTGTTCATCATGTCATAAATCTCAGATTGATCTTTGATCATTGAAAAATAAATTTTGGGCATCACCCATCGCAATGCCTACATTACACACAAAACCTAAAAGTGGAATCAAAGGAGCTATATAATGTTTTAGAATTATTTAATAATCATTAGAGATTTACACATTTGTAATTAGGTTTTTATATTTTTGTTTAATCCTTATATTACTCGTAGTTGTGAGATCTATTTCTCCCTATATCGTTTATTATTGAGATAATGGAAATGATTAATTTGATTATTGTAATAAAATCGAGGAACTCATCTAGAGGTGCCATGGTTCTGGTTGGAAAACACTAGACTACATGCCATGTAACCAAAGATACAAATCATTTAATCATGTTTAATGCAACAAGATTGATTCAAAAATAAATTTGATATTATTCATTAATTACCACATTATGCACACCTTTAGTGCATCACGTGTTAGCCAGAAATAAATGGCGAACCATCAGTCAAACTGCACATTATGTGGCCCATTGGACATGGCATGTAAAATCATTGGGATCGAGAGTGGTGGTGTATTCCATACACGGCCTACCTGACTAGTGACCATGTAACATGGTGGAAACATAGTGTGGGGATTATTGTTAATGTCTTGCACTCCAAAATTTATGAGGTATGCTTCACACGCCGAGTCTATATTAATCTACCGTTAATATATGGTGATATATGTACATGCCTTGTATATCAAATATAAACATCTTGAAATTTTACATGTTAGACAGATTTAAATTTTATTTTTTATACAATATATTCTTTGATATATGTACTAGCATGTGGTCTTAAAAATGGGTCATGCAACATAATTGATTTAAATATATATATATATATATATATATATTCGTAATTATTCATTGCATAATTTTAAGATCTGCATATCTTTAATGAGTAATATTACAAGTTGTTACTCTACATGAATTGAATAATAACACATAAGAGAAAAATCATGTAATTTTTTTAATCATCCATGAATTTCATCTCAAGAATGTATTTGATAAGTTCTGTTTTCCATTTTTCAAAGGATTAAATTATTATATGAATATAACACATTTTGGGAAAAATAAGAATGGTATTCATCCTGTTACCTCCAAGGTACACTCATGTACATGGTAAATATTAAATGAATTTTATTAATTTCATTAAAATTATTAGGGATGAAAATCTCAGGGGAATTCATATTATAATTAAGATAAAATGATTGATTAGTTAATAATAATAATTAATTTATTTGAGAATGATTTATCATAAATAAAAATGATTAACAATTGAATTCTTGTTTTATTAAATTCCCAATTCATTGTATGGATCTTGATGATCATTACATAGACCAAACCTTTTGTGTGTGATTGGTTTAATTTTATTATTAATTAAATTAAACTGTTGGCATGTGTGCCTTCTCTACTCATATTATGTAGGTCTTGCGAGACCATGGTTTCTTTTTATAAACCACATTTTCCCCTCATGAATTCATTTGTAAAAGGCATATGTAATGGATGGATCTCCCAAGATAGTGGAGATGGTTCATTTTTTTAGGTGAGGAGAAACCAATCAAAGGATATACAATGGTGGACATGAGAAATGATGTAAAAAGAAACTCCAATTGGTTTATGGAGTTTCTATCCTAGGACAATAGTTAGATTATCAACCACTAGAAAAATTATCCATTTGAATAAGCTCATAATCATAACAATTATTTTATATCTATAAATATCATGGTTATTTCATATGGGATTTATTTTCATGATTATATAATTGAATAATTAACAAGCATGTAATATATTACTAAAATAAACTTGATTAGGAATAAATATTATATACAACACAATTAATAACATTTTTAATTTCAATTCATATTAAAAACAATATGAAAAAGATAATTATTTATAATTTATGTAGAAAAAGATAAATTACAATAATAAAATGTTATGTTGGTAGAGAATTACACTACATTGGATTGAATTAAACCATTGTTCAATTTTATTGAAAAACCAAAGATGGGGTTGATTCAATTATCTAAAAATTTTGACATGAGATTTTGTGTTGACATAAATTAGTTCACATCAATGGTTTATTTCCAAATTAATAATTAGTGTAACTGACATGTAAAAATTTAGTAAATCCAAATTATGTATTTTAAGATTGTGGAGTCCACTCAACAAATCTAGGAATATTGAGTTAACACCGTAGGCATTTGGAATGCAACCTTAAAACCATTTACATTTCTTGATTAAACGACCTGGACCCAAACATCCACCCGAACAGTGCTAAATTGGTCATGTTTTACGACTTTAGGTACGCCTCCCCGAATGCCAAAGGCTACCAAGTAGCAGCGAGGGACATTTTAGGTATGGTGTGGAGTCTATACCCTCACAGAGGGTAATAATGGTACTAGTATGAGTAAAATAATAAAGATGAGGCAGAATAAATGACTCAGCAGACTCGAACTAGACCCGTAGAGTGAAAACACATTCAATATTGATAAACAATAGAAGTAATAAATATAAACAAAGGCAGTAGAACGTAAACACAACAACATGCTGTTCACTTGAAACTACCACTAAAAAACAAACATGAATCCAATGTAGGTTATACATATCCATATGTAAGGGTTCCCATTGCTAACCAACAGTAGCTACAAAACATGTAAGCATGATAATATTGGAATGTAAGAAAAACACAGTAAAATCCATCTAGGAAATACCTCATGGTCCATACCATCTCCATGCAACAACTAATGCAGCCCAGCTCCTAATGTTGGCCTCTTTCCCGCATGTAAATCTATTAAGTCTTCATGTGTCCCAAAGGGCCCATCTAGGGCGTGAGATGAATCTCAGAAGCAAAACACCCAATGGTGCATAAATATTATATGTTTTTAAGGATGCATGCATTTATAAGGTAATGTGTAAACAATATAGTGCACAAATAAACAGAAACTCCAATAGTGCTCAGTAGCCACCATGGAGTGTCACCTACTTCGGCCAATGCTAGAATCTCTATCATGAAACCCGAAACCATGTCCCCCTGTCACCACATGTCTCAAGTACCGACATCCCATGGGCACGCTCAAGAAATAGTAACATGAAGGAACATCGATGTCTGTCCTTAGTAAGTAACTGGAGAGACACATATGTCTGCCCTCAAAATAATGTAACTGGAGGGACAACAATGTATGCCCTCAAAATAATGTAACCAGAGAGACAATGATGTTTTCCCTCAAAGCATTGTGAGACTCTGCTCCCTACATTATAGCCTCAATTCTAACCCATTAATGCTCTTCATATTTCATGTTTCTTTCTACGACTATCACCCCCAAACCAATAGTACCTTAACCACAACTAACGGGGGCATCTACCCACATGAGTGTCCAAAATCACATTATCTCGGATTCTCTCTATGTCAACACAACTCAATGTTCCGGATCAGTGGTAATCACCAAAATAGTACCCAAGCCCGAAAACCTCTCACACCATGTGTCCCTGCAACCAAGCCACTCAATTCTGATGGCCTCTCCATCACAGTGACCTAGGCCATGCCCAAACTGACAGTCCTCCTACATCAAGCTGACACCCATGATGCCCAATCCCATGGTTAAAACCACCAAAAGAAACATAATCCAAGCCCAACATGTTATAAAAATCACTCAAGAATATCTGGGCCATTCCCAACAAAACCCAAAGGATCCAGCATATGCAATTAAATAGTTACCTTTAAACAAAACACATAAACTAGAAAAAATATAAACAGTTTTATGTGCTAACCTAGTGTTGTACCATACCAGAACGGGGGTCTTTAAGGTCTCCAAAAAATCATATCATGGTTCAATACACTAAACTAAATAGTTTAAAACAATACAAAACAATTATTACCATTTTGGCATTCCTCGGCCAAAATGCCTGATGAGCAACGCCCCCTCGCCCTGCCTCACTCAAGACAAATCATAAAACGACAGACCCAAGGGCATGCCAATGGTCAATTAAACAATTAAACATGAAATAATAGGTAAATTAGGGTCTCTCTCAAAAAAACCTGAAAACACTCCATTGGCCACGCAACCCTAAAACTCTAAAAAACACAAAATAAGTTATTCGCCACTTACGTGAGACTCTTACAATGCTACTCCTTTTATAACAACATCCAATTAGGTCTTAAACATGGTAGATATACAAAATAATTAAAAACCTCTACGCCCCTATATATTGTTCTAGAATAGAAATCAAGAAGAATTGATCAAGAGGAATCAAGGCCTTAATGAGGGGGTTCCAATGGATTAAACAATGTTTGAATCCAACATTGGACAATGAAACATGATGGATTTGTAGTCTCATCCATCTATCCCCATTCCAACCCATCAAGGGTTTGGGTTATACCTCTAAACGAGGCTACCACCCATTTTAGCGAGAGAGAAAAATAAAATAAATGGCATGTACTTTAGGAATTCATGTTTTTTATCATTTAAATGTTCATAAGGTGGATGATATTTCACTTAGGACTTGTCGACTGACTACATGGTGTGTACCTATGGTACACCACATGAACCTCTTTACCCTACCAGTATCCCAAACATGTCATGTATATCCCCATGCATGGCCCCTCTATACGGTGTGTAAAAATCGTACACTGTGTGTACTTGCTAAAAACATTCTACCCTTCCAATAGGCCGAAAGTAATTGTATGTCCTCCACACAGTCTCAGGTACACAATGTTTCTATAATTACAAACCATGTAGTAAGAAATTATTACATAGTCATCACACAACATGTACTCACTGAGCACATTGCCGGTACTCGCCCAACCCAAACAAGGCGTGTACATTAGAGTACACGGCTGTTAGTCTGGAAATTTCAATAACATCCCATATTTTCCCAGTTTTCACAGGGACAAGTCAAAAATTAAAAAAGGGTCATGATTTTTACACATTCTAAAAACATAGGTTCTTTCAATCACCACACCTTAGTATAGCTCGTCCCCGAGCTATCAAACGAAACATGGAGATGGCACCAAACATACCACCATGATAAATGTATCTCAGAATTCCGTAGTCTCAGAGGTTCTGGCTAAATTCTTCAAGGACATCCCCACCTTAGAAATAACCTAATTCAGTCTCAACGTGAGAAAACTAAAAACAAGCAATGGTTCACTGACTTGTTTTTTGAATGCATCGTCGCCTTGTGACGCATCGTCACCCCTACGCCTAAGTGGTGCTCTCGATTCATTTCCAACACCCAAACATATCCCGTACAGCATTGGTGTCGGCCTCTACAATCACCTACATCATATGGACACTAAAAATAAAACCTGATGCTATGCACGTCAAGTAACATTTATCCTCAATGCATTGATTCCCAATGCACCTCATTAACATTCATCATCGATGCCCCGATTCCAACAACACCTCATGTAACTCTACATCCCCGATGCCCCGATTCCCACGAGACCTCAAGTAACCCACATCCTTAATTCCACAGTTTATACGCATCTCATAAATATATATATAAATATCATGCACTCTATATGCTACCAATCCCACTTACCTGAATCTATTCAGTCCACATAGGTCTTATTCATCACGTGCACTCAAATAGTACAAGCCACTAATATTCATGCCAAAACAAAAACATGAAATTCACGGCCACAGCCGAGGTGTACCTGTAACCATCATTGTCTCGCTAGCCTTCTCATCCTCTGGAAGCTCCACGATATTCACCTAGTCTAATGTATGGTAGCCTAATGCTTGACAATCCTACAGGGAATCTCTAATTATAGGTCACTAACCCCTTAGCCGGTTCCCGATGTCTCTATCATACCCTCCATGTGCAGTTGAACCTCTGACACCCTCTCCTAGTACCAAACCAGATCCAATATTAGATGACACAGTCTATCCTAGTACCTACTTGTTGACTGTCTATGGAGGCTGCCTACAAAACCTCTCGTGATGACCGACATATCCACAAGCTCGACACTCCATTGGATTCATATCCCACTGAGTCCGGACATGTCCAGGCTCTCCACACTGAAATCAAACCACTGATTAACTACCACGAGGTGGTCTAGTTTAGTCATTTTCCTCACTACCATACTGGTACTAATCCCATCATCTCTTCCTATTGTCCGAACCATCACATGAATTAGTTGCCCAGCCAACCTAGGGCCTATCCCTCTAGTTACCCTCGTCTATACGTGCCTGATTCACCGCCTATGAGAATGAACTCAGCCAGAAGATATTAAAAAGGATTAGAGTAGCGTATCGTAAGACATCCACGAAGCACCTCACCTTTATTGCATCATAAATTACCATACCAAGTGATAAATGAGACAACTCAATGAAAGTAGCCACATAGTCCATGAAAGACATGTCTCCCTGATAAACACTCAAGAACACTTAAGCTATCTCTGATCTTAGTTTCTCTGGGTAAAAGTGCATGAAATATGAGTCCCTGATGTCTTTCCATGGCTTTCCCTCATGCCTGTGAGCCTGAACGTACACACCCCACCAACTCTTTGATGATCCCTGCATCATATATGTTGTCTTCTTGACCCTCTAACATGGAGGTGTCTCGAGCTACATGAAGATCACATGTATGCTCTCTATCTAGTTCACTACCATGTGAAGAACACCCTCACCTTGAAAAGGTGGCGGGTGCTGTGACTGGAACTCCCGCGTCAAATATGCCATAAATGCCTCTTTAACATGTGCACCTCTGTCGATCCCCGCCAAGAAATGTACTAGGCCAGCTCAGATCTTCTCATCGAGCCATGGTCCAAATGCTGCCAAACCCGACTGTTCTCTTTCCTACACTAGATCCTAAACCTGATCTTGTCCCTGAGCCTTTACCTATGGCAGCTGCTCCACCTGCTCCGGATCTGGAACTAGATCTTGAAAATACGGAACTATATCATCACTAGTATATTTCTCTATCGAGAAGTATAAGATGAACCCATTAAATACAATAAATGGTCAGACATCCTAGATATATATATATATATATATATATAACAATATATATTCAACATAGATAAGGAATGCAGTAAAAGGTAGCACAAAACTATCACCCTTCCTCTCCCCCACTACAACCACGCCACACGACATCCCGGCATCATTGCCTCCTTACCCGCCCCCAACAGAGCCTAGTATCAAAAGTACCTCGGCCCATGCCCATCCTGACAGCCAACGTTGCCTCAAATATATGACCTAGTCACCCAATCCTGGTAATCAAAATCACCTAAACCATAGTACATACCCATCACATTCAATTCTATAAAAGTATAAGGCCTGGCATAACACATTACCACCCAATATCAATTCTATCCGTAATTTCACCTTTTCACATTTGAAAGAATACAATTCATGTCATTTGATATAATTCTCAAGGAATTATCCCTTCACAAAGCATATGTGCAGTTATGAAATTGAAATACCCTAAAAATGTGCATATCAAATTCCATACAAACAAGCCTAGCCATACTGATCCACTGTCCAATTCACCCTTACCGCACCGGGTCATGTTTTACATTTCACAATTACTAACACCACATATCAAGTAATCCACCACGGTGGAAATCATATAAACTGTAAACTGAGAAAAAACAAACAACAATTCCCACACATGGAAACTTGGTCCATCCCTTATACCTGGGGCTGTAGGCACCCAAGAAAAAATTATAATCCTAGTTCTAGTAACAATATATCTATAGTCTACCATATCCAAAATAGTAAAACCAGAAGAACTAAAAGAGAATCCTCAATCTCATTAGTATCTAGTAAAACATTGCAGTAGAAAGTAAGAAGAATAGCATGATTATCACTTGCGACTAACAATAAGCAAAAAACATGCATCCAATGTAGGTCATACATATCCACATATAAGGGTACCAGTGGCTAACCACCTATAGTTAAAAAATAAGTAAACATGTTGATATAAGAAATTATGAAATTCATAGTAATCTACATCTAAGCCAGACTTCAAAGTCCATACCATCTCCATGCAATAGCTAATGCATCCCACCTCCTGATGTTTGAATCTTTCCTACACATAAATCCAAATAGTCTGCAAGCGTCCCGATGGGCCCATGAAGGGTGTGAGATGAATCTCAGTAGGACACCACCCAATGGTGCATATCTAATATAAGTGTTTATGAAGGAATGCATTTATAAGGTAAAAAGTAAACCGTACAATGTACAAATAAACACAATGTCTGTTAGTGCTTAGGAACCATCATGGTGTTTCACCTACTTCGGCTAGCACCACAATCACTATCATGTAACCCGACACCGTGTACCCCCTGACCCGGCATGTCTCATATACCGACATCATGAAGGCGCGCCTAAGAAATAGTAACCCAGAGGAACAGTGATTCCTATCCTCAATATGTAACCAGAGAGACAGCGATGTCTGCCTTTAAACTAATGTTACAGGATGGATAGTTATTTCTGCCCTCAAAATAATGTTGCTGGTGGGACAACGATGTCTGACCTCAAAATAATGTAATTAGATGGACTACAATGTCTTCCCTCAATTCACAATGAGCCTCTACCCCCAACCATATAGCCTAAATGTTATCCCATGAATGCTCCTCATCTTCAATGTGGCTTCCTACAGCAAGCACCCCAAAAACTATAGCACCTAAACCACAACTAAAGGTGGCATCTACCCTCATGTGTAGTCAAAACCACCTCATCATGGAGTCTCTCTGTTTTCACACCCCTCAATGTTGTGGGTGAGTGGTAATCCCCAAAAAAGTACCCAATCCACAACACCTCTGACACCTCATCTCCATGCAACCATGCCTCTCAATTCTTATGGCCTCGCCATCCTAGGAACCTGGGCCATGCCCAAACTGACCATTATCTTTCCTCAAGCTGATGCCCATGACACCCAATCCCGTGGTCAAAACCACCCTATGTAACTTTGGACATTCCCAACCTGTGATCAGCATCACTCAAGAATATCTGGGCTATTTCCAATAAAACCCAAAGGTTCTGGCATATGTAATTCAATAATTACACTTAATTAAAACACATTAACATAAAAATCAATCTAAACAGTTGTATGTTCTAACCATGTGTTGTCCCATACCATCCCGGGGGTAGTTATGGTCTCCAAAAATTCATATCAGGCTTAAATACAATAAAATAACCAGTTTAATGTAATAAAAAACAATTGTAAATATTTAGGCATTTTCCGGCCAAAATTCATAATGAAAAATAGCCCCTCGCATTGCCTCTCTCAAGAAAAACAGTAAAAGTGAATACCCAAGGGAAACCTTATGGTCAATTAGGCAATTAAACGGGCAATAGCAGGTAAATTAGGGTCTCACTCAAAATACTTGAAAATGTGCCATAGGTCGCACCACCCAAAAGACTGTGAAAACCAAAAAATATGTATGAAAGACCTAACTGTTACTCGTATGATGCTAATCCTCTGATAAAAACCTCCAATTAGGTCTAAAACTAGGTAGGTATACAGAATAATCAAAACCGGTCAAACCCATACAACATGTTCTAGAACAGAAATCAAGAAGAACTGGTCACGTGGGATCAAATCCTTACCAAGGGGGTTCTAGTGGATCAAACAGTGTTTGAATCTGACATAGATGAATAAATAGGAAGGATTTGAAGTCCAGGATGACTCTCCCCTCTCAAACACATCATGGTTTTGGGTTCTCTCCCAAAATAAGGACACCGCCCATATTAGCAGAAAAATAAAATACTCGTCGTGTACTTTAGGACTACATGCCATTTATCATTTTATTGTTCATATTGTAGCTGATATTTAGCCAAGGGATTGCCAACGAACTACACGGTGCATACCTGTAGTAAACAATGTGTACCTCTTTGCCCTTCTGACATCCCCAACATGCCATGAATGTCACCATACATGACCCCTCTACATGGCGTGTACAAATATTTCATGGCGTGTACTTGCTAAAAACATTCTACCCTGCCAACAGGCCTACACGCCATATATGACCTCCAAATTGTCACAGGTATATGATGTGTCTATAACTACACGTCGTGTAGTAAAAAAATATCTTCACGGTCATCACTCGGCATGTCGTTGGCTAGCACACAGCCGGTACTCTCCCAACCCATAAAAGGAGTGTAATTTAGAGTACACTATGTGTATTCTAGAAATGTCTAGAACATCCCGGATTTTCGAATTTTTCTCAAGAACAAGTCAAAAATTCAACAGGGTTGAGATTTTTTCACGTTGAAAAAACACAGGATATTACACTTGACCATCCAATGTTGGGGTAATGAGAAAGGGAATATAGATCCCTACAACAAGAATATCCCAGTAAAAGGATATTCCAAATCCAATGGTGAGGTCTATTGGGTTTTGATAAAATAGTGGGAGTTTTATAAAAATAATATTTATTTATTTTCCTAAATTCTATCACATAAAGTACTAAAATTATTCCTAAATTATTTTCAAGAAATAGTATTTAAATGACATAATACATATAATTGTGATTTATACATGAGAAGGAACCCCTTTTTACTCGCACTAATTTCCAGTAGTACCAAAGGCTCATATGGGTCATCCCTCACCATTAAAAAAATTCTATGTGCAGGATGATCCATTACCAGTTTTGCCGAGAAATGATGAAACTGGTGAAGTGATGTCTCTTTATAAAAAACATTTGAACGATGCCCCATATTTTTATATTTAAATATATCACCCATGTACTATTACATGTCACAGAATCATGAGGATATAGATGCCTATAGAATTATTTCTCAATATCGGGATCTCTATCAATAGAAGGGGAGATATAGTGTTGTGACTTCTCTGATGTTTTCATTAGAACTAATCATAGAGATTCTATTCCACATTGGCCTCATGTTGTCAAGATTATCAACTACATTGAACACCTGTAAATATTAAGGTTTAAATTCACAAATGATTTGCGTACAAATCTCATACTATCATCACTTATGAAGATCATCAAAAACATTATTATTAATTACAATATTAAGAATAGTGACAACAGTCTATCAGAATGCCATTCCATCATTCACTCTATGTATAAAGACATGAGGAAGTAAAAACATGCATTATTTATAGTGAATAGGCAAATATTGGATACAGAAAAAAGAACGAAGACTTATAAACAGTATAATCTCTCATGCAGTATCATACCCTGAAAAATAAGATCCGGAGATTGGGAAAGGAAAAGGAGGCAGCATGTTTTTCATGTGGCATTTTTGGCCACACAAAGAGGAACTGGCCTTTGAGGCAATGAGATACTAATGGTTTGTTCCTTATTGAGTGGAATCTTTCATTTTTTGCAAATTAGTTATTAGATACAATATATAGCTCTCACATCTGTATTCAAATACTAGAACTGTGTAGATTTCAAAAAAAAATCTTGAGGAGAGGTGGATCTAATAGATTCTAATAGATAGAGGCTGAATTACCTATTCATTGGTGACTACAACCATTCACTGTCAATGAGGATGATTTTGGTTTTATGATATTTTTATTTTTACCAATAGTTATTGTGGACAAAATTTATGTGTCATGTTTAAATACTAATGGGGTTACTTTTAAATTTGTAAATAGAATTGGTTTCTTTTATAACCACACCCAATGTTATCGTATGGTGTAATTAAATAATGTTACATTTTAATTAAATTATGAAAACCATGTGTTGGAAATTGATAATGAAGCTTTTTCACATGGATCATATAACAATCTATTATGGAATCATGGTCTTGGTCATGAAAATGGAAGTTCATTGATCAAGATCTCCAAAAATGGTTATTTAAACTCTTCAGAGCTAAAACCACTTGATATATTTCTTAAATGTTCACATTAAAAAATGCACAGACCACTATTTATTTTAAATTGTTATAAGGCCAGAGATCTTATAGGATTGGAACACACATTTGTATGTAAGACATTTACATTTGAATCTTTACATGGATTTTCTTACGTCATTACTTTTTCTGATTACTTGCGAAAATATGGATTTATCTACCTGATGTGGTATAAGTCTGAGTCCTTTGAAAAATTTGAGGAATTAATTAATATGGAAGCCTATAATATTGGTAAGAAGATAATGAATATTTGATCAGATTGAGGTAATTAATATCTTAACCAATAGTTCGTTTACTTTCTACAAAATTTTGGTAATCTATCTCTACTCACACCACTATATTCAATATAGTTGAATTATTATAGTGAATAGAGTAATTGTACCTTGTTAGACATGGTATGGTTGATGACGAGTCATGGAGATCTTCCACTCTCTTTATAGGGATATGCATTACAGAATGCATCATAAACATTAAACTATGTACCAAGTAATGTTGAAAATGGATTTCCGTTCAACCTATGGAGTCCAAAGAAATTCATTTTGTCAAATACATTTTTTCAGGGTTGCTTTGAGTTTGTTATATATTTCTCACGAACTAATCCAGAACTTCAAGGAATGAGATGTATCTTTATAGGGTATCCTAGGGAAACAATGGGATACTACCTATAAGACCACTCAGAAAATAAAGTGATTCTAGAACGGAAATAATTATTTTCTTATAGGGAGGAAATACCCAGAAGGGATAATGGGAGAATGAATGACATTAAAAAATATAATACTAGAGACACACTAGAATTGGTGTCAGAATAGATTCAATAGGTCCCCATTGAATAATTAGTTCTTGAAAAAAATACAATGTAAGAGCATATGATATAAAAGATTTAAGAACCGGGTTTTTGCTGCGAAAGACTTTGGAATATTCTTGATGTTATACCAAAGCAGCGCCTTCAGACGGTGTGCGATTCTGAGCCCCGAAGTGGCCAAAATTAAATTTTCAGTGTGTTCACACTAGAAACGCCAAATTAATGTGATAACTCCTAAACAGTGATCTGGAACAGAGATCCGAGTGTAGGGATGGGTCCGGAATGGGGTTATTACCCTAGGAATGACATAAAACCTATTGGCGTAGGATGTTTGGACCCCTCGCCCGCTTCTGTAATGTTAAACGACTTAATTAATTAATTAATTAATTCCTTTAATGTTGAAACAGAAGTATCTCTTAAAATGTTTCTCGGATTGGAAAACCGAGGGCACCGTTGATTTCAGAACATGCTGTTTACCCTAGGAGGTTTATAGGTTTCCCGGGCGCGGGCAGTCTGTGAAAAATGGCCACGGGGGAGTATTTGTAATTCGGAAGCCTCAAACGTTCAGTTTTATAACTTTTGAATGGGGCCTCAGATTAAAATTCCAAGACCTCCATTGTGCTCGGGAGGAGGCGTTTACCCTAGGGGAGGCTTAACCTCGACCCTATTGAGGGTTCAGGTACGGGGCCTGCGGGCGGGGTGTTTTAGTGTTTTCTATTTAAACACTTAAACCCCCTCACCCTCTTTGTTCTTCTTCCCTGGAACAAGGAGCTGCTCCATCCCCTCCTCCTCCACTCCGGCGAGGCAACTCAGGCAAGGCGGTGGTTCGGCGGCGAAGCTCCGGGCATCGCCCACGACGTAGGATTGTTCGTTTTGCATTTTTAATTTCCACACCTTTTTTGAACCCATTTATATGTGTCAAATTGCCATTTAATTTCCAAGAAAATCCCACGTTTGCGTATTAATCATCCCAATCTCCCCAACACAATTTTAGGATTTAAAATCTGAGTCCCGATGTTCGGGTGTTTTTGGTTTTTCCGGCGATGTTCGGGTGTTTTTGGTTTTTCAGGCGGTCCGAGGCGCGGCGGCGCATGGATGTGCGAGCGACGACCCTTCATGGCGGTGGCGGCTTCTTTTCCAGGAGACGGCGGCGAGCACGGCTTCGGTGGAGTGGTCGGGGGAGCACGGGCGTGCGGCGGTCGTCGGCTGCAGGCGCCGCGGGGCGTGGAGCGCGGAGGAGGACCGGCTTCGGCTGGTCGTCACGGCACGCAGACCCGGGGTCTTCGTGACCCCGACCAGCAGACAAGGGACCCGTACCTCGCAGGGCCCGTGGGGAGACTGTCGGACCGGCTCTACTGGTCCGGGCGATGTGGGCCGGCCGGCGTGGTGAACCGCGGGCCGGCTTAGGCAGTGAGTGGGCCGGCCGAACCGGCCCGGCCCACCCTTCTATCCGAAAAAAAGATATTTTTTTTAAAACACCTCTAAAAGGCAGCACGGGTGTCAGATTCGCTCGTCGTGAGCAAAAACGTGTTCGTCAAGTTAAGAGGAGTATTTAGAGATGGTTTTGGTAATTTTTAATACCCAAAATGATGGGCCTCAGTGGCGCGACGCGTCTTTAAGTGAATTTTGGGTTTTCCAGGGGTTCTTTTTTTGAGCGGCGTGAACACATCAGACGTCCGTTTTGAGCACCGTCAGTGGCATTGGAACCCTGGAACCGAGGAGGAGCACTCTAGGGTGGTTTCAGGTATTGAGGCCAATGTTGAGATGTGGGCCCCATGGCCCGTCTTTTGAGCTGCGCGCAACGTTTAGTAACGTTTTTATCGGTCTTCCGTTCGGGGCGAGTGAGCAGTCGTTTTCGTGCGTTTTTCCGAGGGGATTGCAATGGTGCAATCCGACCGCTCTAATTCAGCATGATGGTGCGGGGCCCATGAGGGATGTTTGGGCGTCGATGATTTATTTTCATCTTTATCATCGGGTGACCGTTTTGGACAAGTGAATAGTCCATCTTGTGTGCTTTTTCGAGAGGATCGCAATGGTGCAATTCATTCACTATGTTTCAGGACCGGGTTCTGGGTCCCATGAAACACCGCTCGTGTGCGATGCGCCGAAATGCACATTCTTCTCCAGATATCTGTCGCACTCAAGTGAGTAGTTCTTTTGACGTTTTCTTCCCGAGGGGATTGCAATGGTGCGATGCGCCCGACTGTTTTTGAGGCCGAGTCTCGGGTTCAAGGGACGTCGTTCTGGTGTGAGGCGGTGTTGGTGACTTTTCCATCATATATTCGTTTGAGGCAAGTAAGTAGTCGATCTCGAGTGTTTTTCTACGATGATTACAACGGTGTGATTCGTTGGGTTGTGCGGAGCCTCTTGCGCGATCTTGTTAAATTTGGAAATGTGAAGGTGCCCCTGTGGCGGTCCTTCTACCATGTTTATAGTGGACCCTTGGCAAGTGATCGCGTGCAGTCCCATGTGAGGGATGTAAATGATTGATGTGATGTGGATGGCTGTGCCTCATCCGATGAGGTGGCAAGTTGGAAAAGTTACGTTTACGCCCATCGTGTTGTCATTGGGGTGTCGTGTGCACGATAGCCTTAGGGCTGGAGATGAGGTATACTCTGGGAGTATACAGGAGAGCTTGGAGGTACATGTGGTTTGTACCTATGAACTTCTGCGCTATTGGTTGGAGAGTGACTTGGGTCCACACGTCGTGTGGGCCCCATATGCGTGATGTGTTTTGCTTTACGTACTTTGACCTCTCGTGACGTAGAGGGTCCCTCTGCGCTCATTTGTTTGACCAGCAGGGTGGTGTTTCCCGTGGCCTGGTGCTCTTTTTTCAGACCAGCAGGGTTGAGCGGTCTCCCCTCGTTTCGTTCTCGATCGATTGTCCGGTAGTTGTACTAGCGACACCTAGTGATGGAACAGGCATTGAACCTCTTTTGAGGGAGTTGTTCTGGTGTTGGGTGATTCTGCGATACCTACTCAGTGTTCGGTTGGCCAGTGTTGTACCCTCCAGTAGAGATGGCCAGGGTAGTTCTAAGTTTTACCCTCCAGTGGCGATGGGCAGTGGGTAACTCATCGACTTCTAGGGTTTACCCTCCAGCAGAGACTGGGCAGTGGATCACCTGATGCACTTAGGGTCTACCCTCCAGTAGAGACTGGGCAGTGGGTCACCCGACGCACTTAGGGTCTACCCTCCAGTAGAGACTGGGCAGTGGGTCACCCGACGACCTCTTAGTGTCTACCCTCAAGCAGGGTTGGGCAGTGGGTCACTCATCATCTAGTTCCAGGTCTACCCTCCGGCAAGGCTGGGCAGTTGGTCACCTGTTGACTTATTCCAGGTCTACCCTCCAGTGGGGCTGGTCAGTGGGTCGCTTGATGATGTATTAGGGTTTACCCTCCAGCAGGGCTGGGAAGTGGGTCACCCAATATCTTGTTAGGGTTTATCCTCCAGTAGGGCTAGGCATAGGTTCACCCAATATCATATTACGAATTACCCTCCAGTAGGGCTGGGCAATGGGACACCTATTGGCATTCTAGACTCAGTCCTTTCTACTAGGCTAGTCTGTGACTTTCCTCCGTGTCCACCGGATTGGGACCCCTGGTTGTACGGGTAGGTGATCGAACGACTTTGACTTTGAGGAGACCTCTCGACTGCGGGGCAGTGATGAGTTGTGTTTTGACGTTCCCCTAGAACTCTCGAGTATGAGGAATGCTTTCCCCCACCAAGATGTGTCCTTGTGACGCGACCTTAAACCATTCGGGTGAGTCAGTTCCACCCAAATAGGATAGTGTCGAGGTTTGGTGGTTTGAGCCCCTTGACTTGTAGTTCGGGGCATACGTGCGGAATGCTGGGCATCGATGGCGTTTTCTTTTGGGAATGTTGGATGCTCGTTTTCTTGGGCTGAGCTACGGGACGTAGATCCACTTATGACATTGTTTGGGCTGCTTGATGAGCATAAGGATATGTATATACATTCTTCCAGTACCCACTCCAGGGGTTGGTTACTCTACTTCCTGGAGAGGCGGAGATGCATGGCGTATGCCACGTGATTTCAGTGTCTAGCTTCTCGTGGTTGGATGAGACTACTCTCCTACTATAGGTAGATAAGACTCGACATGAATTTCATATTCTTATCGTTTCCATCTCCTTGTGTCTAGATGAGTCTACCATCTTTCCTCTTGTTGGGTTGAGCTGGACTCTCTATTGTTACTCTTTATTGCACCTTCGGTTGTACTCCTTTACTTTTCCCTATTCGCTCTACTACTCACCCTTCGGTACCTCCTTTGTTTCTCCCTCGAGCCTTCGGGGTGTCCTACTGAGTATTTTTATACTCACCAATGCGTGGGCTTTGCCCGCACTTGGTGTGCCCTTGCAGACGAAGGACAGGTGGAGTGTGGCTTCCGATAAGCTTAAGAGCTTGGGAGCTTGGACCGCATGCGGTGGTCGGAGTCGAGTTCCAGGTGGGGGACTCTTCAAGATGTTTCTTTTTCTTATCTATTGCCGGGTTGTTGCACTTTTCTAATTGGGTGCATGTTTTTCCCTTTTATTTTCAGTTTACCTATAGCACTTTTTTTGTACTGATTAGAGGTCGATGCACTTTGTGGTTTATATAAACCAGTTTCCATTTTTCATTACATTGCTTTTCTTTTTTACTCTGCACTTTTGCATTGAGTGTGTTGTGTGTGTGTGTACAGGTACATAGGCAAAGGACTCCTTGAGTTATTGTGCCTTCAGCACTGGTTGCCTGCCCCTGGCCTATGGAGGCGGGCTTGGGGTAGTTGCGGCTCAAGCCCGGGTAGGGTCAGGGCATGAAAAAGTGGTATTAGAGGTGGTTTGTTCTTTGGGGCATTGTGTGGACATCCCTGAACAGGAATTGGTAGGGATATAGGGCAACAGTGTTAATGTGTCTTGAGAGTGGCTCTCAGGCCTGGGAGTCCATTGATGGTGCGGCGGCCGATGTATCCATTCACCAGGACCTTGATAACCCGCTTGTCGACTCGGCAAGCTGAGACACATTTTGCATGGAAAATTTGGTTTGTGCATCACATAGGATTGATTCTTTGACTATCCTTCTCGAGTCAGCTCCCCATCGTTGTTGTTGTTGGTATATACATATATGATCATTTGACCGCGGCACTCTGTGATGATATTCAGGATGTCTCCGTGAAGACAGCCATCCAATATACCAGCTTTGGTGCGTGACGATGACCTTGTGAGCTACGATGCCACATTCCATGACCCATCATTCGAGCCCCTTCCTCCGGGTGGGCCGGTAGCAGCACCCCCACCTATTGAGCAGTAGAAAGCTTCAGCAGAGCAGGCTGAGATTGAGCGCGCTCCGTGAGTTCCAGCTGCAGAGACTGATGATTTTCAGTGGTGAGCCAGTCTCTCAGGCAGCATAGGTTTGGCTCGAGGCAGTAGTTCGCCTTTTCAGGCTTGTGTAGACGCTGGCAGATTTTATAGTGTCTTTGGTAGCCTTCCTTTTCCGTGGAGCAGATCGATGTTAGTGGAGTATGGTGACTTAGTTTCTTGACGAGTCGTCACTTTCATGGGGTGACTTTTAGTTTTTGTTTCATGATTAGTTTTCCCCTCCTTCTTGCACTCCGTTTGGATTCAGGAGCTCCTACAGTTTCAGCAGGGAGGGATGATGGTGGCCGAGTACGCGACTAGTTTTGCAGACCGTGCACGCTTTTACCCGGACTTGGTCCGCGACAACAACATCCGAGCGAGGAAGTTTGAGCAGGGTCTCCACCGAGAGATTCGTGCTGTCATAGAACCCTCTAGCATTTCCACATATGTTGGGGTGCTAGAGACGGTGCTGGTGACTGAGAGCTTCCTGTCACATTCTAGAGTTGGTGTTGGCAGCAGGAACGTTGGAGTCGGGACGTCTGTCACAGCTAGCGGGCGTCGGCAAGAAGGACCTCGACGCAGGTGGCTTTCTGACAACTGAACTCTGGAGCAGGGTTGTATACCAAAGTGGCATCGAAGGTCACCAGTGCAGCCCAGAGAGATTCGGTGTTATGCTTATGACAGGAGAGGTTACGTGTCACAAGACTGCTCGATCAGGCAAGCAGAGAGCTTCGAGCTGGCAGATGTTGCACCACAACGATGGAGGCAGCGTCGTGATCATGATTAGCGCCCAATGAGGTGGTGCTAGTAGAGGAGTGGGAGGAACTGGTAGTGGGGGATGAATTTATGAGGTCCTCCAATCACCACTAGGTGCTCCCACGTCAGGCTCCAGGAGCTGACAGTTGGGACCGCGGACAGACGCGAGTTTTGGATGTCTACGATCCTGTAAATCATGAGAGGTACGCTCTACAGCTCTTCTACATCTTGTAGTAGAATTGATAGACTCGGTGTGTGGAATTATTTCCTCCCTAATCCTTGTTTGATGTGTTACCTGGGTGGTGTGGGGCGTCTGTGTAACCCTGTGCTTGTATGATAAAAGGAGTGGGACCTTTTTCTTTAGTCGATGGTGTTGACACCATCGTTATCCGAGCGTGTGAGATAGTCTTGGTTGCGAGACATCGTCTTTGAAACCTTGGGTGACCAGGTGTCCTTGGCTGTTTCACCATATGGATATTCTGAAGGAGGGAATCATCGGGCCATGTTCCAGGTGTGGGCAGTGATTCCAGTCACGACGTGCGACGTAGTGGTTCGGTCTAGGAGGTGAGTTACTCCCAAGGTCCTTCAGGCCGTTTGTGACCGTGCGAGGCGATGGTGAGGTTCCCTACCGCCATTCCCTAACCCCAAAGGCTGGTTTGGGTGCATAGCGTATCCCGCGTGAATCACCTGGGGAGATGTTTGCGTGCTCCCATGCATGTCATCGGCGAGGGAAGACCTCACATGAATAGATAAAATCCTTTGGTCTGTGTGCGGTGGAGCAGAGATGTGCAAGAGTTCTTTTGGGTACGGGAGAGCCATGTGTGGGCTTAATACCCTGAGTTGTTCCCTAGTTTTGCTTTTTAGGGATGAAAATATTGAAGGAGGGAATGATGTATGGACCCGGTTTTTTCTACAAAAGTCATTGGAATATTCTTGATGTAATTCCTGAGCAGCTCCTTTAGACGGCGTGCGATTCCGAGCCCCGGAGTGGCCAGAACTAAATTTTCAGTACGTTCACACTGGAAACACCATATAATTCTGGTAACTCTTAAACGGTGATCTGGATCAGAGATCTGAGTGAACGGATGGGTCTGGAATGGGGGTTTTACCCTTGGAATGACATAAAACTTGTCGGCGTGGGATGTTTGGACCCCTTCCATAGTTCTGGAACGTTAAACGGATTAATTAATTAAATAATTTATTCGTTTAATGTTGAAATACAAGTATCTATTAAACGGTGGCTGAGATTGGAAAACTGAGGGCACCGTTGAGTTCAGAACGTTCCGTTTACCCTAGGAGGGGTATAAGTTTCGCGGGCGTGGGCCGTCTGTGAAAAATGGCCCCGGGGGATTTTTCGTAATTTGGTAGCCTCAGACGTTAAGTTTTATAACATTTGAACGGGGCCTCGGATTAAAATTCATATACCATCGTTGTGCTTGGGAGGTGGTGTTTAACGTAGGGGAGGTTTAACCTCGACCCTGCTGAGGGTTCTGGTACGGGGCCTGCGGGCGGGGAGTTTTAGTGGTTTCTATTTAAACATTTAAACCCCCTCAGCCTCTTTGTTCATCTTCCCTAGCACAAGGAGCTCCTCCATCCCCTACTCCTCCACTTCGGCATGGTAGCTCCGGCTAGTCGGCGGTTCGGCGGTGAAGCTCTGGGAAAGGCCCACGAGGTAGGATTGTGCATCTTACATTTTTAATTTCTGCACCTTCTTTGAACCCATTTATATCTTTAAATTGCCATTTAATTTCCGAGAAAATCCAACTTTTAGGTAGATCTCATCCCGATTTCCCCAATGGAATTTTCGGATTTAAAATCCGAGTCCTGACGTGTTCACAAACTTCTGGTGAATTTCGCGGGTTTTCGGTTTTTCCGGCAGTCGGAGGCGCAGCGGCGCATGGCTGTGGCAGCGGCAACCCTTTTTGGCGGTGGCGGCTACTTTTCCAGGAGATGGCAGTGAGGCTGGCTTCGGCGGAGCGGTCGGGGGAGCGCGAGCATGCGGCGGGCATCGGCTGCAGGCGTCGTGGGGTGTGGACCGCGGAAGAGGACCAACTTCGGCCGGTCGTCGCGGCACGCAGACCCGGGGTCTTCGTGACCCCGGCCAGCAGACAAGGGACCCGCGCCTCACGGGTCCCTTAGAGAGACTACCGGACCGGCTGAGCCGGTCCGGGCGACATGGGCTGGCCCGCGCGGTGAACAGTGGGCCGGCTCAGGCAGTGAGTGGGACGGCCGAACCGGCCCGACCCACCTTTCGTTCCGGGAAAAAAATAATTTTTTTTAAACGCCTCTAAAAGGCAGCACAGGTGTCGGATTCGCTCGACGTGATCGGCGAAGTGTTCATCGCGTTACGCCAAGTATTTTGAGATGGTTTGTGGAATTTTTAATTCCCTAAACGATGGTCCTCGGTGGCGCGACGCGTCATTATGTAAATTGTCATTTTTTCGGGGGTTCTTGTTTTGAGAGGCGCAGACACATCCGATGTCTGTTTTGAGCGCCGTTAGTGGCGTTGGAACCCTGGCACCGAGGCAGAGCATTCGAGTGTGGTTTTCTGCATTGAGGCTAATGTTGATACGTGGGCCCCAAGGCCCTTCTTTTGAGCTGCGCGCATCGTTTAGCAACTTTTTCATCGGGCATCCGTTCGGGGCGAGTGAGCAGTCGTTTCGGGTGTTTTTCCGAGGGGATTGCAATGGTGCAATCCGCCTGCTCTAATTCAGCACGATGGTGTGGGGCCCACGAGGGTTGTTTCAGCGTCGACGGTGTTTTTTCATCTTTATCACCGGGTGACCGTTTTGGACCATTGAATAGTCTATCTTGTGTTTATTTTCGAGAGGATCCCAGCGGTGCGATCCGTTCGTTGTGTTTCGGGACCAGGTTGCAGGTCCCACGAAACACCTCTCGTGTGCAGTGCACCAGAATGCACATTTTTCTCCGGATATCCATTGGACTAAAGTGAGTAGTGATTTTGACGTTTTATTCCTGAGGGGATCGCAATGGTGCGATGCACCCGACTATTTTCGGGGCCGAGTCTCGGGTTCACGGGAGGTCGTTCGGGCGTGAGGTGGTGTTGGTGACTTTTTCATCGGATATCCATTTCAGGCGAGTAAGTAGTCTATCTCATGTGTTTTTTCGCTAGTATTACAACGGTGCGATCTGTTGGGTTGTGCAGAGACATATGCACGATCTTGTTAAATGTGGACATGTGAAGGTGCCCCGATGGCGGTCCTTCTACCGTGTTTGTAGCGGACCCTTGGCGAGTGATCGTGTGCACTCCCATGTGAGGGATGTAAATGATTGAAGTGATGTGTATGGATGTGCCTCATCCGATGAGGTAGGAAGTTGGAAAGGTTACATTTACGCCCTTCGTGTTGACGTTGGGGTGCCGTGTGCACGATAGCCTTAGGGTTGGAGATGAGGTATACTCTAGGAGTATACGGGAGCTCTTGGTGGAACGTGTGGTTTGAAACTAAGAACGTTTGTGCGCTTGGTTGTGGATTGACTTGGGGCCCCACGTCGTGTGGACCCCAGGTGCGTGTCGTGTTCTGCTTTATGTACTTTGACCTCTCGCAATGTAGAGGGTCCCTCTGCGCTAGTTTGTTTGACTAGCAGGGTAGAGTTTCCCCTAGCCCAGTGCTCTTTTGTCTGACCTGTAGGTTTGAGTGGTCTCCCCATGGTTTCCTTCTCGTTGGATTGGCCGGTAGTGGTGCTAGCGACACCCAGTGATGGAACAGGCGCTAAACCTATTTTGGGGGAGTTGTTCTGGAGTTGGGTGATTGTGTGATACCCATTCTGTGTTCGGTTGACCAGTGTTGTACTCTCCAATAGAGATGGCCAGGGCAGTTCTGAGTTTTACCCTCCATCGGGGCTAGGAGGTGGGTTACTCATCGACTTCTAGGGTTTACCCTCTAGCAGAGATTGGTCAGTGGGTCACCCGACGCACATAGGGTCTACCCTCCAGCAGAGACTAGGCAGTGGGTCACCCGACGCACTTATCGTCTACCCTCCAGCAGAGACTGGGTAGTGGGTCACCCGACGACCTCTTAGGGTCTACCCTCCAGCAAGGCTGGGCAGTGGGTCGCCCGTCATCTAGATCTAGGTCTACCATCCAGCAAGGCTGGGCAGTGGGCCACCTGTCAACTTATTGTAGGTCTACCCTCCAGCGGGGCTGGGCAGTGGGTTGCCTGATGATGTATTAGGGTTTATCCTCAAGTAGGGCTGGGCAGTGGGTCACCCGATATCTTGTTAGGGTTTACCCTCCAGCAGGACTGGGCATAGGGTCACCTGATATCATATTATGAATTACCCTCCAGCAGGGCTGTGTAGTGGGACACCTATTGGCATTCCAGACTCATTCCTTTCTACTAGGCTAGTCTGTGACTTTCCTCCGTGTCCACCGAAGCGGGACCCTTGGTTGTATGGGTCGGTGATGGAACGACTTTGACATTGAGGAGAACTCTCTACTGTGGGGCAGTGATGAGTTGTGGTTTGACGTTCCCCCAGAACTCTCAAGTAAGAGGAACGCTTTCCCCCACCCAGACACGTCCTTGTGACGCGACCTAAAACTATGCGGGTGAGTCAGTGCCGCCCAAAGAGGATAGTGTCGGGGTGTGGTGGTTTGAGCCCCTTGACTTGTAGTTCGGGGAAGACGTGCAAGATGCTGGGAATCAATGGTGTTTTCTTCTGGAACTGTTGGCTACTCATTTTCTTGGGCTGAGCTACGGGATAGAGATCCCCTTACGACGTTGTTCAGGCTTCTTGATGGGAATAAGGATATGCATATACGTTTTTCTAGATCCCACTTCTTGGATTGGTTACTCTTCTAACAGGAGAGACGAAGACGTGTGGCGTATGCCACGTGCTTTCCGTGTCTAGCTTCTCATGTTTAGACGATTCTACTCTACTACTATAGGTAGAGAAGACTCGATGGGAATTTCATCTTTTCACAGTTTCAATCTCCTTGTGTCTGGGCGAGACTACCTTCTTTCCTCTTGTTGGGTTGAGATAGACTCTCTATTGTTACTCTTTACTGCACCTTCGGTTGTACTCCTTTACTTTTCCCTATTCACTCTACTGCTCACCCTTCGGTACCTCCTTTATTCCTCCCTCGAGCCTTTGGGGTATCCTATTGAGTATTTTTATACTCACTTCTTCTTGGGATTTTCCTGCACATGGTGTTCCCTTGCAGATGACAGATAGGTGGAGCATGTCTTTCGAGGAGCTTGGGAGCTTGGACCGCTTGCGGTGGTCAGAGTCGGGTTCCAGGTGGGGGACCCTTCCAGCTGTTTCTTTTGTTTACCTGTTGCCAGGTTGTGGCACTTTTCTGGTTGGGCGCGTGTTTTTTCCCTATTCTTTTCAGTTTACCTTTAGCACTTTTTTTGTACTGATTAGAGGTCGATGCACTTTGTGTTTTATATATAGCAGTTTCCCTTCTTCATTACTTTGCTTTTATTTTTTACTATGCACTTTTTCATTGAGTGTGATGTGTGTGTGTGTACAAGTACTTAGGCAAAGGCCTCCGTGAGTTATTGTGCCTTCGGCGCTGGTCTCCAGCCCCTGGCCTATGGAAGCGAGCATGGGGTAGTTGCGGCTCGAGCCCGGGTAGGGTTGGGTTGTTACACATGATAACAACTATGATAGTGTTTTCCTGTCACCAAGGATGGTGTCTCATTATTGGTTTATAATTATGTACCTATCTCCTATAAGGATTTATTAGAGAGAATAGTAGATGCAAGATAGTGTGAATCCATTGTTTCAGAAAGGTATTCCATTTAACATAACCATGTTTTGGTACTGGTTCATGCACCAATTGATGTAAATCCTATTATATTTTAATGGGTATTCAATAAGAAACTCGGCATGGGATTTAAATTATGTATGCATAAATAAAGGTTTGTGTCTAAAGGGTTTAAACAATATCATGGAATTTACTATGATATAATCTTTGAAAATGATTGAATTTTTAAATCCACGAGAATCATACATTATATAGAATCATAGCATGACTACAAGATTTAGAAGATGGATTTAAAAAATTTATTTCTAAACTAAATCCTTCGGGATTATGTTTATATGACACATATAAAGGGTTTTTTAATCTAGGTGATTGCAAAAGTATTAGAAAGTTGCATTAATCCATTTACATATGGATGTAAGCATCCATATCAAGGAACGTTTGATATGATAAATCGATAAAATAATTTTTTTTCATTAGTAATGAATGTTAACCATGTGTTTTCTAATTGTTTAATAGGAATATATTCATTATAAAAGTTGTATATGTTGATGAGATATTACTTAATGGAAACAACTTTCCATTCTTAAAATTTTTGAAGGACTAGTTAAACAAATGTTTATCCATTACAGACTTATCTGGGAAGCTTATATCCATGGGATCAAGATCATTTGTGATAGATCCAAGAGGATTCATTGATTGAGTAAAATTATATAGGTTGAAAAGATACTACAGAGATTTAGTATTTAATAATAAAAAATGATATGGTTTCAAGTGTAATTTGGTTTACATATTTCTAAGAAAATATGTCCTTGGAAACAACATGAGAAAGATAGAATGTGTTATATTCAATAAAAATTGGAGATAGGATCAATCATGTATTCCATGTTATGTACTAGACATGATGTTATATATTAATTGAGAATCATAGTAACATATCACGATGATCTAGGAGAACAAAATTTGAATACTGTAAAGGCAATACATAATTATATTAGAATCTATAGAGATATGTTCCTCCTATATGCGGGAGATGAGAATGTGTTCTTCAGAGGTAATAAAAATTCAAGTTTTTTGATAGATCATAATGATCTGAAGTTGCATACAGAATATTCTTTTATCACAATGGTGGAACAATTAGCTAGAATAGTTCA
Organism: Viscum album; assembly: GCA_963277665.1. NCBI lineage: Eukaryota > Viridiplantae > Streptophyta > Magnoliopsida > Santalales > Viscaceae > Viscum > Viscum album. The sequence continues at coordinate 217,061,245 of OY728158.1, forward strand.
ATGTAGCCAGTTTTCAATGATTATAAATTTCAGTTTTTGTATATAAAGGATTATGATGCATCCAAGAATGTATTTTTTGGCAGGAAACATTGTCTAGGATCCTAATTTGGTACCTAGAAGTATAGAACTTGTCATTTTGTATTGTGATAACATTATAGAGGTGGCTCTTGTAAAAGAGACAAGTTCAGTCTAATGGACAAATCATATACTCCAAAACTAGCACCTCATAATTAAAGGCATGTCTTAACTGAATCATGAATATCATGTGAGAGCTAGTGGACTGAAGACATTTAGCCATTTTCTCTAGTGTATGTGGTAGTCTGTTGGAGTTGGTTCCCAAGAACTAACTTCATTACACTGTATGATAAACATGTATTAATTGTTTTAATATTAATAAACTACATATCACATCATGATTTTTATTCGATGTGACATAGTATGTGATAATTTCCTAAGATTTTCTATGATGGAAAATGGTCAATATAGCTCCACACTTTGATGAGAACCCAAAAGATATATGAAATTATTCTTGGATATATGTTTTATAGCCAGATAATAACATTTGAGGAACACAAATTATATACGATATCTGGGGTGGAGACTCAAAGTACATTGAGACACCTTCTAATGGTATACACCCATGATAATATCTACTATGGTATTATAACAATGAGACCCTCAAGTATGAAACCGAAATTTATATGTGTCATTGTAATTTCCTTTCCATGGACGTGTGTACAAGTCATTAGACTTTATGATTATTATTGATAAGTATATTTCATGCATATATTTAGAGTATTTTTTGATTATTTAATAACGTATTAATCTAAAACAAATTCAATTTAAGAATTTTGTGAATTTATTTATATTTTAGTCTTGGAAATAAAATATTCATGAAAAAGGAATGATATGAGAAAATAGAATGAGAAAAAGGACATTTCACCCTGTGATCATTTCTCGCGGCACGACACCATATTTTCTTAAATTTGAATTGATCATTGAAAATGGGAATAGAATTATTACACATCGTGTACTACAAGTACATGTTTTGACTTGTTAAAAATAAAATTTAACCCCTCGAACATGTCATGACATGAAAATATACTATGATATTCGATTACACGACGTGAGTCCCCAATACACACCGTAACTGGATTCAAAGAGCAAAAAGAAGATATGTTAATATTAGGAAGATGCGGAGAAAAACATGATGGATTAAACGTCATGTTACCCAGTTACACGTAGTGATGATGAATAAATGTTAAAAATAAAACCAGAGCTGCAAGACACATTAATGAATTTGGATAAAAAATAAGGCCTCCATCAACCATTCAAAGACACTATGGGATCACCATGAGAAATTGTGACAATAAAAGAAAATTGAGATATGAACTAACTCCCCTCTTTGCCACCATTATTCATTTAGTACACATTTTTCTCTCTCTCATCCTGATAGATTAGTTTTTTTAGTTCTGGGTGATGTTATTATAGGGGGATGTGTGTTATGGTATAATTTTTAATTTCTTATTCTTTTCTTTGGATTGTTGTAAATAGGTTTTGAATTCCAAATAATATTCTTTCAGATTTCATGAATATTTAAGAATTTAGAGATTATTTATTTTACTTGAATCAACTAGATATCATCTTTCTGTTTGACCATTATTAAAAGTAGGATAGACAGTTTAAAAATGGTTTGGGATCACCTGAATTTGTGATTCAATTCCCCAGATGACCATTACAAGGGTAAAATCATAGGATTAGGATGGGATACCAAGACCAAGATTCCCTACTAACCCAATTATGACATCGAACATGAATAAAATAATTTCAATTGAATCCCAAGCAGAAAAACCCAGTATCATTGCACCTTTTATGTCTCCTATATTGAATTTTAACCCAATAATCACTGTTGTTATTTCTCATTTCTCAGAAAAATAAAAAAAAATCAATTTTTGTTTCTAAGATTAATTTAAAACTTATAGGTTTTATCTATTAGTTCAATCCTAGGAATTATTTATAATATATTTTAATTAATAGGTTAACATATATTGGGTTTTATTTAAAAAAAATTCATATTACCATTGAAAATTAATGATTCCCTACATGGATTTCAAATTGGCTCTATTTTCAGGGAGAGTAATAGCTATGATTAAAGAAATTAGGAATTTATATAATTGTTTTTATATTAATTATTTCTTTTACACATGGTATTTTCATTTTTTAGTCTCAACTACTAATCAAATGTACGACTACTCCACTTGAAGTTAGGATATTGTTGAAGGCCTTGAATATAACCCTGAGCTAGATAGGACATTAATAATTAAAAGTAATGAAAATGATGAATCCAACTAAGAACAAAACATATTGGATGTAAGGGATCAATTTCATGGAGATGAGCATGAGCTGGGACAGCTTACAAGGCCACAAGTCCGAGGAACAATTCAAGGGGCTAAGCGCTGATCAACTACAGAAGACCCTCAAACATGGAAGTCAACCTGAGAATTATTATACCCTCCATTTCATATCAACTATTTTAAATTACATCAGATTTCATATAGATGATAATACATTCTCTTAAATTTGTCGGGATACCTCATGAAGACCCCAAAACACATATTAGATGATTTTTTTTAGATTTGTGACATGTACCAATTTCAGAACGATGAAAATAATGTAGTGATATTTCACCTATTAATGTTTTCACTAAATGAAAAATCACATCTGTGGATCCAATACTATATTCAATAACAAACTAGGATGATCTGGTACAAAAAAATTTTACCCAATTTTTCATGCCCTCAATTTTTATCGATTTATGTGTAAGAATTTTAATTTCTGAGTTATTAAATGATTAGAATTTATATATTTCAAGGGAAAGTGTCAAAGGAATGATATAATTATTTCCACTTCAAGGAATAAAAAAGTCTATCATAATTCAAAATGTTTATTAAGGGTTGTCATGGGGAAATAATTCAAAAGTATATTATGTTATAACATGTTCATTTATAAGAAAAATAGCAGAAGAGAGAAATGAGATGATAGAGGAGATTTCCAGCAATTTTTTTCATTAGCAGTAAGTAGAGGGGTCTGTAGAAGGAGTGAACATGGCGGAAAATAGATGGATGAATGCTCAAATGGAAACTATGACAAAGAATATGGAAGTAATTATGGCCCGTAAAAATCCCCAAGATATATACTGTAAAGATGAAAATTATATGGATTAAAATATTCAAAATAACGGTTCGGGATAGAGTCCCCAACAAAAACTACCACAATAAGAAAATCATAATCAATTAAAATCATTTCAATCAATACAACAAGGTTTTCAACATCAACAATAAGGGCCCACGTTGGCCAGTCAAGTTCATTCACTATAGGGGACCTTTTCAAAATTCATATCCAATGTTGGATATGTACATAAAGTGATGGCTACACACTCAAGAGATCATGGAAATATAATTATAGAATTTAAAATTGACTGAAACGGTCAACAATAATCAATGAGGAATTTAAAACTTCTAGTTGGTCAGATGACTAATAAAAAAGAGAATTACAAAGACAATAGCTTACATGATGTACAAAACCATAACATTGTGATGATGTGAAATCTGTATTTCTTCGAAGTGGAAATAAGACTGATGGGAGAGACATTTGATTTCATATAAATCATGGGATAGAAATTGTTAATGAAATTAATGAAATGGATAGAAAATATAAGGGGAATAATGAATAATAACCACTACCACCATACCAACTTCCACTACAATTTCTGTATCAAGAAAAGAAACTAATGATTGATGAGAAGAAAAAAATATTTATAGTTATGTTCAAGAAAATACATATCAACCCCCCCCCATTAATTTAAGGAATTGAAAATATTACAATCTATGAAAATTTCATGACTCATTAGGTCATAAACAATATGAAAATTGATGAATTAGAAACCATTCTACTAGGAGGAAAAATCACAGTAGTAGTTTCAACAATTCTACAAAAGCAACAATGTGATCTTGGTAGTTTTTTCAATGTGATTACTATTGGAAAAAAGGAGTTTGGTAGATATTTATGTTATTTAGGAAACAATGTGAATATAATGTCATCTGAAACATTACAAAGACATAGATTTAAAGAGGTGAAACAAACATGAGTTAGGATTCAACTAGATGATAAAATTGTGGTACATCATTGAGGAATGCTTGACAATGTCATCATCAAAGTAGCTGAATTCTATTTTTCATAGGATTATATGGTGATTGATAAGGATGATTAGAATATTTAAATAATATTGGGAAGTACATTACAAGCTTGATGAAGTTAACATAATGATGTTTACAATGGAGAGAAAAGTTTATGTGTTTGTGGATAATTTTTAATGATTAATTTGCACTAGGTGATTCCAAAGCTATATTATAATGTTTATGATTTTTTAAGAGATGAGTTGATAAAAGAAGATAATGATGTAGTACATAGAAGAAGAGTGGACGTAAATGATGTGGATAGTAAAGAAGAAATTATTAAAAAGATAAAGATATATAAGAAAGTGTTGCATGAATCCAAAGATAGTAGAGGAACAATGATTAAAGTAGAATTCAAATAAGGAGAACAATTTTGAGCAGTCATTGAACTATCATTTGATTTTTCAAGAAGGGCAAAGAATCATTGGATTTTTCCCATGGAGATATAATTTTTTTCCATAATTCTAGAGTAAATTTATTTTTTGTTAAATGGATAGGGCCAATCTATATATAGGTATCAAGGATTCGATATTTTGTATATTTAGATTAGGAATAATCTTTCCAACCATCAATGTTCAGATCTAAAGATGTTAATGTCGAGCCAAGGATAAAAAAAATCACATTTGATTGGTAACCTAATTTTTAAGTATTTCATTTTATTTATTGTATGTTATTAAGAAAAACCCATCATCCTAAAATATTGTTCATTTATTTTTTTATGGAAAATTCATTATAATGTTTTTTATATTTTTCAGAACCATCAAGGCTAGTGGTTGGTAGATGGAAGGAGTTGGGAATAAAGATGCACTGAAAATATACATCATACAGGGAATTTACATGTTGTGAAATGGTTCATGTAAAACTTATACAACACATTTATGAGACCTCAATATATAGTTATTATGCATTTCAATTAATTATATTTCAATTTTATTCCCCACCTATCAATTATTTTATATATTTAACTACAAATTGAAACCCCCTCACTATATTAATTATTTAATCAAAATCACTAGGATAAATAAAATTCATATGAATATTACCATACCATGTACTTATATTTAATTTCCAATAAATTTGATTGAGAAAAATCTGAAAATGAATTTTTAGAGATAATTAAGAAGTTTTGGATTTCAAAAATCATGATTTAGCGATCATGTTGATCATTGTGAATGAAATTTTTCTTTGATTTGGATATTAATTGAATTTCTGATATTTTCATTCATTGATTTAATTATTCATTTGAATTTCCATGATTATTTTATCAGAAAATTATATAAATTGATGATACATCCACATGTCATAATAAATTCAATTCTTTATATAGTAATTTATTGAGAAACTCGGATATGATGTCTTCTTAAAGATTCAATACATATTATTGAATCTATGACTGAACAAAATAACATTAAGTATTATTGATGAAATATCTTTTTAACCCATGTCATAAAAAACCTTTTCAATAATCCTTTTTAATCTCATAGAATCCATGAATTTTATTGTTAGGAATTCAGCCATGTTACATGCCTATATTTTCCATTCTTATCTTCCCCAAAATGTTTTGTGTGATATTTTAAAAGAATAAGTATGGGGAGAACACTATATGGTGTATTAGGATATTCATTATTATTGTATTTTATAGGGGGATTTCTCTGTATTACTTGAGGATAGACAATGTATATTTCATTTTATTTTCCCTTTCACCTTTATTGCTAATTTTTTTTGAAAAAATGAAAACAAAAATTATGTTTTAGGAGGATCAAAAATCCAAAATTTCCAAAACAATGATTTTATTTCGAATTTGGTTAGGTGATGGTGGTGAGATTTTTCTTAAGAATTATTTTCAAAAAATAAAAAATATAAAAACAATAAAAAAATGAAGATATTTTTATTCATTCATTGAAATTAAATGTATCATGATCCCACTATGTGTTTTCGGGGGGAAGGGAGAGAATTTTTTTAAAAGGATACTATCAATGAGTTTAAATTTTATTATCATTAAAATTACTTTAGAGTTAACCCCACCCCCCCATCTTTAGCATTAATTTTTATATCATTTACCTACTCACTATGAAGCCTTTGAATCATTTGATACATAATGGTGAAGACCTCATGATTAATTTTTATCTCTATATTTACATGGTGTAGATGTTATATGTCTAGTAAGTCTTAGGTAAGTTACATGTTCATGTGGTATGTGATGAATTTAATTTACATTTTTACCCTGATGATGAGTGGAAAACATCATTTGAGGTATATTAAAAGTTTTATAAATATTAATAATAAATTAAAAAATGAAATTGGATGAATGATGATACCTGGTTATTAAAAATAAGTACAAGTACAATACTTATTTGATTTGAATTCATAGAAAAATGAGACATTGATGAATTCTCTTATTTTAAGATTGAACATTTAATTTTTTAATTTTTAAATTTAATTTATTTAAATTTTATTAGGATCATTGTAAGGTGATTTTCCTTTATTGTATTTTGATATTCCATCCTTGATGACAAGGCGAAATTCAAGTGTAAGGGGTTTTGATAAGTGTATTTTGTGCATATATTTTATAGAATTTTGTTTATTGAATTGTGTGATTAATTCTATAATCGTTCCAATTTGGTAATGAATTGATTTGTTTTTTTTATGGAATGTAAAAAAAAATTCATGAAAATCGAATGAAAATTGGAGAAATAATAAATAAATGGACACTTCACACAGTGTGCTTCGCTGGTGGCACGACACAAGAACTTGGATGATGAAGCAGACATGGAAATCCAAAACAGTCTAATTAAACATCATGTAATTACATTGCGTGTCGTGATATATTGAAAAAGCAATTTCTTCAATGGAATAAGTCATGACATGATGACACATTGTAAAATCTGATTACATGATGTGAGTCCCCAGTACACGTTGTGACTGTAGTCAAATTTCAAATATGAGGAATGTGCAGATTTGGATGATATGGAGTAAAATGGGAGGGATGACTTGATGTGTAACCCAATTACACATCTCGATGACAATGACGCGTGAAAAATAAAAATGAAACTGTATGCCTTTCTAAAGAATTTCGAGGTAAAAGATGACACTTTTAGCCACAATTCTAATACATTATAGGACCACCATGATCATGTGTGGAAACAATGCAAAAAATATTTACAATCTATAGGGCCTCTACACCAAAATTATTCCTCCTTTAGCCATGTCACTCACTCTCGTCCTGAAAGATTTGTTTTCTTAGTTCCAAATGATGTGATTATGTGGAGGTGTGTTATATGGTAATGTTTTAAAATTGTTATTCTTTTTTTGATTGATGTAAATTGGTTATCAATTCCAATTCAACATCTTTTCACATTTCATGACAATTGTGGAATTTAGAGGTTTTTAATGTTAATTGTACTAACTAGTTGAGATATAAGTGTATGATCATTATTTTTAAAATATAGCAGTGTTTAAAAATCATTTTGGGTCACCCAGTTTTGTGATTTCATATAGTAGATGACCATTCATACAGTGCAATAATAGGATTAGGGTGGGATAGAAAGACCAAGGATCCCTACTGACCCAATTCGGACACCCAACATTAAAAATGCATTTAAATTTAATCTCTAGAACATGATCCCAAAATAAATGATCCTGGCATATCTCCCATATTTAATTTCATCCTAATAATTAATATTATTATTTATATTTTCTCAAACAAATTAAAAAAATTGAGTTTATTTTTCCTTAATTAATTTAAATCATACACATTGTCTCTATTTATTCGATTGTGGTCTTTCATTATAGTATATTTTATTTAATTGAGTATAATTCTTTGGTTTTAAAATTATGTTTTTACATATTACCATAGGGTGTTAATTAAAACCTAAGGGGAATTCAATTATTAATGGGTATCATGATTAACACAATTATAGGTATTGATGAAAACTGTGAAAATGGATGCTTGTATAGAGGGATGATACATTAGATGAATCACGATTAATATTGAAAAAATGAAAAATGAATAAATAATTTATCCCTTATGTTATTTAACTATATTCAATTTCACATTTAGTTTAATAGAAATGATATATAAAAAATAAAACATCTGTCATGGTGTTCAAAAGGTTGGTTCTATTTCTAGAAAAAAAATGGAAAGAGATAATTGGGAAAATAGGTTTGTTGAACTCGAGTGTAACCTAGTCGATTTGAGATATTGTGATAAAGGGAATATATTACATGGTAGGCTCCCATATGAGATGGGATTTCTATTTGGCATTTATTTCATTCTCCATGGGTTATATGGAGTGTTTTTAGATGCTATCATTTGAAATTAGGCAACTTCACTAAATTCCATTGAGAAAAAGGACTATAAGAAAACACAAAAAGTGTATCCATAATCTTTGTTAAATAATATATTATTATTTATTATTTAACATGTTTAATATATATTATTCCTTCACATTGTTTAATAATTAATCATGTAATCTGGATCACATTTATTCTACCTCGAGTTATTTGAGAGAATATATTATGAGAAGAATATTTAATAAATTTTTATTTCCCATTTTGTTTCTATAATATTTATTTATTTATAGGTGAATAATTTACTAATATTTAATTAATTTATAAATATATATTATTCGAGGACCAACTAATATTTTGTAGGAATGACATACCGAGTTTAATGGTTCGCTGTGAAATAATAACTCATGAATATTATCTAAGAAAATAATATTTAGTTATAGTTAGAAAGTTAAGTGAATATAGATAAATATATATAATTATTATTACTATTTGATATGGGGTTATTTTAGTATTAAATAAATAAATGTGTGTACTTGATAAATTATTTTATTTTATCTATAGAAATATAAATACATAATAATGTTATTTTCTCAAGAGAGAATTTATTTTTGTCTGTTTTAAAACAAATCATCAAGAATCCAATATGGCCTAGATAAACCCCTTTTCAAAAACTGATCCTAATAATGGAGAGCAATCATCCTATAGAAAATCAATGAGAATGCTTTGGAATTGATTCTTGAGGTGATCAATGGCAGATGACGGAAGCACAAGGATCTTCTGTGCTAGAACCTGGAGACTCCTTGGGTGACATCTGGTGAGTCATCGAACACTTGTGGATCACTAAAAGAAGTAATATAAAATTGGTTTCTACAATGAAATTATGGTGCACCTCAAATCTATCTCCAGATTCACCAATGAATAATGAATTCCAAATTGATTTTTCTTTACCCTATTAAGTTTATTATTAATAATATGTTTTAATCTTCTCTCTCCTAGTTCTAACAAAATAAATTTTTTATATTTTTATGATTAAATTGTATTGATAACATTGTTCATTATCATATATATCATGGATTGATCATCGATTAGGGAAAATTGAAACTTGGGCACTGCTCATCACAATGCTTCTACTATGCCCAAAACATACACATATTATCACGGCATCTTCAAAGCAATAGGCGGTTTTTTATGACATGATCTCTGTTAGTTCTTGTTAATAAATCTTATAAAACATATGAAAAAACATATATAATTTTATTTAATACTTTCACAAATAATAAATAATTTTTATTACCTCATACATACACAAGTTTCCAATAAATGTTATGTGCTTTCAATAACTTGTTTACCATCCTCATTTAAATGAGCCTCATTACATTGTCAATGACATGGGATAGAACTGTCTTTGGATTTTGATTCATCAATATATATATATATATAATAACATATATTATTTTATATCACATAAAAAATTAATTGTTGATTTAAAATACAATCCAATTTCCTCTCTAGCGAAGCATACCCCATGCTTACATTTCAATAGGGGTACATTAGTTCTCATGATAGTTCTTTATTTAATAAATTCATTTTATGTTTTATAAATAAAAAATCTTTATACCAATTAGATAAGTAAATAATTTCAACTAATAAATTTTTGACTACAACTCATCTTAAATGATATATCATCTTGATTAATAATGAATGTAATCTATGATTCTATATTTTTAATGAGTTCATAACTAGCTGGTCGATGGGGTTTTATTTTTCCCACAAAATCCCTAAGATATAACTTGGTATGATGTATATGAAAGCCACTATGGGAACTTATGGAGGCCATTAAGACATATTTATTATGGAAATATTATATAATAAATTAAATATACAATGAATAGTAAAATTAAATCAACGTTTTATTAAATAATTTCTCAGTAAATTAAATATATTATAGCATAAATTACAATTATAATAATACATAGGGTTTCCTTAACCAGAGACTAGATGTGGATCCATGAATCTATTTCAATCTAAATATTTATCCTTTTTGGGATTCCAACCTAAATAAGGAACATTGAATTTCTTGGATCAACAGGTAGGCAGAGTTGATTCCTGCCAACCTCAATGTTTATACAATAACTTATTAACGTGGTAGTGTTAGCAACACATTGATATTTTGTTGTTTTGGTTTTTTTTCATCAATATGTTTTTGATCGCCTATATATTTATTATTCCAGCGTCAAGAAACTATTCTTCCTCATGATTTGTAACTTTATAATGTTCATAAGACATTGTCTACATGAGTATTCAAAAAATTAATTTATTTTTTGTTAATGTCGAAAAGAATATATACTATTAGGTGTAAAATAATAATATATAAAAAAATTTAACCGTCAAATTAAAATATTTTTCTTTTTTATGTTTTAAGGGTTTTAGATACTCTCTCGTGAATATTAATTCCAAATTTTTGGTGCCATCTAATGTACATGACATTCTCTAAATTTCGACAACTAAGAACTTATTGTGATATCCCCATGAAAGGATCATCTTGGAATGAAAATTAATACGACCCGATAGTTTTTTTAGTCACCAGCATGGAAATAAACCAATCCATTTTTTCTGGATCTGAGAGATAAAATACATTTCTTTCTTATGATCGCATTAAAAATGGCACTTCTTTTCCCCCTTCCACACTAAAATTCACCTACATGAATCCCATTTCTTCATCTTTAACTTCACTCATATCTTAAACACAGTTTTAATGGAAAATCAGCACCTAAAATGTTTTATAATGAAACTTGTAAAATTATTCGATAATGATAGAAGATGAAATAATCCCATAAATTGTATTTTTATTCTTTGAACTTGATATATGCATCAATTATTCCACAAGAATAACTCCACATGTTTTCATAATATTACAATAATTCTGTTCCATTCTATTGAATGTAAAACCATTTATAACATGTCCAAGGTAAGAAATATCATTTTCCTTCGGCACCAGGAAACTCATCGAAGATGTTGGATGATTGAATTTTTATTTTAAGATAACTATTTATAAATATGGTAACAAAAAAACATGCAAACTACTGATTATGTATATTTGATATCCATCATTCATCCATTTAAGGATTCAAAAATATTTTTCCATTATGTAATTATTCATTTTTTGTTGTGTCATGTCAATTAAATATGTTTACTTTATTTAAAAAAAAATATTCTATGATACTAATATTTTGAATTTTGTCCTATAAATATTTATATTGAATCATTTGTATAAGTCATTTCTTATAAATTCCATAGCATCCTAATAAATTTCAGATCAATAATGTTATTTTGATATCATATATTTTTGTTATGCTATGTCACATTAATTTGATAAAGTAACCTATATATTCCAATGTATTAGACCTTTTTTAAAAAAACTAATTTACTATTTGGTACGTATTGATTTTATGATATCTAGATTAATTTTTTAAAAATTGAATTTAGATTTCAATCAAACATATAAATCGTACGACAATGCTAATATATGTATTCTCCTTTATACCTTTTATTGTATTACATAGAAATTTGTATTATTTTCACTATATACTTAATGTATTATTATTTAATAAATAATACATAAAATGGATTTTGTTATTGCATTTGTGAAGAATGATGGTTGGGTTGATTAAGTTTGATGGAATAAGTATTTATTATGACTTATTAAGTATATAATCTTTTTGGATTTTTGAAACCAATCAAAAAACATTTCAATTACTAAATAACCTAGTATCTATCAAAAATCAAGTCCCACTCTATCAACACACAATATTAACTATCATTTTTAATAATATAAAATTCAATTTAGATACATAGAATCCCCATGACATATAAACCCTGTGGATAGGTGATAATTAAGTACAAATACAAACATAATGTTTCAGAATCAATATAATACACCTCACCTCCAACAAAATTTCATTGAAAATACCCTTTCCTATCAAACATTATAAATTGATAAACATCCCATAATGGGAACATCAAATTAAATTGGTGATAAATAAGGGTATCATTTTCTATAAACCCATTTTAATGTGACAGATGAGCTATTAAAACAACTCGAGGTTCCATGTTTTTTTTCTTTAATTTGATATTCATAAATTTTTATAATATAAAAATATTTAGAAACCAAACCTTTTTATATTGGAATAATTTCATTAAAATAATGTTTCATCCTTATAAACACAAAATATGTCTTAATACATACAGTTTTCAAGATAAATATACTTTAAAATGCCTCATAATTACTTGATATATAACTTGTAATGATAAAACAATTAATTAAAAATAATTCTATCAATTTCTGTGAAACCACTATTATTCTAAGCAAGGAATTCAACCAAAATGTTTTCCAAATCTATTATAAACATTAAACATAAATATTAAAAATAAAAATTAATTTCAAATGTCTTGTGAATTAAATGATTTGTAAAATGAAGGATTAGAAGAGGAAAAAAACAAAACAAAAATTAGAATTGAGTGCCTGGACACCTAAATAAATAGAAATAAACTAGGGATTTACATTGGAAAACTCATGAAAATTGAAGGGGAAGATGCCTGAATCTATGAAGAAACATGTGGAAACTATTATAGGAATTTAATAATGTTTGACTGAGCATATGGTAGAAGAGAGGTTGGGATCCAATAAATCATTGCAATAACATAATCTATGAAACAGAAACCCGAAAACAACAAGAGGGGATGAAGAAAAATAACATACCATGGATTCAAGGATTGTTTCATCCGATAGAATGTAGAGTTGGTGTTCCTACAACATCAAACATCTACAAAATAAACATTATCGTAAATAAAATATGTGCAGTTATGGTTCCATTAAATAGATAGGGGATGGAATTATTTGTGCTTCCAAAAAAACAATGATAAATATATCTTCTATTAGCACTAAATAAGTGTAGATAAAAATTTATGAGTGCTTCCTTAATTCTAATAATGATAAATCCTTATCATAACTAAAAAACATTGTTAAAATCCATCTTTCTTAGCCATAAAAATTTTCACACATTAATTATTTAAAATTATAATTATATATAAAAATAAATGAAAATATATTTATAATTTTTTATGTGATTTTATTTTTTATTATATAATTATATGTATTTATAAAATTATATATATTAAATATTTTCATTATTTACCTATATTTTTAATAATTTTACAATTAATTAATTATATAACTATTTATTTATAATTATAAAAGTATTCGTAAAATATAAATATTTTTAATTTATATTTGTAATTTTATAATGATATAAAGATTTTAAATAAAAATTTATAGATATATTTATAAATAATAATATTAATCTATTTATTTATAGTTATTTAAATATAATTATAAATATATTTATATAATTATATATAAAATATATAAATATAAATATAAATATACTAGGAAGGGTGAGACAATGGATTAAAACCCATTATCTAAAAAAATTTATTTAAAACAAAATGTACATGAGGAAAAGGTTAAAATAAAATAAAATTTCAACAAATAATAACACTAAAAACATTGGATTATTCAACAATTTTCCCTTATTTTTCCTTCCACCTCTTTGTGATCCACACTACTTTCTCAAATTTCTGCCTCATTTCAACTATTTAAGAGCCAACCAACAGATGTCTAGATCTTCCATGATTGATGAACCATCATTATAGGCCTCAGATTCAAGGCCACCAGAGTATTTGAAATAATCATTAGTTGGGGGTTATGAATCTCATTAAAAAGGTATAGTGTTTCAATAATCTTTACTGAAGACATCCTGACAAAAATATCTATTAAAAATTTCAATCAATGTAAACATGGTTCTACCAGAGCTACAGGTCAGTGAAAGAGTTGCACACTATTCATTTGTATTCCTAACCTACAAGTCAGTAGTAATATGATCATATATTCCCTAGTTAGTATTAAATTTTTCTACCTTGTCCACACCCTTTCCTAAAAATTATACATAATTAATAGCCCAAGTAGAGTCATGTTGACAATCTTTAATAGGCTTGTCATCAGCCTAAAAAACTATAGGATTGGGTTGCAAGCTGAATTTCCAATGAATAACCATATCATGGCATTCAAAATCCAGAAATGAATTTTTTTCATTAATTTAAATAGGTCGATTCAGTGGAACTACCATAGTGTGATCACTTTTTTGGTAGAATGTCTAAACCACCCTCCATAACTACAGCATGTACATTCTATTATAAAGGATTGTCTGTGCCCACATCCCCATTATATTATCTGTAACATAAAATGGTCTTCTGGACATTTCTAGATAGCATCATGGGCATGACCTATATAACTGTGTGCACAAAATCCATTAAAACAAAAGGAATAACAAGTTCTTTCATATATGGTGTACACATTCCATTCATAGGAGATTAACCCACAAGGTGAATATTTCACTTATTGATGCAAATTTTACCATAAAAATCCATAATATTCTCAACCACATTAAAGGTTTGTGAGGGGACAAAAAAAATTTTGTCTTCCTCCTCTCGATGAAGTAGCTCTTCAGTGTCCTTATTGGAGTTACCCATCATCTTCACTTGTGACTGAGCATTGGAATCCTTCTTTTTCCTGACATTTCATAAGAGTAACATCATATGATGTTACACGTAAAGATAACATGTTTTTCTAATTCCAACTCTCTCGGATCATAATCCCACTTTGGATTGGACTTGCATAGATCATCTAAGTTTCCATGCTTACAACACAAGGAACACAACAATCTATTATGACATTTTTAGTAGTATGGCCGAAGCATTTACTATTAAGACATAATGCCAAAAATTATTCATATAAAATTGAAAATTAAATATTTAACTGAGATGATAATATAATTATAGAAATAATCAATGACAAATAATCTAAATATTCTACCAAAATGTTAGAAAAATGGTCATACCTCTCTCATTCAGTCTCTCTATGAAACATGATGGGAAATTCAAAGTTGAAGTAGCATCCCACAAGATCTGTTGTTGCTAGAAGATCTATCTAAGTCCATGAATTAAAATTCTATTTTGTAACAAAACCATACTATCCAACATTTGATAAAATAATAGATCTCTGTCCAAAATATCGATAAATATTATGTTATGTGAGACATTACCAAAACCCCATGATTTGGCCTTGGATTAGTGCAATTAGGAGATGATGTGATATAACCAAATTCATAATGATAGGATCTCCCAACCACTAAAACATAAATCATGATTAAGTTGTTTCCTAATTGTTAAATGATTATAGGTGTTCTCCTTTTGTGGAAGGACATGTGGTACAAGAATAGATAATTTTCATTCTTCGCGTCATTCCTCAATAACATTTGACATGGCTTCATCAAATGATGGGGATCTATTTTAGGTCATTCACAAAATTTGAGAAATAATATAATATTAAATATATTATAAAAAGTAATAGGATTTTTGGATGAGATATGTAACTCCCAAACACATGTTACCCAAAGTTTGTGCATCCTTACATAACATTATCATGATCACATGGGATCAAATCCCGAATGACCAATCAGTTTAGAATCCATTGAAGTAATAATACATATATAAGTTTTTCATTACATTATAAAATGAAAAAAACAACAACATTCTCCACATTTAACACAATCAATTTTTTTTGAATATCCCAGTAGATTAGTCCTAATATACTTCTGTGCATCCTGGGAAAAATAAAACATAGAAAGTGGTGATCTCAGGTGCTCAGTAAGAAATACTATATAACTGAAACATTAATGAATAAAAATAATCAATTAAAGAAATATATCCGACTAAAACAATAGCCTTTTAAACTTAAACATACGCATAATATGGAAAATATAAATCAAATAATTTCATTTACTTTTTCACATTCATATTCTACTTGTCGATAATCACATGTAATACCAATAGCCAATTACAAAATGATAGAATGCATAATTCTAGACATCATAACCACATAGTCGAGGCATTGTGCAAAGACTAAAAATAAGATTTTGTCAAGGCATTTTCCCAAGAAACTATTTTGTCTCATGAGGCCTACCAATTCATCGAGGATCCATAATAGGCACCGCCCATCACAAACTATGTCCAATGCATTCCTCATATGAAAAGGATGAAACATAACATAAACATTCCTATTAAAACTAGCATATGAAATGTTAATACATTAACCATTAACAATGAATGGTATAAAAATAGTACATCCCCATTCAAACATATCATTAAACCTACAATACAATATGGATGATTGTATCATATTAAATTAACTTCAAACAAGTGTAAAATCTATCAAAGGTTGTTGACATTGATGAAGTCAAAACAAATTGAGAGAAATATTTATTTTTATTTTGAAATAATTTAAAAGTCACAAGAATATAAATGAAAACATTTACTTTGAAAATACACTTTTATGCTTGTAAGGAAATATTTAACGTTTTCATAATGGCATAAAGTATATTAGCATGTCGTATATGTAAAAAAACATTCTTTCCTTAATTTTGTCAAAAAGTTTATAATGGACCCTGTTTGAAAATTGACGAAAAGCTTCCACTATCATCATTTTACAAAAATTAAAAATGGGTACAAATGATATTAACTTGTAGTCTAGGAAATAATAAAAATATTATGATATACATTTTTAAGAAACAAATATGTGGATGATAAAGAGGTCCTAGAAGATACTCATGTATAAAAAACCTTTGATAATGAAGATATTGTAGAATTTACCCATACCGTGAACTTTACATTGATCAAGGTTATGTTAACATAATTTATAATAGTAAAATAATTGTTGTTAAATTATAAAATGACCACATTGAAAAATATTATATAATATATGATCTTCTAATACTGCTTTATTAATAATATTTCAGTAGGATCATTGTTTCGAGTATTAACTAATTTGTTTTCCTTTTTCTATTTTGTATTGTAAGTCATGTTTTTTATGGATAGGATGTATTTGATTCATACCCAGAATGATATTAATTTCATAAACATCATTTTTAATCCTACAATGAAAATTCTTCTTGAATTATTATGATTGGAAATTAATTTCATCGCTTTCTTGGAGACGGTAATATGTATGTACGAACGAGCGACAATATCATTCTATTAATGGTGAAATAGTATGTAATCGGATGTTATATCATATATACATAATAATTTAAATGTTATATTTATTATTTACATCAGTTGAACACATTATTATACCCATCTAAATAATGACGTGTTTGAAAAACAAACTAGACAATGATGTGGAGACGGTAAGTTGTACGTACGCATGTATGGTGACTTTTCATTCATAGGATTGATATAATAATGAATAGGGTTGTACAATATTTATAATTATATCACATAACTTATAATGTACTAGAGTTATTTTTTTATGGAAACAAAAAATAAATAAGAAGGTGAATAAAAAAATAACATTGAAATAGGTGGTTAAATTATTACCTCTTCTTCGAGTGTTTCCTTTTAGGTTGATCAAAAGAGCCCAATAGGTTGGCTTTCTGATTATCATAAGGACTCTAGGTAGAGGTTATGGTAGTTGGGAAGATATTTGATCAAGTGTTGGACGAAAAAATGGCTCTTATGGTGTTATTTTGAGAGAAGGCGATGTACACTTCTATAAGAGAGGTGAGGGTCACATCAGGCAAATTTTAAAATTTTATATTGTTATACAATCATAATATATTTATATTGGCTCCAAAATGATTTATTTTTATGAACATGGGTGTATGGGTCAAAAAAACACTCAACTAATAAGTTTTAGATAGGTTTACATAACCATATTAACCTTACCATTTATATTGAATTCTTAGTAAAATAGTTTACCATTTATTCATATATTATTATAATGAATGGTTAATAATCATACAATAAAAAGTCAAGAGAACCCATAGTTGTTAATAATTGGAAATATATAACCTTATCTTAGTCTTTTGGACGATCCTTATATTTTTTGAAATATTATATCAAATAATAATATAGTATTTGTTTAAAACCCTCATTTATGTCAATTTTGACACAGATTGGTATTCTGTTTTTCTGAATGTCATTACAACTTTATAACTTAGAAAAAAAAAATTTAATAAACCCTAACATTAAATATTATCCTATAAAAGTCGTGGAATTCTTCAACAGTCTAAATTAAGATTTATTTGGACATTTTTAATATCAATTATTTTAATATTTCATTAATATGGTAATTACTACATCATCATTGTGCCATAAGTAAATTTAATTATTAACTCTCAAATATTTAAAAATACAATTCAATTATTTAGTAAATATTTTTAACTTTCTAATGAATATTTTTATTTTAATTTATCCTATTTATAACCCTATTTTTAAATTGTTTATTTATTAAACATTAAACATTACACATTTAACTATTCTTTAAATAAAATAAGTATGAATGTCCTAATTAATTAAAATGGAAAAAAATAATATATTATATTCCTAATGTATATTTTTATCAAAATAAACATATACAATTGAATTGGGACATGTTTTAAGGTAATTATAATATCATTTTTACCTTTAATTGCCATGTTTACTTTTAACAGTGGTAAATAAAATTCAAAAGTTACTATTCAAAAAAAACATTTTTATATTATTGAACCACATTTCACATACAGATATCAACCCTATCTCTCAAATTTTTGAAATTCAATTCACATAAATGGTTAAATTACATTTAATGAAAATTTAAAAATATGCATTGAAGGTGGGTAAAAGATGGTAAAAAGTTCAATTATATTTCATATATATGATATTATTATAAAATGACTCCACATAATCACATTGAAAATTTATAGGTATGTTGTATCTATTTTGACTTATTATAAATTTATATTAAATAACTAATTATTTAAATAAAATGTCGATTTTAAATAATAACACAGTATTTTTCACTACTCATAAAAAATTGATTATTTTCGAAAAAATACCAAAAATACACCCTATGCTAATTTTTGAATTATGAATCAAAAAATAAATTCCATTTTGAAAAATAAAATTTTTAAAAATTTTAAAAGTAGGTATTACTCATAAAAACTATTTTGATTGGTCGTGGTGTGTTAAAACTCAATGTTGCGTACAACACAAGTTGTAACATTATTCAATGGGAAATGTACCATAGAAGCTTGGGGTGTTATATTCTCCCCTCCTTTATTTAATTTCACTCTATAAATTTCTATAATATTACAGCATAAACTGATTCTATTTTTTCTTAATCAGAAGTTATTTGGGTTCACACGTTTCCTCTTCCTTCTTATGATTTCTCTATAGAACTTTTACCAGAGGAGTCATCCGGTAACTCATCACTTATTCTCTAGTATGAAGAATCTTGATAGGCTCTTCACAATTAGACAATTCTGGTTCCAGTTCTATTTCTTTATAGGTGAGTACAATAGTTGGTTCATACAGGTATTTTCTCAATAGAGATACATGGAAAGTATCATGATCTTTGGAGAGACATGGTGGAATTGCCAAATGATAATCTATAACTACAATTTGTTCTAGAATTTTAAAGGGTCAAATGTATCTGGAACTTAATTTTAGATTCATATAGAAATGTTCAACACCCTTCTATTGAGATACTTTAATGAAAACATGATCTCCTACATGAAATTCCTAATCCTTTTTTTGGATATCAACATAGCAGTTTTTCCTACTTTAATTTTCATTGATATCATTTTGGATAACCTTTGCCTTTTCTATTTTTTCCACAATAATTTCTGGCCTTATGAGTTTTTTACATGAACATCATCCCAACAAGTTGGTGTGAAACTTATTTTTCCCTATAACGATTCATATAGTTCCATCTGAATACATGAATAGATGAATATGTTATAGGAATATTATAATAGAGGTAAATATTGATCCCACATACCTTGACTGTCATGTGGGGGAAATCCCAAAATTTATTTTAAGGTTTGAATAATCCATTCTAATTGTACATCAATTTGAGGGTTGTAGGTAGTGCTCAAATGAGGATTAGTATCCAAGGACTTCTGAATACTGTTCTATAATCTTGAGGTAAAATGGGGATCACGTTCAGAAACAATTGATAGGGGTAAATCGTGATGTCTTACAACAACACAAATATATAGCCTTTTTAAACATTCATGTTTTTAATCTTCACTTATAGAAATAAAATTTGCTGACACAGTAAGACGATCAACAATGAATGGTATTTCATCCTTCCATCTATGTCTTTGGTATCCCCATGACAAAGTTCATCATAATATCATCCCATTTCCACTCTGGTATGGGAAGATGTTGCATGACCTCTCCAAGATGTTTTCTTCTAGACATAACATGTTGACTAACAATACATCTTAACACATAATCAGTAATCTCCCACTTCATGTTGTCCAACCAAAAATATTCCATCAAATCTCTATATGTCTTAGTGAAACCATGGTGTAAAGAGAAAATGGAGCTATGAGCATCATCCATTAATTTCCTTTTCTAGATCTGGTATATTAGGAACACAATGTCTCTTCGCAAATTTGAAAATTCCATCCTCATATACGAAATGAATCTATATCATGTCATTCAAAACATTAATTATCAATTCAAACTCCTCGTCATCAATCTAAGAACATTTTATCCTTTCTAGTAATGTTGGTTTAGAGTCCATTTAAATAAGTACTGACGTATTACCTTCAATTATTATTTATATATCTATATTTACTAGATTCATGAATATAGGATCCCTTTCCACTCCCATTGGGTTCAAAACTCGATGATCCTTTCTGATCAAAGCATCTGACAGCTTACATGCCTTCCCCAGGTGGTAGTGTATAGTGAAATAATAATCCTTGAGTAGTTCAATCCATAATTTTTTCCTCATGTTGAGTTCATTATATGGGAATATATACTTCAAAATATTCGGATCGGTACATATCTCACATTTTTCAGCATTGAGATTGTGTGTCCATATCATTAAAGAAAATATTATAGTTGCTAACTCAAGATTATGAGTGGGATAGTTATTTTAATAAATTCTTAGCTTCCTTGATGCATTAGAAATAACTCTATCATTCTGCATAAGGAAACATCCAAGTCCTTTCATTAAAGAATCTCTATAAATAACAAACCCATCATTCCCTGATAGGAGATTAAATATAGGAGGATTGAAAAATATTCTCTTCAATTTTTAAAAACACTCCTAACTCTCTTTTTTCAAAATAAATTTAACCTCATTATGTATGATCTTGGTTAATGTTTCTTCCAATTGGGAAAAATTCTAGACAAGACATCGATGACAACCTGCTAAACCAAAAAAACGGTATACCTCAGTTATATTCATCGGTGATGGACAATCTTGTCTTTCCATGATATTAGAATGATAAACAAAGATTCCATATTTAGAGAAAATATGTCCATGAAATGAAGTATCTAGAATCCATAATTCACTCTTTCGGAGCATCCCATATAATTCATTTCTTCTAAGTGTCTTTAGAATAGTTCTCATGTGATTTTCATGGTCTTCATAAATTTTGGAATATTCACAGATATTTTTAATAAATACCACTCAAAATTCATGATGATATTCCATAAAAACACAGTTCATTAGATCCATAAAGATAGAGGGTGCATTACTCAGTCCAAAAGGAATTACTATAAGCTCATGATTCCCTTACCATGTATGAAATGTTGTCTTCAGAATATCTTCAATATTCACAGAAAAATAATGATATCTAGATTGAAGGTAAATCTTGGAAAAATATTAAGCTCCATGATGTTGATCAAATAAATCATCAATGTGGGGTACGAGATATTTGTTCATTGTTGTTGTAGCATTGATCATCCTATATTTAATGATCATCCTCATGGATCCATCATTCTTTTTAACAAAAAGAACAGGGGATCCCCATTGAGAAACGCAAGGGAAAATAAATACATTATTTCTGATTCTTCAAGTTGGTTCTTTAGTTCAACAAATTCCACTGTGGACATTTTTTAAGGGGTCATCGATATGGGCCGTGAACCAGGAATTAAATCAATAGAAAACACAATTTCTCATTTGAGAGGATTTCTAGGTAAATCATATTGAAACTTATTAACATATACTTTCACAATAGGTACATCCTATATTTGAACATTCTTTTTCTCACCCATAGTTATTTTATTCTCTTCCGTCGCAATAATTGAATGATGTTCAAATACTAGGGATGGATATTGATAAGAATAAGGTGGTGACATATCTTTTATATAGATAAGGTTTTCTTTATCATCATTGAAAATTGTAAACATCGTCTTCTTACAAAAAATATTCACATTTGGGTACAAAGTTCATTCCATACTGGGGATTATATCTAATTAAATCATGGTTATGATGATGATATCATTAGACAAAGAACATATATAAGCCTAAATAGGAACTGATTCAAATAATATTGTTCCAATGATACATCCCTTTAGAGTTTTTTATGAAAACATTTTTCGTTAAATCAAATTTGAAATGTCTAATTTTCCTAGAAAATAGGTATGATATGAATCAATTTGATGATCCAAAATCAAATAATGCATTGGGTAAACCTGAGGAAACCATGAAATTACCTACCACCACATCTTTCAGAGCTTAAATCTCAGTATTAGTGATAATATATGTTTTCCCTTGATCCCATGACCTTTTCTGGTGTATGTTTCCTTGGATTTTAGGACATTAATTTTCCTAATGCCCCATTTCCAAAAAAAATAAGATTAAAAATTGGCTGCCTCTTTCTTTTCCTTGCATTCGTGAGCTTAGTGTCCTTTTTCACCACACTAGTAACAGACTCTCACTCCCTTTAGGCATGTACTAGGGTGTTTGTTCCCATATTTATTGCATGATGGATATTCAACTTGTCTCTTCTTCCCCTTATTTCCATTTACATAGTGTTTGGCAGATCTCTTATTCTCTTTCATTGCATTAAACTTGTAAGACATATAGATTTCATTTTATGCTTGATAGCACATGAGAAAATTTCTTCGTATGATGATAATTATTGATAGACTAATGCTTGAAGATTAAATGTTTTTAACCCATCAAACAATTGATCAATCGTACACATTGGGTTATATATATAATCTGAAACATGAATTTCTAACATTGTAATGTTAACATCAAACTTTGTGACATTTCCATCCTTCTTTTACCTATGACTCAGAAATTGTCTTTCCATATCCTCTCGATGTGCACGAGGAATGTATTTTTTCTATTAAATGAACATTAAACTCCATATAATCCATATTTTAAATATCTTCATCTTCATTTGTGTTATAAATTACTAACCACCATTGATCTGCTTCTCCCGTGAGGTGATAAAATTCCATGAATTTTTTTTTTCCACTCGCTACTCCGTAAAGCATTCAATATTTTCTATAAGGAACTAATCCATTGATCATATGCAAATGGATCTATAGTTCCATTGATCATTGAGGGTTGCTGCCTCATTGAATCAATCTAACATTGATCATCGATGTTTTGGATCAGCGTGCTCCATACGGTTATGGTTATTATTCATAACCCAAGTGAGTTTTCCCTGTATGGTGATAAGCTGATCAACACCAGTTGCATCACCAACTCCAATATAATTATCTTACGTTGGAGGGAAATCCTTGCATGGATTATGTGAGTTGATACAGTTTCCATTCCTTTTAATTGGCGCTATTTTTAAACAATGGCATACACTAAATTAGTTGACAAATAACAATACACAATTCAAAACATTTAAAACACTTACCATAAATTGAAAAATTTATGGATATAATCCAAATCATATTTGAGATGGTATATACTCATAAATCCTTAATAATAGTTTGTCATGAAAATGTGAATTATCTTAAGCATATCTTATAGGAGTGTCGTAACCAATACTGTATCATGGATTGTTGTCATGTACCAGGATACCCCATGTCAAGCCCGAAACTCCTTGTTGGAGTTTTCCCTCCTAGGTACATCCATGATAGAACTGAATCTACCAAATCATTTCGAGATAGGGATGTATTTAATGGAAAACTCACAAAATATCTACTTAACCAAAATTTTAGGTTGTTCTTCTATATTAATCCTCATTGTCTATCATTGGGTAATGTTCTGTAATCAATGTTTTTCTAAATCTAGCTTCTAAAGTATGTACTAAACAACCACTGATAACAATTGTAATGCCCCGACCCGAGTAACACAAAGTTGGTGAATTATTACATAACATTGGCATAATCACAAGGGATCAAATCACGAAAGGCTGATCTGTTTAGTATCATTGGAAGTACTAGATACATACATAATTTTTACATTACATTATAAAATGAAAAACATCAATAACATTATCTCCATTGAACACATTCATAACCCTTATACTATCCCTACAGGTCAGTCATAATATAATTTTCTCATCCTATGAAAAATAAAACATTGAAAGGGGAGATATTAGGTGCTCAATAAGGATAACAATATAACAGAAACAATAATTAATAAGAATAAAAATTTACAGAAATGTATAAGACTACAACACAAGACATTTAAACAAAATCATGAGCATTATATGGCACTGATTAATCAAATAATTCCATTTACATTGCCACATAGATATTCTACTAGTCAAACAATAACATGTAATATCAATAGAAAATTTCATAGTGATGAAATTCATAATTCTAGACAACATAACTAGGTAGTCAAGGCCTCGTGCCACGACTATAAATAAGATGTTGTTAATGCCCTTTTCCAAGACACTAGTTTGTCTCATGAGACCTTCTGATGCTTTGAGCAGATATAGCGGGCTCCACCGATCACATACTAAGACTAATTCATTTCTCATATGAAAAGGTTGAAACATTACATAATAATTCTTATTAAATCTATCATACAAAAATGTTAATACTTTAACCATAAATAATGATTGTAAAAAAACAACACCTACAAAGTCAAACATATCACAAAACCTTCAATACTATATGGTAGATTGTATCAAAATAAATCAACTTCCAACAATTGTATAATCAATTAAATGATGTTGACATATATGAAATCAAAACTATATGAGAGAAATAACTCTTTCTATTTTGAAATCATTTTAAAGTCACATGATTATAAAAGAAAAAAATTATTTTGAAAATACTCTAATAATCTTGTAAGGGAAGCTTAGAAAGTGTTATAATGGCAGAAAATAGACACAGTATCCATAAAATATAAAAAAATTTCTTTCCTTAATTCGGTAAAAAAGGACTTAAAGGACTTATTTGGAAAATTATGGAAATATTCCTTGGTCAAAATTTTATAAAATGTAAAAAAAATTCTAAATTAGATTAACCCATATTCTAGGAAATAGTAAATATGTTTTAAAAAACATTTTTATGAAACACGAATGTGGATGATAATGAGGTCCATGTAGATACTCATGTATAAACAACCTCAGATAATGAAAAGATTGTAGAATTAACCCTTACCTTGCCCATTACCATGACTGATTGTATGTTAAAAAACTATATAATAGTTAAATAATTGTTATTAAATTATACAAGAACCCCATTCATAAATATGATATCATATATATGATCTTATAATATTAATTTGTTAATAATATTTTAGTAGTATCGTTGTTTTGGGTTTTAACTGATTTGTTTCCCTTTATATGTTCTATTATATAAGTCATGTTTTTTAGGGATAAGATGTATTTTATTCATATATAGAATTATATAAAGTTATTAAAAATTATTTATAATCATAAAATGAGTATTATTCTTGAATGATATTGATGGGGAATGAATTTCATCTCATTTGTGGATACGATAGTCCCTACATACGAATGAGTGACAATATCAGTCTATTAATGTTTAAATAGCATGTAATATGATGGTATATCATATATAAATAATCCTTAAAATTTTATATTTATTATTTACATCAGTTATACTCATTATTATACCAATAAAAATAATGAAGGTATTGAATGACAAACTACACCACGACGTGGTGACTGTAAGCCGTATGTACGCACGTATGGTGACTTGTCATTCATAGGATGGATAGAATAATGAATATGGTTGTACCATATTTATAATAAAATCTCAGTATGTATAAGGTATTGTATTTATTAATTTGGTATGGAAACAATAATGAATGAGGTTGTGTTAGAAGAAAATAACATTGAAAGAGGTGGTGAAATTATTACCTCTTCATCAGGTGTTTCCTTTTGAGTTGATCAAAATTGAACTATTTGTTGCATTTATGATCAATTTAATGCCCCTAGGTAAATGTGAGGGTAGTTATAAGGACATTATAGTCAGGTTTATTCATGACAAATTGCAATGGAGGTTTGATTTTGAGTGAAGGAGAAGTACACTTTTATAAGAGAGGTGAGGGTCACTTTTGGAGAAGCTTAAAATATTATTTTATTATACAGTCATATTCTATTTATAAAGGCTCCAAAATTATTTATTTAGAGACTTAGGTAGTGATGGTTATAATAAATCTCAAAAAATAGGTTTTATTTCTGTTTAGGTCAACATATTAACCTAATATTTTAGATTAGACTCTTAGTTAAATAGTTTAACTTTTAACATTAATTCTTGTATTATTATAATATATGGATTATAAACATAATATAAAAATCCAAGAATACCCCAAATGGTTCATTATTGTTATATATAACCTTATATATGTACTTTTTCCTAGCCTTATATTTTTAGGGATATTATATCAATTAATAATAGAGAATGTTTTTTAAAAAACTCATTTCTTTCAAATTTGACTCTATTTGGTATTTTGTTTTTGTGAAAGTCATAAAACTTCATAACATCTAAAAAAATTATTTAATCCACCCTAACATGTCATATTATCCAAAAAAATGATTTTAATTCATAAAACATCCCAATTTACATTTATTTGAATATTTATAATATCAATTATTTTAATATTTTGTTAATTAGGTAATTACAACATCATCATTTTGTCATAAATAAACATAATTATTTAATGTCTAAAATTTAGAAATAAATAATCATTACGTAGGATATCGTTATATATTTCTAATGAATATTTTTATTCTAATTTGATTTTTTCTATAAACCTATATTAAAAATGATTTATTTATTAAACTTTGAATTTAACACTTTCTACTCTTCTTTAAATAAAATAATAACATATTTCCAAATCTATTCCATATGAACAAAAAGGATCGTATATTATTCCTAAGATGGATTATGGTTGAAATACACTTATCCAATAGAATTAGGGCTTGTGTAAGGGAAATTATAATATCATATTTTATTTTTAATAACCATATTTACATTTAACCATGGTAATTAAAAGTCACTAGTTACTATTCACTGACAATATTTTCATCTTATTGAACCACATTTTACATACAGGTGTCAACTGTGTTTCTTTATGTTTATAAATTCAATTCATAGAATCCGTAAAATTACATTTAATTCAAATTCGAAAAATGCGGGTATAGGGTGGGTAAAAGAAGGTAAAAAGTTCAATAATATTTCATATATCTAATATTATTATAAAATGAATCCAATAAATTACATTGTACATTTATTGGTATTATGTGTATATTATTACCTAATATAAATTTAGTTAAAATATCTAACTATTTAAAAAAAGGATACTTCTAAACTATAATGTAGTGGTTTTCATTATTCAACACAAATTGAATGTTTTCTGAAAAATACCAAAAATTCACCCTAAGATAATATTGATATTCCGAATCCAAAAATTAAGTTCATTTAATAAAATAAAATTTGTAACATTTCAAAAAGAGGATATTACTATTCATAACCACTTTTTTCGATTGTTCGTGCTGTGATAAAACTCTATGTTGCGTAAAATGCATGTTATTTCATTATTCAATGGGAAACATATCGTGGAAGCATGGGTTGTTACATTCTCCCCTCCAAATAATTTCATCCTCTAAATTTTTAGAATATTACTGCATAAAAATATTCCAGTGGTTCTTCATCATAAGTTCCTAAGGTTCATATGAAACCTCTTCTATCTTATGATTTCCCCATATAACTATTACCAGACGAGTCGTATAGTATCATTGAACATGTTCTCTGGTATCAAGAATCGTGACAGGCTCTTCACAATAAGACATATTGTGTTTCAGTTCTATTTCATCGTAGGTGAGTACATACATTGTGTCAATCATGTATTTTCTCAACTATAATATGTGGAATACATCATGAACATTGGAGAGACTTGGTGGCATTACCCAATGGTAAGCTACAACTCCAATTCGTTATAGAAATTCGAAATTTCCAATGTACCTGGGACTAAATTTACCTTTATTAAATATATGTAAAACACACTTCCATGGATATTACTTTATGAAAACATGATCTACTACTTTAAATCACAAATCCTTCCTTCGGTTATCAGCATATCACTATTTCTTACATTTAGATGTATTGATGTGGGTTTGGATAACCTTCACCATTTCCATTGTTTCTTCAACATTTTTTGTTCCAATGAGTTTTCTTTCACCAAAAGCATCCCAACTAGTTGGTTTGAAACATATCTTTACATATAATGCTTCATATGGTGCCATCTGAATACATGAATGGAATCTATTGTTTTAGGAAAATTAGACCAGATGTAATTATTGATCCCACATACCTTTAAAGTCGATTGAGAAAGATCTCAACATGACTTCTAAGTCATGAATAGTCCATTATTATTGTCCATCAATTTGAGGGTGGTATGCGGTTCTCAAACGAAGTTCAGTATACATGGCGTTCTACACGAATTTCATGAATCTTGATGTAAAACCAAGATCAAGATCCGAAATAATCTATAGGGATAATCCATGAAGTCATACAACATCATTAATATATATTCATGATAAACATTCAAGTAGTAAATCATCTATTATAAAAATAAAATATGATGGCTTAGTAAGATGATCGAATACACATATTTCATCATTCCTTCTAGGATTATTTGGTAGCCCTAAGACATTGTCCATTGTAATATCATCCAATTTCCACTCAGGTATGGGAAGAGGATGCGTGACTCCTCTATGATGTTGTCTTCTAGACATAACATGTTGACAAACCATAAATCTTGAGACACAATCAGATATATCACTCTTCATGTTGTCCAACCAAAAATGTTCCATCAAATATCTATATATATTAGTTCTACTAGGCTGTATAGAGAAATAGGAGTTATGAGAATCATAAAAAAAAATCTTTTTTAGATTATTTTTATCAGGAACAGAATGTATTATCCCAAATTTCAAAATTCCATCATCATATACCTATTCAATCAATCTCACATCATTCACTACTTTAGTTTTCTGATGAAACTCCTCATCATCAGTCTGAGAAATTTTTATCCTTTCAAGTAATGTAATTTTAGCTTCCATTTGAAAAAATACTTATGTTTCACCTTCCATGATTATTTCCATATCCATCATTACTAGATCGATGAACATCGGATCCCTTTCAACTCTCATCTTGTTCAAAACCCCATGATCCTTCCTTCTCAAAACATCTGCAACCATACTTTCCTTCCATGGGTGGTACTGTACAGTTCAGTCATAATCCTTAAGTAGTTTATGTCACCTTTTTTCCTCATGTTGAGATCTTCTTGAGTGACTATATACTTAAAACTCTTGTGATCGATATATATCTCATATTTTTTTCAACAAAGATATTTTGTCTCTATATCATCCAAGCAAAGATTATAGTTTCTTACTCAAGATCATGTGTGGGATAGTTTTTTCACGACTTTTTTGTTATCATGATGTATAGGAAATAACTCTATAATTATTCATAATGACACAACCGTGTCGTTTCATTGAAGCATCACAATAAATCACAAAACTGTCATTCCCCGATGGTAGATTCAATATAGGATTATTGATTAATCTTATATTTAGTTCTTAAAAATATTCATCACATTCGTTTGTCCAAAAAATTTAACCCCTTAACGTGTGAGCTTTGTTAATGGGTTTTCAAATTAGGAAAAATTCAAGGTGAAATGCTGATAATAACCATTCAAAACCAATAATACTATGTACCTCAGTAAAATCCATCGGTGCTTGACATTCTTGGATTTCCTTTATCATTGAAGGATCGACAAGGAATCCATCCATAGAGAAAATATGGTCAAGATATGAATTCTCCTAAATATAGAATTCAAACATGTTGAACATCCAATATAAATAATTTATTCTAAGATTATTTAGAATAGTGGACAAGTGATTTTCATGAAATTAATATCTTTTCTAATATACCAACATATCATCAATAAATACGACTACAAAGTCATCATGATATTACTTGAAAACACTGTTCATTAGATCCATGATGACAGAAGGTGCATTAGTCAGTCGAAAAGGCATTACTATAAACTGGTAATGCCCATACCTTGTATGAAATGATGTCTTCAAATTATCAACCATATTCACACACAAATAATTATATCTAGATCGAAGGATAATCATTGAAAAAATTAAGATCCATGAAGTTGATCTCATAAATAATCAATGTGAGAAAGTGGATACTTTTTCATTATTGTTATAGAATTGATCTCTCTATAGTAAATGCACAAACTCATGGATCCCTATTTCATTTTAACAAAATTAAAAGGGGATCCCATTGGAGAAACAGTAGGGAAAATAAATCCATTATTAATCAATTCTTTTAGTTGTTTCTGTTTTTCTACAAATTCCGCAATTTCCATTCTATAAGTGGTCTTCGATATGGGCATTAAACATGGAATTAAATCAATTGAAAACTCAATTTCTCATTATGGGGGATGTCCTAGTAAATCTTCTGGAAACACATCAACATATTTTTTCACAATAGGTACATCATCTTTTTTGAACATTAGTTTCATCACCCATAGTTATTCTATTCTCTTCCTCCCCAATAATGGAATTTTGTTGAGATGCTGGGGGTGGATCTAGATAAGAATAATGTGGTTACACTTCTTCTCTGATGATAAGGTACTACTTATCATCACAGAAAATAGTAACCTCCTTGTTCATACAATAAATTTTCACATCATGGTCTGAAGTCCAAACCATACCTAGGATTATATCAAATTCAATCATGGGTATGATGATGAGATCAGCATATAAAGAACATTTATATTCCCTTAAAGGAACTGATTCACAAAACATTATTGCAATGATACTTCTCTTAGAATTTTTTACTGACAACTTCCTTGTTAAATAAAATTGGAAATATCTCATTTTCAAAGAAAACTAGGACGATATGAAACAATGAGATGTTCCCAAATAAAATAAAGCATTAGCTACTCTAGATGAAACAATTAAATTACCTTCCACTACGTCTTTTGGAGCTTCATTATCAACAGTAGTTATTACAGAAGCTCATCCTTGTTTTCTTGTCCTTTTCTGAGGTATTTTTCCTTAGTGATTAAGACATTTGTTTGCCTAATGCCCCATTTCCCAAAAATTGTAGCATTTTACATTGACTTCCTCATTCGTTCACTTGTAGTCAGGATCTTGGTGGCCTTTTTCACTACACTTGTAACAGACTCCCATTCCATTCAGGTAAGTACTAGGGTATTTCTTCCAACATTTACTACAAAATGTATATTAAACTTTTCCTTTCTTCCCCTTATTTCCATTTCCAGAGTGTTAAGTAGATCTATTCTTATCTTGCATTTCTTTAATGTCATAATACGTAGAGAATTAATTTTCTATATTTAGAGTATTAGAGACAATATCTTTGTATGATGAGAAAGATTGAGAGACTAATTATTGATTGATAAATGGTTTGAAGCTATCAATGAATAGATCAATCTTACAACTTGGTTTATGTATATAATATGTATCATTCCTTTCAAAAATTGTAAAATTATCCTAATACTTTGAGACCGTCTCATCCTAATTTTTCCTCAAACTTATAAATTCTCTTTCAATAACTGCTAGATGTTCACAAGGAACGTATTTTTATTAGAAAATATCTTAAAACTCCCTATATTGCGTATTTGATACTTCTTCATCTTCATTTGGGTTTTGAATTAGTGAACACCATCGATATGCATCTCTTGTGAGTTGATAAAATACCATGAAAACATTTTCTCTTTTAATACTCCCCAAAGAATGAAATATTTTCTATAAGGAACTTATCTATTTCTCAGCCACAAATGGATTTGTATTATCATTGAACAGTGGTGTTTGTTTCCTCACGAATTGATCTATAATTGATCATTCACTTTGTGAATTAGGCTACACCATATGAGAAAGGATATTATTCATAAACTCAATGAGGTGTCCTATCATGGGGATAACATGACTAGCACCAGTTGAATCACCAACACCATTATAATTATCATGAGTAGGAGGGAAATCCATACATGTATTACGTGCATCTATATAGTTTCCATTCCTTCCACTTGGTGCCATTTCTAAACAATGAAATACTATAGATTAGTTTATGAATCACAATACATAATTCCAATCATGTAAAACACTTAACATAAATTGAACAGTTTATGGATGTAATCCACAATCACAAAACAAAAATCTTTGAGGAGGTATATAAACATAAATATTTCATAATGGTTTGTAATGAAAATTTAAATTATCCTAATAATATCCCCTTGGAGTGTCGTAACCAAGAGTGAATCAAGGCCCATTGTCGTGTACCAAGATTCACAAAGTTAAGATAGAAACTCTTTTTCAGAGTTTTCACTCCTAGGTACATACATTCTAGAGCCGCCACTTCTGTATCATATCCAAACATGGATTTATTTCGTGAAAAACAACCAAAATTTATACCTTACCAAAATTCTAGGAGGTTCATCTATAATAATCCTCAATTTCTATATTAGGATAATGTTCTCTAAATAGGATTTTTTTAATTCTAACTTCCAAGGATTCTACTAAACTTCCTCTGATACCAACACTAATGCCCCAACCCCTGTTACCAAGAGTCTTTGTAATATTACATAACATTGGGATGATAACAAGGGAAAAAATCCCAATAGACTAATCTGTTTAGTAGCATTGGAAGTACTAGATACATACATAAGTTTTACATTACATTATAAAACGAAAAATGAAAACAACATTTTCTACATTGAACAAATTCATACCCCTTAGAATATCCCTACAGGTCATTCATAATATATTTCTTCGCATCCAGAAAAAAATACAATGAAATGGGTGATATCATGTGCTCAGTAGGGAAAACATTATTGCAGAAACTTTCATAAATGAGCATAAACATTTAGGGATATATATATGACTAAAAAAATTCACTAAAACATAAACATTATCATAATACAACAATGATAAATCAAATAATTGAAATTATTTTTTAAAATGGATATTCTAATAGTCAAATAATCACATGTAATATCAATATCCAATTTCATAATGATGGAATTCATAATTCTAGACTTCATAACCACATAGTCAGTGCGTCATTCGAAGACTACTAATAATATTTTGTTAAGGCCATCTTCCAAGACACTAGTTTGTCTCATTAGACCAACCAATGCATCGAGGAGCTATAGCATGTTCCACCCGTTTCATACTATGTTGAATGCATTCCTCATATGAAATGGTTGAAACATAACATAAATATTCTTATTAAAACTATTTTGTTAAGGCCTTGTTCCAACAAAGTAGTTTCTATCATGTTCGTTATGGATATGATGTATTTGATACATTCCAAGATTTATATTAGGTTCATAATAATTATTTTTAATCATAAAATCAAAATTATTCAGGAATGATTATGTTGGGGAATGAATTTAATCACGTTCGTGGAGATGGTAATCCGTACGTTCGCACGGGTGACAATATAATTCTATTAAGGTTGAAATAATTTGTAATAAGATAGTATATCATATATAAAGAATCCATAAAATGTTATATTTATTATTTATATTAGTTATACTCATTATTATATCCATCTTAATAATGAAGTGTCTGAATAACAAACTACACCACGACGTGGAGACTGTAAGTTGTACGTACGCATGTATGGTGATTTATCATTCATATGATGGATATAATAATTAATCTTGTTTTGCAATATTAATTATAACATCAAAATATGTATAAGGTACTATATTTCTTATTTTTTTATGGAAACAACAATGAAATGGGATGTGGAAGATGAAAAGAACGTTCAATGTGGTGGTGAAATTATTACCTCTTATTTGGGTGTTTCCTTTTGTATTGATCAAAAGGTCACAATAAGATGGCTTTATGATCAAAGTATGGTCATTAGGTCAAATTGAGGGTATTAAAGAGGATATTTTATTAGACATTGATCGATCCAAATGGCTTTGGTGGTGTAACTGTGATAGAAGGGAAAGTACCCTTTTATAAGAGATGTGAGGGTGACATTATGAAAATATTGAAAAATTATTTTATTATACAACAATATTCAGTTTCTAATGGATCCAAAATGATTTATTTCAAGGATATGGGTGGAATGGGTAAAACAACTCAACCAATAGGTTTTAGATAGGTTTAGGTCACCATATTAACCCTTTCATTTAGATTAACTCTTAGTTAAATAGTTTAACATTTACCATGTATTCATGTATTATTAAAACAAATGGTTAATAAACATACAATAAAAACCCGAAAGAACCCCAAGTTTTTCATTATTGATATATCTAACCTTATATAATTCCTTCGTCTAATCATTTGATTTTTCGAAATATAATATAAATTAATAATATTTTCATTGTTTTAAAAACTCATTTATGGCAATTTTGACACTATTTTGTATTCTGTTTTTGTGAAAGTCATAAAAACATTATAACTTCAAAAAAATTTAATCAACACTAACATTTCACCTTAAATTTTAAAATTAGTGTAATTTATCAAATGTCTCAATTTACATTTATTTTGATATTTATAATATCTATTTTTTTAAACATTCATTAATAAGGTAACAAGTGCATTATTATTGTGTCATAAATAAATTTTATTATTTAATGTATAAAAATTAAAAATAAAATATTATTATGTTTTAAATCATTTTATATATCTAATTAATATTTATATTCGAATTTATCTTATTTATAACCCTATATTAAAAGTTTTTTAGTTATTAATAATTCAATTAAACACGTTTGACTCCTCTTTAAATAAAATAACAATAAATGTCCGAATCTAATACAAGTGGACCAAAGGTTCATATTTTATTCATAAGATTGGTTTCTGTTGAAATACAGTTATCCAATAGAATTAGGACATGTGGTAAAGTAATTATAATATAATTTTTACATTTAATTACCCTATTTACTTTTAAAAATGGAAAATAAAAGTCAAAAGTTAAAATTCACCAATAATTATTTTCATATTATTAAACCACATTTTATTTGTGGATATCAAAAAATTTTATCATTGTTTTGAAATTAAATTCACCTAAACTAAAAAATTATGATTAATACAAATTTACAAATGTGCCTTGAAGGTGGGTAAATGACAGTAAAAAGTTCAATAAGATTTTAAAAATCAAATATTATTATAAAATGAATCTAATTAATACCATTAAATATTCATAGATATTATTTATATATTTTAACCTAATATAAATTTAAATTAAATTACTAATTATTTAAATAAAGGATCAATTTTAAATAATAACACATTGTTTTTCAGTAGTCATCAAAAATTCAAAACATTCAGAAAAATAACAAAAATTAACCCGAAGCTAATTTTAATATTTGGAATCAAAAAATGAAGTCCATTTTGAAAAATAAAATTTAAAAAATTTCAAAAAGTGGGTATTATTATTCCTAATAACTATTCAGATTGGTCAGGGTGTGTTAAAACACCAAGTTGCGTACAACAGAAGCCATTACATTATTTAAAGGGAAAATTAACGTGGAAGCTTAGGGTGTTAAAAGATTTAATTGGACTTTATGAACAGCTTGTACCCTTGAACATGAATGAGCAATATCATCCACTTCCAGATATGATACAACTCTCTCATGTTTAGCATCATCCTTCTTCTTCTAAATAATAAACATATCCTTTTGATCGAAAAATCATGTGGGATCAAACAAAATCACCATAGAAAAACCTTGTTTCCATGGGATTCAAGGGGTAAAATCACACTTTGCACTGAAATCCCATAAATATATATATATATATTAAATATATAATTTATTTAAATAAATTTATTATAATTTTAAAATCATAAATATAATTTTATAATTATATATTTCTATATAATTATATATATATATATATATTTAATAAATTTATATGAATATAAATATAAATATATTAAATATATCCATTATTTAAATATTTTTATTATTTCTTTTCATTGTTACAAGATATCATTATTTATTTATATTTATATAGTTGTTCTTTTAAAACTAATATTTATATTAATCATTATATATTTTTATATAATTATATATATTTAATAAAATTTTACTGATACTTCTCAATGAATTGAGGGTCCATCAAATTATAAGTCCAACAATCTAAAATATTATGTTCAATTCAATCACCATAAGAGTCAACAAATCTATACATACCATTTTAGAAGCATTATTATCCACAAGCTCATAAATTTTTAATGTTTTTTTCTCCCATCTATTAGTCTTGATGTTGTTAGCTCCATCCCTATATCTGATCAATAGAATGTGTAGTATATCTCCAACTAATTAGTCTAAATGTACTAAATTTTATCTAGATGTATAATATTGACCACTTCCTAGAAGGATTGTACAATTCCGAATGTCGATTTGGGATTCCTTTAATAGATCGACATATTCTCGTTAAAGAACCATGATGGCCATCCCAAAAATTTTATGTTCTAATGTACTATTTTTCTCTATGGAGGAATATTATTTCCTTTAATTTATCTATGTTTCCTTTGAATAGGTGATGATTCCCACAAGTGAACTTTGGTGGATTCCTTTGTCATGGAATGGTCACTTCTTCCGTGGTGTTTGGATTTCATTTGTATTATAGGTTTTTTATTCTGAAGGTATGGTTTATGCACTAACCATTACCATCACACATCAGTGGGGCATATATGCGTCGTGATGTAAATATCCTAACCATTACCATCACACATCTTACTCAGGGTTTGAGTGTTAGTATCTTCGTGTAAACACATTTTTTACAACTCTCAAGCTAATTTTTATCATATTTTCAACTCCATGGTCACATATTATTATCCTATAGGATGTTGTGAGATATATTCAAGGTGCCTCACATAACATATGTATCTAGTCTGGTCATAGTTTTAACAACAAAGTATAGTTCCATTTAGGTTTCTTCACCCATACCGAGGATGGATCTTAATATTGGTTAGTGTTGGTCCACACATAATTCCCCTTACCATGAGTATCAATGTATTTTGCTCCAGAGTTTTCTCTTCCCACTCAACCTCCTTCTAAATTAAATTCTAGTGCATTGATAGATTTAGTGGTTTTCATGACAATACATATGATTGGATTATTGGTCATTGTGGTTAATTCAGTCCAAATTATTCTCAATATCCTACTTCAACTCTCTATCATAGAATGTAGATGACTGGCCCCCTAAATCTTTGAATGTTTAAATTATATGTTTCTTGTTGCTTCTGGTAGTTCTCCATTCTCTTATCTAATGGTTTTTAATTGATGTATGTCGTTATGCATCTTTCATTAGAGTTTTAGTTTCATTAATAAGTAATAAATTATTATTTACACCACACAAGGACATATGAATTAATCCTCACTACATAGGAGTGTTTTCGATTATCTCTTCCAAGGAAATAGGTCCTCTAATATCAGGTGTCATAGCCAACCATCCCCTAACTAAAATTATCTCCCATTCATTTTTTATATCCAGTGGTCTTCATATTGAATGAAGAAATATTTATTTTCTAATTATTTCCACACAAAAAAATCCCTCTCAGAGTTTTAAATGAACTTAATAATTCCCCCTATAGAAGATATAAATTTGATCACAATATGGGAATTTTGGATTTCTTTTATGATGATCCCACAAACAAACATATCAGGTGTTTTTGAACAATATTTTCATAGTGAATCTTCTTGATATCTCACATAAATTGATCACCAACACACATAGTTATGGAAATCTATCATACTTCTTCTCCCTTTACAATTTATGATGCATGGTGATGTATAGGGAAGCACTGAGGCATGATATCATTTTTTCATCCCAAAAGATGTGGATTAGTCCAAATTGTGACTTCAATATTATCCGGGACTTCTCAATGAATAATTTAGGATGTTTTTTAACGTTTATGGCTTGAAAATAAATCAAAAGCTTCATTTTCCACATATTAATCATGTATATGAATTTTTCATGTAAAAAAACTATTAAAATAACCATAATGGGTGAATTCGGATGTGGTTTCATCTCAACCGTTTCTTTACCGACCACAAAGAAATTTCCTTAATCCCATAGCCAATGTACTAACATATCATTTCATCTCTCTTAGACCAATCCCTACTCATTATCAATATATGACCAAGAATCAATGGGTGTCGTCATTTTTTATTCTCTAACCAATGGTCCTTAGAATCATGTTATCATTCCCAGATGTCTCATGTTAGAACAAACCCATGAAAGGTATATCATGTGTCCTCCTTCATAAAATGTTATTATCATAAAAGGATATTTTAATTCCTTGATTAATAATATGTCACCAAATTTATAAAATTCTATTAATATGAACATCAAAAAAATAATTTTCTTATTTAGGATGGTTATGATGATGATTTACTTGAGGCCCACCCACACAAAATAAATTCCAGTTGATGAATATTCTCATATAGTAAGAGACAGAATCCTATGTCATATCTAGGGATACATATATTAATATAGGTGATCAAAATACAATTTATTTCTATGATTTCATAAAAAATGTTCTGTGTCAGTCATTCGAACAACCACATGAAAGATTGGTCGAAAAATAATGATCCATATGTGGTGGGAGATATGGGTGAGGATATTTTCAAAAATTTATTTGTAGAATGTGAAATACATATGAAGTAGGGGGTGATGAAGGGCTTTAAACATTAATTTAACCTGGTATCTTTTGTGGTGATTAATAAAATCTATTCCATTCTGAATTATATCACCTAGAGATGAAATTTTTTTTGGTATGTCAAATGGATCAAACAAAAATTCTACCAAGGAACTTGCAGCTCTTTATATTCATTCTATGTGGCTTCATGGGATCTAGTTAGGGAGGTATCATTTGTGGATAATTTTTATTTTTTCATGGACGAGGACTTCATTGGGTGATCTTTGAAACTACCCTTACTATTATACTGAAAATAATTTACCCATACTCTTTTAGACACTTTAGAACCATCAGTATGTGTAATTTCTATTACATGTTCTGTACAACTATTTTCAATATAATATGGTCATTGATCCTCCACATGGTTGTCTTTGAAAATTTTCATTGATTAATTAATGTTAAATACATTATTACTTCCGTATGAACATCCCATAAAATGGTTGTTGATATTAAAAATATGAATATGGGCTCTAACATTGTCATCAGGTTTGATATGTAAAAATATAATGACATGTTAGAATGGAACTTCATTATCAAGGTCATGAAATTCAAGGTCTTCTTTTCATGGGTTACTGGCTCATTTGTTGTAGCTATATCACAAATGGGTCTCTATTTCCAATATATTTATGTAGTTTGTATTCATAATTTCATCTAGGGTTCTGGCAGGGGGATCTAATGCCTCCCACACTATTCATCTTGGTCTAAAATTCCCTTACTACATACCTTGGACAATGCTACCACAATGGAAGAATCTTCCCATTTAATTTTTGGACTAATTTCTTAAGAGCATCCCACATCCTCCTTGTATATGATATAGTCTTCATTGTTAATGTAAGTATAAAATATCACTAAGGATTCAACAAGATAATTGTTTTATATTGAAACTGGAGTGTAAAATTTATTAATCTGTAGAATAGTTGAATTTATTTTTCGTCTTCATGTTCATAGAGGTTACCAAAGATGATTAGAAAATCTATAATAATAAATAGATGATTTTTACACATAGAATACTTGAGAATTCCAATATCTTTAGGAATGTTTCTCATTAAATATTTTGATGGAGAATTCCATTAGAATTATAATAGTATTAATAATTGGAAAATATTATTCCCTTCAATCAAAAGATGTATCACCCTAGTATAGCAGTTCATCATCTATATCCACTTATGTGTGTGTTATTTATTTTCTAGGTACATAATGATGTCATCAGTGGCACAAATATGATAAATACATCATTTATCTTGGATTTCCACTCCAACAAGATATATCACTAGGCTTTATGGGATAGTAAGTCAAATGAATTGGATGGATTTATTATCCTAAATATTATCTCTATCATGATGCACTAAATTCATGGAATGATGGTATATTATATTATAGAAGGATATTCCCTCTGCGTAAGATTTTTTTTAAATAAACTTATGAAGGATTTCATACATGTATAGTTAAGGTTCTCCATTTTTTGGAATTAGATATTAAGAAAACCCCAACTCTAATAGATAATTTGTGTTGTATTATCATGTGTAATGAGATTTAATTCTATAACCACAACTGGGATGTTTTCATTCTTTACTTCCTTGTGGCCTTAATTTTTTATTTATCCTTCAGAAAATCTAGAAACAATTACTTATTTAAAAATCATATTATAAAACTAGAGAACAATATCTTTTTTACAGTATCGATTGGAATGATGATCATGATTCTTTCTTGTTCAGGTAATCTTCATAAATGGATTTACTAAAAAATTGTATCACTAGTTCAGATATGGAAACCATGTACATGATGGTTGGGGTAGTATTATATGGTGCAATGAAATCCCATCTAAATAACACGTCATATTATTGATAATTTCCAACCACTCCATCCTTATAGATGATAATATCAATAAAAGGGGAATGATGTTAGCTTTGAAATTTTTATTTTATAGGATTATCAAATAGGAATCAACCATTGTCTTATTCCTATAAGGTGAATGGGTGGGTACATTTTGACATGAATTTGGTGATTTAACAAGAATTTCATCTTAGATAATTAACAGTTTAGATATTATATAATTATATTTTACTGTTAACTATATCAATAGGAATTAAATGATATTGAGGTTAATTATCCTTAAAAATTGATACTAGTGCATATGGAAGGTATGGAACAAGGCTCGTCATGAATGTTTTTTTCATTCGATGAGTATTTACGTTATATGGACTTGCTTCTAAGAAGATAATCTCTCTGATTTTACAAACAATGGATGAAAACTCCATCATTATATATAATCCTGAAAATAAATGGTCATTCCACCTCAATGATGTAACCATCCCTCGTGGGAATGGAATTAATTGGGTTCCTCCACATGTTGGTCTTAAACATAATATTGATGGTTCATGCAACTAAATATTAATATTGGTGGAAGAATTGTGCATGACCCTACTAGATCAATGGTCACCTCCATAAGTGTTTTCCATGGGTAAGGAGGTTCTCTTATTACTAAGACTTCTTCCATCCTCAATGGTTTATAGATTTTAAGAGAATACTAAATTAATTTTTCCTTGGTTGAAAATGAATCATCTTTTATCGATAAAACACTTCAAATGTCATATTTCCATCACATGTTCCACTAATAAAAAAAATATTTATGAAAAAACTTCATCAACACCCTAATTTTTCTGATTCACACATGGTGATAGGGGAATAATATTTGATACATTA
Source organism: Viscum album (assembly GCA_963277665.1). Lineage (NCBI taxonomy): Eukaryota > Viridiplantae > Streptophyta > Magnoliopsida > Santalales > Viscaceae > Viscum > Viscum album. The sequence goes on from OY728158.1 coordinate 217,103,538, forward strand.
TAACTTCAATAACTTGTATGTATGTTAGTTGTAATAACTTTTCTAGTGGTATATCCCTCACTAGATTGTTTGGATATTCTAAGTGGATATATACTCCGGATACACTAAATTAGACCCCCTATACTTGTGGGTCATCCATAATATAATTTAAATTCAACAATTCAAAAATGTTAATTAATAATATATGATCGAAAAACCTTTCCAGTCAATAATCTTCAATAATGTAAACACTCTTCCCTATGTCAATAAATTAGATAACACGAGCTCAACCATCCGAAAAAAGATAGTGGATGGTCAAATAATACATTGTCATAATTTATATAATCATCTATATTATAATGAAAATACACAGTACACAATTAAATTTCCCCAAAAAAATAAATTTGATAAAATTATTATACACATAATGATAAATAAGGTGGATGGTTTCAAAAAAACACATTCTATGAAGTAAGAAATTATACTAAAATGATTTAAGTGGCAGGAATATATATCCTCAATACTAAAAAATTGAATAACACAAAATACAATAATAAGTAATAATGTAACAAATTTATATGGTATATGTTCTAGAGAATGAACATAACTCAATGAATGAAATTTTAGATTCAAAAAATCATTTCAACTGGGAAAAAAGATAATTCAACAAACATTTTAATATGGTAATAATATATATCCAGTAAATCATATTAAATACAAGGATATAAAATATATATTAGTCATGGGATAATAAATCAATATAACACCACAAAATTTGAACATGGTGGATAACATGTAACAAGTCACAATAAATAAAAATTGAGACCTATAAAAACCCTATGGGTTAAAAAACACAATTATCAAAACCCTTTGAATGTGTAGGAATATAGTTGAAAATAAAATATAATTATTAAAATAAATTTAGAAATATTATATATCATATATGTATCATACAATCCATATAAATGAATTTAGTTTCATAGCACCAAACATTTCTCAAAGAGAAGAATTTGTGATGAAAACATGTAACAACACATACAACAAACGTAAAAATGCTAGAACCACTAATATAATGAAATGAAATATATTGATAGATTTTATCAGAACCATTATAGAAGTATACTTCTATTTTTATTATTATTTTATAACCATATGTTAAAAATTATTTCATTATTATAGTTTATTTTCATTATCAGGTGTGCGAACATTCAATAACATGTTATTTATAAAATTCAGTAAGACATAATTAATTACCACTAAGTGTCCTCAAGTTAAAAATTACTATAAAATTCTAGATATAATAATTATTATTTTTATGGTATTACGTAGTTCCCATTTTTATTTGGTGATTGAATAATGACAGTATGAGAAAATAAGAAATGTGATAAACTAGTCTGATTGTGTTTAATGATTGAATGGTGATATAATAAGAGATTAATATATTGTTAATATAACTTTTATATAATAATTAATTATTCTTAAATAAATTATTACAACATGAAATTATCTTTATATAACCAACTGTAGTCCTTCATGTCATAAACATTATAACATTGTGCACATTTGTGGTAAAACCAACCCAAACAGTAACATTTTATAATATTTCCATTACAAATTGAATGTATTTAGATAATGATGGTATAAATAATTAAAAAAACATTATAAATATTTTAATTAGTTCATATCCTAAGGTATCCCAACATTTAAACCATCCAATATATGTGGTGATGAAAAATGAAATTCATTATTCTTGGGGGCTTTAATCTGTTTTACACAAGATTAAAGATAAAATCTCTCACTAAATTAATGCAATGATGTTAAATGAAAAAATTTAATTGAATCAATTTATTTCAGATATAGAACAAATATTTATATGGTATATAGAAAACATATTGTTTTGGTATATAGAACACGTTTCTCACATAATTAATGTAATGATGCTATATCTAAAGGAATCATGCATGCTTAGATAAATAATCATGTTGTTGGCTACCAGATACATAGATATCATCTCCTGTGATCTCAGCATAACATTTAGAGTATGATCATTCAAAACATTATCCACATTGAATCCCCGCTGAATTAGTCATGAAAATTTTTGTATTTATAGAGATGTAACTGGAGCCCTGATATCCTAGATTAATCCATTTTTGGGGGAATGTTCTAGAAAAAATGGATCTCAAACCATATCATGGGAGTATCGTGAATGGTCCATGAACATAAAAAAATACTCTTACATGGAAATGATACAATACTAATGTTCATATCCTCTTGAATACACACTGATCTCCATGTGGATAGATAATTATATTCCCTGAAGAGACAATCAAAATTTTTCCAAATGGGAATCATTTTATTGTGTGTATGAGTCAACAAACTCTAAAATTCCTGTACTGATATGTGAATAAGACTCCGAACTAGGACCATAATCAAATCATTTGGTTCCTACAAAAGGAAATAAACAAATGTGACTTCCTTTATAAAATCATTAGCATCATAGGGGTATATCTCACTGTAATACCTGAGAAGTCTCTATATCTGAAACTCATGTGTCGTTACCATCTATTTCACATCATTATAAGTTTATTTAGGTAGAACATTCTAGTCCATGGGTTGTGGATTGTGTAGAAAACTGATTGGATACACTACCTAATATAAAAACCCCTTCATCAACATCAGATCACCGGTTCAATCATCATTTTAATCCCACCATTGAATCCCTTATTTTTGTCAACATGGAGGAATCATGATATAAAGACCAAACACACCGAGGTAAAATATTATATCGGTGGTGCTAACTCAAGAAGGACATGGAAACTACAACCCAATCATATATGATTCATATTCTAAATTTTCCCAAAAACTAATGTATACATGTAATATGTAAACACGTTGGTTATTAGAGTCATGGTGAATAGATTCATTGGAAACCACACTAATATTGGGCACCTAGAATAATATCTAAACTCAAAAATCATAAACACCATTTACAAAATTCCCAAACCAACATCGAATATATAAAATCCCAACATTATTTTCTTAGAGTGGAAACCACTTTGATACAACTATATAATGACCCCACCCTTTATGGACAACTTAGACAATATATGGTGGATCGATCAGATCGCAAAATACTACATTTAATATGCCATGAAATAGAGTACAATATTGAGTATGCATATCACACACATGTAATTATTATCTTATGGTACCTATATGCTCACACACAAATCCTTCTCCATGATATCAGAAAAACTATATAGTATAAATACTACTAAAATTCATAAATAAATCTATCCCATAATTAAAGTTTATAAAATGTAATAAAATCGTGAAAAGGGGAATATAAAAGACATCTAAAATTGAAAAGGTGTCAAGACTACTCTTAACAAAGTTACATCATTCAAATCAAACCACTAGTACACACCACATTCAATCTAACTGTTTATTCATTGCCAACTCGATATCCTTCTATGACTCCATTGAAAGGTCTATATATAAGACCCAATATATGTGGGTAGACACCGTGTAGTGGTTAGTATAATAAAACTCTTTAAGAACACAAAAACTAGAAATAAAAAGGAGTAAATGAATGTTAATAGTATGATTGACCCAAATCCAGAGGATAAACCAAAATATACAGTACAATAACTTCATCATGAACATTAATTGTTTATACCTGACTAGTTATTTCATCCCACATTGTGTTTCCAATATACATGACCATGTAAAATAACATAAAAACCGAGATTTAAATGTCATAGAATCCATGTATCTTGGTCTCAACCAACCATCATTCCATATAATTATACTCAATGATTAAAGGTATCACTCCTCAGGGAGATATCACACCGTAATCAATGTCATCCCAAATGGAATTCATTGAAGAGATCTCACTCATAGGGTATCAGTAAGTCACTGGCATATCCCCTCCATCCCTCATGGTGTATATCTGAGAGAGCATGTTCATCAAAATTATCCATTCATAAAGTCATGATTTCACCCAAGTAGATATCGATACTCAAATAGGGGGTCCCACTGGTCAGTGATGTGGAACTCCACAAACCCTACTAAAACCAATAATGTCTCAACTAACATATACGGGATCACACTCGGGACTACTGGGGGACATCATAAACCAAGTCTTAAACATTAGAGATCATACCTCTCATATAGGGGATCACACTCATATCTATATGGAGACACCACAATCCCTACCCATACTTAGAGACACAATATATAGATAGGTGATCAGGCCCATGACTGATAGGAGATACCACAAACCCAAATAGGGATCTAAACTCCATGTTGGGGATCATAACTTTTGTAATGCCACATACCCTGTAGAAACTTCCCACTATTTAGGGAATCATATAAAGATGATGTCACAAATCCATCTAGGAATACAAAAAATAGGGGATTTCTTCCCTACAAGAAGATGACTCCATATACATCACATATAGAATACAAAACGACATAGGATGCCACCATTTCCTCCCATAGGGAAACATGAACTCTATCAGTGATCCTATTGAAGGCATCACAATATTATATTGAAAACATAATACCACGCCATACAATAATATTAATGGAACAAGGGAACCCACTAACCCAATATTAGTCCACGCAGTGATGAAATAAATCTCTCACTAGTTTCACCTCATCCTACAACTCTCTCACCAAAACCATTTTCACCACCGTATTCTACGAGGAAAAAAATCGATAGGCTTCTTACAGGCATCTATATAAGATTTGAGAATAAAAATGGGTTATAGAGAAGTATCTAAAGGTATTATAAGGAATGTACCTATTGTGCACATTTGGCCTCCCAAAACCGTCCCCTATAAATGTTACACCTTTGTATACAACATGTATAAAAAAATAAAAGTAATTTACCCCACATCATATAGTGTGTAACTATGTCTAAACACCTGGGTATGTAAAATCCCACAAATTATGGCTATCCATGTTTCCATACATGGAATGTACCCAAGGTACATGGGGTGTTCTTGATGAACCATCCCAAGCCTATGTCCTTGGTTATACTAGTGAATATAAACTCATGACCATGCTATATGGTCGTGTACTTCCACAAAACTGTGTTCTTAGGAACATAAATCATACAAATGTCTTAATCTGAAGATCCCAAGATCCCTATATATTATATAACCCCTATATGTGGCATATTGTATTTTAAAGTTCATATTTACCAAATTGAAAGAACACACGGTGCGTACAATTTCACTAAATGTTGTGTGATTGAGTGTTCAATATAGGGATCCTCTACAAGAAACCAAAACATCCAATTTTATGCAAAAACATACAGTTCTACCCCCACGGGATCACTAGAGGTCATAATAGGGTTATAAATCACTAAAGAAACACATCAATATGGGTCATTAGATAAATATCATAAATATTCATACCTCATTGTTTATCAATGAAGATTTGGGTCCAATACTATACATGGAATCCACTACACCTCAATCCGACGATGATTAATGTCAAAAATGAGATTTTGTGGTGCCTCTTATACTCATTTCAGCCTCAAGAAATCAATAATGGAAAAATTGATCCTCCCAATCCTAATTTTTTGTTGAAAAACTAAGGTGGTGGAATATTAGTTTATTTATTTTTAAATAATATATCATATCATCATCATGCCTGTCAATTCTCTCCCTCAACCAGAAACCCAATGACAAAAAACATTATGTCACACAGTGTAAAACCCATATTATGAACACAACCATGGTCTCAGATTTCATATTTGAAACTCATGCTAAGAATTATTAAAAAAATCATGAAAAATTATGGACTTGTGATATAAAATATTTATGATTTTTAATATCATCACACGGAGGCTCTCTTGGACATGTAATAAAACACCATGCAGGTTCCTGGATTTAGAAAAATCATTAAAATGAAAAAATTATCTGATAAAACAAATAGAGTCATTAAATTCAATGAATTCATATATTTTTTATTCTTAACTAGGATGAGTTTTTAGTCAAAACATTTTTTTTTGGGTGATAGTTTCTATAACAATATACTGTTTTAACTTCTCTAGATTGGATTAAACTCTTATTGTATTACATGCCTCTCAATTATAATGGTACCCTCTTCGCATTATCAAATGTTTTTTGTGTGATTGGTACATATGAACACACATCATAATAGTGATCACTTCTATTGAAATACACATATAATTCATTCAGTAATTTTAATATATTATTTTTTGACAGATCCATTGTTTAATTTTTCTTCTCATGTTTCTATATTATATTTCCTTCCAATTTTCTCCCAATATATACAAGGCCTCTATTAATTTAAATAATTATCATGTTATTCAAACATTCAAATTTTAGGTCATTAAACTTCCAAAAACAATAAAAATAGAATTTGAATCTCATTCACTTAATTTATGGTGCCCTATCTATATTTCTCATAATATGAAGAACTCAATGTTTTAATAGATCCACCACTCATTCAAACAATTATTTGGTGAACACACTTCATACTTAATTTCTAATCCACCCTTGATAAGGTGTATATATTATTATTTTTTACCATTCACACTTAACATTGTGTTTTTTTAAAACCTATATTATAAATTAAATTATTATTTTTACATATGATTGTTTCTAGGTAATGGTATAAATTATTCTTAGAGGATGTGTCCATTATAATTTTATGTAAACTCGTGATATTTATAGATTCATGGATATAAATGAAAACATATGTCAAAACATATATTTCTATAAAAGTATAGGAAGTTCCATATTATTGAATGTGTTTACTCTTTAATATCACAGCCAGATTAAAACACCTGATGTTGATGGATTTATTCCCCTCTTAAACTGATATTGGCTTATCTACTCAATATTACATCATCCTCATTACATATTCCTCTATAATTTTTAATTATTCTTTTAAATAATTTACAATCTCAATATATATTTGATTGAAAATAAAGGTTGTTTAAACCATTTTTATGTATACTTTTTCAGAATATTGAATATGCTAAAATTTTGAAAAAATTATTCATCCATATAATTAGCTTCATATTCAATCTATTCTATTTCATTATGAAGATTCTTGATACCTACAATAATACAATTTAAAACGTCATTAGGAACATTATTTATGTATTCGTTGAATCTAAAAAGTAGATCACTATGGTTTAAATCATAATCCTAGCTTGAGTATCCTTCATCAAAATAATCATAATTAAATAAATTATTAAAATATATACCACTTTTATTACATTGAATTAGTGGAGTATCTTCCATTATTGTATGATTTTCCTATGGATTTTTTTCATATCCCTTTTTATAGTTCATATATATTTTTGAAATAATATCTTGATTATTATCTGCATTATTAACTTCCTCTTCTCCATCTATGTGATCCCACCCATTTCCATAATAATTCACTTCATTAAACCACTATTGTATTTTTATAGGGAACACCCATTTGATAACACTAGTAGAACCATATATTTGATTAACCTATGAGAGGGGTTTCAATCTGTGTCTAACTATTTACAACTTATATATTTTTTATTCGACCTCTTGAACATGATTAACTTATTAATCCACTGATATATATCTCATAGTCTCACATAATATGAGGATATAATAAGAAAGATCACAACACATGGTATTTATATGGTTTTTTATAAAGGCATACTTCTTTTTCTTTTGATTAGACCCCCACTCCAATGAATTAAATTAAACATTTATAGGTATTATTTATTAATTTTTACCAAATGTAAATTTATATAAATTAACTATTTATTTAAATAAAAAGTCATTCTTCGACAATAACGTTGTGGTTTTCACTATTCATAAAAAATGACAGTTTTCAGAAAAATAACAAAAATTCGCCGTAAGGTAATTTTGATATCTTGAATCCAAAAATGATGTCCATTTGGAAAAATAAAATTTATAAAAATTAAAAAAAGTGGGTAATACTATTCATGATGACTAGTTTCATTGGTCGTGGTGTGTTAAAACTCCAAGTTACATACAACAAAAGATATTGCATTATTTTAAGGAAAACATACCATGGAATCTTGGGGTGTTAAAATTTCTCATTTTTCACTAGGAATAGCTTGCACCACTGAAAATAAACTAGGTACTTCATCCACTACCATATACGATACAACTCTCTCATGTTTAGGATCACTCTTCTTTTTCTGACCAACAAACACATCCTCTGGATCAATAAACCAAGTGGGATCCAACAACATCACCATAAGAAAACCTAGATGCCTTGGGATTCAAGGGGTAAAATCACTCGTTGCTTTGCAATCTCATAAATATAAATATATTAAATATATCCATTATTTAAATAAATTAATTAAAAAATTTAAATTATTAATAAATGTTTTTCATTATATAAATTTATATAATTATATATATATAATAAATATATAGGAATATTAATACAAATATAATAAATATATTCATTATTTAAATATATATTTTATTTTTTATCATTATTAATTAATATTATTATTTATTTATAGTTATATAGTATTTCAAAAAAAATATTTATATTAAACATTATATATTTTTATATAATTATAATTATTTAATAAAATTTTATTAATACTTCACAAATAATTGAAGGTCAATCTAGTCATTGTACCAACATGCTACCTTAATAAGTCCAATTCACTCACCATAAGAGTCCAAAAATTCATACATACAATATTAAAACTATTGTTCTCCACAATCACGAGATTTTCCAATGTTCTTTTTATTTTTGTCTCCCATATTCCAGTCTCGATGTCGTCAGCTCCTATCCTTTATCTTATCACTATAATGTGTATTATATGTCCTACTAATTTGTCAAAATGAACTAAATTTTATCCAGATAGATCATATCCACCTCATCTTATAAGGATTGTACAATTTAGAACATCTAGGACTGATTACATTCATAGATCAACATATTATCAATAAAAGTCCCTAATGGCCATCCTAAAAATTCTATGTTCTAATAAATTATTTTTCTCTTTGGATGTATATTTTGTTCTTTAGTGTCTGTATGATTCCATTAAAGAGGGGATGATTCCCACAGGTGAACATTGATGGATCTCATTGTCATGGAATGGTCACAACATCCCTAGTATTTGGATTTAATTTGGATTATAGGGTTTTGATTCTAAATCTTTGGTCTATCCGCTAATACAAAAAGACTTTTATTTATTCATGGCTCCAAATATGACTTTTTGAATTCCTATTACGAAATCACTCACATGTTGGGAAATTGGAATTCCAATATCCTGATGTGGACAATGGGAGTTTAATCTAGTTGATAATCACCCTAAGAGGTTTTTTAGATAAGATTTATTGGTCTCCCTATTCCCTTACATGGCATTCACTTCATATGAGTCATTGGTGTTAACTTTAGGTCCTAATTATTTGTGGGAAAATTATCCCTCCATTTTCTTGACACATCAGTGGGGAAGATATTCATTGGGATGGACCTATCCTTACCATTACCATCACACATCTTACTCGGGATATGAGTGTTAGTCTCGTAGTGGAAAAAATATACACCTCTCTAACTCATTTTTATTATATTTTCAACTCCATGGTCACATGTTATTATCCTACATAAGGTTGAAATCTATATTCATGGTGCTTCACATAACATATGTTTCTTATCTGATCATAGTTTTGACAACACCGTAGATTTCCATTTAGGATCTATCAGCCATGCAATGGTTGGACCCGAATATTAGTGAGTGTTGGTCCACACTTAATTCCCCTTACCATTAGTATCGATGCATTTTTCTCTAGTTCTTTCTCTTCCCACATAACCTCCTTCAATGGGAAATTATGAGGCATTCTGGGATTGGGTGGTTTTAGGACAATACATAAGCTTGGATTATTGGTCTTTGTGGTTAATTCATTCCAAATGTTTCTCTATATCCCGCTTCATCTCTTTATCATAGAATGTACCTGACTAGCCCGCTAAATCCATGAATTTCTAAATTCAATGTTTCGTGTTGCTCTTGGTAGCTCTCCCTTCTCCAATATAATGGTTCAAATTATTGTTTGTCTATAATCCCCCTTAATTATAGTTTTATTCTCCTTTTTGAGTAAACAATAATTATCCACCCCCAAGGAAATATGAATTAAGCCTCACTATAGAACAAAGTTTTCCATTATATCTTCCAAGGAAATGGGTCCTTCTTTGGTAGGTGTCATAGCCAACCATCCCCCTAATAAAATTATCTCCCATACAATTTTTATTTCAAACATTCTTTGTATGAGGGCGAATAAATATTTATTTTCTAATGACATTCACCAAAAACAAATATCTCTCATGGGTTTTGATGAACATATAAATTTTCCATATAGAAGTAATAATTTTGATCACACGAATGGAATTTGGGATTTCATGTATGGTGATCCCACAATCAATCATATCAGGGTTTTTGGAACAATAATATCACAATGGATCTACTTGAAATATCCTAAAATTTTATCAACAACACTCATAGTTCTGGAACCCTATTCTACTTCTTCTCCTTTTATTATTCAAGGTACATGGTGATGTACAGGGAAGCACTAAGTCATGATATTAGTTTTTCATCCCAAGGGATGTTGATTATTTCAAATTGTGACTTCAACGTTGTCCTGGACTCCTCAAAGAATAATGGGGGATGCTTAGTACCATTGAAGGCTATAAAATACATCACATGCTTAATTTTACACTTATGAATCATGTATATGTATTTTTTATGTAAAAAAACTATTGAAATAACCATAATGGGAGAAATCAAATATGGTTTCTTCTCAATCATTTCTTCACCATCCTCAAAATCATTTCCTTAATATCGTAGGATATGTAGTCACATATCATTTGATCTCTCTTAGACCACTCCCCAATCATTGTCATCATATGACCAGGAATCATTGGATGTGTGCCTTATTTATTATCAAACCAATGGTCCTTAGATTCAAGTTATAATTCCATGATATCTCATCTTCTAAAAACCCATTCCAGGTATGTCATGGATCATCCTCCATATAATGATATTGTTTTAAAAGGATATTTTAATTCATTAAATAATAATATGAAAACACATTTTAAAAAAATAATCTATTAAGTTGAACATCAAAAAATATGTATCTTCTTTAGGATGGCTGGGATGATGATTTACATGAGGTCCCCAAACAGAAAATAAATTTTAGTGGATGGATATTCTCATTTAGTAAGAGATGGAATCCTATGTGATATATAGGGATACATATATTAATGTAGGTGATCAAAATAAAATGTATTTCAATGATTGCATCAATAAAAAGTTGTGTTTTAGTATTTCGAACAACCTCATGGAAGATGGATCCAAAAATAATTATCCATATGTATTGGGAGATATGGGTGAGGATATTTTAAAATATTTATTTTTTGAATATGGCCTACATAGGAAGGAGGGTTAACTAAGAGGCTATGTACATTTATTCAACCTAATCTCTTATGTGGTGAATAATAAAATCTATTCCATTCTAAATTATATCACCGAGAGATGTAAAATTGCATTGTATGTCAAATCCATCAAACATAAATTCTACCATAGAACATGCAGCTTCCTATATTTTTTCCATGTGGAATCATGGGATCTAGTTAAGGAGGTTTATTTTATGAAAAATATGTATGTTTTCCGGGGGAGGCCTTAATTGGGTGACTATTGAAACTACACTAACAATCATTCTGAAAATATGTTACCCACACTCTTTTAGAAACTATAGATCAATTAGTATGTTCAATTTATAATACATGTTCCTTACAACTATTTTCAATATAATACAATCATTGATCCTCCACATGTGTGTCTTTGAGTACTAGCGTAAATTTATCAATGTTAAATACATTAATATTTCCATATGAACATCCAAATAATTTTTTTTGATATTAATATTAATAATCTAGACTCTATCATTATCATCAGGTTTTATATGTAAAAATATAATAAATGTTTATAATAGAACTTCATTATCAAGGTCATGAAATACTAGGTCTTTTCATCATGGGTTACTGACTTATTTTTATTATGATATCACATATGGTTCACTATTTCCAATATAAGTAAGATGTTCGGATCCATGAATTCATCTGGCGGTTGAGGCAGGGGTATCCAATGTCTCCATTACAATTCATATTTTTATATAATCCCCTTACTATATACCTTGGAAAATTCTACAATAATAGAATCATCTTCCCATTTAATTTTATGAATAATTTCACAAGATTAACCTTCATCCTCATAATTGATGATATAGTCATCATTGTAAATTTATTTATAAAATATATCTAATGATTAAACAAGATAATGGTGGTGTATTGGAAATGGAGTATAAAATTCATTAATCTATAGAATAGTAGAATTTATTATACATCGTCATGTTCAAAGAGGTTCCCAAAGATGATTAAAAACTATCTATGAATACATAGATGTTTTTTACTCATCGAATACTTGATATCCCCAATATCTCTAGTAAAGTTTCTCATTGAATATTTTGATAGAGCATTCCATTAGACTTTTAATCGTATTAATAATTGGAAAAGCTACTTCCATTTATTCGAAAGATCTGTTTTCTGTTTTCGATGCTTTCGCTGGGGCGCATGAATCCGTCTGCTTGAGTGCGACAGGTGTGGGTTTTTGTTAACCCACATTTCTGATTTCCAAAGGCGGGTGGCATTCGATCCTTGTTCAGTGATGTTTGCTCGTTGATCGAAATGGTATGATGGGATGTCGGTTCTTCCTTCTAAGTATTCCTCCTCAGAACTCATCACCTAGTCCAGCTCTCCCTTATAGATTTAATACGTTGTCCGTGAAACTCTTCCCGATGCCATATCTCCATGGACACCTGTTAATTACACAGCTTCTGTCAGGACATTCCAAGGGGTCTGGTCAGGGCAGCAACCTTCAATTTGGGGAGTAGTCAAGTTGGGGAATCACTGACATGTCTGGATGCTGGGGATTGGTGTGTCTCTCTTTTGTCCCTTATTATAGGGCTTCTTAAGGGCATGGAAGCCCGAGGCATCCCAAATCGAGCGCGGGGAATCATATGTCATAGGAATATATCTGAGATTTTCCTTAGCTTCATGTGTTTTAACACAGGGTATGCCACATGTTTAACGTCTAGCAGAGACTGATCAGACTAATAAAAACACATATTAAAGTGGATCAGATTGATGAACCTCATTGAGGGAACAACGATATTGGGGCCAACACATAGGCAGCATCCGGAATGCTGTGTAGGGGAATGGGGTGGCATGATCTCACTGGGATGTGGCGGCCCAGGTAAGAATCATGAAAGAAGATGGTTTTTTTGTCTTGATCCTTGATGATATTTCCTACATACCAAGCCATGACATGGATCAATGTTCTCGTTGTATATGATAGTTTTGTAGGGTTTACACTCTAGGCTTCCTGATGGATGTCGGTGAACCGATGTGAAGGAGGTTGGAATGACCTGATGGTTGGATTGAACCTCGTGGAGGCCTCCTACATACCATTCCATGACATGGATCAACATCCTCGTAGTTTGGTATGGACGTGTGGGGCTTACACTCTAGGTGGCCCGATGGATGTTGGTGAACCGACATGAAGGAGGTCAGAACGAATAGGTCGTGAGCATTATTCTCAGGGAAGTTTCCTACGTACCATGCCTTGATAATGATCAATGTCCTCATAGTTCTGGATGGAGGCTTGGCACACCGACTCGGAGGTGGTCGGGGCCAATGGTTGTTGCGCTTGAACCTCAGGGAGGGTTCCTACATACCAAGCCTTGAAATGGATCAATGTCCCCGTAGTTCAGGAATGTGTGGTGTGTGTTGGTGAACTGATGTGAATATGGACCTTGGTCCAGGTGGTTGGTGGTCTTGAACCTCGTGAGGCTTCCTACGTACCATGCCTTGGCATGGATCAAATTCAATGTAGTTCGTGGTGGGGAGTGTCGAAAAACCGACGTGAAGATGGAGCGGGGGTCCGATGAGTGTTTGGATTGAACCTCATGAGGATTCCTACGTACCTTTCCTTGACATGGATCACATCCCATGTAGATTAGGATGAAAAGGTGCTTTTAACTGACATGAAACTATAGATCAATTAGTATGTTCAATTTATAATACATGTTCCTTACAACTATTTTCAATATAATACAATCATTGATCCTCCACATGTGTGTCTTTGAGTACTAGCGTAAATTTATCAATGTTAAATACATTAATATTTCCATATGAACATCCAAATAATTTTTTTTGATATTAATATTAATAATCTAGACTCTATCATTATCATCAGGTTTTATATGTAAAAATATAATGAATGTTTATAATAGAACTTCATTATCAAGGTCATGAAATACTAGGTCTTTTCATCATGGGTTACTGACTTATTTTTATTATGATATCACATATGGTTCACTATTTCCAATATAAGTAAGATGTTCGGATCCATGAATTCATCTGGCGGTTGAGGCAGGGGTATCCAATGTCTCCATTACTATTCATATTTTTATATAATCCCCTTACTATATACCTTGGAAAATTCTACAATAATAGAATCATCTTCCCATTTAATTTTATGAATAATTTCACAAGATTACCCTTCATCCTCATTATTGATGATATAGTCATCATTGTAAATTTATTTATAAAATATATCTAATGATTAAACAAGATAATGGTGGTGTATTGGAAATGGAGTATAAAATTCATTAATCTATAGAATAGTAGAATTTATTATACATCGTCATGTTCAAAGAGGTTCCCAAAGATGATTAAAAACTATCTATGAATACATAGATGATTTTTACTCATCGAATACTTGATATCCCCAATATCTCTAGTAAAGTTTCTCATTGAATATTTTGATAGAGCATTCCATTAGACTTTTAATCGTATTAATAATTGGAAAAGCTACTTCCATTTATTCGAAAGATCTGTTTTCTGTTTTCGATGCTTTCGCTGGGGCGCATGAATCCGTCTGCTTGAGTGCGACAGGTGTGGGTTTTTGTTAACCCACATTTCTGATTTCCAAAGGCGGGTGGCATTCGATCCTTGTTCAGTGATGTTTTCTCGTTGATCGAAATGGTATGATGGGATGTCGGTTCTTCCTTCTAAGTATTCCTCCTCAGAACTCATCACCTAGTCCAGCTCTCCCTTATAGATTTAATACGTTGTCCATGAAACTCTTCCCGATGCCATATCTCCATGGACACCTGTTAATTACACAGCTTCTGTCAGGACATTCCAAGGGGTCTGGTCAGGGCAGCAACCTTCAATTTGGGGAGTAGTCAAGTTGGGGAATCACTGACATGTCTGGATGCTGGGGATTGGTGTGTCTCTCTTTTGTCCCTTATTATAGGGCTTCTTAAGGGCATGGAAGCCCGAGGCATCCCAAATCGAGCGCGGGGAATCATATGTCATAGGAATATATATGAGATTTTCCTTAGCTTCATGTGTTTTAACACAGGGTATGCCACATGTTTAACGTCTAGCAGAGACTGATCAGACTAATAAAAACACATATTAAAGTGGATCAGATTGATGAACCTCATTGAGGGAACACCGATATTGGGGCCAACACATAGGCAGCATCCGGAATGCTGTGTAGGGGAATGGGGTGGCATGATCTCACTGGGATGTGGCGGCCCAGGTAAGAATCATGAAAGAAGATGGTTTTTTTGTCTTGATCCTTGATGATATTTCCTACATACCAAGCCATGACATGGATCAATGTTCTCGTTGTATATGATAGTTTTGTAGGGTTTACACTCTAGGCTTCCTGATGGATGTCGGTGAACCGATGTGAAGGAGGTTGGAATGACCTGATGGTTGGATTGAACCTCGTGGAGGCCTCCTACATACCATTCCATGACATGGATCAACATCCTCGTAGTTTGGTATGGACGTGTGGGGCTTACACTCTAGGTGGCCCGATGGATGTTGGTGAACCGACATGAAGGAGGTCAGAACGAATAGGTCGTGAGCATTATTCTCAGGGAAGTTTCCTACGTACCATGCCTTGATAATGATCAATGTCCTCATAGTTCTGGATGGAGGCTTGGCACACCGACTCGGAGGTGGTCGGGGCCAATGGTTGTTGCGCTTGAACCTCAGGGAGGGTTCCTACATACCAAGCCTTGAAATGGATCAATGTCCCCGAAGTTCAGGAATGTGTGGTGTGTGTTGGTGAACTGATGTGAATATGGACCTTGGTCCAGGTGGTTGGTGGTCTTGAACCTCATGAGGCTTCCTACGTACCATGCCTTGGCATGGATCAAATTCAACGTAGTTCGTGGTGGGGAGTGTCGAAAAACCGACGTGAAGATGGAGCGGGGGTCCGATGAGTGTTTGGATTGAACCTCATGAGGATTCCTACGTACCTTTCCTTGACATGGATCACATCCCATGTAGATTAGGATGAAAAGGTGCTTTTAACTGACATGAAACTATAGATCAATTAGTATGTTCAATTTATAATACATGTTCCTTACAACTATTTTCAATATAATACAATCATTGATCCTCCACATGTGTGTCTTTGAGTACTAGCGTAAATTTATCAATGTTAAATACATTAATATTTCCATATGAACATCCAAATAATTTTTTTTGATATTAATATTAATAATCTAGACTCTATCATTATCATCAGGTTTTATATGTAAAAATATAATGAATGTTTATAATAGAACATCATTATCAAGGTCATGAAATACTAGGTCTTTTCATCATGGGTTACTGACTTATTTTTTTTATGATATCACATATGGTTCACTATTTCCAATATAAGTAAGATGTTCGGATCCATGAATTCATCTGGCGGTTGAGGCAGGGGTATCCAATGTCTCCATTACTATTCATATTTTTATATAATCCCCTTACTATATACCTTGGAAAATACTACAATAATAGAATCATATTCCCATTTAATTTTATGAATAATTTCACAAGATTACCCTTCATCCTCATTATTGATGATATAGTCATCATTGTAAATTTATTTATAAAATATATCTAATGATTAAACAAGATAATGGTGGTGTATTGGAAATGGAGTATAAAATTCATTAATCTATAGAATAGTAGAATTTATTATACATCGTCATGTTCAAAGAGGTTCCCAAAGATGATTAAAAACTATCTATGAATACATAGATGATTTTTACTCATCGAATACTTGATATCCCCAATATCTCTAGTAAAGTTTCTCATTGAATATTTTGATAGAGCATTCCATTAGACTTTTAATCGTATTAATAATTGGAAAAGCTACTTCCATTTATTCGAAAGATCTGTTTTTTGTTTTCGATGCTTTCGCTGGGGCGCATGAATCCGTCTCCTTGAGTGCGACAGGTGTGGGTTTTTGTTAACCCACATTTCTGATTTCCAAAGGCGGGTGGCATTCGATCCTTGTTCAGTGATGTTTGCTCGTTGATCGAAATGGTATGATGGGATGTCGGTTCTTCCTTCTAAGTATTCCTCCTCAGAACTCATCACCTAGTCCAGCTCTCCCTTATAGATTTAATACGTTGTCCGTGAAACTCTTCCCGATGCCATATCTCCATGGACACCTGTTAATTACACAGCTTCTATCAGGACATTCCAAGGGGTCTGGTCAGGGCAGCAACCTTCAATTTGGGGAGTAGTCAAGTTGGGGAATCACTGACATGTCTGGATGCTGGGGATTGGTGTGTCTCTCTTTTGTCCCTTATTATAGGGCTTCTTAAGGGCATGGAAGCCCGAGGCATCCCAAATCGAGCGCGGGGAATCATATGTCATAGGAATATATCTGAGATTTTCCTTAGCTTCATGTGTTTTAACACAGGGTATGCCACATGTTTAACGTCTAGCAGAGACTGATCAGACTAATAAAAACACATATTAAAGTGGATCAGATTTATGAACCTCATTGAGGGAACACCGATATTGGGGCCAACACATAGGCAGCATCCGGAATGCTGTGTAGGGGAATGGGGTGGAATGATCTCACTGGGATGTGGCGGCCCAGGTAAGAATCATGAAAGAAGATGGTTTTTTTGTCTTGATACTTGATGATATTTCCTACATACCAAGCCATGACATGGATCAATGTTCTCGTTGTATATGATAGTTTTGTAGGGTTTACACTCTAGGCTTCCTAATGGATGTCGGTGAACCGATGTGAAGGAGGTTGGAATGACCTGATGGTTGGATTGAACCTCGTGGAGGCCTCCTACATACCATTCCATGACATGGATCAACATCCTCGTAGTTTGGTATGGACGTGTGGGGCTTACACTCTAGGTGGCCCGATGGATGTTGGTGAACCGACATGAAGGAGGTCAGAACGAATAGGTCGTGAGCATTATTCTCAGGGAAGTTTCCTACGTACCATGCCTTGATAATGATCAATGTCCTCATAGTTCTGGATGGAGGCTTGGCACACCGACTCGGAGGTGGTCGGGGCCAATGGTTGTTGCGCTTGAACCTCAGGGAGGGTTCCTACATACCAAGCCTTGAAATGGATCAATGTCCCCGTAGTTCAGGAATGTGTGGTGTGTGTTGGTGAACTGATGTGAATATGGACCTTGGTCCAGGTGGTTGGTGGTCTTGAACTTCGTGAGGCTTCCTACGTACCATGCCTTGGCATGGATCAAATTCAACGTAGTTCGTGGTGTGGAGTGTCGAAAAACCGACGTGAAGATGGAGCGGGGGTCCGATGAGTGTTTGGATTGAACCTCATGAGGATTCCTACGTACCTTTCCTTGACATGGATCACATCCCATGTAGATTAGGATGAAAAGGTGCTTTTAACTGACATGAATGGGTGTCATAACAACTGTATGGTGGGATCACAATGGCTTACTGCTAGATTGGAATGCAGTTTAACATAATGAGGGATGGGGATGGTGTCGGTGAACCGACGTGAAAAAGGACCTTTGTCCATAGGATAGTGGGTTTGAACCTCGTTGAGGCTTCCTATATACCATGACTTGACACGGATCAAAGTCCTCGTAGTTCGGGGATACATTTTAACATCATACAAGGTGGGGATGCTTGGTAGTTTAACATCCTGCATCTCAGACGAGGTGTTTGGGGCTTACGCTCTGAGGCGGCCCATGGTGTTTGGTGAACCAACGTGAATTGGGTCAGAATGACCAGGTGGTGGGATTGAACCTCGTGGAGGCTCTCTTCATACCATGCTCTGACATGGATCAAAGTCCAGATAGTTCAGGGGTACAGTTTAACGCCATGCGGGATGGGGATGCTTGGCAGTTTAATGTCCTGCAGCTCGGACGAGGTGTTTGTGGCTTACTCAAGGATGGAGGCCCACATTGTGTCATGGTCGGTGCTCACTCTAAGCTCATGGGGGTATTTCTCAGTGTGAGAAACAATTGGTATCATAGACATGACAATCACATCACGAAGGGTGCTTCTGTGGGAAGCAAGAAGGGGCTTACGCGTTGAGAAGCCCGTGGTTCCAGGACGTACTCCAGGATGGAGGCCCGAGGGAAGAAAAGCATAGTAGGAGAGGGATGTGGGATCAAAGAAAGGAGGAACCTCATTCCCTATCATTCCCACTGTTTTCCTTGGCACCGAAGAATTGAATAGGGTCAGGGGTGCTGCCTCCTATAAGAAAAGCTAGGGGCTTACACAAAGGTGGATTCCCTTCCCCTATAGAAAAATGCCACTCCAAGAAGGAGGATATCATACCCTGTGGAGACCAGGGGGAATGGAGAATTACCAAGGTGGGGGACCCTACTTGCGGGTCTTGGGGAGATGTCACAGTTTATCTTCATGTGTTGAGGATGAGAGTGCTGGGTAGTTTAACCTCCTACAGCTCGGACGAGGTGGGTTTTCCTTACACCCCTAGGACATAAATAACTGGTACCCACTACTCCTTGTTGGAGGGAAGGTACCAGTAATGTCATGGTTAGGGGGTGTCGTGGAGCAAACCATCGAGGGGTCCATGTTATCGTGGCTATGAGAAGAAGCAATATCAATTAGCGTTCCTATGAAAAGAAGCATTAGGAGAAGCAACACTATGGGCGGTATCATCCAGGGGACATTGAATTCACATTGTGCAGTCCTGGAGTGTTCCATGGGAAAAGGAATTCCCAAGAATATGGGTCTACAAGAAAGGGCCTTGTAAAGCTCTGTTGCTCCCCGTGGCGAACAGAACTTGTGAAGGTGTGTGCTTTGCGATGTGGGGCACCTTAGTGTTAGCATGGGGTGGAGGTGTAAATAAGAGGTGCATTGCGAAGTGGAAAGGGATTCGAGAAGCACAACCTTGCGAAGAAAAAGTTCCTCATGAAGAAGGATGGCAGGATGCAATGTGCTTCGCGAAGTACAGTGATCCTACCTTTGCAAATTGATCAAGTGTACATGAAGGGTGTTTCATGAAGCATAAATGCTCCGTTACAACCCGGGTCCCCTTGGGGATCCCCTTCCTTCTCGAAAGCCCTTTGGCTTCATGAAGGGCATCCCTACTGGAACAGGGGATCAAAATGAGAAAATGGGGAAGCACTTTACAATGCAGAGGTACCTCGCGCAGCTCATGATTTACCGAGCGGAAGAATGCATCGCGATTCAGGAGGTGAGAAGCTGAAAGGCCAGATTATCCATCCGGAGAGCTCAGAGGGAGAACAATATTTATAGGCAAGAGGTGTCGTGGAGCAGAGCTCATGCAGCGCGATGAGGAGCTAGCTAGCTTTGCAGAGTGCTCATGAACGTCAAATGGTTTCACGGAGCATCCTGCCTCCTTTGCTTTGCGGCGGCCGCAGTGTTGGGGACTCTGCGATGGGGCTTCACGAGGCAGTCTGGGGGCCATCTTGGGGCCTTTTCTTCATTCCAAATTTTGGATCCAATAAATTAAACCCTTTAGGCTTGGAGCTATGGAGGAATCAAGGGTCTAAGCCTGAGGGAAATTGCCAAAATCATTTTCTATTCACGATACTGACTCTCGAAGTGGTTGCGTGAGGCGAAAAGGGGTCACGCAGGCTGGGCGTGCCATGGAGCTCCGCACGGACTGTACACACCCCAAACCTCCGAAGTCTATCACCTATAAATAGGGGGTCTACCATATCTTTTTTCCTTTCCGTTCCCTGCAATATTTTCCTCTTGCACTCTCTATTCATGAAGCTCTGCTTACTATACGAGTGATCTATTCTAATCGAGGCTTCACGAAGCACAGCAAGTCTTTGACTCTGCGTTTGCGCTCCACAATCCATCATTGACCACCGAGGCTGCACTTTTGTGAACAGTCTTTCTGAGGAGACTTCGCGAACTCAGTTTGAGAAGAATCCTCTTGAACCATCCAAGGAAACATCCATGTCCTTGAACAAAATGGCCAACCAAGAAGCTGCACAGGGGGTCCTTGCAAATTCCACCCGGAGGGACGAAATGGCGGACATCTTGGGGCAAGGAGAGCTTGTATGGAGCCACTCGGACCATAGTTCTCTGGTGGAGCTTCTGTCGGAGAGATAGAAGAATTGCCCATTGTGCAGGAGGTTTCCTCAGTATGGCATCATGCTGAGGGATGACATCTTCATCCCAGCAGCAGTTAGGGATGAGTCGGCTTACTAGTTCCAGAGCACACCGTGTCAGCACCGATGGTTCAGGGCGGTCAATGGCCATACACGGGAGGACTTCATGCCTTTCACTGCCGACTTCCTATACAATCGTCTGAACAATTCTGACAGGAATCCATTAAAGCTGGAGATGTCCCCACCATTGTTCCAAACCATCCTTAAGGCGATGCTAGGGAACCCAAAGAAGGGGTGGTCCGAGGAATGGGACCTGCGCCATGGCATCAATTTAACGGATGATTGGGCTTGGTCCTACTGGGTAGGTACGTCATTATAGGAGTTTGTGGTAGTGTGGAGGAGAGTGGGATTGTATGAGGCCGCTTGGGATTCCCAGTTCTATATCTACCAGTCGAAGCATCTAATTCCGGAGTTGTTTAGCCGGGGGTCACCGGGGACCAATACATTCCACCTGAACCACGGGGAGGTCGGAATCAGCATGTAGGATGTGCATCAGAACACAAGGGTCCTGATAATGGGGGATATGTATGAATAATTCCACAAGGCCATGGGCGCGTGGGAGGATTCGAAGTAGATGTCATGTCTGGCGATGGCATTGATAGAGCTCATGCCCAGGGTGGACAAGGGGCCATGAAATATGTCCACTTCAAGAGCTATTTAAAGAATTTATTGAACATTCCAAGAAACAATAAGTTCCCTGCGAGGCCTAAAACTTACCAGAAGGGTTCCCGGAGCAAGGAAAACTCGTACTGGCAGCTGTTGGAGGATAGTTAGTGGAAGACTTGGGGGTTCGCTGTCATCACTGAACAACGTCCAATAATCAGGTTGGCGACATTCAACACAGCTCTCATCTACTGTTGGATCCTTCTAGTGAGGGATACAAATATGAGAGTGCAGACAAGTACTTTCATCATGGAATCCACTTTGGAAATAGGAGGGAGGGTCAGCATGGGGATTCTGATGCTCGCCAAATTGTACAAAATGATGTGGCACATCAGCGAGGGGAAAAGTCCACAGAGGGTATGCCGGATGTTCCACCTTCTATACGGGTGGATAACAGCACACATCAGGGGGATCTACAAGTATCTGAACCCCATATCACCTATGGGGTTGGACATTCATCCCTCGATTTTGAATGCGGTGGGGATCATTCCAACTTAGATGACAACACCATCATGTCCGAACTGGGTGTGGTGGATGGACGAATTCAATTTCCACCCCTTCCCATTTCCTAAGGGGTCCTTCACGGATGATGGCTGGGGAATGGAAGATCATCGGGCCTACCTCCTGGCCTTTTGAGGTGGAGTCCTAGTGGTTAGGGTAGACCGCAAGAGTCTCTGCGAGCCATACAGCCCTACATCGGTTAGCCTGGAAATTTAGGTGCCTACAATGGCTGACCGCACATGTCTATCTGGGGGTACGCTACGAGGGGCGCCCATGTGTGATGAGGGAGATGTGGCTCATTTCCACATGGGAAGACAGGAAAATGTGGAATGCATTGCCTGTGATGACCACCTTCCTTGGGCTTATAAGAGAATATGCCCTGAGCTGGGAGGCGTCCTACCCTAGGGATATGCTGAAGCAGCCAACCATCTTGGTCAGCGAGTGTGAAATTTCTCGATCTTGGGTCTGAGGCTAGAAGGTAAAAATGAAATCCCGTAGTGGCGGCACTACTCTAGCAGCGGCGCCCACACTAGTTTATGAGGTAGTAGCAGCAGCAAATCCAGCAGCGACAGCAGAGGTGGTGGTCCCAAGAGAACAGTGTCATCCAGAGGGGCGGCCACTGAGGGGAATCAGTAGGATTTCTACATAGAACCCTGGGAAACAGCTACGCCACATTGACATGCCAGATAATTCTATCATCCCAGAGGCATGGGACATCTGGGAAGCCAACATGAAATTCCACGGCCCATCTAAATTATGGCAGCATGTTAACCGTCTTGGGATTGACTTGCTGGGGATTGGCCCTATTAGAGCCATCTTTCCAGTATCCTAGGTGGAGGTGGAGCAATACATCACTGAGCTGGAGGACTTCGTGCATTCCAGGGGTTCCCTGCATCCACTGACAGACTGGGTGAGGGTACTGCTGGATCAGATGGTTCCCCCACAGCTGTCGGACGCTGAGATGAGAGACTTATTTCCCTAACCAGAAGAATCAGACGAATGCTCTTGGGGGGATGAGGCCGGTAGGGAGAGTCTGTCGGAGGAGGGTTAAGTCGGCCACCAGTCCTTGGATCTCGAAGATTCCGCGGAGACACTCAAGGTAAAATTACATGTTCCGTCTTTAGAGTCTACCCTTAGGTTACTATGGATTTTTTATCAGGGTATGTCCATTGTATGAGGACCTTGTTGATAGACCGCATTCTCATCCCACCGCGGGTGCCGACGCGGGACCTTTAGGATCTACACCCATGGATGCATCAACATCTGTGTCTTGCAGGGCTGGTACAGTCGAGGCGGCTCCCATGGAGTCTCCAGACCGGCCGACTATATACGTGGGGCTGGGTCTCGTGGTTCTGATGACATCATCCCAAGAGCGAGACCAGGGATTGTACCTCTGTAATTCTTCTCTACCACATTCACAACTACCATACCCTGACAAAATTAACTAACATCCACACCCCTTTCTTGGCTCGTACTATCCTTCAATTTTCCTGGGCTTCTGCGGTGGAGTTAGTGGGGGATTCTTGTGGCACTCTTCCCAGGGGCATGCCGATGGTCGTGGAGTTGAACATCCAACCTAAACAAACTGTAGCACTTCTGATCGCCAGCGGGGGCACCAGTGTGACTGAACCTGAGATCATTGAGGTGGGATATGATGATGAGGATCAACCAGAAAATTCAGGCCCCCCATGCCCAACTCGACGGTAGAGGTGGACCCGTCCGAGGAGTTCCTGGGAGCATTCCCTGCATACGAGCCCACCAATCGCACCGACTATGACTAGACGACCTCCGACGAGGAGGAAAACAAAATAGTATGTTGCCGATCATGAAGGATGATCATGTGCTTCATCGATGACACCCCCATGAGCTATTGGTGTATGAGATGGACAGAATTCATTCGCGATTGTGTGAATTGTGTGTTCGGTGAGTGGACGCCGATCGCCCTCACATGCTCATCCAAGATCTTATGGCAGAAATGATTTCGGAGTTTGACTGAGGCCTTGGCATGGGATGATATAGGATGAAGGCGGTAAAAATCAAGAAGATTCAAAAGTATGAAGATGAGGTCCAGCGGCTGCTGGATCGGGCAGAAGACCACCTGACCCCCATCAAGGCGCAATCTGAGCTAATATCACAATTGAAGGCCCAATTGAAAGAGGCCGAAGAGGGCCTAAGGCAAGCTTATAGGGAGATGATCTCCATTAGAGACGACGTGGAGTTGGCCAAGATTACGGCCAATGAGTAGCACCCTCTCGCCGACATGGAGGAGCGGGAGGTGAACAAGTGGAAGCGTCACATGGAAACCACCAGCCAGAGGGTGGTAGAGCTATAATATTCCTTTGACGAATTCAATCCATCCATGAGAGGAATTGATCCCCGGGTACATTAATGATTATAAACCCTTAAACATACTTTCATGCTTTGATTGTTTGAATGTTGTTTCATGCATGAGTTCTGTTGTATTCATTGGTTTATTTCTTCCTTTTGATGTTTTCTGAACGTCCGACGACCATTACCTAAGATCACGTGGGTCGGGCCCGATGTGAGAAACAAGGGACAAGCACATCATCGCCCAATCCAAATGTAGGAGTTCAAATCAATCTTCGAGCATCCGGGGTTTGGAAAACTGGTCCGGATTTTCGAGAAATGGAAGAGACCTGACTGGAGAATGAAGTTCTCAGAATAGAAAAATTATCGTTTTTCCAGTGTGCTCATGTGCACGAATGGTGCAACGCTAGGGGCGCTGAAATCGATCTAAACATATGGGAATGGTATGTGTGAATCACAATACCAAGGATTTAGTACATTTTGGGAGTGGTGTGATAATAAATAATAACGGTTGACTGCATTCGAAACACAATATTCCTATTGTATTATCCGGGAGTGGGGACAGTCAAATGAGGGTCAACCGTTGACCATGTTCGAAACACGAGTCATGTCGCAAATGTCATCTGTTATTCTTCTTGAAAAATGGACCAAGACAATAGGTGGGCCATAGGCCAAGAATCCATACTATTAGGGCGTTCCTCCAGACATGAAATAGGATGAGAGTCTGGATAGGGGGAACACAAATCATGTGATGCGAAGTGATGGTTTGTTCGAACAAAATCCAACACTAATGAAATTACTCCACCATGGTGGGAGTACTCTAGATGGGTGCATCGTCTTGATCATGGATCATTCCTTTTTTCAGACATGGCCTCTTTGGATAGGGGGGATGTCGCTTCCCAATACCATCGTGGGGCATCCTGAACTTGTTCAGGGAAAATTGTTGTAACTTGGATCCTCACGATGGGTGAGGCCAGGGGCTGGAAATAAAGAGGAAAGTGATAGTATTATTCATGTTGGTGGGACCTTAGTGAATTATCAGGGTTTCTCTACATATCCTATAAGGATGGTAATCAAGCCATACGTAGGTCTTGGGGCACAGTTTAACGTCATGTAGGATGATGAGAATCCTGGTTGCACCGGTACGCATCCTACCAAAACTACTAAGCCCCTGTGAGTCGTGCTTGATGTGGGAAGCAAGAAGTAGTGGTGGGACTTTCCTTACATAGGAAGCAACATATTAGGGAAAATGGGCACTTGGTAAATAATAGCCCAATGTTGCTAACCCGTCTATGTAGTGCACCTAGACGCGCGAAAAGATAAAGCCATGTATTTTGGAATTCCACTTGGACATGAGGAAGTGGAGGTGTGTGAATCATGATGCTCGAAATATGGATCACAATAATGCAAGTGTGACGATGGAGGATAACTGTTGACTATGACGGAAACTTTTCATCCATATAGAGTTAGCCTGAAATGGGGAACGAAAAATGACGGTTGATCGTAGACCATGTTCGAATCACGGGACTTGTCACAAATGTTGTTCGAGATCCTTAGGGACATTGGACAGAAACTATAGGAGAGCCCTTAGGCCCAGAATCCATGGAGATCCCTTATGCGTGGAATCCATGTTATCTGAGGGACCCTTTTGATATGGTAGATGATGAGGATCCAAATAGAGAGTTCACAAATCCTGGACTTGGAATGAGAGGCATGTCTCATGAAAATTCCACACATCAGGCTCTTTGGAAAAACACATGGGAATATGACAATGATAAATATTAGATATAGGGATTCGAGTCCCTTCCCATAGAGAGATAATAGTTTAGGGTCATATAATTTAGACCATGGTTGGGGAGAAGTGCGGGAGACTTCTGGTGAGTAATTACAAAAGCCCGGCGTGAATGGGAACCAGGGGTTTCTACCACCATGTGTTCATTGGAGAGGTTCTAGGTGAAGGGACAAAAAACGAGAGTTGAGTTGGGCCCAAGGAAAAGTGCACAGGCTTTCCTACATACCTCAAGAGGATGGGGATCAAAATGCACATAGTTCTTGATGGGGCATGGTGAGGTAAAAGTTCCATGGATAAAAGGGTGTGCGGGCGTGGCCCTAGCACAAAAAGAAGTGGTATTTTATAAATTATTTTTGTCCTTTAAAGTGAGTGGTTTTGTGTGAAGAGACAAGCCTAGGGTAGCAGGCCCTGGAATCACCACAAGAATCAAGTTGTAGTTGGTGTTGAAAAATGGCATGGAACGCGACCAATAACAAACATGGTGTCCCCTTGAGTGAGGAAATCACAATGAAGTGCCGTTTTTGGTTGTACGGCTAGGACAATATTGTCACATTTTAGGGTCATGTGATATGATCAAGCATCCATTTTAACACTATGCAGAGTAGAAATATCAGAGATGATTCTAGGTGGGGAATTTGTATGGCACAATAAAACACACCCGACGTGAATGGTGACATAATCCCATATCACATCGTACACCATTCTGAGAAGGGAACCTTGGGAAAAGGGGCACAAATAGGTGTAAGAGGGAAAGGGGAAAAAGAAACTAGATCCCAAATGAGTTGGAACCAGATGCATGATGTCTGGGTGACCCCATGTATCCAATACATATGAGGATCAAGCAGCACATATCACTTAATGAAGATCTTAGTTTATGGTCTTAGAGCTCGGACTGTGGCATCCCCAAAGAACACTGTATTGCGGATTTGTCCCCCTAACGTGCAGAGGTGCACTGGGGGATAGCGCCAAGAGTGTATAGATTCCTCTTGGGCATGAGGGGGTGGAGCATGATGTTAATCTTTAAACCAACATTCTAGTCCTGAAGGGGCTAGCATGATGGAGGAGGATTACTGCTGACACTGTTCGCAACACAGCATCCTATCGTGTTAGCCTGAAATGGGGACAAACTAATGAGCATCAACTAATGACCATATTCACAACGCAATATTTGTATCATTTAGTTTTTGGAAACCATTGGGGGAATTGGACCGTAATGGTATGAGATATCTTAGGCATAGTATCGAGCCGTTCATGGGGTCCCTTCAGGTGTGAAAGATTACAGATGTCCGAATGAAGGGGAACACGAAGGTTGAAAAGTGGAAGGAACTTGCCTAAGTAGAATCTGAAACTCTTGGTCCATGACCAGAGTAGTCTTAACACATGGGTGAACCCCTGTAAGGGGTCAAGGGAATAAACTTGTGGGCGGCCAAGAGATAGAGAATTCCAGGGTGGAGGGGGGCATGGTTCCAAAAACCTTGTACCAATCCTATATATCCCCCTCATGGAGAGGGAAATGCCAAGGGGCCTAGGTGACCATGAGATCGGGATATCTCTATGAGGTGGGACTGGACTCGAAGTCTACACATTCAGGGGGTCCTATGTATCCCATAAAGATGGGAATGAAGCCACACGTAGTTCTAGAAGCACAGATTAACATCATGTAGGATGATGAGGGGAATCTCATCCGAGGATGTGCACAACACGATGAGTAAACTGACATGAATGAGGACATAATTCCAGACCACACCATAAAATCCCCCAAGAGAGCCTGGGTCGGGGGCCCTAAAATGCCATGGGGCCTAAGGCTGGGACTTGGTCATGAAGGCATGACCAACATGCAGTTTAACATCATGCAGTGAGGATGATGGCTGGGGGCCCGAGAATGCAAAGGGGCCTGAGGCTGGGCCTCAGTTAGGAAGGTCTGCCTAGCTTATAGATTAATGTCATTCAGTGAGGATGAGGGTCAGGGAAGGTCTCATTCGAGGATGTGTACGACACGGTGAGAAACCCGACATGAATGAGGACATAATCCTACACCACGTCGTATAATCCTAAAATAGAGAACCCGGGCTGGATGGGAGGTCGTACAACCTCTTGTGCAGTTACTTCCTCATCAAAAGTTTGAAGCCCATGGGATCGGACCTCGACGTGGGAAACAATGTGTCAGTCTTGGCTATCTCCATTCAACGGTTCCTGATTGCTAGCATCACCCGAAGGGAGTTCGTCTCTTAGATACAACGGGGAAGAATGAACCACTACACTCGATGTTTGGGACATCTTCGGTTAGTCCTAATGATCCTAGACAACTTTTGACCATGTTCAAAACACAGAATCCCTATAGTGACCTGAAATGGGAGAGACAAATGAGAATCGGCCGCTAACCATATTCACAACGAGGGACTTTTATCAATTTTTTTCTCAACATTCCCGAGTGTGTTGGCCCGAAGTGGTAAGAGATCCCTTAGTCATTCCATCCATAAAATTAATGGGGCCTTCCGGATGGTGAAGGTGATGGAAACACATTCAAGGAGTGGGTGAAGAATAGATGTACCCATTTATGAATGAGGCGAACATCTCTAAGGAGGGGGGCGTACATCCAGATCGAGGCTAGATCTATGTGAATTGGGGCAAAATTATGCATCCCGCCATATGTCGTGACCCATGTGGAAGATTCTGGCTTTTGGGCTGGGCCAACAGATGAAATGTACCAGTGTTCCTACATATCCCATGCGGGTGGGAATCAAGCCATACATAGTTCTTTAATTCCATGCAGTTTAACGTCGGGTGGTGTAGACATTAGAGAAAAGAAGAATGGGAGTGGACACATGGTTCGACCATTATAATCTACATATGATCGTGGCTAAGGAATCCTAATCTATATCATGTAAGGACCCTTCGAAGAGGCTATACCCAGGGGTAATAGTCAAAGAGAAGATTTTTGGGCAGGGCTCAAGACGAGGCGTCAGAGCGTTCCAACGTATCCCATGCGGATGGAAATCAAGACACACGTAGTTCTTGAAATGCAGTTTAATATCATTCATGAAGAAGCGTAGTTAAATTCATGTAGGACTGGATAGGTTAAGGTCATGCAGGACATGATGCAGTTTAGGGTCATGCCGGACCATCCAGTTTACGGTCATGCAGGACCATACAGTTTAAGGTCGTGCAGGACCATACAATTCAAGGTCGTGCGGGAGCATATATGTTATGGTCGTGTAGGACCATACAGTATAATTTCGTCCAGGACCATAGAATTTAAGGTTGTGCTGGACCATTTGGGTCTTAGGGAAATAATTTCATGAGGAACATGCCATTGGTAAGAGGAGTTATGTGATCACCATCCATGGTCAACAAGGAGTATTCTCCATTGGGGTAAACCCAGTGGAATCTATAAGGTCCTTCCCACATTGGCTCCAACTTGGGTGGTTTCCTACCAGGGATCATTGGTGCTTGGAGGGAGAATAACAAGCCGCCTTGCAGAAAAGAGTGGAGGAAAAACTTCTTGATGAACTCTCTAGCTATCTTATTATAATGCCTCTCTAGATTGTGCAGGGCACAGAGCTAATTTTTTTCACGTGCTTCCTATTCAGCTAGACGGACATCAGCCACCTCATCTGGCGCCATTTGGTCATAGACCGTAGTGTGTAATGATAGCAGTTGGATCTCGATGGGCAGGATGGCCTCAGCCCCATACACCAGGGAATATGGAGTCACCTAGGTGTAATTGTGAGTCGTCATCCAATATGCCCAGAGGGCATTGGGGAGATTGTCCAACCAACTCTTCTTGTTTTGGCCAACCATTTTCTGAAAACTGTTAGAGAGGGTTTTTTTGAATTCCTTGATCAATCCATTTCCCTGTGTGTGATAGCTAGATGTTTGGTTCGAATGGATATTTTACATGGCGTACAATTTCTTCAGCTCAACTGCTCGGAAGTTAGTACCGTTATCAGTGAGGACAGTGTGAGGGACACAAAACCGGTGGATCATATTGGAGAACATGAATTCAATGATGGAACGGACTTGACCTCCCTGATTGGAACTACCTCTTCCCACATTGAAGAGAAATATGTGGCCATCAGCATGAACCTGCACTGGAATGAAATCTCAGGTGGGTATGGTCCCACGACATCATGTCCACACACCGAAAATGGCCACGAGTACTTGGTGGAGTGGAGAGGTTCTAGAGGATGATGCAAGAAATTAGCAAGAACATGGAACACATGACATCTCTTGGCAAATTTTATACTATCATCGATCATAGAGGGCCAAAAGTAACCCAGTTTCTGGATCTGATGGGACATCTTTGGCCCAACCTGGTGGGCACCGCATGGACTGACATGAACCGCTTGCATGACTTGAAAAAACTCTACTCCTTGAATACAACATAAGAGAACACCATATATACTATGATTTTAGGGGTTTTTCTCAAGACTGGGACCACTTTTGAAGGGTAAACTGTAGTGCGTGGCGTCGAATTCGCTCACGCTCGGCCCTATCAGCCGAGAGGCAACCATTTTGGAGATACTCGACAAAAGGGTCTCTCCAGCTAGGAGTCGTTTCAACCACTACATCTGAAGAACCTAGGTCTCCCGATGTGGACGATCTAGCGGTAATATGGATTACTCACATGTCTTCGTCATCCTCTGGGGTGACAGAGGCAATGAATCTCTAGTATGCCACATGTATAATCAGATCATCCTGATCGGGCTATATAAGTGATGCAGCTAAGCTGGGCAAAGCATTCGCTCGACCATTCTATGACTGAGGGACATGGGTAACCTCTAGTCGAGAAGACAACTGAACCATTAGATGGAGGGTGAACTCCAAAAATGGCACAAGCTATGGATTCCTGATAACATAGTTTCCATTTACTTGCTTGTTGGCTAGTTCTGAATCCCCTTTCACATGCAAATGGGTCACATCAATCTCAAGGGCCAGCTCGAGGCCAGTGATGAGAGCCTGATACTCTACATCGTTGTTGGTGCAGCCTTCTGACAACATGAATGAGTATGGAAGAGTGTCTTGATCCAGGGTGATGAAGATGATACCCAGGCCCACTCTGTTGTGCCTTGGATCGTTGAGCCTCCTAGCAGTGGGGCTTCGAGAGGCTCCGTCAAACTACATTTGCCAACATGGAATGACATGATCGACCAAGAGAATTGCCTCATCATGAATGTTGAAGTCCAAAGACTAGTCTGTAGTGGTTGGATGGCCATCTAGAATTTCTACCAATTTCTGCCCTTTGATAGCCTTCTATGGCACGAACCTGATGTAAAACTGCTGGAGAATTACTGCCCATTGTTCTAGTCTTCCAGTCAACATGGGGTGATTCCGAATGTACTTAAGCAAGTCGACTTGAGATACCAGATGTACCTCGTGGTGCTGCAGGTAATGCCGTAGTTTTTGCATAGAAAATACGAGCTCAAGGAAGATTTGGTCGTGTGAAGATGATCTGGTATCCGTATCGAGGAGCATGTGGATGAGGTAGTAGAGGGACAATTCCATGGTAGTGACATAGAGGACCAGCATCTTTCTAGAGACCTGTGGCATCAAGAACAGAGTTTGGAGCAGATACTGCTTGATTTCCTTGAAGGCGGCCTGGCACTCTTCATCCCATTCATATGTAGAGCCTTTGTTCAGGAGCAATGAAAAGGGCTTACGCTTGCAAGACAGATTCACAATGAATCGGCATATATAGGCTATGTGGCCATGGAGTCCTCGAAGCTCTCGAATATTGCTCGGGGGAGGCATCTGGCCGTTGGCCGTGATCTTCTTCGGGTCGATCTCGATGACTCATTACCAGAAAAAAATCCAAGAAACATCCCAGAGGTGACCTAGAAGGAACACTTCATCGAGTTCATCTTCAAGTGGCGGGAATGGAGGAAGCCGAATACATTCTCAAGGTCCTTGAGATAGTCCTGGAGCTGACAGGATTTGACCACCATATCATCCACATAGCACTCCACCATATTCCCTAAGATTGGCTTGAATATATGTTTCATAGCCTACTCATAGGTGGAGCCTGCATTTTTTAGGCCATAGGGCATAACCTGGTAACAAAAGGTACCTTGGGGAGCCCTAAAAGCAGTAGACTCATCATCCTAGGCAGCCATCCCAATCTAATTATATCCATAATAACCATCCATGAAGGATAGGGCTTGGAAATTGGTCTTAGCATTGATCAAAAATTCTTTCACTAGAAGGGGAAAATAATCCTTTGGACAGTGGCAGTTGAGATCTCGGAAGTTGATGAAGACTCTGATATGTCCATTATTCTTCATGACTGGCACAATTTTGGATAACCACTTGGGATGATGCACTTCCTTGACGAAGGTGGCTCTGATGAGCTTGTCATCTTCAGACTCAACCATGCCACTGTGAGATGGGTTCATCTTTCTGGGAGGCTTCTTGAACCCGTGATTGTTTGTCGAAAGGGCGAGGCGGTGTATGGATACCTGAGGATCTAGTCCTGGAATCTCATCGTAACTCTAGGGGAACACATCACATTGATCTTTAAGGAAGTCCACATATCACTGCTGCTCCTCGAGGGACATGGCGGAACTGATCAACATGGGTCTTGGATCTGTATCGCTACCAAGGTTCACCTATACCAATTCATCGATCATGGTAGAGACGCCTTCAACAGAGGGAGGAGAGCATCCTATAGATCCTCTTCTCCACATATGGAGGAATCTTCTACGGGGGAAGTTTCTTCCGAGCCATTAGACTCCGACGGGAGGCTGGTGCCAGCTTGAGTGGTAGAGGTCATCTCATCAGGGGACTCATGAATCACTGAGATCATATCAATGAAGGTTGTCGATCCAATCCCATCTGGTCTCTGGCCCAAGGGACCATGCTTGATAAAATCAAAGAAGTTGTGGCGTGTCTTCTTGAGCTAGTTAATTCCATCCCAGCAAAACAGACACGTTTGACATACCATCGTTTCCATGAGCTGGAGATCCCAATACCGTGTAGGGGTAGGAGATTCTGGGATCTCCCAATCCTAGTTTCTGTAGATGTATGATGTGATTTTCCGATGTCACGTGGACATGGGAATATTCCTTCCTCTTGTACCTCAAAAGTCCATAAAATTCCCCATGATGGGGTTGTGGACTCCAACCGATAGATTAAGAAGATGTAGGTGTCATCCAGACCTGCCCAGGGGTTACTTGTGACCAGGGTGGGCTCAGCCTCACTTAACAGAATCTTTTTATCCTTTCTATTGTAACAGTCAACATCCAGATAACTGGCTTCACAGGAGGCCAAAAGAGATGCATCACCGTGGATTATTCCTAATCAACCACTAATGGAGTACTTTAGTTACTGGTGATACGATGGGGGAACCACCACGGGCAGGTGGAGCCATGTCTTACCATCAATTCATTTTATGTGGTGTCTTAGGAGACAACCATAAATTCATTACTGAAAACTAGGACACCGAACTGGGTCTTAAAATGGATCATGACGACTGGGGTCTATATTGTCCTGTCATATACCCGAATCCTTAAATTGGAGGGATTCAGGTCATCTTCAGATAACTATAGCTTCTGTAGTGTCTTTGTCAGGATAAGGTTGATCTCGAAGCTGGTCTCAACGAGGCAGCGACCGACTTCCACACCGTTGAATCATCCGGTGATGTACAATGGGTGGATGTGCCCCTATATTCAAGATACTTTGTCTTATCCCTAGAATGAGATGATGGCCTGACATTCGGCATCCTCAAATGCTTCAGCATGGAAGGATTCTACACATGCTACCTCTGTCTCGAACTAGAGGGTCTCCTTAAAGCCTCAGCGAGGGATTCACACTTATCTGGTGATAGGAGAAGGGCTTCAAAGATGTAGAGCATCACTAGAATGCCAGAAAGGTGTTTGAGGACATCATACTTCCATGCCATGTACGAACTTATGCTTACAAGAGTTCGTTCTGCAATTGGAGGCATAGCGGGCCTAGCTAGCTGGGCCGGTGCATGACTGGTACATGGTACATCCCACTGCTTTCTAGTCGAAGCTTGGAGAGTAGCTACTGGATGAGTTCTGGGTGACTGGGGATGAAAAGAATTTGGGTGAAGCTGGTCGCGATGTAGCCGAAGTGGCTCTGCCTGATCCAGTAGCACAAACGGTGGTGGAGGTGGTTTGTCCAACACT
This sequence comes from Viscum album, assembly GCA_963277665.1. Taxonomy (NCBI): domain Eukaryota; kingdom Viridiplantae; phylum Streptophyta; class Magnoliopsida; order Santalales; family Viscaceae; genus Viscum; species Viscum album. The sequence continues at coordinate 217,138,508 of OY728158.1, forward strand.
GGATGAAGAGGCTGCGCATGCAGAGCTCTACGCTGCGCCAGCTTTCTGGTCTTAGTGGCATGCATGGACTAGATGGAGGTGCCAACTAATGCACCTCTATGACCCATATATTCGTGGATCCAACGATGTTGGCTTCATTTAAGGACATTGGGTAGATTTGTCTGGTGTTTTCCTTCATCGGGAGTCATATAGGGATTTACCAACTCGACAGTGTTAACTCAAGCATACACTTGACTGTCACATGAACAGTCTTCCACCACTGGGCGGATTCTATAAGGAATCCCCATCTCAGAGGGCATGTGGTCACCGAGAGTGTGGGATGACGATGGCATTGCGGGGAACATTGCTTCTTTCTCCACCGAAGATGCTTGCTCTTCTTGGAAGATGCCGGCTGAGATGATGATGTAGAATAGCTGGCTACATCTTCTAAAGTCTCCGGCTAATTCAGGTGTACCCAAATAATTCCATGGGAGTGAGAAATTATTTTACGAGCCATCAAGTCATTGTACTTCTGAGATTCGTGGTTGGGAACCTGTTGCCACTGTTCTTCACTGTCGCTACCGCTTTCTGACCACACAAAGACACCTTCCACTTATGTTGATGCTGAGCCCAGCCTGACAATGTTGTTATCGACCTGGTGTTGGAGCCAGTCATTAAACACATAGCACTACATATGGGTGATCCCTAGAATCTGATGATAGGGGCAGTAGTTGGGGTGATCCGTTAGATTCGCCTCTACCGGCCTTCTACAATCATGAAAGCATAAAATCCCCTACTCTAGGGAACTATGGATGTAAACAGGGACCTGATTCTTGCTTAACAAGTAAGTATAGTGTCTTCTTTTGGTATAGGGAGCCCTTGAAGCATGGCCTTGAGGAGGATATGGAGGGGCTGGTCGATTCGTGGTGGTGGCGCATTACGCGGAGGTGCCTTCCGATTCAGAGGATGTTGTGGAGCTAGAGGATGTGCCTGAGGTAGAAGGCCTTGGTGAGGCTACAGGGCCGGTGGTACTGGTAGCAATTATAGCTATTTGGGGACTCTATCTAGGCACCCCCTGTGGGCTCGGCTCTAGCCACTCTCCTTACTGGGATTGCAGGGGGAAATGGTCGTGCCTGCCTGGCCTGTTGCAGGGCTTCCTCATGGCTCTGGTCCTTGTCTGAGATGACTCGGAACCCTTTAGGAGTATTCTGAGTAATCTTGGAGGGAACCAATTTCATCTTGACATTCCCCACACACATAGTCAGTAATTTCTCTTGAGTCAGTGGCGTGTCAAGAGAGTATGTGAGCCCCTTCCATCGGGAAATAAAGTCTGGAACTCACCCATCAAGACTTTTTTTGCACTTGAACAGGTCTTTGATGCTCGTTTTCTGGGTGGTAGAGCTAAACTGGTAGATTAACTTCCTATTAAGGTCCTCCCAGCTAGTCACGGATCCAACAGGGGAGCTGGCTATACTAGATGAACGTCAGCCCCTCCAACATCTGAACAAAATAGGGGAGCTTGGCAGCCTCCTTCTATGTTGGAGTACCTAACATGGGCCCACACCTTTATTTTATGTGGGCCACATGCTACGACAGGTCCCTTTTCATATTACAGTGGGAGAAGGTGGGATTCCTGAAACACAGAGGTGCTAGAACATGATCCACCCACACTGGGTATGGCTTCCCATCATGTGGAATAGCCACCTGTTGTGTTTCCAAATCCTCGAGGTGGGCGATGAGGACCACCATAAAATCATCCGAGCAGGGGACCCTGTCTTGATAGGAATCCCTAACCAGAAGTGCATTGCCTGGTTCTTCAACATGGTAGACAGCCTCAGCGGCTCATGGAGCGGCTGGTGGAGCGGCCTATAGGGTGGCTGGGAGACGAGGGGTGGATTCTTCGGATTGTCGCGCAGTTCGGGAGGGTCTGGTGAGACATACCACACCCTCTTGTCGTGAGTTCCATCTTTAGCCCTATCCATGGGAGTGGTATGATCAGGGTTTCCTAGAGTCATCTCGCTAGGGTGAAATTGTTAACTCCCCTACTGCCCCGGCCTAGGATCCCCATAGTCGGGTCGTCGCTCAACGACACATTTAGTCAGGAGTTCGTCGACCAACCTCTCTTTCTCTACATGTTTCTGGTGCAACACGACCTTCTTAGGGTCCTCCTCCATCTTCTGTACTATGGCGGATGGGTCAGAGTTCTTGACAGATCCGACATGCTCATGGCCCTTATCGGCATTCCGACTGAGTTCCAACGACTCAGTGGGCACTGGAGGACCTAGAATGTTCCTTTGCTAATGGTTATTCCTCCCCGATTGGTCCAATAGGGGTGGTATACCCTTAGGGGATAAGTCTCCATAGAGAAACTCTAGCTCATTCTACTTTTCCACTACATCATCCATGTGAACTGTGACCCTTCATGGTGGAATGTCTTCAATATCGCATAACGAGTAGAGCTGCCGCCAGATATGATTGAAGAGTAGGGAAGCATAGTATCCCCAGCCACAGACTTGCACATGGGGGGTAGCTTCCCAGATAATTTTGTGGAGTACCTTAATACTCTGAACGCATTACTTTTGGAGAGCCTCACATAGACCTTGTGACTCAGGGCACTGGGCCACATGGAGTGAGTCCAGATCGAGTAGACGACATTGTTCGTGAATGTCTTTGAAAGTCACATGGCTCCATGGATAAACCACACACTGATGAAGGATACTAAAATGCATCTCCCAGAGGGTGTATCATATGAATTCAACTTCCATTGGGGTGAGAGACTTAGGTATGTGGAAATTCTGCATAGCTGCGTGCCAAAACTCATCGGGGGAGTGGTCCGCTACAAGAATGATCCAAAAGCTACTCGACTCAAATTCAGGGCCTGACCCTTGATTTCCCCAATATCCAATTGGGGGTGGTTGAGGAACCAACTGCAGTACGGAGGCGGACCGCTGGGAAGGAAGGTTGGCTGGTGGAGAATAAGTTGAATGGGTTGACTGGCCGCTGATTCTCGGGCTACACACTATAGAGTGGAGCGGCCTAGCCGCTACATTGTAGTAGGAGGGGCTGACGGCCTTCATTCTTGGATAAGGGGCTAGGGATGCTGGAGCTAGGTCGCGATGTTTTCTCACTCGTCATTGGTCCCCAGAATAGCTCTACGTGATCTTTTTTGGAGGTAGAAATCGCTTCAAGATATGATGGCGGTGACTGCACGATCATAACCTGCGGGGTCGCGAGGTATTCATCCTCCTAGATAAACCTATGGAGGGAGGGGGGAATCTTGTGGACCTAAAATTCCAGGAGCACCAGGCTGATGGGCCTTTTCCCTACCCGGGCCCATTACACGGATGAGTGAGGGGAGGGATCTCAATCTGAGTCGCACTCCGCTTTAGAGTCCAAGAAGCGGACCGGTTTGATCTCCATTCGAGACTTCCAAGTATTCTTCTTGTTGTGAAGACGACCCGCCTTCCTGCCCCTGGGTGGCTCCATAGGACATGGAGGATGTTTGACATAGGGTCCTTTGGCCGCACTGGTGCTAGGGCGGAGAGGGTTTCCACCTGGAAAAGCCAAGGTGTGAGGACCACCGGGACAAATGGCGAAGGGGTCATGGGGAGGACCTCCATGAATAGTATTAGGGCATGCAACACCACCGCCAGAACCGGCGGGAGCATGGGGGGACCTCCATGCCTGGTGTGGGTGGAACAATGCTGGCCTTCACCCATCTGGTCTCTAGGGCAAGGACCTTCACATTCTGCAGAGTGGACGTAGGGAGGATCTCCACACTGGAGAGAGACCGGATGGTAAATGTCTCCACATTGACGGTCGGGTGCAGGAGGAAGAACTCGATACCCAGTGTGGTGGGAACAGAAGAGGCTTCTATGCTGAACGTCACTGCCATGGGGAAGACCTTCATTCGGGTTGGGGGTAGTACGGGGCATTATTCCATGGCGATCTTCGGAGTGGGGATGGCCCACGCTCGGTGTAGTAGTGGTACTAGGGGGACCTCCATACATGGTGGCATCATTGTGGGTTGGAATGCGACGATTACCACTCATGCCTATGACCAGGAGAGTTCACCCAACATGCTCATGGGGTGGCTGGGGCCTCGATCCTAGTTGGTAATGTAAGTTCCCATGCTCTGTGCGTACATGGACTTGATTATATGCATCGGTGGTGGCTTGGGCCATAGTAGTCGTTGATGTTGACGACCCTTGGTGGGTGCTCTTCGGACCCCGTGCCCGACGCTGTCGTCGGGTCAGGCGAGCTGGTGTTGGTGGTGAAGGCACATAGCCAACCTGCTCCAAGGTCATGGATGTATGGAGGTGTTGACATCGCAGGGTGGGGGGCCTTGCTTGGTTCCCCTAGATCGGGACTCTGATTGGGTTGAGTCGGACATCACCAACCTCGTCATCGTAAGGCAGGGAGTCGTCAGGGTGTTCCGGGTGTAGGCTCCCAAAACGATTGAATGTTGGAGTGGGGAGAAGGGGATACATGTGCAGCCCTTAGGGGAGGTGTTGATGGCGGGGCCTAGATGCCTCCAGGTCCAGGCATGCCATATCCCATGTTGGAATTATTCCCTCCTCCTTGTAACAACATATGTGGTCATTAATCACCCTTCATTGGATGGCATCTGATTGGGATATGGGGCATGGGCACCCGATGGTTTTGGATGAAGATGTCTTTGTGGAAGTAGTGAAGGCACGTGGAGTGGCTATACTGGCATTTCCCCTGCCACTACATAGGCAGGTGGGCGATGATCATGTTCATGTGGCAGCAACCTGATTCCTGGAAGTAGGGAGATGAAATCATTAGCACTGCGAGGAAAAAAAGTCAACCCCCATTTCCCTAGCATCGTTCTGACTTCCATGGCTGGTAAGATGGATCCACACTGACAACGTCGCAGAATGGTATGCACAAATAGTTTCTGCCCCAACTTCTTGTGAGTTTCACGCCAGGCCCACCATTTTCTTGGCGGGACCTAGTGCCGGATTCCTGGATCCAGTGACACGTCAATCTATGGATGCCCCGAGCGCAACTAATCTCCATGTATGGGAGAAGAACTTTACGTCGGGTTTACCATTTTTTCTGTTTCTTTCGCCGGGGTGTGCACGTCCATTTGCTCGAGTGCGCCAGGCATGTCTTGTTGTTAACCCTTATTCTAGATTTCCAATGGCGTGTAGCATTCTCTCATTTTTTAGGGATGTTTGATCCATGATCGAAACGGGATGATGGGATGTCAGTTCTTCCTTCCAAGGATTCCTCCTCAGAACTCGTCACCTAGTCCGAGTCTCCCTTATATATTTAATACGTTGTTCTTGAAACTCATCCCAGTGTCATATCTCCATGGACTCCAGTTAATTACATTACATCTATCAGGACATTCCAAGGGGTGCGGTTTGGTCAGAATCCTTCTGTTATAGGAGTAGTCATGTTAGGGAATCACTAAACTTTCTGGATGTTGGGGATTGGTGTGTCTCTCTTCTATCCATTATTATAGGGCTTCTCGAGGGTGTGGAAGCAAGAGGCATCCCACATCGAGCACGGGGAGTCGTATGCCATAGACTTGTATATAAGGTTTTTCTCAGCTTCCAGTGTTTTAACACAGGGTATGCTGCAAGGTTAACGTCCAACCGAGACAGATCCGACTAACCAGAACACTGATTATAGTGGATCAAATTGCGGAACCCCCTTGAGGGATCACCAATATTGGGACCAACACGTAGGTGGTTTCCCGAATGATGTGGAGGGGAATGGGGTGGTAGGATCTCACCGAGATGTGGCGGCCCGAGGAAGAATCAGGATGGATGATGGTTTTTTTGGGCTTAAGCCTTGAAGAGACTTCCTAAGTACCATTCCTTGACATGGATCAATGTCATCTTATTTCTAGGTGAATGTGTGGGGATTACACTATAGGCTGCCCGACAGAAGCCGGTGAACAGACGTGAAGGAGGTCAAAATGACCGGATGGTCGTCATGAACCTCGTGGATGGTTCCTACATTCCATTCCTTGACATGGATCAAATTCCTCTTAGTATAGTATGGATGTGTGGGGCTTACACTCTAGGCTGCCCGATGGATGCCGGTGAACCGACGTGAAGGAGGTCAGAACAACCGGGTGGTGGGCTTGAACCTCATGGAGGTTTCCTATGCACCATGATGAGACATGGATCAAAGTTTCTGTAGTTTGGTATGGAGGCTTGGAACATCAACATAGAGGCAGTCAGGGCCAATGGTTGTTGGGCTTGAACCTTAGGGAGGCTTCCTACGTACAATGCCTTGATGTGGATCAAAGTCCCCGTAGTTCAGGATTGTGTTGTGTGTGTCGGTGAACTGACATTAATAAAGACATTGGTCCAAGTGGGTGGTGGGTTTGAACCTTCAGAGGATTCCTATGTACCAGGCCTTTACATGGATCAATGTCGATGTAGTTCGGGGTGGGCCGTGTCGGTGAACCGATGTGAAGATGGACTGGGGTTCTGATGGGTAATGGGCTTGAACCTTGTGAGACTTCCTACATACCATGCCTTGACCTGGATCAAAGTCACCAAAATTAGGGATGAAAAGCTGTTGTTGAAACGACATGAAGGGGTGTTGGAACAACTGGATGGTTGGATCACAACTTCTTACCGCTGGATTGGAATGCAGTTTAACGTAATGCGGGATGGTGATGGTATCAGTGAACCGATGTGAATGAGGACCATAGTCCAATGGATGGTGGGATGGAACCACATGGAGGCTTCATATGTACCATTCATGGAAATGGATCAATTTCCTTGTAGTTTGGGGGTACAGTTTAATGTCATGCTGGATGGGGATGCTTGGAAGTTTAACATCCTACAGCTCGGATGAGGTGTTGGGCGCTTACAATCTAAGGCAGCACAGGGTGTTTGGTGAACTGATGTGAAGGGGGTCGGAATGAATAGGTGGTGGGCTTGATCCTCATGGAGGCCTCTTATGTACCATGACTTGACATGGATCAAATTCTTCATAGTTCAGGGGCACAGTTTAACGCCATGAAGGATGGGGATGCTTGGCAGTTTAACGTCATACAGCTCAGATGAGGTGTTTGGGGCTTACTCTATGATGGAGGCCCAGAGTGTGTCATGGTCAGTGCTCACTCTAAGCTCATGGGAGTCATGATCAGTGTGAGAAACATTGGGTAGCAAGGACCTAATGATCACATCACGAAGAGTACGCCTGTGGGAAGCAAGAAGGGGCTTATGCGTTGAGCGTCCCATGGTGCCAGGACTTACTCTAGGATGGAGGCCTGAGGGAGACAAAGTGCAGTGGAAGAGGGACTTGGGACTGAAGAAAGGAGGATCCTCATTCACAATCATTCCCTCCACTGTTCATGGAACCGAGGAATTGAGGAGGGGTGGGGGTGCTGCCTCTTGCAAGAAAAGATAAGTGCTTACACCAAGGTGTATGCCCTTCCCCCATGGAAAAACGCCACTCCATGAAGGATAATTTCATCCCCTATAGAGACCAGGGGCTGTGGAGAATTCCCACAGAAGGGGAACCTACATGTGGGGCATGGGGTGATTTCACAGTTTAATGTCATGTTTTGAGGATGAGGGTGCTTGGAAGTTTAACATCATGTAGCTCGGACGAGGTGGGTCTGCTCTGCACCCCTAGGACTTACACAATCGGTACCCTCTTCTCCATGTGGGAGGGAAGGTACCGGCAACGTCGTTGTTAGGGTGTGTCATGGAGTGAACCATCAAGGTGTCCACATTAGCATGGCTATGCAAAGGATCAATAGCCATTAGCGTGCCTATTGGAAGAATCATTAGGTGAAGCAACTCTATAGGTGCTATCGTCTAGGGACATTGAAGTCACATTGTGAAAACCTAGAGTTTCACATGAGAAAAAGAATTTCCAAGCAGAGGGATCCATATGCAAGGGCCTTGTGGAGCTCTGTTGCTCAGCATGGTGGAGAGAACGTGCAAAAGGGTGTGCTTCTTGAAGTGGGGTGCCTTAGCCTTAGCATGTGGAGAAGGTACAAATAGGAGGTGCATCGTGAAGTGGAAAGGCATTCATGAAGCACAGCCTCACGGAGCAATGGTGCCTCGCGAAGAAGGATGTCGGGAAGCAATGTGCTTCACGAAGCACAGTGATCCTGCCATAGAAAATGGATCAAGTGTATATGAAGGGTGTTTCATGAAGCATAAATGCTCCACAACAACCCAGGTCCCCTTGGGGATCCCCATTCTTCACGAAATCCCTTAGGCTTCGCAAAACGCATCCCTCTCGGAAGAGGGGATCAAAAACAGACAATGGGGAGGCACTTCACGAAGTGAAAGTACCTCATGCAGCTCATGGTTTACCGAGTAGAAGAATGCTTCACGATTTGGGATCTGATAAGCCAAAATGTTTGATTGTCCATATGGAGAGCTCTGGGTTAGCTCGGTGTTTATAGGCAAGAGGTGTCGCGGATCGTAGATCATGTTGGGTGACTTGGGACTATGTAGCTTTGTGGTGGGCTCGCAAATGTCAAATGAGTTCACAGAGCATCCCACCTCATGTGTTGCGTAGCTGGTTTGCGAATGTCAAATCCGTTCACGGAGCATCCAGCCTCCTGTTCTATGCAGTGGCCGCAGTTCTGGGGACTCCGCGAAGGGGCTTCACGAGGCAGCCCAGGGGGCCGTCTTGGGGCCTTTTCTTCATTCCAAATTTTTTTTGCCAACATCATCCTTGTAAGACATTTCCTTATCTATATTCACTTATATGATTGTTAACTATTTTCTAGGTTCCTAAGGAAGTCATCAGTGGATCTAATATTATCATGACATCATTTATTTAGGATTCCCACTCTCTTGGGATATATCACTATTCTTTTTGGGATAGAAAGACCTCCAAATTAGATGGATTTATTAACCTTAAAAGTGTCTCTGTCAGGACGTACTTCATTCATGGGAACACGGTCTATTATGTTATCGAATGTTAAACTCTATGTGTAATTTTTTTTTCAATATGTATAAGAAAGTTTTCATACATCCAATGTTAAGGGTCACTAGGTTTTGAAATTATATTTTATGGAAAACCCCTTCTCTAATAGATAATCAGTGTTTCATTATCTTGTGTACGGAGATTGACTTCTAGAACCACAATTGGGACGTTTACATTCATTTCTTCCAAGGGGTCTCTATTTATTATGTATCCTTTAGAAAATATGGAAACTATTACTTATGTTTCTATATTTTTATGAAACTAGTGAACACAATCATTTTTACAGTATCAATTGGCATGATGATCATGATTATATCATGTTAAGGGACACTTTATCAAAGGTTTTACTGTAAAAGTTTTATCAGTAGGTCGATTTTGGAAACCATTTACATGAGTGTTTGGGAAGTATTATATGGTGAAATGAAATCCCATCTAAATAAAACTTTATATTATAGAGATTTTGGATCCACTCCCTCTCTGTGGATGAAGATATCAAACAAAGGGGTATAATGATAGCTTTGAAATTTTTATGTTATAGGATTCTCAAAGAGGAATAAACCACTCTCATATTCCTTGAATGAGAATGGGTGGGTACTATTTTATTGTTAATTTTGTTATTTAACTAGAAATTCATCGTAGATAAATAATTGTTTAGACATTATCTAATTATATTTTAGTGTTCGTTGTATCAATAGGGTTTAAAAGAGAGTTCAGTTCATTATCATTTTAAATTTATACTGGTGCATATGGGAGGTATGGAACAAGGCTCATCATGAAGGTTTATTCCATTTGATGAGGCTTCTTATTATAAAGAATTGATTCTAAGAAAAATAATCAGGCAGAATTTTTTAAATAATGGGAGAGAACTCAATCATTATATATAATCCTGAAAATAAGATGTCATTCCAATTCCACGAAGTATGCATCCCTGATGGGAACTGGATTAATTGGGTTCCTTCACTAGCTGGTCTTAAACTCAATATTGATGCTGCATGCAACTAAATATTAATATTGGTGGGAGAATTGTGCACGACCCTACTAGATAAGTGGTCATCTCCATTAGTGTTTTCCATAGGTAAGGAGATTCAATTTTTAGTAATACTTATTCCATTCTGGATGTTTTGGATATTTGAAGAGAATAAAACATTAAAAAAAATTTAGTTGAAAATGACTCATCATTTATCAATTACTCTCTTCAAATGTCATATTTCCATTCCATGTTACATTACTAAAAAAAATCATCGATGAAAGGACTCCATCAAAAACATTATTTTCTTTCATCACACATAGTGATAGAGGAACAATATTTCATACATTATAACTTCAATAACTAGTATAGATGGTAGTTAAAATCTGTTTTCTTGCCCTAGATCCCTCAAGGGAATTTTTGGATATTCTAAGCAGATATATACTCGGGTTACACCAAATTAGACCCCCTATAATCATGGGTATTCCATCATATAAATTAAATTCAACAATTCAAAAATGTGTATTAATAGTTTATGATAAAAACATTCACAATCAATAATCATCAATAATGTAAACACTCTTCCCTATGTCAATAAATTAGATAACATAAGCATAAACCGTCGTAAAAAAAGGTGGATAGTTAAATAATACATAATCAAAATTAATATAATAATCTATATTATAATTACCATACATAGTAGACCATTACATTTCCCACAAAAATAAATTTGATAAAATTAATATAGTCATCAAGATAAATAAGGTGGATGGTTCTAAAAAAACACATTCTAGAAAGTTAGAAATAATATTGAATGGATTTCTGTGATATGAACGTATATCCACATAACTAAAAAAAGAAAAATACATAATACAATCATAAGTAATAATGTAAAAAATATATAAGATATAAGTTCAAGAGAATTAACATAACTCAATGAATGAAATTTTAGAAACCAAAAATCATTCCTACAAGGGAAAAAGCTAATTCAACCGAAATATGAACATGGGAAGATGATATAACCATTAAATACCATTAAATACATGGATATAATTTATATAGTATTCATGGGATAATAAATCGGTATAACACCACCCAATTTGAACAATGTGTATATCATGTAACATATTCCAAAGAATCCAAATTGAGCCCAATAGAACCCCTATGGGTTTACTGACACATTAATCAAAACCCCTTGAATCTGAAGGAATATATTTGAACATAAATATTAATTATTATAAGATAATTCATAACATTATATATCATATTGTTATCATATAATCCAAATAAATGGAATTAGTTTCATTTCAACCAACATTTCTCAAAAAGGTGAATTTGTGATGAAAAAGTGTGCAAGACTTAGAACACAATTAATTATGCTAGAACAACTAATATAATGAAATTAAATATATTAATATCTTAACTAATAATATTTATATAAGTATATTTATCATATTATTTTTATTTTATAACCATACGTTAAAAAATATTAAATTACTGTAGTATATTTTCATTATCAGTTGTTAGAACTTTTGACTACTTATTATTTATAAAATTCCAGATGACATAATTAATTAAAACTATATTTATTCAAGATCAATATTACTATATAATTCATGAAATAATGTTAATTATTTTTATAGGATTACATCATTCTCATTTTCATTTGGTGATTGAATGTAGATGGTATGTGAAAATGGAAAATGTGATAAACTAGTTTGATTGTGTTTATTGATTGAATGATGACATAATAATAGATAAATATATTATCAACAGAACCATTCTATAATAATTAATGAATCTTTAATTAATTATTATTACAAAATATTATCATTATATAACCATCAATAATCCTTCCGGTCATAAACATTATAACTTCGTCATCATCTGTGGTAAAACCATCCCAAATGGTAACATTTTATAATATTTCCATTACCAAGGGAATGTATATAGATAATGAAGGTATAGACTATTAAAATGATTATAAGTATTATAATTAGTTCATATCCTATGGTAGCCCAATATTTTATCCATCCAATATATATTGTGATGAAAAATGATATTCATTGTTCGAGGGGATGGTAATCTGCCGTATACGAGATTAATGATAACATATCTCAATAAATTAATGAAATGATGTTATATGAAATACTTTAATGGAATAATTTTATTTGGGATATAGAAAACATATTTATTTAGTATATAGAACACATTTCTCACAGAATTAAAAGGAATGATTTTATATCTAGAAGCATCATGCATGATTAGATCAATGAGCACGTCGTTGGATACATGATACACAGATCTCATCTATTATATTCCTAGAACAACATTTAGATTATGATCATTCAATACATTTTCCACTTTGAATCGCCCCACATGTATTCACGAAATATTTTTAATTTATAGAGATTTCGTTGAAGCCCTGATATCCTAGTGTAATCCATTTTTTGATGAATGCTCTCAGAAAGTAGATCTGGAACCATATCCTGGGAGTATCGTGAATTGTCTTTGTAACAAAAAAATACTCTTCCATGGCCATGATACCTTACTAATGATTCGTATCATCCTGGATACACACAGATCACTATGTGGATAGATAAAGTATTCCCTGAAGGGACAGTCAAAATTATTATAAATGTGAATCATTTGGTTGTCTATCTCAGTCATGAGACTCTAAAATTATATTATTGATATGTGAAGGAGAATCTCAACTAGGTCCACTATCAAATCCTAAGGTTAGCACAACGTGTAATAAAATGTGTGACCTCCTCATAAAATTCCTTATCTTCTTAGGGGTATATCTCATTGTAACACCTAAGAGGTCTCTACGTCTAAAACTCATGTGTCGTGCTCATATATTTCACGTCATCTATAATTAATTTAGGTATATTATTTTTGATCATGGATTGTGGATTGACTAAAAAGAGATTGGGTACACTACCTTCTAAAAATCCCCCTTTATCAATGTCGGATCACAGGTTCGATCATCATCCTAATCCCAACATTTAATCCCTTATTTTTGTCCTCATGGTGGAATCATGAAATAAAGACAAGACACACCATGGTAAAAAATTTATTTCTGGGGGATAACTAAAGAAGGACATGGAAACCACAACCTAATCATATATGATCCATATTCCATATTTTCCCAAAAACAAGTGTATACATGTACTTTGTAAACACATATGTTATTAGAGTCATGGTGAATGGATTCATTGGATGCCACACTAACATTGGGTCCCTAAAATAAAATCAAACCTCGAAAATCCTTATCACTATTTACTTAAATCCCAATCCAACATCAAATATATAATGTCTCAACATTATTATCCTAGAGAGGTACCCTCTCTGATACCACTATATATAGACCCAACACATTAGAGACCACATATCCAACAGATGATGGATCCATCAGATCATAACAGACTTCCTCCAAATGGCCATGGGATGGAGTATATAATTTTGTAAGCATATCATACACATGTGAGTCTTATCATATGGTACCTATATGCTCACACACAAACCCATTTCCAATAAATCCGGAAAAAATTATAGTAAATATACAAATAAAATGTGTAAATAAAACTATCACGTTATTAGAGTTTATAAAATGTACTAAAATCATGAAAATGGGGAAATAAAAGCCCAGTAAAACTAAAAAGTCTCATGACTACTCGTAATGTGGGGACTTCTTTCGAATCAAACCACCAGTACACACCTTTTTCTATCTAACTAATTATTCTATTACAACTCGAGTTCCTACTAGGACTCCATAGAAAGGTCTACAAATGAGACCCAAATTTTATTGGGTAAACACCATGTACTGGTTCATATAATAATACTTTATAGGAACCCAAAAACCCAAAAAAGGAATAAATGAATGTAAATAGTCTTCTTGACCAAAATCCATACGATAAACCAAAAGATATAGCACAATTACTCCATCTTGAACATTCATTGGTTATACATGACTTGTTATTTCATACAATATGGTGATTCCAATATACATCACATAAGTAATAACATAAGAACCATGATTTAAATGTCATAGACTCCATATATCATGGTCTCAAAAATACATCCTACCATAGGATTCTACTCAATGATAAAAGGTATCTCTCATTAGGGTTATATCAAACCGTAACCAACGTCATCCCAAATTGACGTCATTGAAGGGATACCACTCATATGGTATCCGTAAGTCACAGTCACATCACCTCCAAACCTAATGGAATACATCTGAGAGAACATGATCATCCTAAATATCCATGAATAAAGTCATGATGTCAACCAAGTAGATATCGATATTCAATTAGGGGGTCTCACTGATCCTTGATGTGGGACTCCACAAACCATACTAGAACAAATAATATCTTGACTCACATATAAGGGATCACACCAAGGGATGCTAGGGACTCTATAAACCTAGTCATGAACATTGGAGATCATACGGCTCATATATGGGATCAAACTCATGTCTATATAGAGAAAATACAATCCTTAACCAGATTCAAATCCATAATACATAGATACGGGATCAGACCTATGACTGATGGGAGATACCACAAACCTAAATAGGGATATAAATGCCAAGTATGGGATCAAATATTCTATAATTCCACGAACCCTACCGAAACACCCCACTCTCTAGGGAATCATATAAAGATGATGTACAAACCCTTCTAGGATAACTTACAAAATTGAGGATCTCTTCCCTACATGATTATGATACAACAAACATGACTTATAGAATACATAAAAACATATGATCCTAGCATTTCCTCCCATTAGGATACACGAACTCTATCAGTGATCCAATTAAAGGCATCACAATCCTATATTGAAGACATAATACCACACCATACCCTCATAATAATGGACCAAGGGAACCCACTAAACCTATATTAGTCCACACAGTGTTGAAATAAATCTCTCACTAGTTTCACCTTATCCCGTAACACTCACAACAAAACCATTATCACCATCGCAATATAAGAGGATAACTAAACTGGATAGGCTTCTTGCAAGAATATATATGAGTCATGAGAACAAATATGTGTGATGGATAATTATCTGATGGTATTCAATGGAAGGTACTTGTTGTACACATTTTGTCTCTCAAAACTATACCCTATAAACATTCCGTCTTGGTATTCAACATGTATAAAAAATAAAAGTCATTTACCCCACATCAAATGGCGTGTGATTGCATCTAAACAGGCGGGTGTGTCAAAACCCACACAGCCTGGCTAACCATGTTTCCATACAAGTAATGTACCTTTGGTACACAGGGTGTTCCTCTTGACCCATACTATGTCCTTTGTCATACTGTTGAATATAAACTCGTGACCATGTAATTTGGTCGTTTACTTCAACACAACCATTTCCCTTGGAGTGAAAATCATATACATGTCTTCATCTGAATATCCTCGGATCCCTACACAACATATAACCACATTATGTGGAAGCCACTGCACCTCGATCCGGTGATGATTAAGGTCAAAAATTGGGTTCAATGGTTCCTCTTATTATCATTTCTCCAAAAAACAATCTATCAGGAAAAGGGGGATCCTACCTCTAATAATTTTTGATTGATAATGTATTGTGGTGGTGGTATATTAGTTTATTTATTTTTAAATAATATATTATATCATCAACATGAATATCAATGCTCTCCCTCTACCGGGAACCTGATGACAAAAAAACATTATGTCACACATAGTGTAAAACCCATATTATCAATACAACCATGGTATTGATTTCTTATTTGAAATTTATCTTAGGATTTATTCAAAACTACATGAAAAACTATGAACATGCGTTATTAATTATTTATGATTTCTAATATCATGTCTCATAGGCTCTCTAGTACATGGAATCCAACACCAAATCGGCACCTAGATTTATAAAAATCATTAAATACTACAAAAGTATTAGATAGAAAAGATAGACTCATTATATTCTATGAATTCATATATTTTTTATTTTAAAATTGGATGAGTTTTTAGTCACAAAATTTCTCTTTGAGGTGATATTTCCTTTAATAGGATATTTTTTTGTAAACATATGAAGACTAGATTAACATATTATTTTATTACATGCCTCCCATTTATAATTGAATCCACTTATCATTATTAGATGTTTTGTGTGAGATTCATACAAATGAACACTCATAATAATAGTGATATCTTCTATTGAAATACAAATAGAATTCATTCAGACATTTTAATCAATTATTTGTTGGCAGATTCATTTTTTTATTTTTCTTCACCAGTTTATGGATTATATTTCTTTCTTATTATCTCCCAATAAATAAAATACCTCTATTAGTTTAAATAATTATCATGTTATTTAAACATTCAAAGTCCGTTTCTCTAAACTTCCAAAAACGCGATAAATAGTCTGTGAATCTCATTCCCTTTCCTTATGTTTTCCACTCTATATTTCTCATATTCTAAATAAATTAATCTGTATAGTGGAATTATATCTCTATCAAACACTTATTGGGTAAAACCTCTTTATACTTATTGTCTAATCAACACTTTATAAGGTGTATATATTATTATTTTTAACCATTCTTACTTTCCCCTGATTGTTTTAAAAACATATATTATAAATTGATGTATTATTAGTACATGTGATTGTTTATAGGTTTTGGGATAAATTATTCTTAGAGGATGTATCCATTTGACAATTAGACGAACTCATGATATTTATAGAGTCATTAATATCAATGAAAACCAAACTCAAAATATCTCTTTTTATAAAAGCATGAGAAGATCCATATTATTGATATTTTTTACACTTTAATTTCACATCCAACATAAAACACTTGATGTTGATGGATTTCTTCCCCTCCTCAACAGATCTTCGCATATCTACCCAATCATACATCCTCCTCATTAACCTTTCTTCTATAATTTTTAATTATTCTTGTAAATAATTTACAATCTCCATTACTCTATTTTCATTATCCTCTAATTTAAAGGTGTTGAAACCTATAGAAACTAGGTTCAATTTATAAATTTCATGTAAGTATTCATCAAAAAAATTATCGTAAAAAATGTTCTTAGAATTTTTTATCAAATCATTAGTAACATAAATAAATATTTGATTAAAAATAGAGGTTGTTTTAAACTTTTCTTTGGATAATTTTTTGATACTGTTGAATTTTCTAACACTTTGAGAAAATTTTTCTTCAATATAATTTTCTTTAAATTTTATCTATTCTTTTTTATTATAATGATTCTTGATACCAACAATATTACCATTGAAAACATCATTATGCACATTATTTATGTTCTCTTTGATTATACAAAGTAGATCACTATGGCGTAAATTATAATCATAGCCTCAATATTCTTTATCAAAATAATAATAATAAAATGAATTATTAAAATATATATCACTTTTATTATATTCAATTCATTATGTATCTCTATTTGCTGTATGATGGTCCTTTCTTATAATTTCATATCACTTCTTATTGTATATATGCGTCTTTGAAAAAATATCTTGATTATTATCTTTATGAGTTACTACCTTTTTCTCCATCTATGTTTTCCCACCCATTTCCAATAATATCCACTTTATTAAACCTCTATTGTATTTTTATGGGGAACACCCATTTAATAGGACTTGTAGAACTGTATGTTTGATTGACCAATGAGAGGGGTTTAAATTAGTGTCTTACTTTTTACAACTTATTTATTTTCTATTCAACCTCTTAAACATGATAACCATATTAACCCATTGATATATATCTCATAGACTCATATAATATAAATATATAATAAGAGAGATCACAACACATGGTATTTATGTGTTTTAGTATAAACACATACTTCGTTCTCTATTGTTCAGACCCCCCCACTTGGTTTGTCCATTATAATCATATTATTAATTACAATGGATTAGGAATAAATTGGTTATACACCCCAGTAGTCAATCCTCTCACTGATCCTAGATATATACACATGTACTCTATCTCTTATACGTGGTTTGGTCAGACCCAAAGACAATATTCATTTTCATCGATCATCATTAGAAAATAGTTATACCCACAGTTACATTTTCCTTCTTATACATAGATATAATACATTGATATAAATATACATATATCTTTGTAACTTCTACACTAGTGTTTTAAAACCCTTCTCTATAAGTCTACTAGATCAACTAGCACGAATTCATACACTTCAAGAGACTTATTATCTTGTAATCAGGATTGTTGGTCTCACTGAATGTCTTATAATAATCAGAATGTGATTGGTTCTTCCTTATTCAATCAAGAATGCCACAAAAATAATTCTTATGTCAATCTGATGATGTCTCAAATTTAATTAATTTGGTGGAAAATATGCACACAATTTCTTAGTGGCACTTCATGCATGAATTTCATGGGACTTCTCAAAATAATTTTATTCAAATTCATAAAAGAATGATCTATGAGCATGAAAAAAACCATAACGAACAATTATTTCATTTATTATTATTTATGTAAATCTCAAATATTTCTATATGTGCTTCCATTTTTTTTTAATATCCAATTGGGGCTGTCAAATTGAACCTTGTAAGTGTTTCATTTTATAAACATGAATTTTAATACCCATTCATACTATCCTCATATATTTATATATATATTCTTAAACAATGAAAATTTGCATTTTTAAATTCTCAGATACATTAAAAAACTCACTCAATGTAATTCTTCATTACCAAATGGTTCATTTCATTGAAAAAAATAGATTTGAATAACATCTAGATTAATTTGTGAATTGAAATCTCATAAAATGATAATGTTATCCTCTTATATATACTTTATTAAACAAATATTTTCTATAGATATTTCCTTCATGTGAAAAAATCACATGGTGTAATGGCATTCTTCATATAAATTGGATTCTTAAATCCTCAATATTTTCTTCACATATGCTAGTGGGTAAATGTGGTCCTTCTAATGATTCACTTGAAGGATCAAATGGATTGTTATTCATCTCATGTGAAACTATGCCTGGAACATGAGTTCATATTTATTCTACCTAACAATGTTTATTTGATGGAACTTTTTGATATGAAGTGCTTCCATCAACATTACATGAATATATCATATGAGTTCTTTTTTTATACAATAATAGCACTCTCTCAATTATTCTAAACAAAAGTAGATCAAAACCCTCAACCCTTCGTTTATTTATGTATGTGAATTTAGAAAATATTTATTCCAAATTATTTGTTGATTCAAGGATCAATAAACACCCTAATATCTCAAAGAATCCCTTATTTTGGAATCCCAAAACATTCATATTTATTATGAGATGTCGAAGTGATATTGTAATAGTATGATAACATCGCTTTATCAAGAAACACCTCAGTGTTTCACATGATAAGCTTCATCATTTTGTGAAACATAACTAGATGCATGATTATGTGATCACATAACACTATCACACGAAAAAATAGTGGATATACACTTAAAAATGTAGAATTATTTATTTTATGAAATATGTGAGAGAATTGATCTTCTTCTGATAAGAGTTACTTTTTACTTCATAAGAATACATCGTGCATTGAAATTATGTTTATCAACATGTTTTTGTTATGGATTCACATGATCACTAATTTTGATTCATATTTTTCTTTTGTTTGTATAAAATAAATTGAATAATAAAACTAATGACATCAAGAGATCAAAATAATTATTACATTATTGTTCTTGATTTGATCGACCACATGGATTCACTACATGAAATTGTTGATTTTAAGACAACAACTTTTCTCAGGTGAGCATTGAATATTGTTGATGGTAAATAGTTTTAAGATTATAGAATTATTTAAAATTTCCGGATATACAATATCTGAAAACCCATATTGAAAAGATTAGGTATTCCATGATTTATCAATATGTTTTTTTATTGTATGAACAGTGAAGTAAATAGAGCAGTCCTATATAAATATTGTTGTAGGTCAATCTCTACATAATAATATATAATTTTCATTCATATCTTGATTATGATATAGTATCAGAACCCATATATACTTTTCACAAATCATATGGGTTGTGGAACACATCTTTCCCCATTTCATGTCTCTATGGAAACCATCCAAGTCCTATGAAACTAATATACTCGTATTTTCCTTGATACATATACCTACCTTTGATGGAGGCCCACAAACATTCCATCACAACTAGTTCAGATTTCTAGTATCCATGTATGGTTAATATTTAACCCATAAGAGCAGGGTTGATCAAGCATCATCATACAATTATTGGTTGGCCCATTTTTGAAGTAAAGCTATATGTACTACATTCTTATTATATTAACTAATTAAATTCCATGGTCAAATACAAATTACATTAAAAATGTAATTTTTTTAGAAAAATTATTGAATGAATTAATATGTGAATTTTATGTATCGAAACCTTTTTCATTATTAATGAAAAATAATAAATTTCATGGTCTTCAAAAAAAATACCCAAGTGATGATAAATATTTTCATGGTCTTCGCCAATATGTTTCTTCTCATGATGCAATAATTATGTCAGATATACAACTAAAATGAGACATTCTTGTGAAATAAATCTTTTTTATACAATATCCACAACTATATGGTGAATCTCTCAAGAATTCCATCCAATTCAATTAAATGAATCCATAACAAATCTCCACAAATAAAAACTTCATCCTAATTTACTGAACTCATATTGACACACCATTAACAAAAAATTAAAAATAAGGGACCAAAAATATCCCCTTTTAATATTTTTATCAATATCAACTCATATCATTGAAGTTAATATCTTGTGAAAACAATATCCCTATTATGGACAATAAAATATAAAGTATATGTGGGGTGTTCTCATCTCATATTTCTTCAAAAAGACATGGTATCATCCCTGCTATGATTATTTCATGATAAACTTTTATAAGATATTATATGACATGAATCTCAAAACCATGAGACTTTAGTTAATGAAAACTATATTTGGGTTGGATAAAATTGCGTTGAATATAAAAGGGATAAGTACAAGGTTGTTTAAATTGTCTATAAACTACAATTCCTTTGTAATCCTGCTCAAAAATTCTAAATTCACGTTTAAATGGATTTAAAAATAATAAATACATTATACTCCAAATTATATAAATAACACATCATAAATATCAAGTACAGAAGAATATATCCACATTTGTCTCTTACATTCACAAACCAAAAACGTACACAAAATTTATATGATATATTAAATTAAGAATTAGATATGAATGTGTGAGCATAAAAACTAATAAATTATAATTATAGTGTCATCAAAATAATTTTGGATTACGATTAATGAAAAAAACTTTCATGACTCATTTTATAAGTTTTTCTCCTCTAAAAGGGATAAATTATCTTTATTTCATTTCATTATTATCATTATAAATAAAAAATAAAATATTATCAATTTTTAGTATTGCTAGAATCAATGTTATTCTATAATACACTAAATTTTAGTTCATAACTACTAAAATAATTGGAATAATGAGGGACCTCTTGGTTTACCATAAATAACATTCAGACATTGTGTATCCTATCAATTTTTGCCACTCATTCCTTCAAAACTAAGCCTTTAAATTTGTTAAATTTCATTTTACATTTAATTAATTTAAGAACATGTAGCTTGAGGTTATTTCATGGTATATTTATGTTGATAAAATAATCAATAAAGCCAAATCATTATTTATTTTTTGTACATCCCAAATTCTTTCATATTTCACAAAAGAAACTAGCCAACATAACTTATATATGTAATTTATTTCCATTAAATATAGTATTTTTTCATAAAACAAATTTATTTATCCAATTTCAACTAATATTTCCATATTACTAGGTATTAGTTCATAAAATTAATTGTCTTGTAAGCATGACCACATGACTAACAATTTTTTTTTATTAAACTCTCTTCCCTTTTACAATATAAGAAATATATTTTGGTATTATTGTCATGAATTTATCAGCAATTTGATCCACCGTGTAAAATGTTTCCCAAAATTCTTATAATAATTCATATTTTTAAAATGAATATCCTGGATGGACATTTGAACATAATATTTCGCAGTATGGTGACATTTTGTTTATGATTTTCTTATTTTGTTCAAATCTCATTACCAGCTTTATTCCTTCTTTATTAAAATCAATCCATTTAATTATGATATTATCAAAATATTAATATATGTTTTGTTCATTATTTGTATATAACAAAAATCGTCTTAATCGGGACATGTTCTATTGAAATACATATATAAAAATTAAATGAATTGTAATATTTAATTTGTAGGATAATTCATTTTTTATGGGTTTCAATTGTCATTTGAAAGTAACTCTTTCTATAAAATTATTTCAACCTATATAAAATTCATCTATAATTTTCAAGAATTTTTAAGTTCTAGAAATATTATGATTATTTATGTCTAAAAATCCAAAAACACTACTTATAGCCAAGAAATCAATGTTTTTTCCTTCTTGTTGGAGTCTATCCAAATTTCACTTTTTTTGAAACATTTTATTTTTGAATTTAACCATAAATGCTTTTGACAATTCATGGTCTATAAATATTTACTTATAATTTTTCTTTAAATATAAATGTTTTGGATTCACTTATATTTATCATCATACATATGTTCCTAAAATTTTATATAAATCATATATTAGTAATTAATGATACATTATTTAATAATAAATCTTCTAGCTAAGGGGATGCCTTATTATCGAAGGATATTTCCATTTTATAAGAATATGAATGCATTATCTTATTAGATTAAGAAATTTAAGTGAAAACATGTGTGGAAGAATCAAATTTTCTAATATTATGAGAGGTTTTATCTTGCGGTGATTTTGAATTCTTCAATCACTCTTCCATATATAAACCCTATATATTAATAGATTTATTCTAGAATTAAAGTCATCTTAGTATATCTCCCTAATATTCATTCATTTTCATTACACGTTCATCATTTATTATTCTTGATAATCATAATGAATTTTTAAGATTCTTCACTATATTTTCATTATCTTGTAATTTATCATATATTATAACAACCAATTGGACTTAAAAATTTAATGTTCATAGAAATATTCTATAAATACTATCTCAAATATATCCTTTCAATAATTATTTAATTAAACTTATATAGTGACATTAAAATAGGTATTATTTTATGATTTTATCTAACGTTTTTGTTAGAGTGTTTTATACTTCAGACTTTTTTCTAATACATCTTCTATAGAATTAGATTTTTTTTCTAGATAAAAATTTTCAACCAAATGAGCCTCGATACCTCAAACTGTATTATTTTAAACTTCTTTTCTTAAAATTTATTAAATTTATATTGAAATAAAATGGAAGTAAAAAAGTGATTGGTCATCATTATATATTTATAATGATTCATCATATGAATCATAATCAACCTAACTGTTTATATCATATAACTCTTTGATTACCTTAATTTTGTGGTGTCTCTGCATTTATTGCAAGATTCTCCTTTGGATTCCTTGCCTATCAATTCTTCCTATTCTTCTGATTGATAAATGAAATATCTTGATTTATATCCTCAGGAGTATCATAATTTTTTTTTATTTTAGGAATATCGCTCCTTTCATGAAATGAGAAATTTCTAAAAAATCACCTATATATTTATAGGGAACCCCATTGAATGCCACTTGTAAAATTGATGGCCCGATTGACCACTAGGATGGGGGTGAATCAGTGGATTGATTTCTATATATTCATTCGTCTCAATTCAACCAATTGAAATTGTTACAGTTTAAGATCCAATAAGTGATGTATCATATTATCACTTTGTATACATAATTAATTTTATATCACACATTAAAATGTATTCCAATGTTTCAGTATAAATACATACTCATTTATTTGTTGGTTAGAACCCCAAATATGGATACCCCACTGTAAAATTCATATCAACTAAAATGGTTTAGGAGGAATGTGGTTATAATAACTAGTAGTATATCCCCTACATAAAACTAGTTATACCCCTGTCAATCAAACTCTATAATCTCATCTGGTTAGACCCCCCCCCCAAATAATCTTCTCAACTCCTTGAGCCTCTTCAACTGCTGGATATAACTCTGAGTCATAATTACTTCTTCTTCTTCTTGGATTTGATAATTTTATTGTAACACCCCATGTAAATAAAGAATATGACATTTTCACATTTATCCATATTTGTGAGTAAAATATTAATATTACTTTAAAGGGGACATATTCTCAATGGCGTACCCAATACGCAACATCGAGTTTCTTGGGAATCTTACATTACACTCTAATAATAAAATAATATTATTTTAAATGGTAGTTAATGCCTAGCTGTTGTAATGGCGGGAATGAGAAGAACTAACTACAATATGATTATATATGTTTTTCAAATATTTTTACTTTCTACAATAAATGATAGAGGATTAAAAATGCGAATGAATCCAATTTTAAGCGTAAACATTCTAATATTCTTTAAAAGGTCGATTAACCGCCTTTTGATGGAGAACATCTTTTAAATCAACTTTTTGACAATTTTATGTGTTATATTTTACAAAATAAAATTCTTCTTTATAATTGTGACATCAAAATTTACTTTGGGTAAATTTTTGGTATTTTTCCGATAATGTTCATTTTTTAATGAATAGTGAAAAATGTTGTATTTTAATTCAAAACCACCTTTTAATCTAATTTATTTATATTATTATATTATCTTTTTAATTGGTTTTAAAGTGAAATTAGAATATATTTTTACCATTCAATCCAATAGTGGTCATTTGAATTAATTTCATCTTGAAATTGGACATAAACTACTGTCAATCTTTTGATACTTATTGTTTCATAAAAACACGCTATTTCCTCTAACAGCGAGAAATAATTATTAAATTAATTAATATAACCTATATGTTTTGAATTTTGTAAAATATACATCATTTTTGAATTCGGAATATCAAATATAGCTTAGGGTGAATTTTTGGAATTTTTCTGGAAAACGTCATTTTTTGATGAATAGTGAAACCACTAAGTGGTACTTAAAAAACTGATTTTTTCGTTTAAATGAAATTTTACCACCTCTGTGTTTTAAATTTCAAAAATCCGACATACATGGTTGTCATTAAGAAGTAAAATGTTGTTCAATGCGATTAAAATAATTTTTTTTTGTGAATAGTAACTTTTAAGTTTTAATCGCGATTAGAGGTAATTAGTGTAGTTTAAGGTAAAAATAATGATTTAATAGTATGAAATGACCTAGACACATGTCATACCCTCATTTTATGAGTCATGGCCGACCATGAAAATCCATGGGTCATCTTGGGGACCCCATGGAGCCACTTTGGTTGGAAAAAGACATAAATACCTTTTTATTTAAAGTTAAAAAGAAAATGTCACAAACATGTGTTGTTTTACTAAATCAATTTTCACATGGGGTTATATAAGTCATATATTTAACTATAAATATTCATTATAAAGCTAAACATATTTCCTAAATCATGATATTTTTTTTATAATTTTTGGAAATTAAATAAATTAATTTATTTATGACACCGTGATGATGCAGTGATTACCTCTTAAATGCAAGATTTAAAAAAATGAGAAGATAGGGTGAAATATAAGTCATAAAATTATCAAAACCCTATTGGATGTGTGTATTTAAAAACATTATCACCTTATCCTCTAAATACATCAATGTGGGACCTTTAAAATCTGAAACTCATTCAATATAATGTAACATTATGTAACTTTCCAAGAGTGCCCCTCCTCTCCTCTTATAAAAGGCCCCCACCTCTACCACTTTACCCACACCTCTCAAGCCATTGGCTCGGCCAACACCTGATCTTGATGTCTCTACACATCCCTATTTTACTCCTAGAAGCCTCACTTTGGGCAGAAGTCTTCCCAAGGAAGCCTTTGATATCAAATCAAAGAGAGATACCCGATTTTAAGGTAATGTCTTCACTTGTGTTCTTTTGTTTTATTTTGCTTCTCCAACCCCCCTAAACTCTTTTTAATAATTTATTTTGTAAAAACGCAAGTATATCAAATATACTAGGATTTTGTTATAAGAATTATTCAAGCTACACTTACACACACCTACATCTAATGGTTAAAGAACATACTGTTTCTATGGATGGTGAATTTCTGCCTCACGAAACGATGATTGTTCAATATTCTTTTAACACCCTCAAAGGTGGCCATTAAGATGTCACTATTTTTATATACGATATATAATATTTTTATGTTTTACTTAAGCTTCTGTATTTTTCATTTATTGCATACCTTTATGGTTTCCATTATGGTTAAATGCGATATCTTCATTTTAGGAAGTGCGGTCTACCGCCCCCTCAAAGTGATTTGATTCGTTAATACCATATGTGGTATGATTTAATGATATTATATACGATACCATACTGGAATTATAATACTATTATATATCATTAGGTTTTAATTACATTAAATAAGAAATAGAAATGGAAGTAGCTTTCATGCGTACGTACGACTTACCGTCTCCATGAACGGTGCATTTCATTTCTTACCTCTAAATGTTATGTAATATTATAAATGAATGTATATAATGGATATATATGATATTATGATATCTAAATAATGAATATAATTCTGGATATAATATATATTTTACCACAGGAACAACTTGTCATTATAAATAGTTTATTTTTTACTCAAGTAGCAATGATCTACAAAATGACCATTATTAACTTAAATAATTACATAGTGTTCATAGCATGGTATTAAGTGATATAAAAAGAATAATGAACTTGAAAAAGGTTCTCAAGCAATTATAAATTATCTAAAGTTTATTATTTAGGAGGTTAAAGAACGATCTAGTCAAGTCGGACCCGAGGTAAGGGATCCTACCCATCTCTTTCTTTTTAAGTACACTCTTTTATGTCATTCCTTTTATTCTCATATTTCTTATGATTGGGATGTTAATTTATATTACTATTACTGTAATTTTTATGTTCATATGATTATAGACCCTATTTTATCTCATCAATCCATTTTGGAAGTTTTAATTGGCACCGTTAGGCTGCCGAAATTTCGTACGGGGCTTTTTATCTCACTTTGTGTTTTCGTGAGATTCATGCTAAATTTTCCAATATTTCCTTTTTAGTGGTGTATGTACTATCCAGTATTATACTCTTTGTGTAACATTCATTCTTTTATGAGTATTTACCTCAATTGTTTATAGTACTTCTTTCATGGGGTGTACGTTTCGAATGTTACCCAAATCGGTAAGGGAACCTTTCACCCTCCTCTTTTTAAAGGACTTCTTTTGTTATGTCTATTAATTTTCATCTTATTATGTGGGGATATGTTCTTATATATCCTTATTTCCATAAATTTTATTTCCAAGTGATGAGATACCCTTTATCTCTCTCATCAACTCTTCTTCTAAAATTTGATGTGACGTCGTTAGGCTGTCAAGGGAACTTCTTAACCCAATTTCGATTTCTTTGGGTTCAACATGTAGTTATTGAATGTGTCATCCTTTGAATATGTGTGAATGACCTTTGATTATTTTACACTTAATATCCACTTATATTGGGTGTATTTATATTTTTCACTCATAATTATTATATTTATTTAACCTTAATTTAAGGATACCATCTTTATAATGGATTTCATCTCAATTTACATTTCGATTGAGAATTCATTGTTGTCATGCACCAATTCCCTCTTATATGGTGTATATACTATCCTTTGAAATATTATATCATGAATCCCTTTATTATCATGATATTATAATGTTTTGATTAAATTCTATTCCTCAATTATTATATTCAAGTGTCTCTCATTTTGTTAAAAACCCTTTAACTAAAATATCATTTTAAATGTTTTAATGATTTATCCTTATAAATATTTCTCATTAATATCCATGTTTTCAAAATTGTTTTAAGGATTTATTTATATGGATATTAATGGATTAAAATGTTAAAAAATTCAATGTGGTATGGGACACTTTTATTTAAAAATCTCTTTATTAAATTTTTTAAATGGTTTTGAACATGGTTTTTAGAATAGATTCATTATTTCAGTATCTTAAAATGTTATATTATCTTTCTTTTATGATTAAGTTATGTGCTATGATTATGTTATGGTTCTTGGGCATTGTTGTGAGAACGGTTGGTTCCATGATAAACTAAGGGCGGGTGAGCCCGATATAGCTCTCCAATGCATTGGGTAACGCGAAGGAGTTAAACGTTAAGGTTTCTCCGAAGAGATTTAGGGAATATACTGCGATGGGTATTCCAAAAGTAACCAAGAGGGTTACTCCCTACGTAAGAATGTTATGAATGCCTCAAGTTACCTTTATGTCTTATGATTTCAATGATTTATTCATGATTTTATGAGGTATGTTAAAGTGCTTATGTTTTATGGGTAAAGTATGATTTCATTCTTATGTATATATGTACTCATGTTTCCATTCCATACTTTTTATAACCCTTACAGAGATTTTTATGCTCATCCCAAGTCTTTTAAATGTTTTTCACTGGTCAAGGGAATGGTACATGATATGATGATAGTGTCAAGGAAGTGTCAAGAAAGAATCCATGTTTTATTTTAAATATGTTTCCATTGATGGGAAAAAACGAATTCCATCTTTTATGTAACCACTTTGTTAAAATGTGGAATGTAATTCATGATTTATGATCTAAATCACTAAAAATATAAACCTGAAAAGATCATTAACGTGAATTATTCATTTAATTCAATATTAAGTAAGGATTAAGGCTGGGGCTGTATAGTTGGTATCAGAGGTCGGTTTAGATAACTTTAGAGGTTAGGGTATTCTATAGGCATAAGTGACATTACCATAATGGTTAGGATTTCAGAAAGAGTCCTAGTTTTAGATAAAGTGAATGAGTAAGTATATCTTAGTGTTTATCTTTCTCATTAGTACAAGATGGTTTTGTTGATATACTCACACTGACATTTCTATTTGTAGTGAATGGATGGATCTAGTAGGCACCAAAGTGACAATAGGTTTGAAGGAAATTGTGGTGGTTCTCTGATTAAGAGACTGGATGAAATGGGGGATTCAATGAGGAAACTCGTGGTTGTTCTAAACCAACTATCTAGGAGTCATGATCAACCACGTGTACCTTGGTATGTTCTGTAATGCATCATGTACGAGATGACCAATCGATGTGGAATTTCAGGTAATAATTATAAAGGTAACCATTTGGGTTTATATGATTCTTACTTTTGAGGTAATTATGGGTTATTATATATTATGATGGAAAATGAAAGGCATGAGATAAAATTGAGGTTAAAATATGTTATGATTATTTTTTAAGATTTTATCTCGTTTTGGGGAATGTTTTAAGAATTATATAGTTTTGGAAAAAGGACAACACGCATACCATGTGACAACCTGTCGCGTCGGACAATGCTGCGGGAATCGAACCCACAACCAAAGTACGACTGGTATTTATCCCCTACAACTGGACTGCGTGAAGTCCCTGGTTAGTTTGAATAATTCTTTTTAGTTAGATGATTTTAAGAATCAAGAGTATGTTTATTTTGGGTTATCTATGGAAATGATTAACCTATCATGGAGGATATGTGATTAGGTTAATTACTTTTCAATATGAGAATTTAAGAGCAACTGATGTTATTTGGAGATAAAAGTTAATTTGTACCTTGGAAGACTATATGATTAAATCCTTCAAATATTTGGGTTTCAATTTTAGTTTGGTTTACATTGAATAATTGTATGGACAATTGTTTATCGAATGGTCTTCTTTGAACTTTGGGTTTTTTTGGGACAAATTTTGGAGATTAAGAATAGATTTTCTTTTTATAAAGGATTATACTTTTGTGGATTATCTGATCACATACTAACAATTTTGGTTTTGGATTTTGTCTAAAGACATGGGATATATATTGTTCTCATTTTTGGATTAGGTGATTCTCAAGAAGATGATTATAGTACTCTTAATGCGAACAATTCTTCCTAAATACTAGCATTTTGGAGAAAATATGAGTTTGATTAAGGAATCTAGTAAAAGTTGAAATCTAAGTGACAAGTAAGTATGTTTCATTATGATTTAGTTAAGCTCAAAAATAAATTCCTCAATGAAGATTATCTTAAAACAAAAATATTGTCTATTAACTTTTCCTACTGGGGAATCGAATACCATTTAACCCATCACAAGTTTATGATTTTCTTATGGTTAACTTTCTCCTAGACATGTTTACTATCACTCTCCATTAGAACATGACCCTTTGTTTTCCTCCATGTACATATTTTAATACTGGAATCCTAGTATGGGTTTACTCGGGTGACCTTTGTACTTCTCTTTCTTTATTTTAAAGTGATTTTTTTACTGACTCTTGTTCCGATGTGGGATTTTCAATGATGTTTCCAAGCCTAATTTTCAAATTGTGAGGACACAATTCCCAAAAGGGGGGAAGGATGTAACACCCCAGGTAAATAAAGAATATGAAATTTTCACATTTATCTATATTTGTGAATAAAATATTAATATTATTTTAAATGGGACGCTATGCTCGATGGCGTACCCAATACGCAACAACGAGTTTCTTGGGAATCTTACGTTGCACTCTAACAATAAAATAATATTATTTTAAATGGTAGTTAACGCCTAGCTGTTGTAATGTCGAGAATGAACAGAACTAACTCTAAAATGATTATATATGTTTGTCAAATATTTTTTCTTTTTATAATAAATGTTAGAGGATTAAAAATGCGAATGAATTCAATTTTAAGCGTAAACATTCTAATATTCATTAAAAGGTCGATTAACCACCTTTTGATGGAGAACCTCTTTTCAATCCTCTTTTTGAAAATTTTATGTGTTATATATGACAAAATAAAATTCTTCTTTATAATCGGGCCATCAAAATTTACTTTGTGTAATGTTTTGGTATTTTCCGATAAAGTTCATTTTTTAATAAATAGTGAAAAATGTTGTATTTTAATTCAAAGCCACTTTTTAATCTAATTTATTTATATTATTATATTATATTTTTAATTGGTTTTATAGTGAAATTAGAATATATTTTTACCATTTAATCCAATAGTGGTCGTTGGAATTAATTTCATCTTGAATTTGGACTAAACTTGTGTCAATCTTTTTATACTTATTGTTTCATAAAAACACGCTATTTGCTCTGACAGCGGAAATTAGTTATTAAATTAATTAATGTAAATTATATGTTCTGAATTTTGTAAAATATACATCATTTTTGAATTTGTAATATCAAATATATCTTAGGGTGAATTTTTGGTATTTTTCTGGAAAACTTCAATTTTGGATGAATAGTGAATCCACTAAGTGGTACTTAAAAACTGATTTTTTCGTTTAAATGAAATTTTACCACCTATGTGTTTTGAATTTCAAAAATCCAACATATATGGTTGTCATTAAGAAGTAAAATGTGGTTCAATGGGATTAAATTAATTTTTTTGGTGAATAGTAACTTTTAAGTTTTAATCGCGATTAGAGGTCATTAGTGTTGTTTAAGGTAGAAATAATGTTTTAATAATATGAAATGACCTAGAAACATTTTCTAAACTCATTTAATGAGTCATGGACGACCAAGAAAATACATGGGTCAACTTGGGGACCCCATGGAGCCACTTTGGTTGGAAAAAGACATAAATACCTTTTTATTTAAAGTTAAAATGAAAATGTCACAAACATGTGTTGTTTAACTAAAACAATTTTTACATGGGGTTATATAAGTCATATATTTGACTATAAATATTAATTAGAAATCTAAAGAGATTTCCAAAATCATGATATCATTTTTATAATTTTCCGATATTAAATAAATTAAATTATTTATGACACCGTGATGATGCAGTGATTACCTCATAAATGAACGATATAAATAAAATGAGAAGATAGGATGAAATCTAAGTCTTACACTTGTCAAAAACCTATTGTATGTGTGTATTTCAAAACCTTATCACCTTATCCTAGAAATAAATGAATGTGGGACCTTTAAAAT
Source organism: Viscum album (assembly GCA_963277665.1). Taxonomy (NCBI): domain Eukaryota; kingdom Viridiplantae; phylum Streptophyta; class Magnoliopsida; order Santalales; family Viscaceae; genus Viscum; species Viscum album. The sequence continues at coordinate 217,170,433 of OY728158.1, forward strand.
CCGAAACTCATTTGAAAATAAAGTATCATTTTGTAACTTTCCAAGAGTGCCCCTCCTCTCCTCTTTTAAAAGGCTCCCACCTCTACCACCTTACCCACACCTATCAAGCCTTTGTCTCAGCCAAACCCTGCTAATTTTTTCTCTCCACATCCCTATATTGCTTGTAGAATCCTCACATTGGGCTGATGTATTTCCAAGGAAGCCTTTGATCTCAAATCAAAGAGAGATACCTGATTTTAAGCTAATGTCTTCACTTGTGATATTTTGTTTTATTTTGCTTCTCCAACCCCCCTAAACTCTTTTTATTCTTTTATTTTGTAACAAATCTAGTATATTAAATATACTAGGACGTTTTTATAAGATGGATTCTAGCTACACTTACACACACCAACATCTAATGGTTAAAGAACATACTGTTCCTGTGGATGGTGAATTTCTGCCTCACGAAACGATGATTGTTAAATATTCTTTTAACACCCTCAAAGGTGTCCATTAAGATGTTAGTATATTTATATATGATATATGATATGTTTATGTTTTACTTAAGATTCTGTTTTTTTTCATTTATTTCATACATTTATGGTTTCCATTATGGTTAAACACGATATTTTCATTTTAGGAAGTGCGGACTATTGCCCCCACAAAGTGATTTGATTTGTTAATAACATATGTGGTACAATTTAATGATATTATATATGATACCATACTGGAATTATAATACTATTATGTATAATTATGTTTTAATTACATTAAATAAGAAATAGAAATGGAAGTAGCGTTCATGCGTACGTACGACTTACCGTCTCCATGAACGGTGCATTTCATTTCTTATCTCTAAATGTTATGTAATATTATAAAATCATTTATATAATAGATATATATTATATATATGATATCTACACAATGAATATAATTCTGGATATAATATATATTTTTACACATGTACAACTTGTAATTATAAAGAGTTTTTTTTACTCAAGTAGCAATGATCTACAAAACGACCATTATTAACTTAAATAATTACATAGTGTTCGTAGCATGGTAGTTAGTGATATAAATGGAATAATGAAATTGAAAAAGGTTCTAAATAAAGTATAAATTAACTCAAGTTTATTATTCAGGAGTTTAAAGAATGATCGTTTCAAGTCGGACCCGAGGTAAGGGATCCTACCCCTCTCTTTCTTTTTAAGTACACTCTTTTATGTCATTCCTTTTAAGCTCATATTTCTTACGATTGGGATGTCCTTTTATATTAATCTTACTTTAATTTTTATGTTCATAAGATGAGAGACCCTATTTTCTCTCATCAATCCATTTTGGATGTTTTAATTGGCGTCGTTAGGCTGCCGAAATTTCGTAAGGGGCTTTTTATCTAACTTTGTGTTTTCATGAGATTCATGCTACATTTTCCAATATTTCCTCTTTATTGGTGTATATACTGTCCATTATTCTACTCTTTGTGTTACATAATTTGGTTTATGAGTATTTACATCAATGTTGTATAGTCCATCTTTCATGGGGTGTACGTTTCGAAAGTTACCCAAATCGGTAAGGGAACCTTTTACCCTCCACTTTTTAAAAGACTTCTTTTTTTATGTCTTTTAATTTTCATCTTATTATGTGGGGACATGTTCTTATATATCCTTATTGCCGAAAATCTTATGTCCATGTGATGAGATACCCTTTATCTCTCTCATCAACTCTTTTTCTAAAATTTGATGTGACGTCGTTAGTCTATCAAGGGAACTTCTTAACCCAATTTCAATTTCTTTGGGTTCAACATGGAGTTATTGAATATGTCATCCATTGAATATATGTGTGAATGAACTTTGATTATATTACACTTAATATCAACTTATATTGGGTGTATTTATATTTTTCACACATAATTATGAGATTTATTTATCCTTAATTTAAGGATACCATCTTTATAATGGATTTCATCTCAATTTACATTTTCATTAAGAATTCATTGTGGTTATGCACCAATTCACTCTTATATAGTGTATATACTATCCTTTGGAATATTATATCATGAATACCTTTATTCTCATGATATTATAAAGATTTGATTAAATGCTACTCCTCAATTATTGTATTCAAGTGTCTCCCATTTTGTTAAAAACCCTTTAACTAAAATATCATTTTAAATGTTTTAATGATTTATTCTGATAAATATATCTCATTAATATCCATGTTTTCAAAATGGTATTAAGAATTTATTTATATGGATATTAATGTTTTAAAATGTTAAAAGCATCAATGTGGTATGGGAAACTTTGATTTAAAAATTTCTTTATTAAATGTTTTAAATGGTTTTGAAAATGGTTTTTAGAAATGGATTCATTATTTAAAAATCTTAAAATGTTATATTATCTTTTCTTTTATGATTAAGTTATGTGTTATGATTATTTTATTGTTCTTGGGAATTGTTATGAAGATGGGTGGTTCCGTGATAAACTAAGGGCGGGTGATCCCGATATAGCTTTAAAATGCATTGGGTAACGCGAAGGAGTTAAACGTTAAGGTTTCTTCGAATAGATTTAGGGAATATACTGTGATGGGTATTCCAAAAGTAACCACGAGGGTTACTCCCTACGTAAGAATGTTATAAATTCCTCAAGTTACCTTTTTGTATTATGATTTCTATGATTTATTCATTATTTTAAGAGGTATGTTAAAGTGGTTATATTTTATTGGTAAAGTATGATTTCATTCTTATGTATATATGTTCTCATGTTTCATTTCCATACTTTTTATAACCCTTACTGAGCTTTTTATGCTCATCCCATGTTTTTGAAATGTTTTTCACAGGTCAAGGAAATGGTACATGATGTGATGATAGTGTTAAGGAAGTGTCAAGAAGGAATCCATGTTTTATTTTAAATATGTTTCCGTTGATGGGAAAAAACGAATTCTATCTTTTATGTGACCACTTTTTTTAAATGTGGAATGTAATTCATGATTTATGATCTAATTCTCTAAAACTATAAACTTGAAAAGATCCTCAATGTGAATTATTCATTTAATTCAATATTAAGTAAGGTTTAAGGCTGGGTCCTTATATTTATATAACAATATCATTCTCTTAGTTTTTTATACACCAATGGATGTTGATCCTCATCCATCGACATATAATATTAACTAGCCTCCTCATGTACACATTAAAAGCCTTTGTAGCTTGTAATTAGGTTATATAGTCACACTCATGTTATTATGATATTTTACATATTATAAAGTCTTCCTAAGTTAATAAAATACCTAGGACATAAGAATTACTTTTTTCTGATGAATTCTCAACATTAATAAAATGTTATGAAGATATTCACATAGTATCTTAATGTAACATTATACATCAATTTCATGGGTCTTCTCAAACGATGTTAATTATAATGAATTCAAGGATGATGCATGCGAATTTTATTATACCATTCACAAATTAATTCACATTATTATGATTATATGTTCTAATAAAATATTTATATTTGAGATTTATTAAACTATATAATATCAATATTGATTTATTTAAATGATCCATTTATACACATCATTCTATGTGTGTCAATTGTAATGAAAATACATCTAATTATCCTAGTAAATGTGACATCCATTGTGAGAATCCTCAACATAAAATGACCATCAATATATCTTTATTCACTCATAGTTATTTTTCTTTAACATCTGATTCATCATCATTGTAAAACCAGATGGTTCTGTGTAATATGTAGTGTACTTCATGAATCAAATTATCATAGATGTATAATTTGATCTACTCTTTTATCTTTTATTATAATAACGTTTCCCATAAATTGTTCCTTCTTTTGAACCAATCATATAATTTCTCTTCTTTATTCACATATTCCATATACGGAAATCCACAATTAGTTCTTCGCATATGATAGGGGTATGTGAGGTTTTTCTATTTCATCATGGGAGGGATCACATGGGTTATTATTATTATTTCATGAGACCAAACATGGTAGGTGAGTTATTCATCCATTAATAAACCCATTTAGTTCATGGGATCTTATTTATGTAATTTAATATCACATATTTCCTTTTCCTTCCCATGAATGGATCACATGAATTCATGGTTTTACTAAAATAAGATCACACTCTCAAATACTATGAATAGAAGAAACTCAGAACACTCAACCCATATTTTATTTATTTAGGATATTTCACATCACCTTTAATTTTATTTTAAAGGTAATACAAGTATCATTAAACACCATCACACCTTATTGAATCTCTATTGTTTTTAATGATGAGACACTCAACTTATTTATATTATTCATAGGTGCTCATGTGATCACATTATCACATTGCTTGATCATGACACTCCATAGTGGTTATCATGATTAGACACCTCATTATGTGACACTAGTTGATATGTGATCATTTCTCTTAATCGCATGACAGTTCGGTGGGAAGACGTTCGACTATACCAAATGTTGTGTGTAATGAAAGCTATTAGTGATGGGATAATATTACGATGATATTTATAATATTATTTACATAGAAACATAACTTTATTCCTTTATTATATTCACCATATTTATATTAAATAATCACATGATCAACAATTTTTTCACTTTTTCCATTTAGTAGTTTCACTTACTTCAAATGATCAAATGATTAAAGTCAACTAGTCCATTTAGGTTCTCAGTTCGATTAGCCATATGGATTAATCACTAAAAATTTATTATTATATAAATGTTTCTTATCTTCAGTTCCCATAATAATAGATAAATTATTAAGAGGTTAAAGGTGGGGGGATGATTTAAACCCTTGTAGCGATAAAGATCATATGACTCATATTGATGCTTTCGGGTGGTAAACATTGAATCAATTGGTTTTTTAATCGAGAAACAGTAATGAACTTTTTAAATTACCACATAGATATTTTAATAGAATGATCTTCACATAATAATATTATATGTTTTATTTGTAGGTCTATCTCAAAATGGAGTCAACAGCAAAATATTCTCTACACACAACAATTGTGGTGTTCCACACTGTGATCTCCCCTGAATGCCTATTTGGAACATTGTAGGTGTTATACACCCCCTATACACTTGTTTACCTCATTGTATAAACCACCCTTCAAATCAATGAATTCACAAATGAATCAATGTTAGGTTTTCCTTACTAGTTCCATTGGGTTGATGAGCTTTCTCCCAAAAATCATGGTCTAAATGACTTCATTATCTATCCAATTGTTAATATAATTTTGAAGAAAATCCCCATGTTTATAGTCTAAATATAAAAACAATGAAATTTACTACATGAAAAAAAAATTACAATGGGAATATTATTTATCAATCATTTATAATGCATCAATTCTTCATTTAAATTCATTCATGGACACCTTCTTCATTCCTCATGTAAAATACAATATTCTATGTTCTCCAAAAAAACACTACATGTAATAATAAATATTTATATTATCTTCTTCAAATTGATACATTATTGGATATAAAAATATTGTCTCTTATACAACTCCATTGACACGTTTGTTTGAATATTAGAATATTTCATCAATTCTCACAATTACAAGGTGAATTTTTCAAGTATGGAATCTAGTGTCATTAAATGAATATATAATAATTATCCAAGAATTGCCTCTTCATATAAACATTCTAAACAAATATAGAAACTTCATTTATAATAATTTCAACTATTTGGACCAATGATACCCCCATTATATTTTTTTATCAATATAAACTCATATCACAAAAGTAAATAGATTTTTCAAACCTTCTCACCATTAATAAAAATCAAACGAAATAAGATAGGTGTACTTTTCTCATTCCATCATTCTTTAGAAAAAATATGGTCTCATTCCATTTAATATTCTTTCAAGAACACCACAAAGAGATATACAATATAACATGGTTCTCTTACTATGTATCCTTTTTAACCAATTCAAATTCGATGTGTGTATACTGGTATTAAAAACAAGAGTGAAATAACCTATTTTATCAATAAAACCCATAAAATATCTTTCACATGACATCATTCAAAAAATTTATAAATTCTAATTAAATGAGTTATTATGAAAAGAAATACATAATCCTACAAAAACATTGACAAAAAAATTCATATATATCAATTTCCCCAAAATAATTCCACATTTGACTTTTATTTTCATCAACCAATACTTCCCCTTAATAAATGTGATTAATAAAATTGAGAAATTATAGAGGATTGATTGACTGGAAATAATCAAAATTCACAATTTCTATGTTTTATTGAAAATTATAGATTCTTATGTAATGAAAAAAAACATTCCCAGTCTAATTTATCAATTTTTATCCCCCGTAAGGGATAATATCCTCTTTTTTCATTTAATGGGGTCGGTAAAATCTATGAAGGACAATATCTCGATGATGATAGTAGTGATAGACTCAATATTTTACTTCATTTCCCATAATGTTAGATCAATGAACATAAAATAATATTTAGTAAGGAGGGATATTTTTGTTTCTTATAAATAACATTAAAACTGAGAGATTCTCCGAATATGCACAACTATTTAAATCCTAACTCTATATCTCCTTTATATGGAAAAATCATTTCTATTATATTCCTCTGATCTAATGAATCCTCTATTAATTTTAATTTTTTTAAAATAGATAAAACTATCTAAGATATCATTTTAAACATTTTTTAGTTGAATATCATATCTGATTTCACCATTCACCCATGACACTAGCAAATATAGTTCACACAGCTACACGATTTCCTTTAAATTGATCGATTTTTGTACTCCATCCAATATATTCACCAATTTCAATTTATTTAGAAAACAAATAATCACTAATTCATAAAATTACATATCTAATTAGAATCATTACATGAAATATTGTTGTTTTCTATTGAAGTCTCATCCTATTCACAATATTGTGAATATCTTATTGTAGTCATGTCATACATTTAAAATCAATATAACCCTCCTTCTTACATAAACACAAAAAATATTAAATAAATTTATATATTTTGAAATTTCTATCTTGGATATATTATTAGCCGCAATATTTTCCCTTTCGGTGTAATTTTTTTTAACAGTGTTCTTATTTTCCACATCTCAAAATTGATTTGTAACCTTCTTTTCTTACCATCTTTCCCTTTTATTATGTTATTTTATTCCCATTATAATATGTTTTTTATGATTAATAAATATAATTAATTATCATAAGGGTAAACAATTTTTCCAATATTCATGGAAACTCTCACTGAATTATAATATATTCAATCTCGAAAAATTAATTTAAAATAGATTTCTATAATCTAGTGTACTTCTATTCTCATAAAATTTTATCAACCTAAATGAAAGATATCTGTATTTTTCATGAATTTTCATTTTATTACCGTATTCAGATGCCTTTTTCCAAAACATTCAATAACACTCGTAAAAGCATATCACTCTCCTCTAATCTTCAATTTTAGTATGCCTAGATTACAAATATAGTGGTATTTTATGTTTTAGAGTTGAACCACAAATTTTTTGAATACTTAATTCTATTAAACTCTTCACACATATTTTCTCATCCACTAGTATTATGGTGAATTTATCATTATTTTTTACTATGCATATTTTCCTAGAATTTTTATAAAACATGTATGAGAAACATAACGTGCATTAGTACTCCAGAAAAGTTATTGTTTTTGTGATTCCTTATTCATGTAGGATTTTTAAATATTATAAGAATATGATCTCATGATATTTCTAGATTCATGAATCTCAATGAAAATATTTTAGGAAAAATCTATACTTCTTGTAGTATTTGATTTTTCATCTGAGGGAGATTTCTATTTATTAAATCTCTCTTACAACACTAAACGTGTCCTTTTAATGATGCACTTCTCATCCTCTATTTATATCATCAGATCTAATAACTTTTTATATATCATATTTACTTAATATTTATGGATTTTGTATACTAGTTTTAATAAAAATTAAGAACTATTACACTCTTTTATTTTTCCTAAATTTGAGAATCTTTGGAAACCATAAAAACAATACGCAATTTTTTATGTTCATGGAATGATTCTAAAAAATGTAAAAGAAAAATATCCCAAAAATTTTTATTATTAATTAATCGATAACAACTACATTTCCTTTCTTTCAGACACAAATTGTTTAATCCTTTTCATTGATTAGTTTTGTGATAGTTTTACTAACCCCAACGTTTTTAATAATTTTTTATTCAGTAGAATTATCTTTTTCTAGTAGAAATAAATTTTAATGTTGAATTCCATTAATACCATAAAAACTATAATTTAAAACATATTTTGGAATTTTATTTATATGTCATTTTAATGTAGAAATAATATTAAAAAGTGATATATCATTATCACTTCAATATAAGGGTCATTTAAAACAATAATAATCAAGATAATTATTACAACATATTACTATTTGATTAAATTTCCATTAGTGGTTTATCTATATTTACTATATGCTTATTATTTTTCTTCCTTTCAAGTGTCTTCTTCATGATCTTTTAAGTATTGAAAGAAATTTTGAAACTATTATCCTCCAGAGTAACTTCATTTTTCCCCAGATGAGTTAGATCACTATATTTAAAAAATTTACAATTTATAATATATTTCCCAGATAATTAGAAGGAACATCTATATAAAAACACATACAGAACCCATAGTCGAGTTTATTAATGATAGGGCGTTCTTCAATGGATTAATTATCCAATTTCTTTTGAATTAAACCCCTTTACTGTGTTAACATTCTGAATCGACTCAATTATTTGTCCAAATCTCGCTTCATATGACGATATTTTAAAATTTATCACAATAATTTTATTTATAAGTTTCTATTAAAAGACATACTCTTTTCCATGTTTTTCAAACTCTTTCCCACAACATGGATTCTCTATAATAAATTGTTATCAATTAAAATTTTTCATGTAGATAATATTTATAAAATCCAAATTTGATCTTTTAAATGATAATAGTTATACCCTGAGTAATCCAACTTAAGTGTCTCATTTCGTTACACACCCATGTATCTAATCTTCTCCCCAGCCTCTTTAATAACTACTTATACCCCTATTCTCAACAACCATATTAATTGTAGTTTTGATACATTAATAGAAATATATTACGCTCCAAGTCAATTCTGTGTCAATGGATGGTGATTATCATATACAAGCATGTTGGATAAACTAGACTACATGTGTCCTCATAATGTGCCTTTGTAGCTTGTAAATAGGTCAATTATTTTTTCATAAGTTTGTTTTATCTTTAGTAGATGATCACTATTTCTATGTTCATCAACATGATTCGGAAATAATTCATCATTATTTTTAATGATGTCTTAGAATCGATTAAATGTCAGTAAGATATGCACTCAATTTGTCTATGCAATTTTATTCCTGAATTGCATCAGACTTCTCTATATAAGTTTATTATAATTCATGAAATGATTATTGACATGAATTGAACAAAAACTAGAAAATATCTATTACCTTTATTATAATATTATGTTTTTATCACATCTATCTATAGGAGATGCCTTGAATTATTTAATTCCAAAGTAGTTCTATGAATTTTTTCAATGATTTTTCCTTATATTATGAACAAAAATTCCAACAAAAATATATGATATTCTAGAAACTATTAAATCATTATCTTTTCAAAACTCTTTAGGAAACGATTATATAGATACATAGATTTACTCATGGTTATTATTTATCAACACTCAGTGCCTATTATTTTAAAATCTATATAGATTCATATAATCCCAAGAGTTCTTTAAAAATGGATTACATATAAATATAATAACAATCTTCAACCATGTCCTTCATGATAATCAGTTTATTCATTTTATTTACTTCATTCAAAAAATGAATGGTGTGTCTTTTCCTTCATTAAAATAACTATATTTTTTAATCCTTAATATGTTCTTAACATATTCTAGTTGTTATGTGAGGCATTTCCATTGTTCACATTAAATTTCATGGGGGTTATTCATTATAATTTTTAAAACTAATGAAGATAATTCATTTGTTTTTTACTCGGATTAACAAGTCAGTTCATAAGACTGTCATCGTGAGAAAAAATCATGTGTGTTTCTATCCCTTTTGTGTAAAAAAATCACATGAGATATATTTTTCCAAAAATAAGATCCCTCTCTCAAATATTCTAAATGATATGAACTTGAAACATTGATCCAAGCCTACGATTATATAATAATGTTAACATCATGATAATTCTGATATTTAAGTCAATTCAAGTCTTATTAAACACAAAAAATCATGACATATCAATGGTTCATTGAATAGTGAAGAATTCAACTTCTTCATGCGATTCCTAGCTATTCATTATATCGCATGATCAGTTAGGTTGAAAATATGAATTCTCAGTGCTTTGCGTGATTGGATTCATATTCATGTGACCCTAACGTGGACAAGACATTGTGTGATCACTTCTCTTGATCCCATATTACATAATTAGATAGAATCTTTACTATTTTGAATGCCTCATGTGATTAAAGATATAAATAATGGAATATTATTATAATCATTGTTAAACTGTTCTCCATGTCAAGAAATCATGATATTACATGAGGAGTGTCTCGATGATTGTTTGATGTGCCCTCATTATCACTACTTCATATTCCTGATTTCATTTGGTTGTCTAACAATAGTTGAAAAATTATATGAATGAAATCATCAAAGGTAATGAGTTCATACACATTCTCTGTTCAATCGACCATGTTAATACATCACTATAATTATATAATAATGTTACTATTTATTTTCATGGTTTCACTTATCATCTCATTGGTGGACATGTTTTTAAAAAAATTGGGATTATTTTAACACATGTGGCACATGCTATCTGGTGGCCTAATATGAAATGATCTGATGGTCTAGGTTTTATCAGAATATATTTTTAATAGCTGAAATGTAAATCTCATGCATCAATCCCACATTGATATTTCACCAGGTTGATATATTCTTAATAATATGTCCCTTATCATCTATATCATGAGTTGGAAATAGGGGAATCATCGGGTCACACTTTGCACATGCCACATAAGGAGGGTTACATCATATACCCTGATGTGAGCCTCATTGTATAGACTATGTAAATTATGCCCAAACAAAATACTCTAATGTTCCTCTATTTACATTCCATCATTACCATTCAGGTTCCCACACTAGTCACTCGTGTTATCCATACTTATTGGTTCCCATGAATGGTTGATCATTCTCCCACAAGGGAAGGGCCCAACTAGATTGGTTACCTATTAAATAGTTTCAAAATTTTTGATGTAAAATACAATGTTATATATTAATATTATATAAATTAAAAAATAATTATTTAAAATAAATTTCACTTGGGAAATATATTTTCTAATTGAATTATAATGTATAACTTACTCTTTAATATTCTTGCATTTCCACCTTCATCATTCCATTTGAAAAATAACTTTTTTAATTTCCATCAATAAAAATATTCATATAATTATAAAAATTATCATGGTATTATTACAATTGTTTTTTACTTGATATTAATATTGTTCCAATTCTAATACTCAAGTGAATGATGTATTTAAACTAAAGAAAATTACATTGATTTTTACCATTACAAGGGGAATTGAATAATAATGACATATAATGAAATTAAATATATAAAAAATATCCAATAATCACCACTTCGTATCAACTTATAAATAACATATTGATACCTCATGAAAAAAATGAATACATTGACTCAAAAATCTACCCCTATTATTTTTTCAATAAAAACTCAAGTTTAAAATTAATCATGTAGTAAAAACACTCTCCCCATTGTTGAAACTAAAATAAAATGAATTATGATGGTCTTCTCATTTAATATTTCTTCTCAATGACATGGAATTTTCTATATTGAGATTATTTTTTAACACCATTTATATAGGGATTAAATCACATTGTTCTTTTATAAAAGAGCCATTAGTTAATCATTTATAATTCTACATCGACAAACCCGGTGTAAGAAATAAGGGTGATTTCACCAAGGATATATATTAGGAAGATAAACTACTATTAATGTGAAATCATACCCTAAAATTCTCAATTCATAATTATAATTTTTTTAAGATAAGATACTAAAATCCAACACACACTTAAACAAAAACATCATAACATACTAGTTTCAAGAATAATTCCTCTATTGTCTCCCGAATTAAGAAGCCATAAACTCCCACATAATGAATGTGATTAATAAAATTATAAATAAGTGGTGAATGTGTGTTTTTAATATGCCAGACTTTCTAATTACTAGGATATACAAAACAAACAGAATCAAATGAAAATGAAAAACATATTCATCCACCTTTATCTAATTTTCTCCCCTCGATGGATTAATTCTTATTAGTTCATTTCATGGTAGTGAGTCGGATTTGTGGAGGAAAATATTTTATTGGTTTATTCAGATACCAGGTCATGGTTTTATATATATTTCCTTAATGTTAGATAAAAAACATAAACATATATGAAATACGGAAGAAAACTCATAATTTTAATGAAATAACATTTAGAATGCAAGATTTCTCTTATTCTAGGTCATTAATTACTTCCAAAATCACCTTTTCATTTTTTGTAATTTTCGTTTACATTGTAGACATTTGAGTATAGGAATCCCTAGAATCGTTATTTTTTTTATAATATCTAACTATCTATGAAAACATGTCATGCATTTTATTTTTTCCCATTCTGACTTCTTACACATTTTATACAAAAATACCATAGCTTATATAGACAATTGAATTTATTTACACTAATCAAATTCATTAGATTCTATAAATTTCATAACCAATATCAATTTTTTATTCTATTAAAATAGGAAATTGTCCTAAATGTTTATTTATTCATATAATATTACCAAGACTTACCAGGAATTTTTATTGAATTCTAATTCCTTTCAAAATAAAGGGAATATTTTTTTATTGTCCTATCATGAGATTCTCATCAATGGGACCCTTATATATACATCTGCAAAAAAATTATTCTACGAATTCAAATTTTTCATAATTTAAATCTTCAATAGTTTTTTTTGTCAAAACACCTCTTTCCTTTTGGTAACTATTTGATTAATATTATTCTTATCTTGTTAAAATATGATGAATTAATTTTTCAAATTCATTTATTACATTGTCTTATGTTTATGGTAGTATATTCAAATTATCAGATAATTTTTCATGTTTATTATATACTATAACAAATCATAATTGTTTTAACCCACCAATAGTTTTTGATATATTTATTATTAAATAAATATAATATCTATGATAGCTTTCGATACACTCAACACCATGTCCAAATGAACCCAAATATACTATATTTTTATGACATATTTGTTAATTTTTATTTTAGAATAAGAATAATCACATTTCAAAAAATATATAATATTATTAGATACATAAAATTAATTTTTATTAAAATGATTATATTCATTTAAAAAACTCTTATTCCTTAAAATGTTTAATAATAAAATTTGTGGGAAATTAATAATAAAAATTTGTTCTACATATAGAAAATATAGTAGAAAAGATTTAAATAATTTTTTATGTGAAAATATCACATTTAACTTATGGTGATTATTTATAATAAGGTAGACATAATTTTTATTCATAAAAAAGAGTAAAAATAGTAAAAATATCAACCCGCAGTTAAAATTAAAATGGGTTTACTTGTGGTTAAACTTAAAATATAAGGGTAAAAACCTAATAATATTATTATTATATTTTCATACATATTGGGACCCTATATCCTATATTCTTCCATAATTTTTCATTTTGGTAGAATAGTGGATTAATATATTTTATTCTTTCTAAAATTACCATATTTTCATCTCCCCCTATTATATAATGATGCCTCACTCATCTATCAACACTTAAAGAGAATTTATTGGAAATACATAACATAATAGCTTCTTTATATATCTCTAAAAGACCTAGATTAATTGTTTTTACCAAAAACACCCCTTATAAGTATTTAGTTATAATCCTAAAGAGGTCATCTGATGTAGAGGTATAGTTATTAAATGCATTTATTCATTTTATTTCTTCTTATATTACCTTAAAATTTTCATAAAATATAATGAAATAATAACCGAATAATTTCACATTTAATCAAATTTCATAATGTTATTTTCATAAACTATGTATGTCTCCACTTCCATTAAATGGGAAATGAAACTATTATTTATGTGTAAACCAAACTAAGCCCAACTAAGCCAATGTAAATCATTTTCCATAACAGCCTCTTATTACTAAATATAATGAAATATTTAATATATATATATATATGATATTTATGAAAACGTTATAATTTTAATGTTAAAATATCATATATGCCTTTTTATATTCTAATTCGATAGATAATGATAATGTTACTTATGTGTATATGTGGACTACGACATCCATGACTCGATATGATTCATTTTTACTTTTATTTTTACAAACATTTTAATAATAAAATATTTAATAAATATATATAATATATACATATATATTATATAATTATTATTTTTTAAGGGTTGATTAATATTTTACATTATTTCATTCATTATGCCTAAAATGGAAAATAGTGTTCATGCGTATATATGGTTTATTGTCTACAAAAATGGTGTAATTAACATTTCTATCACTATAATTTTTGAATGAATATTAATATATATATATATTATGAATATAATTCATATTTATACCATGATTAACATCATTAATATTATAATCCGAAAATCCAAATACATGGATCAGAAAAAGTAATCATGAAATCTCATGAAAAACTAAGCAATTAACACCCATAAATGATTACCAAAACAAAGAATTTTTAATAAATGGTTTTTTAAATACAATAGGTGGACCATGTTTGATATTATAATTATTTACATGATTATATTCTAGAATTATTTAAAATTTAAATTTATTATACATGATGTTATAGTTATTACAAATCATTTCAAACCTGAGGTAAGTGTTTTATATTACACTACCATATTTAATCCAAATTATTTTTTATAACTTTTTAAAATATAAAATAATATGATATAAATCAAAAGAAAAACATAATTTTATTTTTCTCTAGTTTTTTATTTTTATTTAATGTCTTCATTTCATTATCCATAATTTAAGTAATCAAGAGAAATAAATAAATTTTTTTAAATATCATAATTATTTATTTATTTAATAAAACAATTCATTTCAAACCCATGATTTCTAAAAAAATTCAAGATTGTTTTTTAATATAACATAATGATTTATTATGTTCATTATTATCCCTGGTGAAAATTAATATTAAATTGTTTAAATGAAATATTCCTGTCGTTTTATGAGGGAGTTATTTTTAAATTCATTATAAAAAAGGTTGAAAGGGATTTTCTGTTTAAAATATATAGATATAATTAAATTTACCTCAATTGTGATCCCTATATAATTTGAAGGATAAATTACTATTTTATAATATTTATTCTGAACAATGTGTTATCATTATTATTCGGTAATTTTATAGAATTTTAATATTTGATTTGGAAAACAAATGTGTATTTTCTTTATATAATGTTCAATATATTCTTTAAAACATATTTCTCAATTATCATAAATTTTTTTACTTTTACATATGATTTAGTAGGGATATGATCCAAGGATACCGTCCTTATTTTTTTGTACATTTTATATTTATTGTGATTTTTTTTATTAAACGAATTAAATTTATTCATTTTATTCTATGATGAAATATTTGTGAAGATATTTCTTTTTTTCTATTATTATATGATTGATGTTTTATAATCATATTGTATACATATTGATATTTCCAATTTTATTATTTTCTAGTTTCTAATTAATTAATCCTCCAAATAATTGGGTGAATATGGATATCTCATGAAAAAATAGGATTCGAATGGTAATTGAAACAAGTTTAATAAGGTAATATGTCTACTATGATAATCTTTAGTGTGAACAATTATTACTATATTGGTTTGGGGAGTGATCCCAGGTCTAAAATTATAGTCTTGGTAGTGATTTGTGACTACTAATGAAATAATTTTCTATGATAAATTTTATTCTGAAATCTAATATTTTATTCCAATGTTATGCTAACATGGATCATGTTATTTGATTCCATTATGAACCATTTCTTATGATTTTTCAATAATTATTCTATAACTCAAAATTATGTTCTATCATATGTAGGGAATGGTTTTAAATTTTAATGATCATGTTATAATACAATTATTCTCAAATTAATTTTATTCTCTCATTGATATTTCTCTAGTATAACCAAATTCATAATCTAAGTTGTCACTTTTTCTGATTCTTTTCCCAAGGTTATGATGAATGGTATTTTGAATGATATGTATAAGGAGAGTTATAGTTATAAAGTACATAGTGGTAGATGATGTAGTTCACTTATGAACATATTATTTATATTTCAATTTGTTTAGAGGAAATAGAAATATATGATTTCGTCATTGATACTTATTACATACAATAAATATTAATAAAAACTTATATAACATCTAGGTATGAAATATATAGATTGTAATATTTTTTATCAATGAAAGGTTCAGTTACCTTTAGACATTTTTATGAGAAAACATTAGTAATAACCATTGGCAAATTTAAAATTATAAGATAAAGTCTAATGTTTTTTAATGATCAAGGATGACCTAGGATAAACCTAAGGTGTTAAATATTGAAAAGATGGTACACTGATTTAGATATCTGATAAATTTTTCTTCATGATTAATTTTTTTTCCACTATTATTATTGATTCTGTCACAATGAATTTTTTATTTAATCAATGGATTATCCTAGAAAGAATCATGTTAAGAATGAATGTAATTAGAACTGAAATTATCCTCCTCCAATTATTCGAAATTTTATATAAGTTGTAATAAAAAATATCATTTATATACTTACAAAACATTCTCAAGCTATGAATTATGATGAGATTCCAGATGATAAAAAGGAGGTAACAATGTTATTTTGAGTCCGTTAAAAGGAAATGTCCAACTAATTTTAGTTGGATTGTTGATCTACTAGAAGTGGAGGAGTGGATCAGTACCACTGAAAATATATTTTCTAATATCCATTATTCCAAAAATTAAAAATTCACTTTGTTAATTTATCCTTTTGATGTAGAATTAGATCAATTATATAATATTATCATGAAAATGATACTATATGATAAAATAAACATTGTGGAATTTGAGGAGTTTAATATAATATTATTCAATACATACTTTACTAATATTTTTCATACTAAATGGAGAAGGAATTACATGATCTAAAGCAAATGGATAATGAATACTTAGTATGGGTGATGAAATTTTTAAAAGACATGTGACATATGCACCTAGTATTATTATCCATAATTAAAGTATTGTTGATTTATTATTAATCATTTTAAAACCTAACTTCCAAAGGGTATTATCCATAAAATATATTAGAAGATATGAGAAAACATATTGATGTGTTTTCGGGAGAAAATGGATATTGGATTTACCTATCAACATCATAGATTTAAAATGAAAATAATTATGGAAGTCAATACGAATTTTAAAAAACATGAAGTAGAGAATATGATATTTCCCAATGCATGATGTGTGGAAAAAAACATGGAGGAAATTTTCTTAAGGGAATTGGTAAATTATTGATGTTTGGAATTGAATTTCCTCATGCAATCAAATACCAATGTTAAGGGAATAAGTCCCCTAATAATGTGAAAAAATAGAAATCTATATATAATGCACCACACAAAATCTAGTGTTTCAAAATCAATGAGTGTGGGAATTATGATAACTTGTTCCCAAATAAAAATCTTAATGATGATGATAATTGTTAGCTACCACTAAACCCCAGAAAATAGGTGTTTCTTTTAGAAATAGGGATGGCATTGTTTGTTTAAGTTTCAAACATAACGATCTATTTCTAATAGGTTTATTTGTAGAGCCGGAAACACCCAACGATTATATATCCATTTGGACCTACATTAAAAAGGTTGGTGCTCATTAGGGGTGGACCAATGAGTCTTAAAAAATTTCATTGCTCGAGAGGATGGCAGGTAAGGCTCATCACACCTTTTTTGGGGGAATTATTGCCTACTCCTGGACTCTCTTATAGATTTATGTTATGTTCAAGAATTCTTATTAATTCAAAAAGAATGAAAATGAGTTTTACTTTAGATTTGGAAATAAATGATAGATATGTATGGGATTTAGAGAATCTTTTATATGTATTTGAGGTTCTTCATCGATAGAGAATCATCAGTATGTATTGGAGATTCTTATTCAATAGTATCCTTCAATATAATATATAGAAATCTCCTTGTCATTATGATGACCATACTGGTTTTAAAGCCACTCAGTGGGACACTTGAAGTTTATTGGCGTTCAGAAAGACCAGGATTATTTTATAGTTGGGATCGTACCCATAAATGGGATACCTACGTATCCTTGTTAAAAGGAATCAGAACCCGCGTAGTTAGATAAGAAGGATACAGTTTAATGTCATATGGGATGGAAAATAATTAATGAAATATTGACTTGAACCTTATAAATGCTTCCTACGTACTCTACTTTTAAAGTAGAGATCAAAGTCCACTTAGTTTTGGTAAAGAAACATGGGTTTTATGCATGGTTAATGGCCCAAAAAGAGATGTTGTGATTACTTTCACACTCTCATCTCACGTGAGTCATTCTCGGTGTGAGAAACAAGAGGTATTAGTAAACTTGATGATGGTTCCACAAAATATGCAATTATGGGAAATGATGTGGGTCTTATGTATGTATGAAGACCCAAGTAAATGAAGACCAGGACATAGGAAAGAAGCCCAAGTGAAGGGTCCATAATATTATTTTTACTTTATGAAGATTTGGGAATTTTAACCTGGGACTTATGCCTAAAAAGGAAGCCCAAATTAAGAGGTACTTATTATTGGGTTTTATTATTGAGAAGGAATCCCAGATCAAAAGATATTAATATTGGGGAATACTCCTGACGAGGATGCCCGATTAAAGGAAACTTATAACTGGGGGCTTACTCCTGAGAAGGAGGCCCAATGTTAAATGAAATTAGGACTAGGGATTACTCTTGAAATGGTGACCCAGGTTAAGGGGACTGGAGACATGGGGCTTAATCCAGAGAAGGAGGCCCAAATCAAAAGATCTTCTCATCTCAAAGGATGAGGATATATAGGAAACCCCTATCCGTAGTGACATAAAGCTTATAATTCACAAGGGATTGGGAGAGTTTCTCATAGAATTCTTTTCAGATAAGGATTCCAAAAAAGGAACCCTGAAATAAATGTATTGGAAGAGGTTTTTGAAGGCTATATCATGAAGAGGAGTGGTGGATGTGAGGAAAGGATGTTACTAGAAAGGAATCGCATAAGTATTGTTCTGGAGCACGAGTCCTCATCGCTCATGTAGACTTCTGTGACCTGATAAACCTTGGGAGATGAATAACTTATATGGAAATACTTGGTCTACTTTGAACTTAAGCACTTAGTATAATCCCTAGAGGCTTCTAGAAGGCTGGCGTGCAAGTTCCCTTGAGAGGGCAAGGTGGTGCGTAGGTGTCTTCATTTCCCTTAAGGGGTGAACATTTAGGCATTCAAGTATTGATGAGTTATAATTATTAGGATTTATTCATCCTCTTTAGTGCTTATCTTCTAGTTAATGAATTACGTTAGAAGTGTTTAGAAGACGTCGGAAAAATACATGGGTGACCGAAGCTTGAATCTATGTTTTTGAAAATTCGTCCTTCAAATTGGGGTCCCACAGATGTTTATAGCTTACAGGAAACTGTGAAAAAAAGGATAGGGTAGAAAAATGACTTGCACAACCCATATGGAGTGCGCAAGTAACTTTCACGGTGCACATGAATCTTGCGCGACCCCTTCCTAATAGGTTCCTTGTTCATGCAATTGTTAATTTTTGATGTTCTTCAAAGGGTGACCCTCATTGTTTTAAGGTATTTTCCTTTGCCATTCATTTGACTGAATGACAGAAAGGACCATCAACAAAAGTCCCCCCTCATAGTTGGATCCGAAAAGGAAAGAGGATTCGACTCAAAGGTATAGCCAGAGAAATAAGAGGTCTTTGTTATTTGTAGTTTAAAGTCATGCATGTTGTACTACAAAATGGATAATGTTTAAGGTTGAATAGATTTGACTGAATGGATTAAATTGAATCAATTCCTTGATAATTATTTGAAAACATAATACCATATTCACGTATGGGGGAAACATGTAGACAATAACGTAAGAAATTTTGAATCTGAGAGATTATATGAAAAAGGGATAAAAGGCATTAGAGGAAGTATTTATTAAGATTGAAGTTACCACTATTTGACAAACCCAT
Organism: Viscum album; assembly: GCA_963277665.1. Lineage (NCBI taxonomy): Eukaryota > Viridiplantae > Streptophyta > Magnoliopsida > Santalales > Viscaceae > Viscum > Viscum album. Next base: position 217,190,815 of record OY728158.1, read on the forward strand.
TAGGGGGTTGAATTAGGCAGGGCCACATTAGGGCATCGGCTACACAGTTAAATAATATCATCTTTTGGCTGGTAAGTCCATTATGTAGACTACTTATGCAAGGCCACCTAAGGGCACGTGCTTCATAGTCGGGAAAACAAAATCTTAGAAATTTTACATTTCTATTACCAAAATCCAGTGAATGTTTATGGAGATTCAAATTTCCCAAATCCTAGAGTCTGCGGTATGGAGAGAGGTACTTGAATATAGAGTGTATATTTCTAATGATGATTTCCAATGAATTGGATGAATTTCACTCTTGTGAAGGTCTACCCAAACGTAGGGAAGGTAAATATAAACCACAGACATGAATACTTTCTAATCACGAAAAAAAGTATGGAAAAAATATGTTATGGATGGTTGTTTTTGTGGATCCCTACATATCGTCATTAAGACCAATAAGGACAAAATAGATTCCCCCCTACAATAATGAAGTTAACACTATTTGAAAAACCCGTTAGGGGGTTGAATTATTCAGGGCCACCTAAGGGCGTTGGTTGAATTGTCAAATAATAGCATCTTTTGGCAGACAGGTCTATTACGTAGACTACTTATACAAGGCCACCTAAGGGCACGTGCTGCATGTTCAGGAAAAAAGAATTCCTTGGTATCAGACATTTCATGACCAGAAATCAAGAAAAGGGTTATAGTGATCTGGATGTATGTAATGTTATGAGTATGACACATAAGAATGGTTATTTTCCAATGCATGAAAGAGATACATATACCAATGTTAACCCTAATCATGTTGTGACTGGGTCCTGAATTGGGATGCTGGACTTCACTACATATCTCATTAGGTTGAAAATCAAGCCATACGTAGTTCTTGAAATATTTTTTAACGTCATGTGGGATGAGAGTGTCGGAGATTTTAGTTTATGGTCGTAGATCTTTGACCATAATGAGGTAGAAACATTGTGTGTTTGTTATAAAACCGGATGTGAATAAAGGCTAGGGTTTTCAAACCACAATCATGTACTTGTGGGGGTACTTTTCAGCAAAGGGACTGAAAGTGGAGTTTAGGGTTAAGCCCAAAGACTTGGGGCTAGATTCGAGGGATGCGCGAATGTTCCTATGTATCCCATGAGGATGGGAATCAAGCCACATGTAGTTCTTGATATACCCTTTGTACAGATTTGTTTCGTACATGTAAGTGGTGATTGAGGACTTTATTGCAATGATGTTTGGACCCAATATTAATGGTTCGGGCTTTTCCATGTATGCACATAGTCATTGGAATATGAAATGATTAGAGATCAATGTCAATAATGATTCCCTCTCAGGTGAGGTTGTCAGAGACTGTTGTAGTTTTTTATCATACAAGACAAAAGTGAGAATAGTTTAAGGCCATATGCCTGGACCAGTGCTGCACTATTTAGCATCATGTTGCCAGGATATATTTTTATGCAGTTTAATGTCATGTAGAGAATTCAATGGGGGACTGTATAGTTTAACGTTATATAGAAAGGATGATGGTGAACCAATATGATGATATTGGTTTCAGGGGGGTCTTCACGGATCAACATCGTATGAGATGGAGGTGAAACGATGTGATGATATTGGTTTTGGGCTTGAACCCTGGGAGGTTTCCTACATACCCATCCTAGAAGGCAAGGATCAAAGTCTACGTAGTTCTATTGAGAATGAATTGGTAATCGAGTTATAATTGAGGACAACGACCCAAATATGGTGTTGAGGCATAAGCATGGTTAGGGGCCAAGATAGGGTGTTATGGTCGAATCTTACTCTATGCTCACGTCAGTCATTCTCTGTGTAAGAAACAAGAGGTAGCAACAACCCTAACGATGAATAATTTAACGTCATGTGGGACAAAGGGTGTTGTACAGTTTAGTGTCATGTAGCTAGGATGTATTGTTGACCAAATTAAACGTCTTGAAGTACATGTGCGCAATTTAATGTCATGTAGGACTCATTAAGGGACTTTCTCACAGTTTAAATGGCATGTAGGATGAACATGTATAGTTTAACGTCATGTAGGATGTATAAGGGGATATTTACACTATTTAACCTCATGTTGGATGATGGAGGGAGCAATGAAGTTTAATGTCTTGTGGCAAGGACAATGTGTGAATTTGTGTTACACAAAATACTTCTTCAAGAATCTTGTATTAGTTCGAGTTGTAATGAGTTCTCTATCCATTGAGATTAATGAATAAGCTCCATTGGCGTGGACCTTATGTATTAAGTAACGTCCTTCCCACTTTGGCTCATGCGTTGGAGGTTTGATTCTGAGAATCATTGGAGTTCTGCAGACCAATACCAATTCTCCTTGATTGAATTAACAAAGTCAAACTTTTTTATTGGATGCCCATGCTATTCGATTCTGATAGACTTCCAAGTGGTGCAGTGTGCACAATTTTTTTCATCTAATCTTTCTAATTCATCAAATTGTATCTGAGATTTTTAATCTATGGATGACTGATCACAAATGGATACTCTAAGTTTAGGTAATTGATCCTCAATGGGAAAGACTGCTTCAATTCCATATACCAATGAATATGGAGTTGACTGCGTAGCAGTGCGGGTTGTGGTCTGATAACCCAATAAAGCATGAAAATATTTATCAGACCATGTTTTCTTATCGTTATCCACAATCTTTTTCTATATGTTTGAAAGTGTCTTTTTGAAGGCCTCTCTTCGTCCATTGGCTACTGCATGATACTGATATGAATGGTTGGATGTAATATAGTATTCTTGATAAGACTTTCTCACCACGGATGAACAAATTTGTGTGCCATTGTCTGTTAATATGGTATGAGGGACACTAAATCTGGTAATGATGTTAGACTTGAAAAACTAAAAATGCTTTTTGAACTCATTTCTTTGAGAGGTATTTCCTCTGACCATTTGGAAAAGAAGTCAGTTGGAGTAAGAATATACTTAAACTGCTTGGATATAGCCAGAGGATAAGTTCCGTCTACATCCATTCCCCATGTGAAAAAATTTCCATGAGTATTTAGTTGTAAGAATCAACTATGGGGGTTGATGAATGAAGTTGGAACATACATGGAAGGAATTACACTTCATAGTGAAATCAATAGAATCTTGCATCATTGATGGCCAGAAGTATCTAAGCCTTCGAATTTGTCCAGAAAGTCTATGTCCAGACTGGTGGGCACCACAAAATCTTCCATGTACTTAACTGTTGATAGCCATTTTATCTTAACCACCAATACATATAAAGAAAATTCAATCAAAACCTCACTTTTAGAGATTTTTTTGTGATTTGGGAAATCATAAAGAGTAAAATTGACCACACGTAGCCATACTTGTTCTTTCCCGACTCTATCAGGTGGGAGTGTTCCATTTTGAAGGTATTCCCTGATAGGTGTCATCTATCCTGTAGTATAACCATATGGTTCAGAAATGGGACTGATTTCATCGATATCCTCTGTTCTGATTTTATCATAATGTGAAACAACATGACGGTGGGTAATACAGATGATTTTTGCGTCCTGATTTGGATCTTCCAGGGTTATGGCTACATTATCTAGTGCATCATCTTGGGAATTCTGTGATCGTGGGATATAAGAAACTGTCAGTTCCGATAGAATTTCCATCATTAATTAAATAATGTAATCACACAAAGGGATTACCTCTTCCTTTCGGTTGGTGTAATCCCCATTTACCTGTTTGATTTCCAAATCTGAATCACTATTTACCGTCAAGTTATTCACTGGTCCCAGAAGCGCCAATTCCAATCTTGCGATAAGAGCTTGATATTCTATTTCGTCATTTGTACTGCTTTCCAAAAAAAACAATGTATACAGTATAACTTCCTTTTCTGGGGAAATAAGCACGATTCCTAACCCATCTTTGTTGAATTTACGATCTTCCATTTTCTTCCCTATTGGGATTCTGGAGGCACCATCAAAGTTCATTTCCCTTGTTTGAGGATTATACTGAATAGAGAAGACATCCTCATTAAGAAGTTCAATATTTAAAGATATAACTTCTACATATGGGTGTTCAGCAATGAAATCAGCCAGAGCATTGCTTTTTATTGCCTTTTGAGACACATATTGGATATCAAACTGGTGCAAAATAACTGCCCACCTTGTCAGATGATCTGTAAGCATCATGCAACTAAGGATAAATTTGAGCGGGTTATTATGAGATGCCAATTGGACCACATGATGTTGTAGGTAATGTCTCAATTTCGGAACATCAAATATTAATTCTAGGCATCACTTTTCAATACTTATATATCTTGTTTCTACCTCTAGCATAGTCCGACTAAGATAGTAAAGGTTGTTTTCATTCACAGCATCATTGTTTTGGGCAAGGATGGCACCCAATGATCGCTCTAAAGATATCACATAGAGAATAAGTAGTCTTCCATCAGTGGGTAGCATTAATATTGGTGTACTCAAGAGATATTTCTTAAGAGTTTCGAATGTTTCAGTACATTCTTCAGTAGACCAGTAGGCGACTCACTTCATCATTAATTTGGTGGAGGGTAAACACTTGACTACCAAATTGGAAATGAAATGCCTAATATAGTCCAAGTTTCCTTGATTTATTCTTAATTATTTCAAATTTCTAAGCGGTTATATTCCAAGGATTGATTTTTTTTCTTAGGATCAACTTCTATACCACGATGGAGTACAAAAAATACAAGAAATTTTCCTGAAGTTACCCCGAAATGACATTTCAAGTGTTTCATCTTCAAATTGTCTGGTCGAAGATTGATGAATATGATTTCTAGATCAGCCAAATTATTAGATCATTGTTTGTATTTAATCACAAAATCATCCACATAACATTCAACAAATTTCCCTAGAAATGGTCTGAAGATATGGTGCATGTAATGTAGATACGTTACACCAGTATTCTTTTGGCCAAAGGGAATTAACCTATAGAAAAACCCACCTTAAGGATCTCTAAAGGCTATAGACTCCTCATCCTTTGTGGCCATTCATATTTTCTTGTACCCTGAATATCCATCCATGAAGGAAATAGCTTTGTATCCAGCTGTTGCATCAATTAAGAGTTTTGTAATTGGAACTGGAATGTGATCCTTGGGACAATTCCAATTAAGATCTCTGAAGTCAATGATAAGTCTAATTTGTCCATTATTCTTTTTCAAAGGGACAATATTAGCTAGAAACATGGGATATTGAATTTCTATGATGAATATACCCTTGATTATCTTATCATGTTCAGCTTTAATTTTGGAGTCATAAGTTCAGTGTGTTCTTTTGGCGGATTGCTTGAATCCTCGATGTTCATCTGGAAAACCCAAATGATGAGTGGAAACATGAAGATTAAGATCCAGAATTTATGTATAATTCCAGGAAAATACTTCTCAATTTTTCTTTAGAAATGATTTATACATTTCTATCTCATCAAGAGTCATGGCCACACTAATTAAAGTGGGGCGTGGATCTTCTTTTATACCTAGATTTTTTTCTCTGAGTTCATCCACAGTGGTAGAGATACCCTCTTCAAATGCTGGAGGAGCATCTTTGCGATCTTCCTCTTATTCTTCAATATATGTTACTTCCTCTATTTCAACTTTCATAGTAGATAACGAAGAAGGACTTCTATGGTTAGGGGAGAAGTTAAAACTTAAACATCATGAAGAAGAGGCTGCCATTTCTGACCCTATTAATGATGAAAGGTCATTTTAAGGTGATAGAGAGGAGATGATGGATTGAGAATTGAGATCATTATTTTCCTCTGGCATTTCTATAACTTCTTCTTGGCCTGGTTTATGAAGTATAGAATTTATGGATTTCAGTGGATGAAATGATGACATCTCCATTTACGATTTTATTGTTGCTTGGCAAATCAACAATTTCTCCCATGATGTTTGGCACAACTAGCGTAACTGACATTATGGTTGTTTCCATAAGAGTGTTTGGATTTAGGTCTATCTTGTCAATTTGATAGATATGAAACACATAACATGTACTCACATGTATGAATGGGTTTATCAGAATCTTTTCCAAACCACTTAGAGCATTAATTTTGGGAACCATCTTCGCCATGTATTTTTCTTTTCCCTCCATGTCATAAAATTCATCCTTAATTTATTGAGAATCACATGTTTTGAATGGGTCTTTTTCACCATACAATGTCCCAATTTGACCATTGAAACTATATTTGAGACATTTATGGTATGAAAAAGTCACGGCCGCATATTGATGTCACCAAGGTCATCCAAGAAAAATGTTGAACATTGTGAATTGATGAATAACCATGAAAACTGAATTAGAAATAAGGTCTCCAAACTAAATTCTAAGTGTCATTTCGCACAAAGGTTCTTATTCATTCTTATCGTATCCTTGAAACATTAATGTAAAAGGAGATAAATCAGATTCAGTGAGGCTAAATCAATGGAGTGTATGAATAGGAATGATATTGACTCATGAACCATTATCAATAAAAGCCCATCGGATGTCTATATCATTGAATTTTCTAGATAAATACAATCTTCTGATATGTCCGTGTACAACAACTTCTTCTTCATCATCTATAAACGATATCACTGCATGACATTTTGTAGGATCATTATCTATATGGTAGATCTCAGCCACAAAAATTTCAATTATGAATTCTTGAGGACTTGAAAAGGCCTCAATATGGGCCTCCCGAAGATCATTTGATATATTCAAGGAATTCAGAATTGATATCCTGGCCAGTACATGGGCCAAATTTTTCAAGACATCGTACTTTTTTCCAATGGTGTGAGTTTCCCATCAAGAAAATTTTGTTTTGCATGTGCCTTGGAAGTTGATGCTTTGGCAGTAGATACATCCCATATCAGGGCAGGAGTGGGAAATACTCCTGGATATGGTAGATTATACTGACTAGGACTATCTATTTGCTAAGATGAAGAAGGTGTGACCTCTAACCAGTCTTCCAAAATAACTATGGTAGGACCGAATATTCCATGTGTGGAAGAAAATTATTATTCTAGTTAAGCCCGCTGAAGGTATTTTCCATGAGTTCTGACCGCATATACAGTTCAAGCACTGTTAGGATTGAAATAGTGGCTTCTAGAATATCCAAGTCCTCCCCTGTATCCTAAACCTCTGTCTCTTCCTTTGATTCCCCTGTTAGGTACAGGGAACTTAGGCTCATCATAATCGAAACTATCATTGGCATAAGTATCTTTAAAATGAATCATGTTAACATAAACAAAGATCAATTCTTCATCTGATGAAGATTCTACCTGATTAATCAATTCAGGCCATGTCGTTTGGCGGGGCAATGCCCGTGAATTTGAAGAAGATGACATAAAATCTTCCAAAGTCAAAGACAAATTAGGTTTTGACACGAGCTCGTCTCCTTCTTACTGATCTTCTTTCTTCATATTATACTTCGTCATTGAGTATTTTACTTCTAATGATGGGGATTTTTTTGTGAAATTCATAGAAGAATACATAATTTGTTTATTCAACTATGTTCGTAAAATGGGATGTGTTCGGTTGATCATTTTCCTGACCATCCAATCATCATATTTTTGCGAATTTTTACTTTTGACTTCATACCACTCACCTTCTTCCTCTGGATCAGTAGTAGTAACACATGCTATTTGGGTTGAAGAACCTTTCATTTTTACCTTTCCAGAGTCCAGCATCTTTTTTAGGAGGTCTTTGAGGAAAAAACACTCCTGAATGTTATTCCCCAACATATGATGAAATGGGAAATATTTGGGGAGGTCTTCATCTCCTTCCAAGTTCGGCCTTTTGGGCCTTGGAAACTGAACAAGATTGTTTTTCAGAGCCGAGATGAAGTAGTCAAGAACTTGTTCATTTCGGAAAGAATGAAATTTTTTCTTCATATATTCAAAATGTTTCCACCATTGATCTTTTTTATCATCTTGATGAGGTGGTCATTGTTTTTGATGCTCAGAAGGTGGATACCTTCGATACGATGATGATTTTGAAGTGGATGTAGTTACAGGGGAATGTTTATGTGTAACTTTTGTAGTGTATTCTTTCCCTATACTCTTTCCTAGAACAGAAGGAATTACCCGATTTTTAGCCTTAGACATTCTAAGAGAGTATTCTATCTATTGAGCTATTTAAGTAAGGTCTTGAAACCCTCCTATGTATTTCACAGGGATCAATGGTATGCAAAATTCATCATGAAAATTTTCTACACATATTGATAACAATTATTCTTCAGGGAGTTCTAAACATAAGGAAAATGTTAATCCCTTCCATCAAGCAATGAAATCTGAAACACTTTCATTTTACCTTTTCTTTCAATTGGTAAGAAAAAAAATTATCATCTTTTTCAATGTTGAGCTAAATTGAAGAAGAAATATTTGAAAGAGATCTTCCCACCAAGTAATGGACTGAGATTGCAAACATGTATACAAGAGAAAAGTAGGTCTTTGTAATGACCTCACAAATCACCTAAGGTTAACGACTTCTTATTGTTTAGGAGTTCCCATCATAAGATCACAAAGAGAAACTAAATGTGTTAAGTGTTGTTTTGGATCTCCCGAACCATTAAAAATTGGGAATGTGGTATTCGCAAAATTTGATGGGGAGGGATTGCATCCACCCATTCAGAGTATGCTCTCTTTTGTGGTTGAACATGTACACGTTTTCTTTCCATATCTTCCAACTGATCTGTTATTTACTCAGTGGCAGTCATTAATTTTTGAGATAGATCCAGTTGAGCTTGGACCTGAGCAGCTGCAATAACTGCAGTTTGGATGGGTGGGGCGACCTGTACTGCTACTGATGGTAGTATTGTCGGTTGTTGTCGCGCATCACACATTGGATTGGACATATGAGGGTTTACTTATAAAGGGAGGTATTCTTGATCTATCCTAGTAGCTGCAACAAAATCCCTTGATCGATGAACTCTAGAATTCTGAAGAGGGTGACTACCTTGAAGTCGTTCTGCATTTAACCTCCTAAACTCATTCATTTCTTAATTTTTTTGTGTGAACCTTTACTCTAATGAGAGTGATTGGCCTTCTCTAGAGGTAGGGGGAATGTAACCTGACATTTACCCTTTTCCTTGGCATGTGCCTTTCTGGAGTATGGAAGGGCATTACACGAATGATTGTCTTGCCTCTGGGTAATCTCCTAACATCTAGTATGCACACCTCCTTCATTCATTTATGTGGTTATAGCCTCTTGAACACGAAATTCTTCATCTGATCCCTCTAAGTGAGCCTCATTTTCTAGGGGATTAGTGACAACGACATTGATGAATTTTATCATTGCATAACTCATTGCATTTCTTATGTCAGTACTTCTGCAATACTATCTTCTTTTATGTCATTTATGAGACATTACCTTTTTATTGGTTGATCCCTCAATAACTTCATGATGAACCATAATTTAGAGGGATTCTCTTAATAATTTAGATCTGGGTTCCTCTTATGTATTATTCCATAATAGAGATAAGACTTACATTTGTTGAGGGAGAGATTGTGAATTTGAAAAGGTCCCATGTCCAGTGGATAGGGATTGTTGATGTTTGTCCTTATAAACTCCTCAAATCCTATTTTTTGATTCTGTGGGTTGGATTAAAAGTGTCCCCTACCTAGCATGTTGAGCTGGCTCTTGAGCTTCTACATCTAAAACTTTTTTAAAATCCATCCTTATTTTGTGGATTTTAGTCCTGAAATTGGCCTGATGCATCAACATACATCCACTCAAATCACCTGGCTCAGATAACTGTTGGATTATTTATGAAACCTCTGTCTCCTGATTATTTTCATGCTCTAAACAAGAATCCTATTCGATATTCTCATTTTTTTGATGCAGGAGTAATTCAACAACTTGTTCTTTATATGCATGAATTTGGGAAGAACTAGTTGATGCCTGTTATTGATAAATCCTTTGATTACACACAAAACAAGTTAGATGTGGCCAACCATGGGCTATAACATAGAATGAGACCACTTTTTCCAGGCTTTATTGACTGGAGTGCATATTGAAATGCAATGCTCCATGAACACGTCATCCTCTGATATGAATACCAGATGGGGCATTGGTAATTAACTGGCGCAACATTTTTAATGCACCAAGGCATGAATGCTGAAGGGATCTCTACTGCTTTTCAACGTTTGGATGTCAGGAAACTAAGAGAGATGCCAAGTCAATTTGACGTTGCAACCCTTCTATTGTCTTGACATGGTTTTGATATTCATCATAAGATAATATTTTCTCTCTTAAGTGAAAAAGACTTTTCCATATGCTGAGACAAATATCATGAATACAATCTTCTATCAACTTCTCTAGAATATCATACTAAGAGTCATCCAAAGTCCAAAACATGACTGGTATTTCACCTTTCTCCAGTTGTTTTCTCATATTCTGAAAATCCTCGTTTTCATTTGATGAAGATTCTTCTACCAGATTGTAGAAATCATAGTGCTTCGTTGTTGCTTCATCAGATTCAATAAGATTCATAGAGAATTCATTTGTCAAATTAGAAGACGACTGAACTAGGGGTGGTTCGAAAAATGACCTACAACTCGGGCTATCTAATGATTGAGAAAGTATTTCACCTGCTAGCGGTAAGGCATCATAGATGACTAGTTTCGCATTTTCAAGGGCCTCAAGATAAGAGGGATTTCTCATTAATGCATTTTCCATTGAATATTTTTCCAGGAAATGAAAATTACTACTACGGAGAGGAATTTCACACCAAAAGTCATCATCATGGGGAGGACCCCCATGGTGGGTTACAACAAAAGATGAAACCTCTTGCTCCTTGGTCTTCTATTCACACGTAGGGTTATCATGGCTCTCATATGAATATGATACTTTGATATTGACCGATTTTTCATGAAGAATGACTTCATGAAGAAGTGTCTTATGAAGACCTTCGGAATTATTGTTGTTACTTTCAGAATCTAGAAATTAGGGAGTAAAATCTTGAGTTGCAGCAGAAAATTGTTTTAGGGCTTCAAGAACTCTAGCATTGAGCAAGGCCTTATTGTAGATTGGCTATTGATTTTTTCAACTGTATTGGATGGTTATATTTCGTGGATGCCTTCTTACTCACATTGGAAACCACTTGTTGACGAATGTGGTTATTATGGGAAGGTTTATGTGCCTGCTCATGAGAAATGGTCTGGTTAGGCTATTTATCTCCATTTAAATCAGGTATATGTGCGCAACATGATTGTACATATGACATGGGGGAGTATGCCCCACGACCCTCCTGGATTGGAAAAGAAGTGTGTATCTAATCTAGAGTGACATGTTGATTTATTACTCCACTAATAGGGATAGATTTCTGTTTCATTCTCTGTAATGTAGCTAATGTTATTATAATATTCTGACAGGAATCCAGAATATAGGCAGGGATTTTCTTTTTCTCTTTCACCATTGTCAGAATGTTCATTGTGACTTCATCTGTCAGAACGAGGATATACATCCATTCCATGTTTGGAGTATGTATATGTTCCTGCTCATGTCCTCTTTTTCCTGTCAGTGAATTCTAACAGTACACATGTGTGGGGGAAGGAATTTGTGTCTGCCTCCTATTTGGCATTGGAGAATTCCAATTGACATCTCCTTGTGCTACCAAACAATATTGTTGGTTAGCTTCATTAATTGCAGGTGTATGTGCCTGATGATTGTTCTCCACCAAATATGATAGATTATTTTCCTTCAATACTAGAAATTGTGATTGCGGATAGAATTGATGAGTGTAAGAAGTTGTATGTGCCTGTTTATAGGTGGTCACCATTTTTGGTTGGTGAGATACTTTGGATGGATTCAGAAGAGCATGGTGACTGTCTGATGATTTATAAATAGGTGTATGTGCCTACCTACAATACTCCACTGGAATTGCCGGGTGGGAATGATGTTTTACTGGAATATGAGTCTGCTGGGTAGTGAAATCTGGACGAACAAGTGTATATGCTGACCCACTATATCTCATCAAGTTAGATTGATGGACTTCTCCTAAGGGGGCAGAAATAATAACTTTCTCACTGTTAGCCAAATTTCACCTCTGAAGGTTCGTCTTGTGTGCTCGGGTGAGGGACCTGAGCCGAACACCTAGAGACGATACCCTCATTATGTTGAGGGTGCACTACTGCACGAGTCTGGCAGCGATTGTTGGTGGGATTCCTCAAGAAGGGCTCATGTCTTCTTGAATAGAGCCCTTTACTAACCTCTTCATTCTACTCCCTGTTATATGGGAGGGACTGGTAGTTGCGTTCTAGGGATAACAACCCGAAATTGTTGGAGACTGTGGTTGGCACCACCTGCTTCTTGACCACTGGTCATCGCTTTCCGGAAAACCAGGGTGAATTATTTACTTAGAGGGCTTGTCGAGCGGCCTCCAGAGTCAGGATGGTGTCATGAGGAAGGTACTCCCTCACCAATGCATTTGAGGCCGAGCATTGAAGACACTGAGTAGGTGATGTCGTCCTCCGAGCGGACGAAGATCTAGTAGGAGTATTGGTCGATGCATTCAATGGTGTGAACTTTAAAGAAGCCATTTGGTGTTACAGATATATCTTGTAAAAGAGTGCCTAATTGATATTAAATACATAATCAAGATAGGTTTGGCGGGACTAAATCATTAGGATGAACAGATACGTGTTTTATTGATTTTTTGGCCTTCATATTGAGTTTTAATATGGGCCTAAAAAATTAGTTAACCATCATTTATCGTGGTTAAGGATTCACGTCAAGTTCACCATTTTTGTTTCTTTTGTAAATGGGGACGACCTTGTTTGTTTAAGGTTAAAACATTCCAATCGAGTTATAGTGGGTTTATTTGTAGAACCAGAAACACCCAATGATTATATATCCATTTAAACCTACTTTCCAAAGGTAGGTGTTCATTAGTTGGGGACCAATGAGGCTTAAGAATTTTTATTAATCGAGAGGATGAGAGGTAAGGCTCATCAACCATTTTGCGGGTAATAATTTCCTACTCCAGGACTCTCATATATATTTATGTTATGTTCAAGAATCGCTATTAATTCACCAATCATGAAAATGAGTTTTCCTTTAGAATTGGTAATAAATGATTGATATGTATGGGATTTATTGAATCTTTTATATGTATTTGAGGTTCTTCATTGATTGATAATCATCCATATGTATTGGAGATTCTTAGTCAATGGTATCATTCAATATATTATATAGAAACCTCCTAATCATTATGATGACCATACTCGTTTTAAAGCCACTTAGTGGGGCTCTTGAAGTTTATTGTCATTCAGAAAGATAGGGATTATTTCAGAGTTGGGATTGTTCCCGCAGATGGGCTACCAACGTATCCTTCTTAAAAGGAATAAGAACCCACGTAGTTCGATAAAAAGGATATAGTTTAATGTCAAATGGGTTGGAAAATAATTAATTAAACATGGGATTGAAGATTATAAAGGATTCCTACGTACTCTACTTTTAAGGCGGTGATCATAGTCCACGTAGTTCAGGTAAAGAAATATGGGGTTTATGCATGGTTAATGACCCAAAAAGAGATGTCGTGATTACTTTCACACTCTAAGCTCACGTGAGTCATTCTCAATGTGAGAAACAAGAGGTATCAGTAAACATGACGATGGTTCCAAGAAATATGTAATTATGAGAAATGATATGTGGATTACATCTATATGACAGCCCAAGTAAACGAAGACTAGAACATAGGAAAGAATCACAAGAACATGGTCTAATAAGATATTTGTACTTTATGGAGATTTGGGAATTTTAACCCGGGACTTATTCCTGAAAAGGAAGCCCAAATTAAGAGGGACTTATGATTGGGTTTTATTCCTGAGAAGAAGTCCAAATCAAAAGAAATTAATATTGGGGCTTACTCTTGGGGAGGATGCCCAATTCATGGGAACATATAATCTGGGGATTACTCCTGAGAAGGAGGCCCAATGTTAATGGAAATTATGATTGGGGATTACTCCTGAAAAGGAGGCCCACATTAATGGGACTTGAGACATGGGGCTTAATCTTGAAAAAGAGGCCCAATTCAAAATATCTTCTAATCTCAAAGGATGAGGATATATAAGAAACCCCTAACCATGGTGGCATAAGGATTATAAGTCACGCGTTTTTGGGATATGTTCTCAAAGAATTCCATTTAGATAAGGAATCCAAAAAGTAAACCATGACATAAATGACATTGAAGAGGGTTTTGATGGAAATATCATGAAGAGGAGAGGTGGATTTTAGGAAAGGAGGTGAGTAGAAAGAAGGCATGCAAGTACTGTTCTGGCGCGCATGTCCTAGTCACGCATGTAGACTTGCGCAACATGAGTCACCTTGGGCGATGAATAATCTATAGGGTAATACTTGGGAGACATTGAACTCAGGCCATTATTATCATCCCTAGAGGCTTCTCGAAGGGTGGCGCACAAGTTTCCTTAATAGGGAAAGGTGGCACGCAAGTGTCTTTATTTCCCTTTAGGGGTGGACACTTAGGCATGCATGTATTGATGAGTTCTAACATTTAGGCCCTATTATTCCTCTTTAGATATTCCCTTCTAGGTAGCTAATTACTTTAGATGTGTTCAGAAGACATCAAACAATGAACTGGGTGACAAGAGCTTGAACTTGAGTTTTGGAAAATTCATCCTTCAAATGGGGGGCCCACATGGGCTATTTATAGTCCATAGGGAACCTTGGGTGAAAAATTTAATAGGGCGCGCAAGTGACTTGTGCGGCATGTATAAAACATGGGCGACTCCTTCCAAATGGGTTCTTTTTTCATGCCATTGTCAATTTTTTATGTACTTCAAAGGGTGAGCCTCATTGTGCTTAAGGTATTCTCCTTTTCCATTCACTGGACTATGTGACGTAAATCAGCGTCAAAAATTGGTAAATATCATATTATTTATAATATTTATTTTGATAATAAATTGTTAATAGTACACTTACCATCGATATTAAATCATCAAATGTCTTATTTAATACATTATCTATCAAATATTTTATATATAAATAATTTTTTAATTTTTTTACAATATCACCACAATGATAAGATTATGAATTATTAGTAACAAAATACATATTAAAAAATGATCACATCTCAAGTTTATGATTACTCTCTTATTGATGATTGTAGAAGTATGATTCCTGAAAATATTATTATTCTCCATTTGGTTGATTGTTATGTAGTATTAGACAGAAATGTGTTTTACTTTATATAAAATCTAAAATAAAAAACAAGGATGTTCAGTCATGTTTGATATTTCAAACGAACTTATAATCGAATTTTATTGTGATAATTAGTATAAATATTCAATGGAAATCACTAATATTATATGGGTAATGATTTCCATTCAAGAAGTCTATTTATCTCTGATGTTTGGAGAGAAAAGAAACATCATAAATATTAAAATTAATAAGTATTTTACTGGAGTCTTTAAAAAATAGTTTCTATGTATTCCACTGAATAGTGAGGTTGAGTTCTCAATAGAACTTGTACTTTGTGATGCAACTATTGCAATGAATCCATAAGGAATGGCCCTCATTGAGTTCTGGGAATTAATCAATAACACTGGGAGATTCTTGAAAATGAATTTTTTTTATGTTTTTCACCTTGGGATGTTACTATTATTTGTGTTAGTTATAAATATTTATGATGATTTTCATTTATTATAAAAAACATAACAATATCATAATCGATATTAACAATCAAGATCCTTGTATTGATGGATTGATTTATCAATTGAAAAGACATCAATACATTTCCATGGTTGATCTTCATTATTTGTATCATTAATTTAGGATCAATAATGAGGATATATCAAAGATAGAATAATGTACAATGTATGGTGTCCATTAATATATAGTTATTCCATTTTTTTTATATTACTTCTCTCAGTATCTTCATGTATTTATTGAATATAGTTTTTTGTGATTACATAGAATCGTTTGTGTTAGTATTTATAGATTATTTATTTCTATACTCAACTTGAAAATAAGGGAATTATGATTTCTTGAAGATTGAACATAATAACTTATGGAAGGATAAGTTATATGAAAATTATACAATGTATGGATTTTGGAAACAAATGGAATCATTTTTAGTTCATATATTCTCAAGTCAGTTTTTATTGGTAGATCCACTAAATGTGAAATTATTTTAACCATAGGCCAAACCAACTATAGTGATTGAGATACATTGTTTTCTAGAGTTTCATGGATATTATATATTCTTATTGAATAATTTCTAAATAATTTATATTCCACTTACTAGGTTAACTCAAAATGGATCCAACATTCTTTATATAGTTAAATGTAATGAAAATTTCAGGGAACTGAAGAGAAACATAGTCATTAAACATATACCAATATTACTCTAGAGTGTGTAAATTTTTCTAAACAATAGTGAGGCATCAAAAATGGTACCAGGATGAAATATCATGTATAATGATATGGTTATAGATTATGACTCCTAAAAATTGAAGGGTCATGAGAAAAAATAACCAACTCATGATTTAGAGTTACATACATAACATGTTTTATTAAAAAATATAGACATTATATTTATGTTGAATGGTGTAAAATATATTCTAATCCAAAAAGTTTTATGGATATCATCAAATAGAATGAGATAAATATTCACCAGAGAATATGGTTGGAGTTGATTAACGATTATGATTTCCGAATATATTACCACACTAGGATAGTGAACCAGGAGGAAAATTCTATTAATAAAAAATATCATGATAGAATGTCTATTATAATTATCTTAAAAGATCGATTTTTTTATAATTTGATAATGATAGATCTATAAAAGATGATGGAAGTGGATAAATATTGTATTTCTCAAATGAGTTTGCAATAATTTTTTCTTGTAGGTATTAAAAAGATGTAGATGAAATATATTGAAATATAAATAAAGGTTAGAAATGATCTTGAGTTATGTATTGTTTGTGATGGACTGATATTTTTTAGGAACCATTGATCTGTACCATCTATACTAGAATTAATGTTTATTTCAGATGAAGATCATAATTCGTTATTCTCTATTCATCCCAAAAGTTGATGATGTGTATAGATATGAAATGGTATTTATGATGGTACAACTTGAAGTGAAATAATACAGAGTTTGTATCTTTTTTCAAGGTATTTCATCATTATTGGTGGAGATATAGATGTATAAGAGGTGTTAGAACCATTACCCATACCAAAATAGAAATGGAAGAATATCACCATGGATTGTGTCATTAGAATCTCCATAACACTGAGATCCCATAATTCTTTTTGGTTTTTTTATTTCCATAAAAAGTAAACACATTTTATATATATTTTAGAATATTTATCCCATTACCAGTTTTCCAAAATATAAATTAATGATGTTTTATGGTGGCATTGAGTATAAAATTTTATTAAATCCAATCAGGATCTAATGAGTACCCCAATGTTATGGATAATTATTCAACAAACTCTAGATACATATAAGTGTTTTTTTATAATATATTACCACTTGGATGATGGTCAATCTACATGAACAATTAATAAATTTTAGAATATGTTGAGATTTATTAAATTATATTTAATTGGTTTTGGGATAATGTCCTTCCACTAGTCGAGTATTTTTATAATAGTAGATTTCATTTGATCATTAAGAGGGATCCTCATAAATCCATCTATGAAATTAAGGGTATAAATCCATTTTTTTGGGATGATGTTGGTGAATGAAAAACAATTGGGACCTAAGCTAGCTAAGAATATGGTAGGGAAAAATAGAACTATTCCATATCACATAAAGGAAGCTCAGAGTAGATGGAAATGTTATGGTGATAATCATTAGAGACGTCAAGAGTCCAAAGTTAGTGAGAAGTTTTTTTGAAATTCCTCCATTGAATAATGAAGTTATATTCAGTATGAAATTGATTTAATGCTGAATCAATAATGGATCCTTTAATAGTCTTGATCCACATTTATGGTTGCTTATCATTCAATGCTTCTAATGATCCTCTCTCAATTTCACAATGTTTTCTGTGTATATATACATTTAAGTACATATTTGATCCTTCACATGTAATGAACTTAGATGTTATCCTACTAGATAATATTCTATCCTACGGAGAACATTCGATATAAATATTTGTTAGTTTAGACAACTTTATTTTGAACAAGTCTTCTCACTATGTTAATGTAATATGGGGCATCATAAATTTTATGAATATACATGGGAACCAAAGGATTTGATTGAATAGTGATATTATCATTTTTTATTGGAATACTATAATTTCATGGATGAAATTAATTTTAAATAGGTATAATATAAGGCCAATATATTTACTGAAATATTCCTTTTTTAAATAAACATAACCTCTTCGATAGATTGTGATACATGTAACTACAAGTATAAATGGTATATAATATTTTATACCATAATAACCTATTCATTAAAATGGAAATGAGGATAAAAATGACCAAATAATAAAAATATGTATCATAGCCATCATCTAACTCAACGGAGCATCCCAGGAAGGACAATGAATGTGTGGGAAAGATTCAAGGAATGAAGGATGGATTAAAATATGCATGATATGATATTATGTGTAAAATTTGATATCAATAATCCACATTCTTTAATGGCCTCTGAAACTGATATGGAAGTTATGCACAAGTTGTTTTCGTTTTCTGCAAAAAAACAATCTGATTGCAAGACTCTTCCACACAAAATATAACATTAACCATCTGTTTCATGTATTAACCCCATAAAAAGGATGGTGTTGTGTATAAGAACTATGAGAGATAAGATAAAACATTTTCAATCACCAAAGATCACTTCTATATATTTTAAGTCCCGTTTTTTTTCGGGGTGATCTTTTGTATGTCCAACCACATACTAGTTGCGTGTAATACTAATCTTCAATTACATTAAAAATGATTGGAACCCCAAGATATATATATTATGTTGTAGGTTCACTATAGGTCCTCCATTGGGTGGTCTCAAATTTGGGTAATCCTCTCTAAACTTCATTCAAGCCATGTTGGACGTACACAAAGATGCCTCTTTTGTGCACCCCTATACTTGGGCACTACCCATCTCGCAGACAACCCAGATTGCATGTATCCTCTCATACAAATAGGCCATCATGTGAAAATACCCACCATGATGGAAACCCATCATATGATAGCACATTTTTTATAGATCCCTCATGCGGCCCCAACCTCCATCCTACAGTCCCATGACATAAGATACCACTCCCAACTCATTGAAACACATTTAGTTGAGGTACTCTACATAATACATTTTTTATTTCATGAGTTTATATTCTCATCATTTATTTCCTATTTACCATGATTTAAACCATTCTTCATGTTTCTACTGAAAACCCATAACCTATATCTAATTTGGGGTTGAACTAGAATGCCATGCTCTAGAATAAGCCCCACCCCAGCCATAATTAGGTATCTTATTCAAAATATTCATTGCTACATGACTTTAAACATTTTCATACTATATAATACAAACATTGGATGCCTCATATAACACATATGAGATAACTTATGCAATATGAACATGATTCCTCATCATGAGGTGAACATAAAACATCTACTATGGTTCTATACCTAATGTGTTATCCCAAAACCTATTCCCTTGACCAATAAGCACGTCAAGATTCCCTCATGACCTAACAGAAGGAAGACATGAAGGGAATCTTCAATGTGTGAGCCTCACACCATCCATTTTTTACAGATCTTTCATGACACAGGTTTCATGTCCAATACTTCATTTTGTTTCTCACACCGAGCATGACTCATGTTTGTATATAGGTTAGTAATTACCATGACACACATTCATCTCATCCCCATGGACATTAATCCTATAATAAGCCTCTATCGTCACCCACTCATGGATAGATTCCACACATAATCCCTATTTACATAAATTTTCATCCATAGAAACACCTTGGTAAGCTTCCAAGCAGAATAACCATTCATATCATTTCCTCACTATAGTGCTAACTGGAATGCTTCCATACATAAGCCTCATTCACCTAATTGTGTCTTTATAGTGGTATCAGGATAGATTCCATGCATAACCCACAATAAAAACATTTTTCTCTATTGCAGCACTCAGGCATCTTCAATGCCTAAGCCCCACACACATCACTTTCAATCCATAACAACACACAGGTAGCTTCCATGCATAATCCACAATCTCAACAATTTCACTCCATAGCATAAAATGTTAGCTTCGTGCTGTAATACGCATTAAAAGAATTTAGTCACCATTTTGGAACATGGGAATCTTCCATGTGAAAACCCCATTCACACCATTTCTGCTCTAATGCGGCACCTGGGTAGCTTCCATGGGTAAGCCTCATTCATATTGTTTCTTATCCATAGTGGTGCATGTGAATCATCCATGTGTAAGCCACATTCACATAATTATCTCTCCATACTAGATCCTAAGTGTCTCTCATGAATAATTCCCAACCACATCATCATTAATACTATATGTTCATGGTTCACTTCTATATATAATCCCCAACCACATGTTTTTATGGGACTCATCCTCAGGTGTAATCCCCAACCATCCAGAACTACGTGGACTTTGATTATCAACTAAATAAAATATGTAGAAATTATATTTAGGTTTCAATCCCTGGAATCCATTCACAATAAATCGAAATTTTACTTATTCCACATCATCCTTGTGAAATCATGCCACCCACTCGGGTATATTCCATGAATAATCCCCATCGGATTCCTCACTAATGCTCATTTGGAAGCACGAGCATCCTTAAAGCATGATGTTTAACATCATGGATTAGTCCTATCACATAACCATAAACTACAACATCTAAATACGTGGGTTTTGAACCCTATCTCTTAAGTATTATATGTTATCCCCCTCTTAGTGGTTCAATACCAAACAATGTTCAAACTTCTAGATGTTCCTTCGTAGGGATGCACCTCTAAGGTTAACATCTAGTTGTGTCCAAATCAACCATCATAGTGTGATATCTTCTCTTTGTTGGACACACCTCCTGGATCAACCTTAATTGGGTAATCTGATCCATCAAATGGTAAAAAAATGTTCCCCCTCCCAGGGGTGCACCTCCATGATCCAACTCCAGCAGTGTTCATATCAACAATTATGGTGTAACATCTTCCCCTTATGTGACACACCTCTGGGATCTTCCGTCATTTTTCATTCTAATCCATCCATTGAAATACCTTCATGGAGTTCCTTCCTAAGGACGTACCTCCTAGTACATATCTATGGGGTGTTTTAAACAATCAACTCTATCTCTATAAAATGTTAAAATTCTGACAACAAAAACATTACACATGATGAACATTAGATGACTAAGGTACAAGCCTAGGAAGGTATGAATGAGATGACTGCATGAGGTTCACTCTTAGGATGAAGTATATATGTTTCCAACATACCATGTGTGCTTTAATGATCATACATACCCAGTGTTACCATATACTCAAATGAAAGGTTGGTTCACTATTTGATAGATGATGTGTAATTAATCAGTGTCCACTAAGGGATGGAACTGGGGAAGAGATTCATAAACACAACTCAAATTTATAACAGATACCTAGACCAGGAAATTAGATCCAAAGAGGAAGACATGTGAGGAACAAATATCTCATCTATCTATTTAGATTAAGTATCTAACATCACCATCCATGGTGATGAGGGCCACCATATTTTGGAATGTGGGAATATGTGGAAACATGTATATGTATCCATGATGATGAGTACCCTAGATGTGAATGAATCGGAAATAGAAAATAAATATTTCATATTTTTTATACTATTCAAAGAGATTATTTTTCATAATAATTGTTTTTATTTATTTTTATGAGAGAAAGAAATAAATTATTTTTCACAGCTTTAGAAAATTTAACCCAAATAATTTACTCTAGTTTTAAAATCATTATTTCATTATTATCCTAGAATGAATTATTGAGAGTTTTCTTAATAGATTAATTTTTCAACGAATAGTGGAAGTACATGTTTTTATTAATAAAATTCCATTTAATTTAAATAACAAAACAATCTAATATTTGTTTAAAATTATTTTACAAGTAAAATTATTTCTATTATATTATTAGTAATCTTTTTTATCATCAGAATAAATTTTATTTTCATTCTGTAATAAACATTTTACTTTACAAAAAAATTATTTACAAAAAAATATATTCATCATATTTTTAGCGTTAATTTGTAATTAAATATCCCAATTTTATAAATATAATTTGAAAAAATTATTTCAATATTTTAATGAATCAAAATTAAAACTAAACAATAAGTTTGACATAAATTTTTTCGACAATTAATAGTAAAATCTAGAAAAAAATGGTTACCATGGTTATGGTTAATACATGTTTTTTTGAAGTTATTCTAAACTAATAATGGTATAAATGAGAGAAAAACCTGTATAAATACTATTTTTTTACATAGGTATACCATATAAATAATATTATTAATATATTTTCCATGTTTTCGATTTATTGTGACTAATACATTAATATATCTAATTCTTTTCAAAAATTCCAGGTATTCCCTATCCCCCACTTATAATAGTACACCTTGTATGATCTTCTATACACACATAATGAACCTTATAAATTTGTAAACACCTACCAAAATTATATAATTACTTCTCTAACCACAATAATGATTCCATTATTTGATCATAATTCCAACCCATGAAGGGTTTCAATATAACCCTAAATTGATTATCAGAAGAAGTGGTGTGATTATTAATCATGTGTTTTCTTTTTATTTCTTCTTATACCTCATTAAAATCTTCATAAATCATGGTTAAATAATAGAACCAGTATCATTCATACATTTTTATAATTTATTATATTAATTTACAAAATTATGTCCATATCATGTATAGTAAAATGAGGAACAGAACTCTTGTTCGTGTTTAAAGTAGACCATTGTCTCATGAACCAATGTAATTTTTTTTTCCACCACAGCCTCTTGTGGTTGTATATAATGATGAATTAAAAAATATAATATTTATGACATAATTATGATTCTATAATTATATTATCACATTACCATTTTTACTTTCAAATCCATTGTAAATCTATAACGTTGGTAGTGCGTTTGGGTTGACTACCGCCTTCATGAAAAGATGTGACTCCTTTTTAATTTTTTCTTTTCATATACTATAATAGCCTAAACTAGTACCCTAATTAAAGTGGCTTAATTTGTTACATATTTATAGTTATAAATATCGAATCCCGAGAGTCCTAAGATTTGTAAAATTGTTGAAAAATATAATACATTACTAGAAACCATATTACATTGGGAAATAAAAATAAAACATACAAAAAACAAAATATAATAAAATGAATCCATGAAAATAATTCAAATTTACATTCTTTATAACATATCGAAAGGAAAAAAAATTAGTTTGATCTCAAATGTTTGGTAAAGGTTTTTTATTGTAACGTCTCACACCCATATATCAATCAAAAGTTCCCCAAGCCAGATTGGCTACATGGACTCAAGCACATCTCACAAAATACTAGACTCTTCAGACTAGTAGCGAGGGCCTAGAGTTTGTCTATAGGGAGATGGTTCCATCTTCCCAATACTGTATCATAGCAGAATATAAATAATACTTAATAGAGGAATTAGTATTCCAACCAATAAATGATAAGTAAACATGAAAAGAATATATAAACTATTCCATAAGAAATATCATATAAAAAAGATGAGGATACATGTCATGTGATAAAAGAATCCAAATCAGATATACATATTATCAGAACAATACATGTTAAAAAATACCAAAAAGACATAAATTTCGATATCTTGGTAGCATCACAAGCCTTAGCTCGGTCTCATGATAGCATGCTCTTATGCATGGGACTATGTCAATCATCAAACTATGGTCACTTACCTTTGTCTCTAACTACATCCGTATAGTCTATCAGGGTAGCCAATGAAATCCCGAACATGGTATGAGATACAATCCTAGTATATAATCTCCAAAAGGTTAATAATATATCTTATCTATGAAATAAAATCAATAAATATTTCAAAACATATATCCTTGTTAACTAATAAATAAAAGTTATTTCCCCATGGAATATATACTATTATAAATAATCCTAAATACCCCCACAGGGCTCCCTTAAAACCCATGGTTAAGGTCCTATAATTAGGTATCCACAAAAAATAAAAAAAAACTAAGAATGCCTCTATATAAATCCATACATATCATTTCATCCACGAAACTACCATATTATATGTATATCAAACTACCACATGCACACCATATTACTAAATGTGTTTGAACAACCACATTCAAGATATACATCAAGCTATATTACATTTACCAGGGTCGAGCATTATAATATATTTTTCATACCCCACAAGGTTCGATATATGTTATAGTATACCGAGGTATCCTTTTTGAGTCTTGGGAGAATCACAATGGAAACACAGTTTTTCTTGAGTTGGGGTCCAAGTTGCATGTCTACTGACCATGCCCACTATGAGACCATGAATACCAATATTTAAGGGGTATAAAGGGCCATGGAATCCCAAGTAATTATAATACATAGAGAATATAGGCCCATGTAATTCTCTACAACTTCCATGACCCATGTCCTAGCACACATATGGACTCTAACGTAATTATTCATCAATTCACATTAAATTTTCATGACTATAGACACACATAAAAAATTATAATTCGAGAACATTAAATGAGTTTACCCATATAGGTATAAAATCAGTATTCAAAAATTAAATATTTAAATATTTCTCCACATGGAAAGGGAAGTATAATATAGCATCCCTAGACTTTAGCACATATTATTACACGACTTCAATCATAATTTACTATAAAATAAAACCAAGGATTATAATGTCTAGTGTATTTTGTATAATAGGTACATAATTAACCAACATCAAACAAAAAATATTTAATATTAATAATGATCTCCTAACTCCAATTGATCTCATATGTCTTCATACGATAACCAAGGAATACATGAACAAAAGGGATGAGAAAAAAATCCAGTATGGGAAAATGATAATAATAAAACATAGCACATGAATTAGAAGGAATAAAATGATGACATAAAGGAATGAAACATTAATACACCTAATAAATATTAACATGTATAACATGGTAACATATAACCATGAAATAATAGGAATTTGGAAACAACACATAACATGACATAAACATGAGTCGCGGTTGGATTCCAGGATATTGTGGATAAAGTCCTATAAAGGAATCAGTTTCACTTCATGTCCTAACATGACATCTCATTAGTCTATGAATTACCCAATGCATTGGATCCCTATTTGGGTGAATTGATCCCTATGTTTTAATTAATATGTCTGCCATATAAATTATAATACATAAGGAATCAAATATAAATATAAGGTTAACCCATGAAAAGAATCGTTTATCAAAATCCTATAAGAAAGAATTTAAAAAGGGATTATCATAATAATTTATGAATAATATTAATGATTCATTAAGAAAGAAATTGAATAATTGTTTGAATAAAACTATAAGAGATCCAAGATATTTGTACATGATAATGCGGTTAATTTTAAAAAAAGTAATGTTTTATAATAATAAATTATAGATTTCACTTTAAATTGGGTAAAAAATCGGGATGTTCCTTTTAATCGGGCTTGATTATCGGGAATAATTTAGAAGGTTATCTTTTTATGAAATGTATTTCCCAATCAATGAAGAATGACATGATTTAAATAAATGATTTCATAATATATAAAAATTAATCATAAATATTAAATAAAAATAAATTAGAATTTCACTATGTTAAAGAGATAGAAGGGGTATCCTGGTGGAAAAAAGGGAGGTTTGGAAAGAATACATTACCTTAGGACTGAATCTATCATGCACTTGAGGTTACTGTCTTGGATAATCAAATTATATCAATTAATTAAATAATTAAAATCATTTTCTACATGAATTTTATTTAATATTATTTTATGGTGATAATTTATGGCCATTTATGAGTTATATGAATCAATCTCATCATTTAGGTTTCATAGTTTCCATGTTTTTCATGATCGGTTACTTGGATACATTTGTAAAAATCATGTAAAATGATAATGGCTGTAAAGAATTGAATTTATATTTTACTAATGAAAAAATGGAAGATTAAATGGTTATATGGTTTATTTTGGTAATTTGCTGTGAGTTTGAATGGGTAGATAAGATGTTAGTGATAATCGTTTAGATTATTTTTTCTATTTTTCGATCATACAAAACATGTTTTTTTATTAATTATATATATATATATATAATTGTTCCATAACATTATGAGTTTTATAAATTATCTTGTAAATTCCTTCTAAATTATTATAATGGTTTGAATATAAGGCATGGAATTGTTAATGGACATTGAAAACTCGTTTTCCTTTAATGTGGTAAATTAACACTTCTTAGATGATATTTTCATTTTTAGAAAAATTTATAAGGGGATATAATTGATCAAGGATAATTACATTAGAAGAATATATTTACATTATATTTAAGATAACTAAATTATAATACAATTTCGATGAGGGGAGATGTGGATAAAAAAATAAAAAAATAATTTAAAATGAATTTAATTAAAAATGAAAGAGGATTTTACCTCTGGAATTTACCCTCATTGAGATCCTCCTTAGGTAAGAAGTATTGGTATATTGAAGAGAAAAGATCTCTTAGTTTTGGTGGAGATACCTCAGAAGTAATTTTATTATATTTTGAACAATTCTTATATATTAAGAGGTGTGAGTAAACTAATTTTTGAGGGATGGTATTTATAGGGGAGAAGCCAGTGTTTTCTCATTATATTATTAATTAGATTATTAATTTCTTCAAGAAAAGAAATATTTACGATTATTATGACTAAATATAGAAATTAATAATTTTCAGTTCTATCCAATGGTCACTTATAACATCCATGACTCAAACATGAATCAAAACTTCATTTATCTTCTTCCGCTGTAAATTATCGAATTTCAATATTCAGTAAATATTCATCTATTTTAGAAAAATATCAAAAATTAACCTTAATGATTTTTTAATGTGTAGAATTTAAGAAAGGACTAAATTCTCCAAAAATAATTTTCTAAATATGATAAGTTTAATTTTTTATAATAATCATCATTTATTAAGAAAGAAAAATTTTAAAATTATAATTTATTATATAACATTGTGATGAATTAATCATGTTCTAATAAAATTATATTATAATCATAAGATAAAAAATTAATTTATAAATACATTTAATGAAAATAATTTTTTTTTAACCATTATGATAATTATAGAGTTGAAAATAAACATTTATGTTTTATAAAAATATCCCACTTAAATCATAATTTCTAAAACATTTGTCAAATTATTCAATGAAATTATTATATCAGATTTTTATTTATATGATATCTAATTATATTTATACTTTCAAGTGTAATGTTTCTAATCTTTTGGTTGGTTACTATTCATGTCATTTATATTACTATCCAAAACATCAATTTTCTATTTCATTGGTATAGGATCCTTATCTTCAAGAAATACATTTTATTTCATTCACTCTTAATTTATAATATTTTTATTGTGTTGACCACATAATTTCATGATGATTAAACTATATGAAATAATTATAATAATAGAATCTGCATTGAAAAAATTATGGGTCATTAAATTTTTTCTCATTATGAAATTTCAACCTCAAAATTTCTTTTTTACATTATAATTTTAAAATAGGTGAGTGTACTTATCATTCATCGCTTCCTCTAGTTCCCATAACTTCTCTTCATACTTGTGGTTATTCAATAGTACATTCACCAAGTGAGCATTCTAGTTGTGTATAAATTTATCTCTACGATCCAATACCCTCATTGGTTTCTCCTTATAAGAGAGATTATATTCAAACAATACCACCTCCTAATTCAGTACAGGCGAATGATATGTTGTGTAATTCCTCAAGAGGGATATGAAGATTACATATTGTACTTGATACATGGTAGGTGTAAGAGTTAGTTGACATGCCATAGCACTAGCATGATCCAGAATCATAATAGGGCCACTGTACCTGAGACTTACTTTTCGTTTATCCTGAAATCTCATTATCCTATTTCATATAGATATGTAGAGTAATATCATCTCTTCAACCATTAATTCTAAGCCTCATCAACGATTTTTTGCATAACTCTTATGTCACCTTTTGTCTTTAAAGATATACTTCTGAATTGCTTCCACCATTTCGATATTTTATCAACCATTTCAAGTCCTAGTATAATACATTCACTGACCTAATCCCTTAAATTCAATATTCTTCACCTTTTCATATAATGGGCTTTGAATGGAGCCATATTGATGCTCGAGTCAAAACTATTATTATAGGAAAATTCAACAAGTGGTAGATAGTTGTCCCATCCTCCTTTGAAGTACACTTAAAATTCTCTCAACATGTATTCTAGTTTCTAAATATTATTCTCAGATTGCCCATATCTTTTAGGTTGATAGGTAGTATTGAATATCAACTGAGTGTTCAGATTGGGTTGGAGGGTTTTCCTAAACATGTAGGTAAAACACAGATCTCAATTAGATAAAATATATTTGGTTAATCCATCTATCATTTGGACTTATGTAATGTATACCTATTACAATTGATCCAGATAGAAATTCTATCAAATTAAAAAAAAAGTAATATGTATTTGTGAGATGATCCACAACAACCCATATAATATTGTTTCCTCTATATGTCTTCAGATGTATCATGAAAACTTCCCTGCTTATTTGTTTCCATTTCCATGTTGGTATGGGTAATTTTTTTCATCCCCATAGAATTTTTTATTTCTTCCATCAATTATAGACACACTAAGAACATTGATTTATATTCAATTATCTCCTTATAATTATTTTCCAACCAATAGATCTCTCTTCAATCATGATACATATTTGTGCTCCCTTAGAGAATAGAGAAGGTTGTTCTTTGTGTGTCATTCAAGAATACATTATTAATTTATATATTAGACGATACATATAGTAGTGACCAAAATATCATGACTTCTTATTCAACCATTTTTAACACTAATTATTTCCCTTTTTTCATGGCTTCCACAAACTTCTAAATTTCAATATCATTTCTTTGAGAAACCTTTATTTTTTCTGTAATTGAGAGTTGAGAAATCGTTAGGGAAAAGACTGAATATTTTCCTTCCTTAATGATTCCCAAATCCATCCTTTCAAAAATGAGATTTTTTGATCCTTATTAATTATCATCATTGATAATGTTTCCGAATTCTTTCTACAAAGAGCATTAGCCACTTTGTTTTCCATAATAGGATGATAATGGATTAAGCATTCAGAATTCTTGAGAATATCTAACCATCTTCGTTGGTCATATGAATTTCCATCTATGTGAATATATATTTTAGACACTTATGATTGGTTTGAATTTAACACTTCTCACCATAGACAATATACCACCTGATTTTCATAATAATTGTCAAATCTGCCAACTCCATATCAAGTGTGGGATTGTTTTTTATCATTATTTCTCAACTACCTTGAGCAGTAAGAAATCACTTAATCATATTTCACTAGTACACAACCTAAGATGGTCTCTAAATAATTGGTGTACGCCGCAAATTATTACCCACTTATTGGATCTATGAGCACTACTGCCGTGATAAGCCACCTTTTCATCTCTTTAAAGTATTCTTCATATTCACTAGTCCAAAAAAAATTTCTCCCCTCTAAGTCAACTTTTTTATTTGGTTATAAAATCATGAATAGTTCTCCATACATCATCGGTAATACCCAGATAGACCATAGAATCTATAGTTCACTATTACATTGGTTAGCATGGTCAACTCTTCATATGACATTGTCTTATAGAGGTTTACATATATCCCTTCAAAATGGTTTTTGGAGTAGTATTTAATTTTTCATCATCATAATCCTTGCTCATGGATTATATCAGAATCAAATCAATAAACACTACCTCAATTTGGTAAATTTATTCACAAAATAAAATATTTATTATTTTCATGAAAATTGTGGGATCATTAGTGAATCTGATAGGCATCAAAATGAATTCATATCTTCGTACCTTTTTCAAATTGATGTTTGGAGAATTTCTTCATTCCTCACCTATAACTGGTGATATCCCAACTGAAAGTACGACTTAGATAAATAATTGTACCCATGAAGCTGATCAATCAAGTCATCTATATATAGAAGTGGGTACATATTCTTTATCAAAATTTTATTATGCTAAAGATGATCGAAGAAGATGGACATTGATCCATCATTAATCATGAAAAAAGGACTTGTTAACACATAGTGAAGCACTTGGGAATATTAAACCCTTTTCTATATTTCTTATATAAAAAAATTCTGTTCTTTCAATGCAACTATGGCCATTATATAAGGTTCCTTTATTGTAGGTAGAAATCCAATAATATGTTTAGTTGAGAACTCAACCTCTCAGTCCACAAGAAGACAATGAAAATCATTACAGAATTCATTATTATAATACCTCATGATGGGAATGCCTTTGAGCATCCCTATATCATGTGTCTCATCATTTGGTTTATACATTATTTACCATAAGGCGAAAATATCCTAAATTTAGATGATTATTTGGAAGGAGATTCATCATCCTCCTTACGCATGTAAAAAATTGGAGGATTCTATGGGATGTGAAGAGTGATTTCCATTTCCCAATAGTTGATGTTGTATTTATGTAATAATATTAGATTAATTTCAAGTATATCCTCAAACTCTACTAAAAAAAGTGTGATAGTATTTAATTGGTGTGTCTATCCACTAACAGTAATCATGGAGGAGTTATAAAAATTAGAAGCAATACTTTCCCCATATTTTATTCTCACTGATAACTCAACCACAAAATTTTTAGGAGGTGACTAAATAGTACAACCAAACATGTAAGATAAGAGTGAATTGCTATAATTGGAATCAAATTGTACATTCTCTATTGTTGAATGAAATAACCATGAACGTATAACTCCATCATTATTGGTTTCCACCTCATCAATAGTGCTATCATAATCCATTCCCAATTTCCATAGAGTTTCTTTTGATGATTACCTCCACCAACCCTTGACATAGGGAAATAGCTCACAAAATTCTCATGTGCCTTGTACATGAAAGACTACACTGTCGGTTGAGTGTTGATCTTATCCTTCCTTTATTCTTCCACATTAGTGTGAGTCTTCATATCCCACAATAATTTATTATCCATATATTCCCCTCTCCCATAATTGAATAATATCATGGTTACCATATTGTAGTATCCAGTATGCTTCTTCCTACACTTTTGACACATGGGATGTTGGTTCTTATATCCAACAGGGAATCTATTTATCGATCCACCCATATTAAACTTCATTTTACACTTTTTTTCCCTTAGTCTATAGACCACTAAGAGTATTGAATCTCTATTTCATCCCTAAGGGAACAACAGATAGTCTCCTCAGAAATATGGAAGTCTAAAATCACTTTTGTTTTTTATAGAATTGTCTTTATTCTTCTAAATAAGAGACCCACCTTTCTTTTTTTGTTCATTCCAAAACAATAGGTTTATTTGAAAATATTCATGACACTTTCCCTATACTCCCTAATAGACTTGAAATACATTTTCTTTAGTCTATGTAAGTAAATTTCTATCTTAATATGGATTTTTAGGGAAATTATTATTTATTTGAAAAAAAATCAAGATATATTATCATTCATGGACTCATTTAAATCCTTATACTTTGTGTTCTTAATCATATTCAGAATCCAATTAGCTTATCCAACAAAACGATTGACCTCCACCATAGCCTTCCCTTCCTATAAGCACAAGTGGACAGAGAATATCTTCTCAAAAGAGTTAATATATTATTCCATGATGATGGGATCAAAATATCCACTAATGATGGGAGGCCTTTATGGCATGAAGGATTTAGTGGCAACATTCCCTTTATTAAGATAGGGAGGAAATTCCCCATTATTAATGTTATTATTCATAACATAAGATAGTTTATAATGTACTATCATAAGATTTTATGCACTTGTTGTAATCTTATTGGGTATATCCTTGGGGAAATAATCACATTTCTTATCACATTGATTATTGAAATGGTTTATTCTATTTACATAAAATAAAAATATAAAGAAATTAAAATTAGGGGGCTTCAATACATGCATAATAACAAGATAATGATAAATCATTGCACATAGAAGGATAAACATTTAAATGAATATTACAGCTTAACGTCTGATTCAAAATGTGTCAATCTAGGTTATCGGTGGTGATATAATTACCCCTATGGTTATAACTATTATTATGTAGTCCTAATATCATAAATTAACTATAAAACTTAACTAATTATAACTGTAGTTTACCTGTCCTTTTTCCTATATTATTACATGATTTAAATAATTAATTACCATTTAATAAAAACAAGGATTATAATGTCTATTGTCTTTGGTAGATTGGTACAGAATTAAACATCATGTAAACAAAATAAATAATATTTTAATTAATAATAATAATGAGATCCAATCTCTATTTGAAAACTTATATCTATAGAGGTCAACCTGTGGAATATATGATCAAAAAAGATGAGCTAAAATCCCATTAAGGGTATAAACATTGGAATAAAACATAGCACATGGGTTAGAAGGCTTAAAATGATGACATAAAGGCATAGAACATGAACAAACATAAGTAAGAATAACATTTATAACATGGTAAAATATAACCATGAAAACATAGAAATGTGGAAACAATATATAATATTATATAATCATGATTCAAGGTTAGCTTCCATTACATTGTGGATAATGTCCCATAGAGGAATCATGTTAAATGTTTATCCCAATATGACGTCTTAGGAGACTAAACATTACCCAATGAACTGGAATGATATTTGGTATCACCCATCATAACATGGTAATGATTTTTTTGAAATTAGTAATTATACATATGGAATTAAAAATAAACATAAGGGTTTCCCAGCCAAAGAATCGAGTATCATAATCTTCTTAGAAGCCATATCAAAATGAAATATCATAATAGTGTCCATAAAATAATGGATTTAGAAAATAAATAGACCCTGATAATAGGGGATAAAAATATAGCTTTATAAGGGATGTACAACATAAGTGAAAACATATAACAATATTTTTTGTGATATATTAAAAATAAAACTTTTTAGTGTAGTTTAATAAAAATTAAAAACAATATTTAGAAGAAAAATTAATAATTGTTTGTATAAAACCAGAAATGATCCAAGATAGTATTTCATGTTAAAATTATTTAATTTGAAAAATATTTTTGGCCTAAAATATATAATGTAGTGATCATTAATATGTGTTAGAAATTAGGATGTTCCCTTTAACTATGTTTTTTATCCAGAATAATTTAGAAGGGATCCTTTTTAAAACGTGAATTTCCCTAGAAAAAAGGATGATATGACTTGGATACATGAGTTTGTATCATATACATGAAATTAATAACAATTAAATATAAATACATAATAATTACATTTTGTTAAATAGATGGAAGGCGTAACTCGATGGAAAAATTATTGTTCAGATATAATCCCTTACCTAATGTCTAAAACAATTATTCACTTGATCTTAATGTATAAGATAATTAAATTAAATAAATTAATTTATTAGTTATGAACAATTGATAAATATAATTTATTTAAAATGATTTTATTATTTTCATTCATGTCCCTTTTCATGAGTTATAAGATACCAGTTCATCGTTGTGAGTGATCGTTCTCTTGGATTCCATGATATGACACTTTGGAAATATTTATGGAAAATCATGGAAAACAAGAATAATTTTTCATTATTGATGTTCTATTTAATTAATTAATATAAATACAATTTAATTGTTTAATAATTTAATTTTTATTTTGGGGTGTGGTTGAATCATCAGTTAAAACATTTTTGAAAATCATTTACATTATTTTGCTTGTGTTTCAATAATTACAAACTAGTATTGTTTTATTAATTAATATTATGTATATAAAATGTTTCTAAAACAATAAAATAGATAAATATATATTTTAAAATATTTTTCAACTATTGAAATGGTTTGTGCACCATCTTTGATGGTGTTAGTGGAAATTGAAAACTCGTCATCCTTGAATGCGATATTGACACATCATGGGTGATTTTTCATTTTTTGAAAAATAAAGTGAACGAGATAATTGATGATGGATTATTCCCTTAGAATAATAGAATTATATTATATGTAATGTACTATAGTTACATAACCATTTGGATTGTTTTATTTGATTATATTATAAGAATAGAATGTTATTTTTAATGAAACTAAAAGAACATGAAAGAAGATTTTACCTCTCAAATTTATCCTCCTTGAGAACCTCCATAGGGAAATGGTTTTATTCAACTGAGGTGACCAAGTGATTTGGTACAAGGGGAGAGACATGGGAAGTTAATTTATTATAATTTTAACAAGTTTCCAATCATTAATGGTGTGAGAAGATGAGGTAATGAGTGGGGGTATTTATTAGAATGGAGAGGGGTGTTTTCTAATTGTTTTATTCATTGGTTTATTATTTTTTTCAAGATAACAAATAGATGGGATTATTGTAACTAAATTAATTAATTATTAATGGTCACAAGCATTATCCATGACTCATGAATGACTCAAAAATCAATTTATTAACTTATACTATAAAATACAATATATCATTATTCGCAAAAAAATTCAACTATTTTAGAAAAATCCAAGAAAATAACCCTAACATTTTTTTTAATGTATAGAATAAAAAAATTACTAAATTTTATGAAAATAATTTTCTAAATATGACATGATTAATGTTAAAATAAAATCATAATTTTTTATAAGATACAAATTTTAAATTTATTATAGATTTTATAACACTTTTAATAATCAATAAAGGTCTCATAAATTATATTTTAATCATAAGAAAAAAATATTAAAGTATGAATAAATTTATTGAAAATATATTTTATTTTAAATTATTATATAATTTATAA
The DNA here is from genome assembly GCA_963277665.1 of Viscum album. Classification (NCBI taxonomy): domain Eukaryota; kingdom Viridiplantae; phylum Streptophyta; class Magnoliopsida; order Santalales; family Viscaceae; genus Viscum; species Viscum album. The sequence goes on from OY728158.1 coordinate 217,225,829, forward strand.
AATAGAAGATAAACAATTGTGTTTTATAAAAATATCACCACATAAATAATAATTTCTAGAAAATTTATCAACATATACTATGATTTCATTATATCACATTTTCATTTATAAGATTCATAAATTTTATTTTCACCTTCTAGGGTGAGGTTACTATTGAATTATCTAGTTTATGTAAATAAGTGTCATATTATTATTCCAAAGGTCAAGTAACTATTTCATTTATATAGGTTCATTAACATCTAGAAATATCATTTATTTCATTCATTAAATATTTATAGTTTTTTTGTGTAATATAAAATATTTTATGTGGATTATATTATTTTAAATTTTTATATTATGGAAGTTTCTATTGATTTAAATTAGGTTTACGTAATGTCCCATATTTTAAACTGGACAAAAATCCAAGGGAATCTTAATTTTTTGATTTTCTAGATGGGTCATTTTATAAACATAGCATTGAAACTTATTTTAAAATAATAGAATACTTGGATGTGTGTTCTTTATTTATATTTAATTAATTAATTTAAAAATAAATAAATAAAAATAAATGATTTAATATAAATTTATTATTTTTATTTTTACTATTTTTACATTCAATGTTTAAATTATTGTTATTATTATTAGTACTCATTATTATTATTATTATGTTAGTTTCCTTAGAAACCTGAAGGGGTATCCCCTTCTAGAACATGTGATGTACACCCCCATGGGGTTCTCCATTGGTTAACAAAGCACCAACCTCAACCACCACCTCTTCTATGGATAATCTCCACTGATTTGTTCATGATTTCCAATGAATTCCCCGAGGTGAGACCTTATTACCTCATATCCTCCCTTTCTTGGTTGTTCATTACTCTTCCCATCACCTGATGAGATTTGGTTGAACCCAATGTTTCAATTAACCAAAATTTATTGTATTCCATCCAATGTTAGGTTTTGTGTAGGGTCTCTCGGGACTCCAATGTCACTATTCTAGTGACCAGCACTAAAATAGAAGTGTGTCAGATCATTTTGGTTTTTCATTGTCGATTTGGGTAAGGATTTTATCTATTTTTCATTTTTTCACAATTTATATTTGGTTCTTTCATAGTTTATTTATTCCAAGTATTTTTTCTTTAGTGTGTTTCCCTCGCAGTAATGGTTTCATATTTCTATAGTCGGTTCCAGAGTTTTTGGTGGAGACTTGATGGATTTCACTAATATATATGTGTGTGGGTGTGTGTTTCATTCTTGTAAAAATCCATCATTGGGAGGGGAATATTTGCATTGGATTAAGGGTTATATATATAAATGTATGTGTGTGTGTTCACGTTTGCTGAGATATTTTCTATTGAAAATATCAAGTGCCAAATTTTTCATCTTTCCATGGTCAAAACACGAGGTAGGATCCATATCATTGAAAAATTAAATTTATTAATGCTTTAAGTGATTATTTTAATAGTTTTAATTATGTTTTCATATGGTAAATTGAACTTAAAACTATGAATTAAATGCTTAAATATGATAAATAATTTAATGGATAGAAAAAGTAATGTTTTGAAAATTAAAATCCTCCAACTGAGGTGTTCTTCCATATATAATAAAAATTATTGATTATACTTTTATTATTTTGGGATTTTTATGTTGGTGTGTTCTTTTAGGTGTTGAGGTTATGTTTGATATATTTCATGTCTAGGATGTGGATTCAACAAGAATTAGAAAATGGAGTTCCCTTTTTAAAATGTTTAAAAAACCCAGGGATTGTCTATTATTGAGTCAAAATGTGTTTCTAAATTCCCATAAATCATTTGTTTTGGAAATCACAAAACCCAAATATGGTAATAAATTATATTTTTTATAATGTCTGCTGTTTCACAATCATAATCACTCATGATGTCCTTATTATATGTTGCATTCCTATCATTCTCATGTATGTTGTTCACTCACAATATTTTATATGTTCCTTCACAATTGTAACTAGATTATTTCTTACATTGTAATCAAAAAATCATAACCAGACTATATATAACATCGTATCCAGGTCATTGTAAACATGTGCATCATGACCAGGCTATGTACTGCATCATAATCATGTGTCGTAATCAGGTCATCTATCATAACCAGGTCATGAATCCTAACCAGGTCATCGTAAATGTGTACATCATGACCAATCTAGGTATTGAATCATAAATATGTATCATAACAAGGTTGAGTACTGCATCATAATCATGTATTGAAACCAGGTTATGTACCACATCATAATCATCCAACGTAATAGGACTAAGAATCGTATCATAATTATGAATCGTAACTAGGCTAGGTATCATAACAAGGATATGTACGATATTTTAAATCATTATCGTATCTAAGCATCATAATCATATTTAATATCTTGCATCGTAACCATGTCATGAATCATAACCATGTCGTAAATTGTAATCGATATGCATTGTTATCATGATAGGAATAGTAATAAAATTATATATTTTACTTTTGAAATGTATGACACTCTTATAATAACATATATTTTGATTACATGCTACTCATAGTCATTGTTTATTACTTCTGTACTTACTATATTCTCACAAAAATAATGTCCTTAAGTAGATTTTTTCTAATTAAAGCGATGTCATGTATTCTATTTTTTTTACTATTGTAATGAATGATTTCCATATCCATTCAAGTTTTTCATGGAAATATGACTGTTAGAGGTAATATGATCGTTGGAACCTCAATCATATAAAATAGAGTTCATTTGAACAATAATACTTATCTTTTTCAATTATCTAGTTCTATAAAGAGATATTTTAACTTTCCTCTTACGTCATTTGAAATCCTTGAACATATAAGAACTAAACAGCTTGTTTCATGTTCTTGTATTACTATAAGTGCATTGTTTCTAATTTGGGTGATGGGTCATTATGAAAATGATATAGAGATTCTAGGGATATAAAGACACAATGTTGATCATCGAATAGAGTTCGTTCAATTTATTAAAATAGAGAGGTATTGATTACCTTCTTACTCGAGGGATTCAGGGGATAGAAAGGAGATCATCATATCGAGGGCTTACTAATGTGGTGGTAAGGCAGACCTTTATCCTAGGTGAATGAATACCCTACTTTTTTTGGGAAAATGAAAGGTAATACATTTACATTTTCACTGCTATTAGTATTAGAAATGGAATTATATCGTTTTAACTTTCATTTAATATTAAATTCAATTTTAATTGTTTCAATTAAGATTAATATTGTGTAAGGAGATTCTATACACTATATGGTAGAATCATTAACATGTTTATTACTCTGATCATTGTATTCAATTCATATAATTTTTTTACATTACTTATTATTTTACATCATAGTATTACCATCTGATTGAAGAACTATATGTTCAATTTTATTTATTATGAATTGTATTATTTAAAAATTCTTAATATATGTACTTTATTAATTGTTTAAATACATTTTATTTTAAACCTACAATTCACCGCATTATATTTTTCCATATAATATACATATATATTTATATTATGATCCAATAATTTGTATTTGAGGTGGTTTCCTCTATTTTTGATAACATCCTTTTTTTCTTTTAGAAATACAATTTTATTTCATTTAAAAACGTTTTGTTTCTAACTTTGTACAACACTAATGTCTGTAGTAGAAATTCATCATTTTTAATATGTTAGGAATGAATATTGGATCAATTGAAAATCAGAATCCTACAAGACCACCAACTTTTGATCGAATAGATAATAATTAATAGAGAAATTTAATGAAAAATTTTGTTATTAAAATTGGAGTAGAAAACATTATCATGTTCACATGAGGTTACTAAATCCCAGACAACAAAATCAGTACCTTCACCAATCAAGAGAAAGAATAATATTAATTGAACTACAAGGTACACAATACTTTTTCTGTTCTGTGACAAAGAATATATATTTTCATATATGCTCATGTGATGCATCCAATTGTATCTATATTAAATTTTATGTTACACACTTTGGTACATATAAAGTTAATGAAAAATGAAGATCAATTCTACGACCATAATATCCTAGGTTTTTTTCCTTATGGAGAACCAGTATGTAAGGTGCATCAATGATTTTAAAAAATCATCAATATTCTAGAGTCAATTCTTGAAAAGCGTCTTGATGATGAAGCACTTTTGGACAAGATAATAGATATTATACCATGTGAATAGGAATCAAAAAGGAAAACTATTAATGCTAACAATAAAGTCACTCAAATTACTCTTGAAATATATATTGGGAATTCTTCTACATCGTGATACATTAATGAAAAGTTATTTTGATTTCAATAAGATGATGAATGGTAATGGGAGTGTAGCTTTTACTACTTCATCAAAAGTCTAGAAACTAAAAATGATAACTAGATCAAAATCTTATAAATTCATTTTAATATAATAATAAATTAATAGTGATCCCCTAGAAAATGAGTTATCCAATCTTACTCGAAGGATAAAGATGAATTTAGGAAAGAATGAATTTCAATACAGATTCAAAAAGACATATAGAAAAGATAAAAAAGTCTCATAAGTAACATGTTAGGAATGTAAAAGAGTAGGTCATATCAGACCATATTGTCCTTTACTAAAAAAGAAAAGATATAGAGAAAAATTTTAAAGGAAATAAGTTAATGTTTTAGACGTAAAATAAAAATATTTTCTTGATGATAAATTATACATGGACTGAAATTCGTGGTGATTCATGAAAAGAATCCTAAAAATATGAATCATCTGGTCAATGGAATATAAAACTCATAGCCATGATACCTATTTGAAATCATTATTTAATGGCTAAGGTACACAATGCTGATTCACTTACAAATGTATCTTTAAATGAAGGTTACCTTAATAAGAATCATTCATACACTTCGGATGAAGAATCATCCTTAGTAGATGACAATTTACCTTCCTTTATATAAGTTTCTAGTTTTTCCATTTCAATTGAGTATGTAAATTCAAACTTTATAAAAATATCTATAATTCAAATTCTTTAATATCTATTCATAAAAAAAGAAGTGTAAGATATTTCAAAATATCATTATATAAAAATAATTGATTTCGAAAATATTTCATTAATCCTTTCAGAATTATGATATGAGAAGCATAATCTTTCTAAATAAAGTTGAACAACATGTTTTCAATAAAATTTTTTAGAAACTGAAAACATTTCTAAAAAAAATTCATATATGAGTGATTATTTAGTCCTCAGACTAAATTCTGAAATCTTTTCTCTTAAGAAAGTTTTATCAAATATCATCATTAGTGGAAAAGAATTTGATTAAATGTATTTTTCTAATTATTCCACTTAGGAATAGTTCTGGAATTTGATACACTCTCTCAAAACCTATTTTTAGTCATAACTATTTTGTTACTCATAGTTCCCCATTTTGTAACAAATGGAAATGTGGTGGACATTGGGAATGAAATTTTTCTCTTAATAGAACACATTCATTTGGATTTCATAAATCCCATTTTTCAAAACAAATGTGGATTCCTAATTTTTTTTATTTAACATTTTTAGATCCAAACATTTTTTTGTTCGGAAAAAATAATTGATTCTTTTTTTATGAAAACAAGAAGTGTAACAATAATAAGAACATTTCGTATATGCATAGTGGTTGTTCTTGAAACATGACTATAATCAAATATTTCAATGAAAATATTATGGGAATGAAATGTGGAAGAGTGATCGTTAGAGATAATGAATAGGGAATGATCATTTTTATATGCAATATTGTAATTTTTAGAAAATATTTAATTTATAAAGTCTTTTTTGTCAAAATTAATATGCACAACCTTGTTAGTATAATTAAATTATGTGATTAAGACTAAAAAATAAATTTTAGGAATGATAAATGTTGATTTCATAATTCAATGGATGAATTCATTCTTTCTTCCCATAGAAATTAGAATTTTTACACAATCAACATAAAAGATCATAGGAACCTAGAATTAACATTATTAGGTTCAATGGAAGACCAATCCTGGTAAAGTCATAGAAGGTTAGGACACTGTAACATAAAGAACCATTGTAATCTCTAAAAGAATAGACTTTTCTTGGATCTGCCGGATCTAAGGTGTGATTCTTCAAAAGGTTGTGACCCATTTAAAAATGGAAAGATACATAAAACTATCACTAAAAATCAATCAATGATGTTTCAACTTCAAATTAATTATAAATACTACACAGGGATAGCTTTGGTCCTACAAAACCTGGATGAATTAGAGTCATGTAGTATGTATTTGTTTTATGACTACACTAGATTTACATGGGACTAGTTTTAGTAATGAAATCTGCTTCCATTTTCTATTTCAAAGCTTTTAGATACCATGTAAAAATGGAAAAAATCTACCATTGAATATTATATATAGTGATCAAGGTGGAGAATTTAAAAAATCGGATTTTGAATCCTTTTGTTGTAAGAAAGGTATTACTCATAACTATTCGACTCTATGAACCCAACAACAATATGGTTTTTGTTGGGTAAAGAAAACATAATCTTCAAGAAATTACAATAATAATGTTGAGTGAATACTGAATTCCTAAGCATTAATTAGACGAAGTTGTTAGTACTATATGTTATATATAAATCACATTTTAACTATAAATTCTCTTTATAAAACCCATTATGAATAATGTACTGGAAAGAAGCATAATGTTTCATACATTATAGTGTTTGGTTATAAAGTTTTCATATTGAATACAATAGATAATTTACGTAAATTTAAACCCAAATCCGATAAAGGAATCATTCTAGGTTATTCCACTACTTTTAATACATATATTTTTTTTATAAAAAATTTTTTACTGTTGAAGAAATAATACATGTTATGTTTGATTAAACTAAACCCATTTTTTTTTAAATAATCATTACGTACATAAATAGTTGTCTTTTCACAAACTGATTATCATCCTTCGATTGAAAACACTTCTGATAAGTGGAATACTCAGGAAAATGATTCTGAAACATTTACCCTAGAATATTTTCTATTTTATGATGATGAACAAGTTTTAAAAATCCCAAATATATTCATTCTTAAGTATCATCCTAGTGATAATATCATTGGTGATGTAAATCAACCTGTAAAGAGCAGAAATTCCTTAAGAAATAAAATATAACATCCTGATTTTCTATCTCAATTTTATCATAAAACATTTAATGAGGACTTAGGTGTTGAAGATTGGATTAAAGAAATACAAGACGAACTAAATGAATATGAGATGAATCATGTCTAGACATATGTTGAAATGCCCAAAGAAGCCATTATAATTGGTGAAAAATGGGGTTTCAAAAACAAATGTGATGAAAATGAAATCATTGTATGAAATAAGACATGACTTACTGCAACGGGATATAATCAACAATAGGGAATATATTATAAAGAATTCTATGCTATAGTAGCTGGACATGAATCTATTTGAATTCTATTAGCCTTATTAACATACTTTAACTCCAAACATTTTCAAATGGAAGTAAAATGTTATTTTCTTAATGGTTTTGTACATAAAGAATTTTTTGTAGAACACCATCCTAGATTTATAGATACAAAACATCTAGATCATGATTTTAAACATAACAAATCTTTTTATGGACTTAAAAAATATCCAAGAGTATGGTATGATAAAATATCATTATTAATTTAACAAAATAATTATAAAAAAGGTGATGCATACCCAAGTCTTTTTATAAAAATGAAAAACAAAAAAGTTTTGATTGTACAAATAGTTTTTCATGACATTATATTTGGTTCATCTCAAAAATTCCTAACTAATTCATTTTTGAATCTAATGAAATCTGGGTTTGAAATGAGTTTGATGGGTGAGTTAACATTCATTTTAGGTTTTCAAATTTTTCAAAAACTATAATGAAGATATATATCGTAACATAATTATATCAAATACATACTCAAAAAATTTAGATATGATATCACTAAAAGAATTTTCACTCCAATCAGTACGCCAAATATACTTGATCTTGATAAAGAAGGGAATGCAATGGATCAATAAACTTTTTTATGTATGATAGGAAACTTCTAATACATGAAAACTATTCATCTGGACTAAAAGATTTCATTATTCATGTTTGCAAGATACCAATATAATCCAGCGAATCTTATTTAAAAGAAGTGTATAGATTTTTTCTCTAAATAAAGGGAACTTTGGATTTTGGAAATTTATATTCGTATAGAAATAATGTTATTATAAATGTATTTTCAGATGGTAAATTTGGTGGATGTAGAAGGAATTTAAATAGTACATTAAAAACTTGTCTTTTCAAATGAGATTCTGTAGTTTCTGGGTCATACAAGCATCAACACTAAATATCACATTCCACTATAGAATCTGAAAATATAACAGCTGGAAGTGTTTGTGCTTAGTTTTTGTGGATGAAAGGCAAACTCACTGACTATAGCATGAGTTTTTATAAAACTAAAATACTATGTGAAAATACTATTTCCATTTCTCTGAATAAAAACCCTTAACACCACTCACGTGCAAATCACACAGATATTAGGCATCACATTCTATGGTATCACACACAAAAGGTAGATATTGCGTCACAATTTATTGGAACACAATAACATCTGGCAAGACATCTCCAAAAAGCCATTATCATCTGATAGTTTTGAATACATTATGACTAAATTAAGAATGATAATTTTAATGTAATCATTCACATATATATCTTGGTTAACCCATCTCCATACATTATGTTACTCTTTTTCAAAGGGGGAGTACACATTTAATTTCATTATGTTTCACATTTATCAGTTTTACCTTTTTGTTTTGTATATTATTAGTTTTACCCTTTATGATTTATATTTTACCAGTTTCACTGTTCTATTTTACAATATATCAGTTTCAATTTTTTTATAGTTTATCGGATTCACTATAATCGGTTTTACGCATTAGTTTTTCACATTATTGATTTCATAGTTTTATTATTTCCATGATATTATCGGTTTCATTTTTTTTATCAGTTTCATGATTATTATTACTATATTATACTATCCGTTTTAAAAAAACATTATCAGTAAAAAAGTATCTATATTGGATTATGGTACTGGTATTAGAGTATCGATTGTGGATTTTTCAATTGATTCTAATTAATCTGTATTAGTATATTTAACCTTATCAATTTTGAAAATATTATTTTTGTTTTTTAATTTTTTTTATAATTAAAATTTATTACAATTAGTACATTTATCCTCGTACCTCGACAGGTAAAATTTATAAAACCTTATTTTGGTTATTTCACTCTTTTAATTTCTAATTATTTCAGTTTGAATACATTTTTATTTAATAGAAACCCTCAAGAGTTTGAAATATTTCATGTCCATTGGATCTCTCAGATCTAATCATTGTTGATAATTTCTTTTTAAAAGAACTTCTCCCAAATTGAACTCATCAGGTTTTCTCACAAGATCAGTTTCATTATAATTAATCATCATGGATTGAAATTAGGTTCCTAACTCACTTTTTGTAATCAATGATCAACTGATCATTCAAAATCAACAGAATCAATAAGGTGTGACTTTTTCTTTCCTGACTGAGTCTACTAATTATTCTCCGAAATAAATGTAGAAAAAAGAAAATTTTTCCATGACCTTTTGTGGTGAGAGGTTAATCTCCGATGGATTTTATTAGTATTATTATTCATCTTTAAAAAGGATTATATGTTTTTATGGAAAAAAGTAAATTTTTGTGGAAATAATGGGTTTAGACCAATATTATTTTTATCATGATGATGTGTTACAATTTTACAAATCATTAGTGATTGGAAGGGATTATAAAATTTATTTTATAATGTATGGAAATACATATAAAACCTCATCAAAACAGGTAGTTATGTTTCTAATTGTTCCTTTTGAAGGAGATGCATTATTTCCTTCTCATAAGTTATCAGAAGCTGATGGAACTTTTGATAGGACTAAAGCAGAAGTAAATATATTTGATATTTAGGACGAAAAAATAAAATTATGTCATTTATTAGGTGATAATAGACTCATAGCCCTCTGGATGCAATGGATTTTGGTGCCAAGAAAGGGTGATAAATAATTTTTAAAATTTTCAAATGTGTATGTTCATAACTACATGGTGAACTTGATGAATATTAACCTTTTAGAGTTTATATTCAAAAATATTAAAGAAGCTAAAATATGGTGGTACAAAATCATAACTGAGAGTGTTTCCCACCATTATTCGTATGTTTCTATAAGAATGGTTGGGCTAGGTTAATATTGTAATAAATATAGATCTCAACTCCATAAAGTAACCCTTAATTAGTAAGTATAATATATGAAGGCTCATGTTACGATTCAATCCTGAATTGAATTTTTTTGAAAAAGAACAAGATGATAGGAAAGAAAAGGAAGTTGTTGTAGGTAGTGATAAACCTTCTAAGACAACACATACTACTTATAATAAAATAATTTTAGTTAACACTATAACTCCAAAGCCTTAAATTAAACATAAGGTTATATACGATGATGTTGTGGATAAATGGAGGAATAAAATGTAGGAATGAAAAGAAGGGGATCCTCGGTTTGGATTGGTTCCTGCTAAAGCTTTTTCTTTGAAAGTATGATCTAAAGAAACTCTGAAAGTAGAAGATATAATGAATGGATTGATGAAGGGAAAGTACGAGGCTATTTACATTCATATTATTCTAAGAATATCTAAGTAACTAAAATCCATTATTGATATAAGAGAGTGATCTTGTAAAACTCAATCAGTTCCAACAATTAAAGGCAATGAGAAACACATTTCCAATAAATTGGCTACATAATATGTTGATAAAGAACCAAAATAAGAGGAAGAAGAACAAGAAGACTAAGGCCAATTGGAACATGATCATGAAGAAAATGGATTATAGGAAATAAATGTCTAAGAAAAATAAGATACAAACAAGATAAACCATTCTGCATATTCATTAGATGTTCCATCTTTTGTTTATCCATCTCTAGACCGGTATCCAATCAATAGAGTATCTAAAAATATTACACCAAGAGAATCATTCAGATTTATAATGAATAAGATTAATAATAAGAGGAGGAATATGATATGATTTAGAATTGGAAATCTCAACTGATATTCAATGAGACTTATTTTTGTGACCTTCTATAATATAATGAACACATGAATTCTGAAAGAACAATCATTTTGAAAGGGTTTCAGTACATTGAACATGCCTTTAATATATTGGATAAGTTATTAAAATTTATTAGAAATGTTGAATCCACATTGAAAGTTGATTCTAATTCACATAATGATAAAACCATTTCTGTTAAGGTTTAAATGGATTGGTTTCTAAACCTTGATTTGGATTTTATGATTTTAAATGAACGTGCTGCTAAGCACAGTAATGGTTGAAATAAGGCTGTGAAGTGGTCTTATATTGATGATGAAAGCCTAAACAACCATCTTGACTAGCATTAAAAATTGGTACACTGTGTAAATAATCTCAACTCAGTCAGTCTAATGTTAATTAATGATTAGAATGAAAACATTGATGATTATCAAAGACCTAGTACCAAAAAATAATTTACCTCAAAAGATCTTGAGATTTTAATGGAAATTTTTAAATAAAAGAGTACTTAGTATTTTAACTCTTGAATATAGTAACTATCTTAGAAAAATTATAGAAAATCAGGATGTATGATATGAATAACCAAGAAGCAAGAATTAAATCTCAGGAAGAAATTAATCCCCTCCAAGAAGATTGACCTTTGAAGCGAGAAATGTTTATTGAAAAATAGTATGGGAAGTTGAAGGTTTAGTAAGAATCTACTAACAAGAACACATAGGATGGAAAGAAGCTCAAGAAGTTGAAACTCTTATTATGTAATCGTTCAAAAATGGTCAAAGAATGATATTGGAACTCCTATAAAAATGATATATTTTTTTCAAATAACAATTATTATTTCAAACATAGTTTCTATAATATTTTTCAAAAAAAAACTTTCCATTATTATTTTTGAAAATCAAAAGCGGAGGGTAATGGTTGTGAAAAGAATAATTCTCATGAATTCCATACTAAAAGGTAAAATTCATGTAATAGTAAATATAATATCATCCTTTGTTAGTTGTTTTAAACCAAGGGTGGAAATAGTAGTACTCACTATTATTTTCAGATGAGCTATTAAACCTAGGGGTAATGTTGTTGTTGATTTTTTTGTTTTTTTGTGCCTTCCAAAAAGGTGGAGATTGTTGAGTGAATATTTTTTTCGTCTATTCCATCAATCGTTTGTTTTGGAAATCACAAACCACACATATCATGATCAAATATATTGTATGTCAGGTGTGATTTTTCAAAATAGTAATCACTAAAATTTTATTTATTATATGTTTGATTCTTATCAATGTCATGTTTGTTGTTCACTCGCATTGTTTTATATGTTGTTTCATAATCGTATCCAGATTATGTCTTACATCATAATTAGGTATCATAACCAGACTATGAATTTCATCGTTACCAGGACATCATAACCAGGTGCATTATAACTAAGCTAAGTACAACATCATAATCATTTATCATAAACAATTCAGGTATAGTAACTGGTTTATGAATTTTATTCAGGTCGTCGTAGGAGTGTACATCATGACAAAGCTATGTATCGTATCATATATATGTATCATAACCAGGTTAAGTATCTCACCATAATTAAGTATCATAACTAGGTTAAGTACCACATCATCATCATGCATCCTAATCAAACTAAGAATCGTATCATAATCATGAATTTTAACCATGTTAAGTAGAATAAGTTGGTTATATACCATACTCTTATTATGTATCATATCCATGCATTGTAATAAGATTAAATATATTTCATCGTAAGCATGTTCAGAATCATAAACATGTCCTAAATTGTAATAGATATGCATTGTTATCATGATAATCCTTAGAATAAAATTGTGAATTGAACTTTTTAAATGGATTACACATTATAATAACTTCAATTCTGATTAAATGCTACTCATACTCGTTATTTCATACTTTTTTACATGATACATTCTAATAAAAATGATGTCATTATGTTTGTTATTTTCCAATTAAAACGATGTCATGTATTCTTTTAGTTTTGATTGTTGTAATGACAGGTGTCCATGTCCCTCCATGTTTTTCAGAGAAATATTACTATTAGAGGAAATATGATCATTTTAACAAGAAGCCTATAAATAATAGGTCATTCAAACCAAAATACATAATTCCTTCCTCTATCATGTTCTACAGAAATATGTTGTGACTTCTCTCTTATATCATACGAAAGCTTTGAAGATACCAGAACAGAACATCTTCTTCTATGTCTTGTATTTCTATAAGTTCTTTTGTTTCTACTTTGTGAAACTAATCATTATGATAATGATCATGGGATTCCAGAGAAAGAAATATGTGTTGACGATCATTGTATCGAGTCCATTCAATTTCTTGAAAGACATATGTGTTGATTACCTTCTTAATCCTGGGATTTCTGGGATAGGAATATTTTCATGTCGATCATCGTATTAAGGTCTTACCAAGGTCGAGGTAAGACAGACCTTTATCCTATGATAAACAATACCCTACTCTTTGGGATAAAATAATTGAAATACTTATTCATTTCAAATGTTATCTATATTAGAAATGGAATTCTATCGTTTCCACTTTTTTTCATATTCAATTCAATTGAAATTCATTCAGTTATGATTCATATTGTATTAAGAGATTCTATACTCTATATGATAGAATCATTAGCATTTGTATTACTCTAAACATTGGATTTAATTTAAATACTATAGATTTATGTTTCTTTTAGTATTACATCATAGTATTACCATTTGATCCAAGACCTATATGTTGTATTTTATTTATTGTGAATTGAATTAGTTTAAGACCTCTTAAACTAAGTCCTTTATTAAGTTCATACATACATATTTTTTAAACATATAATCCCCCCCCCCTCTGGTATTGTTCCATCTAATATACATGTACATTTAAATTATCATCAAATATCTATTTTCTTGGACCATATTATAAATTGAAAGAACTTACATGGTTTATAAAAAAGGGAATTCCCATGTAGGAATTGTCCTTTTTTTCCCATGGTACCTTCAATGTACCACATCAATATACATAAATGAATTGTCTTTTCAGTATTACTTAAATACAATTAATTGGATGAGATGGATTGACATAATGTATTGCTTTAATTAAATGTTTTAAATGAGTTAATTTATATGGAACATATTAGGATGGTATGAACAGGATTCTTGTTATGATTAAAGAATAAAGGTTTATGTAAAATGATTCAATGATATGACCTAAGAATATTTAGTGACATACTTTATAGAAGTTTCATTCCTTGAAATGAATTTATTTGGGTGGTATAAAAAAATAACTTCGTATCTGATACTATTATTTTTAGTAATTTCGATATGTGTGATCACTATGGTATACCATGAAAATGAATAGATAAATTGATTAATCCCTATTAAATTATAATTACTCTTCCTAAACATGTCCTTTTAATCCCTTGGGTCCAAAGGCAAAGAGACTGGGACCTGTGGCAACATGATTGGTGTGTCATCCTTTGAACATATTAAGACTTTGTCACTAAGAATTCAAATCCCGTCATTAAACTAGATAATTCGATTGATTTCGGTCTTAAACATTTGAATTGGAATAATATTTAATTTGAGCGATTTCAAATAGAAGAATCACCTTAGAATATTTTGGTTATTGGTATATTAATGACCATATGGTTGAATGCAAAATTAAATAAGTTTGATATATTTATGATGATAATTAGGAACCGGTATTAATGAATTGAATTGGATTGAGAGATGATAATTTTTAAAAATTTATTGTTGTGTATTATGATGATAAATAGGGTTTGTTTGATACTATACTTGTGATTTTGTTTTCTTACCTTTTGAGTTTTTGTGAAATCAAGGTGATTGAAACCTATGGGTTTGATACTGATTTGAATGTTGATTTATTCTAGATATGACTCATTTTTAATGAGGATGCATGAAGGCATGGTTCATGTTATTATGTA
This sequence comes from Viscum album, assembly GCA_963277665.1. NCBI lineage: Eukaryota > Viridiplantae > Streptophyta > Magnoliopsida > Santalales > Viscaceae > Viscum > Viscum album. The sequence goes on from OY728158.1 coordinate 217,240,883, forward strand.
TCACCTAAGGGCAAGGCATGCATGTACCCGTTGGCTGAGGGTAGAGTTTTTGATTCTATGGAATGTTTGGGGACACATTATTGGTGTTGAAAAATGGGGTATTGGTGAATGATTTAGTACCTTGTGAGGGAAAATCACACTTGAATTAAATTTGTGAGTATTGAGTATATACTTTTGTCGGATGCCTAAGTGCTAGATGAATAGTCTCATGTTGCCGTATGGTGAGATTCTCATTATGCATAGGGGAGATATTTTTGTTATCTTATGGGGTGAAGCTGTATGTTTATGGTATTCTCTAGGTTTTTCATCATTACTTAAGAATATTCCAAAAAAATCTGTGATTCATGCATTTACAGGAGGATCCACCAATATAAAATAAACCTAGTAGTGTATCAATGTATGCCTGGTCACTCGGTGTCCATTAGGAACCTGGGCAGGTTATTGTTTATTTATTCAGAACTTATCGTTTATTTTTTAGTTATAACTGATCATTGATTTACAATTTATATAATGGAATGGATTAGGGTAGACATTGTGGGTTCAATCCTACTATGATTATTATCTCACCCCATTTTTAGCACCGTTTGGCACTCGATTATATCTTCCCTCTCATAGGTTTTGGATTAATTTCTTATGCAATGTTTTGTACATGGGAGAAAGGAAGAACATGACTGGGATCATTCTCCTGATGATCGAGGATTTAACCATTGTGTTATTTTCTATTCTATTTTTTTATTACTGTGTTTTTTAGTAACACCTAACATTATTTATATCATTATATATATTTTTTGTGGGCCATTTTACATTAATTATGTAATATTATTATTTAGCATATATATTCCTTCCATTTATTATATTTTTTTATTGTTTCTTTCTATTGTTTAACTGCATAACCATTGTGCTACTCTGGAATGATGTCATAGTCTCCCCAAAATCACATATTTAAACGCTTCATACTATCATGAATCCTCTAGTGTATAGGGATGTGTGCATGATGCCATGTGACCCACTTGTACAACCACCGTCTTAGTTTTGGGTCAGTTCACAATGTTACAAAGTGGTATTAGAGGTAGTTTTTTCATTTGTATTATTGCTTTGTGCATTATAAAGAAGACTATGAATGTTCCAATAATTGTTAAATAGTTTTCCCTTGGACCTATCACATCATATATGGTGAAATAACTATATGTCTTGGGGTAATATTGTTGTTCATTTTGTTTTATTTTACAGTTAGATGATTTCACATTGAGTTATTTGTGTATTTTTGTACAGCATGTTGATTTATGTTGTTTATGGCATTACACCCTTGTCCTGGTATGGAATGGATGATAGATTACATGCATCAGATTATGAACATAGATAATTCCCATTCTATGTATATTCCATGCCATGTAGTTGCATATATAGGTTGTTTATTAGTTATGATTGTTTTCCATGAGTATAATTCCATGCTTCTATTATTATTTCATGATTCCCTATCTCATCTACTTGTGATAACTTACATGTTTTGAAATATAAATTATTTCATTAGATTAATATAATTGCATTATTTGGATGAATTAAATAGTTGTTTATACGATGAGAGATAGTTCTCAATTGTATGGTGTATGGCCAACTTATATCTGCTAAAAGGTATCACATGAAATCAAAACATCCATGATCTTTATATATATATATATATTTGAGTGTGTGTCTGTGTGTCTTAGTGTGTGTTTGTATATGTGTGTGTGTGTGTGTTAAAATACTTTTGTAAAATTTAAAGGCTTCCAAATTAGAATTATAATGTGAATTGGCTTTTATGAAATAGATCCAATTTCAAAAAAGAAAAGTGTATGGGTTCTTTATGGATTGATAGATGAAAACACATATAACTGAAGAATTTTGCATAACCTTGTTATGTTAGAAATGGGATACAAGCGTGATTGATATTTAAATTTAATTTTTAATGATTTGGTTAAACTAAAAAATTAACAACAAGACCCAAGTATGATAGTTGTTACATGTTTCTTATGATATAACCCCTTCGGGTATTTTAAAATTTTAATAAATTAAGTTACTGTTATTTGGTTGATTTCCGAAGAACCCAGGTTGTCTTAGTGGGACTCTCATAGGTTTCCTCTTTAATTAAAAAGGAATTTATGTAATAAATTTTCATATAAAGATGAGATTTCAATTAATGATTAATTTTAGAAAGTAATTTTTATATAACTGTCATTTTTTCCTTTAGGGTGTGGGTTTAAATCAAGTGCATAGTGATTCTTTATTATAATAATGCAATCTGTTTAAAATTAAATATTTCTAATTTTTAAAATTTTAAATTCTAAATAATCTATTATCTATAAAATGGAACCCTATATGATTTCATTTTTTTAAACCCTCATTTAATTGTAGCCTGATATTTTCTTTTTATGGTTCCTTGGAATGAAAATGTGAGCCTTTTTTATAAAATGTATTTATTTTTAAAAATATCATTGGGGGTAGAATCTGGAGCCTCGTAACAATCTATTTTTAAGGACCTGGTTATAGAGTTTATTCTTGTTCTCTCTTAATGGGATAGAAAGTGGTAGGTATCACCATTATGACATAAATTTCTTGATAATGATAATTTTTCTTATTCTTTTTTCCATTCAGGTACCATTGTTCCTTATATAAATTTTTTTTAATGAAACCTTTGCTTTGATGGGTGTTCATTGTATCTTTGAACATGGTTACGAGATGAAGCATCACATAATTCTCATTTTTAGTATGTTATATATTCATCGTGCATGTTCAGCTACATCATAGGTTGCATGAACCATTATATTTACTTGGGTAGATTATTAGGGCCCTAGTTGTTTTATAGTCGCATGAGGCTATATGAATTTGGGTTAAATATCTTATATTGTCCATCAAATAATTTAATACATATGGCTGAAAATATTATGAAGATTAATCACCATGTTTCATTTTCTTCTCAAACCTCAATGTAGTATGCATTCATGTACATGGTACCATCATGTTTCTAAATGTTTTAATGACCTAGTTGATCTCAGTTTAGTTTTTGAGCATTATTCTATTGATAACATTCTTCGATCATCTCTGAATTAGAGTGACCTTGGTTTAATGAAATCATGTTTATCCCAATTCTCGAGATGACATTCTAAGACAAGGGTTTTTTGGCAAGCCGGTTTGTTTGGTTTTGGTTATCATGTGAATTATTTGATAGTTTTCATTAATAGAATTTTTTATATATAATGGTTTTGATGATCTTTTCAATCAATTATTTTAGATGATTAGGATACTCCTATGGTGGGGAGTGTCATTTTAGTTCAATTCAATATGGTTCCTTCCATGTAGAAAGAACACAACCAAAGTGGACCATTAGGGAATTCTCGGGCTTGTTTAAATTCCCTTGAGGCTTGTAAACACTATTTAATGTTAGTTTTTTCTTGGCATCACAACATTGGTGTGGTTGTTGTTGTATTCAACCATTAATATACACCATTATTCAACGATGGAATTCAGTTTTTATTCTTGAACAATCATAGGATACCTCAATAGGTAATGGCTTGGTGATCGGTTAATGATGGTGTGTAAGAATGAGGAGTCAATTTTCTTCTATGGTATTGACCAGTATTTGTTTGGCCATTTGCTTTATGGTAATCCTTAATATCCTCTTTCTGTACTCTTCTTTCAGATAAAAAAATTTCCCCAATATTTATGTCATCATTGATATACTAATTGACCATTGTTCTTATTCCCTAGTGTAGTTATAATATTTTTGGCATTTTATGTTGTCTCCCATTGTTTCTTAATGAATACATGGTTTTTATCAAGGCATGATTGGAATTGAGTGAAATCAGATTCTTTTGTGTGAATTACTGGGATAAACACTTGTACACTAGTTGTTTCTTCGTACATTACATCAAAGATGATGCCAATCTAGGATCAATAAATGTTTTGATATGGATGACATGGCATTATACCAACATCTCAAACATAAACAAGAGTATTGAATACCTTGTGTTAGTTATTTACACTTAAATCCATTCAATCCTATGTAATACTAGGCTTTTAATTAGGCATGGAGGTGATTATTTATTCTAGTAATGTCACTAGATGAGAGATATGGAATTTGGTGGGCATTCTCATAATGAATTTGTGATAACATCGAAGAATTTGTCTGAGTTCAATTTTAAATTCAATGGATAGCTTGGCTAGGTACCTTTTTAATGTGTTTTCCAGAGGAACATGACATGCTTTCTATCTTTGTTTGATGTAAAAAGTCATGAGGAAACATTTTTATGTACACCATCTAGTTAGGGCAGCTGTGGTTTAATGTTAATCAGTTTCTTCTTGGGAAACAAACTCAACTAGTTTTATTTGGTTGATCTTGAATTCAATTGTTTCTTTAGGATGGGGACCCTAATATGACCTCAGAAGTAATATGGTTTATTCTATTAAAGAAAATCAGGCCCGAAGTTTCGCTGGAACAATTAGAGGCTAGACTTGTAAGGAAATTATGAATGTGTGGGTGTTGTGGCTTAAAATTGGACTGTTTTTAAATGTTGAGGCCATTAGTGGGGAGCACTACTAGTTATTTGATTCAATAGATTACTATATTTTCGTGACTCTAGTTAAACATGATTGGTTAAGCTTCGGTTGAATGTTTCAGTAGGAAAAAACGAGTTTTCTCTTAGATCAAAATATATTATGTTCATCTTGGATAATCAATTCTTAGAGGTGCATTCGACATTTGGAAATGAAACAAAACCATCTGAGTTAGACATCATGACCATTATTGGTTGAGTTATTTTTCCTTTATTCTTAAAGGATTATCAATGATGATATGTTCTGAAATGGGGTGGTTCTATTATCCCATGTTTTCAAACAAAAAATATCTAATGGAATTTTATTTTTATTTTATTTTATGTAAGGGAATTTTTATAAACCATTCTTCTGAACTTATTTTCAAAAGTTTTAACATAGTTATGTGTTTTGTTTAATGAAATATAATTAATTGAATTAAAAACAAAAATTACAAAACTAAATGATTTATTATTATTATTATCATTATTATCTCATTATTTTTATAGTGTTAGTTTTTTTAGAGATCCAAAGTGGTCTCCCCTCCATATCAAAAGGTGCACCACTCTAGGGTTCTCCATCCTCACATGATGCCCCACCAACCATAGCCTCATGTTCGGTTTCCAATATCCACTGATTTTATCATGATATTAATTTGATTCCTTGAGGTAAGGCATTATGATCTCATATTCTCCATTTATTGGATAATTTCCACTCTCTGCATCACCTCGTGAGGTTCATCCAAACCCTAGTTTTGGGCTAACCATGACTTTGGGGTTTTCCACTAATTTTTTGTTGTGCATATTGTCTAATATGACTCCCTTGTTAGTATTTTGGCATCCACTGCCAAAGAAAAAGTGGTTCGGATCATTATGGTCTTTAATTGTTGATCTTGGGTAAGTTTTTCATTTTTTATTTTTTATTTCTGAATTTATATTTGGTTATTTCATTGTTTCTAAATTCGTAGTATTTTTTCCTAAGGGTATTGACCGCAACGTGATGGTTTTGGTTTGTTTTCATCGCTTCGAGATCGTTTGGCGGATATTTGAAGGCTTTCACTCATATATATATATATATATATCATCGTAGTACATATTCCCTCATGGTGTGGGGAATAATTACATTGGATATAGGGGTATATATATATGTATATGTGTGTCTGTGTTTCATGTGTGGATTGATTGTTTCTGTGACAAATATCATATGCCAAAAATTTTGGCTTGGCTTTGTCTTCTCTTGAGGTAGTATACCTATCCTTGACCCTTTTAAAATCATGATTTCTTTAATTTTTTATTTAAATAAGTAGAATTATGATTTCCTTTGATAAATTGAACTGCACACTATGAATAAAAATCATAAATAGGTATATGTTATTTTTGGAAAACAATGTAATATTTTTACAATAAACCGTCTCCAAATGAGATGTGTTATATTCTATGATAAAAAGTAGTGATTAGTCATTTATGATTTCTCGGATTTTTATATTTGTGTTTCATTATGCATTGAAGTTACATATGATATATGTCATGTTTAAGATATGGATTTTAATGGCATTAAAAACCCAAGTTCCCTTTATCAAATGTTTGATGAATGAAGGCATTATAAATGTTCTTGGAAAATATTATAAATTTAATTACTTCACATGTTTTATAAAAAGAGAATGAACATGTATAAATTTCTTCTGTTTTCCAAAGGTAACTTTTAATTACCACATGATCCTTGATAAAGGAATTGTGTTGGCTTGTTTTATTATGTCGAATGAATTGAATGAAATAAATATACAGGATGGATTTCCTTCATTAAAGATTTTATATGATTTAATTTAAAAAGAACATATTAGGGTGGTACAACCATGGTTCATGTTATTATTAAATAATCCGGTTTTATGTATAATTTTTCAATGATATGACTTGAATATATTCAACTAAATGATTTATGGTGGTTACATGACTTGAAATGATTTGATTTGGGTGTTCTAAATGATATTTTTTAAAAAAAATTATTTATAGTAATAGTGATATGTATTATTATGATGGCATGTAATGGGTGGGAATTGATAAATTGAATTATATATATTAAATTATAATATATCATGGTAAATTGTTCCTTTTATTACTTTTGGTCCATAATAAATGAGACTAATTCCTTTGTCCACTCGATTGGTGTGCCAGCCTTAAAATTTTTTTATACTTGGACTATTTTACTTTAAATCCATATAAGAAATTTAATAGTATGATTGATAGATGGATTGTATTATTAAATGGGCATAATAATAAATTTTCATGATTTCTGATGGATGAATCAAATTGGATAATTTTTTTAATTGATATTTCAATGAACTTATGGTGAAATTATTAATTAAAAAAGTTTAATATAATTAGGAATATAATTAGGTAATTTTATGTATTAAATTATTTAGTTTGATAGAAGTTAATTTGTATAAATTGAGTATAGTATGTTTTGAGAAAAAATCTACTATTTTTTAAACTAAAATTTATATTTTTATTTCATTTCCTCTGAGATTTTTTAATTTATATTTCATTGACATCTGAGGGATTGATAAGAATTGGAATGTTAATTTTTTCTAGATATGACTTAGGCCAAATGTGGATGCATGAGACAATTGTTCATGATTGTTTTTAACACATAGGGTAAAGGCACACATGTTCTTATTTCCAAAGGGTAGATTTTATGATTACATTGGTGGTCTGAGGAATCATAATTTGTATTGAGGTATGAGGGCTTGGTGCACATTTCTGTTCCACTAGTGGCATAGGCACACTAGTACAATCTACTAGATTATAGATTATATGATTATGTTTGATGCATAAGGGATAAATGAATAGTCACATGATTACTAAGGGTGAGATTTTTTTTATATTTTAGGGTGATATTTAGGTTATCTTGAGGAAAGAGGCAGAATTATTATGGAAAATTATGATTTGTTCATCCTAGAAAAGAAAATTCTCCACGGGATTGGGTGATCCATCCTAATGTAGAAGGATCTACCCATAGTCATAAATAACATGTAGGGTGTCGAAGTATGTATAGTCAGTAGGAGTCCCATAAAACCCCGGGTGGGTTGTTGTTTATTTAATCGTCATTGAGTTTTTTTTCTTCTTATACATGGACACTTATTTACATTTTATATCAAGTAATGGATTAGGCTATCCATCATGGGTGTTGGCCAACTATGATTATATTCTCACACCCTACTCGGGTTCCATTTGGTGCTTGAGTATATATATTTTTCAAACATTTTTTGGATATATTTATTCTATTCTGTTGTGTACATGGGAGCATGAGAGCACACGATTGGGTTGTTTCTCAATATAATTGAGTAGTTGACCATTGGGTTTTTTCTTTTCTTTTGTAATTTTGGTCTTATTTCACCTTATAGTAACACCATACATAACATAAAAAATTATATGGATTTGGTATTATACATTTTACATATATTCTGTTATATTAATTTCAGTCTGATACATGTCTTCTGTTTATTAAATTTTTCTCCTATTTCTTTCTATTTATTTTCAGATAAACTATTCTACTCTAACATGGGGGTATAGTCTCCTCGCTATCACCTCTTTAGACCCTCACTGCTATTCAATAGCCTCTAGTATACTGGGAGGCACATATGGGTCCATGTGTATAGAGACCAAGTCTTAGCATACATGGATATTACATATTTTTTGATTAATAGTTAGTACATTACCGAAATACATTCAATGGGAAAATAATAGTTTAGTGTCTTTGTAATCATAGAAACAAAGTCTTCTATCCAGGTGAATAATCTTAAATATCTCCCAATAATATCTTCACCTTAATTACTTCTACCTAAAACCATTCTCCATAACCTAAAGAACAGAAATCATAAGAAAGTGGTAAAACTGGATGCTGAGTAAGGGAAAAAATGGAGAAATGTAAGCATAAACAAGAACATAATAGTATGATAACACGATGGTAACATTATGAAATCATACCATTCATATCAAAGGTCATAAAAATGAGTTATAGGATAATGGTGGATAGTTCATAAGACATGAATCATAAAAATAATGTATAAGTCATGAATGTATTACATTGGAATAAATCATGGAATTTATGGCCTGAATATTGGTTTATATGGGTTTGAAAATTTATAAGTAGAAACTAGTTCACCCATTAAGTTAAGGATCTGAAATCAGACCCTATCAGCAACTTGTGTAGATGCAACTATGTCCTTTCATAGCTTTATAATCATGTAATTATGGTTAGGCATAAACTCTTGGTCATAAAACCAAGTCCATGTATAATATTTTGAACATGTAATCCAGATCTCACATTACATTATGAACATTTAGTTAGGTTCATGAATAAAATTATGGACATGAAGCCATGTCCATGCATAACACTGTGAACATGTAATAAGGTTCACACATAACATTTTGAAAATATAATTATGTGCATCCATAAACTTATGGATGTGAATCCAATTATATGCATAACATTGTGAACATGTAATCTGGTTCACACATAACATTATAAACATATTATCAGGTTCATGCATAAACTTATTAACATACAATCAGGTAAATTCCTAACATTGAGAACATGTAATTATGTTGACATATAAACTTTATACTCATGATTCATCCAAAATTACCCAATGAATTTGAGGGTGATATGGGTCTCACCCATCACATTAAAAATTCATTCATAGATGTGGAAAGAGATAATAAAACATTCATCTTATCCTGACCCGTAAAAATACATAGGTTTTTTATACATAAAATCATAACCCATGAAATTAAAGCGGTATCATTAACATTTCATCACATAAAACATATCGAAAAAAGATAGTTTACCTAACCATTTCAGTAAATCATACCCAATAAAAATAAGTGGGATTTATAAACATGTACCTCATTAAATTGAAATGGTATTTATAAAGACAATGCCATTAATCACAACCCATTCATTGAAATAATATGAATGTATCCATTAGATAATTTCCTAGAAAGTAATGAGTAAAATAAAAATATTTCATCTTAGATGGAAAATAAATTTTCAATTTATTTCAAACATGTTTCATGAGAAAAATATCATATCATCTTCAAAAAAAGTATTTTTTATACATTAATCCATTTAGAAATAATTTTCTTTGAAAATAAAATAAAAATATATAATGAATACATGAAATCATTTTTAATATATTTTTCATTGAAAATTACATTTAAAAACAATTTCTTAAAGATTAAAATTGAACAAATTCCAAGGAATCTTCAATGTAATGACAGTGGTTAAATATGTTCATGTTATTTGAGGTAAAAAGAAAATTCCTTTGGCATGGTAAAATGGTTATAATTAATTTCTTGTTTAATTAGTGAAAATAAGATTCCATTGAATTGAATTGTAAAATAAAAAACGTGTAAAATATTATTTGAATTATCATAGGATATTAATAAATTATTCTTGAAAACCCTTATTTATTAAACATGGTTTTGAAGGAACACAGATTTTCAACTGAAGAGAGGGTAATGTCATGCTTACTTACGAAACTTTCATAATTATCTTGTGTACCAATGAGTAGAAATATGGTACCAATGCATTAGTATATCATAAATAACTGTCAGATAATGAAATTAATGTATGTTCTTCAGTGATGGAACATAATGATTCATCAAAGGATTAAAAATGTAAACTCTCTAAAAAACTGATGAGATTGTCTAAATAAACACTTAAAATGAGTTACCTTGGGATCATACTCACCATATAAAGAATTTAAATTACATGAATCATAGAATATAATGAAAAGATAGAGATTAATGATATAAGATTTAAAATTGAGACATGTCCACCTTGAAAAAAGAGTTTAGGTGCATAAAGTCATGAGTCTTATGGAGGACAAATTGAAACGAAAACTTTTTACCAATTTGGTATCTTTTCAAACATAAAATACATGAATGAAGGATCACAAAATTGATATGGGAATTCCCATAAATTTAAGTATATGATATTTTGAATACTATAACGGATAGTAAATACACCACAAAAAAGGAAATACTGGTGATCATAAAAAGTATCTCATGAAAATTAAAATTGAGATGAAATCCCCTTACCATGTGTCTGACTCTCTCTGTACTCGTACAAGCTTCCTCTCAATTGGGTATCTCAATTTGGTTATTGCCAAAAGGATTCCATTAGAATCATTCTTCCGAAAGGGATGCTTCAATGTCAAATGCAGTTTCATTTGATTGTAATTTGGATAGGTATTATCCAAAAATTAGATGCTTGAAATGTGTTAGGAATGGGTAGATGTGGTGACTTTTTATAGGGAAGGAAACATAATCACAAGGTATTTTTAGAAAAAAATTAGGTGTGCACATGTTATTATCTAAAACCAGTATTACCTAACCAATAAAACTCAATAATTGAAGGTTTATGTCTAATATATGGACTTCCAAAGTGTCGTATACAACTATCTATGTAATTTTGAAACTTAATTTTATGTTTTAGTCCCTAATCAAGCTTAATTTGTCCTTAACATTGTGATTAATTTTAATCACTTTTTCTATTCATTTGGGGTAAAAATTAATATGGTCAAATTAGACTCTATATATTATACTAAATATAATATTGTATGTAAGGTTTTTAAAAATCCATTAACGGATGCATCAAAATTAAAATTAGTGATAATCTGATAGACAGTACCAAATAAAGGGGTTTTAATGTTGGAAACAATTCATAATATTGTTAAGATGTTTTATTTAGTTTCAAAGTAATGTTGATCTTATTGAATTTTATATTTTTATTAGATATAATATTCGTCTATTTTCAACATAAAATATATTTATAAAATTATTTATCATTAATTTTAAATTAGATAAAAATGCAGTTTTTTTTCTAAAAGCAACATTTTTTACAATTTCATAAAAAAATTGTTATTCTCATAAAAATCCCAATAATTCACCGCTACGATAATTTTGGCCTACCAAATTCAAAAATTATTTTATTTTATCAAATTAGATTTATAAATTTTTCAAAAATTAATTTTATTATTAAATATGGTTCATTTAATAAAACAATATTTTTAACCTAAATGAACATTAACAAAAATATTATCATTCATTATCAATATGTTATATTTATATAAAAATATTATAAAAACTATTTTTAAATAATTAAATTTTATTACTAAAATTAAGTTTAATTTTTATGTTATAATTATAACATTTAAATAATTAAATAAAAATATGTTTCATATAAACCCCATGTTAATATCATCATACGCTATGTAGGTGTTGCTTATAGTGAAACATAGATTTGTATTGTTTTTAGTGGTAGAAATGTATGTATTTCATGTTAAAGTTATGTCTGACATAGTGTTTTAATATATATATATATATAATGAATTATTTCTATTATCTTTTGTGATGAAAAATATTGATAAGTTAATTTATTTCAAATAATTAAGTTTAAAAAATCATGGTGTGATACGTTATACCTCACATAAAATTAATTTTTCCATAAAAATTTGTATGTTTTATCAACATTTTAATACCTGATAGATTCATTCATAGAAACAGACATAGTAAAAATGGATACTACAACTTCCCAAAAAAGTGAAATTTGGACCCATAACAGTTACCTAAAGTGACAGATAATTGGGTTTCCAGATATAAGAACATAGGATTCACCTGAAAACATGGATATGGAAGAAAAATATAACTATAATGTTTTAAGGGAGAGTGATAGAGAATATGTGTAGGAAAGATTTAATGATCAAAAGGACATAAATTTGAAATGACCATAGGTATGTACTAGTTCATAGAAAATGTAGTTATAGGGAAACATTTTTGGTTCTAGGATCCCTTTTCCCTAAAAATAAATAATTTTCAATAAAAGATATAATTTCATGATTTTAGCAGATTATCCCACTTTTTTGTTCATTGATCCACATAACATCTTTAATAAAAAATTAATGTGATTTTTTAATTCCTAAAGTAATAAATGATCATGAGATTAATGATATACTATCTCATTTGGCAACAGTTGTCAACAAAATTTGGGTTATCTAATATGCATATGTCCTTTTATAATAATATAATTCATTATTATAAAAATATAATCCAATTTTTAACTTAATCGTTAAATAAATGGTTATCCTTATACCCCTTCCAAAATTTAATTCATTATTTTTTCCTTATATATATTTTTATCATATACTAAAAAAAATATTCTTATTGGATACTTTAGTTCATCCTTGCATTGATAGAACATTAAATTAGATGATATTAATACAATTCCATATAGAAGAATATAATATCTCAAAACATCACTAAATTATGAACAAAACGATTATAATAGGGAATATTCATATAAAGTCAAAATTGAAAATCCAAACTGGTGGGGGGAAAGGATAATTTTTCCCTTAATTTTCATTATTCACTTCATCCATTGTTACTGTGTAATATTTCCCTTTATAATATTACCTCAAGGGTCTTTGTGTCTTATCATCCATATTGGTCCTTGGACTGGGGAAATGATTCACATAATTCCCAAAAACCATGCACTTATAACACTAAATTGTGGGTGGATCATTGTGTTGATATATCTCATCACTCATTTCATTGAATTTTGTCTTGTCATCACATATGATTTATTTTTCTCGGTGGTCAGGCTTCCCACACATGTCACACCATCATTTCCTTTCAATCACTCTTCTATGTTCTCTTTATAGTTGTTTTGTAATGTAAGTGTTTGAAACGTTTTCATATCTCAATGTATTTTAAATTCCCCATTGAACATCATCTTCCTCTTCTTGTGAAAACTATGATATTGATATGTAACTTTAAAATCCATTTTAACTATGATCACACAATGATAAATCTATTCATATATATTAAAGTCAGTTATGTAATATTAAATTTTTTACATTTATTTAAGCCAATGAAGAACCTATCAACATTACTTTTGGGTTGGATGATAATACGAGAAGCATACCTTGCAATTCTTGTGTAATTGGACTCATAGGTACTAACAAATTCTACATCCTTATACATCAACCCAAGTAACACTTTTTCCATCATCGTATGAAGTACACTTGGAAAGTACTAATTTATGAATATGTTCTTGAACTCATCACAATCAATGGATTCAATATCATATTTCTTCATCATATTCTTGATTAAATCCCACCAGAGGTCTGGTTCACCTTCTAAAAGATAAATATCCAGAATGACATTCTTGTGATCCGAACACTTAATAACATATTATATATTTTCATAGGTATTGATAAATTGTTAAGAAACATGTGGATCAAATGACTCAATAAAATAAAGAGGATGATGCCTCATGAAGGACTTAACATAGCATTGTTCCCTCATTTTCCCTTTTGGGAACTCCATAAGATTAATAGATTGAGAATGTTGTGAGTGTGCGCCAACATGGTTGTGTATTCCATCGCCTATAGAATTCAGACCTTTAGGATGATAGTTGTATCATTTTTTATCGCAATCACTATTAATGCAGTTCCTGGGGGTTCTAGCCATTTACTAAAACCAAAAACATATAGTAAGAAATTGAAATCATAATAAGGAACAACATAATCATGAAAAGTTACATATCTGATGTATAATATTGGAAAACACCCTTAACTTATGACACCTTAGGTTTATCCAAGGATATTAATATATAAAATATAACTAAATATTTCTTGATAATTTTTGAAGAGTTTGTGAATTCCCATAGAATATACCCTCGGAGAGCAAACTAGGTGTGCAGCACGGCCCATTCTTGTGTACCAAATCAACATGAGTCATGCATATAACATCTTGTTAATGTTGTAACCATAATGTACATCATTTCCAGAGCCACAAAAACTTTTAGATCTAGAAAATAATTTATTTCATGGAAACCACTCACTCTATACTTTACCAAAAATCAATGACATTTTTCATAATGTTAACCCATTCTTATGCATTCCCTTAGAGACATCCCTAAACATATCCATTGAAATAAACCTAGATATATCACTAAGGTGTTCTCATCCTAGTTTTGAAATCTTGACTGTAACGCCCCAACCCCAGTTACCCAGAGTCGGTGCATTATTTTAATACATTAGCATGATTACATGGAATCAAGTCCCGAATGACCGATCAGTTTAGCAGTCTTGGAAAAATAGATCACATACATGAATGTCACATTTTCACTTTAATACGTACAAAAGAACATAAATTATATTTATGAACACCATTATTCACTTTGATTAACCCTACATATCAATCACATTACACTTCTTGGAATCCAGAGAAAAATAAAACATAGAAAGGGGTGAGCTCAAATGCTCTGTAAGGGTAAGAAATACAGCGAAAACATTCAAAAATAAGCATAAACATTTAAGGTAATCTATGAAACTAAAACAAAAGCCTTTTAAACTTGAACTTCAGCATAATATGGCAGAAATAAAATAAAATAATTCCATTTACTTATTCACATGGATATTTTACTAATCGAATAATCACATGCAATATCACTATCCACTTTCATAATTACGGAATGCATGATGCCGAACATTAATCTCTGTATCAAGGCCTCATGCCAAGACCTATGGGATAACTTTAACCAGAACCCAAACCGGAGAGCCTCTGTAAAAGGACTCCATCCCGGAGTGCCTCTAATAACCGGACACCAACCCGGAGTGCCTCTAATAACCAGACACCAACCCATAGTGCCTCTAATAATCGGACACCAACCCGGAGTGCCTCTAATAACCGAACACCAACACGGAGTGCCTCTAATAACCGGACACCAACCTGGAGGGTCTGCTGTAACCGGACCCCAACCCGGAGGGCTTACATTTACCGGTCCCCAACCCAGAACATACTAGTCCAACACATTTATCTTAAGAAGTGGATGAAATATAACATAAACATTCGTATTAAAACTAACATACAAAATGTCCAAACATTAATCCTAAACCAATAATGGAATTAAAATAACTCATCCATAGTAAAAAATATCACAAAACCATAAATACAATATGTATTATTTTTATCATAATAAATCAACTTGAAACATGTTTAAAATTTATCGAAGGATGTTGACATAGATGAAATCAATATTATTTGAGAGAAATATCTCTTTTTTTGGAATCATTTAAAAATTGCATAATTATAGAGAAAACATTTATTTTGAAAATATCTTTATAAAATTGTGAAGGCTGGTTCAAAGGTGTAATAAAGGCGGAGAATAACGGCACCCTCTGTATAAGTTAAAAAAAGACATTCTTACATTAATTTTGTCAAAAAGGTTAAAAAGTAACTTGTTTCGAAAACGTTGGAAGGATTCCTTTAAAAACATATAAAGTCAAGTATGGGTATAAATGACTTTAACCTATTGTGTATTAAATAGTAAAAATGTTTTCAAATAAATTTTTATGAAACATGGATGTGGATGATAAAGAGGTCCTAGGAGATAATTACGTATAAACAACCTCGGATAATGAAGAGATTGTGAAATAAACCCTTACCAATTTGGTAACATACGAAACATACACCCCATGAAAGAGGTATCATAAAATGAATATGTAAATACACATAAATTAAAGTGTATTACATAAATAATTCAATTATAGGTAGTACATACACCACACAAAAGGTAATAGTGGAAATATGGCATGAATCTCACAGGAATAAGGAGTGAGATGAAAACCCCTTACCTTGCACTTTCCTTTAGTCGAGGGTACGTTTAACGTCCTGTACGAAAGTTCGTAGTATGTTATTAAATTATACCAGAACCATATTAATATTTATGATATCATAAATGATTAATTTATGACTTTATATTACCCATTTAATAATAATTTCAATGTTAAGTTGACATTTCGGGTAATATTCACTTTATCGTACATGTTTTAACTTGTCAGTCATGGTTGTATCACATAGATCATGATTTAAATACATCCAGAATATAAAACATGATAAATATATCATATATATTTAGCATATAAATATGTGTAATAGACATATATATGAAATGGAAAACACCATTTATGGAGACGGTAGTTTGTACGTACGCATAAACGTTGTTTCTGTTTTCATATAGTATTGAACGGAATTAAGTGAATAAGATATATGTAAGTACATAAATAATTATATATATATATATATAGAGTATCATTATTATTTCATATATTACATACTTATTAGTAATATATATTTTAATAATAGTCGATTAATGGTGAACTTGGAAATGAATCTCATCGCGTCGTGGAGACGGTAATCCGTACGTACGCACGAGTGAAAATATCATTATTTTGAAATTAAAATAATATATAATTGGATGGTATATCATATATACAGAATAATAATCATGTTATATTTATTATTTAAATGAATAATAAATCATTATTATACCCATCCAAATAATAATATATTGAATAATAATTACACTATGACGTGGAGACGGTAAGCCGTACTTAAGCACGTATGGTGACATGTAATTAAAATGATGGATAAAATAATGAATATGGTTGTACCATATTTATAATAATATTACAGAATATAGGAGATACTTGATTCATTATTTTAGAATGGTAATAACAAATAAAGAAGAAGTGGAAGAAGAAAGGAACTTGAAAAAGGGTGGTGAAATCATTATCTTTTCTTCGGGTTCTTCCATTTGATTTGATCAAAAGGGCTCCGTAAGATGACTTTCTGACTAAAGGAAGGACTCTAGGATGAATTGAGGGAAGTTGAGAGCGTATTTGGTCAGGTTTTGGCCGAACCAAAAGGCTTTTAAGGTATGAATTAATGAGAAGGGGGAGTGTCCTTTTATAAGAGGGGTGAGGGGCACCTTTTGAAAAGCTAGAAATATTACATTATAATAAATTAATATTCAGTTTCTAATGGCTTCAAAGTAGATTATTTAATGTTTAAGGTGGTTATGGGTCAAGAACCACTCAAAAAATTGAATTTAGACAGGTTTGGGTCATTACATTAACTTTATCTTTTAGTTTTAACTCTTAGTTAATTAGTTTGACACTTACCATGTCACATTGTATTTTTATATTTTAGAGTTAATAAACATAGTATATATATCCAAGAGACCACAAAGTGGTCCATTTATGATACAACTATCATGATATAAGTCTTTTGGACAATCCTTAGATTATTAGGAATTTAATATCAATTAATAATATAATATTTTTTTAAAAAACTCTTTTATGTCAATTTTTACACTATTCAATAATTGACTTTTTTAAAACTCATAACAGAATTATTAATTAGAAAATATTTAATTAAATCTATCCTAATATGTCATATTATCCTATAAAATTAGTTTAATTCATTAAAAGTCTCAAATTATATTTATTAGGGTATTTATAATATCCATTATTTTAATTTTTCACTATTATGGTAATTAATGCATCATCATTGTGTCATATATAAATTAAATTATATAATGTCTAAAAATTATAAATAAAATATAATTATGTCGGAAATCCTTTTATCTTTCTAATGAATATTTATAGTCTAAAATCCAACATATATAACCCTATGTAAAAATTGTTTTTCTAAGAGATATATGCTTTTCCCATTTTTGTATTTATTTTAACTTAATTTAAATAAAGTGTCCCTATCACATACTAGTGGATACATGGGGTCCCCAAAACGACCCAGAGATGCCCATGGTCGGACATGTATTCACCAATAATTATAGGACACGTTTTAGGGTAATTTAGTATTATTATAATATTATTTTTTAACTCTTATTTACCAGATTTACCCTTTAACCATGGTAAATAAAATATTTACCGAATTAATTAATCAAATTGTCTAAAAATAAAAGTTAACTATTTAAACAATTTGGACATCCTGATTCTAAATATGGAATCCATTTTTCGAAATTCAAAACACATAAGTGGCAGAAATTAATTTAATATTAATTCCTGCTGTCAAAACAAAAAGCGTGTTTTTAAGATATAATAACTATCAAAAGATTGATACTTGTTTATGTCCGGTTTAATTGTGAAATTATGTCTAATGAACAAAATTGTGTTAAATGGTAAAAATATATTCTAAATATACTTTAAAACCACTCAAATTCATAATTTATCACTATTAATTATTTTTATTAAAAAAGTTGTTTTTAATTAAAATTTAGTAATTTTCAAAATTCATCAAAATATTAAAGTTATCCAAAAAGTACCAAAATTTTACCTTAGGCTAAATTAGATACTCCGAATCCAAAAATGAAGTCCATTTTGAGAGATAAAATTTTGGAAATTTTAAAAAGTAGGTATTAATATTAATGATGGCTACTTTGATTGGTCGTGGTGTGTGTTATAACTCGACGTTGCGTATAACACACGATACTATGTTATTCAAAGAGAGGCATATCGTTGAAGCTCGGGGTGTTACATTATCCCCTCTTTCAATAAATTGCATCCTCGCAATTTGATATTGTTATTTGAAAATAACGGTTGAAAATAGAAAATATCTTTGTTGAAAAACCCACATCATAAATTTGGTTAATAAAATTTAGTCTTAACAATAGGAAAAGAGAAATGAAAGGGTCACCAATAAATTATGATCTAGATTAGGAGGAAAATCGTGGAAATTATAGACATATAATTGGGGGAAAATTTAGATATTTATAGGTAGTGATTGAGGTCATCAACCACAAACAAGTTTAAAATTGAGGTCCTTAAATTCATCAATCTATGATGATTTAAAATACCATTGGTTCAACAAAACATAAGGTATTATGATAACACATTTTTGACGTTTCAAAATATCTTAGTTGAAATCCCACATCGAATAATGAATTAATGAGGCCTCTATTTATAATAAAGAGTGTAAAGTATGAAGATTGCCGAAAATAACACATACTAGGGTTCCATGTAAGAAAATATGGATATGGAAGAGAAATATAACCATCAATTATCTGATGGAGAGTGGTAGAGAACATGGCTATGAAAAGGCCAACATTCCCAAAGCCATAAATTAGTGATGATCTAAGGTACCATCTAGGACAACATTTTTGTTCTAAGTTCCTTTTCTTAATGTTGAGGAATTTATTTATGAGATTGGCTAAGATCATAAGGAGATATACTTACTTTATAATTAGAGTTTTTTCAATTAATAAATTTCTACCACAAACTCTTCTTTCACCCCAAAACATAATACAACTCAAAAATATTCTATTTATCCTAATCGTATAGGGTTCCAAATATAATGAATTTATAATTCACATATCAGACCCTTTATGTAAAGAAACTACATTATACCATCCAAGAACTTCATGTAGCACAATGGTAGGCGATAAATCCCAATTTCACTAGGGTTGTGGGTTCGATTCCTGCAGCTTTGTCCGACACGACGGGTCGTCACATGGTCTGCATGTTGTTTTTTATAAAAAATCAAAAAAAATAACCTTTTAAACTTAATCCATTCCAACCATTAGACTTATCCAAAATAACATTATCCAAATTCACAGTCCAAAATTTAAAAGGAATTTAAACATAACGAGGAACATTTTTGATAGGTAATAACATGTGAATGCCTTCCTCATATATTATTTTACAACACCATAACATCCTGAATTACCAAAATCAACAATCTCTTATTCCAAAATAACTACCTCAACATTAGGACCATATTAAGGTTTATCTTTCTTTCCACCATGTAATTTCCAAAAAAAATTTAACTCACTATAGAGTCACTTTTCTTAGTACCATAAAATCTCAAATCCATAATTAAATAGTACTGCCGTACAATCCTTCTTTGTTTCCAGAACATCATTAATACAACACTTAAATGAAATAATTCTAAAATAACAACATAGGAACACTAGTCATGCCTCTTCATCTATGGTAGTATCATAACTTGATTATTATCCAATATCATCATTTGTGGCATAGTCTGATGACTGGGACATTGGTTCTCGTAGTGTCCAAACTCATTGCAAATGAAACATTGTACATTTGAAACCATTTTCTTACCCTTGTAGCCACGTACTTTGTGCCCTTTTCCTCTACACTTATAACAAACTCCCATTCCTTTCAGGAAAGTTACAGGGTGTTTCTTCCCACAGTTATCACATATGGGAAAATTCTTCTTTTCCCTCTTCCCTTTATCCATCTTACTCACTTCCGTCCTTTCCTTCTCTTGCTTCCCTTCAAATCCATAGGACTCAGAGAATTCATTACTCATCTTATGAACACATGAAACTATTTCTTCATATGATGATAATACGTGGGAAACTATTTCCCTTCTAAATTCTGGCTTAGGACCACGAAAGATACGATCCTTCTTACTCTTTGGATCATACGTATTACAGGAGCTCACATTCCTTCTATTGGGCGCCATTTCTATACAATATCATAAACTAGTTCAGTTTATGAATTGAAATGAATAATTATCAATGTTGTTAAATACCTAACACAAATTGAACAGTTTATGGATATAATCCATAATCATAAAATTGTTTTCATTGAGTATGTATATACTCATAATCCCTTCATAATGGTTTGTAAAGAAAATGAGAATTATCCTAAGCATATCCCTCGGGAGTGTCGTAACCAATAGTTCTACAAGGACCGTTTTTGTGCACCAGTTCCCGTTCGAGTCTAGCTCAAAGAGGTGTTTTATGGTTTTACCCCTAGGTATATCTTTTCCAGAGCCGCCTCTACCTGCTCGTATCCAGAAAGGTATGTATATGCTTGGAAAACTAACAAAATATCTGCAATACCAAAATTCTAGGAAGTTCTTCTATACTAATCCTCAAATTCTATATTAGGGCCATGTGCTCTAATTAGAGTTTATCTAAATCTAGTTTCCAAGGTTATTTCTAAACTTTCTCTGATACCAATTGTAACGCCCCGACCCCAGTTACCCAGAGTCGGTGCATTATTTTAATACATTGGCATGATTACAAGGAATCATGTCCCAAAGGACCGATCAGTTAAGTAGTATTGGAAAAAAAGATCACATACATGAATGTTACATTTTCACTTTAGGACATACAAAACAACATAAATAATATTTATGAACACCATTATTCCCATTGCTTAACCCTGCATATCAATCACATTACACTTCTTGGAATCCTGGGAAAAATAAAACATAGAATGAGGTGAGCTCAAATGCTCAGTAAGGGTAAGCAATACAGCGGAAACATTCAAAAATAAGCCTAAACATTTAAGGAAATGTATAAAACTAAAACAAAAGACTTTTAAATTTGAACTTCAGCATAATATGGCAGAAATAAAATGAAATAATCTCATTTTCTTATTCACAGGGATATTCTACTAATCGAATAATCACATGCAGTATCACTAACCACTTTCATAATGACGAAATGCATGATGCCAAAATTTAATTTTTGTGTCAAGGCCTCGTGCCAAGACCTTAAGGATAACTGTTACCGGAACCCAACCCGGAGAGCCTCTGTAACCAGACTCCATTCCGGAGTGCCTTTAATAAACGGACACCAACCCAGAGTGCCTCTAATGACCGGACACCAACCCGGAGTGCCTCTAATAACCGGACACCAACCTGGAGTGCCTCTAATTACCGGACACCAACCCAGAGGGTCTACTATAACCGGACCCCATCCCAGAGGGCTTACATTTAACGGTCCCCAACCCGGAACATACTAGTCCAACACATTCATCTTAAGAATAGGATGAAATATAACATAAACATTCGTATTTAAACTAACATACAAAATGTCAAACCATTAATCATAAACCATTAATGGCATAAAAATAACTCATCCATAGTCAAAAATATCACAAAAACTTAAATAAAATATGGATGATTTTTATGATAATAAATCAACTTGAAACAAGTTTAAAATTTATCAAAGGAAGTTGACATAGATGAAATCAATACTATTTCAGAGAAATATCTCTTTTTTTGATATCATTTAAAAATCACATAATTATAGAGAAAACCATTATTTTGAAAATATCTTTATAAGCTTGTGAAATAAGATTAAAAGGTATAATAACGGCGGAGAATAACCGCACCCTCTATATAAGATAAAAAAATACATTCTTACCTTAATTTTGTCAAAAATGTGAAAAAGTTACTTGTTTCGAAAACGTTGGAAAGATTCCTTTAAAATCATATAAAGTCAAATAAGGGTATAAATGACTTTAACTGATTTTCTATTAAATAGTAAAAATGTTTTCAAATACATTTTTAAGAAACATTGATGTGGATGATAAAGAGGTCATAGTAGATAATTACGTATAAATGACCTCGGATAATGAAGAGATTGTGAAATAAACCCTTACCAATTTGGTAACTTATAAAACATACACCCCATGAAAGAGGTATCATACAATGAATATGTAAATACACATAAATTAAAGCATATTACACAATGAATACAATTATATGAAGTACATACATCACAGAAAAGGTAATAGTGGAAATATGGCATGAATCTCACAGGAATAAGGAGTGAGATGAAAACCCCTTACCTTGCACTTTCCTTTAGTCGAGGGTACGTTTAACCTCCTGTACGAAAATCATAGTATGTTATTAAATTATACCAGAACCATATTTATATTTATGATATCATACATGATTCATTTATTACTTTATATTACCCATTTAATAATAATTTCCATGTTAAGTTAACATTTCTGGTATTAATCACTTTCTTTATCATACGTGTTTTAACTTGTCACTCTTGTTTGTATCACTAAGATCATGATTTAAATAATTCCAGAATATGAAACATGATAAATATATCATATATATTTTGAATATAAATATGTATAATAGACATATATATGAAATGGAAAACACCGTTTATGGAGACGGTAGTCCGTACGTCCGCATAAACGTTGTTTCTGTTTTCATATATTATTGAACAGAAGTAAGTGAATAAGATATATGTAAGTAAATAAATCATTATATATATATATATATCTCCAATAGCATTATTATGTCATATATTACATACTTATTAGTAATATATATTTTTATAATCATCGATGAATGGTGAACTTGGAAATGAATCTCATCGCATCGTGGAGACGGTAATCCGTACGTACGCATGAGCGAAAATATCATTCTTTGAAATTAAAATAATATATAATTGGATGGTATATCATATAAAACGAATCATTATCATGTTATATTTATTATTTACATGAATTATAAATCATTATTATACCCATCCAAAAAATAATATATTGAATAACAATTACACCACGACGTGGAGGCGGTAAGCCGTAGGTACGCACGTATGGTGACATGTCATTAAAAGGATTGATAGAATAAAGAATATGGTTGTATAATATATATAATAATATTTAAGTATATAGGAGATACTTGATTCATTATTTTAGAATGGTAATAACAAAGAAAGAAGAAGTGGAAGAAGAAATGAACTTGAAAAGGGGTGGTGAAATCATCACCTCTTTTCGGGTTCTTCCTTTTGATTTGATCAAAAGGGCTCCTTAGGATGACTTTATGACTAAATTAAGGACTCTAGGATGAATTGAGGGAAGTTGAGAGAGTATTTTGGTGGGGGTTGGCAGAACCAAAAGGATTTGAAGGTGTGAATTAATGAGAAGTTGGAGAGTCCTTTTATAAGATGGGTGAGGGGCACCTATGGAAAAGTTAGAAATATTACGTTATAATAAATTCATATTATGTTTCTAATGGCTAAAAACTGTGTTTGTTAAATTTTAAGGTGGGTATGTGTTGAAAACCACTCACCGAATAGAATTTATATAGGTTTGGGTCATTATATTAACCTTGTCATTTAGTTTTAACTCATAATTAATTAGTTTGACAGTTACCATGTCACTTGTATTTTTATATTCTACAGTTAATAAACATACTATATACATCAAAGAGACCCCAAAGTGGTCCATTAATGATAACAATATCATGATATTAGTCTCTTTTCCATACCTTATATTTTTATGAATTTAATATCAATTAATAATATAATATTTGTTTAAAAAACTCTTTTATGTCAATTTTGACACTATTCCATAATTGACTATTGTAAAAATCATAATAGAATGATTACTTAGAAATAAGTTAATTAAATCAATCCTAATATGTCATATTATCCTATAAAATTAGTTTAATTCATTAAAATTATCAAATTTTATTTATTTGGGTATTTATAATATCAATTATTTTTATTTTTCACTATTATGGTAATTACTGCATCATCATTGTGTCATATATAAATTAAATTATTTAATGTCTAAAAATTATAAATAAAATATAATTATGTAGTAAATCCTTTTATCTTCCTAATGAATATTTATAGTCGAAAATAAAACATATAGAACCCTATTTAAAAAATGTTTTTCTAAAGGATATATGCGTATGTCATTTTTGTATTTATTTTAACTTAATTAAAATAAAGTGTCCCTATCACCTACTACTGGCTCCATGGGGTCCAAAAATTGATCCAAATATGCCCATGGTCAGAAATATATCCACCAATAAGGTTAGGACATGTTTTAGGGTAATTTAATATTATTATAATATTGTTTTTAGCCCTTATTTACCAGATTTACCCTTTAACCATGGTAAACAAAATATTTACCGAAGTAATTATTCAAATTGTCTAAAAATAAATGTTACCTATTTGAACAATTTGGAAATCCTAATTCCAAATATGGAATCCATTTTTCCAAATTCAAAACATAGAAGTGGAAGAAAATAATTTAAAATTAATTCCAGCTGTCAAAACAAAAAGCGTGTTTTTATGATATAATAACTATCAAAAGATTGATACTTGTTTATGTCCGGTTTAATTGTGAAATTATGTCTAATGACCAAAATTGAATTAAATACTAAAAATATATTCTAAATATACTTTAAAACCACTAAAATTCATAATTTATCACTATTAATTATTTTGATTAAAAAAGTTGTTTTTAATTAAAATTTAGTAATTTTAACTATTCATCAAAATATTAAAGTTATCTGAAATGTACCAAAATTTCACCTTAGGATAAATTTGATACTCCGAATCCAAAAATAAAGTCCATTTTGAGAGATAAAATTTCTGAAATTTTAAAAATTATGTATTACTATTCATAACGGCTACTTTTATTGGTCGTGGTGTGTGTTAGATCTCGAAGTTGCGTACAACACATGCTACTGTATTATTCATAGAAAAGCATACTGTGGAAGCTCGAAATGTTAGATTGAATAAACCATTCCTTATATACCAACAATATTGACCCAGGATTAACATAAATAGACATTTCATCTTTTTAGATGAATATTCAGTACATTACCAAAAGGCATGCCAGATGACCCTAATAGTTTAATGTATTTGGAATCATGGAAACAAAATCTTATATCATTGTGAATCGTCATCAAAATATCCTATAATGTTTTCCACATTTAGTACATCTGCCTAAAACATTTCTTCATAACTAGGAGAAATGAAAAACATAATAAATGGGTGAGCTCGGATTCTTAGTAAGGGTAAACAAGGGACAAATATAATCATAAACATGAACATAATAGTATGATAATGTGATAGTAACATTAGGATATAATTCCCTACATATCAAAGGTCATAAACATGAGTTGTGGGATAAATCATGGTTGTTTCAAATACATGAATCTTAAAAATAATAACTTAATAAGTCATAAAATCATAACATATGAATTGAACATAGATTTTTTTATGCATGTTGTTTTATTGCATTTTGAACACGTATAAGTAGAAACAGGTTCACTCATTACCTTTAATACATGAAATCAGACACCATCATCAAATTGTGGAAATTTAACCCAGTCCATGAATAACATTATGAACATGTAATCAGGTTCACACATAACTTTATGGATGTGAAACTGAGTCCATTTATAACATTTTGAAAATTTAGTCAGGTTCACACATAACATTGTGAACATGTAATCCGGTTAACACATAAACATATGGATGTGAAACCATGTCCATGCATAACAATGTGAAAATTCAATCAGGCTCACAAATAAAATTGTTAAAATGGAATCAGGTTCACTGAAAAATATGTGGATGTAAAATGATGTCCATGCATAATAATGTGAACACGTAATCAGGTTCACACATAACATTTTGAACATATAATCATGTTCATGCATAAAAATATGGACATGAAATAAGGTCCATGTATAACATTGTGTACATGTAATCAGGTCCACGCATAACATTTATACTCATGATTTAATAATCAATACCCAATTCATTGTAGGGATATAGAGGTCCCACCCATCTCATAACAAAATCATTAATACATGTGGAATAAGATAATAAAATTGTCATCATATCTTGACCCATAAAAATATAATGGATTTAAAATCATCATATCAAAACCTTTGAAATTAAATGGGTATCATTAACATGTCATCCTATAATAACATATTGAAAAGATATAATTTTTATAACAATTTCATCAAATCATAACTCGTGAAAATAAGTTTGTTTTGTATAAATGAAATCCATGAAAGGGAAGCTATATTTATAATGAAAATGACATTATGCATAACCTATTCATTGAAATAATATGAATGAAATATTCAGATAATTTCCTAGAATGTCATTATTAACACCAATAGATGCAATATTAGGTGGAAAATAATTTTAAGCTACTTTTTAATGATTATTCATGAGGAAAAAATACTTTCTTCTTTGAAAAATCGTTTTTTAACACATAAAACCATTTAAAAATAATTTTCAATGAAAATACATTGAAAACATAAAAATAATAGTTGAATTAATTTTTAAATCCTTTTTAATTGAATTTTACATTTAAAAAAATCTTAAATATTAACGTTTTACAAATATGGTTTAATATTTAAAGTAATTATAGTGAGTAAATATATACATGTTAAAAAATTAAAAATATCATCACTTTTACACGTTAAAAATGATAGAATGATTTCCTTGTTTGTAATGTGACAAAATGATTCATTTGAATAGATTTTTGAATGGGAAAATCCTCCAATTTTATTTTAATGATAATTAGAGATTTATATATTATTCTAGGAAACCATTGTTTAGAAAACATGATTTATCAGGAATTGAGATTTCTGACCAAAGAGAGGGTATAGTCAGCCATACTTAAGATGAATTCTTAACTATTATATGTACTAATGTGTATAAATAAAGTACTAATACATGAGTATTTGATAAATAACTAAATGGTATTAAAATTCATGGATGTTCTGGAGAGATAGAACATAATAATTCATCAAATGAATGATAAATTTAAACAATCTCAAAAAGAAATGAGATTGTATCAGTAAACTATTATAACTTGGTAACATGGGATCATACTCCACATGTAATGAAATGATATTACATAATTCATAAAATATCATGAAAATATATATATTGATGATATATCATGAAAAATGGAAAGATATGATCCTCAAGAAATAATTTATGTGAATAACATAAACATGAGCTTAATAATAGAAAATTTAGGCAAAACTAATTTATTGATTTGGTATCTTTTGAAACCTAAACCTGGTGACAGAACTATCATAAAATGTATATGTGAATACCCATTAATTTATGCATAAGATACATATAATACAATCATGGGAAGTAAAAACAGAACATAAAAGGAAATAGTGGTGAACATAACATGTATCTCATGGAAATTAAAAGTGATATGAAATCCTCTATCCTTGTTTCATGACACTCCTTGTACTCGTACAAGCATTCTCTAAATCAGGTAACTCATTTTGGATTTCCCCAAAAGGATTCCTTGTGATTCTTTCCTCCCTAAGGGATGCTTCAAGTTTTAAGGGAGGGTTTTTCGGAGTCAATTTGGGAAAGGCTTGGGAAAACATAAGAGGCTTGAGAGGTTTAAGGAATTGGTAGAGGTGGTGGCCTTTTATATGGAAGGAAAGGACTCCCATTAAATTTTTAGAAATAAATTAGGTGTTCACAAGTTCATGCCTAATAAAAGTCTTACCAAATAATAAAAACTCATGAATGGAAGGTTTATTGAATAATTATGGATAGACAATGGTTGTCAGACTAATGTTTAGGTCGTTTGAGTACATAATTTTAAGGTTTACTACCTAATTAATCTTAAGTAAACCTTAAGAGATGTGATTAAATTTAGTTGATTTTTCCAATAATTTGGGACACAATTTAGCATGGTCTTATTAAACTCAAAAATAAAAACTAAATACAATTTTTTATATTGGATTTTTTAAATTCCAATAATAGAAGTTGAAAAATTATGATTATTTCTAATCTTGTAGATATGAAAAATAACGGAGTTTTAATGTAGGAACAAGTTTGAAAATCTATTAACATTTTTATTCAGTTTCAAAATGAAGGATATCATAATGAGTTTTATTGTATTAGAATATGTAATATAATTTTATTTAATGATAAAAGAAATTTATAATATCATTTATCATTAATAGTTAATTAGATAAAAAATATTAAACTAAAATAATGTATTCTTTCACTATTCGTCAAAAAATGAAATTTCTCAGAAAAATACCAACAATTAGGCCAATAATAATTTTGACGTTAGGAATTCAAAAATGATTTTTATTTTATAGAATTAAATTTATATATATTTTAAAAATTAATTTTATTATTAAAGGTTGTTCAATCAATGTATCATTATTTTTTACATAAAAGGACTTTACCAAAAATATTACCATATATTATCAATATTTTTTTTATACCAATCAATTATAACCAATATTTGGAATGATTTTAAAACTATTATTATATCTGTGTTTAATTTTTAGGTTTTTATTATCACATTTAATTAATTATATGAAAATATGTTTCATAGAAACTCAGTGTTGCATGCATTTTACACTATGTCAATGTTGCTTGAAGTGAAAGAAATGTAGGTATTATGTGTAGACATGTTTGTATAGCAAGTGAAATGACTGTTTTTATTAGTTTTATAATATATATATATATATAACAAATCCAATTGTCATGTAAATTAAAAATATTGAAAAGATAAATTAATTCCAAAAACAATAATTCTCAAAATCTATGGGGGTTACAATTTGACCCACCATTCTAACCACCTTCTTAATGGTGAGTCGGTCATGGATGTTACATTTAATTACACAAAACATCTCATACTCAATAAATTTCATTCCAAAAATTTAATCATGGTCTTCCTATAACTAGTAATGTCGAAGAACTCACCCCATGGGGGGTTAAAAAAATGACTGTCAAATTCACACACAATAGGTGACCTTGACTGGCCAAAAACCCCTAATAAATATCAAGGAAACTAAAGGGGGGTTCCATTATATATAAGTAAATTAACTAGTTCATTTTTTGGGTCTGCTTCATAATGTTCATAGGGAGAAATAATTGAAAATTGCTTAACAAATCAATAAATAAAATGGTAAAACTATAGAACACCTCTCATAGGATGAGAGTAGATTGGTCATCTTGTATTTCCTACAAATTTGATATGATTGGTATGATAATGAAGAACCAAGAAATTTTTAATGTTATAATGCACCTAAATAGCACAGTTAATACTAAGAAAAATGAAGAGAATTAAAAAATTAATTGAGTACTCATTGGTGTGGATCCAATAAGATTAACACATGATGATTCTTATTTTGAATGTAAAATGTCTCTCAAATCCTATTTTAGGTGTCAAAGAGATCTCTAAACATCCAACAACATCCAATGAATGAGAAGTTACGTGGAATTTTGGTTAAGTTATATTTCAAGGGAAAATTGTTAATTTCACAATGAAATATTGGGTCACACATTTTAGGCACACAGTTTGAAAAACCACACACCAACCATGCTATGAAATTATTTTTTTATTGCAGAAACTTTTAATTACATGGTAAAAACAACATGATATTCTAAAGTATATATTCTTGTAAATATGGGCCACAATACATGAAAATATAAAACAATAATCTAATCAAATTTAAATTATTTGTTATATTTTCATCCTTGTTAATTTTCAACATCACATATCTTGGGGACATGTGTAAATGGAAAGGGTGATCATGAGTCCTGGTAATGGAAACAATTTACATAAATTCATGAGGAGTATCAATAAGATCAAGGGAAATATTATTATGGCATGGCCAATGGAAAGAAAAGAATAAAATTAAGATAATGAATTCAAAAATTTAAATTTGGCTAAAACATTTAACATAGACATTAATAATCAAATCAAAATTTATAATCACCAAGTTATCATAAATTAAAATTACCACGGATAATCAATTAGGTATAATAAAATATGTCATCTACGGAGATACAATTCTATACAAAATACTTTGGACAACTATTAGGGAGCACCTTAATGTTTTGTAATTTCTTGTCATCGAAAGATGTCATAATAAAACATTTCATAAATAACACTTGGATAATAAAATAATTTTTTTTCAATTAAAATCATGTTGTTCTAAATGTTCTTAAATACATGATCATTTTCCCATTTTCAACTGCTGAAAAAGGATTGTTTGTTTCATGTTTTTTAGTCCCAAAGGAATCTTGTTTATTACCTATGGAATATAAATTCTCTTGGGTATTCACAAAAATATTTTAAAAATAATATCTATAGGAGAAGAGGGAAATTTAATGAAGTAAATTCAACAACCTAACAGGTATAAAATGTGGTTTCGAATAATGGTAAAATTAGATGGGTCAAGGGTATACCATTGATGTAACAAAATTTTTATGTATGGGTACGTTTAAAAGGGTAATTGTAGATAGTAACCATAAAATTTAGAAGACATATATGAAAAGTGTTTCTGGAATTGAAAAGAAAAGAAGGACAATACCCTTACCTTGAAATATAACACCAAATCATGAGGATTGGAAACTCTAAAGCTTGAGGAAACCTTTAGACAACTCCTTGGGAGTTAAATATTTGAATGATTCATAGATGGTGTATATTAATGAAATTAATTTGATAAATGTTTGGGTATTTGTAGAAACATTTGAGGACTTTTTTAAAAAGTTTCAAATATTTTCCTTAGTAATCTATGTTATGCAACATGAAATACCATGGGATTTTATAGGGTTTTTCCCATGGTATGTGAAATTTGTTACATATTTAATGTTATTCAATCCTATAATAAAGAAAACATATTATGTTACTTCGTATGGAACATAAATATAATATTTCCACAAAATAAAATTTTTAATGTCAATGTTCCTGTTTAGGATTTTGGAACGTAACTTATAGGTTTGGAAATTTATTAAAATCTATTAAAATAATTTATATTAAAAAAATAACATATTTTTAATTGTGGATAGTTTTTATCTAATTATTATATACTTATGTAATAATTATGCTGTCATTAATCATACCAAAAACATTTAACAATATTTTTACTATTCATGGAAAAATAATGTATTTTATAAAATTCCAATAAATTTACACTAACCTAATTTCTACATGATGATTTCAAAAGAGATGTTTATAATTTCCTAAAAATTATATATGTTCATGAATTTTAACATTTGAATATAAAAATCCATATTTATAAAAAAGCGTTTTTAAAATGCATAGTAAAATATATGGCAATTAAAAATTGTTGAATGACATAATAAATTTATTTTTTATATATATTTAAAAAATATTGTTTTAACACAATATTTTCTTAAAATAAATATTATTCATAACAACTTATTTTATTATAAAAATGTATATATTTTCTGCTAAATACAATTTTTGTTTAAAAGAAATTCAAATTCTTCATATATTTTATTTAGTAAACATATTATTAAAATAGTATTGATGAAAAGAAAATTTAATATTTAAAATAAAATTACACTTTAATTAATTTTTGTATGGACATGTTACCCCTTTTTACACCAACATACAATCTATGAGAAAGGTTTGTGATAGTGGTAGTTTTGTTGGGTGCATTGGCATACATCGACCGAGTGGTAATCTCCAATAACTTGAGATTCTCCATTATGTGATTTTATTCATGATCCAAATGTTGAATATTGGATTTTTATTGTTCAAGGGTTAACAGAAGGGATGATACCTTCATCCTATGTTCTAAAATATGGGCTTCAAACAACATGACTATATTGGTTAACGAAATTGATTCTTCTTTATTTATCAATTACCCATATTCATCATTACATATAATCACATAATTATAATGATAAAATTATTATGAATAGTGTGGTTTTAAATGGTCATATTATCTAACGATAATATTTTATCATTATTAATATAACTGTAAAATCCTTAATTTAAAATTTCACTTTTATACTCTAAAAATACCACATCATTATTAAAGTGATATGGTTTTTTGTGTATAAAATAATTTAAAATACAATTTCATGAAAAATATATCATTTTAAATGTCTGGGATTTCAAATTAATCTCTCATTAAGATAAATTTTCCTTGAAAGTTCAAATTGATCCCTTATTTGAGATTTGGTGTCTGTACTTCTGTCCCATAGTCTCCTCTAGTTCCCATGATTCTACTTAATTAATATGGTTCTTCCAAAATATTTTGATGAGTTGTGTCATATTTCATTATAGAACCTTTATAAGCTACTACTCCAAACATACGCCATGTTCTAGTTGTACAACATTCAGATTTAGTACATTTTAGGGTTCAGGTATATACATTCTCAAGAGAGATACATGAAATAAATCATAAATATGAGCTAGAATTTGTGGACGTGAAATCCAGAGGCTAGTTATTTTATGAGATCAAGGATTTCAATATATCATGAACATGATCTAGATTAGGTGGAAGTGCAAGCAGATAGGACACTGCACTTATGTGATCATGGATTTTATAGAGACAAACATATATGGGGTAAAGATTACCTTCAATTTTAAACTACATTACTCTAATACAGGGTGATATTTGAAGTAGAACTTCATCGCCCACATCAAACTCATGGCCCCATCAATATTTTTAAGACAACTCTGGTGTCGACTCTAAGTAGCCTCTATGTGTTGTTGGATTGCCAGAACCTTTTCCATCATATATTTCATGAGATCAGGCCTATGAATCATTTTATAAAAAATATCATCCGATCATGTAAGGGTTCTACATAACATCTGATATAGATCATCATAGGGTTTCATTAGAATACTTGGGAGGATGATAACATTGTATAAGAACTCATCTAATGGGTGGGGTTGATCTCATCCACCATTAAATTCCTCAAACCATGTTCTTAGCATTTCTTTCAGTGTCTAAATAGTACTGATATATTTTCTATTAGTATGAGGGAGATAGATTATACTGAAATTCAATTTGGTAATCTGATCGTGATGGAGACTTCTCTAGAATTTTTATGTGAAAACTAGATCATGATAAAAAAATTATAGAAATAGTAACCCCATGAAACCTCACCAATTCCATTACATAAATCCAGGAAATTTGGTGATGAGATAAACCTTCCCAGATAGTGATAAAATGAGCATTATGGGTGAGTCAGTCAACTGTTACACATATTGCATTGTTTCCTTTGGATGTTCATGGGAGACCTATGACAATGTCTGTAATGATATTTCCCCACATCCATGTTATTATGGGTAGTTGTATCAATACACCTTTATGAATTTATCTCTTCGCATTTACCTTATAGCATACCAAGAACCTTTTAGTGCAGTCAAAAATCTCCCATTTTATTTTATTCATCCAATAATTACCAGGAATGTCCCCAAAAATTTTAATGGTTCAAGTATATATATAAAATGTAGAGCTATGAACATTATCCAACATCTCATTCTTTATTTCTTGAGTATGTGAGACACAAATCCATGTAGGAAATTTAAATACATGTTCCACATCAATATTAAACTCAACAAACATCACATTATTCAAGACCACAATCCTATTTTGCAACAATTTTTCTTCTCATTGAGATTTTAATATCTTTTATAACAATTATGGTTGTGAAATAATTTTGGAAAGGGTCGATGATGTCCCTACACTTTATATCAGAATTTCCAATTTTAATAGGCCTTTGATCATTGGATCTCTATGAATACTCTTCATTATCATCACAAATAGGGAATTTCCTAATTAATGCATCAATGAATTTTATTTCACTTCTAGGATGATAAGGAATTTAACAATCATATACTTTAGTAAGTTTTAATAACTCTTATATATCATTCTCAATTCATTTTGTGTGATAATATATTTCAAAATTGGTGGTTTACTAGTATATACTACCAATGAATCCCCATAAATATTTTTCATCCATATCTATAGAGGAAAAATATTTATATCTTTCCCTAGTTTTTAAATTGGGTAATTCTTATCATGAGAATTAAACAGTCAATATGCAGACACAATCACATTGTCTGTATTCATGAAGATACACATAAGCAATTCTAGAGATGAATCGCTAGAAATAATCAATCCTTCTAAAATAGGGGTTAGACTTAACATAGGATCAATAACCAATTTCTTATTAGGATTATGAAAAAACGTCTTCATATAGTCTTTTTAGATGATCTTTTCCCCTTTTCAGGATAACATTGTTAGTGAATTAGAAATTTGAGAAATGTTTTCAAAGACTGCCTATAATATTCTACTAAACAAAGAAAACTATAAATCTCATTTATTTTTTTAGGATGATACCACTCCTCCAAATAAATTGTCTTGATAGGGTTCACTAAGATTCATTCATTTGCTGCAATGTTCCCCATGAAAGAAACTTGTTGTACTAAAATATTAACATTTTCTGATTTTTTTAAAATAGCCTCTCCATCATCATACATTTAATGGTAACACATGGATGACCCTCATCCTCCTCATGAAATTTATAATATACCATTATATCAATAATAAAAACTACCGAAAATTTATCATGGTGGTTTTTAAAATACTCTTTTTATCAAATCCATTAATAGTATTGGAGAATTACTCAAGCTGAAGGGCGTAACTAAACACTCATAATGACCATATCTTGATCAGAAGGAATTCTATATAATATCTTTTTTATTTACCATTATATGATGATAAAATAATAAAATTCCAACAATGGAGAAGGATTTAACCCCATGGATCTGGTTATATAATTCATCCATGCTTGGGAGAGGGTAAATATTCATCATAGTTATCCTATTAAATTCTCTGTAATCAATACATATCCAAATTGATCAATTCTTATTCTTTAAAAGGAGAACAGGTGCTCCCCAAGGAGCCACGCTTGGTCAGAGAAGCCCCTTATTGAAAATATTTTTATATTCTCTCTTTAATTCTTCTATCTACACATTTTTAATTATGTAAAATTCCATTTATATCAACCGAGCTCAAAGAACGAGTTCAATTGAGAACTCTAACTCTATTTTCGAGAGATTTCTAAGTAACTCTTTAGGAAATAAGACTATGTATTCATGAATTGTATGAACATTTTCTATTACTATAATTTATTTTTCTTCTTCCTCTTCATTGATCATCTATATTTAGAAGGCTATAGGATGTTCTCTTATTCTAAGATCAGGTTCTGATATATCTCATTAGAAAATAACCATAAATTTTCCATTAAATATTACTAATATATCCTTGATTCTATATTTTATCTTATAATTATAATTTGAGATAAAACATTTCCCCATCATAATATTTATTACCATTGTGATAATGACTTCTAGATTTTTATGGATATTGCACTTTACAAATTCAATACTAGAGTATCCAAACACTATTGATGGTCGAATAATCCCTCCGGAAGTATAGACTGATAACACATCTTCTATCATTCTATGGATGTAATCACTGTTATTTAAAAACATGTGGGAAATAATGGAATGTGTATAAATATAATAAAAAAAGTACATGATAACATTTAGATAGCAATGATAGTACCTTCCAACTTATCATTTAGAGCCTCTACATCATATGTTGTGATAGAAAATGACCTAACGTGCTCTCATGGCCTAATATTAGATGGATTGTGATTTCCCTCAATTACATTATGATATAAATAATGAATGGAAATGTACCCAAATTTTATTCACTAGAAGTACAATACATCAGGTTGGGCCAGCACCATCTCCCCATAGTTATTAGTGTTGATAAGTTGACATTCCACCTCATAGAGACAATTTCAATCTATATAGACATCTCTTCCACACGTGTAACATTGTCCACTCTCAAGACATATGTTTCCTGAATGTTTCATCAAACGTTTTTTGAATGTGGGATGTTTCAACTAATTTCTTCCTTTGCTATGATCAAATATTCTCCCCATGTTTTTCTCTAAATATAAATTAATTTGATTTGATTTATGAGACTATTGTGTCTCCCCAAAGTAAAGTTCACCCTTCGTAACACTTCACACTATATCCTCATAGCTTTCATAGTCCCAATTTTCTAGATTCCTCTATATAGGAGGTCTCATTCCACAGAAGAATCTATCAACCTTTTTATTTTGATTCCCAAAACATCTAGAGGTGTAACAAGAATGTATAGTAATGATAATCTCATAGCTTCTCATAGATTCATTTTCTTTTTTCTTTAATACTAGTAATTCATTCCCCGTTTTTGATTAAAAAGTATGCTGAAATATTTATTGAAAAAGGACACCATGATCTATTCCCACTCAATATAATAAATATCCATTTTTTATTTTTGTTTTTAAGCAGTTTCCACAACAAATCATATAATTCTTCAATGAGGTATATTGTCAAGGTGAATTTCTATTGTACCTATGAATTTTGTATAGAAAAGATATTTTATATAGATCTTATCCATTGTTCAACCATCAATGGGATGGTAGATCCACGAAAAGATGATGTTTTTTAATGTCTAAAGGACTCAACAAATTTTTTTCCCTTAGATAGGGTCTCTCAATGTGAATCATTGTATTATTCACAACTCAATGGGGTTAATCCATAATTTTCAGTAAGTTTTCCCTTCTAGAATACATTAGAGGTTTATCAACTCATGGTTCATTGAACTCCTCATTCATGTCATTCTTCATATTTCTTAACATTTTCTAAAAATAGAAAACCTTAGTTTGAAACATGTTTCATTTATTAATCTAATATTATAAAGGATATTTATGTGTAGAAACATCCTTTGAAAGAAATGTATTCTTTAAAAAAATTAAATTTTTATATATCCTTCATAAGGGTTTAAACAAATCTACCTATTAACTAAACATTTCCCCCAAGCTTTTCAAACTAAGAGTGAATCAAGGCACGTTTTCATGAACCGGTTTGTGTATGAGTTTAGATGAACTTGTTTTTTATGTGTTACCCCTAGATAAATTTATAAAAAATCCACACCCCCTTGTTTGTATTGAGATAGATATTTATTTTCGTTAAAACCATGTACTTAATACTTCACCAAAATACCAAAATGATTCTCTATGTTGAATAATTACCCTAGTGTTGATCCTAATATTTTAAATTCCTACAACCATAAAAAATTAATCATTACATTGATACCAACTATTAAATCCCTTTTTTATTATAGAAATTTTTCATTCTATCATTCAAAATAGAGTATATTTTTATGTATAGTTTATTTGAAATCTGTAAATTAATACATAAAAATGTTAAATATCATTCTAATTTACTTTAAATGAATATTTATCATATAATACTACGTAAATTTATTGAATCTCGTAACATAGACACATATATTAATTTGAAGGGTGATAATAAGGCCCATTAAGTGAAACAGTTTTCATATATTTTTTAGGAATATCTATAAGAACATGAAGAATATAATTGTTACATGAATAGTGAAAAAAATATATCACAATAAAAATTGAGAATCAAAACATGTAAATTTTTCTATAACATTTAATTTTTACATTCATTAGAATATCAACAAGGATAATCGCAAAGGTGTTATAAATGAATATTAGTAGGTTTATTCACCATGATATCGTAAAACAAGTCATCCCTAAAGATTAAATTCATTAAATAATGAATGAAAGCACTATCAAGTCGCATCATTACTATAAATTAATTTCATGTCATCAACATACATGAAAATCCATCATTTAAAAAATAACCCATGGAGAAAAAAGTAAATGGGCTTCTTATTAAAATCATGGAATTTCAAAAGTTCTTAAAACCATGATAATATTTTTATTTTCATCCCACAGAAAAGGAATTACTATAAGGCCCCAGCCTTAAACCTTACTTAATCTTGAGTTATTACAAGATTACACATTGAAGATCTTTTTAGGTTTAGAGTTTTAGAGAATTAGATCATAAAACTTGCATTACATTCCACATTTATACAAAGTGGTTACATAAAAGATAGTATTCATTTTTTCCCATCAATGGAAACATATTTAAAAATAAAGCATGGATTCTTTCTTGACACTTCCATGACACTATCATCATATCATGTACCTTTCCCATGACCTGTGAAAAACATTTCAAAAAAAACATGTTATGAGCATAAAAAGCACAATATGGTTTATATAAATATGGAAAGGAAACATGAGTTCATATATACATGAGAATGAAATCATACTTTACCCATAAAACATAGGCACATCAAATCCTGAATAAATCATAGAAATCATAAGACATAAAAGCTAACTTCAGGCATTCATAACATTCTTACGTAGGGAGTAACCCTCTTGGTTACGTTTGGAATACCCACCACAGTATATTCCTTAAATCTCTTCAGAGAAACCTTAAGGTTTCACTCCTTCGCATTACCCAATGCATTGGAAAGCTATATCAGGCTCACCCGCCCTTAGTTTAGCACGTAACCACCCGTCGTCATAATAATTCCCAAGAACCATAACATAATCATATCACATAAAACATACATAAAGGAAACATAAAATTTCCACATTTCAATCACAAGATATCAATAAAACACATTGATAAAATAAAAACATTATGAAAACCATTTTCAATACCAAAATAAAAGAAAATTAAAACATGGTATTTATTTTTCTTTTAAAAAAATGTATGGATTGTAGAGGAATCCGAAACTCAAATAATGGTCACGGCGGCAGGGAAGTCATTGTCGCCGCATACGTACGACAAAAACATTCCCTTTTGTCATTTAGTAAAATGCTTCGTATAAAGAATATTCCTTTTGGATAAACGTAAAAGTAAAAGGGGTTTATACACCGTATAAAAGAAGGTTGTGTATAAAACAAAAATATGCCTCAATGAATGGATATTGAGACGAAGTCCCATACAAAGACGGTATCCTTGGATTAAGGATAAATCAATTACATAATTATGTGTGACAAACGAATACATCATATATTAGTGGATGTTATGTGTAAAAGAATCAGAGGAAATTCACACATATTCATAGAATGACATATTCAAGGATTACAAGTTTATCCCAAAGAATCAAAATTGGGTTAAGAAGATCCCCTGCAAAAATTCGATAGCCTAACGACGTCACTTCAAAATTCAGAAAAAGAGTTGATGAGAGATAAAAAGGGCATCTCATCAAATTGACATAAAATTTACATCAATAAGGATATACAAGAACATATCCCAACATAATGTTATGTGAATTAAAATACATAACAAAATAAGTCTTTTAAAAAGAGGATGATGAAAGGTTCTCTTACCGACTTGGGTAACTTTTGAAACATACACCCTGTAAAAGAAAGACAATACAGCATTGAAGTAAATACTCATAAATGAATTTATATTACAAAATGAGTAAAATAATGGGCATTACATGCACCACTCAAAGGAAATTGTGGAAAATGTAGCATAAATCCCACGGGAATAAAAGTGAGATGAAAAAACCCTTACGAAAACTCGGCAGCCTAACGACGCCACATAAAACTTCCAAAAATGGATTGATAAGATCAAATAGGGTATGTATTAATATTAAAATAAAATGTACAGAAAGGGGAATATAAAATAACATCCCCCATCATAACAAAGATGACCTTAAAAGAAGTAACATAAAGGAGAGTACTTAAAAAGAAAGAGATAGGTTAGATCTCTTACGAAAATTCGGCAGCCTAACGGCGCCACTCAAAACATCAAAAATGGATTTATTACAGAACATAGGGTCTCTCATAATATGAACATAAGAATTAAAATAGGATTAATATAAAATAACACCCCAATCATAAGAAATATGAGTTTAAAAGGAATGACATAAAAGAGTGTACTTAAAAAGAAAGAGAGGAGTAGGATCCCTTACCTCGGTTCCGAATTGACTCGATCGTTCTTTAATCTCCTTAATAATAAACATGAGTTAATTTATACTTCCTTAATAACCTTTTTCAATTTCATTATTCCTTTTATATCACTTATTACCTTGTCATGAACACTATGTTATTATTTAAGTTAATAATGGTTGTTTTAACGATCATTGGTACTTGAGTCAAAAAAACTCTTTATAATGACATGTTGTTCATGTGGTAAAATATCCATTATATCCAGAATTTTATTCATGATGTAGATATCATATATATCATATATATCCAGTATATTCATGAATTTATAATATTACATAACATTTAGAGTTAAGAAATGAAATGCACCGTTCATGGAGATGGTAAGCCGTACGTACGCATGAATGCTACTTCCATTTCTATTTCACATTTAATGGAATTAAAACATAATGATACATAATAGTATTTTAATTCAAGTATGGTATCATATATAATATCATTAAATATATCCTCTATATGTACCACATATGGTATTAACGAATCAAACCACTTTGAGGGGGCGGTATTCCGCACTTCCTAAAATGAAGATATCGCTTATACCGATAATGGAAGCCATAAAGGTATGCCATAAATGAAAAATACAGAAGCTTAAGGAAAACATAAACATATTATATATCATATATAAATTTATTGACATAATAATGGCCACCATGAAAGGTGTTAAGAGAAGATTGAACAATCATCGTTTTGTGAGGCAGTAATTCTCCATCCACAAAAACAGTATATTCTTTAACCATTAGATGAAGGTGTGTGTAAGTTTAGCTCGAATACTTAATATAAAAACATCCTAGTATATTTAAGATACTATTTTTTTACAAAATAAAGGAATAAAAAGATTTTATGGGGGTGGAGAAGCCAAATAAAACAAAAGGACTCAAGTGAAGACATTACCTTAAAATCGGGAAACTCCCTTTGGTTTGAGCTCAAAGGCTTCCTTGGGAAGACTTCTGACCAATGTGATGCTTCTAAGAGTTAGATAGGGATGTGGAGAGACAAAATGAGCAGTGTTTGGCCGAGCCAAAGGCTTTGAAAGTGTGGGTAAGGAGGTAGAGGTAGGGGCCTTTTATAAGAGGAGAGGAGGGGCACTCTTGGAAAGTAATGAAATGTTTCTTTATTTTGGAATGCGTTTCGGATTTTAATGGTCCCACATTGATGTGTTTCGAGTATAAGGTGATAAGGGTTCGAAATACACCCATCCAATATGTTTTGGACATGTTTAGGTATTATAGTTTACATTATCTTCCCATTTTATTTAAATCGTTAAATAATGAGGTCATCGCTACATCATCATGATGTCATAAATAATTTAAATAATATAATGTCTAAAAATTATAAAAAAATACTATGATGTAGGAAATATTTTTATCTTTCCAATTACTATTTATAGTCAAAAATATGACTTGTATAACCCCATTTAAAAATTGTTTTAGTAAAACAACTCATGTTTGTTTCATTTTAATTTTAACATTAAATAAAAATGTATATATGTCATTTTCCAACCAATGTGGCTCCATGGGGTCCCCAAGTTGACTCATGGATTTTATTGGTCGGCCATGACTCATCCAATGAGGGTAAGACATGTTTCTAGGTCATATAATATTATTAAAACATTATTTTTACCTTAAACTACACTAATTACCTCTAATCACGATTAAAAACTTAATAAGTTACTATTCACCAAAAAATTATTTTAATCCCATTGAACCACATTTTACTTCTTAATGAAAACTATGTAGGTTGGATTTTGGATATTCAAAAAACAAAGGTGGAAAATTTTCATTTAAACAGAAAATCAGTTTTTATAGGTACCACTTGGTGGTTTCACAATTCATCAAAAATTGAACTTTTTCAGAAAATTACCAAAAATTCACCCTAGGCAATATTAGATATTCCGAATTCAAAAATGATGTATATTTTAAAAAATTCCAAACATATAATTTGAATTAATTAATTTAATAATTAGTTCCCGCTGTCAAAACAAATAGCGTGTTTTTAAGAAACAATATCTATTAAAAGATTGACACCAATTTAAGTCCAATTTCAAAGTGAAATTAATTCCAATGAGCACCATTGGATTTAATGGTAAAAATATATTCTAATTTCACATTAAAAAAAATTTAAAAGATAATATAATCATATAAATAAATTATATTAAAAAGAGGTTTTGAATTAAAATACAACATTTTTCACTATTCATTAAAAAATGTACTTTATCGGAAAAATATCAAAAATTTACACAAAGTAAATTTTGATGTCCTGATTCTAAAGAAGAATTTTATTTTGTCAAATATAACACATAAAATTATCAAAAAGTGTATTTAAAAGAGGTTCGCCATCAAATGGCGGTTAATCGACCTTTTAAAGAATATTAAAATGTTTACGCTTAAAATTGGATTCATTCGCATTTTTAATCCTTTAACATTTATTATAAAAAGTAAAAATATTTGAAAAACATATATAATCATTTTGTAGTTAGTTCTATTCATTCCTGCCATCAAAACAGCTAGGCATTAACTACCATTTAAAATAATATTATTTTATTATTAGAGTGCAACGTAAGATTCGTAATAAACTTGTTGTTGCGTGTTGGGTACGCCATCGAGAAAAGTGTCCCCTTTAAAGATATATTAATATTTTATTCATAAATATGGATAAATGTGAAAATTACATACTCTTTATTTACCTGGGGTGTTACATCCTTCCCCCCTTTTGGGAATTGCGTCCTCGCCATTTTAAAATTGGGTTTGGAAACTTCATTGAAAATCCCACATCGGAACAAGAGTCAATAAATCAATAACTTTGAAATAAAGAAAGATAAGTACAAAGGTCACCCGAGTTAACCCATACTAGGATTCCAAGTATGAAAATATGGACATGGAGGAAAAAACAAAGGGTCATGTTCTGATGGTGAGTGATAGTAAACATGTCTATGAGAATGTTAACCATAAGAAAATCACAAACTTGTGATGGGTTAAAAGGTATTCGATTCCCCTATAGGAAAATTTAACATACAAAATTTTTGTTTTATGTTACTTTTAATTGAGAAATTTATTTTTGAGCTTAACTAAATCATAATGAAACATACTTACTTGTCATGTAGACTTTCAACTTTTACTATATTTCTTTAATCGAACTCATATTTTCTCCAAAAGACGAGTATTTAGGAATACTTGTTCACATTAAGAGTACTATAATAAATTTCTATAGAATCACCTAATCCACAAAAGAGAAATATATACTTCCCATGCCTTTAGACTTTAACCAAAACCAAAACCAAAAAGGTTAGTATAAGATCAGATAATCCAGAAAAGGATAACCCTTTATAAAAAGAAAATCTATTCTTAATCTGCAAAATTTGTCCAACCAAAACCAAAGTTCAACGAGGACAATTCGATAAACACTTTGTCCATAAAATTCTTCAATGTAAACC
This sequence comes from Viscum album, assembly GCA_963277665.1. Lineage (NCBI taxonomy): Eukaryota > Viridiplantae > Streptophyta > Magnoliopsida > Santalales > Viscaceae > Viscum > Viscum album. Next base: position 217,285,020 of record OY728158.1, read on the forward strand.
AAACTAAGATTGAAACCCAAATATTTGAAGGATTTAGTCAAATAGTCTTCCAAGTTAAATCGTAACATTTATCTCCAAACAACATCAGTTGCTCCTAAAATATCGTATTGATAAGTAATTAACCTAATCACATATCCTCCATGATAGGTTAATCATTTTCATAAATAACCCAAAATCAACTAACTATTAATTCATAATGTCAACTAACTAAAAATAATAAGTCATACTAAACAGGGACTTCACGTAGTCTAGTGGTAGGCGATAAATACCAGTTGCACTTTGGTTGTGGGTTCGATCCCCATAGCTTTGTCTGGCGCAATGGGTTGGCACACGGTCTGCGTGTTGTCCTTTTTACAAAACGATATGATTCTCAAATAATTCCCCAAAAAGTGATAAAATCATCAAAAATAACCATAACATAATTTAACCTCAATTTTATCTCATTCCTTTCACTTCCATCATAACATATAGTAACCCATAATTACCTCAAAAGTAAGGATCATATACACCCAAATGGTTCTTTATAACTACGTCCACAAAAGAACAGATAACTATTCCTTGAATAAAATTTTCATATACTAATCATCAGGGTTACACATACTATAAAAAGTCTTCCAATGTAACCCCATCATCAAAAGAGAATTAATACACTTAATAATTTCACCATAACTCTTGAAGCCATTATATGTTGAAATCTTACTCATTGAACATTCTTCATGACCCATTAACCATTCCTTTCCAACTTATTCTGAAATACTTCTATCCTACAAACAAAATCATGATTCGTATCCTATGATTCCAAAATAGGAAAACAAAAGTTATGTAATAATCCATACCTTTGATTGGTCATTGTCAGTTTCTTTATCCTCAATTGGAATGGAATTAGGTATTGGTAAACGAATATTTGTATGATCATGGTGATCCCATTCACGAAACCTCTTCATAGGACATGTGTTCGAATAATGACCATGCACACCAAATTTCAAACATTCAATTGATCCCTCAGAAAGAACTTCTTTCCCTTTCCTCAAGTCAACTGAATGCTTCCTTTTTCCATGGCAGGTTCTTGCTTTATGACCTTCATTTCCATATCTATAGCATATTTCTGTCCCATTGAAACATTTTCCATGGTGTTTATTTCCACATCTTTGACACATAGGTTTTTGAACACACATACCTTTATGATTATTACCTGTAGTTCCTTAGGGATTTGTTTCTCTCATATATGATGCCTTAGATAAATCACCAAGGTTTAGGTGGTCAATCATGACTCCAGATAGTTGGTTGAGGATACACACAAGAGTTCTCATTGAAAGCTCCCATATTATTCAGTTACTTTCTCAAAAAACTGTCACAGTTTCCTTCTCATCCACTGTTACTTTGGTGCCTACTAGATCCAACCATTTACTAAAACCAAAAAGGTCAGTGTGAGTATATCAACAAAACCATCATGTACTAATTAGGAAGATAAACCCTATGATATACTTACTCATTCAATTTATCTAAAACTATGACTCTTTCTGAAATCCTAACCATTTTGGTAATGTCACGTATGCTTAAAGAATACCCTAACCTCTAAAGTTATTTAAACCGACCTCTGATACCAACTATAAGGCCCCATCCTTAAACCTTACTTAATCTTGAGTTATTATAAGATTACACATTGAGGATCTTTTCAGGTTTAGAGATTTAGATAATTGGATCATAAAACTTGCATTACATTCCACATTTAAACAAAGTGGTTACATAAAAGATAGTATTCATTTTTTCCCATCAACGGAAACATATTTAAAAATAATGTATGGATTCTTTCTTGACACTTCCTTGACAATATCATCATATCATATACCTTTCCCTTGAACTGTGAAAAAAATTTCAAAAAAACATGGGATGAGCATAAAAATCTCAGTAAGGGTTATAAAAATATGGAAAGGAAACATGAGTTCATATATACATAACAATGAAATCATACTTTACCCATAAAACATAGGCACATCAAATCCTGAATAAATCATAGAAATCATAAGACATAAAAGGTAACTTGAGGCATTCATAACATTCTTACGTAGGGAGTAACCCTCTTGGTTATATTTGGAATACCCACCAGAGTATATTCCCTAAATCTCTTCGGAGAAACCTTAACGTTTCACTCCTTCGCATTACCCAATGCATTGGAGAGCTATATCAGGCTCACCAGCCCTTAGTTTATCACAGAACCGCCCGTCTTCATAATAATGACCAAGAACCATAACATAATCGTATCACATAAAACATACATAAAGGAAACATAAAATTTCGACATTTCAATCACAAGATATCAATAAAACACATTGATATAATAAAAACATTATGAAAACCATTTAAATACCAAAATAAAAGAAAATTAAAACATGGTATTTAGTTTTCTTTTAAAAAAAGGTATGGCTTGTAGAGGAAGCTGAAACTCAAATAATGGTCAGGGCGGCGGAGAAGTCATTGTCGCCGCATATGTATGACAAAAACATTCCCTTTTGTCGTTTAGTAAAACGCTTCATAAAAAGAAGATTCCTTTTGGATAAATGTAAAATTCAAAGGGGTTTATACACCGTATAAAAGAAGGTTGTTTATAAAACAAAAATATGCCTCAATGAATGGTGATTGAGACGAAGTCCCATACAAAGACGGTATCCTTGGATTAAGGATAAATCAATTACATAATTATGTGTGACAAACGAATACACCAAATATAAGTGGATATTAAGTGTAAAACAATCAGAGGACATTCCAACATATTCATAGAATGACATATTCTAGGAGTACAAGTTTATCCCAAAGAATCAAAATTCGGATAAGAAGTTCCCCTGCAAATATTCGATAGCCTAACGGCGTCACTTCAAAATTCAGAAAAAGAGTTGATGAGAGATAAAAAGGGTATCTCATCACTTGGACATAAAATTTACATCAATAAGGATATATAATAACATATCCCAACATATTATTATGTGAATTAAAAGACATAACAAAAGAAGTCTTTTAAAAAGAAGAGGGTGAAAGGTTCCCTTACCGACTTGGGTATCTTTCAAAACATACACCCCGTGAAAGAAAGAAAATACAACATTGATGTAAATACTCATAAATGAAAGTATATTACACAATGAGTAAAATAATGGGCATTACATACACCACTCAAAGGAAATTGTGGCAAATGTAGCATAAATCCCACGAGAATAAAAGTGAGATGAAAAATCCCTTATGAAAACTCGACAGCCTAACGACGCCACTTAAAACTTCCAAAAATGGATTGATGAGATCAAATAGGGACTCACATCATATTAGAATAAAATGTACAGAAAAAGGAATATAAAAGAACATCCCCCATCATAACAAAGAGGAGATTAAAAGAAGTAACATAAAGGAGAGTACTGAAATAGAAAGAGAGAGGTTAGATCTCTTACGAAAATTCGGCAGCCTAACGGCGCCACTCAAAACATCCAAAATGGATTGATGAGAGAAAATAGGGTATCTCATCATATAAACATAGTAATTACAGTAGGATTAATATAAAATAACACCCCAATAATAAGAAATATGAGTTTAAAAGGAATGACATAAAAGAGTGTACTTAAAAAGAAAGAGAGGAGTAGGATCCCTTACCTCGGGTCCGACTTGACTCGATCGTTCTTTAATCTCCTGAATAATAATCTTGAGTTAATTTCTACTTCATTAAGAACCTTTTTAAAGTTCATTATTCCTTTTATATCACTTATTACCTTGTAATGAACTCTATGTTATTATTTAAGTTAATAATGGTTGTTTTAACGATCATTGGCACTTGAGTCAAAAAAATAAACTCTTTATAATTACAAGTTGATCATGTGGTAAAATATCCATTATATCCATAATTTTATTCAAGTTGTAGATATCATATATATCATATATATTCATAATACTCATGCATTTATAATATTACATAACATTTAGAGTTAATAAATGAAATGCACCGTTCATGGAGACGGTAAGCCGCACGTACGCATGAACGCTACTTCCATTTCTATTTCATATTTAATGGGATTAAAACATAATGATACATAATAGTATTTTAATTCAAGTATGGTATAATATATAATATCATTAAATATATCATTTATATGTACCACATATGTTATTAATGAATCAAATCACTTTGAGGGGGTGGTAGTCCGCACTTCCTAAAATGAAGATATTGCGTATAACCATAATGGAAGCCATAAAGGTATTCCATAAATGAAAAATACAGAATCTTAAGAAAAAAATAAACATATTATATATCATATATAAATTTAGTGACATCATAATGTCCACCATGAAAGGTGTTAAGAGAAGATTGAACAATCATCGTTTCGTGAGGCAGTAATTCGCCATCCACAAAAACAGTATGTTCTTTAACCATTAGACGAAGGTGTGTGTAAGTGTAGCTCGAAACCATAATATAACAACATCCTATTATATTTTAGATACTGGTGTTGTTACAAAATAAATGAATAAAAAGAGTTTAGGGGGTGGAGAAGAAAACTAAAACAAAAGGACTCAAGTGAAGAGATTACCTTAAAATCGGGTAACTCCCTTTGGTTTGAGCTCAAAGGCTTCCTTGGGAAGACTTCTGACAAAATTGAGGCTTCTAAGAGTTATAGAGAGATGTGTACAGTCACAATTGGTAGGTTTTGGCCGAGGAAAAGGCTTTGGAAGTGTGGGTAGGGAGGTAGAGGTGGGGGCCTTTTGTAAGAGGAGAGGAGGGGCACTCTTGGAATGTAAAGAAATGTTACTTTATTTTAGAATGAGTTTCGGTTTTTAATGGTCCCACATTGATGTGTTTCGAGGATAAGGTGATAAGGGTTCTAAATACACACATCAAATAGGTTTTGGACATGTTTAGGTATTATATGTTTCATTATCTTCCCATTTTATTTAAATCGTTAAATAATGAGGTCATCGCTGCATCATAATGATGTCCAATTAATTTAATTTATTTAATGTCTAAAAATTATAAAAAAATACAATGATGTAGGAAATCTTTTTAGATTTACAATTACTATTTATAGTCAAAAATATTACTTGTATAACCCCATTGAAAAATTGTTTTAGTAAAATAACTCATGTTTGTGTCATTTTAATTTTAACATTAAATAAAAAGGTATTTGTGTCATTTTCCAACTAAAGTGGCCCCTTGGGGTCCCCAAGTTGTCCCATGGATTGTTTTGGTCGGCCATGACTCATCCAATGAGGGTAGGACATGTTTCTAGGTCATTTAATATTATTAAAACATTATTTTTACCTTAAACTACACTAATTACCTCCAATGGCGATTAAAAACTTAATAAGTTACTATTCACCAAAAATTATTTTAATCCCATTGAACCAAATTTTACTTATTAATGACAACCATGTATGTTTGATTTTTGAAATTCAAAACAAATAGGTGGAAAAATTTCATTTAAATGGAAAATCATTTTTTATAAGTACCACTTAGTGGTTTCACTATTCATCAAAAATTGATGTTTTTCAGAAAATTACAAAAAATTCACCCTAGGCTATATTTGATATTCCAAATTCAAAAATGATGTCTATTTTACAAAATTCAAAATATATAAGTTGCATTAATTAATTTAATAATTAATTTCCACTGTCAAAACAAATAGCATGTTTTTAAGAAACAATATCTATTAAAAGGTTGACACTAGTTTAAGTCCAATTTCAAAGTGAAAATAATTCCAATGACCACCATTGGATTTAATGTTAAAAATATATTCTAGTTTCACTTTGAAACAAATTTAAAATATAATATAATCATATAAATAAATTATATTAAAAAGAGTTTTTTAATTAAAATACTATATTTTCACTATTCATTAAAAAAATGTACTTTATCGGAAAAATACCAAAAATTTACACAAAATAAATTTTGATTTCCCTATTCTAAAGAAGAATTTAATTTTGTCAAATATAACACATGAAATTATCAAAAAGTGGATTTAAAAGAGGTTCTACATCAAAAGGTGGTTAATCGACCTTTTAAAGAATATTAGAATGTTTACGCTTAAAATTGGATTCATTCGCATTTTTAATCCTCTAAAATTTATTGTAAAAAGTTAAAATATTTGACAAACATATATAATAATTTTGTATTTAGTTCTATTCATTCCCGCCATCACAACAGCTAGGCGTTAACTACCATTTGAAATAATATTATTTTACTATTAGAGTGCAACAAAAGATTCCCAAGAAACTTGTTGTTGCGTGTTGGGTATGCCATCGAGCAAAGCGTACCGTTTAAAGTTATATTAATATTTTATTCATAAATATGGATAAATGTGAAAATGTCATACTCTTTATTTACCTGGGGTGTTACCATTACAGTTTCATGTATATTGGTCCTAGAAGAATATATATAATTTCTACATCCAGGAGATTAACCAGGGAAAATAATGAGTATTGGGTTTCTAGAAAATAAAAAAAAGAAAAATTTTGACGAGAAGAGGGAAATTTTGAGAAGTATTTTCAGCATCATGAGAGATAAAAAATGTGGTTTTCAAAAGGGTAAAATGAGAGCTGATAAGGGTATCCCATTTTTGAGTAATAATTTTAATGTAAGGATATTATCAAAATGGTAATAGATTATATTAGCAATAACATTTATAAGATATATATAAAAATAATTTCTTGAAATTTTAAAAAAAAAGACAATCCCCTTACTTATAAAATTAACTTCTAAATATTGTGTATTGGGACCTTTGTGGCATTAATAGACATTGAGAGGAATCTATGGGTGTAAAAACATCCAAAGATACATGTAGGATGTATTTTGAGTGAATGTAAATGGATTAATGGGCTGATATATATTGTAAATGCGGAAGATATGTTTATAATTTCCCAATATCTGCCTTAAAACTTTAGGTTTAGCAAAATGAAATACCAAGGACTTGACCATGGTTTTTTCCAATATTTTTGGACACTGGATACATATTTAATGTTACATTATCCCACAAGTAGCATACATTATATTACACTACTTGTTTTGGAATGAAAATTTTTGTTTTCATAGAAAAAGATTTATAATTCTAATGTTTGCATTTTAGTCTTTTGAATGTCAATAATCGGATTGAAAATTGATTAAAATCTATTAAAATACATTATATTTATAAAATGGTATATTTTTTGTCTTATATTGGTGTTAAATAATTAATAAATGATTATTTTAGAATTAAGATTTCATTAAACATATCAAAACTTCAAACTGAATTTTTACTATTAGCAGAAAAATAATGTATCTTAGAAACATCTGATATATTCAACCTAAGTTAATTTAGATGGGATAATTCCAAATAAGTGTTTATTTTATCACAATAATTCGATGGGTATTATTATATAAAATTTTATATATAAAAATTATTATTTTTTAAAAAAATTATGGGTTTCAAATGCATAGTAAAATTAATGACACTTATAATTTGTCAATGACATAACAAAATTATTTTATCAATAATATTTAAATATGTTTGTTTTTAAAATACTATTTAATTAATGTAAATATTATTCCTAATAATATTTTTATTATATAAATTTAAATCATTTCTATAATTCGAAATTTTTGTTTGATAAATCAATTTATCGGATTCATCTTATATTTTATTATGAAAACTATTCTTAAAACTGAATTAATGAAGAAAAAAAATTATTTTTATAAAGGAATTAAATATTAGGTAACTTTTTCATGGACATGTTACCCTTTATTAAAAACTTATAAGCCCTACTAGTAATGTGTGTGATGGTGGTAGTTTCATGGGATGCTCAGTGAAGATCAAATGAGTAGTAAGCACCAATAAATGATCTTATATCGTATGTGATTACATTAAAGCTTCAATTTTTTGAATTTTGGATTGGGATTGGACAATGGTGAACCCCAATGACGATACCTCCTTCCCATGTTCAGAAATATGGAATTCAAATGAAACCACTCTACTGGTAGAGGGTGTGGATTCATATTCCTGAATCATTTAATGTTTTTCATTATTACTTATAATCACTTATTTATAATTATAAAATAATTACCAAGATTATTGTTTCCAATGATCAAATTGACCAACTGTCATATATGACCAATGGTCATATAATAGTTAGATACCAATGGTCACATTTAATTTTATAATCATTAAATAACACTTAATTATAAAATTGATATTGTTTTCTTGTGTATTATATAATTTAACACACATTGTTCGAAAAGATATATCATTTAAAAGGGCGTGGACATTACACAAGCACCCACTACTATAAAAAGGGGCACCTCAAATGGTTTCATTTAAAGGTTTGATTAACCATTTAAAAAGTATTCACTATACCACTATCAAGAACAACATTGGACATTGAATGGGAATTCATATCCTTTCATGTGTCTTGTCAAATCATAAGGGCTTCTCCATCCCACAACCCGACCATGTACATTTAGAAATAATGGTCTGGCCTGCCTGAAACGGTTCCAATAAAATATTTGATCTTCCCTATTCTTCCAAAAATGTTATCTTCATGATCTGAACAAGCCCTGACACCATCAATACCCCCCCAAAACCTCAAATGGTATTCACATTTTGCCAAATTTAACCATTTAATCCAAAGGTAAAAAGATTCATTACTTATTAAAATACATGGTATCTTATGATATTACCTTTTAAATTAGTTCATCCCTGAATTTACCTGTCAAGGGTGGTCCATAATTATATGAGAATAACTCTGACAACTGAGCATGTACATTGGCCTCCCACTCAAAGGTCTCATCTTGTAAATGGTCATGCTACCCTAACAACCATACTAATAGAACAGACTAGCCTTATAGAACCTTCATGATCATATCAATGATATGAATAGGATGCTCATCTAATGACGCCTCTTACAATAACTCAACCTCCTTGGACTGAAAATCATGATATGATACTGAATGGTAAAAGAACATCTCATATTCATTGATTTCATTGATCAAGCATTTGTACCACTAAGGTAACATACACCAACAGGATATCATCCAGAATATCTATTAAATCAATAATAGACCACTATATCATTGTAAAATCATAACTTTTATGTTTATCTATTTGTGTCCCAACCTATGTGAGACATGTAAAAAGCCATAATACCTGATGTAAAACTCTAGTTTCATCTACAACAATTGGTGTAGTTTTTTTTTTCAGAATCTATAGAGTACATTTGATTCTAAATCAACTAGAAATTATTTTAAATATCATGCATGATACTTGGTCTTATAAAAGCAACACCTCCAACCTATAACCATCATATGGATGATTGGAATATCTTATCATAAGAAGCATTATAGGTTTCCATATATATAGTCATTTGATTTCTATATTTTTAGGAAAACATAGAAAGTGTTATATGCATCTCCCAAGAGACCCCAAAATCCAGGACTAAATCTTCCATCCTATACTCAATCAAATGTATCGTATGCTTTCATAGTCAATCACAATGAGGGTGTTATGTTATTCTCAGAATCACTGATGTACTAAGTTCCCACATTTAAAGGGGATAAATTTTTTTAGAAAAAATAGTGTGATGAATGTTTTATGGAATTTAAGAGAATATTAGTCAATTATTCTCTCATGACTCAACCATTGGGGATTGATGGGTTTGTTATTTATAGTGATTCTACAAATAAAGGACTTGGTTGTGTCCTTATGTAGAATAATAGATTTACTTTCTATGCATCACGGCATGTCAAAATTCATGACCAAAACTATCAAATTCAGGATCTTGAGTTACCTGCTGTAATCTTTTCTCTCAAGATATAGAGAAACTAACTCTATGGTGAAAAATGTGAGATATATATTGATCACAATAGTTTTATGTATATCTTCTCACAGAAATAACTCAACAAGAGGCAAAAAATATGGTGTCACGACCCGACCCTACCCGGGCTCGAGCCGCACCTACCCCAAGCCCACCTCCATAGTCCAGGGGCTGGAGACCAGTGTCGAAGGCACAACAACTTGGGGAGGCTTTTGCCTAAGAACTTGTACACACACACGCAACACACTCAATGCAAAAGTGCAGAGTAAAAATAAAAGAAAATGGAAACCCCTATAAACAACCACAATAGTGAATTAACCTTTAAATAGTAAAAGAAAAGTGCTGAAAAGGAAAAAGGGGAAAAACACGCGCCCAAAAAAAAGTTCCACAACCCTGCAATAGGTAAACAAAATAAATAGCTGACGGGTCTCCCACCTGGAACCCGGCTACGACCACCGCATGCGGTCCAAGATCTCAAGCTCCTATGCTCCACTGAAGTCACTCTCCACCTATCTGTCATCTGAAAGGGAACACCAAGTGCGGGAAAAGCCCAAGTAGGGGTGAGTATAAAAATACTCAATAGGATACCCCGAAGTCTCGAGGGATCAACAAAGGAGGTATCGAAGGGTGAGCAGTAGAGTGAACTGGAAAAGTAGAGGAGTTCAACTGAAAGTCTATTAAAGAGTCCAGCTCAACCCAACAAGAGAAAGGAAGTAGACTCGTCCAGGCACAAGGAGCTGAAAATGGTGAGAAGATGAACATCCCGCTGAGTCTTCACTACATATAGCAGGAGAGTATACTCATCCAACCACGAGAAACTAGACACGGAAAGCACGTGGCATACCCCACGCGTCTTCGCCTCTCTTGTAGGGAGAGTAACCAAGCCCATGATGTGGGTAATCGAACAAGGTATATACATATATATATATTCTCTACAAGAATCCTGAACAAGCTCATAAGGGGATCTCTGTCCCATATCTCAGCCCAAGAAAAGTGTAGCCAATAGTCCTAGAAGTAAACTCCATCATCGATGCCCAGCATCCCGCACGTCTGCCCCGAACCGCAAGCCAAGGGTCTCAATCACCGCACCTTGACATTATCCTCTTTGGGTGGCACTGACTCTCCCGCACTATTTTAGATCACGTCACAAGAATGCGTCTTGGTGGGTAAATTTCCCCTCATAATTGAGAGTTATAGGTAAAGTCGAACCACACCTCGTCACTGCCCTGCAGTCGAGAGGTCTCCTCAAAGTCAAAGTCGTTCCATCACCGACCCGTACAACTAGGGGTCCCACTTCGGTGGTCACAGAGGAAAGCCACAGACTAGCCTAGTATAAAGGACTGATTCTGGAATGACAACAGGCGTCCCACTGCCCTGCCCTACTGGAGGGTAATTCATAACCAGATATCGGGTGACCCACTACCCAGCCCTGCTGGAGGGTAAACCCTAATACATCATTAGGCGACCCACGACCCAGCCCCGCTGGAGGGTAAACCATAACCATATATCGGGTGACCAGCTGCCCAGCCCTACTGGAGGGTAAACCCTAATATATCCTCAGGCGACCCACTGCCTAACCCTGTTGGAGGGTAGACCTTAATACATCATCAGGCGACCCACTACCCAGCCCTGCTGGATGGTAGACCCTAAGAGGTCGTCGGGTGACCCACTACCCAGTCTCTGCTAGAGGGTAGACACTAAGTGCGTCGGGTGACCCACTGCCCAGTCTCTACTGGAGGGTAGACCCTAAAAGCATCGGGTGACCCACTGCCCAGTCTCTGCTGGAGGGTAAACCCAAAAAGTCAGTGAGCAACACACTGCCCAGCCCTGCTGGAGGGTAAACCTGAAGAAGTCGATGAGTAACCCACTACCCAGCCCCGCTGGAGGGTAAAACTCAGAACTGCTCTGGCCATCTCTACTGGAGAGTACAACACTAGCCTACCAAAAATGGAGTGGGTATCGTGCAACCACCCAACTCCAGAACAACTCTCCTAGAAGAGTTTCAGGGCCTGTTCCATCACAGGGTGCCACATGCACCGCTACTGGCCGATCCATCGAGAACGAAACCAAGCGGAGACCACTGAACCCTAGTGGTCAAAAAACGAGCACAGAGCCAGGGGAAAACTCCACCCTACTGGTCAAAAAAACACACATAGGGACCATCTACATCGCGGGAGGTCAAAGTACGCAAAGCAGAACACGGAACGCACATGGGTACCACACGACGTGTGGCCCCAAGTCAACCCCAACTTAGCGCAAAAACGTTCTCAGGTAAAAACCACACGTACCTCCAAGTGCTCCCGTATACTCCCAGAGTATACCACATCCCATCCCAAAGGCAATCATGCACACGACACCTAGCGTCAACGCGAAGGCGTGACGTAAAAACTCCACCTCAAAGGCCCAGGAACGGCCAACCACATCTTGTGAACCATTCATATCACTCTCCCAAGAGTGCGCGATCACAAGCCAAGGGTCCTCTACAAACATGGTGAGAAGAACCACCATCAGGGCGCATTTCACATTTCCACATTTTACAAGATCGCACAAGAGTCTCCGTAAAGCCAAACGGATCACACCGTTGAATTCCTCGTGAAAAAACACACGAGTTAAACTACTTACTCGCCTCAAATGGATATCTGATGGAAAAGTCACCAACACCGCCTCACACCCGAATGGCGTCCCGTGTTCCGGAGCCTCAGCCCCGAATATAGTCGGTCGCATCGCACCAACGTGATCCCCTCAGGAAAACACGTCAAAAGCACTACTCACATGAGTGCAATAGATATCCGGAAAAAAAGATGCATTTCAGAGCACCGCACACGAGCGGTGCTTCCTGGGACCCACATGCCGGTCTCGAAACTCAACGGACGGATCTCACCGTTGAGATCCTCTCAAAAAAGCGCACGAGATGGACTATACATGTCCAAAACGGTCGCCCGGTGATAGAGATGGAAAATCACCGTCAACGCCCAAACGGCCCTCACGGGGCATGTACCAGCATACGGAACTAAAGCGGGCGGATTACACCATTGCAATCCCCTCGGAAAAACACCCAAAAATGTCTGCTCGCACACCTCGAACGGACGTCCGATGAAAAAGTTGTGAAATGCTGCACGCAGCTCAAATGACAGGTCGTGGGGCCTATGCCTCAACTACAACCTCAATGCCTGAAACCACCCTGGAAAGCTCTGCCTTGGTGACAGGGTCGCAATGCCACTGACGGTGCTCAAAACGGACTTCGGATGCGTCCGTGCCGTCCAAAACAAAATCCCTCGGAAAACCCCAATCTGCTTAACACACGTGACGGGCCTCCGAGTCCGCCATTTCGGGAGTGAAAACCCCCCAAAACCATCTCAAAATATTCATCGTAATTTAAGGAGTTCATCACTGTAGACGGCGCCCAAATCCGACACCCGGTTTATGATTTATATAAAAAACAATAATAATAATATTATTATTATTATTAATTTAACTTATATTTTTTTTAATTTCTATTTTTTGAAACATGCGGCCCCGTTTTTTATTATTTTTTTTCAAAAACACTAGACCGGCCATTCAGCCGGTCTTCTCCCATGTCAAAACAGGACCCGCATATGCGGGTCTTCTGCCTGCCAGCCGAGGTCCGAAGACCCCGGTCTTCTCTGGCAATGACCGGCCATAGGGCCGGTCCGCCCTTGCTCCGTGCCCAGCGCCTGCGGCCGACGACTGCCGCGATGACACTTCCCGTCCGCGTTGCCCCGCCATCCGAGCCTCGTTGCGCCTGGCCGAAGCCGGCTCGTGCTCACCCAGCGCCTCTGCACTCGCCTCCGAGCGCCTGCCGCGCGCTCGCCTCAGCCAACCGGTGCCTCCTGCTCGGACTGGTCGACAACCACCCAGCCGACAGCCCTGTTGATCTGCCGCTCCACCGCCGAAACCTGCCTGAACCGGCCAGGGCACCCGGAAAAACTCCAATTCCCGCAGATCTTCGGTGCACGACTGCGAACACCCCGAAGCTCGGTTTTTCAATTCAAAATAGGCGATGGGAAGGTCACAAAATGTGCTACGGGATTATGTGATTTGCTCGAAGTTTAAAGAGAATTTCGACATTACAAAATTTGAGCGAAAGGGTGTGGGAAATCAAAAACGAACAAGACCCTACCTCGCAGGGCTTCGCCCAAAGCTTCTCGCTCGATCCGCACCCCGCCGCTTGATGTTTCCTTGATCGGAGGAGGGAGGTGGAGGAGGTCGAAGGGAGGGCTCCTTGGTTGCTTGGGAGTTCATCCGCCAGAGAAAAAGGGGGAAGGGGAGAGGGTTGTTAGGGTTGTAAAACAAAATTAATTAGAATCCCCCAAATTTAACCCACATCTCGAACATCCAACGGGGTCAAGGTTAAGCCTCCCCTAGGTTAAACACCACGTTCTGAGCGCAACGGCGGTCTCGGAATTTGATTCTGAGCTTTCCTTTGAATGTTATAAAGCAGAACACCCAAAGCCTCTAAATTACAAAAACGCCCATGGGGCCATTTTTCACCGACGGCCCGCGCCCGCAAAATATACACCCCTCATAAGGTAAATGGTACACTCTGAACTCAAAGGTTCCCTCGGCATTCCGATATGAGCTACCATTTAAGATATACTTGCGTTTAACCATTAAACATATAAATTTATTAATTTGTTTTTCTGTTCAATGTTCCGGGAATGGGAGAGGGGTCCAAATATCCCGCGCCGACATGTTTTATGTCATTCCTATGGTAAAAACCACATTCCAAACCCATCCATACACTCAGATCTTTGATCCGGATCACAGTTCAAGAGTTATCCCATTTATTTTGCGGTTCCGGTGTGAACGCACTAAAAATTTAATTTAGGCCACTCTAGGGCTCAGAATCGCACACCGTCTGAAGGGGCTGCTCTGGAATATCATCAAGAATATTCCAAAGTCTTCTACAGAAAAAACTAGGTTCTTACATCATTCCCTCCTTCATTCTTTTCATCCTCTAAAGTCAAAACTAGGGAGCAACACATGGTACAAATCCCACACCTGGATTTCCCATACCTAGAAGAACCCACACACAGCTCTGCGTCACTGCACACGGGCCAAAAGATTGATCCGTTCACGCGAGGTCTACCCTTGCCGATGTCGTTCACCCACATTAGACTTTGGGGTTAGGTCAAGGCGGTAGGGCACCTCTGCATCCATTTGCACAGTATCAAATGGCCCTAAGGCTCACTGGGGTAGCTCACCTCCCCGACCGAACCCTTACGTTGCACGCCGTGACTGGAATCACTGCCCGCACTTGGAATAAGGCCCGGCGATTCCCTCCATCAGAATATCTATATGGTGTAACACCCAAGGATATATGGTCATGCAAGATTCCACAAATGAGGCTCTCTTACATGCTCGAAGAGTGATGGAGTCAACCCCATCAACTAGAGAAAAAGGTCCCATGCCTTTTTATCATACCAACACAAGGTTACACTGATGCCCCGCGCCACCTTGGTAACACCTCAAGCATGGAGCAGGGAGGAAAGCATTCCACACAGAGAGTCTAAAAATTCTACTGCATGAAGTAGAAGAGTCGCAAGGGGTACCTCTTGCCACCTCCTACTCTGCAGGGTCATAGAAATCCAAAGCTCGTGGCTATCTTCAGTCCCAACTATCAGCTCCTGAAGCCTGATGTGGACTGCCTAGTGGTGATGGGTAGACCTAGTAAAGTCGTCCCCCCACTACTAGCTCCTCCTGCTCCACTGCTAGCACCACCCTTCTGGGTACTACTCTGATCACGGCGATGCCTCTGCCATGGTGGTGCACCTGCTGCCTCCCCGAAGCTCTCAGCAACTTGGGTCGGGCAGTCTCATGCCAAGTGACCTCGCCCATCACAAGCATAGCACCGACCCTCTCTGGGCTACACTGGTGGCCTCCGGAGCCACTCTGGTGTACGACCATGCCCCTAAGTCTGGTTGTCAGGAATCCACCTGCGTCGAGGTTTTGCTTACCGACACCCGCTAGCTGTGGAAGACGTCTTAGCTCCAATGTGCATGCTGCCACCACCAACACTATAACGTGACAGGAAGCCCTCTTTCAGCAGAACCTGCTCTAGCACCCCCGACATATGTGGAAATGCCCAAGGGTTCTATGACAGCACAAATCTCTTGGCAGAGACCCTGCTCAATCTTTCGCGCTCGGATGTTGTCATCACGGACCAAGTCCATGTAAAAGTGTGCATGGTCTGCAAAACTAGCCGTGTACTCGGCCACCGTCATCCCTCCCTGTTGAAACTACAAGAGCTCCTTAATCCTAATGGAGCGCAATAAGGAGGGGAAAAACTCCTCAAGGAACAACAATTGAAAGTCGCCCCACAAAAGCGACGACTCGTCAAGAAACTGAGTCACCAGACTCCACCAACGCCAAGCTGCTCCACGAAAAAGGGTGGCTGCCAAAGCCACTCTCTGATCTATCGGTGTCTGCACATGCCTGAAAAGGTGAACCACTGCCTCGTGTTAAACCTCTACTGCCTGAGGGTCTGGCTCACCACTGAACCACAGAGGTCTCTATCGTTGAACTCACAGAGCCCACTCAACCTGCGCTCAAACTCAGCCTGCTCTGCTGAAGCTGTCTACTGGTAAACAGGTGGGGGTGCTGCTACCGGCCCACCCGGAGAAAGGGGCTTGCATGATGGGTCCGGGACTGTGGCCTCGTAGCTCACAAGGTTGTCGTCACGAACCAAAGCTGGTATCATGGATGGCTGTCTTCGCAGAGACATCCTGAATATTATCAAGGAGTGCCGCAATCAAATGAGCATATTTGTTTACACCAATAACCACGATGGGGATCTAACTCAAGAAGTACCATCAAAGACTCACTCCTATGTGATTCACAAACCAATTTTCCCTGCAACAAGTGTCTCAGAAGACCGAGTCGACAAGCGGGTTATCAAGGTCCTGATGAATGGATATGTTGGCCGCTGCACCATCACTGGACTCCCTTGCCTGAGAGCCGCTCTCGAGACACATTGACACTATTTCCCTGAATCCCAACCAATTCCTCCTTTAGGGACATCCGAACAGCGTCCCAAGGAATGAATCACCTCTGATGCCACTTTTTCATGACCCGACCCTACCTGGGCTCGACCCGTAACTACCCTAAGCCCACCTCCATAGGCTCATGGCTGGCGACCAGCGGCGAAGGCACAACAACTCGGGGAGGCCTTTTCCATAGAACCTATATACACACACACAACACGCTCAATGAAAAAGTGCAGAGTAAAAAGAAAAGCAAAGGGAAACTGCTATAAACAACCACAAGAGTGCATCAACCTCTAAACAGAACAAGAAAAGTGACAAAAAGGAAAATGGGACAAAACACGTGCCCAACCAAAAAGTGCCAAAACCCGACAATAGGTAAACAAAAGAAGCACCCGACGGATCTCCCACCTGGAACCTGGCTATGACCACTACACGCGGACCAATCTCTCAAGCTCCTATGCCCCACTGAAGTCATGCTTCACTTGTCCGTCGTCTGCAAGTGAACACCAAGTGAGGGCAAAGCCCAAGCAGGTGTGAGTATAAAAATAATCAGTAGGATACATCGGAGACTCGAGGGAGAAACAAAGGAGGTACCGAAGGGTGAGCAGTAGAGAAAACAAGTAAAGTAGAGGTGTACAACTATATGTGCAGTAAAGAGTCCATCTCAACCCAACAAGAGAAAGGAAGTAGACTCATCCAGGAACAAGGAGCTGGAAATAGTGAGAAGATGAACTTCTCGTCGAGTCTTAGTGACCTATAGTAGGAGAGTAGACTCATCCAACCACAAGAACCTAGACACGGAAAGAACGTGGCATACCTCGAGCGTCTTCACCTCTCCTGGAGGGAGAGTAACCCAGCCCAAGAAGTGGGTACTCGTACAAGGTATATACATATATATATGCCCTAAAAGAAGCCCAAACAAGATCGTAAGGGGATCTCCATCCCAAAGCTCAACCAAAGAAAAGAGTAGCCAATAGTCCCAGAAGTAAACTCCATCATCGATGCCCAGCATCCCGAACATCTTCCCTGAACCGCAAGCCAAGGGGATCAATCACCGCACCTTGACACTATCCGCTTTGGGCGGCATAGACTCGCCCGCACGGTTTTAGATCAAGTCACAAGAATGAGTCTCGGTGGGGAAAGTGCCCCTCGTACTTGAGACTTCTAGGTAAAGTCGAAACACACCTCGTCACAGCCCTGCAGTCGAGAGGTCTCCTCAAAGTCAATGTCATTCCATCACCGACCCGTACAACCAAGGGTCCCGCTCCGGTGGTCCCAGAGGAAAGCCACAGACTATCCTAGTAGAAAGGATTGAGTCTGGAATGACAATAGTTGTCCCACTGCCCAGCCCTGCTAGAGGGTAATTCATAACCAGATGTCGGGGGACCCACTGCCCAGCCCTGCTGGAGGGTAAACCCTAATACATAATCAGGCGACCCACTACCCAGCCCCGCTGGAGGGTAAACCATAACCAGATATCGGGTGACCCACTACCGAACCCTACTAGAGGGTAAACCCTAATACATCATCAGGAGACCCACTGCCCAGCCCCGCTGGAGGGTAGACCTTAATACATCATCAGGTGACCCACTACCCACCCCTGCTGGAGGGTAGACCCTAAGAGGTCGTCGGGTGACCCACTGCCCAGTCTCTACTGGAGGGTAAACCCTAAGTTTGTTGGGCGACCCGCTGTCCAGTCTCTGCTGGAGGGTAGACCATAAAAGCATCGGGTGACCCACTGCCCAGTCTCTGCTGGAGGGTAAACCCTAGAAGTCTGTGAGCAACCCACTGCCCAGCCTGCTGGAGGGTAAACCCGAAGAGGTCAATGAGTAACCCACTGCCCAGCCCCACTAGAAGGTAAAACTCAGAACTACTCTGGCCATCACTACTAGAGGGTACAACACTGGCCAACCAAACACGGAGTGGGTATCGCGCAACCACCCAACTCCCGAACAACTCTACCAAAAGAGGTTCAGCGCCTGTTCCATCATGGGGTGCCACCTGCACCGCTACTGGCCAATCCATCGAGAATGAATCCAGGGGGAGACCACTCAACCCTGTTGTTCAACAAACAAGCATAGAGCCAGGGGAAAAACTCCCTCCTGCTGGTCAAACAAACACACATAGGGACCCTCTACGTCATGAGGGGTCAAATTATGCAAAGAAAAACACGTCACACGCGTGGGGACCACACGACATGTGGCCCCATGTCAACCCCAACTGAGCGCACAAACGTTCTCAGGTACAAACCACACGTACCTCCAAGAGCTCCCGTATACTCCCAGAGTATACCACATCCCAGCCCAAATGCTATCGTGCACAGGGCACCCAGCATCAACGCGAAGGCCTACCGTAACAACTCCACCTCAAATGCCCAGGCACAACCAACCACATCTTCTGAACCATTCATATCACTCTCCCAAGAGTGCGCGATCACACGCCAAGGGTCATCTATAAACACGGTGAGATGAACAGCCATCAAGACGCCTTTCACATTTCCACATTTAAAAAGATCGCGCAAGAGGATCTGTAAAGCCAAACTGATTGCTCCATTGAAATCCTTGCAGAAAAACACGCGAGTTAGACTTCTTACTTGCCTCAAATGGATATCCGACCAAAAAGTCTCCAACACCACCTCACGCCCAAACGACGTCCCGTGTTCCCGAGCCTCAGCCCAGAAAACAATCGGGCGCATCGCACCAATGCGATCCCCAGGGGAAAAAACGTCAAAAGCACTACTCACATGAGTGCAATGGATATCCGGAGAAAAAGATGCATTCTGGCGCACCGCACACGAGCAGTGCTTCGTGGGACCCACATCCTGGTCCCGAAACTCAACAGACGGATCACACTGTTGTGATCCTCTCGAAAACTCACACGAGATAGACTATTCACTTGTCCAAAATGGTCACCCGGTTATAGAGATGGAAAATCACCATCAACGCCCAAACTGACCACGCGGGGCCCGCACCAGCGTGCGGAACTATAGAGGGCGGATTACACCATTGCAATCCCTTAGGAATATCACCCAAAAAATACTTCTCGGACAACTCGAAAGGACGTCTGATGAAAAAGCCGTGAAACGCTGCACGAGGCTCAAAATACGGGCTATGGGTCTCGCACCTCAACTTCGGCCTCAACGCCTGAAACCACCCAGGAAAGCTCTGCCTCGGTTCCAGGTTCGCAACGCCACTAACGATGCTCAAAACAGACGTCAGACGTGTCCGTTCCGTCCAAAAATAAATCCCCCAGAAAACGCCAATCTACCTAACACACATGACGTGCCTCTGAGTCCCCCGTTTTGGGAGTGAAAACCCAATCGAAACCATCTCAAAATATTTGTCGTAATTTAAGTAGCGCGTCACCGTAGACGGCACCGAAATCCGACACCCGGATTATGATTTATATAAAAAAACAACAACAATAATAATAATTATATTATTATTTTAACTTATATTTTATTTTTAGTTTCCCTATTTTTAAACACGCGGACCCCTTTTTTTATTATTGTTTTTTAAAAACTAGACCGGCCATTCGGCCGGTCTTCTCCCTTGTCAAAAACCGGACCCACATTTGCGGGTCCTCTGCCTGCCTGCCAGGGTCCAAAGACCCCGGTCTTCTCCGGCAACGACCAGCCAAATGGCCGGTCTGCCCCTGCTCCACGCTCGGCGGCTGCGGATGATGACCACCACGACGACGCAACCCGGCCGCGTTACCCTGCCTTCCGCACCTCGCTGCGCCTGGACGAAGCCGGCCCGTGCTCACCCAGCGCCTTTGCGCTCGCTGTCAAGCGCCCGTCGCGCCCTTGCCACAGCCGCCCTACACCTCCTGCTCAGACTGGCCAACGACCACCCGGCCGCTGCCCTGTTGATCTGCCGCACCGCCACTGAAACCTGCCTGAACCGGCCAGGGGAGCTGGAAAAAATCTAATTCCCGCTGAACATTGGCACACGATTTCTAATACCCCGAAGATTAGTTTTTCAATTCAAGATAGGTGATGAAAAGCTCAAAAAATGTACTACGGGATTATGGGCTTTGCTCGAATTGTAAACAACATTTCAACATCACAAGATTTGAGCAAAAATGTGTGGGAAATCAATAACGAACAAGTCCCAACCTCGCGGGACTTCTCCCGAAGCTTCTCGCTCGATATGTGCCTCGCCGCTCGATGTTTCTTTGATCGGAGGAGGGATGTGGAGGAGGTCGAAGGGAGGGCTCCTTTGTTGCTTGGGAGTTCTTCTGCCAGAGAACCAGGGGGAAGGGGAGAGGTTGGTTAGTGTTTTAAAAGAAAATTAATTCAATTTTTATTAATTAAAAACCCCCAAATTTAACCCGCGTCTGGAACATCCAATGGGGTCGAGGTTAAGCCTCCCCTAGGGTAAACACCACGCTCTAAGCACAACAGGAGTCTCGGAATTTGATTCCGAGCTTTCGTTTGAATGTTGTAAAGCTGAACGCCCAAAGCCTCCAAATTACGAAAATGCCCCTGGGGCCATTTTTCACCGGCGGCCCATGCCCGCAAAACATAAACCCCTCCTAGGGTAAACGGTATGCTCCGAACTCAACGGTTCGCATTGGTTTTCCAATTCGAGCCACCGTTTAAGAGATACTTGCGTTTAACCATCAAACAAATAAATTTATTTATTTATTTCTCTGTTCAACGTTCCAAGAGCGGGTAAGGGGTCCAAAAATCCAGCGCCAACAAGTTTTATGTCGTTCCTAGGGTAAACACCCCATTCCAGAACCATTAGTACTCTCGGATCTCTGATCCGGATCACCGTTCAGGAGTGATCCAATTTATTTGGCTGTTCCAGTGTGAACGCACTGAAAATTTAATTCTGGTCACTCCGGGGCTCGGAATCGCACGCCGTCTGAAAGCGCTACTCTGGAATATCATCAAGAATATTCCAAAGTATTCCTCCGCAAAAACAGGGTTCTTACATCATTCCCTCCATTATGATTTTCATCCCCAAAAATCAAAACTAGGGAGCAACACAGGGTACTAAGCCCACAACTGGCTTTCCCATACCCAGAAGATCCCACTCACTGCTCTATATCACTGCACATAGACCAAAGGATTGATCCATTCACGTGAGGTCAGCCCTTTCCGACGTCGTGCACCCACATCAGAATTTGGGGTTAGGTCAAGGCATTAGGGAACCTCACTATCCCTTTGCATGGTCTCAAACAGCCCGAAGGCTCACGGGGGTAGCTCACCTCCCCGACCAAACCCTTACGTCGCACGTCGCGACTGGAATCACCGCCCGCACCTGGAACAAGGCCTTGTGATTCCCCCCTTCATAATAACCATATGGTGGAACACCCAAGGATATCTGGTCACGCAAGATTCCATAACCGAGGCTCTCTTACACGCTCGTAGAGCGATGGTGCCAACCCCATCAACTAGAGAAAATGGTCCCACGCCTTTTTATCATACCAAAATAGGGTTACACCGACACCCCGCACCACCCTGGTGACACCTCAAGAAAGGATCAGGGATGAAATCATTCCTCACATAGAGTCTAAAAATTCTACTTCAAGAAGTAGAAGAGTCACAAGGGGCACCTCTTGCCACCTCATGCTCTGTAGGGTCGTAGACATCCAAAGCTCGCGGCTGTCCGCAGTCTCAACTGTCAGCTCCCAGAGCCTGATGAGGAATGCCTAGTGGTGATGGGTAGACCACATAAAGTCACCCCCCACTACTAGATCCTCTTTCTCTTCTTCTAGCACCACCCCTCTGGGTACTACTCTGATCCCGGCACTGCCTCTGCCGTGGTAGTGCGCCTGCTGCCTGCCCGAAGCTCTCAGCAACTCGGGTCGGGAAGTCTCGTACCAAGTGACCTTGCCCGTCACAAGAATAACACCGACTCTATTCGGTCTGCACTAGTTCCCTCCGACGCCACTGTGGTGTATGACCTTGACCCTGAGTCTAGTTTTCATGAAGCCACTTGCGTCGAGGTTCTGTTTGCCGACGCCCACTAGCTGTGGCAGACGTCTCAGCTCCAATGTGCATGCTGCCACCACCAACACTAGAACGTGACAGGAATCCCTCTATCACTAGCACCTACTCTAGCACCCCAGTATATGTGGAAATGCACAAGGGTTCTATGACAGCATGAATCTCTCGGCGGAGACCATCCTCAAACTTCTGCGGTCGGATGTTGTCGTCACGGACCAAGTCCGAGTAAAAGCGTGCACGGTCTACAAAACTAGTCGCGTACTCGGCCACTGTCATCCCTCACTCATGAAACTGAAGGATGTCTTGAATTTGAATGGAGTGCAAGTAGGAGGGGAAAAACTCCTCAAGGAACAACAACTGAAATTCGACCCACAAAAGCGATGACCCGTCAAGAAACTGAGTCACCAGACTCCACCACTACCGAGATGCTCCACGAAAAAGGGTGGCTACCAAAGCCACTCTCTGATCTATCGGCATTTGCACAAGCCTGAAAAGGTGAACCACTGCCTCGAGCCAAACGTTTGTTGCCTAAGGGTCTGGCTCACCACTGAACCACAGTGGTCTCTGCAGCTGGAACTCACAGAGCGCACCCAACCAGCTCTCAAACTCAGCCTGCTCTGCTGAAGCTATCTGCTGCTCAACAGATGGGGGTGCTGCTACCAGCCCACCCGGAGAAAGGGGCTCGCATGATGGGTCCTGGACTGTGGCCTTGTATCTCATAGGGTTGTCGTCATGAACCAAAGCTGGTATCTTGGCTGGATGTCTTCGCGGAGACATCCTGAATATTATCAAGTAGTTCCATAATCAAATGAGCATACATGTATATACCAATAACCACGATGGGGAGATGGCTCAAGAAGGACCGTCAAAGACTCAATCCTATGTGATTCACAAAACAATTTTCCCTACAACAAGTGTCTCGGCATACCGAGTTGACAAGTAGGTTATCAAGGTCCCGGTGGATAGATATTTCGGCCGCCACACCATCACTGGTCTCCCACGCCTGAGAGCCGCTCTCGAGACACGTTGACACTGTTTCCCTAAATCCGAACCAATTCTACTTTTAAGGACATCCGAAAAGTGTCCCAAGGAATGAACCACCTATGATACCACTTTTTCACGACCCGACCCTACACGGGCTCGAGCCTCAACTACCACAAGCCCGCCTCCATAGACCAGTGGCTGGCGACCAGCACCTAAGGCACAACAACTCAGGGAGGCCTTTTCCTATGAACCTGTACACACACACGCAACACTCTCAATGGAAAAGTGCCGAGTAAAAGTAAAAGCAAAGGGAAACTGCTATAAACAACCACAAGAGTGCATCGACCTTTAAACAGTACAAGAAAAGTACAGAAAAGGAAAATGGGGCAAAACATGCACCCAACCAAAAAGTTCCACAACCCGACAACAGGTAAACAAAAGAAATAGCTGATGGGTCTCCCACCTCGAACCCGGCTACGACCACCACATGTGGTCTAAGCTCCCAAGCTCCTATGCTCCACTGAAGTCTTTCTCCACCTGTCCGTCTTCTGCAAGGGCACACCAAGTGTGGGAAAAGCCCAAGTGGGGGTGAGTAAAAAAATACTCAGTAGGATACCCTGAAGGCTCGAGGGAGCAACAAAGGAGTTACCGAAGGGTGAGCAGTAGAGCGAACAAGAAAAGTAGAGGAGTACAACTGAAAGTGCAGTAAAGAGTCTAGCTCAACCCAACAAGAGAAAGGAAGTAGACTCGTCCAGGCATAAGGAGATAGAAATGGTGAGAAGATGAACTTCCCGTCGAGTCTTCGCTACCTATAGCAGGAGAGTAGACTCATCCAACCATGATAAGCTAGACACAGAAATCATGTGCCATACCTCGCGCGTCTTCACCTCTCATGGAGGGAGAGTAACTAAGCCCAAAAAGTGGGTACTCGAACAATGTATATACATATATATATATTCTCTATAAGAAGCCCGAACAAGCTCGTAAGGGGATCTCCATCCCGTAGCTCAACCCAAGAAAAGAGTAGCCAACAGTCTCAGAAGTAAACTCCATCATCGATGCCCTGCATCCCGTACGTCTGCCCCAAACCGCAAGCCAATGGCCTCAATCACCACACCTTGACACTATCCGCTTTGGGCGGTATTGACTCGCCCACACAGTTTTAGATCGTGTCACAAGAACACATCTCGGTGGGGAATGTGCCCCTCGTACTTGAGTGTTCTAGGGAATGTCGAACCACACATATTCACTGCCCTGCAGTTGAGAGGTCTCCTCAAAGTCAAAGTCATTCCATCACTGACCCGTACAACCAAGGGTCCCGCTCCGGTGGTCACGGAGGAAAGTCACAGACTAGCCTAGTAAAAAGGACTGAGTCTAGAATGCCAACAGGTGTCCCACTACCCATCCCTGCTGGAGGGTAATTCATAACCAGATATCAGGTGACCCACTGCCCAGCCCTGTTGGAGGGAAAACCCTAATACATCATCAGGTGACCCACTGCCCAGCCCCGACGGAGGGTAAACCATAACCAGATATTGGGTGACCCACTTCCCAGCTCTACTGGAGGGTAAACCCTAATACATCATCAGGCGACCCACTGCCCAGCCCCACTAGAGGGTAGACCTTAATAAATCATCAGTCGACCCATTGCCCAGCCCCGCTAGAGGGTAGACCTGGAATAAGTCGACAGGCAACCCACTACCCAGCCCTGCTGGAGGGTAGACCCTAAGAGGTCATCGGGTGACCCACTGCCCAGTCTCTGCTGGATGGTAGACCCTAAGTGCATCAGGCGACCCACTGCCCAGTCTATGCTGGAGGGTAGAGCTTTAAAGCATCGGGTGACCCACTGCACAGTCTCTGCTAGAGGGTAAACTCTAGAATTCAGTGAGCAACCAACTGCCCAACCCTGCTGGAGGGAAAACCCGAAGAAGACGATGAGTAACCCACTGCCCAGCCCCGCTGGAGGGTAAAACTCAGAACTGCTCTGGCCATCACTACTGGAGGGTAAAATAATGGCCAGCCGATCACGGAGTGGGTATCGTGCAACCACCCAACTCCAGAAGAACTCTCCCAGAAGAGGTTCAGTGCTTGTTCCATCATGGGGTGCCAATTGCACCGCTACTTGCCGATACATCAAGAACGAAACCAGGGGAGACCACTCAACCCTGCTGGTCATCAAACGAGCATAGAGCCAGGGGAAAAAATCCACCCTACTGGTCAAAAAATCCCACAGAGGGACCCTCTATGTCGTGAGAGGTCAAAGTACGCAAAGAAGAACACGGCAGGCACGTGGGGCCCACATGACATGTGGCCCCAAGTCGACCCCAACTGATCGCACAAACGTTCTCAGGTACAAACCACACGTACCTCTAAGCGCTCTCGTATACTCCCAGAGTATACCATATCTCATCACAAAGGCTATCGTGCACACGGCACCCAGCGTCAACATGAAGGCGTGACGTAACAACTCCACCTCAAAGGCCCAGGCACGACCAACCACATCTAGTGAACCATTCATATCACTCTCCTAAGAGTGCGCAATCACACACCAAGGGTCCGCTACAAACACGGCGAGAAGAACTGTCATCAGGGCGCCTTTCACATTTCCACATTTAACAAGATCATGCAAGAGGCTCCGCACAGCCAAACGGATCACACCGTTGAAATCCTCGTGGAATAACAAGTGAGTTAGACTAATTACTCTACTCAAACAGATATCCGATGGAAAAGCCTCCAACACTACCTCACACCTAAATGGCATCCCGTTTTCCCGATCCTCGGACCTAAAAACAGTCGAGTGCATCACACCAATGTGATCCCCTCGGGAAAACACGTCATAAGCACTACTCACATGAGTGCAACGGATATCCGGATAAAAAGATGCATTTCGGCACACCGCACAGGAGCGGTGCTTCGTAGGACCCACATCCTGGTCCTGAAACTCAATGGGCGGATCACACCATTGCGATCCACTCAAAAAATCACAGGATATGGACTATTCACTTGTCGAAAACAGTCGCCCGGTGATAGAGATGGAAAATCACAGTCAACGCCCAAACGGCCCACGCGGGGCCCACACAAGCGTGCGGAACTAAAGCGGGTGGATTACACCATTGCAATCCCCTCGGAAATATACCCAAAAATTACTGCCCGCACGCCTCGAACGGACATCCGATGAAAAAGTCGTGAAACGCCGCACGCAGCTCAAAAGACGGGTCATGGGGCTCGTGCCTCAATATCATCCTCAACGCCTGAAACCACCCTAGAAAGCTCCGCCTCAGTGTCAGCATCTCAACGCCACTAACGGCCCTCAAAACGGACGTCGGATGCATTCGTGCCGTCCAAAACAAAATCCCCCAGAAAACGCCAATCTGCTTAACACACGTGATGCGCCTCCAAGTCCCCCGTTTCGGGAGTGAAAACCCCCAGTAACAATCTCAAAATATTCATCTAAATTTAAGGAGCGCGTCACCGTAGACGGCGCCCAAATCCGACACTCGGTTTATGATTTTTATAAAAAATAATAATAATATTATTATTATTTTTTATTATTATTTTAACTTATATTTTATTTTTCATTTCCCTTTATTTTTTAAACCCGCGACCCCCTTTTTTTTATTATTTTTTTTAAAACCAGACCGGCCATTCGGCCGGTCTTCTCCCTTGTCAAAAACAGGACCCGCATTTTCGGGTCCTCTGCCTGCCAGTCGGGGTCCAAGGACCCCGGTCT
The DNA here is from genome assembly GCA_963277665.1 of Viscum album. NCBI lineage: Eukaryota > Viridiplantae > Streptophyta > Magnoliopsida > Santalales > Viscaceae > Viscum > Viscum album. The sequence goes on from OY728158.1 coordinate 217,312,510, forward strand.
TCTCCGGCAACGACTGGCCAAAGGGCCGGTCCACCCCCGCTTTGCACTTAGTGCTTGCGGCCGACAACCCCCGCGACGATGCCGCCTGGCTGCATCACCCCGCCTTTCGCACCTCGCTGCGCCCAGCCGAAGTCGGCCTGTGCTCACCCATCGCATCTGTGCTCACCGTCGATCACCTACCGCGCGCTCGCCTCAGCCGGCTGGCGCCTCCTGCTCGGACTGGCTGACAACCACCCGGCCGACCACCCTGCTGATCTTCCACGCTGCCGCTGATACCTGCCTGAACCGGCCAGGGCACCTGAAAAAACTTCAATTCTCTGTGATCTTCAGCGCACGATTGCGTTCACCCCAAAACTCAGTTTTTCAATTCAAAATAGGATATGGGAAGCTCACAAAATGTGCTACGGGATGATGGGGTTTGCTTATATTTTAAACAGCATTTCAACATCACAAAATTTGTGCGAAAGGGTGAAGGAAATCTAAAACGAACAAGACCCTACCTCGCGGGGCTTCGCTCGATGTTTCTCGCTAGATCCGCGCTCCGCCGCTCAATGTTGCCTTGATTGGAGGAGGGAGGTGGAGGAGGTAAATGGGAGGGCTCCTTGTTTGCCTGGGAGTTCTTCCGCCAGAGAACCAGGGGGAAGGGGAGAGGGTGGTTAGGGTTTTAAAAGAAAATTAATAAAATTTTAATTAATTAGAATCCCCCAGATTTAACCCGCATCTGGAACATCCAACGGGGTCGAGGTTAAGCCTCCCCTAGGGTAAAAACCATGCTCTAAGCGCAACGGCGGTCTCGGAATTTGATTCCGAGATTTCTTTTGAATGTTATAAAGCTGAACTCCCAAAGCCGCCAAATTATGAAAATGCCTCTGAGGCCATTTTTCACCGACGGCCCACGCCCGCAAAACATACACCCCGACTAGGGTAAATGGTACGCTCTGAACTCAACGGTGCCCTCGATTTTCCGATCCGAGCCACCTTTTAAGAGGTACTTGTGTTTACCCATTAAATGAAAATATTTATTTATTTATTTATCCGTTCAACTTACCGAGAGCAGGCGAGGGTTCCAAACATCCCACGCTGACAAGATTTATGTTGTTCCTAGGGTAAACACGCCATTCCGGACCCATCCATACACTCGGATCTCTGATCTGGATCACCATTCAGGATTTATCCCATTTATTTGGTGGTTCCAGTGTGAACACACTGAAAATTTAATTCTGGCCACTATGGGGCTCGAAATCACAGGCCGTCTGAAGGCGCTGCTATGGAATATCATCAAAAATATTCCAAAGTCTTCCACAGAAAAAACCAGGTTCTTACATTATTACCTCCTTCAAGATTTTCGTCCCCGAAAATCAAAACTAGTGAGAAACGCAGGGTACTAAGCCCACACCTGGATTTCCCATACCCAGAAGAACTCACGTACAGCTCTGCGTCACCGCAAACGGACCAAAGGATTGATCTGTTCACGCGAGGTCAGCACTTGTCGACGTCGTGCACCCACATTAGACATTGGGGTTAGGTCAAGGTGGTAGGGTACCTCACAATCCCTCTGCACCGTCTCAAATGGCCCGAAGGCTCACGCGGGTAGCTCACCTCCCCGACCGAACCCTTACATCGCACGTCGCGACTAGAATCATCGCCCGGACCTGGATCAAGGCCCGGTGATTCCCTCATTCAAAATATCCATATGGTTGAACACCCATGGATATCTGGTCATGCAAGATTCCACAATAGAGGCTCTCTTACACGGTCAGAGAGCGATGGAGTCAACCCCATCGACTAGAGAAAAAGGTCCCACACCTTTTTATCATACCAACACAGGGTTACAACGACGCCCTACGCCACCCTGGTAACACCTCAAGCAGGAAGTAGGGAGGAAAGAATTCCACACACAGAGTCTTGAAATTCTACATCAAGAAGTAGAAGAGTCTTAAGGAGTACCTCTTGCCACCTCATGCACTGCAGGGTCGTAGACATCCAAAGCTCGCGGCTGTCCGCAGTCCCAACTGTCTGCTCCCGGAGCCTGACGTGGACTACCTAGTGGTGATGGGTAGACCTCATAACGTTGTCCCCTGACTACCAGCTCCTCCCGCTCCTCTAATAGCACCACCCCTCTGGGTACTACTCCGATCACGGCGATGTATCTTCCGTGGTGGTGCGCCTGCTGCCTGCCTGAAGCTCTCAGCAACTCGGGTCGGGCAGTCTCGTGCCAAGTGACCTCGCCCGTCACAAGCATAAAACCAACTCTCTCCGAGCTGCACTGGTACCCTCCGGCGCCATTGTGGTGTACAACCACACCCCTGAGTCCAGTTGTAAGGAAGCCAGCTACATCAAGGTTCTGCTTGCCGACGCCCGCTAGCCGCGGTAGACGTCTCACCTCTAACGTGCCTGCTGCCACCACCAACACTAGAACGTGACAGGAATCCCTCTATCCCCAGTGCCTGCTCTAGCACCCTGACATATGTGGAAATGCCCAAGGGTTCTATGATAGCACGAATCTCTCGGTGGAGACCCTGCTCAAACATCCTCCCTCGGATGTTGTCGTCACAGACCAAGTCCGAGTAAAAGCGTGCACGGTCTACAAAACTAGTCGCATACTCGGCCACTGTCATCCCTCCCTCCTGAAACTGCAGGAGCTCCTGAATCCAAATGGAGAGCAAGCAAGGGGGGAAAAATACTCAAGGAAGAACAAATAAAAGTTTCCCCACGAAAGCGATGACTCGCCAAGAAACTGAGTCACCAAACTCCACCAACGCCGAGATGATCCATAAAAAAGGGTGGCTTCCAAAGCCACTCTCTGATCTGTCGGTGTCTGCACAAGCCTGAAAAGGTGAACCACTACCTCGAGCCAAACCTCTACTGCCTGAGGGTCTGACTCACCAATGAACCTCAACGGTCTCTGCCACTGGAACTCACGGAGTGTGCTCAACCTGCGCTCAAACTGAGCCTGCTCTTCTGAAGATGTCTACTGCTCAACAAGTGGGGGTGCTGCTACCGGCCCACCCGGAGAAAGGGGATCGCATGATGGGTCTTGGACTGTGGCCTCATAGATCACATGGTTGTTGTCACGAACCAAAGAAGGTATCTTGGCTGACTGTCATCATGGAGACATCCTAAATATTATCAAGGAGTGCCGCAATCAAATGAGCATATATGTATATACCAATAACCATGATGGGGAGATGACTCAAGAAGGACCGTCAAAGACTCAATCCTATGTGATGCACAAACCAATTTTCCCTGCAACAAGTGTGTCAGCATACTGAGTAGATAATCGGGTTATCAAGGTCATGGTGATTGGATACGTCAGCCGCCTCACCATCACTGGAATCCCTGGCCTAAGAGCCGCTCTCGAGACATGTTGACACTTTTACTGTAAATCACAACCAATTATTCTTTTAGGGATGTCTGAATAGCGTCCCAAAGAACGAACCAACTCTGATACCACTTTGTCACGACCCAACCCTACCCGGGCTCAAGCCATAACTACCCCAAGCCCACCTCCATAGGCCAGTGGCTGGCGACCAGCGCCGATGTCAAAACAACTCGGGGAGGCCTTTTCCTAAGAACCTGTACACACACACGCAACACACTCAATGAAAAAGTGTAGAGTAAAAAGAAAATCAAAGGTACACTGATATAAACAACCCCAAGAGTGAATCTACCTCTAAAAATTACAAGAAAAGTGCTGAAAAGGAAAATGGGGCAAAACACACACCCAACCAAAAAGTTGCAAAACCCTGAAACAGGTAAATAAAAGAAACAGTTGAAGGGTCTCCCACCTGGAACCCGGCTACGACCACCGCACGCGGTCCATGCTCCCAATATCCTATGTTCCAGTGATTTCACGCTCCACCTGTCCGTCGTCTTCAAGGGCACACCATGTGTGGGAAAAGCCCAAGCAGGGGTCAGTATAAAAATACTCAGTAGGATACCATGAAGGCTCGAGGGAGCAACAAAGGAGGTATCGAAGGGTGAGTAGTAGAGAGAATAGGAAAAGTAGAGGAGTACAAATGAAAGTGTCGTAAAGAGTCTAGCTCAACCCAACAAGGGAACGGAAGTAGACTCGTCCATGCACAAGGAGCTAGAAATGGTGATAAGATGAACTTACCATCGAGTCTTCGCTACTTATTGCAGGAGAGTAGACTCATCCAACCATGAGAAGCTAGACACGGAAAACAAGTGGCATACCTCGCGCGTCTTCGCCTCTCCCGGAGGGAGAGTAACCAATCCCAAGAAGTGGGTACTCGAACAAGGTATATATAAATATATATATATATATATGCTCTACAAGAAGACCGAACAAGCTCGTAAGGGAATCCCCGTCCCGTAGCTCAGCCCAATAAAAGAGTATCCAACAGTCCCAAAAGTAAACTCCATCATCAACGCCCAGTATCCCGCATGTCTTCCCTAAATCGCAATCCAAGGGGCTCAATCACCACACCTTGACACTATCCTCTTTGGGCATCACTGACTCACCCACACGGTTTTAGACCGCATCCCAAGAACGCATCTCGGTGGGGAAAGTGCCCCTCGTACTTGAGAGTTCAAGGGAAAGTTGAACCACACCTCATCACTACCCTAAAGTCGAGAGGTCTCCTCAAAGTCAATGTCATTCCATCACCGACCCGTACAACCAAGGGTCCTGCTCCGGTGGTTACGGAGGAAATCCATAGACTATCCTAGTAGAAAGGACTGAGTCTAGAATGCCAACAATTATCCAACTACCCAGCCCTGCTGGAGGGTAATTCATAACCAGATATCGGGTAACCCACTGCCCAACCCTGTTAGATGGTACACCCTAATACATCATCAGGAGACCCACTGCCCAGCCCCGCTGGAGGGTAAACCATAACTAGATATCGGGTGACCCACTGCCCAGCCCTCATGGAAGGTAAACCCTAATACATCATCAGGCGACCCACAGCCCAGCCCCGCTAGAGGGTAGACCTTAATACATCATCAGGTGACCCACTGCCCAGCCCCGCTGAAGGGTATACATGAAATAAGTCGACAGGTGACCCACTGCCCAGCCCTGCTGGAGGGTAGACCCTAAGAGGTCGTCGGGAGACCCACAGCCCAGTCTCTGCTGGAGGGTAGACCCTAAGTGCATTGGGTGACCCACTGCCCAGTCTCTACTGGAGGGTAGACTCTAAAAGCGTCGGGTGACCCACTGCCCAGTCTCTGCTGGGGTGTAAACCCTAGAAGTCAGTGAGAAACCCACTACCCAGCCCTGCTGGAGGGTAAAACCAAAGAAGTCTATGAGTAACCCACTGCCCAGCCCCGTTGGAGGGTAAAACACATAACTGCTCTAGCTATCACTACTGGAGGGTACAAAACTGGCCAACCGAACACGGAGTGGGTATCGCGCAACAACCCAACTCCAGAACAAATCTCCCAGAAGAGGTTCAGGGCATGTTCCATCACAGGGTGCCACTTGCACCGCTACTGTCCGATCCATCGAGAACGAAACCAGGGGAGACCACTCAACCCTGCTGGTCAAAAAACGAGTACAGAGCCAAGGGAAAAACTCCACCATGCTGGTCAAACAAACACACAAGGGGACCCTCTATGTCGCGAGAGGTCAAAGTACAAAAATCAGAATATGGCACGCGCGTGGGGCCCACACAACATGTGTCCCCAAGTAAACCCCAACTGAGCGCACAAGCGTTCTCAGGTACAAACCACATGTACCTCCAAGCGCTCCCATATTCTCCCAGAGTATACCACATTCCAGCCCAAAGGCTATCGTGCAGACGGAACCTAGCGTCAACGTGAAGGCGTGACGTAACAACTCCACCTCAAAGGCCCAGGCATGACCAACTACATCTTGTGAATCATTCATATCACTCTCCCAGGAGTGCGTGATCAGACGCCAAGGGTCCACTACAAACACGGTGATAAGAACCACCATCAGGGCACCTTTCACATTTCCACATTTAACAAGATCGCGCAAGAAGCTCCGAACAGCCTAACGGATCACACCGTTGAAATCCTTGCGGAAAAACACGCGAGTTAGACTACTTACTCGCCTCTAACAGATATCCGACGGAAACGTCGCCAACAACGCCTCATGCCCGAACAATGTCCCCTGTTCTCAAGCCTCGGCCCCGAAAACAGTCGGGCGCATCGCACCAATGCGATCCCCTCGGGAAAACACATCAAAAGCACTACTCACATGAGTGCAATGGATATCTGGAGAAGAAGATGCATTCCGGCGCAACGCACACGGTCGGTGCTTCATGGGACCCACATGCCTGTCCTGAAACTCAACAGACGGATCGTACCATTGTGATCCTCTCGAAAAATCACATGAGATGGACTATTAATTTGTCCAAAAAGGTTGCCCGGTGATAGATAAGGAAAATCACCGTCAACTCCCAAACAACCCTTGTGGGGCCCGCACCAATGTGCGGAAATAAAGCGCCCGGATTACACCATTTCAATCCCCTAAAAAAAACACCCAAAACGACTGCTCGCATGCCTCGAACGGACATCCGATGAAAAAGTCGTGAAACGCTACATGCAGCTCAAAAGACGGGTCGTGGGGCCCACACCTCAACTTCGGCCTCAACACCTGAAACCACCCTGGAATGCTCTGCCTCGATTCCAGGGTCGCAACGCCACTGACGACGCTCAAAACAGACGTCGAACGAGTCCGTCCCGTCCAAAACAAAATCCCCTCAGAAAATGCAAATCTTCTTAACACACATGGCGTGCCTCCAAGTCCCCAATTTCGGGGGTGAAAACCCCCGAAACCATCTCAAAATATTCGTCGTAATTTATGGAGCGCGTCACCTTAGACGGCGCCCAAATCTGACACCCTGTTTATGATTTATATAAAAAAACAATAATAATAATAATAATAATATTATTATTTTAACTTATATTTTATTTTTAATTTCCCTTTTTTTAAACCTGCGGCCACCTTTTTTTATTACTTTTTTTTAAACAACCGGACCAGCCATTCGGCCGGTCTTCTCCATTGTCAAAAACAGGACCCGCATTTGTGGGTCCTCTACCTACAATCCCAGGTCCAAAGACCACGGTCTTCTTCGGCAACGACCGGCCAAAGGGCCGGTCCGCCCTTGCTCTGCGCCCGACGCCTGCAGCCGACGACCCCCGCGACGATACCGCCCGGCCGCGTCGCCCCACCTTCTGCGCCTCGCTTCGCCCGGCCGAAGCTGGACCGTGCTCACCCAGTGCCTCTGCGATCGCCGCCGAGTGCCTGCCGCGCGCTCGCCTCAGCCGGGGGCGCTCCTGCTCAGACTGGCCGACGACCACCCGGCCGACCGCCCTACTGATCTGCCGCGCTGCCGCTGAAACCTGCCTGAACCGGCCAGGGCTCCCGAAAAAACTCCAATTCCCGCTGATCTTCGATGCACGATTTTGAACACTCTGAAGCTCAATTTTTCAATTCAAAATAGGCGATGGGAAGCTCACAAAATGTGCTACGAGATTATGAGATTTACTCGAATTTTAAGCAGCATTTCAACATCACAAAATTTGAGCGAAAGAGTGCCGGAAATCAAAAACGTACAAGACCCTACCTCACGGGGCATCGCCCGATGCTTCTCTCTCGATTTGTGCCCCACCGCTCGATGTTTCCTTGATCAGAGGAGGGAGGTGGAGGAGGTCGATGGGAGGGCTCCTTGGTTTCTTGGGAGTTCTTCTGCCAGAGAACCATGGGGAAGGGGATAGGGCAGTTAGGATTTTAAAAGAAAATTATTTAAATTTTAATTAATTAGAAACCCCCAAATTTAACCCGCATATAGAACATCCAACGAGGTCGAGGTTATGAATCCCCTAGGGTAAACACCACACTTTGAGCACAACGGTGGTCTCAGAATTTGATTCTGAGCTTTCGTTTGAATGTTATACAGCTGAACGCCCAAAGCCGCCAAACTACGAAAACACCCCTGGTGCCATTTTTCATCGACGGCCCGTGCTCGCAAAACTGACACCCCTCCAAGGGTAAACAGTACGCTCTGAACTCAACGGTGCCCTCAGTTTTCCGATCCGAGACACCGTTTAATAGATACTTGCGTTTAACCATTAAACAAATAAATTTATTTATTTATTTAGCTGTTCAATGTTCCGGGAGTGGGCGATGGGTCCAAACATCCCGCGCCGACAAGTGTTATGTCGTTCCTTGCGTAAACACCCCATTCTGGACCCATCCGTACACTCAGATCTCTGATCTGGATCACCGTTCAGGAGTTATCCAATTTATTTGGGGGTTCTAGTGTGAACGCACTAAAATTTTAATTCCGGCCACTCCTGGGCTTGGAAGCGCACGCCGTCTGAAGGCGCTGCTCTGGAATATCATCAAGAATATTCCAAAGTCTTCCGCAACAAAAACTAGGTTCTTACAGGATCGAACTAATCAATGATTATGATTTCACTATACACCACAACACGGTAATAATAAATAAGTTTTCAGATGATTGGAGCAGAAAGGATCGTGGATTTATGATCGAGATGATAGGTTAAATGGATCCTATGTTCTTGGATCCAGTAAATATGGTTATGGGAATACTCATGGAATGTAGAACATCATTGATTTTTCAAATGGCTCACTGTCCATCTTTACATGAATGTATAAAAAGTTCCCATACTGATGATGAGGATTTTCAAAATAAAATTAAAGCTATAAATGATGGGAGATTGATTGTATTCTTATATAATGATGGAATTTTGAAATTATAGAAGAGGATATGTGTTCCCAATATAATTGATCTAAAAAGGTAATTTTTGGATGATGCTCATTACTCCAATTTAATTATACACCTTGTTAGAACTAAGATGTATACAGATTTGACGGAACATTTTTTTGGGATAAAATGAAGAGGGAGATTGCTGATTTTGTTTCAAGATGTACAGTTTGTCAATATATGAAGGATGGAAGACAACATCCTAGAAGATTCAGACAACCTCTCCTCATACTTGAGTGGAAATGCGATAATATTATATTGTAATTTGTCATGCAGCTACCAAGGTCTCCTAGAAGGTATGATGTAATATGGGTCATTGTTGATCAACTTACCAACTCAACTCATTTTCAAGATATAAGAGAAGATTTATAACATGAAAATTTAGAAAGACTATATATTAATGATGTTGTAAGACATCAGGGTGTACCCCTATCAGTTGTTTTTTATCGTGATCCCCATTGTACATCTATATTATAAAAAAGTCTCTAAAAATTTTAGGATGCTGAACTTCGTTTCAGAAATACCTACCACCCTCAATATGATAGACAATCATAATGGTCTATTGAAACATTTGAAGACATGATTAGATCTTTCTCACATTATATTAATGTTTTGTGGGATCAATATTTAATTCTAGTAGAAATTTCATATAACAATATCTTAAATTATAGTATTTAGATGGCACCATATGAAGCATTGTATAGAACGATATGTCTTACCCAAACTTGCTGGGATTATGTTAGTGAAAAAAACTTATAGGACCAGAACTTGTTGAGGAAACAATGGAAAATGTGAATATTATAAAAACCCACATCAAAGCAGCTTAATTTAGTCAAAAGATCAATGTCGGTAACTGAAGGAAGGATTTGGAATATCTAGTAGGAGATCATGTTTACCTGAAGGTATATCCATGGAAGGGTGTTACATGTTTCAATAATAAGGATAAATTATGTCATAGGTACATCAGACCTTTCGAATTTTTGGAATGAATTGGAGTTGTAGCTTCTCATTTTAAAATTCCTCCAAGTCTCTCTAAAGTTGATGATGTGTTCCGCATATCAATATTGAGAAATTACATGCCTAAACCAAAGTATGTACTCACCTATGAGGAAGTAGAGATAGAACCAGATCATTCTTATTGTGAAGAGTCAATCAAGATTCATGATACCAATTAACAAATGATAAAATACATGGCTTCATGTCTAGTAAAATTTCTTTGGAGAAAACAAAAAATAGAGGAGGCAATGTGGGAACCTAAGGAATATATTCTGAATAACCACCCAAATATTTTTATTTAGTAAAATTCTATAAATTTTGAGAATGAATTTATTTGACGAAGGGAAGAATGTAACACCCCAATCTTCTATGGTACAATTTTCTTTGAATAATACATTAGCGTATGTGGTAGGCAAAATCAAGTTCCAGCACACCACAAAAAATCAAACAGGCCATTTAAAAAGTATTTGTGAATAGTAATACCCACTTTTTGAAATTTTATTAATTTTATTTTTCAAAATGGACCTCATTTTTGGCTTCAAAATCTCAAAATTATCTTAGGGTTAATATTTTGTGTTTTTTTAAAACATTCAATTTTTGATGAATACTGAAAAACAATGCATTATTGTTTAAAAATGACTTCTTAGTTAAATTATTATTTTTAATTTAAATTTATTTCAATATTAGAATAGATACATAATAACTATATTATTCCAATGTAATTTTTTGGAGTCATTTTATAATAATAATAGTCATATAAAAATTTATTGAAATTTTTAACTTCGTTCACCTACCTTCTAAGAATATAAGAAAATTTACAAAAAAGTTAACTTTACCACATTGTTGAATTGAATTTAAAATTTCCGAAACACACAGATGTAATCAGTAAGTAATTTATTTTTAATATGATGAAAATAATTTTTGGTTAATAGTAACTTTTAATTTTTATATACCACCGTTAAAATTAAATAGTGTAATTAATGGGAAAATGATATTATAATTGACCCAACACATGTCTTAATTCAATTGGATATGTTTATCTCAACCAAAATCAACCTTACGATTTAAATATGATCGCTTTGATCCACTTGTATTAGATACGAAAATTTATTATATTTTATTTAAGGAATAATTAAATGTGATAAATTTAATTTTTAATAAGTAAAACATTTTAAATATAGGGTTAACCATAATATAAATTTGACTATAAATATTAATTAGAATTATAAGAAAATTTCATTCATCATGGAATTTTATTTATAATTTTTGGACATTTTAAAATTAAATTTATTGATGATATAATGATGATGTTGTAATTACATTATTGATGAATGATTAAAATAACTGATGCTATAAATATTAAAAAAATGCCAATTGAAATGTTTGATGTTATCCAAGAATTTTATATTTTAATATAACATCTTATTTTTTATTAAATTAATTTTTTTTCAAGTAATAATTTTTTTATAACATTCAAATAAAAAAATACTAGTGTCAAAGTTGACAAAAGTTTGTTTTTAAAAGAAATATTATTTTATTAAATGATATAGTACACCTAAAAATATAATACTAGTAAAAAGAACCTATATAAGGTAATGTATTTCATTAATGAACCACTTAGAATTGTATAGTATGTTTTTTGACCATGTAATATAAAAATACAATAATTCATGTTTAATGATCAACTAATTAACTAAGAATTAAATATAGAAGTTATGGTTGACATGGGGACCTAAACTTGTCGAAAACCTATTGGTTGATATTATTTATACCCTTATAATCCATATAATCTAAATAAATCCATTTTTATCTATTTGAAACCGAAAATAATTTTATAATAAATTAGTATTTCAATTTATTCCTAAAGTACCTCTCACCTCCATATAGAAAGGAACTTCCCCTCTCTTATCATCACACCTGCAATGTCATTTGGCTCTTCGAATCCCTACTGAAATATCATCCCAACTAACATTAACTCATCCTAGAGGCCATTCTCCGATCACAAATCCAACCTATAATGGCCATTAATCAAATCTAAAGGAAGCACCCAAAGAAGAGGTAATAATTTCATCACCTCTTTCAAAGTGTTTTTCTTATTCCCATTATTTTTCCATTGTTTTTTCTAAAAGAAATAACTCCAATAACTTATAAATGATGTTATGTTAGTATGAATATGGTGTAACTATATTTATTATTTTATCCATCATATTAATGATAAAGTCACCATATATGGGTACGTACGACTTACCGTCTCCACGTCGTGGTGTAGTTTGTTATTCAACACTTCATTATTGGGATGGATATAATGATAAGTATAATTGATGTAAATAATAAATATAACATTTTAATGTTTCTGTATATATAATATACCATCTAAATATATATTATTTCACCACCTTTAGAGTGATATTTTCACTCATGCGTACGTACTACTTACCGTCACCAGGACGTGATGAGATTTCATTCCACATCATAACCATTCGAGAATAATTTTCATTTGATGATTAAAAATGATTTTTATGAACTTAATATAATTATAGATAGAAAAAAATACATTATATTCACAAAAAACACGACTTATGTTACGAATAATATAAATGAAAATGAATCAATTAACACCCAAAACATCAATATTAATAAATTATTTTTTACAAAGAAATATTAGAGGATAACAAATGATATCATATATTTTTATCTGGTTCGTATATAATTTAATAACAATGATTTAACCATTATAATATATGTTAATTTAGCTTCAAATAAAGTAAATTATATGATAAGGGCCAATTTTACAATCTCATTATTATTTAAGGTTGTTTATACGTAAGTATCTAATGGGACTTCTTTATCATCCACATTCGTGTTTCTTAGAAATGTATTTCAAAAAAAATTACTATTTACTAGATTATGGGTTAAATTCATTTATTCCCCTGTTTTAATTTTTATAAAATGTTTTAAAAATAATCTTTTCATCGTTTTCCAAAGAAGGTACTTTATGACCTTTTCAAAAAATGAAGAATTTTTTTTAACATATATGGCATGTGAGGCTCTTTTTTGCTATTAAAACACATTCAAAGTGTACATTACAAGATTATAAGAGTATTTTAAAAAGAAATGTTTTCTTTACATTTAAATGATTTCAATGTAGAATGATATATTTCACTGAAATAGGATTTGGATTTTTTTCATATATGTAAACATCCTTGGTTGGATTTTATGCATGTTTAAAGATGATTTTTTATGGTAAAATCTTCCATGTTTTATTTATGGTTTTGTCGAATTAATCCTCAAAGAGAAATATCTCCTTTTTCTCTCCCACGTTGGGGTTCCTCCTTGGCGGCAGTTCAGAGTGGGGGAGGACATTGCGCGACCCTCCAGCATCATCTCCCCCTCTCTAACTCACCTTACTTCTGTCCCATACCGGTGATCATCTCCGTTGTTTCCTGTTTTCTCACGTTCTGGTTTGTGTATTCTTTTTTTGTTTTTGGGACATCGGTCATTGTAGGCCCTTCCTTAGTGCACCTCTTATACTCTTTTCATCATTCCCTTTTTCCTGGACTCTATATATGGACCAGTGTAATGTTTCTAATTCTATATTGGGATGGTGAGGACGCTCAATGCGATGGCCCGGATAGCACTCGGTGGTTCGAGTTTTTCTTGGTGTCTGATTTGAAGGAAGGGTTTGTTACCTGGCGAAAGATGTGAATTTCTATTGATACCATTTCTTGTTCAATATTTTCTCTTGAATAATGTTATACTACCCCCTGGGTAATGTGGTGTGGTAGTTTTAAAGTGGTTTTGGAATGTTCTGGTTCAGCTCTCGATGGTGTACCAGGAGGCACGACTGGAGTTGGATTCGGTCCTCCCTTTACAGTTCTGATGGTGATGTTTTTTCCTAGTTTCAACTGATTAATCTATTTGGATCAGTTTCTCCTTCAATGATGATGGTTTTTGTTCCATATTTTGTAGTTTTATTTTGGATAGATATTTTGTGATGTCTACTAGTTCAGATTCTAGGCGATGACAGTGTTGTTCTCGAATATTTTGTGGTGTCGATTAGCATTGATTTTCGGCGGTGTTGTGAACGATGATTAGACTGAATATCGAAGATGGGAAGACAAAGATGGTGACGTATTAATGGTGTAAATGATGTGGATGGCACAGTTTCCTCAACTTGTTTCAGGGTGATTTTGGCGGCGAGAATATGATGTTTAACCCATTGAAGATTTCATGGGGTGGTTTCGACTACGGTGACGAATGAAGTGTACTGATGATGAATAGTTCTTTGAAAGTTTGTCTGTTTCTATCATCGGATCTAGTGTGGGGAGGCAACAACAATGGTTTCCAAGGTGATGTTTTTTATGTTCTGTTGATGGTACAATGGTGATGATGGCATTGGTGGCACGACTCAAGGAAGTCGATCGTGGATCAGTGTCCCGAGGTGGTTCGCTGACCACATTTTTGAATTTTCACTCAAATATGAATTTCACCTCCACATTTTATGGATTTATGTTATTTGGTATTCTCATGTATGGTCCGGTTCCCACTCACCCAAAAAGTGGTTTTCAAAAATCAAATAAAAATTAAATTTTCTATCATTATTGAAGGTTTCATCATATGTTTGACTATCGATGTTCAATTTTTATATCATTTACTGTTTATTGTTAATGTATTACCTTTTGTATGTTAGTTTTAATATTAATTTTTATGTTATGTTTCAACCATTTCATATAAGTAATGAATTGGATGTAGTAAGTGATGTATGGGGCCCGTTATAGCTCCTCGATGCATCAATAGGTCCCATGTGATAAACTAGTCTCTTGGCATAAGGCAATAAAAAAAATTATTTGTAGTCTTGGAACGAGACCTTGACTACATGGTTATTATGTTTGGTATTGTGCATTCCATCATTATGAAATTAGCTACTGATATTACATGTGATTATTTGACTATTAAAATATACATGTAAATATGTAAATTAAATTATTTAATTTATATTTATCATATTATGCTAAAGATTATGTTTATAAGGATAATGTTTTAGTCTTATGAATTTACTTAAATCATTATCCTAATTTAGGATAGTTTCTGCTATATTTTTAACCTTACTGAGCATCTGATCTCACCCCTTTCTTTGTTTTAATTTTTCCCAGGATACAAAGAAGTATATAATTATTGGCATTTAGGTATTTGCTTAGGGGTATGAGTGTGTTCAATGGAGACACAATTTTGTTTATTTTTTATTTCATAATGTAATGTAAATCATATGAATGTATCTAGTACTTCCAAAGCTACAAAACTGGTTAGCCTTTTGGGACATGATCACTTGTTATCATGCCAATGTTATGTACTAATGCACCAACACTGGGTAACTGGGGTTGGGGTGGTACAACACACATGGTATATTTGGAATTAATTGAGTACTCTAATGTTTCACATATGATAAAAGGGTAAACAATCGGCCATTATAGAACCTTAATGGTTGAAAGAAAAATAATATGTCTATAAAAACTATTATACAATTATATAGGTTGTTTTTAACCTAATATTTTTATATTAACCCCCAAAAAATACATTTTTACCTTAACTGTGATAATTAATGTTTAAAACATTCACAATTAAATTGGATAAAAAATTATTCTCAACCTATTAAAAATTATAATTTATTCGGATTACAAATATGGAATACATTTTCAATAATTAAAATCACTTAAATGTAAAATAAAAATAAAAAATTAATCTTATATATATGATGATAATGTGGGGTATTAATATGAATATTTTTAAATAGTTATGATGTTTTTATTTATAATTTGAATAAAAAAATTATTCTAAAGTCTTAAGTTAGATTAAATGATTAATATTTTATTTATTTTGACTTTAAAAGCAATAAAATATATAATTTTTCCTTACAAATTATTTACATAAAAACCCAGTTTTCAATTAAAACCCAGTATTTTTCATTATTCATCAAACAATTTAACTTCTCAAAATAATCTACAAAATAACCCTATGATAATTTTGGTAGTTAAATTTCCAAACATTATTTTTTGGTCAAATAAAATTTCTAAAATGAGTATATAATTGTTTTAAATTAAAATTTCTAACGAATAAGAAACTATATTTAAAAAAATTACAACCATTCAAAAAATATATTTTTTTATTCAAATAAATATTATTTTATTTCTAATAAATAGACAAAAATTAAATGGGTGTAAAATCTATATTTTCATAATTACTATGCTATATTCATAAATTATAATTTAATGGATTTCTTATAACTATAATAATATATTTTAAAAATATTTGAAATTTTTTTAAACATGTTTTGGATGTAAAACAACATAAATTGAGTAGTGTGTGAAACAAAATATAAACTTATTTATTCATTTGGTCAATGATAATCTTTTATTTCATCTAACGTATTCAATCAGATTAAATATTATTCTTTTATAAATTTTTAGGTGTTACATTCTCCCATCCATAAATAAATTGAATCCTCTCAATTTAATATTAATCACGTTAATCAAGGGATGGATATTGGAAATTACAATTATTGAAAAAATAATTCATAAAAATGATTGAAAAATATCATGTTAATAAAATAGAATGGTATTTACCAAAGTCATATGTAATAACATGTGACAATGTTTCTATATAGGTTAAAGGTTTTGAAAGGTCAAGATACAGACTAAGAGAAAATTCATAAATAATTATAAAGATTTATTGAAGCTATATATTACTGTCAGGTAAATAATCAATGAAATGTTTAGGGCCTCCAATTTATAAATATATAATAATTTATAATACCATCATTGCAAAATAAATAAGGAATTAGGATAACATATATATTTCATGTTCAATTTAATAATGTTGATTATTTATTTTAATGCCTACGAATATAATGAAATATACTTTCCTGATATATTTCTATTTCATAAAAACAATTTCATCCATCGGTTGTTCTTAAATCAATTTAAATCTCAATAGTTACGCTAAAAAATATCCATATATGAATTCTTTATTCATAATGAACTTAAATTCACTTTTTACAGATCATGAGGTCCACCTAAGAGTGACATGTCCTTTTAACTATATCTATTAATTTCTAAATCCAATATGGCTACCACAAATAATACTATATATTACATTAATCTACTAACCTAAAATTTTACACAATTGGTTCATAATTAATAGTTATTCATCAAATTTTATAATTAAAAAAATATTATAATGGGCTTCTCATAGGCCACGGGTAGGTGATAAAACCTCATCATGATTTAGTCACGGGTTCAAGCCCCATAATATTTCCGAATGTGATGGGTTTTGACATGGAATATAGGTTTTACCTTTTCTTAACTATAGTAATATAATTATTATTATTTTACTAATACAATATGAATAAAATCCTTGAATAAAAATTAATCTTTAGGTAAACTTTTTACTATAGTTCTCAATATGAATTATTTTCATTAACGAGAATAATAATAATATTTGACTATTATTTCAATTTCATTAATGATGATATTAACCATAAAGGATATCAATAGATTTTTAAATTTTTTTATAAAATTTAAATTAATTATTCCTAAAAACAATTTCAACTAAAACATATTCTTTCCATAAATTTATCCAAACATTCATTAATTTTGGTGGATTTCCATCACATTAAACATATAAATGGTGTTTAACATATCCAACATATGATTAACCATAAAATCATAAACCATATGATGGTATCTATAACTCGTAATTTAATGATGATATATTTGTTTCTAGAATATAACACAATCCTTCGATGTTTTGTGATTCCTATAACCAAAATACCACTCATAAAATACTTCAACAATATAATTATTGAATCCCAATACATATATACATATTCTATTTTATTTTTACAAAGGTCCTTCTTGGTCAAAGAGATAACCTTTAGTTTTGGTCATTGACTCGGTTAATTTCTAGGTTCACCAAATTTAATACAATGAACTATAAATTAACAATTATGATGAGATTTATTCCCTTTCACCAGACGCTTTATTTTCCTACATAAATTATTTTATTTATTCTATACTTTTTGGAAAAATAATTTCAATTTTTAATTAAGACACATTACTCAGTGTCCCCTTCCACATTTCTGACATGACGGAAATCAATCAATCTATCCTACGTGGTCTATATCAATTGAGCTATTAGAAAAATGTGTCCTTCTCTTCATTTGGATAGTCTAGGAGTTGTTTATGGTATATGATGTTAATCATGTTTTTTTAAAATATATTAGTAATGATTAAAATATACTTCACATAAGCTTTTATCTATGTTTTCTGATCATATGAAACACAATTTTCACTATATTTGATGTTTCCATGATCTATTTAACATACATCAACTGTCTAAAATAAAACTCATTGTGTGAGAGACACTAATTCTAGTGATAAAACAATATTATACATTATATTTTTTAATAATTATGACACCTTATCTTCAATATAAGACAAATTGGGGTTAACCATGTTTATTCATTTTCATCATCTATTCAAATCCTCCAGAATGGTTTATAATGAAAATATTAATTAGAATAAGAATAACCCTTGGTAATGTTTTACTAGGTGCACATTAATTACATTTTTTGGGCACCAAGTAATTCGCATGTTAATACAATTACAATTTTATCAGAGTTATTCCCTTAAGGGACATTATTTCGAGAACCACATTCACATATAGAATACAGAGATAGATGTATTTTTATATAATACCACATATTTTGTACCTTACTAATTCATTAGGATGTTATTATATATTTACTCTCAATTTTTATCATAGGGTTATGTTTCCTAATCTATGTATTCCTAAATATTGTTTCCAAGGTTTCTATTAACCATCCGATGGTACCAAATGTATTGAAACTTGTGGCAACCAAAACATTAATTAATGAAAATTTCTCTTGATCTAATGTCTTATTATGTAAAAAGGTTTAATAAAATTTAAATTCCACTAGTTTTATGTTTTTTTATTTTAAAATAACTTTTGGAATTGTGAAAATTTCTAATATAGTCGTTGAACAATGATCACATGATCTGTATAAATATAGGGCTTTAACATGTCCATTATACATAGATAAAGGAAGTGATGGCCTCATCCAGTAGACATTCTCTATACGATTCCCATTTTTCAGATCTCAGAAAAGAGTTGGTGTTATTGGGATTCCCTCTTGACCAAGCCCAAGCTAAGCTTCAATGTGTTAAGATTGAATGGAACTTCCAATAGGAGAAGTGGATATTGATAGAGATTACCACTTGAGCGATGTTATCTGAGCCACCCCAAGAGTTTTTCACCATCTCACACCTTACCCTACGGTCTTATGTGAGTGTTATAAGAGGTTATGTAACAATACCATATCACTGTGAATTTGTGCCTTATTTTTGTATATAATAATGAAAATACATTCATTTTATTATTGTCACATTGTAACTAATATTTAACGTGAAAATAATATTTTTAATTAATATTCAACTAAGAAAAATATTTAAATGAATTAGCTGATTTTTTATTTAAAATATTTTTTAATATATTATTATTATTATCACTAAATTTTTTATTATTAAATATATATGATCATATAATTATATGGATGCAATTCTAATTTTTATTAAGGTTTTAAATCTATTTTTGTTAAAACCCATCCATTTTAGATAAATATAGGTTTTAATTTTAAAATTAAAAATTCACATATTGAGAAATAATTTTAGAAAAAATGAATATTTTTTTAATCATGATTTAGAAATTATCCAATAGATAATTTTTCATAATTTTATGAGATAGTCAATTTTTTGAGAAATAATTACATACCCTTTAAATATATAATGGGTTTTAAGAAATCATAATGATCCAATATTGTAGTAATAAAATTCTATAAATGATATTTTCGGCAAATATATGTTATATCATTAAAATAATCGGATTTTAGAATTGTTTTATTTAATTTATGATGCCTTAGTGGACCCTCCGTGACTCATAAAACATTTTATCTTTTTAAATTGTTTTTCTTGAGAGTGTGACTCACCTCTACAAAAGAACCACTATTATTTTATGATGTTCAGAAATAGGCATTATAATTTTTTTCCACTCACCTTTGGAGGAAAACATTGTCAAAAACCATGGGATAGATTATGGTTTTGTTTAGATTAATTTGAGGTGTCTCAAACCTAAATAACAAAGAATTCCTTCTCCTTTCCTATATAATCCCACACAAGCTCAAACTTCCTCTTCACTCAAAGCCTTTGAAGTTCATCCATCCTCAACATCCTTTCTCTAGATTCCTACCAAAGATCCCAAAGCTTCCAAGAATTCTCTCTCAAGCCCCTCCAAATCCTTTGAGATCACACTTCCAAGTAAGGTATTATCACTTTCCATTTTTATGTCCAAGTTTACTTATATTGTTATTCCCTTTTATTTTCAATTATAAATGATGGGGTATGATTTCACACAAACCCCATTCTTCCCACTTCATGTCTTAATAATGAGATATCCCCTTTGTCTCTCATTAATGCTTTCTACGTATACCTGTTACCGTGTAGTTATTCCATAAGAAATTTCTCTCTTATCACATACATTAATGTAATTCTATTGTAACATCATTATATATTCAATTAAAATTATTTGGACAAGTATATATATGACCCCTTACTGTCCATTTCATGTACATATGATGAGAAACCATTTTCTCTCTCATCAACAATTTTTATTTGTTCTTACTCCACGTTGTTATGCTGCCGAAATTACACCGTAATTTTCCAATCCGAAGACATTGTGTTGTGAATATCAAGTCCATTTCAATATCAAGCGTATTCACCTATATTCACATTTACATATTTTTTAAATAGATTCATGAATGAATTAAACACTCCTTTATCAGGATATAAATGATGATGTTTAATAAATCCATATTTTATGATCCATGTGGGACATGTATGCAAGAAATGAAATTATTAAGAAGGGTGTACCCTGATAGCTCTCCAATTATTTTTGTAAAGTATAGTATCGTGATAATTCATGTGCTATGGGTGTTGACTCGTGCTAATTCAAGTGCAATGAGGGTTTACTCATGCTTCATGTGCAATGTGGGTTTACTCTGGCTCTAGGTGCAATGAGCCTTGCCTCGTGATAATTCCATGTTAAGTGTTGTTTCCACATCTCCATGTTATGATTATCATGATTTATCATGCCTTTATGTTCATGTTTCTCTTTTTCTCTATTTATATTCCTATTTTATAACATGTATTTTATTCTTCATGTTATTCGATGTTAATTCCCTTTCTGAGCATTATAGATAACCCTTTTCCTAAGCATGTCCCCAGGTTATCCCATCTAATGCTAAGTGTGAGGGAATGTGTGGTCATGTAAATGATGTTTTCAATAAATATGTTGTATTAATTTTTTTATGTAGTTACTTGATGATCCTAAACCCTAATGACACTATACCTCTCAGTCTTTTAAGTTGTATCAAGTGAATTCTATGTAATAAATCATGTTTTAGTGTGTAAAAAAAAGCAGGGTTTTCATAGTTGTTATGAGAGGATAGGTTTAGTTATTTTTGACATTTAAATTAGAAAACTCAATCGAAGACTTAGAGTCGAGATTAATTATAATAAAAACATCCCTTTGTTTTTTTTATTATTTAGTGTGTGTTTTATCAAGAATATACATCCCTGACTGGATATGAGTAGGTTGAGGCAGCTCTAGCACATATGTACCTAGGAGTGGAAACTCTAGAAAGGTGTTTCGGGCTTTACCCGGGGTATCATGGTACAAGAAAAAGGATCTTTCTACACTCTTGGTTATGTCACTCCAAAAGGATATTCACTGGTAAATTCGCAAGCTTAGTATGAACCCTTATTAAGGAAATTAAAAAAACCCTATGTATATATGTAAGAATGTAGATAATGAATAGCATATATTGAACACTACTAGAAAGGCTCGCATTCCCAACACCTTTATACCAATGGTTCTTTGAACTGTTGCTA
This sequence comes from Viscum album, assembly GCA_963277665.1. Taxonomy (NCBI): domain Eukaryota; kingdom Viridiplantae; phylum Streptophyta; class Magnoliopsida; order Santalales; family Viscaceae; genus Viscum; species Viscum album. The sequence goes on from OY728158.1 coordinate 217,334,246, forward strand.
TAGCTGTCCTTTACCAACGATTTTAATAGAGCATTGCTAAAGGTGTGGTTAGGGAAGGATTTCCCAACAGTTTGAAGAAGCTGTTGGGAAATCCATGATTTTCCCAACTGTTTTTAATAACCGTTGGAAAATAAAATCTTTTCTTAAAGGTTTCTAATAACCATTGGGAAATCCATGTTTTCCCAACATTTTTGAATGACCAGTTGGAAATTCCCCCCCCCCCCCAAATTCACTGAAACAGAACCATGACTCCCATAAGCTCCCGATTTCTAGAAGTGAATTCCCCTGACTCTTAGAAGCGCCCGCCAGGTGAACCTCTTCCATCCGATCAGCTCCAAATCCCCCATTTAGGTTAGACTCTTTCATCCTCTTCTCATATTAGCTAAAAAATCATTCTATTCTCAACATTTCTACATTTATTTCACTATTTAGAAAGAACACGTCGTTTTTTCCTATTTCTAGGGATTTTAGAAAATTTTAGGATTCACTACTCTATTCATAGATTGTGTACTCAAATCACTACATCTATATTCACATTATACAATTAATGTTTTCATTACACATACACATTTATAAGGGCATGGTCTTTTTCATTTGTTCTAATTTTAATGATTCATAGTTCTTTTTTAATCTCAGTTCTCCAAATATTATAGATTCATGTATATGAACTCATAAGTAATTGTTTCTAATATTTATTGATAGTATTTCAGGAAAATCACTCCTTTCATTAAGATCATGTCAGAGATGAAGATCTTATTCATCTTCATTTTTTACACTATGTGTGTTACATAACAAGTATGTATCATGTTCCTATCAAAATATTTATATATCTAAAATGAAACATTGTTCACATATCCTTTTCTCAATAGAAAATATGGAGAATCTTCTTCATCATTGAAAAATAATATTTGGTATTTAATAATTTTTCACAGAAGAAATAATAAATACTTAACTGTGGAATCCAATGTTGTTTGTGAATAAAATATCTGCAAAGGGAACTCTTAGTGGGACCTCTCCTTCTCCCATGTAGTACTTCTCCCTTCATCATGAAACTAATTCACAAAAAACCCTTTTATATAATTTCTCAGAAACCATAGAGAACCCTTTTTATATTTTTTAGTTGTCACTAAAATTTATCATATCCTTATATTAAAATGTTATATAAATAGACTAGATAGTTATACACCTCTCGGTGGTCACCTACATGAATTTTATCTCACACATTGTTCGAGATGCCATTGGGTACCTGGATAAACTACATGATTATGTGTTTAGATAAGGGGAATAACCTTTTTATAGATGAATGACTACTCACATGACATTGGATGGAGCATGTAGAAGATGACTAGGTTTCAGCTCAATTAGCTAGGTCAAATTTTAGAATTTATTGATCCTCTTGAAAAGTACAACTTCCTACTAGCTGTAACTATGTTTTTATTTTAGATACATGACATACATTTCCAATATTCGATTAAGGATTCTGTTATTAGATGGTATTACTCATATGGTTATTTTCATCCCTTTCCAATATTTTCCCATTGTTAACTGATAATATTAAAATTTTTCAAGTTAGGTAATGAGGGAATAGTCTCCCTCAGACACACCAAAGGCTCTCACTATTAGTCCATAAAATTTAGAATTTTGGTAGATGTTCTTGAGGCCATGTGGTCATCTTGGTTCTGGTCACTAATGAGTGGCATCCAAGTTTGGGACATCACAATTCATGGATATCATTTTTGTAGATGTTTCTAATCAAATCCATACCTATAACTATTGAAGGTATTTATCCAAAATCAATTGGGACATGATTCAATGAATACACCCTAGCAACCTATGATCTATGGCCCCAAACCTATGATCTTTTAATCCATGGTTAAGGTGAAACTTCATGAGGCTATAACTAATTTTGATGTGATCCTCATCCTACTCCACATCCTGATCTCCCTGAAGAAGTTAATGTATAAAACTGATGAACTCCCAAGAAGACCCTTAAGTATTATTTATTCCTTGATAAACTTCCAATATCTTGCAGGGAAATCATTGAATATAGGAATTAAAAATTCTGAATCTTATTTTCTTATATAAACTGTATTTTTTTGTGTTTCTTAATATGATTCTCATATAGAGTAATGTCTCAGTTATGATTTTATATAGAGTAAAAAATTGTCATTTAGCTATATATTTTTTTTATTGAGATTCAATATTATTGAATTTATTTGAAATGAATTATTTCAATTTTTTTTACAGAATGGAAAGAAGTTGTATGTACTAAACTGATCGTATTTCAACTGATTTTCAGAATAATTTGAACAGCTTTTTTATTTTGCATTTGACAAGGCTTTTGATAGTGGTCGCATACACTGCCCATGTTCTAATTGTGTTTTAATACCTTGGTTGAGTTGTGAAGCTGTTAGATATCATATAACCCAGTATGGATTCCGAACAAACTACTATATGCGGTATCACAATGTAGAGAAAATGGAAACTAAAAATGTTGGGGATCCAAATGATAGGACTGAATTTGAGAGTTTGATATAAGATCAGTTTCCATTTATTCGGCATCATGAGATAGAATTGATGTCTGGCCAACAAGATTTAGATTCAAGAACAAATGATGAGTCCAATGAAAATGATGATGTTGATAGGGTGAAAAAAAATTCAATGATGTTTCCCCGACTCCAGTATATAGGAAATGTGGTAAAATGAAAAAGTTGGAAATTTTAATTTGATTGTTTCCTAGGAAAGCTATATATGGGATTTAAAATACTACAATCAATTAAATTCTTACCTTCTTGAAGGACTTACTTACAGATGATGCTAATATTCTCTAAAACCACTATATGGCATGGAAGTTAGTTGATGAACATGGATTCTCCAAAAATAATCATACTTGCCTGAATGATTTCAGATTATTATGGGAGGAAACTGCTGAATGAAATTATTGTATCAAATGTGGAACCTTCAGATAGAAGCCAAAAGATGATGTAACACCATCTCATGTGCCAAAAAATGTTATGTGGCACTTTACATTGATCCCAAGATTACAAAACATTTTTATGTCTGATGAAATATCAGTAAAAATGGAATGGCCAAACACTGAGAGAATAATGAAGAATGAAGATTTGGTTCAACCTACTGAAGGATTTTCATTGTAGATATTTGACTCTCGATATTCGGAATTTGTAGCTGATGTGCATAATGTAAGACTGCATCTTTCATGTGATAGTTTTAATCCATTAGGGAAATTATTACTTATAATAGCGCATGGATAGTTTTCATAAACACTTATAACCTTCCCCCATGGTTTTGTTTGAATAATCCTTACACTTTCTTCAGTATAATGATATTTGTTCCTACTAATCCCTGCAATGATATATATGTTTTCATGAAACCATTAATAAAAGAGTTGAAACTTATTTGGGATGTGGGTGTGCCCACATATGATGCACGTTTGAAAGACATATTTTAGATGCATGTTGCGCTTATGAGGACGATCAATGATTTTCCTGCTTATGAAATGATGTCTGGATGGAGCACGAAATGAAAAATGTCATTTCTAGTTTGTATGTATAATACTCGATCGAGAAGACTGAAATATCATCATAGTTTTAGTTTTATGGGACATTGATGATTCTTTCCAATGAGCCATCCATATAGACACAATCATTAAAGATTTGACAATACCATGGAGACTAATGATCCAACTCCGCATATGTCTGAAACTGATATGCTTAATGAAATTAAAGATTTCATTTATTCATTTGGGAAGGGTGTAATTAAATATAGATAGAGGAAAGAGTTTTGCATGATACCTGTTACAATTGGATGAAGAAGAGTATATTCTTTGATTTGTCGTATTGGTCAACCAACTTGTTAATTCATTGCTTAGACATAATTCATATTGAGAAGAATATATGTGAAATTTTCCTTTCGATTAATCAAAATATCAAGGGGTAGAAAGGATATGATTTACAATCTTGGCATGACTTGGTATATTAGTGGATCATACCAGAATTACATCCCATCTGTATCAGTGAAAATAAATGGAAAGTTCCATGTGCTTCTTATTTGATGACACCTACTAAAAAAATCAATTTCTGGAAGTGCAAGAGACTATTAATGTTCTTGATGTCTATTCACGCAATATATCAAAATGGTTCAATAAAAAAGAGTTGAAGATGAAATCATTGAAGACTCTGGTTATCACATCATTTTGCGTGAGTTGATTCCAATAGAAATTTTTCATCTATTTTCCAATAATGTAAGTCTCAGTGATTCGGTTGTGCTATTTGTTTAGAAATCATTGTGCTAAGATGTTTTCCAAATCCTTCTTGCAAAAATTGTTGGTTGTGACACCATTAATTTTGTGTGAGTTAGAGTAAATATTCCCTCCATCATTTTCTACTTTCATTGTGCATCTGACTGTCCATCTTCTGACCAAAATACTTCTTGGAGGACCCATTGCTTTCCGTTGGATGTATCCAACTGAAAGAAACATGTACACATTGAAATCATATGTTCAGAATAGGAATTATCCTGAATGTTCTATTGTGAACGGTTACATGGCTCAAGAATGTATGGATTTCTACTAAATATATGTGTATGGTCTTACTACGAGAATAAACAGACCAATGAGAAATGAAGAAGAATAGTATGATGAAATTGAACCTAGTTTTCCATCACTTCCTCATATAGGAGGAATTCTGGTATCATATACATTGAGGACATTAATCCATGAAGAGCAAGAGATGGCACATCACACAATGTTGTTCAATTGAGATTTCTTCGATGAGTATATCAAGTATGTATATTGTACATGTATCTCTTAGCCTATCTCTTATAATTTTAAAACTTTTTAAAACTATTATTATTTTATCCATAGGGAACATAAAGAATTGATATATAGAAAACATCATTCTATATCTCTGAGAAGGAAAGAGACTTTGCATAGAAAAGGGTTTTCTTCTTGGTTGAAATTTAAGGTAAAAATATTTCTGTAATAACTAAATAAAAATAATATTTAATTAAGTATACTATTTGTTTATATTTTAGGTATTGAGATTTCCCGCAGACTCTGTTTTCGAGGAAATAAGAGCTTTGGATTTTGGTCCTAATACCATGGTGCATTCTTGTCAATCAATTGTTATCAATGGATACAAATTTATTATCACTGAATGAGCAAGAAACATGAGAAAAATCATGATGGTGTTATGCTAACTGCCACAACAGACTGTTATGCTAGTTCATTAGATAATATACCTCATTCTGAATATGTAGCTTATTATAGAGTCATGGATAAAATAATAATTTTTGATTATTACTCGCATGGTTGAGTCACGATGATGAAATTCCAATGGTTTGATTCAATGACGATGCAAGACAACTTTATTGATGATTTTGGATTTAGAGTTATTGACATGACTCACACTCTTTACACCGATGAACCATATGTATTGGCATCAATGGTGAAACATGTTTTTTATTTCAAAGGTCATCGTTATCCAAAATTCAGAGTAATTATTGAAGTAAATCCCCGACATGTTTTTTATGATGGTGATGATAAATTTGACACTATCCCTACTACAATTTGAAGCTATACGTTTATTACTTATTGTGACTCCAATAGCTCAATTTTCAGAGTTGATTGTGAATCCGAAGTTGTTGTGGGAAATATATAGAATCATACAGTAGTATTCTCACATACATCATTTAGAGTGTTTATCCTAGTACTTACCTTCAAACAACCATAAATATTCCCGTTTCTTTATGCTTTTTTTATCAGAATATTTTTTCTATATTTTATTGGGTTACACATTAGTTATCTATTTCTAATTACTTCCATATTTGTTTTCATCGCAAGAAATGACACCCATTGAAGAGATGCGATGGAAAAAGATGACAGAAAATAATCATTTCATGACAGAGATGGGAATTACTCAATTCATCCCTATTGTGAGAATTTTATTTCAAATTTATATATTTCCATAACATATAATATCGTGTTTTTACTTTTTTTGTAAATTTTGTTTTTTAGGATCCACCAACTAGACGAGAGATATCCGATGAGGAGCTTGATATTGCTCCTAGTACTGAGGCAGGTGGTTGGAGGGGGTGGTGTTAGAGTTAGATGATCATCTAGTGGTCTCAGTACTGAGGCTGGTGGTATGAGGGCTCGTGGTGAGAGAGTTAGACGATCCACTGGTCATACCCGATTGGACTATGACCCTACAACACACGTATCATCATTGCCCCATTTTGATCCTGGTGTGTCTTTAGGGACACGCATGATATTTAGGCCTCCGATGAATACACTACCAGTTGGAAAGACACCTGTTCCATCATCTTTTGCTTCAGGTTCATTATCTCCAAGCTATTATATTCCACCTTCTTCGAATCCTACTCCAACACAGTATGTTTCTAAGGAGCGTACACTGAGAGACACTCCACATGTAAAGGATATTCCTTTAGATTCTTCACATCCAATGACCCCAATTGATCCGACTACCACATTTATATTTATATAACTCTAACAAATATTTATACCAAAATTTATTTTTATTGTAACTTGTACATAATTTTTTTTTATTTTTAATAACAGATTCATCTACTAATAGGAGGTGGGGGAGGGGGTGTACACACTAGAATGCGGTATGGAACCGCCAGAGATAGTTTATGGTTGAATACAATGATGATGGAAAGATGATTGATAAACCTAGGCAGGATTGTCATGGTTTTTTGGAGATGCTAGCCAAATACTTCGACATCATTCCGGTCAACCCTCTCTCTTGGATACTTTTTCCAAACGAAGTCAAGGATAATGCATGGGAACAAATATGGGTAAAAATATATTGGATTAATGTAGTATTTTTTTGTATTTATACAAATTAATCTATTAGGTGTCATCTTTGATTTGACTTCCCTTATGGTGAGGGTGCACGACCAGCACGTTTAAAGGATCTAAGAGAGATTTGGAGAGCTTATAATCATGAATTGTATGTTGGTTGGTGTGATAGAGTGGGTACGGAGTTGGAGATAGTACCTATCATGGATGACTGCCCGATAGAGCAATATCTCCAAATGATTACCCATTGGGGGAGTGCGAAATTTACGTTATTAATCTCATTTGAGGTATTTAAATGACAGGTTTCATATTTTGCATTAATATTATCTTATTTATTATTAAACATTATTTAGGGAACTTCAGAAAAAAAACATTAATTCAAATCAATACCTCCACACTTTGGGGAACACTACTTTGTCAGATCATGAGAGGCAGCTGGTATGATATAGTTGTTTATAATTTTTCTTTAGGACTTTCCCTTTTTATTATTTCCTAAATAAATTATGTGATTTATTGAATATTAAATCTAGGATTATACATGATCTTTATATTGTTTCAATTTAATTATAGATGCGCAAATTGAATATTGAAGGACGTCTCCCTTGAGAAAAATTGTTTTTCTTGAGTAAAAGGAAAAAAATATAGAACTCGGTTAATGAACCGATAGAAGAAAAGATTATAAGTTTTAATTTGTTTATTCCAATGATTTAAATCTATTTTTATATTTTATAATCTATTAATATTTTTAACAGTCTTCTATTGAGGCCCTTGATGCCCAAGATCCTGACAATTGAGGGATACATGATAATTTATATTAGGTTTTGGGAGATGAGCACTCTGGTCGAGTACGCTGCTAACCTGGTAAGAAAATAGTCTCGACGAGGTATTGGTCCTCTACAGGTGTCCATTATTGTTCCTCCAAGTTGGAATAGGTCAAGGAGTATGAAATTCAGTATGATAAAAGGGTCACTTAGTTGTAAGAATAGGTTCAAGTGAGGAATAATGAATTTATGAAATAGATCAAAGCTTTATCATCATCACTTCCACCAGAGGCCAACACAGATTATCAGACATATATGTCATCGATGGTTGCATTATCCAATGAACCAAGTGGTAGTTCTAGTGGCAGTCAAGATGATGATGTTCCTGGTGATGATGAGGATACTGAAGAGAAATATGTTGGGGATGATGATGATACCGAGATCGAGGGAGAGGATGAAGGTGAGGGCGGGAGAGAGTATGAGAATGTGGACAAGGGTGAGGATGTGGCTGAAGATGAGCATGGGGATGATGAAGAGGACAAATATGAGGATAGAGATGTAGGTGAGGATGATGTAGCTGATGAAAATGGTGATGGTGATGGTGATCAGGGGTAAATTGATCCATTACATTTTTGAATGATATTTATGACATTTGATTTTTTATTTAACATGGATGTGTCGTTCTACTTCAATGCCTAGAAAACTTTTCACACACCCATCACAGCCCCCCACCCTCCTCTCTGGACCTTGGACAGCCCCCAGACAGTACCTCGGAGAGCTCCCCGGACAGCACCCCCACCCACTGCTAGGTACCCCAGATAGCCCCACAAACAGCCCCCTGGACATCCCCCCCAACAGCCCCCCCTGGACCCCAGACAACCCCCCGACAGAATTATTCTCAAATAAATTTTTACCACCCATTGAAGTTGAACTTCAGGATGAGTTCCATTAAATGGGTAGACTATAAGAACTTTTTTTTCACTCTAGTATATATATTATTTAATTCAGTATAACTCTTTATTTTTGACCATATATGGAATCCTAATGATGTTATAATGGTTTATGGGACTTCTGGGACTTTTTCGAAGCTAGGATCCCCGGTCGGCGTAGAAAAACACTATGCCTCACAGTTAGTAATAAATTTAATTCAATACCAAAAGGTATTTACCAACCATATAGGGATATATATTAGAAGTAATGTGCATTATTTTCCCTAACCATCCACCAATGGATGCACATCATGCACAATGTCAATAGTTTTAGTATAAGATATTATCACAATTATTACACGATTTGCCTAACTAGCATATGAAAAACCAACCAATTGCATTAAGATTGTGTTGATACTTTAGGAAAACGGTCCATGAGTCATATGTGACATATAAAAGTAAACCCCGCCTCAATCAAATGCATAGTGTGGCTGGTATCACTCGAAATGTCTCTCTTTTGTTTAAAATGGACACCCTTTTATGTAAAAAAAACTGGAATACCGAAAACTGACCAAACAATATTGGATTCTGTTGATACGTTAGGAAAACTATCCATGGGTCATTTTGGATATGTAAAACACAACCTTGCCTCAATCTGAGGCACGGTGTGGCTGGTACCACTCAAACTGTCTCATTTTTATTTGAAATGCACAACATTTTAAGTGAAAACAACAACTGTCAAGAAAAAAGGACCAACATATTCAGAATATATTAATACATTAGCACAATGATCCATTAGAAATTTTTGACGTGTAAGGGTCAACCCCACATAAATCTGAGGCACGGTGTGGCCAATACCACTCTAAGTGTCTCACATTTATTTGAAATGATCAACATTTTATGTTAAAACAACAACAGTTATACTGAAAACCTACCAAATGCATTCTGATTGTGATGATACATTATGAAAATGATCCATGGTACATTTGTGACGTGTAAGAGTCAACCCTTCATCAGCTGAGGAACAGTATGGCCGGTAATACTCTAAGTGTCCCTCTTTTGTAAAAAAATGGACAATGTTTTAACTAAAAACAACTGGCATACGGAAAACCAACCAACCTTATTTGGATTATGTTGTTACTTTAGGACAATGATCCATGGGATATTTTTGACATGTAGGAGTCAACCCCGTATCAATCTGAGGAGCGGTGTGTCCTATACAACTATAAATGTCTCTCTTTTGTTTAAAATGGACATCATTGTAAATGAAAACAACAACTGGCATAAAACAAATCAACCAAACACATTCATATTGTGATTATACATTAAGAAAATGATCCATGGGACATTTGTGATGTGTAAAAGTCATCCCCACATCAATCTGGGGCACGGTGTGGCCGGTACCACTCTAAATGTCTCTCTTTTGTTTAATATGGACATCATTTTATGTGAAAACAACCACTAGCATACGGAAAACTAACCAAACTCATTTTGAATTTGTTTTTACTTTAGGAAAATGATCCATGAGTTATATATGACATGTACGAGTCAACCATGCCTCAATCCGAGGCACGATGTGGTTGGTATTACTCAAAGTATCTCTCTTTTGTTTAAAATGAACACTATTTTTAGTAAAAAAACTAGAATATAAAAACCAAACATATTCGTATTGTGTTGATACTTTAGGAAAAAGATCCATTGGTCATATGTAATGTGTAAAACTCAACCCCGCATCAATCCGAGGTGCGGTGTGGCTGGTACCACACAAAGTGTCTCACTTTTATTTGAAAAGGACTACATTTTAATTGAAAACAATAACTGGCATACGAATAACCAACCAAACTCATTCGAATTGTGCTGATTCTTTAGGAAAATGATACATGGGACATTTTTGATGTGTACGAATCACCCTTGCATCAATTTGAGACACAGTGTCACTGATACAACACTAAATATGTTTCCTTTGTTTAAAATGGACATCATTTTATGTTAAAACAACAACTAGCATACATGATAATGACCAAACGTATTCGGATTCTATTGATACTTTAGGAAAACGATCCATGAGTAATTTATGATGTGTAAGAGTAAATGCTTCCTCAATCGGAGGTGAGATGTGGCCGGTACCAGTAAAAGTGTCTCACCTTTATTTGAAATGATCAACATTTTATATGAAAACAACAACTGGCATACGGAAAACCGACCAAACACATTAGTATTTTGATGATACATTAGTACAATGATCCATTGGTAATTTGTGAAATGTACGAGTCAACCCTGACTCCATCCGAGGCATTGTGTGGCTGGAAGCACTCTATGAGTCCCTCTTTGGTTTAAAATGGACATTATTTTATGTAAAAACCACGAACATTTGGAAAACCAACCAAATATTTTCTGATTGTGCTTATACATTATCACACCAATCCATGGGTCACTTATCATGTGAACGAGTCAACTGAGTCTCAATCCGAGGCCCGGTGTTGCCGATACATCTCAAAATGTCTCACTTTTATTTGAAATGGACAACATTTTAAGTGAAAAAAACAACAGGCATACAGAAATCCATCCGAATTCATTCAGATTGTATTGATACATTAGTAAAACAATCCATGGGTCATATTTTATGAGTACGAGTCAACCCCACCACAATCTAAGGCATGGTGTAGATGGTATCATTCTAACAGTCTCTCCTTTGTTTAAAATGAATACCATTTTAAGTAAAAACAACTAACATATGGAAAACCGAACAAATGTATTTGGATTTTGATGTTACTTTAGAACAAAGATATATGGTCCATCCTCACATAATACACTTCTGATGTGAGGAAATCCTACCCCTATTTTAAAACACAAGACATTTAATACACCACGGACAACTATATTCCCTATGTCACACAATCTAATTGATACACACCCATTATCATCATTACTATGTTCAAAGACACCCACCCCAAACGATGAAATTATATTTGTGTTTGGATGAATTCATTTATTCATTTTCTTTTTTTTTTGGTGATTAGATTTTAACTTCTAAATTCAATCATGTATGTGTTTTAAAAAATTCAATTTTTTATGTATTCTTAATTCTGTTTCACATTTAATTACATATTTAGTTTTCAATGTATTGTATTCATAATTGATTATTAAATTATGTGTCCTTATAATTATCAATTTTTAATTATGCATCCTTATTATGTATTGAATTGTATGTATTCAACAAGAATCACACATCCTGTTGTGCAATTCAATCAATACTTGATTATGTATTCTGTACAATTCACACGGTAGCATAGAGACCAGGCTGCTGGGTCAATTGTACAACAAAGCCTATAAAAACCGTTTTAAACTGTTTTTATTGGTTATTTATGTATTTTTTTACAAATGGTTTTGAATCATTGGTGAAAAAACCTTTAGAAATGCATTAAATAGTTGGTATAGGGGTGAATGGAAGACTAAAAAAGATATGCCAACGGTTTTGAACCCGTTGGAATTTATGTTGTATAAGAACTCTATGCCAATGGGATTATAAAACCATTGGTATAGAGTAGTTTTCTTCACATATACCAACGGTTTATCTCAAACCGTTGGTATATGTCTACCTTCATGGATAACTGGGATACGGTTTCGAAAACCGTTGGAATAATTTATACCAACGGTTATCCACCCTATACTATCGGTTTTCAACCAGTGGTAAAACATTAATTTCTAGTAGTGGATGCCTATATATTCATAATTTGAGGAATAAACGTAATTTATAAGTCATCCTTTAATTCTGTGGATTACCCTTTATGTGTTACCCTTAATATTCATTTTATTCATGTAAATTTCTGGTAATAGGAGGACTCGAGCTACAAACTGATGCGAAGATCAATGTGATGACAATGCAAATGAGATTCCCAATATGATGGGAGTGAGAATTGAAAACTTTGTCACGATTCTCTCATATTTAACTCAAGATTTGAATAGAATCATGGGTCATGAAGAATTTTCACCCCCCCCCCAAGAACAAGTCACTATCGAGATCATCATTAGACAAAGGTCTCCTACTTTTAATGGATCATATAATCCATCTATCAACGAACAATGGATAAACTCCATTGAAAAGATCATATCCATCCTTTAATGTTCTGAACAAGATAAGGTTCTCCGAGAATTATATCGTATGGATGGTGAATCTGATCAATGATGGTCAATGATAAAAAAAGATGAAGCCTATGGAGGAGATCGATGAGTTGGAATGGAAGAATTTACAGATGATATTTTTCGAAAAATATTTTCTGCACACCCTCTGACTTAAGATGGAAAAGGACATCCTTTCTCACAAGAAAAAAAATAAATATGTTAGATCATAGGAGTAGAACATCACAAGGCTTTCATGATACACCTCCAGCTCTGTGTTACCCCCAAATGCATGGTTGACCACTTCTTTGGGGGGCTGAAACCTAGAATATAGAAATCCCTGGTGATCTTTGACTTTGACAGCTATGAGGAAATTGTACTATGTTCTCTCAAAGATGAAATGGAGATCAACATATCTTAGGGGAATCATGGGGATAATAAGCATATGTTGGACAATAATTCTGGTGGTCTGATGGATAAATCCAATAGTGATACAAAAATACACCACCCCACATGAAAAATTTGTAGAAGAAGCACCCTGAAAATTGCCTGAATAGGATGAGGAAACGCTTTCGGTGTCGACGGTAAGGACAACATGATGTTAAATGTCAATAAGAAAAACTCAGGGTTGAGATAGAGGAGAGGAACACTTTGTTCAACTCACAACACACTGTTCATTACTTCAACTACAATGAACCAGGGAATAGTTGAAATATGTTCCATAAGCCAAGGGTTTTCAGAGGCAACCAACAAAATCCAAGGTAGCAAGGATGAGCGTTTTCCATCTCAATTTCCGAAATGAACCCCAAAAATGATGTTGTGACATGTACGCTATTTATTAAATCAAAAATAACAAATGTAGTTTTTAATTCAGGTTCTATGCTTTCTTTTATATCCAAAAAGTTTAGTAGAACAATACCAACACAACCATAAATCATTGGAGTAATGATTTTGTTGAATATTAATAATGGGAAAATTATTGCATACCATGGATATAACTCCTCCTCAATCGGAATCTACAGATTTAACTTTCCGACAGACCTCATCATATTCCCTGTTGTGGAATTTGATGCAGTTCATAACATGTGTTGGATTTCCTATTATTTAGCCAATATAAATTGTCATGAGAAGGAAATCACTATCCATTTGGAGAATCGACCCTCGATTCTATACATGTGAAAGGAGGAAGATGAATCCTCTTTAGCAACATCATCTCATGCATGGATATTACTACCCTATGAGAACACCTATCTTGCTCAGATGATTGAATATAAGGAGGCATCCAACCTTGAAGACATTCCTATTATGATGGAATTTGTGGAGGTGTTTCCCCTGAAATTTCATGCTCTTACTCCTATAATAAATATAGAATTATCAATAAATCTTCTACCTAAGACATTTCCAATATCCAAGACTCTGTATAGAATGGTTGTTTTGGAGCATCAGGATTGTAAGAAAGAACTACAAGAGAATCTGGATAAAGGGTTTATAGACCCATGTGCTTCACCATGTGGTGCACTAGTTCTGTTTGTAAAAAACAAGGATTTCTCAATGCTCATTTGCATTGATTTTCACGTGCATAAAAAATCACGATAAATAACAAGTATCCTCTACCACGAATTGATAACATGTTCGATCAGCTATATTGAGAACATTACTTCTCCAAGGTATATTCGTAGTCATGATATTATTATGTCAGGGTGAATAAGAAAGATATCCCAAAGACTAATTTCCATACATCGTACGGGCACTACAAATTCATAATAATGACTTTTGGACTCACTAAATCTCAAGTAATCATCATGGACATGATGAATTGAGTCTTTAGAGATTTTTTCAACAAATTTGTGGTAGTATTTTTATATGATATTATAATATAATCCCAAACCAATGAGGATCATGAGAATCATCTAAGAACAATACTGGAGACCTTGTGAAAGGATAAAATCTATGCAAAGTAAAGAATGTGTGAGTTATGGTTGAAGGAGGTCACATTCTTGGGCCAAATGATTATAACAAATGCGATATCGGTGGATCCCTCAAAGATAGCTGCAATAGAGTGATTGATGAGGGCTAAATCATTAATAACTCTCCATATATTATTGGGGTTAGATGGATATTATCGATGATTTGTGAGAAAGTTTCCATGATTTTACAACCCTCTTAACAAGATAACTCTTAAGGGAGTAAAGGTTTCGTGGAGTGATGAATGTGAAGAAAGCTTCAAGGAGTGGAAAATGCAACATATCACTATGCTTGTACTCACATTACCCACAAGTGAAGAAAATTTTGTGGTATTTTGTGATACTTAGAAGAAGTACATGGGCTATGTGTTGATGCAATATGACAAAGTCATTTCCTATGTTTCATGGAAATTGAATGTTCATGAGAAGAATTATCCAACACATGATCTAGAGTTGGCTGTGGTGATCACCGCTTTAATAATTTGGAAAAATTATATCTTTGGGGAAAAGTCTGAAATATATACAGACCATAAAACCCTCAAGTATATATTCACATTGAAAAATATGAACATGTACGAATGAAAATGATTAGATATTATCATAGACTATGAATTCTAAATCCCTTACCACCCTAGGAATGCGAACAAGGTGGTAGATGCTATAAGTTGAATGATCACAACAATTATATCATTTATGATAATTGGGAAGGATCCAATCTTCTCAGATTTGATGAATATATACATTAGAATCATAAAGAAAGGAACATCATCAGTCCATTCACAAATTATTACGCAACCATATCTTTTGGAAAAGTTAAAGGATGCTCAAAATGATGATGTGGGAATTTAGTAGAAAGTGGAAGCTCTCAAAAAAGGGAAATCCTCAGAGTTAAATGTTTATATAGAAGGAATTGTGAGATTTTGGAAAAGGCTATGTGTTCCATCAATTCTAGAGTGGAAGAAAGAAATTTAGTATGATGTACATAGTTCAAATTTTATTATTTTCCCAGGAAACACAAAGATGTATCAGGATATCAGAGAGAATTATTGGTGGGATAATATGAAAAAGGAATTTACTGGGTATATATCAAAGTGATTGGTGTGTTAGCAAGTGAAGATTGAGAGAAAAATGTCTAAGGGGATGATGCAACCATTTCCTATACCTACATGGAAATGGGAGAACATCAGCATAGACTTTGTCACTAGACATCTGAAGACATCCATAGGAAACAATTTTATCTGGGTTGTTGTGGATCGTCTTATAATGTCTGCAAACATCATTGCAATTTAGGTGGATTTATTGTTGATCAATATGCATGGAAATAAATTAGAGAAGTAGTAAGGAAACATGGGGTGTACCACTATCAATTATATCTGATAGAGATCCAAGATTCACCTTTATGTTTTGGAAGATTCTATAACATGCTCTTGATACTGAGGTGAACATTAGTATATCTTATCATCCTCAAATCTATGGCCAGTCCAAGAAGACTATCCTAACAATTGAGGACATGTTGAGATAATGATCAATGGACTTCAAATAAATATGGGATCAGGATCTCCCTCTGGTGGAGTTCTCTTATAATAAAAGTTTCCACTCAAGCATCCAAATGAAACCATATGAGGCCCTGTATGGGAACAGGTGCAGAACACCGACATATTGGGATTAATTTGATGATTATAAGCTACAAGGACAGTAAATGCTCGAAGAAATGATGGAGAAGATGAAATCCTTCAACAGTATATCAAGGCATCCCAATATCAACAGAAGAGTTTTGCGGATACCCATTGATGAGACCATGATATCAAAGTTTGAGACATGGTGTTTCTATGCATATCTCCGCTAATTGAGGTCAGGAGGTTTGGAAATATTGGGATGTTAAGTCCAAGATACATTTTCACCTTCTAGATTATTGATCATGTTGGGGTTGTGGCCAATAAACTTGAAATTCTACCTACCATGGACAAAGAACATGATTTCATTCAAGAATCTATTTTAAGTAAGTACACACAAGACACTTCACATGTACTCTCTTCAGAGGTAGTATAGCTAGAGGATGATATTTATTTTGAGGAGAAAATAGTGAAGATCTTAGATCATATAAAAAATGATCTATGAAATAAGACAATGGCCCTCGTTAAGTTATTGTGGAAAAACCTCAAGTTTAATGAAGAGACATGAGAATCAAAAGTAGTAAAGAACTAGAGTTGCCAACATCTGTTTTGGTTTGGGAAAATGAAATTTTGAGTGCATGTTGTGTTAAGGAGGGATGATTGTATCCAACCCAACATTCATTAATAAATATTAGTCTTTATCTAACATCTTATTATGTAAAATGGTTATATAAAATGTGAATTTCATTGGTTTTAGATTTTTTTATTTTAAAATACTATTAGAAATTTTCACCATTGTTAATATAGTCATTGAATAGTGATCACATGATTAGTATAAATATAGGGCTTTAACCAATCCAATGTAATAATACATAGGAAGTAATGGCCTCATCCAGTAGACGTGATCCATACAAATCCCATTTGTTTGATCATTGAAAGGAGGTGGTGCTATTAGTCTTCTCTCTTAACCAAGACGAATCCAAGATTTATCACGTTACATTTGAACAGAGCTGCCTATTGGAGAAGCAGAAGTTGATAGAGATTACCATAGGAGTGATGTTATTCGAGCCACCGTAAGAGTCTATCACCATCGCACACCTAATCCTTTGGTCAGATGCAGGTGTTATAAGGGATTATGTATGAAGACCTTATCCCTATTAATAACTTCATTATATTTTATATAATAATGAATATAACTTCATTTTATTATTATTACATTTTAATTATTTTTTAAGTGTAAATAGTATTTTTAGTTAATATCCAACTAAGAAATCTATTTTGATGAATTAATTGATTTTTGAATTAAATAATATTTTAATAAAATGTTATAATTATAATTAAATTATTTATTATTATCTATAAATGAACATATAATTTAATGTATGCAACCTTAATTTTTATTAAGTGTTGACAAGTGTTTTTATTAAAATCCATGAATTTCGGATAAATTTTGGTTTTTATTTTAAAATTAAATGTTCACATATTTAGAAAATTATTTAGAAAAAATGAATATTATTTTTCGAATCAGAATTTTGAAATTATTCAAGAGTGAATTTTTCATAATTTTCCAAGGCAATTAAATTTTTGGGTAAAAATAAAATACCGGTTAAATATATAATGTGATTTATGAAGTAATAATGACCCAATATTGATGTAATAAAATACTGTAAATTATATTTTGAGAATATATATGTCTTATCATTAAAATAATGTGATTTCATATTTTTATTATTAATTTTACGATGCCTTACTGGACCTCCATGACATATAAAACATTTTATCTTTTTAAATTGTTTTCCTTGAGAATGTGACTCACCTCAAAATAAGCAACCAAATTATTTTCAGAACGTTGGACATCTAACTTATAAAACATATATTTTCCACTACACTTTGACAAAACCCATTTGAAAAATCCATGGGTTGGTTTGTGGTTTTGATTAGTTTTATGTGAGGTATCCCAAACCAAAATAATTAAGAATTCATTCTCCTTACCTATGTAAACCAACCCATGCTCCCAGTACCTCTTTACTCAAAGACAATGAAGTTCATCAAACCTATACCCACCTCCCTCTAGAATCATCCTAAGGAACCCCACGCTCCCAACCAATCTCTCTCAAGGCCCTCCCTTGTCTTTGGGATCACACTTCCTAGTAAAGTATTTTCACATTCCTTATTTAGGTCCATTTATCCTTATATTGTTATTCCCATTTATATTAAATTATAAATGCTGGGGTATGATTTTTCACCTCCACCATATTTCCCACTTCATGTTTGAATAATGAGAGATCCCATTTCAATCTCATTAATTCCTTCCATGTATACACGTTACCATGCTGAAATTCCTTAACAAATTTTTCTCTTCTCACGTACATCAAATAAATTTTTTTGTATCATGAATCTAACTTCAATTGAAATTTTTGGGAAATGTATCTATATGAACCCCTTACTATCAATTTCATGTACATATGATGTGTCACCCTTATATCTCTAATCAACAGTTTTTATATGTTCTTATGTCACGTCATTATGCTGCCAAAATTGAACCATGATTTTCCAAGACAAAGTCATTGTATAGTGAATACCATGTCCATTTCTCTATCATGGGTATTACCATTTATGCACATTTAATTATTGTTTAAATAGTTTCTTTTATTAATTTCACACTACTTTATCATGGATTAAATGATTATGTTTAATGAATCCATGATTTATGGTCCATGAGGCACATTAATACATGAAATGAAATGATTAAGAAGGGTTCATCTTGATAGGACTGTAATGAATTGGGTAATATATAGTATCATGATACATCATGTGCAATGAGTTTTGACTTTCCCTAATTCCTTTTCATCAAGGGATTACTCGTGCTTCATGTGGAATGTTAGTTTACTCATTCTCCATGTATAATGAGCCTTGGCTCCTGATAATTCCATGTTAAGTTTTGTTTCCACATCTCTATGTAATGAATATCATACTTTATCAAGCCTTTATGTTTAGGTTTCTCTTATGTTCCATTTATATTCATTTAATCTAAAATGTATTTTATTCCTTGTGTTATTCCCTGTTTATTACCTTACTGGGATTTATTGCTCACCATTTTCTAATGAAGGTCCTCAGGTTATCCCATGCAATGATATGTATGAGGGAATGTGGTGGTATAAAGTGATTTCTATGTAATAAATCATGTTTAAGTGTGTAATAAAGATCATGGTTGTTATAAACCAAACCCCAGTTTCCTGGATTCGATGCATTCTTTATTACTGTGTCATAATATATATGGAATAACAATCCAAATAACCAATCAGTTTTGTGGTCTTGGTAAACTAAATACACACTTGAGTCATAAATTATATTTGAATCCAAAAATTACAATATATTTTCTTTTTATCAAGAATATAATTATTACAACCATTATCTTACTACATATCTATCATTGTAAACATCATAGAATCATAAGGAAAGGAATAAATAAGGGTGATCTCAAATGAACATGGATGGTTAAGTATAAAAAAATCATTCTTGAATAAATAAAAATAATCAATATAGAAAGATAAATAATTCAGCATACATGTCATTTAAATATGTTGATATGAAATAATAAATATGAAAAGGTAAATAACTAACAACAAAATCCATTTGAATTATTAGAAAAGGAATAATAAATATGGAATGGTAAATAAATTATACTCATTCAATTTAATCATTAATATAAAAATGATATTCACACATAGAATGTATCATAGTGAAAATATAATGGATAACAATAAAAGAAAAAATAACAAAGAAAGTTCTTAATTATTGGACATCACATTTCCTTGTCACATGATACATTTAACATCATGATTTATTATCCATAGATATTAAAATAGATTTGTATAACTCCATTTAACTAAGGCTAGGAAATTGATTCATCTCATGTGACTAATCATGAATCAATAGGTTATAATCAACTAGGCCAAACCAATGTCTATAGGCCAAAATAATAGTTCATATGTTGAATAACTACTGGAATTAATGAATAATGTGACTTATCATCAAATATATATATTGAGTGAAGAATACATATTTATCATTATTTCTCCAGATCAAAAAATATAAAAGGAAACATCCTTTGTGAAAATGGTATATGTTATAAGAAATAATAATATCCACGATGAATAATATGGATATTTAGGGGAAATTTAAAATATATTGAGCATATGAGAGTGAAAATTTCAAGTGGATGTTAATTAATTCAAAATGAAATAATGAAATGAATTTAAATTATATCCTTAGTCAAAATAATAAAAAACCAACCATAATAAGAATATGGATGCAATAAACGTATACCAAATAATGGTTTGATTTCTTTTATGAATATAAATTCTATACAATACCATTAAAATATCCTTTAGTAAAATATCATTTTCATTTTAAAAATCCCTTTGAAATCCGTTTCATTTAAAATCACTTTTAAAACTAGTTTCTTTAAAAAGATCCACATAAACATGAAAATGAATCATAAATGAAATGATATTAATGAAGATGATTAATTATTCATTTGTTTAAAAAAAATTAAAAAAATATTCCTTTTTCAATATAAAAATTTTAGGTAATTTACTTATTCATAAAATGATAAGAATATTCCTGTAACATTTTTACTAAACGACATATGGAAACTATTTTGAAAACATAATAATATTATATTAAAATTTTTAATGATTAAAAATTGGCGAAGAAACATTTTATAAATAAATTTTTAAGGGTGGTAAATATTTTTTAAAGTATTTTCAGAAATCATGGCTTTAAAAGAAAATTGATTTCCAATCGAAGAGATAAATAAATTTATATTTTCATAAAATCATCTTTCAAAATATAGTATGTGACATATAGTAAGAAAATGGTAATTTTCATGAAAAAAATCATGAATCATCAATGGATAATAAGATTATATGATTTTAAAATATAGTTTTTATATAATATCCCTCAACTGAAATTTAATAACAAGCAATTTCGATTAGAATTAGATTGTGATGTAAACCGTTAAAATGATTATAATGTAGAATCCAGAATTAATAAATGAAACATTATGTGTATCACATATAAATCCACATAAAACAAGTATAAATATAACTTAAGAATATTAGGATTAATTATACACATAATCATATAATAATAGAGACAATAAAGAAATAATATAACCCAATGAAAAGAAATTGAGTAATGAAATTTTTTTCCCCTTAGTAACATTTAAATTAAATACACATAAAATAAATAATAAAAATTGAAAAATATATTAACAATAATAATGAAATATACATGATATTACATATATAATGGTCTGTTTATGCATAATATAAAATATACTAGGTGTATAAAATTACAATATTCCTTAATGAAGTAAAATTGAGATGAAATAAACCACAACACGCTTAATTTTGATTGAACATGATTTAACCAAAATAATAGTGGTTTTAAACATGTTATAGCATATAATATATCCATATTAATATTTTTTATATAAAATATTATCCTTTTATTACATCTTATACCCTTTTTGTTAATAATATTTCATTATTTTCATTATTTCTAGTGTTAATTTAATTTTTTCCCCACTCATTTTTCATAATGATATAGACGGTTCATTCACATATTATATATTTATATCATTTAAATAATATATCTAATGAGAAAATTATCATATTTTTATATTAACGTTATTTTAAAACAACTAAATAAAGATGGTTATCAAAACTAATTATTTTTTGATCACAGAGATGGTAGGATGTATGTATGCGTGAGTAACATTTCCATATTTGAACGAAAATTATGGAAAAAAATTAAATAATATTTTACAATAAAATAGTTATAATAATTTCATATATACCATATTATATACATATATATAACTCCCATGTTTCACGTTCACGAAAAGATTATGACATCACTTGTTGAAGGTGGCTATTGACACATACACAAACGATGTTATCATCCATACATAAGTGACACGGAATGAATAAAAATTCTATATATAATATTTAAATAATGAAAAATATGTCATTAATATCAAAATAATTTAATTTATATCACATAATATAAATAAAATTATCCTCATCACCTTCCATGTGAATCATTAGTGAAATATGGATCACATCTTTTGAAGTGGCGGTAGTCCATCGTACACATGAGTAATGTAATCGTATCTCCTAATAAATAGAAGGTAAAAAATAAATATATTATATAGGGAATAAATATGTATTAACATGTTATAAATATGATATAAATATAGTTTATGTCTATCATAATAAAAAATAATTAAATGTTGATGAGGAAAAAAGCGATGACATCGATTCGTGAGGTGGTCGACCATAGTACACACGAATGATGATTTCATAACACATTTGATGGTAGTATAGATATTTTTAATTCATAAAAATATAATGAAAATATAAAATTTTATGAAATATAGTTATATTATTATATTATCATGTATTAATTAAAATTGGAGGTGGATAAATATGTATATTGAAGAACATTGCAAATTCTTAGGGTATTCTCCTTAGGATTTCACTATAGAAATAAAAGAATGGATTTTTCCCAATGAATGGATTATAGGATGTGGGAATGGAGTTCAGAATTTATGTTTCAGTTATAAATGGAACTAAAAAGGTGTGATGGTGTGAAGAAGATATGATATACGGTCGACTTTTATAAGTGTGGGAAGGGACAGACTTGGGATTTTTTAAACGAATTGAGTGCTCCCAAGTTTTTCATGTGGAAAAGGGTCCAAAATGAGAACTTATATTACATTGGTAGAGTAATGGTAAAAATTTGTCTGTAAAAAAATTTAATAATAATTTACATGTAATTTTTACCATTATATTTTTAGTCTAACCACCTAGTAAACCCATTTCTACATCAACTACAGTCATTAATTTTTACTACAGTCATAATTATTTTTTGTCCAAAATTAAGTAATTCTTATTTTAAATGAAAAAAAATTAATATACCAAATATAGAATCAATACATTATATTTAAATTTAAATAATTGGAAAATTTTAGTTTAAATTTAATCCCAAAAATGTGATGAGACTGTAGGGTTTTAATGTAAAAATGTTCAAAATTTAACAATGTTTTAATATCAAAATTCAATATGTAAATGATTAAAATGACCATAATAGAATAAATATATGTATAATTATTCATTTGAGACTTAAAATCCAATCTACAATATAATATATCATTATAAATAATTTATATTAACAATCATTTTTAATTTAATATCTATTATTTATCATTATTCATCGAAAAAATGAAACTTCTCTAAAAAACATGAAATATTAACCCTAATTTTTTTTATAATTTACGATTTTAAAAATTTAATTTATTTTTTAAAATAAATTTCCTAATTTTTTTAAAAAATAAATTTAAATTATGTCTGCAAAGATCAATTAAGCTATTTTTTATAAAAAACTGTTACTTAAAAAATATTTCATAATCTTTTAAATGATTCTTTTTTTATTGAAACAAATAGATGACTAATAAATGAGTGTGAACTAAATATTTTCCTTATTTTTTCATTGATATTACTAATATCAAGTTTAATATCTAGTTTATATCTATTGTACTAATATTTTAATAATATAACATTTTTTGATTAAACATGGTGTTTCATGTAACATAATCTAAACAAAGTGTTATGTGTATCACAAGATAAAATCATTATTGTGTGTAATAAAATCTAACTAAGTATTTCTTATAAAATATTCTATTGAAAAAAGTTTTATTCAAATTGTATTTTTGAGGTGTTATAAGACATTATGATATATTCAGTTCATCATGAAACACATTAGTGATTTGGATGATCAGATTCATCTATATATGATAATAATGTAGATTCTTGTTGATTTCATGGTTTCACATAAAAATGCATCACATCAGTGGAAAAGTTATTGAAAATAAAATCCATTTTTACAATTAATGTTGTTATTGATAGGATCGTATTACTATGGGGGTTACATTATTACTAATGTGATGGAATCAATATATTCCATGATGATTGTCACCATGTACTTATGATGGTTTCTCATGATCAACCATGTAGAATTCATCACAGAAAATAGAAAATTAAGTGACTTTTTCTTCTCTAGGGTGTGCATGCAGGTTCATAGAAGGTCTATATATTTAATATGATAGGTTAATTTAAACTAGTATGGTTCTCGAGATCGATGAGACCTCATTTAATACATCAGGCATTCCACATTTTTTCAGAATTGTTTTTTAAATAGGGAATATAAAATTCAATTCCATAACCTTACAAAGATATTTCTCTTAGATATATCTCTACATAATAATATTTCTTATTTCATCAGTATCTTGATAAGGCACTAGGGTAGACACTGGGATTCACTTTTCACACTCTGCATAGGGATGGTCTGACCGCATTCCCCTGTGTGTGCCTCGATGCCCACACTACGGGCACAATGCACCCTCAATACTCTAGTGTGCCTTTGTGCAGAGACTTACCTTAATATGTTGGTTATAACCCATTCTACCATGTTTGGACTCCCTTGATGGTTACCATGCATGGTTGATATTTCTCACACATGAGAATTTTCAACCTATCTTAGTAACCCAGTTTCTGGTTGGCCTATTTTTTTAAGTAATTTTACATTTTAATTATTCTTTGTATATAACGAAAAGATTCCATCCTCAAATAAATATGTGAAGAAAAATATAATTTATGAAATATTAACAATGGATGCAATCACACACAAAATGAATTAATGGCCCTCTTCTTCATTTCCCATGGAAAATAAAATATTTGTGTCATTGACTAAAACTCCTCATGATATTTTAAATACTTTCATAGTCTTATTCAATGTGTTTCTTTACTTGATGTAATAATTGTGACAATTGTTCAACTCCAGCGACACATGTCATTTAAATTAAAAATATTTCATCAATCATCACAATTTTAAGGTTAATTTTTCTATCATGACTACCAATTATATAAAATGAATACATAAAAATTCTCCATTCATCATTACTTCATCTCAAATTTCCAATCACATATTGACCTATCATTGACAACTAATGAAACAATTGTTCTTAAAAATATTACAAAAGATTAAAATGTTTAGATTTTGTCAAATGATAAAAAATAATTCAACTCACTTTATTTCCATGAGATGTAATTGGTAATCCCACCCTGAAATCCATTTATATAGTCATCTGTCCCCATTTATCCATTTGAAAACACAGAAGCAAAACCTTTTATTGTTGACAACCATGTTTATCATTATGAAATATCAAAAAATTTAATGTAAAACAACTAATATTTTTTTTTATTAAAACCCCTTACTAGTATTCTCAAATTACTATTTACATGTTAGTACTTTCCTGATAAAAAGAAAGCGAGTCTCTATAATATTCATTGAGTAGTTTCTTCTCCAACTTAGAATCACATGGCTTGCACAACCTCTTTCCAAATCTCATAACAGCTTATTTTTCATTTTTAAATTCAAAAAAATATTCCAATCTAGACTAATTCCACTATTTTTTGAAAATAAAAACTTTGTTTTTTAAAATGCTAAAGTTTTTTGGACAATTATAAATCACTAACACCTAAAAAAATTTGATTGTTTCAAACACGAACAAATTAGAAGCCAAAATTCATCAAATCTATAATCATGGATCATGATCAAAATTCAATATGGTTTCAAAGAAATTATCATCTAATCTCGATGAATTAACTAAATTTATTATATTACATAAATAATAGAGAATAATTTGATACTAATCTTGTATTAGTTATAACTATCTTATTTTCTTCCTGTTCAACTCTTTTTGATAGAATAAATAATAAAAACATTAATTTTAGATATACATTTCACATTTTTTCTACATAAATTATACCTCCACATTTTTAAACAAAACCCCAAAATTAAAATATCAATAATACATGTAAAATTATTCTATTCAAGTAGTTTCAATTTATAAAGGGAACTATCAATTAACGCATCATCCTACATCATTACACAACTAAGTCAATTCAAAGAAGCATAACTGTGAATAAAAAATCAACTTTTCTCATTAGTAAGGATAAAAATTGACAATTAACAAATATTTTCCTCATTTAATTGAAATATTCATCACATTTCATTTTCAGGAAGAATTTTCCTTATTTTTTAGATAAAATTGTTACAGAACTAGATAAAATAAGCAATGTTTTAAAAAACCATAGGTAGTGACTAGAAAATACAAGAAATATTTGAATCTTGGTAACATTTTTAGGTCACGACCACTCTTCTAAAACTTTCATTTTATCTATATCAATAGTTATTCCATATTTAAAAATAATACTCCCATTTAACGACACATGTAGTAAGTAAAATTAACATATACAAAATTTTATATACTACTACTTTTAATTATATATTTTTAAAAAAATACTATATTCATTCTCATGTTTTTCATTAATTTATTTTAAAATTATAATTTCATCAATAACAAACAACCATAAGGTTATACAAATACTAATTAGTTAATATATTTATATGTTCAATAAATACAATGGATTCATTCTTTTTAAAAAAATGAATTACCACAAACTCATAATTATCATACCTATAATGCAATTTCATCACAAAAATGTCTTCCCCTTCACCATTAGCTGTCAACACCTAGACCTAAGACTAATCTTAAAAATATATTGAACATGATAATGTTGATAAAACAAGTCATCAATATTAGGTAGTTGATACTTGTTCATAATAGAAATTTTATTGATTGATCTATAATCAATGAAAAGTATCATGGTACCATAATTATTTTTACTCAACAGAATATTACATCTCCAAGTTGAATTGATATGGTAGATAAACACTAATCAAAAGAAAACTCTAGTAAATACTTTTTCAGTTATAAATTTTCTACTAGTACCATACAATATAGGGGTTTTGACATTTTCTTAGCATAAGTTACTAATCCAATATCAAATTAAATCTCTCTTTCAAGAATAAAACTATAGAAAAATCATGTATTATGTCATGATATTAATTTATAACTAGAAAATCACTCATTTCGAAAGTTCCTCTATTTTAAAAAATTAATAAAGTCAAATTTCACTTTCATGATTTAAGGTTTTCTCATATTATTGATATTTTTTCAATGATATATATTTTTTATTATATATAAACTGATATTTATTCAAAAAATAACTTCCCTAACACTGTAATATATCCTATCATGATAAACTAAAATCTAATATATACCTATAATAATATTAAACTCTACAATAGGAATGAAAACATGGTTTTTAAGAAAAACCATTACAATTATTATAAAAGGAATATTTGTATAAAATATTTTTTCTTTTATACTATCCATGATAGTTTATACAAATAATAATACATTTATTTATTATAATGGAATTTCTATTATACTTGTGATTTTTTAAGATATAAAAGAATACATTGATCCTGAATCAAAAAAGTCATTGGAATAATATAAATAAACAAATAATGTTCTTATAACCACATCATTTTTGGGTTTCATATCTAATATAGTAGTATTAAATGACTTCATTACACATTTATATTATGTGTATTGATTATTACAACCTTGAGTAACAAATTAAAGATATGTTTTACTATTATAACCTAGATCATTGTAATTATTAGTTCTCACTACTATAAAATTATATATTTCCCATTTACATTTCTAATAATAACTATTTACCTTATATTAATGATAGAAATGAGTGTTCTTGACACATCATTAATAAATCTATGATCCTAAAAAATAATCAATAAAATTTCTATTACCACATTTGGAATGTCTACGGGTATAACCTCCATATTTATTGGTTAATGATTATCTATTCCATTCAATCGTGACTAATTCTTACACTTGTTTTCATGTTCTACACATGTTTCTAAAAAATCCATACCAACATTTTCACCATAATGAATTACAACTTCATTATATTAAAATCCATCATAGGTCAATGAACATCATAAATATTTTTCCAAACCTCTGTCATATAAAATAATGTTACATTAATTTCCTGAAATTAAATTTCATATATACCCATCCTATCAAGAAAATTTTGATTCCCAAGTTGCCACTAATTCATCATAATTTATATTCAAATCTCTAACATGACTTTCTATTCTATGTTGATGAGAATAATGAAAATAATTCCCTATAAATATTTAATTAAAGATTGCCAGCTACATTGAATCAATCTCATAATTTTCATTTTTATTGTTAATCAAAGACCATTATTCACCAGTTTCTCCTTCCAAATAATAAAGGTCCTGATGTATCTTTTAATATTATTTACAGACCAAAAAATCTTATTTCTTTTATTCATCCTTAATCATATACCGGGACTCAAGATCCAGTGTGAAATGAATGGTTCTTTTTTTAAATGATCGACTATAGGTATGTTCCTATTTTGAGGATTTAGTCACTATATTTCATGGAAACCACCAATGATTTCATACATCAACTATTTTAACACTATCTACAACATGATTCTCTTACAATTCTATTTTATATATTCAGATAGTAATTATAATTTTGATTCATTCCTATAGAAGCTTCCCTACTTCCCCTAAGGAAACCTATTCTTAAATGACACAGATAATGTAACATCCCAAGTATGTAATTAATAATAGATATTTTAATCTCTGAATTAGATAGTGTTTTATAGGCTTAAAATGAGAATAAATCCAATCTTAAGCACGGAATACACTAATATTCTTAAAAGATTATTTTACTGCCTTTTGATGGAAAACCCTTTTTAAATCAAACTTTTGACAATTTTATAAGATCTATTTGTCAAAATAAACTTATTATTTATGATTGAGACATTGAAATTTACAATGGATAATTTTTTGGTATTTTTCTGACAATGTTAATTTTTTTAATGAATAGTTAATAATACTGCATTTTACATCAAAACTACTTTTTCATCTAATTTAATTATACGGTTCGATTATCTTTTTAATTGGTTTTAAAGTGTAAATAGAATATATTTTTACCATTTAATCCAATGGTGGTCATTAGGATTAATTTCACTTCGGAATTGGGCATAGACTAATGCCACTCTTTTCATAGATATTGTTTCAAAAAAACCCGCTATTTGTTTTGACAACGGGAATTATTTTTATATAAATTATTGAAATTTATGTGTTTGGAATTTGTTAAAATGGATTAAATATTTGGAATCATAAGGTCCAAATTATGTAATTCAAGACTCTTTTGTTTTTGGACTTTATGAATAGTAACGACAGTAATTATCTTTAATTATCTTCATTAACGAGTAATTGGGTAGTTAAGGATAATAAAGTAATATCATAATAATAAAAAATGACACCAAAATGTGTCCTAATGCTACTTGTTGTCTCGTGGCTGACCATGGGATTCCTTGTTCCAATCATCGGGATCCCATGGAATCACTATTGTGGGAAAGTGACTTTTTATCTTTTTATTTTTAAAGAAAGTTAAATATAACAAAGAATGTATCACCTGAGTAAAACATTTTAAATTTTGCTACATATATGATCTTTTAGACTATAAATATTCATTATAAATCTAAAACTATTTCCTACATCATGATATTTTTTTATAATATTTATACAATTAATAAATTAAATTATTTACGACATCATGATGATGTAGCGATTACCTCATTAATAAACGATTTAAATAAAATGAAAATATAATGTTAAAAATATAACATACACTTGTCAAAGACCTATTGGATTAGTATATTTCGAACCGTCATCACCTTATCCACGAAATAAATCAATTTGGGACCTTTAAAATCAGAAACTCATTTGAAAATAGAGTAACCATTTATACCTTCCCAAGAGTGCCCCTCCTCTCCTCTTATAAAAGGCCCCCACCTCTACGTCCTTACCCACACCTCTCAAGAATTTTTCTCCACAAACCCCTGCTTATTTTGTCTCTCCACATCCCTCTATAACTCTTAGAAGCCTCACTTTGGGCATAAGTCTTCCCAAGTAATCCATTGAGCTCAAATCAAAAAGGGTTACCTGATTTAAAGGTAGTGTCTTATCTTGTGTTCTTATGTTTTATTTTGCATCTCCAACCACCAAAACTCATTTTATTAATTACTTTTGTAACAACACTAGTATCTTCCATATACTAGGATGTTGTTATAAGAAGGATTTGAGCTATAGTTACACACACCTACATCTAATGGTTAAAGAACATATTGTTTCTATGGATGGAGAATTTCTACCTCATGACACGATGATTGTTCAACACTCATATAACACTTTCAAAGGTGGCCATTAAGATGTCAATATATTTATATATGATATATAATATGATTATGTTTTACTTAAACTTATGTATTTTTCATTTATGGCATACCTTTATGGTTTCCATTACGGTTAAACGCGATATCTTCATTTTAGAATGTGCTGACTACCGCCCCCTCAAAGTGATTTGATTCGTCAATACCATAAGTGGTATGTATAAAGGATAGATTTAATGATATCATATATTATACAATACGGTAATTATAATAATATTATGTATCATTATGTTATAATTCCATTAAATTATGGGATAGAAATGAAAGTAGCATTCATGCGTACGTACGGCTTACCGTCTCCATGAACGGTGCATTTCATTTCTTATTCCCAAATTTAATTTACTATTATAAGTACATATATATAATGGATATATATGATTTATGTAACATCTAAATGATGAATATAATTCTGGAATTAAAATATACATATCTCTCATTTAGTTTTAATTCCATTAATATGACATAGAAATGAAAGTAGCGTTCATGCATACGTACGACTTACCGTCTCCATGAACAGTGCATTTCATTTCTTACCTCTAAACGTTTTGTAATATTATAAATTCATGTATATACTGGATATATATGATATATATGATATCTACATCATGATTATAACTCTGGATATAATGGATACATGAACAACTTGTAATTATAAATAGTTTATTTTTGACTCAAGTACCAATGATCGTTAAAACGACCGTTATTAACATAAATAATTACATAGTTTTCATGACATGGTAATAAGTGATATAAAAGGAATAATGAACTTGAAAAAGGTTCTTATGCAAGTAAAAATTAGCTCAAGTTTATTATTCATGAGGTTAAAGAATGATCGAGTCAAGTCGGACCCGATGTATGGGACTTCATCTAAATCTCCTTTCATTGAGGCATATTATGTTTTATACACAACTTTCTTTTATACGGTGTATAAACCCCTTTGACTTTTAATTTTATCTGAAAGGAATATTTTTTATACATAACATTTTACTAAATGAAAAAAGGGAATGTTTTTTTCGTACATATGCGGCGACAACAACTTCTCCGCCGCCGTGACCATTATTTGAGTTTCGGCTTCCTATACAAGCCATACCTTTTTTTTAAAAGAAAAATAAATACAATGTTTTACTTTTCTTTTATTTTGGTATTGAAAATGGTTTTCATAATGTTTTTAATATATCAATGTGTTTTATTGATATCATGTGATTGAAATGTGGAAATGTTATGTTTCCTTTATGTATGTTTTATGTTATATGATTATGTTATGGTTCTTGGGCATTATTATGATGACGGGGGGTTCTGTGACAAACTAAGGGCGGGTGAGCCCGATATAGCTCTCCAATACATTAGGTAATGCGAAGGGGTTAAACATTAATCTTTCTCAGAAAATATTTAGGGAATATACTATGATGGGTATTCCAAACGTAACCAAGAGGGTTACTCCCTACGTAAGAATGTTATGAATGCCTCAAGTTACCTTTATATCTTATGATTTCTATTATTTATTCCTGATTTGATGAGGTATGTTAAATTTATCATGTTTTATGGGTAAAGTATGATTTCATTCTAATTTATATATGTACTCTTGTTTCCTTTCCATATTTTAATATCCCTTAGTGAGCTTTTTATGCTCATCCCATGTTTTTGAAATGTTTTTCACAGGTCAAGGGAAAAGTACATGTTGTGATGATAGTGTAAGTGAAGTGTCAAGAATGAATCCATGTTTTATTTTAAATATTATTCCACTAATGGGAAAAATGAGTAATATATTTTATATAACCACTTTTTTTAAATGTGGTATGTAATCCATGTTTTATGATCTAATTATTTAAAACTCTGAACCTGAAAAGATCCTCAAGGTGTATTCTAGAAATATCTCAAGATTATGTAAAGTTTAAGGTTGGAGCCTTATAGTTGGTATCAAAGGTCGTTTTAGATAACTTTAGGAGTTATAATTATATTAAATGATTATCCAAATATAATTTTTTATGGTAAAATTGAAATGATATAGCATTTAAAGATTACCATGTTTCTTCATCCAAGACATATTTGTTCAGAATGGTTTTCCGCAGAGGAAACAGGGAAGCATTGCTAGGAAGGCATACAGAAGGAAATAACCTTCCGAATCAGCATCCTGAGATGGTTAGAATTGGAGCTGAAAAGTTTGTTGCAGTAATGGCACAGTTGACTGAAGTGATAAATGGTGGTGGTATCTATGCATGAGATCAGCCAGATCAACCGCAGAGGAACATGTCTATGGTGAAACATTTCATGAGGCAACATCCCCCATCATTGAAAGGATCATCTGACTATGTGCTATCTGAAGGGTGGATTAATTCACTGTAGAAGATTTTCGATGTCATGGGGTGTTCAGAAAATCAAATGGTTAGTCTTGCTATTTACCGTTTGGAGGGTGAGGCAGATCAGTGGTGGTCGATGGTTAAAAATATCAGGGATGCTGATGAGATTGATACTCTCGACAGGGATGAATTCAAAGGTATGTTTCTTGAGAAGTATTTTCCTAAGGCTATTTGACTTAGGATGGAAAAACAATTAATGGAAATGAGGAAAGAGGAAGACTCAGTGGCTGCCTATGAAGAAAGGTGCACTCGATTGGCAAGGTATGCTCCAAATTTTATCCGAGACTTTGATAGAAAAATTAATCGTTTTTTACTCAGGATTAAATCCAAAATATTGAAGGTAATTGGATTCTCGTGAGTTTAAAAGTTATAAAAAGCTCGTTCGATGTACTGAGAAGGTGGAAATGAAGTTTTCCGATGATCAAGTGTTCTATAACAACCAGCAAAAGATAATACTGAGGTGACAGGAGAAAGGAAAGAATTATTCAAAAAGGTCTGATGGTAAGAAAACTATGTTTCTAGTTTGTGATAAATGTGGTAAAAGGCATGCTGGGGAATGTCTTCTGAATTCTAGAATGTGATACCGATGTGGTAATATGGGACATAAGGCTCGTGATTGCACTAAAAAAGATCAAGGTTATGGTAAGTCCAAATTTTATTTACAGTAGGTGAAATGTTTTAAGTGAAATGAGATGGGTCACTATGCAAATGAATGTCCGACAAAGTGCTTGAGTGATGGGAAGCAGTTAAACTACTAGTAGAAAGGGGTGGTGAAATCCTTTGCAACTACTTTAGCAGATGTCGGGCCCTTAAATGATGTTGTATCAGGAACTTTGTTTGTTTTTTCAACTTATGCCAGTGTGTTGTTTGATTCAGGTTCTACACATTCTTTCATCTCTGAAAACTTTTCTAGTAAAATGGGAATACCATATCAAGAAATGACTTATGAACATTTGGTAAAAACACCTGGGGGAAATTTTGATGAAAAAAGAATTTATAAGAATCTTCGTATCCTTATCCATGGAAAGAACCTACTTGTGAACCTTATTCTTTTACTTCTAGTAGAGTTTGATGTTATCCTGGGTATGGATTGGCTCTCTATTTACCATGCTAAGATTTATTGTAGAGCTAAAGAAGTTTCTCTTCAGAAATACATTCAGTTTGTGTACAAGAATGAACCCTTACTATTGATAACATATCACGAGGCCGAGAAACTTGTAAAAGATGGAAATGAATGTTACCTTGCACATATTGTTGAAAACAAAAGAACTATTCAGATTACTGATCTGCCAGTGATAAATGAGTATCCTGATTTTTCCTGATGAGTTACCTGGAATAATACCAGATCAGGAAGTTGAGTTTACTATTGACTTAGTTCCTAATGCTAAGCCAATTTCAAAACCCCCTTATCAAATGGCTCATATTGAACTTTTAGTGTTGAAGGAGCAATTGCATGATTTATTAGAGAAGGGTTTTATTCGACCTAGAACATCACCATGGGGTGCTCCTGTTTTATTTGTTAAAAAGAACGATGGTTCAATGAGACTTTTAATTGATTATAAAACCTTGAATAATATCACTATTAAGAACAAATATCATTTTCCTCATATCGATTATTTGTTTGATCAGTTCCAGGGAGCTCAGTATTTTTCAAAGATTGACATGAGATCGGGGTACCATCAGTTGAAGGTAAAGAAAGCAGATATTCCAAAGACCGCATTTCGTACAAGATATGGCCATTATAAATTTGTAGTAATTCCTTTTGGGCTAACCAATGCACCTGCTGTATTCATGGACTTAATGAATAGAATTTTCCATGAGTTCTTGGATAAGTTTGTGGTTGTTTTCATTGATGATATTTTGGTGTTTTCTAAAAGTAAAGAAGAGAATGAAATACATTTAAGTATTATTTTGAAAACCTTAAAAGAAAAGAAATTGTATGGGAAATTCAGAAAGTGTGAGTTTTGGTTGCAAAAAATTTCTTTCCTTGATCATATTGTTTCTAAAGATGGGATAACTATTGATCCGGAAAAAACAACGGTTGTGGAATAATGGCCATGACCCACAAATGCTACTGAGATTCGTAGTTTCCATGGTGTGGCAGGCTATTACCGAAGGTTTGTTAGAAATGTTTCACTATTATCTAGTCCAATGACTAAGCTAACTCGAAAGGGTGTTATGTTTATCTGGACAAAAGAATGTGATGATTGTTTTCAGGAATTGAAAAGAAGATTAGTGAATGCTCCAGTTTTGGAACTACCTTCCAGGAATGGGTAGTTTGTTATCTACTGTGATGCTTCATTGAATGGACTTGGTTTCATCCTAATGCAGAATGATCAGGTAATTGCTTATGCTTCACTCCAGTTGAAAACTCATGAGGTAAATTACCCTACACATGATTTGGAATTAGCTGGTGTTGTTTTCGCTTTAAAAATTTGGAGGCATCATTTTTATGGAGTAAAGTGTGAAATACATACCGATCAAAAAAGTTTAAAGTATATATTCACTCGGAAATAATTGAAAATGAGACAGAGGAGATGGCTGGAATTAATCAAGGATTATGATTGTACAATTCATTACCATCCGAGAAAAGAAAATAAAGTGGCCGATGATTTGAGTCGAAAAAGTAATGCATAATTAACAATATTGTGTTTGGAACGTGATCCTTTGGTTAAGTATTTGATGAAATTTGGAATAGAATTTGTTGGTGCAGGATGTACTTCTGTTTTGTTTTAGGTATCAGTGAAATCATCTTTATAAGACAGAATCAAGCAAGCATAGAAGGAAGGCAGTGAGTTGCATAAAAATTGAGAGATGGTTCAGAAAGGTAATTTTCCTGAATTCAACATCGATAATGATTGTGTTTTGAGATTTGGGAAGAGATTTTGTGTGCCTTATGATTCACAGTTGAAGAGAGAGTTGTTATGTGAAGCTCATAGTTCTTCGTTTTCAGTTCATCCTGGCAGTACTAAGATGTACAAAGATCTGCGGGAGTATTACTGGTGGGAAGGAATGAAAAGAGATATTGCTGATTTTACTATGAAGTGTTTCACTTGTCAATAGGTTAAATCAGAGCGGCAGTTACCGAAAGGGATGCTTCAGCATTTACCAGTACCAGAATAGAAATGGGAAAATATATCCATGGACTTCGTTGTGGGATTGCCGAATACACCTCGAGGTAATAATGCAATATGGGTTATTGTTGATCGCTTGACTAAATATGCTCATTTCCTTGCTATACGGGATACTTTTTCCCTAGATAAAATTTCCAGTTTGTATCTTAAAAAGAGAGTCAGGTTACATGGAGTTCCTCTATCCATTGTATCTGATCGTGATCTGAGGTTCACTTCTAACATTTGGAAAGGCCTTCAGAAGTAATTGGGTACTGAATTAAATTTTAGTACAACTTTTCATCCTCAATCAGATGTGCAGTCAGAATGAACGATTCAGAATTTAGTGGATATGATACGTGCTTGTTTCATGGATTATCAGGGATGTTGGGACCAACATATTTCTTTGGTTGAGTTTTCATATAATAACAGTTTTCATTCCAGTATACAGATGGCACTATTTGAGGCATTATATGGTAAACGGTGTTGAACATCCAGCTTTCTTGGATGAAGTGGGTG
Source organism: Viscum album (assembly GCA_963277665.1). Classification (NCBI taxonomy): domain Eukaryota; kingdom Viridiplantae; phylum Streptophyta; class Magnoliopsida; order Santalales; family Viscaceae; genus Viscum; species Viscum album. The sequence goes on from OY728158.1 coordinate 217,370,795, forward strand.
AAAGGAAGTTGATGGGACCTGAATTGGTAGAAGAGTTGGCAGAAAAATTTCAGCTGATGTAGAAACACGGGAGAACATCTCAGAGCAGGCAGAAGAGTTATGCGGACAAAAGGAGGAAGGAACTATCTTTCGAGGTAGGTGATCATGCCTTTCTCAAAGTTTCACCGTGGAAAAGTGTGATGTGATTTGTTAAGAAAGGAAAGCTGAGTCCAATATTAATTGGACCATATGAAATTCTAAAAAAGTTGTATCAGTTGCATACCGAGTGGCTTTACCTCTGAGTTTATCTCAGGTACACAATGTTTTTCATGTTTCGATGTTGAGAAAGTATATGCCAGATCCATCACATGTTTTGAGTCTAGAGGTAGTTCAGCTAGAAGAGAACCTATCTTATGAGGAACAACCAGTCCAGATTCTTGACCATAGGCAGCAAGTGTTACGGAATAAGGTGATTCATCATGTAAGGTTTTGTGGAAAAACCACATGAGTGAAGAGGCATCATGGGAATCTAAAAATGCAATGAGGGATAAGTACACCCAATTATTCGATAAGTAAATAAATTGTGGGGACGCAATTTTCGAAATTGGGGAAGGATGTAGCATCCCAAGTAAGTAATGAATAATAGATATTTTTATCTATGAAATAGATAGTGTTTTAGAGGCTTAAAATGAGAATAAATACAATCTTAAACCTGGGATACAATAATATTATTAAAAGATTGTTTTACTCCCTTTTGATGGAAAACCCTTATTAAATCAACATTTTGACAATTTTATAAGCTCTATTTTTCAGAATAAACTTATTATTTATGACTGGGACATTGAAATTTACAATGGATAATTTTTTGGTATTATCTGACAATGTTCATTTTTTAATGATTAGTCAATAATATCTGCATTTTACATCAAAACTTCTTTTTCATCTAATTTAATTATATGGTTAGATTATCTTTTTAATTGGTTTTGAAGTGTAAATAGAATATATTTTTACCATTTAATCTAATGGTGGTCATTACGATTAATTTCACTTTGGAATTGGGCATAAACTAATGCCAATCTTTTCATAGATATTGTTTCAAAAAAACCCGCTATTTGTTTTGACAATGGGAATTATTTTGAAATAAATTATTACAGTTTCTGTCATTGAAATTTGGTAAAAGGGATTACATATTTGGAATCAGAAGTTCCAAATTATGTAATCAAGACTCTTGTTTTTTGACATTATGAATAGTAACGACGGTAATTATCTTTAATTATCTTGATTAATGAGTAATCGGGTAGTTAAGGATAATAATGTAATATCATAATAATAAAGAATGACACCAAAATGTGTCCTAATGATACTGGTTATCTCATGGCCGACCATGGGATGCCTTGTGCCAAACATGGGGACCCCATGGAATCACTTTTGTGGGAAAGTGACTTTTTATCTTTTTATTTTTAAAGAAAGTTAAATATAACAAAGAATGTATCACCTGAGTAAAACATTTTTAATTTAGTATACATAAATGATATGATGGACTATAAATAGTCATTATAACGATAAAATTATTTCCTACATCATGATATAATTTTTTATAATTTTTAGGCATTAAATAAATTTAATTATTTTTGACATCATGATGATGTAGCGATTAACTCATTAATAAATGATTTAAGTAAAATTAAAAGATAATGTTAAAACTATAACTTACACTTGTAAAAGACCTATTGTATGAGTATATTTCGAACCCTTGCCACCTTATCCTTGAAACAAATCAATGTGGGACCTTAAAAATCTGAAACTCATTTGAAAATAAAGTAACCTTTTTTACCATTCCAAGAGTGCCCCTCCTCTCCTCTTATAAAAGGCCCCCACCTCTACCTCATTACCGACACCACTCAAGCCTTTGTCTCGGCCAACCACTGCTTATTTTGTCTCTCCACATACATATATAACTCTTATAAGCCTCACTTTTGGCATAAGTCTTCCCAAGGAATCCTTTGAGCTCAAATCAAAAAGAGTTAGCCGATTTAAAGGTAGTGTCTTCTATTGTGTTCTTATGTTTTATTTTTCTTCTCCACCCCCCTAAACTCTTTTTATTAATTTCTTTTGTAACAAAACCAGTATCTTCCATATACTAGGATTTTTTTATAAGAATGATTCAAGATACACATACACACACCTACATCTAATGGTTAAAGAACATACTGTTTCTGTGGATGGTGAATTTCTGCCTCACGAAACGGTGATTGTTCAACACTCATATAACATCTTCAAAGGTGGCCATTAATATTTCACTATATTTATATAAGGTATATAATATGTTTATGTTTTACTTAAGCTCTTTTATATTTCATTTATGGCATACCTTTATTGTTTCCATTATGGGTAAATGTGATATCATCATTTTAGGAAGTGCGGACTACCGCCCCCTCAAAGTGATTTGATTTGTTAATACCATATGTGGTACGTACAAAGGATATATTTAATGATATTATATATGATAACATACTGGAATTATAATACTATTATGTATCATTATGTTTTAATTCATTAAAGTTTGAGATAGAAATTAAAGTAGTGTTCATGCGTACGTACGGCTTACCGTCTCCATGAACGGTGCATTTCATTTATTATCCCCAAATCTAATGTACTATTATAAGTACATATATATAATGGATATATATGATTTATGTTACATCTAAATGATTAATATAATTCTGGAATTAAAATATACATATCTCTCATTTAGTTTTAATTCGATTAACATGACATAGAAATGAAAGTAGCGTTCATGCGTATGTACGGCTTATCATCTCCATGAACGGTGAATTTCATTTCTTACCTCAAAACGTTATGTAATATTATAAATGCATGTATATACATGATATATATGATATATATGATATCTACATCAGGATTATAACTTTGGATATAATGGATACATGAACAAATCGTAATTATAATGAGTTTATTTTTGACTCAAGTACCAATGATAGTCAAAACGATCGTTATTAACTTAAATAATTACATAATGTTCCTGAAATGGTAATAAGTGATATAAAAAGAATAATGAACTTAAAAAAAAGTTCTTAAGCAAGAATAAATTAACTCAAGTTTATTATTCAGGAGGTTATATAACGATCGAGTCATGTCGGACCCGAGGTATGGGACTTCGTCTCTATATCCTTTCATTGAGGAATATTATGTTTTATACACAACTCTCTTTTATACTGTGTATAAACCCCTTTGACTTTTAAATTTATTTGAAAGGAATATTTTTTATACAAAGCGTTTTACTAAACGACAAAAGGTAATTTTTTTGTCGTACATATGCGGCGACGACGACTTCTCTGCCGTCGTGACCATTATTTGAGTTTCGGCTTCCTCTACATGCCATACCTTTTTTTAAAAGAAAAATAAATACCATGTTTTACTTTTATTTTATTTTGGTATTGAAAATTGTTTTCATAATGTTTTTATTATATCAATGTGTTGTATTGATATCTTGTGATTGAAATGTGTAAATGTTATGTTTCCTTTATGTATGTTTTATGTGATATGATTATGTTATGGTTATTGGGAATTATTATGAAGACGGGTGGTTCCATGACAAACTAAGTGTGGGTGAGCCCGATATATCTCTCCAATGCATTGGGTGACATGAAGGGGTTAAACATTATGGTTTATCCGAAGAGATTTAGGGAATATACTGTGATGGGTATTCCAAACGTAACCAAGAGGGTTACTCCCTACGTAAGAATGTTATGAATGCCTCAAGTTACCTTTATATATTATGATTTCTATTATTTATTCATGTTTTTATGAGGTATGACAAAGTTCTCATGTTTTATGGGTAATGTATGATTTCATTCTTATGTATATATGTACTCATATTTCCTTTCCATATTTTTATATACCTTACTGAGCTTTTTATGCTCATCTCATGTTTTTGAAATGTTTTTCACAGGTCAAGGGAAAGGTACATGATCTGAGGATAGTTTCAATGAAGTGTCAAGTATGAATCCATGTTTTATTTTAAATATGTTTCCACTGATGGGAAAAATGAGTACTATATTTTATGTAACCACTTTGATTAAATGTGGTATGTAATGCATGTTTTATGATCTAATTCTCTAAAAATCTAAACTTGAAAAGGTCCTCAAGGTGTATTCTTGAAATATCTCAAGATTAAGTAAGCTTTAAGGTTGGGGCCTTATAGATAAGATGATGAAACATGGAAATAATCATAAATATATATCTTAGTAATATAATAATAACACAATGTATCATTAGTTTTTCTTTAATAATTCTATAAACTTATTAATTTATCTAAAAATAACATCTTTTACCAACAATAATGACTTGTATAATAATTTACAGGTAATTATAATATTTAGAACAACGTTTATAATGTATTTAAGTTATAAGATATTTTAATTGAATTTATTTTAGAATAAGGTAGAACCTTATATAATAATGGGGAATCTTTCGAAGAGTGTAATATTTAAAAAAAATTGTTGTTTATGTTTAAAAATAAATTTCATTAGTGAAATATTTCATTAATTTAATATGGCTCACCATTGCATAGATCATGACCTTGCCAAAATTTATACACGTCATTATATCTTGAAAAAAAATTAATTCACAGATATGGAAAATAAAAATAAATAAGGAATAAAATAATAAATTAATACCATTCGTACAATGAATAAAATGAAATCCCTTGAGGATGTATAATTTTTTCATAATAGAACATTGAGCACAAAAATAAAAACATTTTAATATGTTAAAATCAATATATTCTTCAAGAAATCTTTTGAATTCCATTAAAAGTAGTAACAACAATCAAGAAGTCATCCTGAGGTTATTGTAAACTCTTCATGGAATATTCATTTGAAAACAAAAGTTTACTATTAAACATTAATTACCTCATGAAATCAAAATATTTTAATAAAAACACTACTTACATCGATAATATATGTATATTATAGAATCATGTTCCTAACATGTATTCTCTAGTGATCATACCTTGTCATAATAATAAAATTGTAGTTAATTCCACAGGAGTAACCAACCCGATTCTCTCCCTCTTTCTCTTCTAATGACTATATCATTACCCAATGCATTAGAGAGATATTATCACGACCCATCCTCAGTACCCATGATGTTACTAGGCCAATCCCACCTTCCATAGGCTAGGGGCTGGCGACTAGCACCAAAGGTGTAAATCCCCAAAACTGAGAAGGCATTGCATGTGTAAAGTGTACGCATGACAAAATAGAGTAAAAGTTTCAAGAAAAAAAACTAATTAAAACTATGTACAAAAGTGTTTTGAAATATAATTGGGGTCTGAAATTCAATCCCAACTGTAATGTTCAAGGAACTGGAATGTACAAGTATAATTGAAAGAAAAGTAAAATAGTTGTTGGATCATCCACTGGGGAAACCAACCTAAAGGGTAGGTACAGGTAGCCTCCTCAGCGTTCCACGTCCATTCGGCTCCTCCATGAACCGACTCGTCGTAAGGTCCACCTCCGAGTGCCAACCTGTCATGCTACTCTCACCACCCAGTCGGCATAGTTCTTCTTCTACAACCAACACAACAAGGTGTGTGCATAGACTGGGCAGGGGAGTGTATAATGATACTGAGTACAGATTCCAAGACCCTCAATGTCTCACAAAATCCAACAAATATAAACCACAAAGTAAGAAATCAACAGATGACCACACATAGGTATATACCCATACATATACCAATGTTATCATGTAATTCGTCTAAATCATGAGGTAAACTCAAAATTTACTGACACAGCTCAACCAGGATTTTATTCTAGGGATGGTATCAATTTGAACCATAGGCTTCTGAAGAACTCCTTCTCTATCGAGTAGAGTGGGAATGTCGCATCACACAAAGGCGTTTCCCACTAACATGGACTATTGAGGTACTCTTACTTTTGAGTATCGTGGCTCTGCCACGCTCACACAGAGGCGCTCCCAACCGTGGGTCTGCTGCGCTCACACAGAGCCACTCCCCCTTGTAGCCTGCTGGAGTAATCCATGTGTCGAGTGTCATGGGTCTGCCATGCTCACATAGAGGCGCTCCCCACAATTTTTCTATCGTGCTCACACCGAGTTGCTCCCCACGGGGCTATTCGAATCACTCCTAGTCAAATCAGTCATCAGTAGTCAAGTATCATCAAGCTACTAGGTCCCCGTACAAATGCATGCTCGCCTCTGGAAGATCCACTCCATATGATACAGGTCGATACTCCAACTGTCACAAAGTCCAAAGTATAAGTATCTCAACGGTCTACCACGTCATAGGGGTCTCAACGTAACAGACGACGCGTTAATTGGGTGCCCGACCTATTAGTTATTAGCCGTTTTGTCCCAATGGCCCGGTTGGATTCATGTATGATCCATCCGGACCGTATCTCAACAATACCCCAAACTCCAGCGGGGTATTCTCAAACGGATGGCTTCGCTCCAAGAATTTCTGTGATGTAGATGGTTCGTCATTTTGATACCATACAAGGGAGACATGTCAAATACAAGATCCCACAATTATAATATTAATAATATTATTGGGTTTTTCATGTTCCCTATCCGTGAACCGGAACTTAGTATTTAACATTAGATTAAAATCATCATTCTTAATGATAGGATCACATCGACGCTGACGGTAAGTCAATCAGACATCGCATGCAGGAGTTACGGAGGGTCGAAGATTTCATAATAATAATAATATATTATTATTATTTGAGAGTTTCGGGTACCTAATTCAAAAACCTAAAAAAATACAATATTGGACTCATAATTTCCCTCCCAATGTCAGGGTCACACTGCCACAAATGTTTTGTGAAACTGAGGTCTCACGAATAAGTTACAGACAAAAAAGAGTTTTATCAAAAAAAAATCATTATTATTTTATTATTTTTAATTGATTTCTCTCAAATATACCATGTCATGCAAAACCCAACTCTCCAATTTTTGTGTGCATCATCCCTTTCATTGGATTTATATATTTTTTTCTTTATTTTTTTTCCCAAGTCTCTTTCTCTCTCCAATCTCCAATCTTCTTTCCCAATTCCATGTTTCCTTCTCCCGCATCCCAATTGGCTAGCGCTTCATGCAGCAGCCTCATCTGTCGGATCTACCACCTACGGCTACCACCGTACCGGCCTCCTGCTCATGCCATTGTACTGCCTACACCAGCGACGCAAGATAGCCCTTGCTCCGCCACATTTTCCTGCTGACTGGTTAGCCTCGCCCTTCTGCCGTGAGTCACCTCAGGCTGCTTCCAATCCGAACCAACCTGTCTGATTTCTACCGCTACTACACCAAACCGATGTTGTGCCCTAGTCAGAATTGCACCACCATGTCACCCCTTCCATGGGAAACCACAACTTCATTCATAGCCCAGAAAAATGTGATGACCACAGATTCATGATCTTTGGGACAATATCATTTCATCCGTTGGTCGCGCTCAATGAAACATTGTGTTTTTAGCGCGCTTAAATATTTGGTGTCAAAGAAGGTGCAACGAATGAATAGAAAAGATCATGGTATATGTTTGGTTCAATGGACATGTTTTTTTGGCCATCGTCGTTGAGAATTGAGAATTTGAAAAAACAAAAAATAGAGATTTATCATACTTCAAAATAAACCCCCTACCTCAATCACCGATGGAGGTGGTGCGTGGAAGAAGATGAAGTCGATGAAGGTGGATTCATCGACATTCGTCACCCCCACAAGACGCTCCTAGTCCGGGCATGACTTTAATCCTCATTCTTTGTTCAGAATTCATTCTTCATTGGAGTTTATTTCTTCAAGGGTTCTCCCAAGCCTCCTCTCCTCTTCCAATTCTTTTCCCACGAGGGTTGCAGTGTCAAATTAATAATATTGAGTTTATTAAATTAACACATAGAGTTGGCATATTAATTATGTTGTAGTTGGCACAATTAATTTGGGAGGAGAGACAATAAGAGTTGTCTCACATTCAAGAGGGAGTTCAAGGGTCAGGTGGTCCCCACCACCAATATTCAAAGAGTTGGTTTCAAATAAAATAAAATAAAAATTGTTGTCTTATTTTATTTTATTTTTATTTCATTAACTATCTCATGAAATGTCCAAAAACTAAGAAAACACCCTCTACCTACTATGGTGGAGGTAAAGGTCTCTTTATGTGAAAATCAGTGCTGCGAGTTCAACAGTGTACTCAGATTTCGATTCCAAGAACTTTTTCAAAAGTTACAAAAAGTAGTTTGTGCATTTACTGAATGTTCTCGAAAAAAAGTTCAAAAAATTAATAGCAGTCACACTCAACCAACTTCCATCAAGTATAGGCTCTTCCTAGGTGAAACAGGCCTCAAGGAACCCAACGGTACTCTCAGATTTTCAATCCAAGTTACTGTTTAGATGTTCTGAATTTTACAATAAAATAATTGTCACTTAATTATTTTATTTGTGGCGAAAAAATAACTTTCTCTGGTGGCCCATGTCGGTCAAAGATAGTATCTTCTTAAAGAAATCTTACACTTATGGGTTCATCAGTGGTCTCTGATTTTTTATCCGAGTTACCATTTGTGAGTTATAAAAATTTGAAAATTAAAATAAATTATGTAATTATTTTATTTACTATTATGAAATTTTTGGGTTTTCTGATAGGAGGCATGCACCGACTAATCTTAAGACTGTCCAAGGAAAAACCCGCCATCCTGAGCACAATCATGCCCTTAGATTTATGATCTGAGTTTCTGTTTAATATTTATTCCACTTTTTTTAGGAAAAATGCTTATGGGCGATAACATAAGCATTACAAAAACATCGACGGAAAATTCCAGCTCCCCGGGCCTCAGAATCGGGTGTAGTCAGATTTCTCGAAATCGTAAAATTCCTATTTAATTAAAAACAATTACATGGAAATTCCATGTCTTTACAATCTCCCCACATTAGGGATCTACCTCCCTATAAGCCATAACTCCCAAATAAGGGGACAAGTGTGGGTACTGAGAACGCATCTGAGCCTCCCTCTCCCCATGTTCTCTCCTAGAGGTTCCTATACTGCCAGTGAATGTACACCAGAGGAATCAACCATCCATGAAGGAAACACTCTTATCGATCCTCAATCACTACTAGAACCTTCGTAAAAGTTGCCTCATCATCAAAGTCCAACTCACCATGTTTGATGATGTGGTAAGGTTTGTGCATGTATCTCCTCATCTAAAATATGTGGAAGACGCCATGCACCCGGTGCAACTAAGGTGGAAGAGCCAGGCGGTAGGCCACCTCACCTACTTTGCTGAGGACCTGGAAAGGTTTGATGAATCTTGGAGATAACTTGCCACCTCGACCATGTCTCTGTAGACCTTGTCGAGGTGACACCCTTAGAAAGATGCAGTCGCCATCCTCGAAACTCCAGATGTCTTCGTCTCCTATCAGCATACGACTTCTGCCAGCTCTGTGTAGTCTGCATCCACTCATTGATGATATGAACCTTCTCCATAGTATCTTTTACCATATATGGTCCCACTAGTGCTGACTACCATGGGTCAGTCCACCACAAGGTTGATCAGCAAGTTCGCCTATACAAGGCCTCAAAAGGTTCTATACCGATGGTGGAGTGATAGATGTTGTTATACGCAAACTCCACCAATGGAAAGTGATCCTCCCATCCGTGACCGAAGTCGAGGACACATGCATGTTGCATGTCATCAAGGTTCTCAATAGTCTGCTCAGTCTGACCATCTGTCAGAGGATGGTAGGCGGTGCTCAAGCGAAGCTGTGTCCAGAAATCCTCCTGCAACCCCTTCTATAGTCGGGAAGTAAACTGTGTGTCACGGTCGGAGACAATAGAATATGTTACTCCATGTAAACACACAATCTATTGCACAAAGAGGCTTCCCAATATATCTACTGATCCCTGCTCTCTGATCGGTAGGAAGTGGGATTACTTGGTGAGTCGGTCAATGATCACCCAAATCGAGTCGTGACCCCTGGATGTACGTGGAAGACCCATCACAGAGTACATGGATATCTGATCCCACTTCCACTCTGAGACCTCTAAGGGATGAACCTAGCCTTCTGGTACCTGGTGCTCCTCCTTCACTTGCTGACAAGTGATGCATCTAGAAATAAACTCCAATACAACCTTCTTCATACTAGCCCACCGGTGTTGTCGTCGAAGGTATGGGTAAATCTTCACCACTCATGGATGAACCCCTAGAGGGGATGTGCAGAACTCCCTCAACACCTCCTCATGATGTGAAATTGGTACCAATGTACATCCTCGAAAGAGGATGACGTGCTCACCACCCTTCAGAAAATCCATCAGGTGCCTATCCTGTGGATATTTGAGCACGTCATGTCTCGGAGTCACTGTCCCCATGTTGTGTCTCCCTGTCTCACTAAAAAAGTTGGGGAGTGACCGTAAGAGTCTATAGGAAGGCTGCTCCATATCTATCCACAAAGGATATGTGTAAGGTAGTAAGCTACTTTGTCACCTCTCCTAAAAGCTATATACCAGTCCTCCCGCTGAGCGCATCTGCAACAACATTCCCTTTCCAAGAGTATAGAATATCTCAAAGTCATATATCTGGAGAAACTCAAGCCAATGTCATGGTCTAAAGATCACACCCATCTTAGAGAAGATATACCTGATACTCTTGTGATCATAGTACATGATAAAACATTCTCCCATCAGATAGGGTCACCACATATTCTAGGTGAACACCACTTCTCCTAACTCCAGGTCATGGCTAGCGTAGTTCTAATCATGTGGTCTCAACTACCTAGAACCAAATGTGATCCCTACTCACACCTTAATAGGGACACATTCGAGTTTGGTCCCTGATGCGTCGCAATAAACTATTTACCTTATTCCTTCCTCTGGTAGCCTCATGATTGTGGCACTAGTCAGCCTCTTCCTCAGCTCCTGAAATCTCTGCTGGCGTCTCTCCGACCACACGAATGGTTGCCCCTTCTTCACCAAATCTGATTGTGGTGCAGCAACTCTGGAGAAGTTTGGCACAATGGTATGTCAGGACGACTCATGAGTGATCGACGACACCCTCTTAGGCATGAGTCCATCATGTGTTGCCTGGGTTTTCATTTTCACCGACCAAGGAAAACCCCATCCCAACATTGTAGATAGACCACAACCTGTTTTCCTAATATAGTCAATCTGAGTTTGAATTATGGATGTCAGGTCCAAACACTAACTAACTTCATAAGGAATTAATGTTGTCACCAAGATGTTCCAACCTAAACTCTCGCCTCAAGGGTCAGATAACACTGTCGGCGTAAGTGTGATTATCGAGTCTCCACCCTATGGTATCTCCAGACGTGAGGGTCAACTATAAGATTTAACCTGAAACTCTAGGTCTTGGACAAGATTCGTGGAAGTAAGGAATGATTGGTACCTATTTCTATAGTTATAGTAGCTAGTAGTAGACATAGACCATACATAGAATCATTATCAGAGCCTTTGGGCTGCACTCATTGACCACATGAAGCTATTCTCTTCCCCTATACTCAAGATTCTTGAGCTTTCTGGGTTCAACATATGGTTGTGGTTGTAACATGTTGAAATATAAACCACTTCATGATCATATCCTAGCTCTCCTTCTACGTCTGCTGCCCTGCAGATTCATTTATCCTTAACAGTTCCTCTTCCTGAAGCATTTTTACACGCTCAAGTATCTAGGACTAGTGTCGGTTTCCTGTTTTCCCACTAATAACATTCAATGGATGTATCTGTTCATCCAAAGAACATTAAACCACAAAGGTTCTCTCTAACATTCTAAAATAAGTAGGAATGTGTAGAGGAATTGGGCTAGCTCAGATATCCTTTAAACACACCTCGCTCAGATGTTCGATCCCTGATGAACTAATCGTACCATATTCATCAAGTACCAGGAAATATTGTTATTCCTCTAGGAATAATAAACTACTGACACGTCATCCTGAAGAATCTACAAATGTCCTCTACCGGTACCACCAGTTGCAACTACTGACCAACAAGTAGTGATATAGCTGACACACTACCTTGATGTACTATCTTGGGTAATGGTTCATGTACTGAGGCCACATCACTAAGAAGACCATCCTCATGGTTACTCATTAAAAATTAAAATTAGCTATGATCACCATCTTCTCTACTTGTGTCTCTACTAGGTGGAAAACACTATCAATCACCTCTAGCCATCCCTCAGCTGCATGGGAATCTATCTCACTTCATAACATTGGAGGCCTCTACCACTCGAACTTGTGCAACGTGCTCAGTTAGCGTGCACCATCCGGCAATGCGGCTGGTGGAATCTTCTGCCCAACGGGTGGTGATGCTACTGGTACATCACCCGAAGGTGCCAACATAGTAAGAGGTCCCTACAACGGAGCCTTAACGCTCGGTGGGTCAACATCATGTGATGTTCTGAAACTATAATTGGTTGTCTACATGGAGTCATCCTGTATAGATGTGACATGGTGAAATTTATTACATGGCGAGCTGACCTAGTTGATCTGACTTAAAGAAAACATTTGAAAACACACACGCAATCAGTGTTTTCATGCACTGAGTTAGAGATCAGTAGTCAGGGTCTTGGTGTATGGATACATCGGTCGACACCCCAACACTGGACTCCCTGAACTGAGAACGACATTTAGTACCCTTACCACTATTTCTTCACATAAAATAAATATCAAAGTCCTATGTTCTGTAGTAGAACCGACTCCTCTAATACCAATTTGTCATGTCCCATCATTAGGACCCGTGTTGTGACTACCCCAAACCCTCCATCAATAGGCCAGGGGCTAGAGACTATCACCAATGGCATAAATCCCCAAAACTAGGAAGGCATTGCCTATGTAAAGTGTAAATAAAAAGTGTACAAGTTGGAAGAAAAACACTAAGTAAAACTGTGTAAAAAAGAGTTCCAAAAAGTAAAAGGGGTCGAAAATACAAGCCCAACTATAATTTATAAGGAACTGGAAAGTAAAAGTACAACTGAATGAAATGTAAAATATCTACTAGATCATCCACTGGGAAACCCTACCTGATGGGTAGGTACAAGTATCCTCCTCAATTCTCCACGTCCGTTCGGCTCCTTCGTGCACCGACCCGTCGTAAGGTCCAACTATGAGTACCAATCAGTCCTGCTACTCTCAGCCTCATTCGGCACTATCCATCGTCTACATTCAACAACACGAGGTGCATTCATAGCCCGTGATAGTGAGAGTATAAAGATACTCAGTAGGGACCCCGAGACCCTCATGAACTCACAAAATCGAAAAAGGATAAACCACAATGTAAGAAAACAACATATGACCACAAATAGGTATATGCATATACATATACCAAAGATATCAAGTAATCTGTCTCAATCATGAGGTAAACACAAAAGTTACTAACTCAGCTCAACCAGGATTTTACTCAAGGGATAGTATGAATCTAAACCCTCGACTGCAGGAGTACTTCTTCTCTATCGAGTATAGTGGGCCTGCTGCAGCACAAAGAGGGGCTTCGCACTAACTTGCACTATTGAGGTACTCCTCTTATTGAGTACCATGGGTCTGCCGCGCTCACACAAATGTGCCCCCCACCATGGGTCTGCTACGCTCACACAGAGGCGCTCCCCCTCATATCATACAGAGCTACTTAACGTGTCGAGTACTGTTGGCCTGCCATTCTCACATAGAGTCGCTCCCCACTGTGGGTCTGCGACGCTCACCAGAGGCGCTCCCCACGAGGCTAGTCGAATCACTCCGAGTCGAATCTGTCAGTAGTTGTCATGTCTCAACTAGCTACTAGGTTCACGCACCAATTTCTTCTCGTCTCTGGAAGGTTTTCTCCATAAGATATTGGTCGATACTCCAACTATCACGAAGTCCCACGTAGAACTATCTCAAAGGTCTTCTACGTCATAGGGGTCTCAAAGCAGTAGATGGCGCGTGAATCAGACGCTTGGCCTGTTAGTTATTAGCCTATTTGCCTCGAGGGCCAGGTTGGATTCTTGTATGATCCAACCTAACAGTATCTCAACTATACCCAGAACTCCAGTGGGGTATTCTCAAATGGACGGCCTCACTCCAAGAATTTTAGTGACGTATACGGTTCGTCATTTCAACATCATACGAGGGAGACATGTCGAATACAGTATCTCAAAATAATAATACTAATAATATAATTTGGTGTTTCTTGGACCCTAGCCATGAATCAGAGATTAATATTCAACATTAGACTTAAAATCGTAATTCTTAATGATAGGATCACATCGTCGTTGACGGTAAGTCTACCAGACGTAACACGCAGGAGTTATAGAGGGTATAAGAATTAATAATAATAATAATATATTATTATTATTTTATGGTCTTGGGTACCTGATCCAAAAACCAGAAAAAAAAACATACATCCAATATTGGACTTATAATTTATGTCTCGAAGTCAGGGTCACACTACCGCTGACGGTTTTTGAAACCGTGGTCTCACAGATAAGTTACTGACGAAAAGGTGTTTTATCAACGATAATAATAATATCAATATTATATTATTATTTTTATTTTATTTCTCTAAAATATCCCATGTCATGCACATTCCATCACTCCAATTCTGGTGTGCATCATCCCTTTCATCAGATTTCCATTTTTTGCTTTAATTTATTTCCAAAGTCTCTTTCTCTCTCCAATCTCCAATATTCTTTCCCAATTTCATGTTTCCTTCTCCCGTAACCCAATTGGACATCCCTTCACACAACAGCCTCATCTTTCAAATCTTCTGCATATGGATTCCACCGTCCCGGCCTCCTGCTCGTGTTGTCGTACCACCTGCACCAGCCGCGCAAGACAGCCCCAACTCTGCCACATTGTCCTGCTGACCGGTCAGTCTCGCCCTTCCGCCTCGAGCCACCTCAGGCTTCTGCCTGTCCAAACTGACCCGCCGAACACCTATCTCCACCGCACTGAACCACCGTTGTGACGTTTTCGGGATTGCACCGCCATGTCACCCCTTTAACGAGCCACCGCATCTTCATTCCAAGAACGAAAAAAATTGTGTCGACCAAAGATTCACGATCCTCAGGTCGAGATCTTCATGTCCATAGGTCACACTCAATGAAATGATGTGTTTCTAGCGCACTTAAATATTTGGTGTCGAAGAAGGTACAGAGAATGAATAGAAAATATCATTGTATATATGCAGATCAATTTTCGTGTTTGTTTGGCCATCATCATTGAGAATCGAGAATATGAAAAAACAACAAATATAGATTTATCATACTTCAAAATAAACCCCTAACTTGATAGTCGAGGGAGGTGGCGCGTGGAAGAAGATGAAGTCGACGATGGTGGTGTCATCGGCATTCGTCACCCCCAAAAGACGCTCCCGATCTGAGCTCTAGCATCATCCTTGGCCTTCCTTCGGAATTCGTTCTTCATTGGAGGATATTTCTCCAAGTGTTCTCCCAAGCCTCCTCTCCTCTGCCAATTCTATTCATGCGAGGGTTGCAGGACCAAATTAATAATATTGAGTTTATTAACTTAACACATAGGGTTGGAAAATTAATTATGTTGGAGATGGCACCATAAATTTCGGAGGAGAGAAACCAAGAGTCATCTCACATCCAAGAGGGAGTTCAAGGGTTGGGTGGTCCCCACCACCAAAATTCAATGACTTGGTTTAAAATAAAAAAACTAAGAATTGTGGTCTTATTTTATTTTATTTTTATTTCTTTAAATCTCTTACGAAAAATAAACAAACTAGAAAAACACCCTCGACCTACTATGGTCAAGGTGAAGGTCTTTTTAAGCAAAAATCAGTACTGTGAGTTCAATAGTGTCCTCAGATTTCAATTCTGAGAACTGGTTCAAAAGTTACAGAACACCGCTTGTGCTTTAACTAAACGTAATAGAAAAAAAAGTTCGGAAAATTAATAATGGTCACCCTCGACCAACATCCATCAAGCTTAGGCTCTACCTTGGTGAAACAGGCCTCAATGAACCCAACAGTACTCTCGAATTTTCAATCCGAGTTACCATATAAAAGTTAGGAAATTAACAATAAAATAATGGTCACCTAATTATTTTATTTACGGCAAAAAACTAGCTTTCTCTGGTGGCATGCACCGACCAAAGTTAGTATCTTCTTAAAGAAAGTATATACTCATGGGTTTATCAGTGGTCACTAATTTTTAATCCGAGTTATTGTTTGTGAGTTATAATCATTTAAAAAATAAAATAATTTATTTAATTATTTTTTTTACAATTATTTCATTGTTGTGTGTTATCAGAGGAGGATCGTGCTGACTAATCATAAGTCTTTCCTAATGTATAACCTCCATCCTGAGCGCAACGGTGCCCTCAGATTTTTAATCAGAGTTACCATTTAAGATTTATTCAACTTTTTCAGGAAAATTACTTAGGCCCGTTAACTTAAGCATAACAAAAACATTGACGGATCATTCCGATCACCCAGGTCCTCGGAACCTCACACCGTCATAATTTGTGGACCCTTAAAATTCCCATTTAATATAAAAAAATTACATGTAAATTCGAGACTTTATAGCTATATTGGTCTCAGCCATCATAATGAGCTATATTAGGAAAAATCATAATTAAGTATAATATTCAAGTATAATATAATGATTATATATATTTAAATAATTTACTTTTTACCCTAAACCCCTTGAAAACTCAATTGAATAAATAATTTAAACACATATCTTTTTTGCATAATCATAAGAAGATGTATATTTTTTCATTGGAAACTCATAAAAATGAAAAATTACCAGACAATTGGGAATAGGAAAATCATTGAAGAACAATGTTAAATCATATATAAATCTTTAAAAATAATAATTTATTTTATGGAGGGTAAATTTTTTTGGGGAGTATAGGTTAATGAAATTTGACCTTTTATAAAAAAAATCAAATTACCTTGTATGTTAAAATTTTAAAATATTCATTTTTAAACCATTAAATGTAATGTAAAAATATGGTTACAGATGAATTTCAACAAATTTTTTTTATAAATAATGAAATTTTTATAGGATTATGAAGACTGTGGATATGGTTTATAAATTTTTCAATCATTATAAAAAACGTTCTATAAGAAAATACACTACCTCATGTCATGTCTAGCATCGTATATTCTTTAACTCCTAAATAAAAAATATATATTTGTTTTTTTCCTGATTAATAATAGTTTTCATATTCATTTCATTATTATTATTCCTTTTATTCCATTTATTTTCTTTTTATATTTAGTTCATATAATTGTTAAATTCACAATGCATTTTTTGAGTCGTTTGGTTTACAAACTCAAAACAACATTTGTGTATTGACTATTGTAAAAGTGGTTATAGTAACATTACCCAAAAAACATTAAAATTATAAAATTATCATATCTAAAGAGTAAATATACTTTTAAAACCTACCATGTATGGAATAAATGATATATGAATCACATTTCTTCAGGGAGAAGGTATCTTGTACGTAATCATGAACGAAGTTTTCTGTTTTCTTATGTGTTGAAAAAATGAAGTAGTTATTATTTCAATTTTACTCAATAATAAATATATTATAAATGTCATATTTATTCACTATTTCCAAACTAATGACTATCTTTTTAAGGTGTAAATTATGAAAAAATCGCATCACTTCATCAATGTACTCATTCAAGCATAATCACGAGTGACATGGTAAATTTCTGATTCATGAAAAAAGTAATAATGTAAGTAATATATTATATTTAAATAATAATAATTATTTCCCAAATATACTATATATTCATTAGATATATATTTTTAACTTCCCATCTAACATTGGTATCAAAAATGTTACACATCGGTTTGGGATGGTCGTAATCCAAATATACACACATGCAACGTGTTCTTTTCACATGGGATTGAAAATGATATAGAAATGTATTATCCAATAATGATAATAACATTTCAATAAATGGGAGAAATTAATTTAAATATTTTAGCACTATTAATATTTTAGAGATATAATTATAAATAAGAATGAAACACTTAAATATGAATTATACTACTTCTTTGGAAACCCTCTCTTAGAATACACCTTAATCCAAATTGGGCCTCTCTTTTGGTTACCAGATCTCTAGTACATGGGGAGGGATATTGAGAAATTTAATATGTTGTTATTTGTTAAGATAAAATGATAAAATTCAGTGAATAATTAATGAGATGATAGTTCTTTTATATGTGAGGTGAGTGGCACACATGCAATTTTTCCATGTTATAAGATATTATAAATTATTAATCATTTCAAATGATACTATAAATTTATCAAATATAAAATATAATAATATTATGTTTTAAATTAAATAATACAATATAAATATACTAAACATTTTTTGGTTTTTTATCTTAATTTTACTTTAATAAATGTGTTTTACCATTTATCATGTTAAATAATTTTTAACATCGTTCCTATTCACAATCAACAAAAATGATATTGAAAATATTACAAATATGATCCTTAGAGTTTAAAATATTTAATAAATACTTAATGATTCTATTTTTTATTTAAATTAAAATAATATTAATGTAACTACTCAAAACTCTAATGATTTTGTAAAGAAAAAATTCTATTTTTATGCATCAAAATGATTTTATAACAAAAAATGAAAAATATTGATATAATTTTAATTAATTGGATTATTTTATAAAAAACTAAAAAATTATATTTAAAACACATAAAAAATGCAATTTTAGAAAAATGAAAAAAAATACCCAATGATATATTTTGTATGATTAATAACCAAAGTATTCCTTTTCTTCAATTAAAAACTCTATAATTAATAAATTAAACTTCTAAATATAATCATGTAATCCCTAAAAAACATTTTTTTAAATAAACCTATTCTATATAGAAATTGAAAAAATATATAAAAATATTTATAAAATTGTCATTAATATGAATCCAAAAAATCAATAATTAAAAGCCGTAAAATTTATTTATTTCAAGGTTTATTAGTGTTGTCAAAACTAGAGTATTTACATGAGAAATTAATAGGTGAATACACTTCAACTAAAATATATTCATGTTTATTTTCATCTATATCAGTTTGGTAAAACCTTGAATTAATGATATATATTCAGGCTACACTATCTTGGAAGAAAAATAATATTTGTTCTATTTTATCCATGAAACATATAATATACCAAGATAGAAATTTTCCCATGATTTATATTATTCTTTATAAACCAAGAAATATTAATTTTATTAGTATTTTCCAAGAGTTTATAATATGATTTGACTAATAAAATACACCAATTTCTATTATATGACTAAAATGTCAATAATTATTTAATAATGATTAAATAAGAATTAAATTATGAAAAATTTTATGATGTTAATGTTTACATATAGATAATATTATGTCATGTATAGTGGAAATCAAATAAAACAATCTTCCAATAATCTCTCTATAATAAATTTTCTAGACTTCCTTTCCGTCCAGATCAATTAACAAATTCAACTATGTTTCTATTAATGTTTTCTTTATAAGTGGCCTTATATTTTGAACATTTTTATATTCTAAATATAATACTTTATTTTGTGAAAAATGAACTGAGATTCATTTTATTGACATACATGCTAGGGAAAATTAATAGTTCAACTACCAAATAAATCTTGGATTTACACCTCTAGTTTTCTAAAAATAAATTTTATTAGATGTCATCTTAAAAAAATTATTTCATCAATACAAATAATCCATTATAAAAATTTTTATACTTCTTTATGAATAGGTTTTGATCAACCCCACCTCTTATAAACATGATCATATTTAACTAAAAATCAACGTAAGAGTACCACACTCATGATGCTTGTTTATATACATAGAAATATTTCTAAAACATTATCACTTTCTATTCATTTTTAATAATAAGAAATCAATTTATCTACTCAATATTTACTTCCTCATAAATAAATCCATTTAATAAAGGGGACATAAAATAAATTTGATACACTTTAAATCTTTTTTGGTTAATCATATCCTTTAATAACGTAATGGATTCCAAGAGATACATGGGTAAAACATCTCATCAGTATAATCCATTCATTCCTGAAATATCCTTTCCACGCGATGTCTTCTAAAAAAATTTCATATTTTTATATTCATCAAGTTAATTTTGTAAAATATACTTGGTTATTATATTAATCTTTTTCATTATACATTGAAAAAAAGTTATTTTCTAATTTTCAATAATTTGTTCAAGTTTATTATTCATATCCTTAACACGAGGATCTTCTTTATTAGCCTATTAAAATATTTTATGTCATTATGGTCAAAACTAATAAGTTATTTTTTATTATTAATCATTCATGTATGAACATGGGGTATCGAATCACCAACTACTTCATTCTCAATGATTTCATCTCTATTAAGTTTTTTTGTAGTTTTTTTCTGATATACCTTCCACTTCCTCAAATATTGTATTTAAGTCTTTTCTTTCCCATTGATATCCCCATTACATATAAAATTCATCACCAACGTCTTCTTTAAAAATGATCATTTTTATATGAATGTTTATCATCAGAATCAGAAATATTTGTATGTATTTTCAAAAAACTACAGATTTTTCTTGACTATTACATCTTATCATTCAATAATTTTCATCATCCATTAAATATATCACTTTTAATTATATCTCTTAGTTGAATATTATATAAAATTACATTTATATATTCTATTATTTTCATTAAAAGCAATTTTACAATTATTTATAAACACTCAAATACAGTTTATTATTTAGTTTTTATCATACCAGATTTGGAAGGGGGTTTAAACCACCTTCATAAAAATCATGGACCAATTTATAATGACTCGTGATTTTGGAATATATATTTCTCTGGATTTATAAAATTTTTTATAGCTTATTTCTTTCAAAAAATTAAAATAAAATGATATAAAACAGTTTATATGAATATTATAATTAAATTTAAAAAACATCCTCTTTTAAATAAAAAACATATAATCAATTTTATTTTCATAAAAATGGGATTAAGAACACTCATTCTAAAAATATAATTTTAAATAAAACCATTGTATCCTTATATATTATATTTTAATTTAATATATAAATATTTAATGTTTAAAATCATAATTTTAAAAAACTAACATGATTTTCTAATTATTCAATACCAAATTATCTTATGAACAATTTGTCATATTTTCCTAAGTAACATATTTTTAGGTGTAAAAAATATATTTTTAGTTATACTCTAATGATTATTTATAAATCATGAATTATTTCTTTCATAACCATAAAAAAATTCATTAGGTAAAAAAAAATCAATTTAATGGGTAAAATTATTCATTTAAAAAAAATATTCTGAATTTATAAAACCCATGAAAACATTAGTAATATATTCAACTTAAATTTTTTATTATTCACTTATTTTTTAAAATTCATTTTCAGAACATGTCATTATTAAAAATTAATAAATGGATTTCATATATTTGATAAAAATTTTCATGTTGTTTAATAATTCAATTTCATTTTCATTCATAATAAATACTATGATTAAATTTAATGACAGTGATAATGGAAAAATTTTATTTTCACTAAATTATATTATCAACATTATAAATTTTCTATCTAGTAAAATAAATCCATAAATTCCTAAAATAAAAATTAATTTATATTTTAAAACACTATATAAATTTATAAACACCCATTAAAATGATAATCAATATTACAGAGTATAATGAACCCATAATTGTGAAAACAACATTTTTCAACAAACATTCCTTTTTATATATTAAATGGTTTCAATTAAAAGTTTATTACACAATATTTGTAAATTTAATTATATTATATTTGACTTAAATTATGATTATTAACTTCAATATTTTGTAATATGGGTAAAATTAAATTTTTAATAAAGTATATATCAATTAGGTGAATATTAGTTATCAAGTTAAAAAACATAATGAAAAAATATAAAAACAAAGTGGTAAAAGCATTTAATAATTATTAATATATGTTTTAAAATTATTATTATATGATTTATTAAACTTATCTCACCCCAAACATCATTATTTATGACAATTAGATCAATTTAACATTGAATGTTTTCATGCCATCAATGAATTTCTAATGTGTATTTTTAAATATTTAATTATATTAACAAATAAAATGGGATAATTTAAGATATCACACTCCACCATTTCCAAATAATTAACTCTTAAAAGGTATTCCCAATATCTTCTCAAATATCTATGATTGTCATAGAATCATTTTTTTTCTTAATGGAAAAGATATGGAGCCTTAAAATATTACCTAAGGGAGAACATCCAATGGGGGAGGTAATATTCTCAACTAAGCTCTCTTATTTCACTTATAATTCTAAAACATAAAACATAATATATTGAATAAATTATGAAAATATATTTTTCAATATTGTTATTTAATGTTATTATACTAATTGTTTATCCATTTCTACTATCTTTACAACCATTTGAAAAAAATATCACATGTGTTCCATACAGACTACCACCATCATAATTGATGATTCCAATTTGTTATAATTTCATCACAATGATGGTTAAAATTTGGTATTTAATGAATAAAAATGATTCTTAAAACATTAGTAGTATTCCATAATAATAAACTGATTCTATCATCCATTTCAATTAATTTAAATGAAAGCACCATACATGCGTATGTGCAAACTACCACAGAAACAAATGTTACTTATTTCATTTTTCAAATAGTTTTTAATTATATATAAAATACACTTAAATTTTGGTTAACCATCTAAATAAAATCATATATTTTATTAATAATAATAATATACTGAAATAATCACATTCTCAACTATACTCACTTATATATTGTAGCTTATCGTTGGATGGGTCAGTTTAACCACCAACAGAAACAATGTTATAATTTTATATCATCTATAACTATGGAATAAAATTTAATTTTATTATAGACTAATAATAAAAATAATCATGGTTATTTAAGTATTATATTAATACTTATATAATTATTAATACCACTTTTATTCATTATAAAAAATTACCTTAATAATCTCTCCACCATCTTCTTCATCCTGAATTATAACAAAAAAAATTATTCAATGAAAATAAAACATTATAAATCATAATAATGCATCTATTATATTACCTATAATGATATAATAATGATAATATTTGAATATATGAACAAGCATCAACAAATTTAATACTAAAACATTACTAAAATATAAATCAAGGCTATAAACATATAATGGTGAGAATTAAATATAAATAACTAATATACGTAAAATAAAATAATATATATGAAGTTTATAACATGTAATAGGTATGAATAAGGTTTTTAATGATTATTAAGATAGTTATCATTGTTATAATATAGGTTAATTAACATTGAACTTAGTGGGATTAAAGTTCTGGTTTTGGATCTCAATTTTGTTTCACTGAGGTATTATTCATATTCACCACTTTTTTATTTCATTTATTGTTTAAATACTATTTTTGAATTTATTTTATCATAATTTGTCATTAAATTTATAGAATTTATAAATCCATTTAATGATCCGCCATTTGTGGGTTTTTGATTCAAAGGATAAAGACGATGTAAGGGTTATTTGAATTATTTTTAATTTAATTACACATTTTTTATATTAATAAGAATAATTCATTTTATATGGTTTATTCACTACCTTATTTAATTAATTTATAATTAATACCCTTCAATCAAGTATATTATAATTCCCATTTAATGGTAATCCTCTTATATTATTCTTATTCTAACATTTACATTATCGTAAGGGTTTTTGTAAACTCAACTCCCTTTTTAAGTTAAAATGATAATTACTAAAATTATTTACTACATGAATAGTTTTTTCTAACATGAGAATGTATATTTTTTTAATTTACATTTTTATCTAGGGTAAAATTAATTTTTTAATTAAAATATTTTACCTTGATGAACTTATTTCCTAGAATGTATATCATTGTTTGAGAATATATCTCATCCTTTTTAATAAAGGTTTCCTATAGTCTATATTTTTCTTTACCACTTATATGAATCTTTATTTTTTGAAAAACAAAAATGAGTTATCTTTTATTGAACTTATATTTCCTTTTTTATCTTTTTATAAGGATCACATTTTATACCTTCTATGAAATGGGTTTTCCAAAAGGGTTTTTAAATTATTAAATTGATTTTCTATCAATGATCATTATATTTATATTCCACTACACATTTCATTGGGATTATATTTATTATCTTTTTTAAGATCAATTTTTTAGTATTATTTTTAAATAAATTTTCCAAAAAATATTTACATCACCAATTCAAAAATAATAACTTTTGAAAATAACCATTAACTTCTTCCCTTAGTACAATGATAAAAAATTATAAAACCCCATTTGAAATGTCACTTCCATTTTACACTATATACCAAAATAATATTTCCTTGTAATTTATTTATCAGAAGATACACTATAATTAATCATATAATATGTTGGGTGGATTAGACTCATTGAAATACATTATTTATTTTTTATTTTCTAATCATATAAGGATTATGAACTTGATACATCGTTCAGTTTCTTTCTTCTTTGAAAACTAAATATTTAAATCCTTTGATTTAGGGATTTTCACATAGATTCCAAATATATATTGATTGGGGAAATTATTATCTTTTTTTGTTCCTTTTATATATATTATGTAAAAATCATATGATTTATTACATTGATTTAAAGTAATTTGAAAATAAAACTAATAAATATATTTATATTCCCATTTATTTTCCAAAATTTCATCATGTTAAGATTAGTAGGGGAATTATGAATGATTTCACTAAGTGGTTCTTTTTAAAAAGTATATAAAACCAATTTTATTTCTCTATGGTCATTATTATATGATGAATAATGAATTTCAAGTGGACACATTTTTATTGATGAATAATGTGTGCAGTCTTATATCACCCTCTACTTTTGTGGTTTGAAGCTTATATCTCATGACACAGGTATATGCGGACACAATTTTGTTCTTCATAGGCATGCATACAAGTGCACGACTCGTGATGGGGATGTCTCTCTATAATAATGTTTGCGCCATATTTATATGGCGTCTTTATTTAATTTTCTCCCAATTCATATTTCCAAATTAATGATCCCATAATATTTATTATTCTTTTATTATATTATTCCAGGCCTTATGAAATTACTCATTATTTTTTATTTTTTATTCATTGAGTATTATTTTTTATTTTATGTCCATATAACATGATTATTCCCATATGATCATTCATTATTATTTAGGATTATTAATTTTTATCACTTATATTTACCCTTACCTCACCCATTTTACTATGTTTCCATTTCCCTATGTTATGAAGATGATTTTGAATTATTAAAAGCCTACATGGGAGTCACGTGTGGATTAAATATGGAAAAATATTTATAAAAAAATAAATTAAAAAACATTTTACATGTCAAGTGATAATTCCAATCACTACAACTCAGACAAGAACAATGACATAAAAACCAATGAATTTTAACCAACAAATAGTATACTCCATTGGACCAAACCCTCCAAAAAATCATTACCATAAATGAAAACAATTAAGATAAAATTATTCTAAAAAATATTACAGAAAGTATTAATGGAATTGAAAAAACCATTAAGAATTGAGTATTAAATGTATATGTTGGTTGCTTTATATATAAAATTTATTCGGAAATATGTTTATTATGGTATGACCATTAATTTACTATTAAAAAACCTTTTGTCAATATGATCGTTAATATATATGAACATTCTGTATTATGACCTCTAATAATTTATTTTTTAGAAATTGACTATCTTGGATACATTATAATAAGTGATATGATAAGGGTTAATTGAATGAAAAAATGGAGAAAATTATTGTCTTAACCAGTAGAATAATTCCCTATAAAGCTAATGTTTCATAGTAGGATAGGGTGGTAGAACATTGTTTTTTGTTATCTCATGATCAATATTTGGGAGAGATTTATTAAGTGAGGATTGTATAAAATCACTTATGAGATAATTTCTATAATATGGAGATCACCACTATATCAATGGTGGATAAACAACCTCATGAATCTTCCCACACCACACAACATACCCTTAGAACCCATACAACTCTAATAAGGTGATATTTATCTTTTTCCTTATATAATTGAGTTTTACATATTTTAGAAATAAATTAAATCTATTTTTTATTCGACAATATTATTTAGTGTTACACCTTGATATAAAATTTATATTAATAGATAATATCATAAATAATATTATAAGACATTTTGACCAAGATTTCACTTTAATAGGAATAATAAATATTATATTTAAATTAAAATATATATTAAAGAATAATTTTTATAAGTGGCTTAAGACAACAACATATATATATATATATGTATTATATTTTTAAGAAAATATACATTATATTTCAATGGGATAAAAAATATTTTGTATAATAAAATAAAGTGGTGTCAATAAATAAGTATTTAATGCTTAAAAATTAATTTTATAATATTTATAAAATTATTCAAATAAAATGGATTGTATTTTTTGATTTAGAACTTCTAAATTATCCAGTGGTGAATTTTTCATAATTTTCGTAGATAGTAAACATTTTAGGTAAAATATAAAATATTTTATAATATGTGGTAAGTATTATGACATCATAAATACATAAATAAAATGTAATGATTAATTAAATTTATGTAACCCGCAAAAAAATATTCATTTACAAATATTAGGTATTATAATTTATTTAAATACATTTTTAAAACTATAAATGCATTTGAAAATTCTAAAATCGTAATTAATATTCTAGAAACAATATTTTCTAGTAAATTTTATTTTCCATGGACTACTTAATATTAATAAATGGATATTTCTTATAATTAATTAATATATTATAAAAATGATTTAAATTTTAAAACCCATAAGAAGAAAAAATCATGTGTATACCAAGGGTTTTTCATTTTACACAACATATAATTCCTACACCTATATTTAAAAATTAACAAAAATTCACACCTCTTTTACTGTACATACCCACCAATCCAAACAATTATCTCCACTCCAAATACATTAACCATTATTTTTTTAACTATTAAAGAGTCCCTACATAGTATATCATCGGTCTTAAGGTACCTTCCTTGAGTTCTAGGATGTAACTCTCTAATCTAGGGTAATTATCATTTTCTTCTTTTCCATACATGTACAACATTTTTAATATTTCCAATAAATATATAATGAAATTATTTTAATTACATTACTATTATCCCTTTACTATAAAATAATATTTCATAAACAATGGGATATAGTTATTATCACTCATTATGCACTTTACTTTATCTATGATGAATTCATATCATGCTGCGAAAGTAATTCGTGAGTTTCACACTTTTCAATGACATGTTTTCTAAATTAAATACCAAAACAACTTCAATATCCATGGGTATTGACCAATATGTAAATATAATTTATTTACTTTTTGTATCCTTATATAAAACCGATATTTTTTCTTCATGGGTTATAATTTTTGTAATTATAATGTCCTTAAATAAATATGAATTTTATTACTTTTTCATAAAAACCATTAATTATTTCCAACAACATATAAATGATGTTTTTATTATTATCTACTTGTAACACATGAATTTAGACATTTGATGGGTGCACCTGAATAGTGCTCTTATTAATTATGAAAAAAATTTATCTCTATTGGTTCTATGTTTTATAATACCTTGGTGAATAACATTGGCAATTATGATTTATGAAATATTAGTGATAAAATTTGTAATATAATTAATAATGTCTTTTTTTTATATTTAACAACGTTTACATGTTATACTATATGAAAAAAACTTTTATATGCTAAATTTTTTTATTATCATTCCCTATTGTTATTATTCATTATAACATTGTATATATTTCATTTTTGGATTTCATTATGGGAATTTATGTTCACCCATTTATTTATATGATTTTCCACATGATAAGAGATGTTGTAAAAGTAACCTATGATGAATTTTTGAATAAAACATTTAAGTGGATTAGAATAAAATTTTCCTTTCATTAATTACCTTCCTAATTTCCAAAAAAAATACTCTAAATATCTTGTGTATTATCTAATGTTTTACTATGTAATGAATGTTTTATATATTAATAGGGAATGATTCTATATACTGTATTAAAGGAAGGTTTCATTAATTATTGAAATTGGGATTTTCAATTCATCAGTTTGAACACTATGAATATTTCTAAATATACTATAGCATACTTAAATTTAGGTGATGTATAAATCAAAAGGATTCCAAGAACATAATTTTATCTCTAGATACTAAAATTGAATGTGGATCTAGAAAAGTTGTACCTAGCGGTAATTAGCACAAATAGTAAACAGTAGGTCTTAACTCAATCATCACATGTTTTATAATAAAAAGGCTTTACTTCACACCTATTTTTATTCTCTTATGGGATATTATTAGTTAATCACGTGCTTTTATTAATCTAGTATGAACGAAATATATAAGGTAATATTATTATTTTTAGAGGGTTGGAAATAATGTAATTTATCTATTTGTTTTGAATTAAAATCACATTATAATTAAAATATTCATAAAATTAACTAATTTAACACGATGTTTTTCATGTTTTTTGAAGAATATTAGGATGTAAATGGAACCATGTAAATGGAGAGTGAATTAGAAGTTGAAATAACTGCCTTCCTAATAATATGGAATCTTTAATGGAAGACATCATGTGAATAATGAACCTACGATTTCATGTTATGAATAATAACCTAAATCCTCTTGAGAATCATGATTTTTATAATATGGAATAATGTGTAGTTGATAATGTCACACCTCAATCACCATATTCTTTTAATTGATATATCGATCCATTAATTTGGTGATAATATATTATCTCTATATAAATGATATTTTGTGTAAATTATTTTTCAAAACTAAAAAAATTTATCATGGAATTTCACTGACTAGAAGGAGAAGTTGATCAGAAGTAGACACCTATTAAGAACAAAAATCTAAGGGAGAGGATAATTTTGTTTAATGGGAAGTTCCTAGGATATTATTTTTCATCAAATATTATCCCCTATGAAGAGAAAAAATATATATAAATAATTATTATATCTTACGAACAATGAAAATGAATTGGTGGGAATATTTGAAATGAAATTTAAAATTCTTTATTGGTACAACTCAATATTTGTTTTGGGTCCTAATGGAATGGGTGATATGTTATTTAGTGGGATATGAACACATCTATTGATGAATCTATAATATATATAATTTTATAACTATGAAGAGTTACTCTGTAGTTATATCAAAGTTTAATAGAGGTTTCAGATATGTGTTGGCCTCATCAGAGGAATGAGAATAATATGGTAATGTATAAAAGGTCAATTATTATTTTTGATCATCTATGAGAAGGAAACAAACCAAAACTAACCACATGAAAAAAATGGTATAAAATTTTATTGAACTATGTTCATGGTGGTGTAAAGTAATGAAAGCGCATAAGAGATGATCATATATCTTCGACCAATCATTCTAAGTTGTAGCCTCAACATCTCAATTACAATAAAAGGAAGATGGTGCATGAAAAACATAAAATTTAATGCTTCAAGTGTGTACAACATTAAATCATTTCAAATAAATTTACAAATAAGAATATAAAAATTGGTAACCACCATCAACCATATAATAGAATAAGGGATTATGATCATGGATTCCCATTAATGATGTATGATGTAAATATCCCAAATGAACGTGGTGTAAGGTACACTAATTTTTCTCTCAAAGATAAAAATATATTATTTGACCACTATTTCAAACATTAATAAATTTCAATCATTTTTTAAAATAATGATGAATAAAAACACAAAATAATAGAAGTATAGTTATCAGTGAAAATTTCTAAAAGAATTTCCCGAGCATTAAAGATGTATAGAAACATTAGAATGAAAATTTTCATATACAACCACATAACAAATAAAGTTTTCATTCCAATATTGGAATTTGTTACAACACTGTAGAAGGATAAGAACTCAATATATAGAGTTATAATATATTATAAAAGTAAGTAAATTACAATGTTATTGAATAAAAAACCTATATTTGTTTTCTAAAGAGATATATAACAACATGAGAAATGTCTAAATTAATAACCCAGAACATTTTTTATAGAGATATATGAAATAATAAGAAACTAAAATACCTCTTGGAAATGATTTTAGTCAACCATGTTTTTCTCAATGGGGATCACCTATTCTCTTTGTTAAAATTTTATATAAAACGATGTTGTTATGCAAAGAATTTATAGAGCTTAATGGGATTAAGAAAAATTCTACTTCTAGTAAATGGTGATTTATCCGACCAACAATGATGGGATCAATTATTCCCAAAGATATTCCACTAGTCAGTATATAATTATTTGAGGCTGAAAAAAGTGGCTATCCCAAATACCTCCTTTTTAATAAAATTTGGTAAAAATGAGTGTTTTATTACATTTTTTATCTTTAATAATTTTCCTTCCACATTTATGGATAAGATAAATATAATCATTAATGAAAACCTTGATAATTGTTTTGGGGAATTTATCTATGTTATTTTGATATATTCCAAAATTTTGTGGAACATGATAATCATCTATTTTTATATTACAGACTCTAAAGACATAGAAGATGTTTAATAAATTCAGTAAATGTGAATTTTGTTTTCAAAAAGTATCATTATTGTGGAACATTAAAACTAGTGAAGGAATATAATTTGATATCATCATAAAAAAGCTCTAAAGGTTTGGAATCATTTGAAAACAATATCACTAATTCATATTTTCCCTTGAAGATAAATAAATTATATAAGGTTTGAGAGAAACGTTTCATGTATTTTTAATTCACTAACCAATTTAACTCTAAAATGAGTTACTTTTACTTATATAATGAATGTAAATAATGTTTCCAAGCGTTATAGAAGAGGTTAGATAGTGCAGTTTTCATAAATATTTAATCATTAAAAGATGATTTTTTTTATCTATATTAATTCATAAATGAAATGTCATGGGTGTTTTTCATGATAAATGGTAAATATATTAAATATACATATCAATAATTATAGCCTCATTAGAAAAATTATCGTACTCATGATCGAGAGTTAGTTGTTCTCATTTATTATTTGATGATATGTAGACATCATCGTTATGAGAAAAATTATATATATACAAGAAAAACCATATTTTGATTTATATATTCACCCAAAAGGAATTTAACATGAGGAAAATGATATTGTTGAATCTTAATAAATTCTATTACATTTTAATTTTTTATTATGAAAGAGGAGTAATAAAAATTAAAAAAAAATTGTGTATGAAATTTCTAGGGGTTCTTGAAATGATGAGAATTTAAGGAGATTGATTAATCAAGGGCCTAGTATGGTTTGACTAGGGAATCATAGGTGAATGGAATTAATCAATCTTATACCAAATTATTTTTCAATAATAATTATGTGATACATTAAATAAAGCTAAAAGTGATTATACATTGTTGAAATATATGATAGAGACTGTGGAAAATGGGAAGTTACCTAAATTCAATATTGAACAAGAAGTTGTAATATATTTTGGTACCAGACTATGTATCCCATCTATTTCAGAGATAATGAAATATTTGATGAATAAATCTCAAAACTCTATATTCTCTATAAATATTGTAAGAACTAAAATGTATTGATATCATAGAGGTTATTATTGAAGGGATAATATTAAAAGGGATATTACTAATTACCTTTCATTATTATTAGTGTGTCAAAAAGTGAAGGCATCATGAAATATTTTCAAGGGGTATACAATAACTACCCATGCTTGTGTGGAAGTGGGAAAACATCATTATGATCATTTTCATTGTACTACTTATGAAATCCAAAGGAAAAATGTGATATGGTTCATCATTGATATTTTGAAATTGTCATCCCATTTCATTTATATAATATGGGATTTCATCCTAGAGAACCTAGATCACCATGAAATTGAAGAATTAGTGAGACTTCATAGAATAAAGTTTTTTTAATTTGTCTGACTCAAATCCATGATTTACTTCTACATTTTGGAAGAACCTTTAAATATTTGTGAATACATAAGTAAAACTAATTATATCCTATCATCCTCGAACTGATGGGAATTATTAGAGGGAAATTAAAAAATTAGAATCGAAGCTAGGTTTTAGCTGTCATTATTTTCAATGGATTTGGGGCCAACATCTTACACCTATTAATTTCTCATATAAAAACAGTTTCTCCAAAAGTATCTAAAAAGAACCTTTTGATTCCCTATATAGAAAAATGTATAATTTTAAAACATTTTTTTCATGAATATGGATATGGGTAAAAGTTGGTAATATATATTTATAAGGAGACTAAAAAATATATAAAATTACCATAGAAACACATCAATGCATCAAAAAGTTAATTGAAAAGTTTTGTTGACAAACAAAGAAAGAACATGAAATTTCAAGTGGGGTATTGTTCATTTATCTTGATATGACTATGGAAAAATGTTACGAAATTTGTAAAAAAGTAGAAACTGCATGCATATCCAATTGACTATTTAATATTATAGTGCTTGTTTGAGTAGTTTCATATCAATTATTACTCTTTCAAAATCCATCTTATATCTAGGATGTCTTTTACGTGTCTATACTATGAAAATAAATGTTATACTCAACAAATGTAATTGATATTCATGGTGTGGAATTTATTATTAACTTTTCATATCAAGATTTACTTATCAAGATTCATGATATAAGGGAACAATTTTTTAGGAACCAGAAAACATGACTTGCGAATGTCTTAAGTGAAAAAATGTTAGAAGAAGCTACATGGGAACCTGAAGAAGCAATTACGGAAAAATAACCTCATTTATTTTCAATTAGTTTAAAACATTATATGACATAATATATTCTATATAAGAACATAATTTATGAAAAAAATAGTCTTTTTTAAATAAAATAACTCTTATTTTTCATTATAAATATTTAATTATTTTATATAGCAGAAGTACATATGAAGACTAATAAAAAAACAAATTTAAATTTCAATTAAAAACATGTATTTCTAAATCTAAGTGTTTAATAATGATATAAAATCAATGAATTGAAACCATGAAATTTTATACTCAATATGATAAAATTATTCTAAGAATATTACAACTTCCATAAAAATTATAAAAAGAAAAAAAGAAATTTTAGAATTATTATTGAAATTATACAAGTAATTTTAAAACCCATTGGGAATTATGTTTTAAATTTTTTTGTTTTATGGTTTATATATATATATATATGATATAATTAGAAATGTGAATATTATGGTATGAATTTTATATTTATAAGACACTATTGTTGTTCAATAAGGACATTGTCCTATATGGCTATTGGGAATTAAGGTTATTGGTAATGTAGTCGTTAAAAAGTGTCTTTATGATTAGTTTATATTTAGGTTAATGATCAAGTTAAATTGAATAAAAAAATGAAATAAATGATGGCCTAATAACATAAAATCATACCTTATTAAGCTCATTTTATTGATCTATGGAGGGTCGTAGCATCTTTTGGGTTTTATTCTGATCAATACAAAGTATAAATTTAACCGACTAGGCTTAAAATAAATCACTAATGAGAGAGGTTTTAGCTACTGGAGATCACCACAATGTCAATATTTGATGAAAAACTAGAAAAAAATACCACAAAAACAAATCTTACTATTATATACAATTCCTTTGTAAGAACGGGTTATTTATCTATGACCTAATAATATTAAGGATTAATTATCTTAGAAATTAATTTTTAGTTTTTTTATTATACATTATTATTTTGGATTATACCCTTATAAAAACTTTATATTATCCGAGACTATAAATAATATATTTTTGTACAATAAGGCCATGGTTTACTTTTTATAGAAACTATATATATTTAATTTCCATTAAGAACATTTTTTAAAATAAGGTTTATAAAAATATAAAATCAGCAACATTTATTTAAAAATTATTTATAAAGTCATATATAGTTTTTCTAAGGGATATAAAATTGAATGCATATAAAAATATTACTATTCAAGAAAATAATATTAAAAAATTAAAATTAAAAATATATATAAAAGTTTCCCAAAAAATGGATATAATTTTAACTGATGCATATTAAAATTACCAAATGGATCATTTTTCCTATTTTTTAGATACTAGAAAATTTATCAATAAAATATAAAATATCATATAACATATAGTATGTATTATGACAAAATAAATACATAAAAGTTATTTAATAATTTATTTATTTTCACTCTCAAATAAATATAAATTATTTTATTAATATTGTGTAATTCAATTGATTTAAATCAATTTTAAAACCTATAAATACTTTCCAAATTCGAAATTAGAAATTATGACTTTAAAACAATATATTGTGGAAAAATATTACAGGGCCAAAGAAATATTAAAAAATGGATTTCAATTATACTTCATTAAAATATTATAAGTCATGACTTCAATTTTTAAAAACAAAAGAAGAAACCATGGGTAATCCATTGGTTTTTTTTTCAATTTCTAAAACCTCGATTCTAGATTTCCAAGTAAAATATTTAGAAGTAATTTTATAACCCCTCCTATTTTACTATAAATTCCACTGAATCACAACATTACTGATTGAAATAAATCCTTTTTCCACAATTTCATGGTGATTTAACCTCCCACATGGTACCTCTAAAGTGTCATTATGGTTTTAAAATTGCATCCTCATGTTATAGAAAGAATCTTTTCAATGTTAGGGAACTCTCGTCTTCCTATTTTCCATTATTGTACCTCATTTTTAAATACCTTCTAAAGAACAAAATTTTATTTAATCACCTTTCTATTATCCAATTAATATCAAAACTATGGTTTATCGATGGGATACCTTCATTCCATCTCAATATTTCCTTTCCTTAATACATAATGTATACCCATCATGCCATCCAAATATTTAATTAATTTCTCCCTTTTACATGGAATAATTTATATTTTTAAGACCCAAACCACATAATTTTACATTATTTTTAACTAAAATTTCAAATTAGTTATTTATTTGTTATATCAATTTATTAAACCCAAAATTCCTCTTAGAAGGTTGAAAATGATGTAATTCTCATCTCATTAAGCATTTATGAATTTATTTACTTTTATATAAAACAGAGTCACTATTTCCCACTAATTAGTAATGAAATATTTTCTTATGATCCATATGGAACACATGAATTTAGACATATGAATGTTCCACCCTAATAGTTCACCAATTATTCGGGTAAATAATAATAACTATAAATGGAATTTTTTGTTATGACTTGTTGAATTACCTTGGTAATTTTTTGTTATGACACCATAGTTATACAGCTTCATGATATTCTTATGAATGTATCATTTTTTATGTTGTGTCAAAAAATTTATGTCATGATACATGATCATTATTTTTATTATATTCTTCTTGTTCATATAATAATTCCCAATTGTTATGCCTCGGGATCATATGATAAATATTTTTATTGTTGTTTCATATATGGCTCTTTATTATCACCCCTTTCATTGCATTTGTGTCCCCATTATATGATATGTTGAAAATTAAACCAAATATTAATCAATGAAGAATCATATCAAGTGTATTATAATACCATTTACATTATAATATATTATGTTCCCAATTTCAATGAAAATAAACCTCAAAAGATCCTATGTATTATCAAAAGGTGTTTTATATAATTAATGTTCTAAGAATTTTAAATTTGGTATTCAATAAAAAAGATTAATTTCATGTTATTATATTATTATTTATGAGATGTTATGTTAAACATATGGAAATTATGTTAAATAATTATGTTCTTAACTTCGGTCATCTCACTTACTATTAAAGCCATTTTTTTAGAGGTGGAGCTAGGAGTGTGGGAATTTGTTTCCATAGTATCACAGAAGGTTACGGTAATTTATTAGTATTAATGTAATTATTTAGGAGATTAGGGTAAGATATCATTAATGAAAACCCTAGGGATAAGCCGAAGGGATATATTTAAGTGTATGATAATGTTCAAAATATCAGTAAAGTAGTGATTGTGTGGTTTTCCTGGATATCGAATCAAGTTTTATATACTTCCAGTGGATAATGGTTTTGGAATAGATGTACCTATGTGGATTAATAATAAAAACGGAATATTTATAATTAAACCAATCATCACTTAGTGATTGATATAAATACATAAAGATTCATTTGTTTTGACACTCCAAGGGGATGATCTATGTTCATTATCATTCCTCTTGTGTGTCGTTATGGAGTATTAATTGTGTTAAATAATTATTTTATGGATTATAAATGATCCTAGCATAAATAAACTTATATTAAACTTATGTTGATTGTAGGTTAAAATAAAAGATAATGGGATGGTTTTATTGAGTAAATCATTTCATGTTTTAGTTTCTTATTGTAACATCCCAGGTAAATAAAGAATGATACATTTTCATATTTATTAATATTTGTGAATTAAGTATTAATTTTACTTTAATGGGGTTTCTATGTTTAATAGCGTACCTGATATGCAACAAAGAGTTTCATTGGAATCTTACGTTGCACACTAGTAATAAAATAATATTATTTTAAATGGTAGTTAACACGTAGTCGTTGTATTGGCAGGAATGAATAAAAAGAACTAAAATATTATTATATATGTTTTTGAAATGTTTTTACATTTATCCAATAATGTATAATGGCATAAAATACGAAAAGAATTCAATGTTAGCCATATATACTCAAATTTTCACAAAAGGTCGACTTATCACCTTTTCATGGAGAACCTTCGTTAAATATAGTTTTGGTCACTCTTATACTTTCTATTAGACCAAATAAAGCTCTTCTTTAGAATCAGGACATCAAAATTTACTTATTTTAGTTTTTTGGTATTTTTCCGATAAAGTTAATTTTTTTAATGAATAGTGAAAAATGTTGTATTTTAAATCAAAACCTCTTTTTAATCTAATTTATTTATATGATTAGATTACATTTTTAATTGATTTTAAAGTTAAATTAGAATATATTTTTACCATTTAATCCAATAGTTGTTGTTGGAATTAATTTCACTTCGAAATCGGACATAAACTAGTGTCAATCTTTTGATACTTTTTGTTTCATAAAAACTTGCTATTTGTTTTGACAGCGAAAATTAATTATTAAATTAATTAATGAAACTTATATGTTTTTAATTTTGTAAAATAGACATCATTTTTGAATTCGGAATATCAAATATATCTTAGGGTGATTTTTTGTTATTTTTTTGAAAAACATAAATTTTGGATGAATAGTGAAACTACTAAGTGGTACTTAAAAAAACTGATTTTTCGTTTAAATGAAATTTTACCACCTTTGTGTTTTTAATTTCAAAAATCCGACATACATGTTTGTCATTAAGAAATAAAATGTGGTTCAATGGGATTAAAATAATTTTTTGGTGAATAGTATCTTTTAAGTTTTTAATCGCAATTAGAGATAATTAGTGTAGTTTAAGATAAAAATAATGTATTAATAATATGAGATGACCTAGACACATGTCCTAACCTTATTGGATGTTTCATGGCCGACCAAGACAATCCATGGGTTAACTTGGGGACCCTATGGATCCACTTTGATAGGAAAATTACCTTAATAACTTTTTATTTAATGTTAAAATAAAAATGTCACAAACATGAGTTGTTTTACTAAAACAATTCTTAAATGGGGTTATACAAGTCATATATTTGATTATAAATATTAATTATAAATCTAAAACAATTTTCTATATCATGATATATTCTTTTATAATTTTTAGACATAGAATAAATTAAATTATTTATGACACCGTGATGATGCGGCAATTACCTCATTATTTACCGATTTAAATAAAATGAAAAGATAACGTAAAATATAAGATCTAAAAATGTCAAAAACCTATTGGATGGGTGGATTTAGAACTATTATCACCTTATACTCTAAATATATAATTTTCGGACCCTTTTTATCCGAAAATCATTTTATAATTAGGTATCTTTTCTTAACTTTCCAAGAGTGCCCCTCCTCTCTTCTTATAAAGGGCCCCCACCTCTACCTCCTTACTTGCACCTCTCAAGCCTTTAGTTCGGCCAAGCTCTGCTATTTTTGTCTCTCCACATCCCTCTATTACTCCTAGAAGCCTCACTTTGGGCAGAAGTCTTCCCAAGGAATCCTATGATCTCAAATCTAAGAGAGTTACCCGATTTTAAGGTAATGTCTTCACTTGTGTTATTTTGTTTTATTTTTCTTCTACAACCCCCTAAACTCTTTTTATTAATTTATTTTGTAACAACTCCAGTATCTTCATTATACTAGGATGTTTATATAAGAATCATTCGAGCTACACTTACACACACATACATTTAATGGTTAAAGAACATACAATTTCTGTGGATGGTGAATTTCTGCCTCACGAAACGATGATTGTTCAATAATCTTCTAACACCTTCAAAGGTGGCCATTAAGATGTAACAATATTTATATATGATATATAATATGTTTATGTTTTCCTTAAGCTTATGTATTTTTCATTTATTTCATACCTTTATGGCTTCCATTATGGGTATACGCGATATCTTCATTTTAGGAAGTGCGGACTACCGCCCCCTCAAAGTTATTTGATTCGTTAATGCCATAGGTGGGATGTATAAAGGATGGATTTAAAGTTATTATATATGATGTTATTCTGGAATTATAATATACCTTTATACCATTATTATTTCTTTCCATTAAAGTATGAGATCGAAATGAAAGTAGCGTTCATGCGTACGTACGGCTCACCGTCTCAATGAACGGTGCATTTCATTTATTATCCCCAAATGTAATGTTCTATTATAAGTAAATATATATTATGGATATATATGATCTATGTTACATCTAAATGATTAATATAATTCTGGAATTAAAATATACATATCTTTCATTTAGTTTTAATTCCATTAATATGACATAGAAATGAAAGTAGCGTTCATGCGTACGTACGGCTTACCATCTCCGTGAATGGTGCATTTAATTTCTTACTTCTAAATGATTATGTAATATTATAAATACATGTATATGCTGGATATATATGATATATATGATATCCAAATCATGAATATTGTTCTGGATATAATGAACATTTGACCACACGAACAACATGTAATTGTAAGAAGTCCACTTTTGACTTAAGAACCAAATATTGAAAAAACAAACATTATTAACGTAAATGATTACATAATGTTTATAAAATAGAAATAGGTGATATAAAAGGAATAATTAACTCGAAAAATTTTCTTAAGAAAGTATAAATTAACTCAAGTTTATTATTCAGGATGTTAAATAACAATCGAGTCAAGTCGGACCCGAGGTAAGGGACTTCGTCTCAATCTTCTTTTATTGAGGCATATTTCGTTTTATACACAACTATCTTTTATACGGTGTATAAACCCCTTAGACTTTTACTTTTATACAAAAGGAATCTTTTTCTATGAAGCGTTTTACTAAACGACAAAAAGGAATGTTTCTTTTAACGTACGATGTGACAACGACCTTTTCCGCCGCCGCGAGTATTATTTGGTCTCTGGCTTCCTCAACAAGCCGTGATGTTTTTTTAAATTAAAATAAATACCATATAATCATTTCTGTATTTTGGTATTGAAAATGGTTTTCATAATGGATTTGTTATGTCAATATATTTAAGTGATATATTTTGATCAATGTGTGGAAATGTTTTCTTTCCATTATATTTGTTTTATGTCTTATGATTTTATAATGGTACTTGGATATTTGATGGGTGGTGACGTGATAAACCATATGACGGGTGGTGCCGTGAATACTAGTACGGGTGGTTACGTTATAACCTCTAATGCATTGGGTATGAATTTGGCTGTATGGCTATTCCATTAAGTGATATCTGTGGAAGTCGACTGTATGGTTATTCCATTTATGTATGTTTATGTCACAAGTTACCTATATATGTTATGTGATTTTTATATGGGTTTTATGGTAATCTTTTGGTTACAAAAGGTTAAGTAATGATCTTTTGTTTTAGTGAAGAATTTTTACTACTACATAAAGGTTAAAAGTATTACTTTGATAAATTATACGTGGTTTACTTGTTGTTTTGAAAAACTAATAGTTTTCGTTCATTGTGTATCCATTAATGAGCATTTTATGCTCACCCCAAGTTTTTTTTGAAATGTTTTTCACAGGACTTAAAGTGGAATAGGGTCAAGGATAGGGTCAAGGATAGGATCAAGGAAAAGTCATGCTATCTAAAACATGGGACTAGACATGTTTCTTTTTAAGAGTTTTTATTTTATGGAAACTTAGTACAAGTGTCTAATTTGTAATCTTATGATATGTAAAAGTTATGTCCTAATTCTCTGAAACTCTAAACCTAAAAAGATTCTCAATGTGAATTATTCATTTAATTCAATTTTAAGTAAGGTTTAAAGTCGAGGCCTTATAGTTGGTATCATAGGTCAGTTTAGACAACTTTATGAGTTAGAAAATTGTTAAATTATGAATTAATTTATGGTATGATTGAAATGATATAGAATTTAAAAATTACCATGTTACTTTGCCTAATATATTTCTGTGTTCAGAATGGTTTTCCACAGAGGAAAAAAACCAGCTATATTGGGATGACATCAGGAGGAAGACAACCATCTAAATCAGCAACCCGAGATGGTCAGAATTGGAACTGAAAAGTTTGTTGCAGTGATGGTACAGTTGACTCAGGCAATAAATGGTGGTGGTATCCATGCACGAGATCATCCAGGTCAACCATAGAAGAACATGTCTGTGGTGGAACATTTTATGAGGCAACATCCCCCATCATTCAAATGATCATCTGACCCTGTGCTAGCTGAAGGGCGGATTAAAGCATTGGAGAAGATTTGTGATGTCATGGGGTGTTTAGAACATCAAAAGGTTAGTCTTTCTATTTAGCATTTTGAAGGTGAAGCTGATCATTGGTGGTCGATGGTGAAAAATATCAGGGATAGTGATGAGATCGATGATCTTCACTGGGATGAATTCAAAGGTATGTTTCTTGAGAAATATTTTCCTAAGGTGGTTCGTCATAGGATGGAAAAACAATTTCTAGAATTTTTGTAGGAGTATAACTTAATGGCTGCTTATGAAGCAATGTTCACTTGACTGGAAAGGTATTCTCCAAACTTCATACGAGATCTTGATAGCAAAATCAACTGTTTTATCTCAGGATTAAATCCAAATTATTGAAGGTCTTTTGCTTCTCGTGAGTTCAAAAGTTATGAAAAACTTTTTTCATGTGCGGAGAAGGTGGAATTGGAGTTTGCCGATGATCAGGTGTTCTTTGAAAAACAACAGAATAAGAGGTCCAGTTGGCAAGAAAATGGGAAGAATTCATCAAAGAAGCAAGGAGGTAAGAAAACCAAATATCCATCCTGTGAGAATTGTGGTAAAATGCATCTTGGAGAACGTTTATCCAAGTCTAGAAAGTGCATTCGATGTTGTATGTCTGGTCATATTGCTCGTAACTATAAGGAATATGATCAAGTGGGAAATGAAAAGTCAGCGGTAAGATGTTTTAAATGTAATGAAATGGGTCATTATGAAAATGAGTGTCTAACAAAGAACTCAACTGAGGGAAAGCATCCAGACTACAAGCAGAAAGGGGTGGTTAAATCCTTTGCAACTACTTCAGCAGATGTTGGTCCATCGAATGATGTAGTATCAGGTACACTGTTTGTTTGTTCAGATTATGTCAATGTGTTATTTGATACAGGGTCCACACATTCTTTTATTTCTGAGAATTTTTCTAGTAAATTGGGAATTCCATCTCATGATATGAATCCCGAACTTATGGTAAAAACACCCAGAGGAAACATTGAGACAAAAAGAAATTATAAGAACCTTCATATCCTTGTGTGCAGAAATAATCTACCAGCAAACCTTGTTTTTTTCCTCTAGTAGAGTTTGATGTTATTTTGGGTAT
Source organism: Viscum album (assembly GCA_963277665.1). Taxonomy (NCBI): domain Eukaryota; kingdom Viridiplantae; phylum Streptophyta; class Magnoliopsida; order Santalales; family Viscaceae; genus Viscum; species Viscum album. The sequence continues at coordinate 217,412,871 of OY728158.1, forward strand.
GGATTGGCATTATTTTTATCATGATAAGATAGACTGCAGAGCGAAAATGGTTTATTTTCATAACAATTTTCAGTTTGTGTACAAGAATGAACCCTTTATTTTGATAACATATTAAGAAGTTGAGAAACTAGTAAAAGATGGAAATGAATGTTTCCTTGCACATATTGTTGAAAATAAATGAACTGTTCAGACTAATGATGTTCCAGTGGTAAATGAGTATCTTGATGTTTTTCCTGATGAGTTTCCTAGTATTATTCATGATCGGGAAGTTGAATTTACTGTTGATTTAGTTCCTTATTCTAAGACAATTTAAAAACCCCCTTATCGAATGGCTCAAGATGAACATTTAGATTTAAAGAAGCAATAGCAAGAGTTATTAGATAAAGGTTTTATTCGACCTAGCACATCACCATGGGGTGCTCCTATCTTTTTTGTTAAAAAAAAGATGGCTCAATGAGACATTGCATTGATTAAGGAGCATTAAATAACATTACTGTTAAGAACAAGTATCCTTTGCCTCATATCAATGATTTGTTTGATCTGCTCCAGGGAGCATAATATTTTTTGAAGATTGACTTGAGGTCGTGGTACCATCAGTTGACAGTAAAAGAAGCCGACCTTCCGAAGACTGCGTTCCATACTAGATATGCCCATTATGAATTTGTAGTTATGCCTTTTGGGTTAACAAATGCACCTGCTATATTCATGGACCTTATGAATAGAATATTCCATGAGTTCTTGGATAAGTTTGTGGTTGTTTCTTTGATGATATTTTGGGGTTTTCTAAAAGTAAAGAATAGCATGAAAGTAATTTAAGGGTTATCTTGAAAACCTTAAAATAAAATAAACTCTATGAAAAATTTAGCAAGTGAGAGTTTTCGTTACAACAAATTTCTTTCCTGGGTCACATTTTTTCAAAATATGGCATAACTGTTGATCCTGCAAAAACAAAAGTTGTTTAAAAATGGCCAAGACCCACAAATGTCACCGAGATCCGTAGTTTCCATGGATTGGAAGGTTACTATCGAAGGTGTGTTGAACTTTTTTCACGATTATCTAATCCAATGACTAAGCTACTCAGAAGGGTGTTAAGTTTATCTGGAAAAAAGAATGTGATGATTGTTTTCAAGAGTTGAAAAGAATATTGGTGAATTATCCAGTTTTGGCACTTCCTTCCAGGAATGGTGTGATTGTTATCTATAGTGATGCTTCATTGAAAGGACTTGGTTGTTTCCTTATGAAAAATGATCAGGTAATTGCTTATGCTTCACATCATTTGAAAACTCCTGAGGTAAATTAACCTATACATGACTTGGAATTAGCTGCTATTGTTTTTGCCTTAAAAATTTGGAGGCATCATTTGTATGGAGTAAAGTGTGAAATATATAACGATCAAAAAAGTTTAATGTATATATTCACTCAGAAATAATTGAACATGAGACAGAGGAGATGGCTAGAATTAATCAAGAATTATGATTGTACAATTCATTACCATCCGGGAAAAGAAAATAAAGTGTTTGAGGCTTTGAGTCGAAAAAGTAATACTTCATTAACAATTTTGCGTTTGGAATGTGATCCTTTCGTTAAGGATTTAATGAAATTTGGCATAGAATTTGTTGGTGCAGGAATTTCTTCAAATTTGTTTTAGGTATCAATGAAATCTTCTCTATCAAACAGAATTAAGCAAGCACAGAAGCAAGACAGTGAGTTGCAGAAAAAGGTAGAGCTGGTTCAGAAGGGTAAGTTACCTGAATTCAACATTGATAATGATTGTGTTTTGAGATTTGGGAAGAGATTGTGTGTGCCTTATGTTTCATAGTTTAAGAGAGAGTTGTTATGTGAATCTCATAGTTCTCCGTTTTCAGTTCATCCTGGCAGTACTAAGATGTACAGAGATTTGCGAGAGTATTACTGGTGGGATGGAATGAAAAGGGGTATTACTGATTATACTATGAAGTGTTTGACTTGTCAACAGCTTAAAGAAGAGCGACAGTTACCAAAAGGGATGATGCAGCCTTTACCAGTACTAGAGTAAAAATGGGAAAATATATCCATGGACTTCGTTGTGAGATTTCCGAAGACACCTCGAGGCAATAATGCAATCTGGGTTATTGTTGATCACTTGACTAAATCAGCTCATTTCCTTGCTATACGAGATAATTTTTCCATACATCACCCTTCCCATTTGTATCTTAAAGAGATAGTCTGGTTATATGGAGTTCCCCTCTCCATTTTGTCCGATCGTGATCTCAGGTTTACTTCTAACATTTGGAAGTTCCTTCAGATGTTGATGGTTACTGAATTAAATTTTAGTGCAGCTTTTCTTCTGCAATCAGGTATGCAGTTAGAACGAACAATTCAGACATTAGAGGACATGCTACATGCTTGTTCGATGGATTATCAGGGACGTTGGGACCAACATCTTTCTTTGGTTGAGTTTTCTTATAAGAAAATTTTTCATTCCAGTATACAGATGGCTCTGTTTGAGACATTATATGGGAAGTGTTGTCAATCTCCAGCTTTTTGGGATGAAGTAGGTGAAAGGAAGCTGATGGGACCAGAATTGGTAGAAGAGATGGCAGAAAAATTTCAGTTGATTCAGAAACACATGAGAACAGCTCAGAGTAGAAAAAAAGTTATGTGGATAACCGGAGGAAGGATCTCTCTTTCGAGGTAGGTGATCATGTTTTTCTCAAATTCTCACCGTGGAAAAGTGTGATAAGATTTGGTAAGAAAGGAAAGATGAGTCCATGGTTCATTGGACCATATGAAATTCTGGAGAAAGTAGGATCAGTTTCATATAGAGTGTAATTACCTCCAAGTTTATCTTAGGTACACAATTTTTTCCATGTTTCGATGTTGAGAAAGTATATGCCAGATCCATCTCATGTTTTGAGCCCAGAGGTAGTTCAGTTGGGGGAGAATCTCTCTTATGAAGAACAACCAGTCCAAATACTTGATCATAGAGAGAAAGTGTTTCGAAGTAAGGTAATTCACCAGGTAAAGGTTTTTTTGGAAAAACTATATGGTTGAAGAGGCAACATGGGAATCTGAAAATGCTATGAGAGATAAATACCCCCACTTATTTTGATAAGTGAATAAAATTGCGAGGACACAATTCCCAAAAGGGGGGATGGATGTAACATTCCAAGTAAATATAGAACGATACATTTTCATATTTATTAATATTTGTGTATTAAATATTAATTTTACTCTAAATGGGTTGCTATGTTCGATAGCGTACCCGATATGCAACAAAGAGTTTCTTTGAAATCTTACGTTCCACACTAGTAATAAAATTATATTATTTTAAATGGTAGTTAACACGTAGCCGTTGTATTGGCAGGAATGAATAGAAATAACTAAAATATGATTATATATTTTTGTTAAATGTTTTTACATTTATCCAATAAAGGATAAAGGCTTAAAATATGAAAAGAATTCAATTTTAGGCATATATACTCTAATTTTCACTAAAGGTCGAATTATCGCCTTTTCATGGAGAACCTTTTTTAAATATAATTCTGGTCACTCTTATACTTTCTATTGGAAAAAAATAAAACTCTTATTTAGAATCGGGACATCAAAAGTTACTTTGTGTAGATTTTTGGTATTTTTCTGATAAAGTTAATTTTTTTAATGAATAGTGAAAAATGTTGTATTTTAAATCAAAACCTCTTTTTAATCTAATTTATTTATATGATTAGATTATCTTTTTAATTGGTTTTAGAGTTAAATTAGAAAATATTTTTACGGTTTAATCCAATATTGGTTGTTGAAATAAATTTCACTTCTAAATTGGACTTAAACTGGTGTCAATCTTTTGATACTTTTTGTTTCATAAAAACATGCTATTTGTCTTGACAGTGGGAATTAATTATTAAATTAATTAATGAAACTTATATGTTTTGAATTTTTGAAAATAGACATCATTTTTGAATTCGGAATATGAAATATATCTTAGGGTGAATTTTTATTATTTTTCTGAAAAACGTCAATTTTGATGAATAGTGAAACCACTAAGTGGTACTTAAAAAACTGATTTTTCATTTAAATGAAATTTTACCACCACTGTGTTTTGAATTTCAAAAATCCAAAAAACATGGTTTTCATTAGGAAGTAAAATGTGGTTCAATGGGATTAAAATAATTTTTTGATAAATAGTAACTTTTAAGTTTTTATTCGCAATTAGAGGTAATTAGTGTAGTTTAAGAAAAAATAATGTTTTAATAATATGAAAAGACCTAGACACAAGTCCTGCCCTTATTGGATGTGTAATTTCAGGCCAAGACAATCCATGGGTCAACTTGGGGACCCCATGGAGCCACTTTGGTAGGAAAAGGACATTAATAACTTTTTATTTATTGTTAAAATAAAAATTTCACAAACATGAGTTGTTTTACTAAAACGATTCTTAAATGGGGTAATACAAGTAAAATATATATGACTATAAATATTCATTATAAATCTAAAAAGATTTCCTACATCATGAAAATTTTTGTATTATTTTTAGACATTGAATAAATTAATTATTTATGACACCATGATGATGCAGCGATTACCTCATTATTTAACGATTTAAATAAAATGAAAAGATAATGTAAAATATAAGACCTATACATGTAAAAAACCTATTGGATGGTTGGATTTCGAACTCGAATCACCTTATACTCTAAATATATGTTTTTGGGACCCTCATTATCCGAAAATCATTTTATAATAAAGTACTTTTCTTAACATTCCAAGAGTGCCCCTCCTCTCCTCTTACAAAAAGCCCCCCACCTCTACCCCCTTACCCACACATCTCAATCCTTTGGTTTGGCCAAGCTCCGCAATTTTTGTCTCTAAACATCCATCTATTACTCCTAGCATCCTCACTTTGGGCCGAAGTCTTCTCAAGGATTCATTTGAGCTCAAATCTAAGAGAGTTACCCGATTTTAAGGTAATGTATCCACTTGTGTTCTTTTGTTTTATTTTGATTCTCCAACCCCCTAAACTATTTTTATTCATTTCATTTGTAACCACTCCAGTATCATAAATATAATAGTCTTTTTTTATAATAAGAATTATAGCTACACTAACACACACCTACATCTAATGGTTAATGAACATACTGTTTCTGTGGATGGAGAATTTCTGCCTCACAAAACGATGATTGTTCAATATTCTTCTAACACCTTCAAAGGTGGCCATTAATATGTCACTATATTTCTATATGATATATAATATGTATATGTTTTCCTTATTCTTTTATATTTTTCATTTATGGAATACCTTTATGGCTTCCATTATGGGTATACGCGATATCTTTATTTTAGGAAGTGCGGACTATCGCCCCCTCAAAGTGATTTGATTTGGTAATGCCATAGGTGGGACATATAAAGGATGTATTTAAAGTTATTATATATGATTTTATACTGGATTTATAATATACCTTTATACCATTATTATTTCTTTCCATTAAAGTATGAGATAGAAATGAAAGTAGTATTTATGCATACGTACGTCTTACCGTCTCCATGAACGGTGCATCTCATTTCTTATCCCCAAATGTAATGTACTATTATAAGTACATATATATAATGGATTTATATGATCTATGTTACATCTATACGATTAATATAATTCTGGAATTAAAATATACATATCTCTCATTTAGTTTTAATTCCACTAATATGACGTTGAAATGAAAGTAGCATTCATGCGTACGTACGGCTTACCGTCTCCATGAATGGTGCATTTCATTTCTTACCTCTAAATGATTACATAATATTATAAATATATTTATATGCTAGATATATATGATATATATGATAGCCAAATCATGAATATCATTCTAGATATAATGAACCTTTGACCACACGAACAACATGTAATTGTAAGAAGTCCACTTTAGACTTAAGAACCAAATATCGACAAAACAAACATTATTAACTTAAATGATTTAATAATGTTTATAACATGGCATTAAGTTATATAAAAGGAATAATGAACTTGAAAAGGGTTCTTAAGCAAGTAGAAATTAACTCATGTTTATTATTCAGGACGTTAAAGAACGATTGAGTCAAGTTGGACCCAAGGTAAGGGACTTCGTCTCAATCTCCTTTCATTGAGGAATATTTTGTTTTATACAGAACAATATTTTATAAGGTGTATAAACCCCTTCGACTTTTACTTTTATACAAAAGTAATCTTTTTCTACGAAGCATTTTACTAAACGTCAAAAAGGAATGTTTTTTTTAACGTATGTGGTGACAACGACCTTTTCCGCCACCACGAGTATTATTTGGTCTTTGGCTTCCTCAACAAGCCATGATGTTTTTTTAAAATTAAATAAATACCATATAATATTTTATGTATTTTGGTATTGAAAATGTTTTTTATAATGTATTTGTTATGTCAATATATTTAATTTATATATTGTGATCAATGTGTGGAAATGTTTTCTTTACATTATATTTGTTTTATGTCTTATGATTTTATAATGGTACTTGGATATTTGACGAGGGGTTACGTGATACACCATATGACGGGTGGTTCCGTGAATACCAGGACGGGTGGTTACGTTATAACCTCCAATTCATTGGGTATGGAAGTCGGCCGTATAGCTATTCCATTAAGTGATATGTGTGGAAGTCGACCGTATGGTTATTCCATTTATGTTTGTTTATGTCCCAAGTTACCTATATATGTTATGTGAGTTTTATATGGGTTTTATGGTAATCTTTTTGTTACGAAAGGGTAAGTAATGATCTTTTATTTCAGTGAAGAGTTTTTACTACTTCATAAAGGTGAAAAGTATTACTTTGATAAAGTATACATGGTTTACTTGTTGTTTTAAAAAACTAACAGTTTTTATTCATTGTGTGTCACTTACTGAGATTTTTATGCTCACCCCAAGATTTTTTTTTGAAATGTTTTTCACAGGACTTATAGTGGAATATGGTCAAGGATGGGATCAAAGAAAAGTCATGCTATCTAAAACATGGAACTAGACAAGTTTCTTTTTAAGAGTTTTTTTTATGGAAACTTAGTATAAGTGTCTACATTGTAATCTTGTGAGATGTAATAGTTATGTCCTAATTCTCTAAAACTATAAACCTAAAAAGGACCTCAATGTGAATTATTCATTTAATTCAATATTAAGTATGGTTTAAGGTCGGGGCCTTATAGTTTGTATTAGTGGTCGGTTTAAACAACATTAGGAGTTATAAAATTGTTAAATTATGAATTAATTTATGGTATGATTGAAATGATATATCATTTAAAGATTACCATTTTGCTTCGCCTAAGATATTTCTGTGTTCAGAATGGTTTTCCACAGTGGAAACAAAGCAAATATGTTTGGACGACATTAGGAGGAAGAAAACCTTCCAAATCAGCAACCCAAGATGGTCAGAATTGGAACTAAAAAGTTTGTTACAGTGATGGTACATTTGACTCAGGCTATAAATGGTGGTGGTATCCATGCACGAGATCAGACAGATCAACCACAGAGGAACTTGTCAGTGGTGGAACATTTCACGAGGCAACATCCCCCCTCATTCAGAGGATCATCTGACCCTGTTCTAGTTTAAGGGTGGATTAAAGAACTGGAGAAGATTTTTGATGTCATGGGGTGTCCAGAACATCAAAAGGTTAGTCTTTCTATTTACCATTGTGAAGGTGAAGCTGATCAGTGGTGGTCGATGGTGAAAAAATATCAGGGATAGTGATGAAAATGATGATATTCACTGGGACGAATTCAAAGGTATGTTTCTTGAGAAATATTTTCCTAAGGTGGTTCATCTTAGGATAGAAAAAAAATTCTAGAATTGAGGTAGGACGATGACTCAGTGGCTTCTTATGAAGAAAAGTTCACTCAACTGGCAAGGTATGCCTCAAACATCATACAAGATATTGATAGTAAAATCAACCATTTTTACTCAGGGTTAAAGCCATAGTATTGAAGGGCTTTAGATTATCGTGAGTTCAAAAGTTATGAAAAACTTGTTCGATGTGTAGAGAATGTGGAAATGGAGTTTGCCGATGATCAGGTGTTCTTTGAAAAAACAACAGAATAAGAGGTCTAGTTAGTAGGAAAAGGGGAAGAATTCATCAAAGAAGAAAGGAGGTAAGAAAAAAATATCCATCTTGTGAGAAGTGTGGTAAAATGAATCCTGGAGAATGTTTATCCAAGTATGGAAAGTGATTTCGATGTGGTAAGTTTTTTCATATTGCTCATAACTGTAAGGAAGATGATCAAGTGGGTAGTGAAAAGTCAGCTGTAAGATGTTTTAAGTGTAATGAAATGGGTCATTATGCAAATGAGTGTCTAACGAAGAACTAAACTGAGGGAAAGCAGCCGGAATACAATCATAAGGGGTTGGTGAAATCTTATTCAACTACTTCAGTAGATGTTGGGCCATCGAATGAAGTAGTATCAGGTACAATGTTTGTTTATTCAGATTATGAAGATGTCTTGTTTGATTCAGGGTATACATATTCTTTCATTTCTGAGAAGTTTTCTAGTAAATTGGGATATCCATCTCAAGATATGAATCCTGAACTTATTTTAAAAACATCTGGAGGAAATTTTGATAAAAAGAGAAATTATAAGAACCTTCTTATCCTTGTGTGCGGAAAGAATCTACCAGAAAAACTTATTGTTTTTCCTCTAGTAGGGTTTGATGTTATTTTTTGTATGTATTGGCTTTCTTTTTATCATTCTAAGATTGACTGCAGAGCTAAAATTATTTCTTTTCAGAAAGAATTTCAGTTTGTGTACAAGAATGAACCCTTCCTTTTGATAACATATTAGGAAGTTTAGAAACTATTAAAAGATGGAAATTAATGTTACCTTGAAAATATAGTTGAAAATAAAGGAAATGTTCAGATTAATGATGTGCCTGCGGTAAATGAGTATCTTGATGTTTTCCCTGATGAGTTTTCTGGTATTATTCATGATCGGGAAGTTGAATTTACTGTTGACTTAGTTCATGATTCTAAGCTAATTTCAAAACCCCCTTATCGAATGTCTCAAGTTGAACTTTTTGAGTTAAAGAAGCAATTGTAGGAGTTATTAGATAAAGATTTCATTCGACCTAGCACATCACCATGGGGTTCTCCTATCTTTTTTGTTAAAAATAAAGAAGGATCAATGAGACTTTGCATTGATTATAGAGCCTTAAATAAAATTACTGTTAAGAACAAGTATCCTTTGCCTCATATCGATGATTTGTTTGATCAGATCTAGGGAGCTCAGTGTTTTTTTGAAGATTGACTTGAGGTCGGGGTACCATCAGTTGAAAGTAAATGAAGCAGACATTCTGAAGACTGCATTCAATACTAGATATGGCCATTATGAATTTTTAGTTATGCCTTTTGGGTTATCCAATGCACCTACTATATTCATGGACCTTATGAATATAATTTTCCATGATTCCTTGGATAATTTTGTGGTTTTTTTCATTGATGATATTTTGGTGTTTTATAAAAGTAAAGAAGAGCATGAAAGTCATTTAAGGGTTATCTTGCAATCCTTAAAAGAAAAGAAACTGTATGGAAAATTTAGAAAGTGTGAATTTTGGTTACATTAAATTTCTTTCCTGGGTCACATTGTTTCAAAAGATGGAATAACTATTGATCCTGCTAAAACAAAAGTTGTTGAAGAATGGCCAAGACCCACAAATGTAACCGAGATCCGTAGTTTCCTTGGTTTGGCAGGTTACTACCGAAGGTTTATTGAAAAGTTTTCACGATTATCTAATACAATGACTAAGCTAACTCGGAAGGGTGTTAAGTTTATCTGGACAAAATAATGTGATGATTGTTTTCAGCAGTTGAAAATAAGATTGGTGAATGATCCAGTTTTGGCACATCCTTCCAGGAATGTGGACTTTGTTATCTATAGTGATGCTTCATTGAAAGGACTTGGTTGTGTCCTTATGAAAAATGATCAGGTAATTTATTATGCTTCACAACAGTTGAAAACTCATGATGTAAATTACCCTAAACATGACTTGGAATTAGCTGCTGTTGTTTTTGCCTTAAAAATTTGGAGGCATCATTTTTATGGAGTAAAGTGTGAAATATATACCGATCACAAAATTTTAAAGTATATATTCACTCAGAAAGAATTGAATATGAGACAGAGTAGATGGCTAGAATTAATCAAGGATTATGATTGTACAATTCATTACCATTCGGGAAAAACAAATAAAGTGGTTGATGCTTTGAGTCGAAAAAGTAATGCTTCATTAAAAATGTTGCGTTTGGAACGTGAACCTTTGGTTAATGATTTGATGACTTTGGCATAGAAGTTGTTGGTGAAGGAGTTTCTTCTAATTTGTTTCAGGTATCAATGAAATCTTCTCTATCAGACATAATTAAGCAAGCACAGAAGAAAGACAGTGATTTGCAGAAAAATGTATAGCTGGTTCAGAAGGGTTAATTTCCTGAATTCAACATTGATAATGATTGTGTTTTGAGATTTGGGAAGGGATTGTGTATGACTTGTGTTTCACGATTGAAGATGGATTTGTTATGTGTAGCTCATAGTTCTCCGTTTCTAGTTCATCCTGGAAGTACTAAGATATATAGAGATTTGTGAGAGTATTACTGGTGGGATGGAATGAAAAGGGTTATTGCTGATTTTACAGTGAAGTGTTTGACTTGTCAGCAGGTTAAAGTAGAGCGGCAGTTACTGAAAGGCATGTCGCAACCTTTACCAGTACCAGAGTGGAAATGGGAGAATATATCCATGGACTTCATTGTGGGATTTTTGAATACACCTTGAGGTAATAATGCAATCTGGGTTATTGTTGATCACTTGACTAAATCTTCTCATTTCCTTACTATACAAGATACGTTTTCCCAAGATCAAATTTCCCATTTGTATCTTAAAGATATAGTCAGGTTGCATGGAGTTACCCTCTCTATTGTGTCCGATCGTGATCCCAGGTTTACTTCTAACTTTTGGAAGGGCCTTCAGAAGTCATTGGGTACTGAATTAATGTTTAGTACAGCTTTTCATACGCAATCATATGGGAAAACAGAACAAAAAATTCAGACATTAGAGGACATTCCACGTGCTTGTTCGATGGATTATCATGGAAGTTGGGACTAACATCTTTCTTTGGTTGAGTTTTCTTATAATAACAGTTTTCATTCCAGTATACAGATGGCTCCATTTGAGGCATTATATTGGAAGCGGTGTCGAACTCCAAATTTTTGGGATGAAGTAGGTGAAAGGAAGCTGATGGGACCATAATTGGTAGAAGAGATGGCCGAAAAAGTTCAGTAGATTCAGAAACACATGAGAACAGCTCAGAGTAGATAGAAAATTTATGCAGATAACCGAAGGAAGGATCTCTCTTTCGAGGTAGGTGATCATGTTTTTCTCAAAGTCTCTCCATGGAAAAGTTTGATGCAATTTGGTAAGAAAGGAAAGTTGAGTCCAAGGTTCATTAGACCATGTGAAATTATGGAGAAAGTTGGATCAGTTGAATATAGAGTGGCATTACCTTCGATTTTATCTCAGGTACACAATGTTTTTCATGTTTTTATGTTGAGAAAGTATATGCCAGATCCATCTCATGTTTTGAGCCCAGAGGTAGTTCTGTTGGGGGAGAATCTCTCTTATGAAGAACAACTAGTCCAGATACTTGATCGTAGAGAGAAAGTGTTCTGAAATAAGGTAATTCACCAGTTAAAGGTTTTGTGGAAAGACCATATGGTTGAAGAGGCAACATGGGAATATGAAAATTCTATGAGGGATAAATACCCCCACTTATTTTTATAAGTGAATAAAATTGCGAGGACGCAATTCCCAAAAGGGGGGAAGGATGCAACATCAAAGGTAAATAAAGTATGATACATTTTCATATTTATTAATATTTTTGAATTAAATATTAATTTTACTTTAAAAGTGTTTCTATGTTTGATAGCGTACCTGATACACAACAAAGAGTTTCTTTGAAATATTATGTTGCACACTAGTAATACAATTATATTATTTTAAATGATAGTTAACACGTAGCAGTTGTATTGGCAGGAATGAATAGAAATAACTAAAAATATGATTATATATGTTTGTTAAATGTTTTTAAATTTATCCAATAAGGGTTAAAAGCTTAAAATATGAAAAGAATTCAATTTTAGGCATATATACTCTAATTTTCACTCAACGTCGACTTATCGCCTTTTCATGGAGAACCATCTTTAAATATATTTTTGGCCACTCTTATACATTCTATTAGACCAAATAAAACTCTTAATTTACAATCGGGAAATCAAAATTTACTTTGTGTAGATTTTTGGTATTTTTCCAAAAAGGTTCATTTTTTTAATGAATAGTGAAAATGTTGTTTTTTAAATCAAAACCACTTTTTATTATAATTTAATTATATGATTAGATTATCTTTTTAATTGGTTTTAAAGTTAAATTAGAATATATTTTTACCATTTAATCCAATAGTGGTCGTAGGAATTAATTTCACTTTGAAATCGGACTTAAACTAGTGTCAATATTTTGATACTTTTTGTTTCATAAAAACACGCTATTTGTTTTGACAGCGGGAATTAATGATTAAATTAATTAATGCAACTTATATGTTTTGAATTTTTTAAAATAGACATCATTTTTGAATTCAGAATATCAAATATATCTTGGGGTGAATTTTTATTTTAGTTAAGTGTTTTTACTACTTCATAATGGTGAAAAGTATTGCTTTGCTAAAGTATACATGGTTTAATTGTTGTTTTGAAAAACTAACAGTTTTCATTCATTTTGTATCCCTTACAAAGATTTTTAAGCTCACCCCATGTTTTTTTTTGAAATGTTTTTCACATGACTTAAAGTGGAATAGGATCAAGTATGGGATAAAGGAAAAGTCATGCTATCAAAAACATGGAACTAGACATGTTTCTTTTTAAGAGTTTTTATTTTATGGAAACTTAGTAGAAGTTTCTACATTGTAATCTTGTGTGATGTAATAGTTATGTCCTAATTCTCTAAATATCTAAACCTGAAAAGATCCATAATGTGAATTATTCATTTAATTCAATATTAAATATGGTTTAAGTTCGGGGCCTTATACTTATAATATCATTTTTGATAATTAATTTGTGTTGTCACTTATTCATTACTTAGGTAATGGAGGGAATTGCGACTCTGATGAAATCAATTGTATTTCCAAATGCACGAAATTGGAAAAAATGGAGTCTGATGTAAGATTTGATGATAAATATGAAAAGGGAATGTGGGTTATATTTTATTCAAATTAAAATTTTGGAATTGGAACCCATTGGATTTTATCAATGGAACAAGAAGATGTTTTATTTGTGGTAATGGAGGGAATTGGGAGATAAAATTACATGGAAAATTAAAGAGTTGGACTAAAAAATAAAATGAATGATTTAATTTTATTATTTTAAAGGTTGGTATCATGATTAGATTTATATTGTTTAATTTTAGGACATGATTCATAATTTCAATTATAGTAAGAAAATATTTTTCAATAATTCAATACTTATTCATTCATGAAGGTAGTTAGATGATAAGGGTATCAATGTATTGATTTTCAATAAAAATTATACAATGTAATTTATTCATGAAAATTTTATTATTCCAAGGGTGTTAAGGTTAAATAAAAAAGTAAGGACTATTATTATATTGTTTTTCTTTAAAAGTTTTGTAAATATATGTTACAAGGAATCAAAACCCTTTAATAGTAATTTTCTGCCATGTTAATATTTCGAGAGATATTTATTGAACTACACATGATAGAATATGGATAAATATTAGGTTTCAGATGTCATTGGTGGTGAAATAATATTATTTGTATTTGATAAAGGGTTGGTTGATCTAGATAGATTATGTTAGATAGTATTGGTAAAATTGGTATTGATAGATGATTTGATGAAAATTGGATCATGATTTTTTTGTTGAATTTTTGATAGTTCACATATTATGGTTCATATATTATATCCTTTCATTCTATGGCAAAGTGATTGAAACCATTTTAGGTTTAAAAATATTGCTAATTTTTTAAGATTATGTTATTTAACTATTTTATTATTCCTTTTAAATTTATTTATTCATGGAATATATTATTAGGGTATATCTATAAATTGGTCTATGAGTAATTAATGAAGAAAATATATGTATTTTAATGTTACCACATATTTTAAAGAACATGTATCATTAACAGTTATATATTTGTTTTTTTTTTAAAAAAATTACTTGTCTATCTTAATTAGTGGTTCATAATTAAAATTGTAAGGAATTAATTTATATAAGGGGAATAATGTAATGACATGATAATCGCATAAATATTATTCTCTATATTTATTCTATGCTTGATACCTTGTTTCATATGGAACACTAAAATAAAATCATCCAAGAAAAATTCATATAATATTATAATTTAAATTTAATAATAATAAAATCACTATTACATAATTAAATTTCAATCAATTAGAAATGAATATAAAATAAAATTAAGATCACATAATGTTTTAAAAGGGAATTTTAAATAAAATATTTTTTTACATCTATATTGTATTTACATTTTAAAGAGAAACTTATCAGTTTAGGAATTTCAATATGTATTAATCAACTTAATATATAGATTTATCAATCTAACATTATCTTTGGATGATAATTTAAGGGTTTTATAATGAATTGATTTTTGGCTTAATGGTAAAAAATATTTTTTACTAATGATCTAATGTTTAAATAGTAATCATGAATTAAATATTATTTAAATAGTTATACAAATTTTCAATATAGAAAAAATAATATATTTTGGGAATAAAATTACTCATTTAATGTTACTATAATGAAATTAAAAAGCACATGAAAACTCTTGTTATATATTACTACTAAAATTTCAATTATTCAGTTATATTAAAAATTAGTTTCCATGAATTTTTTGAATTAAATATTATAAATTTAATTTCATAAATTGGATAAAAATTATCATTTTATATAATACATTTAATTAAATCTTTACACATAAAAATAAGAATACTATGATTATATTTATTGAATTTGATATTTGTAAAATGTTATTTTCTATGTTTTGTTTTATTAACACAGTATAATTATTTATCATATCCAATAAATTAATATGTTATTAATAATTACTTGAAAAAATAAATCATACATATTAATATATTAACACACAATCAAAATGTAATCATTAAAAAATAGGATTTAGAACACTTAATGGTCAAATCAATATTTTCCTAGAAAACATAATTTCTATATATTAAAAAGTTTTAATTTAATAGTTTATTTTCACTTATTTTTTCATTTAATTAAATTACACATTCCTAATATAATTAATAAAATAAATTTTTCTTATGAAGTTCTAAATTAAAATTTGATAAAATATAGATTACTTAGGTTAATATAATCTACTGAAGTAATAATTAAAAATTGTAATATATAATCATCAATTTGGTTAGATAATTGCAACATGTTTAAAAAATGTGTTGAAATGGGATTATTTGTATTTATATACCTTATATCTCACAATAATAAATTATTTTGATCATTTTAAGCCATTGACCCTTTATAGTGTCAATCCACCTTTGAAAAAGATATGGGTGTTAATTAAAATTCCATTTTCAACACTAAAAAAGGAAATCTCATCCACTAAATTTATACTCCATTTATAAAACAATATATCTAAAATAAAACTACCCCTATATATCCACATCTATCACACCACTTCCATGTATACTTGGTCTTTCCAAACATATGTTCTATTAAATGGTGTCGAATAGTTAGAACATCAAAAGGGAGAGGTATTGTTCACAACTGAGCTCTCTTATTTAGTTTATTCTTATTCCTGGTAAAACCTACTACATCCATGAAATTGTAACAACATCATTATTAATAATATATTTTTAATGTTATTATACTAGTGTAATATCCTTTTTTACCCACCTCCCAACCCTTATTAAATGAATATGTCTTTTATGTTACGTGCGGACTAACACATCCATGAGTTATGTGATCTTTTTTTCATTACCTCCTTAAATAGATTGATTGATGGGTATATTAAATGAATAATTATATTAATTAAACATTATTAAGATTATTAAGAAATATAAACCAATTATTACCTTCATTATGATCTATGTAAACAAACACATCACATATGGGTACAGGTGGACTATAACCTCTATAAGTGTCAGGTTGATCATTTTCCATAAAGTATTTTCATTATTAAATAACTCTATAAAAATACTATTAACCACCATAAATAATATATTAAATATAATGAAAATAGTCTAATAATTATATATAACTAAAACAATCATTTTCTTATCTATACCCACCCATATATTATAGTTTTTCCTTATTTCGGTCAATTTATCCTCCTACTTGAGCAATGATATAACTTTGTACCATGGATGACTATGGAAAGTTAAAGAATATTTTTATCATTATTTAATGAAGAAATAATTATTTTCTGTAGTTATGGAAATTCTATATTAGTAATTAATGTTTTATCATTACCACTATTTATTCATAAAAAAATATCTAAACCAGGTCATCGCCATCTTTATCGTCATGAATCATAACCAACAAACATTAGAAATAATAATAAAAAACTAAAAATAATTAGAACACACTTAATATATTAAATATAAATATATCTTAATGATAAAAAATAAATATATTAAAAATAATCAACAATTCCACTATAAAAATAATTCTAAACAATCTATCGGAGAGAATAACATCCAACAATGAAAATAAAACATAATTAACTAATATATTTAAAATATTTATTATATATAATGTTTGTAAAAGCTTTTATGTATGATTCTATTTCTATAATGAGTGATTATTATTTTTATTTTCTTTATAATGAAGTTTATATAATGTTTTTTAAACTTCATTTATGGTATGAGTTTTGGTTATCAATTTTATTTCTTTGACATATCATTTGTATTAAACACTTGTTTCATTTTTTTATTTTGTACATATCCTCCTGGATTTATTTATATGATATTTTTTCTTGAAATATAATAAAATGTGTGACCCATAGTTTAAATTTATGATTAATATGATATTAATTCACCTAAACCCTCTTAAATTATATTCTGTTACTACTCTTCTAACATTCAGTTGATATATAGATTATATAGAAACATCATATACAGGGCATGGTCTGGGATTATATAATGCTTTCATCCTCCTCGATGTATTCACCATGTAATAGATCTTTCTTCAATGGTGTAATCTATGTAAATTAAATGATATTGTAGTTTAGTACACATAACTATTTAATGGATTCCTATGTTTTGTTAGATCTAAAATTATCCCATGAATAACTTACCTATTAACTTCTTTGCATTTTGGAATAAATTCCTCTATGAATTCTCTACCAATTTAATTGTTTCTTTGTTTTTCATTATCCTTTAACATGGTCTCCTGTAGAGTAAGTCTTAATTAATTATTTTCATATATCAAATTTTTTTTCTTCTTGACTCATTGACCTTAGCTGGAGTTGATATCTATTTATAGAACATCTCTATGATGGGGGAAAATACACCATGATGAATTTACTCTTAAAACAAAAGAGACATTAAGAGTCATATGGTTACCCCAGTAATGTATTCACTCATTATATAAAGTGTTTCAAAACCTCAAAAAATTTCACACATTTATTCTATATCATTATTACCTTCCTTACATCATAAATTTAATCGGCATTTGTCTCATTTAATAAGTTCCAATGACAAACTAAGATTTTTATTACTTAAATAACTCCATGAGACCCCATTATAATCCCTTAGGCATGACCTTACCATAGGGTCACCATGTATCCACACAAGGTTCATTACACAATGATGTCAACATATATTTTGTTCTTTCCTCTGGATTACCTATATAACTCTACTACCAAGGATTGGGATTAAATTGATCTAGGTCAGCTTCATCTATAGTGGATAACAGCTACGTTGTCCACTACCTTTGGGTGGAAAATTTTTCTGTTACTCAAACTCTTTATATGGTATTATAAAAGTATATATATTAATGAATTGTTAATATATCCATAAATGATATATTAATGAACCTAAAAATGATTCCATCACCACTATAGAAATTGACATTTATAGTTAAATATGTTGAACTAAAACTTGGATACCCAAAAATTGGTAGTAACACCGATCCACCAAAAATACTCTATAGTGCAGACTGATATGTTGCAAGGTGGTTTCTTTCTACAATAAAAATTTATCTCTAGTTGTGTACAATCATCCTTTTCATTATTCATTTCTTTCCAAACAACTATAAATTTTTATTGGTAGGTACTACCTTACAAATAAATTAAATTTGTTTTTCACAAAAAATGAATATAGAACATCACTAACATGAAACTAACAAGGATATGAGATTACTCTAAAATCTATATTGATAAAAAATATTATTTTTTATATTTATTTTAATATAAAATAATCTTACTAAAATATTTACTAAATCATACAATTCTAATTGATTCAATTATTTAAAATAGAATATGGACATGATCAATAATAATTAACCACCAAATATTTTATAATGTTCCTAAATATACATTAAATAACTTTTCAGGAAATTGGAAGGGTATTTTATATAATATATTGTGTTAAACTATTATAATGGTATAACATTTATTTATGACAATATTCAAACAAAATATAAGTTATATCTCATATATATTTCATAAAAACTACTTTTAGAAGAATATTATATGGCTTATATAAGATGACAACTTCTACAATAATTTTTTATTTTTTCTAAATTAATCTTACAAATGATCAAGCCCTCGATAATATCATTTTATTTTTACTTTCAATTTTTAGATATTTCATTTTTTCAATTAATATAGTTGAATTATTTTTTTATGATGTCTATTATTTATTTATTCATTATATTTATCTATCCAATATCTTATGTGGGAATAGGAATCGAACACTGGTGGATTATATTATCAATGGACACAGAGCATGGATTTTTTTATAAAATAGATATTTTTCCCTTTAATTATACATATTTTTCATTAGTTATTTATATAAAATCTATATATTATTCATTCAATATCACCAAAAATGTACTTCATTTTCGGTTTCATCAAGTCATACATCATATATATAGTTAAAGGGTTGTTGTTTTGGGAAGGTTTATCATCTATAAATGATAAAAAAAATATGGCTCCTTTCTCAATTATTTCAACTAATTTTAAGAATTTATATCACTTCGTAGAAAAAAAATATTTTAAATTCATCCATTAATTGTAGAGACCCGAAGCTTGACGTACTTGGACATTAAATTACTTTAGAGGAATACTTAATACATAACAAAAACAGACACACAAGGACCGTAATAGTTTAGTGTCTTTGGAAACTTGGAACGTAATCTTCTAATCGTGGTGAAAGATCTTCAACATCTCCCATAAAGATATTTTTTTTAAACATAAATCCGTTCTTTATGTCCTGGGGAAAAAAACATAAAGGGTGAGCTCAAATGCTCAGTAAGGGTAAACAAAAGAAATATCAATCACGTCATATTCATAAGAACATATATTTTGGAAATCTTAACATGCAAAAGAGATCATAATTTCATAACATGGGATAAATCATAGTAGTTAAATGTAATCCCAATAATCATAACATAAAACATAAAACGTTGTGGCATACACACATAATCATAGAGAATCATTTCTTATTATTCAAGACTCATTTCCAAGACTATCTTAGTGGACAAAGTCCCTTTCTGAACCGAGTTCACTCCTCGTTTCAGTCCTGTTTCACAGAACCGGTATAACCTACCGTTCCAGCCATGTCTATCTCATGAGATATAAAATCTTTACCCAATGCATTGGAGGGAGATATAGTTCCCACCCATCTCATAATGATCCCATTCTTATGTGTGCCACAAAATCATAATTCATACATCATTGCATAACCCATGTAAAAAAATGGGAATCTTAAACATCATGACATCATAAAACAATTCATATAAGATAAAGGAATTCATAAAAATAATTCCATCACAACATAATCAAATCAATGTAATAATAGGGATAAAAACAGAACCCTTTATTATCTTAGATGGAAAATAATTTTGAAAAACACTTGAACTCCATTCTTGAGGAAAATATCCTTTCTACTTCAAAAACATTTTTCCATTCTTAACATGTCATACAATTATAAACTAAAAGAATTTTATTAAAAATAAACTTGAAAACTTGTAAAGGAAGCTTCTTTTAAATAATTTTTTAAAAATCCATTCATGCCGTATAAGTTAAAAAAACATTCTTCTCGTACTTTTGTCGGAAAAGTCAAAAAGTACCTTGTATGAAAAAACGACAAAAGATTCCTTTCATATCCTTTACTAAAAAATCACCGAAGGGTAAAATTGGATTTTAAAAAAATTGTAGGTGGATGGAAATAATATTACATATTGAGGAAACATGGATGTGGATGATAAAATACACCCCAGTACGTTTCAAAGTATAAACAATCTCAGATAAAAATGAGATTGTGATATTTCCCTTACCTTAGGTCTGATTTGCTTCGTAAGTGTCCGAACCTCCTGTATAATGATTTAAATAATGTTATTGACTTATTCCAGAATCATACGTATTGTTATGATATCATATATGGTCATATTCTTATCTTCTTATTAGTAATATTTCATTACTACTTGTTTTTTGGGTGTTTATTACTTTTTGTTCTTATGCGTGTTTTGTCGAATAAATTCATATTCTTCTCATTAGGATATAGATAACTTATTTCCAGAATTATATTAGTGTAATATATATCATATTCATTCATTCAATTCAATTATATAATCATTATGAAATGAAGATCATGTAGAACGAGCCGCATCACATCGTGGAGACGGTATTCCGTACGTACGCACGGGTGATGATATCATTCCCATGATCGTGGAATTGTATTGGAGTGTATGTATACTATTTCAGAATCAATGTCACTATTTAATAGTCATATATAGTCATTATTTACACCATTATACCCATCCATGTAAGGTGGTGGTGGAAAATAGATTACACCACGGTGTGGGGACAGTATTCTGTACGTACGCACGCGCGGTGATTTCCTTTTTCTGTAGGATGGATAGAAGGTTAATTAGATTTTTTTCATATTTATGATAACATATCATTATATAAGAAATAATGAAACAACTAAAGAAGAAGAAGTTGAATATGAAAGAAATTGAAAAAGAACGGTAATGGTTATTACCTCTTTTTGACGCGCCTTCAATTAACCTCCACTTAAAGAACTAAGGATGGTCTTTGAAGAAGACCAGGACCTCTAGGATGATACTAGGGAAGTGGATGAAATATTTTGGCAGGGTTTGGCCGTACTTGAATGCTCAAATTGGTGTGAGGAGGAGAGGGAGGAGGTGCCCTTTTATAAGGGAGGAGAGGGGCACCTTAGGAAAATCTCAAAATATTATTTTATATTAAGGTCAAATTCAGTTTATAATGGTTCCAAAGGGTCTTATTTCTAAGATAAAGTGGGTATGGGTCTAAATACTCTCATCCAATAGGATTTATACAAGTTTAGGTTATTATTTTAACCTTATCATTTGGATTTAACATTATGTTAAATAATTTTAATTTTACCGTGTCTTCTTGTGTTCTTATACTATATGGTTAATAAATTTACTATAAGAAGCCAAAAGAACCCCAAGTTGTTTATTATATATATATATAACCTTATATAAGTCATTTGTCTGACCCTTTGATTTTTAGGAATAAAATAACAATTAATAATATAATATTTGTTTTAAAAACGATTTTATGTCAATTTTGACACTATTTAGTAATTGATTTTTGTGAAAATCATAACAGAATGATTAGTTCGAAAAAAGTTAATTAAATAAATACTAACATGTCATATTAATCTATAAAATTATTTTAATTCATAAAAAGTCTTAAATTACCTTTATTTGTATATTTATAAAATCAATTATGTTAATATTTCATTAATAAGACAATTACTGCATCATCTTTGTTTCATAATAAATGATAATTATTTAATCCCTACAAATTCTAAAAAAATTCTTATGATATAGATAATTGTATTATATTTCTGGATACTATTAATTTTCGAAGTTTCATGAAGTTTAACACTAAAGGAAAATCATTATACTTATAAGATTTAAGAAAGTGACATGTTGTCACATTCTTTGGTTTTAATAATAATTAAATTATTTTCATGGACAAAAGTACGTTAAATGAATCTAATCCGACCCTTAGGTGATATTGGTCTACTTTTAGTCATCCAAGATGATTTTGACATGTGTTAGGGTAATTTTATAATATTATATTTACCCTTATTTACCCGATTTACCTTTAACTAAGTTAAATAAAATTTACCGTAGTTACTATTCATAATTCCCAAAAATAAAAAGTAGCTTATTAACATAATTTGGATCCACTGATTCCAAATATGGTATCCATTTCTTCAAATTCAATACACAAATGTTGCAGAAATTAAATTAAAATTAATCTCGTTGCCGAAAGAAAACGGGTTTTTCTTTAAAACATTGCAAAATATTGAATTGATTTAACCTACGAATTCAAGGTAAAATCAATGATAATGACATAAATTATATTAAATGGTAAAAATATATTCTATTTATACTTTAAAACTATTCAATATTATAATTTAACCACATAAGAAATTACGATGAAAAAAGTTGTTTTTAATTAAAATATAGCGTGTTTTTACTATTCATTAAAATATGAAAGTTATCAGAAAAATATCAAAACTATATCTAATGTAAATTTTTATATCCTGATTCAAAATTAGAATTTTATTTTGTCAAATTGAACTTATAAACATGTCAAAAACTAGATTTAAAGTGGGTGCGCTATCAAAAGGCGGCAAAACTGCATTTTTTTAAAAATACTTATTTTACCCAAAAATTTATTTTTTTTCTTATACCATGTTATAGAAATGTGTAAGATGAATAATAATGTTATAAAATTCAAAATTTAGTTAACACTGTTCATAACGGCTAGTTCATAACAATATTATAATAATATATCGTTGTTTAGTAAAACCCAGGTTTGCGTACAACACACACTATCGAGGAAGGTCGCGATTGTGTGTAATGCAAGCCAAGTCAAGGTTGCGTGTTGCACAAGAATCCTTCGTTGTTTCATATAACAGAATCCAACCATATTTCATTTATACATTGAATATATATATATATATATACTCAATGTTGCGTAGAATAACTATTATCAAAATTGTGTGTAACACGATCCAAGAATAGTGTTGCGTATACTGCAAGCTAATACGGTGTTGCGTATAGCGCAAGGTAATATTGGTGTATCACAAGGAATTAATGAAATTAAAAGAATATTTTTCATAAAATCTCGGGGTGTTACATTCTACCCCCCTTAAAATGAATTTCTCCCTCAAAATTCATCGGGGTTATAAAAGGTTTACTATTAGAAAGTTTCTTTAATAGAAACCCACATCGTAAAATCGAATACCAAAACCAATCTTTAAAAACAAAAGTATGAAACGTAATGGTTACCCAAATAAACTAATCACTGGGTTTCACATTGGAGAAAATATGGATATTGAAGGGAAATCTAACCATCATGTTCTGATGGAGAGTGGTAGAGAACATGGCGATGAAAAAGACAACAATCACAAAGCCATAGATTTATGATTATCTAAGGTACCATCTGATTCATCGAATATAAGGGCAGTAGGAAAGCATTTTTGGTTTTTCAAGATCATTTCCCTAAAGTTGATGAAATTGGAATTAGAAGAAATACTTTAGTGATTTTGGTATAGTCTAACCGTTTGTCATTCTTTGGAAAATTTCCACTTCATCTTCGTAAAGAAATGAAGTTGAATTTGTCATTCTTGATGTGTTAGCAGATCATGTGATAGAATGATGGGTCATTCCATCTATCTCAAGAAAAAGGTTAGAAAAGTTATCAAAAAATACATAAGTCCATCTATAGTGAGATTAACCATATATTGTTCCTAAAATTTACTTATACTTCTTATATCATACGGGTTAATATAATAAAACTAGTTTCTACTAAACAGGGACTTCCTGTAGGCCAGCGGTAGGCGAAAAAGGCCAGTTGCACTTTGGTTGTGGGTTCGATTCCCACAGCCTTGTCCGACGCAATGGGCTGTCGCCCATTCTGCAGGTTGTCCTTTTTCTAAAACAACATTACTATAACATCACATCAATAATATCGAAAAAACATCTATCCTTAAACAATACTAACTTATGTCCAACATAATCCATTCTAATCTTTAGACTTATCCATAATACTGCAGTCCACTCTCATAATATAGTGAAAATGATTACCAGTGATTTAATACCATCGTTGATCCCCATATATCATAAGATATGTCTTGTTGGTCACATTCTAAACATGTGAATACCTTAATCATGTATTCTCTTGAAAAAAATGAATACCCATTGAACCATAGTGAAAACATGAATGCAGTTAGAAGTTAACACTTTCCACATACCAAAATCCCAAAATTTCTATATAATCAAACCGTAATATCACATAGTCCTTATATCAATCATGAGCTCATGAATACTGTTAAACATTTCATTTTCTTGTTTTCCCTTCATTATGTGCATATCATCTTATTTCCAAAAATATCTCAATCACTTTGAATACCACATTATACCAATACATAAATATTCCAATACTCCATGATAAAACATTACTTTGGAATCCCATTACATAAACACTTAATCATTCCACCACATCGTTGTCATATGCAACATCGCCAATAGTGATCGCATGTTACTTCCCTTTGTCCTTTGCCTTAAGCAGTTGCTCATGTCAATCATCACTAACCCTTGGATTAGGTCATTTATTAGCATAATGTCTCATCTCCTTGCACTTGAAACATTGAAGTGTAGTAGGTTCATTCTGTGTATCCCTTCCTTTGTTTGCATCATTAGACATATTATTCCCATCATTGCGGCATTCAAATGACCGATGACCTTCTTTCCCACATTTGAAACATTTACTTGTCCCTTTAAGATAATCTCCACCATGATTCTTTCCACACTTTGAGTATAAGGAAACATTCATCTTCTTTTCACCATTATTCTGAGATTTCTCCTTGAACTCTATCTTTCGTTTCTTGTCAAAACTATGAGATGGATAAGTAACACCAACTTCCATTTCTACCTTGAAAGCACAATTCAAAATTTCTTCATAGCTACTGAAGTCTCTTCTAGCTAATGCCCTTCAAAGACTTGGTTTTATTCGACTGAATAATTGATCAATTTTACTTTCAGGTTGGATGATAAATCCAGATTCATACCTTGCAAGCCTTGTAAAATTCGCTTCGTATATACCAACATATTCATCATCCTTTTGCTTTAGTTCAAGAAACTCCTTCTCCATATTTTTTTTGAAGAATACGAGGGAAGTACTTATTGAAGAATAAGTTCTTGAACTTGTCCCATTACATGGACTCAATTTCATCTCTTTGCCTCATTTTCTTGATAAGATTCCACCATTGATCAGCTTCACCTTCCAAACGATATACTGCTAAGATGACTTTATCATGTTCATAACATTGAATAACAGAAAATATCTTTTCAGTGGTACTGATCTATTGTTCAGCAACAAGTGGATCGGAAGACCCACTGAAAGAAGGTAGACGTTGCCTCATGAAGGACTTAATAGAATATTTTTCCCTTCTCTGCTCATTTGGAAGTCCAGAATGATTCATAGCTTGTGTAAGTATAGAAATAAGATTTTGCACTCCATCTCCCATAACACTTGTTTGTTCAGGAGGAAAATCATTGCATTGTCCATTACAGTGATCAACACGGTTCCTTCGGGTTCCAGCCATCGTCTAAAACCCAAAAAGAATAGTGTGAGAGGAAAAAAATAATGCTAGGGAAAAAAACATAGTAAAGGGGGAGTACCTTCAATATCTAACATCTTGGGTTTAATTTTAAGATCTTTAGCATGATTCTAGGACTATAACCTATACGTATACTTAACCTTAGAGACATTCCTATAACTACCGTAGAAATATCTCAAGGGATCTCACTAACGTTTTCGCATCCTAGTTTCCAAATGTTGACTAAACCTTTCCTCTGATTCCAACTGTAGCGGTCTGTAATTACTTCCAGTGGACTACAAATTGATACCTATAAGGGCACTCCATGGGCGGCTACACCCCCTGGGCGGGACACACCACCATCCCCAGTGGCAGCCATTTCCTCATGAAGCCCTTGGACGGAGAGCCATGCTTCGTCCAACGCTCACATGTGAGAGTTCCCCAGGATCGGATACATTCCTACCTCCTTTACTTTAGAGACCCGAAGCTTGATGTACATGGACATTACATTACTTTAGAGGAAGACTTATTACATAACAAAAACAGACACACAAGGACCGTATTAATTTAGTTTCTTTGGAAACTTAGAACGTAATCTTCTAATCATGGTGAAATATCTTCAAAATCTCCCATAAAGATATTCTTTTTTTTAACATAAATCCATTATTTTTGTCCTGGAGAAAATAAAACATAAAAGGATGAGCTCAAATGCTCAGTAAGGGTAAACAAATGAAATATCAATCACTTCATATTCATAAGAACATATCTTTTGGAAATTTTAACCTGCAAAAGAGATCATAATTTCATAACATGGGATATATCATAGTAGTTAAATGTAATCCCAATAATCATAACATAAAACATAAAACTTTGTGGAATACACAAATAATCATAGAGAATCATTTCTTATTATTCAAGACTCATTGCCAAGAATATCTTAGTGGACAAAGTTCCTTTCTGAACCGAGTTCACTCCTCGTTTCAGTCCTGTTTCACTGAACCGGTATAACCTACCGTTCCAGCCATGTCTATCTCATGAGATATAAAATCTTTACCCAATTCATTGGAGCGAGATATAGGTCCCACCCATCTCATAATGATACCATTCTTATGTGTGCCACAAAATCATAATTCATACATCATTTCATAACCCATGTAATAAAAATGGGAATCATAAACATCATGACATCATAAAAAAAATTCATATAAGATAAAGGAATTCATAAAAATAATTCCATCACAACATAATCAAATCAATGTAATAATAGGGTTAAAAACAGAACCCTTTATTATCTTAGATGGAAAATAATTTTGATAAAACACTTGAACTCCATTCATGAGGAAAATATCTTTTCTACTTCAAAAACATTTTTCCTTTCTTAACATGTCATACAATTATAAACTAAAAGAAGTTGATTAAAAATAAACTTGAAAACTTGTAAAGGAATATTCTTGTAAATAATGTTTTAAAAATCCATTCATGTTGTATAAGATAAAAAACATTCTTCTCGTACTTTTGTCGGAAAAGTCAAAAAGTACCTCGTACGAAAAACGACAAAAGATTCCTTTCATATCCTTTAATAAAAACTCACCGAAGGGTAAAATTGTATTTTAAAATAATTGTAGGTGGATGGAAATAATATTGCATATTGAGGAAACATGAATGTGGATAATTAAATACACCCCAGTAAATTTCAAAGTATAAACAATCTCGGATAAAAATGAGATTGTGATATTTCCCTTACCTTAGGTCCGATTTTCTTTGTAAGTGTCTGAACCTTTTGTATAATGATTTAAATAATGTTATTGACTTATTTCAGAATCATACTTATTTTTATGATATCATATATGGTCATATTGTTAGCTTCTTATTAGTAATATTTCATTACTACTTGTTATTCGGGTGTTTATTACTTTTTGTTCTTATGCGTGTTTTGTTGAATAAATTCTTATTCTTCTCTTTAGGTTATAGATACCTCATTTACAGAATGGTATTAGTGTAATATATATCATATTCATTCATTAAATTCATTTATATAATCATTATGAAATGAAGATCATGTAGAATGAGTCGCATCACATCGTGGCGACGGTATTCCGTACGAATGCATGAGTGATGATATCGTTCCCATGATCTTGGAATTGTATTGGAGTGTATGAATACTATTTCAGAATCAATGTAACTATTTAATAGTCATATATAGTCATTATTTACACCATTATACCCATTCAAGTAAGGTGGTGGTGGAAAATAGATTACACCACGGTGTGGAGACGGTATTCTGTACGTACGCACGCGCGGTGATTTCCTTCTTCCATACGATAGATAGAAGGTTATTTATAGTTGTTTCATATTTATGATAACATATCAGTATATAAGAAATAATGAAACAACTAAAGAAGAAGAATCTGAAGAAGAAAGA
This sequence comes from Viscum album, assembly GCA_963277665.1. Taxonomy (NCBI): domain Eukaryota; kingdom Viridiplantae; phylum Streptophyta; class Magnoliopsida; order Santalales; family Viscaceae; genus Viscum; species Viscum album. Next base: position 217,441,172 of record OY728158.1, read on the forward strand.
AATTGAAAAAGATCGGTAATAGGTATTACCTCTTTTTGACGAGCCTTCACTTAACCTCCACTTGAAGAACTAAGGATGGTCTTTGAAGAAGACCAGGACATCTAGGATGATACTAGGGAATTGCAGAAGAGATTTTTTCAGGGGTTGGCTGAGCTTGAATTCTCAAATTGGTGTGAGGAGGAGAGGGAGGAGGTGCCCTTTTATAAGGGAGGAGAGGGGAACCTTAGGAAAATCTCAAAATATTATTTTATATTAAGGTAAAATTCGGTTTATATTGGTTTCAAAGGGTCTTATTTCGAAGCTAAAGTGGGGATGGGTCGCAATCCTCTCATCCAATAGGATTTAGTCAAGTTTAGGTTATTATTTTGACCATATCATTTATATTTAACATTAAGTTAAATAATTTTACTTTTACCGTGTCTTCTTGTGTTCATATACTATAAGGTTAATACATTTACTATAAGAAGCCAAAATAACCCCAAGTTGTTTATTATATATATATAACCTTATCTAAGTCATTTGGCCGAACCTCAGATTTTTAAGAACAAAATAACAATTAATAACATAATATTTCTTATAAAGACTATTTTATGTCAATTTTGACACTATTTAGTAATTGATTTTTGTGAAAATCATAACAGAATGATTAGTTCGAAAAAATATACTTAAATAAATACTAACATGTCATATTAACCTATAAATTTAGTTTAACTCATAAAAAGTCTTAAATTACATTTATTTCTGTATTTATAACATCAATTATGTCAATATTTCATTAATAATACAATTACCGCATCATCTTTGTATCATAATAAATGATAATTATTTAATCTATAAAAATTCTAAATAAATTCCTATGATGTAGATAATTTTATTATATTTCTGGAGACTATTTATGTTCGAAGTTTCATGAAGTTTATCACAAAATTAAAATTATTATACTTAAAAGATTTAAGAAAGTGACATGTTGTCACATTCTTTGGTTTTAATAATAATTAACTTATTTTCATGGAGAAAAGTCCATTAAATTAATCTAATCCGCCCCTTAGGTGATATGGGTCTACTTTTAGTCATCCAATATGATTTTGACATGTGTTAGGGTAATTTTATAATATTATATTTACCCTTAATTACCCGATTTACCTTTAACTAAGGTAAATAAAATTTACCGTAGTTATTATTCATAATTCCCAAAAATAAAAAGTAGCTTATTAACATAATTTGGATCCACTGATTCCAAATATGGAATCCATTTTTTCAATTTCAATACACAAAAGTTGCAGAAATTAAATTAAAATTAATCCCGTTGTCGAAAGAAAACGGGTTTTTCATTAAAACATTGCCAAAGATTGAATTGATTTAACCTACGAATTCAAGGTAAAATCAATACTAATGACATAAATTATATTAAATGGTAAAAATATATTCTATTTATACTTTTAAAACCATTCAATATTATAATTTAACCACATAATATATTACGATGAAAAAAGTTGTTTTTAATTAAAATATAGCATGTTTTTACTATTCATTAAAATATGAAAGTTATCAGAAAAATATCAAATCTTTATCTAATGTAAATTTTTATATCCTGATTCAAAAGAAAAATTTTATTTTTTCAAATTTAACTTATAAACATGTCAAAAACTAGATTTAAAGTGGGTGCACCATCAAAAGGCGGCAAAACTGTATTTTTTGAAAAATACTTATTTTACCTGAAAATTTATTTTGTTCTTATACAATGTTATAGAAATGTGTAAGATGAATAATAATGTTATAAAATTCAAAATTTAGTTAACACTATTCATAACGGTTAGTTCATAACAATATTATAATAATATATCGTTGTTTAGTAAAACCCAGTATTGCGTACAACACACACTATCGAGGAAAGTCGCGATTTCGTGTAATGCAAGCCAAGTCAGGGTTGCGTGTTGCGAAAGAATCATTCATTGTTTTTTATAATAGAATCCAACCATATTTCATTTATACATTGAATATATATATATATATATATAATCAATGTTTCGTAGAATAACTATTATCAAAATTGTGTGTAACACGATCCAAGAATATTGTTGCGTATACTGCAAGCTAATACGGTGTTGCGTATAGCGCAAGGTAATCTTGGTGTAGCACAAGGTATTAATGAAATTAAAAGAATATTTTTCATAAAATCTCGAGGTGTTACATTAATAGTTCATAAATTTTATTCTACCACATTCCTTGAGGATTTAATGTTCAAAAACAATTTTAATTTTATATTTAATTTTATGGATTTTTTTTACATTGAATAAATAAATGTAGTCTGCATCACCATAATAGAAATTTATTATTATTTTATATAAATATTTAATTGTTTATCAAACATTTTTCAAATAATATTCTGAATATAAACATTCCATCAATAAATATAATGTTCCATCATCGTTTCTTATGGAGGTAAAATAAATAATAATTTTTAATTGGGTCCATGTATTCTATATTATTAGAAATAATGATAAATATATTTTAAAATTAAAATATATTAATTTTATTTAATTTAGTAAAATAATTAATTAATTAAATATAATTATATTTATGTCCAATTATATTAATTATTTTCTAACATGCTTGGGAACATAAAATTTTTTGTCGCATTCAAGAATCCTGATTTTTTTAATCAAACCCCCTATAAAATGTTAATTTGAAATATGTTTAAAATTAATTTTATAAAAAAGAGAATAATATTAAATAAAATATTATTAATGTGATAATGTTGATGTATGGTTATGATTAAAAAAAATATTTTGGATAAATAATACAAAAGAACAGTGCTTAAAAATGTTAGATTAATTTTTTTAAAGAACATGTTTATAAACTAGATGAAGAAGTATAAATTGATTAAAGACCCATAAAGTAACTATAAAAAATAATCGAGGTTTGGTTTTTTAAACACATGATGAAAAGGAAGGGGGGTTAAAAATGGAACATCTATGAAAATATCATATGTGTAATAAAGAATATGATAAGATAAATGATGAAAAATTAAATAAAGGATAATACTTTTTATTTAAAAAATATAAAACCAACTATTTATTATTAGGAATATAAAATTGAACATAAATTTACTAAAATATGAATGAAGATATAATTTCAATGTATTAAATTATAATTACATTCTAATAAAACATTAGAGAAAATAAATATATATAGTAACTAATTCCATAGAATAAACCATAGTTATCTAATTATCTGATATGAAATTAGAAATTGATGTAATGGTGTTTGTTGTGCATGCATCAATCAAATACCTTCTATTATTATAGAATGAAAATGTATTGATAGTTTGAAAATTAGAACCACTAGTTGTGTCTAAGGTTACATTGAAAAATTCCACCCCACATTAATTATTAGTATCACTATCCTATGAAAGTAATTGATCTTTTAAAAGTTTAGAATATAAAATTTCTATGGTTGAGAAATACTAAATGAATCATTCTAGATCAATTGAATCTAAAAAAATTTATAAAATTACTTCATAAAGAACTTGAAAATATAAAAAAATTAGAATAAAATGATATACCTCCCAAGGATGGGATTAAAGATCCAGATAGGAGCATAGAAGAATATGAATTGGGTGATGAGTAGTCTATTGAATTTATTAAAGAATAACAGACCAATTCAGGTAATGGAAAAAAAGGAACAAACTAATTTGTAAGAAAATCTAAACAATTATATCATTGGGAAATAATTTTCAAAGAGAGGATTTTGATGAAAAGAAAATTTAGTGGATAACATATCTATAATAAATTTTATAGATGATTAATAAATAATTTTTTATGAAATTATCAAACAAAATAATTTTCTAATAATTTATTAACTCAAGGGGAAATTATTTATTGTCACGATACTACTTATTCAAGATGAGGGAAGGGACATAAAAGTCCCACAACCTTCCTTAATCAAGATGAAGAAGAGATAATATCCCTAGATTCCTGCCTTCAATTGGCCCCGGAGTGGTTACTCGCACCAAGGTTATAGAATATCCCAAAAAATGGAAGTCATTTACTTTTTTAATGAAACTAGGATTTGGAGATAAGATGGTAAAAATCCCAAAAAACACAAAACCTTTATATAAAGGAAACCAAAATCTAACCCACGCATACTTTAAATGTAAATTATGAAAATATTACATCCAAAACCACTATGTACAGAATGAATAAGACTAAGCAATTGCGCATTAATTACCCCAATGAATGAGCTATTAATGTCCACAATGGTGGTCAATGTTCTCCTAGAAACTGAAAATAGTTTTATAACCTACGGTGAGAATATAAATATACTCAATTTGGAAACCAATGACACTCATGCAAATTTGGGAGATGAAATTTAATCCCCCTATGAAAACAACATTCCAAAGAAAAATATTAACCAACCCAACCTCACACAGGAACACTCACCAGGTAACACAAGTCAATTAAGGTAATAGTATAAGAAGATTGATTATTTGGGTACCCCTCATCAATTTTACAGCCGTTTAACTGCATATTTTTAATGGATAACGTCTTGATGCCACTACCCATCCATAAATGCAGTCCTCATTCCACAACTTCTCACAAATAGTAGAGCCACATACCAAACATATCCCGCCCACAGACACCTAGGTCACAACAACCACACCTATCCACTAAAAACACTACGCCTCATCCAGAAGAAACAAGGGAGGAAACATTTCATGAACAAACCTGGGCCCATCATCCGCAACACAACCTTCTTAAAGAATCATGGGCTATAGTAAACCTCAATCCATTATAGTATTCTAGGATACTATTAAAAAGTAAGAACCAAGAAGTGTGTGTGAAAAAGAAATTCAGTAATCATCCATCCATCCTCCTATTATGATTTTAGGAAAGACACTCCCCCATGAAATGTGGGTGTTCAGAACATAGAGCTCAACTAGGGTAGGTGAATAACTAAAATCACAAGGAACTAAAATTTATACATATATGTAGAAAATAGTCATCCCAATCTATGAGTCAAAAAACAAATAACAATGCCACCAGAACAACTTCTACTCCTACCCCTATGTGCACAACAAAACAAACATCCACTTGCAAAGCATAAACCCAACCCCTCTTTCATTAATCCACATTTTGTTATTTATCAAGGGTATCACTTTAATTTATTCTATAACTAATGAGGGAAATACCTACCATTACCATCCCAAAACAACAAGAAAGATTAGGTGAAATCCCACTACATAACATCATTAAGTGAAAACTACACAACCAAATGACATATCACTGCCTACAAGTTTATCCATTCAAAGAACAACAAATCAGTAGCCTTGCTACAAAAACAGTTCATTCCAAAACACATAACCATGGTCTCTGTCAACCCATGTACCCACAGCCAAGCTACTGAGAGTAACATCACACAACCCGCACAAGGAGCGAACTCTATAAAAAACAACACACTACCACACCATCAATCCAAGCATATTCAAATTTATCCAAGAGGGATTATTTTATTTTGCTTAGAATAACATGGGTTATCAAATAAAAGGTTTGATGCTGGGGAATCCATTTATTTAACAATATGTATGTGTTTAAATGGATTGATATTTGTAATTATCCACAAATTATTAACAAAAATTACAAGAACATCACTAGTGTGCATGAAAACACCACCAACACCAATGATTATCTGAAATCCTTATAGCCAAAACAATTAGTAATGAGAAAATAAGGATTAAAAAATAAAGTGGCACTCAACATCAATCCATCATCAATCCCATTCTCGTTATCATAATAGATCTCATTGTCTTTTTATAATCCTCTACCCCCTTAATGTATTACTCTTATTAAAGAATGAACTCAGACTTTCTCTACCGAGAAGCATTACTACACTCACCCCTCATGATAAACAATTGAATAGAGACATTGTAAAATCGCTACTTGGATCAACAGACAACTAGATCTCCTCCTTATTCTTAACAGTGGGTCAAGCGAGTAGTAAAAAACACCAAGGAAACCTAAAAAGGGGAGGGTTCTAGCATAGGTGCATGACTCTTCTGGGAAATAAAATTTCACTTCAAATAAAGAGGAAACATAAGAGAGGACCTCAGCTTTAAAAAATCTATATATTATATCAATGGAATAGAAAACAGATTCAAGGAACATTAAACACTACATGAAAACCGCCGTTTAGCGGCGGTTTAAAAAACCACCGCGAAACGCGTTTTTGGGCCGCCATTTCACGGCGGTTTTAGGAACCGCCAAGAAAAAACCGCCGCTAAACGGAAACAAAAATATTTTTTTTTTAATTTTTTGTTATTTGTTTTTTAATTTTATTCGAGGATTAGCGGCGGTTTATTAAAAAACCGCCGTGAAATGAAATGAAAAAAATAAAAAAACGTGAGAAACCCCGAAATCACTAAAACGACCATAACTTTTGATCCGGGCGTCCGTTGAAGCGCCACGACTAGTCAAATCGAAGCTCATGAAGAGATCTAGAGGCACATATAATAATAAGCGTGAGACGGTCTAAGGTGTGGATGATATTAGAGTTATAAAAAAGTTGAAAAAAGTTCTCCAACTTCAAACGGCCATAACTTTGGCTCCGGGTGTCCTTTTGGGCTCTACCACATATCAAATCGAAGCCAGCGAAGTGAGATACGCACCAGTTCATCAAAAGAAAGCTTCTGTCATGTTTTTCAAACCCAAAAACCTCTCCGAAGGCCTCCAAAACCTCGTTTCTGTCACCGGTGTCCCGTCGAACTTGTCTTCAAATAGACCGAACTTTCGATCCGCGTGTCAGTTCGGCCTCCTCCACCTGCCAGATCATAGCTCGTTCCATGAGCTTCAGTTTGACTGGTTGAGGCGCCCACACGCACTCCTAGATCATATGTTATGTCTTTTTAGTTGGTATCGGGTTTGTTATGTTTTTCAATGTCTCGTTTCTAGCACCCGTTCTCTGTCAGCTTTTTTTAAATGGTCATAACATCCGATCCGTCTGTCCATTCGGACTCCTTCACCTTTCAGGTTGAAGAGCATTTCAGGATCTTTGATTTGACAGGTCGCGGATCTAAAATGGACTCTCGGATCATAAGTTATCTTCGTTAATGTGAGTCCAATGTTTTTGTCTCTTTATAACTGTTTTGATGGGTGTTAACGGTAGCTCCATTTATTACTATTTATTTGGGTTTCCTTGACTTTTTATCTTTATCAATGGTTTTTATGGGTTATTATGATGATTATGTTGAATTATTAAGGAGTTTTCCAGAGGTGTCACGAGTTTTCATGCGTTCTCATTTTTTCTAATGCCTCATTCTTCATATGCTTCACCATCCTTTTTCATGCGTTTTCATGATTTTTCATCCCTTATCACGTCTTTTCATAATTTTTCATGTGTTTCCTTTATTATTTATTATTTATTATTTATAATATACATTAATTTATTTATTATTTATAATATACATTAATTTATTTATTATCTATTATTTATAACTGGTTATTTATTATTTATTATTTATTATTTATTATTTATTATGCATATTTATTTATTAGTTATTAGTTATTATTTATTATTTATTATTTATATTTATTTATTTATTATTATTTATTTATTTATTATTATTTATTTATTATTTATTATTTATATTTATTTATTATTTATATTTATTATTTATTAATTATATTTATTTATTATTTATTATTTATTATTTATATTTATTTATTATTTATTATTTTCAATTTATTATTTATTATTTATATTTATTTATTATTTATTATTTTCTATTTATTATTTATTATTTATATTTATTTATTTTTTATTATTTATTTTTTTTTTATTTTTTTTATTTATTATTTATATTTATTTATTAGTTATTAGTTATTATTTATTATTTATTATTTATTATTTATAATTATTTATTATTTATATTTATTTATTATTTATATTTATTATTTATTATTTATATTTATTTATTATTTATTATTTATATTCAATTAATATTTATTATTTATTATTTATTATTTATATTTATTTATTATTTATTAATTTCTGTTTATTATTTATTATTTATATTTATTTATTATTTTTTATTTTTTATTTATTATTTATTATTTATTATTTATTATTTATTATTTATTAGTTATTAGTTATTATTTATATTTATTTATTATTTATTATTTATATTTTCTTATTATTTTTTATTTATATTTATTATTTATTATTTATTATTTATTATTTTCAATTTATTATTTATTATTTATTATTTTTATTTATTTATTATTTATTATTTATTATTTATTATTTATTATTTGTTATTTATTATTTATTATTTATTATTTATATTTATTTGTTTGTTATTATTTATTAGTCATTATTGATTATTGATTATTGATTATTTATTATTTATATTCATTTATTATTTATTATTTATATTTATTAATTTGTTATTTATAATTTATTATTTATATTTATTTATTATCTAAATTTATTTATTAGTTATTATTTATTATTTCCTATTTATTATTTATTATTTATTATTTATAATTTTTATTATTTATTATTTATATTTATTTATTATTTATATTTATTTATTATTTATTATTTATATTCATTTAATATTTAATATTTAATATTTATATTTATTTATTATTTATTAATTTCTATTTATTATTTATTATTTATATTTATTTGTTATTTATTATTTATATTTATTTATTATTTATTATTTATTAGTTATTATTTATTATTTATTATTTATTATTTATTATTTATATTTATTTATTATTTATTATTTATTATTTATTATTTATATTCATTTATTATTTATTATTTATATTTATTTATTATTGATTAATTATATTTATTTATTACTTATTATTTATTATTAATATTTATTTATTATTTATTTTTATTTATTATTTTTTTTATTTATTATTTATATTTATTTATTATTTATTATTTATTATCTATATTTATTTATTACTTATATTTATTTATTATTTATTATTTATATTTATTTATTATTTATATTTATATTTATTTATTATTTATTATTTTCTATTTATTATTTATATTTATTTATTATTTATTATTTATTATTTATTATTTATTATTTATTATTTATTATTTATTAATGATTATTTATTATTTATTAGTTATATTTATTTATTAGTTATTATTTATTAGTTATTAGTTATTATTTATTATTTATTAGTTATTATTTATATTTATTTATTATTTATTATTTATTATTTATTATTTATATTTATTTATTATTTATTATTTATTATTTATTATTTATTATTTATATTTATATTAATTTATATTTATTATTTTCTATTTATTATTTATTATTTATATTTATTTATTATTTATTATTTATATTTATTTATTATTTATTATTTATTATTTATATTCAATTATTATTTATTATTTATATTTATTTATTATTTATTATTTATTATTTATTATTTATTATTTATTATTTAATATTTATAATTTATTATTTATATTTATTTATTATTTATTATTTATATTAATTTATTATTTATTGTTTATATTTATTATTCCTTATTCCTTATTTATTATTTATTATTTATTATTTATTATTTATTATTATTGAGTTTATATTTATTATTGATGTATTATTTGTTTTTTGAATTAATATATATAAGTATATTAAATTCTGTTTATTAACCACATGGCGAGGTTGCTGGAGTGGTAAGGTCTTTGGAAAATATGCATGAGGTTATGGGTTCAAATATCACCAAACGCAGAATTTCTTTATATTGCTTGGGTGTGCATGTGCATGTGCATGGGATGTGCATGCATGGATAAATAAAGTAAATTAAATAATACGAAATAAATAAATAAATAAAATGAATACGAAATAAAATAAATAAATAAAAAAAATAAATATATAAATAAAATAAATAATTTAATAAAATAATTTAATAAAATAATTACGAAATAAAATAATTACGAAATAAAATAAATAGGAAATAAATTAAATAAAATAAATAAATACGAAAAATAAATAAATAAATAAATAAATACGAAAAAAATAAATAAATAAATAAATACGATAAATAAATAAATACGAAAAATAAATAAATAAATAAATAAATAAATAGATAGATATATAAATAAATATATAAATAAATATATAAATAAATTAATATATATATAAATAAAAATATAAAAATAAAAAATAAAAAAAATAAAAAAAACTGTCGCGAAACGTTCTACGACGGTTTTGAAAACCGCCGCGAAATGGTTTCCCGACTCACGATTTAGCGGCGGTTTAAACCGCCGCTAAATGAAAAAAAACCGCCGCTAAATGCCTTTTTTGCCGTAGTGAATGTTAGATCACTGTTAATATTACATTGTTTGACTATTTAAAATTATAGGGAGTGTTTGGATGTTAATGATATAATTAATATCCTTTGAAATTTCTTCATAAATGTTCAAACAATACTTTAAACATTATTTACATTGAATAAAACGTAAAAGGGGAAAACTAGAAAAGCTCATAAAACTTGAAAAATGGCAATGATGCTGACACCAACGTTGATGCTGACACTAATGTCGTTGTGGATGTTAATGCCAACACTGATGCTGATGCTGATAGTTCAAAATTAAATGAAAACACGGACAGTTCAAATGAAACACCAACGTCCACAGTACAAAATGACACGCTGACACCGACAGTTCAAAATGAGTCGACGACACCGACAGTTCAATACAACATGTTGACACCGAAAGTTCAAAATGACATGCCAACATCGATAGTTCAAAAGGACTCGCTGACAATGATAGTTTAAAATGATATGCTAAAAATTATTGTTCAATATGACATGTCGACACTGAAATTTCAAACTGACTCGCCTACACCAACAATACAAATCAATAGGCTGACACTGGTAGCTTAAAATGAGATGCCAACACTGCCAGTAAAAATGACCCGCCAAAACCAGCAAGTAAAAATGACATGCTGACAAAAATAGTTCAAAATCACACAACAACACTGACAGTTCAAAACTACTCACCAACACTGATAGTTCGAAATGACACATCGACACTCACATTTTAAAATGACATGCTGATAGAAAAACTGTACTTTTTGGGTATAATTCTCAGAATGTGTCACATATAGCCCCCAAAAAACTTCAAACATTATATTTTCATATAAAAATAGACCAGAGAGGTCTATTCCATTACATTTGATACCTCTCAAACCATTTGTGTTCTTAATAATTCACAACCATATCCTGAAATGAGGGGTCTGAATACATACACTGTAAGATACCTCTCAGGGACAAACCTGCCTACGCAGTTTGAAAACAGGTGTGAAAACCTCAACATCCAAGAAAACATCCCCTACATCGCATGTCCCAAACAACCATGTGAACCTCAAAGATCACACTGTCCTGAAACATTGATTAGGGTGCTCCTTCCTCCATGTTAAGTTACTATCCTCTTTGGGCAGCACTGACTCTCCCTCATCGGTTTATTATCATCCACATTAAGGATTCATTATTAGGAATTAGGTACAACCCTTCCGATATGTCTGGACATCTCACACATCAGAGAAGAATGAAACAACTCATATCATATAAAACAAGTTCATGCATTACACCAAAATTAAATCACAATGAAAAACACAAGAGATAAACTACAAACCACTTCAGATATGAGGCATGCATCTTTGCCTCTGACTCCCATGTACTTTCATTGAGGCCACCAAGCCTCTAAAACACATGATCCAAGGGAATGGCCCACCCATATTTCACCTTCTCTCGATGAACCTAGATCTACATTGTCCTCTCTATGAACATCACTCCATCCACTATATCAACCTCTCCTCATTTAATGACATTAGAGTCATTATGTAGATAACGATGAAGTTGGGAGAAAAGAAAGGTGATGTGGATCCTATCTAACTACATTGGTTACACTAGAAAACATTTCACCTTTCCAACTCATCCCAACACCTCAAAATATCCGATGAACCATGGTCAATTGTTTATCCCTCTACAAAAACTCATTTTCCCATGTCAAGGGAAAACCTACATGAATACGTTATCCTAACCGCAACTTCTAAAGGCCTTATCCTGTGATTGGTATATGATTTTTTTCTATAATTTGTTTCCTTAAACCTCTCACAAACAAGCTACACCTTCTCTATTGTATCATGTACCATGTCTAGACCAAGAACAACCGCAACATCAAATTCTATCTAGCATAAGTGTGGGTGACTTGATCTTACATATAAAGTCTCAAACAGATCCATCTCGATGGAAGAGTGATGACTATTATTTTAAGCAAACTATAACAAAGGAAAATTCCACACAAAATACCAAATAATGTCTAAAAAATAAGCCTACAACATGTCCTTAAACATCTGGATGGTCATCTCTATTTTTCCATCCATATGAGGGTGGAAATTAGTGATTTGGCGTAACTAGGTGCCGAAGGCATGCACCAATCCACTCCAGACTCACGATCTAAAAAATATATCCCGTTCTGAGATAATGGATCATGGAATTCCATTTTGTCACACCACCTTATCTAGATACATATATGTTAATCCACCCACTACGCTCGACTATGTGATCTCAATGAAGTAAGTTGACTTTGTCAAATGATCTAAAACTTCCCAAATAGAATTTTATCCTCCCTGAACCCTCAGTAATCATATAACAAAATTCATTTTTATTTCATCCCACTCCCACTCAAAGACAAATAGGGGATACAACAAACCACTGGGTACACGGTGCTCAACCATCACTTATGAGAATGCTAATATATTTTCCACAAACTCTGCCGATGCCCGCTTCTTCACTAGACAACAAACTGGTTCCCTCAGGCCTCTGTAAATCTTGTGAACTCTTTAGTGTTAATTCTTGGTGTGAGATATGGATATCATGGGGAACTCCATCATATATCACCGCTGGAAAAAATATATTTCCATAGAACAATATCTGATCCATATTATTCTCTGACCATCCCTCTATAGCCTCACCCTGGACAATGTGATCATGCATCACTTTAGCCTCTGAGTCTGTACACTGAGACTCCTCCACCTTCCTCATTAGAGAAGACTACACTATCATTTAAAATATAATGCCTCCACCACCATCCAATATCGCATCAAAATGCAAAGAGGTCAACTCCTCCATTTCCTTCCAAGCATCTATGGAATCCAAAACTACCCACTTCTACAACTTCCTACTCAAGGCATCGAACTTCACATTCCCCATTCCTGTGGTATAAGAGATCTGAATTTATTCATCCTATAGAAACATTTTCCACCTCTACTACTAAATATTCAATTCCCACTATGAAAATATATACCTCAATCTCTTATTATCTGTGAAGATGAAAAAACACCCCCAATGAGGTTATTTCTCTACAAATTCAGTACAAACACAACACTGCAATCTCAAGGTCCTAGGTTTCACAGTTACATTTTTGGGAATGTAACATCCTAAACAAATAAGAGATAACTCATCTCTTCTATATCAGTAGACACCGTAAACCTAAGTTATAATCATTAAATAACACCTCAAACACCAGCCATTCCTCCCGCAACCTAAGCGCTGGAGCACTGACGAACCTCTTCTTGAGAAGTCAAAAGATACTTGGAAGTTCTCACACCATAAAAAGTAATGTTATTTCATGGTTATGGCTTCCAATGGAGATTCAACTCATGAGAAGTCAACTATAAACCTCTAGTAATAGCCCTCATGACCAATGAATATATAAGCCACCACCATCTTCTTGGGTGCTTCCTATGAAACAACTGCATTAGACTTTTTTGGTTCCACATATATCACCTTTTAAGACACCAAATGTGAAAGGAAGTACAACTCTCATTTCTATAACATTCACATCTACAACATCCTAAAGAGTTGGTGGTGTGGAATAACCTCAACGATAGTCCTCAGATTCCTGGAATTCTCCTCCTCAGACATTGAGTATATCAGGATGGTGTCAATAAACACTAAAATGAATTGGTCCAACAACTCATGGAAAATATAGTTCATGATCCCAATGAACATGGATGGTACATTCATGACACCGAACGACATAGCCATGAATACAATGTTCCCATACCTGCACCAAGAAAACTTCTTTAGGATGTCACATGTTTTCACCCTCAACTGGTGATATCTAAACCACAAATGGGTTTTAGTGAACCAACATACCCCCCTCAGCTATTAGAAAAGATCATATATTTTTAGGGGTGGGTAAAAGTTCTTGGTCGTTACTTGATTCAACCGTCCGTATTCATTAAATAGCCTAAGACCACCATCTTCCTTCTTCATGAAAAAGACCAGGGAACCCATAGTGACACACAGAGTCGAATAAATCCATTGCTAATAATATCTTCAATATGAATCCGCAACTCCAACAACTCAAAAGGAACCATCAAATAGGTATCCCAATAAATCGGATGGGAACCAGGCTATAAGTATAGCCCAAACTCAACCTTAAATTGAGTGGGTAGAGCCACAACCTCCTAGGGAATATATCCAGGAATTTCCCTACAACTCCTATAACATTCACCTTATCAACATATGCTAATTCCAATGGCAACTCAGCCATCATGAAAATTAGGGGCTTCAAACTCCATCCTCCCACATGACAACATCCCTCACAAACAAAATCTACATGTGGGCCACCCAAATATGAGAACACATCTCTCCATCTAATGTAGTCGATACAATCATTCACATAAAATAAACATTTGATTCCAGAAATGAAATCATATGGTTTCCTCTATATAAAAATAAGATCCCCACTGAACTGCTATGTCCCCAAAATTAGTCTACATCCCTTGAAACCATCATACCAACTGTCTTGACATCCAAATTCCATGTTCAACACCAGTGGAATGGATATTATATCTACGTCTAGTCCCAATGTATGTGAAAAATTGAGTGAAACGATAGAGTGTGAATCTGCTAAATGATTAAAATCACATGAAATAGTGCAAAATAGATTGAGCGTACCTCAAACAATCATTAGACCCACTGAAACTAATGTCTTGGTTGGGTGAAACATCCCACACCCAGCTCCTCTACCACTCGTTTTTTGGCCACCTCCCCGACTAAACCTTAGTCGAGGTCCCTGAGGACCACGCTGAGGTCGGCCTCCTCCAGCACTATCTACCCTCAGTGGAACGGGAGCCTGTTGTCCATACTACTCAAATGTCTTGACCATCTACTATTGTTGAGGTGTGTACTGACCCTACCCAACTCCACCATACCATGCTCGAATGAGGCACTGGCTCTGTAGATGTCCATGGCCTCAACAGACAAACCACCTATGTCTCAAACCCATGGATAAAGGGTTATGAATATGTGATCAAAATTTGAACTGCTTAGGCCTACTCTTCGCCAGCCAAAACCTGGAAGGCCTTATTGCCAGATACATCATGGTGATTACCTTACCTTTTGAAGAACTTAGTTGTCTCTAATCTCATGGGACACCTCCAAGAAAATTCATCCTCTCCACTACCTCATCCTTTATCTAAACATATTAGTATTTCAGCAGAGTGAAGTGGGTAACATTATACTGAAAAAATCGAAGTGCCTCCTCCAACCATCTCTCATGAGACAGATCTTGAGAAAAAAAAGAGATCCTTAAAAACGGTCCCTAGTTCATCCACTGATATACTCCCGTTGTAGTGGGGGACTAACTCATATCTCATATGGACTATCATCGTGAAGGATAGAAACTCTACCCAAGACTCATTTTCAATGTCGGCCCATGATAAATTGGTCTCTTTTATCCCAAAGAGGCAAATCATCCACCACTAATGCAATGCTCCATGTATCTATCTCACTGCCAATTGAACCCAGTACTGTCTCAAATCCCAGATCAAGGTAAAGGTTATCATAAGATCCCTATGACATCCTTCTATCTTTAGGTTTTAAACATTTCCTTTGTACTTCACCATGGTATATCGCAGAAATAAACCAAGGTTATTCTTCCACAATCCATATTATTCTTCTCGACCAACCCTCTACTAATCAACCAGATCGCCTGATGGGACTCAACTTCTCATACTATATGTGGTCGATGCCTGGGTGTCATAGCTAAAAAGGGTAAACAAGGAACTCCAAAGCCTGGGTAGTATGAAAATGTTCTTATAAATTATATTTAAATATTATTTTATTTTAAACTCAAAAAATACCCATAACACACTAGGACACAAGCCATTTTGATGCATGATCCTTTCTAAGGGTATGTAACCTACAATTAGTGTAGCCTCGCCCTGTCATTTGGTAGGCCCATATTCCATTCATAGAATCACCGGGGGACCAAAAATCCTATGTCTTAGCGAGTATTCCCTAACCAATTTCATGGACTAATATTACCTAACACTATTTCCCTACCATCCCATGAAATCCTTGCTATGACTAAATTCACACTTCATCTTATCTCTCAAACATAACCCCTGAAACCATTCTGTCATGTCCCACCTTATTCAAGATATGGGAATGGATAGCAAAGCTTCATGCCCTTCTTTATTCAACATGATGGAGAGATAATGACCCCCCGAGTCCTGCCTTTAATAGGCCCTAAAGTGGAGAATATAACCAAGGGTATATAATATCCCACAAAAAGGAAGGAATTACAATTTTTAATGAAAATATGGTCAGGATATTAGATGGAAAAAATCCAAAATGACACTAATATATTAAATATATGAAACAAAAATTAGAACCATGCATGATTTAAAGGTAAACACCAAAAAAATTACAACCAAAGCACCAAGTCATGTACCAAAAGAATGAGACTAAGATGTGACACATCAACCATCCCAACGCCTGAGCTTGTAAAGTCCTGCAAGATCCTCAATGTCCTCCTAGAAACCATAAAAATGTTTTATATCATAGGGTTACCATACAAGTACACTTGGAATGGAAAACAAAGTCACTCATGCACTAGTGGGAGAAGCCAACTAATTCCCATGTAAAAACAACAACCCAATGAAAAATACTCACCAAAAAAACCTCACCAGGGTATGGTCACCAAACAACACAATTCAATAAAGGTTATAATATAAGAACATTGATGATATGGGTACCCTGTAAAAACGTTTCCCACTGGTTAACTGCTTATTCCTCACAAATAACTTCTTGATTCTACTACCCTTCCACAAATGAAGTCTCACTTCTACAACTGCATTCACACACTTGAGCCAAAAACCACACATATCCCGTCCATAGAGACATGGGTCACAACAACCACACCTCTCTTTAGGAAACACCAGGGCCTCATCTAGAAGACATCTTGGAAATAAACCTGTCTCACAGACACCTAGACCCTCATCCACAACACAATATGCTTGAAGGATCTTGGGCTATTGTAAACTTCAATCCAATACACACTTCTTGGATATGATCATGGGGTAAGAGCCAAGAACAGGAGCATGAAAGAATATTAGTAACCACCAATCCCTCCTCCCATTCTGATATTAGGTAAGACACCATCCCATATTGAATGGGGTTATTCAGCACAGAGTTCTATAAAAAGGAGGGTGTTTATTGAAAATAACAAGGAACTAAAATTTATACATATAGGTAAAAAAAACTCAACCCAATGTATGAGTCCCAAAAAACAACCAGCCCACCATAACCATATTTGTTGCTACCCCTATGTGTAAGACCAGACAAACAGAAACCATTAAAGAATAAACACAACACCATGTTCATTTAACCACGCTTCATTTTTTATTAAGGGGTTCACTTTAATTTATTCCAAAACTATCAGGGAAACTACCAACCATAACCATCCTAAAACAACATGATATCCAAGGTGCAATCCCACAACATTATTCAACAGCCAGAGCACAACCAAAGGAACTCCCACTTCCTATAATTTCACTCATTCTACAGAAAACCAATTATCAGCCATGCTACACAAATAATTCATTCTAAAACATAGAACTATCTTCTTATTCCACCCTCATTACCACATCCATGCTAATAGTAGTAATATAACACAACTCACACAAGTCACAATCTCAAAAAAACATAGAACACAACCACACCATCGATCAAAGAATATTAAAATTCAGCCAACATAGATTCATTAATTTAACGTAGAATTATAGGGGTTATAATAGAAAAGGTTTGATCCTAGGAAATCAATTATTTCAACCAGGTGTATGTGTTTAAATGGATTGGTATTTGAAATTATTCACAAAGCATCAAGAATAAAAACAACAACATTGTCAGTGAACAAGAAAAGGAAACAAATGACCTTGATTTTTGGAAGAAATTATAGTCACAAAAATTAATAATTTTAAAATAAGAACTATAAAAACAAAATAGTTCTCAACACACTTCAATATTAAATCCCCTTATCATTGTCAAAACTGTCCTTATCTTCCTTTTATCATCATCTTCCCCCATTCTTTTATTTCGCTTTTTAATGAAATAATTCCGTAATTCTCTCCCAAGAAGCATTAATACACCGACCAGTCATGATACAAAATTATATAGAGATAATGGATAATACCTACATTGATCAACTGACGACTAGAACTTCTCCTTGTACCAAACTGGGGGTCGCATGAGTAGAATTAATCACTAGGGAAAACTGAATAAGAGAGGGCTCTACACAGGTGCACAACTCATCTGGGAAAGAAAATTTTTCTACACTCCTAGAGAAAATATAAGAGAGTACCTTTGACTTATAAATTCTAGATACTATATAATCCAAATTAGAAATGGTTTAAAAGGAAATTAATGTCAAATAATGGTTAAGATTTCATAGCTTAACTATTTCATAGGCTGGGGATTTTAGGATATTAACTATATTATTAAAATCTTTTGATACTCCCATAGAAATGGAAAAACAATAATTTAAACCTGATTTATGTAAAATAAAATGTAAGAGGTGTAAAACTAGAAAAATTTGGAAAATGATGCATATGATGACCCTGACAGTGATGTAGACTATAACACTGAGGATGATGCTAATGTCGGCGTTGATGCAGATACAGATAGTTCAAAATTAAATGTTGACACTGAAAGATCAAATGAAACTCTTACATCAATAGTAGAAAAATCCAAATAGACACTAATAGTTCAAAATGAATCGTCAACACAGACAATTCAGAATGACATGCTCACACCGACACTTTAAAATGAAATGCCAACACCGATCATTCAAAATGACTCACTGACACTGGAAGTTAAAAACAATATTCTGACACCAATAGGTCATAATGACATACTGACAGCGATAGTTAAAAATGAATCATTGACACCAACAGTTCAAAACATCATGCTTACACCAATAGTCCAAATTGACATACCGACTCCAAAATTTCAAAATGAATTGTCAACAATGATAGTTTAAAACGACCCAATGACACTGATAGTTCAAAATGACACACTGAAACTGACAGTTCAAAATGAATCACAGACACCAATAGTTCAAAACTACACATTGACACTAACAGTTCAAAATGACACACCGATAGAAAAACATTAATTTTTTGGTAAACATCATAGAATGAGTCTGCGATAACCCTCAGAACACCCCAAAAATTGTATTTTCACAATAGAATAGACCGGGGAGGTCTGAGCCATTACATACATCTTACAACTCAATTAAATAACATGTTAATTGAAGATCTATTCATCCAAAAATCCAAAATAGAATTTTCTTTAGATAAATATAATGCATGGAGTCCCAAGAACCCATGTGAGAGATATAGAATCCAGATTATCTTGTTTAGATAAACGCAGATCTCATGGGATTTGACGTTGAATGACACCTAAAATTTATAACATGTAAAGTATGGATATATTTATCAATGATCAATAGTAAGAGATAAAAAAATATTAGATGAAAATTTTGTAAAAAAATACATACAAAAAACTATGGTTAAGAAGGATCTAGTAATTGGTCCATAAAGTAAATAGAAATAATAAGTATTCAATTTCATTGCATGTAAGTTCTTTCTAAATAAATTAAATTTATAATAATTTAATTCAATTAAAATTATTATATTATCCAGACTCTCATTTTTTTATATAAATAGTTGAGAACTTGTTTCATGTAAAATTTACTTTGTGATTGAATTTACATATATGTGTAATAATATCTTTTTCTATGAATTAATAAGGGGGAGTTGTTTTTGAATGTTTAGAAATTTATTTTTTTGCACTTCCATTCTTTTTAACTTTTTTTAATTAATTTATGTTATTATTCAAAAAAATAATCCATCATAATGATTCCTCTTCATAAATTATTTCTTCTATATCCTTTTTTTATAAATAACAATAAACATTATTTTTTTAATTATATTTAAATTATTTGATATTTTATATAATTTTTAATTATATATTTTTAATATTCATCTACCAAATATTATATTTCTAAATAAAGTAAACTATGAAATACAAATGTATCGGTAGAACCATTGAACAAATGAATAGTGTATAAGTATCTAGGATACTTAGAATGACAATTATCATATGAAAGAACCTAGAAGATCAGTTACTTGTTTCCTATATTATAGGAACATATACTTAAACAATGCATAAAATTGTGTTTTATATCGATAAATAATTCTATTACATTTACAGATATTTTTTAGATTATGGTTTTAGATAATTATTCTGTAACACAGACATAAAAACCATATATTACAAATTCGACACTTTCAAATTGTGTCATCTTTTTCTATAATATACTACTTTTAATATAAATCATGATTTAATTTCAAGTAAAATCTCCAAGATATTTCAACTATCATTTTCCTTCCCTTTACACATCCTAAAACCATATTAAGAAAATTTTAAAATATGGGATGAGTACAAAAATCCTAGTAAGGGATATAAAAAGGGAATAATTCTATCTTTTTTTGAAAAACTAGAAAACTAAAAAAAATTACTTTACCTTAAATTCTCTTGAGTGTATGAAATAAAAAATTGTCATATGTAAAATACACAAACACCGTTTTCTTAAAAAAAAACTTAAAATCACATTTAAAGAAATTAAACCCCATTTTATGTGCTGTAAAACATCATATTCATAAAACCATTTCAAACCCAATTTTAATTGGAGTAATCATATATACAAAATCTAATATAGTCATTACCAGCTTTATTGGAGAGATATAGTAGCGATCACAATTTTCATAACCAATATCAAGCACCCCAATTTTTCCTGAGATATCATGGGTACAAAATCTTCTTATAATCTATACTGGGCTCACCCATAAGATCTAATGGGTCTCAACTCCTTGTAAAAGCTATATCAGGATATCCCATGAGTTATAAAGGGGATCAACCTTTAATATAAGTTGTATCAGGATCAACCATTTCATATAATACATGAGCACCATATCATGAATAAAACAGTTCTATGATTTAATTTTTTGTTATAAAATATTTTAAAAACTACTTTAAACCTATACTAAAATCACCTTCTAATATAAAAAACCCTTTTCTATTAAAACATCATTTTCAAAAGTAAAATCCTATATTATTTTTAGAAACCATTTAAAATACCAAAATACACAAAAAAACAAAGGATTTTATTTCATTAAATAATACATGAAATCATGAAAATATTCTAGAAATTAAATAATGTCCCAAAAAGGAAAAAATCATTTTCTTAATAAAAATTAAAATATAGCATTAATTTTATCATATTTCAAAATGTTCTATATAAAACCTGTAAAAAGATAAATTCTGGAATTTTGATTAAACAAATTAAAAGAGAAATAATATTTAATCTTTATATATTTTATTTAAATTTTAAAACTTTCATAAAATAATTTTAAAATGCATCTAAATTGATGAGTAAGAGTTGGAAGAAAAAAAATAGACATAAATTTTTTAATAGAAAAACACCTCATCACCTTGGAAATACATGAATCATAACCCCCATAAAATAATAACATAAAATATCATGTGAGTAGATAAACTAATAATACAACATGTTAAGGGTGATATGTATACTCCTTATATATGTGTATAGGTTTATAACATCAAAATATGCCTTGATGAATGTTAATTGAGACAAATTACTTAACCTTGAGTCTCACATATCACGTGTATATTTCTCAACCTAAATAAAAAAATTTATTTCAGTTATTTACATTATTGAGAACCTTATTTATGTTTATCATTACTTTTACATTATTTTTTAACAATTAATATACAACAACTTAATCAATTAATAGTATGTATGTTGTTATGACCATATTTGGGTTCTGTGTCAGAAATGAAATAAGTAGGTTTGATATGGTTAGATAGGTCATTTTATAAACTTATAATAAATAATTATCATTAAATAATTATGATATTTAAAAAATAATCATACATTTGATTCCAATCATGAAATTTGGTTTTCATAAATAAGGTATGTTACAATCATGAAGATGGATGTTCATACGTACCCACGAATAATGTTTCCATTTATCTACAATCATTATTGAATAGATTTAAGTATAATTTTAACTCTATAAAATAATAATAAAATAATTTATATCATATTATTAATTTTATTTTATTCATATATATCATCAATGTGGTTTCTTCATGAAAATATAGTCACATCGCTCAATAATGGTTGTAGTCGACACGTGCACGAGCGATATTATAAATTTTTTAGTTAGTGAAAATGTAATAAATAAAATAATATATTTCTTAAGTATGATAAATATGTCATTAGTATCATAAATATTTCATTTATATAACATATATTAATTATATATACCATTATAAACATTGATAAAAATCATTAGTGAAAAATGAATCACATCGCTTCACGGAGAGGTAGTATGTCGTACATAAGAGCGACGTTATCATATTCCCTATTGAAGGGAAAGTAAAAAAAGAAATATATGATATAATATCTTTAGAGTTACAATTTTTTTAAAAATATCATATTTATAATTTAGATCTATCATCATTCCCAACTGCTATAGTTGGTAATGAAAAAAGGAGTGACATTGATTTGTGAGAAGGTAATCCACCATACACATGAATGATGATTTTATCGCCTATTTCATGGAATTGGAGAATATTATAGGTGATCCTATTATTATGAAAAAATAATTATATTTATTTTAAGGAGGCTATTATATCATCATGTATGAAAAAATATTTATGTATGTGGGTAAATAAATTAAAAATAAAAATATTCATTGAATAATGTTACCTCTTCTTTGTGTATGCCACATAGTTGACACCAAAAGGCTTAATAGGTTATATTTATACCCAATATAGTGATTATAAGATGCTTTTAGTGATATTTGGATGTTATTTGGGTAGGTATTGTTCAATACAAAATGGTTTGGTTGAACAAAGAAGAGAGGCTAGGGTTGTCCTTTTATAAGTGACGAGAGTGGCACACATGTAATTTTTTTAAAATATTAAGTTGTACCTATATTTGTATCATGAAATAATCCTGATAAATGTGAAATTATATACCCTAGAAAGGATAAAGTCGATATATTTCCATTAAATGGGTTTTCTATGTGTTTTTGTGTCATTTGTAACCCTTATATTCTAATATTATCACCCTGGGTAAAACATTTTTACATTAATCACGCTAATTAATTTTTACAATTTTCCCTATTAGTTTTTGTCAAAAATTAATTTAACATTATAAATAGTAATTAATTATTATTATTACAAATATGGAATAATTTTTCCATATTTAAATAACATAATTTAAAATTAATCATGGCCACAAGATGAGAAATCACGTTTTTAAGGAAAAATGAACAATGGTTAATGGTGTTTTTATATAAAAATTCATTATGAAAATGATTTAAACGACAAAAAAGTATATTAGTAGACATATAATATTACTTATTTTACTTTAAAACTAATTCGAAATATTATTTTACACTGTAAAAATTCTAAATGAAAAGGCATGTTTCAATAAAAATTTAGTATTTTTCACTATTCTTTAAAAAAGATATTTTTTGGAAAAATACTAAAATTTTAACCTAGGATAATTTTAATATTATTATTTAAAAAATAAATTTTATTTTTTAAAATAATATTAAAACAAATTCTAAAATAAATTTTTATTTTTGGTGAGTAAAACATGATTAAACCATCGTTTTGAAAAAATATATTTTTTCGGAAAACATTTATTTTTTCATCAAATGGTTCTAAAATTATATCTTATAAGTAAATATTAATTTTATTTTTTTAAAGCACAAACTTTTGAATATTTATTTAGTAAAATTCATACCTATAAACATTAACATCTTGTTTATATCGTGATTTTTAAATAATTGTATCTCAATAGTGTCATCTCATTAAAACATATTGTTTCATGCATTCCATGTTACCAAATAGATTACATTTATCTAAAAATAAATATATCATAATGTCTTGGGGTGTTATATTCTCTTATAATATTTTTGTTGTGTTTTTTTACACTATCGAACATTATTTGATTCTTTTAAAATCAAATTTTTTTACATCCTTTCCCATTAATAATTTTCTTCCTTTTAATTTTCACATTATCTCTATAATAAAATGATAGACATTTGAAATCAATTGTTTTGTAATCCCATATTTTCAAAGGGTTTAATGAAACATACTCTTACTATGAGAGAAATGAATGTGCTTTTTCGTAATGAATAACACATATTTAGGTTTCTATATATCAGATAAATGGTGGAAATTGAAGAGATTACCATGGGAGAAATGTTTAAATAATTATATAGTTTTATAAAGGTCATTAATTATAATAACTTATATGATTAGGGGAAAATTAACGGTCTCAAAAATGTAAATCTGTGACAATTTAAAAGACAACCAAATTCATTAGATATGAATTAATTAAATAACATTTTTGTTTAAAGATAATTTTAATAATGTAGATGAATTCTTATACTATCAATGAATACAATTAAATATAGTTTATTGATATGTTTATATTTTATAAGAATAATTTAAATTTTTGTCCTTAGACTAATTTCCAATTCAATGCTTTCACTAAGAGATAAATATTTTAAAAATAAAATTTTCTACTGAAGCACTAAAATTCACTTTTAATATATCATAAGATACATATAATGTGGCAAGTATTTCTATCTAGGGGGAACCATTTTCGAAAAATAATATGATCATCATAAGATATCTAATTTAAGGAATTAATCTCTAAAACTCAAAAGTAACACAATCGGTTCAACATTAATATTTATTTATTTTTTAAATTTTTTAACTACACAAAATGTCCTATTAACATGGACATTGCATAGAAATGTGGAAGGTGTTAAACACTTATCGTTCTTCGGTCATGTGTTCAATATCATGGGCATTAATTGATGAGATAGCTTCTCTGAATGTCGGTTGCCATTTTAAAAAACAATGGAAATATAATTCCTATAACCGTCCCAAAAAAGTAACGTACATCCTTGAAATAAAATTAATCATGTAATAACCTTATTTCAATGGTTTTCCATAAAATAATTATTTAAAAATGAATAAAAATAATATTTTACTATTATTAAAATGTAATTAATGATCATATTAACCGTAATGTTTATATCTTTAAAATTGTCACTATAAAATTTAGTGGAATTATTCCTCATATAAAATTTCTAAAAAAATACTTATGATATCAATCAAGAATAAATAAATGTATCAAACTTTATTTCCATTAAAATATAAAAATATTGGTGCCTAAGACATTGATCAAATGACAATACATTGAAAAATATTGAGCTCTACAGAGCTATGAATAACTCAATAGATGTACTAAAATAATGTTTAGAAGTAGGAAATGATTTTCCACCACTTTTTTCATCTAATCATGATGATTTCTACTATGAAAAAGAAACATAGAACACATATTATCACAATTTTCCATCTCATTAGAGATAAAAAACTCATCATTGAATGAATATATTTGATCTCCTTTATGGATTGTTCTTGATTATTTTCATTTTAGTCTCGAATCTTATGAACAATCATACCACACCAGTGACACATTCTATATCCCGACATACATTCCCCATGATGTATTTTTTCATTCTTTAAAAAAAAAATCTTATATTATTGCTATGAACATTGACTGTTTCATTTTCTATTAATCTCATGGTACATAAGTGTCGGAAAAATGCATCTCAGTTTTCTTCACAATGAACAAGTTTCACATAACATGGAAAATATCATGCATAAAAATCTCTTCAATATCTTAGTTTTAATATTTAGTAAAGTATAATAATTTTGATATCAATATCCCCCACAAAATCTTGTATGTACCTAGACAACCATGTAAAATTTAATTCACATGAAGACCCCTAGTCCTTATACATTTCTCTAAATTACAGGAATTTCTTCTCTATCCTATGCGGAAGAACTATAATGAAATATTTATCAAGAAATATATTATTAATTTTTTAATATTCTATATCATCAAGATAATATTTCACCCTCGTATTCATAACATAAGACCACTAACAACACACTTCACTTTCTAAATAATAATTAGAAACTTTTCCCTTTAATGTTTCGAACATCTTATGGCTTCAAATATATTTTCCAGATAATTGATATGTACATCAACTACCATTGGGTTACATAATACAATGAATGATGGCAGATAAATACTACTTAAATTCTCCATTATAGAAATTCTCCTTCATGGAATATTGTTCCTTTATCGATAATAGATTCCACCACCATTTATATATTATTTAAACTGATTCATCAGTATGCCAAATAATTATTTTCCAATTCCAGCCATCTTCGGATGCTGATTTGGAATGATAATTTCATCTCGTTACCTTCCCAATACATCTTCCCTACATCCTCTATGGAAACAATATTTGAATAGACATTGTTTAGATTAATCAACAAGGTAATCATTAAATTATATATAATTTCAACTTATCCCTTAGGTAGAATCCATGAAGAACATGATTTTAACATTATGCTGACCTATAAAGTAATAAAAATTTTAATAAGATACCAATTTAAAAGACAAAAACATTAAAATTAAATAATATTAAGTTTTATTTCAAGAATTAATTCTATTATATTTGAGGATATTTTCATGTATAAATTTTTTGATAATTACACTGCAAATCGTATCTAACAAAACAATTAAATGAAAAGTGGAAACTTTAAATTAGTATCAAATATTTACGTAATATAATTATTTTAAAATAAAGAATTATTTTTTCATGAAAAATCATTGCAATTTTAAACTTGACTTCTTATATTCCCATACTCATACGTTATCCCCATGAAAAACATTTTAAATTGTTGGATGTGCACAAAAATCTCTATAAGGGAAACCATTAATATACTGTAAATAGGAGAACTCATATAAGTATTACCTATTCCTAAAATCTTCTTGAGTATATTAAATAAAACATTTGTACACCAAAAAATGTAAAATTATTCTTTTCAAATAAAGCCTTTAATCCACATAGAAAAAAATGAAAATCCCCTTTCGATGAATTAGAGAATCATTTTTGAAAAAACCTTCCAACTACCTTTTTATGTGGAATAACCATATCTTTGACTTCTAATGTAATCATTCCCCGATTCATTAGAAAAATATAATGGAGATTTCTAATCATATAACATAAATATAGGTGAACCATTTTTAATAAGCTATAATGGGTCTCAACTATTCATTTACGCTATATCTGTCTCACCCAGGAGATATAATGGGTCTCAACCTTTTATTTAAGTTGTATCAGGCTCACTTATGAGCTGTAATGGGGGTCAACCCTTTTTATAAGTTGTTTTGGGATAACCTATTTCAGATAATTATTAAGTGGCGTATCATGAATAAAAAAATTATTCTTCCAATTTTCAATCCTAATTTTTTTTATTTTATTTATAACACTTGAGAAAATAAATTATATATATATAATTACCCTTTTTGTTAAGAAACCCATTTTCAAAATAAATAATAACAATTTATTTTCAAAACAAATTATCAATACTAAAATACACAAAAAATGAAGTTACTATTTTATTAAAATACCTATAATGTTTTAAAAGATGTTATAAATCAAATAGTGATCAAGGAAATAGAATAATTCATTTTAATTTTAAACCTTAATAAAGAACACTCCTTCTATAGTTTATCAAATTTTACATATAAAATACATAAAAATTAATTTTAATTTTTTTTAATAATTTAAAAATGAATAAAATATAAATTTTAAAAGTTTTATGTCTTTATAAAATAATTCATTAAATATTTTCTATAAAAATGGATATGTAAGAGAATGAGTTTGATGAAAATAGAACTAAAATATGATTTTTTGTTAAAGAAAAGTACCATATCACTTGGGAAAAACATGAATCTTATTCCCTATGAAAGAATAACTTTAAAATATTCAAATATCATCAATATATATAAATTAATAATATTACATTAAATTAGGTTTTTTATAAACCTATTAAATGTGTACCGATTTATAACATCATTATATTCCATAATGAATGGAGATTGAGATGAAGTCTCTTACCAAGAGTCGGACTAGTCACTTGTGTCGTTATATTATAGAATAATAAAACTATGTAAATTATTTACTTTCATTGTATACTTTTTCATGTTTATTATTACATTTCACTCAAATATTACCATGTTATATACAACTACTTAATCAATTATGTTTCCATGAGATGCTTTGACCATATTTAGCATACTCGTCAAAAATGACTTTGAATAGTTCACTATTGTAAAACAATTTACTATTAAAACATATCACTAATTATAATAATAAAATAATTATCATATTGATACATTAATTATAATTTTTACAACAATGGTGATTTTTTTTTTGAGAAATGCTGTTTTTTATGATCATAGAGATTGTAGATTGTATATTTTCATGAGTAACGATTCCATTTTACGAAAAACATTATGAAATGGGGGTAAATAATATTTTATATTTATGAAATTATAGAAACATACTATATACGAAATTATTTAATTAAATATACTTATATATATTATCAATGTGTTCTGGTGACATAAATGGAGTCACATCTCTCTATGATGGAGGTAGTCTACACGTATACAAACAACATTATCCATTTTATAGTGAGTGAGAAACTAATTATGAAAATGACCAATAATATTTTAAGAATGGTAAATATGTCCTGAATATAAAAATGATTTAATTTATGTCATAAATATTTGTTATATTTACCCTTACTACCTTACATTTTTAGCGTTAGTTAAAAACAAATCTAATCACTTTGTGAGACGGTAGTTCGCCATACAGATGAGCGAAGTTATCATATCACCTATGAAATTGAATGGAAATAAAAGTTTATATTATATAATTATTATATAGGTATATTTATATGATAAATATCACATATATATATATAAACACTTTATATCATGTATCATTCATAACTGTGAGTGGTGATAACTAAAAAACGAATGACATCGTTTTACGAGATTGTAGTCCACCATACACATGAAAGATGAATTCGTAACCCATTAAATGGGAGTGGAGATGGTTTTAAGTCGTGAAAATATTATAATAACATTAAATTATATGAAATTTAATAGGGATATTATATCATAATGGTTTAACAAGAATCAAATTAGGTGTACAAAAAATAAAATAAAAATTAGCGCTAATGAACGTTACCACTTATTTGGGTATCCTACATAGGATTGAAAACCAAGCCATCCTATGTTGGATTTATGAAAAAAAATAAGGATTATAATATGATTTGAGAGATGTTTTAAGTTAATTTATATGTTATTGGACAATCCAAAAGGGTTTGTAGGTGTGGAGAATATATGAGCGGGGGTGGATTTTTATATGAGGGGTGAGAGTAACAGTTGTCATTTTTTGAAATTATTCTATAATACCCATGTTTTTATTATCATAAAAAGTTATAAAATGGCCCATTATAAATAATATAACATTTATAGTCAAGATAACTCCGTAAAATGGGTGTTTTGAATGTTTGTATCTCATTGTTAACCCTTATTGTGTTAGTTTAACCCCCGGTAAATCAATTTTTACCTTGACAGGGATAATTAATTTTTACTATGGTCACTTTTAAATTTAGTAAAAAAATTGTTAAACTTATTCCAATTTATAAATTATTATAATTTTAAAAATTAATTTTTTTATAAATTTAATTTACTAGGAGGAAAGTTTTAATTTAGTAATAATTCGATAGATGTGACAAGAAAGTGGATTTTTAAAAGGAAAATGTTCAAAAGTTTACAAACCATTTTATATAAAACTTTAATTTGATAATGATTAAAATGAATGAAATTTGATTACTTTCTATAAAATTCATTTAATTTTACTTTAAAATAAATCAAAGTATAATTTATCTTTGTAAATATTGTAAACAGTAAGGCAATTTTCAATTAATATTTAGTATTTTTTACAATTCATCAAAAATTAGGCTTAACAAAACCAAAAACATCCTTATAGTATAATAATGATATTATGATATCGAAAAATGTATATTATTTTTAGAAATATATTTTATAAAATTTTTAGAATAATTAATTTTATATTAATTATCTAGTGGGTGACAAAACTGTCTTTTTGAAAAAAAAAGAATTATTTTTTAGAGAAAACATTGTTTTCTTTCAAATTGTATTAATTTAATTTCAAATTAATATATATTAAATTTTAAATATTTTTAAAACATAATATTTTCATAATTTATTAATTAAAATTCATACCCTCTAATTTAACGACTAGGTTATAATGGAAATGTTTGAAAATTTATATTAATAAAGTATCTTATTTCTCTCAAACTCAATGTTGCATGAATTGAAGATGTCAATGAGATTCAATTTA
This sequence comes from Viscum album, assembly GCA_963277665.1. NCBI lineage: Eukaryota > Viridiplantae > Streptophyta > Magnoliopsida > Santalales > Viscaceae > Viscum > Viscum album. Next base: position 217,471,992 of record OY728158.1, read on the forward strand.
TTTAATAAATATATTTCATAATGTATTTTTGTGTTATATTGTTATCTAATTTATTTTCTTACTGTCTTTTGTGCAATCTAATATAATTTTATTCTTTTAAAATATTAGTCTATTATACCCACCCATCATTTATGAATAGGGGATCAAGGAATCAAAGACCATAATATTATTTATTAATATGCAGGAGTTTTTCACTACTATAGTAACTTAGAGATTCTATTAGATTTTTATAATTTTTATATAATTACCACCATTGATTGTGGTTTAATTATTAATGGACATTGTCTTTTTTCGATTTCTAATACTATGAGATCGAATAAATATTAAGATAAGGACTTGCTAGGTATTTTTTGGAATAGGATCCGGGATAGTATCATAATTTTTGATCAATTGATAAATAAAGTTTATATTCTAGAATATAGATTTCTTATATATCATGAATAGATCCTTATACTACTCTAGGTTTATTATAAGGATCCACCAAGGATAAACCCATTGATATCCTTTAATAATTAAATAAAAATTATCTATTGTCATAGAGAAATTCATTAAATTTTTATGTTTTGTTTAGGCAGAAATATTTTACATATTATGTTTCTTTTGTATTATTTGAAAGTATTTATCTTAGTAAATTTTATATTTCATTAAATTTCATTTTTTAATATAAATAGTTTGAACCATTCTATCATCTTATGTTAACCTCTATAAAATCTAGAAATTTTATAATTTATAAAAACATAAACCCTCCCCACCCCCTAATATTAATGATTTATTACTGGGAAAACATTGAATATTTTCCTTATATCCTCCATATTCTATCTATTTTATTCTTTATCGATGTTCTCAACAATTATTTCTCTATACAGATCAATTTTTGGTGGTTCATGATTTGATTTAGGAGAATAAATTTCATCTATAAAAATAAATAATTGAATTTCAGTTTGAAAAATATTTACTTATTTTATTTTTAGTGAAGTATACCATTTAAGTTAGAGATAAAATACAACCCTAATATTTTATAAAATCTTCTCATGTGTATGATAACTATATTTGAAACTAAATAACAAACCCACAATTAAATAAAAAAATGCCTTATTTATGTTTTCTGAAATTGAGATCCCACATAGTGTTATTATTGACAATTACTTCATTATTTATTTATGTGGTTATTATTATTTATTTTATACATGGAATAATTAAAAAAAATTAAAATTGTAATGGAATAATTTTTCTGTTAACATTAATGATATAACCCTAGAACCAAGGATTACATCTTATAGTGTTTCATCTGTCATAGTTCTCATAAAAATTTCTAGATAATGATCCCCATGGAATGTTCTTGGTATATTCCCTAAATTATTGGGTCAATTATTTCAATAGTGTCTATTTTTTGGTAGTAAATATATTTTACATTAGTCGCTTTATCCATTGTTGTTTATTTCCACCAAAAGGAAATTTGAAAAATCACAATGAATTATTATGTAGATATGTGTATTATTTTCCCCACAATGAAAAGGAAGAGGAAGGTGGCCATGTTCATGAAGATCCCATGAATTTTTTGGAGACATGTCATTGGATGACCTCTGGAGGTCATGCCGACATCCATGCATAGTTCATAGCATTGGGAATATCTATGAAGCCCCATTGATAAGACCTTTTACCCGCATGAAGGAAGTTTAGACAGATAGTGATTTCACAATGGCTACTAGACGCGCACCCCCATTTAATGAGAATTGTCATCCAGTGAGCACCTGAAAACCATATGAGAATACATAAAAATATAAGGAAAATATATAATCATGTGAGAGACACGTGAGGTCATAAATATTACATGACACATCCCAGATAGGTGGAGTGATTTTCTTTAACAACATTCATACAACCTCATGATATTCACAACTATTATAAAATTTACAAAGGAAATAAAAATTAGATTGTCATGAGATAATTATAGTTGTAAAACTTACCTGTTTTGCCCATGAAACCTGTGAGACACCACAGAATCCCCAGTGACATTTTCCGCTGCTCATACAAGATCCCACTTCCAAGTCACCACCATTACATTAGAGACATCAAAAATGTCTAGTTAGTCTTGAGATCCCCTTGGGTCATTAAAAATGTGTAGAAGGGTTTTTATATGAAGTGATCGTGCATCACTATAAGACAATTGTTTGGTCACGCGATGCATCATCAATGGAGGGCGTGATTATCTTTGATAACAATCATGATAACTCTTTAAACCCCTATTGTACTTGTAAAATACATGAATAAATAATCTTATTACGGTGGTATCATGTTTCCATCATAAAACTCATGTGATGCATCATCATGGCCTCACAAGACCTCTAGACAAGCCAATATAATCATACAATGGAACACTTGCAATCTGTCCCTGTCTATAGGAATATCCAAAACAAGGCATAAATAATCTAAAGAAATACATTTAGTAGGATCATTGATCCTTAAAAATTCCTTACACATGTTTTCATAACAATTTAATAATCCATCTCTATGTTTTTATGACTCGGAAATACCCCTTTAATTAGAAATAACACATTAAATGGTCCATCGATGATATGATCTCATCGTCACTGAAAATAATGTGATTCTCCTAGAATAACCTATAACAAAAACTCCTGAAAACATATGACATCAAATACATCAAGTTAATCTATTATGGATTCCCACAATACACACAAAAAATTGTGGAAAATAATTGAGGAGCAAAGGCCTATAAATCCCACACCCAATAATGAAAAATGACTAGACTTTTCCTTGGATCCTCACATCATCGCACCTAGGAATCATATAGGATTTCTCTAAGTAGATGATATCATCACCAAAAACGTTCTTCATCGAGTATAATATATGGAACAACCAATGTGATCATGCACCACGCATTGGATCTTATCATAATCACTCATAAATGAAGCGATGGAATTATAGAAGGTTATACAATGTTCATCCCAAATATTTTCTAATTCACATGAGACTTTAAACAATCTTACACTGAACAAATATAATAAATTTATAATAATATTCCATAATGGATATTGTAAGATTGTAGATTTATGTGAATAAAATATACACAAATCCTTGTGTACATCGCATGAACCACCGGGGTCATGAGACAACACCAGTACATGTCTCCCATGTCACATGATGCTCCATTGGTATACTATTTGGATCATATGAGGTCCTATGGACATGTTAGAAAAAGTCACATGTAATCCAATGGACATGCCCCCCATGTCTCATGAAACCCTCCGGGCTCGACATCCTGGACTTGTAATGTCTTTAGATATGTCACCGAAATCATATGGAGACACCATCACATATCATCTATGTCCTATGATAACACCAAGAAATGTCAACTGGTAGTCACAACATCCTCAGTACAAGCTATCCAGACCTGAGGACACCCTTCGGGGATGTCAACTACCTTCTCTGAGGTCCCACTGACATGAAAATCATCTTTTTTGATGATACCCTAATAAGTAATCTTGGTCATATGACACCCTCTGAGACAAGTCACATTGACTTTCACGATTCCCTCCTAGTTTGTCATCAAACTTTCATGATCACAACATGGGAAATTTATATGGATCATGTGATACCATATAAAAATATCAGACAGGATCATGTGATTTCATTAAGGATAAGTAGGTTGGGTATTGTGATGTCCTCCGAAAATGTTATCATTGATCGTGCGACAACCTTCTGGCATCCAATCTAGGTTATGTGATGTCCCTCGGTCCCGTCAGCTCAAAATGTGATTTTATTTGGACATTTTAGGTATACATCTTCTGACGTGTCAAGTAGTAAATCAACTCATTTCAAGAAGACAACCAATTCATGTCACTCATAAAATAATGCATGGTGAATCTAGCATCCCAGGACATGATAACCTGATCATACAACCATAACATGCAACAACAGTGTGTACACCCTGGACAATTGAACTGTGATGTATCTGATTCATTTTATAAAAACGATATGTATGATTATTTCTTAAGGCTCATGCACCATATAAAAAACTCATTAGTGTAGTTCCATCACATAAGCATGTCACCCACAGGCAACGAGACTGGTTATTTTTCGTCCCATGTTTCATGCAGAAATAATAACTCACATTGTCTAATAAAGTTACATTGATCATATCATTCATGTCATAATCCACAATGTGGATAAGGGAAACCTCTGTGTGAAATCCATGATCCATTGAAAAATATAATATATCCCATATATAATCGAATCCATAGTGTTTAATCCCCAACACATTGAACTATGATGAGTCTTATTTCTGTTATAACCAAGATACAAAGGAAGCCTTCATAAAGCCAAAAACTAAACTCAAATGGGCATCCACTTCAGTGTAATCCTATCCATGCCTCAGATATTTCCTCTATCATGACCCAATAATTTTCATGGGATGATCATTCAACTCCATACATTGGAGTAATGAGAATTAAATTTATCTATTGTAACACTTATTTCTACTATAACAAGGATATGTAGGACACTTTCATAAGGCCCATGCTTCATAATAAATATCCCAAGGGTTGTTTTAGTAAATAAGTCTTACATCCTTATGAAATTAGGATTATTACTTCATATCCCTTGTTTCTCACACCAATCATATCTAAAATGGGATTTGGGAATTTCTAGGGTTATATCATTCCCATCATGAATCTCCACTTATATGGGAAACAACACTGTGAAATCCCTGATTGGTGGAATTATATAATTACCAATATATAAGGGAATCTACCTCAAGGACATTCCTAGAGGAATGAATGACCTATGATAAATCTGATTCCATCCATAATTGGGATATATAGGAATTAAACCTGAGACTCGATCTTGAATAATAAGGGGCCCATATTCCCACATATATTCCATTTTTTCTAAATTAAAACTACATGAGTTTAATGAAATATGTGGGTTTTGATTTCTGTTATAATATAGGTTATATAGGATGGCTCATAATGGAACAATCCCATCCGTGAGTATAACGACCAACACTTTACACACATTGTTAATACTTCAAAATTGAAGCACACTTATTACAACATATGACAAAACCACAAAGGACCGTATAGGTATAGTGTCTTTAGAAACTGGGAAACATAAACAACTGGTTCATAAATCTTCTACAGTGTCTCCCATTTATTTCATCATATCTAGGGTCCCTTTTAGCATATTCTACTTAATATCCATCTTCCTGACCTGGGGAAAAGAAAGCATAAAAGGGTGAGCTCAAATGCTCAGTAAGGGTAAACAAAATAAATATCAATCACATCATATTCATAAGAACATAGCATTTTGGAAATCATAACCTGCAAAAGAGAGCATAATTTCATAATCATGGGATAAATCATGGCAGTGAAAAAGTAATCCCAATAATCATAACTTAAAACATGAAACTTTGTGGCATACACACATAATCATGGAAAATCATTTCTTGTTAGTCATGACTCATTGCCAAGACTATCTTAGTGGACAAAGTCCCTTTCTGAACCGAGTTCACTCCTCGTTTCAGTCCTGTATCACTGAACTGAAATAACCTTCCGTTACATCCATGTCTATCTCATGAGATATAAAATCATTACCCAATGCATTGGAGGGAGATATAGGTCCCACCCATCTTATAATGAATCCTTTCTTATGTGTGCCACATAATCATAAAACATACATCATCGCATAACACATATAACAAAAATGGGATTCTTGAAACATCATGACATCATAAATCAATTCATATATGATAAAGGAATTCATAAACATAATTCCATCACAACATAGTCAAACCAATGTAAAAATATGGATAGAAACAGAACCCTTTATTATCTTAGATGGAAAATAATTTTGATAAAACACTTGAATTGAATTCTTGAGGAAAATATCCTTTCTTCTTCAAAAACATTTTTCCTTTCATAACATGTCATACAACTTTAAAATAAAAGAAGTTGATTAAAAATAAACTTGAAAACTTTTAAATGAAGCTTCTTTGAAGTAATGTTTTAAAAATCCATTCATGCCGTATAAGTTAAAAAAAACATTCTTTGTACTTTTTTCGGAAAAGTCAAAAAGTACCTCGTACGGAAAAACGACAAAAGATTCCTTTCATATTCTTTACTAAAAACTCACCTAAGGGTAAAATTGGATTTAAACTATTTCAAGTGGATGGAAACAATATTACATATTGAGGGAACATGGATGTGGATGATAAAATACACCCCAGTAAATACTTACGAATAAACAATCTCGGATAAAAATGAGATTGTGATATTTCCCTTACCTTAGGTCCGATTAGCTTTGTACGTGTCCGAAGCTCCTGTATAATGGTTTAAATAATGTTATTGACTTATTCCAGAATCATACATATTTATATGATATCATATATGGTCATATTATTAGCTTCTTGTTAGTAATATTTCATTGTTACTTGTTACTCGGGTCTTTATAACTTTTTGTTCTTATGCGTGTTTTGTTGAATAAATTCTTATTCTTATCTTTAGGTTATAGATAATTCATTTCCAGAATGTTATTAGTGTAGTATATACCATATTAATTCATTCAATTCATTTATATAATCATTATGAAATGAAGATCATGTAGAACGAATCACATCACATCGTGGAGACGGTATTCCGTACGTACGCACGAGTGATGATATCGTTCCTATGATCGTGGAACTGTATTGGAGTATATATATATATTATTTTAGTATCAATATTACTTAATAATAATCATATATAGTTACTCATTACACCATTATACCCATCCTTGTAAGGTGATGGTGGAAAATAGATTACACCACGGCGTGGAGACGGTATTCCGTACGTACGCACGCGCGGTGATTTCATTTTTCCGTAGGATGGATAGAAGGTGAATTAGGGTTGTTTCATATTTATAATAACATATCAGTATGTAAGTAATACTGATGTTATTACTTTATCATGAAACAACTAAAGAAGAAGAAGTTGAAGAAGAAAGAAATTGAAAATATCGGTAATGGATATTACCTCTTCTTTGGAACGCCTCTTTGAATCCTCCACTTAAGGAACTAAGATTGGTCTTTGGAGAAGACCAGGAACTCTAGGATTATTCTAGGGAAGTGGAGAGGAGAAAATTGCAGGGGTTGGACGAGCTTGAGTGCTCAAATTGGTGTGAGGAGGAGGGGGAGGAGGTGCCCTTTTATAAGGGAGGAGAGGGGCACCTTAGGAATATCTCAAAATATTATTTTATATTAAAGTCAAAATCGGTTTATAATGGTTCCAAAGGGTCTTATTTCGAAGCTAAAGTGGGGATGGGTCGAAATACTATCAAACAATAGGATTTAGACAAGTTTAGGGTATTATTTTAACCTTATCAATTAGATTTAACTCTAAGTTAATTAATTTAACTTTTACCGTGTCTTTTTGTTTTCTTTCACTATATGGTTAATACACTTACTATAACATGCCAAACGAACCCCAAATTGTTTATTATTAATATATATATCCTTATCTAAGTCATTTGGCCGAACCTTAGATTTTTAGGAATAAAATAACAATTAATAATATAATATTTGATTTAAAAACTATTTTGTGTCAATTTTGACACTATTTGATATATGATTTTTGTGAAAGTCATAACAGAATTATATGGTCGAACCATGTTGATTAAATCAACAATACTATATCATAGTAACCTAGAAAATTAGTGGAATTCATAAAAAGTCTCAAATTACATTTATTTTGGTATTTATATTATCAATTTTGTCAATATTTCATTAATAAGATAATTACTGCATCATCTTTGTGTCATAAATAAATTAACTTATTTGATGTCTAAAAATTACAAATAAAATACCATCATGTAGGAAATCTTTTTAGCTTTCTAAGGAATATTTAAAATCGAATTTATCTTATGTATAACCCCATATTAAAAATTATTTACTTATTAAACTTTGATTTTAACTATTTTAACCCTTCTTTAAATAAATTAATAATAAATGTCCTAATCTAATCCAAGTGGGCCTAAATGGTCATATTTTATTCCTAAGTTTGTTTTTGGTCGAATTACACTTGTCCAATAGAATTAGGACATGTGTTAGGGTAATATTAATATCATATTTACCCTTAGTTACCCTATTTACTATTAACCGCGGTAAAAATAGTAAAAAGTTACTATTCACCAAAAAATTATTTTTATCTCATTGAACCACATTTTACTTACTGAAATCAACCGTGTCTGTCGGATTTTTGAAATTCCATTCACAGAAGCGGTAAAATTAAGTTTTATGCAAAATTCAGTTTTTAACCTACCACTTAGTGGTTTCACTATTCATCAAAAATTGAAAGTTTTCAGAAAAATACCAAAATTTCACCCTAGGCTAATTTCGATATTCTGAGTCCAAAAATGAAGTGCATTTTGAAAAATAAAATTTATAAATTTTCAAAAAGTGGTTATTACTATTCATAACGGCTAGTTTTAATAGCATGTTGTTGTTTAGTGAAACTCGGTATTGCGTACGACGCAAGCTATCGAGGAAGTTCGTGATTGCGTATAAAGCAAGCCAAGCAAGTGTTGTGTAGAAAAAGATTCCTTTGATGATTTATATAACATAAAAGTCTCGGGTGTTACATTCTACCCCCCTTAAAAAGAATTTCGCCCTCGAAATTCGTCACTTTGTAACAAACAAATGAGGATACTTCTCCCTCATCATATCCTCAAGCTCCCATGTAGCTTCTTCAAGTTGGTGGTTCCTCCATAAAACTTTCACCAAGCGAGTGGTCTTGTTTCGTAGGACTTTTTCGCTACGATCCAAAATCTCTATCGGCTGTTCTTCATAAGAAAGATCTTGCTCCAGCGGTACAACTTCTGAGCTGAGTACATGTGAAGGATCTGGTATGTACTTTCTCAGGAGAGATACGTGGAACACATCGTGAACTTGAGAGAGATTCGGTGGAAGCGCCAATCGGTAAGCTACCTTCCCAACACGATCCAGTATTTCGAAAGGACCGATATATCTAGGGCTCAACTTCCCCTTCTTTCCAAATCTCATAACCCTCTTCCAGGGAGATATTCGTAAGAACACTTTATCACCCACTTCAAACTCTAGGTCTTTTCTTCGGTTGTCGGCATAATTTTTCTGTCGACTCTGAGCTGCTCTTATGTGTTGTTGAATAGATCTGACCTTTTCTGCCATTTCATCAACGAGATCAGGTCCTAATAGCTTTCTTTCCCCAACTTCATCCCAGCAAGTTGGAGTCCTGCATTTCTTTCCATAGAGAGCTTCATAAGGAGCCATCTGAATACTGGAGTGAAAGCTATTATTATAAGAAAATTCCACCAAAGGTAGGTGTTGATCCCAACCTCCTTTGAAATCCATAGAGCAAGCTCTCAATATATCTTCTAGGGTTTGAATTGTTCTCTCAGACTGACCGTCTGTCTGGGGATGATAAGCAGTGCTGAAACTCAACTCTGTATCCAGAGTATGCTGAAGACTTCGCCAGAACTTCGAGGTAAATCTCGGATCTCGATCAGATATAATAGAAAGTGGTACTCCATGCAATCTCACCACTTCCTTTACATATATCCTGGCAAGCTGATCTAGAGAGAAATCCTCTCTAATAGCAATGAAGTGTGCAGACTTTGTAAGACGATCAACTATGACCCAGATAGCATTATTGCCTTTGGATGTTTTAGGAAGTCCTGTGACAAAGTCCATAGTGATGTTTTCCCATTTCCATTCGGGTATGGGTAATGGTTGTAACATCCCCTTAGACTTCTGTCTCTCAGCTTTAACTTGTTGACAAACCAAGCATCGAGAGACATATTCAGCAGCATCTCTTTTCATGCCATCCCACCAGAAGTACTCTTTCAGGTCCCTATACATCTTCGTGCTTCCTGGATGAATAGAGAATGAAGAACTATGAGCCTCATCCAGCAGCTCTTTCTTTAATTCGGGGATGGGAGGAACACAAAACCGATTCCTGAACATTATTATCCCATCACAATCAAGGTTGAATTCAGGAACATTTATCACCTTCTTTTGTAACTCGACATCTTCTTTCTGTGCCTCTTTAATCTTCACATGTATAGATGGTTGAACATTCATTTGAGAAAGATAAGATTTTTCCCCTTCCATTATAATTCCAAGATCCATCCTTTGTAAATCCATAAATATTGGATCTTTTGTGATCCTCATCATGGATAAACTAGCATGGTCTTGTCGACTTAATGCATCTGCCACCTTGTTTGCTTTCCCAGGGTGGTAATGGATTGAGCAGTCATAATCCTTAATCATCTCCAACCATCTTCTTTGACGCATATTCAACTCCTTTTGTGTGATAATATACTTTAAACTTTTATGATCAGTATAAATATCACACCTTTCACCATAAAGGTAATGCCTCCAAATCTTTAATGCAAAGATTACCGCAGCCAACTCCAAATCATGTGTTGGGTAATTTTGCTCATGGATTTTCAACTGCCGTGAGGCATAAGCTATTACCATATCATTTTGCATAAGAACACACCCCAATCCCTTCTTGGATGCATCACTGTAGATCACAAACCTTTCTCCACTACAAGGTAGTGTGAGCACAGGTGCACTGGATAACCTTCTTTTCAACTCCTTGAAATTCTCTTCACATTCCTCTGTCCAGACAAACTTAACTCCCTTCCGAGTCAACTTGGTGATTGGATTAGATAATCGTGAAAAATCTTTTACAAAACGTCGATAATATCCAGCCAAACCAAGAAAACTTCGGATCTCAGTTACTGTTGTTGGTCTTGACCATCTTTCGATAACCTCTGTTTTTGCTGGATCCACAGATGTCCCCTCTTTTGAGATTATATGACCCAAAAATGCAACTTTTTGAAGCCAAAATTCACACTTGGTAAATTTGGCATAAAGCTTCTCCTTTCTCAGGGTCTTCAATATAATTCTCAAGTGATCTTCATGCTCTTCCTTGCTCTTTGAATAGACAAGAATATCGTCTATAAATACTACCACAAATTGATCAAGATAGTCTCTAAAGACTCTATTCATTAGATCCATGAAGATAGCAGGGGCATTAGTAAGACCAAATGGCATCACTATAAATTCATAGTGTCCATACCTTGTACGGAAAGCCGTCTTTGGTATATCCTCCCTTTTGACCCTTAATTGATGATACCCTGAACGAAGATCAATCTTGGAAAAGTATTGAGCTCCGCGTAGTTGGTCAAATAAGTCATCAATGCGTGGGAGAGGATATTTGTTCTTGATAGTGATCTTGTTAAGTTCTCGATAATCAATGCAGAGTCTCATTGATCCATCTTTCTTCTTAACAAATAGAACAGGTGCTCCCCAAGGTGATGCACTAGGGCGTATGAATCCCTTATCAAGATTCTCTTGGAGTTGCTTCTTCAATTCCTGCAACTCAATTGGGGCCATTCTATAAGGTGTCTTTGAAATAGGCAAAGCACCCGGTACGAGTTCTATTGAAAACTCAACTTCACGATTTGGTGGAAGACCCGGCAATTCCTCCGGAAAGACATCATCAAACTCCCGTACAATGGGCATATTCTTAATCGTGAGTTTCTCACCAACCATTTGAGATAAATAACCTTCATTTAGTGGAATCAATACCCATAAGATGGAAGAAATTTCCACTGGAAGGTTATGTTCATCCTTGCATTGGTATACGATCGTAGATTGATCTGGAATATGAAATGTGACTTCCCTTCTTTGGCAATCGATATGAGCTCCTTGTAGAGAAAGCCAATCCATGCCAAGAATCACATCAAATTCCACTAAGGGAAGGATTACAAGATTTGCAGGAAGCACTTTCCCACAAACATCGATCGGAGAAGAATTATAATCTTTTGATGCGATTGATGTGCCATTAGGTGTTGTCACAACTAACTCAACATCTAATTGTTGAGGTAATACGGTGATACCCTTAGAAAATTTTTCAGAAATAAAAGAGTGGGTTGATCCAGAATCAAATAAAACATTTGCTACTTTAGAGTGGATGGTAAGTGTACCTTTCACCACATCGTTATCGTACTCCACATCGCTGATAGAAATTGCATGTGACTTTCCTTTGTCTTTAGCCTTAAGAGTTTGTTGACGTCGACCATCATCATCAACCCTTGGATTTGGGCATTTATTGGCATAATGCCCCATCTCCTTGCACTTGAAACATTGAAGGGTAGTAGGTTCATTCTGTGTATCCCTTCCTTTGTTTGCGTCATTAGACATCTTCTTCCCATTATCACGGCATTCAAATGCCCGATGACCTTCCTTTCCACATTTAAAACATTTACTTGTCCCTTTAAGACAACTCCCTCCATGTTTCTTTCCACACTTTGAGCATAAGGGAAAGTTCATCTTCTTTTCCGTGTGCTCTTTAGATTTTTCTTTGAATTCCATCTTCCTCTTCTTATCAAACCCATGTGACTGATTGGTTACTCCAATCTCCATCTCGACTTTGAGAGCACATCGAACGATTTCTTCGTAGCTATTGAAGTCCCTTATGGCTAACGCCCTTCGAAGACTTGGTTTTAAGACACTAAAGAATCGATCGATCTTACTCTCAGGTTGGATAATAATACCAGAAGCGTACCTTGCAAGTCTTGTAAAATTTGCTTCATAGGTACTAAAAGATTCATCATCCCTTTGCTTCAGTTCAAGGAACTCTTTCTCCATCTTTGTTCGGAGAATACGAGGGAAGTACTTATTGAAAAATAAGTTCTTGAACTCGTCCCATTCCATAGACTCAATTTCATCCCTTTGCCTCGTATTCTTAACAAGATTCCACCATTGATCCGCATCTCCTTCCAAACGATACACTGCTAGGATGACTTTATCATGCTCAGAACATTGAAGAACTGAAAATATCTTTTCAGTAGTACTAATCCATTGTTCAGCAACTAATGGATCAGTAGACCCGCTGAAAGATGGTGGACGCTGCCTCATGAAGGATTCAACAGAATGTTGCTCCCTCCTTTGTTCGTTTGGAAATCCTGCATGATTCATAGCTTGAGAAAGTTGTGTGAGCATGGCTACAAGATTTTTCATTCCAGCTCCCATATCGTTTGGTTGCTTAGGGGGACAATCATTTCATTGCCCATCGCATTCCGCATTAACATGGTTCCTTCGGGTTCCAGCCATTGACTAAACCAAGAAGAATAGTGTGAGCAACACTAATTATAATAGGAAACCACATAATTCAAGAATAAAATTTTCATGCTTAAGGTCTTATCCTAGGTTATTCAAGGCCATTTCTAAAACACTAAGATTGTGTTCTATGCTTAGACTTATCCTTAGGGTTCTTACTAAGGCTTTCACATCCTAGTTTCCAAAGGTTGACTATACCTTTCCTCTGATACCAACTATAACGACCCACACTTTACATACATTGTTAATACTTCAAAATTGAAGCACACTTATTACAACATATGACAAAACCACAAAGGACCGTATAGGTATAGTGTCTTTAGAAACTGGGAAACATAAACAACTGGTTCATAAATCTTCTACAGTGTCTCCCATTTATTTCATCATATCTAGGGTCCCTTTTAGCATATTCTACTTAATATCCATCTTCCTGACCTGGGGAAAAGAAAGCATAAAAGGGTGAGCTCAAATTCTCAGTAAGGGTAAACAAAATAAATATCAATCACATCATATTCATAAGAACATAGCATTTTGGAAATCATAACCTGCAAAAGAGAGCATAATTTCATAATCATGGGATAAATCATGGCAGTGAAAAAGTAATCCCAATAATCATAACTTAAAACATGAAACTTTGTGGCATACACACATAATCATGGAAAATCATTTCTTGTTAGTCATGACTCATTGCCAAGACTATCTTAGTGGACAAAGTCCCTTTCTGAACCGAGTTCACTCCTCGTTTCAGTCCTGTATCACTGAACCGAAATAACCTTCCGTTCCAGCCATGTCTATCTCATGAGATATAAAATCATTACCCAATGCATTGGAGGGAGATATAGGTCCCACCCATCTTATAATGAATCATTTCTTATGTGTGCCACATAATCATAAAACATACATCATCGCATAACACATATAACAAAAATGGGATTCTTGAAACATCATGACATCATAAATCAATTCATATATGATAAAGGAATTCATAAACATAATTCCATCACAACATAGTCAAACCAATGTAAAAATATGGATAGAAACAGAACCCTTTATTATCTTAGATGGAAAATAATTTTGATAAAACACTTGAATTGAATTCTTGAGGAAAATATCCTTTCTTCTTCAAAAACATTTTTCCTTTCATAACATGTCATACAACTTTAAAATAAAAGAAGTTGATTAAAAATAAACTTGAAAACTTGTAAAGGAAGCTTCTTTGAAGTAATGTTTTAAAAATCCATTCATGCCGTATAAGTTAAAAAAACATTCTTTGTACTTTTGTCGGAAAAGTCAAAAAGTACCTCGTACGGAAAAACGACAAAAGATTCCTTTCATATTCTTTACTAAAAACTCACCTAAGGGTAAAATTGGATTTAAACTATTTCAAGTGGATGGAAACAATATTACATATTGAGGGAACATGGATGTGGATGATAAAATACACCCCAGTAAATACTTACGAATAAACAATCTCGGATAAAAATGAGATTGTGATATTTCCCTTACCTTAGGTCCGATTAGCTTTGTACGTGTCCGAAGCTCCTGTATAATGGTTTAAATAATGTTATTGACTTATTCCAGAATCATACATATTTATATGATATCATATATGGTCATATTATTAGCTTCTTGTTAGTAATATTTCATTGTTACTTGTTACTCGGGTCTTTATAACTTTTTGTTCTTATGCGTGTTTTGTTGAATAAATTCTTATTCTTATCTTTAGGTTATAGATAATTCATTTCCAGAATGTTATTAGTGTAGTATATACCATATTCATTCATTCAATTCATTTATATAATCATTATGAAATGAAGATCATGTAGAACGAATCACATCACATCGTGGAGACGGTATTCCGTACGTACGCACGAGTGATGATATCGTTCCTATGATCGTGGAATTGTATTGGAGTATATATATATATTATTTCAGTATCAATATTACTTAATAATAATCATATATAGTTACTCATTACACCATTATACCCATCCTTGTAAGGTGATGGTGGAAAAAAGATTACACCACGGCGTGGAGACGGTATTCCGTACGTACGCACGCGCGGTGATTTCATTTTTCCGTAGGATGGATAGAAGGTGAATTAGGGTTGTTTCATATTTATAATAACATATCAGTATGTAAGTAATACTGATGTTATTACTTTATCATGAAACAACTAAAGAAGAAGAAGTTGAAGAAGAAAGAAATTGAAAAGATCGGTAATGGATATTACCTCTTCTTTGGAACGCCTCTTTGAATCCTCCACTTAAGGAACTAAGATTGGTCTTTGGAGAAGACCAGGACCTCTAGGATTATTCTAGGGAAGTGGAGAGGAGAAAATGGCAGGGGTTGGACGAGCTTGAGTGCTCAAATTGGTGTGAGGAGGAGGGGGAGGAGGTGCCCTTTTATAAGGGAGGAGAGGGGCACCTTAGGAATATCTCAAAATATTATTTTATATTAAAGTCAAAATCGGTTTATAATGGTTCCAAAGGGTCTTATTTCGAAGCTAAAGTGGGGATGGGTCGAAATACTATCAAACAATAGGATTTAGACAAGTTTAGGGTATTATTTTAACCTTATCAATTAGATTTAACTCTAAGTTAATTAATTTAACTTTTACCGTGTCTTTTTGTTTTCTTTCACTATATGGTTAATACACTTACTATAACATGCCAAACGAACCCCAAATTGTTTATTATTAATATATATATCCTTATCTAAGTCATTTGGCCGAACCTTAGATTTTTAGGAATAAAATAACAATTAATAATATAATATTTGATTTAAAAACTATTTTGTGTTAATTTTGACACTATTTGATATATGATTTTTGTGAAAGTCATAACAGAATTATATGTTCGAACCATGTTGATTAAATCAACAATACTATATCATAGTAACCTAGAAAATTAGTGGAATTCATAAAAAGTCTCAAATTACATTTATTTTGGTATTTATATTATCAATTTTGTCAATATTTTATTAATAAGATAATTACTGCATCATATTTGTGTCATAAATAAATTAAATTATTTGATGTCTAAAAATTACAAATAAAATACCATCATGTATGAAATCTTTTTATCTTTCTAATGAATATTTAAAATCGAATTTATCTTATGTATAACCCCATATTAAAAATGATTTACTTATTAAACTTTGATTTTAACTATTTTAACCCTTCTTTAAATAAATTAATAATAAATGTCCTAACCTAATCCAAGTGGGCCTAAATGGTCATATTTTATTCCTAAGTTTGTTTTTGGTCGAATTACACTTGTCCAATAGAATTAGGACATGTGTTAGGGTAATATTAATATCATATTTACCCTTAGTTACCCTATTTACTATTAACCGCGGTAAAAATAGTAAAAAGTTACTATTCACCAAAAAATTATTTTTATCTCATTGAACCACATTTTACTTACTGACATCAACCGTGTCTGTCGGATTTTTGAAATTCCATTCACAGAAGCGGTAAAATTAAGTTTTATGCAAAATTCAGTTTGTAACCTACCACTTAGTGGTTTCACTATTCATCAAAAATTGAAAGTTTTCAGAAAAATACCAAAATTTCACCCTAGGCTAATTTCGATATTCTGAGTCCAAAAATGAAGTGCATTTTTAAAAATAAAATTTATAAATTTTCAAAAAGTGGTTATTACTATTCATAACGGCTAGTTTTAATAGCATGTTGTTGTTTAGTGAAACTCGGTATTGCGTACGACGCAAGCTATCGAGGAAGGTCGCGATTGCGTATAAAGCAAGCCAAGCAAGTGTTGTGTAGAAAAAGATTCCTTTGATGATTTATATAACATAAAAGTCTCAGGTGTTACAGTGAGATATTAATGGCCTCATGCGATAACAACCAAATCTGGATTTCCTGGTTTAACAAATTTAACATTTAAAAAGCTACCCACCAAAGGGAAATTGATAAAGATCCTTGGATACATACAGATAGATTCACTAATGAGATCTCATTATTTTTAACGAAAAGTTTTTTAAACTATGATTATTTTGATAGGGTAACTGGTATTTTATTTGGATTTGGAAGAGATTTGTATATACTTCTTAAATATATAAGAGATTCCTAGAGTAGGTAACTATTCCCCCCACTAAGGTTATGATGAACCAAACCACACATCTTCAATATTTATGTGAGTTACTAAGATTTAGTAGGTCTAAAACCCTAGCTGACCTCCGGCCTTTGTAAATAATGTATGTACATATTTATGGATGTGTGAACCATTCATAGTTTCCTTGAAAAATAAAAAAGGTAACCTGAAGGCATGGATTCTTCAAGAAATTAAACCCCTCACTATCAAACATCAGGCCAAACCAAGTTCACCATAGTCTTCACCTTTACCATCAAAAAATAGTAAACCCAATGTGAGTCATTATATCTCCAACACAACATAAAAATGGTAGACTACCCAGTTCCCTTGAAACCATTTTTTTCTCTCAATGAAGTTGTATGGTTTTATCATTTCCATGGAAAAAATGGTGATCCCAATTTGAAATATCTTAAATAACTAAATGGTCATTTAATTATGCATCGGGCCATTTGTTATTGAATATTCTATGGAAATAAAAAAAACAATGCACAAAATGTAAAACCCTCATTTATTAAAATGGTTGGATTTACATGTGTCAAGATACTTTGTTAACATATCAAACCAAAATGATAAGCATGATATAAATCTTATTGATGGTCCTATGTAACCATGATTCCCATTAAATATGTTCATCCTTTCTTTGAAAAGGTCCCGTAAGCAGAATGGTCCGATTGAGAATAAAATGAAAATTGTGTTAATGATGAAAATTTGATTGATCATGCACCAATCCTATGACATTTCACTAGTCTATTTCCTTGAAACTTTTTGTCTTCAGGACTACAGATACTACTCTCATCAACAGTATCCCGATCTAAGATAATTTCTTCATACAATGACTACTCTAAAAGATTAGTTATACCTACAACAGCTATACGTTTAAAATTGATCAAACATACCCAATAACTTCAATTTTAGTTGGAAAACACATTATTCTATGAATATCATCAAATTGGTACAATACCGGCTGATGAATACTCCCATGAGAGAATCTGAGTACGAAAAATGATGATTTTACATCATCCAATGAATGTTCTAGCAAAGCCAGTGTCCCTTATTTACATAGCAGACTGCTTTAGGAGATTATCCTCAGAGGGTGACTACCACCACAATTTGTATCTAATTATGGTTAACTAAAGAGTCAAATGAGGATCCCTTCTGGTTCTAGAGCCATCGATGAGGGATCCGACAGTCCGAAATCACTATAACCATCCAACGGGTAGCCATCAGTCACATGATAAGGGTACCTCCTAAAACCCATCCACCTGTAATATCCATGCATGGGAAAAAAGGAAGACACATTATATGAGGAAGGATCTGGATACAAAAGAGTGGGCTCATATCCCCACTCATATATACAGTGTACACTATCATATTATGGAATTATCTAGGGTGTCATATAATATCCATACTCTCCCATAACAAGTCAGTGGTTATATAACCGTAGTAGACGTGGGGGAGGCACATATCCCTGCCCCCATCAATAAATCCTGTCAACATATTTTGGTGAAATAAGAATGATAGAAGTGGGATTATATCACATATTTAATCATTAATATATGTTAGTGTATAGTGGATATCGAAAATGTGCATGATCGTATCCTTACACACACTTTTAGAAAATTACATTACATATTTCAAATATATGAAGAACTCTAACAGAATATTTCATCATCGGTATAGATATAGGGATAGGTTCATATTTGGATACCTACTGCTAGGTAAGAGGATCACTATGTTCATTATGGTAATGTCTTTTCTCTGGAGAAAGAATAAATTCTTGTTCATGTCCTAGAGGATTACAAGTATACTCTCGTAGTGGGTGAGGCATTGGACCATTCTCATATTATCATTCCCATAAGGGATTTCCGGTTTAGAGGGTAAAATTCCACAATACATGGGATCATTCCTATGGAAATATTCCGGTGGAATATTCCAAAGGCCTTGGATCGGGCTCATATCACTGTTCGGGTAAGGGATCATCAAATTATAGGGGCACATGCCATAAGAAAGGATCATATTCTAATTGAATAAGACAATATTCTTAATCCTACATCCCAAGATCTAGCTCAAACACCAATTATTGTTTAGGTTATCCAATTGGAAATGAAAAATTCTTTAATACATGATTATACTCTTATCAGTGAATCTAACTTTCATATTCCAAATGATCACAGAATACAGGCACATATTCCAACTTTTGTCAATGAACTATGACACCAATATCCTTCCGAGGAAATATAAGTGGAGTCTTATATCTCTTATTCCATTTTGAAGGAATATTGTCATATTATAGAGGGGAATTCATATTTAGAATGATCTCATCATCTTGTTCTGATAGAGGCTCTCTCTGTGGGAGATGCACATGTCTCTCAGTAGGAACATATCCCTACCACAAAAGACCAGCATCATGCCCCAATGTATTAGGATTAGGTTCCCACTCCCATTAAGATTGAGGCTCACCACGTGATACTGGATCATGAGTTGCGACATGCTCATATTCTATTAAATAATGAATAATCTCAATGGTATATTCTATCAATATTTTAGTTGTGTGCTAAAAATCTTACATCCCTAGACAATTATAAACATTGTATTCAAACAATAATGCAATAGGCTCAACTCCGTAAAACTTTCATGAATAAATGTTTTCATATTCATACCATGCCATAGAAATAGGACCTTATCCCTATTATACTCAATTCCAGTGTCCTTGAGGTTTTCCAAAGAACATTTCAAAAGGGTTCGTCAACTCTTCAACTATAGAATATTATGTTCATTACCATGATTATCCTCTTCATGGTATTGTGGAGATGAATTTTAGGAACTCTACTCCTATCCTCCATTATGGACAACATCCACATGGTGACACTCCCATGGGTATGGAAATCCACCCATTTCCTAGACAACTTCATATATAAAGGCTTCCAAAACACAAACATCTTCATATATGGAGTTTCTTGAAATATTAGGTTAAACTACATATAGTTCCCCATCAACTTCTACCAGCACTCCAATCCACTCAAAATAGATCCCCAGGAAGAAACTTCAATGGCCTGGTTAGATGGAGGTATGTATTTTTGATGAAGAGGAGGTTGATATTGACATATAGTGAGATATTTCTAGTAACAACCTCCACAACATGTTATGTCCCCTTTCCACTTATAAATATGTGGTCTCATATAATATAGAATTGGATTTCATACCTTATCATTTCCAAAATATGTATTCTACTCATTAGAGACTTGAGGATTTACATCTCTCTTATATAATATTTGAGTATCACCATCGTATAATATATACTCTATGTTGTGACATGGATATATCCACATTTTCTATATCCCAGAACCCAATAATGGGGGAGCATGACAAATGACTATGATGTGTCTATCCACAGACCATGACATGTTTGTACCAAATTATTTACAAAGAATTCATAGACATGTGTATTTTTGGATGGGTGAAATTTAGATAATTTCACTTTACTATGTACCCAAAATAAAAAATCCCTTCAAATATGGTGTTTTTAATGTCATAACATCTGGTTAAATGAGAGGATTGGGAAACACATGATCCAGTTGTTTTCTAAAAAATTATTCCCTCAGTCACAAATTACCAAACATCATGAATGGATGGAGATGATAGGAGGAAGATCTTTTAACTAGTCCCCTCAAATAAAAGAGAATGAATTTAAATCATGGATGCCCTTGTAGCAACCAACCTTAAAAATTCTCATATATAATGATTATCATCATGGACTACCATTCTACTCCACTCCTACATGATAACAGCTACACCACATCAAATGGGCTGCAGTAGAAACTTCCATAGAAGCTATCCTGAAGCAATCCAAGATCATTGTTTAAGGGTAATATATACCACAACAACAAACCCTTGGATCATCAATTCTTGATAGGATTTAGGATATATCATTATAGGGTACAAATCAATACCCCCACACTTGGCAGGGGGAAGTTATATCTCAAACTCTATCGCCAGGTCCAACATCACCAGAGAGGCTCCTTTGTAAATCAACAGTGATTCCATATCAATCCTAGCCCACTCGGCTTGGGTGAATTATTATCCTAATTTCTATTTGGAGATTCCACAAATCCCAAATTGGAATCTTAGTATCTTCAGATAATGATAAATAAATTCCAATTATGGCCTCACATAACCCCCAACCCATATGGCTGGGAGAATTTTCATCATTATCATTACCAAGGAGAGAATCAATCTTCTGAAGTTAGGGAGGAAAATATCAATGGTCGACATTAGGTAAGTGTATTTCATGCATAAATTTTAGAGAGTTTTAGTGTAGTGATTATAATATTTAAATAAATAATATTTTCAATTTATGAATGATTTAACATGTTTTATTACTTTTTTTATGAAACAACAGATTTGTAAAAAAAAGTATCATAAATGGATTTATTATGGAGATAAAATATTCATTACGCCATGACCAAAGTGAAGAGGCTCGAGAACAGATTTTATAAGAAGAATGAAACCTGAAATTATGGAGTAGAATGATTACACGATGTTCAGTGAAATTACACATCAAGACGTTATCAAGATATTATTTCCACATTGGATAAGTCTTGATAAAATTATATGATGTGAATGTAAGATAAACGTCATGAGTCACAATTACACTACATGAAAGGAGTTAAAGTTATAAATCGACTAATGTTATTGAACATGATTAACGCAGATTCAAAATTCGTAGAGGTAATATTGATATAGATTATATGATCTGTAAACATATTACATGTCATGAAAATGGATGACAGTGACCATCTAGAGCCAATAAACCCACTCATGGTTAGCATGACTATGTTATTTCTTTGTGTTAATGCATGCATATTGAACAACAATTGAATGTATGTGGTATTTTATTTTTTAATGCAATTTATATCGATATTTCAAATATATTATTCATTTCAATCTTTCCCTTGATTTATTATTTCACAATCATTGTGTGCGTCATAGGGAAATGGGTGGGTTTAATTTGTATCATTAATTTAGCATGACCATTTCCTGAGTTGATTAAATTCCATCAATTAATGTGGTGTAAACGGTTTATATTTTCTTCATGACTATTGGGTTTATCTCTTCCCTATTCTTAAATAAGATTTTGGGTTATCCATTCTCTGTAATCTGATGTACCTGTCCATCATAAATAGAGAACTTATGATGGAGAGCATTTTTCATGACCATTGTACTCGCTAGGATCTGATTCCATTGACCTCATAATTTTCATTTCATTATATCATACCTTTTTATCCAAAGAACCTAGATCCATTACTGCCCAGCACCCATTTTATATTTTCATCTCCCACATTATTCCCCAGTCAAATGCGTTGTAGTTTATATTTATCTTCTATAAATATAAATTAGTTTGGGTTTATTTTTTTTAATTAATAATTTCTCTATCCCAGTATTATTTGTTACATGAATACATGCTATGAAATACAATTACACATCATGAGTCACAATTAAATACCATGAAAAGATTGAGTGTTCAAAATATTCAAATAATATTATCGAGAGATTCATGAATATTCAAAAATCACGGAGGCAAAATCATATTAGTATTACATGTTGTGTAAACACATTATTCGTCATGAAAATGGTTAGGTAGATCCCATATGAAGACTATAAATAGAATGGCTATGATGATGATGTTAAACGCATTGGAGATCTAGAAATCAATGCTTATAGCGAGATGATGTTCCCTTCCCGAGTTCATTCATTATTTTCATTGTGATTTTATTTTATTTCCTCATTCCATATTATTCTCTCATCACACTGATGAAGGGAAAACCAACCATGTGATAGATTTATTTAATAGAAGGTGGATCGTGTGTTATATTTGTTTCATTTTATTTATTAATGTATTCTTTTTTTCATAATTCTTTGTTAACCTTAAAATTCTTTTCTTTTTCTTTTAACATGACCATTTATATTTTAATCTATAAGAAAAAAAAATTGCACATCTGGAAAACCAAAATAAGGCTTAAAAATTGTAAATTTTAGGGGAAATATAGTTTTAAAAGGGATAAAGGCAAGATTGATTTGGCAACACCCTAAATTATCAGACTATGGGAAATTGGGTATTTCCATGTTAGGTAGAAGATAGCATAACCATTGGATCGACCACTTATCTTATACAACACCAATCATGAATCCACCTATTTTCTAAAAATAAAATTAAACCTAAACCACATTATAAAAAAACAATGGCATGCCATTAAAATATCTCTAAAAACCAATCAATCTGCTGCATCGTTTTCTGTTTTATTTCATAAAATCAATCAAACTAACCATTTATCTCTTATTTTATCAAACGAAAAAAACTAATTAATTTGAAAAAATAAATTTACTAATTTATCTATCCTTGTGGATCAATCATGAACTACTGATTTACTAAATTTTAATTAAATGAGTAGCACATAAGAGATTTCATAAAAAAATTGCATAAACTCATAGGGAAATAATGACACCCCATGGGGGATGTCAAACTGAAACCATTATTGGGGATGATATCTTTTTTTATTTTAGGATTTCAATTTTTTTAAATTGGGTGAGTTTGTGTTGTGTGTTTTAGGTTTATCAATTTAAATTCATAACTACAAAACTCATGCAATGTTAAAAGAAATCATCAACTAAACCCACCATTCTAAACCTATCCTTGAGTCTATGGAAAATTAAAAAAATTAAAGGGATGAAGAAAATCCACCTTTTAGAGATATTCAATGTGATCGGGGACAACCGATGCTCACATACTACGGTTTTCTATCAAACATGGTAATGTAACCAAACATCCTAGAATACCCAATTGTATAGAATCAATTTCAGATCAAGCCTACAGTCAATTCAACGATATCAAACATTTTTTAATTCACCATACTTCTACATGAAGATTCAAAAAATAATATGTTTGATTTCCTCGATCTCTGTGATATATTTCAATTCCAAAACATCTCAAGAGATGTTATAAGAAATCATCTTTTCTGATTCTCATTACATGAGTGACCATGAGATTAGATTCAGAGAATGCATTCACATTCCATCAAAATATGGGATGAGTTGAATATTATATTCATTACAAACTACTTTACACCTTCTATGTCAACGGAAATATGGGTAAATATTTTATACTGATGATGAATCAATGTATTATTCCACAGAGCTGTATAAATATATGACTTGAAATTTTCCTCATCATGTAATGGAGCTATCACTACTAATCCAAACATTCTATAATGAACTCTCATCAGAAAATTGGTTAGTCATTGACACTACATCAGGGGGATTATTAATGAAATTCTCACCTGAAAAAACCGACAACTGGAAGGATGAAATAGAGATCCATAGTTTTCAATGTTAAGAAGAGGGAAAACGTCTAAAAGGCATCCATAAAATCAAAAATAATGATATTATGGTGGCACAAAATGATTTATTTACCAAGGATATGAACATTATTATAGGCGATGTTATTGAATTTAGAAATTTAAAACATGAAACAAACAATCCACTAAACTATACGGTATTATAGGATATGAATGTTTGAGGTGAACCCGAGAGAGATAGTGTTGTGAAAATTTTAATTAAATAAAATAAACCTATAATAAATTTAATTTGTAGAAATTAAATCTAAACTCCAGAGAATTTTATTGGTAAAAATTATTGGAGAAGAAATTAAAAAATGGGTGATGGGAATCAATAATTCTTGATTCATTAAACGATAAGGTGTGATATAATCAAATAAAAATAATGCATTCATCTAAATTGAGTCCTAGAAATTACATTCGTCATGTAAACCACTCTCCATATTAAAATCTAATTTTTTGATTTTTCAAGTACTTAATATTAAAAATAATGGCTAAGCTAAAACCCTATTTAATCATAGGGAAGAGATAAACCAAATTCTCATTGATAAAATCTATACCCCGGACTACTCATTAAATGATGGAATTGAATCAAATCTTGAAATGGTCATACTCAAAGAATGAAAGAAATAAATCCCATTCCATATCCCCCCTCAAAATTATCATGCAAGAATAAATTAGGAAAGAGATTGAAATTTATAATATATTTGATATCCTAACATAAATTGTATTAAAATATAAAAAACCTCATACATATCATAATCATTATTCATTCAAGCCTCAAAAAAATAAATGAGATAATCATACTAAACATGAGAGGTTATAGAAAAAACAATACATAAAAATCCTACAGAAAATGGTGAATCACTTCTCCGCAGTAGGTGTGTCTCCATCTTGTGGGCGTCCATCGGTGGTCCTCCATCCAAAATCCTCTCCGAAACTGTGGTAAACCCCATTTTTATAGCCTCCATATGGTCTCTATCCAACCATTTTCACTAAATGTAATATTATTACACATTTTTTAATCTTTATCTATATTTCCTATATGATTTTTTAATACGAGTAAATCATGCATGAATCTCATTCGTTGATTTGGAACTTTGATTCCATTGAAAATGTGTAATTTGGACTCGCGATATGTATGTTCTTTTTTGCATCTTGTAATCTTGTCATGACATGTCCTATATAGAAATATTATCCAGATGAATCTATGTTGTTTAATTTCATTACATGTTGTGTAATCATTCTATGCCATAATATCTAGCATCATTATTCCTATAAATTCCTGTTTCAATATGCTTCGCTTCACTCATGGTGTGGTGTTTCATTTAGCTATATATTCATCATTTTTTATACTCTTTCACAATCCGGTTATTTCCTTAAATAAAACCTTAAACACTTAAAAACATTAAAAAATTGGATTGGTTATTCATTTAAATGAAGAAATAAATATAATAAAACACTCAAAAATATATGCATGAAAGAAACTTATAAAAAAATTGACAAATACAGATTACACACCTTGTGATGAAATTACACATTGTGAGTTTTTGAAAAAGAAAATCCAATGCAAGAAATTTGAGGACTATAATACATACAGTGAAATACCATTTAATGTCCTATAACTATGTCACACGATGTGACATTTTTTAAGATAAGTTATTGGGAAATACTTTCCAATGATTTTTTCCACCTGATATTCGAGGTATTACATGATGTGAAAATACTTTACATGTCATGTAGGTACTAATGCACATAAAAATAAATAGGTTGTGGTGGAGGATATTAATTTAATTTCCTATAAATATTTTCCCTTTGCTACTTCTCTGGAAGAGTCCTAGGCAGATCAGGCCAAGAGTCAGTAACAGAATGATGCAGAACACATAGTGACGATTTGGTGTCCAGCTTCACCACCATTATTTATCATGTTTTTCTTCATGTACACATGCTTACCATTCTCATAATGATTAGCATGAATTATGAGTTCTATTTATTCCTGTTAATGTGACTGTAGGGGTTCTATTTCTAATATATTTTTTTCAATTTCTTTATTTTTGGATTGTTGCTACACTATCTAACAATTCCAATTCATTCTCTATTCATATTGTATGGTCATTACTATTTTTTGAGTATTATAATATTTTGGCACCAATTAATTTCATTAGTTTTTGTATTACCATTATCAAATCTATGTCGATTATGTTAAAATATAGTTTTAGGTCTCCTTATTTTTTCTTTTCACTATGTAGATGAGAATTCCAAAGGTGTAACCACATTAATAGGGTAGGGTACTCTTACCAAGGATCCCTAATGACCCAATTCCTACAACGATCCTAAATAAATTAGTAATCAATTAATTCTATAGCACAAAAACCTAAAAATCACTGAACCTTCATGCCTCATCTCTTTTTAAAAACCAAATCCTCACTACTACAGTTTCTTTATTTAAAAACAATCAATAAATTTCCTTTTTATTTTATAAATTAATTTAGAACAGATGATTTTCCACAAGAAAATGTTGTTTTTATTTTTTTTGTGAAATTGGATTCAAAACAATGTAGATTATTGATTGGTTTTGTAGACATATTTCAAAGGCACATCAGGGTTTTTTAGTATTAGTGTTTTGGTGAAATTGGATTTTAAGAAAATCAGTTGATTCATGATTGGTGTTTGAGGTGAGATGAGGTAGACCAAATAGTCATGGTATCTTATCCCCAATATGGAAATACCTAATCCCTTCATCCTGTAATTTAGGGTTTTGTTGAATCAGGTTTGTCTTAACACCATTTTTAACCTAATTTCTCTTAAAATTGAAAATGATCTTGCCTTCTTTAGGTTTTTCAGTTGCTCAATTTTTATTTTCCTTTAACATTAAAATATCTATCAACATGACAAATAAAAAATATAATGATTATAATATGAATATATAACTAAAAAACCAAATACATGCATAAATAAAATGTAATAAATTCAATACACCCCCCCCCCAAATTACATTACACTAGAACATGATAGGTTTACTAAATCATCCTAGTAATGAGAGAATAAGAAGGTATATGGTAATAAAATGAATGCCTAAAAAATAAAGAAATAAATCATTACTAGAATAGTGTCTCACTTTACACTTTGGTTTCTGGATCTCAAATGTCTATAATAGAAGAAAAATATATCTTGTATTTATAGGCTTTAGATGGGATCTTCCCAAACATTTTCATGACATTTAATGTGTTTACACATCGTGTAATCCTCATTCAAGTCTACCTCTATTATTTTTGAATCTCAGTGATTCCCATGTGAATAATGTTCAATGATTTCGAACATTAACACATTTCACCGCATCAAATTGAGACTCTGGATGAGTAATTGGATTTCACATCATGTATTCATGTCACGACTTGTTCTGGTGGTGGTTATTTTTATTGAAAAGCCACAACATGTAAATGAATAACACGTTATGTCATCAATATGCTCCATGATTTTTATCTTTTCATTGGATTTAAAAATCTGATTTCACATCACGAGTAATGCTCGTGGCTCGAAGTGTATTTAAGCTCTAAATTTCATGCCTTTTTGTTTTTTTTCATAAATTCATTGAATCTATCCATAAAACCAAAAAAAAAGTAGAATTTTAAATCTTTTGAAATGAATTATCATTTATATAAATAAATCAATACTATAAGACACTATAAAATGCATTCATGAAATATACTTATCAAAAACCCCACACATGAACTCATACTTGTCCTCAAGCATAGAAACTCAACATGCTACAATGGACATTCACTACACCATGCTACAAATTCATTTTCAAAAAAAATATTGATCAAATATGAAATTAAATTTTTTAGCATCATAGGTAGACATTTTTTAAATGCCTCACATTTCAAAGAATATAGATCAACTATGTATTGTGTACTTCATATTTTAAAATAGCCACACTTCTTCAATCATACATTTTAGATTTTCAATTTCAAATTAATATACATGCAACTTAAAATTTACATCACATGAATTTTTTCTCTCATCATCAGTGCTGGAATTTTAAATAGAATTCCTCACATACCTAAAAATGTAAATTATAATAAAATTTAATGGAATATATCATTTCCACCACATAAATACATAAATCACAATTAATCATGAGGGATTAACTGTTTAGAAACAAGTGAATCTAACGCCTGGGGAAGGTATGTAAATTATGTTAAAATTAATGATCAAACATATAGTGTAACACTAAATTACATTGAATGATAATAAAAAATAGCGCCATGAAAGTATCTTCCTCCCTAGTATCTCAGAATAGGTTTATAAAAAGTGGAATTGAAATAAATTAAAACCCACTTTTTTTTATTTTATTTTTCTTTTTTAGAAATTCATGATAGGGAAAATTCCCATATCCACCACCCAACCCCTAATGATATTCTCATGACACTATTTTTAATATTTATAACCAGATTACTAATGAATTAAATTGTGATTTTTGTATTTCCCTAAACACATTTCATTTTTTCATTTTTTTTCTTTTCATTTATTTTTTGAGGAGGTTTTCAATAAGTATACAGAATGTTCCTTCCCAAGTTATCATGAAACATCCCCCACACTTATTTACTATAATATTTCCATCCCATCCACTAGATTTTTCATCACTTACTCTTATGATTAATAATTAATTTAACTATTTAGAGGAAGGTAGGAATAGAATAAATGGGCATATAGATTGAGTTATTTCCTAAAAAAGATATTAATGGCTTATAGGGGCTTAAAATGTATAATTTAAGGTGGGTCTCAAGATATAGGATAATAAAAATAATTGCTAAAGAATTTTTAATGTGACTCTATGCACTCATATCTTTTATAAGATGCAATGAAATTTATAGAATAAAACATGACTAAGTTTCATAATAAATACACTAATGAATTAATGGGAAATATTAAGCTCCCTAGATATCTTGGGAATGAGATAAATTATTGGGACAATAACTCATGAAAATGAATTTTAATAATTAAATAAAAAAATGGAAATTTAAAAAATTAATAACATGGAAAAATTTGCCCATTTTTTCTCCATCTCCTTGAATAGAATTAGATGTACATTTTATTTATAAATATTTACAAAAATGTATTCTCTTGGAACTATAAAGAGATTCACATATTATATTATTTCGAGAAAGGGAATTCCTGAGAGTGGCCTTTTCGAACCCTCCACACTCAAAAACCCCCCTCCCCACGATGAGATCATTCGGGGATGCCCCAGCCGGGGAGGAGCCGTTGCCAGCTGAGATGACATTGCGTCCCACGGGGTAACACCTCGATCAGCGATGGTTCGTCACAGCAATCCGTCAGCCAGTTGAAGTGCGCCCATTCTGCCCACCCGGTGAGACACCGGGTGACCCGGCAAGGCGAGTGGTACATGGGAGGCGGAAATTCCCCCAAGAGCGGGCTCCCAGGAATCGAACCCCAGACCTCACCGAACACAGTTGATATGGCCCTCGACCCTACACCACTACGCCACCGCCGAAGCGGCGACGTGTTGTTGGGTAACGAGGTATTGAGCTGGCCTGTCCACCTGCGCACCGCATGTCCCCAGCTAGGCCCAAGGTGGCCAACCCTTGGGCTTGGGCCAGTTCCACACGGAGTCGAGGGGACGAGTGGATCGCTGGCGTATGGTGCGCGTTGCCTTTGTGAGGACTCGAACCCGGAACCTCAGCGACGGGACGCCACCGCCTTGAACCAACTCACCCAGCCCCCGCGGGCATAAAAACGTGTTGTTGGGTAACGAGGTATTGAGCTGGCCTGCCCACCTGTGCACCGCACGTCCCCAGCTAGGCCCAAGGTGGCCAACCCTTGGGCTTGGGCCAGTTCCACATGGGGTCGAGGGGACGAGTGGATCGCTGGCGTATGGTGCGCGTTGCCTTTGTGAGGACTCGAACCCGGAACCTCAGCGACGGGACGCCACCGCCTTGAACCAACTCACCCAGCCCCCACGGGCTTCACGTGTTGTTGGGTAACGAGGTATTGAGCTGGCCTGCCCACCTGCGCGCCGCACGTCCCCAGCTAGGCCCAAGGTGGCCAACCCTTGGGCTTGGGCCAGTTCCACACGGGGTCGAGGGGACGAGTGGATCGCTGGCGTATGGTGCGCGTTGCCTTTGTGAGGACTCGAACCCAGAACCTCAGCGACGGGACGCCACCGCCTTGAACCAAATCACCCAGCCCCCGCGGGCTTCACATATTATACGTAGATTAAACTATACACCATCTCGTCCTACCCAATGATCATCAATGCTTCAAGAATTTGTACATGAGGATGCACCCATATCAGTGCACCAATGTAGATGTTTATGTTTACAAATTGATCAAATCCATCTTTTTCTATGCATTTAAATACTCAATATGGCATTCCATGATCATACCTTTCATGAAAAAGAAAGGACTGATTATGGTATGTGTCAACTTATGAGATCTAAATTGGTAGTTCATGATGAGTTAAAATTTCTAATCACAAATATATTAATTGATGCAAATATTGGATACAAGTCCTTTTCTTTCATGGATGGTTATTTAGGGTATACTAAAATCAAGAAAACCCCTAAAATGGGGAATTTATTTCCATTATAGATCCTCATGGGATTTTCTCTTTTAGTTCATGCACATTAGGTTCGATGACATAGTGGTAAAATTATAAAAATGATTTGATTACTTAATGGACCATGAAATAGTAATTTCCATGTAGTGTCAGCACAGTATAGAGATAAATCCTGTGGAATTCACTTTTGGATTAACATTGGGGAATTTCTTTTTCTTTTTGGTATGACACCACAACATCAAGGTTGGCCTGGTGGAGACTAGTTCTATATTATCAATGTCACCCACAACCCCAAATCTCAAATATTTGAGGGGACGCCATGGGAACCTCACCTAAATTTGGTAATTTTTATCCATCTTTTTCAAAAATATATGTCCCCATAACTGGGTTAATGAAGATAGTATTCACCAACCAATGAGATGAGGACATCCAAAAATCCTTCAAAAGTCTCTATATGTATCTACTATCCCAAGTGGTACTCATACATATATTGGAAGTGAGGACACAAATCTTGTATGTCTCCACCATGGAATGATCACTGTGATCCCTCCTTACATATAATAATAATTCCAGGTAGTGAGACATAAAATTTTGATTTTGGTAAGAATTACCTTGCACTCCTCATTGAATAAACATGGCTAATAAATTACATACAAAACCAAAAATTCCATCGGGTCTCTCATATTTATTTGTGAAAGTACATACTAGGAAAAAACATGATTACACATCATTTGGACAAATGGGAGTTCATTATGAAATAATATTTCATCCAACTCATGTCACAAAAGATAATAAAAGGGAATTCCCTGACTGATTTCCTCATGACACACCCCTCCTTGAATATTAAATAGGTGGAAACTGAGTTCTCATACGAGGGGGTCTTCTATCCCCATGGTACATCCTAGAAATGAGATATGTATTTTTTGGGAGCCCTTATCAGTACTATCAGTAAAAATATGTTAAAAATAGAATATTCATGTTTTATGTGGAATTTATTTGTCTATAGATACAAAAAAGTTTTTCCCTACTCATTCTCACTATCTAAAGGCTGCATGAATAATGATTCCCAATAATATTCCCTCATCGTTGGGTTGGAAATGGGCCTACATCTACAAATTGTGTGCCTGAATATAATAGGGTATTTGGAACTAGTGGTAAAGAATATAAATGACAAATATATTTCTTAAAAATGGATGAACTAACCCCTCTCATTTGGTACGTTAAGGGACATATGGATGAATTCACTTTTGAAACCACATTGCATCATGTTCCTTAATCATATAATGCTTGTGATTATACATTGTCTAAAGAATCCATATTTCTAGTCAAACCAGATTCTGGGGAAGAAATATTCTTGACCAGGACCCAATGAATGGTCTCATCGATCTTCATCCCCAATATGGATTAAATCAACCAGTTCTAAACTTCACTTGAGCATGATAAACAAATATACCCCCTTGTATGAATGGATACCATATTTTTAATACTCCAAAATGAGACTCTCCTCACATACCAAGTATTAAAGGTATGTATTCGATGTTGTTTAGTGAATCTTACCCTACGGGGATGCCCAAATGGGCATAAATCCATCAAAAAGTGGGGATTTGATGGAATTCCCCGAAGATTCATAGTATAAGGAGAGATTATTCTCATCAGAGAAGAAGTCCATGTATGGTCATTAACTTCTCATCTGTCTGGGATTAGGCTCTCCTATAAACTAAGAGGTTGGGATATTACTAAAAAACCATTGTATAGGGCTTGTGGAACTCACCATGAAAATTCATGCATTCCATATACATTCAAACCTCACCCATCAAACCTATGAATTACTATATAAAGCTTAATATTATTGGTCATTTTCCCTTTGTGGAATTGATGTTGTAGGGACATATACCCCAGCCAAAGATAAGAAGTTTAAATACATCCTTAATGATAGTAACATATTTATTTGTGGGATGAGGCAATACCCCTCAAAGAATTTGGGGTGATGAATAGAACCAACTTCATACAGTCCAATATTATCACCATGTTGAGAGTCCCTTACACAATATTGATAGGCAACGACACCAAATTCATTTCTACATAGTTAATGAAATTTTACCCAGATTAAAATATCGAGTACAATCACTCATCTTTCTATCATGCAGTGGAAAATGTGCATATAGAGGAATTTAATAGGACTCTATCAAATATACTACATAAGACTATGAATAAGGATAATAATCCCTAGATAGAAAATATCCTCTTTTAGTTTTGGTCCTATTATACGACCATGTGTTCTTTTGAAAAATAAATTCCATATTCATTAATATATGGCACTATGATAGTGTTTACCATATAATTCTAATTGTTTTCTTGATGAAGATCCATTTGAAGAAAACTATTGGATGACATGTGATCACAATACCGGCTTTACAAATTGATGTTTATCAATGAGAACATGTTTCATACATTAACCAATCTTGAATCCCATAAGAATTGAATCACATAATTCTTTATTAAGAACATTCACCACTATTAATCATGCCAAGGAGAACTGGTGTTGGCTCTATGGACCCAAATAATACCATGAAAAAATCCATTGAATTTGGATCCGAAATGGGAAAGGACATATATCAAACCTAGGGTCTATCATAATGGAGATTACATACTTAACACAACAGATGTATAATATTTCACACCCCCACCCCCACCAATTCAATGATTCTAATGAAATACATTTCATTGTTTTCATCAAGCTACCCTTGTCATAGTTTCATGAAGTTAAACTACACGAGACTATCCAGGAAGTAAGATGTTAAACTAATCATCTTCTCAAGTCATGGAATGAAGACATTAAAATGCACATTTTATCGTGTCCCCACAACATGATGCTAAAATGTATGGAGATCATCCTCAATTCATGATGTTAAACTACATGGATCCCCAAATTCTTTATCTTCATTCATAATGGGTGACCCGAGTCATAGTAGTAGGACATCAATCTTATTAGCATCTCACATCCTCACCATGTGATGTTAAAATATATGGAACAGGACCTTATGACATGAAAATAAACATCATTGATGTTTTCCTCACCACATGATACTAAATTACATATGTAGTATCATCTCACCAATAAATCTCCACACATATGCTAGATCTATGTCAAAGAAGGTTGAAATTCTTATGTCCCCATGTGAGATTTGGGTACACCTAGGGAGTCCCTCTTTGTAAGAACTATTTTTAGCCTGATTTCTATCATCAAAAGATATGGAGTGATTATTGATCCTTTATTTTTTGGTCCCATATTTATTTTTACTTATCATTCGCATCAATTGTCCCACTTCCTCTTAGAAATATGTTAAATTTCATTGCACATGTCTCTGCCACATAAAATTAAACTACAAGGGTTTCTAGAACTTCATACGGCTTGATTCTAATTTCAATGATATGTTTAGGGATACCTAAATATTATATCATTTTCTAGACACCAAAAAAGGCATAATATCCCATGATTATCTCATCGTGGCCCACCATATAGGACCTTAAAAGGAATACCAAGTGTCATCTGTAAGAACCCGGTTCTTATTTTTGAGGTACAGGTTTCTACTTTTTTCCTTTTCCTTAAGTGCTTTTGAGAAAATATTGTAAATGGAAAAGAATGCAAAATTTTGCAACTACACGCCGTGTACTTTATCCACACGCCGTGTACTTTTGGCCGTGTAGGGATGAGTACATGGGGCGTGTATCCATGCCGGTGATGAAGGGTGTAGGAACCAACTACACGTCGTGTAGTGGTACCTTACACGCCATGTAATTAGTCGATAGTTTAAAAAGTAAGGCGGTGAAGTCTCCGCCAGCTGGGCGGCAGTACACGCCATGTACTTGGGAGTACATATCGTGTATTCTTTTCGGAAGATGAACAGTTTGGCGATGCCGCCAAATGAACAGTTAAATGAAGGGAGTACACGTCGTGTACTTTGAAGTACACACCGTGTACTTTGTTTTTCTGGCATAAAATAGGCAGTAGCCTCCTCATTTGGCAGAGGAGGCGTTTGAGCCATTTTGGAGCCAAAGGAGGTGGCTAGACCTTTGAATATCCGTCGGGAGTTCGTCTGGAATCCAATTCGGCTTCGGACGATCTTGTTGGAACCGCACGGGTAAGCCCTTCCTCCTCCTGGTACCTTTCTTTCCAATTCTTCTCCTAAAGTATGTTATTTATGTTTGAATGGGT
Source organism: Viscum album (assembly GCA_963277665.1). Lineage (NCBI taxonomy): Eukaryota > Viridiplantae > Streptophyta > Magnoliopsida > Santalales > Viscaceae > Viscum > Viscum album. The sequence continues at coordinate 217,507,456 of OY728158.1, forward strand.
TTTGTTCTTTGTCAGATCTACGCCATTCTTAGGTGTTTCTGGAGCCGGTGTTCGGTTATAGAGTTCGTTGGCATATAAGGTAGGTGGCTTGGTGTTTATTTTGAAATTGTTGAGCGTTTTTGTGTGTTTTTGTGCCACAAACCCATGTTGGGGTGTCATGTGGCTGAGGCTGTTGCTATATTTAATGCCTATAATTTCATTGGTGATTAAATGGTGATAGTAAAATGATTTTTGGGATCGTTTCTTGGATCCAGGACCATCTCGAGGGGTGTGTTCTCTTGTTTAGCCATTTGGCCAGGATACCCGAGGGTATCCCTTAAATGTAGTAACTGTAGAATTTCATTGAGAGGAATTTCTTGTTTACTGCATTTTGATATGTTGGGCATCGCACGGTTGCTTGTTTAGCCTGAGGGCGTTGTTGTGATTAGCCTGAGGGCGTAACTGTTTTAGCCCGAGGGTTGTCATTTTTCCGCCTGAGGGAAACCTTTCGTGCCAGAGGGCTTGACTTATGTGCTTGAGGGAGACACTTCGTATGCCTGAGGGTGACACTTCATATGCCTGAGGGCGAGAATTTATGTTATGCCTGAGGACAATACCTGCGGGTTGGATTCTGTTTGGCCTGAGGGAAAGCCGGAGGGCGTGGTTACTATTTTAGCCTGAGGGCATGGTTCTGGTTAGCCTGAGGGCTTGGTGCTGTTGAGCACAAAAATGTTACTAAATTAATGTAATTAAATGAATAATAAAATGACAAGTTACCTGTTAAGTTAGTTACTTTTGAGTACTGCTTAGTTATTTCATTTTACTACTGCACACCTATTGCATGTTTTACACACAGTTGAGCACGGGCCTTTGGTGGGTGCCTACTGAGATATATTTCTCACACCCTGTTTGTGTCACGCTTTTCGGCCCGAACAGATTACGTTGCAGTAGGTTTAGATAGGGGCAAGAGTCCCTATACAGGTACTTGACTGTTGCTGTGGAGCAAGAGGGCATGATACCGAGCCTAGGCTCGCAATGCCGCTGCCATCTATTTTGCTTTGCCTTGCTGTACTTTGCTTTTGGTCATATCGTATTGATGTATTACATGTTCTGGCCGTTTTTGTAGAATTTGAAACATGTATCCTCATCGTTAATATACTGTTGGTTATATCCATTGTTGTAGTTTATTTCAGTTGTGTGTGTTTACTACTTCCACTATTTGTTGTATGTTTATTTTAGTATTCCGCTGCACTACACTTTGTCAAATGAGGTCATAGTTTCCCCACTATCAGACCTAGGCCCTCGCAACTAGTCGGAAGCCTCTGGCGTTTGGGGAAATGCGCTTGAGGTCACGTGGCGAACCGGGCTCAGGGCACCCATTGCGTGGCACCGGGGTCCAGGATGTTACAAATTGGTATCAAAGGCGTTTCTTTTCTTTGACTTACTATTTGAAGTCGTAGTCAGGGATAAGACAGAACGGTAGTTGGTAATAAGCTGTGCTCAGGCATAGCTAACCCACGTACAGGGAAAAGCTAGTATACCTCGTATTTTGCATTATTTGATTTTCAATTTTACGGTTGATATGTTTTCACCGTTGGGTGACGCACTTGTATTGTGCTGTTATATTTATCTATGGGTTCTCTTTTGTTTCAACCCGATGATATGAGGGTATTCCATCTCATGCATCATATAGGAACATTATAAATATCACATTCCATGCATAGATTCCATGCCATGTAGGTGCATTATAAATTCGCATGTTGTTATGATAGTTGTTGTGCTAGAAAAGCATGCGGTTGTGATAGTTTCTTGATAAATACATGCCTTGTGATATGGTATTTTTGTTTGAGGTTGTTTATATAATGGATTCCAAACTTTGGTCTTTGGGGAGTATGGGAACCCATTGACCAGAATTTGGTGGATCATTGACTGCTTATTGGTTATAACACGGATAAGATGTCAAACGTTGATTCTTGGGGAGTATGGGCCCCCAAGGGTCGGAATTTAACACTTAGGTGTTCTTTTTCAGTATTTTCTGGGTTCCGGGGAAGTTTCTGAGGCATAGTGTCTGGAATACCCAGAATACATGCCATGTAGGATCTCATACACGCCGTGTGTGTTCTTCTGTTCGGGAAGAAAAATGAACTTTTTGAGTACACGCCGTGTACCTGGATTACACGCCATGTAGTCTCTTCCCGTGTCGCAAACCGTGTGGACGGCGACACGGGGTAGGTAAGGGCTTGGGTTAAACACGTCGTGTAGTTTTTGTACACACAGTGTAGTGTTGACCCGGAGTCCGACCATGTAACTAACAACATGGGATGGTGAACTCCTTGACAGAACACGCCATGTCAGTAAGGGGCACGCCGTGTCGCCTTGTCCAAAGACAGACCGTGTGGATTTAGCCGTGTGGCTGGGAAACGGGATGGTGTACACGCCGTGTGTCGGTGTAACACGCCGTGGAGTGTTAAGCTGAGTAGTCGGCCGTGTCATAGACAACACAGGAAGTTGGAAAATAACACCGTACATGCCGTGTAGATATCATACACGCCGTGTAGTTTTTTTGAATGGAAGCCGTGTGGCTTAGCCACGTAGAAGGACCCGGGTAGGGGAAAGGAAGTCAAGTACACGTCGTGTAGTCAGTGTACACGCCGTGTAGTCTTGTTTTGAAAATTTTGAAACGCCATCTTCCTCTTGTTCATTTGTGGTTCCTTCGTTTCAGTATTGATAATCTTGAATCTGAGGCGTGATTTTGTCCTTGTAGAGTAATGCCGCCTAGACGACCGCGAGTTGTTCTCCAAGAGAGCGGCGATGATTATACTCCGGAGATGGTGGGCCATGGTCTACCAGTTGATCCACCGGCAGAGCTAGATGCGGCACCAGCTATTATACCGGACACAGGCGCGGAAGCCCAGTTCCCTGCAGGATTATTGCAGTCCATGCAGACCTTTCAGGGAGCACCACAGGCTGCCACATCTATGGCCGAGCTGACGCGATTCTTTCAACAGCAGCATCCGCCTACGTTCTTAGGGGATGGAAGACCACAGGCTGTAGAGTCTTGGCTAGGATTGATGCAGACTATTTTTGAGCATCTTGAGATGCCTCCAGGACGGAGGGTCAATCTTGTGACTTACATGCTGCGTGATTCCGCCAAGAGGTGGTGGAATGTTACCCCCTAGTCAGAGTATCATAGGGACATGTCGTGGGAAGATTTTCAAACAGTCTTCTATGACTTCTTCTTTCCCTAGACGCTGAGGGCAGATAGATCTCGAGAGTTCATGAATCTGCAGCACGGCTCTATGTCAGTGATGGACTATTCTGCTCGTTTTACAGAGCTTCAGCGCTTTGCACCCGTGCTGGTGGTTGATGAGACACTGAGAGACAGATGATTTGAGGATGGTCTTCAATATGACATCTGAGCACTGGTGAATGTTTTCATGTTGGCTACTGTGCACGCGATTGTGAATCAGGCATTGATTACAGAGAGGAACCTGCAGGAATCTAGTGGTGTGGGCCAAGGAGGTTCGGCACCAGTTACTGGTTCTATTTCCACTGGAAAGAGGAAGAGACCAATGGACTTCTCTCAGGGCGGCAGTACCAACCAGGCAGCTTCTTCCGGTGGCCCAATCAGGTGCTAACAGTGTGGCAGAGAGGGGCACAAGAGGCCGTAGTGTCCACGAGACCCAGTGGAGTGTCGAGCTTGCGGCAAGATGGGTTATCTGCAGCGCTTTTGTAGGGCGTTTCTACCTGTGGCTAGTGAGAGGGGTTCTGTGCAGACTCTGCGTGCGGGAGCAGGACCAGTGGCTTCTTACTAGTCCGGGAATTGGAATACGTCGGGGCGTGCAGGAAGAGATGGTGGTCGTGACCATGGTAGCCAGAAACCCGGATATCAGAGGCAATAGGGCGGGACAGCTCAGGGTAGCCAGGCTGTGTTGCAGGGCCACGACACTGGGCAGGCATATGCAGTGCAATATACCTAGCAGGAGCAAGATCCTGGACCTTCGACAGTCAGAGATACTATTATAGTAGCTTCTGTCTTGTCTTCCGTACTTTTTGATATGGGTGCTACACATAGTTTTATATCAGTACCAGTTGGGGAGAACCTTGGGCTCGATGTTTCTACTTCTTCTGATATCTTGAAGCTAGACACTCCGTTGGGGACTAGGACGGTTGGTGTGCGTCAGTTCAAGGAGTGCCCCCTTGAGGTTGGTGGGTGCCACTTTCTTTGGGACCTCTATTTCCTGGAGATGACGAGATATAAAGTCATTCTCGGGATGGATTGGTTGGTTCCCTTCCAAGATTTGGTTGGCTGCTATCGTCGTAGGGTGCGTTTCACATCACCTAAGGGCGGGGAGTTTCTATACAAGGGCGAGTGGGATGTTCAGGCAAGTCGAGCTGGTCCAGAACATCATGGGCGAGGTGGAGTCACAGCCCAGATTGTGAGCTTATATCTGGATGACCAGGGGACTTGTCAGGCGGATTTCCCTCCAGTTGTCGATCGTTTCAGTGATGTCTTCCCGGACAACTTTTCAGGTCTACCTCCTGTGCGTGAGGTGGATTTCTCTATCGAGCTAGTTCCAAGAGCAGCACCGGTGTCCATTCCACCTTATAGGATAACCACGCCTGAGTTGCAAGAGCTCAAGAGGCAGTTAGAGGAGCTACAGGAAAATGGTTTTATCTGACCCAGTACTTCTCTTTGGGGTTCTCCAGTCCTCTTTGCGAAGAAGGCGGATGGTACCCCTAGGCTTTGTGTGGATTATCGGAATTTGAACCAGTTGACAGTTAAGAACCGATATCCCTTGCCGAGGATAGATGATCTATTTTATCAGCTTCATGGAGCACGAGTGTTCTAGAAGATTGACTTGAGATCTAGATATCATCATCTGCGCGTTAGACCATCTGATATACCTCTCACAGCATTCAAGAGCAGATATGGTCTATATGAGTATACGGTTATGCCGTTCGGACTCACGAACGCACCAGCAGTTTTCATGGATCTGATGAATCTTGTGTTCCATCCGTATCTTGATTCATTTGTGGTAGTATCCGTGGACGACATCTTGGTGTAATCTCATACTCGACACGACCATGCGACCCATCTTGAGATCGTATTGATTACACTGAGAGAGGATCTCCTTTATGCTAAGATCTCGAAGTGCCACTTTTGGATGGACCAGATTCACTTCATGGGTCATACCATCACAGAGGAAGGAGTTGAAGTGGACCCAGAGAAGGTGACAACGTTAGTTTCCAAGGGGAATCCCAAGAACATGTTTGAGATACGGAGTTTCTTAGGGCTGGCTGGTTACTACAGACGTTTCATACAGGACTTCTCCCGCTTAGCAGCACCGTTGACAGGTCTGACTAAGAAGGGTGTGAAGTTCGTTTGGTCAGAAGCATGTGAGACAACTTTTGAGGGCCTGAAGGGAAGGCTGACATCAGCACCGATCCTGATACTCCCATAGCAGGGGAGGAGCTATACAGTTTACTGTGATGCGTCAGGGATTGGATTGGGAGTCGTTTTGATGCAGGGTGACCGAGTTGTGGCGTACGGGTCTCAGCAGTTGAGGCCACATGAGAGGAATTACCCGACGCACAATCTCGAATTGGCCGCAGTTGTGCATGCATTGCGCTGTTGGAGACATTACCTATTGGGAGAGCATTTTGCGGCTTTCACCGACCACAAAATCCTCATGTATATCTTTACTCAGTGTGACCTAAATCTGAGGTGGAGAAGGTGGGTCGTGTACCTACAGTCCTTCGATTTTGAGCTTGCCTATACACCTGGTAAAGGTAATGCAGTAGCTGATGCCCTGAGAAGGAAGACTCATATACAGGTAGTGCAGGAGGCTAGTGGTGAGTGGGAGCTTATGGCCTTGTTCTCTAAGATTCATCTAGAGGTGCATGACAGTCAGGGGTAGACTTATCTTTCCTCGTTAGCTATGAATTCTACCCTCCTAGAAAGAGTGAGGATGAGGCAGCTATCGGTTTCAGAAGGCCTTGTTCTACGGGAGTCTCTGGCAAGTGAAGACCCTCCTCCTGGTTGGATGATAGGCGATGATGAGGTTTTTCATTTTAATGGACGTGTATGGGTTCCAGGGCATATACGCGAGGAGCTGATGAGGGAGTTTCATGCTTCATCTTGGGTAGTTCATCCCGGGCTTACCAAGATGTATCGAGACTTGAGACGTTAGTACTGGTGGTCGGGTATGAAAAGAGAGATAGTTGGTTTTGTTACGAGGTGTTCCACCTGTCATCAGGTGAAGGCAGGGCATCAGAGACCAACTGGGCTGTTACAGCAGTTGCCCATTCCAAAGTGGAAATGGGATGATGTCATGATGGATTTCGTGACGGGTTTGTCGAGGTCACCTCGTGGAAATGACGTCGTGTGGGTTGTTGTGGATAGACTCATGAAGGTAGATCAATTTTTCCGATCAAGGGGACCTTTGGTGTGGACAAGCTCGGAAGGCTGTATATCTGAGAGATCGTACGTCTTCATGGGGTCCCCTGTTCTTTCGTTTCAGATAGGGACGCCCGCTTTACGTCTCGTTTCTGGCAGAGTTTTCAGAGGGCGCTGGGTATACAGGTGCTTCTGAGCACAGCATACCACCCTCAGACAGATGGCCAGTCAGAGCGGACGATACAGGTGCTAGAGGACATGCTGCACGCATGCATCCTAGACTCTGGGGGCTCTTGGGAGAAGCATATACCCTTAGTCGAGTTTACCTATAACAATAGTTTTCAGGAAATTATTGAGATGGAACCATACGAGGCTTTATATGGTAGGCCATGTTGGTCAACTTTGTGCTGGTTAAAGGCAGGTGAGGCAGCTTTACTGGGACCACAGCTCATGAAGGAGACATCTGAGCAGGTCCAATTAATTCAGAAGTAGATGGCTACCGTGCAGTCTCGTCAGAAGTCTTATGATGATCGTCGCAGACGACCTTTGGAGTTCATGGTTGGGGATTAGGTTTTTTTGCGTGTTTCGCCGAGGCTGGGACACAAACTGATCAGGAGATAGGGTAAGCTTTCGCCGAGGTATGTGGGGCCATTTTAGATTCTGGAGAGAGTCGGGCTGGTTGCTTATCGGTTACAGTTACCACAATGGTATCGCGCCATGCACGACGTCTTCCATGTGTCTCAGTTGCGTCGCTATCATTCAGACCCGTCTCATGTCTTTCAGCCAGAGGAGGTTGAGATTCAGCATGATGCATCCTTTGAGGATCATCTGATCCGTATCATTGACAGGAGCACGAAGGCTTTCTGAGGCCGGTCAGTTCCGCTTGTACGGGTGCTATGGCAGCATTGCCGAGTGCAGGACGAGACCTGGGAGCGGGAGGCCGACATATGTGCTCAGTGGCTAGAGCTATTCTGAACTTTATCTTTGCCACCCTGGAAAGGGAAATTTGGGGATGAATTGCTATAAGGGGGGAAGTTTGTAAGAACCTGGTTCTTATTTTTGAGGTACGGGTTTCTTATTTTTCCTTTTCTTTAAGTGCTTTTGAGAAAATATGGAAAATGGAAAAGAATGCTAAATTTTGGAACTACACGCCATGTACTTTATCCACACGTCGTGTACTTTTGGCCGTGTAGGGATGAGTACATGGGGCATGTAGCCATGCCGGCGATGAAGGGTGTAGGAACCGACTACACGCCGTGTAGTGGTACCTTACATGTCGTGTAGTCAGTCGGCAGATTAAAAAGCAAGGCGGTGAAGTCGCCGCCAGCTGGTCGGAAGTACACGCCATGTACTTGGGAGTACATGCCGTGTATTCTTGTCAGTAGATGAACAGTATGGTGATGCCGACAAATGAACATTTAAATGAAGGGAGTACACATCGTGTACTTTGAAGTACAAGGCGTGTACTTTGTTTTTCCGGATTAAAACAGGCAGTAGCCTCTTCATTTGGCAGAGGAGGCATTTGAGCCATTTTGGAGCCAAAGGAGGAGGCCGGACCTTTGAAGATCCGCTGGGAGTTCGTCTAGAATCCAATTCGGCTTCGGACGATCTCGTTGGAACCGCACAGGTAAGCCCTTCCTCCTCCTGGTACCATTCTTGCCAATTCTTCTCCCAATGTAAGTTATTTACGTTTGAATGGGTTTTTTTCTTCGTCAGATCTACGCTGTTGTTGGGCATTTCTAGAGCTGGCGTTCGGGTATAGCGTTTGTTGGCATATAAGGTAGGTGTCTTGGTGTTTATTTTCCAACTGTTGTGCGTTTTTGTGCGTTTTTGTGCCATGAACCCATGTTGGGGTGTCGTGTGGCTAAGGCCGTTTCTATATTTAATGTCTATAATTGCATAGGTGATTAAATGGTGATAATAAAATGATGTTTTGGATCGTTGCTTGGATCCAGGACCATCTCGAGGGGTGTGTTCCTCTGTTTAGCCGTTTGGCCAGGATACCCGAGGGTATGCCTTAAATGTAGTAAATGTAGAATTTCATTGAGAGGAATTGCTTGTATACTCCATTTTGATATGTTGGGAATGGCCCGGTTGCCTGTTTAGCCTGAGGGTGTTGTTGTGATTAGCCTGATGGCGTGACTGTTTTAGCCCGAGGGCTATCGTTATTCCGCCTGAGGGCAATCTTTCGTGCCTGAGGGCTTGACTTATATGCCTAAGGGAGACAATTCGTATGCCTGAGGGCGATAATTTATGTTACTCCTGAGGGAAATACCTGCGGGTTGGATTCTGTTTGGCCTAAGGGAAAGCCTGAGGGCGTGGTTACTATTTTAGCATGAGGGCACGGTTCTGGTTAGCCTGACGGCTTGGAGCTGTTGATCACAAAAATGTTACTAAATTAAAGGAATTAAATGAATAATAAAATGTCAATTTAACAATTAAGTTAGTTACTTTTGAGTACTGCTTAGTTATTGCATTTTACTACTGCACACTTGTTGCATGTTTTACAGACAGTTGAGCACGGGCCTTTGGTGGGTGCCTACTGAGATATGTTTCTCACACCCTGTTTGGGTCACACTTTTCAGCCCGAACAGATTACGTTGATGCAGGTGTAGATAGGGGCAAGAGTCCCTATACAGGTACTTGACTGTTGCTATGGAGCAAGTGGGCATGGGACTGAGCCTAGGTTCGCGATGCCGATGCCAGTTGTTTTGCTTTGCCTTGATGTACTCTGCTTTTGGTTGTATCATATTGATGTATAACATGTTCTGGCTGTTTTCTTAGAATTTTAAACATGTATCATCATCGTTCATATACGGTTGGTTATATCCACTGCTGTAGTTTATTTCAGTTGTGTGTGTTTACTAGTTCCACTGTTTGTTGTATGTTTATTTTGGTATTCCGTTGCGGTACACTTTAACAAATGAGGGCATAGTTTCCCCACTATCAGACCTGGGCCCTCGCTGCTAGTCGGCAGTCTCTGGCGTTTGGGGAAATGCACTTGAGTTCATGTGGCGAACCGGGCTCGGGGAATCCGTTGCGTGGCACCCGGGTCCGGGACCTTACATCATCAAGGACTGATGTTATATTTCATGGTTGATTTCAATTGCAAAATATAAAAATTCACATTTCTATGGACTTCGCGTAAGAGTACCACTATTGTTGGTGTTGGTATCCAAGAACACCTCCATTCATGGACCAAGTGTAACTTGATTCTTAACATCACATGATATTTATTAAAGCATGAATCTCTAGGCGTGGGTCTAGACATAACAAATAAACATAAAAAAGGACCCCCTCCATTCATATATGTCATACTTATCTAGGAAGCTCATATATCCGTAACTAGGAGTGGATTGATTCATATTACTAAGGAATATGTACGGAAACCCATATTTCCATCCTTGATTCTATCCAAAATACCCATCCTCATGTCCGGAATCAAACGTCATATCCATTTTACATTAAACTACAATGTTCATAATTATCTAAGTGTAACATGTAACACCCCGAGATTTTATGAAAAATATTCTTTTCATTAATGTCTTGTGTTGTACGCTACACCAAAAGAAGCTTGCACAACATGCATCCTTGACTTGTATTGCATTACACACAATCACGACCTTCCTCGATAGCGTGTGTAGTACGCAATACCGAGTTTCACTAAACAACGATATACTATTAAAATATTATTAAAACTAGCCGTTATGAATAGTAATTACCACTTTTTGAAATTTTGTAAATTTAATTTTTAAAATGGACTTCATTTTTGGATTCAGAATATCGAAATTAGCTTAGGGTGAAATTTTCGTACTTTTCGGATAACATTCATTTTCTGATGAATAGTGAAAATTAATAAATTTTAATTAAAAACAACTTTTTTAATAGAAATAATTAATAGTGATAAATTATTAATTTTAGTGGTTTTAAAGTATAGTTAGAATATATTTTTACAATTTAATACAATGTTTGTCATTGGATGTAATTTCACACTTAAACCAGACATAAACAAGTGTCAATCTTTTGATAGTTATTATCTCTTAAGAACACGCTATTTGTGTTGATGACAGGAATTAGTTTTTATATTTATTAATGCAACTAATATGTTTAGAATTTAGTAAAATAAAAATCATTTTTGAGTTCATAATATCAAATATATCTTAGGGCTAATTTTTTGTATTTTTCGGGAAACTTTCATTTTTTTTGATGAATAGTGAAACCACTAAGTGGTAGTTAAAAAAATGAATTTTTCATAAAACTTAATTTTACCGCTTTTGTGAGTGAATTTCAAAAATCCGAGAGACACGGTTGATGTCAGTAAGTAAAATGTGGTTCAATGAGATGAAAATAATTTTTGGTGAATAGTAACTTTTTACTTTTTTTACCATGGTTAAAAGTAAATAGGGTAATTAAGAGTAAAAATGATATTATTATTACCCTAACACATGTCCTAATTAAATTGGATAAGTGTAATTCGTCCAAAAACAACCTTAGGAATAAAATATGACCATTTAGTCCCACTTGGATTAGATTAGGACATTTATTATTATTTAATTCAAAGAAGAGTTAAAAGAGTTAAAATCAAAGTTTATTGAATAAAACATTTTTAATATAGGGTTATACATAAGATAAATTCAATTGTAAATATTCATTAGAAATATAATACTATTTCCTACATAATTATATTTTAGTTATAATTTTTAGACATTAAATAAATTAATTTATTTATGACACAATGATGATGCAGTAATTACCATAATAGTGAAAAATTATAATAATTGATATTATAAATACCCAAATAAATATAATTTGAGACTTTTTATGAATTCCACTAATTTTTTAGGTTAATATGACATGTTATTATAGATTTAAATAACTTTTTTCAAACTAATAATTCTGTTATGAGTTTCACAAAAATCAATTACTAAATAGTGTCAAAATTGACATAAAATAGTTTTAAAACAAATATTATATTATTAATTGTTATTTTATTGCTAAAAATCTATGATTCGTCCAAATGACTTAGATAAGGTTATATATATTAATAACAAACAACTTTTGGTTCGTTTGGCTTGTTATAGTAAGTTTATAAATTTTATAGTATAAGAACACAAGAAACACGGTAAAAGTAAAATTATTTAACTTAATGTTAAATCTAAATGATAAGGTTAAAATAGGAACCTAAACTTGTCTAAATTATATTGGATTAGAGGATTTCGATACATCGCCACCTTAGCTTAGAAATAAATCAATTTTGAGCTATTTAAAATCGAATATGACTTTATAATAAAATAATATTTTTAGTTTTCCAAAGGAGCCCCTCTCCTCCCTTATAAAAGGGCACCCCCTCCCTCTCTTCCTCACACCACTTTGAGCCTTAAAGATCGGCTATCCACTGCCAAATTATCTTCTACACTTCCCTAGAAACATCCTAGAGGTTATGGTCTTCCTCAAAGACCAATTTTAGTTCCCTAAGAGGAGGTCTCAAAGAGGCGCTTCAAAGAAGAGGTAATTTCTGTTACCGATTCTTTCACCTTTATTTCTTGTTCCACTTCTTCTTCTTAGGTTGTTTAATTATGAAGTAATAACATAAGTATCACTCATATACTTTTATGTTATTATATGTATGAAACAACCATATTTCGCCATCTATCCATCCTACGGAAAACGAAATCACCGCGCATGCGTACGTACGGAATATCATCTCCACGCCGTGGTGAAATCTATTTTCCACCACCACCTTACTTGGATGGGTATAATGGTGTAAATAATAACTATATATAATTATTTTAAAGTGATATTTATTCTTAAATTGTATACATACACTCCAATACAGTCCCACGATCATGAGAATGATATCATCGCTCGTACGTACGTACGGACTACCGTCTCCACGACGCGATGAGATTCATTCTCCACTTTAACCATTCATGAATGATTATAAAGTACTTATAATAATTATTCATGAAATATATGACATAATAATGATACTGGATTTATGTGTATATATATGTATGTCATCTACTTAATTCCATTCAACTCAATAAGGAAACGAAAACAGCGTTCATGCGTACGTACAGCCTACCGTCTCTATGAACGGTGTATTTCATTCCATTTACTGATTTATTATATATATGTATATTCTGAATATATATTATATATAAATCATGTTTTATAATCTGGAATTATGTAATCATGATCTAAGTAATCATATGAATAATTACAAGTTGAAACACCGACGACAAATGAAACAATTTTACCCAAAACGCTCTTTAACATGGAATTTACAAAAGAATGGGTAATATAAAGTCATAAGTGAACCATATATGATATCATAGCAATTAGTATGATTCTGGAATAAGTCAATGACATTATTTAAACCATTATAAAGGAGGTTCGGACACTTACGATGCAAGTCGGACCTAAGGTAAGGGAAATATCACAATCTCATTTTTATCCGAGATTGTTTATACTTTGGTATTTACTGGGGTGTATTTTATCATCCACATCCATTTTTCCTCAATATGTAATATTTATATCCTTATACAATAGTTTATATCCAATTTTACCCTTCGGTGAGTTTTTATTAAAAGATATGAAAGGAATCTTTTGTCGTTTTTCGTACGTGGTACTTTTTGACTTTTTCGACAAATGTACGGAAAGAATGTTTTTTTAACTTATACGGCATGAATGGATTTTTAAAACATTATTTACCAGAATCTTCCTTTACAAGTTTTCATGTTTATTTTTAATCAACTTATTTTAGTTTAAAATTGTATGACATGTTAAGGAAGGAAAAATGTTTTTTTGTAGTAGAAAGGATATTTTCCTCAAGAATGGAGTTCAAGTGTTTTATGAAAATTATTTTCCATCTAATATAATATAGGGTTCTGTTTCTATCCCTATTATTACATTGATTTAATTATGTTGTGATGGAATTATTTTTATGAATTCCTTTATCTTATATGAATTGTTTTATGATGTCATGTTGTTTAAGAATCCCATTTTTATTACATGGGGTATGCAATGATATTTGATTTATGATTTTGTGGAACACATAAGAATGGTATCCTTATGAGATGGGTGGGATGTATATATCCCTCCAATACATTGGGTAAAGATTTTCTATCTCATGAGATAGACATGGATGGAATGGTAGGTTATACCGGTTCAGTGAAACAGGACTGAAACGAGAAGTGAACTCAGTTCAGAAATGGACTTTGTCCACTAAGATAGTCTTGGCAATGAGTCTTGACTAATAAGAAATTATTCTCTATGATTATGTGTGTATTCCACAAAGTTTCATGTTTTATGTCATGATTATTGGGATTACATTTCACTACTATGATTTATCCCATGTTATTAAATTATGATCTCTTTTTCATGTTATGATTTCCAAAAGATATGTTCTTATGAATATGATGTGATTGATATTTCTTTTGTTTACCCTTACTGAGCATTTGAGCTCACCCTTTTATGTTTTATTTTCCCCAGGATATAAAGAAAGGTTTTGGTTTAAAAAAAAGAAGATATTTATGGGAGATGTTGAAGATCTTTCACCACGATTAGAAGATTATATTCCGAGTTTCCAAAGACATTATACTATTACGGTCCTTGTGTGTGTGTTTTTGTAATGTACTAAGTATTCTGCAAAAGTAATGTAATGTCCACGTACGTCAAGCTTCGGGTCTCTACAGTTGGTACCAAGGAAAGGTTTAGTCAACCTTTGGAAACTAGGATGCGAGAACTTTAGTAAGATCCCTAGAGATATTTCTAAGGTATGTCTAGGGATGCCCCTAAGGATAAGTATATGTATAGGATATAGTCCTAGAACAATGTTAACAGTCTTAGAATTTAACCTAAGATGTTAGATATTGAAGTTACTCCCCCTTTATTGTGATTTTTGCCTATAACACTATTCTTTTTGGGTTTTAGAAAATGGTTGGAAACAAGATGATTCACGATAATGGAGGATATTATGGACAATGGAATCATATTCTTCATGAGAAACCAAATGAAATGGGATTTGGAAGTCCAGCCATCATTATTATTCCGAATTAGCAATCTCATAATATGATCAATAAACTCAAATTTAGTAAGTTTCCTGACTCGGCTAATAAGAGAAAGATGGAGTTTCATGATGATCATAGAGGAAAGAAAGTTCAATTTCCCCTAGGTAAATCATGTGGGAAGAGGCATTGAGGAGAATGTTTCAAGGGAACTGGAAGATGCTTTGGGTGTGGAAAAGAAGGACACAAAGCCATTAAGTGCAAAGGAAAAGGATTAGTTAACACTATGGATGTGTATAATGGTATTGCTATGACATCAACAATGGTCAAATGTTTTAAATGTGGAATGTACAGGCATTATGCAGACCAATGCCCTGAGGGAAAGTCTCATGAAGAGAATCACTACGGCCGTATGAGTAGTATTTATGTTGATGATGATGAAGAGACTCCAAATGATATGTGAGTTGAAAGAATTGTTGATGCTCAGTCAATGGTTTAAGAAGGTAGTGGAATGATTACATGTTTATCAAGTGAAATGTTGTAAAAGTAATCTCATGGTACTATGGAATAAAGAGATATCAAAGGATTGTTACACTGTTGTCTTTCCTTGAGCTTTGAAAGTGTATGATTAATGGTACCAGTATCCATTAAAGGATATTCATGAATTTTTGGAATATAGATGATATGCGCATAATGAAGGGATAAGGAGAAAATTAATGTTTGATAGTATTCATGAGCTCATGACTGATATAAGGAGAAGGTTATGTAATGGATTGAGTATATAGAATTTTTGGATTTTGGTATGTGGAAAGAGTTAACTTTTGACAACATTCATGTTTTCACTAAGGTTTAATGGGTATTCATTTTTCAAGAGAGTACATGATTAAGGTATTAACATGATTGGAATGTGACCAACTAGATATATGGGGGATAAATGATGGTATTCACATGCTTGGTTGATGACATTTCAAGAAATCATTTTCTTTATATTATGAGCTTGGACTGAAGTATTTACTAAAGATTGGAATGGATTATGTTGGACATAAGTTACAATTGTTTAAGGATAGAACTTTTGATATTATATAGTTTTAGAAAAAGCTCAACCTGCAGGACGGGCGACAGCCCATCGCGTCGGACAAGGCCGTGGGAATCAAACCCACAACCGAAGTGTGACTGGCCTTTATCGCCTACCACTGGCCTACAGGAAGTCCCTATTTAGTAGAAACTAGTTTTATTATATTATGCAGTATGATATATGAAGTATAAGTCCATTTTAGGAACCATATATCAATAATCTCACTATAGATGTACTTATGTATTTTCTGATAACTTTTCTTACCTTTTGTTTAAGACAGATGGAATGACCCATCATTCTATCACATGATCTTCTAACACATCACGAATGACAAATTCGACTTCAATTCATTAAGAGATGAAGTGGAAATTGTCCAATGAATGACCAACGGTGAGACTATACCGAAATCACGAAATTATTTCTTCTAATTCAAATTTCATCAACTTTAGGGATATGATCTTGAAAACCCAAAATGTTGTCCTACTGCTCTTATATCTGATGAATCAGATGGTATCTTAGATCGTCACAAATTTATGGCTTTGTGATTTCTATCTTTTCCATATCCATGTTCTCTACCACTCTCCATCAGAACATGATGGTTAGATTTCTCTTCCATATCCATATTTTCACCTATGTGGAAACCTAGTGATTAGTTTATTTTGGTAGCTGTTACGTTTCATACTTTTGTTTTTAAAGATTGGTTTTGGTATTCCTTTTTACGATGTGGGTTTCTATTAAAGAAACATTCATGTAGTAAACCATTTATAACCCTGACGAATTTCGAGGGTGAAATTCATTTTAAGGGGGGTAGAATGTAGCACCCCGAGATTTTATGAAAAATATTCTTTTCATTAATGTCTTGTGTTGTACGCTACAACAAAAGAAGCATGCACAACACGCATCCTTGACTTGTCTTGCAATACACGCAATCACGACCTTCCTCGATAGCGTGTGTAGTACGCAATACCGAGTTTGACTAAACAACGATATGCTATTAAAATATTATTAAAACTAGCCGTTATGAATAGTAATAACCACTTTTTGAAATTTTATAAATTTTATTTTCAAAATGGACTGCATTTTTGGATTCAGAATATCGAAATTAGCTTAGGGTGAAATTTTGGTACTTTTCGGATAACTTTCATTTTCTGATGAATAGCGAAAATTACTAAATTTTAATTAAAAACAACTTTTTTAATCGAAATAACTAATAGTTATAAATTATTAATTTCAGTGGTTTTAAAGTATATTTAGAATATATTTTTACAATTTAATACAATCATGGTCATTGGATTTAATTTCACATTTAAACCAGACATAAACAAGTGTCAATCTTTTGATAATTATTATCTATTAAGAACACGCTATTTGTGTTGACGACGAGAATTAATTTTTAAATTAATTAATGAAACTGATATGTTTTGAATTTGGTAAAATAGACATCATTTTTTAGTTCATAATATCAAATATATCTTAGGCCTACTTTTTGGTATTTTTCTGGAAACTTTTATTTTTTGATGAATAGTGAAACCATTAAGTGGTAGTTAAAAAAATGAATTTTTCATAAAACATAATTTTACCGCTTCTCTGAGTGGAATTTCAAAAATCCAAGAGACACGGTTGATTTCAGTAAGTAAAATGTGGTTCAATGAGATGAAAATAATTTTTGGTGAATAGTAACTTTTTACTTTTTATTACCACAGTTAAAAGTAATAGGGTAATTAAGGGTAAAAATGATATTATTATTACCCTAAAACATGTCCTAATTCTATTGGATAAGTGTAATTTGACCAAAAACAACCTTAGGAATAAAATATAACCATTTAGTCCCACTTGGATTAGATTAGGACATTTATTATTATTTAATTCAAAGAAGAGTTAAAAGAGTTAAAATCAATTTTTATTTACTAAAACATTTTTAATATAGGGTTATACATAAGATAAATTTGATTGTAAATATTAATTATAAAGCTAATAAGATTTCATACATAATTATATTTTATTTATAATTTTAAAACATTAAATAAATTAATTAATTTATGACACAATAATGAAGTAGTAATTACCATAATAGTGAAAAATTATAATAATTGATATTATAAATACCCAAATAAATATAATTTGAGACTTTTAATAAATTACAATAATATTATAGTTTAATATGAAATGTTAGTATGGATTAAATTAACATTTTTATAACTAATCATTCTTTTTTGATTTTCACAAAAATCAATTACTATATAGTGTCTAAATTGACATAAAATCATTTTTAAAACAAATATTATATTATTAACTGTTATTTTATTCCTAAAAATATAAGGTTCGAAAAAATGAATTATAAAAGGTCATATATATTAATAATAAACATCTTGGGGCTTTTTTGACTTGTTATAGTATGTTTATTAACCTTATAGTGTAAGAACAAAAGAAGACACGGTAAAAGTAAAATTATTTAACTTAATGTTAAATCTAAATGATAAGGTTAAAATAGGAACCTAAAATTTTATAAATTCTATTTTATGATAGGATTTAGATATATCCCCACGTTAGATTAGAAATAAATCAATTTTGAGCTATTTAAAATTGAATATGACTTAATAATAATATAATATTTTTAGTTTTCCAAAGGAGCCCCTCTCCTCCCTTATAAAAGGGCACCCCCTCTCTCTTTTCCTCACACCACATTGAGCCTTAAATCTCGGCCCACCTCTACCAAATTCTCTTCTAAACTTCCCTAGCAACATCCTAGAGGTTTTGGTCTTCCTCAAAGACCAATTTTAGTGCCCTAAGAGGAGGTCTCAAAGAGGCGCTTCAAAGAAGAGGTAATTTCCGTTACCGATTCTTTCACCTTTATTTCTTCTTCCACTTCTTCTTATTAGGTTGTTTCATTATGAAGTAATATCATCAGTATCACTCATATAATGATATGTTATTATAAGTATGAAAAAACCCTATTTCACCATCTATCCATCCTACGGAAAACGAAATCACCGCACGTCCGTACGTACGGAATACCGTCTCCATGCCTTGGTGAAATCTATTTTCCACCACCACCTTACTTGGATGGGTATAATGGTGTAAATAATAACTATATATTATTATTTTAAAGTGATATTGATTCTGAAATAGAATACATACACTACAATACAGTCCCACGATCATGAAAACGATATCATCGCTCGTCCGTACGTACGGACTACCGTCTCCACGACGCGATGAGATTCATTCTCCACTTTAACCATTCATGAATGATTATAAAGTACATATAATAATTAAACATGAAATATATGACATAATAATGATACTGGATTTATGTGTATATATATGTATGTCATCTACTTAATTCCATTCAACTCAATAAGGAAACCAAAACAACGTTTATGCGTACGTACGGCCTACCGTCTCCATGATCGGTGTATTTCTTTCCATTTACTGATTTATTATATATATGTATATTCTGAATATATATTATATATAAATCATGTTTTATATTCTGGAATTATGTAATCATGATCTAAGTAATCATATGAATAATTACAAGTCAAAACACCGACGACAAATGAAACAATTTTACCCAAAACGCTCTTTAACATGGAATTTACAAAAGAACCGCTAATATAAAGTCATAAGTGAACCATATATGATATCATAACAATGAGTATGATTCTGGAATAAGTCAATGACATTATTTAAACCATTATACAGGAGGTTCGGACACTTATGAAGCAAATCAGACCTAAGGTAAGGGAAATATCACAATCTCATTTTTATCTGAGATTGATTAAACTTTGGTATTTACTGGGGTGTATTTTATCATCCACATCCATGTTTCCTCAATATGTAATATTTATATCCTTATACAATAGTTTATATCCAATTTTATCCTTTGGTGAGTTTTTATTAAAAGATATGAAAGGAATATTTTGTCATTTTTCGTACGAGGTACTTTTTGACTTTTACGAGAAAAGTACGGAAATAATGTTTTTTTAACTTATATGGAATGAATGGATTTTTAAAACATTATTTCCAAGAAGCTTCCTTTACAAGTTTTCATGTTTATTTTTAATCAACTTATTTTAGTTTAAAAATTGTATGACATGTTATGAAAGGAGAAATGTTTTTTTGAAGTTAAAAGGATATTTTCATCATGAATGGAGTTCAGGTGTTTTATCAAAATTATTTTCCATCTAAGATAATATAGGGTTATGTTTCTATCCCTATTATTACATTGATTTAATTATGTGTGATGGAATTATTTTTATGAATTCCTTTATCTTATATGAATTGTTTTATGATGTCATGTAGTTTAAGAATCCCATTTTTATTACATGGGGTATGCAATGATGTATGATTTATGATATTGTGGCACACAAAATAATGGTATAATTATGAGATGGGTGGGACCTATATCTCCCTCCAATTCATTGGGTAAAGATTTTATATCTAATGAGATAGACATGGCTGGAATGGTAGGTTATACCGGTTCAGTGAAACAGGACTGAAACGAGGAGCGAACTCGGTTCAGAAATGGACTTTGTCCCCTAAGATAGTCTTGGCAATGAGTCTTGACTAATAAGTAATTATTGTCTATGATTATGTGTGTATTCCACAATGTTTATTGTTTTAAGTTATTATTATTGTGATTACATTTCACTTCTATGGTTTATCCCATGTTATGAAATTATGATCTCTTTTGCAGGTTATGATTTCCAAAAGATATGTTCTTATGAATATGATGTGATTGATACTTCTTTTGTTTACCCTTACTGATCATTTGAGCACACCCTATTATGTTTTATTTTCCCCGGGATATAAAGAAAGGATTTAGGTTTATAAAAAAGAATATCTTTATGGGAGATGTTGGCGATCTTTCACCACGATTAGAAGATTATATTCTGAGTTTCCAAAGACACTAAACTATTACGGTCCTTGTGTGTGTGTTATTGTAATGTACTAAGTATTCCTCAAATGTAATGTAATGTCCATGTACGTCATGCTTTGGGTCTCTAAATAACATGATTCTTATAGTCACATGATATATAGAGATGCTCGAATCTCAAATCATGGGCATAGCTACAACAATAAATGGAAACAATGACCACCTATGTTTTTTGGTTCAAACCATCATAGAGAGATTTCTATACAATAACTATGTATTTATTGATTCATATCATCATAGGATATGTAGTGATACTTGGATATCTTATCATGATCCCATTCACAACAATTGATAAAAAAGGCACCCCAACTTCATAGGGGATAAACCCTTCAATATAATTTTTTTACATATGAGTTAAGTCTATGTATGGAATACTTATGTATGTAATATATATTTTACAATTGTTCATGTTGGTTCCCAAATACTTATCATATGATTATTAAACTATAGGTAAAGTTTAATAGTCTGTTGACATTGAACATGAACAACAAATACTTCCTAACCACATGACATTATACTCCAATGAAAATTTCATAACAACGTGATGTTAAAATACTTGGAAGAAATTACATCTTAGTATATGATTTTAAAATGTTAATACCATCATACATTAACACTCTTTATCAAAGAACCA
The DNA here is from genome assembly GCA_963277665.1 of Viscum album. Lineage (NCBI taxonomy): Eukaryota > Viridiplantae > Streptophyta > Magnoliopsida > Santalales > Viscaceae > Viscum > Viscum album. The sequence goes on from OY728158.1 coordinate 217,528,492, forward strand.
CAATAGCCATAACCCAGTCATCGAGTGTACAGTGTGCTTCCACTATCTTTTAATATCCTTAATTCATAAAAAAACTAAATGTATCAAGAATCTCAAGTAGAAAAAAACATTTCATGTCCCTTGGAAAGGAAAAGGGGTATCACTATTTAAACTTGTTATCTATGCATAAGGGATCAGAAAAACCATCGAGATAAATAAAGGATCTCTAAAGTGGGATTTATAATACTTGTAAGCCTAAAAGCACTATGTATGAACTCGTCATTGGAGTGTGTTCTGGCCCTTCCTTGGTATGATTATCCAATAACATTTCTCATAGCTAGAGAACATTCATATATGATTTACAATATCTTAATCTTCTACTCTGAAGGATGTTTTAGTGCTCTTAGAACTGGGTCTTTTAATTGGTCTCTTTTGCATCATCCCCCATATATAGACAATGTGTGTGACAACGGTAAAATTCATGCACTTTGGTCTATATTGTATGACCACAATCTCAAGATTATAATGGTCAAAATTGAAATACCATAAAATTCTAGTAAACGATACAAAATACATGCTAGTTTGAAAAATAATAAATGAAAGTATGAATAAAATTCAAATCTTCTCTCATAAAAAATTTCATCTCCTCGGTTTCAGAAACAAATAGGGTGAAAATAAAAAAGGCATAAAGCTCATATGTCCGACACTTTATCCATTGTAAAAGAAAATCAATGATTACTAGACCCAGTAGTTCATAAAACAGTAGACTAATGATTTGTAACCTCTTTTATCAATTAGAATATATTCTCTATGTGGTGTCACAATTTTTAGGGTTCTCAAAATATTCTTGGATATTACACTTTTCAAAATCCAATGTTCATGATTTGAGCAACAATAATCACCATAAACCATACATGTCCCTTGTATAATGATACCCAGCTTTGAGAGAAACTGTTTTGACTATAAATATATTCACATGTTTCTTTTATATTCATCTATATTCATCAAAAAAATGTCACTCTTCCAATATTACTTTTTCATTTTGGTGATCCCTATTTTCACTATGGAATAACTCATCACATTAGTGTGTTTGGGTACATTAATTGAATGATTTTCCCATATCATCCTCCTAGATCGAGCACTTTGGACCAAGATTTACTATCATCATACCAAACTATATTAGCATATTCGTCATCCTCAACATTATGTAACTATGTTTTGTAAAAATTTTCAAATAAGGAATGCAACACTCTATTCATGAACCTTTGATGGCCCACTCATCATGTTTAGAAACCACAAGGGTTATGTATCGAGATTAACATTTAAGAGATAAACAGCAGTATGGAGCCATAACCCTTTCCAAAAATATTTCCTTCATACCCAACATCATCATATAGATGTTTGAATCTCCAAAAATATCTCATGGAACTTATAAATGAGTTGATATAATCTTTTCTAGACCTTTATATTGACACATAGGGGCTTTGAACAACTAACTATGGCATATTTTCCTTGTAAGAATGGTTCTTCAATACTTTTGGGCCATCAAAAAAACCTAGTGAAACCTAGAATCTAAGGGTGTTATAGATCATACCCTCCATATATTCCCTATCCAATATACACTATCTCAATATTTTGCATTATGAATTATATCGCCCATACTCCAAATATTCCAGTGGACCTAAAATTCCTTTTATTTCACCCAAAATGAATATTTCCATCATAAATATTCCATTAACCTTGGAAAAGGGTAAAGAAACCTATGTTTTACTATGATACAGATGCATTAGGGCATTAAACTACAAACTATATGCATCCTGTCCAAGTAGGAAAAGAACACTGATCCCCATGAGCCTTAGAAATACCACAGAAGAACCCATCATTTTAGATTCTGTTGGTCAATCCTACCATTTCTTCACTATATTCCTTGATCATCGGTAATGTCTTATTATTAATTATATTAATTTCATTGAATCCTATGGTCATAACAAAAAGATCATAAAATACAACGATATAATGTATGAGCTATAATACACGAAACTACGGTGATAAAATGATCAACCAAAATGACCCTAAACTATAGTGATAAAAGGTATGAGAAAATAAACCCAATACTAAAACAAAATAGTGTTTTAGTCTGTATGAATGTAAGATCGCGTAATTCACACCTTATTCCTTTTCGAAAATCATGAAACACCCCATGATTATCGTCTTCGTAAAAATATAAAGCACTCTTCCAATGGGACATATATTCTTCACAATTATCCAACTATGAATTATGTAATATCATGAAAACCATAATAAACATTTCAATGAAGAATATCATGTTGGTGGGATTCCATGAGAATTACTCAAAAAAATATGTTATAATTATAACATTTAAATCTAGGAATTTTGGATTACATGAAACTATAAAAATGATTCATATCATTGGTGATTCGAATAAAATTAGATTAGTGAACAAGAAAACATATCATGAATGAAAAAAAACTAGAAAAAAATAATAGAGTATAGTGGATCCATTATTTAATATCATATTAAAGAACAAATCTCCTCATATTGGAGTCTATTACATGAAATGTAAGATAAGAAAAAGTGTCAAAAGTAAAACTCTATAGTGGCATGTTCATAGAAGAATCATTGAACGCTACAATCGTCTTCCTAGGGAAGATTAAAATTGGTGAAAATGGTTACCAATCATGTTTTATACATCCGTAACCCACTACAAATCCTCCTACCATGTGGTGGATTCATGACTTGACTTATCATCCATGTCAATAATTGCTTGTTTCTCCAAAATAGTCTTTTCTAATATCATGAGTTCATATTAGAACTGGTATAGATCTTCATGAAGAAAGATTATCTTAGATTGAAGATAGCTAATCATTGACTGGATATGGTCAATATCAATATTTCTAGTGATGACCATCTCTCGATGAGCTTTCACCTCCACTACACATCGAGAATCATGATCTAAAAATGTGTCATGGATCTTCTTCAGAAAATAGAAAGCCTCGCTAGACACCAATCTTAATTCAAGGGCCCTCTTCTTACTTCTCAAAGAGAAAACTCTTTTTCCTGGGTATAGAAGGTGATATAATAAAATCCATTGTAACCAAGGGTAGGAAACATAAATCGAAGGTGTACCAACCAATATTTAAAATCTTCCAATGGGGTATCTAAAACTAATCCTCAAATCTCCATACACATTTTTCACTACATTGATTGGTAGAATTACACAGACCCCATGACTTGATCTATAATCGTTTATGGAATGTGAACATATTTTCGGACAATGCGTCTTAGAGAAAGAGTTGTGATCATGGTTTTGGGTCAAGTGGGAATAGAAACAACCTCAATATTAATTAATCCAGTCAAAGGAACCAACAAGGGGCCATGGACTAGATCCTTTGAACGTTGGGGTGAATACAATACAAATAGATTAATATGGGATTAACATCCAAAAATATAATCATATGATATCACCAAATATCTAATGTATATTAATGATGTAGGAAACATGCCTTTCTCAGTCATTTCATTGGAAACAAACACTACTATGAATCCATCTTCAGGTGATGTGGAGACACCCTCTTATGGCGATCATTATTGTGGAACTGTCAGTTCTATTCCCAAAGATGTACTAGTCTCATCACCATAGAGAGATGTGGAAATAAATTATAATAGAAGGTGACATGACACTAATAAAAATAATTACAATTTTCTAATAAGTATTCACCTTATCTGGAACTCACATACATTAAGGATAACATGGTATCAAAATAGAAACTTGTGTCTATATCCTCCAAAATTGTGACCACCCATGTTGGATCAAGTTGTGTGGTCACTGGGATGTTTTCATTAAGAAATGAGCCTAGTCATGTCACCACCATATCCACCTCCACTACTCTATAGGTCGGGCCAGACAGTAAAGGGTCTAATAAAAAAACAAAACCCCTGTCTGTATCCTCAGGGGAAGATGTATATTTCTATAAGCTGGCTCGGAAGGGATCTACACATTTTTATGTGGTACTATTATATTCCAAAACAATAGAAGGATGAAATTCCAAAACATACATGGGGATCATAGAGAAGTTGAATTTGACAGTTTGGAATGCTTCATTTTTCCTTCCCATTTGGAAAAGGATCTTTAGAGGGTGATAATGTTGAATATATTTATATAGATGTTTAAATTGTCAGCCTCATTAGGTTTAGTCGGCTTAGGTATCCATAATTATCGGTCTCCTGGTCACTTCCAACCTCCACTCCCAATGATTTGTTGTGGGGTGATTATACATGGGACTAAAGGATTTTTCGGCCCTTTTAAACCTCCCATTATGATAATAAATAAACAAAAAAGGCATCAGAAATGTTGAAATGGAACTATGACCCTTTAATAATAGAAATGATTTCATCACTAATACTTCTTTGACAATGATATAACCATATTTTTGAATAGTAATTTGTATTATATCCTAAAAACAATAGGGTGGGCCAATGGGGAATAAAATATCTAACACCTCACACTTTACAAAACTGTGTCAAGTTCTCAAAAGAAGGTAATGACCTCCTTCGACCTTTCTTTGAAAGTGATACCTAGAGGGGTAGTGACTTGCGAAAACATCCAAAGGATACTCTAATTGGATCTGTATACCCCAGAGCACAGCCTCTAAGTTTTGTGTCCACCAATTTTCTAACTTTGAATATGAGACATGACATGATAACTGTGATTCAGATCCCACCTCCGATACTACACTCATTGTAGCCACATCGGTTGGCTCTCCTACCAATGAGAGAAAATCCATTATTTACTTATAGGGTGGTTTATAGGTTGCGAGTCTTCCCGAATCAAATTTCTTTTTGGTCCTCATACTTTCTTTTTCAATTAGTGGTAACTAAGAATATTCTCCTATCAATCTGTATAATTTCTCATTTTGATATGAAAAATATAAAAATCTCAACATAATTCCATGATAAAACAATTGCTACATCATGAGTAGGAAGGTTTATCTAAGCATAAGTCTCCTACCTGGTAAACATCAACCATAATTGCTGATCAAAAATTGTATTCTAATCACATCAAACAAAAAAAACAAGTACATCGCTACTGGACACATGAGTACTGATGGATAAACTGTTTGGGTGTATACCATTTATAGAGGAGGTCCCGAATTGTAAAGGTAGAAGGGATGTCATCGTAATGTGATGCTATATAATCCTATGACCCAAGGATAGCCCCACCATCATCCACCATATCATACAATAATGTTATCTCATAGACATTGAAGGAAAAAAAATTTATAATGCATCGTATAATCCATAACATCTCAAACCTTTAGTGCGATAGGTCATACCCCACTAATACAATGAAAATATGGTTTAATGTGAATGATGGAAATTACCTCAATTTTCATATATTTTTATCCTTTTATTTCAACACCAATAATATCCCACACTACATGAAAGGTTAATTCAAACATGTAATCATAATTTCCCTTTTATACATGGTGCAGAATGTGGTAATGTTTGTCTATCATATGGATGGTTAGCCCGATATTCTCCCCATTCCCTGGAGGTATCCTCCTGAATGTGGAAAAAATATATCCACCATTTTCATTTGTTGGAAGGAAGTACCCACTCATGTACATAGTGAGGAAGCCAGCTAGTTAGATAGACCAGTCAACACTGAGGAAAACTTCTCATCCCCAAACATTAAATTTCCATTCTTCAACTATTGTCAAATAAATACCTGATGCATAATGGGATCCCATTTTTTGATATTCTATTTTATTTTTTCATATAACATAGATCAGAATTTTTTAATTAAGTATCCCTTAAATGTATTTAACAAGATATCTGATCCTATAAGTGTCTCCTTATAGAGTGCATCTTTAGCAGTCCTAAACACTTCTCATGTGAGCGTAGAAACCCACGTTATGTCATTCCTCATGGACCAAAGTGGGAAAAACCCATAATAAATCCAAACCAATATAGGTGCACCATATATCTGTTCAACATCTATGTAGAAAAACCAACCTCATCATTAATGAGGTGGAATGTGTTGGTATCTGGACTCCAATAATGTAATAGTTCTATCCTTAGAACCACATTTCAATAAGTAAATGTCTTCATGATCTAGATATCCTAGATCCTCCCAATTTTCGTCAACTCGACATTAAATTCAGAACCAAAATATTTCACCCATAAGGTCTTGCCCAAATCCATTTCACAACAACACCTGAGCGCAATTCCCAGTTGGGAACCAATCCAAACATCTGTTTGGAAGAAAGCATCCACATTATAGAGTGGTACTTATGAATATATGAATTAGGATCCATATTTTTTACATTAAATTATATGGAAATGAATGTCATTGTATGTCTATTTTCATATTATCCCTCAGTGAAAAAATATTTTTCCTATGATATGTTCACCTAAAATGTGTTATGGGTTTTTTCAAACCAAGAGGAGGGTATGAATGGTGGATATGGAGGAGGAATTAAAGTTTTATTGGTAAGACCAAACTAATAAAGGGGGATAAAATATTAAAGGAGATATCCCCCTTGTTTATCTCTCATCGGTTTTATTTGACTTAGCTAAAATAACCCAACATCACAAAGATAAGTAGCATTCAAAGATGTAATAATATCATCATTATGGGATATATCTACCATTGAATCCTCCAGATAAATTTTTTGAGAAGTATAATGAGATAAGAAATCAATATGAACAAAAGTAAGTGACATATTTTAGAAAAATAAAATAAAATCCTTTCAAAAGAAACACATAAAATCATAGAAGCTTTATGTGCCTCGTAAGAATCTTTAGGGAATTTGTGATCATCTAAAGGATTCAATAATCTCTTTAATCCATACGATATATCAGATCAAATAAACCTGTAAATGGTAATCCAACTCCTTAATGACTTTTAAGACTCATAATCATGTGACCCTGAAGTGGGCAAGTGATCTTCATTGTTGAAAATGTATCATGAAATAAAGCTAGAAGATTTTGGAAAACACCAAATAAGATCAGGCATCCCCGAGGGAAAATATACAAAAATAAAAAAAGATAAGTATGTTGATTATTTCAATTCGGTACCTATGAAAAGGATGTCTTGCAAAGCAGTTCTCACAAAACAGACTCACATTGGCATCTCATGATTGATTATTATTAGAAGGTATCACGATGGGGTTACATGACGGATGTAGGGTGTATGAGCTCTGGTTACTCTAGTATCTAGTAAATAAATAACCCTCATATACCCTATTTATAGAGTATTTTTTAGGATAGAAAACATCAATTGGTAGAACACACATCCCCTAAGACATTGATTGGTGACTTAACTAAATCCTTAAGTGGGAATTCTCTTTCTTAAGAACCAAGTACTTTTCCATGCAGACATCACTCCTTTGGGGAGGGGGGTTTACACCAACAAAATTGGCATTGGAAAAATCAAAATTTTATAAATACCTTAATATCTAAATTATTTACCAAACAAATCAAAAGAACAGGAAGGTGGTCATGATCATGCAAATCACATGAACATTCTAGAGACACGCGATCACATGACCTGAAAAACATCATATGAATGGTCATGTGAAGCAGATAGCTTGTGGATGATCTCATGGTTCCCACTAGATAAGCCCTTCCATCCTTGTAAACTTTCCTTAGATATTTAGTGATCGTGTAGTGGCTTCTAGATGATTACCCCCAGGTCACTAGAATTTTTAAAGGTAGGCGACTGAAAATACCATCTAAAACTCCTTGAAAAATATGATTGAAATTTTTAAATATATGATAGCCTCTTGAGGTATAAAAAATCATGTGATTCATCACTGATATGTATATTTAGTCTCTTAAAAACACAGTTATATCCTCACAATATCCTCATCCATTACAAAATAAATAAAGGATATAATTAGAGATAATACGGGAGCCTCTTGTGGTCATGAAAATCAGGGTACGAACCCCTGTAGCTCATGAGACATAACAAAAGCCCCAGTGACATGTCTAACTCTCCATTAAAGAGCCTGCTATCATGTAACTGCCATTACATGAATGTTTTTGGACACGAATAGGAATAATCAAGCTCCCCCTATAGCTACAAAAATAATCAGAAGGGTTTTTCCATGAAGTACTCATGAATCACCAGAAGTCATTTTTTGGTCACATGTTGCATTGCCGATTGGAAGAGTGATTTTCTTCAGCACCAATCAAGTAAACTCACGAGACCCCAAAGTCATGGTAAAATAAATTGGAAAATAAAAAGGTAAATGTGATCATCTATTACAATCATAAAACTCATGTGATGAAGTAAAATAGCCTTGCACGACCCCTTGATAAATGATTTCTTCTCAAGAAGGAACCCTGGAAATCAATCCTGGTATAATGAGATACCACAAACAAAGAATCCAATATCTCATGAAATGCTTTTAAAATGAATTTTTATCTTAGGAATTTTATTAGACATATTGACCTAACAATATGAATGTACCTTGGCATAATTTCGTTGCTCAAAAAACCCCCCTTTTATTTTCCATAATTAATTTAATGGGGAATTGTCTAGATAATCTCATAGTCACTAAAAATCAAGAGACACCCATAGAATAACCTATAAAAAACCATGAAAATGTTTGAAATTAATCCCATCAACCAATTAAATCCTAATTTCTACTCATATTCACTGTTTAAAGTGGTAAATATTTTGTGTCGAAAGATATATAAATAACTCACCTCACCATGAAAAACTGACTGAATGTTCCTTGGATACTCACACTAGAACACCAAGTCATGATATACAATTTTTTAGAGTATCTTATCTCCTGACAAAAATTGTTCTATATCAGGTGAAATCTGGGGAAAAGCTAGATTGATCACGAATCATACATAAGAACTTTGCATGATCACTCATATATCACGAGAATGGCTTCTGGTGGTTGGTGCAAAGGATATCCCATAAATTTTCTAAAACATGCGAGACAAAAAACATGCTAACACTAAACAAATATAAGGAATATTCAATAAAATTATTTAATGAAAAATAAAATAAGGGAGATTTATATGAAGATCATATATGTTTATACTCATGAATTCTTCATAATCCACCTAGGTCCTGAGATAGTGATATGACACAAGGCCTATGTTACACGATGCTCATTTGGTTTAATATTTGGATCATGAGAAGTCTCCTAAAAATTTCTAAGGAAGTCACCTGGCGCCCCTCCGAAATGACAACTATGTATCATGAAACCCTTTGAGATCACCATCCAGGCCTCACAATGTTCTCTAGACATGTCACCCAAATCCAATGGAAGCATCAGTAAATGTCTATTAAGTCTCATGATATCACTATGGTATGACAACTTGATATCCTGAAATCATCTAAAAAAGCCTTTCAGAACTTGAGATTCCATATGGGTGTGTTAGATAGCACTTCCAGCATCACCCAAGCATGTCTATCATATTTGATAATGACACCTGGAATTTTCATCCACGTTATATAGAAACATCTGAGATATGTCACAATGACAATCATAACACCCTCCAAGTGTGTCACCCATATTTCATGACAAACCCTAGGTAATCTCAACTACAAGAAGTGACAGACTCTTTAATTTCACTCGAGATCATTTCAAATTCCATTATACATTCAATATATGTTATGTGAGGTCCCTTAGAAATGTTATCTGGATCATGAGATTGTTTTGGGAAATATTAGGGTGACATCCTATGACATATCAAGCAGAAAATTAAGGCATGTCCTATAGTAAACACATGCTTATCAGATTGAAAAACATGAAAGGTAAATCAGTCCTCAAAGGACTTGATAAAATTATCCCTCTCTATGAAGGGAAATGTTAATATATAGTCCCAAAACAATGAAACTATAATTTATCTTATTTCTGATATAACTATAATAAATTGGACACTTTACCAAGGCTCTATATCCATGTTAAAACCTTTTTGAGGCAGTTCCACCACATAAGTCTCATACCAACTAACAATGAGACTAGTTATTTCTCTTACCATATTTCTCAAATCGATTATAGCTCACATGGTATTAGGAAGTTTCAATGGTCATATAATTCACTTCACAAGCCTCTATCATGATAAGGGAATCCTTATAGTGTAATCCCCGTTTAGTGGTATAATATTATGTCCCTCATATAAGGGAAGCCTCATTTTGTAAGCCACATCTCATTGAACTACAATGACTTTGATTCCAACCACAACCAAGATATTTATTATACATTTCTACACCCAACCCTAAACTCAAATAGGCATCCAATTAGGTGTAATCCCTTCCATTTCTCCAAAATTTCTACCATCGGGATCAAATCATTCACATGGGATGATCATTCCAACTAACCCATCAGCAGACTGAGATGCCAATTGAACTACGATAACATGGATTCCTTCTATAATCAGGATATTTAGGATTCCTTGTTACAACCAAAGATCCATAATAAACATCTAAAGCGTTTTTGAAGTCCATAATCCACGCATTGATATGCAATGAGACTAATTACTTATTATCTATTGTTTCTCACATCGATCATAGCTCACATGGCATTAGGGGATTTCTATGGTCGTATCTTTTTCATCATAAATCTACAACATCTAGTGGAAGTTCAAGATACAATACCTAATTAGTGGCCTATTAAAATTACATTCATATGAGAGCATCTGCCTTGGGGCCAATCCCAATAGTGTGAACAAACTATGATAATCTTTATTCCTATCATAATTGGGATATGTAGGATGTCCCCTTGAGACTCAATCTCAAAAAACCTAGTTTATAAGTGACAAAATAAATTTCCTTTCGGTATGCCATTATACTAAATGGTCTTAATTAACTACATGGGTTTTGATTCCAATTTTAAAACATGATATGTAGGATGCCTCATAATGTCTCACTCTTGTCCATGAGACATTAATAAGATCCTACAATAAAAAACTCTAGAGCACCTTTTATATAGTTCCAATATATAAACATCTACTCACCAATGGAAAATTGATAAATAACATCATATACATACTGATAGATTCACAAATGAGATAATTTTTTTAATATAAAAGGGTTTATCCTATGGTAATTTCTTAAGGTAATTGGACCTGTGTTCATATTAGGAAGAGATTTGTTATCATATATTTAATTTATAAGAGAGTCTGGTAGTTAGAAAAATTACCCCTCACCACAAATGGTTTTCATGGTCCAGACCTCCCACACTCTCAGATAATTTGCTTTTCTAAGTATCATTGGGTCTAAAATTGCTAACTGACCACCAGTCATTAGAAAGATGCTATTTACCCAGTCATGAATGTCGGAACCATTGGAAGATTCCATTAAACACAATAATGGTTACTAGAAATAAATTATTGTGCATGAAATTGAACCCCTTTGAATTAACCATCATTCCAAACCAAATTCACCTCAATCATATCCATTTTGGTAAAAATAATGGTGAACCTGATTTGAATTACAACATATCCTTCACAAAATGAAAATTATACACATCACATTTCTCATCAATTTTTTTCCCAATATAGGTTCATGGTCATATTTTTCCATAGAAATAATTACCATACACTTTTTCTTCACACTGTAATCATATTCGAAAGAATCTAAAGAATTATTCTTGGATATTTTTCCCTTAATTGTTTATTGTAAAAAAATATACTCTTATATTATTATACATAATTTTAGTTTTATTCCTCATTAAATTCCATTATTATATTTGTATTCATATTTAATTTAGTAATTTTGGAATTTGAAAATTCATTCTTTGTTTTTTATAGAAATTTTAAAATTCCTCATTCATGGAAAGTGTTTTCAAGATTGGATCCCTTAACATATATATTTTTATATAACTAATAAGTTATTTTATCTTACTATATAGTGTTTATATATTTTTACCCATCATATGTTATCCTGGTAGACATATATTCAATAAAAATTTGTCCTATTCATTTTTATTTAGATTTATGAATTTCCTTTCAATCATAGATCATTTATAATGTGGTAAATATATCTCTAAGAATATTTATTACAATAACTTCAACTATTTGTTTATTTATTTATTTACCTATTTAATGTTTTATATTAATAAACACCATTGATCAACATCACAATTTAAACTATATTCTTCCACTAAGAATTTATACATTTTCAAAGATCTAAAATTTATGAAAATATTTTTCCATGCCCTCAATACAGTGTTAATATACCTATGGGTTAATGGTCCTACGAATGAATGGAGGTCACTAACTTTTGTGTATATCCATGGTAGTCGTGTCATTATAATGGAAAACATGATGATCCATATTGGAAAGGTTTTTAGACACTACTTGTGTCCAATACACTATTATATACATAATTTTCATAGATCCAATAGTAGATTCATTAACTTCATCAATCATGTAATCTCAATATTGAACTTCATCTTTTACATGATTTTCATTTCATACAACATGTTCAATTTTCATTATCGTTTCATATATTTATTAGTTTATGAATTGAAATATAAACCAGAAATCATATTTATGATTCATTTATTCGTTTATAAATATATATATATAATAAATTCTAATATATAAAATCATTATATTATATTTTCTAATTATATCTACAGTTGTATCATAATGATTTTTATTCACAACCAATGTTCTTTTATATCTAGTTTTTTCCTTAGAAATCATATAATGATAAAAAACTTATGCTACCAAATCCAATCACATAGACCAGATGGGATTATTATTAAACTAAATACAAAATATATAATATTATATCTACAATATATATTATTTTCCATCCCTTGGGAAACCAAATACATGAAAATAAAAATTATAATTTAAAAAATAATAATGTTTATATAAAAATTATAAAATTAATATATATTTATAATTCATGTTATCCATATAAAATCATATATAATAGTATTCTACATCACATGGGGAAGTAGGTAAATATAAAAAAAATACTAATACTAAAAAAATAATATGGTATGTTATATTAATTAGGCGACATACATCATGATTATGTTTCTAGAAGTTTTTTTAGGAGAAAAAATCAATATAAATACTCATAAAATAATAAATTAGTAAAATGTAATGAACACATAATCATGGATAACATCGTTTATATATTCTATAATGACTATAAATTCATCATTCAAGAAAATATAAGGATTCTCCCATTACCCTACCTTTATTTTCTCACAGGACCAACCCATTTGTTGAGGGGTTATGTAATTATGCTCTCTAAATATCACATAAAATTTCCAATAAAATTCGATCATATGTGAGAAATGTAAATAAAAAACATATCATACTATTTATAAATAAACAATATATCCATAAATTTCCTTAAATAATAATAAATTTATATGGTTTTTTAATGTAGAATAAAAGGATATATAATAATTTTAATGAATCTATCCATTATATAACTTGGTATTTATATGTAGGTTTATACCCTTGAATTTTTAGAATGAAATATAAATTATTCCTAGTAAATTGTATATGTTAGTCAGTTATGTTATAAAATGGATTATAAGTAGAATATAAATATATCAATCCTCTATAACATAATAGAATTTCATATCAAGGTCAATATTCTATTGAGGAACTAATATAGAATGAAAAGGACATATGACCATGATATGAATAACCATAGATATAAGAACACCCTATTTACTATGAATTAACATATTAAAATCCCATCCATCAACATATAACCATAGAAGTATAACAATTTTTTGATTTATAATGGTTTTTCATATTCTTTGAGTATATTCAAATTAAAAATTTATTTAATTATAATTATAAATAAAAAATATTGTAAATCCATTGATTTAAAAAAATATATAAATCGTGTATTGTATTTATTTATTCTTATTTCAAGTGAATGTAAACTAAGAATAAGAGAGAGAGAGAAAAGAAACCCTTACCTACTCACTTTTCTAATATCCAAAATAGCACATCAAAAAAATTAATTTTCTTAATATTGAAGAAGGATTGAAATCAGAGAGTATTTGGGAGGTAAAAAAATTGGTAAAAAATTAAATCTATGTATAATAGATTAAATATTTGGGTATTTATAGGGGATTACTATGAAATTTTTAAATTATTATAATTATATTCATTCAAAAAAATATATTGGATTATTTATTTGAAATTATTTTCACATAGGTTTTCTTTACTGTATTTGATTATTAAAATATCACTTCTTGATTTTGAAACCTGAATGACCAAATCAAATTAATTTAATTCACTTTGAAGATGTAAATTCGTTTTTGAATTCAAGAAATAAATTTTAAGTGATAAAAATATGTTTTTAAATTTCCTTATATGATTATAATTTTAATTGATTAATTTTAAATTTATTAAATATCACCTTAAATATACTTTTTTCATAAAAAAAATATATACATCCTTATGCGATCATTATATAATTTTTTTAAAATAAAACATATTGTATATTCAATTTTGAATTTTAAATATTCATATTAAAAGTAAAAAAAATATAAAAAAACAGCACAAACCACTATTCAATCATTTTAATATGTTGAATCTAAATACTCAATCCATTTTATCAAAGAAATTATATATAAATAGAAATAATTATTTATATTTAATATATGATAATATGTTTTTATGATTAAAAATAATTAATTTTTCATGAAATAATTAATTCAAATGAGTAGAATAATTTAAAATAGTACATTTCATCATTAAATATATATTCATGATATTTGGATATTAACAAGATAATATTTCATTACATGTATAGTTATTTTATATTTTAATCATAAAGTCCCTTTACTATTCCAATTGCCTAATTATTATATGAATGGTTATATTTCTAATGGTTACCCCACCCATTATATTAGGTATGTATTCAAATACTCATTCTATAACCCTTAAATTCAATACATTTTCACCTTATTTTTCCAAAAATAAAATATACATTTATTTTAAAATATGAGATTCTAATTTTTTCTTATAATATAGATATCAGGTAATATTGTATTTCTTGGACTTCATGACCATTTAAAATAAAATTTCTTTTTATGATATTTATCTGTGCTTGTTTTTTCATTTTATGTTTTTTAATATTTTAAAGTTTATTTTTTCATCATTTGTAATATTATAGAATGAATAAGTAATATAATATTAACTTATTTTATTTTAATGATCCTAGGTCTTAAAATTAATTTATGAAATTAATTTCAAATATATACAAACACTATTAAAAAAACTAGTAGTCAAATATATTAATAAAGAAAAACAAATAATGATTTCTTGATTCGATTTATTTCAATATTTTATTATTTTTTTGTATCTTCTATTATGTAAACATTAATATATTTTTTTGTATGTTTAAAAAATACATATTTCAGAAGATTTTTCATTTTATTTGAGTTCTAAAATCCTAGAATTTATTTATTATTTATAATATTAAATAATTTGTTCATTTTATTCCTAAGAAAACTATTGGCATATATGTATATTCCCAACAATATTGAAAAAAATTGTTTTATATATCATGTACCTTGACGGATCTCATGGATAATTGTATCGTAGATAAACCTGTGTATACCACATTAAATTCATAGTTGTATGCTTTATGCTACACATGAATATAGTTTAATTATATTGAAAGGCATCTAAAATATATCGGTTTCTTTCATATAAAAATTATAAATAATAAAATACATGAGAAATAAAATATTGGACCATTTAATTTTGATAATAAAGAGTATGATATCTATAAAATTGATTCTCTTATTTTTGGTTCTGATAAAAATAAAAGAGTAAAAAATTAATATATGAATTTAAATATTTGGTATTTTGATCAACTTTCTCCCTATTCCCACTAAGTTTTTTTATTCACATATGAACTTTATAATTAGAATACAAGACTCTAGGATTTTTTCTATTATTTTACCTTTGATTTTTTAATATTTGATCTATTACATTAATTTATGAAAACTTTTCATTAGATATAACTATTCTGAGACGTCTTTATTGTAAATCCTAGTGCATAGTTTGATCATCAACCATTTATAATTCACTATAACCCATAGGTTATATACTTTATAGATAATTATAAAGGCATTCTATTATATGAATAAGATTTAAAAATAAATAAATAGGGGAAATTATCCATATTTGTTCATAAAAAACATTAAAAGATAATTGAAGACCAAATGTAGTAAAATATTGAATTAAAAGTATAATTGAAAATTAATAAAAAGTAAAATAAATGGAATTTAATCACTAAAATATAATATGATAATTATCTTTAACTAAACTACAATATTATCCTCACCCATTAAAGTTTTCCTTATGTTTTCACTTGAATCCTAAACTTCATTCTGAGTTCCCTATTTAGGATCTTCACATACCTTCATCTATAGATCTAATTTTATATGTCATTTTCCTTTGAAATGAATTTTTATCCTTTATATACATTCCCCATCAAGATAAATTCACATTTACTAACCAGTTTTAAATTTTACCATGTTTAAAATGACTATTATGGATTTCCTCTTTTTTCCAGCATAATTTCTAACTCAACATCCACTAATTAAATATGTGCTTTCTAGTATAATTTCGTAATTTTTATATAATTTATTCATTCCATTAATGTATTACACAAATACATTATATTAAATAATTCTTAATTTCTATAAAAAATTATTACAATATATATTCATTTATCTATTCAACCATTAAGGATTTCATTATTTTTTATATATAAATTTCTGTTTATACATCAACTCATTCAAATATACATTTTTTGTTTTTTTCTCATAGTTATGATATATTTTCCTAATTATTTTAATGTATTATAGTTATACTTTATATTTTATATTCACAAATTTTTATAGAAAATTCATAAAACATATATTCATATCTATCTTCAGTAGCTCTATGTTTTATATGTTTAATATGATCCTTATATGTATTCAAGAATAATTTTCCTTAATTCATAAATAATTTAGTTATATTCCCAACCCTTTATGGTGTTCCATCATTGAGGGTTATCAAATGTTGTTTTTTTATAATTAATTTTGTTTTACAAAATAAAATTTTTATTTGATGATATGGGCCTACCTTGTATAATAGGAATTTCATAATAAGTGATACCTTTATATAATTATTTTTAATATCCATTTATTAGTATCGTATCATTATTAATAAAAAACAAAAAAATAGGTGCTTTATAATATACTATAATCATCGATGATAATTCTATTATAGCCTAAGATACCTCTTATTATCTTATGTTTCATATATATATATATATATGATATAGTGACATAAAATTAATTTAATTTTTGATTTATCTAGTCTCCCATTTTGATATCCCTATTTATCATATGTTATTTACCTTAATAAGGATATTTATAGTCACATTATTCCTTAAACAATATGCATTGGGATTAAATTCATGATTTGATAATCAACTACTACCTCTAGTCATGGTATCCAGTACTTTTTCAGAATGATATCTATAGTATAATATCAAATATGACATTGGATATTCACTATCAAGTTTACCATTATTCGCATATGACCGTGCAAAATAATTAACATTATGATCAACCTACTTTTTACAACATATCTGAATCTGTGGGCCTCAAACATAACCATGTCGTTCAAATTGTCCTATAATTTTTCAAAACATTCATATAATCTCATAATATATAAAAATATAAAATATAATATTAGTAATCCCCATTTAAATTCAAATTCTTAACTTACAACATCAATATATATATATAATTCTTAAAAAATATAATTTTACTCATAATCAATCATCGAAGTTGGTTATCATTCACACTATCCCCCGACTATTGTTAATATTTTTATATATTCAATGTAATATCATGAATTTTCTCTACCACCTATAATTATATGGATATTCTAGATCTAGATATCAAAATAGATTAATTCACTAAATACCATTATATCATCAAGAAATTAATCCCATGTTTTTTCATTATAGTATGAGTCACAAAAAAAATTACTATAGTTCTACTATTAATCCTTGATCTACTAAAATTATCATAATTCAAATTGGTCGTTATGAATCATATAAGAAAACCAAAATCTCAATATTTACTTTTAAATCATAACATATTTTATAATTTCTGTTCATTCTAATGAGTCATGAAATATATATCTCTCGTAATATAAAATAAATAGTGTATGATTCTTTTAGAAAATTTTCATTACCTATTATAGTCTAATAATATAATCAAAATTTTTAAAAATATTACATTAATCCACTATATTAATTGGGAATATCATGTCCCCGCAATAAAATTATAAAACAACAAGATTTAATGATACTTCACTCATAATAATTTTGTCAATTTTCACCACCTATATATGAAACATAAAATACTCTCCTTATTAGTAATAATATTATAGATATAAGTCTAGTAACTATTTTTGGCACCATATCAATGATATTCCTTTATGACCCATTGTAAAGAATATGTCCCACATAAGAACATCTATATCAACTACCACTAAAACAAATCTAGCTTATCAATGTCTCAAGTTATCTAATCCTATGTAACAGATCCTTCATTGTGATGTATATATTTTTATATCCTCATACAATGTCCCTATATAAAGAGGACATCATCACCATTATAAATCTTAAGTGGGTTATTATTGTCATAGTATATAAATTACAATATATGAGAATACATTTTTATAATTTATCACCATTCTATCATAGAAGAGTTACAATATTATATGAAAGGTTTTAGAATTTATTATATCCTAGTTGGTTTATATTTCACATACCAACCTAATTATACCATAAATAATTTACTAGGAATATTTTTAGCTAAAACTGATTTTATCCCTACTAAATATGTTACCTACTACAATCAAAAGTTAAACTCCTCAACAATAGTCAATTAATATAAATTATTCTATAACTATATCCTAATATTACGATCCAAAATTATATTTAATTTCATAACTCCTAACTCTATCCCTAGATAAAATACTCGAATATAACTTTTTCATATCTAAGAAAAGACTAAACTCTAATGTGTAGGGATCAAGTCTAGTTGTTCCCTCAATGTATTATTAATAATTTGAATGGTGTTACTAACTCGCCCAAAGGGGGAACACACACAAAAAGGGTTAACTATTCATTGAAATAATGTTAAAAATTCATTAATTTGTCAAAACAAGAGAAGTGGAAAAATAAACCATGATCATCTAAATAATTAATAAAAATATATGAATTAGAGATAATATAAAAAAATAAAAAATATAAATTTAATTTCAACGTGGGAAAATATTAATAAAATATCAAAAAAACATACATTTTATAAAATATATTAAATGATGAAATGCATAATTTAATAATACAGACTCCCCCGCAAATATATACCCAATTCTCATCAAAAATCATACTTACAAAGATTTACTAGAACCTTTATGACCATCACATACACCAATTAAATATAAAATATTTTCATATTTATGGTCACTTCACCCCACTAGTGATCGTGAAACTATGAGTACAATGACCCAACCGGATATCCAATGTAATATGAAATCACAAAGTTGAAATTAAAAATGTATAATAAATAAAACATATAAATGATAACACATCATCATGACCTAATATTTATATACTACCCATGGGTAAATTTTGTTTATAATTATCTACATGTTTCTTATCCTTGAGGTGTCTCTAAAAATATCATCTATGTATTATGGAATCTCCTGTATTGGAGATGAAATTCAATAAGTTTATGTCACTATAGAAAACTATACATAAAATAACAAATATCAATCTCTCTATATTTCATCATTATCATGATATTATTTATGTTAATGAAGCCCCTAAAACACATAAAATAATTTTTTATAAATACCTCCATTCAACATTGAAATCACATTATTTCAACAATCTATGACTAAGGATGTAATTTCTATTCCCATTAATGAATTTTCAATATGTGTAGATCTCTGTATCTTTTTATGGAATTTCATAACTCCAATATCCCCTTCATAGGATAAATTGATAAAAAGTGTAATTTTTGAAGATTTAATTTTATAACCCTTTTAAATTTTCTATAAAGTGTTACGTAGTAAGACATGTGATTTTTTACATATGGATTCTTTAATTTCATAACTACCTAAACATTATATGTGGATACTATAGAAAACATTAAAGTGTTTGGTTCTTTCACAATGAAACTCCATGGAGTAAAATAATTCAGTCAATCACTTAAATAATTAGAGAACTCTAAGGAATAAACACTAAAACATGTGTGGATTCATCACTCGGAGGAATGAGTTATATTTTTATATATTTCATGGAAACAAAAAAATTATATTCATTTTCAATATTATGTCACGGTCTCAAATTATGTATCCAAGGAAATAAAAATGTAGTTTTATGTAATAATAACTGATTAAACTCTTTATCAAAAAATGGAATTTAATATAACACTAATAATTATATCATATATTATAAAAAAAGTTTGAAAAAGTGGAATAATATACTGCTATCATCACCAACAGATTATCCTAATAATTATCTTTTAAATAAATTAAGGTAATTCCCAAATAGTATGAAGATATAAATTATATACATTACAAATCTATTTATAAAATAAGATAGACCATTGAAATTAATCCAATTAAATCACATTCCATATCACAATATTGATCGTATATATTATTAAAATAATTTTAAAAATCAATAACCTCATTATATATTGATAATTAAATGATCTATATTTACATTTGATAACTCTCCTTCTTGAAAATTTTCATCAAAACCACATGGAATATTTCATCATTAATTATTAATAGAAACAATTAGAATAATATTGATCCTGGGTTCTACAGATAGATAATTTTTTATCATAATCACAATTAATTTTATCAGGATGTCCATCCACACTTCTAATAATATAATATTGTTTTAGAAAAAAATATATGTAAGGAACATTTAATTACCAAATAAACATAATAATTTGTTCTATTAAAGAAATAAACTTCAATAATAACCACATAATTTTAACAACTTTATTCATTGATTATATTTGTTTATAAATATTTAAAATGAAAAAACACTTAAAAAAATATTAAATACCTACAAAAACATAAATTTCATTAGTCAATGTCTCCTCATTTAATATTGTTGTATGAATTTAAAACAATCAATGGAATATCCAAAAACTAAAAAACCCCTAAAGAGTGGAATTTTAAATTAAAAACATCAAAATAGCTTATGAAACCATGAAGAAGTAAAATGAGGAGGAGGAACTCTTTGATGGTTATACATACCAATGAATAGAACATGAATCCAAGACCAGATGAGATATAAATTATTATTTTAATAGATATTTTTGGATGGTATAATGGGGGTTAGGATTTCAATTTTTCCAATTGAATAGGGGAATTATTTAAACATTATTAACAAGTAATTGAATTTAATTTAATTATGAATTTAGAAAAACTACAATGAGAACTCCATGTAATAATTTCATTCCCTCTTCTTAGGTCTATCATCTAAATAGAAGTATACTATCATATATTCCCCCATTACTATATCGCCACAATATATGTAGTATTGTGACACTTCATAACTATTGGTATCTATCATAAACAAAATATTTGTATCACCTAAATTATTCCCTCAAATTAAGAACCATCTTCCTCCTTCAATTACTCCAATAATAAAATTCCTCCAAAATAAACCTAAAATGGCAGAAATTGAGTCTAACCTATAATTTAATATATGCGAGTCAACAAAAAATATACTTAATATGGCTTATAATCCTTGAGAAATGTCACTAAGACTTACTAAAAAACTGGGGCCACTATATTTGTATATTCTCCACATTCTCTTAATTTACCTCCTAGATATATCAAAAACAATACAACATAAATATCATATTTAACTACATCCTATGAAGGATATTTATACTCAATTTTAGTATAAATATATTTTTCTTATCAAATGATGTGTCAACCACAATATTTATAGCATCAGCCATGAACACATGATATGGGTATGAACGGTATCTCTAATATAGGATATACAGAATAAACTATATAGAAAAATATAAAACTCATAAAGAACAACTAATTATATCATTATATTGAACCCTTATATAATCGAAAATAGATTCTTGAAACACTCTAGAAATTTGTTCTTTCTTAATTTTCACTCATTCCAAACATAAGAGACATCTTCAGGAATAGAAAATCAATTTCATTGAACTCTAGATTTCAGAGTTGTTTTTGTATTTAAACTTCTTTCTATAATGAGAATATTTGAACTAATTATTGATAACCAAAATACACTATGAAGCCTCCTAAAAATTATTTATCCATTTCATGGGTGACTCTCATTTCCCTTATATTTATAATGGAACCTTCAATGATCTTTAATATAGCACCTAAGATGGTTCCATCTAAAACAATTACTCATAAATGTTGTTAATGTGGTAATATTTGGAACACCCCATGATAATATATGTATTAAATTGAAATAAACATGAAATATTCTATAGTTTGGATTTATACATGATCCTGAGTATAAATGAACAATTATATATTATTATAACACCCAAAAATGATGTGAAATATTTATCTAAAATAAATAAATCTTTTATATATTTTCCATTTCATTCCACACAGAAAAAGGTATAGTTTATATTTTATAAATATGTTTGGATTGAGATATATGAAAAAAAAATTAATCAAACACTACATACTTGAAAAATATTATCTTTCTCGACACAGCACAATGTGATTATCATCAATTACAGACAACATTGACTTTTTAAAATTGCTTGGGTAACAAAAAAGACCGCATTTTACAGAATAACGATATTTTATTTCATATAATTGAAGGAACATTATTCTTAAATGGGTTTCAATAAATGTTTTTTTATTTGTTGTAAATAATTATTTTTATATGAATGTTTATTTATTCTGGAATCAAACCCAGTTCCTCGTAATGAGGGTGTTATCTAGAAATAATTTTCTAGACCCAGGACATTATATTAACTTGTCCTAGACACATAATAAGACAAGAAGATAAAGTTTTTGATCAAAAAATTTATCTTATTCATGTCTATGGGCATGAAATTAAAAATCCCTGGATTCAAAATAAACAGAGGCATAATTTTTTATTTGTTGGAAGTTTGTCTTTTCTTTATTAAAAGATGGAAATAAATTTATAAGAATGAAAGAATGAAGTTGTTGAGTGTAGGGGTCATATTATTACTAAACAAGTTTGAAATAATATTGTGAAGTCATAAAATATAATGTTCCCAAACATTTTAAGATAAATTAAAATATGCATTTTTTATCCAAAATTTCTCCGAAATCAAAAAAACATTTATGATAAAATATTTTAATGAAACGGTAGAGATGTTTGCAAAATTATATTTCCATTGTAATGGGAATTACATCATAATGAGCTAAGTAGAAAAAATATGTTACTGGGACTGATGATGATATTTTCATTCAGGGATTTTCATAATAGGAAAATTGTACTAAGATTGGCAAACACATATTTTCATACTGGGAAAATAATACTCATATTTCTATACATGGATTTCCATATTGGTATTTTCAAACTAGTATTTTCATTTGGATATTATCGTACTTGTATTGTAGTACGAGGAAAATTGTACTGGGATTTTTATACAAGGATTTTTATATTAGGAAAATATTTCTGAGATTTTCATACATATAATTTCTTACTAAGATTTTCATACCCAGATTTCCATACTGAGAAAATTGTTTTGAAGTATTCATAATGACGAGTTTATATTTAGAAAGAAATTTAATATAATTAAATAAGAATGAAACATAAAATAATGAGATTAGAAAAACATAAATAGTTGATGAATTCAATATTGAAATTCAATTTTTCATTAATATCAGTGAAAACTAAGGGGGGCGGATATTTCAAAGTTGATTTTTAAATGAGAGAGATATTTGTTGATTTTTAGATTTTAGGAAGAGGGGAATTTTTCCATATTTTACACCTTTGATTTTTGAGTCTCCTATAAATACTTCCACATATCATTTGTTTGTTGTTGAACACTAATAAAATAAAAACGGTAGAGTGCTGGAGAATTTATGTAAAAGTTATCATCTGATTGACAAAGAATTTTATTGAGAATTATAGAAGATTTTGAGTTATAAATATTAAGAGTGAGTTCATCATACTGAGAAAATTGGATCTGGAATTATCATTTTCGGAAAATTGGATCCTACATTATCGCATTCAAGGAATCAGATCCAGAATTATCATATTCAAAAAAATGGATCCAACTACAATGTTTTGAGATAATCAGATCCATCATTGTCATATTGAGAAAATCAAATCTATCATCATAGTATTGAAAGACTCGAATCAATCATTATCGTATATAGAAAATCAGATCCAACATCACTATATTGAGAGAATCAGATCCAACATTATTTTATTTAGAAAATATAATCCAACATTACCATGTTTCTAAATTGAGATCCCTCAAAATTAGACAAATGATTATGACTAAGAAATTGTGGAGTAGTTTCTTCAGAGTCTTTATTCATTTGTTTGGCTCAATTGTTTTATATTTAAACATTGAAAACTGATGGGTGTTGGTTGAATCATACTTATTATGAAATAGAATTTTTCTAGTGGGGGTTTTAACATATTGTATTCACTTCATTATAAAATTTTATTTCTATAGACCCACAGGAGTGGCTATGGAAATGATGTAGGTTCTCATAATGAGGCATAACCTCGTACATATAGTTTTCATTATATTATTTCATTCTTTTTCATGCATTGGTATATAATATTATTTGATAAAGAAATAATTCAAAAACGGTTGTAGATGTTAAGTTTATAAAAAGTTTTGAAGCCTATAAAAAGTGAACAACTGGTACCCCCCCCCCCCTTCTCGGTTATTATTCAATCCTTTGAAACGTCAATTAGTATCAGAGGGAAGGTTCCATTTTTGAATCCTTATCATAAAAAATATCAATTCATTAAATTGTATAAAAATTCATACATTTTATAGAAACATTTTTCTGGGTAGAATCGAAGGATGATTCTTTATCATATATCTTGTGGCCTTGAATTTTTTGATGCTTCAACTATTGGTTTTACACCTATTGAAGAAGATGAACCTATGACATTTTTTGATTTGAGAAATATAGAATTTAATTGTATGTCTACAAATAAAATCTTTATGTATTTATCATGGAATTTTTATCATAAGGTGATGGGTCTCAAAACATCAAAAAATATGTGGATAAGTTGAAATGTTATTTGAAGGGAATTCAAATGATAAGTAAGAAAAATATAAAAAACAAGCGTAGTAATTATGAAGATATAATAATGAGAAATGTAGAAACAATTGATGAATACATTATTAGAGTAAATGAATTTTTTTCAAAATTATAGTTTTTATAAATGTCTTGTATGATTCAACTATTGTGATGATACTTATGTGAAGATTTTTAGATAGGTTTGAATCTAAAATTTCCTCTTTAGAAAATGAAGATGATTCCCCTCTCGATTAATTTCATAACATTCATATAGCTTAATAAATGAGTAAAAATTATATGATTACAAATGAAATGAAATATGAAAATTATTTTGATGCTTTGAGAATGTTTAAAATTCAAAATTTTAAAGATGCTGATATTGGTTACTCCAAAGATAATGTGGATGATGAGTTGAATGAAAAAATTATGTCTCTTTTATCCATAAACTATTAAAGAGGAAGAGTAATGTATAAAGTTAAACATCCTCAAAAATGTTTTGTGTGAGGGAGAATTAGACACATTGCTATAAATTTCCCCAATAATAATGTTGGATAATACTGATATTATTCTGATGGAAAATATTGATTGAAGAAGAGGAACATTAATGAAAAAGAAGAAAAGTCTTCAAAATGATACAAGAATAAGATTACTAGATAGCAAAGAAGTGTGTTACATAACAATGATTAATCAAAATCAAATTTCATCAATTCTTATGTGGATGACTGTTTAGAACATTTCAGAACCATCATTATAAATGATGAGAAAACAAAATATTCTTCATAGAGAGAAGAAGGTGGTAAAGAATGATATCAAAAGTATCATCTCAGAACAGAACTTGTTTCATGTCTTGAGCAAAATAATTCTCCAAAAATAAATTATATTATTGAAGAAATAATTTGAATAAGTTGTTGATGGATTAAAATATGTCATCAAGAAGGAGTAATAATACATTGAGGAGATTGTAAGTTACAAACATAGAATTTTTGAATAGGGAATGATGATTGGAGATCTATGTAAGAAGATGGATGATATGGAACAATAGGATAAAATATTTCAATAAAAAATTCTTGATACTGAAACTACCTTGATTAAGATGAATTAAATCTTCAAAAAAGCTTCTAATGTAAAAGTTTATACTCCAAAAGATTCTTAGAATGCTCAATATGAGAATCAGGTGAAATATACTCGTACTATAAATAATGTTTCATTATATTCATTTATCATTTAAGGTTTTGGAAAAAGTATTGTGAAATATTGGGAGGATATATAATTTGATAAACCAATAAAATATACCACATCAGATAACTTACTAAATAGAAAATATGGTCCACATCCTGAGTATGTTAGACCTGAATGAAGTTACCAACCTCAACAATGATTCAATATAGAAAGATCACATTTCAATATAAAATCAATATTTGATGGTTACAGTTGGTATTGTATAATATATTGAAATGGGGATTATTATTTTTGGAAAACATATCATTTCCTAGAATAAGGATTGAGAGAAGGGTCAGAAAGAGTGAAAGTAGAATGAGTAACATTCCTAACATACATAAAGTTGGTAAAGTAAATTCTAAATACGTTAGAAACTTTTCAAAAGAAATCAATTTCAATGTCAGGGATAATTTTTAAGAAGATGTGATATTTCTGTTCATCATTCCAAATATTCCTGAAAATAATTCTAGGATAAGTTTCTTATAATAAAAAAGAATACGATTTGAATAAGATTATAGTTGGGGAAAGAGATTTTTTCCTGAGAAATATTTGACATAAAGTAAAAAAAGAAAAAATCATAGATACTTGATAATTTATGTTCTCTTCCTGTGATAGGTGATATAAAAATCTTCGAAAATGTTGAAAGTCATGATGGAGGAGCAGTTACATTTTTTAATTACAGTTCCTTAAAAATAATATTAATATTAATAGTTTATATTAAAGCCAAAATTTTGAAATCTAAGAATGTTTTATTTTTTAATGGGATAAAACCTAACATACCTACTATAATCCATCTTTTTGCTGACAGAAAAAAAATTAGAAATTTTTTTTTATCATAAAAAGTGTGAAAGATGGAAAAGTCATTACAAATGAAGAAAGAACAAGTGTAATCCCTTTGAAATAAGAAAATTCAATAACTTGTGTGACATGAGTGATGACAATGAAAACAAATTGTGGCGTAAAATATTTTTCCACATTAGGTACAAAAACATGAATAAACATTCTACAGTTAATGTGGTTTAAATATTCTAGAATGAAGAAGAATATATGAATATGTTTTTATTACTCGTTATAAAGGAAAGCTAACTAACAAAAGACGTAAGATAATTGATATTCAGTCAACCGCACTACTTGAGCTTATTCATTCTGATTTACGTGGTTTGATAAGACATCAATCCAAAAAGGTAGATTTATATATTATCACTTTAATTTATGATTTCACTAAGATGAAAAACATCATGATGATGAATCAAAAGTCAGAGACTACTGAAATGATAAAATTATTTAGAAAATATGTTGAGAAAGAAATGGGGGTGTCCATAAATAAGTTGAGAATAGATGATGGTACCTAATTCAAACGAAATATTTTAAAAAATTATCTAAGAATTCAAGGTATCAAATATCTCCATAGTACAATCTATACTCTACAACAAAATGGAGTAGAAGAAAGAAAGAATATATGTTTGGTGGAAATGGGAATAATAATGTTAGTAAAATAAAAACATTCAAATTATGTTGGATAGAAGCTATTAGTACTATATTACATGATCAAAATAGATTCTTATTGAGATAGGAAACTATCTTGACTCTTTATGAGATTCATTATAACAAAAAAACATCACTGAAATACTTCGATATTTTTTGAAGTGCTTTTTTTTTCTCAAAATAAAAAATTATTATTTTGAAAATCATGATGAGAAAGATAACGAATGTAAATTTATGGGTTATTTAAAAAGTTGAAAATGATAAAAATATTGGAAAAAACATTTACCAAAGTTTTTGGACTCATATGACATGAAGGAAATTAAACATCAATGATTCTGAAAATAAATGGTTAAGAATGCTGATGAGGATAAAATGGAGAATTCCAAAAATAGTGAAATTATTTCAAAAAATCTATATCAAGACTCCAGGGAATTTTGTTATGAAGATTTTTTTGCAGGGAATGAAACCTTGAAATTTCCCACCATATAAAAACATGTTGAATCTAAAAACATTATTGGGAACCATATTGCTCTGTTTCAAACAAAAATAATGTTGAGATTAGATAATATTAATTAACATATATCAAAAGTTGAACCAAAATCAGTTTCATAAGTTATTCAATACAAATAATGGGTGTATTTTATGAAAGAACTGTTGGATCATATTTATTATAATGAAACATAGAAACATTTTTCATTGATAACAAATAAAAATGTTATCAAAACCTAGTGGGTTTACAGAAACAAGGTAAATTAAGATGGTAAAATTTCAAGTAAAAAAAAGGATTGTTTCCAAAGTCTATGAACAAGTGTAAGGTATGTATTTTGAAAAAAAAAATTCCCTAGTTTCATGATTAGAAACTATTAGAATGTTTCTTTTAGTGGTCGCACATCATACTTACAAATTGTTTTCAGTGGGTTGTAAATTAATATATTTAAAATGGTGATATTTTGGAATATGATTACAATAATCAAACCTTTGGGTTTCTACTTTTTGAGGATAATAATTTTATATTGTTGAAATATTTTTATTCGCCTAAACAAGATCCGTGTGCTTAGTATTCTGCACTTGAATATAATTCGAAAAAGGTGAATATTTCTAAAAGAAAATTTGATAGAATCATATATTTGAATTGTGTGAACTCTGAATCACTAATTATAATTTTTTATGTGGATGAAATACTTTTTTCTATGGATAGAACATTTCATGAGAAAATGAAGGAGAAATTTCAAATTTATATCTTTTGAGAATTAACATTCCTTCCTATCTTACATGTTCAACATAGAGAAAAAAATACATTTTTCAATCTCAAGAAAATTATAAAAAAATTAAAATGTTAGAATATAAAGAAGTTTAAATTCCTATTTTATTGAGCATAAAGTAGAGTAAATATGAATCTAAAACAATTGTGAATTAGAAAGACTTTTAGAAGCTTATAGGATGTCCATTATACGTTATAGCCTAAATGCATGATATTTTTTATATTTTCATTGTGGGTCAGGTATCAAAGTAATATAAAAGAATAATGTATGGTGGTAGAAAATAAAATTTGTGATATTTCAAAGGAACAACATCACATGGGTAGTTATAAAAAATAAATAGTGAGATTATGTTTCATTGATATACTAATACCGATTGGGTTGGAGATTGTAATGATTGAATATCAACCCCAGGATGAACATTTTTCTTCGTTGAATGTTATGTTAGTTGGTATAGAAAGAAAAATAATTTGGTAACATTCAACATGGATGAATCTGTATAAGTTGCAGCTTCTAAAGCATGTAATCAAATGGTGTGGATGATAGTTCGGATGGAATATTCCAAAGTAAAAGTCTCTAACCCATTGAAGATTTTTTATTATAATAAAAGAGTAATTCTTAATTTTAAGAATCATTTCCAACATTCAAGATCAAAACAAATCATTATAATGTGTTACTTTATAGAATAGAATTTTGAGAATGGAGATATTTTTCTGGAATACATTTCAAAAAATAACAACTTGATGATATTCTTACAAAATCAATGTGGAATCCAATTTTTATGGAATTGAATCAACAACCTCATGTTAATCCTTCTATCATGTCATCCTAAAACTCATAGGAAATACCCCCACTATGTTTTTGATTATGTTGAAAATGGTGGGGAGAAAGTAAAAACGTTGAACTTTGTAAGAATTTTTCACATATATATCTTTTATGAATCCAAAGTTGTGGTTAAAATAGAATATGGGAGAGGAGAAAAATAAAATTTAGAGAAAATGAAAAGTGATAGACAATGAAAAGTGAGAGAAGAAAAGATAAAAGTGAAGGGGGTTTATCATAACAGGGATGATAAATTTTCTTATCATCAATGGAAGGAATTCATTATAAAACATTACATTATCTAGTTGTGTGGTGACAAGAAACTCTCTTATTATAAAGTCTATGTTTTGATGAACATCAAAAAACATGATTTTTTCATGAAATTTGAGTTTTAAAAATATTATGAGTTAGAAATTATGTTAAAACCTGTTTTCAACAAATCAAAATGGGGAGATATATGATAAGTTGTTGTTAAATTGATTTAAGAAATTGTTTTTCTATTTGTTGAAAACAGTATTTTTGTGTATAATAATGTATTTGTTATTTAGGAATCTGATCAAGTCCATGATAATTTGGTCTTTTTTGGACACATGTTTACAGACCCATGTTTTCATATTGAGTTGCACCATATATAGAATAAGATGGGAAGATAATGTTGTTTATCAGACACTTTACCATATTCAGGCTGATATTCATGACATTGAAATCATTCGATTCCAAATAATCAGAGGAATAATTTTTTGTTTGTTGGAAGATTTTCTTTTTCAATATCATAGAATGAAATAATTTCTTATGATAGAAATAAAGGATTTTTTGACTATTGAAGTCATTTTTTTATTGACAAGTTCAGAAATTACATTATGAATTTAGGAGTAAGAACGATCTAATATATTCTAAACTAAATCAGATAATTATTCACCAATCAAGAAGTTATCACAAATCATTTAAACATTCATGATAAAAGATATTGATGAAATGGTGGATACGTTTGATGAATTTCATAGTTTTAGAATAAGATTTCCATCGTAATGAGGTTTCCAAAATAATGAAAATTACATTGTAATGATCTGGGAAACAAAAATATTTTTCTAAGAATAAGGAATAAAATTTCATACATAGATATTCGAATAGGGAAAATGGTACTGAGATTTTCATACACGAGTTTTATTACTAGAAACATCATAATGATATTTTCATACCTGGATTTTTGTACTGGAGTTTTTGTACTGGTATTTTAATTTTGAAATTTTCTAATTGGGATTTTAATTCTAGTAAAATTATATTCAGATATTTAAATGGGGTTTTTGTACTGGGAAAATTGTACTAATATTTTAATACTTGGACTTTCCTACTAATAGTTTCATACTTGTATTTTCGTACTCAAATTTTTATTCTTAGGAAATCGTACTAATGTATTTATAACTAAGAGTTCGTAATGAGAAATAAATAGATCAAAATGAGATTAGAAATAAACATATCGTAATGAGATGATAAATCTATAAAGAGTTCAAGAAGTTGATATTCAAATTCAATTTCTCATAAATCTTAGAGAAAACCATAAAGAGTTGAATAACTCAATTTTTAAATTTAAATATGGGAGATTTTGGGATATTATTTTATTTGTGGAAGCGGGGAAATAATCCAGGTTTCCTACCTTTATTTTTTGAGTTTCTTGTAAATACATCCTCATATCATTCGTTCATTATTAAAAATTCACTCATGCACAACATTTAGAGCACTAGATAATTCTATGTGAAATTTTGAATTTTATTTTACAAGAATTGTATTCAACATTCTAGTAGAATTTGAGTTTTATAGATTGAAAGTGGGTTCATCATACTGAGAAAATATGATCCAGTATTATCATAATCAAAATACTGGATCCAACATTATCATATTTGGAGAATCAAATCCAACATTATTTCATTCAAAAAATTGGATCCATCATCATTGTATTAAGAGAAACAGATCCATCATTATTGTATTGATAAAATTGGATCCAACATAATTTTATTTGGAGAATTCAATCTTGAATTTTCATATTCATAAAATAGAATCTAGATTTTTTGTATTTAGATAATCATATCCATCATTATTGTATTGAGAAAATCAGATCTTGCATCATTGAATTTAGAGAATTGGATCCATCTTTACCGTATTGTGAAAATCAGATATAGCTGAATCAGACTAAGGATTCAAACTGAGAAATTATAAATAAGTTTCAAAAAAGTATTTATTATTTTATATAGATCAATTATTTTATTATAAAACAATATAAAATCATGGTAATTAATGTAATATTTCCTATTATGAAATAGAATGTGTCTTATAGTTGTTGTCACTAATTTTATTCATTTCATCATAATAATGGATTTCCATTAACCCACAGGACTGACTATGTCAAGGATGTTGATCTTTAAATTCAGGCCATACTATATAAATATTATGTTATTTACATTATTTAAAACTTTTTAATGCATGATTATATACTAAATAATTATAATGAAATAACCATCAACAGGTTGCAGGGGATAGGTTTCTAAATTTTTTGGAACTTTTAAAAACTCAACAACTAATTCATCCCCCCTTCATAGTTGTTATTCGATCCTTAAGAACATCAACATCCTTGATGATAAATTATTAGTTATCAAAAGGATTTACTAAATTTTAAAAATATATGTTTTACACAAATATAAAATTAATTCATTGGTTAAAAATTAATTATAAATGAATATAAAAATTGATTGAATATAATAAAATATTAGTATACCCACAATATTGATTTAAAATAATAAATTAAATTAACTACAATTTTTGAGTGACATTAATGTTATATATATATATATAATATGTTTTATATTCATCCAAGATATTTTATAGGCTTAAGATAAAATCGAGCCCAATTTTATAGATAAAATACTATATTTATTATTATGGAACTTTTACTACCTTTTAAAGTTGATCACATTTGAAATAAAAATTTTATAACATTTATAGAATTAATAAGTCTAAATAAACAAAATATTTTTAATTGAAACATAAAAAAAAGGTTAGTGTAAATTTTTTGTATTTTCTATCAGGTATCATTTTTTGAATGAATAATGATTATTGATGGATTTTAATTCAAAAAAAATTCTTCATCTATTTTATTTACAAGTTTAAATTACATTTTGAATTTTTTTCAAAGTTTAATTATATCATATTTTTATCAATCAACCCAAATTCGGTCACTATAATCAATTTCACTTTGAAATTGAATATAAAAACACTGCACTATTTTGATCATTTTTACATTAAAATACCACATTGTCTACGCGACAGTGGAATTAAATTTAAATTCATTTCACCCACTTTTGTGATTTAAATTTAGAAAAATAGATTCCATATTGGGAATCATCCTAATTTATATTATGTAATAAGGTCTACTTTGTTTTTTACCAAACATAATAGTGAATGTAATTAAATTTAATTACACTAATTATGGTAAAATTAAGCTTACCTAAGGACTAAACCACAAACATAAGTGCATAAATGACATATAATGATGTTCAATATCCATTGGATGACTATATTAAGAACCTAAAAACACTTTTATTTTCTTTGAACCAGTATTGGATACACTTTACTAGGAGAAAACATGGGTGTAATTCTCCTGCACAAAATTTACAAGAGTTCCACTCCTTCTCAACTTTAAAAGTCATCCTATCCTCCCACTTCATCACACCTTGCATGCCACTTCGTATCAGCCAATATTTTCCCATTACACTTCCCAACATCTCTTTCTTCTTCCTTAATACATTCTTTTGTATGAATTATATCCATGGAATACTTTTGTTGAAAAACACAAGGTGGTGCCCAAAGAAGAGGTAACTTCCCCCCTCAAGATCCTTTCTTTTATTTTCATTCTACACCCCCTCAACTCTTTTTAAAAAATTAATATACAACAATAACAGTATCCTTAATATACTAATATTTTGTGATTATAATGGTTTTATAACATCTCATATTTTCGATGTATTAATTTTAAATATCAGATGGATTGTTTTTTAGACCACACAGAATGATGGCGTGCAATTTCGAGGCCCACTGTGCCTAGAATAAATGTTCAAGATATATTAAATATAATAAATACAGCACCTATGAAATTTTTATAGAAATTTGGAATAAATCTAATTGGATGTCTAGATTAGAAATATTAGGGTACCATTGAGATCTGAATGCTGATTTTACTCAAGGGGTGACTTAACAATGGTAGGTGCAGTTCATATGTGAAAACGTTGGTGCAATAATAATGCAAAAAAATGATTTTAATAAATTCTATTGACGCAACACATTGTTTTTTCATTTATCCTTATGTTATAATTTAAGTTTTAGTTGCAAATCCCTGTAAATTCTAAAGGATCATTAGAGAGATCTATGGGAATCCTTTCTGAAAAATAATGATATATCGAGGATCAATAATCCCCACACATCGATTTTAAAATATCTCACGAAAAAAATTTGTGCATATTTATTCATCATCATAGAATGGTCCAAATTGAGTTAGGGTACGTGATTTTGATTTTATTTTTATCATTCATAATTTATACGATGAATGTGAATCATTCCATGAACAGATTGATTCACATACTACACGTATTTCATGATGGGATTAATTTTTGCGGGGATTAAACAAGAGAATTTATTTTTATTAAATTGTTGATAGATTTCGTTATCGTTATAATGGTAATGAAAAATGAGTGACATGAAAATCAATCAAGATTCATTCCTCTTGATTGATTGTGCTTTTTCCTCCAATTACATGATTCACCACAGGCGTTCTTCATTGACCCAGGGTTCAACTATTCCCTATCAATCAATCGATAATTTCACAACAATTTCCTGGTGAAACGATATGATATCCAATATCTTGTGTCATCACATAATTAAGGAGGTGCGATGATGGAAAAATTGTGATCTAGATGATATATGATCCCTAAATTCATGTTCATTAGTTTTCTTTTACAAACAATGAAAAACACTGATTCAATCAATTTTGCGAGCATATATGATGATTGGATTCCTGTTTTGAAGAAAATGATTCTTATAAGAGCATGGATATTCGATTTTATGGATAATAATTCATCAGATTGATGTATAAAGGCAACATATTGATTGTAGAGGATGAATTTGGGATTCTAGGAAATCCTGTAAAACCCAGCATGTAATTTGATATCATGTTGTGTGTGGGGCCCCTGGCTATAGTGACAGGGATTGGTTGCAGATAATATCCATATGGTGTGGAACCCCTATCACATGGTGTGTGATCCGCTCTGATTGACTCGTCGTCTAATTTGGAATTATAGGGGCGTGATTTGGAGTACACATGAACAGACATGCCATATACAACCACACATGCACCACATATCATACATGAAATGGTACAGAGCCATAGATTTAATGTATAAACACAGCCTGGAAACATTATCAGGATATTCTATGTCTTTACAAACTATGCACATCCTATTTCATGAATTTTATATGGAGACTACATGTCGTGTGAGGCTCTTCAAAACAGGCAGGTCTTGAGACAGCTAGAAACATAATGTACCCCTTAGGACACTCCGTGTATTCCCTTCAAACGTTATTGAGCCTATTCCTTTCCTTATTTTGGGATAGTATATGTTGCGTGATGTCACTAGGTATTTTTTCATGAGGGTGAAGTGATGAATTACATCCACATCACTGGATTTTGACCCCCTTAAGAGGATGAGTCTTAGATAGAGTTGTCGTGTTCATCTGTGAGGCATGATTGTGATCCTCTATCATCCCTAGTTGGAGATTGTGAAATCAGCCTAGTATCCCTAATTAGGGTATTTATCCTATACTTAGTAGGTTTTATCTGTATGGTTTGAGGAATCGTTGGCATACGATCCCCTTAGAAGCGCATTGATCCAAACTGGGTTCATGGTGTCCCCCAACAGTTCTAGGTGGGACCCCGTATCTGTGTATTATTGTCCCCATAGAACAGATAACCTTATTGGGAATGACACAATAACTGAAAAATCATCTTTGGTTGTCTTATATGGTAGCATGTCTCCTAGAGAGGGTTCTCCCAGAAGAAGGGTTTCTTTGAATAGAATATTATGGATGACATTTGGTTATGACCACATAGTGGCTTGTTGTTTTTTCTATGTATGTCTATTTTTGTTTAAATTATACATTGATTGTTATATACATTATTGATCTGACCATACTTGGTGGTTCATGTTTAGTTCTTTCATGGGGTCATACTGAGTATTATTATAATAACCCATGCACGGGCTTTGCATACAAGTGCCATGTCTTATACAGATAAGGGCCCTTTTGATGATGTCCTTGGAGGATAGGTCGTTGGTGGAGCTTATCTAGAGATTGAAAGATCAATTTTTATACAATGTGTGTATTTTTTTACTAAGACCTCATCATTAGAGAAATTTTTACTCTTTACTGGTTTGGTTGGGATTTTTTCGGCTTTTCTATTTTTTGTACTTTAATATCAGACTCTATTTTGAGATATTAGATGTATGCATGTAGTGTTTCAATTGTTTTACATTACATTATTGTGTAGGCTTGGAGATATGGGTGTGTGTTCATGTAATTTAGGAAAATTACTCTTATTTGTGGGATATTCCAACACAGTGTTGGCATATTTGATGTATGGATGCACTATTTCAATTGTTTTAAATTACATCACTGTGTGGGCTTGGTGATCTATCTATATGTACATGCAATTTAAAAAAAATCCTGTTATTTTTGGGATATTCCAACTCAGCATTGGTTTCCATCCCTTAGCCTATTGGAGGTGGGGTTGGGAAAGTCATTGGTCAGACATTAGTGTGTTAGGTCTAGACAAAGTGGCATTATAAGCGGTCAGTTCTATCTTAGGACCTGATTCTATAATGTTAGTTTAGGGAAATAGTTTTAAGTGTTTCGAGGTAAGATATCAGGTTAGGGATTCCATTTTTGGTGTGGTGGCCAATTTATCCATATAGCAGGACTCTAATCGGCTACTTTTCAACTCAGTACATGAGAATACTAGTTTTAAGGAAAATAATGGTATATGAATCATATAGGAATGGTTTTATTTTCCATGTCCTTCATGAGTCAGATCCCTCTAAATACACATTTGATCTTCGTATATCTTGTTTTATTTTATAATTCCATCTTTTAGAAATCTATATAGGATTCCACCGCATTATCACTTGGATCATCTTCCATGTGATGAGGCATCAGTACCTGATATTGTTACAGATATTGCCCCTTTTTGGTGGATTACCATATATAGCACCCCCCATTGAGAAGAATCTAGCACCATCACTACCAGTTGAGGGTTCATAGAGACTATGTGTGTTTAATGAGTTTCATAGGCTGAGAATTCCCAGGTTTTGGGGTGATCTAGACCACCAAGTTGCATAGAAATGGCAAGAGGAGGTCACTCACGTTTTTTTCCTTGGGAGGATGCCTAAAGACCAAATAGTATTCCTTGTGGTGAGTCATCTTCATGGTTATGATGGGAGATTGTAGATCTTGGTGACTCATTCACATGACAAGACATCTCTCTCTTGGATAGACATAGAGCATCTCGTCATATAGGAGTTTTATTCATCCATGTTGTGATCGGTACGGATATAAAAGCTTCCACACCTATTTTATGGAGATATGATTGTGGTAGTGTACTCAATGTGATACACTGATTTTATGGCTCCCTCCCCCCCCCCACCAATGATTCCAATATTGGGCTGGAAATGAAGAAAGGGATATGATGTTCCCTGAGTCCCACATCTAGTAGGCTCGAGGATGGTGACTAGCACCAAGGGTATAAAAATATCATAAAATGGGTGGCATTAATATATTTTTTAAAACAAAAATGGGATATAATATGGTTCATCCCAAAATAAATCCAATATATATATATGAGTGAAATCCAAAATTCACTGTGCCTCCATTTTTAAAATAAAATTGATACAGATGCAATAAAAACTCTATGTAACAAAAGTAAGGCAAAGAAATGAAACTACAACTATACCAAATTTTATACTAGTAATGTCAAGCACAATCCATGTATCCCACATATAATCATAAAATAATTATTATATATTTACGATGAGTGTACATGTATACAAGTAGAAGAAACCTAATTCTCTCATGCACATGTGAAATGAAGAAAACTAATACCCCCATGAGAAAATAAAAGAACCAAACTAGTCCTAAAAAGTTTTACGAGCCATCCCCTCCTTTCCAAATCATGCTCACCAAGTAATGAATGTCAGTTAATGTAATGTTGTAAGAACATTGAATATTTGGGTATACCACACCACTTCCCACAAATTTATCTGCTCTTTCCTAATGGAAAATGTCCTCATGCTCCTACCTCTTCCAAAAAAACCATGTCACAACCCTTCTGCACACGTATCATAGCCACTTCACATTTCATTTTCCCCAAAAAAAACCATTGTTATCCCACATAATACATCACCCCACAAGCTAATAATAACACAATTATGGGTTTAACAGAGATTCCCTTTTTTAATTATACATATTAATTCAATGGTTATCATTGAAACTATGTAATCCTGCAGCATCAATTCATTATCTAAGTGTGTCTGATTTACATGTTTTCATATAAAAGTGTTCAACATAAATAAACCAATATCAAACTTGTTTAGTGTGAAAATAAGGACCCACAACATCCATTGCTTTCAGTTGGGTGTTTAGCTCGTATAATTCACAAGAGCATTATAACATCAAAGTGATAAAAATTGCAATCATATCCTTCTACCCATTGCTAATTCATTTAAGTAGTTATTGTATTTGAATAGTGTGGAACAACTATGATTCATAGTTAAAAGAAGTGAATTCTTCCCACATGATGCACAATTGATGAGAAATAGTGGAAATCCTTCCTCAATGATGCTTTTAAACTCATACATGCACCACTGAGGAAATAATAATTCTTGAAATTGACAACTACACTACTAGAAACAATCATAAACCTTATAGGAACTAGAATATTATCAAAACAGTACCCAAACATCCCTAATAAGCTAGCATATATTAAGTAAGTGGTTCCAAGGGAATGATCATGAGGAAAAAAAGAGAAAGGGGATAAAACACACAATGGATTTATCATGGATCACTAAAGAACAATCATAGTGATTGATAGATCAAGAAGGGAGTAGTAGGGCTCAAAGGAATCTACAGGGAACCTAGGTTTCAATTGAAATGAGAGGAAAAATAAAACCTTGTCTAAATGAATAATAGTTCAGAAAAAATAATTATTAAAACTGCACATGATCTTGGTTATTATAAGACGTGTTACACCCTTTCATGTCGTTAATACCTAGGGTTAGGTTTTTCCAAAATGTGTGTATCCTGTCTATTTTTTTAATTTTTCAAACCATGAAATATTACATTCTTTGAAAAATTCTAGAAAAGTCTTAAAATATAGTTTCATGATCTATAACATGATTTCATGATGTGTAATCACCCTACTTCAAGTATTTAGCAACTGAACTCCTCCAAATTCCCACTAAGCATCCTTTGAGAAAATACAATGACTAAACCTACAATTTAAATTACTAAGAAAGTATGAACTATAACATTAGATACTCTCAAATGATTCATTCCCTCAATAATCAAAAACCTTTCCCAGAAGAAAGATGGGTCCGAACAACAACCCCACGAGATACCTCTTAGGGATATTTCTTCACTTTGAACACTGATTACAATCATAATAATAAATGTTCAATGATAAAAAAACCTTGTGTTATAAAAAAGCTATAGTGGACACCACGATATCCAAGAACACCTCGCCTGAAATCTGCTAAATCAAATGACTACAACACACACCACTCGAGCACTACAATCACACTATCTGAACACATGAACAAGGGAATTTCATCCACTTTGATAAGATATTATCTTCTATTGGTAGCAATTACTCACCCATATTGGTTTAAATGCATCGTAATTAATATGTTTCAATTAGGAATTAGATCCTCTCCTATTTATCTATTAGAACATTATCACATATTAAGTAACATAGAAATATCTAATATCATAATTAACATGGTTAAAGAATCACATTTCATGGAAAAGCTAATTAGAACAAGGCTCAAAACATCTCTGAGTACTAGGAATGCATCTGCGTTTCTCGCTCCCATGTACTCTCCTCCTTGACACCATTCCTCCACAACACATGAACGAAAGGATTGGTCTTACCACAAAACACCTTATCTCAAGGATCTAGGATCTCTACTAGCCACTATAAAAATTTTATGTCATCCACTATATCATAGTCTCCCTATTTAATGACATGACATACATCTTATAGATACCAAAAAATCTATGAGACATGAAAGACGTTTAGGATCCTCTCCAACCATGGTGGTAAACATAAACAATATTCCACCACACAAACTAGATCCAACACATCAATGGGTTCAACAAACTTGGTAGAAATCATACTCCCACTTCCAAACATCTATTTCCATGTTGACGGGAAACCATCAAGAACATGTGTTCCTCAACCTCAAATTTCAAGGGTCTCCTTCTACTATCATCATACAAATTTTATCGGCATTGTGCTTCATTCATCCTCTCATGGACAATATGAAAATTCTCAGTCATGCTCTACACTGCCTCAGGACCAAGAAAAGATATCTACCCAACCTCCATACAACATAATAGAGAAATAAATGGTCTTCCACAAAATGCCTCAATGTGATCCTTGTCGATGGAAAATTGATAGATATTATTATAAGATAACTCCACTAAGGGAAAGTTTCGTACCAAAGATCATCCAAAGTCTGATATGCACACCCACAACATATCTTCCAATGTCGGGATAGTCCACTCTATGATCTCATCTGTCTGAGGGTGGAAGGTAGTGTTGTGGCATAATTGGGTTACGAAATCACACTAAAATATCTACCATACTCGGCAGGTAAACTACGTTTCATGATTACAGAAAATGGTCCATAGAACTAAATCAAACTACACCACTTCATCTTCGTTCCTCTTCGCCAAGGAATCCACTACACCCAAATCCTTAATCACTAAGTAGTAGTCTAATTGTGTCAACTAATCCATTATCACCTAGATAGATTCATTGCCTCCCTAACCAATAGGTAACCCATTGTCGAAATATAATTAGATTTCATCCCACTTACACTTGGGGACATCCAAGGGCTCTAACTAACCATCGAGAACACAATGCTCAGCCTTTACCTAATGAAAAACTAAGAGCTTCACGCAAACTCCACCATTTTCCATTTCATCCTATGAAAAGAAAAAAAATATTCTCAAGAAACATTACATATTAGAAACATATATGTGTACCGCTAATGGTGAGTTATTAGACTCATGAAAGATCCCATCACACAATACTAATAGAAAAAAACATTTTGTAGAACAACATCTGGTTATGACCATCCCTCCAGAGC
This sequence comes from Viscum album, assembly GCA_963277665.1. NCBI lineage: Eukaryota > Viridiplantae > Streptophyta > Magnoliopsida > Santalales > Viscaceae > Viscum > Viscum album. The sequence goes on from OY728158.1 coordinate 217,570,064, forward strand.
AATACTATGGCCAACATGATCAAGCAACACCTCTGCCTCTGAGTCTCTCCACTGAGACTCAATGGCCTACTGCATTAGAGAAGATTTTATTTTCATCTAAAACAAATACTATCTACCACGTTCCACTCTTGTATCTATGTGGAAGGCTTCCAACCCCCCCCCCCCCCCCCCATCACCTTTCAAGCAACCAGAAACTCCAGAACAACCTCTTTCTGGGACTACATACCCAAATAATTTTCCAAAACATTTCCATTTCTTGTGGTATAGGAGATCTAAAAATCATAGTCCTGAAGAAAATCCTACCACCTTTGTTGTCATAAGTTTAGATCTTACTGGAAAAAGATATACCTTATCCTCTTATGGTCTGTAAATAACTCAAAGCACTCCCTGATGAGATAATTCAACCACAACATCAGTGAAAATACAATTGTTTCTAAATCAAAATCACAGGAGCAATAGTAACATTGATGGGGAATTAAATTCATAGAACCAAAAGATATTTTTTCTCTTTACAACATCAATATGCATCCCAATCCCAGATATGAAGCCTCACATAACACCTAAAACATCCCCATTTCCTCTGGAAACCTAATCACTAGAGCACTAACTAACTTCCTGCCAGATATTCAAACACATCCTATCACTGCTCACTTCACAAAATAGTTTGGTCTCTCTTATTCAGAGCTACCAACAAAGCAATAACATGAGAAAAATAAGGTACAAACCTATGATAATATCCTACAAAACCAAGAACACTGTGAACTTACTCCACATTCTTGAGTAATTCATAAGAAATAACATCATCAATTTCCAATGATTCCACTACAAAACCCTAATAAGACACAACATTCCTAATTAAATGCACCTCTCATTTATAGATCTTACACACGGAAAAATTTCCATATAGCCAATGGCATTGCAGAACATGTAATATGGTCATGGGATACCCAATATACTCCTCCTATGGCACTGATAAGATCATTTTGTAATCGATAAAAATTTAAGAAATGATCCAATAACTAACAGAACTAATTGATCACCAGTCCCGTGAACACAAGTGGTGTGTTCGTGACACTGAACGACATGACTACAAACTAAATGTGCCCATAATGACACCTAAAAGCAGTCCTCGGGATATTGCCCTCCATCAACCTCAACTGAAGATATTCAGACTATAGATTGATCATAGAAAACCAACTTTCCCCTGTCATCTGGTCAAAAATGTTTTTCTATATTTGGAAGGGAACAATGTTTTTTGATCGTTACATGGTTTAACCTTTGGTTGTCTATACACAATCAAAATCCACCATCCATATTATCTAAAAACAACACCGGACCACCCCATTCCAGCACACTAGACTAGATAAAAAAATCGTCATCAAATCATCTTTATGAATACTCAACTCTATCAGCTCTTAAGGTTTCATATGATAGGTATCCATCAAAACCTAAGAATCATCGGGTTTCTATCTATCCTAAACCCAACATCACACTAAGGGGATAGTTTTAAAACCTCATTAGGGAAAAAACATCCAAGAACTACCAAATGAGTTCGGGAACCTCTACCATTTCAGTTTCCGCTGGATCTACTAATATCTCAGCCAACAAGGATAGATGGGGATCAATATGCTGACTTCTCACCTAACAACCCAACTCGCCAATAGAGACCAAACAGTGACCATCCACATATGAAAACCCAACACTCCTCTAGAGGTAGTTGATAACATAATTTATAGAATATAATGAGTTTTTTTCAATAATTACATTGTATGGATACATTTTTTGCATGAAAATATCCCCATAGTATTTATGTGATCCAATAACTTGTCTATATTGTCAACAAACATCAAATAAGTTAGTCTTACATTTGACTAGCGTGCTTGACACTAAGGTATTTGGAAGCCACTCTATGTCTATCATAGCGAATGGACTAGAGAGGGTGAAACAAAATAGTTTGATGCTGCCAAATCAAACATATAATAGGAAATGGTAACAAAAAAACTAATTTTATATCTAACTATCTAGGGTCCTTCTTGAATTGGTTCCTCTACTATGTGTAAATAACCACACCTAGATTCTCTATGTCACTGCCTACAACCACCTCCACTACGATGCCCAGGTCAGGATCCCTAAGAAACATCCTATGGTCTGCCTCTACCTACTCTATATCCCCTTAGTGGAACAAAATCCTGGAGTCCCAGCAGCTAAAATGGACTGACTGGAAACTACTATTGAAGATAGCACTAAACTTGTCCACCTTCACCGAATTGAGCACAGGCAACCACTAGGCATTGATTATGGAGATGATCATAGACTCCATGGAAGAAACACCTTGTCCCCATGTCCACAGAAATAAAATGAGGACTGAAAGGTCAAAAATGATGCTTTTGAGATTGATTCTCTAATGATCAGAACCATAATTTCCCTAGCTCCTAAGACCTAGTGTGTGTAACCTTACCTCTCGAGGTACCCTTATTTCTCCCCTCTCATGGTAGACCACCTCGCGAGTGAATCCTATCGATCACCTATTCCATTTACTATACCTCGAAATACATTGGGATTGTAAAGGGTGTAATAGCATACTAGATCAAAAGACAAAGAACCTCCACTAGATGTATCACATGAGACTCCTCATCGATAATAAAATTTGGGTAGAATCAAAGAATTTCTCTGAACATGGTCCATTGATCCTGTATAGACATAATCTCATGATAGAGGGAGAGTAGATCCAACATATTATTAGCTTTCATGGTGGATGATATAAATTCTTCTCGAAACTCCTTCTCAATGTCAACACATAAAAAATTACTCATGTTAATCTCTCCTAGGTAAAGTTTCCCCCACTTATGTGTAGCTCCTCACATCTAACTAACGGCTAAAGAAACCCATTTCTCAATTGGATCCCGAATCAAGCTAAAGTTGGTCTCAATATCCTCGAGCCAAAACTCTATCTTCAAATAAGAAACATTTCCATTGTACTTTTTCTATGCCTATCTTTTGAAATCACGCAATGTCCTATGCCACTGTTCATCCTCCACGATTGGATCAAACATATGTCGATTAACCATATCACTTTATATTTAATCTAATACATGTGCCACATATAGATGATGATTGGGTGCTATATTTGAAAGGTAAAATAGGAATTCTTAAGCCTAAATTTTATGGAATTTAATTTAACATTCATTTTAACTTGTATAACTCATTTAATCATCAATTTCAAATTTCCTAAAACACCCAATTAAACAAATAAGTCATTATTATGCAATTAACTTTCCTAGGTCTCTACACTACAAATAGAGTATCCTCACTTAGTCATTTTGTAGGGCTTATATTCCTTACATAGGATCATGGGGGCCCTAAAATCTCACATCCTAGCTTGTCTTCCATGGCTTATATCATTCTCCAAGATCACTTGACACTGTTTCCCTACTAACCCATGTAATCCTCACTATGCATAACTCAATAATCGATCATGTCTCTATACTATAATATTCGATTCCATTATGTCCAAACCTCCTCCCTAAAAATATACCCCTCCTATTATGGAAATGAAGAAACCCAGATGATGACCCTCGAGTGCTGCCTCCAACAGGCCCCAGGTTGGCGACTAGCACCATGTGTATACAAATCTATGGAAATGGGAGGCATTTCCCTTTCTATTTAAATGTGAACGTCAGATAATATTGCCCATTCAAAAAAATTCCATGATATATATATTAAAGAAATAAAAAATTCATCTTGCATGCATGTTTAAATTTTACTATTACAATTGCAATAAAAACTCCAAGGTATGTACCAAAAGTAAGTCTAATCAGTGACACAACAATTGTCCCAAAGTCTAGGCTAGTAATGCTCATCCTTGTCCATGTAGTCCTCCAGGAAACCAGAAATCGGTTTTATATTCGTAGGTTAATAATAAATGTTTAGTCAATAGAAAAAACCCAAGTCTCCCATCCACACGTGAAAGAAGCATTACTAATTCCTCTATGAGAAAACAGCAGTACCAAACATCATCATACTAGGTATACTATCCAATCCATCCTTAGAATTGAACACTCACCAAGTAATGAAAGTCATGTAAAGTAATATAGTAACAACATTATTGATTTCGGTACCCCGCACCACTTTCCACTGATTTATATGCTCTTTACTAGTGTAAAACCTCCTAGTGCGCCAACTTCTTCTGAAACAACAATGCACAACCCACCCGTACAAACCTCATAGTCACTTCACATTCCATTTGTACCACACACGCAACCACAACTATCCCATACAAAACAACACCCAACATACCAAGAATAAAAATATTATGTGTTTAATAAGGCATACCTTATTTAATTCAACATGGTAATTCAAGGGTTATCATAGAAACTGGGTAATCCTAGGGCATCCGTTTATTATCCAAGTGTATATGATTTAGAAATTTTCATATTCGAGTGTTAATAAAGAATCAACCAATATGTTAATTGTTTAATGGGAAAACAAGAACCACCAAGGGACATTATTATTTGTGGGGAATTTATCCTCTATAATTAACAACATCACAATAACATCAAAGCCACAAAACATGCAATCGTATCCCTTTACCCCTTTTCAATTAATTTACCTAGTTCTAATAGTTGATTAGTGTAGAACATCTATGATTAGTGTGAAAACTAATGTAGATACATCCCATGTGACGCACAATTGAAATTAAACAAGGTAAATAATACCTCAAAGAAGCATTTGAACTCATCCATGCACTATTGGGTGAAAAAGGATACCCACAAGCAACCACTACAAAGCTAGAAAAATGTATCAACCTATTAGACACAAGACAATTATCAATATGCTTCCCAAATATATGAATTAAGACAACCCATATCACAGAAGTGAGTCTTGGAGAAAGAATAAGAGGAAACAGATAAAAAATAGGATAATACTAGCAATGGATAAATTATGTATCGCCAATGAACAACTGTTGAGATAGATAGATCAAGGGGGATTATGGCTCTAAGGACTCCTCGAGGTGCCTAGCTGTCATCTAGAATGAGAGAAAAATAAAAACCTTATCTTAATGAATAATGGTTTAGCTGAAAGTAATTATTAAAACCACGCATGATTAGGTATTACATGATGTGTAATAACATTTAAAGTCATGTAATGCCTTAGGTTTTGTTTTTCCATAAAAAACTCATTCACTGCTCTATTTATTTTATTTTTCAAACCCTAAAATATTACATAGTTTGAAGCATTCTATTGAATTCATGAAATATTGTTTCATGTTGTCTAATATGATTACATGACACATTATCCACCTATTTCTATCATTTAGCAACCAAATTCCGCTAAACTTCCTCTAAGCCTCCTATGAGAACATATAACGAATAAACTCTACAGGTAATGAATTAGTAAGGCACAAACCATGAAAATTGTTTTCTAATGTTACTCCACTGATATGATATAGGACCATTTCTTTAGGTCTCAAACCATAGAGTATGTCTTGAATTGGGGCGTTAGTGGCATCTCATAGAAATTCCACCTATGCTGGTGTTCTTGAGCGAGCCATGTTGGTAGAATTTTTTTGTAGTGAAAAAACCTGTAGTGGGATCTAGCAGTGGGAACCCGGTATTTGGGACCTTTGAAGAATGTAGTTGATGGTAGTCATAGGGATACAATATGGTTAGATGCTTCATGAGGCGATCCCAATACTAAGGGTTAGTGGTGCAATGCTCTCAGGGTGGCTTGAATCATCCATGGGATATGTGTTGTTTCTCTTATGATGGTTGGGGACATAAAGAAGGAGATTACCTGATCTGTTCCATATCCAATTGGGATATGGTCAAAGGACCGCTGAGATAGAGGAGAAGGCAAGAGATAGTTTTTCCATTGGATTGAGGATATAGAATAGTGGTTGTCTGGGTAGAAGGAGGTGGTCGGAGGTTTGACCTATTAAATCCCCTACCCCCATGTGGTCCATTCCAGGCTCAGGAGGTAGTGGGAATGGATGAGGCCAGCTATAGGATATGGAGGCCTATGAACTTGAGGTTTTAGGGATTATATGATGTGTGATCTATTCCTTTTCAACCTTATATATAGTCTTGATATACATAAACGTTGTACATTCTTTTCATTCCATGAATCTTTTCGAGACATGAGGATTTTTGTTGAAATTTTGACTCAACCCTTACGCATGGAGACTAATACAAGAGGATAATTGGTGATTATGCACTTGTAATGATAATGTGAACTGATTCATTGAGGTAATAGTTTTTGTTGGGATTTATTGGAAGCAGGCTCAACACCTTATGGAATCATTCGTGGAATGGAATGTTTATCCAATATTCATGTTTTGATTGACTATTTTCAGAAAAGGTTGTGGTTTTTCCACAATGATTGAACTAGGTTTTCATTTTTTAGTGAAAAGGATTACCACACAGTGCAAGACGGACTCACTCATAGGAGGGTGCAGTCGATTACTCGATGGTTGGAGAGCCTGACCCTCGGTGTAGTGGATGTTATAAGCCTTCATTTCCCTGTACTGGGGTATGTGTATGAGGACGTATTTCATGTTTTAGGTTTACCTCCCTACCAAGAGATAGACTCCTTCATTATTATACACCATCATAAAACATTGATATCTACACCTACATATCAGATGGCTCACGCAGAACATCATGAGATTAGGATGCAGTTGGATGACTTATAGAGAAAGGAATTAATGAGGACTAGTGTTTCACACTTCGAAGCCTGAGTTTTTTATCCAAGAAGGAATATGGGAGATGGAGGTTATGTGTGGGTATCCAGAACGTGAACCATGTGACCAAGAAGAACACATATCTATTTCCATGGATCGATGAACTCTTCGACTAGTAAAATTCATTACACTGGTTCTCAAAGATTGACCTTAGATTCAGCTATCACCATCAATGATCATGGGATAAAGAAATAACAAATATATAATTAAGATGTCATTATAGTCCCTATTAGTACATGGGGATGCCTTTTGGCTTGACTAACAACCCAGAAGTATTCATGGGACTCATGAACCAAATCCTTCATCATTTTATAGACTTGTTTTTGGTAGTCTTCTTCGATGGAATCCGAGTTTACTCAGGGTCTGAGTGGATCTTGAGAGACACTTTAGGATGGTCTTGGATGCACTCCTAGAGCACCAGCTTTTTGGGAATATCTCGATGTTTTGATTTTTGATTCAAGAGGACTATATTCTAGGAAACCTCATCTTAATGTCTGGAGTTATAGTTGATCCAGTTAAGGATGAGGCAGTTCTTTCTTGGGAGAAACCCATGAATGTTACCAAGGTATAGAGTTTCCTTGGATTGTATGGGCACTATTAGTGGTTCAAAACCTAACTTCATTAGAGTGTAATCACCCTTGATAGCACTGACTAGAAAAAAGAATCATTTTATGTGGACGGAAAGTTGCAAGTAGTGCCAACAATCGCAAAGGAAGTTGATAAATTGTGCTCCCATTGTGAGGTTACTAGAGGAGGGTGTCGAGTATGTAGTGTTCTGCGATGCATTGGGGACTAGACATGGTTGTGTTATGATGCATAGTCAACAAGTTATTGCAAATATTTCACTCCATATGAGACCCCATGAGTAGAACTATTTTACCCACAACCTAGAATTAGTAGTAGTAGTTTCCACATTAAATATTTTGAGGAACTACCTAATGGGCAAGTGATTCATTGTGTACATTGTCCAAAAAAGTATCCCTTATATATTCTCTCATATGGATCATAGCTTGAGAAATAGTTGATGTCAAGAGTTCCTCCATGACCATGACATTGAGATTATATATAATCTTAAGAAAGGGAATGTGGGGGAATATTCTCTTAGTAAAAGATCTATTTCATATTTATTGAATGAGGTATTGAATTAATATGCCTTATTGAAGTTATCCTTTATGGATGGAGATGGACCAGCATACCTATAGTTGACTTGTGTCACCCTTCCACTCTTATAGTGATTTCAAGAGGTACAAATTGTGGATACTAATTGTGATAACCTAAGTGCTTAGATATCCACATTGAATGATCTTGATAGACTTTATAAAGGTGGGGATCTTGACATTTTTTTCAAAGGACCCAAGATGGTACCAGTTATGTCACGATATGAGGTTTTGATAGAGTTTCATACATCTATCATGGAGTTGCATCTAGGTGTGTAAATGATAAAACAATTCCTCCATTTTTTGTTTTGGTGGCCAGGGATGGGGAAATGAGTTGTTGAGATTATTTATTTATACCTTACTAGTCATCACTTGAAGGATGATCACCATGTTCTAGCATGTTGAGTTGAACCACATGAGGTGACAGAATGAAAGGTGGATGGGATATTAATGGAATTCATGACAGTATTACCACATATTTCATGGGTCACGATCCCTTTTGGGTGATCTTTTACCAAATCCATAGGTCGGTCTACTTTATAGCTATCCAAGAATAGAGTTCAATAGAGAGAATCGGTGACTCTAAGATCAAAAGATAGTTCAACTCCAGGGAGTTCAATAAAAATTTGTTTTTGATCGTGGTTCTTGATTTACATATTAGTTGTGGAATTAATTACAAGAGGCGGTTGGGACACAATAACACTTCAGCACAGCGTTTCACCCACAAACAAACAGCCCGACTGAGTAGACCATTCAGGTTCTAGAGGACATGTTGTGAGATTTCATGTTAGAATTTATCCATAGTTGGGAGGATCACCAACCACTAGTGATGTTTTCATTCAATAATAGCTACCATTACACCATTGTTATGGAACCATTTGAGGCTTTCTATGAGCAACCCTATAGGTCACCACTTTGCTAGACTGACTTGGGGGATTTGGAAGTCATGGACCCAGAGTTGGTGCATGATACTATAGAGAAGTTTTATATCATATATGTGTGGATAAAGACTACACGGAGCCATTAGAATTTATATTTTGATAGGAATAAAAGGCTTTTGTTTTTGAAGATAGAGACCAAGTGTTCTTACTGGTTTCACATTGATGTTGATTATGTATATTTGGATGGGGTGGAAAGTTATCTATGATGTTAATTTTCTCTTTCTAGATATTTTGTAGCATTGGTGAGGGGTTTACAGTTTATCTCAACCTTCAAGGATAGACTTGGAACACAACATCCTCCACATGTAACATCTGAGGTGGTATGTGCATGACACATCACTCATTATCGACTCTGGAGAGCTAGAAATCGATGATGGAGAAACATTTGTTGAGTACCCAATAGAGATAGACGATCAGTAAGTGAGTATCCTTAATGGGAGATTGATTCCTTTGGTGTCTTTGTGGTGGAAGTATGGAAATATTCAGGAGAGCACATGGGAGTGGGGGATCAGATTCATTTCTAGTACCCAAATATCATTGTTCAACCCTTTTTTTCATTTTTGGGGATGTAAAGCCCAATGGTAGGAAGAATTAAACATCATGGATTTTCTCTGTTTTTTTTACATATTATATTGATTAATATTTATACAAGGTGTTGGGACAGCGTGTGATTCCATGGTCTAGTGTACCCAGAATAAATTTTTCGATATATATTAAATATATTAAATAGAACACATTCGTGGTTTTCCAGAAAATTGGAATAAATATTAAAATGATTTCTTTATCAGAAATCATAGGGAACCATTTTTCTGAAAATGATTTTTTTACCCTAGTTACAACATAACATTTCATTGCATGGATTGTTTGTGAAAAAATTTTATGAGGGTAAAATGAATAAAAAAATATAAAAAAAATTTTTAATTCATTATGTTGAATCAAGGACTTGTTTTTCATTAAATGTATTCTTTTTTAATAATTCTGGGTTTAGCCGCATTAAACTGGTTCTTTTGGAAGATCATTTGATAGAGATCTGGGAATCCTTTCTAAAGAAAAATGACAGAATGAGGATCGATAATCGATGCTAATCAATTTTGAAGTATCTCGCAGTCAAACATAGCACGAATATTTTCTTCAATAGAAACCATTCCAAATCGAGTTAGGGTGCATGATTTTAATTTTATTTTCTCCATTATTAACATCTACTATGAAAGTGTATCATTCCAAGAAAGGATTGATTCACAAATTCTGTATATAGCTGGATGGTATTTATTCTCTAAGGATTTAACAAGAGAATTTATTTTGATTAAATTTTTGATGGATTCGGTTTTTATTTTAATATAAATGAACAAATATAGGCATGAACATCGATCGAGGTTTGTTCCTATTGATTTATTTTGATTTCCTCCCCCAATTATGTGATTCACTTGAGCATTATTTGTTGGCCCATGGATCAACTATTCCTAATCAATAAATCATTGTGCAACTATTTATTAGAGCATCAGTTTGATATCGTCTATTTGGGATCAACCTGACCCGAATGAGATACGATGATGAAGATGGAGTGATCTAAATTATGGATGACAACAAATTTTTGTTCTTCACAGTTCTTTGGTGCACAATAAAGAACATATATTCAATATATTTTTCGAGTAGATATGATGAAGGGATGAATTTTTAGATGATGGTGAGGCTTAAATGTTCATGGATCTTTCATTTCATGGTGAATTGGTCACTAGATCGATGTATGAAGGTGTGATATTGAATACTGAGGATGAATATGGGATTCATGAAATACTGCAAAACACGGTGTGTACTATAGGATTACAGGGTGTGTGGGCACCTTTGGCTTCAGTTCTAGGGTTTGTCCAAATTTTTTCACCACACAGAGTTTGACCCCTTTCATGTGGCATGTGACCCTCCAAGGGGAATGTACTTATGAATTACACAGACATGAGTTGGATTACACAGGCATGGAAATGATGTGTACTACCACACGGACATGTTTTGACATTCAAGAACCAGTACATAGACACAAAATTGGTTTATGGAGACAGCTATGTGACATGGGAAGGATATTGTGTGTCTCTACTTTTCATGTACATTATTCAACATGTCATGTATATGGAGACTACATTACATGAGAGGCTCTCCCACACGGTTAGGACATGGGATAGATGAACACTTAGCGTACCCCATGGGAAATGTCATGTACTCCATTAAAGAGTGTTTGAGGATCTTTGGTTTCTTATCTTGTGTTATTAAAGGTTTGAGTGAATACTCATTGTCCTTTTCCTTGAGGGTATAATATGGAATTACATCTATATCACATGACTGTGGTCCCCTCTAGAGGTCAAGTCTCAAATAGAGTTATGTTGTCCATATGTGGGACTGAAGTGTGATCTTGTATTATACCTAGTTGTAGTTTGTGGAATTAGGGTGACCTCACTAATAGTGGGGTTGATCTACCATCTAGTAGGACATATCAGTTGGGTTTGTGGAATCATTGGTATACAATCCCTAATATTGGTTTTGATCCAGACTGTGTTCGTTCTATTCCCAAGAGATTCTTGTTATGACCCCCTATCTTTGTATCATGGTCTCCCATTGAGTAGTGAGCTTCATTTGGTAGATCCCAATGACCCCGACAGCTTTTTCCATTATCTCTGATTGTATAAAGTCTTGTGGAGTGGGTTCTCACGGAATGTAATTTACTTTCAATAGAATCATGTTCCTGGAAGTATGTTATGACCTCCTAGAAGTGTGATGTCTTTCAAATCTATATCTGGGTTTTTTTCCATTATACAGTCATTGCTTTATCTTTTATTGAGCTGACTATACATATAGATTCATTTTAGCACTTTTGGGTTGTCATACTGAGTATTGTTATACCCAACCCTTCGCGGGATTTAGCTGAAAATTTTGTGTCTTGGGTAGACAACGTCCCTTTTGATGGATTCTTTGTAGGTAAGGGATTAGGTGGAGCATAGCGGGACCTCCATAAACCAATGTGTTTGCAGGGGTAATACTTTTTACTAATTCCCCACCCATGGAGCAGGATAGACTCTTTAAATTTTTTGTTGGGCTTATTTTAGGAAGATTTTTTGTTTTCAGTACTTTACTATCATACTCTTATATGGGATAATAGAAGTATGAATACATTGTTTCAGTTTTTTACATTTTAGCATTGTGTTGGTATGGGGATGTGTGTGTGTATGTGTGTATGTATATTAAGAAAATGCATCCAATTTGTGGGATATACCTACACTTTGTTGATCGCCAGCACCTCGGTTATTATAGGAATAATTAGGGTTGTCATAGGTCATACCTCAGTTGGTTGTGTCTTGAAATGTTCTATATAGAAATACAAACACCTCTATCTAATGGGTAGCGAACATACTATTTAAGTGTATGATGAATTACAGCCTCATGAAATAATGATTATTCATTTTTTTCATTTATCACCTCTCATGGTGGACATTATGATATATAATCAGTTTAAACATATTATATATTATATTTATTATGTATTTAATCTTTTTTATTACTTTTACCACACATGTATTTATATATTCTATTAGGTTTAAATACAATAATTTTGTTTCAGTAATTGTAGACTACCACCCCTCAATGTGATTTGATTCGTTCACACAATACATGAAATGTATTAAGGATGTGTTTTGTGAAAATATATGATATATATTACATAATAATTATAATAAAATAATGACATATATATATATACATATATATATATACTTATATTTCATTTACTCTCTTTCTTTTAATAGGTCAATAAAACATAAACATCGTTCATGTGTACGTACGACCTACCACCTCCATGAATGGTGTATTTCATTTCACACTTCAATATCATATAGATTATAATAATACATGTATAATGAATATAAATTATATTTATATCAGTTTTTACATTATTTAACTAATTATATATGTATAAGGACAAAATATAAAACAAATTATTTCGCAAGAAAATAACAATAAACATATTACCCAATGTAAAACTGTAACATAGAATCATTAAAAAGCGTTTAATATAATGTAATAATCCAACCATGTGTGGAATTGTATATAATAATTTTATTCTATAAACGAATTATAGCAATCCTACATTTATTATAAAGGAATTTTGTATAAGAACAAATAGATTCAAGGCATTGTGTATGGGAACTTCATCTTAGTTTTTATATCCCTAATATATAAGCCATGTTGACGAATATTTTCATTTTCTTGGGGTATATGCGGACCAAATATGTATTCTCTGATAATTATTTTTACATTTATTTCTATTTTCATATATTTTATATGATTCTTATTTCATGGGGTTTATGTATCAAATGTTCCAAAATCGGTTAGATAGTTTTGCCTTAATTTTCATTCTTTGAGACAGATGTTTTTTTGGAACGTACATTATTTTTTTGTTGTGTATGTACTTCCATTAAACATGTTATATCATGAATATATTTATTTGATTATATTTTAAACATTATTTAATTTCATTTTATTACATAGAGTGTGTGACCCCAAGTTACCAAGATATAAGAGTTCATTAATATATTCTCATAATTTTTCAAGATTCTTTACGTTTGTGCTTCCATTGATGAAATATTATAATTCATCTCTCAAAAAAATAGTTAAAACTATTCTTCTATAGTTATTCATGGTATTTACATGTATTGATACAATTTTTACACTATTTATTATTTAATATAGTTTAGAACATGTTTTTAGGAAATTCCTCTTTTACCATCTCTTTGGTAAGAAATCAGTGTTCCTTCAAAACAATATTTTCTATAAAGGGTTTCCAAGAATATTATAATATTCTACTATAATGGTTAAAGGACATTTTTTAAAAAAATTATATTTAATTTTATTTATTTTACCAATTTTTTCAATATAATATTCTCATCATGTTCTGAACAATGAACATTTTTAGACATTTACCATGCAAAGCGAATTTTCTTTTTATCTCATACTACATGTATGTATTTACCCACTATCAATTCAATGAAAATTATTTTTCATGTTTAAAAGGATAATTTTTTAAAAAATGTATTCATAAATTAATTTTTAAAATAAATTGTTCTCAAAAGGTTTTAAATATTATTTCATGATTTCGTAAAGAATATTAGTTTTTATATTTTCTAAGCTTTATTTATAAAGATTTTATAGAAATTGTTTTTTTAATGTAATTTTAAAATGAAATTGTTTCGAAAGGATTTTAATATTATTTTACATGTTTTTAAGGAAAATTATTTTCATGGTATTTCAATATTCATTTTTAAAAATTTCAATGAAATGTTTTTCAAAATGTTTTCAATATTATTCTATAATTTGTTAATGAAAAAGGATTTCAAATATATTTTATGTTTCAAAAGGTATTTTTAAATAATTTTGAGGATTGAATCAATGATTTTAAATTATTTTAAAATATATAATTTTCAAAATGGTTTAAATATTTTTTGATTTTTTTTCTAGGGAAAAGGTTTCCAAAATCATTTTAATCATTGTTTTAAATTTTGAAATGTGTTATTAAGGGAAACTATTTCCAAAAGGATATATGTTTTAAAAGGCATTTTTCAAATAAGACAGGAAATTTTCTTATAGAAACGTTTTTAATGATATCTCAAAAAAAAATTCCATATAAGATGGCATCCATTAGTGGTACTCATGCCTTTATATAGAAATGATAAAATGATTTAGTTAATATTTTTTAAATGAACTGTTTATGTTTTTATGGCATGATGTTTATGAAACTCATTTCTCTTTCATTGTTTTTCTGCTTTTCAATCCTGCTGCTTTTTATAGGTTAGGATATTGTTTAAATGATTATGAAACATGTGTCTTTCTTCATGTGTTATGATATGATTTCATGATTATTATACCCATTTAATTTCATGGGTTATGATATGATTTTTTTATGATCTTGTGGAACATGTTTGTATGATTTCATTATGATATGGATGGGAGAAATATTTCCCTCCAAATCATTAGGTAATGATTTATATCTCATGATATATACTAACATGGTTTCGGAGTGTACCTTGTCTAGTAATATAGTCATGGGAGTTAACTATGACTACAATGAATGTATGAGCAGTGAACGCATGCTACTATGATGTCCATGGGAGTGAACCATGACTACCAAGATGGTATGGGGAATGAACCCATACTACCAATATACCCTTACTAGAGATTCCTTGACTATAATGTAAATCATATAATATGATTATGTTTTTTTACAAAATTCCATCTCATATTCTTATTCTATTCTTCTATGGATTATTTTCTTTATTTTATTATTAGTCGTGTCTTATGAAATGGAAATATTTGTTCCATGATTCTTGTTTATGATCATAAATAGGGTGTGATCTTCTTTTATTAGGATCCTGTTATCATAACCATATTACCATGTTTATTCTTAAATGTATCACATGTTTACCCATACTGAGTATCTGATATCACCACTTTTTATGTTTCCTTCCCCGTGGTATGAAGATATATATTTAGTGTGTTGTGTCTTAGAGGGGTTCTTGTCATGAGGAACCTATTGGGAGATAATGTTTCTCTCTTATTTACCGAGGTTTATGTTTCTAGGTTTTGAAAGGCACTAAACTCATATGGCCTTTAATAATTTGTTTGTGTAATTAATTATGAATTACAAAAAAGATATTTAATGTCTATGTATATCAAGAACGGGTAATTATAGACATTTTTAGAGTGACTTGTTAGTTATCCTTTGGAAACAAGGATGAAAAAACATTAGTGATATCCCAAGGTATATTTTTAAGGATATGTAATGGGATATCTATAAGTATAAGTATACAGATGAGTTAACAATTAGGAAAATGTCGTGGAATTTGGGTAAAAGATAGAGTAAGTGGTTTCATAGAAATAAATCTCTATGAAGATGTTATAGGTGTATGTCACTCTGGAACAGATGTCCATAGGGGTAATAACTATGACAATATGTCTTGTGCCTGACTTGGGGTAAACTAGTACATGAAAATAGATCTTACTGCACACCTAGTTTGACACTCCTGGGGGATAGGCTTTGAAAATTCACAACCTCTTCATGAAAAATCAGGATGGATGTAAATGGAATATGACTGAGAATAACATTTGATTAACCTAAGGTAACATCGATTAAAAATTTGGTGTCATGGTTTAGACATCCTATAAGTAAATTTTCCTGATTGTGGTTTTTTCTTCTATATTATGTGTTTCTCACCCTATCCTATCTGGTATTAGTCAATGGAGAGAACTACAATGATCACATTTAATATTAAAAGACTAATATTTGGAGTGCATGGGTGTTATGAAAACTTATTTCCCAATTTTGAATATTATTAATAAAAATTTGAAGGTGTTGTGAGTATTTGTTATAAATATAAAGAAAAAGATACCAAAAATGAAATGTTAAGGTAATGTGATTCTATTCCAATATTTTTTACATTAAACATAAAATGAATGATTATAATGAGGTTGAGGAACATTAATATGTGATTCATATTTCACATTCTAGGAAAAGGTTATTAAGGTGTAAGTTGATGAAGCCTAATTAATTGTTTAAAGTTAAAGTTGGATGAATGAATTATTTATGTTTTGGAATTCAAAAATTATGTTATATGAATCACGAAATTTATATATATATATATATATATAATTTATGATTTTTTATTAAGTAATAAAAATGATATGTTGAATGGTGATTTCATGGAATGGTAATATTTTGATTAATGAAAGGTAACCCTTAATTTATGTCTTATATTGAGATAATGATCCTTTGAAAAAGATATCGTGGGTATTAATAAGTAAATTGGATGGTACAGACTACCCTGGAACTAATTATGGATAATGTGGTCAATGCCATCAACGATGAAGTTCACAAATTCCTGTATTTACAGAATTTATCTAGTAATCAATAGAATAAGGAATCATGCATGTTCATCAAAAGGATTAATGGTAATTCATGTTACTACCAAGTTTCAAGGGAATATAGGATGATAGCATTCACATGTTTTGAATCTGATAACCGAGAGAAACTTTGGGATATATAGGGGATCAATGTTAATCTGATTTCATGAATTTCTTTTTCATGTTTTGGATTTTCATTTTTTAAAAGGGATATATGGTTAACCACTTATGGGGTGTTTATGTAAAATGCCAGATGAAGTTTTTGGGACTAATTTATAATCTCACCAAAAGATGATTTATGCATATTTCATTACCTACTCAAAATGTTTGTGTTGTTGGTAACTAAAGAGAGAGGTATGACTTATCATGAATCTCATGATATTTTAGTGCTTCAAGAATGAAAAAAATCATCTTATTTGTTGGATAAAGTGGTGAAGTGGATCATGGAATAGAAAAGGGTGAGTTCGTCTAGAAATAATGAAAATTTATTTTTTCATTAAAATTCATCTTCTTTACGAAAAGTATCTAAGAATAAAATGGTTTCATAATACGTTAATTTTGTTGAACTGATGGACTTTCAAATCATCATATATTTATGACTTTGAGGACCTAAACTTTTCATTTATCATTCACATTTTTATAATTGATGACCTAAATAGGTCCCAATTAATATTTACTCTTTTCCTCTAAGTTCATGTTTTTACATCCCAGCATTTTTCTCTTATTTGGAAACCCAGTTATCTGATACTTTCGGTAACAATTACGCTTCTATATTTACCATTTTAAGGTCTGTTTTAGTATTCATTTTTATAGTGTAGGTTTCTATGAATAAAACATTAGAGTATTAATAATTTTATGAATAATATGAATTCATAGGGTGAAATTTATTTTCAGTGTGGTATATTGTAACATGTTAGGATTTTGTGAAATATTTTTTTTATAATTTATTATTTTTCATATTTTTCATTTTACTAAACACTAAAAATATTTTTTTTATTATATTGCTTTTATTGGATTGTGTTTTATGATAAACCTAGTCAATTATGAACTACACTCAACATAAATTTTTTCTTTCTCTATATGGGACACCAATGATATCTTGTGTTACACACAACAATGAATTTCCTCAATGGCTTATGTAACATGAAAGATATATTTTTAATGAATAACTATATATTTTTTAATATTACCATGATATTAAATTAGTAGTAATTAATTGTGTTGACGAACTTTTGAAAATTTATGCTTTACATAATTATAAAATTAATTCATTGATTAAAATTAATTAGAAATTAATATGAAAACTGATTGAATATAATGAAAAATTTTAATATACACACAAATAATTTTTACACTAATATATTAATTTAATTATACTGAGTTATATTAATGTGATATATATATATATTATATTCAGACATATATTTTTTATGTTCATAAAATATATTTGATAGGCTTAAGATAAAAACAATCACAAATTTACGCATAAAATATTATATTCCTTAATAAGGCCTTTGTACCTCCTTTTCAGAGATACCGCCTTTTAAATCCAATTTTTTGAACCTTTAAATATTTAATATGTCAACGTAAACTTCATATTTGAAATTGAAACTTAAAAACAAGAATACGATAAAATTTTAGTATTTTTATGTCGTATTACATTTTTGTAATGAATAGTAAAAAAACTGAATTTTAGTTAAAATCATTTTGTCATCTAATTTATTTGTAAAGATATATTAAAATTTAAATTGGTTTATAAGTTTAATTAAATAATATTTTTATCAATCAAACAACATATGGGTCATTTTAATCAATATTAATTTCAAACTGAATATAAAAACATTGAAAACATTAGAATGTTTTTACTTGAAAAACATGTTTTGTCGACCCAACTGTGGGAATAAATTTAAAATATATTCATCCAAATATTTGATTGTAATTTGGAAGAATGGATTTAATATTTGAGAAGTATGATAATTTAGTGTTTCTAATAAGTTCAAATAGTTTTTTACCTATAATATTAATTAAATTAGTTAATATTATTTACATCGATTAAGGTAAATTCAGCTTAACTAAGGACTCACCCTTAATAATAAGGGTCTAAATGAACTTGAAACTTGTCAAAAAGCCATTTATAGCCATATTATGACCCTATAAACACTATTATATTCATTTTACCATTATTGGATGCACATTACATGGTAACAATGTGGGTGTAATTCCTATTCTGAAAATTTAAAAGAATGAAACTCCTCCCCCACATTAAAAAAGCCTCCTCTCCTCCCAATTCCTCACACCTCTCAAGCAACATAGGTTAATCCAAGATCTACCCAATAAAATTACAAAAATCGATCCCTTTATCCCTCAATCATTCCATCTATAGTAAATAAATCAAAGTAATCCCTTTGGTGAAAACCAAAAGGAGTTACCCAAAGTAGAGGTAACATCCCCCCTCAAACTCCATTCATATATTTTATTTATCCACACAATAAACTCTACTTTATCCATTATTATATAAAAACACAAATATAATAAACATACTAGTATGTTTTGATTTTAATGTTTTGAACTACACATAATCACACTCCCATTTAATGGGTAATGAACATGTTGTTTACATGTACAACGAATTATAGACACCTGAAACGATGATTGTTCATATTTCATTTACCACCTATCATGGTGGAAATTGTGATGGACAATATATTTATATAATTTATATATTATATATATTATGTATTTAATATTATTTAATCATCTTTAAAAACATGACTTTAGACTCTCCATTTGGTTTAAATACGATAATTCTATTTGAGGAAGTGTGGACTACCACCCCCTCAAAGCGATGTGATACATTCACACACTACATAGAATGTATAAATGATGTTTTTAGTAGAATTAATATATATATGATATATTAATTATACTATAACAGTGATATATATAAATATATATTAATATATTTAATTGAATCTCTTTCTTTTTAATAAAACTGTAAAATACTGACAATGTTCATGTGTACATACAGTCTACCGTCTCTATGAACTGTATATTCAATTTCGTAATAAATATCATATAGATTATTTTAATACAATTAGAATAAATATAAAATATTTTTATATCATGTTTTATATTATTTAAATGTTTATGTAACTATAAGGACCAAATAAATTAAAAATTAAGTCACATGCGAAGAACAAAGAGGATATTTCACTAAGTGAAACCTTAACATAGAATTGTTAATAAGTGGGTAATATAAGTTCATAATAAAACCATATATTTTATTACATATTATAATATTCATCATTAAAATATATATAATAAACTTAAATTTATTATACAATAATCTTGTATGAGTATAAAGATAGTAAAGACAAAAATTAAGGGAACTTCATCTCACTTTTTGTTTATGTGAGATATATTTCATGTTCACCACACTTATATTTTGTGTGGTGAATATAATGACATTGAATTAATTCAATTTTTTTTATTCTTAAATTGAGAGGTATATAAATATCTATTCTATGATCCGTAATTAATGATGTTTATGTTTTAGAAGTTCCAAAATTCGTTAGATAGTTTTATCTCAATTTACCTTCATTAAGACACATGTTTTGTTATGAACCTACAATTCTTTCTTCGTGTATGTACTTACATTTAAAATTTTATATCATGAATATACTTATTTAAAAAAATTATAAGCTTCATGTAATTTACATTAATTACCAGGAGTGTGTGACACCAATTTACTATGGGATAATATTTTTTAAAAACAATCTCATTGTTTTTTGAGATTGTATATGTTTATGATTCCATTGATGAAATAATATGATAAATATCCCATTAATATTTATTATTATTTTTCTAACCTAGTTATTCATAATTATTTCAGTTACTGAAACCATTTTTCACCTCATTGCTACACAAGATAGTAAATAATGTGTTTTTATAAAAACCCCACTTTAACTTCACTTCGGTCGGAAATCTGGGTTCCATCAAAACCATTTTTTCTAAAAACGGTTTCCGAGAATGTTCTAATGTTATCCTATAATATTTAAATGAAAACTTTTCCATTTTTTTCCTTTAACCATGGTTTTTAATGTAATATTTTTGTCTCTATTTGAAAATATAAATTTTCTAACCGTTTTGACATTAAAAATGAATGTTCTTTTTACCTTGTAATACATGTATGAATTTACCCACCATCATTTCTATGATTCATTATTTTCTTGTTTAAAAGGATAATTTTTAAAAAAATGTTTTTTTGATGTAATGTTATAAATAAATGGGTTTCAATAGGTTTTTAAAATTATTTTATATGTTTTTATGGAAAAATATTTTCACGTGTTCTCATGATTATTTTATGTATATTTTAAAAAATGGATTTTAAATTGTATTCAAGCCTATTTTATATGTTTTCAATGAAAATGTTAAAAAAATGTTTTATTATTAATAATCAATATCAATAATTTCAATAATTATTTAAAATTTTTAATAGTATTTTCAAAGAAATGGTTTTCAAAATGTTTTCAAGCTTCTTAGATATGTTTTAAAGGAAAAATAACTTCAAAATTATTTAAATTATTCTTTGTAAGTTTTCATGATATTTTCAAAAAACTGGCCTTCAAAAAAATTTAAGTATAAAAATAATTTTTCAAAGAAATTATATTTAACTGAAAAAAACAATTTAAAGGATACATCATAATTATTTTCCATATAAAATGACACCCTTTTGTGTATATCATTCCATTCTATGGAAATTTTTCAGAGTCTCCATTAATATTATTTCAATGAAAGGTTTACGTTTTGGTGGAATGATTTTTATTAAACCCATTTCAGTTTCATGGGTTATATGCTTTTGAAACCCTTTTCTTTTCCCAAGTTGTTATATTGATGAAATTAGTATGAAACATATATAGATATTTTCATAGGTTATGATATGGTTATATCATTATGATACACATTAATTTTCATGGGTAATGATAGGATTGTTTATGATCTTGTGTTACATGTATATATGATTTCAGTATGCGATGGTTAGAACATATATATCCCTATAATGCATTGAGTAATGATTTATATATCCTTAGATAGAATAATGTGGTCTTTAGAGGGATATATGGCTACTAAGATTGTCATGGGAGTGATCCATGACTATCAATATGGAATGAAAAGTGAACTCAAACAACAAATATGGCCATGGGAGTGAACCATGACTACTTGGATAGTATGGGGACTGAACCCATACTAACAATATGGCCTTAAAAGTGATGACTTGACTTCAATGGAAATAATATTATATGATTTTTTGTTTCCAATAATTCCATTTTGTATTCCTATGTTTTTATTTCATGGATTATGTTATTCATTTTGTTATGATTCATATATTATGAAATGAAAATCATTATTCCATGATTACTGTTTATAATCTATTATTTGATGGTTATGATCTTATATTATAATGATAATGTATACATAACATTGTGCTCATGTTTATGCTTACTTTCCTCCCTTTTTTACACTTACTGAGCATCTGATCTCACTCATTTTTTATTTTTCCTTCCCTCGGTTTTGAAGATATGTATTAATTATGGTGTGTCTAATAATGGTCCTAGTCATTGGGAACATAGTGGATGATAATTTAGCACTCTTGTGTACCGATGTTTTTGATTCTAGGATTCTAAAGGAACTAAACTACTATGGTCATCAGGTGTCTATTTGAATATTTTTCTTATGTATTCTACAAAAGTTATGTAATGTCTATGTATTTCAATACATTGTCATTATAATTATAACCTTTATAAACTAGCTGTTAGATTGGCTGATATGAATAACATTAAAATAATTATGACACAGAAACAAACACACACACACACATATAAATATACACATATATCATAAATGAAATGTATTAATGGCTTCCTAATAAATCATCATTATGTTTTAATGATATCATTTCATGATTTAAATACCTATTTTTTTGAAATAATGATTTCAATATACCTTGTAATTTTATAAATTGATCACTATTTCATACAATTTTAAATAATTTTATTGAAATATTTGGAATAGTAATTAATATAATAGTTATAAAATTGATATCAATGAAGAAAATATCATTCCAAGGAACAAAAAAATTATTTTTCATAAAAAAAATTATTTACAGAAAATGTTTTTACAGAAAAAATAAAATAAATCTCCAATG
Organism: Viscum album; assembly: GCA_963277665.1. Classification (NCBI taxonomy): domain Eukaryota; kingdom Viridiplantae; phylum Streptophyta; class Magnoliopsida; order Santalales; family Viscaceae; genus Viscum; species Viscum album. Next base: position 217,593,041 of record OY728158.1, read on the forward strand.
ATTAATGATAAAAATGTAATATATAATATATATATATTTAATAAATTATTTTAGTATTAATCTAATTGTTTCTACTTATCATGTAATGAATTTAAACCCATTTTATAAATAAATTCCATTTTATAAAAATTGTTTTTATTGCATTTATTTTAAAATTAATTTCATCCACTTATAGAAAAAATTTTAATAAAATATATTATCTAATTACAATCATAATTTAAAAATATGTTAATGGTTCAGATTTCATTTTATAATTAATGAATATAAAAAATATTAAAATTTATTTCTACAGTTCTGGTTAAAACGTGATTATTGGTTCTTAAACTAAGAGAAAAGTGTAAAACTGCAACATAAATTTTTCTAAATCTCATTTTCTTAAGATATGTATACTTAATATTATCTTAAAATAAATTTATTTTCCATTTTCTAAAACATTAAAATTATAGTTACTTTATATTATTTAAATATTTTATGTAATTTCATATGTGTCCCTCCCCTCACTTATAAAAAGGAACCTCTTCTCCTCTTTTATTCAAAAAAATTTGAACATTCTATGTCTAAATAGAACTAATCAAAAAATAATTAGAAATCCAATCCATTTTTTCATAATAATTTGGTCTTATACTTTGAGAATCCATTTAGGGATAATGGTGTATTCTATATGAGGTCTCCCAAAGAAGGCATAATTGTCATACCCCATTATTTCTATTATTATTTTTTCTTCTAATTCCTATAAATATATTGTATCCATAACAAAATTATAAAAATTAAATCCTAAATATAGATATATTTGATTATGATTATGTAACAACCATTTTACACATCTTTTTAACAAAATTGGAACTTGAACTATTTCCCATGTATACATGTGGACTACTTCCACCACATATCTATATGATTCATTTTCTATCACTTATTCACATTAAAGTATATAAGTATAGACTATATATATATGATATAAAAAGGATTCATTAATTATATAGTATTATTTATCTTTCATTCTTTATTTCCATTAAAAAAATATTGCACATGCATATGTACGAATTACAATCTACAAGAAAAGTGTAAATAAATTTTCAATATCTTCATTTTCTTGATAGTTATGAATATTAATATATTGATTATATGTGAAATTTATATAAATTTCAAAATTATATATTTTATTTAACCATGATACTGAGGTGAGGACCATAACTGTTGAATCGAAATATACAATAAAGATGAAGTAATTAACACCTGAAATAACTATGATAATGAAAGTTTATTAATTAATGTTTGTTAAGAATTTATAGATATGCCAAATATGGTATTATATATATGAATATTATTATGTAATAGACGTTTACTAAGTTTTAATTTATTATACAGGAATTTAATATCACTATGGAACCAATTCGAGCCAAGAGTAAAGGTTTTTTCATCTCACTTTTGTTTTTGTGAGATATATGTCATATTCACCACTTGTTTCTTTAATGTGGTATATATACTACCCATTTTATATTTAATATAATGAATATATATATATATATATATATTTTTATTATTTATTATTATTATTTTTATTTTATGTTTTATTTAATGTTATTTCTTTCATGGGGGTTATGACTCAAAAGATACTAAAGCGGTAAGGGTTTTGTGTTACAATCTCCCTATTTATCAGGATTATTTATGCTCAAATTCCTAATGATGAAATTATTTGATCTATCTCTCAAAAATATTATATTATTTTTTATCCTTTAGTTATTTTTTAGAATAAATTTTTTTCCTTTATTTTCCTCACTCAATGTACTCAAAAGTTTATGTAATTTCTTTTTTGAAAAATAATATTGTTTCACTATTTAATTGAGAATATTTTTCTCGCATGACTATATTTAAAAAAAACGTTTTCCAGAATGTTTTTAATATTACATAATAATTTATTTATGTCATTATTTATTATTTTTTATATTCTATAAAATGTTTTAAAAAGGAATATACTTTCTGTTTTCCAAAACATTTTCTTTTTAGAAAATCTTTAACAGGGATATTTGTTTTAATGTATATCCTATGAACTTATTTTTACACCATAATTAAAAATATTTTATTATAATATTTAATTAAATAGTACCATTTTTATTTTCCAAGGAATATTGTTTCCTAATATTCTTGATATATTTAGATTCTAAATAGATGAATTTTACATAAAAAGGTTAATTTACTCAAGAAATATTCGAGAAATCCATTTAATGTAATTTATTTTATGAAAACATAATTTAATGATTATTATACTTCACTAGGTATATTATCTAACAACAGCATCATTATTCATTATATGGAATTTTATTGATTCTAATAATGAAATCATAATGAAACCCATTTTCATTTCTATTGGTTATGTTGTAATGAAAAGAAAAATGTTTTCATGATCTTGTGGAATACATTTGATTTGACTATGATTATGTGAATTGTGGGTCCATTATATCTATTTTATCAATTAGGTATTTTTTAAAGATTATGGCCTCAAATAGTACACAAGAGTTAATCCCAAGATCAAAATATGAGTGGCATGAGGTTAACCTAAGACCAAAAAGGGTACATGGATTGTTAAATCTAATCCAACATGTGAAAACTCTCATGGTATATAACCTAAAAATTGATTTTTAAGATTATTTTTATGATTAAATTTTAATTAAACTGTCTATGAAATGTTTTTATAATTATGAAATGTTCTCATGGATCATGATAATTTCTCCTTTTATGGTTCTTGTATTATAAAATTCCAAACCTTTTGTCCATGACTATGATCTATAAATAATTTAGTATGATTTTTAAATGTGAAGATCATATTCTGATAAACTTATTTTTTGGTTTTAAATACATATTATTATTGATTTATACATCCCATGTTTACCCTTATTAAGCATTTGATCTTTCCCAAGCTTATTTTTTCCATTCCTTTGGTTTTGAATAAGGGTTTTAAGTATAGTATATTGAAGAAGTGTGTTATATTAGATAATGATTTTAGTATACATTGAAGATATTTCTTTATATAAAATGAATACATTTATATTATTAAATGAAACTAATAGTTTGATGGTCCTTGGGAATGTATTATTGTGAAATATATGGAATATTCATCCAGAATGAGGTAATATTTATTTATTTTAATGGTGGGTGGAATCATACATCTTATATAGGATAGATATACCATGATCCACCAAAAACAAAGACATACACTAAAATTAAATCACCTAAAATTGAAACTATCACCTTAGATAGTTCATCACTCTATGGATAGTTTGTTGTGTTCACTTCCACCGGTGTACCAAATGTTCCCTATGGATCATAATATAAACAAGAAGTTAATATGGCATCTCTATGTGTCATAATACTCATCGGAACTATATGTAATCATAACACCTCCCATATGTACTTAATTTTTAATAAATAATATTATTATTCCTCCCAAACAAATATAAAATGTGCCACTATCATCATCCAATCAATGCTAACCCGCATCACATATAACTACTTCAGGGGGACCATGGTATCCCATTTATTAATTTTATATTTATCATATCCAATTTATATATAGGAATGGGGAATGGATTAAAAAACCTGATGGGCCTATATAAGTTTTCATTCACCTACTGATATGTAAGAAAATATGATAGAAAGTGAACAAAATACTTATTCATTACATAAAATGAGAACTTTGGGGGGGAAATCATCATCCATTTGAAAGATACATACCATGAATTATCATATATTTTAATTGTATTTAGATATAATGTGTGGTATTTTAATTGAATATCATAAATATCGAATGTATTTATAGAACACTATATGATTTTTCAATCATATAAAATTATATGATGATAACATTGTGGGGTTAATGTTATCATATGATTGTCATTACATTACGACTGATATTTTTTTCTAACATTATGTATTAAAATTCATGTATTCTTTTATGCCAGTAAAGTTTTCTTTAATTGAGATATTTCATAGGATAAAAACATGTGAGGATAAAAATATGCATTCTAATGATGAATATATGAAATTAATGCATGAAAATATAAAACATTTCATAACATGAGTAAATGAATATGAAAATTAATAATGTATTCATTCATATAAATGGTACTAAAAACTATGAGATAGTTATTTTTTCCCTACCTGTGTATTCTACCCCGTATTTGTTTTTGAATCACTAATCTACATTACCCTTTACATGAATATAAGAGTATGTCTTGGAAGGATGGAGAGTCTCACCCATTTAATGGAATATTATTTAAAACTGTGTATACAATACAGAGGATGTAGTCCTTAATATTCCTATAATTTATCTTCATTAAACCACATTAATGAATTGAGTAGAAGATTATTATGAATTAAATTTATTCATGTGTTCATAATTTTATTTTTTTAATGGTTTCAATGCCATGAATTTTAGATCATGGTAATTATTTATTGTTTTTATTTTCTGTAAATTTATTATGAGCTAATAAATACAAAGAATCCTAATAGTGGTATCGTGACAAAGGTTAAAGAGTTAACTGATTTTAAGGAACTCCCATATATGAATGGTTGAGAAGTTTGTCTCTCTAGTTAAATGATTCATTATAAATGTAAAGAGTTTCATAGCTCCTTTTTTTGAATAATGGAGTGATTTGATAAGTTTATTTATATGTCATATTGAATGTGTTTGTATAAAATAAGTATTTACCACCCAACTGTTTTAATTGAGATTTTCAACATTGTTTTATTCCTAGAAACATTATTGTAAATGATGAAAATAAAATATCGTAATGTTATCATATACTATATTGAATGTAACCATTGATTTTAATCTAAGTGTGTTAGTAAAAAATTTTATATTATATACAGTGATTCGATACTTTTGTATGATATACGATATCGTATCATCTATCAAGATTTTTTTCCTTTTTTCATTATATCATCACATATGAATTCAGATACCCTACCCTACATTAAAATCTACTCGTTTTCTCCAAAAATACCCATGTATGACTAATGTGATAGCAATACTTGTCTTAAGTAGTGATATCTCATGAGAAACTAGATTTATGTTATAGAGTGACTTATTATATATTGTGCTAAAACATGAAATAATTTAAAATTATTTATATAGATATCCAATGAGACAACATCTAAGCACCTTAACAACTGATATTGTCTCACATTGAGTATGATAGTGAATAGATGTGATCCACGATTTATGATGTTAGGTATATCATTAAGTATGATATATGGAAAAAATTTATTTTTATAAAATTTCAATTATGAGTGGGCTTTTATAATTTCCTAATTGTTTATAAATAATAATAAATGGTTTTTTAGATTATTTTTTATTTTTTAATATATTTATAAACAAATAGTTTATACATTATTTGAAATTAATTAATCACTTGTTTATGAATCATTACTTAAATAAATATTCCATAAATATCGATTATTAATATTTTCTTCCCAAAAAATTTCATAGGATTGTTTATAATTTTGAAAAAAACTATTTACATATAAATTATTAGTGTAATTTATAAAATTATTATAAATTTATAATTGAGTAAAAAAGATTATAATTATCTATATATAACTTATGAATTGTTGTAATTAAAAGACTTTATTTGAAAATTTTATTTAAACCTTGTAAAAATTGTTATTATAATTGAAATAATAAACGTTTAAATGATAATAAATGTGTGATATTATAAATATTTACATAATATATTAATAGTTTATATATATAATTTATATATTTGAAATGATGTATATTTTAAATAAGATTCCATATAAAGAAAAAAATGAAGCATGTCATTTTTTAAAATAAATATATAGTGATAGTATGAATAAATTATACATTGTATATTATATATTTCTCAATAAAAAATGATTTCAATTTCATTATATATGAATTATTCATAAATTTTTTTCCACAAGTTTGAATATTTTAATTCTTAGTATGTTTAATCATTTCCTTATTTTAAAATTATTTTTAGTATTTATGTTGTGTATGTGTGTATTATTTAGTTTAAATGTTTTAAATGCTTCTATAAATAATCATACATGTATATTTTTTTTTACATGATAGTTATGATAATTGGGACAGTTTTATTGTACTTTGACATTATCATGTACTGGGTTTGTGAGCTGTATTTGAGAATTCAGTTATTTTTTAAACATATTATGTGATATAATGTTGCTGTAATTTAAATATCTCTAGAATAATGTATACCTAGGTAGAGGTAATTTAGTTTGGACTACTCACTAGCCAAAACATTTATACATTATCATAAAAATTTGGTGTTGATTATTTAATTATCTAAGATTACACTTCTAAGTAATGTTTAATTCATATGATTCTACTAGTTTACAATACTGGTTTTCTTGTATATTATACATTGGATGAATTTTAATGTTTATGAATAAATTTTTATATTAATTTAATTTTATATCTAAATCTACGAGTAGTGTAAACTATTTCACGTAAACAAGGTATAAGAATATTTTTTTTGTGGAATAAATAAAAATTTTAAACTATATCATTCTAAAAATCATTATGTAATGGGAATAAAAATAAATAACAAGATGATATTAAATCCATATTAATTTTTTTGTTAAATTACTTCTAAATTGGCTCCTTATTAACACTATGGTCATCCAACTGGGTAGTACATGCCAATACTGTGTGCTTCAGTATTTATTTATTTATTAAAATCTGGTAGTGAGGTGACTATAACCATTTTGTTCCTTCTTTTTACTTTTTTATCTGAATTATACTTATATTTTAAATCAAAATTATTAGGAAAAATAGGAATAGTTTTTGGTGATTCTATATCATTGATTATGATAGATTTTTATCCAATCATTCATCCAGTATACAAATATAATATGATTCAAAATATTTCCTACTAGATATATGCATAGATTATTTACAGGCATATGAAATATAAATCGAGATAAAATATTGATTTTTTACCACCAGTGGATATTATTCCCTTAAAAATTGGTAATCATTCTAGTGGTGGAACACGTACCAAACATCCTTATTAAATCAATGTAAAATTTGATAATCATATGATGAAAAAGTTAATTATAGGTAAATAGTATCCTTGTTATCCAACATAACATGGAGATTAATAATTAATAGAAGAATATTAAGGTAATAAACTAAAAATATTTTTACAAAAAAATATAAAAAATTATCACAAAAAAAGATGAAAACACTATGTTGTAGAGATACCCATAACCGAGTGTTTATATTTTTAACTTATTCAAAAAAATTAATCATGATGCTACCGAGGACTAATAAATGATTGTAAAGAGGTTTTAAAGTCATTAGATGTAATAATGAACTATGAAAAAATAATTTCAATTCACAAACATAGAGTGATTAAGTTTAATGATAACATAGAGACACTCGAGGTTTATTTAAGCCTTATTGTGGTAATAAAATTTATTATGGATTAAAATTTTAAAATTTTCTATCAATTAGAATGATTTTATATAATTTTTTAACTAATATTATATATGTGTTTACGATATTTAAACTAAGGCATGTGATTTCTTAGTTCTAGTGATGTTTCAATAGTATAAGTGGATGAAAGTTTAAACATAAAGAAGAAAGGTTAATTGTATATTCTGATAAATAATAATTATAAAGTCTCTTCAAAGTCATTGAAATGTAAAGGAAAAATTAGGAATGTTGGAATATGTTTCAATGTGTTGGAATTCACTATAATACCTAATAGAGTTTAATAAACATCATGAAAGTTTCGTTATAGTTATCTATATTACATAAATCAATAATTTTGACTTTAAGATTATGTGAACCAAGTTTATATTTTTCATAGTCATTATGTATATATATATTAAAAATCAGTAAGAATATATAATTGAAAATGTTGTATTTATTCATATATATTAGAAAGTGTTTTCTAATTTACAAATATAAATATTAAATAAATATATCATTCTCATATATAACTATTTAAAACTTATGTTTTCATATTATTTCTCTTATATGATAAGATAATTTGATTATTAAAAAGGTTTTTTTCTGAAAAATAATAGTTGATTTATTCAATACACATAATTAATGATTCATCAGTTTTTATAGCAAACATAATAAGGTGATAATGGATAAATATGTTTTATATGAGAAAAAATTAGGGTATCTAAGATACATTCTAAAAAATGAGCGATGTGATCTCAATAGTAATAGCATTAATATATTAGATAATAAAGTCATATTTTTAGATTATTTCTCCAATCCCATATGAATCGAAATAAGATATGGATACCAATTGATTATTTCTTTAAAATTCCAAATTTATAGTATATATTTTAACACAAGGTGCCTTTTAACATAATATTATGGGGATAATACAATTTCTATGAGACCAGTGAGATTCTTTATGGAATTATAAAAGATAAATTTCTTATAAATAAAACATTATTCATGTCAAAGAGAATTTCAATTTATAGCCAAAAATATTTAGGGGTTATTGGTGTAATATTATTATATTTAGTAATGTTAGTTGAAAAAATACTTCATGGAAAAATATTGATAGATTAAATTATAAATTTTATTAGGATGATGAAAAATGAAACAATTCAATGAAAAAAAATATAGGTTTTTCAAATAATACCATTTTATGATGTTAGTAATGAAGTTTCCATATGTTTTTAATCAGTTGAAAATTATTAATATGATTCTGATAACTTTCTATTATTTGAACATACTTTATTCATATAGGTTACTCACTTAATATTTATGTAGGATCATTTTATTAGATGGTCAAAATATGATGTGGTAGGAATTACATTGAGATTTAATTAGTATAAAAAACCAGAAAATTTTAGAAATCATAAGGATGATCAAGTGGACTATAATATGTGATATGATGAGATAGCAGATTATATATGGTTTTGTTAAAATTCATAATATAATTTAAAAATATAAACTATAACATGTGATAAAATAAAGAATACCCACATTATAATTGTTTCACATCATCTATATATACATAACCTGAAGTAAAATGGAAATTAACCTATAAAATTAAGAAATTAATTTACCCATAAACAATGATCAACATGTATTAATATATGTTTTTTTAAATATTAGGTTTAGTGTGAATATGATTCTTTTATAAGGATATAGTATATGGTCAGGAGGTACAAAATGGGTTTCGTATACTTGTCGACCCATGAAGTATACCACATAGACTTTCATGTGATATTCTATTAGTATACAATGGATGAATAGTTCAAACATGAAGTTTCACAATAACTATGGTTCTTGAGATACTTATCATGAGAACCTTCAAACATCGATAAGTTTATTACACATCCTTTAGGGTTGGCTAAACTGAGGCTAGTTGGGTATGTTATTGATCGTATCATTGGTCAAAGCTCAACAATTTTTGTAATTTTTCTTCTCATGTGATGAGTATGAAATTTAGGACCGTGATTTAGGTACATTATGTAATGGTATATAAAAAAATATATAAGGTATGTGATTTTATAGTCAATCAACTAAATTGATTTTGATGTGATCATCTATAAAGGTGAATGTCATGTGATTTTTTCACTTGCTAAGTCATTCTATAAATATAGAATCAAGAACATATTAGTTTCTTTATGGGATTGGAATACACCATTTACCAAGGTCAAAATATTCCTATGTAAAATTTCATATGTAAACATCCAAGAATAAAATTTAGTATCTGTATATAGTTATATAAATACAAGTGTATGATGTAGATCACTTCAGATCCCTTTGTATTATATATAGCACAAATTCTTTTACAGAGGTTTATATTTATTTACATATATGGATTTTTAAATACTTATTTTTTTCAAATATATGATGGACTATGGGGTCACAATTTTTGGTAGAATGAATGGAATTGACATTGAATCAATGAGCTACTGCAAAACAGCTTTCAAGATTATCTAGTAATTGTTTTAAATTGATATTCATATGGTATTTCATATTATGTGATACAATGTAATGTTAATGATAGATTTAAAAATGTGTATCACTTGAAATATAAATTGATTTATATTTATAATTTCATAAATTATTTTATATTATATGATATAAAGATAAATATAGGTGAAAAGGGACTATGACATTCATGATTTGGTGTAAGTTAAAGATTAAAAAAGATATTCTAAAAATCTTTACTATATTGTACAGTATTATAAGGTACATCAAAAAAATATTATATTGTTACCATGTTACTACATTTTCAAATAAAATCATACGATATGATGATATCATTGTGGTGGTTAATCATAATATATAATGAGCGTATCATTATTATTGATCTTTTGATCACATATTAAGTTTTAACATTCATGCATTCCTCTAGGTCTATTATACTGTCAATATTTGGGATGTTTAATATGATGAAATGTATAGGCGTATAAAAATATTCATTCATGTGTTGAAGTTTTGAAGAAACCTTAAACATAAATTATATATTTTTTTACATGTGATATTAATAATGTAATAATAAAGAATAATTGTAAGGCTATATATAGAGTTGGACACCATTACATGGTGATTATTCATGATTTCCATTTTTTTTTTATAATCTGATTTTGAATCTCTCTTCACCTGCTCAATTTACCTCCCCAATGACTATAATTTCATAGAATAAAGAAGCCTCCCACCCATGTGATTGGTGATTCTTTTAACATATGTGTACATTGTGAAAGAGAAGTCTATCGCCGACAAATAATGGATCTTAATAAAAAAAGGGATTAATTTAGAATTATATTCACATATATAAAATACATTCAAGTGTTCCTATTTATACATGGTTTTAGTTTCTTCAATTGTAGATCATGGTAATTTCAGTTTTTTTTCATAATTCATTGATTAGGTTTTTATTGACCTCAAAAATTGAGAAACAACTTATTCAATATCTGTTAAACCTGTCATTACATTGAATATGAATTCCATATAAACTCTAAATATACGATTATTATTATGTTTTTAATGAACTCTAGTGATATATACCCTAAGTGGCAGGGCTAGATATGAGTATGTAACATGTTCCAGTATATGAAACATAATCCTAAAACTAAAACAACTCTAAATGATCATGCCTTTCATCGTTATTAGGAAGACACATAAGTTCATATTCTAATGATGGTTTGATAGTTTTTAGACTTATACATGCCTTAATGTGATAAATTAATATTCAAAAAACTCATACTCGCTAATTTATTTCATATAGAATATTGATAAAGTATTCATACAGGACACAAAAATATACTTTTATCACTCGCACAAGGATAATTAAAGGATCATAAAATTAGAATTTTTGATGTATTGTAATAAGATAAAATCATTATTTAGTGGTGGATTTAGTCTAAGTAACTTTAATCCTAGGTTCACTCATCTTATAAGATTTAGGGATGGCATTCTACCTCTAATGTGTCACTCCCTTACTCCTCTATAATTCTCACAATTCCAATATGAAAAGTACATGGTAATGTATGCCAACAAAAATATAATATCCCCATTATTGGTGTTTTGAATTTGGATAGGTATCCTAGATCTCCACATATTATTTCTCTACATACAATATGTTAATATCACTATAACATTGATGTCATCATTCATTATACAACATTGAAACCATACCTTCTATAATTGATAGATCCTTAAAATGTGATAATTGTTTATTTTATATTATTCATATGTTCTTTATGGAATTCATCTCTCATGGAACTGGATATGTAAATGAATCATCTATCTATATTTTCCTAACTTTTCATAGTAGTAGTCAAAATTATTTATGATGATATATATCACTATAAGTCCCATTTCTAGAACATAATTTTTTCTATTCTGTAAAAAATCATGCTTTCTTAATTAAATATAATAAATAATTCAGAAATACAATATATAATTTTATATAATAATTCTCTTGAAATAAAATTCTAAGAAACACATTTAATTCCCGCATTTCCCTTATGGATGAAAGGATATTTAAAATTTCAAAACTTATTGACTCTTCTTCTACTCATAATGTTAACTAACATCGCAATCTGATTCTCATATCCTTCTCTTACTATGATCCCAAACTCTAGCCTTCACATACAACACTAAGACATGACATTATATTTTATTGAATGTAGTAAAAATCCTCTAACTTTCATGGATCATTCCCCACAAATCAAATAATCTAATGAAGCTAGGGATTCAACCTTCACTGGAATAAAATGATGCAACTCTTTATAACAATGTTGTCATCTCCAACTAGGCAGAACAACTAAAATATTCCTAGTCATCATCACATTGTGTAAATCCTTCCCATAATCTGACTTATTTTATATATTAGTTTCACATATGTAGAAAACGAATCTATGTTATGAACTCTCTTAATAGAATTGTAATCCTTCCCATGATATCAAAATATTCACATTTATCCTCATTCTAAATTGTATCCAATAATATACTATTAATCAAAATTCATAGAAGGGCACATTATAAATAATATTTTATGATTAATAAATGAAAATTAAGTATTTATTATGTATCATATTTTATCTTTGATTCACTCTTAAATATTCACTTTATAACCACTTAAATATTCGAGTATAGTTGATATTTTTTTTCAACATATCTTCACTCCAAAGGATATTATGTATCATATATATATTTCATTTATAATAAAATATATATTGTATTCTATAAATTTTTTTCAGTTTTCACATCCATGAACTCCATATCATAATATATATTATAAAAATAATTTATATATCATTAAGATCCATAAATTCACAATGTGATCCTTCTACTTACAGAATTATTTGATCATGCAGCTTCACTCAAAGCTTAACACCAACTTGCGTGAATGAATCCATTATTCTGATTAAAATATATTACATACCCATTTACAAGACTTACATATCACTATAAATATTCCCCATTATTTTCCATATTTTTCCTCTTAATTGAATATGTTATGTATTGTCCTAAAAGATATTATGTATGATTAGATATTAATGCCTTTTTATTTCTATGAACATCACTAATGGTTCAATCCTTATGAAGGTGTCATTATCACTCCATAAAACATCAAAAATATTTATCATCACCTCTTCTTGATTATCCCTTTAGCTAATTTGCTTCTTTACTCCTAAGAAATCATTATTATATTGGTTTCTAAATAATGAAACAACCCATAACCACCCAATTCTAATTCCCACAATCTCTCCTTTGGGATTTGATTTATTATTAAAATCATAAATTAAATACCAACCAATCATCATGATACTAAATAATTCACTTATAAGATCCATGGTGTCTTTATTTGTACATTAATTATATTTTTAAACTTTATTTTTCCCCCAATGAATGAAAATATAATGAATAAACTCCTCCAATAGTAGATAATAATGAATACGCAAAAAAATACCATAATAAATAAGGGACCAATTTAGATAAAATTTATTGATGAATTTATCCTATTTATATAAAATTGAACAAGATCTAATCCTATGTTATTACTACCAATCATTATAATTATAAAATATAAAATAAAAAAACATGATATTATTCTAGGAGTGTCTAAATACATTTAATACCACTATTTTCATAGAAGTATTCTTATTTAACCCTTAATAGAATAAAAATATCATTAAATATAATCCCAATATATAAATATAAATATTATACTAAATTATGGTAGATTATAATCCATCTTTTTAGTGCACTATTAATCATTATTGGTTTCTTGCTCAATAATGTCTCATTCACCACAATTATAGATTTTGTATTCAATGTCAAAAAAAAAATTTATGTCTAAAATATTTTTTGTGAGAGATATTACAACATAAAAATGAGATATAAAAAACCGTTAATTTTTTTAATTCAAAAATCAATATAGGAAACAATATGTTAAGTCAATAACACCATTGTTTTCTATTAGACTCTCCTATTTCCATATGTTTCAGGTAGCCCAAACCTGATTATTTTACCTAGAAACTCCCCATGTGATATAAAATACTCATTCAGAAATCTATTATTGAATAGAAAAATAAAAGAAGTTTATTTTTTGATTTATATCCTTTTTTTAATGATCATCACCAAACACAAAATACATTTCTTTATTCATCAACAATAGATTGTTCAATGGTCAATAGGGATAAAACCATTCTGATCATCATATCAAAATTCCCCCTTATTATCTTAAATTTTTTACCAACATTTAAATAAAAATTCATCATGAGAATCATCCACCAATATTATATTTTGATATAGTATAAAAAATACATAATATCACAAGTTATATTAAAACAAATAAATTATGAAAAATTTTAATTTTTTTTATTTTTCCCCGTCAAATTTTCCTCTTGAATATTTTAGATTTGATTCCATTGGATAATATTTGATCTTGACACAAACTCTTCTTTTGGAACTAAAAACACAAAATTCATTACTCTAATAGTTCTTTTCTCATGCATGTAATTTCATTTCCCTATAAAAATTATAAATTTCATTAATCCAACATTAATTATAACAACCTATCATGTTACAGTATCACTTGAAACATTTAATTAAATAATTAAAGGGAGAAAATATCCCCCAAAACATATGGGAATTCAATTATATATATAGAGTTTATATAAATTTGGAGATGGGTATATCCAATTTCATAAATTTTTGAAATATGATCAGTCATTATAAACCACCATTTTCCTTCATCATTAAATTTTAAATATATCATGTGATCTTAAATATTATTGATATATTTCAATATCTCCTTATTTTCTATGGTATTGTTATTTTCACCATGGCCCAAAAGGAAAAATTTCCCCTTGGGTTATGACACATCCTAACCCAGATTTTCATATATTTATTTTATTTTATTTATTCCTTGTTTTTTGAAATTTTCCTTTAGGTTCTACATTATTTTCCTTTGAAAATTTTTTAGTTTTGGAGGTTTTGGGATATTTTTTAACATGATTATGGTTTGTGTGCTTGATTTTTGGAGAATTTGTGTGGCTGGTGAAGGAAGATGGTGTTTTCAATTAATTTTTTTTTCTAGAAAGGTATTCCTTTCATAGTGTATGCATTGTTTGGTCCGAACCATGTGAGTTACTGGATTGATTGTGAGGACTACAATTGGTATATGAGGCAAGGCGCATGACATGCACACCGTTAGTAGAAATTGTGTATAAAGTGTGTGGGAGGATATATCATTTTTAAAGAACTAATTTTCATGTTTGGTTCATTTTTCTCGAACATTGATGCCATCCCAAGGTGTTTCTTTGTCCTTCTATTGGGGTATATATGGTTGGAACACAGATTGGAAAACTATGTGGCTAAATCATGTGACTTAACCAAATTCATAAAAACATAAAATTCAATATTTTCCCCTATTATGTTATAACCCCAAATTGATACTTGTTCCCTATTTCTAGATTTTGGCACATGTAGGGGGATTACCAATCCATCACCCTTTGTTCTTCTTCCACCATTTATTCTCCTTCAAGGTTTATAAGTGAGTTATTCTTGATTTTTAGTAATTTTTCTATGCTCATCCTCTCCCTATTTTTACATCTTGGATTTTCATGGTGGGGTCCCTCATGATTGAATCCCAGGGGTATAGGATGATGTTATATTTTTTTATGGTGTTAATGTCTGAGGTTTCATTCATGGTATGCTTTCTTCTTTCTTTTAGAGTTTGATATCATTCATACTCCATTGTGGAAGGTGTTTCCATTTATTTCCATTATAGAACAAGTCATTTGATGTGTGTGTCTTCATTAATAATATTTAAATGTGTTATTCATGTTTTATGTTTAATATTTATGATTTTTTATATTGTTTTTATGTTTTAAATTTAACGAAAATGATTTTTCAAATGAATTTATTAGTAATTATTATATATATTCATTCAAGAAGATTAATAAAATTCAAAGTGATCTTTAAAAATGTATTTAAGGACTTTGGGATTGTGTATAACCTTATTTGGGCTTTAGCAGTTCGGTGAAATATGTAATGTGTAATTGGGGGTGGGTTTTAGTTCCTTTTTAGTTTTTTTTCTTATTCTTGGATCCTTATAATGGGTTGTAATATTAATTTTGGTCCTTTAAAAGAAACTGTGTGTTTTGTAAGGATTTCAATATATATTAAATTATATATAGAAATATATATATGTTCATGTGGTTAATATATAGATATGAACACATAGATATAAATGAAATTATATAAAAATGGCTATCTTGAACCCCATTTTTCAAAACACCCTTCATCAATCTATTTCTCTCCTCTACTCTATCTACAAAATGAGTTTATAAAAGCATCCAATGTATTTAAAATTGATTTTTTCACTTCTAAATGACTCTAAATGTTTTTTTAAATTGTTTTATCCAAATAATGGCCAATTTGGAACTTTGAGATGTAATTTTATAAATAAATTACTTAAAATTCTCATTTGACACCTTTTGAGTATAAACAATGTTTTCATAATGGTTTTAGAAGTTGTTTTAAGATGAAATGTATTCTCATCCGAAATGGGTTTATGTTTTTAAATCCTAAGTTCCATTTGGTACTTTATGAAATTTTAATTTTTTTTTAATTCATATAATTTTTAGGACTGATAATCACATTTTAAAGGTTACATATGATATGTGAACCCTTATATTAGTTCTTCTGATGAGAGGGGTTTCCCACAGAAGGTGTCAATGATTGGTTAAGGCATCCCAAGTTGAATTTGTAATAAATGTTTTTGTGATGTGTGTGATGAAATATTTATTCTTCTTTATATAATTATCATGGGATTCTAGGTTATAATCTATAGGGTTAAGTGATGGTTTAATTCTGGTCCAGATATATTATAACATCCTTATTAAAGGATAAGCTATGTGAAATTATACTCTATTATGGCTAATTTAGTGCATCTAGGTTGGTTATTGACTATAGAAGAGAACTATATTTCAGTAGATGGATTTCATACAAGTACATATAGGTATTTTTTCTAGGTCAGTTTAAAAAATTTCCATGATTACAAATCAATATGTTATTATTCAATTTTTCTACACTTTTAGTACTTGTTCTTCCATTTTTCCCCTTGTTTGTGTTATTTTTCCTTCATTTAAAAATTTGGTGGATATTCTATACATATTTTTCATATTTTTGACTCTTCCCTTTTTTATGAATTACTTGGAATTTGATTCTATTTGTCTTTTGGTATTTATTTTTTTAAAAGGAATGATGATTTTTCCCCTTTAAATGTTTAAAACCCCTATTTTCCAAAAATTCATTTCAACTAGTTTGTATTGAGTCTTTCTGGAAATTAGGTATATGGATTCATTGGTGCTTACCTACTAAGAAATTTTATTCTAAAAAACTACTTGTGAAAATCAACATTGGTAGACATGAGTTTTTTTATTGGTTTATCTGTTATTTATGAAGCCTATGGAGTGGGGTGGGTTTTATGGATGTTGGTGACCGAGAGGTCATTTGAAGATCATGTCTGTTCTAGTTTGGTTTTATTTTTTTTAGATTATTTTTTCAATATTAGTTGTATCAGGGTTTGTTTTTTATTTATCTTTTTTTAGTGTATTTTTTTATGTTCTTTTTTTATCAGTTCTTTATGGGGATAAAATATTCACATTAGGATTATCATTTATGGTTGGTACAAGTTTCCAGCCCAATAGGATTGGGAATCCCTTCATGCCTTGTTGTTGCCCAGCATGGGTGATAGTTTTGGGGTTGACCAAGGTTAGTTTGTGAAAAAATGTTTTCATAGTATCACCTATAATTTTTGGGCATCAAGTATTTTGAATGTAGGATTTCCACAACATCTGAGGTCAATATGGAAATATCTTAATGATTTTTACTCATTATGATCCTCGAGTTACGATGGGATGTCCAGAACATTAGTTTTTTTAATTATTGGTCTATGGAAACGTTTTTTGGTTTTTTTATAGAATAACATTGGAAGTCAACTGGTTTTACATTGTGATCCTACATAGAGTAGTGGCCCATGTAGAGACCATGAATGTGGACCAAGATAAAAACAACAGTTGGTTCTTTCTTATAAAATAGTTTGTTAAACCATGTGGTCATGTTATGCAAGGCCACTAGTTCCCTATTCCTCGATTTTGGGTGTGAGTTATTAATTAGTTTAATTCTTGTAATATTTAGTGTATTTTGACAGGAAAGTTTTTTTTTGGAACAAAATTTTTAAAAAATAAATGATTTTAGGCCATGGTTTAATTTTAGATGTGGCCTTGGGAGATTGAATTGGATTTGGAAGAAGACATTTGTATTTAAAAATCGGCATGTGGTGTTAGGTTTATACATAAAAATGATTTTTTTAATTCTGGTAGAGTGACTTTGTATTGAAATTGAATTTAAATTGGAATGGAAACGGCTATATTGAAAGGGTAATTTGGTTTTGTTTTGTGATGTTTTGATTTATGAGTTGGTGTTTTTGTTTTGGTATGTCCTTCTAAGTTGATATTTTGGGTAAATGTTGATTTGATTTTTTGTATATTATTTTTTTTATATTATGTATCCCAGAAAGGTCCTAATGGTTTTTAGTGCGTGTCATTCATTATTTGGACCTACCAAGACTCCTGATGGGGTGGTAGTGTCAAGTTCTTTTTAATTTTCAATTATTAATGTTGACTGAATCCTATTAGAGACTATAGAGTGGCTTTAGAAAGTGGAAATTATTTTAATATCATCAAAAAATCATGAATCCATGAGGAAGTGATCTATTTTGGATACATTTTAGGGTACATGTTTGGATTAGTGGAAGGTAATTGTTCCATTATAATTGCAGTTTGGGATGTATTTGGAAGTATGAAAAACCATTTTTATCTAATTTTTCATACCTGAATAATTGAAGTTGAGTAAAGTGGTAGAGCGATAGGTTATTCAGTATGTTTAATGGATCATGAAGGACTACATTAATCATTTCAAGGAGTTGGTTATTTTTTTCTGAGGTAACATTTAAGGATCAGATGAAATGTCATCTTTTTGTGTGTTGTATTCTTCTAGAGATTAAAGAGAAATATCTCTTATCTAGGGAAGTTGTATTTGGTAAGTAAGTGGATGAGGTGTTTCAAGCTGTGTTAGTTCTATGATAATAGTCTTTAGTAGTTGGAAAACCAGTTTCTCTGTAAAATGCAAGAAGGTTAATCATCTGGAAAGAAGTGTGTTCTAGAGGAAATAATTTCAATGGAGTGTTCCGTATTTGATTCTACCACTCATTCATTGTACCACTTGTTCATGTTCTTATATTATCGCTGGTTTAGAAATTAAAAGATTTCTTTTTAAAATACTACAATGGCGTGTTCACCATGTGGAAATTTGTTTCAATTAGATAAGGTCTTCATGAAGCACATCTAGAAGAAAAATTCTTGGTTAGGGTTTTCAGTTCATGATTGCAGGGCATAAGATACTTCAATGAACCAGGGATATTCCCATAAGCCTCATACTGAACCTATTAATATTTGGAAGAATCTCTTAGTGGGGGTTATTGGCCAAGATTTGTTCTTATATGTTCGTCCGGGGATAGCATATTTTTCCTCATTTCAATTATTTGGTTTTTTAAAACACTTTTTGTTTATAAAAATCGTGGTAATATTTTTTATTAAACCCCTATAGTCTATAATTATACCTTTTGGATGTGAATATTTGAATAGTTTTAATGGGGATTTTTTAGGTTTGGTCATTCTTTTTTGGAGATTCTTGTGTCTTTTAGAAATGTTGATTCATGGTTTTGTTTGGTGTTAGTTTCAATTTACTTTCCTTTGAATCTTCTTTCACTTGGAGTTCCATGGATTTTATATTCCTATAAACTTTTAATGAATGGTAGGTCCCACCATGATTATTCGTGTGAATTTTTTTTTAGGTGTGACTAGTGGAGTTGAAAAGTAACCTTGGGGACCATGGTTTCATTTGGCCTTATTTAGTTTAGAGTTCTAACATTGTTCATCGTTCGGTTTGGTGACTTTTTATAAGAAATTTTTGTAGTGGTGGAGAGACTTCTCACCACCAGACCTCAGTTTTACTTCTTTTATTTTTTTTGTTTATTCCTTATGATTGAACTTTTAATTGATGTTGGGGTTGAGTTCTCGGTGATAATGATTGAGTTTTTAGAGGTTTTGGGTTATGATAGTCCATGTTCATGGTTAGTGTATACGGTTTAGTGAGAAAAAATATGGCTGGTGATGGTAGACGTTTTTCTCAATTAATTTTTTCTCTCATGGTTTTACTTTCATGACCTACATAGAGTTTTCCTGAAACTATGATAGTCAAAAGACTAAATGTGTTTCTTATTGGTGGAGTCTGATGTAAGGCACATGCCTTCGGTACTGTAAGTATAAATTATGAAACAAGCATAATGGTGGATCATACATTTTGAGGGAACTAATTTTTCATTTTTTGAAGAGTGTTACCTAAACCATGTGGAATGTCTATATTTGTTCCCCTTCCATCCATTAGGGGTAACATAGTTGCTGCATAATTTTGAAGGCTGTTCATCCAAACCATGTAAATTACCTATATTCTTATAAAATTGAAATTCAAATTTTTTTCCTCTTATATTTTAACCAAAAATCATCCCTCCACCCCTATTATTAAATTTTGGAGTAAGATGGGGTATCTTAAACCCATATTACATGGTTATTCTTCCTCCATTGATAGACTTTTAAGATTCTAGGTGATTTATTCTTGATTTTGTATCATTTTTCTCATATCCTTATCCCCCTCTTTAGGATTCTGGGTTTTTCATGGTGGTATTCCCTCTTGGATAAACATTAGATGTAATTGTGATGATGATGTATTATGTTTCTTTGATGTTATGGTGTTTAATTTTATTTTTTAAAACTTGTTCTTCATTCTCTTGGAGATTAATTGAATTCACAAACTGTTGAGATAGGTGTTTACATCCATTTTCTTTCTGGAACATACCATTTATAAGGCCCCAGCCTTAAACTTTACTTAATATTGAATTAAATGAGTAATTCACAATGAGGATCTTTTCAGGATTAGAGTTTTAGATAATTAGGACATAACTATTACATCTAAAAAGATTAGAAAGTAGTCGCTTCTACTAAAATTTCCATAAAATAAAAACTCTTAAAAAGAAACTTGTCTAGTTCCATGTTTTAGGTAGCATGAATTTCCCTTGAACCAATCCTTGACCCTATTCCATGCTAAGTCCTGTGAAAAATATTTCAAAAACATGGGATGAGCATAAAAATCTCAGTAAGGAATACACAAAGAATGAAAACTATTAGTTTTTCAAAACAACAAGTAAACCATGTATACTTTATCAAAGTAATACTTTTCACCTTTTGGAAGTAGTAAAAACTCTTCGCTGAATAAAAGTTCATTACTTACCCTTCTGTAACCAAAATATTACCATAAAACCCATATAAAGATCACATAACATATAAAGGTAACATGAGACATAAACATACTTAAGTGGAATAACTATAAGGTCGACTTCCACACATATCACTTAATGGAATAGCCATTCGGCCAACTTCCATACATACTTAATGGAATTTCCATACGGCCGACTTCCATACCCAATGCATTGGAGGTTATAACGTAACCACTCATCCTGGTATTCAGGGCACCACCCGTCATATGGTTTATCACGTAACCACCAGTAAAATGTCCAAGTACCATTATAAAATTATAACACATAAAACCAACATAAAGGAATGATAACATTTCCACAATTCAATCCCAATATAACATTTAAATATATTAACATAATATAATCCTTTATCAAAACCATTTTCAACACCAAAATACAAAAAAGGTATATGGTATTTATTTTATTTAAAAACATTACGGCTTGTTGAGGAATCCAAAGATCAAATAATACTCGCGGCGGCGGAAAAGGTCGTCCTCACTGCATACGTAAAAGAAACATTAATTTGTGTCATTTAGTAAAAAGCTTCGTAGAAAAAATATTCCTTTTGAATAAACGTAAAAGTCAAAGGGGTTTTTACACAGTATAAAATAAGGTCGTGTATATAACAAAATATGCCTCAATGAATGGAGATTGAGATGAAGACCCTTACAAAGACGGTATCCTTGGTTTAAGGATAAATCAATTTCATAATTATGTGTGACAAACAAATACACCAAATATAAGTGGATATTAAGTGTAAAACAATCAGAGTTTATTCACACATATTCATAGAACGACATATTCAAGGAGTACAAGTTTATCCCAAAGAATCAAATTTGGGTTAAAAAGTTCCCTTGCAAAAATTTGACAGCCTAACGGGGTCACTTCAAAATTCAGAAAACGAGTTTATGAGAGATAAAAAAAGGTATCTCATCACTTAAAATTTACATCAATAAGAATATATGAGAACATATCCCAACATAACAATATGTAAAATAAAAGATCCAACAAAAGAAGTCTTTTAAAAAGAGGAGGGTGAATGGTTCCCTTACCGACTAGGGTATTTTTCGAAACATACACCCCATGAAAGAAGGTCAATACATCATTGATGTAAATACTCATAAACAAAAGTATATTACACAAAGATTATAATAATGGGAATTACATACACCACTCAAAGTAAATTGTGGGAAATGTAGCATAAATCTCACGGGAATAAAAGTGAGATGAAAAATCCCTTACGAAAACTCGGCAGCCTAATGGCGCCACTTAAAACATCCAAAATGGATTGATGAGAGAAAATAGGGTCTCTCATCATATGAAAAAATTACATTAAGAGTAATATAAAAGAACATCCCAATAAAAAGAAAGATGAGCTTTATAAGGAATGACATAAAGAGCGTACTTAAAAAGAAAGAGAGGAGTAGGATCCCTTACCTTGGGTCCGACTTGACTCGATCGTTCATTAATGTCCAGAATAATAAAAATGAGTTAATTTATATTTTCTTAAGAACCTTTTGAAGTTCATTATTCCTTTTATATCACTTATTTTTATTTTATAAACATTATGTAATCATTTAAGTAAATAATGTTTGTTTTGTTGATATTTGGTTCTTAAGTCGAAAGTGAACTTCTTACAATTACATGTTGTTCGTGTGGTCAATGGTTCATTATATCCAAAATGATACTCATGATTTGGATATCATATATATCATATATATACATCATATACATGTATTTATAATATTACATAATCATTTACAGGTAAGAAATGAAATGCACCGTTCATGGAGACGATAAGCCGTACGTACGCATGAACGCTACTTTCATTTATTTGTCATATTAATGGAATTAAAACTAAATGAGAGGTATGTATATTTTAATTCTAGAATTATATTAATAATTTATATGTATCATACATTATATATATCCATTATAAATATGTACTTAAAATAGTACATTACATTTGGGGATAAGAAATGAAATGCACCGTTCATGGAAACGGTAAGCCGTGTGTACGCATGAACGATACTTTCATTTCTGTATCATATATTAATGGAAATAAATAATAATGATGTAGTGGTATATTATAATTCCATTATAACATCATATATAATAACTTTAAATCCATCCTTTATACATCCCACATATGACATTAACGAATCACATCACTTTGAGGGGGCAGTTGTCCGCACTTCCTAAAATGAAATTATCGTTTTTACCCACAATGGAGACCATAAAGGTATGCCACAAAAGAAAAATACAGAAGCTTAAGTAAAACATAAACATATTATATATCATATATAAATATATTTACATCTTAATGGCCACCTTTGAAGGTGGTATATGAGTGTTGAACAATCATCGTTTCGTGAGGCAGAAATTCTCCATCAACGGAAACACTATGTTTTTTAACCATTGGATTTAGGTGTGTGTAAGTGTAGCTCGAATCATTCTTATAAAAAAATCCTAGTATATTTACTATACTGTTTTTGTTACAAAATAAATCAATAAAAGAGTTTATGGGGTTGGAGAGGCAATATAAAACAAAAGGACTCAAGTGAAGACATTACCGTAAAATCGGGTAACTCCCTCTGGTTTGAGCTAAAAGGCTTTCTTGGGAAGACTTCTTCCCAAAGTGAGGCTTCAAGGAGTTAGAGAGGGATGTGGAGATACAAAATGGGCAGGGTTTGGCCGAGTCAAAGGTTTTGGAAGTGTGGGTAAATAGGTAGAGGTGGGGGCCTTTTATAAGAGGAGAGGAGGGGCACTCTTGTAAAGATACAAAATGTTACATTATTTTCAAAAGAGTTTCAGATTTTAAAGGTCCCACATTGATTTATTTCTCGTATAATTTGATAAGGGTTCGAAATACACTCATACAATAGGTTTTTAGACATGTTTAGGTCTTAGATATTACATTATCTTTCCATTTTATTTAAATGGTTAAATAATGAGGTCATCGTTGCATCATCATCATGTCATAAATAATTTAATTTATTTAATGTCTAAAAATTATAAAAAATACTATGATGTAGGAAATATTTTTAGAATTACAATGAATATTTATAGTAAAAAATATGACTTGTATAACCCCATGTAAAAATTGTTTTATTAAAACGTCTCATTTTTGTGTCATTTTTAATTTAACATTAAATAAAAAGGTATTTATGTCATTTTCCAACCAAAGTGGATCCATGGGGTCCCCAAGTTGACCCTTGGATTGTCTTGGTCGTACATGACACATCCAATGAGGGTAGGACAGGTGTCTAGGTCATTTCATTTTATTAAAACATTATTCTTACCTTAAACTACACTATTTACCTCTAATCGTGATTAAAAACTTAATAAGTTACTATTCACCAAAAATTATTTGTATCCCATTGAACCAAATTTTACTTATTTATGACAACCATGTATGTCGGATTTTTGAAATTCAAAACAAAAAGATGGAAAAATTTCATTTAAACGGAAAAATCAGTTTTTATAAGTACCACTTAGTGGTTTCACTATTCATCAAAAATTGAACTTTTTTGGAAAAATACCAAAAATTTACAAAGTAAATTTTGATGTCCCGATTCTAAAGAAGAATTTTATTTTGTCAAATATAACACATACCATTGTCAAAATGTTGATTTAAAAGAGGTTCGCCATCAAAAGGCGGTTAATCGACCTTTTAAAGAATATTAGAATGTATACACTTAAAATTGGATTCATTCGCATTTTTAATCCTCTAATATTTACTGTAAAAAGTAAAAATATTTGACAAACATATATCATAATTTTGTAGTTAGTTCTATTCATTCCCTCCATCACAACAGCTAGGCATTAAATACCATTTAAAATAATGTTATTTTATTATTAGAGTGCAACGTAAGATTTCCAAGAAACTCGTTGTTGCGTGTTGGGTACGCCATCGAGCATAGCATCCCCTTTAAAGTCATATTAATATTTTATTCTCAAATATGGATAAATATTAAATTGTCATATTCTTTATTTACATGGTGTGTTACATCCTTCCCCACTTTTGGGAATTGCATCCTCTCAATTTTAAAATTGAGCTTCGAAACATCCTTGAATGTCCCACATCAGAACAAGAGTCAGTAAAACAATCACTTTAAAATAAATAAATATAAGTACAGAGGTCACCCGAGTTAACCCATAATAGGATTCCGTGTAGGAAAACATGGACATGGAAGAAAAAGAAAAGGATCATGTTCTTGAGGGAGAGTGATAGTAAACATGTCTAGGAGAAAGTTAACCATAAGAAAATCACAAACTTGTGATGGGTTAAACGGTATTCGATTCCCCAGTAGGAAAAGTTAATAGACAAAATATTGTTTTAAGTTACTTCTTATTGAGGAATTTATTCATAAGGAAACATAATCACTTATCAAGATGACTTTCACCTTTTATTAGATTCCTTACACAAACTCATATTTTCTCCAAAAGACAAGTATTTAGGAAGACGTGTTCATATTAAGAGTACTATAATCAACTTCTAGAGAATCAACTAATCCACAAAAGAGATCTATATACATCCCGTGTCTTTAGGCTTTAACCAAAACCAAAACCAAAAAGGTTAGTACAAGATCAGATAATCCAGAAAAGGATAACCCTTTAAAAAGAAAATCTATGCTTAATCTCTAAAATTTGTCCGACAAAACCCAAAGTTCAATGAGGACCATCCAATAAAAAATTTGTCCATAAAATTCTTCAAAGTAAACCAATCTAAGATTGAAACCCAAATATTTTAAGGATTTAGTCACATAGTCTTCCAAGTTAAATCGTAACATTTATCTCCAAAAAACATCAGTTGCACCTAAAGTCTCGTATTGAAAAGTAATTAACCTAATAACATATCCTCTATGATAGGTTAATCATTTTCATAAATAACCCAAAATAAACTTACTCTTAATTTATAAAATCATATAACTAAAAATAATCAGTCAATCTAACCAGGGACTTCACGTAGTCCAGTGGTAGGTGGTAAGTACCAGTCGAACTTTGGTTGTGGGTTCGATTCCCGCAGCTTTGTCCAACGCGACGGTTAGTCACACGGTCTGCGTGTTGTCCTTTTTACAAAACAATATAATTCTCAAATCATTCCCCAAAAAAACATAAAATCATAATAAATAACCATAACATAATTTAACCTAAATTTTATCTCATTCCTTTCACTTGAATCATAATATATTGTACACACTTACCTTTATGATTATTACATTTAGTTCCGGAGGGATTTATTTCTTGCATATATGATGCCTTATAGAAATCACCAAGGTTTAGGTGGTCAATCATGACTCCAGATAGTTGGTTGAGGATAAACACAAGATTTGTCATTGCAGCTCCCATATCAATCAGCTGCTCACTCAGAAAACTGTCACAGTTTCCTTCACATCCACTGTTACTTTGGTGCCTACTAGATCCAGCAATTTACTAAAACCAAAAAGGGTCAGTGTGAGTATATCAACAAAACCATCATGTACTAAGGAGGAATATATACTTACTCATTCACTTTATCTATAAACTATGAATCTTTCTAAAATCCTAACCATTATGGTAATGTCACTTATGCTTAAAGAATACCCTAACATCTAAAGTTATCTAAACCATCCTCTGATACCAACTATAAGGCCGCAGCCTTAAACATTACTTAATATTGAATTAAATGAGTAATTCACATCGAGGATCTTTTTAGGTTTAGAGTTTTAGAGAATTTGGACATAACTATTACATCCCAAAAGATTAAAAAGTAGTCGCTTCTACTAACATTTCCATAAAATAAAAACTCTTAAAAAGAAACATGTCTAGTTCCATGTTTTAGGTAGCATGACTTTCCCTTGAACCCATACTTGACCCTATTCCACGCTAAGTCCTGTGAAAAATATTTCAAAAACTTGGGATGAGCATAAAAATCTCAATAAGGAATACACAAAGAATGAAAACTATTAGTTTTTCAAAACAACAAGTAAACCATGTATACTTTATCAAAGTAATACTTTTCACCTTTTCGAAGTTGTAAAAACTCTTCTCTGAATAAAATTTCATTACGTACCCTTCTGTAACCAAAATATTACCATAAAACCCATATAAAGATCACATAACATATAAAGGTAACTTGAGACATAAACATACTTAAGTGCAATAACCATAAGGTCGAATTCCACACATATCACTTAATGGAATATCCATTCGCCCAACTTCCATATATACTTAATGGAATAGCCATACGGACGACTACCATACCCAATGCATTGGAGGTTATAACGTAACCACCAATCCTGGTATTCACGGCACCACCCATTATATGGTTCATCACGTAACCACTCGTAAAATGTCCATGTACCATTATAAAATTATAACACATAAAACCAACATAAAGGAATGATAACATTTCCACATTTCAGTCATAATATATCATTTAAATAATTGAAAT
Source organism: Viscum album (assembly GCA_963277665.1). Taxonomy (NCBI): domain Eukaryota; kingdom Viridiplantae; phylum Streptophyta; class Magnoliopsida; order Santalales; family Viscaceae; genus Viscum; species Viscum album. The sequence goes on from OY728158.1 coordinate 217,620,899, forward strand.
AATATAATCCTTTATCAAAACCATTTTCAATACCAAAATACAAAAAATAGTATATGTTATTTGTTTTATTTAAAAACATTACGGCTTGTTGAGGAAGCCAAAGATCAAATAATACTCGCGGTGGCGGAAAAGGTCGTCGTCACCGCGTACATAAAAGAAACATTCCTTTGTGTCGTTTATTAAAACGCTTCATAGAAAAAAGATTCGTTTTTAATAAACATAAAATTCAAAGGGGTTTATAAACAGTATAAAATAAAGTTGTGTATAAAAAAAAATATGCCTCAATGAATGGAGATTGAGACTAAGACCCTTACAAAGATGGTATCCTTGTTTTAAGGATAAATCAATTGCATAATTATGTGTGACAAACGAATACACCAAATATAAGTGGATATTAAGTGTAAAACAATCAGAGGTTATTCACACATATTCATAGAATGAAATATTCAAGGAGTACAAGTTTATCCCAAAGAATCAAATTTGGGTGAAAAAGTTCCCTTGCAAAAATTTGACAGCCTAATGGGGTCACTTCAAAATTCAGAAAAATATTTTATGAGAGATAAAAAAAGGTATCTCATCACTTAAAATTTAAATCAATAAGGATATATGAGAACATATCCCAACATAAAAATATGTGAATTAAAAGACCCAACAAAATAAGTCTTTTAAAAAGAGGAGCATGAAAGGTTCCCTTACCGACTAGGGTATCTATCGAAACATACACCACATGGAAGAAGGTCAATACATCATTGATGTAAATACTCATAAATGAAATTATATTACACAAAGAGTAGAATAATTGTAAGTACATACACCACTCAATGGAAATTGTGGGAAATGTAGCATAAATCTCACGGGAATAAAACTGAGATGAAAAATACCTTACGAAAACTCGGCATCCTAACGGCGCCACTTAAAACTTACAAAATGGATAGATGAGAGAAAATAGTGTCTCTCATCATATAAAAAAATTACTGTATGTGTAATATAAAATAACATCCCAATAACAAGAAAGATGAGCTTTAAAAGGAATGACATAAAGAGCATACTTAAAAAGAAAGAGAGGAGTAGGATCCCTTACCTCGGGTCCGACTTGACTCGATCGTTCTTTAACATCCTGAATAATAAACATCAGTTAATTTCTATTTTCTTAAGAAACTTTTCAAGTTCATTATTCCTTTTATATCACTTCTTTACATTTTATAAACATTATGTAATCATTTATGTAAATAATGTTTGTTTTGTCGATATTTGGTTCTTAAGTCGAAAGTGAACTTCTTACAATTAAATGTTGTTCGTGTGGTCAATGGTTCATTATATTTAGAATGATATTCATGATTTGGATATAATATATATCATATATATCCAGAATATACATGTATTTATAATATTACATAATCATTTAGAGGTAAGAAATGAAATGCACCGTTCATGGAGACGGTAAGTCGTACGTACGCGTGGACGCTACTTTCATTTCATTGTCATATTAAGGGAATTAAAACTAAATGAGAGGAATGTATATTTTAATTCCAGAATTATATTCATCATTTATATGTAACATACATTATATATATCCATTATAAATATTTACTTAAAATAGTACATTACATTTGGGGATAAGAAATGAAATGCACCGTTCATGGAGACGGTAAGCCGTGCGTACGCATGAACGCTACTTTCATTTCTGTATCATATATTAATGGAAAGAAATAATAATGATATAGAGTTATATTATAATTCCAGTATAAAATCATATATAATAACTTTAAATCCATCCTTTATACGTCACACATATGGCATTAACGAATCACATCACTTTGAGGGGGCAGTAGTCCGCACTTCCTAAAATGAAATCATCGTGTTTACCCACAATGGAGACCATAAAGGTATGCCACAAAAGAAAAATACAGAAGCTTAAGTAAAACATAAACATATTATATATCATATATAAATATAGTGACAGTATAATGGCCACCATTGAAGGTGGTATATGAGTGTTGAACAATCATCGTTTCGTGAGGCCGAAATTCGCCATCCACGGAAACATAATGTTCTTTAACCATTAGATGTAGGTGTGTGTAATTGTAGCTATATTCCTTCTTATAAAAACATCCTAGTATATTTTAGATACTGGATTTGTTACAAATGAAATTAATAAAAGAGTTTTGGGTGTTGGAGTGGCAAAATAAAACAAAAGGACTCAAGTGAAGACATCACCTTAAAATCGGGTAACTCCCTTTGGTTTAAGCTAAAAGGCTTCCTTGGGAAGACTTTTTCCCAATGTGAGGCTTCAAGGAGTTAGAGAGGGATGTGGAGATACAAAATGGGCAGGGTTTGGCCGAGCCAAAGGCTTTGGAAGTGTGGGTAAAGAGGTAGAGGTGGGGGCCTTTTATAAGAGGAGAGGAGGGGCACTCTTGTAATGTTACAAAATGTTAATTTATTTTCAAAAGTGTTTCGGATTTTAAAGGTCCCACATTGATTTATTTCTAGTATAAGGTGATAAGGGTTCGAAATCCACCCATCCAATAGGTTTTGGACATGTTTAGGTCTTATATATTACATTATCTTTCCATTTTATTTAAATCGTTAAATAATGAGGTTATCGCTGCATCATCATCATGTCATAAATAATTTAATTTATTTAATGTCTAAAAATTATAAAAAAAAACTATGATGTATGAAATCTCTTTATATTTACCATGACTATTTATAGTCAAAAATATGACTTGTATAACCCCATGTAAAATTTTTTTTAGTAAAACATTTCATGTTTTTGTCATTTTTACTTCCACATTAAATAAAAAGGTATTTATGTCATTTTCCAACCAAAGTGGATCCATGGGGTCCCCAAGTTGACCCATGGATTGACTTGGTCGGCCATGACACATCCAATTATGGTAGGACATGTGTCTAGGGCATTTCATTTTATTAAAACATTATTCTTACCTTAAACTACACTAATTATCTCTAATCGCGATTAAAAACATAATAAGTTACTATTCACCAAAAAATTATTTTTATCTCATTGAACCACATTTTACTTCTTAATGACAACCATGTATGTCGGATTTTCGAAATTCAAAACAAAAAGTTGGCAATCTTTTATTTAAACGGAAAAATCAGTTTTTATAAGTACCACTTAGTGGTTTCACTATTCATCAAAAATTAAACTTTTTTGCAAAAATACCAAAAATTTACAAAGTAAATTTTGATGTCCTGATTCTAAAGAAGAATTTTATTTTGTCAAATATAACACATACCATTGTCAAAATATTGATTTAAAATAGGTTCGCCATCAAAAGGCGGTTAATCGACCTTTTAATGAATTTTAGAATGTTTACGCTTAAAATTGGATTCATTCGCATTTTTAATCCTCTAACATTTATTGTAAAAAGTAAAAATATTTTACATACATATATAATAATTTTGTAGTTAGTTCTATTCATTCTCTCTATCACAACAGCTAGGTGTTAACTAACATTTAAAATAATATTATTTTATTATTAGAGTGCAACGTAAGATTCCCAAGAAACTCATTGTTGCGTGTTGGGTACGCCATCGAGCATAATATCCCCTTTAAAGTCATATTAATATTTTATTCACAAATATGGATAAATATGAAATTGTCATATTCTTTATTTTCATGGGGTGTTACACCATTTTATTCTCGAGTCTTATTTAATAATTTTGAAATGTGTTATTAATGTTTTTGACATGTTTATATGATTTTTTTGGTATTTATATGTTATAATGTAGATAAAAATAGATTTTAAAAGGAATTTATTAGTTATTATTGTATATATATACACATGCATGGTGTTTGATAAAATGAAAAAGTGTTATTTTAAAATTAATTTGATGAATTTTTTATTGTGTTTGACATTATTTGATCTTTGGTAGTTGGCTGATATTTGAAATTGGTTTTTATTTTTATGTATTGGTGTTTTATATGGTTTGGTGAATGTGTTTGGATCCTTATGATGGGTTGTAACCTTAATTGTGGCCCATTAATTGATACCATATGTATTTTTATTGTTTCCTATATATATTATATAGGATGTGGTCATATCCATATGTGAATGGGGTTTCATATATGGATAGAAACTCACATATATAAATGAAATTCCATAAAAAAGTTCATATTGAACCCCATTTTTCAAAACATAGTTTTCTATTTCATTATCTTCTCTGCTCTATCTTCATAATGACTTTATAAAAATATCAAAAGTTATTTAAAGGGGTTTTTTGGTTTCTAAATCACTCAAAATGTGTTTTTCAAATATAATATAGAAATCATGGACCATTTGGTACCTTGAGACTTAATTTGGAAACTAAATTACTTGAAATGACTATTTGAAACATTCTGAGTAGGAACAACATTTTCAACATGGTTTTGGAAATGGTTTTGAAACAAATGTATTCTCATTGGAAATGGTTTTATGTTTCTAAATTATAAGGCACAGTTGATACATTGTGATGTTTTCAAAATTGGTTTTAAATTAATGTGTTGTGTAGGATAGGTCGGAACTATTCAAAGGTTATATATACAATGGGCACCCCAATGGTCATACTTTTCATGATAGAACCTTCACATTGACTGTGTTAGGAATTGGACATGGCAAGAACTGTGTAATTAATGAGTTTTGTTCTATTCCAATCATGTGATTACCACCTCATTCTATTTTATACTTTTATAATAGGATTTCTATATTTCATCTAGAAGTTCCTGGGATGATTGATTTATAGTCTGGATTAAATGTATTAGAACCTCCTAGTAAGAGGATATTTCATGTGTGATTTTCCTCTAGAGAGGCTAGTTACGAATAATCAGGTTAGTAATTGAGATGGGGTTCACCATATGTCAGTAGGTGGGTTTGAAATGCATAAGTCAAGAGATTTATTTTAGAGATGTTTAGGAAAAATCCATGATTACAAATTTTTATGTTCTTGTTTCATTTTTTATCACTTTGATAATTTGATCTTCTTATTTTTTTCCCCTTGTTTGTGTGTCATTTTCGTTATTTCTAGTTGTTGTTTTCCATCACATTATCTTTTACCTAGTTTAGACTTTCCCATTATTTTATGAATTAGTTTGAAAGTGTACCTATTTTTCTTTTGGTTTTTAAATTTCGTTATAAAAAAAGGAAATATGATTTTCAGACATTAAATGTTAAAAACCCTATTTTAACTACATTTATTTCAATAAGAAATTATTGAATATTTTAGGTAATAACATGTATTGATCTTTCGGTTATTAGCTACTGAGTTGTTTTATACTCGCACCCAACTTGTACAACTCAACATCAATGGACCTAATCTATTTTCTAGTTTCAAAGTTTAATCATATTTCATATGGAGAGGGATGGTTGTTATGGATGGTGTCAACCAAGATGTCACATGGAGATTGTGACAGTTTTATTTTAGTTTCATTCTCAAATATAACTATATAAAACATATATTTTCATATTATTTATCTTATATGATAAGATAATTTGATTTTTAACAAGGGTTTTCTCTGAAAAATAATAGTTGATATATTTAGTACACATAATTAATGATTCATTAGTTTTTATAGCATACTTAATAAGGTGATAATGGATAAATATGTTTTATATGATAAAAAATTTGGGTATCTAAGATACATTCTAAAAAATGAGCGATGTGATCTCAATAATAATTGCATTAATATTTTAGATAATAATGTCAGATTATTAGATTAATACTCCAATTCCATATGAATCTAAATAAGATATGGATACCAATTGATTATTTCTTTAATATTACCAATTTATAGTATATATTTTAACACAACGTAAGTTTTAACATAATATTATGGTGAGAATAAAATTTCTGTGAGACCAGTGAGATTCTTTATGGACTTACAAAAGATCAGTTTCTTATAAATAAAACATTATTCATGTCAAAGAGAATTTCATTTTATTTCAAAAAAATATTTAGGGGTTATTGGTGTAATATTATTGTATTTAGTAATGTTAGTTTATAAAATACTTAAAGAAGAAATATTGATGGATTAAATTATAAATTTTATTAAGATGATGAAAAATGAAACAATTCAATGAAAAAAATATAGGTTATTCAAATCATACCATTTTATGATGGAAGAAAATAAGTTTCAATATGTTTTTAATCAGTTTAATATTAGAAATAAGATTCTGAAAACTCGCTATTATTTGAACATATTTTATTCATATAGGTTACTCACTTAATATTTAAGTAGGATCACTTTATCAGATGGTCAAAAAATGATGTGGTAGGAATTACATTGAGATTTAATTTGTATAAAAAACCAGAAAATTTTTGAAATCATAAGGATGATCAAGTGGACTACCATATGTGATATGACGAGATAGGATATTATGTATGGTTTTGTTAGAATTCATAACATAATTTTAGAATATAAACTGTAACGTGTGATAAAATAAAGAAATATCCACATTATAATTGTTTCACATCATCTATATATATACCCTAAAGTGAAATGGAAATTAACCTATAAAATTAATAAATTAATTTATCCATAAATAATGATCAAAATGCATTAATATAGGTTTTTTTAAAAAAAAATAGGATTAGTGTGAATATGAATCTTTTATAAGGATATAGTATATGGTCAGGAGGAAAAAATGGGTTTTGTATACTTGTTGACCCATGAAGTATACGACATAGACTGTCATGTGATATTATATTAGTATACAACGGATAAATAGTTCAAACTTGAATTTTCAAAATAACTATTGTTCTTGATATACTTATCATGAGAACCTTCAAACATCGATAAGTTTCTTACATATCCTTTAGGGTTATCTAAACTGAGGTTGGTTGGGTTTGTTATTGATCGTATCATTGGTCAAAGCTCAACAATTTTTTAATTTTTCTTCTCATGTGATGAGTATGACAATTAGGACCATGATTTAGGTAGATTATGTAATGGTATATATAACACTATATAAGGTATGCAATTTTATAATCAATCAGGTAAAATGATTTTGATGTGATCATCTATAATGGTGACTGTCATGTGATTTTTTCGCTGGCCTAGTCATTATATAAATATAGAATCAAGAACATATTAGTTTCTTAATGGGATTGAAATACACAATCTACCAAGGTTAAAATATTCCTAGGGAAAATTTTCATATGTAAACACATACTTGAATAAACTTTAGTATCTGTATATAGTCTTATAAATACATGTGTACGATGTAGATCACTTCAGATCCCTTTGTATCTTATATAACACAAATTCTTTTAAAAGGTGTATATATATTTACATATATGTATTTCTCAATACTCATTTTTTTAAAATATATGATGGACTATGAGGTCACACTTTTTGGTAGAATGAATGTAATTGACATTGACTCAAAGAGCTACTACAAAACAGCTTTCAAGTTTATCTTGTAATTGTTCTAAATTGATATTCAAATTTTATTTTATATTATGTGATACAATGTAATGTTAATGATAGATTTCCAAAAGTGTTTCACTTGAAATATAATTTTTTTTATTTTTATAATTTCATAAATTATTATATATTATATTATATAAAGGGAAATATAGGTGAAAAGGGACTATGAAATTTAAGATTTGGTGTAAGTGAGAGATTAAAAAATATATTCTAAAAATCCTTACTACATTGTACATTATGATAAGGTATATCAAAAAAATATTATATAGTTACCATGTTACTACATTGTCCAATAAAATCATATGATATGATGATATCATTGTGGCAGTTAATCATAATATATAATGAGCATAACATTATTATTGATCTTTTGATCAAATATTATGTTTTAACATTCAAGCATTCGTCCAGGTCTATTATACTATTTATATTTGGGATGTTTAATATGATGAAACCTATAGGCGTATCAAAATATTCATTCATGTATTGGATTTTTTAAGAAAACTTATACATAAATTAAATATTTTGTTACATGTGATTTAAATAATGTAATAATACAGAATAATTGTAAGGCTATATATAGAGTTGGACAACATTACATGGTGATTATTCATGCTTTCCAATAAATTTTTTTGATAATATGATTTTGAATCTCTCTTCACCTCCTAAATTTACCTCCCCAATGACTAGAATTTCATGGAATAAAGAATCCTCTCACCCATGTGATTGGTGATTATTTTAACATATGTGTACATTGTGAAAGAGAAGTCTATCACCCACAAATAATAGTTCTTAATAAAAAAAGGGATTAATTTATAATTGTATTCACATATATAAAATGCATTCATGTGTTCCTATTTATACTTGTTTTAAGATTATTCAATTGTAGATCAAGGTAATTTCAGTTTTTTTGTTCCTAATTCATTGATTGTGTTTTAATTGATCCTCAAAAACTGTGAAACAAATTATTCAATATCTGTTAAACCTGTCATTACATTATATATGAATTCTATATCAACTCAAAATATACGATTATTATTATTTTTGTAATGAACTCTAGTGATAGGTACCCTAAGTGTCAGGGCTAGATATGGGTATGTAACATGTTCCAGTATATGAAACATAATCCAAATACTCACACCACCTTAAATTATCATGCCTTCATAATTATTAGGAAGACACATAAGTTTATATTATAATGATGATATGATATTTTTTAGACTTATCCATGCCTTAATGTGATAAATTAGTATTCTAAAAACCCATACTCGCTAATTTATTTCATATAGAATGTTGATAATGTATTCATATAGGACACAAAAATATACTTGGTTCACTCACACAAGCCAAATTCAAGGATCATAAAATTGGAATTTTTTGATGTAATATAATATGATAAACTCATTATTTAGTGGAGGATTTTGGCTAAGGAACTTTAATCCTAGGTTCACTCCACTTATAAGCTTTAGGGATGGCGTTCTACCTCTAATGTGTCACTCCCTTACTCCTCTCTAATTCTCACTTTTCCAAAATGAAAAATACATGGGCATGTATGCCAACTAAAATATAATGTCACCATTATTGGTGTCTCAAGTTTGGATAGGTGCTCCTATATCTCCAAATATTATTTCTCTACATAAAATATGTTAATATCACTATAACATTGATTTCATCATTCATTATACAACATTGAAAGTATACCTTCCATTATTGATAGATCCTTAAAATGTGGTAATTGTTTATTTTATATTAAGTATATGTTCTTTATGGAATTCACCTCTCATGGTACTGGAAATGGATATGAATAATCTATCTATATTTTCCTAACCTGTCATAGTAGTAGTCACAATTATTTACAAAGATATATATCACTATAATTTCCATTTCTAGAACATAATTTTTTCTATTCCGTAAAAAACATGCTTTCCTAATTAAATATAATATATCTTTCAGAAATACAATATATAATTACATATAATAATTCTCTTGAAATACAATTAAAATAAACACATTTAATTCCCACATTACCTCATAGATGAAAGGATATTTAAAATATTGAAACTTTTTGACACTTCTTCTACTCATAATGTAAACTAAAATCACAATCTGATTCTCATGTCCTTCTCAAAATACGATCCCAAACTCAAGCCTTCATATACCACAATAATACATGACATTATATTTTATAGAATGTAGTCATAAACCTCTAACATTCTTGGATCATTCCCCACAAATCAAATAATCTAATGAACCCTGGGATTCAACCTTCACTAGAATAAAATGTCGCAACTCCTTATAACAATGTTGTCATCTCCAACTAGGAAAAACCACTAATATATTCCTAGTCATCATCACATTGTGTACATCCTTCCCGTAATGAAATTTTTTTTATATATTATTTTCACTTATGTAGAAAATAAATCTATGTTATGAAATGTCTTAATAGAATAGTAATCCTTCCCATGATATCAAAATATTCACATTACTCCTCACTGAAAATTGTTTCGAATAATATACTATTAATCAAAAATTCCTAGAAGGGAACACTATCAATAATATTTTAGGATTAATAAGGGAAAATTCAGTATTTATTAATTATCATATTTTATCTTCAATTAACTCTTAAATATTCACTTTATAAACACTTACATATTCTAGTGTAGTTGATAGTTTTTTAACATATCGTCACTCCAAGGGATATTATGTATCCTATATATATTATATTTATACTAAAATATATAATGTATTCTATAGAGTTTTTTTAGTTTTCACATTCATGCACTCCATATGATAATATATATCATAAAAATAATTTCTGTATCATGAAGATCCATAAATTCACAATGTGATCCTTTTAATTACAACATGATTTTATCATGCAGCTTCACTCATAGCTTAACACCAACATGCATGGATGAATCTATTATTCTGAATAAAATATATTGCATTCCCATTCATAGGACATACATATCACTATCAATATTCCCTAGTATTTTTCATATTTTCCTCTTAATTGAATAGGTTATGTATTGTCCTAAAAGATATTATGTATGATTATAACTCAATGCATTTTTCTCTCTATAAACTTTACTCATGGTGCAATCCTTATGCAGGTGTCGTTGTCTCTCCATACAACTTCAATACTATTTCTCATCACCACTTATTCATTAACCATTTTTCCATTTATCTTTTTTACTCCTAGGAAATCATTATTATATAGGTTTCTAAATAATGAAACACCCCATAACCACCAAATTCTAATTCCCAGAATCTCTCCTTTGGGATTTTATTTCTTATTAAAATCACAAATTAAACACCAAAAAATCATCATGATACTAAATCAGTCACTCATAAGATCAATGGTGTCTCTATTCTTACATTTATTATATTTTTAAGCATTATTTTTTCCCCAATGAATGAAAATATAATGAAAAAACTCCTCTAATAGTAGAATATACTAAATCCTCAAAAAAATACCTTAATAAATAAGGGACCTATTCAGAAAAAATTTATTGATGCATTTATCATATTTATATAAAATTGAACAAGATCCAATACTATGTTATTAATACCATTATTTATAATTATAAAGTAATAAATAATAAAAAAAAACCTGATATTATCCTATGAGTGTTTAAAAACATTTAATACCAATATTTTCATAGAAGTCTTCTTTTTTATCCCTTAATAGAATAAAAATATCATTAAATATAATACCAATTTATAAATATAGTGCTTATACTAAATTATGGAATATTATAATCCACATTTTTAGTGCACTATTAATCATCATTGGTTTCTTGCTCAATAATCTCTCATTCACCACAATTCTAGATTTTGTATTCAATCTCAAAAATTGTATTCATGTCTAAAATATTTTTAGTGAGTGATTTTACAACATAAAATTGAGATGCAAAAAACCGTTAATTTTTTTAATACAAAAATCAGTATCGGAAAAAATATATTAAGTCAATAACACCATTGTTTTCTATTAGACTCTCCTATTTCCCTATGTTTCCGGTAGTCCAAACATTATGATTTTACTTAGAAACTCCCCATGTGATATAAACTACTCATTCAGAAAAAAATTATTGAATAGAAAAATAAATGAAGTTTATTTTTAACTTTATATCCTTCCTTTAATGATCATCACCAAACAAAAAATACATTTCTTTATTCATCCACAACATATCTTTCAATGGTTAATCAGTATAAAACCTTTTGGATCATCAAATAAAAATTCCCCCTAATTATCTTAAATATATTACCTACTTTTATAAAAAAAATTCAACATGAGAATCATCCACCAATATTAGATTTTGATATAGTATAAAAAATATATAATATCACAAGTTATATTAAAACAAATAAATTATGAAAAATTTTAAATTTTTTTAATTTTTCCCTATCAAATTTTCCTCTTGAGAATTCTAGATTCGATTCCATTGGATAATATTTGATCTTGACACAAAATCTTCTTTTGGAACATAAAACAAAATTTTTTTAATCTAACAGTTCTTTTCTCATGCAAGTAATTTCATTTCCCTATAAAAATTACAACTTCATTAATCCAAGATCAATTATAACAACAAATCATGTTACAGTATCACTTGAATCATTTAATTCAATAATTCAATGGAGAAAATCTCCCCCAAAACATAGAAAAATTAAATTATATATATATATAGTTTATATAAATTTGGTGATGGGTATATCCAATTTCATCAATTTGAGAAATATGGTCGGTCATTATAAACCACCATTTTTCCTTAATCATTAAATTTAAAATATATCATGTGATCTTAAATATTATTGATATATTTCACCATCTCCTTATTTTCCATGGTCTTGTTAGTTTCATCATGGCCCAAAAAGAAAAATTTTCCCATTGGTTCTAACACACCCAAACCCTGATTTTCATTTATTTATTTTATTTTATTTATTCATTTTTTTTTTGAAATTTTCCTTTATGTTCTGGTTTATTTTCCTTTGAAAATTTTTTAGTTTTGGAGGTTTTGGGTTTTTTTACAATGTTTGTGGTTTGTGTGCACGATATTTGGAAAAGTCGTGTGGCTGGTTAAGGAAGAGGTTGTTTTAAATTAATGTTTTTTCTAAAAAGGTATTCTTTTGATAGTGTATGCATGGTTTGGTGCAAACAATGTGAGTCAGTGGATTGATTGTGCTGACTACAAGTGGTATATGAGGAAAGCGCACGACATGCGCATGGTTAGTAGAAATTGTGTAGAAAGTGTGTGGGAGGCTATATCATTTTTAATGAACTAATTTTCATGGTTGGATCATTGTTTCTCAAACTATGATGCCATCCTAGGGTGTTTCTTCTTTTTTCCATTAGGGTATATATGGTTGGAACACAAATTGGAAAACCATGTTGTCGAAACATGTGACTCACCCAAATTCATAAAAACATAAAATTTAATATTTTACCCTATTATGTTATAACCCCAAATTAATACTCTTTCCCTATTTCTAGATTTTGGCACATGAAGGGGGATTTTTCAATCCTTCACCCTTTGTTCTTCTTCCACCATTTATTCTACTTCAAGGTTTATAAGTGAGTTATTCTTGATTTTTAGTAATTTTTCTATTCTCATATTCTCCCTATTTTTACATCTTGGATTTTCATGGTGGGGTCCCTCATGATTGAATCACAGGGGTATAGGATGATGTTATATTTTGTTTATTTGATGTTAATGTCTGAGGATGGATTCGTGGTATGTTTTCTTCTTTATTTTAGAGTTTGATATCATTCATATTACATTTTGGAAGGTGTTCCCATTCATTTCCTTTATAGAAAAAGACATTAGATGTGTGAGTCTTCATTAATAATTTTTAAAATTTTTTATTCATGATTTATATTACATTTTTATGATTTTTTATAGTGTTTTTATGTTTTAAATTTAACGAAAATGATTTTTCAAATGACTTTATTAGTAATGCTTATATATATTCTTTCAAGAAGATTGATAAAATTCCAAGTGGTATTTAAAAATGTATTTAAGGACATTGATATTGTGTCTAACCTTTTTTGGGCTTTAGCAGTTGGGTGAAATATGTAATGTATAATTGGTGGTGGGTTTTAGTTCTTTTTTAGTTTTTTTTTCTTATTTGTGAATCCTTATAAGGGGTTGTAATATTAATTTTGGTCCTTTAAAAGAAACCATTTGTTTTGTAAGTATTTCAGAATATATTAAATTATATGTGTTAATATCTATATGTTCATGAGGTTCATATATAGATATGAACTAACAGATATAAATTAAATTCTATAAAAATTTCTATCTTGAACCCAATTTTTCAAAACACCCTTCTTCCATCTCTTTCTCTCCTCTACTCTATCTACAAAATGAGTTTCTAAAAGCATCCAATGTTTTTAAAAATTATTTTTTCACTTCTAAATGACTGTAAATGTTGTTTTAAATTGTTTTATCCAAATAATTTCAAAGTTGGCACCTTGAGATGTAATTTTATAAATAAATTACTTAAAATTCGAATTTGACACCTTTTAAGTATGAACAATGTTTTCACAATGGTTTTTGAAGTGGTTTTAAGATTAAATATATTCTGATTGGAAATGGCATTATGTTTTTAAATCCTAAGGCCCATTTGGTAATTTATGAAATTTTGAATTTTTTTAAATTCGTATAATCTGTAGGACTGATAATCACTTTTTAAAGGTTACATATGTGATGGGAACCCATATATTAGTCCTTCCGATGAGAGGGTTTTCCCACAGAAGGTGTCAAGGTTTGGTCAAGGAATCCTTAGTTGAATTTGTAATATATGTTTTTTGAGAAGTGGGTGAAGAAATATTTATTCTCCTTTATATAATTATCATGGGATTCTAGGTTGTAATCTAGAGTGTTATGTGATGGTTTCATTCTAGTCTGGATTAGACATATTAGAACACCCTTTTTAAAGGATAGGATATGTGGGATTTTACTCTATTGCGGCTAATTTAGTGCATCTAGGTTGGTTATTGACTATAGAGGAGAACTATATTCCAGTAGATGGATTTAATACAAATAAATATAGGTATTTATTCTAGGTATGATTAAGAAATTTCCATGATACAAATCTATATGTTATTATTCAATTTTTCCACACTTTTATTACTTGTTCTTCTATTTTTCTGTCCCCTTGTGTGTGTGATTTTTCCTTTATTTAAAATTTTGGTGGATATTCTATACATATTTTTCATATTTTAGACTCTTCCCTTATTTTATGAATTATTTGGAATGTGTTTATTTTTATCTTTTGGTATTTATATTTTTAAAAGGAATGATGAGGTTTCAACATTAAATATTTAAAAACCCAATATTCCAAAATTGTATTTCAACTAGTTTTTATTGACTCTTTCTGGAAATTATGTATATGGATTCTTTGGTTCTTACCTATTAAACAATTTTATTCAAAAAAACTACTTGTGTAACTCAACATTTCTAGACATGAGTTCTTTTTTTGGTTCATCTTTTATTTATGAATCCTATAGATTGGGGTGGGATTTATGGATTTTTGTGACCGAGAGGTCATTCGAAGATCATGTCTGTTCTAGTTTGGTTTTAGTTTTTTATTTTTTTTTTAGTTTTTTTCAACATTAGTTGTATCGGGGTATGTTTCTTATTTATCTAATTTTAGTGTAATTTTTTATGTTCTTTGTTTTTTGATCAGTTGTTTATTGGGATAAAATATTCGCATTTGGAATATCATTTATGGTTGGTAAAAGTTTCCCACCCAATAGGATTGGGAATCCCGTCTTTCCTTGTTATGGCCTAGCATGGGTGATAGTTCTGGGGTTGACCTAGGTTAGTTCGTGAAAAAATATTTTCATTGTATCCTCTGTAATTTTCTAGCATCATGTATTTTGAATATAAGATTTTCAAGACTTATGAGTTTGGTATGGAAATAACTTAATGTACTTTTACTCATCATGATCCTCGAGTTACAAGGGGATGTCCAGAACATTATTTTTTTAAATTATTGGTTTATGTAAGTTGTTTTGTTTTTTTCTAGAATAACATTTGAAGTGAACTAGTTTTACCTGGTTATCCTACATGGAGTGGTGACCCATGTGGAGCCCATGAACATGGACCAAGATACTGACAATAGTTGGTTCTTACTTATAAAATAGTTTGTTAAACCATGTGGTCATGTTATGCAAGGCCACTAGTTCCCTATTCCTGGATTTTGGGTGTAATTTATTCATTAGTTTGATTCTTGTCATTTTGAGTGTATTTTGACTGGAATGTTATTTTTGGGAACAAAAATTTAAAAAAAATTATTGATTTTAGGCCATGGTTTTATTTTAGAAGTTGTCTTGGGAGATTAAATTGGATTTGGAAGAAGATATTTGTATTTTAAAATCGGCATGTGGTGTCTGATTTATACATGAAAATGGTTTTTTTTCTGGGTGAGTGACTTTGTATTGAAATTGTTTTTAAATTAGCATAGAAATAGATATATTGAAAGGGGAATTTGGATTTTTTTTGTGATGTTTTGATTTATGAGTTGGTGTTTTTTGTTTAGTATGTCCTTCTCAGTTGATATTTTGGGTTAATGTTTATTTTATTTTTTGTATATTATGTTGTTTATATTATGTTTCCCATAATGGTCCTAATGGTTTCTAGTGTGTGTCATTCATTATTTGGACCGACCGAGACTCTTAATGCGGTATTAGTGTCAAGTTATTCTTAATTTCCGATTTTTAATGTTGATTGAATCCTATTAGAGACTACAGAGTGGCTTTAGTAAGTGTAAATTATTTTAATATCATTATTAAATCATGAATCCATGAGGAAGTGATCTATTTTGGATACATTTTAGAGTACATGTTTGGATTAGTGGAAGGTAATTGTTCCATCATTATTAGAGTTTGGGATGTATTTGGAAGTATGAAAAACCATTTTTATATAATTTTTCATACCTTAGAATTTGAAGTTGAGTAAATTGGTAGAGTGATAGGTTATTCAGTAAGTTTAATGGATCATGAAGGACTACATTAATCATTTTAAGGAGTTGGTTTATTATGAGGTAACATTGAAGGATCAGATGAAATGTCATCTTTTTGTGTGGGGTATTCTTCTGGAGATTAAGGGGAAAGTTATCTTTTCTAGGGAAGTTCTATTGTGTAAGTTTGTAGATGAGGTGTTTCAAGTCGTGTTATTTCCTAGAGAATAGTCTTTAGTAGCTGGAAAACCATTTTCTCTGTAAAACACAAGAAGGTTAAACATCTGGAAAGAAGTGTGTTCTAGAGGATAGAATTTCTATGAAGTCTTCCCTGTTGGTTTCTACCTCCCATTCATTGTACCACTTGGTCATGTGATTTTAGTATTGAGAGTTTAGAAATTAAAATTTTTCTTTATAAAATCCTCAAATGGCATGTAAACCATGTGGAAATTTGGTTCAATTGGAGAAGTTCTTCATGAAGCATATCTAGAACAACAATTCTTGGTTAGGTTTTTCAGCTCATGATTGCAGGGCATAAGATACTTCAATGAACCAAGGATCTTCCCATAGGCCTCATAGTGAACTTATTCATAATTTCCAGAATCACTTAGTGGGGTTTATTGGCCAATATTTGGTCTTATATGGTCATGCGGGGATAGCATATGTTTGCTCATTGCAATTATTTGGTTTTTTGAAGTATATTTTGTGTATAAAAATCCTGGTAATATTGTTTATTAACCCACTATAGTTTGTAATTATACATTTTGGTTGTGAATATTTTAATAGTTTTTTATGGGGATTTTTATTAGGTTTGGTCATGATTTTTTTTTTGAGATGCTTGTGTCTTGTATAAATTTTGAGTCATGGTTTTGTTTGGTGTTCGTTTCAATTTACTTTCCTCTTGATCTTCTTTCACTTGGAGTTCTATGGATTGTCAATTCTTCTAAAATTTTAATAAATGGTAAGTCCCACCATGATTATTCGTGTGATTATTTGTTTCAGGTGTGACTTGTGGAGTTGATAAGTAACCTCGAGGACCATGGTTTTATTTGACCTTATTTTGTTTTGAGTTCTAACATTGTTAATCGTTTGGTTTTGTGACTTTTTAGAAGAAAATGTTGTAGTGGTGGAGAGACGCGTCACACCAAGGCCTAAAATTTCCTTCTTTTATTTTATTTTTATTTATTCATTATTATTGAACTTTTATTTGAGGTTTGGGTTGAGTTCTCGGTGATAATGATTAAATTTTTAGAGGTTTTGGGTTATATTTGGCCATGTTCATGGTTAGTGTATATGGTTTAGTGAGAAAAAATATCGATGGTGATGGTAGATAGTTTTCTCAATCAATTTGTTCTCTCATGGTTTTCCTTTCATGACCTACATAGAGTTTTCCTGAAACTATGTTATTCAAAAGACAAAATGTGTTTCGTATTGGTGGAGTCTTATGTAAGGCGCATGGCTTGTGTATGGTAAGTATAAATTATGAAACAAGCATATTGGTGGATCTTACATTTTGAGGGAACTAATTTTTCATGTTTTGAAGTGTGTTTCCTAAACCATGTGGAAGGTCTATATTTTTTCCCCTTCCATCCATTTGGGGGCACATAATGGCTGCATAATTTGGAAAATTATTCATCTAACCCATGTAAATTACCTAGATTCTTAAAAAATTGAAATTCAAATTTTTCACCTCCCATGTTTTAACCAAAAATCAGCCCTCCACCCATATTGTTCAATTTTGGTGTAAGATGGGGTCTCTTAAACCCATATTCCTTGGTTATTATTCCTCCATTGATAGACTTTTAAGATTATAGGTGATTTATTCTTTATTATGTATCATTTTTATCATATTTTCATCCCCCTCTTTAGGTTGCTTGGTTTTTCACGGTGGGATTCCCTCTTGGATGAACCTTAGATGTAATTGGGATGACGATGTATTGTGTTTCTTTGATGTTATGGTGTTTAATTTTATTTTTTAAAACTTGTTCATCATTCTCTTGGAGATTCATTGAATTCACAAACTGTTGAGATAGGTGTTTACATCCATTTTCTTTCCGTAACATACCATATTATTCTTGAGTCTAATTTAAAAATTTTGAAATGTGTTATTAAGGTTTTTGAAATATTTATATTATTTTTTATGGTTTTTATATGTTATAATGTAGATAAAAATATATTTTAAAAGTATTTTATTAGTTATTATTGAATATATATACACATGCATGGTGGTTGATAAAATGAAAAAAGTGTTATTTTAAAATATATTTGATGAATTTTTTATTTTTTTTGACCATATTTTATCTTTGGTAGTTGGATGATATTTGAAATTGGTTCTTGTTTTTGGGTATTGGTATTTTCTATGGTTTGGTGCATGTGTGTGGATCCTTATGATGGGTTGTAACCTTAATTGTGGCCCATTAATTGATACCATAGGTATTATTATTGTATCCCTTATATATTCTGTTGGATTTGGTCATATCCATATATGAATGGGGTTTTATATATGGATAGAAACTCACATATATAAATTAAATTCCATAAAAAAGTTCATATTGATCCCCATTTTTCAAAACATACTTTTCTGTTTCATTATCTTCTCCGCTCTATCTCCAAAATGACTTTATAAAAACAAAAATAGTTATTTAAAGGGATTTTTGGTTTCTAAATCACTCCAAATGTGTTTTTCAAATGTATTATAGAAATCATGGCCCATTTGGAACTTTGAGATTTAATTTGGAAACTAAACTACTTAACAGGACTATTTAGAACATTCTGAGTATGAACAATGTTTTCAACATGTGTTTGGAAATGGTTTTGATAAAAAATGTATTCTCATTTGAAATGGTTTTATATTTATAAATTCTAAGGAATAGTTGGTAAATTGTGATGTTTCCAAATTTGCTTTTAAATTTATGTGTTTTGTGGGCTTGGACGGCACTATTAAAAGGTTATATATACAACGGGCAGCCCAATGGTCATTCTTTTGATGATAGAGCATTCACATAGTTGGTTTTAGGAATTGGACATGGCAAGAACTGTGTAATCAATGAGTTTTGTTCAATTATAATCATGTGATGACCACCTCATTATATTTTATACTTTTATAATATGATTTCTATATTTAATCTAGAAGTTCAATGGATGGTTGATTTATAATCTGGATTAAATGTATTAGAACCTCCTAGTAAGAGGATACTTTAGGTGGGATTTTCCCCTAGAGAGGATAGTTACGAATAATCAGGTTAGTAATTGAGATGGGGTTCACCATATGTCAGTAGGTGGGTTCAAAATGCATATGTCAAGGGATTTATTCTAGGGATGTTTAGGAAACATCCATGCTTACATATTTTTATGTTCTTGTTTCGTTTTTTATACTTTGACTACATTATCTTCTTATTTTCCCCCTTGTTTTTTTGTCATTTCCGTTGTTTCTAGTTGTTGTTTTCATTCAATTTTTCTTGTACCTATTTTAGACTTTTCCATTATTTTATGAATTAGTTTGAAGGTGTTCATATTTTACTTTTGGTTTTTAAATTTTGTTATAAAAAAAGGAAATATTATTTTGAGACTTTAAATGTTAAAACCCATGTTTTAACTAAATTTATTTCAATTAGAAATTGTAGACTATTTTAGGGAATAACATGTATTGATCTTCTGGTTATTAGCTACTGAGTTGTTTTATACTAACACCCAACTTGTACAACTCAACATTAATGGACCTAATCTATTTTTAATGTTCAACATTTAATAAAGTTTCTTATAAAGAGGGATGGTTGTTATGGATGGTGATGACCAGGAGGTCACATAGAGATTGTGTCAGTTCAATTTTAGTTTCAGTTTTTTTTATGTTTTGTACTGTTTCAGTTATATATGGATATACTTTAAATTTATTTATGTTTAGTGAATATTTTTGTGTGCTCTATTTTGATTTATTTATTGTATTAATATAGGGATAACCCATTATAATTTAAAATTATTTCATGCCTAAGACAGGTTTTTATTCTAGGAGTACCTTGAACACCTTATTGGCCATGTTGCTAGCCGGATCAGGTGATCGGTTGGTGCTTGACTAGGTTTGGTTTGAGATGGTTCTCTTTACAATAAGAATTTCATGACATATAATTGAAAAAAAATGAAACCTTCTTACTACCTCTTTTATACCTCTAAGAATCATTGTGTTTTTCACATCATAAAATTACACTAGATACATAATTTATAAAATATTTATCATTTTCAACTGCAGGTTATCTTCTATCAATATTCATAATCTTCCTCTTATTTTTCCAAGAAAATTTGTGTTCCATAATATATTTTAAACTCATATTAAAATCACATTAATTTTTTATATATTCCTAAACCCACCCAATAAATATGTTTCTTTAAATAATAGATTTACCTTCTATAATATACTTATTTTCATCATTCCATCAAGATAAAAATATACTGATAACTTGGTTATAGTAATAATTACCATGGTTTTAATTTCTCGAAAAAAATTCATATAATTATGGTTGTACATGTAACTATATAATATAAGCATCCATAAACTTCATAGAAATAAATATATTCAAATGCTTCATAAACAAAATATATAAATATATCCATGTATTCCATATTAAAAACACCTGACTCCATGTATTCTTTGGGAACTAGTGTTTTTTCCTTAATTAATATTTCATGTTGGTTTCAATTACCTCTAATACTTTCCTGCTTCATGGGAATTCACATATTTCTCTTCATCACAATACTCAAATGGGTTACATCATGGCCTAGTCCATATTTTTTCATGGTATTTAACCTTTTTACATAATTATTTATCCAATATTCTATTATAATATAGAATACATTCTCTTCCTCTCCTAAAATAGGCTTACCCTTGGAATTTGATTTCTCCACTTTCAATTTGACCAAGATAAATTCCCCTTCATATTATTTCTTGTTTTTTATTCTTGCATAAATTTAAGAATTCATTACATTATTGTGAATATTCTCCTAATACCTTTTTCAACCTGATCATTGTAAATCTTATCCATAATGTTTAATTTTTCTATTATCTTGGTGTTCATCTTGGTAATGGAATCCTTGAGGGTAAACATTTCTTATTTTAGATTATTTAATATATCATCAATTCTTCTGTGTGTAATGAAATTTCAACTTTCCTGAACATCATGTTTTGATGTTATTTTTAATCAGGTATATTATCCTTTGACCCATATTTCTTCATGAATGATTTCGAAGACATATTATTCAATTCCTCATCTTGAAAATCGTTTTCCCTTACATCAAATGATAATTTAGGGATTATATTTTTCTTGATTTTCAATTTCTTGAAACAAAATGTTTGTGCTCTAAAATGGATATATTTTGAGTTATTCTTCTACCTAAACAATATGTTTTCTTAAAAAACCTATGAATTATCTTCTCCGATAAATATAAATCTTCCATCATTTGATTTATTGATATATATTCATTATTAGTGGATCAAACATCAAATGGGATACTAAGTTCATTAGATAATTCCACACCACAATTGAATGAACTAATAGATCCCCAATAAGAATCATCTAGGCATTTATTTCAATTGACACTAGAATCTATCATCTAAATGATAATTCTTCCAATAATTATACAATTAAATGGAATAACCATTATTATTTTATTCCTCTTGAGAGTATTTCAATTTTCCATGTAACTAAAAAATGAAAGTGTTAAATAAAACTTAATTACAACCACCAATTAGATATATTCAGATAAAAACCAATCCAATAAGAAATATATATCCCTAGATATCAAATTATACACCCACAATGATTATTAGTGAGAGATTTCCTTAGTGGGGGAGTCATTTAGCATATCAAACTACTTCTAATATATAAAAATGTGATCCTCAAAATCTTACCACCCTAACCGATCTTAACCAAATACTTTTTGGGTCACACTAACATTTTTCTTTTAAGGATGATAACATGGTTATTTAAAATATATTTTACATAGAAAAATGACCAATTACTACTTATCCAATACTCACCAATTTATTCCTTGAAGAATATAAATAAATCATGGAAACAGTATATTGAAATGTACCTTAGTCACTCTGGCTATAAAAAGTAAGGAAAATACAATGGTAGGGTACTCATAAATTAAAATCCACTAAACTCATTATTTAGTGGTTCTATTAGTAAATGGAACTCCAATATAAGGGACACTCTCTTTATTTATAGTTGGGAAATTTCACTACCTCTAATGGGTCACTACCTAAATCCTCTTCATATCTCTCTACTATAAAAAAGAAAAGTCATCCGAATATAGTCCAATACAAAAAATACATGACCATTGTTGATGCACAAAGTGTAGATATATTATATTTTATATCTGTGTGCTTCTCCTACATAGAATATCTATGAACATAAAAATAATATTTTAATTTCCTTCTATTATTATTCATGAAAAGATGACATTTCTCATTTAGATATATCTTCAATAGCTTCCAATGCATTATTCAATGTTCTCCACATCTCCTTTCTAGAGTTTACCTCTCAATTTATAAGATATATCATTTAGTAATCTCTTTATAACTATTCTATTTTACAGAAAACCTAATATATATTATTTATGAATATATGAAACCTTATAATTCTATTTTCTAGAATTTCACTTTCCCAGATATTAGATAAAATCTCAAAGTTTCCTCTATCAAAGATAATTATTTCCACTTGATTATGATAGTAAATTCGATCTAATTGTATCATTAAAATCAAAGACAATGTTTTCTTTTGATTTCTAATTTTTTCCTCTAAAAATATAATATATTTAAAAAATTTAATCATGTGGACTCTTCTTCTTCATGACATGTCAACTAAAATAATAATGATATCCTCATCGCATTCTATGAACACAAATCTGACCTAATTATTACATAGTATATGTTTATTCATAACATTTTATTTTATGGTTTGTAATGAAAAACTGAAAATATTCATTGATTGTACCTAATTAAACATTTCATGGAGAAAATATTTGGATTTCCCTATCATTAGTTCACCATAGTGTAATTCCTTATCATGATGTGATTAACTCCAAATAGGCTTAACAAAAAAAATTTCTTAAGCCTCTCCGTAGGGTAGACAACTTTCCCATGTAATGACTTATTATTCGGTATTTTTTAAAGACTATAAAAATGGAATATATATTTTTATTTAAGGTTGGGTATGAAGACTCATTTTATTAATTAAGAAAACACCTCTTTATGTATCATTCAAGCCTATAATGTGTTATGAAAATAAAAAATAATAATATCCCGATCCTTCTATATAAACCATGACTGGAACATATATCTCCACTCATAGTGTGACTTCAACATCCATGACTTAATCCATTAATCTTTTTCAAAGATATTATCTATCCTTTAAAATATATTAAATATCATTTAGAATATTCTCAATTAATTTTACAAATATTATGTTTCCCAAAATATCTTACAAATCCACTTGGAATATATTAAATATAGTGGGTAGTTCATAGATTTATCATTTTTCTATAAATAACAATTTAGAGTTATCATTGTGCATGATCCTTTATTTCTTCCTAAAACTTCAATAATATTTCTCCACTCATATAAAAATTAAAAACCAAATCCACTATAATCTCTTCCCAAAAAAATATAATAGTATACAATGAAAAATTATTACTTTAGTTGTTAATAAATCCAATAATTCAAAATGTTAAAATTATAATTTCCATGTTGAGACCATAACACAACCACATAAATATATAACTATATCATTATAAATGTTCATGTTTGTTGGAATATCTCCCACTTTATCTGAAATCACTCATCACCTATAAATTAAATAATGTCATATAACCTTCCTTCACCTGTGATTGATGTGATAAGTTGTTGCTTTGAGTAATCATCATATCCCTCACATGTACAACTTTACATCATGATTCAAAATAGTGAAAAATAATTAATAGACACTCAATATTTTTCTCCTCATAACATATATATTATTATTCCTACTATATTAATATGTCATTATATTTCATTTCAAGAAGTGTATATGATATTAATGTAAAATGAGTTCATATATTTGACCAACCTTAATTTCATGAGGATTAGTAACACGAATAAAATATTTATCAAAGTTTATTATTAGTAGTTTAAAACATAAATATCTACCCTATGAGATAATAGTACCAACATTATAGATTATAAAAAAAATTCCAAGAACCATATGATCTTGATTGATATTATCATGTTCTTGCATCCTTGAGCAACCTTG
Organism: Viscum album; assembly: GCA_963277665.1. NCBI lineage: Eukaryota > Viridiplantae > Streptophyta > Magnoliopsida > Santalales > Viscaceae > Viscum > Viscum album. Next base: position 217,645,574 of record OY728158.1, read on the forward strand.
ACTGATATGTGAATAACCACCCATCCAATATCAAGATGATTAATAGCCTAAGTCTAAAACAATAATAATAAAATGTATACTCCTTACCAATATCTTGTAAGGTAAAGGTAAATTTTCCATTCGATCTTCCCTTAATCTTATATAAGGATATCTTACACAAATCAGACCATTCAAGCTACACTTCATACATGGTCTTCATTTTTATTGAAGATTTTAATTTTCAAAAGTATAAAATGAATTCCATGTGATGTCATACCAATACCATGTGCCTTATAACATTAAATAATCTCTTGAGACAAGAAAAATAAGCTACAAAATGCACCTTGTCTAGGTCTACCGATATAATGGATTGTGATATCAAATTATTAAATAAACCTAACTCTAGAATCTGAAATTTAAACATTAAGAGATATGAATAAATATAATTAAATATCAAACTAAAAAACATGACATCTAGTTTTTGAATATATTCCTCTAATGTTTGGAACTCTACTCGAATTTCTCTAGTGAATACCATTGGGAATAAATCAAGATATAGGTGGATGATAAAATATCACATGGCAACAAATATTTTTAGTGCATTTAATATATTGAGTGATATATCAAAAAATATACAAATCTCATACCTAATAATAAATAATAGTGGGAAATGTATTTTATTCTAACCAAAAAATGATTATATCCCAAAAAACGTTGACCACTGAGAATAATGTGGGTCTATTCGGCTTATCAAAAAGGATGTTAGTGAACGAAAGAGTATGTCAATTAATGAAATCCACATATTTCATCCTCTAGAAATCCTACAAAACATTGAACTACAATATAATTTTTGGGCGATAAAAACATATCAATTCAATATTTAATTTATTAGGAATATAAATTCCTTTACCACTAGAACTTCTACATTTACCTTTATCTGAATTAACTTTTTTAGTTCTATTTAGTATATTAGTGTCAGTATAGGATCTATAATAGACCCAATGTTAATCACAAATCATTGTTCTTATAGTAAATAATGAAAAAATGATCCTCAGAAATTATATTTTAAAATATTTCTATGATATAAGGAAATAATTTTTATTATCCGCTAATCCCCATGACTTAAGTATATACATGTCAAATAGATTGATATAACATCCAATTGGTGACAGACAGGTACAACAAAGTCTTCCTTCAAATACAACTCAATGACAAGGGTATAAAAATTACCCATAGGGTTTGTAAAATATCCCTATAAAAGTTATAAATTAATGAGTTGTCTATAACAAGTTATTAAATCTATTTTAAGGATCAAATTATGGAAAATCACATCAATATAATGAATATACCATGGATTCTCACACATATTCAATACTACAAAACTTACCATAAATACATTAATAACCTTTGATATATTCCTCCTTGGGAAGTTGATAATCACTATTCAAATTGGAAACTCTGAATATAAACCTAGATTAGAAACCAACAAATCAAAAAGGAAACATTGTTCCACAGAAAAATAAAATATAATCTAATCTATGATTAAAAATACTATAATCATACAATGAACAGTTGATGGCCCCCCTCCACCAATATAATATGGATAAAATCTATATCTATTAAACTCTTGAGGGTATTATGGGGAAACAAATCGAAGGAAATGATTAAATATACTAATAATAGAGACCCTAAAATTGGTCAATATGGAAATGTATATCCCCCCTATGTTTAGATTTTCCATAATGTATATATGTCACCAACATTAACTTTTCATTAATGAGACACTATATTTGATATAAGATGCACTTTATAGACATGATGAAAAATTATATACCTAGTTTAAAACCCTCATTTATAGATACAGTTGAGTATTGAATTAAAAACTATATCATAAAAATAAACATAAAGGGATCAACCCATAGAGACCCATAACCTGTTGACTGTATAACCCAATCAAATCTCTCTCAAAGATTCTAATTCATATGAGTATATAAAACCTTTTACAATATATCATACTAGTCCTTTTCCACTTGGTATTTATAGGAAGTATTGTATGGTATCACATATTTGGAATACCCATCACGGGGATTAATACATTTTTATCACATAATATTATAGTTCAATTAAATCCAATAAAAATCCTAGAAATTAGTTACACTATACACTCCCTTTTCACTAGGGTCCTGTAAAACTCAATCACTTAATATCCCTCCATATGAACTCTTAGAATTAAATATGTCAAATAATAATAATTCATCACACGAATAAAATTACAAATATGTTTTATGATCCCATTCTATCTTTATAATCTGGTTTAATCAAAAAAAAATAAGCATTAAATTAGACCACATGTTCCTTCAAATAAAAAAATAAGAAAAATACAATGAAACAAATATTCATAATACAATTAATGGGTCACATAGAATTTACCAACATTTGTGTTTTAAAGGAATAATAATTGGGTTACTTCTAAGTTATTACAAGTACTATCTCTATCAGTAATTCCCTCAATAGTAAAACATCTCAGAATAAGGGCTTAAATACCACATTGAATTGTACTCAACTGGGACCACTAAAAAAAGGCCCAATTTGGGTAAGTATATGACCTTAAGTATTCATATATACATTCCAAAGGATCCTAACTAAGTATTATGGTCATTTAATTGTGTGGTAATACTCTAATTTCAAGAAGGTCACTATAAATAACTAAATAGCTAATAATAACCCATCATCCATAGTAAATCATATTAATATGAAATTTTTAACAAAAGTATTGCTATTATAATAAATCATAGGATTTAAGAAAATTTGACACAAATTTTGATGTCATAAAAGTCATACATAAGTGGTGAGATCACCAAGAATGTTTATGTTATAAAAAAAATTAAATTAAACTATATAGACATAATTAATAAATTGTATGGCCAGAACTGGACATGTTTCTAAATTCAAGCCTACTATATACATGAAATACTATATATATCAAGTCATATTCAATCCCTTATTATGATACATGAATACATTATTATACATAGAGTGTACTTGAAGGGTGTAATAAATATACTCATTCAGATATTGTATAATGATCTATAATTTTGTTATATAGATATCACATCATAATATATGAATATTCATTAAAAACATTATAATCCAGGATATAATCATATAATATCAATTAATTTGGAATATTGGATACAAAAATAACTAAATTTTAATAATAATAAACCTTCTCATACATATCGTACTTAATTTCCTTCTACATAACATAGGAAAGGAAACAAAAGAAAGGGTAAAATCATCTTATCAATAAGGTTAACAAAGGGAGATATCAACATAATATCAGCATAAATACATGAGAACATGATAATAAAATTTTAAAGTCATACCCTTAAAATAATATATCAAATTATTGATTCATGGTTTAAATCACGTAAATTAATAATATATGAATCATGAATATATCAATGAGCACTATCCATGATAACATAACATTGGAATAAGACATAGATTTTTGTCATACAAATAAACATAGAAAATAATTTCATCACTGGTAAAGATCAATTCAAAAACAATAATAGTGGATTTAGTTAACTACCAAAATCATCATAGTAGTCATGGTTCACTCTTAGGACATACATATTGGATAAATCCTTTTATATAACTAAGTTCACATTCAATTTTGGACCTTTTTATCACATGATATACTCATATTTTACCAATTCATTCGAAGGATATATAACTCAAGGCCCAAAAAGAACATAATGGAAATCAAAAATATGTTTGTAACGTGATAAAAATAATATTAATCATTTAATAACCCTTATAAATTAAATAGTTTTAATAAATATTTCTTCATAGCATGACCTAAGAAAAAGAAACAGTTTTCATAAGCATAAACCACAGAAATTAAAAAGGATTTGTAAACAACAAGTCTTCTCTATCATAAAATGTCCAAATAAAAAAGGGATAGTGTTATATGGTCATATAACTTGAATATAATAATTATAATCATTCATTTTTTACATTTATTAATGTAAATACTGTTAAAATGTCATTTAAACATTCATGGGAAAATACACTTTCTACATTGAAAATAAAATTTTAAAATATAATGATTTAAAAAATAATAAAGATAACATTTTACATTAAAATAAAATTATAATCTTTTAAGGTAATCTATAAATAATTCAGTACTAATTATGTAATTAGATACAATTTATTCCCTAAAAGTCCAAAAAAAATCTTTTATTCACATTTTCGATAAAAAGTAAAAAGCATATCATTCAAAAAATGAAATGAAGATTCTTCTTAATCCATTTTGTAAAAATAAAAAAAATTGAAAATGAAATTAAGAAAAAAAATTTGAATAGTATAAATATTCTGTAAAACATTTTTAAAAAAAATATGATATTGGAAGTGTACGGATTTTCAACTGAGTTGAAAAATAATATCAACTTTCATTAAAAATGTTATTATAGTATCTTGATTAATTAAATAAATGAAAATGAATGGAAAATATGTAATTTTAAGAAATAAATAGATTATGAAAAATTATATGATTTTATTTCAAGATGTAAAAAATTATTTAAACATCATATACATAAACATGAACCTTAACAACAAACCAGGAGATTGTAACATGAAACGAGTACCACTTTGGAATCTTTTAATTCGTAAGCCCCATAAAATCAGAAGAACCATATATGGAGACTTATATCTCATAATTTATATTATAAAAATAATAAAATACATTCATGTGTAGTATATACACAGCATAGAAGAAGATATTTGTGAATAAGGTATGTGTCTCATGGAAATAAAGGTGATACGAGAGTTTTATACCTCGAGTCTTGACTTTCTTCACACAAGTTAGAACCAAAGGTATAATAAATATTGTTTTGTTAGAAATATATTATAGAACCAAAATTATATATATCATACCATATATGATTTACTTTTATCCTTTTATTTATTATTTATTACGAATTATTTATTAAAATCACTATTTTAGGGGTTAATTGCTCTGTGTTGCGTGTATGTTTTTGTTCGTTGGTCCTGGTATGTATAATTTGATTATGGTTCCATTTATATATATTTATTTATAATAATTATATAAATTACTCATAAATTAATTATATACATTTTTATCATCATTTTTAAAAGTAGAGATATAAAAATGAATAACACCATTAATATAGATGGTAGGTCGTATATACAAATGAATGTTGTTTCCATTTTTGATGGATTGAGGGGATGAAAGGTAAATGATACTTAAAATTTTAGAAATAATATTTATCTCATATATATTTATTAAATTTATCCTTATTACCATCCATGTCAAAATAAAATGAAAATCGTTACACTTCACTTTATAGAGGCGGTAGTCCACACGTATGCACGAATGATGTTATCGTTTTCCAAAATATTATGATGTAATAACGAGGATTTGATATTGAAATTAATTAATTATAAATATTTAATAAATTATATATATAAAAATATATTAAATACATCATTATATACATTCATGAGAGTTAGTGATGGAAAAGTGATTACATTGTTTCATGATGCAGTAGTTATCCATTCCCACGGTTGATGGTTTTATTTACCATTTTATGGAAGAGGATATGTATATAGGTTATTAAATTAACATAATAAAATATTATTATACGGTACATATTAATTTTCTAATATTATAATGTTTTTATAATATTTTGAGGAGGATTAAGAAGAAACACAATACAAACTCTTGGTTAAGAATGATGTCACTTCTTTAGAAAACCTCTCTTTATGAGAACTAAAAGCATTGTTGGGATGGTTTACTAATAAAAAATTTCCTATAAGAAATGGGGATGGATTTAATGAATCTTTTTAGAAAGTTATTTTACAAAAATACTATATTTAATTTTATAAATAATAGAATAGGAGATGCCCTTTTATAAATGGGGGAGGGAACCCATTGATAAATTTCTTAAAAGAATGAAAAATGATAAATACATTACCATGAATCATTTACCCAAATATCCAAATATTTTAAATTTGAATAGTATAAGTTTTAAATGTAGAAATTAGTTATGTTTTTTACAAATTCAAATTTAAACACGACCCTTATATTTTTGTATAACAACCCCCCCCCCCCCCCCCCACACCCACCCACCCCACCCACCCAAGAAAAATCTTGTTTAACTTTAAATGTGATAATTAATTTTTAGTCTTTTTACAATTCATTATAAAAATATTAAGTTGCAATTATTAGATAATATTAATTAACCGAGTAAAAAATATGGAATCTAAATTACCTAATTCAATTCACAATAGTGGTTGAAACTAATATAAAATTAACCCCATATGCGTGATAAAGAAGAGGATTTCCATAGAAAAAATTTTCATATATATAAAATGATTTCTTTTAAAATTTTAACATATAATTGATAACAATTTCCTAATTTGGATTAATAATAAAATAATTTTTCTAAATATATATTTTATACATTTAAAAAAAAATAGAAATTTTTTAATTCGTTAAAACAAAAAGAAACATTTAAATAAAAATCTATATTTATAAATATTTATTGAAGAAAATAATCTCTTCAAAAAATTCATAAAAAAATTCACACTATGATAATTTTTTAATATTTATTTAAAAAGTATTTAATTTTTTAAAAATAATTTTTCAAATAGTGAAACATAATTAATTTTAAAATATTATTTTAAAATGTAGATAACCCAATTTTTATAAAAAAAATATTTTTAATCATAAAATTGGATTTATATATATCACATACCCATATAATATATGAAGAAATGATAACAAATTTTATGGAATATAGTATATAAACTTCATTAAAATAATTCAATAATGTTTATTAATTAAATTTATTATGAAGAAAACACAATACCACATTAAATAAATTTTTTATAATAACATTTCTTCTACTTTAAAATGATTTTTATTTTCATTTATAATAAATTGATAAATAATAAATTATTTTATAAAAGTTTGATCCATACAATGTTAATAATTATTATTTACTATTCACATCCACCAATTTATTTTCTATGTTATTATTGTCATGATAAATAATAATACCTTAATAGTATATCACAGTTTGTTTGTACTCAGCAATGCGTGTAAAATAATCTATCAATAAAATTAAATTTATTTGAAAAAAGTTATAAATTCACATAGTGTCATATTTTATACTGATTAAATTTAATTTCACCTTAGAAAATAAATTACTATTATACGAATAAATTAGGATACATCTGCCACATCGTATATACATGTTCCCATGTTGCCTCCTCAAATTGGTGGTTTTGATGAAAAACATTGACTGTGTGAGTGGTATTAGTTAATTTAACACTCCATATATAATCCAAAATACTCAAAATATATTTCTTATAAAAAATAAAATTCCTTTGTAGTATGAATTTAGAATTTATTATATAGTAAAATCAGGTATGTACTTCCTTAGGAAAGATACATGGAACACATCATGAACTTGATAGAGGATTGTTGTGAGATCTAAGTGATAGGATAACATCCATACTCAATCGAAAATCTAAAGACTCCCAATATACCTATGGATCAACATTCACTTATTCTTGAATCTCATAACTTTCTTCCATGGGAAAATTCATATAAAAACCTTCTCACAAAATTCAAATTATAGATCATGTTGATAATTGTCGGTATAAATTTTCTATTAATATTGAGATCCCATGATGTGATACTGAAGGGATCTTACTTTATCTACAATTTTCTGATCCATATCAGTTATAAATATATTTATTTCCCTATCATTATACCATAATATTGATGTTTTGCACTTCATTATATATAGGGATTATTAAGAATCCCTCTTTGTTCTTGAGTGAAAGATATTAATGTAATAACACTCAATAAGATGAAAGTGTTGATCTCAACCAGCTTTGAAATCCATGAAATATGATCTTATAATTTCATATATGGTTTCAAAGGTTCTCTCATACTATTAATCTATCTAAGTATTATACATTGTTCTAAAACTCAAATATGTATCAAGAGTCAGGTGTAGAATTTTTTAGAATTTCAACATAATCTTCAGATCCCAATCAGAGATAATATAATGAGGAAATAATTGTGACCATGCCTCTTTTTGATGTATATAATGGTTGGATATCCAAAGATCAATCCTATATAGTAGAAATAAATTTTCCTAAATTTTTATGTTTTTTAACAACAACCCAAATAGCATTATATAATTTAGATATATTGGGGACTCGGATGATAAAATCCACAGTGATGACTTCCCATTTCAATTATGGTATGTGTAATGGTTGTAACATCTCTTTATAATTATTTCTCTCATCCTTATCTTTCTCAAATACCATTCACCAATATAGAAACTCTACAATATCACTATTCATTATTTACTACCAAAAATACTCTCTTAAATATCTATACAACTTTTTACTTCCATGATGAATAAAGGATAAAGAACTATGAGCTTCCTTTAATAAACCCTTCATCAAATCTAGTATGGATTGAACACATACATGGTTTAAGGACATTATTAGTCAATCATAATTAACATTTAACCAAGTAATATTTATGATATAGTGAATTATGCTTATCAAACAAAGATATTAGATCATTTTTAATATTATTAATTATATTACATAAACACACACATGGAGAAAATAATGGTTTAGTGTCTTTGGAAACTCATAAACATCAACACTGGTCCAAAGGTAAGCTATGTCAACTCCCACTATAGTCTTTATAAATATCACCATTATTATACCTATAATACATAATTCTTATCATTAATACCTGAGTAAAGTAAATATTAGAAAGGGTCTTCTCATATTCTTAGTAAGGGTAAACAAGGGAGATGCATAAGCATAACCTGAAAATAAAGGTATGGGAACATGAGAAAAACATTTGAAAACAATAACATTTATATAAAATGTCTTATAAATTAGTAATGGAAAACATTATTCGTCTATTATAATGGATGAATCATAATATAATCAAATAAAATGATCTATAATATCATAAAATTGGTATACGACATGTAGTTCATGGTATACAAATAAGTATAGAAAATCATTTCCTTATTAGTCAAGGATTACTACAAGGATCTCATATTTGAATGGGTAAGCTCCCCAAATCATTATAGTAGTTAGGATTCACTCCCAATACCATCATAGAGGATAAATTCATTTACTGAACTGAGTTCATTCATCATTCCAGTCTTATTTATCTCATGAGATATAAATCCTTACCCAATGCATTGGATGGTGATATATGTCCCACCAATCACATAATGAAAACCATTTTTTCTGTGTGCCAAAAGATCAAAAAAATTCTATGTATAATAACCCATGGAATAAAATGCATATAATAAATATTTCCTCATATCAAAACTTGTGGAAAATAGATTGGGTTCATAATCATTTCATCAGAGAATAGCCAATGAAAAAATAGGGCTTCTTAATCATGTCATCATGGTATAACTCATGGAATAGACAAATTATTTTATAATAAAAACATAAATTATTAATTTAAATAATATGAATGGTATACTTTGGAAAAAATCCCCAAAAAGTCATAGGTAACACCAAAATTTGTCATCTTATATGTAAAATAATTTTGAAATATCATTTAAAACATTTATTTAGGAAAATATACTTTTTTCTTTGAAAAAACTATTTTTAAAACATATATCAATTTGAAAACATTTTTCACTGAAAAAAACATTTAAATATATTAAATGAAGCATCAAACTAAAGATTTTTCATGACTTTAGAATATTTATTCTTATTTTATAGATTTAATAGAATAATCCTTTAACATTTTCAATAAAAAAACCAATGGTCATTGTTTTGGAAAACAAACTGATGGATATTTTAAAAAAAATTGTAAAATTTAAATCATAGGTAAAACATAATTTAAAAAAATTATATTTTGAAAAAAAAAATTTGAATAAAAAATTATAGGACATGGTTTTTGAAGAAAATATATTTCTATCTTAAGAGACAAATAATGTATGATTTTCGAAAAAATATTTATATGAATTTTATTCACCAAATATTGGAAAAAAATTACAATAAAAAATAATATCATTAATGACTAAAGGATAATAAAATTCATGAGAATTCATGATTGTTATATCATGATATTTCAATATTGGAGACTTAATCATAAACAATCCTGATAAATAATGAGATTGTAACATAAAATATTTACCACTTTGGTAACATTGAATCATAAGTCCCATGAAGAAAAAAAAATTAAACATAAAATATAACTTTAATGATTAAATTAATGATATTACATTTCAATTATTTTATATTTACCCCACATTAAATAATATAGGTTCATTACTTAATATACATCTTAAAAAATGAAAATTGAGACAAAAATAATTTACTAATTTGCTACCTTTTGAACCATAAACCCTAGAAAATATAGATTTCAAAATGGATATTTAAATACAAATATTTATCATTATAATAATAATAAAATACATTTATGTTTCGTATACACACCACCTTAAAATAATTGGTGGTGAATATAGCATGTGTCCCACAGAAGTAAAAAAGGGAAATGGAAATCCCTTACCTATCGTCATAACTTATATCACACATGTTAATCCTCATGTTTAAAAAATATAAGTTTTTTATAAATATATTAAATAACTATATTCATATATATCATACTATATATTATTTTCTTACGACCATTTATTACCATTTTATTAATAATTTTTGGTTTAGGTCATGTTTCGGGGAATAACTCCTTTGGTTTTCATATATATTTGACATGTAATTCTAGGTAATATCACTTTTATCATTATTTAATATTAAATTTATGTGAACCGTCATATTTATATAATACATATTATTTCTATAAGTATTTATTGTAACCCACAAATTTTAGTGATAGAAAATGAAATGAACCATTCATGGAGATGGTAGACCATACATATGCATGAACGTTATTTCAAATTTCTAATTAGACTGAAATAAAAAAATAAAATGATATATATTAATATAATAGATTAATATAATAGATTAATAATTATGTCATATGTATCACAAATATTTTTTAAAAAAATTTATTATGTTCCATGTAATATATGAAGGAATTACATCGCTACACAGGATGGTAGTCTGCCATATACACAAATGACGTTATTATATTCCAAAAAACTGGAAATCAAGGAGGTATGAGTTATATAATAATTATGGAATCATAATATCATCATAAATATAATATATTTATGATATAAAAAAATACATCATTATTATCATCCATTAGTAGTGGTAATGTAAAAATAGATGATATCGGTTCGTAATGTGATAGTCTGCCATACACATCAATGATGATTTCGTAACCCATTTAGTGGAATTGTATATGGTTTTAGGTCATAAAATTAAATTAAAAACATATAAATATTAAATATACTATGTTTATTATAAAATAATGGTATATTATGAATTTAATTGGGTGGATTAAGATATAAAATAAAAATGAGTATTGATTAATGTTTCCTCGTCTTTAGGTTACTTCATTAGGATTACACTAAATTCCTTCCTTGGATGCCTTTCTGCTAAAAATTTGTCTTATAGAGTGAGTTTATGGAAGTTTGGAAGTTATTTGGGCTGGTATTTTCCAATAAAATATGTTTTAATGCGTTAATAAGAGAGGATATAAGGTGAGATTTTATAAATGAGTTGACTGGAAAACTTGTAAATATTTTAAACATAGAATTCCACCCATAATTTTAAAATGTCAAAAGGCTCCAAATTAGAACATTCATAAACCTTATAGGTTTCGGTTTGTACATATGTCAATACAATGGTATTTATAGATGTTTATGGAAGATTATTACCCATACCTTTTTAGTTTCTCCCATGGTATTCCCATTTTTACCTTAACCTTTGTAAAAAAAATTTACTTTTTTACTATTAATTTTGTTCAAAATTTAAATTTTCTTATTATAATTTTTAAATTATGATAATTAGATGTATGTAATCCATTTTTTCAAATTCAGTTAACAGAATTTGTGAAAATAATTTAAAATTAATCTTGTACATGTGTCAAGAAATCGGGTTTTTAAAGAAAAAATAACCAAAAGTTTACAATTTTTTGATATCCAATTTTAATTTTAAAATGATTAAAAAGGACTAAACATGATTAATTTATGTATAGTTGGTCTTCTTTTTCTATAAAATAAATTTCAAATATGATTTAAATTTGAAAATGTTTTAGATGAAAAGGCAATTTTTCATTAAAATTTAGTATTTTTCTCTATGCTTAAAAAAATAAAAAATTTCAGAATAAATTCCAAAATTCCCCCAAATTTTTTTCACATTGTAAATTGAATTATGATGTTCATTTTATTCAATTATTTCTATAATAGGTTTAAAATTTAATATTATTTTTTCACAAAATAAAAAAATGTTTTTATGAAAATATTATTTTATTGTTATATAATGACTTTACAAAAAAAATGTTTATATTATTATAAATAAGTATTATTTTATTAAACAAATTATAATAATTTTCTAAATTGTATTTAATAATATTCATATCACTATTTTTAATGGCTATGTTGTAAACATTGTTCATGAAATGACTGTATTAATAATATAACATGGTTTTGTTAAAAGTCAGGGCTGAGTGTAATGCAAGCTAATACATTATTACATGTAGTGAAAGTGGAACAAGGTGTCTCATAAAATGAAATATTAACATGGTAAATCGTGAATTTAAATCCATCAGTGAAATTTAATTTAGTTTAAAGAAATACTAAAATCATAGTGTGTAACATTAATCAACCCCCCCCCCCCCCCCCCGCCCCACCTATAAATGACTCTCAATCTCAAAATTCACTATTATGATACAAAAAAATCAGAATAATTATACCTAATAATATCCTAAATTTACCATGTATATTTCTCAATCATGTGGTTTTACCATTAAGTTATTACTTGGTGAGTGGTCTTTTTTTATAGCTTTCTCAATATGATCCAGAATCTATATTGGTTGTTCCTTATAAGAATGTTCATTCTCCATGGGTATTACCTTTAAGTTTAGTACGTGCTAAGGATCAGGTATGTACATCCTTGTGAGTTATACATGGACCACATCATAAAACTTATATATGTTTGGTGTATTTTCAAATTGATAATCTACCATACTGACACGATCAATATTTTCAAAGGGACTGATATACCTAAGGAATATTTTCCCTTTATTTCAAAATCTCATAACCTAATTCCATGTAGAAATTCATGGAATCATATTATCAATAAATTCATTTTCTAGATCATGACATTGATTATCATAATAAATTTCATGCCAACTCTGAGCGGTCTTGATGTGTTGTTGATGCCGTTAACTTTTTCTAATATTTCTTATGTTGTCTGAACTTCCAAAGGCATTCATTCTCTAACTTCATTCCATCCAATTAGATCTATACATTTCCTTCCATATACAGCTTCATAATGATTCAAATGAATGCTTGAGTGAAATAATTTTTTTAATAAAACTCAACTAAAGGAAGGTGATGAACCTAAATACCACTGAAATAAAAAGTATAATATGTCGACATATCCACTATGGTTTAAATTTTATGTTTATAAGGACCATATATTTTGTGATGATACATAGTGCTGAAACCTAACTTTGATTCCAGATCCTACTGAATAATTCTCTAGAACATTGAGAAAAAACACATATCCTGATCACATATAGTGGAATGTTGTACTCTATGATTCCTTATCACTTCCTTAATTATAACCTAGAAAAAAATATCCATAGATAATACTTCTCTAATAGTAGTGAATTTTAATGATTTAATAATTTAATTAACTACAACTGAAATAGAATTATACCCATTAGAGGTTTTGGTGAGTCCAGTGACAAAATCCAGGGTGATGTTCTTCAATTTATTTTCTAATATGGGTGATTAATTCAACATCCCCATAGACTTTTTTATTTTATTATAATATTATTAGCATATTAAGAATTGAGAAACATACTTGGTGATAACTCCATTTTTTCCTTACAACTAGAAGTATTCTTCCAAATATCTATATATCATCAAAACTCAAGGATGAATAGAGAGTGAATAAATATGAGCTTCATCTATGAAATCCTTCTTCAAGATTGGTATGGAATGAACACATACAATGTCCCATAACCTTATCATTCAATCATTATAATGGGTAAACTCAAAAAACATTTTGAACTTGTTTTTCATATCTATGTCTTCCTTATACAACTATTTAATCATAACATTGATAGAAAATTCAACATTTAATTGAGAAAGATAATAGTTTTCCTCTTTCTACAGTATGTTATGACCCATCCATTTCAAATCCAAAAGTATTGTATCTTCAGTGGTCCTTTTTAAGGTTAATCTAGTGTGATCATTCTAAATCAAATTATGAGTCACCATGTTTTCTTTCCTCGTGTGCTAATGTATTGATTAGTCCTAATATTTCAGCATCTCTAACCATATTCTTGGGAGCATATTTAAATACTTCCATGTGAATATATACATTAAAAATATTTCATCTGTATATATATCACACTTTTCCATATAAATATAATGTCTATAAGAATTTAATATGAAAATTTTACTATAGCTAACTCAAAATATAGAGATTGGTAATTTTTCTAACGAACACTCAATTATCACGAGGAATAAGATATAACCATTTCATTCTTCATAATAACACATATTGATCCCTTATTGGATGTATTTATATAGATTATAAATCCATCTCCACTATAGGTTAATGTAAGCATGGGTTCTCTGGCTAATATTCTATTTTGTTCCTTGAACTTTTACACATATTCATATATCCAGAGAGACATGGATCTCATCTGAGTTAATTTAGTCATAGGATTACATAGTTATGAGAAATTATCCACAAACCATTTATAATATCCAGCTAAAGAAAGAAAACTATGGATTTCAGTCACCATTGTTGGTGTGGAAAAATATTTAATAGCCTTTATCATGGATGAATATACTTGTACTAAAACATCCCTTGACCCGCTATCTCAGATCCTCTACTAAAATCATAAATTTTACATTTTTTTATGATAATAATTGTGAACCAGGTTTTCCAATTTATCCTTACAACATCAAAAGGTAAAATTGGATCACAAAAACCTTGATGACTTTGTAGGTTTATAGGTTAAGAGAATTAACTCCAACTCATATCAATATATACTCATAAATAACTTGTTCATAAAAATGAACTTATATTCATGTTATACACAACATCTCATATTTCACATTTATTAATAAAAATCATCCTGTTAAACCCCTTTATAGAAATAATTCATTCATCCCCATTTATTATTAGATGGGGAAAAAGTAATCATTAAAAGGGTGAGATCAAATTCTTGGTAAGGGTAAACATAGACATTAACAATTTAAATTCATCAATGAGAATAAGAGTCCATAAGGTTATGAATTCATAATCATAGTGCATGATCATATCATAAAATAAATCATACCCATAATTACCTAGATCATTGAATATGAAAACATAGTAAATAAAATAGTGATCAGAATCAATAATAATGATCCATGTCGTATCAATATTTATCAAATTGAACATCATAAACCCATTTCATGAAATTAAATCAATTTTTAGTAACATTGATTTTAATATAAATAAACATCCATAAAAATATTTTTTAATTGGAATAATTATACTTCTCACAATGAATATAATCATTACAAAATGAATTATAGTGTTATCTGGGTACACCCACCACTTAATTTGTAATAGTATTACCTAGTGATATCTAAGACACCCTATGTTATTCTATAATGGGATTACCCAGCACTATCTAGACCATAACATTATACTATATAAAGGGTCTACCTGTTCTATCAAAACCACTCCCATGTTATTTTGTAATGGGAATAACCAATGCTATCTGGGCCACCCCTTTTTATGTTGTAATGGCCTTTCCCAATTCTACCCAGGATACCCCATTTTTCTTGTATAATTTCCAAGAACCACAACATGATTAAATTATATAGAGATTCACATCAATATAAAACTCATAAAAATTTATTAATTATTTAATAACATTAGTAAACTATAGAAAATTAATATGTTTCATATCAATATATTTTAAACATCGTTAATCTATGAAAAATAAGGGGATTAGATAATAATGTCTTCAAATAGTGATTAACCCCTGGAAAAGAAATAGTATCCATAATAATATCTTTGAAACAATCATTATACTTATAGGTAAATAATGAGAATTGTATTAATATAATATTAACATATTGGAGGATAAGTAACAACAAAGTTTTTTTATGATTCTGAATGGAAATATCATTAAAATTTCATTAAAACATTTGTATGAAATAAATCATTCATTTTAAAACCCACTTTTTAAATCATAAAAAACCTTGAAAACCATTTTTCATAAAAATAACATTGAAAATTTATAAATGAATATTTAAAAGTCATTTAAAACAATTTTTAAAACATAAATATTTTTATATATCATATAATTTTAAAATGAGAATAAAATATCATTTCAAAACATTTTGAAAACATTTTTAGAAAACATTTTTTTCAACAAATGAATAGTTCTGACCAAATAGAGAAATGAAGTCGGATTTTATTTAAAAAAATTATTAAACATTTTATGTGAAATTGTCTTGAAAATTTTAAAGGTAAATTAAAATATCATGAATAATCATATTATAAGATAAATCATGGTAATTATAAGATTTACACATTAGAGGATTAATCAAACACAATCTCGATAACTGATTAGATTGTAATGAAAGACTCTTTCCACTTTGGTAACATTGAATCAAAATTCCAATGAAAAAATATCATTTATATTAACATGAAAATATTTATATTCTTTATAAAAAAACCTAATTAGGAAGAATACACACCTCAAAAATAATCTGGGTCAATTGCATAACTGACGTCTCAGATAAAGAGAATGGAGACAAAAATACCTTAATTCTTTGGTAACAATGATACCATAAACACCATAATAAAGAGATCCTAAAATGTATATGTAAATACATATAATTTTTATGATAATATTAATTAATTAAATTTGTGGGAACTATATACCCCACATAGCAGAAAACAAAAGGTGAATGAATAAAACATCTCATGAAAATAAAAGTGATCAAAGAAAAAACGCTTATCTTGACTCTAATTCATCTTTCTCATTATTTATATTTCTAAATAATAACCTTATATTCAAAATTTAATATATTTATAAACTTCTATGATTTTATTATTACTTTTATTTCACTTATAAACTAATTTTATATAATTATATAATCTATTTAATTTAAGTCAGATGTTTTGACCATATTTGGTTTGTGTATAAAAAATAACGTTGGTAGGTCGACTATGGTCAAATATAGAATTATAGAAACATATAAAAAATAATTTTAAAATAAATAAAATATTATTAAATCAATTATTCTTTTAAAATCCATCATTAGTGGTGGTTACAAAAAATGAACTAATGTTAAGATCGTGGAGATTATAGGTTGTTTGTACACATGAGAAACATTTCCGTTTTTCCAATTGCCATTTTGATAATGGGTTATTAACATTTATCTATCCATAGTGATAATTATATTTTAAATACCATATTATTTAAGTATATATATCATTATTGTGATGTGGTGATGAAAAAATAACAATCACATCTATTCTAGGATGAGGTAGTCCACTCGTCCAAGAATGATGTTTTCACTTTCTCAGTGTGTGAAATGATAAGAAGAAAATGATATATTATTAAATAAATATATATATATATATATAATTATTGCATGAATATAATAAATATATAATATATATATATTTTATTTTATTTATATTTTCCTTTCTTATCTTATATGTAACATGTTAGTGAAAAAAATTTCACTTTTCTATGTCGGATGATAGTCCACCATACACACGAGCAACGTTACTGTATATATTATGTTGTGGAATATAAAAAAATCTATAAATGATATAATAACTCCAAAGGTATGAATATGTTATAAATAAAATAAATATAATATATAAATTTTTTACATATTTATTCATAACCATGAGTGGTGGTAATGGAAAAACAAGTGATGTCGTTTTGCGAAGAGGTAGTCTATCGTACACATGAATTAAGATTTTGATACCCACTTGATGAAAGTTTGTTAATTATTCAATCATACCCTTAAAATTATAAAAACTCCACATATTGAAGAAACATAGGTTATTATATAATCATGATATATTAATAATTAACGGATGAATGGAAGAAAATAAAATAAATATTCTTTTATAAAAACATTACCTCATCTTCATGTATCCCATTTAGGTTTCAACTAATTTCTTCCTAAGTTGTATTTAAGACAAGTAAAATAAATAAAATATGAGGGTAGGTAATTTGGGAGTGATTATTTTTTTTCTTTTCTAAAACTATTGGTTTTATGGTCTTAAGAGAGGGGGAGAGTGGGAGGCCTTTTATAATTTAGGGAGAGGGCATACATTGGATTTTTGAAAAGCAGTATGGTGAACTGATGGTTTTAAATAAAAACAAGCTTACATAACACAAAAAAGTTTTTAATAGATATTTAATGGTATAAATATGTCCCTATTATAAGGACCAAACCTTAAAACACTAGAGAATATTAAATTAATGAATAGTTCACATTAAGGATCTTTTTTAGTTTAGTGTTTTAGGTAATTAGGTCATAACTAATACATTACATTTCATAAGTTACAAAGTAGACACTTCTACTCAATTCTATTTTTTTAAAAAATAAAAACTCTTAAAAAATAGTGATGTCTAGTTCCACGTTTTAGACAATATGATTTTTCAATGATTCCATCCTTGACCCTATAAATCTTTAATTCATTAGAAAAACATTTCAAAACATGGGATGAGAATAAAAATCTCAAAAAGTGATATAAAATAATGAATGAAAAATTTATCCCATAAATAAATAAATAAAATGACACCATTCTTTTTAATCATAACATACCTTATGAAATTATAAGATTTATGAATAACACATAGAAATCATAAATCATAAAGTTAAATAATGGTATACATAAAATATATACATTTTAGCTATCAGAGCTACATAGGGAGTTACTTTGGAATACCCATCATAGTATATTACCTAAATCTCTTAAGAGAAACATTAACGTTTACATATATCACATTACCCAATGCATTGGAGAGATATATTTGGCACACAAGTTATAGGATTATCACGGAACCACCCGAATACGTAAATAATTCTCAAGAACCATAAATAATTCATAACACATGAAATAGGAATAAAGGAAATGTAAAATTTCCACATTATAATCACAATATATAATTTTATGATGTAGACATAATCAGTGCTTTATCAAACCATTTTCATAACCATTTAAAACGTTTAATAAAGAGATTTTTTAATAAAAGTGTCACATACCACTATGAAACTTTTAAATAAATTATCATTTGAAAGAAATTAATGTACATATAAATAAATCCTTAAATACATTTTAAAAACATGGACATTAATGATAATGAATTATAAAAATAAATCATTAAAAAATTTAAAATTATATTTTAGTTAAAGAGTATTTAACAAAATGACATAATCTTGAATACAAATAATTTTGGAATAACATTGAATCAGAATATTATAATATCATGAGAACAAAGGGGTTCATAATATAATATTCCAATGTACTTTATATACACCATATAAGTGTGAATAGGTGCATAACAACAATAAAGTCTCAACGAAATGTAATTTGAGACAAAATCCCTTATAAAACTGTTTCCTTAGATTAAGGATAAATCAATAACATAATAATATGTGACAAATATAAATACACTCAATATGATTGGATATTTAGTGTAAATAAATCAGAGAACATTCACACATATTTTTTAAAAAACAACACCAATGACTTGGATGTTTAACTCAATGTATGGAAATTGAGTTAAAATTACTCTTATGAAGTTCATATCGATAACATGAGAATTTATCAATGGATTGATCATGTGCATCATAATTATATCCATAAAAAAGGGAGCAAAAATTACTAAATATGTAAATAAATATTTATTTTACACATAATCTTGAACTAAAATATTCAACGAAGTATGTGTAAAGCCCAATGAGTGGAAATTGAAATTTGAAATTCCATTACCGATTTTTTAACCTACTAAACATACACCCCATGAAAGAAAGATCCTAAAATGAAATTTAAATACCCATAAATTAATTTATATTACATCAAGAATACAATCATGGGTAGTACATACACCCCAGAAAAGGAAATGGTGGCTAATATAGAATGAATCTAAATGGGAATAAAAAGTAAGATTAAAAAACCTTACCAAGTTGTAATCAATCGAGTCATATGAACAAAACTTATTAACCACAAAATAAATCAAAAAATTCCATGAATATTAATCGAATCATGATAATATATCTCCAATTGAATTACACAATACACCACATGCAATTAATAAGTGGTGAACAATGGAAATATCAAAGAATTAAAAATGAGATATCAAACCCCTTACCTTGTTACCGCCCTGACTCGTTTTTTCGTTGTTCTTACAGAATAATTAACTTAAGATAATTTATACTTGATTATGAACATTTTTCAATTTTATTATTCTTTTTATATGCCTTATTACCAAGTTATACACATTATGTAATCATTTATGTTAATAATGGAGGTTTTGTCGATATTTGTTACTTGAGTCAAAAAAATTGGAACAACTTATAATTACAAGTTGCCCATGTGGTCAAGATTCAATGATCTCCCAAGTGATATTCATGATATATATATCATCTATATCATATATATCCAGTATATTATGTATTTATAATATTACATAGCATTTGGAGGTATGAAAGGAAATGCACCATTCAAGGAGACGGTAAGTCGTACGTACGTATGAATGCTACTTTCATTTCTATTTCATATTTAATGGAATGAAAACATAATAATACATATGTATATTATAATTATATTATAATATAATATATAATTTCATTAACTCCATCTTTTATACTTCCCACATATGTCATGAACGATTCATATCACGTTGAGGGGCGGTAGTCCGCACTTCCTCAAATGATATTATCATGTTTACCCATACTGGAAACCATAATTTTATGATATAAATGAAAAATAAAGAAGAGTAAAGGAAACATAAACATAATAAATATCATATATAAATACATTTCCATCATAATGACTACCATTAGAGGTGGAAGGAGAAGATTGAACAATCATCATTTCCTGAGGCGTTAGTTTGTCGTCCACAGAAACAGTATGTTCCTTTACCCATTAGATTAAGGTTTGTGTATGTTTTCTTTTAATGATTCTCATAAAAACAACCTAGTATATTTATTATACTATTTCGTTTATAAAATAATGGAATAAAAAGATTTTAGGGGATTTGAGAAGGAAAATAAAACAAAATAACTTATGAGAAGATGTAACCTTTAAATCGGGTAACTCCCTTGGTTTGAACCAAAGGGACTTCTTGAAGATCTTTATGCCTATTTTAATGCTTCTATGTGTAAGAGAGAGATAATTAAAGCTTATTTGTGCTGGGTTGGGACAATCCAAGGTGCTTTACAGGTGTGAGGATTGGGGAAGAAGTGTTTCCCTTTTATAAGGGGAGAGGGGCTCTTTAGGAAAGTGAGAAAATATTATTATATTATATAATTATTTTCGGTTTAAAATGACCTAAACTAATTAAAGTCGAAGAAAAGATGACTTAAGGTCAAAATAAAATCATCCAATAAGAATTGGATAGGTATTTGATATTATTTTAGTCTTTAATATTCTATTTTTCTAAATTTTTTATTAATGAGGTAAACACTGCATTATTATTGTGTCATAAATAATTTTATTTATTTGATGTCTAAAAATTATAAATAAAATAGTATGATGTAGGAAATCATATCATATTTCCAAATAATATTTATAGGTGAATATATAACATATATAACCCCATGTAAAAATTGATTTACTAAAAGATATTTGTTTATGTCATTTTTGTCTTTACATTAAATTAATTAATATAAAGTGTCATTATCACTCTTAAGTGGAAATATGGGGTCACAAAATATACCCAAAGATGTACATGGTCGTCCATGACTCATCCAATAAGGTTAGTAAAATTTTTAAGTTAATTTTGTATTATTATGATATTCCTTTTACCTTGAATTACCCTATTCACATTTAACCGCGGTAAATAAAAGTCAAAAGTTATTAGTCACCAAAAATTATTTTCATCTTATTAAAACACATTATAAACACTAATAAAAACCATGTATTTCAGATTTTTGAAATTTAATTCACAAAATCCATAAATTTCATTTAAATGAAAAATTCGAATTTTTAACTACTACTTAACTATTCACCAATAATTGGCATTTTTCAAAACAAATTCAAAAATTCAACCTATGATATATTTTATATTCCAAATTATAAAATGATTTCTATTTTACCAAATTCATAAGATATATGTTGGATCAATTAATTTAAAATTAAATCCTATTGTCAAAAAACGCATATTTTTAAGAAATAATAACAATCAAAAGATTGAAACTTGTTTATGCCCAATTTAAAAGTGAAATTTCATCCAATGACCAAAATTTGATTAAATGCTAAACATATAATATAATTACACTTTAAAAACAATTAAAAATATAATCAAACCATATAAATAAATTATCTTAAAGTCATTTTTTAATTAAAATATAGTATATTCAACTATTCATCGAAAATTGATTTTTATCAGAAAAAATACCAAAATTTTACCCAAAGTGAATTTTGATGTCCTGATTCTAAATAAGAATTTTATTTGGTCTAATAGAAGATATAAAAGTGACCAAAAATAGCTTTATATAGGTTTCTCCATTAAAATGTGGTAAATCATCATTTTAAAGTAAATTATGCTTAAAATTTGATTCATTCACATTTTAAGCTACTAAATTTTATTGAATAAATGTAAAAACATTTAAAAAACATGTATAATTATATTTTTTTCGTTCTGTTCATTCCATCAAATACAATGTCTAGGAAATTAACTACCATTTAAAATAATAATATTATATTATTATTGTGTTATGTATGATTTCAAATAAACCTGTTGTTGTGTATCGGGTATTCCATCATACATTGAATCCCCATTAAAGTAATATTAATAATTAATTTACAAATATTTAGGAATATAAAAATTTCATATTCTTTATTTACCTGGGATGTAACACCCTCCCCCACCCCCTTTGGAATTGCATCCTCGTAATTTTTAAATTGGGCTCAGAAACATCATTAAAAGTCTCACATCAGAAAAAGAGTCAATAAATATATCACTTAAAAATAAAGGAATAGAAGTAAAAAAGTTCACCCCAAGAAAAGAGATATTAAGATTTCATGAAAACATGGATATGGAGGAAAAAATAAACCATCAATTTCTGATGGAGATTAATATAAAACATGATTAGGAGAAAGTTAACCTCCAGATAATCACAAACTTGTGATCCGTTAAACGGTCTTTGATTCCCCAGTAGGAAAAGTTAATAGATAATGTTTTTATTTTAAGTTACTTTTTATAATTTTGAGGAATTTATTTATTATCTTAACTAAAAACCTAATGAAATATACTTACATGTCTTGTAAACTTTTATCCATTACTAAATTCCTACCACAAAACCGTTTTTTTCTTCATATGAGGAGTATTGAAGATGACTTGTTCACATTGAAAGTGATATAATCAACTTCTAGAGAATCCCATAATCCACAAAAGATGAACTATATTTTCCCCATGTCTTTAGAAATTATCCAAAACCAAAATGGGTAGTATAATATCAGATAATCCCCAAAAGGATAAACTTTTACCAAAAGAAAAACTACTCTTAATATCCAAAATTTGTCAAAAAATACCCAAAGTACATCAATGACCATTCTACAAACAAATGTCCATAAAATTATTCAATGTAATGAAAACTAATATTAGAACCCAAATCTCAAAAGGATTCAATCACATAGTCTTCCAAGATAAATCTTAACATTTTTCTCCAAATAACTTCAGTTACTCTTAAAGTGTCATATTGAAAAGTAAATAACCTAATCACATATTCTACATGATAGGTTAATAATTTCCATATATAACCCAAGATTAACTTATTCTTTATTCATAAAATCATCTAACCAAAAATAATTAGTCATACAAACTAGGGACTTTACATATTTTAGTGATTGGTGATAAATCTCAGTCACACGTTGGTTCTGGGTTCAATTCCCACCACTTTTTCTGAAGTTACGGGTTGTCACATGGTCTGCATATTATCGTTTTTTAAAAACTATATAATTTTATAACATTCCAAAAAAAGATATAAATTCATCAAAAATAACCATTACATACATCAACAACAATTATTATCTAATAACATTCATTCTTCAGTCCAAAATGTATTATACTATAATTACCTCAAATTCTAGGATCATATAAACCCAAATGGTTATTGATAACTATATCCACGAAAGAAATGATAATTATTCCTTGAATAAAATTTTCATATATCATACATCAGGTTTACACACACAATAAATAGTCATCAAATGTAATCCCATCATCAAAATAGCCTTAATACTTTTAAGCATTTCACCATCCCAAAATCTACCATAACACTTGAATCCCTTATATGTTGACTTTCTACTCATTAAGTTTTCTTCATGATCCATTAACCATTCCTTTCCAACTTATTCTGAAATACATTTTTCCTACAAACAAAATAATGAATCATATCCTAAGATTCAATAATGTCCAAACATTAGTTAAAAACTAATCCATACATTTCATTGGTCGTTGTCAGTTTCCTCATCCTCAATTGGAATGGAATTTGGTATTGGTAAAAATATATTTGTATGATCCAGGTGATCCCATTCCCAAACCTTCTCCATAGGAAATCTGTTTTTATAATTACCATTCACTCCACATTTAAAACATTCAATTGATCCCTCAGAATGAACTTCTTTCCCTTTCCTATAGTCAATATTATGCTTCCTTTTTCCATGGCAGGTTCATACTTTATGACCTTGACTTCCACATATATAGCATCTTCAAGTCTGTTTGAAACATTTTCTTACGTGTTTCTTTCAAAATCCTTGACACAAGTTTTTTTAATATACTTAACTTTCTTATTGTTACCTAAACATCGGTGGGGATTTTTTTCTCACATATATGATTCCTTATAAAAATCACTAAGGTTCAGGTTGTAAACCATGAATCCAAATAGTTGGCTGAGAATATCCACATGAATTATCATTGCAGCTCCCATTTCATTCAATTTCCCATTTAGAAAACCATCACGGTTTTATTCGCATCAAATGTTACTTTGGTTCCTGCTATATCAATCCATTTACTAAAACCAATAAGTTAAGTGTAAATCATCATATAATATCTGATGAGGAGGGTAAATACTAATATATACTTATTCATGTTATTTTATAATCATTCACATTATCTAAATTAACTATGACTCTTTATAAAATTCTAAACATTATGGTAATGCCACTTATACATAAAGAACACCCTAACCTCGAAAGTTTTCTAAACAGACCTCTAATACCAACTGTAAGGACCTAGCCATAAAACATTACATAATCTTGAATTAATGAATAATTCCCAATGAGGATCCTTTCAGGTTTATAGTTTTAGGGAATTAGGTCATAACTAATACATTTCATTTCAAAAGTTACAATGTAGACACTTCTACTTAGTTCCCATTTTTTTACAAAATAAAAACTCTTAAAAAAAGAGTCATGTCTAGTTCCATGTTTTTGACAGCATGACGTTTCCATGATCCCATCCATGACCCTATACATATTTAAGTCCAATGAAAAACTATTCAAAACATGGGATGAGTATAAAAAGAACAATTAGTATATAAAATAATTAATGAAGACATTAGACCATCAATAAATACAAAACAATGAAACCATACTTTTCAATCATAACACACCTTATGAAATCATAAGTTTTATGAATAACACACAGATATCATAAATCATAAAGGAAGCTTACTGAATATATAAAAAACTTACATTTTAGCTATCATAGCTATGTAAGGAGTTACTTTGGAATACCCATCATAGTATATTCCCTAAATCTCTTAGCATAAACATTAATGTTTACCTCTGTCACGTTACCCAATGCATTGGAGAGCTATCTCGGGCTCACCCACCCTAGGATTATCACAGAACCACCCATATACATAAACAATTCCCACGAACCATAACTTATTCATAACAATTAAAACAAGAATAAAGGAAATATAAAATTTCCACATTGCATTAACAACATATCATTTCAAGATATAGACATAATCAGTAAATTATCAAATCATATTCAAAACTATTTAAAATATTTATTAATGATATTTTTTAATCAAAGTGTCCAATAGCACTTTGAACGTTTTATATATTTTATCATATGAAAAACATAATGTCCATATAAATATATCATTAAACCAATTTTGAAAACATGGACATTAATTATAATTATTTCGAACACAAAATCATTAAAACATTTAAAAGGATATTTAAGTTACAGAGTTTTTAACAAAATGAGAGACTCTTGAATACAAATAATTAAGAAATAACATTGAATCTGAACATTATAATATCATGAGAATAAATTTATTCATGATATAATATGCCAATGGATAGTATATACACCATATAAAATTATATTGGTGCACAACAACAATGAAGTCTCAATGGAATGTAAATTGATACGAAATCCCTTAAAAACTGCATCCTTAGTTTAAGGATAAATATATTACATAATAATCTGTGAAAAATATAAATACACTCAATATGATTGGATATTCAGTGTAAATAAATCATAGAACATTAATAATTATTTTTTAAAAAACAACACCAATGACTTGGATGTTTAACTCACTGAATAGAAATTGAGTTAAAATTACTCTTATCTAGTTCATATCAATGACTTGAGAATTTATCAATGGATTGATTATGTGTATCATAACTATATCTAAAAAAAATAGGAGTGTAAATTAATACATAATTAAATAATTAGTGATTCTATTCATAATCTTGGAGTAAAATAATCAATCAAGTATGCTTAAAGTCCAATGAGTAGAAATTGAAATATGAAATTCCCATACCAATTTTGTAACATACAAAATATACACCCCATAAAAGAAATATCATAAAATGAAGATGTAAATACACATAAATTAAATTATATTACACCCCAAATACAATTATGGGCAGTACATATAGCACATAAATGGAAATAATGGCTAATATAGTATGAATCTCAAGGGAATAAAAAGTGAGATTAAAAACACTTACCACATTGTAATCAATGGAGTCGTATGAAAAAAGTTAATAACCACAAAATGAATCATAGAATAATATTTATATATTGAGAATCATGATAATATAGGTCAAATGGATGTACACAATACACCACATGTAATAAATAAGTAGTGAACAATGGAAATATCACATAATTAAAAGTGAGATAAGAAACCCCTTACCTCGTGTCGGATTTGACTCATTCGTTCCTTGTTCTTCCTAAATAATAAAATTAATTTAATTTATACATGACTAAGAACCTTTTTTAATTTTATTATTCTTTTTATATAAATTGTTATAATTTTATAAGCATTATGTAATCATTTAAGTTAATAATGGTCATTTTTCCAATATTTGTTTCTTGAGTAAAAAATGAACACCTTATAATTATAAGTTGTACATGTGGTCAAGTGTCAATTTCCTCCAGAATAATATTCATGACTTATATATCATATATATCATATATATCCATTATATAAATATATGTATTTAAAATATTACATAACATTTAGAGGTAAGAAATGAAATGCATCGTTCATGGAGATTGTAAGCCATACGTACGCATGAACACTAATTTCATTTCTATTTCATAAATAATGGAATTAAAACATAATGAAACATAGGTATATTATAATTCCTATATAATAAAATATATAATTTCATTAAATCCATCTTTTATATATCCTATGTATGTGATGAATGAGTCATATCACTTTGAGGGGGCGGTTGACTGAACTTCCTGAAATGAAATTATCACATTTACCCATAATGGAATCCATAAAGGTATGCTATAAATGAAAAATACAGAAGAATAAAGAGAAAATAAACATATTATATATCATATATAATTAAAATTCCATCATAATGACCACCATCATAGGTTCTTGGAGAATATTGTCCAATCATCATTTCGTGAAGCGCCTGTTGGTCATCCACATAAACAATATGTTCATTACCCATTAGATAGAGGTGCATGTAAGTGTAGTTAGAATAAATCTCATAAAAACATCCTATTATATTTAGGATACAAGTTTTTTTATAAAATAATGGAATAAAAATATTTTATGGGGTTGGAGAAGGAAAATGAAACAATATAATTTAAGAGAAGATGTTACCTTTAAAACTAGTAACTCCATTTAGTTTGAACCAAAATAACTTCTTGAAGTTCCTTCATCCTAAGTTAAAGATTCTAGGTTGAAGAGAGGGGTCGTGAGAGATTATTTTTGAAGGTATTTGGATGAGCCAAGGGGCTTGAGAGGTGTGAGGAATGAGTTACATGTGGTGTCCTTTTATAATTAAAGGAGGGTCTCTTTAGGAAAGTGTGCAAATATTATTTTATTATATAATTATTTTCGGTTTAAAAAGACCCAAAACTAATTAAAGTATAAGC
The DNA here is from genome assembly GCA_963277665.1 of Viscum album. Lineage (NCBI taxonomy): Eukaryota > Viridiplantae > Streptophyta > Magnoliopsida > Santalales > Viscaceae > Viscum > Viscum album. The sequence goes on from OY728158.1 coordinate 217,674,369, forward strand.
TAAGATGACTCAGGGTATAAATAAAATTATCATATACGAATTTTATAGTATTTGTATATTATTTAAATATTTATAACCTTATTTATTTAAATAATTTATTAATGAGGTAAACATTGTATAATTATTGTGTAATAAATAATTTTATTTATTTGATTTATAAAAATTATAAAACAAATACCAAGATGTAGTAAATCGTTTTATATTTCCAATGAATATTTATATTTGAAGTGATAACCTATATAACCCCATGTAAAAATTGATTTACTAAAAGATATTTGTTTAGGACATTTTTGTCTTTACTTTAAATTAATTAGTATAAAGTGTCATTATCACTCTTAAGTGTCTCCATGGGGTCCCAAAATAGACCCAAGGATTCCCATTGTCATACATGACTCATCCAATAATGTCAGGACATGTTTTAAGGTAATATTTTATAATTGTGATATTCTTTTTAACTTTAATTACCATATTTACCTTTTACCGCGGTAAATAAAAGTCAAATGTTATTATTCACCAGAAATTATTTTCATCTTATTTAACAATAGTTTACTTAATAATAATAACATTGTCTGTTGGATTTTCAAAATTCAATTCACAGTATTAGTAAATTTCATTTAATGGAAAAAAGGATTTTTAACTATAATTTAGTGGTTTCACTATTCATCCAAAAATAATGTTTTTTAAAAAAATACCAAAAAATTGTCCTAAGCTATATTTGATATTAAGAATTAGAAAATGATGACTATTTTAACAAATTGAAAATATAAAATTTGGATTAGTTAATTTAAAATTAATTTTCGTACTCAAAACAAAAAGTTTTTTTTTAAGAAATAATAACTGTCAAAAGAGTGAAACTTGTTTACGCTCAATTTCAAAGTGAAATTTATTCCAATGTCCAAAATTTGATTAAATGGTAAAAATATAATCTAATTATTCTTTATAAATAATTAAAATTATAATCAAAATATATAATTAAATTAAATTAAAATGACTTTTTGAATTAAAATACAGTATTTTCCACTATTCATCAAAAATTTAATTTTATCCAAAAAATACCAAAATTTTACCCAAGGTGAATTTTGATGTCAATATTATAGTAAATAAATTTATTTGGTAAAATTGAATATATAAAAATTACCAAAACTATATTTAAAGAGGGTTCTCCATTAAAATGTGGTAAATCAGCTTTTTAAAGTAAATTATGCTTAAAATTAGATTCATTCACATTTTAAGCCTATAAATTTTATTGAATAAATGTAAAAACATTTAAAAAACATGTATAATATTATTTTAGTTAGTTTTTTTCATTCCCTCTAATACAATGGCAAAGAGTTAACTACCATTTAAAATAATAATATTAAATTATTATTGTGCAACGTAAGATTTCAAAGAAACCTGTTGTTGTGTATCGGGTATGCCATCGAACATAGCATCTCCTTTAAAGTAAAATTAATAATTAATTTAATAAAATTAATAAATTTGAAAATTTCAAATTATTTATTTACCTGGGATGTTACACATATAGAAGGTTTCAGACTGTTTTAGGGTCATTTTTACACCTTATATTCTATTTTTGTCCACCAAGTAAACTCATTTTTACCTAAATTGCTGTAATAAATTTTGAAAGTGAAAATTTTCAAAAGTTTGAATGTTTTTATATCCTAATTCAATTTAAAAATGATTAAAATGACATGAATTTTATTAATATATTTATAATTGATTTAATTTTACTTTAAAAAAATTAAAATTATATTTTAATATTATAAATTATCCAGATGAAAAAATCAATTTTCAATTAAAATCTAATATTTTTCATTATTCGTCAAAAAATCAAATATATCAAAAAAATATCCAAAAATAAACATATTAAATTTATGACATTACATTTTCAAAAATGAAGTTTATTTTTTCAAATAAATTTTATAAAAGTTTCATAATTTAATTTTAAGACAATTATTCCATTAAATGGCATCAAAACTACAATTAGAAAAATATTGGTTTTGATGCATAACATTGGAATTTTTTTTCTAATATTAGCCTTGTAAATTATATTGGATAAATATAAAAACATTTTATTGAATATATAATATATAAATATTATTAATATCATTCAATAATATTAATTAATTTAAATCATTAGGATAAAATCCCACTGAATGAATAATAATATATTTTTTATAAAAAACATTTAATATATATTAAATTGGTTTTTATTTTCATTTATAATAAATTATTAATTTATTAATTCATTTAATATTTGTATGGACCAAATATTTTCATAATTTCTTTAATCTTATTCATTTGTCTATGTGATAAGTATTATGAAAAACAATTATATTAATAGTATATTATTTTCTTCTAAGACTCGGTCATGCCTTACAAACAAGATATTGAAGAAACTCATTTTTCTACGTATCATAAGATTTACTTAGTTTTGTGTGTAACATAGAATAAACATATTGTTTCATGTCTTTACACTTTTGAAAATAATTTTCTTCAGTTAAAATCTTGAGTTGTTACTGATATAACCTCTCTTCTGATTATTTGATCCAAAAAATGTCTTCTAAAAAAATCACTCATTGAAAATTTTTAATATAGTTTCCTATTACATATGGTCTTTATTAATATTCTAATGTGATATTCATACTCATCCATTCACTCAGATTAGATAATAAAATCAAATATAAATACTACCACACACTAAACAAGGTAAACATTAATAACCAAATTCCATAAATCCTTGAAAATAGTATGTAAATTAGTAAGATCGAATGACGTCACATTTATACAGAATGTTATACTAGTAATATCATACTTATTAAGAAACAATTCATGATTTTTGAAAAAAGTTCAATCTTGTAAAACTATTGATCTTCATGCAGTTTATTAGATAATTCAAAAATATGGGGTAGAGGATACTTGTTCTTGATCGTGATCTACTTCAACTATTAATGATCAATACAAAGTCCCAATGATCAATCATTATTTTTTTTAAAATTAAATGGTGCACCCCAAGGTGATACACTTGGATGAATAAATCCATTTTTATGGTTTTATTTGTGTAGTTTCTTTAATTTCTACCACTCGATTGTGCATATTCTTCATGGAGTCTTTAAAATTAGTGTGGAACAATGGATGAGTTCTATTAAAAAATCAACTTCACGTTTTCGTGGAATACTAGGAATCTCTTCCAGAAAGAATACAAAAAACTCAAAAAAATTTCATCTCATCTCTATGAAGTTTTCCATGATCATTTTAGAGAATCACCTCTTCTTAATGGAAATTAAGACCCATATGATGGATGTATTCTTTATTAGAAGTTCATACTTGTCTTCACATTGATATATGATTATTGTTCATTTTGTAACATCAAAAGTGACATCCCTTAATAAAAAATTTATGTGGGATTTTTGAATATAATTATAATACATTATTTGTATGACATCAAATTATACCATAAAAATAATAAGAATATTTATAGGAATCACATTCCATGTAACATCAATCTAAGAGGAATCATAAACATGAGTTTGATCATTGAAACCTTAGTTTCTAATACTAATACCACATCTAATGATTTTTTTTATCTTCATACACTTAATAAAAATCTTTTAGATATGAAATAATTTATAGATCTAGAGTCAACAATGAAATTATCATTTCTAGAGTGGATTGAAAGTGTACCTTTAACCATGTCATTATCACCCCCCTTATCAAAAAAAGTGATTGCATGAGATTTCCCGTTGTCTCTCTATATAATAGTATTATAAAGTTGATCATCCTCATTAACCTTTATATTTGGTCATTATTTATAATACTTTTAGTTCTATAGGCATTTGAAACTCTATAGTGTGGGTGATGAATTTAATGCAGCTTTAACTCTATTCACATTATTAAATGAATTCTCTTGATCACATTAAAAGTCAATTAACTAATGAACATCCCTTACACAATTAAAAAATTTATTTTTTCCTTCAATACAATTTACTACATGATTCTTACCACATTTAAAAAATAATGTAAATCTCATATTATTCTCTCAAGGATCTTATATTTTACTTTTATCATCATCTTCCTTTTCTTGTAAAAATAGTTAGATTAATATGTGACTCTAACCATTCTGTATTTATTGAACATTAAATAATTTATTCATAGTAATAGAATTTTCTTATAGATAATTCCCTTTCAGATACATGGTTTTAATCCACTAAATAACCATTCAACCTTACATTTAGGTTGTTTGATAATATCAAAAGCATACCTGACAAGTCTTGAAAAATTTACATCATATGTACCAAAATATTCGTCATCCTTTTACTTTAACATGAGGAAATACTTCTTCATATTCATATGAAAACCCTAAGGAAATTTATTATTAAAAAATATATTATTAAACTCATCCTAGTCCCAGAATTCGGTTTCAACTTATCATTCAATTGTTTTGGAAAGATTATACCACTGATTTACATCACCTTCAAAATGGTAGATCTGAAAATCAAAACACCGGATATTGGAAGATATATTTTCAATTGTACTGATCAATTATTAAAAAACTATATGATCAATATACACACTAAAATAAGTTGTATGTTTCTTGATTAAGGACTCAACAAAATGTTGTTCCTTCTTTTTCTCATTTGGAAGAACAGCATGATTCATAGAATGAAAATGTTTTGTGATAATATCAACATTATTTTTCAATCCTTATCCCCTAATGTTTAGATTCTAAGTAGTACAATCATTACATTGATTATCATAATTAGTATTAATGAGGTTTCTTCGGGTTTTAGTAACTGACTAAAACCATGAAGCATAGATTATGAATCAATAATCAGGGGGGCACATAATCTTCAAAAAATCACTTATGTGTTGTCTAAATCATGAAACTTTCATTGAAATATAACACCTTAGGTTTATATTCGTACATTATATTCATATTATATTTAAGAATCATGTGATGTTTTGTAATGAGTTTGTGATTTTCCAAATCATATCCCCCAGGAGTGTCAAAATAGGTGTGAAGCAAGGCACATTATCAAGCACCAGTTCCAGATCAAGTCAAGCTCAATACAATGATTTTGGTATTTTAACCGTTAGGTACATTTGATTCAGATCCACATCAACTTTTATTATCTATACAAGAATTTAATTTCTTGTATATTGCTAGTTCTATCTTTTGAAAAGTTTTCAGGAAATATTATCAATATTTGATGTATCCTTAGAATTATACATAGACATGCATTTTGAGATCTCACTAAGGTTTTCTCAACCTAGTTTCCAAATGATAACTAAACATATCCTTTGAAACCAACTATAGTAAACTGGTTTTATCATACATAGATAATAAATAATTTTCTATGAATATTAATTACATTATACTGACATGTTCCAAATAACTGTAATATTTTATTATCTTTGGAAACATTGAAATATAAAAATTGACCCATATGTGATCTATTCCATCTCCCAATACAATATTTATCACTTGAATCCTTCATATAAAAATCATAAATAATACATATCTTAATAACCTAGGAAAATGAAACCTAATAGGGGTGAGTACATATGCTCAATAAGGGTAAAAAATAAAGATACAAAAGCATAAAATGAGAATAATTGAATTGTAACAAGAAAATAACAATTAAAAACCATACCATGCATATCAAATATCATATACATGATTCATGGGATAAATATTCATTGTTCATAATACATTAAATATATGATTATCAAAGAAAATGATCCAAGATAGCATAACATTCACATAATACAAGGATTTTTTGGCATACATATAAGCATAGAGAATTATTTCCATATTAGTCAAGGTTTAATGTTAAGGATATAATATTATAATGGGTTCACTACCCATACCATCATACTAGTAATGATTCAATCCCACAAAATCATAATGGACACAGTCCATTATAGAACTGAGTTCACTGCCCATTCTATTCAAGTTTATCTCATTAGATATAATTCAATACCCAATGAATTAGATTGGGATGTAGGTCCTACCCATCAAATAATGATATTTTTATATGTTCCAAAATATCATAAAAATTAATCATATAATAACCTATGAAATGAAATGGGTATCCTAAAAATTTCATTATATCATGACCTGAGAAAATGTGGAAGGTTTCATAATCATTTCATTATAGAATAACCCTTGAAAATATAATGGTTTCAAAAGAATTTCCTTAGGGTATAACCCATGGTATAGAAAATGGCTTTTAATCTATCAAAACATAAACCATACATATAAATAATATAAATTTTATCCTTGAATCATATCACTAGTAATGAAAAGCTAAAAGAAATGGATGTCATCATAAATGGGAAATAATATAGAAATGTCACCAACCAAGTTGGGGCACCATCTAGCCTGACTCCTAACCCAGTCTGATAAAATGGCCCAAAGGGAATTCCTGATCCTCATGGGCTATCAACAAGTGTCTGGGTGTCAACCATATTCATTGTTAATGGATTCTATAATTTTAATAATCATAAAAAATGAACAAAAATAAACATCACAATAACAAATAACCAGATCCAGACAAGGAATAATAATTTTCATATTCAAGGTTTACAACATTAAACAATAAACCAAAAATTATACAACAAAATGGAGCAAAAACCCTCCCAAAAAAACCATGTGAAAAGAGGTACATCAACCTCAAGGCACCACCACCAACATTGAATGAAGTGGAACTCATTAAACCAGATCCACCATCTCCAAACATCATTCCTTTACCTGAGTCAAAGATAACAAAGTATATTAGCCCCATGTTTTGTTTTGGTTGTATTTTTTTATAGATAAGTATTTTGATTGTGTTAAATAAAGAATGTATGATTTGAAGGTGATTCAAATATAGATTGAAGGAGTGTGTGTGTGTGTGTGAAATTTCCAATCAGAACTAGAACAATAAAATTCATGAGATTCAGATCCATCTCATCAGCATGATTCAATATGATGGTTCAAATTGGGATATTGATAATAATATATTGATAAAAATTCAGAAGCTATTATAGAAGGTTTTTGGATGTTTGAAGATGTTTGTTTTCTTTTGTTGTCAAATAAATTTCAAAGGAATTGAATCACCTCACTTTGTGAAACTTGGTGGTATAAATAAAAAACCATATGCAGTCATTCGTACTCAAAATCGTATTATAGAATTTTGACTCAAAACTCGTATTTAGGAATTATGAGTAAAAACATTTTTTAGAAAATTGTACACATGGTGCTTAAGAAATTCCTACGTAATGGGAAGATGTTTTCTCGAAGGAAAGGTTTGTTGGGATCACCTTGGGTCTTGTATGAATGTAATCGTATATTTTAATACATTACATTAAAAAATTGTTGATTCATTTCTAATTCATGAGTTCTCATAAATAATAATTATTCTGAAAAACAATATGACACAAAATTTTTGAAAAAATTAGAGAAAATGTTCTAGAAATAACATTTATTCTAAACGTGACCATGTCAATCATATTCAAGATTAGCATGAAAGAACGATTTTTCTAGAAGAGTAGGAAGTTATAATACTTCTTAATAAAATTAAGAAGATTATAGAAAGTAAGGGAAGTAATAATTCTTTTCTTGGTATGTCATATGGTTTTAAATCTAGTCTTCAATGTAATCAAATTCATGAAAGGATTCATCATACAAGTTAACATATGTGAAAGATAGAAGTTACTAAAGATGAATTTTATGAAATTTTCCCATCATATTTGTTATTCTATCGTATTCATTAGAGGTAGAATTTTTTTGTAGAAAATTCATTGGTATCATATTCAGAGTAGAATGACATTATTTAATCTGAAGTTGTTGATACTTTCATATTGTACCTATTATATCATCGTATTCATCGGAGGAAGAATTGTTTGGGACCAATGAATTATAATAAAAATAGTGGTATGTGGAGGCCAATACGAAGAAAAAAATTATAGCTTAATGAAAAATGTATTCAACCATTTTCTAAATGATAAATAAATTTATTTTTCACTCAAATGGTTCAAGAGAAGAAATTAAAGAATAATATATTGATTTAAATTTATCTTCAATATAATGATACAATTAATAATCAAAATTTTAATCGGACTTAAAAGAGATTGAAAGACCTAGAAAATTGATCGAAAGATGAAGATTTTTTTGAATAATATGATTTAATTCCATCATTTTGGTATAGAGAATGGTAATGATGAAACTTTATCAGGGAATAAAAATGAATAATTGGAATGAATAATCGGAATGGAGTTTTCAAAGAAGATCAAAGAGGTATTGTTTTTCATATCTAAAATTGTTATGGAGTATCGTAATGAAGAAATTGTACTAAAAATTTATAATGGGAAATCAGGGCTGGTGTCTCTGAAAGAAGTCATAAGAGAGTTTAAGTGTTTAGAATAGTCATGAATAATCATGATGAAATGGGAAGAGTTAAGAAATGTTGATGAAGTAAAGATACACCTAAAATTCAAGTAAATATTCAAAATCTTGTAATTTACCTTAGTAGGAATGTTTTCATGGATCCCCCCAACCCACATTTGGGGAAACTATAGAAGGTAAAAATTACATCGTACTTTTCTAGAGGAAGTAATATTTATGAGAAGTATAGAGAAGGAGGAGCTACAGATAAAATAATGGTTTTCTAGATTTACATCTATAAGAAGTTTTACTTGATGAGGGAGAAAATAGAATATACAATATGTCAATATGCTCAGGTGATCATCATATTAATATAATTATTGTATTCATTTAGATAAATTATTTGGAAGTATTATCAAATTCATCTGGTTATTGTATTGGGCTAGATTATATTAATATGATATCTAGAGTGAATCATATTGTGATCATAATTTTCTCAATGGTATTCTATAGAGATATATTTCTCTATTGATAAATAGTCAAGGGAAATATTAGATTAGGAAATTGGACTATATTTTATTAAAAATTCTGGGAAGTTCTTTCCTTCTTCGTGGTAAGAATGTGAATAATTTCTCTGAAAGATTATATTTATGAAATTTTATCATGAATCATCATAACAAGTTTGTTATACAAGTTTTATTACATCATTTGTGCTATAAAAAGAAAAATGACTATTGGATTGTTTACATAACTCTACATGATTGTAAGGGCATTCCCTACTTGTTGTATTGCACACAAAAGGATTGTTTTCTAGGGTATTTTGTGGTATTGGATCATTTATATACAATACCATAGATGTAACTATTCTTATTGAATTGTGAACCCTATTAATGCTTTTATTAAAGTGGATGTGTGTTTGATTTATTTTCAGTGGGGAAATAAATATTTAATATGATGTGAAGGATTATTTATAAGGAGGAAACTTAAAAGAAAACATATTATTAATTTATCCCCTTACCCTCTTAGTTATAAAGTTATCCCAACTGGGCACTTAAAAGTGGTACCAGAGTTGAAGGTTCCCTTCATTTGTTCTTTCTAGGTTTTTTGAAGAAGAAGTTTTGAAAAATAATTTCTGTTTTGTGAATAGTAAAGGGATTTCAATATTAAATGATAGGAATTATCATATCTAGAAAGGAATAATATTTTCATATATTATTTATCTTTGGTATGATGTTTAATGACCTATAACAGATGGTTTCCCTTGTTTTGAGAATGATCCTCTAACAAATGGTGATAAGGAACACCATGAGAATGATGGAAGAGAAAATAATTCATTACACTCATCACTTTCTAAAAGTTAGTTTCTAAGAGAAAAATGATTTTCTACTACCAATGGTATCTCAGATAAGCTCACCAACATTTATAATGAAAAAATAATACAAAAAAAATCAATGATTCAAATCAAGAGATTGATGTATGATGATCTAAATATGGGTGAGTATGAATCCATTGGTTACTTCTTCACCAGGGTGAATGGCATTTTTAGCACAATCAATGTCCTTGGTGAAAAGTTATAAGATTCTACTGTTGTTTAAAAGATATTGATATTTCTTCCCGACTTGTATTATTCTGGTGAATCATTATTTTATGATAGAGTATGACAACCCTGCTATTTATTACACAATTAAACATAATTTATTAAATAGAATTTACTTGATACAACATAGATGATCGATAGGTCGAGTGTCATTGGGGATTGGGATCATTACATAACAACTAAACACATTAAATACAACATCTTTATTGAAAACATCCTTTACATGACCACTACATTCCCTCGTACTTAGCATTTCATTGGTTAACCTGAGGACATGCATAAGAAAAGGGGGAGCTATAAATCCAAGTAAGGGAATAATCCTGGAATAACTTGAGGAATACAATACATATAAGACAATAGGCATATAAATAGACAACAAGAGAAGAATAAACATAAAATCATGATAAAGTATGATAATCATAACATGGAAATGTGGCAACAACACATAACATGGAATTAGCATGAGCCAGGGCTCCTTGCACATGGAGAATGAGTAAATCCTCATTGCACATGAACCATGAGTAAAACCTTGTTTAACTTGAAATAGCATGAGTCAACACCCAATGCACATGATGTATCATGATACTATACTTTACCAAATTTATTGGAGCGCTATAATGGTTCACCCTTCTAAAACATTTCATTTCATGAATAAGTGTGCCACATGGACCATATAACATATATTCATAAAACATAATCACTTATTCCACGATAAAGGAATGTGTAATTCATATATGAAATGTTATAATCAATAACTAAATGTGCATAAAGGTGAATACCCTTGACAGAGAAATGGGTATGGTATTCACTACACAATGGCATTGACATGGAAAATCGGTGCAATTTCGGCAGCAAAACGGCGTGAAGTAAGCCTTCATAAAAATGGTTGAAGATATAGAAGGGGGTCTCATCATATTTACATGACATGGACAGTAAGGGGTCATGTAGATACATGTCCCAACAAATGTAATGGAAATTAGATTCATGATACAAAATTATTTCTTGAATGTAAATGGGGAGGGAGAAATTCCTTTTGGAATTTTGGCATAGTGACGGGTGTACATGGGAGGCATTTAATGAGAGATAAAGGGGTATCCCATCATTCAAACATAAAGATGGAAGTATGGAGGAGGTGCGAAACCATACCCAAAAATTTATAATTTAAATTAAAAGGGCATAACAACAATATAAAAATTGGACAAAAAAGAGAAATGAAGAAAAAAACCCTTACTAGGAAGTGTTCTTCCAAAGGCTTGAAAGAGGCTTGAGAGAATCTTCATGGGAGCTTGGGGAACCTTGGGAGGATTCTAGAGAGCGTAGGGCAGAGGTTGTACAAACTCCAAAGGATTTTTGTGAGAAAGACATGGAAGTTTGGGTGGTTTTTTATAGGAAAGGTGAGGTAATTCTTTATTATTTAGGTTGGGGACACCTCACATTAAACTAATCCATACTACAAACCATCCCAAGGTTTTTACCATTTTTTTTTGAAAAGGGAAGTGGAACACAATATTTTATAAGGCCAAAGTCCGAAAATCTTAAAATAATGGGGTTTCTAATGTGTAGGTGAGTCACACTCCCCATGAAATCAATTTAAAAAGTCAAGATGTTTAATAAGTCTTGAAGGGTCCATTAATGCTTTGTAAAATTAGTAAAACAACCCCAAAATCACATTATTTTAATGGTAAAATATAGCATCCTGGCATTTTACTACATTACTTTTACATCATTTTAATGATAAACAACATAATAGTATTACACATAGAGGATTCAATGGTTTAGTGTCTTGGGAATACTAGGACCGTACATAAAAATTACAACATCAAGCATAAAAATTTATTGATTTCTTTCTCTCTAGCTTCTTACTGGCACTTGTCCTCTCCTTAGTACTTGTAGCCACCTAAGGATATACATCAAAAGGGGTGATCTAAAATCCCAGTAAGAGGATAGATAAGAAGAATATAACATGGGGTGAGCATAATCATGACATTGGAAAAATATCATGAACATGATAGGAATGTAAATAAAAGACATGAAATGTTGAAATGCATCAAAATGAAACATCATGATTTAGTGGTTAACTACAACACATACTTGTGAACCCAGCAAGCATCTTGTTCACACATCATTTCACATATACTCATGAGGTTCATAACTTTACCTAGTGCATTGGAGTGCTGTATAATTCCGGGTGATCCCGTCACATTAAAACATTCATATTCAGCTATATAATTCAGGGTGCACCCATCACATCATAACATTATCATTATCATGATTTCCACATAGAACCCATATCAAAAGTGAACATATCAATACCATGAAAGAAAACGTGTTTCATCTCATAAGAATGCTTTCATAAGCTTTGGGTTCCCAAAAGAAAGAGGGAATAACGTACTTGATACAAGAACCATCAACCATGAATGAGAGGTAAAAGTTGAGTTCTTAAAAGAAGAGTTCATTTGGAAAACATTTGGTTAGACATAAGATTCATTATAAAACATTTATATCCATGAAAAGGTAAGATGATTATGAATAAATGATCATTATTGTGTGACCATATAAAAATGGATTGAAATAAAGAGAACCCAATGGAAGAAAATTGTGTTTGAGATTTCCACTTACCTTGTATCTGAATGATTACTTATATTTAATGTTTTGTATAATGACATTATTTCATTAATTAGATATTCCAGAACGTTTTATACATTAGTAGGTTTAATTATGGTTTTATTATGTGATTTTCTATGCCTTTGAATGAGTTATAGAGTTTAGAAACATTATTCGGGAAGGTTTGTTTTTATAGTTTTCTTGAGTGGTTCACTGGTATTCTTAAATTGATGTTTGGGTAGAACATGGGTAATCATCCAAAACTGATATTACATGTTATTAAATATATTATAAGAGTTTTAATGATCTTATAATGAATTATATTATATCCATGTGGCTGAATCATTAGATAAGAATTAAATGATGGTTGTTTGGGTTAATTTGGGAGGTTTTTTTATCACAACAAACTTGCACTACTGGAAATCATGGTTTTCCCAACACTTTTATACCAACGGTTCTTTTGAACCATTGGTAAAGATCTATAAAAATTGAGTTTTCTTAATGGTTTCATCAAACTATTGGGAAAGATGGGAAAAATTAGTTTTCCCAACGGTTTGATGAAACTATTAGGAAAGATGGGAAAAAAGACTTTTTCCCAATGGTTTAATGAAACCGTTGGGAATGATGGAGTTTTCCCAACGGTTTTTAATAACCATTGGTAAAAATATTCCACAAATTTGCGAAATCCGGACAGTCCCCTCCCCACAATTCTAGAAGCATTCCAAAAGCGTCGTGCAGCTCTCCCAGAAGCGATTCCGACTCACAGAAGCCCTTGAGAAGCCCCACCATAGGTGCACCTCTTCCATTGGATCTGCTGCCGGGTTAGAATACTTCCACTTTTTCTCAACGATATCCTTCCAACTCTTCTCAATGATATCCTTATATTCTAAAGGATATAATTAATCCAAATTTTTAGGGTTTTTGAAAAATTTTATGATTCCCTACTCCACGAATTGTGTACTCAAATCACTACATCGGTGTACACATTGTCCAATTAATTTTTTCATTACACATATACATTTATAAGGGCATGGTGTCTCTTTATTGTGTTCTAATTTTAAACATTCATAGTTTTTTTAATCTCAATGCTTAAAATATTATAGCTTCATTTATATGAACTCATAAGAAATTGTCCATAATATTTATTCATAGTATTTCATGAAAATAAATCATTTCATTATGATCATGTCAAACATGAAGATCTGGTTCATCATAATTTTTGTACACTATGTGTATTACATAACAAGTATGTATCATGTTTTTATTAAAGTCTATATATATATATAAAATGACACACTGTTCACTTATCCTTTTCACAATAGAACATATGGAGTATCTTCTGGAACTTTGCAAAATAGTATGTTGTCCCTAATTAGTAATTCTTCCTTTTTCTTGAAAATAATTCACAGAATATCAAATTCTCAATATTAGTGAATGTTAGTTTTCCTAATATAACCATTAATCATTCATCCTTCAACATCATGCATGAGTTATTCAACCACCTTTTTAAAATACAATGACCATTTTCACTAATTTGGGGTTCCTCAAAATGCATGGGAAAATATGAAAAACACATGTATTAAATCATGTTTCTCATATAGTTTCATGGATACAAGTTCATCTCGAAAATCATGACTGTGTGGTTTAAATATCATGAGGACCATGGGATTATTATTCTTCACACAAATGAAGTAGTTTTCTACAACGATGTGTTTTTTGTTATCACTTTTGATTTGGATGAAAGGGGATCTTTGTGGTCATTAATCATGGTTGTGGGTGGTCCTTTACGATGTAAGATAGTATGACTTCATTTTACGTGATATATCGAATATTATTATTGATTTATGTTCAATTTGACTATCTTTGACAAGTGATGTTGTTTAATAAGTTGTTATTAATGGTTTTAATAATGAAGATATGGTATAAGGGTTCACATGGTGTGCATAAGGGTTCACATGGTGTGTATAACGGTTGACATGGTGTCTATGTGGGGTGACGGTAGGGCTATCTAGGTGGGGTGAGGGGGAGGATTTTCCTAGTGGGGTGTGGGGGGGAGGGGTGTCCAGGTGGGGTGGGGGCTGGGTTTTCCAAGTGGGGTGGGGGTAGGGGTGTCCAAGTGGGGGGGGGGCTAGGTTGTCCATGTGGGGTGGGGGTAGGGTTGTCCAACTGGGGTGGGGAGGGTGTGCAGATGGATGAATCTCATAACTATAAACTCTCTATAAATTCTAGAAGTATGAAAATATATAGGGACATTCGTGATAATTTTTGGTTGGATAACAAAAAAACATTTTGATGTTTTTAGTCCTATTTTATTTTGAGTTTATTTGGATGCTGATGTTTCTTTTTGATACCTATGATGGTAATTTATTTTAGTTTCTAAATCGGTTGAGACTCCCCCACCATGCACAGTGTATGAAACCTCTACCCTTATTTAATCATTTTGTTTACACAGCCTATGAAACCTCTACCCTCATTTAATCAGTGAACTCAATTCATTAATTCAAGCCTTCATTGTCACTAGCATGTCAGAAATTCAATGATGTAAACCCATCCTCACATAATTTCTTACCTTAGATAGTGTCCAACATATGGTACACGAGCTTTTGAATTCATCAGTTAACTAGGATCTTATATTTCATTTCCCCCAAGATGACTATACTAATATAACATTTGGGTCAATTAAATATGGTTCTCATTGTACGTTGTATATTATGTGTCCTTCTTGGCAAATACTCACTTTTATGAGGGTGGGGTGATTTTCACAAGCCATGCTAGCATGTTTATACATCCATAAAAATGTTAGATAAGTCACAGGTTTAATTCAGTAATGTTCTTATCATTGACATACTTTATTATTAATCTCAAATTTAAAAATAAATGTTTTTGTCTATACTTAATGAAATGAAATCTTTTTACAAGCCAGGAACATCCTATTAGTGTAGAAGCCTAAAATTTATTCCCCCATGGGGTGTGCTTGACTTGGGGAAGTAATTGGGTAATGAAAGGTATGGCCATAGAGGTGCCAATAATGAGTTATTGAACATGAGTGAATGATTTGAGATGCCTATAACACAAAAAGGGACCTGAAGGACATGCCTCTTATAGACCAAATTAAAATGAATATAAATATATTTTATTTTATTTTAAGAGTACTTGTTCCTTACATTATTTTAATAGTTCACTACATCGACTAGAAACTTCTTCCATTATCGTTTACTTAAATGTATTTTCTATTAAAGTTCAATCCTATTGAATTGTTTATGACAAAATTACTAATATAAATTCTTTTTACAGAATGGACCGAATTTGGATGTATGAAACTAATCAGATCTCAAGTGATTTTCTAAACAATTTGGAGAGCTTTATAGATTTTTCATTTTACAATGCTTTAGATAGTGGTCGTATACACTACCCATGTTCCAATTGTGTTGTTAGACCTTGGTTTATCCATGAAGAAGTTAGCTACCACATAAACAAAAATGGTTTTCAATCCAACTACTTTGTTTGGTATCACAATGGGGAGAAAATGAAATATCAAATTGGTGATGATCTAAATGAAAGGACTGGAATAAGGAATTTGTTAGATGATCGGTTTCCGTTTATTCATCATCATGAAAAATAAAGGATTTCAACTCACGAAGAGGTTGATATGAGGATAGTTGATGCATCTAGTGAAAGTGATGATATTGATAGTGTGAAAAAATTGAATGATGATGCCACGACTCCAGTATATTGAAAAGGCGATAAAATGAGAAAGCAATTATCTTTAATCTGATTGTTTCATGGGAAAACTATGTATGGGATTTCTAATAAAGAAATCGATTACATTCATTCCTTCTTGAAGTATTTACTTCTAGATGGTGAATATATTCCCTCAAATCACTATATGTCATGGAAGTTAGTTTAGGAACTTGAATTTTTGAGAAACAAAATTCATGCTTGCCTGAAAGATTTCAATTTATTCTGGGAGGAAACCACTAAATGAAATGATTGTATAAAATGTGGAACATCCCACTGGAAGTCAAAATCTGATGGAACACCATCCCGAGTTTCGAAGAAAGTAATGTGGCACATTCCATTTATCCCCATACTCCAGAATTTTTTTATTTCTGATGACATATCAATAAAAATGAGATTCCATGATACAGAGAGAAAGAAGACTAATGATGAGTTAGTTCGTCCTACAGATGAATTTTCATGGTAGAGATTTGATGCTCGACATCCTGATTTTGCAGCTGATGTGTGTAAGGTGAGGTTGGGTTTTCCATGCGATGGTTTTAATCTGTTTGGGAAGATTCTTACTTCGCACAGCACATGGAAAGTTTTTATACACATTTATAATCTTCCCCCATGGTTTTGTATGAAAAAAACCATTCACTTGAATGTGTATACTCATATCTGGTCCTTCTGATCCCACCATTGATATTGATGTATACATGCAACCTTTAATAAAAGAGTTGAAACTTCTTTGGGATGTGAGTGTGCACACATACGATGCATTTTCGAAAGACATATTTCAGATGTGTGATGCGCTTATGTGGACGATCAGTGATTTTCCGGATTATTCAATGATGTCTGGATAGAGCACGAAGGGAAAACTATCATGCCCAGTTTGTATGAAGAATACACGATCCAGTAGATTAAAACATCACGATATTTTTAGTTTTATGGTACATCAAAGATTCTTTCCAAAATATCATCCATATAGAATGAATCGTTGAAGATTTGATAATACCATAGAGACCGATGGTCCACCTCAGCATATGTATGGAACTGGTGTGCTTAATGAATTTAAAGATTTCAGTTTTTCATTCCGTAAGGGTCAAATGAAATATGGAAAGAGAAAGAATGTTTCCACTAAATCCTGTTACAATTGGAGGTAGAGGAGTGTCTTTTTTTATTTTCCTTATTGGTCAACCAATTTTTTACTTTATTGCTTAGACGTAGTGCATACTGAAAATAATATATGCAAAATGTTGCTTTTGGTTCTTCTAAATGTCAATGGGAGGACAAAAGATGATTTATGATCTCGGCGTGACCTGGTGGATTGGGGCATCAGACCATAATTTCATCCTATGTCTATCAGTGAAAATAAATGGCAACTTCCATGTGATTCTTATGTGATGACAGCTAGGAAAAAAAAATTGGATGTATTAGAGACTATTAGAGTTTCTTATGGCTATTCAAGAAAAATATCTAAATGGGTAAACATAAGAGAGTTGAAGCTAAAATCATTTAAGACTCGTGATTATCACGTTTTACTGCATCAGTTGCTTCCAATAGAAAGTTGTCATCTTTTTTCCAATAATGTAAGGGTGACTATTATTCGGTTGTTCCATTTGTTTATAGATATTTGTGCTAAGCAGTTTTCCAAGTATTACTTGCCAAAAATGTTGGCAGATGCCCCATTAATTTTGTGTGAGTTGGAGGAAATATTTCCTCTATCATTTTTCACATGCATGCTGCATCTGACTGTCCATATTCCCAATGAAATACTTTTCGGAGGACCTGTTTCTTTTCATTGGATGTATCCAACTGAACGAAATATGTACACATTAAAGTCTTATGTCTGAAACAAGAATCAGCCCAAAGGTTCTATCATGAATGGCTACTTGGATCATGAATGTGTAGATTTCTGCTCAATGTATTTGTCTAATCTTACTACAAGAATGAACAAACCAATGAGAAATGAAGAAGAATAGTATGAGCAAATAGAACCCAGTTATCCATCACTTCCTCAAACAGGAGTAATCCCATGATCATATACATTGAAGACATTAAACCATGAAGGGCGGGAGATGTAACTTCACACAGTTTTGTTCAACTGTGATTTGTTCGATGACTATATCAAGTAACTAAATTGTATATGTATATCATACATATATATTAGTTAAAATTTTCATATTTTTTATCTACAGGGAACATAAAACAATGATAAATAGGAAGCATCATTCTTTATATTTGAGAAGGATAGAGACTTTGCTTAGCAAAGAGTTATTTTCTTGGTTAAAATTGAAGGTAAAAATATTACTATTTAAAATAATTATATCAATATTTATTTAAGTTTAATAGTCATTTATATTGTAGGTATTGAGTTTTTCTGCTGACTCTGTCTCTGAGGAAAAAAGAGATTTCGCTTTTGGTCATAATATCGTGATTCATGACTATAAATCAACTGTTATAAATGGGTAAAAATTTATTGTCACTGAACGAGAAAATAACATGAGAACACAACATGATGGTGTTAGGGTTAATTACACAACAGATTTTTATTCCAGTGCATCAGATAGTATACCGCGATTTGAAAATTTGGGTTATTATGGAGTCGTTGAGAAAATAATAATATTGGATTGTTACTCTGATGGACGAGTCACAATGATGAAATTCCATTGGTTTGATTCGAGGATGAGACATGGAATATTTATTGATGATTGTGGATTTCGAGTAATTAATATGACTCTCACTCTTGCTACCGAAGTACCATATGTGCGGGCATCAATGGATAAACAATTTTTTTATGTCAAAGACCAAATTCGACCTGAATTTGGTGTCATACTTGATGTAATTCAAAGACACTTTTTTGATGATAGTGATGATGGAATTGAAACTGTCCCTAGTGCCATTGGAACCAATCCATTTATTTCTTTTGATGACTCCAATAGATCAATTGTCAGAGTTGATTGTGAACCTGAAGTTGTGTTTGAAAATATATAGAATCATTCATCTATGTTCTCAATTATTTTGGTTTACCTCGAGTTTGGTTGTTAAGGTTGGTAATATTCAAATTGATTTAGTATTGATCACAAATATGTTTTAGCTAACTTGACAGTTATATGAATTTTCAATGTTTATTGGTTGCAGTTTTATTTGAATTGCATTTTCTAATTTGGAATTGAACTGTATTCAAACCTAGTCAAACAATATTTCTAACTTGGTGATCATTACAACTCATATGATTTATTAAATCCATTCAAGATATTCTAAAAAAATTGATAGCTAAATTACTAATGAATCACCATATTCCCTCATATATTATGTTTTTTGGGTTACACATTAGTTTCCTTTTTCTAATTAATTACATATTTGTTTTCAAAGGTAGGAAATGCATCCAATTGAAGAGAGACGAGGGAGAAAAATGATAGAAAACAATCATCGAATGGCGGAGATGGGCATTCCACAATTAGTGCCTACAGTGAGTACTTAATTTCAAATATATATTTAAAGAATATATAATGTCATGTGATTAATTTTTTTGTAAATAATTTTTGTAGGACCCACCTATACGTCGACAGTTATTCGACGAGGAGCCTAGTAATGGTCCTAGTACTTAGGTCGGTGGTACAAGGAGGGTTCGCACCCGAGGTTTACGAGCAGCTTCGCGTACCCGACTAGACCCTACCCCTCCCACTGACATGTCATCATTCCCACATTCTGATCTTGGTGTGTCATTAGAGACACATGGGATATTTAGGCCTCTTATGTTTTCGCAACCTTTTTCATCTTCTGGCCCATCATTTTCATATTCCATGATGATTCCATATCCCCAGTTAGAATCTGGTCATAGAGCTATCCAATCTTCTTTTACTTCTACTTCTGTCTCTCCGAGCTTCTATATTCGATCGTCTTCAACTCCTGTTCCACCACAGTGTGTTCCATCAATTTCTGTGGATCCAACGATGCTTAGTGATCCGACTAGCACAGGTATATTTATAGAACCCTAAAAAAATTTATAGCAATATTATTTTTCATTATAATTTGTTTTGATAAAATATTTGTTTTTATTTCATGCTAGATACATATACTGACATGGGGAGGGGGCGGGGGCGTACACGCATGCGTTTGGTGTGGAACCGCCACACACAGGTTATGGTGGATTACAATTAAGACAACCAAATGGTTGAGAAAACAGGGCAGGAATGTCATAGTTTTTTTGTGACGCTTTCCAAATACTCCGACATCATTCCCATCAGCCCACTGTCATGGATTAATTTTCCACATGAGGTCAAGGTTAGATCTTGGGTAGAGATATGGGTAAAAAATTCTGTTCTATTTAATTCCATGAATAATTTTTTATTTATATGAATTAATATTTTGTTGTCATCTTCGATTTAATTTTCCCGATAGTGAGGGTGCACGACTGGAACATCTAAAGTACATAGGTGAGATTTGGAGAGCCTATAATTATGAGTTGTATATTGTATGGCTTGATAAATTTTTCACTGAGTTAGAGGCGGTACCAGTTGTGGATGATTGTCCTATAGAGAAGTATCATCAGATGATTACTCATTGGACGACTACCTCATTTAAGGTATTAATTACATTTGAGGTATTTAAATAATAACTTTCATGTTTTTCATTAATATTATCCTTTTCGTTATCAAATTTTATTTATGAATCATCTGGAAAAAATAAAAAAACATTGACGCAAACAAATACCTACACACACTAGGACGTACTACGATGCCAGATCATGAGAGGAAGCAGGTGTGAAAATTGTTTATAAGTTTTCATTACGACTTACACTTTATTTTGTTTCCACAATTATTTAATAGTTTGATAAAGTTTTCATATAACTTTATATTTCAATGTCATTGTAGAGGAAAATACAGAATATTTAAGAACGTGTGCCTTGAGAAAATAAAATTTGCTCGAGTAGACGAAAAAAGGATGGAAGTGTCGTCAACGAAGCGACTCGGCAATAGATTGTAAGTTTTAATATGTTGATTTTATATTTTAATATCTATTTTTTAACTTAATTAAATTTTTTTATTTGTAACAGGCTGCTATAGAGGCCCTCGATTTCCAAGAACCAGATAATTTTGGGCCAACTGATCACTTAGATCAGGTGTTGGGAGAGAAGCATCCCGGCAGAGTACGCTGCTGACCTAGGATAGCCCCGAAGAGGTATTGGCCCTCCTCAGGTAAAAGTTGCAGTGCCACCAAGCTACAGAAAGTTAGGGCACAGGCAAAAAAAGCTGATAAAATTTCCACAGAGACGGCATAACAGTCTGCTAGGGTAAACAGTACATTTATTAAATTTATTGAAGTTCTATGTCCAACACTTCCACTAGAGGCCAGCTCTTCTTTTGATGAATATATTTCATTTATACGTTTTATATATGGTGAACCATGTGTCAGTTCTAGTGGTTGTCAAGATGAGGTCCATCCAGACGATGATGATGGCGAGGAGTCTGATGCGGAAGTGGAGGGAGAGGAGGAGGGCGAGGCGGATGGTGAGGGAAAGGAGGAGGGCGAGGGAGAGTAGGAGGGTGCTGAGGAGGGCGAGGAAAGATGATGGGGACAAGGAAGAGGGTGATGAAGATGGTGATGGTGATATGGGACAAATTTATCCACTACATTTTTGACTAATATTACTGAGATTTGATGTTTAATCTATTATATTTTTTGGTTTTATCTAGACCCGTAGTATAGTATTGGAGTTGAGTTATTTTTATATATTATCTATTTTCATGGATGTTATTGTCATTTAGTTGTTTCGGTGTATCTTGAGCATGTTTATAGAGTTTTGTGTGTTTGGGAACTCCCTGGACAACCCCCCTTCTTCCTGGACCCCGGACAACCCCCCACCATCCTCCTTGGACCCCGGACAACCCCCCGGACGCCCCCCCCCCACCCTCCTCCCTAGACAACAGACACCCCCCCCCCCGGAACACCCCCCAGATAGTCCCCTGGACACCCCCCCCCCCCACCCTCCCCCACCCTCCTCCTTGGACCTCGGACAGCCCCCCAAACACCTCCCGCACAGCCCCCACCCTCCTCCTTGGTCCGCAGACAGCCCCCCCCCCCCCCCACCTTTCTCCCTGGACCCCGGACAGCCCCCTCGGACAGCCCCTAGACAGCCCCCCACCCTCCTCCCTAGACCCCGGACATCCCCCTCGGACAGCCCCCAGACTGCCCCCCACCCTCCTACCTAGACCCCTAGACAGCCCCCCCCCCCCACCTTCTTTGATTTCAAATTCTTTTTTTTTATTTCTCTGATCATGAAATGTTTTTTTGGATTATTGAATTTTTTTTATGTCTTGAATTATATGAATTTCATGGTAATCTTATTGTCTCATGCTTATCAAATGCATGTGATGATGTACTTTAATTTGAATACAAATTCCGGTTGTACATTCTCCATGTTATGTGAATTATGCCTTGTTTGAAATGCACTTCATTTTAATTGATAACAATAATTGACATAAGGTAAATTGGCCAAACACATTCATATATTGTTTAAACTTTATGAAAATGATCCATTGGTTATATGTGATGCGTTCGAGTCAACCGTACCTCAATCTGAGTCGCACTGTGGTCGGGATCACTCTAAGAGTCTCTCTTTTGTTTAAAATGGACAACATTTTATATACATACGTTAAGCCAACCAAATGGATTTTGATTGTGTCGATACTTTAGAACAACGATCCATCGGTCATATGTTATGTGTACAAGTCAAACCCACCTCAATCTGAGGTGCGGTGTGGCCGACACCATTCATAGTGTCTCTCTTTTGTTTAAAATGGACATCATTTTAATTGAAAATAACAAGTGACATATGAAAAACTGACCAAACCCATTTGAAATGTGTTGATGATTTAGTACAAAGATCCATGGGTCATATGTGACGTGTACGAGTCAACCCCACCTCAATCTGAGGCGCGGTGTGGCCGACACGATTCTAAGTGTCTCCCTTTTGTTTCAAAAGGATATGATTTTAAGTGAAAACATCTAATGGTATACGGAAAACTGACCAAATTATTTGGATTGTGTTGATATTTTAAGACAATGATCTATGGGTCATTTGAGATGTGTATGAGTCAACCCCATCTAATTCCGAGGCATGGTGTGTTCTGTACCACTGTAACTGTGTCTCTTTTGTTTAAAATGGACAGGATTATAAATGAAAAGAACAACTGGCATACATAAAACCCAGAAAACGAATTAGGATTCTATTTATAATTTATCGCAATGATCCATGGGTCATATGTGACATGTACAAGCCAACCCGGGCTCAATCCGAGTCGCGGTGTGGCCGAGATCACTCTAAGTGGCTAAATTTTTTTGAAATGGACAACATTTTATGTACATATGGAAAAAAGACCAAATGCATTCGGTTTCCATTGAAACATTAGGAGAACGATCCATGGGTAATATTTGATGTGTAAGAGTCCACCTCACCTCAATCTGAGGGGCGGTGTGGCCGACACCACTCAAAGTGTCTCTATTTTGTTTAAAATGGTCTTCATTTTAAGTGAAAACAACAACTAGCATACGAAAAACTAACCAAACGGATTCTGATTGTGTCGATAATTTAGAACAGTGATCCATGGGTTATATGTAACCTGTACGAGTCAAGCCCACCTCAATAAGAGGCACGGTGTGGCCGTAACCATTCATAGTGTCTCTCTTTTGTTTAAAATGGACATCATTTTATGTGAAAAAAACAACCGACATACGAAAAACTGACCAAACGCATTTTAAATGTGTTGATGATTTAGGAAAACGACCCATTGGTCATATTTGACATGTATGAGTCAATCCTGCCTTAATATGAGGTGCGGTGTGGATGGTGCCACTCTAAGTGTCCCTCTTTTGTTTTAAAAGGATATCATATTATGTGAAAACATCAACTAGCATATGAAAACCCAACCAAACGCATTAGGATTTTGTTGATAGATTAGTAAAATGATCCATGGGTCATTTGAGACTTGTACGAGTCAACCTCGTCTAAATCTGAGGCGCAGTGTGGCCAGTACCACTCTAACTGTGTCTCTTTTATTTAAAATGTATAGGATTATAAGTTAAAAGAACAACTGGCATTTAAGAAAACCAAACAAATGCATTTGGATTTTGTTTATAATTTATTACAATGATCCATGAGTCATATGTTACGTGTATGATCCAACTTGGGCTCAATCTGAGTCGTGGAGTGGTCGGGATCACTCTAAGTGTCTCTCTTTTGTTTAAAATGGACAACATTTTAAGTACATACAAAAAACCGACCAAACGCATTCTGTTTCTGTTGAAACATTAGGAGAACGACCCATGGTCCATATATAACATGTAGGAGTCAACCTTGCCTAAATCTGAGGCACGGTGTGGATGACACCACTCAAAGTGTCTCTCTTTTGTTAAAAATGGACTTTATTTTAATTGAAAATAACAACTAGCATACGAAAAATAGACCAAATGGATTCTGACTATGTTGATACTTTATCACAATGATCCATGATGTGTATGAGTCAGCCCCACCTCAATCCAAGGCACGTTGTGGCTGGAACCATTCATAGTGTCTCTCTTTTGTTTAAAATGGACATCATTTTAAGTGAAAACAACAACTGACATACGAAAAATTGACCAAACGCATTCGAAATCTATTGATGCTTTAGGAAAACGATCCATGGGTCATATGTGATGTGTATGAGTCAAACTCACCTCAATCCGAGGTTTGGTGTGGACGGAACCTCTCAAAGTGTATTTCTTTTATTTAAAAAGCAATTCATTTTATGTGAAAACAACAACTGACATATAGAAAACTGACCAAATGCTTTCGGAATATGTTGATACATTAGGAAGACGATCCATGGGTCATTTGTGACATTTACAAGTTAACCTATCCTTAATCTGAGGCACAGTGTGGCTGGCTCCTCTCTAAGTGTCTCTCTTTTGTTTTAAAAGGATATCATTTTAAGTGAAAACATCAACTAGCATACTGAAAACTGACCAAATGCATTCGGATTGTGTTAATACTTTATGAAAATGATCGATGGGTCATTTGAGATGTGTATGAGTCAACCACGTCTAAATACGAGGCGCAGTGTGGCCGGTACCACTCTAAGTATGTCACTTTTGTTTAAAATGGACAGGATTATAAGTGAGAAGAACAACTGGCATACGGAAAACCAACCAAACCCATTCATATTCTATTGATAATTTATCACAATGATCCATGGGTCATATGTGACGTGTACGAGTCAACACAAGATCAATCCAAGTTGCGGTGTGGCCGGGATTACTCTAAGTGTCTCTCTTTTGTTTAAAATGGACAACATTTTAAGTACATATGGAAAACTGACCAAACGCAATTGGTTTCCATTGAAACATTAGAAGAATGATCCATTGGTCATATGTGATGTGTACGAGTCAACCTAGCCTCTATCCGAGGTGCGGTATGGCCGACACCATTCAAAGTGTCTCTATTTTGTTTAAAATGGACTTCATTTTAAGTGAAAACAACAACTAGAATACGGAAAACCGACCTAACGGATTCTGATTATGTCGATACTTTAGAACAACAATCCATGGGTCATATGTGATATGTAAAAGTCAACCTCACCTCAATCCAAGGCACCATGGGGCCCTCACCATTCGTAGTGTCTCTCTTTTGTTTAAAATGGACATCTTTTTAAGTGAAAACAACAACCGACATATGCAAAACTGACCAAACACATTTTAAATGTGTTGATGCTTTAGGAAAATGATCCATGGGTCATATGTGACGTGTATGAGTCAACCTCACCTCAATCTGAGGTGCAGTGTGGCCGACACCACTCTAAGTGTCTCTCTTTTGTTTCAAAAGGATATCATTTTAAGTGAAAACATCAAATAGCATATGGAAAATCGAACAAACGCATTCGTATTGTGTTGATACTTTAGGAAAATGATCCAAGGGTCATTTGAGATGTGTACAAGTCAACCCAGTCTAAATCTGAGGTGCGGAGTGACCAGTACCACTCTAACTGTGTCACTTCTGTTTAAAATGGATAGGATTATAAGTGAAAAGAACTACTGGCATATGGAAAACTTACCAAACGCATTTGGATTCTATTGATAATTTATCACAAAAATCAATGGGTCATATGTGACATGTATGAGCCAACATGGGCTCAATCTAAGTCTCTATGTGGCCGAGATCACTCCAAGTGTCTCTCTTTTGTTTAAAATGGACAACATTTTAAGTACATACGGAAAACTGACCAGACGCATTCAGTTTCTATTGAAACTTTAGGAGAATGATCCATGGGTTTTATGTGACATGTATGAGTCAACGTATCCTCAATTCGAGGCATGGTGTTGCCGATACCACTCAAAGTGTCTTTGTTTTGTTTAAAATGGACTTTATTTTAAGTGAAAACAGAAACTAGCATACATAAAACTGACCAAACTGATTCTGATTGTGTAGATACTTTAAAAAAATGATCCATGGGTCATATGTGACGTGTATGAATCAACCTTGCCTCAATCTGAGGAGCGGTGTGGCTAAGACCATTCATATTGTCTCTCTTTTGTTTTAAATGTAGATCATTTTAAGTGAAAACAACAGGTGACATACGAAAAACAGACCAAACGCATTCGAAATGTGTTGATGCTTTATGAAAACAATACATGGGTCATATGTGCTATGAGAAAGTCAACCCCACTTTAATCCAAGGCGCGGTGTGGTCGGCACCACTCTATGTGTCTCTCTTTTGTTTCAAAAGGATATCATTTTAAGTGAAAATATGAACTAGCATACGGAAAACTGACCAAACAGATTCGGATTGTGTTGATACTTTAGAAAGATGATTCATGGGTCATTTGAGACATGTATGAGTCAACCACATCAAAATTTGAGGTGTGGTGTATCCGGTACCACTCTAACTGTGTCTCTTTTGTTTAAAATGGACATGATTATATGTGAAAATTACAACTGACATACGGAAAACCAACCAAACACATTCGGATTCTGTTGATAATTTATCACAATGATCCATGGGTCATATGTGACGTGTACAATCCAACCTGGGATCAATCCAAGTCGTAGTGTGTCCGAGATCACTCTATGTGTCTCTATTTTGTTTAAAATGCACAACATTTTAAGTACATACTGAAAACCGACCAAACGCATTCAGTTTCCATTGAAACATTAGAATAATGATCCATGGGTCATATGTGACATGTAAAAGTCAACCTCGCCTCAATCTGAGGCACGGTGTGGCCAACACTACTCAAAGTGTCTCTCTTTTGTTTAAAATAAACTTCATTTTAAGTGAAAACAACAACTAGCATACAGAAAACTGACCAAATGAATTCTGATTGTGTTGATACTTTAGCACAATTATCCATGGGTCATATGTGACATGTACAAGTCAACCCCACCTTAATAAGAGGCACGGTGTGGCAGGAACCATTCATAGTGTCTCTCTTTTGTTTAAAATGGACATCATTTTAAGTGAAAACAACAACTAACATATCAAAAACTGACCAAACACATTATAAATGTGTTGATGCTTTAGGACAATGATCCATGGGTTATATGTGACATTTAAGAGTCAACCCTGCCACAATACAAGGCGCGGTGTAACCGACACCACTCTAAGTGTCTCTCTTTTATTTCAAAAGGATATCATTTTAAGTGAAAACATCAACTGACATACGCAAAACCAATCAAAAGCATTCGGATTGTGTTGATACTTTAGGAAAATGATCTATAGGTCATTTGAGACATGTGCGAGTAAATCCTATCTAAATACGAGGCACGGTGTGGCCGGTACCACTCTAACTATGTCTCTTTTGTTTAAAATGGACTAGATTATAAGTGAAAAGAACAACTGCCATACGGAAAACTGACCAAAGGCATTCATATTCTGTTGATAATTTATCATAATGATCCATGGGTCATATGTGACGTGTATGTGGAAACCCTGGCTCAATCCGAGTCACGGTGTGGTCGGGATCACTCTAAGGGTATCTCTTTTGATTAAAATGGACAACATTTTAAGTACATACTGAAAACTGACCAAACATATTCGGCTTCTGTTGAAAAATTAGGAGAACGATCCATGGTTCATATGTCACGTGTATAATTCAAACTTACCTCAATCTGAGGTGCGGTGTGGCCGACACCACTCAAAGTGTCCCTCTTTTTTTTAAATGGACTTCATTTTAACTGAAAATAGCAACTAGCATACGAAAAACTAACCAAACGGATTCTAATTGTGTCGATATGTTAGCACAACAATCCCTGGGTCATATGTGATGTGTACGAGTCAACCCTTCTTCAATTTGAGGAGCGGTGTGGGTGGAACCATTCATAGTGTCTCTCTTTTGTTTAAAATGGACATCATTTTAAGTGGAAACAACAACTGACATACAAAAAACTGATCAAACTTATTCGAAATGTGTTGACACTTTAGGAAAACAATACATGGGTCATATGTGACGTGTACGAGTCCACCCCAACTCAATCTGAGGCACAGTGTGGCCGGGATCACTCTATGTGTCTCTCATTTGTTTAAAGTGGACAACATTTTAAGTATATATGAAAAATCGATCAAACAGATTCTGATTGTGTTGATACTTTAGTAAAACGATCCATGGGTCATATGTGACATGTAAGAATCAACCCCGCCTCAATACAAGGTGCGGTGTGGCTGGAACCACTCAAAGTGTATGTCTTTCATTTTAAAAGGACATCATTTTAAGTCAAAACATCAACTGACATATGGAGACGCTACCAAACGCATTCAGATTGTGTTGACACTTTAGGACAATGATCCATGGGTCATTTGAGATGTGTACGAGTCAACCTTATCTAAATCCGAGATGTGGTCTGGCCGGTACCACTGTAACTATGTCTCTTTTGTTTAAAATGGATAGGATTATAAGTGAAAAGAAAAACTGGCATACAAAAAGCCGACCAAACTCATTCGGAATCTATTGAAACTTTAGGACAACGATCCATGAGTCATATGCTATGTGTATGTGTCAATCGCACCTCAATCAAAGTCGTGTTGTGGTCAGCACCACCCAAAGTCTCTCTCTTATGTTTAAAATGGACAACATTTAACGTACATACAGAAAACTGACCAAACGGAATCTGTTTGTGTTGATATTTTAGCAAAACGATCCATGGCTCATTTGTGACATGTATGAATCATCCTTACTCAATCCGAGGTGCGTTGTGGCCGACACCTCTCAAATTTTCTCCGTTTTCTGTAAAAAGCACTTAATTTTAAGTGGAAACAACAACTGACATACGGAAAACCAACCAAATGCTTTTGAAATATGTTGATACATTAGGACAATGATCCATGGGTCATTTGTGTTGTGTATGAGTTATCCTCGCCTCAATCCGAGGCATGGTGTGGCTGGTATCACTCCAGGTGTATGTATTTGTTTAAAATGGACATCATTTCTAGTAAAAACATATGGTATATGAAAAACCGATCAAATTATGAATTGAATTCCAGATTCCACATATAATTGTCGTCTAAATTTTAAATTGAATTCTAAATGAATTATTTATGTTTATAATTATGTTATGAATTCTGATTTAATTCTGGATGTGTATTATTCCAGGATTCATTATATTTTAAATGTAAATGAATTTGTTCTCTATATGTATGTGTTAGTTGGTTAATGTAGGTACAATAATTGTATATGTATGTGTAAGTTTATTTTAGGTACAATAATTGGAAGTGATTGAAAGTGAGAGGGAATGGAATGGCTACTGTGAAAATTGCACAAAAATGAGAGGGTGGTTGTTGTTCAAATTGTAGGCTGTTGTGCAATTTGAACAACAAAGGCTATGCTAACGATTTGAAAACGTTGGCATAGATGACACACTCTTGTCGTGAGGTGTAGAAAAAATAATTAAATCCACCTAAGGGTGTAGTATAAATGGTAACCATAATGTTGTTCTCCAAGGAGCAGTGTTTTAATCTTGGTGTCACTTATAAAAATAACAAGTTTAAATGATTTAAGAAAGAAAGAGGTTTTCTTAAAAAGGTTTTTGAATTTAATATGAGAGATAAGTGATTGGATTTAGGTTGGGTTTTCCCATTTGTGATGTCATCATAGTTTTTAAGAAAATATGAATCCTTTGGTTTTAGAAAAAATAATTAAGTGAATTGAATAACAATTCTTTCTTCGTTTCACCATTGATTTAATTATTTATCAATGTATAGAAATCTTAATGGACTAATATTAATTACTTAGGAAACACCAAATATGATATTTAATTTTTTAAATAATTAAATTAATCTTTATTAATTTCTCCATGTGATTTAGTAATCACCAAATCACTCCCTTAGTTGATATTCATCATAGATTAACCAATCGGTGTAAAAATGAATAGATCAAGCAAGGGTAGAATAATATTTAAATCAAACAATTTAATATTTAATAGTAAATAGAAATACAATCATATTTAATTTAAATTCAAAAATAAATTAAATTGATGATCATTCAATTAAAAGAAAATAATTCCTTTGAATTAAACTTCAGAAAATCAAACATCACAAAATGGGGTCCCCCATCCCTTCACCCAATCACAAAATATTCTACCCCTCCATGAAAGGTGGGATCATCAAATAAAAGTAAAAAATAAACATGGATTAAGCAATTATGAATGAAGAACAATTAGGAGTATGATCTCCCCCTCTTCGATGATTGTTGCTGGCTGGAATGGGATGTGAAGGAATGAATTGAGAGGCAGGAACTCCTCTCCTTTTATAGGTAGATTTCTGTCCTCTGAAAGATGGCACATTTTTTGACAATTAAATGGCCTCTTCATGCATGGACCAATTCCTCAATGTTGTTTGTAAATGTGTTGACCGTTCACCCTCAAAATTTAAGAGAATTGGGACACCAGATGAAAAAGTTATGAATTTTTAATTAAAGGCTTCTGTTTCTGGACGAAGCTTCCAGGAAGGTTCCTTTACGAATATGTCATTCAATATCTGCCTAAATGGATTTCAGACTCCATGTAATTTATTTTTTGAACTCCTCGTTGATTCCTCTTTCCTCCCCAAGTGGAATCAATGGATTTGAAGATGTTTATACAGAGTTGTGCATCCGTTACAGTGGTGTTGTCCACGCTGTCCACCCAAAAAAATGTCAAAATTCAATGAATTTTTTGTACCACTAGATGGATGAATCAGCTCCTGGTCCAGAAGAAAAAAATTAAGGATATAAGATATGGATTCTAAAAAAAGTTGAATTAGAAAATTTGGAATTTTGTTTTCCAGGAAATGAGAAAAATACCCTTGATGTAAAAAGCTGTCAAAAATCTAGAATTAGTCATTTTTTACAATTTTGCTCCTTTTCACTCCAAAACTCAAATTACGCATTATTTTTATAAAACAATTAAATACATGGGTTTTATCATTGAAAAACAGTAACAAATACTCATTATTTGATAAAAAAATGCATGTAAATTTGCTATGTCAAATACCCCCACACTTAAACCATGCTTGTCCTCAAGCATTAAATCTCAACATGGAAATCAGAGGACCCAAATGTTACCAATATTCACATTCCAATGCAATAAAATCAAACAATTTTTAATGTAAAATCAAACTTTCAAAAATCTGCATAAAATATCAATTTAAATTCACATTTTTTCAAAGAAACCAATAGTTTACATATTTTAATTTTCCCATTCGAAAATTGATGGAACTTATCCTATCATCCATTAAAGCTCCTTGATTCATCATTATTAAACATGACATGTCATTATTTACCTCACTATTATTTCTCTCATCACTCATGATACAATTCAAGTAGATTTATGCTCATATCATGAGAAGATTCTCCTTATCCATAGGCTTGTAAATGAAATACTTTGTCCACTTTGTAAAGACAAAAGGCATATGAAATCATGAGGACTTGAAATAAAGAATCAAATGACTCTGAGGCTTAAGAATCTCATGTTTCTTAGATAATTCGAGTAAAATATGAATTCAATTATGAGCTTCAAATTTCAACTTTAAAGCTCAAAAAATGATTTTGTTGAAAAAATGAAGCGAGTTTAAATGATAATCATGAATAGTGACCTCCCTTTTGACATAAATCTTTTTTTCATCTTTCTCTTGTTCTTGGGTCTTCCTTGTAGTTTCCTTCCATGATGGTTCTTGAAAAATTAAAACCACTCATACCAGTGTAAGAATTGTTCAATTATAGCTTAATTGGGTGATGTAAGAGGTAACTGACTACTAAATCCTGTGAAAACAGTGAAACTCTAGTTGCCTCCCAGAAGCACCTTTGTTTAATGTCGCTGGCTCGACCTTACCTCATGAAAAGAAATCAGTATATGGGTTGGAGAACATTGACCTCCTCCACCGGTTCATGAGGTAAACTTCTAAATAACTTCTTCAATATTTTACTTTTTATTGTGAATGGGTTTCCTCATTTCTTCTCAACCTGGAATTCGCTTCAATCTGGAATTGTATGGTAGAATTCGGTCTCCTGGTTGAAAGGTATTTCATTGGATCAGTCTATCTTTTTCCGCCATGGTTCTTCCTTTGTATGTCCTTTAATTTCCAAAAGATTCTATTCTGATTTCTTTCAGCTCCTGTAATTACTGTTTTATCTCTAAATCATTAATGGGATCACTAGATTCTCCGTGGGAAATTGCAAAGAGGGAATTGTCGCTTGACGGGCTTCTTTTTTAGTCAAGAAAATTGAAGTTGACCTTTCTATCTCCTAGCCCCATGGTCAGAGTTCATTTATTTACATTGATGACTGTTTTTGTCGTATTAAGGTACCTTCTTTCCAAAATTATGGGTGAATGTTTTGGTGCATTTTCCTCCTCTGTGGTGAGTACATAAAAGTCAACTGGAAAAATGATTCTCTAACTCTTCCAGCACATCTTCCATAACTCCAGCAGGATAAATAGTGGATCCATTTGCGAGTTGGATAACCACTCTTGTGGGCTTCAGATAACCTATTTTCAAAGAAGAGAAAATAGAATTAGACATTACATTTATGGATGCACCAAGGTCACACAAAGCATTAGAAAAATATAAAGAACCCATTTTACAGTGAATAGAGAATGTACCTGGATCTTGACATAGTTTGGGTAAAGGTGGGGTGAAAAAGGCTGAGACACACTTTCTGAAACTAATTTTATCATACTGATCATGCTTCTTTTTCTTGGTGCATATTTCCTTCAGAAACACTACATATTTGGGTATTTGGTGGATTGCATCCAGTTTGATAATGTTGATTTCCACTTTTTGAAAGGCTTCATGGATATCCTTTTGAATTTTTTCTTCTCCAGCCTTTGATGATCGAGTTAGTGCAGAAGAGAATGGTACTTTGTTTCCTCCTTTTTCTCTTTGTTGCCTTTGATTTTTTTTTTCTTCCTTCTTCTTGGTTTGGATGAGTTTTTCTTTAGGTTTTTGGTTGGAATCATCAAACTTACTTGGATCTGGTGGTGGAAACTCCTTACCGCTTCGAGTTGAAATTGAACTAATACTCTCCTTTGGATTTGGGATGGGTTGGGCCGAGAGTTTGCCTTGATTCCTAGTTAAAAGATCTATAAGGTTATCAAACTTGTTGTCCAAATTTTTCACAGCCTTTGACACACTTCAATCTCTGTTTCTTGGTGGTACGTCTCAGAACTTGTTGGTTGTTGTTGAAAATTCCCTCGTTGGAATGGTGGTGGTTGAAATGATTGTTGTGGTTGGAAGGGCTAGTTGTACGGTTTATGGTTCTAAAATTGCTGTTGAAATGGTGGCCTGGCCTGGTTTTGTTTACCTCTGTATCCTTGTTGGGTTTGACCTTCTCTCCGTTGTTGATTTTGTGGGAATTTCCTTTGTTGGAATGTAGCTGCACAACTTATTGTATCTTTTATCTCAGCACATTGATCAGTGTAATGATTTGGTGATTAACATAACCCACATACCTGAGGTGGAGATGGATTCTCATTCACCTGCTTGATGGCCATTTGCCTCACATGGCTTGTTAGTTCTTGAATTTTTGTTGTATGAAGAGGAGATGAGTCAGAAGTTCTTACCTCATGCATACCTCTTGTACCAGTGCTTCTTGTCCCGAATTATTGTGAATTCTGGGAAATCTTCTCAATCAGGCTTTGGGCTTCTCCGGGTAATTTTTCAATCAATTTGCCTCTAGAGGATGCATCCAAAAGGTTCCTATTACTGTCCAGAAGTCCTTGGTAGAAAAAGACAAGGAAGTGGTGCTCCTCTATTTCTTGTTGTGGGAAACTCGCACTAAGCTTCTTAAATCATTCCCAATACTTGTAAAGAGTCCCACCAGTAGCTTGTCAAATGGAATATATATCCTTCTTGATTGCTATACTTTGGGAGGATGGGAAGAACCTTTGCGTGAAACTTCGTTGGAGATCATCCCAGTCTTGGATTTCTCCTGGTTGTAAGGTATACAACCACTCCTTCACTGCTCCCTTAAGTGAAAAAGGGAATGATTTCCACTTCACTTGCTCCTCCGCTACTCATCTTGGTTTGATGCTTGAACACAGAAGGCTAAATTATTGAATGTGCCGATTGGGATCCTCACCTGCAAGGCCATGAAATTTAAGTAGCACAGGAATCATGTTTACTCGTAACTCAAAATAATTTAGTTGTTAAGGCATGTTTAACTGATTCTGTTGGTTAGCAAATTGTGGGGCACAAAGGTCCCTCAAAGTTTTTCATGGGTTTTGGGCCATTATTGGTGGTTCTAATTGGACAACTGAATCTTTTAAACTTATTTATTCAAAATTTATTTCAATATTTAGCTTTCTAATCCTAGAAAACAATGTTCTTTCTATCTCACGGTCGAAATCAAGTAGTTCGTTGTTAGAGGTCCTGGTCATGCATATTTACACTTGATCCCCGGCAGTGGTGCCAATTTTGACACACGCTTGTCATGAGGTGTGGAAAAAATAATTAAATCCCTCTAAGGGTGTAGTGTGAATGGTAACCAGAATGTCGTTCTCCAAGTAGCGGTGTTTTAATCATGGTGTCACTTAAAAAAATAACAAGTTTAAATGATTTAAGAAACCAATATTTTTTCTCTAAAAGGTTTGTGAATTTAATTTGATAGAGAATTGATTGGATTTGGGTTGGGTATTCCCATTTGTGATGTCTTCATAGTTTTTAAGAAAATATGAATCCTTTGGTTTTAGAAAAAATAATTAAGTGAATTGAATACCAATTGTTTCTCCGTTTCACCTTTGATTTAATTATTTATCAAAGTGTAGAAATATTAATGGACTAATATTAATTACTTAGGAAATACCAAATCTGGTATTTAATTTCCTAAATAATTAAATTAATCTATGTTACTTTCTCCATGTGATTTAGCAATCACCAAATTACTCCCTTAGTTGATTTTCTTCATAGATTAACCAATCGGTGTAAAAATGAATAGTTCAAGAAATGGTAGAATAATATTTAAATCAAATCAATTTAATATTTAAGAATAAATCAAAATACAATAGTATTTAATTTAAATTCAAAAATAAAT
The DNA here is from genome assembly GCA_963277665.1 of Viscum album. Taxonomy (NCBI): domain Eukaryota; kingdom Viridiplantae; phylum Streptophyta; class Magnoliopsida; order Santalales; family Viscaceae; genus Viscum; species Viscum album. The sequence continues at coordinate 217,710,191 of OY728158.1, forward strand.
TAAATTGATAATCATTCAATTAAAAGAAAGTAATTACATTGAATTAAACTTCAGAAACTCATACATCAGAAAATGGGGTCCCCCTTCCCTTCACCCAATCACAAAATATTCTACCCCTCCATGCATGGTGGGGTCATCGAATAAAAATAAAAATTAGACATGAAAGAAGGAATTATGAATGAAGAACAAGTAGAAGTATACTCTCCTCCTCTTCGATGTTTTTTGCTGGCTGGAATGGGATGTGAAGGAATGAATTGAGAGGCAGGAGCTCCTCTCCTTTTATTGGAATATTTCTGTCCTCCGAAATATGGAACGTTTTTGGAAAATTAAATTTTTGCTTCATGCAAGGACCCCTTCTTCAATGTTGTGCATAAAGGTTTTTTCCATTCACCCTCAAAAGATTATAGCATTTGGACACCAGATGTAGATGTTATGAATTTTTAATTGAAGGCTTCTGTTTCTGGACGAAGCTTCCACGAAGGTTCCTTTAAGAATATTCCACTAAATAGCCACCTTAATGGATTCCAAACTCCATTTAATTTATTTTGTGAACGCCTCTTTGGGTCATCTTTCCTCCCCAAGTGGAATCAACAGATTTGAAGATGTTTAGGCCGAGGTGTGGTTCTGTTACAGTGGGGTTATCCACGCTATCCGCCCGAAAAAATGTTAAACTTCATTGAATTTATAGGACTACTAGATGGAAGAATCAGCTTCTGGTCCAGCAGACAAAAATGAAGGACATAAAATAATGATTCAAAAAAAATTAATCAGAAAATTTGGAATTTTATTTTTCAGGAAATAACAAAAATACCCTTGACGTAAAAATCAGTCAAAAATCCAGAATTAGTCATTTTCACAATTTTTCTCCTTTTCATTCTAAAAATCAAATTACCCATTATTTTTAAAAAAAATTGAATAACATGGGTTTTATCATTAGAAAAATTGTAACAAATACTCATTATTTGATAAAAACGCATGTAAAATTACTCTGTAAATAGCATCACTGAGTATTTGTTTTACCAACGGTTCAATGAACTGTTGGTAAAAATCCATTCCCAACTATTTAGAAACCGTTGGGAAAGAAGTCCTCTACTTGGTTTTCCCAACGATTCATGCCAAAAAATTGGGAAAAACTATCCCAAGGGTTTGGCACAACCGTTGGGATAGGTTCATTTTTTAACCTATCCCAATGGTTCACTGTAACCCATTGGGAAATGATTTCCCAATGGCATACTTCCATATGGTTTTTAGAACCATGGGTATAATATATACAATTGTTTTGTAGCCTTTCCCAATAGTTCAGAACCATTGGTAAATCCTCCATTTCCAGTATTGTTGTTTTAATTTATCACTTAATAATATGTTCATAAGTTAGTTCTAGAAAATTAAATATGACATAATATATATAACATATTTTGGATCAACCAAAAAAATGGTTTCATGACCAGATCTGAAGGTAGAAGTGGAAGAAGAAAACATGTCATTCTTGAAGGTGATAAATTAACACCTCACGAACAACATTAACTTTAATAAAATAAAAGAAATAGGGAAAGGTAGGATGGATGATATGATATCCCATTAGCATCATAACATTACATTATATGTATAATACTGGAGTTACAATACTATTTGGGTTAAGATATGTGGGGAGAGATCAAGAAATGAACTTGAACATGAAAGGAAATTAAAGAAGAAGAGGGCGAGAAATTACCTCTTGAATCCTTCTCTTGAGAACCTCCTTAAGGGACAAATCATGGCCTTTTGATGAGACCAGAAGCTCTTGGACATGGGGGAGGGTCTAGGGAGGATTTTTGGGTCGATTTTAGAGAAGGCTTGGAGCTTGATAGGTGTGAGGGAATGAGGGTGTGAAGGGTGGTTTTTACAGTGGAGGGGAGGGGTAAATTTTGAATATTTAATTCATTATTTTTTTATTTCCCTCAAGATAACCAATAGTATTGTTTCATGTGACCACTAATAGTAATAAGCTCATGTGAGTTCGAACCATGTGTCCTTGCACCACTTGTGATGTCATGAATATTGTATTTAACTGTTAAATTGCATCTATGGTATTTTACCGTATTTCACTATTCATCAAAAAAATTGAGTTTTTCAAAGAATTACCAAAAATTAACCCTAACCATTTTTTGAAATGTAGAATTCAAAAATGAAGTCCAATTTTCAAAATTAAATTTTTAAATATTATAAATTTAATTTTTAAATAAAGCCATAGTTAATTCAAAAAATAATAATCTTAAAGGTGCAGTTAGTTTTATTCATCGTTGAAAAATTAATTAAGATCACCTTATCTTATTTCCTTAAGAAAATAAAATAATATTATTATTTACTATTCATAAGGGTCATATTACTATTCATTTTACTATTTAAAAGGGTATGTTTCTATTCACCCAAAATGAAAGTTTGTTCTATCATACTCCAAAAACATCTTAAACAAAACTGTGTATGTCAGATTTTAAAAATTCCAAACACATAAGTGACAAAATTATGTTTAAAGGTCACTTATCACTTATTAGTTCCTTATGTTGTGCATTCATGTGATTTTATGACATAATTTAATGAAGGGAATTTTCATTGAAAAACTTTGTGTCGTTACATTTTTCCCCCTTAAGAAATTTCACCCTCGAAATTTCATTTTACATAAAAATGTGAGGGTACTACTCCCTCATCGCATCTTCTGGTTCCCACGTTTCTTCCTCAAACATATGGTTCCTCCACAACACTTTGACAAGGTGGTTTGTCTTGTTGCGTAGTACCTTATCACTTCGGTCCAGAATCATTACTGGCTGCTTCTTATAGGAGAGATCATCATCCAGCTGCACCACCTTTGAGATTAGTACATGTGAGGGATCAGGTATGTACTTCCTCAGGAGTGATACGTGAAAAACATCATGAACTCGAGTCACATTTGTAGGAAGTACTAGACAATAGGCCATAGCTCCTATCCGGCCAAGGATCTCAAAGGGTCCAATGTACCTTTGTCTTAGCTTCCCTTTCTTCCCAAATCGCATGACTCTCATCCATGGAGATATTCAACGGAAGGCATTATATCCAACATCGAACTCCAATTACCTTTAATGGTTTTCAACATAGCTCTTTTTCCGAATTTGAGCAGCTTTGATGTGTTTCCAGATGACTTGAACCTTCTCTATAATCTCTTGAACAAGATCAGGTCCAAGTAACTTTCTTTCTCCAACTTCATCCCAACAGGTTGGAGTTCTACATCGCTTTCCATACAGAACTTCATATGGAGCCATCTGAATACTCGAGTGGAAGTTATTGTTGTATGAGAGCACAACCAATGGCAGATGCTGATCCCATCCACATTTGAATTCAAAAGAGTAGTATCTAAGCATATCTTCAAGAATCTGAATAGTCCTTTCAGATTGGCCTTCATTTTGGGGGTGATAGGCCATGCTGAAATTTAATTTAGTACTCAAATCATGTTGAAGGATCCTCCAAAATTTAGGTGTGAACCTCAGATCACGGTTAGAGAAAATTGGGAGTGGAACACCGTGCAGTCTCACCACTTCCTTCACACATATAATTTCATGTTTTTCAAGTGAGAGATCATCCTGAATAGCGATAAAATGGGCAGTCTTGGTGAGTCAGTCAACCACCACCCATATCGCATTATTTCCCATTGACGTCTTTGGGAGACCCGTGACAATGTCCATAGTAACATTTTCCCATTTCAACATGGGTATAAGCAATGGTCACATCATACCTTTGGACATTTGTCACTCATATTTAACATGCTGACATACCAAGCACCTTTATATATATTCCACAGTCTCCTTCTTCATGTTATCCCACAAGAAGTGTTCCAAGAGATCACGGAACATCTTGGTAATCCCAGGATGGACAGAGAAAGGTAATCTATGTGAATTTTCCAATAGATTCTTATTTATCTCAGGTGACGACGGCACACAAATCTGTGTTCCAAACCGAATCACACCATCATCGTCGATATGGAACTCTTGTAGCTTCCCTTGTTTTACTGCATTCATCCTCTTTTGTATCTCCACATCATCCCTTTGTGCTTTCTTAATCATCTCATGGATGAGTGGTTGCACAATAATTTGGGCAAGGTAGGATGTATCCCCTACCCTTATGATTTCCAAATCCATTCATTGTATATCCATGAAGATAGGGTCTTTCTCAATCCACAACATGGATAGAGTTGTAGGTTCTTTCTGATTAGAACATCATCTACCTTGTTCACCTTTCAAAGATGATAGTGAATAAGAAAATCATAATCCTTTATTATCTCTAACCATCTCCTTTTATGCATGTTGAGATCCTTTTGTGTGAGTATATACTTTAGGCTCTTATGGTTGGTGTATATGTCACACTTCTCTCCATAAAGGTTGTGCCACCATATTTTCAATGCAAAACTCACAACCGCCATCTCTAGATCATGTGTCGGGTAGTTCTGCTCATGGATCTTCAACTGTCATGAGGCATAAGCTATCACGTTATCTTTTGGAAGGAGTACCCAACCCAAGACCTTCTTTGAAGCATCACTATACATCACAATACATTCTCCACTTTTCGGTAGTGTGAGTACAGGTGCAGTGATCATCCTTCTCTTTAGATTCTTGAAGCTTCCCTCACATTCTTTCATCCATACATACTTTACCCCATTCCTTGTTAACTTAGTTAACATGCTTGATAATCATGAGATGTTTCTCACAAAACGTCAGTATTACCCAGCTAATCCAAGAAAACTACGGATTTCTGTTACACTAGAGGGCATGGGCCATTCCATAATCGCCTTTTTCTTTGAAGGATCCACATAAATTCCCTCACTTATGATCACATGTCCCAAGAACGTGACTTTCTTCATCCAAAAGTCACACTTTCTAGACTTGGCATAAAACTTCTCCTTTCTTAATGTCGGCAAAACAAGTCTTAGATATTCTTCATGTTCCTCCTTTCTCTTAGAGTAGATGATAATATCATCGATAAACACTACCACAAATTTTTCGAGTTAATGTTTGAATACTCTATTCATCAAATACCTGAAGATTGCAGGGGAATTAGTAATTCTAAAAGGAATCACCAAAAACTCATAGTTCCTATACCTTGTATGGAAGGCAGTCTTATGAATATCTTCCTTCTTCACCTTTACGTGATGATATCCAAAACCAAGATCCACCTTTGAGAAGTATTGAGATCATATTAAATGATCGAACAAGTCATCAATACATGGAAGTGGATACTTCTTCTTTATGGTGATCTTGTTGAGTTCTCAATAATTGATACAAAACTGCATTTTTCCATCCTTCTTCTTCACAAAGAGAACTAGTGCACCCCATGGTGAAGCACATGGGCGTATGAACCCTTTGTCCAGATGCTCTTGCAGCTGCTTCTTTAACTCCTCCAGTTCGGTAGGGGCCATCCTGTAGGGACCCTTTGAGATAGGAGTAGCTCTGGGCATGAGTTCAATTGAGAACTCTACCACACAATTTGGGGGAATTCCAGGTAAGTCGTCGGGAAATACATCACTGTATTCCCTCACGATGGGAATTTCCTCACGGTTGGCACTTTCCTTTGACTCAACCATTTGGGAAAGGTATGCTTCTTCATAGGGAATCAACACCCACACGATTGAAGGTTTTTTCAAAGGAGATTCATGATCTTCCTTTCATTTGTAGAAGATCCTGGTATGGTTTGGAATATGAAAAGATATTTCCTTTTCTCGACAGTTGATATGTGCTCTATATAAAGAGAGCCAATCCATTCCCATTATAGTTTTGAATTCCACAAAGGGAAGTATTACAAGATTTACTGGAGGAATATTTCCACATACACCAATAGAATAATAGTCAAACACTTGGGTTGCGATGATTTCACCACATGGTGTTTTTACAGATATCTCTACTTCATGGTTTCGGGGCTTCAATTCTACAGTTCTAGAAAACATGAAAGATATAAAGGAATACATAGAACCAGAATCGATAAGACTTTTCCCATTATTGAGTGAATAGTATTTTTACCTTGTATGACTTCATTATCATGCTCCACCTCCACAGTATTGATGGCATAAGCCTTACCTTGTTCCTTTAGCTTTGGTGGTTGTTGATGCTGATTACCCTCAAGAACTCGAGGTTTAGTGCACTGGTTTGCATAGTGCCCTAGCTCCATATAGTTTTAGCACTGAACCATGAGTGGTTCTCTCCTTTCATCAGCTACATTCTCCTTCCTTTTCGTGTCTTTTCGACACTCTTGGGCATGGTGTCCTTCTTTCCCACACTTGAATCATTTCCCGGTCCCATTGAGGCAGTTCCCATGGTGGAACTTCACACATTTTTGGCATGTGAGTTGTTGATTTTTCTTCCCACCTTTTTCATTAGATCCACCATCATGAAACTCCATCTTTCTTTTCTTATAACCATACCCAGGGGACCATTCGTCAAACTCCATATCCACTTTGAGAGCACATCGAACAACCTCTTCATAACTCCCAAAGTCACGAATTGCAAGAGCCTTTCGAAGGTGTGCTTTTAATCCACTAAAGAATCTATCAATTTTGCTATCATTTTTTATAAAAAAACCTGAACCGTGCCTTTTAAGCCTTGTGAAATTCAATTCATAGGTTGTGAAAGATTCTCCTTCTTTTTTCCTGAGCTCTATAAATTCTTTATCCATCTTCGTATGAAGAGTTCATGGGAAATACTTATTAAGAAACATTATCTTAAAGTCTTATCATTCCATCTCCTCAATTTCCTCCCATGGTTTGGTATTCTTAATCAAATCCCACCATTGATCAGCCTCTCCATTTAGACGATAAATGGATAGGATCACCTTCTTCGTCTTAGAATAGTGAAGAATAGAAAAGTTCTTCTCCGTAGAGTTAACCCACTGTTCTGCAACTAGTGGATCGGAAGATCCACTAAACGTCAGTGGTCGTTTCCAAATAAAACATTTGATAGTTAGTTGCTCCCTCTTTGTGAATGAGGACATTCCCCATTATTATGGTTATTGTTCATAAACTGAGATAATTGGGTAAGAATCGCCATGTGGTTTTTAACTCCATCTCCCAAATCATTGGGGATGTCATTCGGGCAATCGTTGCATTGGCCCTCGCACGAGTTGTTGGACTTATTTCTCCTGGATCCTACCATTTTCTAAAATAGAAAAGGTTAGAACAAAACATAAGCAAACAAGAAAAGAATAACTTATTCATTTAAAAAATTTATACAAAAAATATAACATATGGGATCCCTATGTATATTTTCATGTGTGCCTACTTGTACTTAGTTTCATGCTACAGGTTTTCTATAGGGTTCACTAATCTGAATTCCCAAATTAACTAACCCATTTATCTGATACCAACTATAGAATCCCGGCCTTTTCATACATTAGAATTACAAAATTTTAAATATAAAAAACTTAATAGTATTACACCTAGTGGATCCAAAGGTTTAGTGTCTTGTGAAAACAAGGACTATACATAACAATTACAACATCAAGCATAAAAATTTATTTATTTATCTTTCTATAGCATCTTATTGGAACTTGTCCTCTCCTTAGTACATGTATACACCTGAGAATATACATCAAAAGGGGTGAGCTAAAAGCCCAGTAAGAGCATAGATAAGAAGAATATAACACGGGGTGAGAATAATCATGACATAAGCAAAAGATCATGGACATGAGAGGAACATAAATAAAATATTTGAAAGTGGAAATGCATAAAAATAAAACATCATGTTTTAGTGGTTAACTACCACACATAAATGTGAACCAAGCTATTATCTTGTTCACACATCATTTCACATATAATCATGAGATTCATCACTTTACCCAATGAATTGGATCACTATATAATTCTGGGCACACCCGTCACTTTGAAACATTCATATTACGCTATATAATTCTGGGTGCACCCGTCACATCATAAAAATATCATTATCATGATTTCCACATCTAACAAATATAAAAAGTGAAAAATACTAACCCATGTAAAGGAATGGGTTTCATTTCATAATAATACATTCATAAGCTTTGGGTTCCCAAAAGAAATAGGGAACAACATACTTGATACAAGATCCATCAACCATGAATGAGAGGTAAAAGTTGAGTTCTTAAAAAAAGAGCTCTTTTGGAAAACATTTGGTTAGACATAAACATCATTAGAAAACATTTATATCCCAGAAAAGGTAACATTATTATGAAGAAATGATCTTTAAGGAGTTACTATATAAAAATGGAGTGAAATAAGGAGAACCCGAAGGAAGAAAATTGTGTTCGAGATTTGCCCTTACCTTGTATCTGAATGCTTCCTTCTCTATAATGTCAAGTATAATGACATTATATTCCATAATTAGAAATTAAAAAACCTTTTATAAATTAATAGGGTTCATTATGGTTTCATTATGTGATTTTATGTTCCTTTGAATGAGATATAGAGTTTAGAAACATTGTTCGAGAATGTTTGTTTTTATGGTTTTCTTGAGTGGTTCACTTGTATTCTTAAATTGATGTTCGGGTAAAACATGGGTAATCATCCAGAACTGATATTACATGTTATTAATGATATTACAGTAGTTTTAATGATCTTATAATGAATTATATTATATCCATTTGGATGAATCATTAGATAAGAATTAAATGATGATTGTTTGGGTTAATTTGGGCGGCTTTTCGATCACAACAAATTTGTTTTAATTTCTCACATAGTAATATGTTCATAAGTCATTTACATAACTTTAAATATGACATAATACATATAAACTATTCAGTCTCAACCATAAAAATGGTTTCATGACCAGATATGAAGGTATAAATGGAAGAAGAAAACATGTCGTTCTTGAAGGTGATAAATTAACACCTCACGAACAACATTCTCTTTAATAAAATGAAAGGAAGAGGGAAAGGGAGGTTGGATCATATAATATCCCATTAGCTAATGAAATTCTAGTATATGTATAATACTGGAGTTACAATAGAATTTTGTGGAATATAAGAGGGGAGAGATCAAGAAATGAACTTGAACATGAAAGGAAATTAAAAGAGAAGATGGCGAGAAATTACCTCTTGAATCCTTCTCTTGAGAACCTCCTTAAGGGCCTAAGCTTGGTCTTTTGATGAGACCAGGAGCTCTTGGACGTGAGGGAGGGGATAGAGAGGATTTTTGGGTATAGTTTAGAGAATTCATGGATCTTGAGTGGTGTGAGGGAATGAGGGTGTGAAGGGTGGTTTTTATAGTGGAGGGGAGGGGTAAAATTTGAATATTTAATTCATTATTTAATTATTTCCCTAAAGACAACCAATATTATTGTTTCATGTGACCCCTAATAGTAATAAGTTCATGTGAGTTCGACCTAAGTGGCCTTGCATCACTTGTAATGTCATGAATTTTTTATTTAACTGTTAAATTGTATATACTGTATTTTACCATATTTCACTATTCATCAAAAATTTGAGTTTATCAGAAAATTACCAAAAATTTACCCTAACCATCTTTCGATGTGTAGAATTCAAAAATAAAGTCCATTTTTTAAAATTAATTTTCTAAATATTATTAATTTATGTTTTTATATAAATTCATAGTTAATTTGAAAAATAACAATCTTAAAGGTGCACTTAGTTTTATTTCTCATTGAAAAATTAATTAAGATCTCATTATCTTATTTCCTTAAGAAAATAAAATAATATTATTATTTAATATTCATAAGAATCCTATTACAATTCATAAGGGTATGTTACTATTCACCCAAAAACAGGTTTGTTCTATCGGACTCCAAAAAACAACCTGAACACAATCGTGTATGTCAGATTTTCAAAATTCAAACATAGAAGTGACAAACATTTGTCTAAAGGTCACTTATCACTTAGTAGTTCATTATGTTGTGCATTCATGTGATTTTTGGACATAATTTTATGAAGGGAATTTTCATTAAAAAACCTTGGGTCGTTACATAAAACAAATATTGTCTAAACACAAGGCTTATAGTATTTTACTACATCACTATTGGGTCATTATGATGTCATAAAACACATTATATATTTAATCGGTATATAATTTTTTCCCAACAAATTTGACTACCTCAGAAAGTTATGAAAAATTAACCAATGGATAATTTTGACGTTCAGATTCTAGAAATAATATTCATTTTATCTAAATATATTTCTAGATATGTTAATTTTCACTTTTAAAATAAAAACAGACATATATCGAAAATTCATGGGTTTTGACCAAAACAGCTTTCAATCCTTAATAAAAAATATAATTGCATTCATTAAATTATAAGATCATTTATATTTAATAAAAATTAATTTAATAAAAATATTATTTAATTAAAATATTATTTAATTCAAAAATCCATTAATTCAACAAAGAAGATTTCATGGTTAAATTTTAACTAAAAAATACTATTTGAGCTTTAAAAACGTTATACAAGGGAAAAATAATAAAATGAAAGTATATTTATTATTATATACAGAAATAATGTACATAACCATGGCGATAATGACCGGTTACATAACCCTTTATAACACCCGCATTAGACTGGAAAGTAAGGTGGGTGATTGAGACAGACTCTTGGGGTGGCTCAGATAACATTGCCCGGGTGGTAATCTCTATAAACTTCCACTTCTCTCGTAGGTGGTCCCGACGAGGTTAATATGACGAATCTCAACTTGGGCTTGGTCAAGATTGAAGCCCAATGACGCCGGCTCTTTTCTGATCTCTCACAAATGGGCTTCTTGTGGAGCAATTCTATTGGGTGAGGCCATTGCTTCCTTTGTCTGAGTAAATTGGATTTGTTAAAAACCTATATTTATACTAATCATGTGATCACTTTTCAACGACTATATTAGCAACATTCACCAGTATTAACATTAAACCAACTAAGTTGACATTTTATATAAACATTTTACATAAAGAGACATTTAATAAGAACAAGTAGGATTTGCATTAATGAAATCTTGGGTCATTACAATCTTCCCCCTTTATGAAATTTTGCCCTCGAAATTTTGTTCTCCCACACTAAAATAGATGTGGGTAACTCTTCTTCATCATTTCCTCTGATTCCCACATTTCTTCTTCAAACTTTTCGTTTCTCCACAACACCTTGACGAGGGGCCTTGTCTTATTTCATAGAACTTTTTCTCTATAATCTATGATCTTCACTATTTGCTCCTCATAAGAATGGCCATCCTCTAACATTACAACCTCTAAAGAGAGTACTTTTTAAGGGTCCAGTATATACTTCTTTAAGAGGGATACTTGAAAGACATCATGTACTTTGGAAACGTTAGGTGGAAGTAGTAGTCGATAGGTCACAGCCCTGAAACAATCAATAATCTCCAAGGGGACGATGTACCTTGGAATGAAATTCCGTTTCTTTCCAAACATCATGACCTTCTTCCATAGAGATATGTGTAGAAATACCATGTTTCTAACTTTAAACTCAAGGAATTTTTGGTGGTTATCTCCATAACTCTTATATCGACTCTAGGGTGCCTTAATATGCTGCTAAATGGTTTTCACCTTCTCCATCATTTCTTCGACCATTTCTGGTCCAAGAAGCTTATTCTTACCAACCTCATCCCAACACGCCAAAGTTCTGATCCTTTTCCCATGAAGGACTTCATAGGGTGTCATTTGGATGCTCTAGTGGATACTGTTATTATAAGATAACTCCACCAGAGGAAGAATTTGATCCCATCCCCCTTTAAATTCCATTGAGCACACTCTCAACATGTCCTCAAGTGTTTGGATAGTCTGCTCAGATTGGACATCGGTTTGAGGATGATAGGTCATGCTGAAGTCCAGTTCAATATTCAGAGCATGTTGAAGACTCATCCAAAACATAGAGATGAATCTTATATCTCGATCAGACACAATAGATATTGGTACTATATGCAGCCTTACCAATTCACTGATATATATCCATGCCAGTTGATCCAATAAGAAATCCTACCAAATAGAAATGAAGTTTGAAGACTTTGTAAGAAGATCCACCACAACGCAGATTACATTATTGCCTTTGGATGTCTTCGGAAGTTTGGTGAAAAAGTCAATGGTGATGTTCTCCCATTTCCATTCTAGTATGGGCAAAGGTTTCATCATCCCCTTAGACTTCTGCCTCTCTTCCTTTACTTACAGACACACTATGTACTTTGATGTATATTCAGTGATCTCTTTATTCATATTATCAACCAATAATGCTCTTGGAGATCCCAATACATCTTTGTGTTTCATGGGTGAATAGAGAAATTTAAACTATGTGCATCATCCAAAAGTTCCTTCTTCAGCTCCAGAAATGATTGAACACATAGTCTTTTCCCATATCTCAAAATTCCTTCTTCATTAACATTAAACCATGAGGATTTACTTTTTCTAATAGCTTCCATTTATTCTTTAATTCCCACATCATCCTTTTGAACATCTTTTAACCTTTCCAAAAGTGATGGTTGAGCAATCATTTGGGAATGTATTGATGATGTTCCCTATATTATGATTCCCATGACCATATTCCTCAAATATAAGAAGATTGGATCCTTTTCAATTCTCATCAATGATAGAATCTATGGGTCCTCTCTACGTAGGGCATCTGCCACCTTATTTGCTTTCCTAGGGTGGTAACGGATTGAGAAATCATAGTCATTTATCATCTCTAAACATCTTCTTTGGTGTATGTTCAACTCTTTCTGTGTGAATATATACTTGAGGCTTTTGTGGTCTGTATATATTTCACACTTCTCCCTAAAGAGATAATGCTGCCAAATTTTTAAATTGGATATCACTACAACCAACTCGAGGTCTTGTGTTGGATAGTTATGTTCATGAACATTCAATTTCCTTGAAGAATAGGAAATGAATTTTTCATTTTGCATCAACACACATCCCAGAACCTTCTTCGAAGCATCACTAAACACCACAAAAATTTCTCCACATGTTGGTAATGTGAGCACGGGAGTAGTGATAAGCTTATTTTTAAACTCGTTGAAGATTTCTTTGCATTAATCACTCCAATTATACTTTACTTCCTTCTGAGTTATCTTGGTAAGAGGGTTGGACAATCATGAGAAATTTCTCAAAAATCTTCGATAATATCCAGCTAACCCCAAGAACCTACTGATATTTGTTACCGATGTTGGAATCGACCATACCTCAATTGCATCTGTTTTGGAGGGATCCACAAATATCCCATTGCTAATGATGATATGTCCCAAGAATGAGACCTCATTCAACTAGAACTCGCACTTATTGTACTTTGTATAGAGCTTCTCCTTCTGCAAGGTTTGTAGTATAGTTCTTAGATGATCCTCATGATCCTCCTTGGTTTTGGAGTATATCATAATATAATCTGTAAAGACTACCACATATTTTTCGAGGTAATATCTAAATACTCTATTCATCAAGTCCATGAAGATTTATGGATCATTGGTGGGTCCTAAAGGCATTACTATGAAATCATAGTGTCTGTATCTTGTACGAAAAGCAGTCTTGGGGATATCTTCCTTCTTCACCCTTACTTGATAATATCTCATCCGAAAATCCAACTTTGAGAAGTATTGTGCTCCATGTAGCTGATCGAATAAGTCATCAATTCATGAGAGAGAATACTTGTTCTTTATTGTGATTTTTTTAAGCTCACAATAATCAATGCAAAGGTGCATTGACACATCTTTCTTCTTGAAAAAGAGGATAGGGGCACCCCATAGTGATGCACATGGGTGTATAAACCCTTCATCCAGATTCTCCTATAGTTATTTCTTCAGCTCCTCAATCTCTTAAACATCCATTCTATATGGATTCTTGGATATTGTCAACGGCCCAGGTATAAGATCAATTGAGAATTCAACATATCTTCTAGGAGGAAGACCATGAAATGCCTTAGGAAACACTTCAGCGAATTCCCTCACAATAGGTGTGTCTTCAAGGATGGTTGTTTCTGTGGACTCAATCATCTGAGCTAGATATGCATGCTCATAGGGTAGTAATATCCATGATTGAAAAGATGAATCTAAATAAGGTTCATCTTCCTCCTTGCAATTCTAAAGAATCGGGGGTCTAATCTCTACATGGAGAGTAATTTCTCTCTCACGGAAATTTGTGTTGTCTTTATATAAGGAAATCCAATCCATTCCATGAATTGCATCATTTTTAACTAGAGGGACTATGACGAGGTTCATTGGGAAGTTCAATCCACAAATTATGATAGGGGAGGAGTTATATTAATGGGATACAATGATTTCCCCATTTACCATACTCACTGACATCTTCACTTCCATGATTTGTTGTGGTGCTGGGATTGTTTTTCTAAACATTCGAGATATAAAAGAATGTGTAGAACCTGAATCAAAAAGGACGTTTTCTATTCTTGAATGAATAACTTTTGTACCTGACACCACTTCATTTTGGGGGTTCACTTTGGTAGTAGTGATCGAAAAATTTCTCCCTTACTGCCTTGGATGTTCTTGGTTGCCTCCCAAAACCCTTCTCCTAGGGCACTGATTTTGAAGATGCCCAAGTTCTTTGTAGTTTTAGAAATGAACCACCCATTGTGGTTTGAATGTAGAATTCCTCTCCTCCGTCACAGTTGTGGGTCTTTCTTGACAACAGTTCATAGCTAGGCGCCCTTCTATTCCACACCTAAAGCATTTCCTTATCCTCTTTAGGAAATTTTTGTGGTGCTTTTTTCTGCACCTTTGGAAAGTGGGGTGCTGGATCTTCTTAGCACCGTTGGATTTATATATCGGACCACCAGTATTGAATTCCACCTAATGCTTCTTCTCTCGATGATACCCCCGAGATTATCCGATCTTCATTTCAACATTGAGTGAACATGGGACAATTTCCTCATAGCTGTCGAAGTCATGGATCACCAGCTCTTTCCACAGGCTAGGTTTCAGCCCACCAAAGAAGCTGTCAACCTTGCATTCAGGGGTAACGACAAAGACGGAGGCATATCATGCAAGCCTTGTGAATTTATCCTCGTACGCTCCAACATATTCGTCATCTTTTTTCTTGATGGAATGGAAGTCCCTTTCTATCTTAAGCTGGATGGTGCGTGGAAAATATTTATTGAAAAACATTTTCTAGAAATCCTTCTATTCTAACGCCTCGATCTCCTCCTCAGACATTGTAATTTTTATCAATGTCCACCATTGATCAGCTTCACCCTCTATATGATAAGCAGCTAGGAGAACCTTCCCTTGTTCAGAACATTGAAAGATTGAGAATATATTTTCAATGGAGTTTAACCATTGTTCTAAGATCAGGGGATCAGATGATCCATTAAATGTATGAGGCCTTTGTCTCATGATGCTCTCGATAGAGACGTGTTCTTTCATGGGGAGGGGGGTTCAACATTACTCTTGACCCATGTTTCCATTCAAATCATGACTTAGCTAAGAGACAAGCCAGAAAAAGATTGTGATTCCTACTCCAATTGGATTGGGAATCTAATTAGTATAGTCATAACATTGTTCTTCACATCGGTTGTTAGCCTGAGTCCTCCTATTACTGGCCATTGGCTGGAATAAAAGAAAAGTTAGGGGTAACACATAAAGGTTAATCGAAAGACAAAAGCTAATGACTTATAAAAAACTTCTATTTCTTATCTTATGAATCTATAGGCTTCAGTCTATGTTATCCATGATCTACTTTCTAACATATATTCTTAGTGGCATTTTTTCTAATTCCATTAATAAGGGTTCATACAAAGCTTGTGATTTTACCAAAGCATATCCCCCGGGAGTGTCATAACCAAATGTGCATCAAGGCCCATTTTCATGTACCAGGATACCTTGGGTCAAGCCTGAAACTCCTTTTCGGGATTTTCACCCCTATGTACATATGTGCAAGAGCCGCCTCTACATGCCCATATCCGGACAGGCATGTATTTTTTTGATAAAGCACTTACTCAATACTCACCAAAACATAGGGATGTTTTTATTATATATAGTCTTTTCTCTAAGGCTTTACAAGGGTTTTCTAATCCTAATCTCAAAAATAACTAAACCAATCCTTTGATAACAACTATGACAACCCTTCTTTTTCTTACACAGTTAAACATAATTTATTACTAAAATTCTCTTGATACAACATAGAATATCGGGAGGACTACAGTATTTGGGGATTAAGATCATTACATAATGACTAAAAAAATGAAATACAACATCTTTATTGAAAACCTTTTTTACATGACCACTACATTCCCTCATACTTAGCATTTCATGGGATAACCTGAGGACATGGATAAGAAAATGGTGAGCTATAAAGCCCAGTAAGGGAATAATCATGTAATAACATGAGAAATATAATACAAGTTAGAAAATAGGCATATCAATATATCACAAGATAATCATAAACATAAAGGCATGATGAAGTATGATAATTATAACATGGAAATGTAACAACAACACTTAACATGGAGTTAGCATGACCAAAGGCTCATTGCACATGAAGCATGAGTAAATCCACATTGCACATGAAGCACGAGTAAAACCACGTTTAACTTGAACTAGAATCATTCAACACACATTTCACATGATTTATCATGATACAATACTTTACCCAATACATTGGAGCGCTATAAGGGTTCACCCTTCTTAAATATTTCATTTCATGCATATGTTTTCCACATGGATCGTATTCAATGGATTCATAAAACATAATAATTTATTCCATGATAAAGTAATGTGGAATTAATACTTAAGACATTATAATCAATAAGTAAATTTTCATAATGGTGAATATCATTGATAGAGAAATGGCTATTGTATTCACTAAACAATGGCATTGACTTGGAAAATCGGTGCAGTTTCTGCAGCGTAAAGGTGTGACGTAAGACTTCATAAAAATGGTTGATGAGAGAGAAAAGGGTGTCTCATCATATTTACATGGCATGGAAATAAGGGGTTATATAGAAACATTTACAAACAAATTTAATGGAATCTATATTCATGATACAAAAGAATTTCTTGAATGTAAATGAGGAGAGAGAAATTCCTTTCCAAATTTCGGTATAGCAACGAGTGTACATAGTATGCATTTAATTAGAGAGAAAGGGGTCTCCCATCATTTAAACATAAATATGGAATTATGGGGGAGGTTTGAAACCATACCACAACATTTATAATTGAAATTAAAAGGGAATAATATAATTTATAAAATTGGACAAAATTGAGAAAGGATGGAAAAAAACCTTACCTGGAAGTGAGATTCCAAAGGCTTGAGAGATGCTTGAGAGAGGCTTATTGGGATATTGGAGCACCTTTGGAGGCTTTTAGAAAGAGTAGGGAAGTTGTTAGACGGACTCCAAAGTCTTTGAGTGAGTAGAATGTGGTATCCTAGGTGGATTTATATAGGAAAGGTGAGGGGATCCCTTATTATTTAGGTTTGGGACACCTCACATTTAACTAATCCCAACCACAAACCATCACATGGTTTTTTCCCATGGGATTTGGAAAAGTTAAGTGGAAAAATATATTTTATAATCCCAAAGTCCAACCATCTTAAAATAATGGGGTTGTTTATGTGGAGGTGAGTCACACTCCCATGGTAATCAGTTTAAAAAGTCAAGATGTTTAATAAGACTTGAAGGGTCCATTAATGATTTTTAAAATAACTCAAACAAAACCAAAATCTCATTTTTTTAAAGGTTAAACATATATTGTCCGAACATAAAGATCATGGTATTTAATTACATCACTATTGGGTCATTGTGATGTCATAAAACAGATTATATATTTAATCGGTATATAATTTTTACCCAAAAAGTTGACTGTCTCAGAAAATTATGAAAACTTCTCTTTTGGAAAATTTCGACATCCTGATTCTAAAATAATATTAATTTTATATAAATAATTTTCTAAATATGTTAATTTTTATGTTTAATGTAAAAACTGACATTTATCAAAAATTCATGTGTTTTATAAAAAATGGCATTCAAACCTTAATAAAAATTACAATTGCATTAATAAAATTATACGATCATTTATATTGAATAAAAATTAATTTAATAATAATAATAATAATTTATTAAAATATTATTTAATTCAACAATCCATTAATTCATCAAAATAGATTTCCTAGTTGAATTTTAACTAAAAAATACTATTTGAGCTTTAAAAACTATTTACAAGGTAACCATAATAAATTGAAAGTATATTAATTATTATATAAAAAAATAATTTACATAACCATAGTGATATAGACTTGTTATATAACCCCTTACAACACCCGCATAAGACCAAAGGTCAATGTGGGCGATGGGGACAAACTATTGGGGTGGCTCGGATAACATTGCTCGGGTGGTAATCTCTCTCAACTTCCACATCTCTTGTAGGTGGTCTCGCTTGACCTTAACATGATGAAACTCAGCTTGGGATTGGTCAAGAGAGAAGCACAATGACACCACCCTTTTTCCAATCTCCAAAAAAGGGGCTTCATATGGAGAAATTCTATTGTATGAGGTCATCACTTCCTTTGTCTGAGTAAATTGGATTTGTTAAAACCCTATATTTATACTAATCATGTGATCACTTTTCAACAGATATATTAGAAATGGTCACCATTCGTAACATAAAACCAAAGAATATTATATTTTATATAAACATTTTACACAAAGAGACATTTAATTAGATCAATTGGGATTTCCATTAATAAAAGTTTGGGTCGTTATATAGAGATCCTCATTCATTATCATTGGATGATTTACATAGTACTCCCAACACATATGAGATTATAAGCGAAGAAATTATGGAGGGGAAAACTTATATAGAAATTTCTTTTAAATCTTCTAAGAATGAAAATGTAAATAAGGTTCCTATTTAAAATGATGTTGTAGAAATTTAATCCAAAAATAATTCATGTTAAAATCTTGGAAAATTTGATTTTTTGTTTTATGAAAATGTGAAAAATTGTTACAGAAATGTATAAAGGTAAACCTACCTTAATTTTTTTTGAAGTGGATCCAATGGAAATTTTGATTCCAATTTTTTATTATAAGGGGTGACTAAGAAGAAACTGATAAAGAATAATGTGAAGAAGATGAAATAAGGCCAATATGATCATGAAGAAAAAGAGTGATAAAGAAATAGTCTATTCCACGGGATAGGATAAGATGTTCTCTAAATCCAAAAGAATGATCTTATTATCTATGTTTGCTTAATGTGAGGAGGTTACAAAGAGTATTTAATAGAACATGTATATTTCAATAGTCAATGAGGAATGTTTTTCTAATAGTGAAAGTAGTAGTTCTAAAGAAGAAGAAATTGAAGTTGAATCCAAAAAAATATATCGAGCTAGCTATGGAACATACATTCATTTCATCAATGAATAATAAATAATTTGGAAGCAGTAGTTATGAAGAAGAAGAAACTCAATTATATTATCATTTAAAATAATAATTTAAAGACTTTATGGGGAATATTAGAATACATTAAAATCATATCAGGGAGTTGAAAAGTGAAAACTCTTCAAGAAACAATCAATAATTTATTCCTGATTTGAATATTAGTCTTATAAAAGAGATTTGTAATTTAAATAAATCTCTTACGGGAAAAAATAATAATAATGAACATCTGGAAGTGAATATTAAGGGAAAAAAATAAGTTTTAGAACATTTCAAACAAAAACTGTCATAATATAAACCGAAAGGTACATGTTTGAAAAACTATATCTATAATGTTTATGTAAGTTATCATAAACATAAAAATACTAATAATACAAAATATTTACCTTAAAAGGTTGATATGAAATATGGAATTGTTTCAGAAAAAGTGGAAATCTTGGAATGTTATATATATGGCTATGACCAATAATGTTTCAAAATAATAATTTAAAAAAAATTATGTGTCAAATAAAATTTCTATTAATTCTGGTTCTGGTAAGTTGAAAATAAAATCATGCTGAAGATGAAGGTTTCGATTGATAATAGAAAATTTAATGAGCAATAAAATTTTGTTAAGAAGGATGCTGAGAAACAAATTCATAACTCCTCTTAGTATGGTAGTTATTTAAGAAAATACTCTTTCTAGGGATACACTAGGATTTTTGTGGATTTGGGCATACAGTTAACATTTTTTGGTTTAACCAACAATATTAAGACTATTCCACAAGCTACAGTATGAAAAGGATGAGGGGGAGGAAATCTCCTATAGGGAAGAAGTCAGAGAAGGATGTTTGGAAGAAACCTAAGAAGGCATCTTTAAGAACTGAAAATGGGTTC
This sequence comes from Viscum album, assembly GCA_963277665.1. Classification (NCBI taxonomy): domain Eukaryota; kingdom Viridiplantae; phylum Streptophyta; class Magnoliopsida; order Santalales; family Viscaceae; genus Viscum; species Viscum album. The sequence continues at coordinate 217,730,404 of OY728158.1, forward strand.
CAACCTCTGGAATAAATTTGTGATATATTTTAGAAACTTAGACATGTTTCTAAATAATGTCTTTTATTATTATTACTATAATAAAAAATCATAAAAACTCTCAAATTCTAGATTTTTTGGATATTAAGATAAAGAAGATCTACTGAGTCAAAAAATAAAGAGTTCTTAGATATCTAGCTAGAATAGCCTGACATGTCTAGGAAGTTAGAGGAAGCATAAAACATAAAAAAAGAAGAGGCATAGAAATAAAATTATAATTATATAAGTAAAGATGACAAAAAGTTATCAAAATATTGTGTATATGAGAAATAGAGGCATGATATCAAAATTTGTTCAACAATTTTTCCATAATAAAAGATAGGCATGGAAAAATGTTACAAATTGATTGTAACAAGTATTTTACTAACGTTGAAGAATAGTTGGCATCCTCATCAGAACATTCTACAGAAAAGAAGAATGTTATCAAATAACCTAGGAAGGATTAAAATAAGGAAAAAAGCACATATAATGAAATTCCAAGAAAAGGAATAAAAATTTAATACTAGGAGAGGACCTTTAGTCCAGTTGTTGTCTCTAAGAAATAATTGAGGTTCCTCTTTATTCAAATTTTTTTTGAATATTTTTACTAACATGTATGGAATTAAAGGAGTGAAAATTAGGAATCTTAAATTTAAGAGAGTCATACTATTATTATAAGAGAACATAATTTGGTTATGGAACCGATAAGTTTTTGAAAACATTTGTTTTTATTCACCAAAACATTATAATATGTGTGTTGAGATAGGTGAAGGTTACTTTTATATTAAACAAATTCTTTCAAGGATTTCCCCAATCATGGGAATGTTGAAAGAAACATGTGAATTATTTTACATTAAAGTTGTAAAATGGACAAGATTGACAACCTGGATTATTAATTCTTGTTTTCTACATCTATTTTTTACACATAGATTTAGTGTTTTTTGGTGAATGTTTTTTTGTTTGTAAACACATGTGATACCTATTATGAGGAAAAATCAAGGTAGAGAAAAGAAAAAGTCCCAAACATTGGAAATGAAACCATTTTTTAATATATGAGGAACTTGTCAAGATGAACCCTTTGAATTTGATTTTTAACAAGGGGATATATAAGAGAAAGTTGGAGATAAAATAATAAAGGGAGAAAGAAATGAATAGAGGGGTGAAAAAGAGAGAAAAGAAAACAATAAAAATTATTTTTTCAATGTGGTTAAAGTGAAAAAAAATGTGGTTGACATTGTTGAAGTGTGTATTGAAAATCAACACACATGGGAGGATTTTTAGGCCCATGTTTTATTTTGGTTTTATTTTTTTTCAAAAGATCAATATATTGATTATGTTCTGTAAGTAATATTTTTAGAGAAGATTATGGAAATCTATAATGAAGAAGAATGTGTGTGTAAAGTTTATAATAAAATATATAACAATTAAAATCATCAGAATCAGATCTAGCACCATATCATGAATCAATATGTTGGATCGTGTAGGGATGTTGATAAAAATATGATCATAAAAAACAAAAGCTTTTAGGGATTTTTCTTTGAAGATTGAAAATGTCTTCTGACTTTTTTTGTTAAATAAATTTCAAATGAAAATAATCAAATCACTTTTTAAAACATTGTTATCTGACTCGAAAATCATATTCATAAATTCTGAATCAAAATCATATTCAAGAAATTCAAACTCAAAAAACATATTTAGAAATTCTAACTCAATAAAAATAATCATAAATTCATACATGTAGTGCTTTATAAATTCCATCGCATTGAGAATAATCTTTTTGGAAGGAAATGTTCATTGGGATGACCTTGGTTCTGGTATGAATGAAATGGTAAGTTCAAATAATTTATATTACAAATGTATTGATCCTGTAGTTATAATAAATCATAAGTATTCTAAAAAACATCTTCTGAATTTATGTTAAAATAAAAGTGGAGAATAGATTCTGGAAATTATATTTAGTCTGATCATAATCATGTCAATCATAGTCAGGCTGAGTAGGAAACAAAGATATTACAGATATAGTAGGACGTCATAATACATACTAATAAAATTAAGAGGAATATGGAAATTAATGGAAGTTATAATACTTTTTTAAGTAATTTAGATGGTGATAAATCTAATCTTCAACGTATTCAATGTCATGAAAGAATTAGTGATACAAGACAATGTTTGTGAACGGTAGAAGTTAAAGAATTTGAAGTTGTCGATAATGGTTGATCGTATTTGGTATTCCATTGTATTCATCATAGGAAGAATTGTTTGTAATGAAATTTTGTTGTTATTATATTCTAAAGAGAAAGAATTTTTGGAATCTAATTTTGTGGATACCGGTCCATCCTACTTAGTATGTCATCATAATACTCAGAGGAAGAATTGTATTGGACCATTTAATGTTATGAAAAATAAAAGTATGTGGGGGATAATAGAAAAAATAAATTCAAAGAATAATCAACAATATATTTATACATTTTTAGATGTTTGAATTATTTTATTTTTCATTCAAATGGGTCAATAAAAAATTGGAAGAAGAATCCATTAAATTATATTTGACGTCCTCATAATGAGAAAAATCATAATCAGAATTGAAATCATAATTTACAGAACATGAAGGAGGTTCAAAGGTGCAAGAAAGGGGATTCTTGAATTTTGAAGAAGATTTCTGGTTTCCATCATTTTGGTGAAGAGGATTGTAATGAAGAAAATGTATCATGAAATAAAAATTAAGAACAAGAATAAAGAATCAGAATAATGTCCTCTAAGAAGATCAAAGTTGTATATTTCTTCATATCTTCAATTGTTATGGAGAATTTTAACGATGAAATATTACTAAAAAATTTAGAATGGGAAATTGGGTTTGGTGTCTCTGAAATAATTCAAAAGAGAGCTGGATTGTTTAGAATATTCGAGAAGAATCAAGAAGAAATAAGAAGAGTTCAGAAATTTTGATGAAGTAAATATGTACCCAAAATTCAAAGAAACATACAAATTATTGTAATTTGGTTGAGTAGGAATGTATTATGAAATCCCAAAAAACTCACATTTGGGGTGAGCATAAAAGGATAAAAGAACATCGTACTTTTATAACTGAATTGTTGTCCATTATAAGTAGAGAGGAGGTTAATCACTTGAAAGAATAAGGGTTTTTTGTATTTTTTTCATAAAGAAGTCATGTTTTACCTATGAGAGAGGAGAATATATAGGATTGCAACATACTTAGTTGATCATCATATTCCATTGATTATCGTATTCATAATATTATATTATCTATCAGGATTACAAAATTCATCTGGTTAACATATTTGGCAGGATTATCATATTCGGATTTCCATACTGAAGCAGAAATTGGATAGAATTGTCACAATTGTATTTTGTAGATATATATTTCTATATTGTTTAATTGGACTGGGAAAAATTGAATGTGAAATCGTACTATTTTTTATTAAAAATTCTAAGAAGTTCTATCCATCTTCTAGGTAATAAAGTGAAGAATTTCTTTAAATGATCATATTTTTGAAATTTGATCAAGAAGCACTGTAAAATATTTGTTACACAAACTTTATTACATAATTTTTACTATAAAGTGAACACGCACAATTAGATTATTTACATAGTGCTATATGAGTGTAAGGGAAAATCCTACTCATTGTATTTTATACAAAAAGATTTTTTTCTAGTGTATTGTGTCGTATTGGATCATGATGATACCATAGAAAGGATGTAAATAAACATGTTGAATAGTTAACCTTGTAAATAATTATGTTCCTGTGAATTTGTGTTTGATTTTTTTCAATATAGAAATATATCATTAATAGGAGGCAAAGAATGTTTCTTAAGGAATAAACATAAAAGAAAAAGGTATCACAAATAAACCCCATCCCCCTCTCAGTGATACTACTATCCTGACAAGGTACTAACAAAGTCTACATATACCCCAAAGTTGTACATAAAGTTTGATCACAATCCCAGAGGATTCAACAAAATAAAATAAATTCTATGCCAAAACATTATAACACAAATTAACATGAATGTTTTATAATACAAAATCTATACACATTTTTATGGATAAAATTTTAGAGGAAAACATGATTTGAATTTGAAATAACCAACAAAGTTAATCTTATGTTGATGGTAGGTATGATATCACAAAAGTGCACTAATTCATGGGAAAACCTTCTAGGCACTATCTAATATTGGACAATTGTAACCTCAATATTTGTGAAACATGGTATATAAACCATCACCCACTGCATTATCACACACAATCCACTAGAGGAGAATTAACTCCAAGATCTAGTGGTCACAAATAATCATCATAGCTTATATAGTATTGTAGTCTTCAATACTTCTAGATTAATCTGGGAAAATCCACTTCTGATTCAACTAGAGCACTAATCCTTTCCTTCTGACCGAGATACCGAGGCTTCCCTTAGTTATCTATTTTCATGTCACATATCACATAGATCACTACCATCAGATTCCCACGTTCCAATCAATATAAACATATATAATAGATCATAATTTCCATAACCAAAACCCATTTCAAATTAAAACCCACACCAAAAACATTTAAAAATACATTTCTCACCACTTATACATTTTATCAAACGCCGTTAATGAGAAAAATTGCACAGCACACCAAAAACACACACAAATCATAACCCATTCCCTTTTAAAAACACTTTTCAACACAAACAAACATTGTATCCTTTTTAAAACACATGTTCACATCATGTGAAATACATAGAACATAACCATGAATAAAATTGGGCATATAAAAGTCTTTAAATAATTTTTACGTACGGAATCACCTACCTCAAGTGTAGAAACGTAATAAATAATGTTTAAAACCACTACTGAACCTTAAAAGAATATTATAAGGAAATAATGAACCATATATATCAATATTGAATCCTAAAATAAAATATCCAACCCCAAATAGGTCACCCAACCTATTGGAAAAGTGAAACCCCAAGAGAGAAGAAGTCAAACCTTAGAAAACTGGGGAAATCAAGGAAGTAAAGGAAATTACTTGAATAATACTAGAGAGACAACACCAAAATAGATTTTGTATAGAGAAAGTGGAATTCGGAAGGATCCTAGTTCTATGAATAATTATTGGGGAAGAAAATGGTTGATTTGTGTTTAAATACAATGAGGGGGTAAGGAAAAACCCCTAAATTTTAATTACCTGGACAGGCCACAGGGTTAACCCGCATAGTTTCCAAACCTTGTGGAAACTGTGAATCCCTCTCTATCCAAGAGGAATGAGTCACACAGTAACCCTAAATAGTTTGAAAAACCATTCAGAAACCACATGATTTACCACTGTCCAAAATGGACTCTAGTTCGCACAATTTTATGGGCAAGGATATAGAGTTTTTAAAACCATTCACCAACTGTGTACCACCTAATATTTTCCCAAAAACTCCAATTTTTTCACAAAAATATCAAGGGGAAAAAAGGGTTAAAATTAAATCTAAAAATAAATAAAAAATTTCCTCAAAAATAGATAGAGATCTGAACATTATCCCCACCATAAAAACATTCCTCCACCAGAATGTCAACCCGACGATTGATCAAATAATAAAAATGTATACTCTAACTCAACCCTTGTCTTCCACTCCTAAGTTTCATGTTTATAATTTATATGATTTGAAATAAAATATACAAATGAAATATAATTCTCACTAAGTACTTTTTCTTAAGAATTTATAATCTGCACTAGTTGCTCAAGCATAGATAAATCATTCTTTAACACCATCTCTTCCAAATTTAACTCTTTAGACGGGTCTGGGTTATATTTATTCGAATGAGAAACATGGAAAATTTCATGAATTGAAGTCAACAATGAGGGAAAATCCAACCTGTATTCCACTTTAACAATCTTCTCGGTAATCACAAAAGGTCTGACAAACCTATATTTTATCTTCCATTTACTACCAAAACAGTGACTACCCAAGTGAGGTTCGACATATAGAAACACTCGTCCAACCATGGAAAACTCCAATGATCCATACCATTTGTAAACAAATTAATTTTAGTGACTCTGAACTATCACAAAAGACTTTCTGATCAGTCTATCCTACTAAGGTGTTTCTTATACAAGTCCTAGTCTTAAGAGCAATTTTTAACCCACCTCAACCCAACACAAAGGAGACAAACATGACAAGCCATAAATCGCCTCAAAAGGATCCAATAAAATAAAGGATATTTAACTATCGTTATATTTAAACACAACCAATTTTAGAAGGATATCCCATGAAACTTTGTAATCCAAGACACATGTTAAGAGCATGTCTTCCAAGATTTTAGTTGCATACTCTGTATGATCATCTAATTGATGTTGGTATGTTGTACTCAACTTAACCTATGACCCCATTTACTTTTCAAGGCCTTCCCAAAACATAGAGTTAAAATGGAGGTCCCTATATTAAATAATTTCCTATCAAACACCATGAAGCCTCAAAACCCCTAAATTAATAACTGACCCAACTCATCCACCTTGGTTGAATCTCTTGTAGATATGAAATGGGAGGATTTTGTTAGATGATCGAACACTACCCAAATAGCATTACTCCCATGGGTTTTATGAGGTAAGACAATGATAAAATCTAAGTAGATCTCATCACACTTTCTGGTAGGAATATGTAGTGGACAGGGAAAACTGGAGGGCCTTTGGTGCTCTACATTCACCTGATGACATGTATAACCCAGTGATAAAATTTCAAAAACATCTTACCTCAAACCAAGCAATAAAAACTATTAATTTATTTCATAAAACAACTTGATTGAACCAGGATGAATTTCCCACTTAGTCTGGTGGATATCAAGCATCACCAATTTCATCAATGATAACAAAATTACAAAGAGGCCTCTTAAGCACAAAACTTCCTCAGGAGATAACAAAAAATCATATTGTGTCTCTCCACTATGAAATAACTACATAGACTACTGGAAACAATCATCTCCAAGTTGTTCCCACTAAATCAGTTCTTGAATAGAAGTATTTAGCTGAACAGTAGCCAATAATGAACCTACTCTATGATTTCTGGTCTCTAAATTCATTTGAGAAATGATCCCAACATAATTCCCACTAACCACTTTCCTCTTTAAATGCTTGAATTGGAAACTTTCTACTCTAATAATCGGCCACTAATTTACCTTTACCTAGGTTATAGTCAATATCAAAGTCAAGCCACTAAATGTACTCAACACTATCATGCTACCTCAAATTTAGATTCTTATATTAGAAAATTTAGTCTAATCTTTTATGATCATAATACACAAAAAACTTCCCAATAAAAATATAATAGTTCCATGTCTTCAAAGAATGCTTCACCACTACCACATCTAGGTTATGGGTAGGGTTATTAATTACATGTTATTAAAATTGGTGACATCCATAAGCCACGACATGGTCATCCTATATTAGAACAAACCCAATACCCATAACTAAGTCATCAAAATAGGCTATATATATCTTTCTATATTCTATAATGATCAAAATAGAATATGTGGTCAATTGGATCTTATGCTCTTCAAAGGATTCTTAACACTATGGGTTCCATTAAAACATCACCTCTTAATGGGTGTGCTATATCATGAATGAGTAAAGATAAGATAAATATCACATGATCCACCTTTAATAACCTATCATCATAAAACTTTCGTGATCTCAAAACATTATTCGGCTACTCCCATGACATTACTGCATTGATCTTCTCACAATACCTAGAAACTTCACCTCATTAATCTAGAAGGTGAACTTCAAAAAACATGTAATAAATTTGATCATCCCAAAGAGTTCCCAACATGATTCTCATGTTATTATCATGGTCCTACTCTATTACCAAATTAACTAAGATTTCAATCAAGATCACCAAAACAATGCAGTCGAGATTCTGGTGGAATACCCAGTTCATGAATAAAAAATGGGTTTTATTCCTTAAAAACCAAAAACATTAAAAAAAATATTTTTGGTTTTATTGTATAATATCACTATTTAATCATAGGTAATAGAAAAATATGTCATATTATATGGGAAATAATTCTAAAATATCATTTAAAATATTTCTTTAGGAAAATATCCTTTTCGCTTAAAAATGAACTTTAAAACATAAAACATTTTGAAAAGAAAATCATTGAAAAAGAATTGAAAACATATAAATTAATCATTAAAGAAAATATTGGTAATGATATCTAAATATTCTATTTATGTTTCACGTGTTAAAATCAACATTCCTTTCACATTTTCATTCAATGGAAAATAATGTTTTTGGAAACTGACATGAATATTCCATAAAAAAACATTACTATAAAAAGTAAATAATGGGTAAAAATATCTTTTATGAAAGATAAGATGGTAATAAAAAATATTTTGAAAACATTTTTATAATACATGTGTCTTGGTATAAAATATATTTCCAATTGAAGAGAGAAATATAGTCATATTTTCTGAAACACGTTTTTTAATAATTTTAAGTAAAAAAACAAGGATAAATATTACCATTACATTATGATATCATGAATAACCATATGATAATTAAATTAATGATAATTAATGGGATATATCGGATGATATTTCCACATAAGAGACTTAATCATAAATAATAGTGATAAATGATGAGATTGTGAGAAAAAATATTTACTAATTTTGTTAAATTGAATTGTAATCCCTATGAAGAAATGACATAAATTGAAACAAAAAATATCATTACAATGACTAATATAATTATTTTACATGTAAATGGGTATGTATTTACACCTCTTTAATGAATATAGGCACATAATATAATATTTATCTCAAAGAAGGCAAATTGAAAAAACAAATCCTTTCCCGATTTGGTAATTTTTGGATTATAAATCCCATGGAAGAGATATAATAAAATAGATATGTAAACAAAAATAGTTATCATTATAATAATAATAATATATATTCATTTTTAGTTTACACTCCCTATAAAATAAATAGGTGGTGAACATCTCATGTGTCTCACAGAAGTAAAATGTGAGATGGAAATCTCTTACCATTAGTCTTGACGTAGTCACCCACATTAAAAATTATGTATACCAAATATAATTTTATTAAAAATAAATAATATATCCATATTCATATATATCATACCATATATATTTTTCTTATGACATTATATTACATATTTATTAAAAATTTCATGTTAAATTCATGTTTTGGGTAATAAGAACTTGTTTTTTGTATATGTTTTGAATTTTTATTCATGTTCCTATTAAATTGATCATAATTTAAACATATAAAGGATTTCAAAAATGATATAAATATCATATATATTCATTAAATAATTATTTATAATAACACATAATATTAAGTTATAGAAAATTATATTAGTCATTCATGGAGATGGTAGGTTATACATACGAATGAACATTGTTTCCATTTTCTTATTGGATTAAAAGATAGAAAAGTAAACGATATATATTTAAATTAAAAAATCATGGTTACTTCATATATATATATATATATATATAAATATATATATATAATATTTTTATTAAATTAATCCTTAATACTTTCCATATAAATAATGAAATAATCCTATTTCTTTGCTTGGAGATAGTTCACCGTACACACTAACGATGTTATCATATTACCATAAAATGGAAAGCATGAAGGTATGTGTGATATAATAATTTAAGAATCATAATATAATCATAAATTTAATATATTTCATATATAAACTATCAATACATCGTAATTCTATACCATTCGAGGTTTTCAGGGAAAAACGAATGAAATCGGATCGTGAAGTCGTTATCTACCATACACAAGAATGATGATTTTAAAACCTATCTGATGAAAGTGTAGATGTATTTAGATATTACCCTTAACATAAAAAAAATAATATTATATTAATTATACTATTTTTATTATATAATTATGGTATAATAATAATTTAATTAGGTTTTGTAAGATATAAAATAAAAATTCATGTTGATGAACTCTGCCATTTTCTGTATCCTCTTTCGGTTTTCACAAAACGCTTTACATGAATATATTTATGCCCAAAATAAATATTATAAGATGAGGGGAGGAATTTTTTAATGTTATTTGTAACCATTATTTCAGAAAAAAAAAATATTTTTTTAGGTGTGAATAATAGAGGAGAGTGTTTGGTCATTTATAAGTGAGGTGAGTGGAAAATTTGTAGATTTTTGAACGAGATAGATCCACCCACGTTTTTCAGGTGTCATAAGGGTAAAATTTCTCCATTATAAAAAATATAGGTTTAATGGTCTAAATATATCTATAAAATGGTTTTTAGATACTTTATTGGTTATTTTTACCCTTATCTTTTTAGTTTAACCTTCTCGTGAACCCATTTTTACCTTAATCAAAGAAAATAATTTTAACTGCTTTTACTATTAATTTGGGTCTCAAATTAAGTTCTAGATATTATAAATTATTAATTATTATAATTAAAAATATGGAATCCGTTTTTCCATTTCCATTCACATATGTTTTAAAATTTAATATTAAACTAAATCCCGTAGATGTGTTAAGAAAGTGGGTTTTTAAAGTGAAAATGATCACACTCTTGACAAACTTTTACATCAAATTACAATATTAAATTTATTAAAATGAAAAAAAAATTATTAATGGATGTATAATTTAACTAATTTTTCAAAAGACCAAATTAATTTATAATTTAACTTCATAAAGTATTTCAACAAAGGGCACTTTTCAATTAAAATTCAGTATTTTCCACCATTCGGCAAAAAATTGAACTTTTCTTAAAAACCCAGGAAATTCACCCTAAGAAAATTTTAAATTTATGAATTAAAATTTTAAATCTATTTCATCAAATTTATTTTATAAAATTTTCAAAAAATGTTTTTATTATTGTTACCAAAATATAATAAAATTAATAATTTTAGGAAAATAATTTTTTTTGAAACATATAAAGACCATACCGAAATTTGGGGGTTTCGTTACCAATATGTTTTATTTATATAAAATAATTAAAATTATTTTTTAAAAAACTATTATTAATATTTTTTTCACTATTTTTAATATAATTTTTATAATTATCACATTTAAATAACTATATTAATAATATATTATGGTTCTGTTAAAATTTAGGGTTATGTGTAACGTAAGTTAAGCCATTGTTATGTCAGTTAAATATTAACATGGTGTTATGTATAATGAAATAATTACTTCATGTAGCATGAAATGAAATCCATTAAATAAAGTTAATTTACTCCAAAATATTCATAAAAGCTTGGGGTGTTAAATCTGACATTCTATTATGGCTCTATATATTCATTTTGTGTCACTTCAATCATCTATTTGATATATGAATGAACATGCATTTTAGAAAAATAAGATTTCTCCACTAACATCAAGATTTCAAGATCCATCCTTTCAAAATCCATAAATATTTCATCTTTTTTTGTCCTCGCCATATATAATATATCACGATTATTTTGACTCATGAAATATTCCGCCATGTTATCTTACCATGGGAGGTAATGTATTGAGCATCCATAATCTTTAATCAGTTTAAAACATATTATTTTTTGTATATTCAACTAATTATGTGTGAATATAAACTATAAACGTTTTTGATCATTATATATATCACACTGTTATCCATAAATATATTTACACAATATATTTAATGAAAATATTACCTTAGTTAACTATAAATCATGATATGGGTAATTTTACTAACGAGCTTTCTATTTTCTTTATGAAAAAAGATATAAACATATCATCATACATTATAAAGCATCCCTACCACTTCTTTGATTCATTGTTATAGATTACAAACCCTCCTCTCTATAGGATAATGTAATAATACGTTTGTATACTAACTATATCTTTCATTTCATTAAATTTTCTTCACATTCTTTTGTCTAAGAGAAATTGGATCCCTTTTGAGTTAACTGTGTGATTAGATTCAATATTTTTTAGAAAGTTTACACAAATCATTGATAATATGCATCCCAACAAATAAAACAATGTATCCCTATCACAGTGGATTATCTATAACATCATTCAATAACTTCGGTCTTCGATGGATCCACATATACACCCTCTCTTGAGATTATATAACCCTGAATCCAATCCTTTTATAGATAAAATTGAAACTTCATTTATTTTTAATAAAAATACTACATTATCAATGACTAAAACACAATTATAAAGTGAACTTCATGCTATAAATTTTTAATTGAATATATAATAATATCATCTATAAAAACTACTAAAAATATATCGAGGTAATGTATGAAGACTCTATTCATTAACCCAATGAATATATTAGAAGAATTAGAAAGACTAAATGAAATCACTATATATTCGTATGGTAAAAAAAATTATATAGAATTTTATCTTACGTATATCATCATTATTGACCCTCGATTGATGACATCCAGAATGATGTTTGTTCTTAGAAAAGTATAAAACTCTATATAGTTGTTTAAACAAGCCATAAAGACAGGGTAGGAGATACATTTTCATGATTATGATCTTGTTAAATTCTTAATAGTCAATTAATGGTCATATCAATCAATAATTCTTCATAAAAAAGAATAGGTACACCCTAATGTGACACACTTGGCTGAACAACTCCCTTGTCAATATTCTTCTTGAGTTTTTTCTTCAATACATGTAACTCAATCAGGTCCATTCTATATAGAGTCTTGAGAATTGGTGTATCACAAAGTTTGAGTTATATTGAAAACTCAACATCATGATTTCATGGAATACTAGGGAATAATTCACAGAAAACATCAATAAAATACTACATAATATGTGTATCATTGATATTCAGTTTCCCCCTAACCATCAACGATATCCACCCCTTTTTAATTGCAATCATGACCCATACAGTGGATGAAAATTCCATTGGATATTAATATTTATCTCCAAAAAAATAAAGGATCATTATTTATTTATGTATATAATGTGAATTAACTTCCTCAAAAATTAGTGTGTTTTTATATAAATAAATCCAATACATTCCTAGGATAACATCGAATTCAATAAAATGGAGAATAATGAGAGTAATAAGAATCACATTCTCACAAATTTCAACCGTTGATGAATTATAGACATAAGATTTGAACATCATGGTATTAAGGGTATTCAATAATAATTAAATATCTAATAATTGAGGGGGTATTGTGATACTCTAAGAAAATTATTCATATAAAAAAGAGTTTGTATATATATAATCAATTAATACATAAGCAGTTCTATATTGAGTAGCAAGTGTACCTTTCACCACATAATTATCATACCCTTCATTATAAATAGTGATCCCATGAGATTTTCCTTTTACCATGGGATTAATAGGTTACTGATGTTGATAAACATCACTAACCTTCTAATTTATGCATTGGTTTGCAAAATTTCCATACTCCATTAATATAATACACTAGATTTTGTGTGGTTCATTCTATGGAGATTTCTCTATATTCTCATCATTCGCTAACTTTATCTAATCAATTTGGAATTTTATTTCCCAATAACCTTCCTTTCAATTCTTAAAACATTTAACAAGCCAATAAATATGACATTCTCTTGTTTTCATTCGACACTTCCCATGTGAAATAAATACCATCTTCATATCACTGTGGTTTTTAGAGTTTTCCTTGAATTCCATATTAATTTTCTTAAACAAATATGTGGTTAATGGGTAAAATCAATCGCTATTTCCACCTTGATTTCACATAAAATGACTTATTCATAGCTATTGAAGTCCCATATGGATAAATCCCTAAAGATACTTGATTTCAAACCAATAAATAATCCATCACTATTAATTTTATGTTGGATGATGACACTACAAAGTTACCTCACTTCTATAAAAAAAATTTATATATATATACCGATAGATTCATCTTAATTATACATTAGATCAATGAATTCCTTCTAAATTATTATTTAAATAATAAAAGTAAATTAATTATTGAAAAATAATCTCTTAAAATCATCTTACTCTATGGAGTCAATTTTATCTTATTGCATCATATTCTTGATAAGATTTCACCATTGATCTTCTTCACCTTCAAATTGGTAGACAACCAAATTGAATTTTTCATTCACTAAACAATGTAGAATGTAAAATATCATTTTAATGGCACTAATCCATATCTCAAAAATAATTGGAAGTTTGGATAGACAAAATAAGTTGAATATTCCCTCATGAAGGACTCAATAGAATTTTTTTACCTCTTTTCTCATTTGGATGTTCATCGTGATTCGTATCTTGTGAATGGTGTGTGAACATAGAAAAAATATAATTCACTCTTTCTACCATGACATTTTGATAATCCTGAGGAAAATAATGTATTATTTATCACATTCGGCATTAACACGATTCATTTGACTTCCATACATCAACTAAAATTTAAATCAATGTGTGAGAAACAATAATTGTTGTGGGAAAACATATATTCATGAAAAAGCATTTATAAAATGTCTAAATCAAGTCACATTATTTTAAATATAAAAACCTTTTTTTTAACCAAGGTCATTACTAACCCTTAGAAAAACATTAGGATTTCATCCTATGCTTATATTTATCCCCAGGGTTCTTAATAAATTTTTCACATCCTAATGTCCAATTTTTAACTAAATATTTTTATAATAAAAACAATATTGACCCATAATTTTCTAACATAAATATCATATCTAAATAGATGAATATCAATTTCATAACTAAATGACAAAATCCAAAATAATATAGTTTTAGTTACTTTGAAAATTTTGATATATAAAACTTGTTTCATTTTTACAAGCACCCTTCATTGAAATATCATACTTAATACATTTATTTATCACATGGGGAAAGGAGAAAAAGTAAATATTTATATTGGATTATTGTTATTGGTAAACAAGATATATATCAACATAACATTTGAAAACCATACCCTGTATATAATAGATCATAATTATGGGTCATGGCATAAATCTTCAATGTTTATAAGACATGACTCATATTGAAATCAATGAATAAAATCCATAAAATTATAACATTGTCATAACACTTATATTTGTGACACACGCATAAACATAGAAAATAATTTCCTTGGTAGTTAAATATCCTTACCAAAACTATTATAGTGGATAGGGTTCACTCCCCAATCTATCATAGTCATTATGTTTCACTCCATATAATATCATAGTGGTCAAAGTCCCTTACAGAACAAGGTTCACTCCCAATTCTAGTCCTATTTATCTAATGAGATATCTATATTTACCAAATACATATAGGGATCTATAACTCTAGGACTACACATAACATAACGAAAATCATATGAATGTGTTCCACATTATCATAAAATATTGATCATATCATAACATATAGAATGGAAATTAGTTTGATAAAGATTTCATGTTTTCATAACTCCTGGAAAAGGAACATGTTTCATAAGAATAGCCCATGCAAAATAAACAATTATCATAACCATCTTGTAATCATAATAAAAACCCATATAGAGAAATAATTGGGATAATATAATTGGTACATATCCACAATTGATAATATGTATAGTTAGGGGTTGTTTTCATTGATGAATAGAAGTACCTTTAAAAGTTCCATAAAAAAATATTTAGGAAAAACACTTTCCACATACAAAATTAATTTTTAAAATATAAATTTATTTAAAATATTAAAGAAAATTTATTATTTTAAATTATCCTTGGAACCATATAAACGATTCTTAAAATAACTTTGAGATCATTATGTAGGGATATATTACTCATGTCATATATGTTAAAAGAAATATTGTTTTAACATTTTTTTTAAAAATTACTCATTTAGAAAAATATGATAATATTCATTTAAAACCATTTCTAGAAAATTAAAACAAGGGTAATAATTAATTTAATACGTAATTTGATAATAATAGAACCATTATATAGAATATTTATTGAAAATTTATAAAATAAATAAAATGTATTTTTTACTGAAAAAGAAAATAAAGTTGGTTTTATTGAAATATATTATATTTGTCTATTTAGTACTTATAGAGAGTAAAATTAAATAAAAACAAGTAATTTCATGAAATAAATATAGCAAAATAAAATTCATGAGTTTCTTTAGAGATAGATCATAATATTTCCTCCTTAGAAACTTAACCGTAAAAAACACTAAAAAACAATGTGTTTGTAACAAAAAACCCTTTCCACATTAGTATATTTTTAATAATATAAACAATTAAATAAATTACCTTATATATATATATAATGTATGTTTTAGGATATTAATACGAAAATACATTCATGGGAATTATATACACTACTTAAAAGAATAAAATAGTAAATATGTCATTTGTCCCAAGGAAGTAAAAGATGGATGAAAATCTCTTACCTCAAGTCTTGAATTTCATTGTACGAATTATAATATCTTTATTAATAAATACAGGTTTATTATGTATCTATTATATAATTATAATCATATATATCATACCACATATTATATACTTAAAATCTTTTACATCTTTTTTGTTAACATTTCATTATTAAAATCAATTTTCCTGTTGATAACTACTTGATTTTTAATATATGTTTTGGTTAAGTAGTTTTGTTCCATGTACATTTATTATGGTTAAAGCATACCAAAAATATTAATAATGAAATAAAAAATGGTAAATAATAATTCAATATATGTATACATGAAAATTGATTCCATTTTTTTGATAGATGGAATAAAAGAATAGTAAATAATTATTCAACTCTATAGAATCAATATTATGTCATAGATATTATATATTTTAATTAAATATATCCTTGTTACCATCCACGTAAAAAATAAATGAAAACCCTATCACATTACATTTTGGAGGTAGTATTCCACAAGTATGCACGAGCAATGATATAATTTTCCAACAGATTAGAAGCTAATAATATTAATGTGATATTATATATCTATAATTATATTTATTCATAAATATATTATTTATGAATGACATACATAATTTTTTAAATCTATGGGTAGTGGTGATTGAAATTGAAATACCTCAATTTGTGATATGGTAGTCTAACATACACATGACTGATGGTTTTTTCCCATTTGTTGGAAAAAGGAGATGGATATAGTTTATTACAATAAAATCATAACATCTCATTATATGGGATATATGGTTGTTTTAATATCATAATACATATTTAATATTTTAATTAATTCAATTAATGAATAAAATAAAAATGATTTTTTTAGAATGATAAATATTCATTGAAAAACCACTTTAGTTTAACAACAAATGCCTTCTTATGAGGGTATCCTACTAAAACCAAGTAAAATAGGATGTGGAAAGGGATTTAAGTACTTTTTTGGGTAGTGATTGGATGAACTAAATGAATCCTGATGTGTGGAGAGGAGAGTAGTGGAGTTGAAATTTTATAAGTGGGGGTAAGGGATCTACTTGAATAATTTCTAAAATAATAGAAAATGATTAAGTAATTCCCAAGAAAAATGAATCCAAATAGATATATAATTGAATGTATGATAAGATAAATAATAAATATCATATTATAATAGGATCTAGACAAGTTTAATTGGAAAACATACCCATATCATTTTATTTAACCCCCCACCCCGCCCGTTAAACTTGTTTTAACCTTAACCGTAGAAATTAATTTTTAAATTTTTTACTATAAATTATGAAAAACATTAATATGAACTTATTATATGATAATTATTATACTTATTATAAATATAATATAAATTTTTAAAAAGTCAATTCACAACAATTTTATAATTAAATTTAAAATTAAACATAGAGATGCAATGGATAAACAGTTTTCCAAAGAAAAAGTCTCCATAAGTATAAAATAATTTCATCTCAAAATTTAATATAAAATAGATTGAATTGACATAAATTGGATGAAGGATTATTTTAATGAACTAATTTAAAATTTATGAAAAATTAAAAACAAATGTAACTCTCAATATTCTTTGAAATTAAGTAACTTTTTAATAAAACTCATTTTTTATTATTCATCAAAAATTAATATTTTTTAAAAATTATCAAAATACAAAGTCATGGTAATTTTTTCATTTTTATTAAAAAATTGAGTTCATTTTTTAAAATAATTTTTCTAAATTCAGAAAAAAAAATTAAAATAAGAGTCCAAAATAAAACCAAAGAGCTCTTTAGAAAAAAAATATGGTTTTTAATCATCAAAATATATTTATTATTATCTCTTACCTAGAGAAATATTTGATTAATTATAAAATATTATTGAATATAATGCACATGAGCCTATGCCTAGTTGTTGATGTATCCTTAAGTGCATTAATGAGACCTAGGTTCAAAACCAGGTAGAGGCATATTTTGGGTACTGTAGGCAGCACTATAGTAGGAACTATATAATGAACTGTAGCAGAACTGTACATTGGGAGGTACTATAAAAGAATTGTACACTTTTTTAGTACTATAGTAGAACTCTACAATGTTCAGGTATTGTAGTAGGCACTATAGCAATATTGTAGCAGGTATTGTTCAGTACTGTAGCAGATAGATCTGTTGACATTGGGCCACCCGTTTGGGTTTCGAGTCCTTAAGGCCTTAGGTCCACCCAGGTCTTCAGGTCAGTATGTCTTTTGGGCCACCTTTAAGGACGTCAGGCCAACACAAGGCCTTCAAGACACATGTAGTTTCCCAATATAGACTCTATAAAAAAAGGAGCGGTCCTATAGGAGGATTCAGAGTAGGTGCACTCACTAGAGCAGAGCCTATGGATATGGAAGGGTGAGAGGGTAAGGCCATGCCATCAGGACCTACCTATGCTTGCACATGAAGATTATCTAGATAGCCAAGCAAAAAATGTGGAGAGCTACTATCACGATGCAGATGCTAGGGAGTGGAACTTCATAGTAGTTGCAGTCTGGTTGAATTCTCTATGACCTTCGGGTCATGAAATATCTCTTAAGCCTATGGTCCATGTAATATATGCTCCTAAAAGCCTTGTAATGGTTCCCCCTTATCCCTTGAAATGGGGGTTATCATAAAAATCAAAAAAAATGAAGGCCTTAGGTCCATTATACGATTGAATATAATATAGTTTTATATAAAATCATTAAATAATAGTGATTAGTTTAATTTATTAACATAAAAAATAGTTTTCCAGAAAAACACTTCTTCTACTTTAAAATGACAATTATTTTCATTTCAAATAAATTAATAACCAATTAATTTATATCATAATATATAAATCATATAATTTTTATTATTTGGTTATTAAAATTAATTCTTTACAATTTAATGTCGGGGTTATAACTATCAAATTAAATAATAATTTTTAAATATTATATCAAGGATAATTTAAACATAGTGTCTCATGTACTGAAAGATATCAATGATGTTAAATTAATTTAAAAATATTCATAAAATCTCAAAGTTATACTTACCAAAAACATTTCCCTCAAATAATTCCATCCTATAGTCCAGAATGAACAATATTAAATAGAAACAAAGTATAAAAATAAACTGAGCATGACATAAAGTGTTATTATACCACCCAAATTAGTAACCCTAACTAATTAAACCTATGTTAAGATAGGATGATTCAACCATAGTATGATCATTGAAATAGGATGAATGAGTTATTAACATTCCAGATAATAAACCCAGTGTAAGGTTTTTCACCAAACTAATCTATAATTGTTTATGGTGTGCCATCATATAATTTACATGGTTGAATGAAATATATCTAATTAATTAGCACATGGGACAATGATGTATCTACTGATAACTATTATATGGTTAATTGATTTATCCTCATTAAAAATATTAATGAATGATATATCTCCAAATTAAAAACACATTAGTGTATGATATATCACAATTTAAACAACATTGGAAAATGATATATCATGATATACTATAATGTAGGGTAAAAATATATCAATGCATATATAAAGCATTATTGAATGATATATTAATATATATACATATTATAGGTGTATGATATATCAATAGTATCCATCATAGAATACTCTCTCGCAATATACTTAACTTTAATAGACTACTACCCCCCCCCCCAACTAAGATACCTATCCCCAAAGATTCATACACCTAGATTCACCAATCAAAATCAGAATGCCATTTTCCATGGATTAGGATAATATGCGGCCTCCCATATTATAATTCTCAAACCTATTATGAATTAAAGATTCCATATTCCCATAATGAAGCTAACCTTAAAAAATAATTTACCATATACCCTCTCCTAAAAATAGTATCATGCTAAAATATACATTATAAGGACATTTAAATCAAGTCATGTACAAGGATACCCATTATGTTTTCCATCCTCTATGTATCTCTACACTTTATCAGGGAGAAATAGAAATTAATGGTGTATTTATTAAATTATTACAATTTGAGAACCAAACGAAATTTTGATAATTTTGTAAAATCACTCAATACAAATGAGAACATAGTTGGAGTTTGTTTTAGACTATACATGCCTACATTCCAATTACCATATATAAAATAGAAAACAAAAATCACACATAAGGTAAAAATTTGGTGTGTATGAAATCATAGTAGTAGAATCCTTCTCATCCAATATCATTAATAGAATTTACCACAATTAATAGAAATAATAAAAGTCCAAAAAATTAAAAAATAATGATTTGGTAAAATAAATAGTTAAATTATAAATAAATCCCCCAATAGAAGGAATGATTATACACACTGATGGTGATCCATAAAAATTAATGACACATGATTTAGATATCATATGAGGAATAAATAATGACTTGAATAGAGAAAAATGATGAGAGCTCAAGAATCTAGTTTTTATTATATCTATGTGAATATGTAAAATGATATAAATAATTTTAACAAAAATATGAATATAATTTATAATTTTAAATCACTACATGAGGTACAATTGGTACTTGGTGCACCCCCACCAGGTATCTCATGGCCACTAGATACAATACTAGAATATTCATTTAACTGATGGTCCACCCTATAACATTCTTCCTTGGTATTTCACTATCGATTATGTGGTACCAAAAAAACATGTACCCATTGAAAATTATTAAAAATGGAAAATTTATACCACTAAAACCATTTCATTAATTGTTATCCTAATCTCCAATTATAAGAAATATAATATCCAAACCCCAATAAAATAAACAAGGTGTGATGAAAATAAATTTACATTATACCTTGATATAAGTTGATCATTACACACTAGGGATTTAGGGTATTCTAATGAATACAAGTAAAAATAGTTTTATCAAATTCATAATGAAATATCATTCATATAAACAATCGTTAATCCAAACATGTCCTATGCTAATGTTCATACTTTTTGGAATCATCAATTTCTTTTACATACAATTTAAAGTATTAACCAGAATCTCACTAAACATTTTCTTCATTGAAATTTTAACCTTAACCAATTCCACCAAAACCAATAAATAAATGGGATTTCAACATCAATATAATATTTATTTTCATCTAATAATATATAAACAAGTTTTTGACACATAAATATATATTTATTCTAGTAAACAGTACCAAAAATACTTAATACATGTAATATAGAAAAATTCATCTTGCTCCTAATCTAAAACTCTAAATAATACTGTTATTGATCATTGTTTAAATAATAATTCCATGAAACCATTAATAATATATATAATTATCCATAGTTTTTAACATGTCCGTAGAGATACTTTCCTCCATGTTATCCACACTTTCTCTTGACAAAGAATTCTTATCATCAAATCACCTTAATTTAATCCAATTCCATCACATCATGATATATTATAGATTCACCCTTTGTTCATAAACAATGGATATATGATCCACACTAGGTCTAATGTTTCTATTATTAGAATGTAACAACAATTAAAACCAATATTCATCTAATATAATTAAAAATCACATGATTTATCTATTGGAAGATAATATATGAGGACTAACCATTAAATACTCAATTATAAAACCATGTTAATTGAGGCTTGATTACAATGATCTTTTTAAATAGGTCATAGTATACCTAAATCAATCATGGATAACTAATCCCCCAATCAAAAAATATAATTCAAAATACCAAGTTTTCTCTAAGTCACATTAGTAAAATCAAGAAACCTACTTATATATCAACGATTTGCACGCTTTAAAACATTATAATAACTTAATACATACAAAAATAACCAAATATTAATATAAAATTAAGAACACCTTATCTTACATTTTTTTTTTCAAAACCAAAAATCATTAAATACTCAAAAGTGTTAATCTCTTTAAAAAAAGTAATTCTCCCAAAAATTCTTTTAGAAAAAATTAAAAATAGAACATAAAAATTATTTTTTCATTATTTTATCAGCACTAAGATTTTATTAAAAAATATTTTTACATTGTAAAAAATCTAACCTCATAGATATTTCATGTTACACCAACAAGTAATGTTGTTTAATTCAAACATTGTTCAATTATACAATTTTATATTTAAAAAAACTTTTTTTTGAAAACACCAAAATCATTTTCCTTTTGTGGTTAAGCTATCACAGTCCTTAAATCAAACCAGATAAGTATTCAACTTGATTTAAATTATATAATTCCCACTAAATAATAACTTTATAATATATTATTAGTTACTTTTATATAATTGTGAATCATTATGAGGGATTATGTTAATCAATATGGATCATATAAATATATACCATGATTTATTCATGTTACTGTCATGATTTAGAAATAAATGGTGAGTATACCCCCTCATTGAGCCATATGAATTATCTATATTTCATCCCACAATATGTATAGAATTAAAAATACAAATATATATATTACCCACATCTAGTGTTCCTAATTACAATATAATAAATACCCTAAAAACTCGGGTTTAAACCAAATAAATGATAGGAAATATTTCTTATAGTCTCGCTTTCAAGTACTGATATCATATCTTTACCACTAACTAACTCTATCCCAACCTCAAACATACACTCTTATATAATTTTATTATATCCTATCCTGGATACCAAAAATTTATCAAGATCCAAATAATATATAACTGCTAAATTTCCTCCCTATATGCTTAAGGAAATTAACTTGTTGTGGGGGTATAAAATAAAAAAGAGGGATATATCGTTGATAATGAAACATAAATTTCATTCTTGAATCGATTGAAATTTTTTGATGACACATTCCTAGGAAGGACATAATAAAATTTTTGCATTTGGTGCCTTAAAACTAAATTTTGGGTACTTTATGATTACATGTATACATTGATATAAATATTAATAATACTCTTATCACATCATTATTTTTATTCTACATAACATAGTATGTGGTAATGTTCCAAGAGTAGATGTTGCACTAAAAATTCATAGTTTTTCCCCATTATGATGTAAACTAGGAAGATCAATGAAACTATTTTTAAATCTATTTTTTATATTTGGATGATATCATTTAAGGGGAACAAATGATATAGGATATTAGGTGTGGAGACTCATGGGAATTTGAGGAACCTTCTCCATGCATACACCCTTCATAATATCCCATAGGATATTATGAGAATGAGACCCACTAGTAAGAAATACACATTTTTATGTGCCATTGTATATGCATAACTACGGACATGTGTATTATTACGTGGACTTTACTATTATAGTTATTGAGTATTATGAGTCATGTACTTTGATGTATTGATGAAAAATGTGATTATAGAGGTTCGCGGAAAGGTATGATATGTTGGGTGCATCACGAGTAATATTACATTAATGAATAATGTCAGAAAGGATTTTCCCCACCATTTATTTAATGGAGATTGATATATCAGGACATTTTATGTAAATTATATAGTCTAACTAAATCAATGTCCTTGGTGTTCTGTGGTGATGTTTAATTTATTAGAAGTCAATGAAATAGACATATAGCACATAGGTTGATGGCACTAGTATGCAACTTGCCTAACTAGAGATGTCATGATAAAGGGATTATATTACACAATAAGCATTCCTATGAGGTATTATATTGTTGTAGGATTAACTTATTTCTCTATGGGTTCCTTTGTATTTTTTATATGTTATCCTTAGACTTCAGGTTACTTCACCTAATTACACTATGAAAGAGGCCTATAGGGTCACACAATAATTTTATCTATAATCATAGTTATATTATATTATTATTATTTATTATTTAACAATTTGAATAAATAATATTCCCACATGTTGTTTAATAATTATTCATGTTTTCTTGATTGAAAATATTCTTTCACTAGTTATTCGAGAGAATATAATTAGAGCATAATATTTAATAAATATTAATCTTTTGTTTAATGAATATAATATTTATTTATTTATTCATGAATAATGCAGTGATATATATTTGATAAATAAATAATCATTATTCAAGGCTTGATAAATATTTTATAGGAATGGGTGATTAAATTTAATGTCCTAGTGGGAAATGATAAATAGTATATATTAATTAACTAAATAATATTTAATTTAATTTAATTTAAAATTTAATTTAATGTCTAGAAATAATAATAATAATAATAATAATAATAATAATAATTCTATATGACATTGGGATTTGGAGGTATTAAATAAATAATAAAGTGCTCTTGTCAAATTAATGATTTCTAACCCTAGAGATATATAAAACTGATAATATTATTTTCTCAGAGAGTAAATCCATTTTTTCACTTCAAAATTGATTTGGAGAATTCTATCAAGACCTAGAGATCTCCCTTTTATAAGAACACACCCAAGAATGGAGAGTAATATTCCTCCACCTCCCACTCTCAAACAAAGTGATATACTGAGAATGATTTGGAATAAATTCTCAAAGTGGTCAAAGGTGAACGACGTAAGCAATATGATCTGTTGTGCTAGCACCTGAATATTCCTATGGTGATGTTTATTGATTTTGGGAACACATGTGGATCACTACTAGAGGGAATCTTCTTTGATGTTTACAACAAAACAACTGTAAAATATAAATCTATTTTTAGATTCATCAAGGAATATATAATTCCTTTAATGTAATTATTTAATTATTAAATTAATTATAAATAAAATGTGATGATCCTCTCTATAGTCCTAGAGTTCTTGTCCTTTATTTATTTATTTGATTTAATTTTTTTCATCATGATGTCCAATGTTGTGTAAAATCGTAGATTTAACATCGATCAGAGAAAAAAAGAAAATTTGGGCAAGGCCCATTTCACCCATCTACTATGTTCAAAACCTAAAAAATTGTGAAATGAAATATTGGATACAATAATGATAACTCATAGTAAAGTATAAAAATTAAAATTTCCTATATTATATGTAAAAAATATTAAAAATAGATATCCTATACAAAATTTAAAATAAACCATTGTAGTTTTACCCAATGCACAATACATATGTGGTATCATAAAGAGAATAATGTATCATGTACATCGACATGACATGACACATAAATACATTTCATTAGTTGAGGTAAGCTAAGTATGACACCCAAAGGGATCATCCAATAGGTTAGGGGATAATTACTAGCAACGAGTATGTATATCCCACATGATCAGAGGCCTTAGCGTAATGCACCGATACACAACAATCACATCCAAAAATAACATAACAATAAAGAATAGTAAATTAAAACTTAATATAATATATATAATTCATGTGAAAATGATAATATATAAAAATTATAAAACCATATATAATCAATAATTAAAATTGGAAAATATAAACAACTTATAAACTAATTTGAAGAACCAACATATATAGTTGAGATGAATAGGTACCCATAATGAGCTACGTCTAAAAGTGAACATCACCTATTAATATCACCTCCCAGTACCTGTAATATACACTAACATAGCCCCCACAACGGTTTTTGTTGAATTTTTTATCATATGTATAAGACATGGCATGTGCATAAGAAGACACCCTTCTAGGGGTGAGTATATACATACATTGTATAATTCCACATAAATTAAAAATAAGGAATAAAAAGAAACCTTTCAACTCTAGACAACATGGAAATATGGAAATAATAATCCATAAAAATGAAATATAACTGAAGTGATAAAACTAGTGAATTAGGAGAGACTCCCCCTTTGAACAACCCAGCTATAGAATAAGTCCATTAGAAGCCCCAAGAATCCAAACTACCCCACTAGAAACCTATGTCACCTATATATAACTATAATAATGGACCTTGACTCAATTAGTATCACAAAACTAAGGGGAGGATCTAAATCCATCGATAGGGAACACACACCCTGATTAGAACACAGAATACAATAGATGACCAAACATCATAGATAGAGTACATATTCCCTTAGCATGTGTGGGGGATATTAAACTCTATCTGTAATACAAGTGACCCATTACTAATCAAATATACTAGTATATATGATTTACTACATGAAACAATAATCACTCTAACCTTCATTTCTGATTCATATCATCGAATCTACTTTGTTAAAGAGAGTAATATGATCATATTACTTCATGTATCACCTTCTATGTCATTGAGAACATAAAATATCTGATTTGAGGTAGAAGAGAATTTCTTCATTCTATCATGTGTGTAAAAATGATCAGGATGGAAAAATCATGCCCCCAAAGTGGATTCTAATTCCAGGAGATAAAAAATTCACTAGGGGTGGAAAATTACATGATATTTCCTTTTGGGGAAAATATAATATATCCCCTTAAAAACAGTATGTTTGTGTATTGACTTGCAAACTGTAATTTTTGATTCCTCCTACAAGGTGTGTGCAATATAGTACATGGCATGGGGAATGATTTTAAAAAACCTATATAGATGTTATTATAGTAATTTCCTATATACACTACACAATGTAGCCAAAGAAGGTTACATGATATGTATACTCAGTGAGATCACTTAGCGTGTACTACATTGGAGGCCTTTCCATGTACTATCAGGGGTATACAGTGTGTTTTCCTCAATCACATGGGATATGTGTTCAGAGAATTACAAGGTAGTGTAATTCCTATATAGACCATTTAGGATGTGATAGGGTAATATGGTATGTGTACCATGGTAACATTACTTTTGATCCTTATCTCCACTGAATCCAAATTTTTTTCTTCTAGGATGATACACTTCTTGTGGATTTAGATCACATTTATTGTAGTCACATCTTCAAACCCAAAATTCACATGACATCCAAAATTATCTCTTTGAAACTATTCATGTCTCTTAATAGAGGTAAAACACTATCATAATCCTCGTTCCTCACTTTCAAACATCCAATAGTCAATTTTTGGTCATGGATCACTGGAAAAACAAATCACATTTGATTCTCATATCACTTTCATTCCTGAAACACTAATATACTAGGAAAATATGTATACCCATTCCTCCTAGTGATACACTGTCATCTTTCATTAATATCTCATGCCTCTTACACTAATTTCATATCTATTTATATTAACTATAAGACTTGATTCTAAATTACATACCAATATAGGTCTTATTCAATGATTCATCAGCTATGGAAATGAGTAGTGATGAAAGAGAATAAAACATATGGGAAGAAATAATCAATAGTTAAATTGAAATAATAGGTGTCTATTATGAAGGTCCATGAAACATTATCACTGAAATAGATTTAACAATGGGAAATAATATAATGTAATCAGCATAGATTTTATAAATCCTTTGGAAAAAATATTTGGTCATGAATTGAGAAATTTGATCCCAAACAAAATACTTTTCAAAGAATCACAATGAATGGGTCAAGATGGAAATATCAATACTATACCTTTAATTTGTATCTATCTTTGGGGATGGTTTCATCAAAATTTTGTTGTTTTTTATTATTTCTATTTAAGAATCTCATTCATTGGTTTCATAAGTCTCTAGATCATGTTTTCCCAAATGGCCTCCTCCTATGTCCTCCTCTCCCAAGATAGGATTCATGAAATCCAACCTGATATAGATAGTTGAATGATGATTAAATAGACTGTTTAAGGATTATTGAAGATAAAATTTTAATTAAATCATTCACTAATTTATTTAATTTATACAAATAATTCCTCCCATGATGACCCATACTAAAAAAAGGGCTTACACCAACAGAAATTTATTGAAAAATAATATATCAGTTAGTAAAAATGAGATATTCAAATAGATATTAAGTTCAATTAGTATTAATTTTTAATACCAACACTTATTTTTACAAAAATATATATATATTGATATATATCAGTCAATACCAATATATCATTTACCAATAGTTTATTATATTTCTTTATCATACTAATACCAGCATTTTTTTAACATGTGAATATGTTATTTATAATGCTGTTACCAAAAATTATTTTTCCATAAATAAGAAACTATATAAGAAACCATTAAATAAAATAATGTAATTTATCAGTAACAAATCAACAGAAACAAAGTGTGTGTGTGTGTTTGATTATTACCAATGTAAAATTTTATTTCATGGTGTTTTTTAAAAAAACACAAAGTTAATTTTAATTTTCAATATTATTGAAATAATATGTGTTTTTATATTTTAAATATTTGATATTATGTTTTCTTGAAATACTAAATATTTTAATATGTTTCAAGATTATTTATTCAATAAACATTTAAATACATTTTATAACAAAATAAACACCACTAAAACCCTAGTCTAAGGCATCATCATCCCATGTTCAGTGATCGGCCTCACATCCAGCTGCCACACCTAATGTCCTAATTCTTGGATATATCCTACCACCCATTATCCGATGTCACATTTCAGCTCTAATTTATCACCTTGCATCTTACTCCCTATTTGTTTCTCTCTTCAATCGTGTTCGGAGTCCCGCTATTCTGCTTTCTCATGATGCTATGAGGGGTTTATCCTGTATAGTGATTTCAATTCTTTTTAGGTTAATTTTGGTGTTATATATTTATGTTTTCTTCCCCATAATTTTGGATTGAACCTCGAATATATTTTAAATTCCCTTTATCTATTTGGATTATGGTTATTTCGATTTACACTTAAACCGGTTTCAATTTCCATGTTCTGTATACTATTTTTATCGCTAGATCTCAAAGAAGGACTTCATTAATGGTGGATGATATTTTCATCTATGGTAGCCTAGATTGGTCTTGAAGGTAATCCCCCTCCCTAGAGCAGGATTGTTCTATCAATATTGATTTTATGGGTACCCAAATCATTAGCGTTTTCAAACTCCTTGGTAGCGAAGGGTGGTAAGGTCAGTCCCTGCTTTTGAGTTTCTATTCATCTATTTTCCACAATGAATTTAGAGAGGAAATGTGATAGGGATGGTGTTTGTTTGATGTTAAATTGTTTTTCTCTCAAATGGATGTTGAAGGAGAAGATTCAGACTGACTTAATGATGGTGTACACATTCAATATTTTCCAAGTTTGTTTTTGATCTGTGATAAATTTCAACATTTTATTACTTTGTTTGGAATACCTAATGATGTATTACTTTAATTATGATAGTTATAATACCTCTAGAAAAATAAATCTCTCCTCTAATATAGCCAAAGAAACATGGGAAGTAATTCATCAATGACATGTTCCACAAAAAACTCATTGAATCATATTCTAATGCTAATAAAGAGTACTATGATCCAGATGTGATCAAGGAAATACTTGAAAAAAGGATCTTCCATGGTTTATAAAGGGACTATATTTTCTGAATATAAATGAATTCAATAGGGTTTTTAACGCATAATGGTTTCATTTCAACTTGTATATTATGTACCAACCCTGTATTCTATTCAAGTTGTTCATTTATGTTGTTTTTCATATGGATATCTATCATGGTGATGGCACTGCAATACACAATGACTCCAATAGCTCCGGGAATGTCTATCCTTCATATGGTTCATTTTTATTCCCAATACTCCATTATAACAAGGGGATCTCGGATGGCTATAGGAGACCAGGTGGCCCTACATCACCCCCTCGCTGGTTGTCAATAATTCTTCATCGGCAGATCTTATGTTTCATTTACATACGTAACATCATGATATTACTATTTAGATTTTTTATTGATAAAAACATGAATAAGTTAAATAGATATATTAATGTGGCTAGGTTGTGGTGTTTTTATAAAATTTTATATATTATTTTAATTTGGTGAGATTCTACTTGATTTTAAATTTTTCATGGTATGTTTATCTAAAATTATGAGTCGGTGACATGTAAAAGTGATCCTTTTTTAGCAAACATTCATGGAAATTACCTTATTACACAATGATTACGGTCTTGTTTTTTTATTATATATATTAGTGGTATGATTTTTATAATAAATTTGTAATGTTATGTATGTGTGTTGTTGATAATAATGCTTTAAACTTTTGTTATTGTTAGAAAATATGTACAGACCAGATTTGAAGAATGTTGTATTTTCTAGATTGAGGGCCCCTTCAAGAACTCACTTAATTATGAGATATTCTCATATCCATAGTTGGTATCTTATTAAATTCTATTAGGTTGGAATGTGTGAGTAAACTTTATTTCTCTTTCATTTTTTCTTCGACTAAATTTCATATATCTTTAGTAAACTTTTTGGTGTATATGATTAATTGTTTCTATTCAATTTCTTTGTGTTTAATTTGGGAAAAATAGGTAAATTACTTATTTTATATCAAATCTTCATTTTGTCATAGTTTCTTTTTAATATTGTTCAGAATGTGATTCTTGTAAAAAATATCAATTTTGATGTTGTCTTTTTATTATTATTATTAATCTTTTATAGGAATTACTCTCATTTTTTTATAAATTCTTGGAAAAAATAATAGGAAAGGAATAATTTTTTTGATATCTGAGTTTGTTCTTTTATTACTAGTTAATTATGATGATCAACTCATGTGGACGAAGGATTTTCAAATGTTTATTCAATGTTTACTTATAATTTAGATTAATAATGTAATTGATCATGTATAAGTTTTTTCCTTTACATTGTTGCTTTGACAATTATACTATTTGTATATTCTACTATGTCAGTAGAAAAAATTGTGGTCAGGGGGAAGTCTTAATCGTCACATGCATGAGAATGCATTACATAATTTTTTAGTACATTTGTAGTTATTTTATTCATCCTTTTTTAATAGGTAGAGTCTTTTAAATTTTATAATTTTATTTCTTTTCATGTCAAGGAATGAAAGTGGAAGCTCAATTGATATTTAGTGCTACCAGAAGCATGCACAAAATTGATAAGGTTCCATGAAGGACTCATCTGGCCAAGAAGATAAGCCCAACATGTTAGTTTCACAATAATTCCATAACATTTTTTCCTGATAAATCCTATATTCCCCGTCTATTTTCTGTTGTATGAGAACTAATATTTTTGGGTTCAGTAATTTTGATTCCAGACTTGTTACTGCATCTTTAGATAATCTCTTCAAGATATGTTGGACCAAATGAGTACATAGTGTTATGACTTCTATTCAATAATTATTTAACATAATTTAAAGTTAGGTTCTTCTAAATTTTGTTACGTTAAAGAAAAACTTCTATTGTTGGATCACACAAATTCTCAAGTTAGTTTCAGACCCTTGATGTTCAAAAAAAAATTTATGTAAAACATGAGGTCAGTTTTCTAATTTGGAATTATACAGGT
Organism: Viscum album; assembly: GCA_963277665.1. Lineage (NCBI taxonomy): Eukaryota > Viridiplantae > Streptophyta > Magnoliopsida > Santalales > Viscaceae > Viscum > Viscum album. The sequence goes on from OY728158.1 coordinate 217,762,005, forward strand.
AATATTATTACTCATTGACTTCTCTTTCTTTTTTATATTAGTTTTTATAAGTTGAAATGATTGTGTAATCCTCTATTGTTTTTTTAGGTAGAGTGGAAGCATGGTGATAGATAGAGCATAGAACCATTACATTTTAACATTTCACATACTTTTTCTTATATTTCTTATGCTCTGTCTATGAATTCCTTGATGAGGAATAATCCATTACTAGTCTTAGGGAATGGATTGATGGGTGTATGGTGCACGTTGTCTCCTTGTGTAGAATGTTTTAGCTTCTGTTGTATCACTGGAAGGGATAAGTTATTGTTGGCCCACTGGTCTTGGGGAATGGATGTGCTTTAAGTGCCCGCTGGTCCCTAGTGTGTCATGGATAGGCTGCTCGCATGGGAGAGGGGTGGGATGTTGGTTATTGGAGTGTGTGATGGATCTCGTTGAGGAATTAATTTTGTAATGATTAATTTTATATTAAATTAAATTCTTAATATAATTATTTTTTTCTAATTTTAAATATGTGTGAAAATCTGCATCTCTTAAAAAATTAAAAAAGAAGTATTATATATGATAAATTAATAAATATAATATGAAATTACCATACAAATAAAAATTTATCATTTTTATTCATATGTAATTTTTAAATATCTATTATATGTTAGTAATATTATTACTAATAGAAAAAAAATTACATTATTACATGTCATTAAACATTTTAACCAACATATATATTATTTGTTGGTATTTTTTAAATTGTAATAGAATGATATTATCAGTCACAAAAAGATTTAGGGATAGAGTTTTTAATGAAAGTCTAGTGACTGGGGCATATATATTGGAAAAACATTTTACTAACAGAAAATTCACTTTTACCAACAGATACACCCCCATTGGAAAAAGTGAAATATTTTGTAGTGTCAACCCAGAGGACAACATAATGAATGTGGATTATAACACCATTAGGGTAAACTCACTAACATGGATACAATCATGGAATCAATTTCCCCTTATGATGTTATGTTTATAAGGAAATTATTTTTTCCCATGAACATGAACATGGATTAAAATTAATATATATTTTTAAATATATATTATTCTAGAAGTCTCTGATATAAAAATCGATAAAATGACTTGGTGAAAACCCTCAAAAATAATATATTTTATATTCTAATGCGATAAAAATAAAATAATGGGTCACAAAATCATCCCATTCTTCTGAAATTTTTACTTTGAAAAGAACAATTTAATTGAAAATTGTGAGGTTATTATGGCTGAATCTAGTTCTTTTGGTTCATAATCTGTCTTCATGTTTCGCATGCTTCAAAATGGAACACAATAGAAAAGTATCTTTCTCATCAAAATTCATAACATTTTATTCCTTAAATTATATTAGATAATCTATTATGGTGTTACATTCATTGATGATTTTCCCACCATAGTCAATGGCATGTGATGGGTCATGCACATACCTCCCCTACTATGAAACATGGAAGATGTGGTGAAAATAATCAAACTACTAGGTCAATTATAGGTAGTATTCCACATCTCCCACACTATTCAAGATATTTAATGGATCAATTAACCTTGTTGAAGAAATCCCACCCAAACCAAATATATTTAAAATGGGTTATGGAAACACCATCTGGAACACATAAACTACCTCCTCAAATCCCAAAGGCCTCCCTAATTTGTACACATAACTCTTATGATAAACATGATTTATCCTTATCCAATCATGGATCACCTACACCTTTTTTCGTCACTCTATATAAATTTGGCCCCATTATTGATTATTATCCCAATGTTTTCTAGCAGAAGGGAGACTTACAGGGTCTCTAATAAAGGGACCTAAAAATTTTCATACCAATGGGGGAGTGTTAGTCTTTTTTGTATACAAAATCCACTAAATGTAATTGATTGACCAACCTAATCTAGAACTATTACCTAAAATTGGAAATAATATCCATGAATACTCTAATGGTGCACTCAGTATTGTCATTAACATGAGGGTGGGAAATTTTACTCATCTGAAAATAATCCATAAATACCTACGATGGGAGCTTCCACAAATAGGATGTAAATCGGCCATATATGTTTGAAATAATCTCACAATGTATCTCATGAATCATAATGAATTTCTTCACATACTATTGTCTCTTTCTCTCCACTAACATCTATTTATGAATATCAATGGAAGTTGTTTGACTTTGTCATTCAGTCGATGTCCACCCATATAGCATCTTATGCTCTTATTTACCTTTGGATACCTGTAATGTCCCAAGAATAACATTCATAGATATTACATATTTTAAAGGATTGTTCATTATAACTCCAAAATAAACATTACAGAGAACCATAAAGGTTTATAATACTTGAAGGATAGATACATAATCATATTATTTAATTAAAATATTCCTCATCTCAAACATAATTATTTATCTAATGTATCCTTATAAACTTATTTTACATAGTACAGTTCTTCGTAACCTAGGGAAAAATTAATACATTGGAATGGGTTAACTCTATTGCTCAGAAAGGGTTAAAATGTGATATATCATTCAATGATAATATGTAAAAATATAATTATAAAAAGGGTATTAGAACATGTTATTATCATTTTTAAATCAAACTCGTCAATTTAGATATCAAAATCATGATTCAGGGCATAAAACATTAGTATGTCGAAATATTAGATAATCATTCAAAGTTAATCATGATCTATGAGTTCAAATAATAATCATATCAATATTTTATAATATTGTAAAACTATCATAGTCATAGAAACTATATCATATACCATGTTTAACTACCTAGAAAATCATATCATTGTTGATCGGGAATCCACACCAATTTCTCATATCATATTTGATTTAGAATACATACCTATTTCCCAGAGCATTTCTATCACATAAAATCATTTCCCATAATTATATAATGAGATATAATACTTTAACAAATTCATTTGAGTTATATATAATTCTAGGATCACACAATACATAATTAAAACCATACATATAGGTGAAACAATATCATAAAATATTTATCATATCATCATAACATGACACATGAAAAATAATTGGATTTTATAAAAATCTATTCAAAAAAATACGATAATGTACAAAGGAAGAATAAATATGGTATCATTTTATCAAATCCCTAGAAAATAATAACAATCCTTAAAATATGATAAAATATATGATAAATAAATTTAAAAGATGATTAAAAAAAATTCAAAACAAAAGAAAATACCATTTCGTTGAAAACATTTAAACTAAAAATTCCCAAAATATTCATAAAATAATTTTCATTGTAATTAACCAAGAAAAAATTCAAATTAATATTCAAAGTAAATAATTGTCATGATAGTGGGAAATTTAGTTTTTTTTATATGTTAACACTAAAATTATGTTCGCACCTATTTTAAAATGTATATAGTTCATAAAATGACAAGTAGATTCATTTTAATCATATTCATATAAATTCAATCATGGATAAAAATGAATTTAATAAATATTAGAGAATATTAAAAACACTCTTGAAAAAAATACATAAAATATATACTGGGAAAAAAAATATTCATGACTTAAATATGGTTTTAGATACCAACATTTTTTGAATTTTTAGTACATTTAGAGAGGAAAATGAAAATAAAACATGTTATTTACACAAATGACTAGAAGAGAGAAAATTTTAATTATATTTTTTGATATATATATCAGAATATTTCATCATCATAAATGTATTGATAAAAAATCCCTATAAAAATTATATTGTGATGTAAAACCCTTACATGAAGTATGTCATGCTTAGTAAGCATTTTAACCTTCTATATAATAAATTTAAATATATTTTTATTTTTACCCTAGAAATATAAAAGCTTATAATATCATATATTATCTTATTTTAACACTTCAACCCCAATTATTTCAAAATTATTAATTAAAATTGCCTTTTTTGTGTCTTAGCTATTTAATTTTTCATTAATGTTTTGGTTAGGATGTTATGCTCCTTTTATATATATCATGGTTTTTCAAAACCTAAAATTTATTCTAGATGTAAATATAATATATGTTCATTTTAGAATAGAAATCCTGGATAGATGAAAAAGCTCTCAATGCCCAGCTCGAAAGTTCCCTTCGTAAACCCTAATCTGCTGAAAACTGAAGAGGATTAACGCTCCTCCCTCGCAATCTCCTCGCCATGGAATTCTCGGATCTCATCTTGGAACTTCATGCAAAAGAAATAAAGAATATGAAAAAAGATGAACCACCACATGAAACAAATGTGAGGGTAAATGGTATCTCTTTCCTCGAATCTTTGATGGGTATTGATCATACAAATCCGACATCGATGAATTCAACAAGGATTAATAAAATGGATGATGGTGGTTTTTGTGTTGATGCAGACCCAGTCGCGATACAATAGAGATATCAACTCTATATGTTCTATATCATGGTCTATGTTGCATATCATAAAGGTGATAAACCCTTTCCTTTCTATGATTTAAAACCTAGAATTTTTCCACGTTGGGCTTTCTCTAACAGGAAATTGGTACCGCTTGGTAAAGGGTATTTCTATATCCTTTTCTCTTCAAAATATGACCATGATCGTGTCTAGAATATTGTTAATCTTATCCTGAATCTAGTATCTCTTCGCCACACTGAGTGAGGCTTTTCCTTTAATCCCAAATATCATAGGAAAAATTCTCCTTAGGTATGGGTTAGGTTTTACAACCTAAATTGGTTTTTTAGAACCCTCCAATTTTGAATGATATATCCATTTGTATTGGTAAACCCTTGAAGGTTGACCAATGAACACTTAAGGGGGACCTAGGTCTGTATGCTAGGGTGCTGATTGAAGTTAACTTTGAAACCAAACCCCCTCAGTCGATTACCTTCACTGCTAATGAATACAAAATAGTTGTGAACCTGGAGAATGAAAGGATACCACCTTTTTTGAGTTTTGAGAAATAGTAGGTCACACAGTTCACAATTATAGTAATGTTTATAAGAAACCTCCCCAACCAAACTATACTAGTTGTACAAAAGTTTAAAATCATATTAGGGAGAAGGAAACAATTTTTGATAAACCAGAAACATCAAAAAAAACGAGGAAATGGGTTGTCAAGACCAATCCCTTCAGAAAATTGGAATGTGAAAATAGAAAATCATAGGCTAACCTGGATGAAAAATAGGAAATTGAAACTGTTGATCAGGATATTAGAAATAATATTGAAGAGGATGTCAAAGGTATTATTTCACACCCATAATATGATTTGGATCTAGCAGTTCCTACTACAGAGGATTCTACTCCTTTGAACCCACTTCTGAATGAATCAAGCACTGATACATCTGATCAGTGTAATAAGATTCATGGAAACTCAAATATCTCTAATAAAGAGCATAGTCCCCCCTATGATAACAAAGTCTCTTCCTTAGAAATCACTACCCTAGATGCATATCCCTCATCTGAAAAGGGGGATGGTAATAGGTAGGTTGAATAAGATTATAGGGTTTCCCTACTGTCCACCCCAAGTATCAAGGATAGGATGCAGGAATGTAGGGAGATCCTCCCAGAATAGCCTGGGAGGATGCACATTTCTCCTCCCTCTCCAAGATTTCCTGCATTCCTGGATATGAAATCTGGTTCTGTGAAGGATTATAATGGGCACCGAACTGTTTCTACGTCAAACAAGCATATTGTCTCAGTCACTAACACTCAAGGTGAGAAAGATATAAATTTTTAGGGAACTAAAGGTGCTTCTAACCTCCCTATGGCCCCTCAATCATTGCAGGTCAAACATATTAGTACTCCAAGGGAGACTAATTATGGAATCTCAACAGGGTAAATTACCTCGGTGTAACGTCCCGACCCCAGTTACCCAGAGTCGGTGCATTATTGCGTAACATTGGCATGATCACAAAAGATCAAGTCTCGAAAGACCGATTAGTTTAGTAGCCTTGGAAACACTAGATACATTCATAAATTTTACATTACATAATAAAGTGAAATACTACAATAACAAAGTCTTCATAGTCCACACTCATATCCTCTTCTGACTATCCCTGCAGGTCATTCATAAAATACTTCTTCACATCCTGTAAAATATTAAAACATTGAATGGGGTGATCTCAGATGCTCATTAAGGATAACAATATTTCGGAAGCTTTCATAAATAAACATTAACATTTAAGGCAATGTATAATTAAAAAAAAGCCTTTTTAATCTTGAAATTCATTGTAATATGGAAAAATAAAATTAAATAATGCCATTTACTTACTCACATGGATATTCTACTAGTCGAATAATCCCATGCAATAACAATAACCACGTTCATAATGATGGAATGCATAATTCCAGACTATCATAACCACGTAGCCAAGGCCTCGTGCCAAGACTAAAAATAAGATTTTGTCAAGGCCTCGTGCCAAGACACTAGTTTGTCTCATGAGACCTGCCGATGCATCGAGGTGCTATAGCAGGCTCCACCCGTCAATTACTAAGTCCAATGCATTCCTCATATGAACAGGTTTAAACATATCATAAACCATAACATAATTGTATCAAATAAAATATGCATTAAGGAAACATAAGATTTCCACACTTTAATCACAAGATATCAATACAACACATTGATATAATAAAAACTTTATCAAAATTATTTTCAATACCAAAATAAAATAAAAGTAAAATATTCTATTTATTTTTCTTTTTTTTAAAAACTTCTGGCTTATAGAGGAAGCTGAAACACAAATAATAGTCACAGCGGCGGAGAAGTCATTGTCGCCGCATACGTAAGAAAAAACATTCCTTTTTTCGTTTAGTAAAAATGCTTCAAATAAAATGATTCCTTTTGAATAAAAGTCAAAGTCAAAGGGGGTTTATACATGGTATAAATGAAAGTTGTGTATAAAACCAAATATGCCTCAATGAAAAGAGATTGAGACGAAGTCCTTACAAAGATCATTTTTAAAATAAAATTGATCTGTTATGTGTATTTACTATAAGTACACATAAAGAAAGTACAAATACAAGATAGGATATAATAATATCATGACATAATTTGAAAGTAGGAGATTAACCCAAAGAATGGAAATAGGGTTAAGAAATTCCCTTACCTCATGTTCGACTTGACTCGACCGCTCTTTAACCTCCTGAATAATAAACTAGATTTAATATCTACCTTCTTAAGAACCTTTTTTAAGTTCATTATTCCTTTTATATCACTTATTACCATGTCATGAACATTATGTAATTATTTAAGTTTATAACGGTCATTTTGTCGATCTTAGGTACTTGAGTCAAAAAAATAAACTTCTTATAATTACACTTTGTTCATGTGGTAATATATCCATTATATCCATAATTATATTCATGATGTATATATCATATACATCATATATATCCAGTATAGACATTCATATATAATATTACATAACATTTAGAGGTAAAAATGAAATGCACCATTCATGGAGACGGTAAGTCGTACGTACGCATGAACACTACTTTCATTTCTATTTCGTATTTAATGGAATGAAGTTAAAATTATATAAAGGTATAATATAATTCCAGTATAATATAATGTATAATACTATTTAATCCATTCTTTATACATCCCACATATGGCATTAACGATTCAAATCACTTTGAGGGTGCGGTAGTCCGCACTTCCTAAAATGAAATTATCACGTTTACCCAAAATGTAAATCATAAAGTATGCCATAAATGAGAAATACAGAAGCATAAGGAAAACATAAACATAATATATATATATATATATATATAATATATAAAAATAGTTTCATAAAAATGGCCACCATTAGAGGTGTTAAAAGAATATTGAACAATCATTGTTTCGTGTGGCAGTATTTCGCCACCCACTGAAACAGTATATTCTTTAACCATTAGACGAAGGTGTGTGTAAGTGTAAACCAAACACTTATCATAAAAACATCATATTATATTATAGATACTGGTTTTGTTACAAAATAAAGTAATAAAAAGAGTTTAAGGGGTATGAGAAGCAAAATAAAACAAAACAACATTAGAGAATACATTACCTTAAAATCGGGTAACTCTTTTTGATTTGAGCCAAAGGCTTCCTTGGGAAGACTTATGCCAAAAGTGAGGCATCTAGGAGTAAGTTAGGGAAGTTGAGAGAGTATTTGGGCATAGTTTGGCTGAGCCAAAAGGCTTTGATGGTGTGATTAATGTGGTAGTGGTGGGGGCCTTTTATAAGAGGAGAGAAGGGGCACTCTTGGAAAGATTGAAATGTTACTTTATTATGAAATTCTTTTTCGGATTATAAAGATCTCACACTTATATATTTCGAGGTTAAGGTGATAAGGGTTCTAAATCTACTCATACAATAGGTTTTTGACAAGTTTAAGTCTTATATTTTACATTATCTTTTCATTTTATTTAAATTTTCAATTAATGAGGTAATCACTGCATCATCATGGTGTCATAAATAATTTTATTTATTTAATGTTTAAAAATTATAAAAAAAATATCATGATGTATGAAATCTTCTAATCATGATAATTAATATTTATAGTCAAAAAAATGACTTGTATAATCCCATTTAAAAATTGTTTTAGTAAAACAACTCATGTTTGTGAAATTTTTATTTTAACATTAAATAAAAAGTTTTTAAAGTCATTTTCCTACCAAAGTGGCTCCATGGGGTCCCCAAGTTGACCCATGGATTTTCTTGGTCTGCCATTACTCGTCCAATATGGGTAGGAAAAGTTTAAAGGTATTTTCATATTTTTATAATATCATTTTTACCTTAAATTTCAATAATTACCTTTAATTGCATTTAATTAAACTTAAAAATTACTGTTCACCAAAAAATTATTTTAATCCCATTGAACCAAATTTTACTTCCTAATGACAACCATGTATGTCAGATTTTTGAAAATTAAATCACAAAAGTGGTAATGTTTCATTTAAATGAAAAATCAGTTTTTTTAACTACCACTTAGTGGTTTTACTATTCATCAAAAATTGAAGTTTTTCAGAACAATTCCAAAATTTCACCCTAAGCTATAATTTATATTCCGAATTCAAAAATGATGTCTATTTTAAAAATTTTCAAACATATAAATTGCATTAATTAATTTTATAATTAATTCCCGCTGTCACAATAAATAGCGTGTTTTTAAAAAACAATATATTTCAAAAGATTGACAATTGTTGATGTCTATATCAAAGTGAAATTAATTCTAATGACCACCATTGGATAAAATGGTAAAAATATATTCTAATTATACTTTAAAAACACTCATTAGTATAATTTATCATTATAAATTATTTTTATTAAAAAGGTTGTTTTTAAGTATTTTTTACTATTCATAAAAAATTGGAAGTTCTCAGAAAAATAACAAAAATTCAACATAGGATAATTTCGATATTCTGAATCCATAAATGAAGCCCATTTTGAAATATAAAATATATATAATTTCAAAAGGTGGGTATTACTATTGATAAATACTACTTTTATTGGTCGCGGTGTGTTAGAATCTCAAACTTGCATAAAATGCAAGCTATTGCATTATTGAAAGAGAAGTGTATCGTCAAAGCTTGGGGTGTTACATTCTCCCCTACAATAAATTGCGTCCTCGCAATTTGAAATTTTTCTTGAAAAATAAAAGGTTGAAAATATAAAATACCTTTGTGGAAAACCCACATCGGAAATAAGGTTAATAAAAATATAACTTTAAAAAAATGAAAGATAAGTACAAAGGTCACTCGAGATAGCCCATACTAGGATTCTATGAAAATACGGATATGGAAGAAAAACAAACCATCATGGTTTGATGGAGAGTTGTAGAATACTGGATTAGGAGAAAGTTAACCATTAGAAAATCACAAACTTGTGATTGGTTAAACAGTCATTGAATCCCTAGTTGGAAAAGTTAGCCGACAACATTTTTGTTTTATGTTACCTTTTATAAAGTTGAGGAATTTATTTAGGAGATTTACAAAGAACGTAAGGGAATATATATACTGGTCATGCAGACTTTCATTCTTTAATAAATTTTTACCGCAAACCCATCTTTCACTCTAAAAGGTAATAAAACTCGAAAATATTCTATTTATCATAATTGTATATGGTTCCAAATATTAACACATAGCATTTTGATTAGGAAAACTTTTTGTAATAACTAGGGACTTCCTGTAGGCTAGTGTTAGGTAGTAAAGGCATGTCGCACTATTGTTGTGGGTTCGATTCCTGCAGCTTTGTCCGATGCGACGGGTTATGCCCCACCCTGTAGGTTGTCCTTTTCCTAAAAAATATAGTATTATAATATTACAAAAATAATCTTCAAAAATGTTTTAACCTTAAACAATACTATTAAAAGTTCAACATAATCCATCCCAACCTTTATAGTTATCCAAAATACCTATGTCCTGACTTTCTATAAAAGGTCTCTTAATTCCAAAATCAATTTATCAGATTCCGCAAACAAAGTAAACATACTCTTATTGTCACATACTAAAAATATGATTAACTTCATCATATTAAAACCATAATGAAAAGAACTAGTACTGGAGTACAATCCTTGTATATATCACATTATTCTTATAACTAGAATATAATCCTTGAGTCCAAAAGCACCAATACATAAATTATTCTACTTCAATTGTAGTAACAGCAAAAGATTGTCCTTGATCCCTTGTCCTTTTCTGAGGTAAGTTTCCCTGATTCTTAGGACATTCATTTGCATAATTCCCCATTTCCCTACAATTCTAGCATTAAACATTGATAGCCTCTTTCTTTCCCTTGCAATCACGAGCCTGGTGACCTTTTTCTCCACATTTATAACAAACTCTCATTCCTTTTAGGCAAGCACCGTGGTGATTATTCCGACAATTATTACATAACGGAAAATCATTCTTTCCATATTTCCCTTTATCCATCTCTTGTTCCACCGTTCTCTTCTTCTCTTGCTTTACTTTATTGTCAAAAGACTTAGAGAATTCCTTTTCTGTCTTGACTGCACACGAGACAATATCTTCGTTCGATGAGAAGGATTGTGATACTAATGCTCGTCGGAGAAATGGTTTTAACCCATCAAAGAAATGATCAATCTTACTCCTTGGGTTACGTATATAATCTTCAGCATACCTCGCTAACCTTGTAATATTGGCCTCATACTTTGCGACATTCTCATCCACCTTTTGTCTCAGACTCAGAAATTGCCTTTCCATGTCTGCTAGATGGTCACGAGGAAAGTATTTTTCTAAGAAAAAATATTTGAACTCTCTTCATTACATACTTCATACTTCTTCATCTTCCTTTTTATTTTGAATCAGCGACCACCACTGATCGGCATCTCCAGTGAGGCGGTATACTTCCATGACCACCTTCTCCCTTTCGCTACTCCCCAAGGCGTCGAATATTTTATCTAAGGATTTTATCCATTACTCAGCTACTAATGGATTTTTACCCCCATTAAATGTTGGTGGTTGTTTCCTCATGAAGCGGCCTAACATTGATCCTCCACGTTGCTGATCAGGGTGCTCCATACGAGTAAGGTTATTATTCATAACCTGAGTGAGTTGTCCCAGTATGGTAATAAGTTGATCAGCACCAGTTGTATCTCCAGATCCACAATAATTATCTTAAGCAGGAGGGAAATCCCTACACGAAGTGCGTGCATTGATACGGTTTCCATTCCTTCCACTAGGCGCCATTTATAAACAATGACATAAACTAGATTAGTTTATGAATCAAATACATAATTCAATACTTGTAAAATATTTAACATAAATTTAAATATTAATGGATATAATCCATAAAAATAAAAATCTTTTCTTTGAGAAAGTATATACTCATAACCCTTCATAGTGGTTTGTAAAGAAAACGAGAATGATCCTAAGCATATCCCCCGGGAGTGTCGTAACCAAGAGTGCAGCAAGGCCCGTTGTCGTGCACCAGTTCCTGTTCGAGTCTAGCTCAAAGCGGTGTTTTAGGGTTTTACCCCTAGGTACATCTGTGCCAGAGCCGCCTCTACCTGCTCGTATCCAAACATGGATGTATTGCTCGGAAAACTCACAAAATCTCTATAATACCAAAATTCTAGGAAGTTCTTCTATACTAATCCTCAAAGTCTATCTTCAGGATATGTGCTCTAATCAGAGATTATCTAAATCTATCTTTTAAGGTTAGTACTAAACTACCTCTGATACCAACTGTAACGCCCCGACCCCAGTTACCCAGAGTCGGTGCATTATTGCGTAACATTGGCATGATCACAAATGATCAAGTCACGAAAGACCGATTAGTTTAGTAGCCATAGAAACATTAGATACATTCATAAATTTTAAATTACATAATAAATTTAAATACTACAATAACAAAGTCTCCATATTCCACACTCATATCCTCTTCTGACTATCCCTGCAAGTCATTCATAAAATACTTCTTCACATCCTGGAAAATATTAAAACATTGAATGGGGTGAGCTCAGATGATCAGTAAGGATAACAATATTGCAGAAGCTTTCAGAAATAAACATTAACATTTAAGGCAATGTATAACTAAAACCAAAGCCTTTTCAAACTTTAACTTCAGAATAATATGGAAAAAATAAAAGTAAATAATGTCATTTACTTACTCACATGGATATTCTACTATTTGAATAATCCCATGCAATAACAATAACCACTTTCATAATGATGGAATGCATAATGCCAGACTATCATAACCATGTAGCCAAGGCCTCGTGCTAAGACTACAAATAATATTTTGTCAAGGCCTCGTGCCAAGACACTAGTTTGTCTCATAAGACCTGTCGATGCATCGAGGAGATATAGTGGGCTCCACTCGTCACTTATTATGTCCAATGAATTCCTCATATGAACAGGTTTAAACATATCATAAACCATAACATAATTGTATCACATAAAATATTCATAAAAGAAACATAAAATTTCCACACTTCAATCACAATATATCAATACAACACATTGATATAATAAAAACTTTATCAAAACCATTTTCAATACCAAAATAAAAGAAAAGTAAAACATGGTATTTATTTTTCTTTTTAAAAAAAACTTGTGGCTTATAGAGGAAGCTAAAACTCAAATAATAGTCACGGCGATGGAGAAGTCGTTGTCGACGAATACGTAAGAAAAAACATTCCTTTTTTCGTTTAATAAAAACTATTCATATAAAAAGATTCCTTTCGAAGAAAAGTAAAAGTCAAAGGTGGTTTATACACGGTATAAATGAATGTTGTGTATAAAACAAAATATTACTCAATGAAAGGATATTGAGACGAAGTCCTTACAAAGATAATTTTTAAAATAAAATAGATCTATTATGTGTATTTACTATAAGTACACATAAAGAATGTACAAATACAAGATAGAACATAATAATATCATGACATAATTTGAAAGTAGGAGATTAACCCAAATAATGGAAATTGGGTTAACAAATTACCTTACCTCATGTCCGACTTAACTTGACCGCTATTTAACATACTGAATAATAAACTAGAGTTAATCTCTACCTTATTAAGAACCTTTTTCAATTTAATTATTCCCTGTATATCACTTATTACCATGTCATGAACATTATGTAATTATTTTTGTTTATAACGGTCGTTTTGTCGATTTTAGGTACTTGAGTCAAAAATAAACTCTTTATAATTACACTTTGTTCATGTGGTAATATATCCATTATATCCATAATTATATTCATGATGTATATATCATATACAGAATATATATCCAGTATATACATTCATTTATAATATTACATAACATTTAGAGGTAAGAAATGAAACGCATCGTTCATGAAGATGGTAAGCCGTACGTACGCATGAACGCTACTTTCATTTCTATTTCATATTTAATGGAATGAAGTTATAATTATATAAAGGTATAATATAATTCTAGTATCATATAATGTATAATACCATTTACTCCATCTTTTATACATCCCACATATGGCATTAATGATTCAAATCACTTTGAGGGGGCGGTAGTCTGCACTTCCTAAAATGAAATTATCGCGTTTACCCATAATGAAAATCATAAAGTATGCCATAAATAAGAAATACAGAATAATATAGAAAACAAAAAGATAATATATATATATCATATATGAAAATAGTTTCATCAAAATGTCCACCATTAGAGGTGTTAAAAGAATATTGAATAATCATCGTTTCGTGAGCCAGTATTTCGCCACCCACAGAAACAGTATGTTCTTTAACCATTAGACGAAGGTGTGTGTAAGTGTAAACCAAATCCATATCATAACAACATCCTATTATATTTTAGATACTTTTTTTGTTACAAAATAAAGTAATAAAAAGATTTTAAGGGGTTGGAGAAGCAAAATAAATAAAACAACATTAGAGAAGACATTATCTTAAAATCGGGTAACTCTATTTGATTTCAGCCAAAGGCTTCCTTGGGAAGACTTATGCCAAAATTGAGGCTTCTAGGAGTAAGGGAGGGACGTTTATAGAGTATTTGGGAAGAGTTTGGCCGATCCAAAATGCTTTGAAGGTATGAGTAAGGTGGTAGTGGTGGGGGCCTTTTATAAGAGGAGACAAGGGGCACTCTTGGAAAGATTGAAATGTTACTTTATTATGAAATGATTTTTCGGATTCTAAAGGTCCCAAACTTATATATTTCGAGGTTAAGGTGATAAGGGTACGAAATATAATCATCCAATAGGTTTTTGACAAGTTTAAGTCTTAGATTTTACATTATCTTTTCATTTTATTAAAATCGTTAATTAATGAGGTAATCACTACATCATCATGGTGTCATAAATAATTTAATTTATTTAATGTTTAAAAATTATAAAAAAACTATCATGATGTAGGAAATATCTTTATCTTTCTAATGAATATTTATAGTAAAAAATGTGACTTGTATAACCCCATTTAAAAATTGTTTTAGTAAAACAACTCATGTTTGGGACATTTTTATTTTAACATTAAATAAAAAGTTTTTAATGTCATTTCCTACCAAAGTTGCTCCATGGGGTCCCCATGTTGACCCATGGATTTTATTGGTCGTCCATGACTCGTCCAATAGGGGTAGGAAAATTGTAAAGGTATTTTCATATTTTTATAATATCATTTTTACCTTAAATTTCACTAATTACCTTTAATCACGTTTAGTTAAACTTAAAAGTTACTATTCACCAAAAAATTATTTTAATCACATTGAACCACATTTTACTTCCTAATGACAACAATGTATGTCGTATTTTTTGAAAATCAAATCACAGAAGTGGTAATGTTTCATATAAATGAAAAATCAGTTTTTTTAACTACCACTTAGTGGTTTCACTATTCATCAAAAATTGAAGTTTTTCAGAACAATGCCAAAATTTCACCCTAAGATATAATTGATATTCTGAATTCAAAAATGATTTATATTTTACAAAATTCCAAACATATAAGTTTCATTAATTAATTTTATAATTAATTCCCGCTGTCACAACAAATAGCGTGTTTTTAAGAAACAATATATATCAAAAGATTGACAGTTGTTTATGTCCAATTTCAAAGTGAAATTAATTATAATGACCACCATTGGATAAAATGGTAAAAATATATTCTAATTATACTTTAAAACCACTCAATAGTATAATTTATCACTATAAATTATTTTGATTAAAAAGTTTGTTTTTAAGTATTATTCACTATTCATAAAAAAATTGGAAGTTCTCAGAAAAATACCAAAAATTCAACATTGGATAATTTAGATATTTTGAATCCCTAAATGAAGTCCATCTTGAAATATTAAATATAGAAAATTTCAAAAAGTGGGTATTACTATCCATAACTGCTACTTTGATTGGTCGCGGTGTGTTAGAATCTCGAACTTGCGTACAATGCAAGCTATTGCATTATTGAAAGAGAAGCGTATCGTGGAAGCTCAGGGTGTTAGACTCGGGATCCAAAAAGTAAGGGAACAGCCCCTCAAAAAAAGGTACAAATAAATATTTTATATTGGAATTTTCAGGGGATTCCCAACCCAGACCCCTTTAATGTTTTAAAAAGGATTATTAATACTCAATTCCCTAAACTTTTCCCTATTGTTGAACCGAAAGTCAATTATGACTCTTGATTCAAACATTCATCCCCCTTTGGTTACTCTTTCATATGGGCATGCAGTAATGGTATATCTACTGAATATTTATGGTTATTTTCTCACTCTTCTATGTAGAATGTTAGTGTATACAATAGCTCGAATCAATCTATTACCTGTGATTATATTTTTGAGCATGCTCATATTTACACTACTTTTGTTTATGCTTGTAATAGATACCACGATAGGAGATCTCTTTGGAATTATCTCACCAAACATAGTAACACTATCCATAATCCTTGGTTTATAGTTGGGGACATTAATTCTATTTTAGCTCCTAGTGAGAAAGTAGGACCTCCACATGCCTCCATCCCTACTAGGAAATTTAAAACATGCATTGAACTTTATATATTCACAGAGGTTAATCTAATGGATTCTAAATTCACCTGGTATAGAAAAAAAAATATAATAGGATGGTGCATAGTAAACTTGATAGGGATTTCAATAATAACCATGTCATGGATAAATGGGACAACATTTCTAGTATCACTCTTATGAATATTTCTTATGGTCACCATCCCATCTGGGTTAGCTTTTCCCATAACAATATAAAACCTATCACCCCTTTCAGATATAACAATGCTTGGTCCTCCGAACTATATTTTATTAATACCATAAAAAACACCTGGGATAATATGCATAATCATAATGATGTTTTTTCTTTCCCGGTGAAATTGAAAATCCTTAAGAAAGTCCTCAAAAATGGGTGGAAATATAAAACAAATGAAATAGACAATAATTTCACCCTTCTGGAAAAAGAACTTACTCAAATTCAAAAGGATAGCACCACCTCCAACTTTAGTCACGACTCCCAACATGAATGCAACATTTCCTCTAATCTAATCACTCTGCACAACTTTAAGGATAATCTCAAAAATAAAATCTTTAAAGCTAAATGGATAAATGATAGGGATATGAATACTAAATTCTACAATTCCCTCCATAGAGTTAGAAAATTCTATAGGCCTCTTTCTTATTTAGATTGGAGGAAATAATATTGACACAAAGGAAATCATTTCCAATCATGTGATATCTTACATTCAAAATATCATCAATGGAACTCTGATTGATAAAGATCTTATGCCTGATGTCATTCCCACATTGGCTACTAATGAAGAGAACTATTTACTTAATAAAATTCCTTTTGACCAAGAAATTAATGACATGGTCTTTAGCATAAACATGGATGGTGCTCTTGGGCAGGATGGTTTTAATAAAGGGTTTTATCAAAAACACTACTATGTGATTCAGGATGATGGCTGTCACATGGTGAAAACATTATTTTCCATAGGAATTATTCTTCATGGATTAAATTCTCAATTCCTAGTCCTTATCCCTGAATCTAAGAATTCAAATGAATAACACCTCTTTAGGCCCATTTCTATCATAAACTCTCTCTTAAAGATTATTACCAAATTAATTGTCAATATAATTGATGTTATTAGCAATATAACTGTCTCCAGGAATCAATTTGGCTTTATAAAAGGAAGATCCATTAAATACTGTATTTGTCTTGTCTCTAAATCGACAAATCTCTTAAACAGAAAAAATCGAGGAGGGAATGTTTCCATTAAACATGACATTGAAAAGGCTTTTGATACCATCAATTGTAATTTTATGTATAAAGTCCTTATACAGTTAGGCTTCAATGATAAATTTTTAAATAGAATCAAAACTCTTTTTAATTCGGCCCAGATTTTCATCCTCATTAATGGCTCCCCAAAAAGTTATTTTAATTTTTCTAAGGGAGTTAGACAAGGTGACCCTCTCTCTGGTATTCTTATCTCAATTACTAAAGACTACTTAATTAGTCTTTATTCTCAATCTATAGAAAAATGTAACATCAAACCTATCTCTACCTCTATAAACTTCAATACCCCCTATAACCTTCTATATGTCGATGACATTATTATTTTTATTCAATGGGACAAAAGAAATTTTAATAATTTCAAATCCATCTTTCTTTACTAACAATAAGTGTCTAGTAAACACATAAACTGGCTCAAATCTTATATTTAATTTGGTATAGACTTTCCCTCTTGTAGGAAACTCAATATCACCAATACCTTATGTGTTAAGGAGGTATTATTACCCTTCACTTATCTTGGTGTTCCCATATTCTAGGGTAGACCCAAAGCGGAATAATTCTCCCCCATCACTGATCAAACACTTCGAAACCTTTCTTCATGGTAGGGTAAGAACCTCTCAATGGCTGGGATAATTTGTCTTGTTAAATCCATTATTTTCTCCAAATTGGTTTACTCTATGATGATTTAAAAATGGTCAAATAGTGTCATAAAGTGAATTAATATTATTGTTAAGAACTATTTTTGGATTGGGAGTACTCTGTAGAGAAAACTGGTTATTGTCCCCTAGGCCACTTGCTGCAAACCGATTGATAAAGGGGGCATTGGTATTAAAAACCATTCTACTTTTAATGAAGCTCTTCAAGCCAAGCTCACATAGAACCTCATTCATAATAACTCTCCTTCCATAGATTTTATTAGGGCTCATTTCCTTAACCAACATAGAAATAACCATTCTCATATTCTTAAGTCCCCTATATGGCCCTCTATTAAAAACACCTTCACTTCCATTATGACTAATTCCAGATGGATGGATAGCGAAGATTCAAATTTAAATTTTTTGTTGGATAACTGGACTGGTACTCCCCAGATCTCTTTAATACCCAATAACCATCCTCTTCTCCACACCAATGACACCATAAAGAACGTCATGCATTTTTAAAACCTCTGTTTACCTGAGGACATCAAACAGATTATTGAAAGTTATCCCTTCAAAAATATGGATGACTTTCTTATTTGAGAAACTTCTCACAATGGGGTGTTTGAATCTAAAAATTATTAAATCACATGTTCAACAATGATGACAATAATTGATACTATTTAAAAAACATCAATAAATCTTATTTAAAACACTCGAGATTCACTCTAGTTTGGTGTATCTCCCATGGTATAATCCCCACAGATATAATCTTACTAGCATTCGGGATTAAGAATTGTTCTAAATGTCATATTTGTAACCAACATCGAGAGGATATTAATCACCTATTTCATTATTGTGAAATGGAAACATCTCCCGGGCATTATATTTTTGACATTTTTTAGTGAAGGTGGTTGTTTTTTAGTTCTATAACCTCCCATCTACAGTGGTGTATGGACCTACCTGACTCCCAACAAATCAAGAATATTTTTTTCACATCTATAGTAGATCTTATTCTTGTGATCTGGTGTAGTATAAATCATCTCACATTTCATAACAACTCATTCAATCTTAATGCAGGTAAAATGAGAATTCTCATCGTGATACAGGAGGAGGCTTTGATTCAAAATGAACTTTGAAAAAACTCAGTTCGCGACCTTGTGATTCTGAGGCGTATTTGGGTTGATGGGAATTACCCTCTCCCTAGATCTACTT
Source organism: Viscum album (assembly GCA_963277665.1). Taxonomy (NCBI): domain Eukaryota; kingdom Viridiplantae; phylum Streptophyta; class Magnoliopsida; order Santalales; family Viscaceae; genus Viscum; species Viscum album. The sequence continues at coordinate 217,781,568 of OY728158.1, forward strand.
TTGATTTTTTTCGGTCTCTCCTTTCCCTAGGCCAAATTAAAATCCTTGTGGATGGTGACTCTAAAGGCAACCCTGGGCCAGTAGGTTGTGGAGCCATCTTCAGGAATCACCTTGACCAGACACTCAGATGATTCTATGGGTCTTGCGGTTTTTATTCATCTTTGGAAGCTGAGATGGTGAGAATTATCCATTCTATCTCGTTCTCCAAGCTACACAATTGGAACAATATCGGGATTGAGAGTGACATCACAACTATTGTCCAGGCAATCTGGAATGGTACCATTCGTGTTTCTTAGATGCTCACTGCGCGCTAGTTGGACTACCTGAACTCTCTTTTAGATATCAATTTCATCCTCACACATACGTATCGTGAATCAAATAGGATCACATATGGGTTTCTAATATGGGTGTTGATCATGATATTCTTTTTAGGGATTATCTTCCTCCCGAGTTACTCTTGCTTTTTGTTAGGGATTTATAAAAAATTCCATATTTCAGACTTGTGTAACTGTTTGTTTTTATCAATAAAATTTGTTTCTTGGTCGTTGAACAGTACATTACATAAAAAATATGTTCATTATATAGGTATTTTTTACTTTCTTTAAGAGTTAGTGATTGTAAAGTTAATTACATTTTTCATGGAGATGGTTTTTTTTCTGTATTCATGAACATTGTTTTCATCCTCCAACAAAAAGAATGAAAGAAAGATAAATATTATTTTAATAATTAAAGAATTGGAATTATATCATAAGTATAATATATATTAATTAAATAAATAATTATAAATATCCATGTGGGGTAATGATAGAAATGGAAACATATGGTTGTTTGGTGGCAGTAGTCCACACGTGTGCACGAACGATGCTTTCATTCACCATTTGATAGAAAGATGGAGGAAAGTGATTGTGTCATAATCATAAGGAAATATAATTATATTTAATATATATTATTAATCATATTATGATCTATACAATAGTTTTATATGAGTTTTATGAATAAAGAAAATTGAATGTTCTCAATTAAGATTTGTACCTCTTATTTGAGAGACTGTCTTTAGCTTACACCTTAACCCTTAAAAGATATGTCTTAGGAGAATAAAAGGGGATCTAGGATGAATATAATGGTATTAGGAAATAAATTTCTATGTTATTGGTTGATATAATATGATCTAGAGTTTTATATAATAGAGTAGAGGTGTTATCCTTTTATAAGTGAGGGACAGGTCACACAAAGAAATTTTCAAAATATTAAAACATATTAATGTATTACTCAAGAAAAATGGAAGTGGAAAACAAAATTTTAAAACATTATGTGTAATAATAAAATTTAGAAAAATTATTCTAAATATTTATTCTATTTTATAAAATTCCTTTTTTATAAGTATGAAAATTTAATTTCAAAATAAACTCAAAAAATATGATGAAAATATGTTTTCTATATAAACATGTTTTAAAGTGAAATTTTTTTATTAAAACATTAAAATGATAAAAAATTAAAATTAAATAAATTAGATTATGTTTAATAAAAATTAATTAATGAAATTTTAAAATAAAATCATAATGATATTGAACGTTTTAAATACTTCAATCAAAAAGATGATTTTCTATAAAATATTTATGTTTTCACTATTCAATGAAAACTTATTCTTTTCAGGAAAATACTTAAATTGAAACATAATATAATTTTTATTTTATGATTGAAAAAATGATATCCTATTTAAAAAAATAATTTTTATATAAGTTTCTAAAATTAATACTTATATTCGCTAATAAAATGAAATAATACAATTTTTGATGAAAATGCATTTTTAAGTATAAAATGACCTAATTCACATTACATTAAAAATAAACCTAATTAAAATAATAATATATTATATTATTTAATATATAAACATAAATTTTATTAACTTCAATATTAAATAGTTATTTATTGATTTTATTATGATAAAAGTATATTTCTCCAAGGAAAAACAGTTTTATGACAAATAAAGTTTTTCACCTTAAAATGATATTATATTAATGAAAAACATTTAGATAAATAATTTATAGAATATTACTCATTTAAAAATATATATTATGAATTTATTTCATTTAAATAATTTTGTAATTGTGTTCAGTGATATTTTTTTAGATATATATACATAACAATTAGAAGACTACATTTCTTTATAAAATAGGTTTCTTAAACATTAAATGAATTCATTTAAATTGGGACATTACCAATAAATTTTTTCCATCCTAAAACATTATACATATATTTTTTAATGTGGTTAATTTTATTCATACTTTCCAATCCTATATCTGTGTTTTAAGGGTACATTATATCATGGTTCATTTAGACTCAATTATGCATATAAAGAAAGCTATCGAATAATTCATGTTTATTTCAAAGGGGTAGATTTAAAATAATTAGGTTTTATAGTCTACCACAATTAAAATTAATTTTTCCCTGAAAACTATCTCACTAGAATACAAAAAATGAGGTTATATCTGCTTCATAAAATCCTCAGTTTTCTATGTGACTTCTTGAAATTTATGATTCCATTATAGAACATAGACCATGTGAGTAGTTTTGTTCTATAGTACTTTATCTCTAAACCCTGATTATAAGGACCCATACTTAAGCATTACATAATCTTGAATTAAATGAAAAATTCACAGTGAGGATCTTTTTAGGTTTAGAGTTTTATAGAATTAGGTCATAACTATTACATTACATCTCAAAAATTACAAGGTAGACACTTCTACTTAGTTTCCATTTTTTCAAAAAATCTAAACTTTTGAGAAAAAGTATCGTGTCTATTCCCATGTTTTAGATAGCATGACTTTTCCTTTGTCCCATCCTTGACCCGGTTCATTTTTAGGTCTTGTGAAAACATTTCAATGCATGGGATGATCATAAAAAGACCAGTAAGGGTTATAAAACAATGAGTGAAAATATTACTTCATCATATTTTACATAACATAAGCTCTTTAACATACCTGATGAAATCATAATATTTATGAATAAAACATATAAAACCTAAATCATAAAGGTAACTTGTGGCATCAATATCATACTTACATTATTGTTATCACAGCTATGTAGGGAGTTACATTTGGAATATCCATCAGAGTATATTCCCTAAATCTCTTAGGGAAAACATTCTTGTTTACCTCTTTCACGTTATGAAATGAATTGAAGAGTTATCTCGGGCTCACCTACCCTAGGATTATAATGAAACCACCCGTATACATAACAATACCCATGAACCATAACATATTCATAACACATAAAACAAACATAAAAGAAAGATAACATTTCTACATTTCAATCACAATATATCATTTAAATATATTGAAATAATAAATCCATAATAAAAACCATTTTCAATACCAATATACTTAATAAAAGTTTAAATTATATTTAGTTCCCTTTTAAAAACATTACGGCTTATTAAGGAACCCAAGATAAAATAATACTTAGGGTGATGTAAAAGTCATTGTCACCACATACGTTAAAAAGAAAAAATCTTTTTGTCATTTATTAAAACTTTATATAGAAATAGATTTCATTTGAATGAAATGAAAATCCAAAGGTGTTTATACAGTGTATAAAAGAAAGTTTTGTATTGAAAAAAAATATGCCTCAATGAAAGGAGATTAAGACGTAGTCCTTTACCTTGTGTCCGACTTTACTCGTTCATTCCTTAATCTCCGGAATAATAAAATGAAGTTATTATCTAAACTCATAAGAAAATTTTTCAAGTTTATATCCTTTTATATCAATCATTTCCATGTTATAAACATTATGTAATCATTTAAAATAACAATGTTCATTTTGTCCATATTAGGTACATGGGTCAAAAATAAACTTCTTTTATTTATAAGTTGTCTTTGTGGTCAAATGTTCATTATATAAGAATGATATTCAAGATTTATATATCTTATATATCTTATATATCATGTATATTTATATATTTATAATAGTACATAACATTTGGAGGTAAGAAATGAAATGCACTGTTCATGGAGATGATAAGTTGTACGTACGCATGAACACTACATTAATTTCTATTTCATAATTTAATGGTATTAAGAAATAATTATACATACGTATATTATAATTACAGTATAATATATTATATAATATCATTATCACCATCCTATTTATGTCCCACATATGGCATTAATGAGTCATATCTCTTGGATGGGGTGGTAGTCCACACTTCCTCAAATGAAATTATCACGTTTACCCATATTGGAAACCATAAAGGAATGATATAAATAAAAAGTACAGAATCATAAAAAAATAAACATAATATATATATCATATATAAATACAGTTCCATATTAATGGCCACCATGAGAGGCGGTAGGATATAATTGAACAATCATCCATTTGTGAGGCATTAGTTTTCCATCCACAGAAATAGCTTGTTCATTACCCATTCGATGGAGGTGTGTGTAAGTGTAGTTCGAATAATTCTCATAACAACATCCTAGTATATTGAAGATACTTTTTTTCTTATAAAATAAAATAAAAATATAGTTTAGGGGGTGGAGAAGGAAAGTAAAACAGAATAACTAAAGAGAAGATGTTACCTTCAGTTCGGGTAACTCCCTTTCATTTGAACCAAAATAATTTCTTGAAGTGCATTATGCCTATGTTAATGCTTCTAGGTGGAATAGAGTGATCTTGAGAGATTATTTGGTCAGGGGTTGGACTATACATGGGGGTCGATAGGTGTGAGTAATGGGTTTGAGGTGAGGGATTTTTTTAAGGGGAGCTCTTTAAGAAAGTGAGAAAATATTATTTTATTATATAATGGTTTTTGTTTTATAAAGTTCCAATATTTATTAAAGTAAAAGACAAGAATAGTCATGGTCTAAATAAAATCATCCAATAATAATGGGATAGGATATTTATATTATTTTAATCATTATAATATTATTTATTTAAATCATTTATTAATGAGGTATACATTGCTTCAGTATTGTGTCATAAATAATTTTATTTATCCAATGTCTAAATATTTTTAAAAAATACTATAATGTTGTAAATACTTTTAGATATCCAATGAATATTTTTAGTAGAAATGATAACTTATATAACCCCCTGTTAAAATTAATTTACTAAAAGATATTTGTTTATGTCATTTTTGTCTTTACATTAAATTAATTAATATAAAGTGTCATTATCACTCTTAAGTGGCTCCATGGGGTCCCAAATTCGACCCAAGGATGCCAAAGGTCGGTTATGTATCAACAAATTGGATTAAGACACATGTTAGCATATTTTTATATCATTATAATAATATTTTTTTACCCTTATTTACCAGATTTATCGTTTAACCATGGTAAATAAAATGGTTACTGTACTAAATATTAAAAATACCTAAAAATAAAAGTTACCTATTTACACAATTTGGTCATACTGATTCCAAATATGGAATCCATTTTTCTATATTCAAAATATATAAGTGGAAGAAATTAATTTAAAATTAGTCCCCACTGTCAAAATAAAAAACGTGTTTTTTAAAAATTAATAACTATCAAAATATTGACACTTTTTTATATACAATTTCAAAGTAAAAAATGCATCCATTGACAAAAATTAGATTAAATGGTAAAAATATAATCTAATTACACTTTAAAAATAATAAAATAGATAATCTAACCATATAAATAAATTATATTAAAAGGACGTTTTGAATAAAAACATAATATTTTCCACTATTCATCCAAAAAATTGAATTTTATCAAACAAATACTGAAATTTTACCCAAAGTGAATTTTGATGTACTGATTCTAAAGAAGAATTTTATTTTTTCAAAAATAAAAATTAAGGTAACCAAAACTAGATTTAAAGTGATTTCTCCATTAAAAGGCGGTAAATCAACATTTTAAAGTAAATTGTGCTTAAAATTAGATTCATTTTTATTTTTAGCCTCTAACATTTATTGGTTAAATGTAAAAACATTTAACAAACATGTATAATCATATTTTAGTTAGTTCTATTTATTCCTCCAATAAAATTGTTATTCATTAACGACAATTTAAAATAATAATATTATATTATTATTGTGTGATGTAAGATTTCAAAGAAACCCATTGTTGTGTATCGGGTACGCCATCAAACATATCATCAACTTTAAAGAAAAATTTATATTTAATTCAGAAATATTAATAAATATGGAAAATGTATTATTCTTTATTTACTTGGTATGTTACATCCTTCCCCCTTTTGGAAATTGTGTCCTCGCAATTTTATTCACTTATCAAATAAATGGGGGTATTTATCCCTCATAGCATTTCAGATTCCCATGTTGCCTCTTTAACCATGTGTTTTTTTTCACAAAATCTTTACCTAGTGAATCATGTTATTCTGCGACACTTTCTCTCTTTGGTCAATAATTTGGACTGGTTTTTCCTCATAAGAGAGATTCTCTTCCAACTGAACTACCTATGGACATAAAACATGAGATAGATCTGGCATATAATTTACCAACAATGAAACATGAAAAACATTGTATACCTGGGATAAACATGGAGGTAAAGCCACTCTTTAAGCAATTAATCCAACATTATCTAGTATTTCATAGGGTCCAATGAACCTCAGACTCAACTTTCCATTCATACCAAAATGCAACACACTTTTCCATGGAGAAAAATTGAGAAAGACATGACCACCTACCTAAAAATAAAGATATTTCCTCTGGTTATCCACGTATCTTTTCTGCCTGCTTTGAGTTGTTCTCATGTGCTTTTGAATCAAATGAACCTTTTATGCAATCTCTTCTACCAATTCTGGTTCCATAAGCTTCCTTTCACCTGCATCATCCCAAAAAGCATGAGTTCGACACCGCTTCCCATATAAGCCTCAAATGGGGCCATCTGTATACTTGAATGAAAACTGTTATTAAAAGAAAATTCAACAAAAGAAATATGTTGGTCCCAAATTCCCTATTAAACCAGTGAAAAATCACATAACATATCCTCCATGGTCTGAATTTTTCATTCTTATTGCAGATGAAAAGTTGTACTAAATTTTAATTCAGTACCCAACAATTTCCAAAGGCCTTTCTAAAATTTATAAGTAACCCTGGGATCATGATCAGATACAATGGAGAAGGGAACACCATTCTTCCTGACTATCTCTTTAACATACAACCGAGAATGTTTATCTAGATACAAAGTATCTAGAATAGGAAGTAAATGACCATATTTAGTCAATCGATCAATAATAACACAGATTTCATTTTACCATATGATGTCTTACATAATCCCACATTGAAGTCCATGGATATATTTTCCCAATTCAACTCTGGAAATGGTGAAGATTTAAGCATCCCTTTCGGTAACTTCCACTCTGTTTTAACCTGCTGACAAGTCAAACACATCAGAGTAAAATAAAAAATATCTCTTTTCATTCCATCCCACCAGTAATAATCCTGAATATCTCTGTATATCTTAGTACTACATGAATGAACTAAAAACTGGGAAATATGTGCTTCACATAACAACTCATTCTTCAACTATGAATCATATGGCACACATAATCTCTTTCCGAACATCAAAATACAATCATTATTAACATTAAATTTAGGAAACTTACCCTTCTGAACCAACTCTACCTTTTCCTACAAATCATTGTCTTCCTTTTGCACTTTCTTTATTCAGTTTGATAGAAATTATTTTACTCACACCTGAAACAAAATAGAAAAATTTCCTGCACCAACAACTTCTATTCTAAAGTTTATCAAATCTAAAACCAAAGGATCTCATTCTAAACGTATCATGGTTAATGAAGCCTTACTTTTTCGACTCAAAGCATCATCCACTTTATTTTATTTTCCTGGATGGTAAAGGATTATGCAATCATAATCCTTGATTAATTCCAACTTTCTCCTCTATCTCATTTTAAATTCTCTCTGAGTGAATATATACTTTAAACTTTTCTAGTTTGTATATTTTTCACAATTTACTCTAAACAAATGATGCCTCTAAATTTTTAATGAAAAAAACAACAGAAGCTAATTCCAAATCATGTGTAGTGTAATTTTACTCATGAGGTTTCAACTGACGTGAAGCATAAGCAATTAACAAATTATTCTGCATAAGGACACAACGAAGTCCTTTTAATTAACCATCACTTTACATAACAAACTCAACATTTCTGGAAGGTACTGCCAAACTAGATCATTCACTAATTTTATTTTCAGTTCCTAAAAACAATCATCACATTCTTTTTCCAAATGATCTTAACACCTTTTTGAGTTAACTTAGTCGGTGTACAAGATAACCATGCAAAACATTCAACAAACCTCCACTAATAACCTCCCAATCCATGAAAAATATGGATCTCGGTTATATTTTTGGGCCTTTTTCATTCCTCAATGGCTTTTATTTTAGTAGGATCAACAGTTATTCCATTTTTTGAAACAATGTGACCTAGGAAAGAAATTTATTGTAACAAAAACTCACAGTTGCTGAATTTCCGAAATAGTTTCTTTTATTTTAAGGTTTACAAGTAAACCCTTAAATGACTTTCATACTCCTCTATACTTTTAGAATAAACCAAAATATCATCAATGAACACATCCAAAAACTTATCCAAGAACTCACGGAAAATTCAATTCATAAGATCCATCAATATAGCAGGTGCATTGGTTAAACCAAAAGGCCTAACTATAAATTCATAATAGACATATCTAGTATTAAACACAGTCTTTGGAATGTCTACTTCCTTAACATTCAACCGATTGTACCCCGACCTCAATTCAATCTTTGAAAAATACTAAGATCCCTAGAGATGATTAAACAAATCATTGATATGAGGCAAAGGATACATGTTCCTAACAGTGATGTTATTCAATGATCTATAATCAATAAAAAGTCTCATTGAACCATCTTTCTGTTTAACAAACAAGATAGGATCACCCAATGGTGATGTGCTAGGTCGAATGAAACATTTGTCTAAAAACTCCTACAATTTCTTCTTTAACTCTAAAAGTATAATTTGAGCCATTCGATAAGGGGGTTTGGAAATTGGATTAGCATCAAGAACTATGTCAACAGTAAATTCAAATTCCTAATCAGGTATAATACTAGGAAACTCATCAAGAAAAACATTAAGGTACTCGTTTACCACTGGAACATCATTAATCTGAACAGTTCCTTTGTTTTCAACAATATGTCCAAGGTAACATTCATTTCCATCTTTTACTAGTTTCTCAGCTTCCTGATATGTTATCAAGAGTAAGGGTTTATTCGTGTACACAATCTAAAAATCTGTAATAATAGAAATCACTTTAGCACTACAGTCAATATTAGCATGATAAATGGAAATCCAATCCATTCCCAAAATAACATCAAACTCTACTAGAGGAAAAACTATAAGGTTTGTAGGTGGATTCTTTCTACACACAAGGACTGAAAGGTTATTATAATTTCTTTTTTATTCAACATTTCCTCTATGTGTTTTTACCATAGGTTAAAGATCCATATCATGATATGGAATTCCCAATTTACTAGAAAACATCTTAGAATTAAATGAATGTGTATACCCCAAATCAAACAACACATTAGCATAATATGAACAAACAAACAATGTACCTTATACTACTTCATTTGATGTCCCAACATGTACTAAATTAGTTACAAATGATTTCACCACCCCTTTTTGCTTGTAGTCTGGCTACTTTCCCTTAGTTGAGTTCTTCATTGGATACTCAATTTCATAATGACCCATTTTAGTTCACTTAAAACATTTTACTAATTGTAAATCATATTTTTTCTTACCATTACCTTGATCATTTTCAGGGAAATTGTGATCTTTATGTACAATTTTACCACATCAGTAGCACTTACTAGAATTCAAAAGATATTCCCCAGTATGATTTTTACCTCAATTTTCACAAACTATAAACTTAAGTTTGTTACCATCTGACTTTTTTGAAGAGTTCTTCCCTTTCTCCTTCCACTATGACCCCTTATTCTGTTTTTTATCAAATAACACTTGATCATCGGACAACTCCATTTCCACATTCTCCACACATCGAACAAGTTTTTCATAACTTTGGAACTCATGAATAGCTAAATCACTTCGATACATTGGCTTTAATCATGAGTAAAAATGGATGATTTTACTCTCAAGATGTCATATGAAATTTGGACCATACCTTTCCAGTCGAGTGAATTTTTCTTCATAAACATCCACTGAGTCATCCACCTGCCTCAATTCTATGAATTGTTTTTCCATCCTAAGATGAACCACCATAGGAAAATATTTCTCAAGAAACATACTATTGAATTCATCCCAATCAAGAGCATCAATCTCCTCATTATCCCTGATATTTTTCACAATCGACCACCACTGATCATATTAACCTTCAAAATAGTAAACAATGAGACTAACCTTTTGATGTTATGAACAGACCATACCATCAAAAATTTTCTCTAGTGATTTAATCCACCATTAATATAGCATAGGGGTAGATGATCCTCTGAATGATGGGGGATATTGCCTATTTAAATTCCACCCTACTGACATGTTCATCTATGGTTGATCTGGCCAAACTCGTGAATTGATACCACCACCATTTATATCCTAACTCAATTGTGACATCACTAAAACAAACTGTTCATTTTCGATTCAGACCATCTCAGGTTGTTGATTTGGAAGTTTGTCTTTCTCCTGATGTCATCCCAACATAGCAGCCATGTTTCAACTGCGGAAAACCATTCTGATCATAGAAATATCTTAGATTAAGGAACATGGTAATTTTTAAATTCTATATCATTTAAATGTTAACATTAATTAATTTATTAATATTAATTTAACAATACCCTAACTACTAAATTTATCTAAACTGACCTCTAATACCAACTATAAGGACCTGACCTTAAACATTACCTAATCGTGAATTAAATGAATATTTCACATTGAGGATCTTTTTAGCTTTAGAGTTTTAGATAATTAGGCCATAACTATTACATTACATCTCAAAAATTACAAGTTAGAAACTTCTACTCGGTTTCTATTTATTAATAAAATAAAAACTCTTGAAAAAATATTCATGTCTAGTCCTATGTTTTAGACATCATGACTTTTCCTTGATCTCATCCATTACCCTATTCATCATTAGGTCCTGTGAAAACCTTTCAAAACTTGGTATGAGCATAAAAATCTCCGTAAGGGTTATAAAACAATGAAAGAAAAAATTAGTTCATCATTCCATACACAACATATGCTCTTCAAAAAACCTCATGAAATCATAATATTTATGAATAACACATATAAAACATAAATAATAATCGTATCATGTGACATCTATATCATACTTATATTGTAGCTATCACAGCTATGTAGGGAGTTACATTTGGAATACCCATCACAGTATATACATTAAATCACGTAGGAGAAACATTCATGTTTACCTCAATCATGTTACCAAATGAACTAGAGAGCTATCTTGGGCTCACCCACCCTTGGTTTATCATGAAACCACCCATATACATAATAATGCCCAAGAACAATAACATATTCATAACACATAAAACAAACATAAATGAAATATAACATTTCCACATTTCAATCTCAATATATCATTTAAATATATTGAAATAATAAATACATTATCAAAACCATTTTCAATACCAATATATGTAGAAAATATTAAATGGTATTTATTTCCCTTTTAAAAACATTACGGCTTGTTAAGGAAGCCAAGATCAAATAATACTTACAGCGGTGTAAAGGTTGTTGTCCCCACTTATGTTAAACAGAAACATTTTTTTTGTTGTTTAGTAAAATGGTTCACAGAAAAAGGTTCCATTTGAATGAAATTAAAAGTAAAATATTTTTATACAGCATATAAAAGAAAGACGTGTATTAAAACAAAAAATGACTCAATTAAAGGAGATTGAGATGAAGTCCCTTACCTCGTGTCTAACTTGACCTGTTTGTTATTTAATCTTCTGAATAATAAACTAATGTTAATTTTTACTTGATTAAAAATATTTTTCAAGTTTATTATTCCTTTTATATAAATTATAACCATTTTATAAACATTATGTAATCCTTTAAGTTAATAATGGTCATTTTGTAAATATTTGGTACTTAGGTAAAAAATGAGCGTCTTATATTTACAAGTTGTCCATGTGGCCAAAAGTTAATTATATACCGAATGATATTTATTATTTATATATCAGGTATATCTTATATATCCATTATATATTTATTTATTTATAATAGTGCATAACATTTGTAGGTATGAAAGGAAATGCACCATTCGTGGAGATGGTAGGTCATACATTGGCATGAACGCTACTTTCATTTTTAATTTTTATTTTGATGGTATTAAAACACAATTATACATATTTATATTATAATTCCAATATATTATCATATATAATATCATTATCTTCATCCTTTATACATCCCACATATGGCTTTAATGAGTCATATAACTTTGAGGGGGCGGTAGTCCGCACTTCCTCAAATGAAATTTTCGCGTTTACCAATAATGGAAACCATAATGGTATGATATAAATGAAAAATACAGAAGATTAAAGAAAACATCAACGTAATATATATATATATATATCATATATATATATAGTTCTATATTAATGTCCACCATGAGAGGCCATAGAAGATAGTTGAATAATCATCGTTTCGTGAGGCGCTAGTTTGTCATCCACAGAAACAGTATATTCTTTGCCCATTAGATGGAAGTTTGTGTAAGTGTAGTTAGAATCATTATCATAACAAAATCCATGTATATTGAGTATACTATTTTTAAAAAAATAAAATAATAAAAATATTTTAGGTTGTTGGAGAAGGAAAAGAAAACAAAAGAACATTAGAGAAGATGATACCTTTAATTCAGTTAACTCTCTTTGGTTTGAACAAAAAGGAATTCTTGAAGTGCCTTATTCCTATGTTAAGGCTTTTATATGGAAGTGAGGGATCTAGGAGCTTATTTTGGTAAGGTTTTAATGAGACATGGGGCTTAAGAGGTGTGAGTAATGGGTTAGATGTGAGGGCTCTTATAAGGGGGAGGGGCTCTTTACAAAAGTGTGAAAATATTATTTTATTATATAATGATTTTCTATTTTTAATAGTCCATAATTTATTAAATTATAAGATAAGATGACTAATGGTCGAAATAAAATCATTCAATAATAATTGGATGGTTTTTGTATATTATTTTAATCTTAATAATATTATTTATTTAAATCATTTATTAATGAGGTAAAAATTTCATCATTATTGTGTAATATATAATTTTATTTATTTTATGTATAAAATAATAAAAAATTATACCATGATGTAGGAAATAATTTTATCTTTCCAATTAATATTTATAGTCTAAAAGATAACTTATATAACCAATTTTAACATTTAATTTACTAAAATATATTTGTTTGTGTCATTTTTTCTTTTCTTTCAATTAATTAATATAAAGTGTCATTATCACTCTTAAGTGACTCCATGGGGTCTGAAATTCAACCCAAGGATTCTCATGGTCTGCTATGTATCAAAAAATAGGATTAGGACACATGTTAGGATATTTTTATATTATTATAATAAAAAAATTACCCTTATTTACCAGATATACAGTTTAACTATGGTAAATAAAAGTTTTACTGTAGTTAATATTCAAAATATCTAAATATAAAAGTTAACTATTTACACAATTTGAACATATGGAATCTAAATATGGAATCCATTTTTAAATATTCAAAACACATTACTGGTAGAAATTAATTTAAAATTAATTCTCACTATCAAAACAAAATGCGTGTTTTTTTAAAAAATAATAACTATCAAAATATCAACACTTCTTTATGTCCAATTTCAAAGTGAAAATATATAAAATGACCAAAATTGGATTAAATTTTATAAATATAATCTAATTACACATTAAAACCAATTAAAAATATAATGTAACAATTTAAAAAATTATATTAAAAGGATGTTTTGAATTAAAATACAGTATTTTCAACTATTCATCAAAAAAATTGAATTTTATCAGAAAAATAAAAAAAATTACCCAAAGTAAATTTTAATGTCCCGATTCTGAAGAAGAATTTTATTTTTTCAAAAAGATCATATAAAAGTGACAAAAAATGAATTAATGAGGGTTCTCCTTTAAAAGGTGGTAAATCAACCTTTTAAAGTATATTATTATTAAAATTAAATTCATTCGCATTTTTTGCCTATAACATTTTTTGGTTAATTGTAAAAACATTTAATAAACATGTATAATCTTATAATAGTAATTTCTGTTCATTCCTCCAATAAAATTTCTAGGAATTAACAACCATTTAAAATAATAATATTATATTATTATTGTGCGATGTAAGATTTCAAAGAAACCCATTGTTGCGTATCGGGTATGCCATCAACAATAGCATCCCATTTAAAGTAAAATTAATATTTAATTCACAAATGATAATAAATATGGAAAATGCCTTCTTCTTTATTTACCTGGGATGTTACACTGATATTTCTATAGGTTATTCTTTATAGGAATTATCATTCCCTTGTCATAACACCATTGAGGTTAGTATATGTGACAGATTAGGAATGTACTTCCTCATGAGAGATGCATGGAACACATCCTATACATAATATAGGGTTAATTGAAGTGTATAGTGGTAAGAATATTCATTATAAGATAAAAAAAAATAATTTGACCAATATATCTGGTTCCCATCCTTCCATCCTTCCTAAATGACATAACCTTCTTCCAAGGTGATATTCATACTAAAACCTTACCACCAACATCAAACTCTTGATCTTACAAACTATTATCAATATAAATTTTATATTGACTCTGAGATTCCATGACATGTTACTAAATGTATACAAACTTATCTACAAATTCACCATATTTATCAGGATGTATTATCTTTATTTCTCTATCTTCATCACTACACATTGGATTTCTATACTTAATAAAATATAGGACTTTATAAGGGTCCACCAGAATGCTCTAATGAAAGTTATTGTTTCTGGAAAATTATACCGAAGGAAGGTGTTGATCCAAACTACCTTTGAATTCTATGTATCACGATCTCAGTATATCATTTATAGTTTCATTGTTTCTCTCCTACTAACCTTTTGTATGAGTATGATATGTATTACTAAAACTCAACTCCATATCTCAATCAGACTAAATACTTCTCTAGAACATCTAGGTAATCCTTGGATCTTTATCATATATGGTTGAGAATGGTACTCCATAAAATCTCATGTATTCCTTAATATATAACTAAGTAATTGATGAAGATATAAATATTCTATAATATAAATTAAATTTTCTAACTTCATAATGATATCTACTAAAACCATAAGATTTTTATTCACTTTTTATGTCTTGGGGTGTTCTATAAGAAAATCCATAGAGAAGTTTTCCCATTTTTATTCATGTATGGGTAATGAGTATAATATCTCCTTAGAATTGTATCTTATATCCTTAAATTTATTACATATAAGGCATCAGAATATAGCCTATTTAAAATAATATTTCATGTAATATCATCAGAAATATTCCTTCATATATCAATAAATATTCTCACTTCTATGTTGAATAGAGAATGATGAACTATGAGAATCATCTACCAACTCATTCTTTGGTTATGCAATTTATTAGACAGATTATCTATTCTGTAACCTTATCATTCTATCTCAATAATTGTTGAACTCATGAGCTTTCCACACATTCTTCTATAGTTCTACATCAACCTTCAGCACCTCTTTAAGACATACTTGGATCGATCGTCAATGTTTAATCTTGTAAAGAGATGATTTTTTTACTTTACCAAATATTTCAAGTTCTACTATCTATAAATCCTTATGTTTTAGATATATTTCAATCCACATATAGGAAAAAAATCCATTTTCATTCTGACTTGGAGAATAAACCACTTTTTTTTCCTTCTTAGGGTGGTAATGTTTTGAGAAGTTTTAATATTTAATTTTCTCCAAGCACATTATTTGGTGAATATTCACCTCATTTTGTTTGAATATGTATATAAAATAATTAATGATCCATATATATGTCACACATTTCACCAAAATGATCATGAATCTATATCATTAACATAAAAATTAATCTTACTCACTCCAAATCATGATTCAGATATTTTTTCTCATTTATTTTCAAATGTGTAGACGAATTTTCTATTACTATATAATTCCACCGAAGGAAACATCCTAGTAACATCTTTGATGAATCACTATAAATCACAACCCCTAATTCACTTAAAATTAGTGTAAGCACTGGTGCAATGTCCCGCCTTCTTTTCAACTACTAGAAATGTTATTTATATTCATCTATCCCAAGGAACTTTGATCCATTTCATGTTAACATGGTTAGTAGATTAGATATTCATGATAAATATATCACAAAGAATCAGTATTTTCCTACCATTCCAATAAAACTATGGAAATCATATACTATGGTTGGTCTAGGAAATTACATAATAACTTCCATCAAGAAAGATCCGCTAATATACTTTAACTTGATATTATATAACACATGATCAAAACTAACTAATGAAACATTTTTCAATTGGTAAATTTTTCATATATCTTCTCCTTCATTAGAGACATTAGTACAACTATCAAGTGAACTCCATTCTCTTTCTTACGCTTCAAATATATTAGAATATATAATATAAACACTGAAACAAACTAATTGACGTCATCTCTAAAGAATATATTCAATATATCCATGAATATATTAGTGATATTAGTATGTCCAAATAAGATCACTACAAATTCAAAATTCACATACCTCTTATAGAAGGTTTTATTTGGTATTTCATACATTTTAACCCTCAATTTATTATATCCAAAATGAATAAAAATCCTTTAAATGTATTATTTTATTCATAATTGATCGTAAAAATCATTTATAATACGTAAAAGATACATTTTCTTGATAGTTATATTGTTTTGTTCTTCATAATAAATGATAATAAACATTGACTCGAATTTATTTTTATCATAAAGAATAGGTTCAATCCATGGTTATATGCTATGTGTTATGATTCCCTTTTCTAGATTCTCTTAGGTTTTAATCTTTAGTTCCTACAAAACAATTAGGTCCATTCTATAAGTAAAATTTAAAATAATTGTAGCATCATGATTGATTTCTATTTATAACATAACATCATGATTCTGTAGAAGAATATAAAATTAATCTCCTAATAAATTAACATAATCTGGAATAATACTAATATCCTATATGTAGAAATTTTCCCAAACCATTTTAGATAAATATAAATTTATGAATATATAGTAAGACCTATATAACATAATTACCAAACATTGGATGTTAATATTCATCCTTATCCCAAAATAAGATCATGGGTTGATTCGTAATATCTTATATGAATTATATTTCTATGAAATTGATATGGGATCTATATTGAGAGATCCAATCCATACCAAAAATAATATTTGTAAAGACTTGGAAATTTTATAGGAAAATGTTTATTAAATTCTTTGGAATTTAATGAGTCCGCAGTTTCTGACGGCGCCTAATTCCGTGGCCCGGTGTGCCCAGAATCAATTTTTTATGTTTTGTTTGGGTACGTTCAGTAAACGTACGTGTGGATTTTTCTATATTTTGAACCAGTGCTCGGAATTGAAATCTGAGGACACTGATGAACTCACAGAGCCGATATTCTTTTAAGAAGACCTCTATCGTAGTTGCGTTTTATTGGGAGTGGAAGTTAATTTTTGGGGATTTCTAAATTTAATAAAAAAATATGTGTATCATATTTTTTTAAATGTGTGGTGGTTAATTTCTCCAAAGAGAAGTTGGAGGTGGGGCCCACCCCCACATAACCTCCAATGGGAGGATATTATGTGGTGGTTCCCACACAAGCACATAATCCCTCAACTCCCCTTGAACCCCTTTAACTCCCCTTGAATTTATTGAGCCAACCCATTCTTCTTTTATTTTGGGTGAACTCTCCACCTTCCCTCCCCCTTAATTGTGCCAACACAATTAATTAATGCCATAATTAATTAAATTGTGGTGTGATGAATTCTTTTAAAATCATTAGAATTGCATGGAATCTTTAAAATATGTGGGATCCTATTATTGTATTTTCTTGGAAAATATTCTATTAGGAGGCTTTGGAGAATTACAAGGAAAGTCTTCTTCCCACGAAGAATGAGAAGAACATCTTCCTCTCGACGAAGAATGCTTCACATCTCTGAAGCAACTGAAGAAACAACTCCTCCAATTCTTCAACCAGAGCAAGGAATGAAGGCACCCTCATCCATGAAGTACACCGAAGGCGTCATCTCGACATGACGTTCCGAACTCTAATCCCTCAGGCATTGACCGAACAACGACCGTCTTCCGCGACACCCGACTTCCATAACGTCCGTCTTCCATGGCTCGTCAACGTGCAACATCAATTATGAGGTAGGGAAAATTGTTTTATTTATTTTAACGTGTGAATTATACCCTCATACTTTAGTGATTATATTTGGATTGACGGTGGCCAATTATTATTTTCTGTTATCACTTAACGTGGAGGGCACGGGCCAAACAAACACGGCCCGACGACCCTCCGTTGATTTTTGATGGTGTTAAAAATAGAGGCCGAGCAGGAAGGGCCTGGTGTTGTTGCACCATGCCAGAGGAAGAAGACCACGGTCATGAGGCGGCGGTGATCGAAGGCGGCAGCAACAGAAGGCCGCGGCCAGGTCGGGACGAGGCGGTGGTGGACCGACGTCGTCGTGCCGGCTGCGTGGAGGAAAATTGCATCCCGCATCCGTGGGTCACTCATGCTGGAGAAGAACTGGTCGGCCTCATTCCAGCCAGGCAGGATGAACCGGCCAGCTATAGCCATCCGGGATGGAAGTTTGCGGTGCCCGCAGGCGCCGCGCGGCGGGGGAACCGCGGCCCGCAACCGCTTGTCGCTCGCTGGGCGAACAGGCCGGCCGCCTTCCAGTCGGGCTGAAGAACTGTGGTGCTACATGGCACTACATGGGAGGAACAGCGGCCCGCTATGCGGACCGGTCTCACCAAACAGAACTGGTCGGCTTCGTCTGGCCGGGCAGGGAGAGGTGGCGCAGCTTAGCGCCGTCGGGGGAACCGGACCGGCCCGCTCCGCGGGCCGGGTCCGCAGGTGGGCCTCACCCCATCAGGCCGGGCCAACCCCCTAGACAGGTTGGTCTTTCCAAACCGTGCTAGTCCGACCCCCTGTAGGTTCGACCTGCCGAGTCGGGTCGGGCCGACCCGCCAACCCACTAGGCTTGACGGGCCGGGCCCGACATTGCCTAAATGCGAATATCTCCAAGACCACGCGTTCGAATGACATGTCATCTATGGCACTAGGACCCTCATGATGAGGAGGTCATTTTTCAATACTCTATGTGATTTTTGGACAACATTGGAAAATTTCCAGGTTTGGAACGAGTGAAAATCCAAACGGGCCCCTAGAACGGAAAAGCTAATAACTCTTAGACCAGGCGTCCAATTGACACATCGTCTATCACATTGGGTTCCTTATGAAGAGAAAAGACTATGGGATACATCTAATCAGGACTTCATTGATGCATTGATACTTGACTCAAGGAGTGTACCCTCCCGGAATCGATCGTGCTATGTGCGGGAACCCTAGAGCTGGTTGCGGTGACTTCTGTACTGGAATCCTATGTGGGTTCTATAGTGACGACTACTGTACTGGAATCCTCCATGGGTTCAACTATGATGACTTTTGTACTAGAATCATATGTGGGTTCAACAGAAATAACTACTGTACTGGAATCCTCATTGGGTTCGACGATGACGACTAATATACCGGAATATTGTGTGGGTTTGACAGTTCTGACTTATGATCATGTATCCTGTGTGGGTCTGACAGAATAGCTATTCTTGTATCCTGTGTGGGTATGACATCTTAGATGAATTATAGCTGCTCATGTATCATGTGTGGGTCTGACAGCTTAGATGAGATAGCTGGTCATGTATCCTGTGTGGGTCCAACAGCTTAGCTGGTCCTGTATCCTATGTGCGTCCGACAGCTTAGATGATCAGTGGCAACATCTGATCATCTATATCTCTCTACTATTGTGGCATACCTATGTGAGCTGAGTCATGTCTTTCACCAATTATCATCATGGTGATTGGCTATACTTCCTTTATGGGATTGGGTTTTTCTTGGGCTTGAGAGTTGGAGTCGTACTGAGATTGGTTACTTAGGTATATGTATGGGCATATACCTAAGTAGGGTTGGTTGATACTTTGTGATTGTATATTTCTTCTTTTGTTTATCCTTAGTGGATATTGTGAAACCTTGGGGGTCTTGGGGTCCCTACTAAGTATTGTTATACTCACCCCCGCATGGGGCTATGCCCGCACCTCGTTGTGTTGGATGCAGGCGATAGACATCTCTTATGGAGGCAGAGAGCGCCACAACTGGATGGTACCCGGAGGTGGACCTTGCGACGAGTCGGCACACGGAGGAGACTGATTGACATGAGTGCTGAGGTGGCCATTTTTACCTACCCTTTAGGTATGAATCCCCAAAGGACAATCCAGGATATGCTCTTTACTGTCAGTTGTTTGTCCCTTTTTACTTGTACTTGCTGTTTAGTTGGGTTTGTATACTGACTCATTTACATTCCAGCACACTCTTTGTATTCATTTTTACTTAGTGTTTTCTTCTTGTTGTGTACAATGTTGTGTTTATTTAATTTTATAAAGGAAATGCATTCCCATCATAGGGATTTATACCTATCGTGCTAGTCGCCAGCCCCAGGCCTATGGAAGGCGGGCTTGGGGTAGTCACGGCATGGGCCCCGAGGATGGGTCGTGACAGATTGGTATCAAAGGTGGTCGGTTCTAGCGCAGAACTTAGACTCTGATTATTTTAATGGAAATAGTGTTAAGTGTTTTGGGTGTGGTTATTAGTTTAGGGAAACCAGAGATGGTGCGGCGCCTGATGTATCCATACACTAGGATTCTGACTTCTGTTATCTAACTCAGTGCATGAAAAAAATGATTGTGTGTGTGTTTCCTTTGAGAAAAATTTCGTTATGATTACTTTATGGTAGCTCACCAGGTATATTGTTTTGACCGTGGAGCACCTATTTATTTTTAGGATTTCCCCACAAAGGCATCCAGCTAGGGTTCCGAGTTACTTGTGAGATGATAACCCACCATGCGATGAGGCCTCAGTGTAGGGACCCATCACAGCGGAGGCACTAGCGATAACACTACCCGCTGGCCCACTGATACCACCAGCCTCAGTAGCAGAGAGTGCATGCCTCCTGAGTGAGTTTCACGTGTTCCTGCGACAGAGGCCACATAGGTTCCAGGGAGAGACAGACCCACAGGAAGCTGAGGATTGGCTGGAGGCTGTTGTGAAAGTTTTCAGATAGGTAGGGACACCAGCCGATATTATGGTGATCCTTGTCATGAGTCTCCTGCACGCAGAAGCAGGTAGATGGTGGATCCTGATGCTCTAGGTGGATGATGAGGAATCAAAACTCTCAGAAGACGTCGAGAGCCTGTTCCAGGTGGATTTTGTTCCAACCACCCTTCATGTGGGGTGGATTCAAGTGTTACTACATCTGAAGTAGGGCAGCATGACAGTAGCTCAGTACTCTACGAGGTTCACTGACCTCTCACGCTACTCCACAGATATGATGTGGGACTAGTTCTTTAGGACCCGGACCTTAGAGTAGGGAATCAGGCATGAAATCTGGGCTTCGACGATTCCCCTAATCATTTTGATGTTGGCGGGGGTACTGGAGTGATCCCTTCTAGTGGAGAGATTTCTCGTTGAGCAGTCACCAGTAGCGAGGCCCACCATAGGGTGACACATAGCGGATTCTTCTGCAGCCGGAAGTAGTCAGATGTCACAGAGGTCCAAGTGGACCAGGCCATCAGGTGGGAGATCTCAAGATACAGGTTCGTTTGTGCGGGTAAAACAAGATAGAGTCAGCTATACGAGGAGCAGTCAGTGCTATGTATACGGTGGGAAGGGCCACATGGGTCGTGACTGCCCGACCCACCATGCAGATGCGCAGCAGATAGTAGAGGGACCACCCAGGCATAGGAAGAGGTTCGACCATGGTGGTCCACCTGGAGCAGACGGACGTGGCAGAGGAGCTGGCTGAGTAGTGGGTGGTGGACAATGTTTCAAGGCTCTACCACTACCACCACTAGGAGGTCCACCCCGACCATAGAGATCTGGCAGACAGAGGCGGGATCACCTCCAGGAAGTTGAGTCCTACGACCACGGTGCACCTGAGATGATTCAAGTTACTATCTGTGTCTACTCCACCCTTGCTGCAGTGCTTATAGACACAGTTGCGAGTTATTCTTTCATTATCGCTGCCCTTGTTCGGAGCTCAGATATTCCAACAGAGCTGGTGGCTCGATCCTTACGGCTAGAGACTTTTACGGGAGCAGACTCGATGATTACGCACCGGTGCTGATAGTGTGAGATTACTCTAGGAGGCAAGAGCTTTGGGTGGGATCTTCTTGTACCAGCGTCGAGGCCTTACAACGTCATCTTGGCTATGGTATGGTTATCTACAGTCCATGCTCAGATCGACCATATTAGGCGCAAATTGCGGTGCCTTCCCATGGATTAGACCAGGTTCACCTTCACCGGTGAGAAGGGAACCTTTGCAGCATATGATGGACATATGCAGAGGAGGGGGAAGCTGATCACACATCAGATGCTAGTCTCATCCTCAGAGCGGTAGATGTGTGAAGCCTGAGTTTTCCTATTATGGTGGATCCGTGCACCGATGTTTTTCCTGACGATGTTACAGGACTACCTCCTCACAGAGAGGTAGAATTCTACATTAACATGTACCCCAGGACAGCACTGATATCTACTCCATCATATCAGATGGCTCCCAATGAGCTTCATGAGTTGCGGGTACAGCTAGAGGACTTGCAGGGGAAGGGATTTATCTGACCTAGTGTTTCACCCTGGGCATTACCAATTTTGTTCTCCAAGAAGGCGGATGGGAGCTTATGACTGTGTGTCGACTATCGTCGCCTGAATCAGGTGACCGTGAAGAACAAGTACCCTCTCCCGATGTTTGAAGACCTCTTTGATCAGCTCAAGGTAGCATGATGGTTATTGAATATAGACCTTAGGTCAGGCTATCACCAGCTCAGATTTCAAAATGAAGAAGTGCAAAAGATAGCCTTCAGGTGTCGGTATGGCCGCTATGAGTTCTTGGTTATGCCCTTCGGCGTAACCAATGCTCCGGCAGTGTTCATGAGTCTCATGAACAGGATCTTCCAGACATACCTTGATCGATTTTTCGTAGTCTTCATCGACGACATACTAATTTACTCGACTACTGAGGAGGATCATGCCTACCATTTGCGAGTGGTACTGGATACACTCTGAGAGCACCAGCTTTATCGTAAACTCTTGAAGTGCTAGTTCTGGATTCGCGAGGTTCACTTCTTAGGACATGTCATCTCGGAGGCTGGAGTTGCAGTGGATCCAGTGAATATCGGGGCAGTACTTGCTTGGGAGCCACCCAGCAGTGTTACAGAGGTGTGGAGTTCTCTGGGACTGGATGGGTACTATCGGAGATTTTTTCTAGACTTCTCCAGAGTTGCAGCTCTGCTTTTATCATTGACGAATAAGGGGAGACCCTTAATTTGGTCAGAGAGATTCCAGAAGAGCTTTCATGAGCTGAGGTAGAGGTTGAACAATGTGCCCATCTTGAGGCTACCGAAGGAGGGTGTAGGGTATGTAATTTACTACGACACATCAGGAACCGGACTCAGGTCGGTCTTGATGCAGGAGCAAGCAATGATTGTGTATGGTTCACAGTAGTTGAGAAAGCACGATCAGAACTACGCTACCCATGACATGGAGTTATTAGTAGTGGTCTTCGCCTTGAAGATGTTTCGGAGCTATCTGATGGGCGGGCGTTTTATAGTCTACTCTACCTACCAGAGTTTCAGGAATATCTTCTCGCAGAAGGAACTAAACCTGAGACAACAAAAATGGCTTGAGTTCCTTCAGGACTATGACTTCGAGATAGTCTATACTCATGGGAAGGGGAATGTTGTAGTAGATGATCTTAGTAGAAGATCAAGCATTTAGTTCCTAGGAGAGGCAATAGAGAAGCTGTCCGCGTTGCAGATATCCTTTGTGGATAGAGATGGATCATCCTTTCTGCAGTCTCTCAAAGTCACTCCTCCACTTCATCAGCGATTCAGAGTGGTGCAGCATGGGGACATTGACTGTGAGGTGTGACCTGCTCATATATCCTCAGGGAAGGCACCTGATGGGTTTTTTGAAGGTGGGGAGCATGTCATACCCTTCAGAGGACGTACCATGGTACCTGTTTCATTATAGGAGGAGGTGTTGAGGGAGTACCACACTTCTCCTCTAGCAGTACATCCAGGAGGGGAGATGTTGTACCAGGACCTCAGACGACAGCACTGGTGGCCAGGTATGAAGAAATTAGTAGCAGAGTTTGTCTCTCGATGCCTCACTTTTCAGCATGTGAAGGCGGATCACCAGGTTCCAGTAGGCTTGGTTCAGCCCTTAGAGGTTCTAGAGTTGAAGTGGGATGGGATATCCATGGATTTCGTGACAGGAATTCCACGTACATCTAGAGGACACGACCCTGTCTGGGTAATCATAGACCGACTCACCATGTCATCCCACTTCCTACCGATCAGAGAGTAGGTCTCAGTAGAGAGCTTGGGATGCCTCTAAGTTCAAGAGATCCTACGGCTTCATTGTGTGTCATCGACTATCGTCTCTGATCGAGATGCTTGTTTCACTTCCCGGCTATGGAAGGGGTTACAGGAGGCTTTTGGGACACAGCTTCGCTTGAGCACCGCCTTCTATCCATAGACAGATGGTCAGACTGAGAGAACCATTCAGACTCTCGGGGACATGCTCTGTGCATGTTTCCTTGACTTTGGTCACAACTGGGAGGATCACTTACCCTTGGTGGAGTTTGTGTACAACAACAGGTAACAATCCACCATCGGGATGGCACCTTACAAGGCACTATACGACCAACCTTGTAGATATCCTATGTGATGGACTGATCCAGGGGAGTTAGAAATTGTAGGATCAGAGCCGGTGCAGGCTACGACCAAAAATTTGCATATCATCCAAAAGCAGATGAAGACTGCACAGAGCAGACAGAAGTCCTATAATGATAGGAGACGGAGACCACTGGAGTTTAAGGATAGCAACCAAGTCTTCTTATGGGTCTCACCTCGACGAGTCAAAAGAGATTTGGCTGATGCGGCTAGTTATCTCCATGTTTTATCGGTATGTTCTAGGTCCTCAGTAGAGTATGTGAGGTGGATTACCACCTGGCCCTTCAAACTTAGTTGCATCGGGTGCACGACGTCTTCCACGTATCTTGGATGAGGAGATACATGCACGACCCATCCCACATCATCGAACAAGGGGAGCTGGATGTTGATGATGGGGCGATATTCATGGAGCTCCTAGTGGATATTGAGGATTGACAAGAGTGGATCCTATAAGTACAGTTGATTCCTCTAGTATGCATTCGCTGGGAGCACAGAAACCTCCAGGAGAGAACATAGGAGTGGGAGGCTAAGATGTGTTCTCAGTACCCCCATTTGTTTCCTAAGAGTGTGTTGTAGCTTTGTGGGGATGTAAAGTCCTAAGGTGGGGGTAATTTAAAGACTCGAAATCTCATGGAAATTTTTTTCATAAATTCATTGGAATTTTATGAGTCCGCAATTTCTGACGGTTCGTGATTTTGTGGCCCGATGTGCCCAAAATCGATTTCTAATGTTTTGTTTGGGTACGTTCAGTAAATGTACAAGCAGTGTTTTCTATATTTTGAACCAGTGCTCGGGATTGAA
Source organism: Viscum album (assembly GCA_963277665.1). Lineage (NCBI taxonomy): Eukaryota > Viridiplantae > Streptophyta > Magnoliopsida > Santalales > Viscaceae > Viscum > Viscum album. The sequence goes on from OY728158.1 coordinate 217,807,441, forward strand.
ATCTTAGGATATCAATGAACTCACAACACTGGTATTCGCTTAAGGAGACCTCTACTGCAGTTGCGTTTTATCGGGAGTGGAAGTTAATTTTTGAGGGATTTCAAAATTTAATAAAAAAAATGTGTGTAGCATATTTTTTTTAAATGTGTGGTGGTTAATTTCTCCAAAGAGAAGTTGAAGGTGGGGCCCACCCCCACATAACCTCCCATGGGAGGATATTATATGGTGGGGCCCACATGAGCACCCAACCCCTCAACTCCCCTTGAACCCCTTTAACTCCCCTTGAATTTATTGTGCCAACCCATTCTACATTTATTTTGGTTGAACTCTCCACATTCCCTCCCCCTTAATTGTGCCAACACAATTAATTAATGCCACAATTAATTAATTTGTGGTGTGATGAATTCATTTGAATTAATTTTAATTGCATGGAATCTTTAAAATATGAGGGATCCTATTATTTTATTTTCTTGGAAAATATTCTGTTGGGAGGATTTGGAGAATTATAAGGGAAGCGGTCTTCCCACGAAGAATGCAAAGAACATATTCCTCTCGACGGAAAATGCTTCACATCTCCAAAGGACGTGAAGCAACATCTCCTCCACTTCTTCAACCGAAGCATGGAAATTGGAACCCTTTCCCACAAAGTACACTAAATTCGTTATCTCAACACGATGTTCTGAACTCTACTCCCTCTTTCATTGACGGAACGACGACTGTCTTCCACGACGCCTAACTTCCGTGATGCCCGTCTTTCACGGCTCATCAACGTGTAACGTCAATTACGATGTAGGGGGAAATTGGTTTATTTATTTGAACGTGTGAATTATACCCTCGTAGTTTGGAGATTATATTTGCATTGATGGTGGCCAGTTATTATTTTTTTGTTATCACATAACGCAGAGGGAGAGGTCCCAACAAACACAGCCTGACTACCCTCCTTTGATTACTGATTGTGTTAACAATGGAGGCGGAGCTGGAAGGGCGCGATGCCATCGCACCGCGCCAGATGAAGAAGACCATGGCCATGAGATGCAAGTGACCGAAGGCGGCAGCAACTGAAGGCTGCGGCCAGGCCGGGCTGAGCTGGTGGTGGACCAGCGCAATCACGCCGGCCGCATGGTGGAAAACTGCGGCCCGCATCCACATGTCGCTCAGGCCAGAGAAGAACCAACCAGCCTCATGCCAACCGAGCTGGAAGAACCGGCCAGCTACGGCCAGCTAGGCTGAAGGTTCTCGGCGCCCGTAGTTGTTGCACGGCGTGGGAACTAATTCCCGCAACCGTGGGACGCTTGTGCCGAACAGAACCCGCCGGCTTCGGTCGGCTGGGCAAGGAGAGGCGGCGTCGCTCGGCGCTGCCGGGTGAACCAGACTAGCTAGCTCCGCTGGCCGGGTCAGCAGGTGGGCCGCGCCCCACCGGGTCGGACCCGCCAAACCAGGTCGGGCTAAACCCCATCCAGGTTGGACCCACTGAGTTGGTTTGGGCCGTCTGCCTGCCCACTAGGCTTGACGAGCCGGGCCCAACAACACATAAATATGAATATCTCCAAGACCGCTCATCTGAACGACGCGCTATCTGTGGCACTAGGACCCTCACGAAGAGGCGGTCCTTTTTCAATACTCTAAGTGAGTTTTGGAAAACATTGTAAAATGGCCTGTTTTGGAACGAGCGTAAATCCAACCAGGTCCCTCGAACGGAAAAGCTAATAACTCTCAGACTGGGCGTCTGATTGATGCGCCATCTGTCGTGTTAGGTTCCTTCTGATGATATGGAACTACGAGATACATCAACTCTAGAATTAGTTTATGTATCAATACTTGAATCAAGTAGTGTACCCTCCCATAATCGATCATGCAGTTTTCGGGAACCCTAGAGCTAGCTGCAACGACTTCTGTACTGGAATCCTATGTGAGTTCGACAGCAATGAATATTATACTAGAATCTTCCGTGGGTTCGAATGCGACGAGTTCTATACCAGAATCCTATTTGGGTTCGACAATGACGACTATTGTACTGGAATCCACTGTGGGTTCGATGATGAAAACTAATATACCGGAATCCGGTGTGGGTTCGACAGTTCTAACTTCTATTCCTTTATCCTGTGTGGGTCCGACAGAATAGCTGGTCCGGTTTCCTATGTGGTTCCGGCAGCTCGGATGAGTTATATCTAGTCCTGTATCCTATGTGGGTCTGACAGATTAGACAAGATAGCTGGTCCTATATCCTGTGTGGTTCTGACAGCTTGGATGGTCATGTATCATGTGTGGGTCCGACAGCTTAGATGATCCAATGGCTACATCTGATCATCAATATCTCTCTACTATTTTGGCATACCTGTGTGAGCTGAGTCATGTCTTTCAACCATTATCATTAGGGTGATTGACTTTACTTCCATTTTGGAATTGGTTAGTTCTTGGGCTCGAGAGTTGGAGCCAGACTGAGATTGGTAACTTAGGTATATGTATGGGTATATACCTAAGTAAGGTTGGTTGATACTTCATGATTATATATTTCTTCTTTTGTTTATCCATAGTGAATATTGTGATACCTTGCGGGTCTCGGGGTCCCTACTGAGTATCATTATACTCACCCATGCACGGGCTATGCCCGCACCTTATTGTGTTGGATGCAGACGACAGACAGCACTGACGGAGGCTGAGAGCGCCACGACTGGCTGGTTCCCGGAGGTGGACCTTGTGACGAGTCAGCACACAGAGGAGACTGACGGAAGTGAGAGCTGAGGTGGACATCTGTACCTTCCCTTCAGGTAGGAATCCCCGGAGGATGATCTAGGAGCTTCTCTTTACTTTCAGTTGTTTATCCCTTTTTACTTGTACTTATTGTTCAGTTGGGTTTGTATTCTTTCCCATTTACGTTCCATCACACTCTTTATATTCAGTTTTACTTAGTGTTTACTTCATGTTGAGTACTCTATTGAGTTTGTTTACTTTTATAAAGGGAATGCCTTCCCAGATTAGAGATTTACGCCTTTGGTTCTAGTCGCTAGCCCCTGGCCTATGGAAGGCGGGCTTGGGGTAGTCACGACACTGGACATGAGGACGGGTCATGACAATATTGAATTTTAATAAAGTAAGAATCAAATATTTTTATGAAGAATATTCCCATACACTACTATCATGGATGAGATATAGAATTGATATTTGAGCATCATACCATTAAGAGTTTTTATCACTAACTCAAAATCTAATCGTTGAGGTGGTAATTTCATACCCTTAGTAAATTCATGTAATATAAAATAGAGCATAGATCCAAAATCAATTAAGATATTTGCTTTTATACCGTGAATGATATATGTACCTTTCACTAGATAATTATAGTATCCCACTTTGATAGTCATGATGACATGATATTTCCCTTAATCATCGGGATTAAGAGGTTTTTAATGTTGATCATCATCATTAACCTTCATATTCATGCACTGGTTAGCATAACACATATACTCACTACATTTGAAGAATTGAAATTTGGATAGATAATTATTTGGAATATTCCTTTCCTATATTATTTAATAAGAATATTTATTATCTATCAATATTCATGGGATTTATAACTATACCACTAACATATAAACCACCTCCCATTTCTATTCGTATAATTTACTAGGTGTTTGTTGCCATATTTTTTTCATGTAGATTATTTGAATTTATTTCATCCTTATGATTTATTATAGTTTTCATATGACTCAAAATTATTTTTCTTATAAAAACTATAGAAATTATGGATATATTTAATTTCTATTTCATCCTTGAGAGAACATTGATAAATTTATTCATAGCTACAAAAGTATCTTATATCCAACACCATTAAGAGACTTGGATTTATGCAACAAAAAAATTGATCAATTTTTCTTTCATGGATGATGATTAATCTTAAAACATACCTTAAATGTATTATGATATTCCCCTCATAGATACCAATTGTTACATCATCCTCCTATTTATTCTCAATGAATTCCTTCTCCATTTTTTACAGTAGAAGCTTCAGAAATTTATCATCATAATTTCATCTTTCATTACACGGATCTGGGGATATCTATATAATAAATCAATATTGGAGAACCATTTTTTTACATAAATTTATTGAATAGATCATTGATTTGGGGAAGAGGGTACTAATTCTTAATGGTGACATGATTCAGTTTAAAATAAGTAATTATATAAATGAATCAAAACATTTTCTTTAATTATGAAATGGAACAAAGTGGCCCTAATAAATTTACATTGCTTAATGAATCTTTTTCCTTATATTTATTCAAGTTGGACCATTAATTACTCTAATTAAATTGGTTCCATTTTATATAAAAGAATTGGAATCAGACTTCTTCCAAAAAGAATGTTGATATAAAATTTTATTTCTCATTCTTGTGGTAGCCTAGATAAGTCAAGTGTAAAGAAATCAATGTATTGGTCTACTATAGAATAGATACTTCTAGTCCCATTTTCATTGATATCATCCATAGTAATCACTTCCAACTAAGAAGATATTGTTACATATATTGTAACCAATGTCCATGAACTTCAATATTAATATCCAAGTCCCTCTAAATAAATATAATGTTTGATCCATTGGTGTGAAAGTTACTTATCAGCTGTAACAATTGATATATGCTTTGAATTACAATAGTCTATCTATTACAAATATAAAATCAATGATATCAATTTCTAGAACTATAAACTCTTAAAAAAATTTGTACTCATAGATGGTTATGGGATATGTTGTAAACATGAAACCTTTGTATTCCTACAAACTAAGAGGTGTTTTAATGAAAAATATATCAGGCATCATTTCCATGTACAACCCTTATTGATTTATAGTATGAGACGCAAGAAAATGGAGGTATGTTCCAGTATCAAATAATAACTTCATTAGAGTGTAATATAGAAGAATGTTAGCTTGCATCTTCAAGGGACTTAGTAATTTAACTATGCCTTTATGCTAAAATTTCTACAGTTGTTATTCTACTAACATTTGGTATTCACTGATTCCTTCTAAAGCTGGACTGAGTTGGATAACTAAGGTGTTCCTTCAAATGGCTTGGATTTCTCAACTCTAAGGGTGATAACTGTTATGAAGAGACCACATAGGTTGAGTATGAGATATATTTGACTATTTCAAACCCCCTACACCAATTTCCATTATATATCCCATACAATAATGGTTGTGGATTCCATTCTTACTATAGTTGTGTCAGTCTCAAGTCATTTTTCTTATAATCCGTTTTTGTGTACATTAAGAATACACATTGTAATCAACCGAGTTATGTATTAATATTTAGAAGAAAAGATACTTAGCCATTATTCTAATTATTTTATTAGTTTCTTTCTAGGGAGCTTGTTTTCCCTCCTCTACTTTTTTCAGTAGTAAAGTTTCCACTCATGTCCTTGAGGGGAATTTTTTTTCTCTACTACCATTCCTATTTATGTATCTTTCTTCCTTCATTTCCCTATTAACTATATTTTTATAATCATAATTCAATAACATGACCTCCATATAATGAATATCCTAAAACAATATAGCCTCAATGATATATTCCTTTAGGTTTGTGCTAGCTGTCTCTTTAAGAGAAAGATGAACTAATTTTATAACATAACTATGTATTCTATCTTGTTTATATTTTTTTATTAGGAATAAAAAATATCTCATTTTGATAAATTTGAAGGAATGAAAAAAATAGTTTTGGGAATAGTTATTTTAATCCCTTCCAAGTAATTCATTGGTTGAATTAATCTTGAAAAACTAATCTCCACAATTGTTTTGAATGATCCTCTTGTATATAGACCACTAGATTAATCTATATTTCTATTGGGGTCCCAAGGAGATTTAAATTTTTTTTCTTCAAATTAAGCCATGTTTCTACTTGCATGAGTCTAAAATCCCCATAAATATAGTGTATTCTATTTCTAAAACTATAAGGTATGATTATTATGTCTTGGTTACCTAGTTAGAGTCACATTATTTATAGTCTGGGATGATTTCATAATACATTTCACAAATTCGTGGTCCACCTCTAGTTTATTGGAATCTGTGTTTTATATTGATCTACCTTATGTTTTTTTAAGTATTGTATCAAATTATATTATTCTAAACCAATTGGAACATTCTATAATCAATTATCAAACATTTATTAAATCTTTTTTCACAGAGATTATTACAACACAACAAGAAAGGTCATTGTAACATAATATCAAAATAAATAATTTAAATTAAAATATAACTGATGTAATCCAAGTGGCAATTATATTTACTAGTTCATGATATCATATTATCATTTTCTAAACCAATAACGATGAGGTGTAAATACACCTAGAAGTGTTTATCTATAATTTTTATACCCAATACACCTTAGTAACTTGATATTCATTATAAATTGGTTAGTTGAAATTTTTTATGATATATATTTCAAGTCCCAAAACATCTTATATCATTGATTCGTTCTTATAATATTAATAATAAAAACTAATTCAATTTATATCATCCCAAACCAACCCACAATCACGAGAGAACAAAAATTCCACCAACTATAGGGAGAAAACCCAAATCACCAATGGTTGAAAATTAATTCCATGGGATTTACCAAATCATGGTTAATGGTTTTCACTTAAATAAATAACTTACAAGAATCACAAAATAATGTAAACATTAGGTTGCATTAAACATGTCCATAATAAATTTAAATTTTATAACTAGATGATACTAATAGTAAGAGAGAAATCATGAAAAAAAATCCTAAAATATCGAAACAAATAGTCTTCAATTCATATAATACTCTAGGTAAAAATTTATAAGAGACCAATGATAGAGAACATCAAAATCAAATACATGCAGTTTCCCTAAGAACTAACGTAGGAAATCCCAAACCCTAACTTGAAAAATATCTTCTAATAAAATTTTAATCCTTCCCCTTGTCTGTAGAATGTTAAACAACATTTTCAAACACACCAATTTTTATATGTTGGGGGAAAAATACAACTCAGTAGGAAAACCCAAAGACATTAATTAAATTCTATTAGAAAATACTGATGTCAGCTATGATTTTATATAAAATAAAATATTTTAATAATTGTGAAAACCAATACATAGAATATACATATCCAAATATAGGGAAATAACTTCCACAATAAAACACACCCATGACGTGAACTTACGCACCAAAGCATCACTCCAACCAATTAAATCACTATATGAAGTCCACTCTGATACATTCTAACTAATGATAGGATTCTTTTATTGCAATCCCAATTCATTAGATGATGGAGTATTCCAATGTAGAAAGATGTTTTCAACCATGACCATGTCTCACCCCCATGACACGTTCTATATTTTTGTGAATACACACACACTATGTTCCAAACCATTACTTTTGAAACCATATTCATTTAATAATTTAATTAAACCCCTTTTGGGTGTCACAAAAAATTCTATTTTTTTAATACCAAACAAGAAAAAGAGACATCCAATGTAGATTTCCCAATTTTTTTCCAAAAATTCAATAAATTTACATACAAAAAGATCCTTTAAATTCTATATGAAAGTGGAAAACAAAGACATTCCACCGGCCTATGATGTTTTCAACATGATGATTTATCTCATTTTCTTAAGGATCTAGGATTCTAAACACATTCCATCAATGAATCCTATATAATATTAGTCAAACCTTGATTTGACTAATTTATTTTTGAATGGAAGGCCCAATCTAAGGGTCATGTTTATAAACAAAATAGGGGGCCAAGGGAATAGAAGAATAATGAGGACCTTTCCTACAATTAAAAATACCTTACACTCTCCAATTAATCTAAATCTCTAATCAAGATGAATAATATCACTGAAATATCTAATGGGAAAATTTTAATACAAGTTCCTAGGTTATGGAGAAATAATTGAAGTTTTTAGGGGATTGTTTTGGTCATAATCACATTTTAAAATTTAATTATCCCTATACATGGTTAGTCCATACAACTTGTAAAAACCAATGATAACCATGAAAATAAAATCATTTCAAAAAGTTATTTCAAAATATTATCACATGGTTTTTAAAACCTTGTTCAAACAGTGTTCCTACATAGAAGACCCCTTTAAAATTTTCATAAATACCTGGGGAATCCTTATGGTTTCCGAAATTGAGATCAAATTGTGTTCCCTTCAAAATCTCTCCAAAAAACATTAAAACAACCAAAATCAGACTAAGTCCAAACCCAACCTTTCCATAAATTATGATATAGAAAAAAAATAAGTAAATACCTTAGATCAGGGGTGTTAGAGCATTGCACCATGGAGAAGGTTATAATTCAATAAAAAAATATGATCAGTATGTGATAGAATAATGTGGAATGATTGAATAGCTATCTCAATATAGTCCCCGAATTCATGAGGTTAAATCTCACCATAGATCCTAGAAATTCACTATTTCTAAAGATTATGTATCTCAGACATCCTATATATTTTCTCAACCTATCCTACCGAAATATTTTTCTATATAGTAGGAGGGGAAAGTATTCTTGCAAGGTTTAATTTGGGTATACTCGCTACACAATGGTGTTTGGAACATCTCCAGGCATTATTAATGAAAAAAACATACAATATTGTCCCTGGATGGTATCCTCATTCCTCATTTGGTTAATGATTAGAGGATCACTCATTGGAAAAAGGATGTACTAGCCCTACCTGGGGATCCAATATGATTTTTGGTATGGAGGTATCCTAAAATTTTACAATTTATATCATGGTCATAAATACATATCAAAATGGTGTACTCAAGAAAAAAGTTTAAAAAAATATACATTCCTATATGATGTATGTAATGTTATTTTGTTCCCTATAATAGGTGGCTATGTGCATCAAGTCAATGAATAGATTATCAAATTCTTGGTGAATTGATATATCTACTACTACACCAAAAATTGGTTCCCCATCTTGATATCTAAACTCAAGAACCCTAAATATCACTGACCAAAATTCATTAACAAATCCCCACTAGAAATATAAATCCAAAGTATTTCACTTTGACAGACCCACTATGATACTATATTGACATGTCATAACCCACTATGTCTCATCCTATGTGGTGGTAAGTTGATTGTGCTACCCCAATACCAACTATACTAGATCTTGGGATAGTTACTATCACCAGGTAACTATATCACACCTGATGGGAGTCCTTAACGTAATGCACGTGTATATAATGAACACCTCTCCAAATATTAGAACAATGTATAATAGGAAAGTAAAATTGATAGAAATATATATAATGCATGTGAAACATAGTAATATCCATAAATGATAAAAGTTTAATTGACCCATGATTAAAATGGTCAAGAGATGCATCCAATAAAAAATAATAAGGACCAACCTAAATAGCATATATGAAGATGTTACTATAATGATCTATCTTATAACATGAACATTAATAATTACTATGACCTCTTAGTACCACTAACTTCCCCAACACTAATTCAAAAAAGGTCCCCACCAAAATATATGTTGTCTTTATAAGACAAGGCATGTGTAGGTAAAGATTCCAATTCAAGTGATGAGTAAGTAAACACTAAGAGGGATTCTATAAAAACAGTTATAAAAAACAAGAAATCAAGTCAACTCAAAACCAAATGAAAATATTTAATGATTAAAAAATAAAAATACATATATTATTTAAAGGGGATATCATATTACATAGGAGAGTTTCCCTCTCTATACAGACAATCTATAGTAGAAATCAGCAAGGATCTCCAAGAATCTGAACTACCCAACTAGAATACACTATAACCTCTCTAGGATTTTAATATAAGACCTACCATTATCGAGTATCACATAGTAGATGAGGGGGGATATAAAACATTGTTAGAGGATACATTATTTGAGTATTTCATGAAATTAAAAACAATATTAGTAATATGGGGGACTTGCGACAAACTAAGTAGAACATAGTAGAAGAGGGTATACCTAAATTCTTGAATTCCTCGATCATGAAGCCCAATCCATGTTGTAATCCCTATATGTTTAAGAAGGATATGCTACAGATATCGCCTATGATGTCATTGAGAACGATTCATATCACCTTTAACACCATAGAGAAGTGTACCATCACATACTACATAGAAAAACACTCAATATAGACTGCCCATGAACCAAAATCAATGTCTTGGGAAATGATTTATTAAAAGGAAAAATGGATAGAAATGTACCTGAAAAGTTCTATAGGGGTACACAACATGTATCACATAAATATCAGTATTTTAATTCACTAACTCAATAAATATAGTGTTTATTTCCACCAAATATAAATTTTTGATATGATACATTTTAAGTGGAATGATTTTATCTCATCACAAAAGAATGGTTTCCTATTAATTATTATGTAGAATATATGGTATGTCTCATGAAGGATGAAAGACATGTAGACTAATTCATCTCAAATGTTGTGTACTACCATATAGGCTGGATTATGTGACATTGATGGTTTACAACATGTATTCCATGCCTATATAACATATGTGTCTAGAAAAACATTGAGGCATGTAATCCATGTGTGTGCCATGTCGGTCAACTTAGGGGAACACGACATGTGTACCAGGGTTATATGATGTGTGATAATTATATACATTGGAAAAATTGTTTCCAATGCATATATGATACATTGAATATGGATCTATATCACAATACATGTAATCATGAATTCAATCCTAGATGTTGCAAAATGCTCAAAATTCTACCTCCACCACCATTTCTCCCTTAATTTAGACACAAAAACTATTAAAAAATTATTGCTTCTTCACCTATAGTAGTAAAATTTTTTCCGACATTAACAAAAAATATATTCCATTTAATTTTATTGCATCTTTAATAGATACAACACAGTAATAATCCAAGAATTTCTATCCCATTTACATATAGTGATCCAATATCAGCTACCATGAATCTCACATACCTCAAGCACTATATATTCATAAAAATTAATCCATCACATGAACCAAATTTAAATAACCCTCTAATAAGAGCATGTTTCATCGAAATATTAGTCATGGTGATGGTTGGTGATGAAAAATCACATAAGATAAGGTAAAACATCAAGAAATAATCAAACTAATATCCATTATCTAGTGTGAGTGTTTGAGAACTAGTCATCAATTACCTATCCAACAATAGTATTTAAAAAAGACAGAAGAAGTTATGAATTCATAAATATTAAGACAAAGAATGAAATAAATAAATTTTTTGAGACATGCTTTTGAAAAGTATATCTAGTATAAATTTTTATACTCAAGATCATGAAAATTTGATCATGAATAAAATAAAAATGTTTGACATTGAATTGAGATTACTCGTTGGTGAATATTACATATGTATTAGGTTATCATTGTTGAATTTTTTTATGAATAATCATATTAATCAGTTGAAATATTGGGAATATATTTATTCTCATAATATCCTTATCCTCTCTCTCTCTCTCCAGATATGTTCTCTGGTTGTTAAACATAGCAAGAGAGGTCATAAACAATTAAATAGTGGTTTTATGGTCTTTATCATACACAATTTCAATTAATTCATTCATTTTTTCATTTAATTTAATCAACTAATTCCATGTGTAATGACTCTTCCCTAAGGAATCCCAAGTGAATCACTATTATACTACCCATAGAGTAAACACCCAACTCCAGATGAAAATCTGTTGTATGATTTCATATTAAAATTTATATTAATTGGGAGATTCATTTACTTTTATACATTTTTATTGGTTATGTAAATAAATTTTTAAAATATTTTTCTTCTAAACCCCTTTGACACCAAACCTGATAAAATAGATCAGTGACCAACCTAAAAAATATTATTTGATATATTAAAGAGGATAAAACCTAAAAACCCCATAGTCATTATAGACATTGGATTAAATTACAATGATATATCATATTAAATTCATCATTTTCCACCACACTACTCTTCCTGATCCACGTCACCAAATCCAGGATAATTTTAGAATATACAACTATAAAAGTTCAACCTAGATACATTGAATCCCTTATCATCTATATTGGTATTTTGACTCAAATTATTCCATATGATTTCTTCATATAAAACTACTTATTGAGTTATTAAGATCAATTTGATCCACAAGCATGTATTTAGTGAGTGTCACATAGCCCACTTAAAAAAAGTCACATCCACATTCATTTAATATCATTCTACATATATGACATAATGGAATAGAAGACTCACACGCCAAAAAACATGTAAAAAATTTTACTTCGCCCAGGGTATGATTTTACCACCTATCATTGGAGGTATACCTATACAAATCCTACCCTAGATTAACATAAGTACATTCCCTTTCATCACACCAGATAAAATCTTCAAGAAATATCATGTTAAAGACTAGAAGACTCCCACTCAAAAGAGTCTCACTCAAAAAATTTGATGTCTCGTAGCCTATCAATAACAAGAAACTATAATATAATTTCGAATAATGATTATAATAATTGTTATACCAAATATTTATCCAATTGATAAATAATACCTAAATAATAATCCTCTGAAAAAATAGTAAATAAAATAATGAGGCTTAACCATATAAAATAACCATGATTGAATCTATTAAACTACTATATCTCACCTAACATGTCCTATTCAAAAAAAATTTAATAATTACCCATAGATAATCACTTACTATATCTCATGTATCATTATTATATATGGGTTCTAGTGCCCAATTTACTACTATATAACACTACAGAAATACAAGGATACCTAGGATCAGTAATCCTGTTTCAAAATCATCATCTCATGTTCCGTTGATATGGTCTTATCATGGTAGTTACTAGAGTATTAAAACCCACTTATAGGGTAGTTTCTATCTCATCTATCAGCCAGTGAACCCTTCTCCCTTATATAATAATACTATAAAATTATATATTTATATTCTATTTGGGAAGATCATCACTAGTGGGTGTACTATGATCAAAATGGTATATCATCATCCACATCAAGAGCATAAAATGATATAGTCCATGATGATCAAGTTGATCATTATCCATGATTTCATCTAAGATGGCACCTTTATAGTTAAATTTAATTTCTAAATCATCCTTTCTGATATGAAATATTCATAGTCACACTATCTATTTTTATTTGTAATTCAATCACAACAAATAGGAGCCCCACAATTATATTTTTATTAGATACCGTCCCCATAAAATGATTAATTAAATATTGATAGTATTTACTTATGTTTATTTAAACATAAATAGAAATAATATTTTTATTATCAAATGGTATATCAATACATCCCTCATGATTGATGTATGAAATTACAATGTTCAATGGTCTATAGGAATTTTTTTTCTCAAATTCCAAAAGTTTATCTTATAACATGATCAACACTCACAAGTAATCACCACTAAATTATTAGTGAAATATAGTGCCTTTTTTCCATGACATCAGAAATCCTAAGAGTCATACTCTTTATCTTAATCCTAGTGGTACATACAAATGTTCATTGAACATATAAACTACATAAATGAGAATGAATTGTCATGAATTAAAATAATTTTTACAATGAAAACATAAAATTAATAGACTGTAGGACCCCATGATCTCAATAATAGTGTTATTACCCACATGAGGTTATCTAAAACATAACATTACCAAACCATGAGATATTTTTATTTTTATTGAAATTGGGATTAAAACCTCATATAAAAACCATTAAAAATTAGTCACTATTATTTATTTCACACCCAATACCCATTATAAAATTCCAATGAAACACCCTTTTGAGAATTTCACATTTCCCCACATTTAAAATTAATTTTAAAATCACTTGCGTAGATTAAAATCCAATGTTAATGATCAAGTAATTTAATTCATTAAAAATGAATCTTTTATCAAATCAAACTACCATGAAATCCAAATGATGTTCCACCAATACTAATTCATTATTGGAACCCCCATAATAACTACATATATTTTCTATGTGATACTTTAGTTACTATTAATAAATTCAATGGAAATCCCATTTTGTGCGATCTCTAGGGAACATATAGCCAAATTGATCATAAAGACGTTGAACCCTATTGCTCCGAACTAGTGGTTACTTTATTAAATTGGAACTAGATACAAGTGATTATATCCTGAAGGACTGAATAGTTTAGTAGTTTGGGTAAACTATAGACATACTTTAATCTCACAATATATTTTAAAATACAAAATAATAAATAGTGAGAGTAATAATTATTCATACGTGAACTCATACAAAGATTTCTTCTTCATATCATAGGGGAATAAAACAAAATTACGGTGATTTAATATTCTTAGAAAGGGTTACATATAGTAGAAGCAACCATGAATCAATAAGTAATAGTCAATATGGTATTGTAAATAAAAAAAATGTTTAATTTAATTGATTACATGAGCATGACGAATAATATGGTACGAATAAATGATGATAAAATAATTCCATATAAATAATAACATGTTTGTGAAAAAAATAAAAATATAATATCGATTTGGAAATCTAATGGATAATAATCACTGAATTCTCAATTAAGTAAATTTTTAATATTTTATTTCATGATCTGAAAAATCATGACATCTATATCATCCAGACCTTTGGTTAACTCATTTAAACAGTATAAGTAAACAAATTTAATGTAAAATTTCTATTTTTTCTCATGAGACATATCAATTCATCGAGGGGATATAAAATTTTAGTCCATGCTCTTCAATATACGTCAAAAACATTCCTCATATTTCAAACGATCAATTTAATTACTGAACAATATATATTATCTAATAATATGCATAATGAATAAAGAATATGTAATATCAATATTTCTCCAGTCAATCAAATAAAATTCAAAGTAAAACACCATATTTAGTAATGATATATTTTTTAAAAATAATAGTATTTATAATAAATAATAGGGATATTTAAGGGAAATGAATTTTATCATGATCACAATAAATTAAATGCTTCAATGGATAAGATAATGGATAAAAAATTAATCAAGAAATAAAATTTCAACACTTCTCTTTGTCAAACTAATCATAAACCATCTTTATAAATAATAACTATGGTATCATTACAACATATCCTCAATGGAGTATAAGAAAAATAATGATATTTTTTGATTAATTAATAGTTATACCATAAACGGATCCTGAAAAAATGATGAAAATGTCCTTTAATCTTTGAAAATAATTATTTTCTAAAAAACATGAATATTATTAAAATCATTTAAATTAAAAATAATCGTGGAAACATTTGAATTAATCATCAAATAAATTAGTTTTCATGACATTTGGAAAGTTTATCTCATGTATAGTATGTTAAAAAAATGATTCCATTCAAAAATTTATAAGAAAACTCAAAAAGTACCATGTTTGGAAATGTTGGGAATATTCCTTTTAAAACATTTTGTTAAATTCCTATGATGGGTAAATAAGAAATTAAAACATTTATAAAATAATAATGAAATCATTTTTGAAATCATTTATAGAAAACAAGTATTTGGAAGAAAAATGACTTTTAACCGAATAGATATATAATTTTTTGTTTTTTTTAAACATTTTCACTATAATATTAATTTACAATAAGGGTAAATTGTACTATTACATGAAAATTTCATAAATAAATATTAGAGATTAATATTAAATTTTTTTATCATATAATGATCAAATTACTTCTGTTAATGGAAATTCAAGCTTAAAGAATCCTATTTAAAATTATATTGATGAATAAACCCTTTCTGCTTTGGTAACTTTTGAAACATAAACCCCATGAAATAAATAACATAAAATGATACATTAAATACCTTGAATATAAATATATTCATGATATAACATTACAAATGTGTATTAGGTATGCCTCTTAAAAAAATATACACAATACCAAATATGTATCAACTGAGTGTAATTTAAAACCAAATCTATTACAAATATTATACCTTTAAAGTGAGGATTAATAAATGAATTTATTTTTTGAATAAAATTTAAATACACATAAATCATATGAAAATAAAACATAAAATAATAATAATAGTAACAATAATAATAATAAATTATGTGAATAATATTAGAGTATCAAAGACAATTAATAAGTAATACAAACCAATTAAAATAAATTTAGTTATGAAATTATTTACTATTTGGTAATGTTAAAGTAAAATAAACATGGATGAAATATTTCGTATTAAAATATAAAATTAAATTAATTGTGAAGGATTCATGAAATTAATTATAAAAGGGGTTGTATATGCACCTTATAAAATGAATTAGGTGCATAACATTAAAATATGCCTCATTGAATGGATATTGATATGGAAAAACATAACTATCATTTCCCATTAGTTGAACGTTATTTAACCAAATATATAATTTTTTTTAAATATGATATTAATTTATAAAAAACCATATCAATATTCCTAATGTCATATATGATCTTCTTATTACAACTTTTCACTCGTTTGTTAATAATATTTCTTTATTTCCATTATTTGGGAGTTAACTGAGTTGTTTTCTCATGCATGATTTGTATTGGATGTTCAGGTTATTGTAAATAGAATATAGACCCAAAAAATCCAAAATTATATTACATTTATAAATATCATATTTACTTATTGGATAATTTTTTTGAACCATTCTTCAAATTTTTACATGCAAAATGAATTTCATCTCTTTGTGGAGACTGTATATTGTACGTATGCAATAGAGATAATATCATTCAATTAATGGGTGATATGTTGAAAAACCAGATGATTTATTAATTTTAAAGAAGTAATATCATGTCATATTTATCATATATATTCATTATTTCCATCATTATGACTATCATTGTGGGTTAGTGACGTAAATCAAATTGCATTGGTTCGTAAGGTGGTAGTACATAGTACATATAAGTGATGGATTTATTTACCATTTTATAGAGAAGTTTTTGGATAAAAATTATTCCATAAACATAATAACATATCAGTATATTTAATTTACTAGTTTTATTATATTATAATTTTTATGAAATAATCAAAGGTGAAAAAGAAGAAGTAAAAAAGGTATCTTAGTGAAGACAGTTAGCTTCACTTAGAAGATTCTCATTTGGATATCATATTATAGATCCTATATTAAGTATTTTTAAATTCAAGAATATATATTATATTCATATTTATGTTTTTTAGGTATTTTTATAATGTTTTGTTGAGATATATTTATTGAGATGTGTGGAGAAGTGAGGGGAGGGAATTCTCATTTAAAATTTATGAGTATAATTTTCTTAAATACCCACGAATATTCAATAATGGGAAGTCACACTCACCTAATTAGCCTCTAAAATTGATAATTAATTGACTGTAGGGTTGTTATTTTTTTATAATACCCTTCAAAAAAAATATTATTTAAACATTTGATTCCATTATCCTCTATGATTACATACTTTTACAATTTTTTGACTTTGATAATTAGTTTTTTTTAACCTAGGAAAGTTATCATCTAATCATAAAATAAAATGATACTTATTAGATAATTTGGGCCCACTGATTAATAATATTAAATCCAATTTATTAAATAAAATTTCCATGGGTGTGGAAAATTAATTTTTACAAAATCAAATATAACAAGAAAAGCCTAATTTTAACCTTAATCATGGTAAAAAAATATTATCTTTACTAATCATTATGACCAAAAATTATGTTGAAGTTATTATATAATTTTAATTATGATTATAAAAAATATAGAATTATTTTTTAAAATCAAATTCATATTTTTTTTAATGACCCAGGCTTTTAAAGTGGTATTGGTTTCTTGTGAAAATGTGTTTCGTATTATTTTATACAAAATAAAATTCTATATATTTAATAATGATTTGTTATTTATAATTGATATAGAAAGTTGAATCAATGGAATGAACAAGTAGATTCATTCTATTTGAATCCCTTTTGTTAGAACTTGGGAGGGAATTATCATCATTTGGGTTTTCCCTTGACCAAGCCCAATTAAATCTTCAATAAGTGCGGATAGAATGAAATCACATTTGATAGATGTTCATGTAAGTGTAAATAACCACTCAGTCAATGCTATCTCAGCCGCCTCATGAGTTTTTCATCATTTCACACATAAAACATAGTTCATACAAAGGTATTATAAGGGGTTATGTTTTTATGACTTAGTTAATTAAAGTGTAATTCCTTTTTATAATTAAAATTTTTATTCTATCCATAGTTTTTCTTAATAAAAATATATGTTTAATTTAGATAGAATTTGATAACATTATTTTTCAGATAGAAAAATTACATTTCATAAAAAATATAATTTTTTCTAATAAATAGAGGTATTATAAAGATATTTATTTTAATGATGTAGTCTGTTAAAAACACTCTTAATTAAATATAAATTTGAAAATAGTTTTATTGATTCAAAACAAAAAATAAGTGTCCGATATTTGATTATATATTATTCACAGTCTATTTTTTTATAAATAAGAATTTTTATCTTATAATGAAAAAATTATAATACATAGAGAATTACTACAAAAAATATACATTTTTTAAAATAATAATTTTAAAATAAGTATAGTGTGAATTTATGATAATTTTCAAAAATACTTATTTTTCAATGAATAGAATAAAAATACAGTTTGAGGTTTTTGGTTTTTGTAATGACATTAAAATTATGTAATAATTATGTAATAATTAGTTAATAATAATCCTTGACAAAAAAATGTTTTATAATATTAATATTAATTATTTTAATAGATTTTAATTTTAAAAACAAGAAATTACTTTCCAAAGTCAAAAATGAAAACATGGATTTTAAAAATATTACCTTATAGGGACATTAATTTTCCTTCCTAAAATAAGTAATATAAAATTATTCCATGTTTTTATGGTTTGAATAACATAAAATATTTCCCAATTGTTCATAACCTTGGGAAAACCCATGGTTATTCCCATGGATTTGTTTTTTCCACAATCTAGGTTTCCAAGGCCTATCTTTCAAAACTATTAAACAAATCCTCCAATTTTTCAATAAATATCAAAACATTTAACCATTACTATTTACTTAAAATACATATTCCACTAATTTCAAGTGTTTATTCTTCCAAAATATTCCTCTCAAGGTGTCTTCAAGCCCCCATGGTTCGATTACTTGAGATTTAATAATCACACTTCAAGGTAAAGGAATTACCCTTCCTTCTCAACAATTCAAGAACCTCTTTTGGTATATGTATTTTAAATGTGATGAATACTCTCTTTTATTACCCTTTAATTTACACCCTTACATAAAAATCATGTTTTATTAATGTGTGACTCTTTTACCCTCTTGTTTTACCATTTTCTAAAACCATGTTTCTTACCCGTTTTGTTGCTAAATTTATTTCTCAGGATTTCTCTCCATTCCTCAAGAAATTTTCTTTTATTCTAATTTTTAGGATACCAAACCATTTTATTTTCTACGTTATTCTACTAAATGTTATAATTATTTATATTATTCTTTTATTTACACATAATAAACCCACTTTCCAATTTTTTGATCTAAAAAATACATAATGATCATTTCTTTACGTACTTTTATACACCATGATTTTGATAAAAAAAACCTATTATTTATTCATTATTTATTATAATTTAATTTATTTATTAAAATATATGTGCCTAACTTTAATTAATTCATATAAATGGTACACCCTATTAGCTCTCTAATTCATTTTTAATGAATTTAGTCTCAAGAGATGACATATTTTACGATACCTTAGTGAATAACCTTTGTAATTTTCATTTACGAAACATTGGTGATTAAAATTGGTGATATAATTATGAATGTATATTTTAAATTTTTAGCCAAATTTACATGTTATGGTTCATGTTTTTTATGATATTCCTCATGTTCCCTTTCTCATTCCATAATTTTTTTCCTTGTGTTCTTATTTATATTCCTCAATATCGCATGTAAATTGTATCTCTTGCTTATTCTTTTTTGGGGCCTCAGGCTCTCCCATTTCCATTGATTTATGTACTAATGTTATGGGATGGAGTAAATTTACTTATTATCATCCTATAAATATTCTTTTCATGTGGATTAAAATAATTTTTATGTTTATAATAATTTTGTTATGTTTAGAAGAATGTTTTATGTTTTCATGTATCATATTCTTGATTTTCTAAAAATTAAACATTAAAAGATCCTATATTTTGTACCATGTAATAAGAAGCTAATATATTTAAAATTAATGATTCCATATATTTTATATAATTTAACTTAAAATAAACTTACAAAACGTGTAAAAAAATTGTTTTTCAAGAAATGAATTTTCAAAAATAAGATGATCTTACATTAACTATATAACTAGTAACCATCATTATGATGGAATTAAATTCATATATTTAGATATTTAATATTTAAATTTTATTTAAATCATTTCCAAATATGTTAAATTTCTATTAATTAAAATGGAGAAAAAGCATGCATGTAAAAAAACTTTATAAAAATGTTTTTTAATCCAAAATATAAACTTATAACAAAATTGAGTATAAAAATGATTAAAATGAAATTAAATATGTTTAAAAAAATTAATGGTTATATTAATTTTAAATTAATTTCAAATCATATTGGGAATTTTAATTTACTTAATTTAATAAAAATAAAATACAGTATTTGAAAATTTGTTTTTTTACTATTCACTATAAAATCAGTCTTTTCGGCAAAATATAAAAATTTTATAGTAAGATAATTTTTATAATATTATTTAAAAAATTATTTAAATTTTATTAAATAAAATTTTTAATTGATCTTAAAAATAAATATAATATTTTCTCACAAATACAATAAAACCAATTTTTGAAGAAAACATATTTTTGATGGATAAGAACATTTATTAAAAACTTAAGTTATTATTTACTAATAATTAATCAATAAACATGTATTTATTAATACATATATATTCATAATACTTAAAATCCTATTCATACCTTCCAATTCAACAACTATGTTATAATGGTCATATTTAAATATTGAAATTTAAGGGTTATTTAAGCTCAATGTTATGGGTCTTATATCATATTTAACACAATATATTAATTTAAAATATTAGGGCATTGCATTCTCCACAATATCAATAAATATAATCCTATAAATATCAAATTTCAATCTGAAAAATATGGGGTTGACACATGAAACATACATTTTTTAAATCCCGCATCGTAAAAACGGTTAATAGAACATCTTCGTAAAAGTGGGAAATGGAAATAACAAAGTCATATAGAATTACACATAAATACTTATACAATTATAAGAACATTAGTTGTAATTGAAAATATGGATATTTAAGAAATACATAAAAAATTATGGAGAGTGATATATATCATTGTCACATGAAAGTGAATGATCAAGAAAACATTAAGGACCAAAAATACCCTATGTTTATGATGGCTTAAAAGAACATTGTTTCATTTTATATAAATGTATTTTGATAAAAAAAAATTATCGAATTATCCTTTTTATTGAGTATGTGGACTATTTTTCTATCAAGATAGTGAATAATAGTAAAATTTTATTAATTGATATCTTTTTATTTCTTAAGAACAATTTTATCATTTGGTTGTGCTTTGATCAACTCTAATTTCATCTCATAGACTAATAAATAAATATAGAAGATGAAATTTTTATTTTTAAATCAATAAAATTAAGTTTTAGTGGAGTGTGAGATCCATAAGAGAGTGACACAGGTTTTTCTATCTCTAAATATACTAAAAACTAAATTTTAAGAATATGTTATCCAATATAGTATGATAATCTCTTAAATGTTAATAGTAACACCCAAAATTCAACTTAATCCACTTCATAAGTATCAATCAATCTAATTTTTGAAGTAAAAATAATGTTATATTAACATGTACATTACCTAGACCAGTGGTAGGTGTTTCACCCTTATGACCCTTTAGGTGTGGGTTAAATCCATACAGCCTTGATGAACGTGATGAGTTTTCACCCAATATTAGGATTGACCATTTTATAAAATGATTTTAATATTATTCCTATAATATTCCAAATAATATTATTATAATCGTAAAAAATAACATTAATCCTCAAATCACTTTATTTCCCCTATGATTTTCTATACGAATTATATTTCCCATAAAATCAACTATTTTTAATATTGTAATATTACCTTAACCAAAATGATCATATTAACCATAAAGGTTATCAATACCATTAAACAAATGAAGAGGAAATTATTACTGAATTAATAATCCATGTTTAACATAAGGGTTACATATACCTCAACCCAAATTAATGTCTCCCAAAAATTCATTAGTTTCATGAAAATCCTACACTTAAAATCTCAAAATGGGTTTCAATGAATTTTAACATATAATCATCCTTAAACTCATAATCCCATGATGGTGTCCATAATTCATGATTTATTATTTGATAAACAAATATATGTTTCAAAAAATTCAACACAATCCTTAGATTTTAATGATTATTATAACTAAATCACCATTCTTAATAATACTTCTACAATATAATTATGGATTGAAAATACCCAAATACTTCAACACTTTTAATAAAACTTATTTCCTTACTTTGTCTAGTAGTTAGTCTTTAAAATAGTTCATTGACTTGGATAATTCCCTGGTTCTCCACATTCGATACAATGAACTATAAATTTATTTTTTGGTTGAAATTTATTTCTCTCTCTTAAACTACTCACTTTTCCTAATTTATTCATCACTCTACGGCCTTATTTTCAACAAATAAAACATTTGTATTCTCCTTTAAAGAATTATTAAAGGTGTATCTTTCAAAAAATTTAACATAAAGTTATTTAAGACTTCATTCTTCTATGTTCTCCACCGCTCGAGCTATTAGTATACTACATTTGTCTCTACTTTGGTGAGTCTGATAGTTGATTGTGATTTAGGTTATTAGTCATAAATTGTGATAAATTATTAGAAATAATTAATATATCATTCTCTCCTATAATCATCCCATTTTGTTTCTCATGAAGAGTGTTATTTTCATAATATACAATGATAACATGATTCTTTAATGTTATTGACAATGAATATTACCAAAAAAACATAGCGTGAGGGTCAATAATAATAGTGGTAAACCATATGATCATTTAAAGGATATATAAGTAATGACACCTTATTTTAAATATAAGACGCTGTATATTTAACCTAGGTCATTATTTTTCATTGTCTCGTTAAATTATTTATGATGGTTAATAAGTAAAATATTTATTAACCCAATAATATACCCCATGAGTGTCAATACTAGTGTTCATCCAGGTTTGTTGTCATATACTAGGTTATGATCGATTAAAATCCCAATTCACCATTTTCTGATTTATTACCTCGTGGTTCAATTGTATCAGATCCATATCCACTTATAATGTTTAGACATGGATGTATTTCTACAAAATCCACATAATATATTTTTTAATAAAACCTTAGAGTGTTATAATATACTAAGACTTATCCTCAAAATTCATACAAAATAACATATCAATTAATCTATGATTTCCTGGATATATTTTATAAGGTTTCTACTAAACCTATATATAATACCAACTGTAATAACTCTACCCCCAATATTCCAGATCTTGTGGTTACTTTATGACATTGGTACTAGATACAAGTGATTTCATCCCAAAATAATAAATATTTTAGTATTTCTGGAAAAATATTTACACACTTTAATATGATATTACATTTAAATACATAAAATAAAGAATAGTGAGAGCAGTAATTCTGCATCCTTGAACTAATACAAAGAAACTTTCTTCATATCCTGGGGAAATAAAATAAAATAATATTGATCATAGATTCATTGAGAGGGTTACATATATTGGTGGTTATCATGAATCATTGAATCATAATTAATATAGAAAGGTAAATAGCTAAAAGCATATGTCATTAAATCAATAACATGATCACGAAAAATAATATGGATGGAATAAATGATGACCTAATAATTCCAAATAAATAGTTAAATTTTATTGAATCTATTACATGGATAATTTCAATTTAGTAATCTCATGGATTATAATAACTATATTCCTAATTAGATAATTGTTTAATATTGGGTATTATGATATCAGACATCAGGATATCTATTATATCAAGACCTATCATGTAGATTATTTAAAACTATGTAAAGACACATTCAATGTCATCCTATTGACTTGTATCATAAGACATGTTATTTAATCATGGGGTTATATAATTCTGAGCCCTACTTGTCACTAAATTTTCAAATAATTCCTCAAAATTTCTGATGAAACATTTAATTCAATAATAATGTGTCATATAAAAAATTTTGTATATAAATAATATGAAATATCAATGTTTCCCAATAAATCATATTACTTTATTAGTAAAACCTTTATATAGAAATTATATATCATTTAAAAATAATAATATCAAGCATAAATAATATAGATATTTAATGGAAATATAATGTCTAATGATTATAAGAAAGAGAGTGTTTTAAGGGATAGTTAATGAATACAAAATTAATCAAGGATGAAAATTTAAATAATTTCCTTGATCAAATTGATCATAAAGAAAGTATAGAAATAATAAAAATGTTATAATTACAATAATTAATTAGTGGGGTATAAGAAACATGTTTAATTATTACCATTTAGTATTATTAATACCATTAAAATATTATAAAAACAATTTTGAGGAAAATATGATTGTCACATTAAAAACACATTAAAACATTTAAATAATGTTAAGGAAAAGTATTATTTGAAAATAATAATGTAAAATTTTATAAGAATATTCAAATAAATTATTGCTTTTGGTGATAGGAAAGATTTGTACATGCCTAATTCAATAAAAACAAAAATTCCTTTAACAATTTGTTAAGAAAAATCCAAGAGTACCTTGTTTGGAAATGACTGGAATATTATTTCCAAAAAAATTAAAAACCATAATCATGGGTAAAAATGAGTTTAAAAAACTATAGAATAATATTAAGAACATTCTCAACAACATTCTAATAAAACACATATTTGAAATAAACGAGGATTTCTGATTGAACAGATAAATAAAGTATTTTCTTCTTAAAAATATTTTATCAAACATTTTAAGTGCCAAAGAGAGGAAAATGGTACTATTACATGAAAAATTTATAAATAACCAGAGGATAAGGAAATTAAAGTGTCTTGTTAGAAAATAATAAAATAATTTTCTTTAATTTTAAATCATGCATAAACAATATTGATTAAAATGAGATGAAGTATAAACTCTTAACAATTTTGTAACTTTTGAATCATATCCCCCAAAAAATAAATAAATTCAAATGAGACATTAAATTACATGTATATTAATATATTCATGATTAACATGTCTAACATGTGTTTATTGGACTTATAAAAATAAATATGTTAATAATATCAAATATGTATCAATAGACTAGAATTTGAGATAAAATCTCTTACTAAAATAATATTGTTGAAGTGAGGATTAATCAATTAATTTATTATGTTTATCTAATATAAATAAAAATAAAACAAGTTTAAATACAACATAAAATAAATTAAATTATGGACATAATATTATAATATCAATGGTAAGGAAGATTTAATATAACTCAATGAATATAAAATGAGTTATAAAATTATTTACCAATTGCTAACACTCAATTAAAATACGCTTGGCTGAAATATTTCAAAATAGATGCTTAAAATACTATTAAGTATTTAGTATTCATGATTTTACATGTTAATGGTGCTATATATACACTATATAAATTAAATTAGTTGTATAATATTAAAATATACCTCAATGAAATAAATTTTAGAGAGAATCTATTAAATAATGTCTCCCTTCAGGTTAATATAGATTAACCTCATGCATAATCATTATAAACATGTTATTAATTTATACTAGAATCATATTTTTATTTATAATATCATATATGATCTTCTTATAACTTCTAATCAACCATTCATTAATAATATTTTCTTATTATCTTTGTTTTGGGTATTATCTGTTTTATTTTCTGATTCTTGTTTTATCACCAAAGTTCCTATTATTATAGTCAAGATATAGATCTACCATATTAGGAATTATATTAATGTTATAAATATCATATTTATACATTAAATACATTTTTATAATAATTCATGAAATTTTAACATGTAAAATGAATCACATTGCTTCGTGGAGATGGTGGGTTGTATGTGTGCACGAGTGATGATATCAATGTCATAATGGGTGAAAGGTTAACGAAGTAGATGAAGTATTAATTTTATATAATTAATATCATGTCATATTTATCATATATATTCATTATCTTTATAATTATGACTATAAATCTGAGTCGGTGATGGAAAACAAATTACATCATTCCATGAGGCTGTAGTCCATAGAACACATGAGTGATTGATTTATTTACCTTTTAATAGAGAAAAAGATGAATATATATTATATGATAAACATAATAACATATCATTATATGGTAGATAATATTTCATATTTTAATTTTTTGGATATAATTTAAGTCTTAAAAAATACAAATAAAATATGGGTCTTAGTGAAGATAATTACAATCGCTTAGGCGAACCTCCCTTAGATATCCTATTAAAGACCTTAGGGTCAGTATTTTGGATATTAAATAAGATATATAATATCTATATGGATGTTTTAGAGATACTTTTTTAGTGTCTGGTCAACTCAAATTGTTTTAGTGGAGTCAAAATGTGATGGGAGGTGATTCCCTTTTATAATTGAGGTGTAGTGACATTTTTTTTAATAACCAAAACTATTCAATAAAAGGAAAACAATCTTACCACAATATAATTAAATTGATAGTTAATTGATTGGATGAAATTTATTTTTGATCCAAATGTTCACCATAAAAAATTGAAACATTTTATTAATTTTTTTCCCATATCCTCTATGTTTAAATACTTTTACCATTTTATTTTTCACAGTAATAATTTTTTTAACCTATGAATTTTTTCCATTAAGAAATATTTAAATGATATTTATAAGATAATTTTTACCTAATTATTCTTAATATAAAATAAAATTTATTAAAAAAAATTTATGTGTGTGGAAAATTAATTTTAACATAAACTCATGTAATGCACAAAACCATGTTTTAACATTAATATATGTAAATAAATTTTACTGTTTTTACTAATAATTTTGAAATACATAAATTGAACATATCATATAATATTAATTATTATGTCTCAAATTATGTAATCGATTTTATGAAATTCAATTAACATATGTGGTAAAATTTAATTTTAAAATAAAGCAAAAAACGTGTTGAAAAAACAAATTTTCATGAAATGCATTTCTCAAGTATAATATGATCATGCATTAACTATATGAGTATTAATAATCATTATATAGATTTTAACCAATATATTTATCTATTTAATATAAAAATTTCATTTATATTATTTCTCATTATCATTAATTTTAAAAAGCCAAAATGGATAAATATTATGCACTTAAAAATAGTATTCAAAGAATTCTTTTTAAAGCATAAAATAAACTTATGCAAAAATCTGGTACACTGGTTATTAAAATGAGATTAATTACATAAAATTTTAAAATTAATAATACTTATGTTACTTTTAAATAAAATTAAAATCACAATAAGATGTTAAATTGATTAATTTAAGGAAAATAAATATTAGTATTTGAAAAAATTGTTATTTTTCATTGTTCACTAAAAAATAAAACATTTCGCAAATATCTCAAGACTTCACCATAAAATAATTTTGATATATTTATTTCAAAAAAGATATCAATTTTTCAAATAAAATTTATAAATGTTCCAGAAATTAAAAATAATGTTTTCTCACAAAAAGAAACAAAAACTTTTTTTATAAAAAATTATTTTTGAAGGATAATGTAAATTTACTAAAATATTGCGTGATTATTTTCTAATAATTTATCAATAATTATTTTTTAATTATGACCCCAATTTATTTATTTCATAATTCAGATAATCATATTCATACCCAAAGATTCTCTGACAAGTTTATAAGGATCATATTTAAATAATATATTTTGAGGGATTCTTAAGGTCGGTGTTATGTGAAATATATTATATCAAATGCAATGTTATTATTTTAAAATCATATAGTATTATATTCATACCACCTTCAATAAATCGTATCCCCATAATTTTAAATTATTCATGAAAAATTAAGGGTTTTGTATTCGAATATAACATTGTTGAAAACCCAAAACATAAAAAGGGTTAATAAAAATTAATCTTAAAAGAAGGAAAGGGAAATACAAAGGTCATATGTAATTACAAAAAACTAGGTTTCAAAGTTGGGAAAATTGGTGAGATATAAAAATATGGACTTGGGTTAAAACAATAACCAATTATAAATATTTATAAATATCAATGATCATAATAAAGTGAATAATCAAGAAAATGTTAATGACCACAAAATCATGAGTATATAATGGCATAAAATACCATTGATTCATCAGATATAAAGGTAATGTGGTAAATATTTTATTATAAGATAATTTTCCTAGAGTAAATATATGCGTTTACTCTCAAGATAGAGAAGACCTAAATATATACTTACTTGATATCATTTTATTTGATAATCATAATTTCTTCCCTTGGGTGTTCTTTGATAAAATAACACTTCATCTCTTACTCTAAGAAATAAAGATCCATGATGAAGATTTTATGCCTCAAGTACTAAAATTATCTTTTTACAGATTATAAGATCCATAAAGTAGTGGCACATCTTTCTCTACATATTTTCTGAAAACAAAATAGTTAAAAAAGTGATCTAATATAATAAATTAATCTCTCAAACCTCAATAGTAACACCCAAAATTTAGTCTAATCTATTCTGTAGTTATATATCTAAAAACTTGTTTAAGTAAATAAATATATTAACTAGTACAGGACATAGGTTAGTGGTAGTTGTTTCACCTTTTTTTCCCTTTGGTTGTAAATTCAAGCCCCATTTCCTTGTCATGTGTGAGGGTTTGTCACCCGACATGCAGGTTGTCCTTATCCTAAAACCATATTAATATAATTTCTATAAAATTTCCAAAAATATGTTGACCATCCTTAAAAATAATATTAATCACCAAATCACTTTTCATCCACTATGGTTTTCTATATAACTTATTTTTTAATGAAATACAATAATATTATTGATTATTATCATTTCAATATCAATTATTATATTAACCCTAATAGTTGTCAAAACTACTAAAGTTTTAAAGGTAAAATTATTCCTCAAATAATACTTCATTTTGAACTTAAGGGTTATATATACCTAAACACAAATAAACATCTCCAATTATTTCATTACTCACATGAAAATCACATCAGTTAAATCCTTAAAAGGTTTGTCTAATATAAGGAAATTATAATCATCCTTAAACTCATAAACACGTAATGATATCCAAATTTCCTGAATTAATAATATATGAAGACATGTATTATTAAAACAATTAGCATAATCATTATATGTTTCTTCATTCATATAACCAATATACCATTGAAAAGGTAGAATATGATTGGTACTCCTATATTCTAATTACGAGGGGTCAAAGTTATATTTGAGGTATACAACGAAATCACCTCATATTTGATAAGGATTGTTATTTATGTGAGGAATGAAATTTTTATCATATAGACCCCAATAATTATTACCTCCTAAATCTGACTATAGTACCCTTTATATTGAGTTTACATCTATATTGTTTTCTTTCCTTATTTTTTCATTATATTCAAATAGTAAACCATGTTATCTTTAATAACCTGTAGATTTATTATATTATCTTTATATATATGGATTTAAATAAATGTAAATAGGGATGGGTAGAACTCCCCTAAGATCACCATTTTCATATTTCTAATAATATTCGGATGGGTAACGCTAGTGATTATATTGCTCCCACAATCCCAATATACCATGAGAGTGGGTGAATTAGGTTATTGAACTCTTATTTCCTTCCTCCTTGATCTAGTTCTTAAATTAGAATGAATAATGTGAACCTATCAATCTAGATACAGTCATGTCATATATTGATACAAAAATTAATGTAACCAAAAACATATATTATTCAGTTAATCATAAGGGAAAGTCTAAGGATCAAGAATTGATGTTGTGTTGATATAACTTGGGTAAAAACTATGCACAAAAGATATTATAATTGATTTATTAGGGTTCACTTCTGATCCATGGGAAATAACTCTTCTTATCTCTTTTTCACTTTATTTAGGTGATGAGTATATAGATAAGATATAGAAATAAATTACAATGATTTTTTTAAAATATGTAAACATCTTTCTAGTTAAGGTATTGTCATTGTACTTCAAATTATTTTTTATATATTGATAATTGGGATAGTTTTATTTTGATTATTATCATCTCTATTTTTCTCAACATTCATTGATGATCTATATTTTTCCTTCCCACTGATACCCTTTTAAATTAGTGTCATTTTTCCTCAAATACATGTATTCATTACTCTATGTATAGCCACGTAATCGATCATTGATCCATCTTTTAATTTCTGATTAAGATTTCCAAATTACATGAATTCAAAAAAAATTGAGTATATGTAACTTACATGGTCTTCCGTCTTAATAGAAAACATTTATTTCTTATAATGTGGTCACCTCACATGGATTGAGTCAATTATCAGATCCCATTTTCTGGTTAATTTTGTATTTAACTCCCAATGATATTCTAGTGCAATAAAATCTAGATTTTGATAAACATCATACATGTTGTGGGGTGGTCTAATATTCCATAGTCAAAGGCTTATAGTCTCCTCCAACCGAAATTAATTTCATTTAATCAAAAAAACAACCTCCAGGGTGGAAACAATTAATTGTGTCATTGTCCTACAATTTTCCATGTGAATAATTAATCTATATGGATCATAAACCCCTCCTATTACATAGACATACTATATCTTCCAAATACACTATAAGTTTCATGTTCTTCTTCGATGGTATAGCCAAATTATTTTAATGTGTTCATCATTGGTTATATTATAGGAGTATGCCCATTTTGGTACAAAATTCCCTCTAATTCATTATTACCATCGAAAATCCAAATTTCATTAAAATTTAATAATCACCTCTATGGAATAGTCACTTGGGATATGTTATGTAACATAGTTCAATAAAGTTTACAGAGTCATATATTTTATTCTTCTACTCTAAAACATCTTATGTATAATGTTATGGTGTTCCCAAAAGTACAATGATGCAACCTACTCTCACTACTAGAAAAATAGCCTATACCCATGATTCAAAACAGTGGGTATAGCCCCCAAAACCATGGGTATAGGCTATACCCACGGTTTTGGGAACCGTGGCCTGGACCGGAATCGGTATAGGTCCCCAGCTTATACCCACGGTTTTCAAAAAGCGTGGGTATAGGTGTTCTTCCAGCGTGTCAACAAAACCTAGCCAATTGCCATAGGGTCAAAGGCTTTTACCCACGGTTTCAAAACTGTGGGTATAGATCCTAAAATAATGCACGTGGCGGGTTTCGATCCCAAAACCTCTTCACTACAAACACCGCGTCTAACCACTACCCTTACATCACCTATGTGTCAATATATTTATATTTATTTAAATATAGTTATATAAACCGTGGATATAGAGGGAAGAATCGTGGGTATAGGACTCCTGCCAAAAAATTCCTTCCCGTGGAAAGAAAAAATTCTCCGTGCACACAAGAGAGACATATCCCCACAGTTTTGGGGGAAACCGTGGGTATAGGTACCCCTATACCCACTTTTTTCCAAAACCGTGCGTATAGGTGACTTTTCAGAACCTATCCCCATGGTTTTGGAAAACCGTGGGGATAGACCCCCCCCCCCCATACCCACAGTTTTGGAGAACTGTTGGTATAGGTCTTGAAAATTGACCTGTCCCCACGGTTTTCAAAAACCGTGGGTATAGGGGTACCTATCCCCACGGTTTTGGGGAAAACCGTGGGGATAGGTCCATTTTCCATTAGTGTCTTTTCCCAATGGTTTCCAAAGGGAAACTACATTATGAACGTAAAATAGAACAATAATTATTATTCCATTCCTTTTCCAATTTTATGACAACCATTGGGTTCAAAACTTAGTATTATCCCCTGTGATATGGTATTTATCTTCCATATCCCTGAACATATTTAACCTTATCATCTTTATAAGCCTCAATATCTTTCATAATCATTATAATAATATCCTAATTTAAAAAATATCCAATATTATATCCCACTGGGTGAAAAATAATATTAATAATTAAGAAAACCTATAGTGATGTTTCTTAGGAATCGATCAAAAGTGTAAGAATATTCAAAATGTCATGATTTTTAATTAGATTTAGATTATCCTAGAGTTGGAGGTTACATATATTTGACAATGGTTCAATCTTTATTGTTTAAAAATTCAAAGAATCATACATGGGAGAAATTTAGGAGTATGTATAAAGAGTCCAGTAAATCAATATTGATATTTCTGAAGGATGGAATATGAGTAACATTTGTTGTTTTTTCATGTAATGTTTTGTGTTCCTCAGTACATTTAGGATATTATATTTTTTGGTTGAAATAAATATTTATATACTTATTTTGAAAAGAATAATCCACAAAATACAAACATTTACTACTTTTATTATATACATAATTGGTATTGTATTTATCTCATAATAATTTTCATGTTTTAGTTTTAAATAATCTTAACCACTTTTTTTCATTTACATTACCTTAATTATAATATTTAATCGATAGTGTATGTATGTTTTCTAAAGGACGATGTGTATTTAACATCCCATGTATTTATAGAATAATACTTTTTCATTAATATTTATGAATTATATATTAATTTTTCTATAAGGAGACTCTTTTTTAAATAGCGTACTCGACATGCTACAATGGGTTTTTACAAAATCTTACAATGCACACAACATTGAGTTATAGAGAAAAATGATACAATTCTAATATTATTATTTAAAATGTTAGTTAAAGCATTAATCTTTTATTTTTGTGAAAAATAACTAAATAAAATATGATTACACATGTTATTTAAATTTTTTACATTTATCCAATAAATTTAATTAGCATAAAATGATGATGAATCCAATTTTAAGCATAAAATACTCCAATATGTTTTAAAAGGTTATTCTTCCATCTTTTGATTGAGAACCCTTTTTAAAAATATTTAATGTACCTTTTATATGTTCTATTTGAAATAATAATATACTTAATTAGAATAGGGACATAATAATTTATGTTGGTTGAAATTTTGGTATTTTTTTAAAGAAATTCATATATTAATGAATAGTGAAAAATACAGTATTTTAATTCAAAACTGCTTTTTTGTCTAATTTATTTATACAGTTACATTATAATTTTAATTATTTTTAAAGTTTAATTATAATATGTTTTTATAATTTAATACACTTTTGTTCATGGAAAGTAATTTCATATTTAAATTTAAAATAAACACTTGTCAATTGATTGATAGTTTTTAATTCTAAAAAATACATTTTTCTTGTTTTGACAACAAAAATTAATTTTAAATTAATTAACTCAACTTATGTGTTTTGAATTTGGAAAACTGTATTATATATTTGGAATCATATGTTCCAAGTTATTTAAATAGGTCCCTTTTATTTTTGGAAATTATGAATAGTAACATCAGTAATTATTTTTATTTTCCATGGTTATAGGATATATTAGGTAAATAAGGGTAAAAATAATATTATAATAATATTAAACTACCCTAAAACATGTAATGATATTATTTTATAATTCATGGGAGTTTAAAACAATCCTTATTCCATGTTTTTGGCATTTTTTTCCACTTGGGTTTGATAATGACATGTTATAATAATTAATATAAAGTAAAGATAAATTTTACATAAACTTGTATCATTCTATTAAAAAACCTAACATTGGTTTATATAATGAATATATTTGACTATAAATAATAATTAAAAAGATAAAAATATTTCTTATATCATTATATGTTATTTATAATTTTTATACCACACATAAATAAACTTATTTAAGACCCAGTGATGATGAATTGATTACCTTAATAATGAAAGATTCAAATAAATGATATTATAAATATTAAAATATACTTTATTTGGAAATTTTTATTCCATAAAATAATTTTATGGATAATAATTACATGTTAAATTGGATTTAATTTTTTCTTGTTGAATAAATCAAGTTTTTATGTCTTTAACAAAAATCAATTACTAAATAGTGTCAAAATTGACATAATTGAGTTTTTTTTAAAGAAAAAATTTTTTATTAAATGATATAATAGATATAAAAATTTTATGTTCGAAAAAAGTGACATATATAATGTTATAAATTTTATTAATTATCCACTTGAGGTTCTATTAGAATTTTTTAGTAACTATATTAAACATATTGTGTAAAAATACAAGAAGACATAGTAAGAGTTAATTTATTTAAGTATGAATTAAAGCCAAAATATAATGTCAAATTTCTGAACTAAACTTGTACAAAAACCAATTGGTTGAGATTTTTTAGACCCATACTCATATTATTAAAGATATATATAACTTTTAAGCAATAATAATTCTATAATAAATTTATAATAAAATTATATTTCAAAACATTCCTAAAGTTCCCCTCCTTCCTCTTATAAAATGTTGCCACTTATACCCAATTACTCACACCTCTCAAGACCCTTGGATCCTCCAAACTATAATAAAATAATATCCCAACATCCCTCCCTTCCTCTTAGAATCCATAATATGGTCATAAGGTAATTAAATAAATCCTTTTGGCACAAATCAAAAGGAGTTACATGATTTATAGGTAACGTCTTCTCTCAATCTCATTTCATTTACTTTCCTCCTACAACCTCCTAACATACCTATATTTCATTATTTAATAGAAAAATAGTACACTAAATATACAAGGAATTTTTTATTCCATGTTTTTTTACCAACACTTACAAACACCTCCATCTAATGTATATAGAACATACTATTTCTGTGTACGATGAACTATTACCTCACGAAACGATGATTTTTCAATTTTCTTCTACCACCTCTCATGGTGGATATATTTATGGAAATGTATTTATATATGATATATATTATATTTATATTTTCTATATTTTTATGAAATTTTTATTTACAACATACCTTTATGTCTTCTATAATTTATAAATAAGATAATTTCATTTTAGGAATTGTGGACAACCGCCCCCTCAAAGTGATATGAATCGTTAATTCCATACATGGAATGTAAAAAGGATGGTGTTAATTATTTTATGTAACATATATAACATATATATTTACTGAAATTATAATATACCTATTTATCATTTATTTTTCATTCCATTAATTTCACAAGGAAATGAATGTAGTGTTCACACGTACGTACGGACAACAGTCTCCATGAACATGCATTTCATTTCTTATCTCTAAATGATATGGACTCTTATAAATACATTTTATTGGATATATATGGTATTAAATCATGAATATAATTCAATAAATAATTTACTTATGACCCCATAGACAATTTTCATCAAAACAATTTCATTTTTAACTCAAGTATCGAACATTGACCAAATATTCGTTAAGAACTCAAATAATTAAAAAATTATTATAACATTGTAATAAGTAATATAAAATAAATGATAAACTTGAAAAATGTTATAATTCATGTAAAAATTAACCTAGTGTTATTATTCACTAAATTAAAGAATGAACAAAACAATCTTGACTCAAAGTAAGGGACTTAATCTTTATCTCCTTTCATTGAGGAATATTTTGATTTATACCTAACATTATTTTATACATTGTATAAATAACCCTTTTATTTTAAAATTATTAAATGTTTTTCAAAATTAATCTTTTCTATGAAGTGTTTTACTAAATGATAAATGGAATGTATTTTAATGTACGTGGAGGCAATGACCTTTCTGTAGTCATAACTATTATTTGGTATTTGGATTCCTCTAAAAGTTATAATGTTTTTAAAAAGAAAAGTAAATACCATATTACATTTTTAGGTATTTTTTTAATGAAAATGGTTTCAAGAATGGATTTATTTTATCAAAATATTGAAATGATGTCTTATGATTGCAATATGAAAATTTTATTTTTCTTTTATGCTTTTTCATATGTTATGAGTATGTTTTTGTTCTTGGGAATTGCCTATGTATACGAGTTGTTCCATGATAAACCGAGGGTGGATGAACCCATGATATCTCTCTAATTAATTGTTTAATGTGATATAGGTAAACAGTAAGGTTTCTCTTAAGAGATTTAGTTAATATACCGTTATGGGTACTCCAAATGTAACCATGATGGTTACTCCAAATAAACCTATGAAAGCTACAATGTATGTATAATATAAATGCCACATGTAACCTTTAAGATTTATGATTTCTATATATTATACATGATTCTTATGAATTCATGGTTTTATATATATTCATGGAAAATCATTTTCTTTCCTTGTTTTATCCCCTACTGATTTATTATGCTCATCCCAAGAGTTTTAAATGTTTTGATAGGGTATAAAGATGAGTAAGGGAAAGAAATAAGTTGAGAAGATTTTTATCAAGAAAACAAATAATGTTTTATTTCTAAAAGGATTTCCTTTAGTGGTAAAAATGGATACTATTTTGATAGTATCCTATTGTATTTTTATGGGATGATATGTATCAATAATGTTCTAATTCTCTAAAATCAATAACCTAAAAAGTTCATTAATGTGAATTATTTATTTTACTCATTATTATGTAATGTTTAAGGATGGGTCCATATAGTTGGTATTATAGGTTGGTTTATAAAACTTTAAGGGTTAAGATATTTTTAATAGAATATCCATAAATTATTTTTACTTTATGGTCAAATTGAAATATCATTTGAGTATTACCATGTTTCTAAATCTATGATATTTCTCTTCAAAATGGTTTTCTGATTAGAAAATAGGGCAGTTGTGCTGAGACTACATCCATATAAATACAACCTTCCAAATTAGCAACCTAAGATGGTTATAATCGTAACTAAATATTTTTTCTCAATGATGGAATAGTTGATTCAGGATATAAATAAAGGTTTTATCCATGCGGGATATCATCTAGATCGACCATAAAGGAACATGTCGGTAGTGGATCAATTCATGAGCTAATGTCCACCATAATTCATAGGATCATCTTAACCTATTCTAGCTAAAGAGTGGATTATATACCTAAAAAATACTTTTGATTTCATGGGGTGTTCAGAAAATAAAAAGGTTATTCTTATTTTTTACTATTTTAAAGGTTAGTCCAATCGATGGTGGTAAATGGTTAAGAATATCAGTTTTAGTGAAAATATTGATTCTCTTTATTGGTATGAGTTAAAAGTTAATTTCCTTGGGAAATATTTTCCTCGGCTGTATTGACTTCATGTAGAAAAAAATTATTGGAATTGAGGTAGGCGGATGACTCAATGGCTTCTTATGAAGCAAAATCACTTGACTAGAAAGGTACGCTCCAAATTTAATTTGGGATCTTAACAGTAAATTCAATTATTTTTACTCAATATTAAACTAAAGTATCAAAGGGCATTGGATTCTCGTGTGTTCAAATGTTAGGAAAAACTTGTTTGAAGAGAATAGTATGTGGAAATAGAGTTTACTAATTATCATGTGTTCTTTGAAAATAAGCATAATAAGAGGTCAATAAGGAAGACCAAGTGGAAAAATTATTTAAAAAACACTAATGGTAA
The DNA here is from genome assembly GCA_963277665.1 of Viscum album. NCBI lineage: Eukaryota > Viridiplantae > Streptophyta > Magnoliopsida > Santalales > Viscaceae > Viscum > Viscum album. The sequence continues at coordinate 217,845,191 of OY728158.1, forward strand.
GAAAATTAAGATTAAAATTTGTGAAAATTGTCGTAAAATACACTATGGAATGCCTTTTTATTCTAGTAAGTGCTTCTTATGTGGTAAAATGTGTCATAAGGCTCGTAACTACACTAAAAAAGATATCGGTAAGACAAAATATGATATACAGTTAGTGAAATTGTTTAAATGTAATGAGTTGGGTCATTATGAGAATTAGTTTCCAATAAACAATTTTAATGATTCGAAACATCCATATTATAATCAGAAAGGTGTGGTGAAATCCTTTTCAACTACTTTTTTGGATTTTGGGCCATCAAATGAAATGTTTTCTGGTAAATTTGTTGTTTATTCATATTAATCCAATGAGTTTTTTGAGTCTGGGTCTACACATTATTTTATTTCTAATATGTTTTCTAGTAAATTGGGAATTATTTCCCAAAAAATGAACCTAGAAATTATGGTAAAAATGGCTAGGGTAAATTTTGAGACAAAAAAGAAATTAAAAAATATTCCTTTCCTTGTCTGTGGAAAAAAATCAACCTGAAAACCTTATTTTTTTCCTCTATTAAAGTTTGATATTATTTTGGGTGTGGATTGGATTTCTGTTTACAATGAATGACTGACTGTAGATTTAAAGAAGTTTCATTTCAAAAAGTCTTTCAGTATGTGTACAATAATAAAACCTTACCATTGATAATATATCCAGAATCTGAGAAACTATTAAAATATGGAAATGAATGTTACCTTGTATATATTTTTGAAAATAAAGGAACTGTTATTATTAATGATGTGCTGGAGGTAAATGAGAATCTTGATGTTTTTTCTAATGATTTGTTTGGTATTATACCTAATTATGAAGTTGAATTTACTATTGATTTGGTTTTTGATGTTAATCCAATTTCAAAATCCCCTTATGAAATGGCTCAAATTAAACTTTTAGAGTTAAATAATCAATTACAAGAGTTTTTAGATAAATTTTTCATTCATCCTAAATCAATACCAAAAGTTTCTCATGTCTTTTTTTTTTAAAATAATGATGGTTCAATAATAATTTTCATTAATTATAGGGCCATGAATAACATCAATGTTTAGAACAATTATCATTTTCTTCATATCGATGATTTATTTGATCTGCTCTATGGAGCACAGTATTTTTCAAAGTTTGACGTGAGGTTAGGGAACCATCAGTAGAAAGTAAAAGAATTAGACATTACTAAGAAAACATTTCTTACTATATATGGACATTATGAATTTGTAGTTATGTCAGTTGTTATAACTAATGAACCTGTTGTTTTCATTGATCTTATTAAAAGAATAATCCATGAGTTCTAGGATAAGTTTTTATTAATGATATTTTGGTATATTCTAAAAGTAAATAGGAGTATGATATTCATTTAAGGGTTGTCTTGAAAACCTTAAATGAAAATAAACTATGTGGTATATTTAGCACGTTATAGTTTTGGGAATAATAAATTTCATTCATTGGTTATATTGTTTCTAAACATGGCATAAATTTTTATCCTTCTAAAACAAAATATGTTGAAAAATGTACAAGACCCACAGATATAACTGTGATTTTTAGTTTCTTGGTTTATCAGGTTATTATTATAGGTTAGTTTAGAACTTTTCATGGTTATCTAGTCTAATGACTAAGTTATCTTGAAGAGGTGTTACGTTCATCTAGAAAAAAGAATATGATGAATGTTTTCAATAATTGAAAAGAATATTGGTGAATGATCTAGTTTTGACACTTCTTTCCAAAAATAGTGAAATTTTTATCTATATTGATCCTTTGTTTAAAGGAATTGGTTGTATCCTAATGAAAAATTATCTGGTAATTTCTTATTCTTCACGTTAGTTGATATCACCTGAGTTAAATTACTATACACATTCTTTAGTATTAGCTACTATTGATTTTGATTTAAAAATATAGAGGCATCATCTGTATAGAGTAAAATGTGAAATATATAATGACTATAATTGTTTGAAGTATATGTTTACTCAAAAAAATTGATCATGAGATAGAGAGGTTCGATTGAATTAATCAAGTATTTTGATTTCGTTATTCATTTCCATTATAGAAAATAAAAAAAAATTGGCTAATTATTTGAGTCGGAAATGTAATGCTACATTATCCATGTAAATTTTTGGAACATGAACATTTGATTAATGATTTTATGAAATTTGGAATTGAAGTTGTTTGTTCAAGAAAATCATCTCTTTTGTTTTAGGTTACAGTGGAATCATATCTATCAGAAAGAATTAAGCAAGCATAGAGGGAATGTAGTGAGATGAATAAAAAGGTATATTTGGTTCAAAATGATAAGTTATCTAAATTCAACATTATTAAATATTGTGTTTTAACTCTTGGAAAGAGATTATGTGTGCCTTTTTATTCAAATTTGAAGAAAGATTTGTTATGTGAACCTCATATTTCTTTATTTTTAGTTTATGCGAGAAGTACTAATATGTACATAGATCTTCAGAAGTAATACTGGTGGTATAGAATGAATTGCGATATTCTTGACTTTACTATGAAGTGTTTAAATTTTCAATAGGTTAAACTATAGATATAGTTTCTAAAATGGATTCTTTATCCTTTTCCAGTACTATAGTGGAAATGGGAAAATATATCCATGGATTTCAAAGTGGGGTTACCAAGGAATTCTTGAGGAAAATATTCCATTTGGGTTATTAATGATGGATTAACTAAATGTTCTTATTTTCATCCTATTCGAGATACATTATCTCTAGTTTAACTTTATTAGTTTATTTTAAAGAGATAGTCAGTTTGCATGTGGTACCCCTCTCTAATTATCTAATCGTGATCTGAGGTTCACTAATAACTTTTTTAAATGCCTTCATAAGTAATTGGGAACTGAATCAAAATTTAGTATACCATTTCATCCTCAATTAGATAGGAATTCAGAATGAACAATTCCGACTTTAAAGGATATGATACATGCCTGGTTAATGGATTACCAAGGAATTTGGGATCAATATCATTTTTGGTTGAATTTTCATAAAATAACATTTTTCATTCCATTATTCATATGGCACCATTTGTTGATTTATTTGGAATGTGGGGTCAAACTCCATCTTTTTTAGATGAAGTGGGTGAAAAGAGGTTCATGGGACCATATTTGGTAGAAGTAATGGAAAAAAATTCATTGGATTTAGAATCACATGAGGATAGATCATAGCAGGAATAAAAGTTATGCAAAGAACTGAAGGAAGGATATTTCTTTTGAGGTAGGTGATCATGTCATTCTCAATGCTTCTCCATGGAAAAGTGTGATGCATTTTGGTAAGAAAGGAAAGTTATGTCCGTGGTTCATTAGGCCCTATGAAATCCTGGAGAAATTTAGGTCATTTTCTTAAAGAGTGGATTTACAATCATGTTTTTCCCATGTACACAATGTTTTTCATTTTTCAATGTATATAAAGTATTTTTTGTATTCATCTCATGTTTTGAGTATTGAGGTAGTTCAATTAGAAGAGAATCATTCTTATGAGGAATAACCAGCAAATATTCTTGAATATAGAGAGAGAGTGTTGAGGAATAATATGATTCATTAGGTAAAGTTTATTTTGAAAACCCATATACTTAAAGAGGAAACATGGGTATCTGAAAATTCTCTAAGGGAGAAATACCACCACTTATTTGACAAGTAAATAAAATTGTGAGGATGACATTTCCAAAAGGGGTGATGGATGTAAAATTCCAAGTATTTATAGAATAATTATTTTTCATTAATATTTATGAATTAGATATTAATTTTATGTTAATGGGATTATTTTTCTAATATAATTCTCGAAATGCAACTACAGGTTTCTCTGAAATCTTATGTTGCACCCAACATTGAGTTATACAGAAATATGATATAGTACTAATATTATTATTCTAATTGGTAGTTAATTCCTAGATATTTTATTAGAGGAAATAAATAGAACTTAATAAAATATTATTACATTTTTGTTAATGGTTTTTACATTTATCCATTAAATTTTAGAGGCATAAAATGAGGATGAATTCAATTTTAAGCATAAAATACTCTAATATTTTTTAAAATTACATTTTTCAAAATTTTGATGGAGAACCCTTTTTAAAAATAGATAATGGTAATTATAAATGTTATATAAGAAATAATAAACTTCTTATTTGGAATAGGGACAACAAAATTTTCCTTGGGTCTAATTTTGATATTTTTATGATGAAATTCATATTTTAATGAATAGTGAAAAATACTTCATTTTAATTGAAAACTAATTTTTTGTCTAATTTATTTATATTTTTACATTATCCTTTTAAATAGTTTTAATGTGTAATTGAATTATTATTTTTTCATTTAATCCAATTTTGTTAATTATAATTAATTTAAAGTTTAAATTGGACATAAACACATGTCAATATTATTATATTTTTCACTTCTTAAAAACATGGTTTGTTGTTTTGAAAACAGAAACTAATTTTAAATTAATTAGTGAAAATTTTGGGTTTTTAATTCATAAAAATGGATTCCATATTAGGAATAATATGTTCCAAATTATGTAAATAGTTATCTTTTATTTTGGGACATTATTAATAGAAACTTCAATAATTATTTTATTTATCATGGCTAAAGAATAATTTAGTTAAATGCGGGTAAAAATAATAATAAAATAACCTAAAACTACCCTAAAACATGTCCTAATAGTATTTTATTATTCATGTGAGACCAAAACAATATTTGTTCCAATGTTTTGGCATTTAGGATCCAATTAGGTTTGATAATTACAAGTTATAATAATTAATTTAATGTAAATACAAATATAACATAAACATGTATCTTTTTACTAAAACAATTTTAATATTGGGTTATATAAGTGATATATTTTAGTATAAATAGTAATTATAAATATAAAAATATTTAATACATCCTGATAATTTGTTTATAATTTTTAGTCAATAAATAAATATATTTATTTACGACACAACGATGATGTAGTAATTACCTTATTAATGAAGGATTAAAATAAATGATATTATAAATATTAAAATAAATGTAATTTGATGTTTTGTATGCCATTATATAATTTTATTAATTATGATGACATGTTATATTTGATTTAATTTTGTTTTTTTTTTGAATTAATCAAGTTTTTATGGCTTTAACAAAAAACAATTACTAAATAGTGTCAAAATATACATAAATATGTTTTCAAAAAAAATACTATGTTACTAAATGATATATTTGTCATAAAAATTTAAGATTAATCCTAATTAATTATATAGTGTTAATAATGTCATAAATGATCCACTATAGGTTCTATTGTAATTTTATAGAAACTATGTTAACCATATAGTGTAAAAATACAAGAAAAATGGTAAGAGATAATTTATTTAGATAAGGGTTAAAGCCAAAATATAAGGATAAATTTGTGACCTAAAATTTTCTAAAACATGTTTGTTGAGATTATTTATACCCATAGTCATATTATCTTATAAATAAATAACTTTTCAGAATTATAATTTGAAAATAAATTTATAATAAAATAACATTTGAAGACTTTTTTAAGGTGCCCCTCCTCCCTCTTATAAAGGTCACCACATCTACCCTCTTACACACACCTCTCAATCCCCTTGTATAATCACAATTATACTAAAATAAGCAACCAAAATCTATCCCTTACACCATTAATCATTACCTTGGAAAGAAGGAAATTCAAGAAATCCTTTTGGCTTAAATCAAAAGGTGTTACCCGATTTAGAGGTAACGTCTTCTCTCACACTACTTTCATTTATTTTCCTTCTCCAACCACCTAACCTCTATTCAATTACATTATTTAAAAATGAAAACAGTATCCTTAATGTACTAGGATATTTTTATGCTATTATTTCTATCTAAACTTACACACACCTCCATATAATGGATATAGAACATAATGTTTCTCTGTACAACAAACAACTACCTCACAAAATGATGATTGTTCAATTTTCTCCTACCTCCTTTCACGGTAGACATTATGATGGAACTATATTTATATATGATATATATTATATTTTTATTTTCACTATGGATATGTAATTTTTATTTTCAACATACCTTTATGCTTTCCATAATTTGTAAATACGATAATTTCATTTGTGAAAGTGTGGACTACTACACCCTCAAAGTGATATGACTCATTCATGTTATACATGGAACATATAAAAGATCGATTTAATGAACTTATGTAACATATATAAAATATATATTATTATTGAATTAGAATATACCTATGTATCATTTATTTTTCATTCCTTTAATATGACAAAGAAATGTAAGTAGAGTTCCGAAGTACGTACGGCCTACCATCTCCATGAACAGTGCACTTAATTTCTTATCACCAAATGTTATGGACTCTGATAAATAAATATATATTTGATATATATATATATGATATTTAAATCATGAATATCATTATTTAAATAATAGACTTATGAAAACACATATAATTTTCTTCAAAACAATTTCATTTTTTGACTCAAGTATCGAACATCGACAAAACATCCGATATGAACTAAAATAATTAAATAATTTTTATAACATTGTAATAAGTGTTATAAAATTAATGATAAACTTGAAAAAGGTTCTGAAATAAGTATAAATTATCGTATGTTTATTATTCAGGAAATTAAATAATAAACAAGACAAGTTAGACACAAGGAAAGGGACATCATATCAATCTCCATTCATTGAGGCATATTTATATTTATAAATGACCTTGTTTTATATGTTGTATAATCAACCCATTTGACTTGTAAAATTATTCAATGGTTTTCAAAAGGAATATTTTGTTATGATGTGTTTTACTAAACAAAAAAAGAAATGTTTTTACTGTACACGGTGACAACGACCCTTCCACTGTTGAAACCATTATTTGGTATTTGTGTTCCCCCATAAGAGGTAATGTTTTTAAAAATAAAATTAAATACCATATTCCTTTTTTAGGTATTTTGGTATAGAAAATGGTTTTGAGAATCGATTTATTGTGACAATATCCTTAAATTATTTCTTATTATTGCAATGTTGAAATGTAATTTTTCCTTTATGATTGTTAATGTGTTATGATTATGTGATGGTTCTTGGCAATTTCTATGTATACAGGTGGTTTTGTGATAAAATGAGGGCGGGTGAGTCCATGATATCTCTACAATGAAATGGAAAACCGGACAGAGGTAAAAATTAAGAATTATCCTATGATATTTAGATAGTATATTGTGATGGGTATTCCAAACATAACCATGAAGGTTACTCCCTATATAGATGTGAAATCAAAAATGTAAGTATAATATTAATTACACAAGTTACCTTTATGATTTATGATTTCAATGTATCTTTAAGGATTCTTATGAATTCGTGGGTTTATAAATATTCATGGACTACCATTTAATTTCTTTATTATATCCTTTATTGATTTTTTATGCTCCTACCAAGTATTTTAAATTCTTTCATGGGGTATATGGATGAGTAAGATAAATGAAGAAGTGGAGAATATTTTTATCAAGAAAAGAAATCATATTTTATTTTTAAAAGGGTTTCTTTTACAGGGGAAAGTTTATACTATTTTGATAATATCCTCCTGTATGATAATGAGATGTTATGTATTAATAATGGACTAATTCTCTAAAAATATAATCCTAAAAATATCCTTAATATGAATTCTTGATTTAATTAAATATTATTTAATTTTTAAGGCTGGGACTTATAGTATGTATGCCATTATTATTTTTATTTTAAATAAATGTACCAAAAGAGTTTTTTATTTCTGTTTTTTTATAGAAGCAGTTTTATAGTGGTGTTTAATAAGCTTTATCAGTAAAAGTAGAGAATGAGTACATCCATTGAAAGGATGGATGAGGTTGTAAATATAGTTAAAAATGAACCCATGAAACACAGAATTTAAACTTTTGAGTCGTTTCAACTTTAATCTATAAATATAAATAGAAGCTAGAGGTGAAGAAGTACATGATTGTTAAGTGATATAAAGCTTGAATTTTGTTTAAGGTTTAAAACATCTTTTTTCTATTAGTTCGTTCATTTTTTTAGATAGATTTTCTCAAATTATACATGCTTGGGGATTTATTTGTAAATACTATATGTTTTTTACTTTTTAATTTTTATTATTCTGATTATGTTGATCGAGGGGTCTCAGAGCTTGGGTGATGAAAGTTTTTCTAATTAGTAGTATTCAAGGGATTCAAAATGAAATATAGATATTATAACAATGATTTTTATAATGGGATTGTAGGGTTTTGGTATATAGACATACCGATAAGTTTATAATTGTTGATACATAAATTCACTTCTACAAACATCCATATTACTTTGGGTGAAACTGAATACCTAAATTTGTTGAGTTATTTAGAAAAATTTATATCATTTCATAAAAATTTTATTTTATTTTTACGTACATTCTATATATTTAATAAATAAATCTATTATTATTTTTCATTACATTGTATGTTATAAAATTATATTTAAATTGTACTTTTCCATGTTTAGTGGAATTTATTTTTATTAAGTTAATTGGAATAAACTCTTTGAGATAACACCATTTTATTCTACTTCATTTACATACAACATAAATTATAACTATTATATTTATCAGAAATATATCCATCTAATTATAATAAAATCTTAAAGTACTAAAAATTTATAATTTATACTGAAAACATCAATGTATCCCCCTCTTATTGTATATCTTTAATTTATTCCTAGGAATAGAAAATTTTAAAAGTTCTATATATTATGTTTAAATTTTCATTCTATAATTGGTAATAAGTTTTATTCTTTAAAGAATAATATTTTTTGGAATGAGATGAGAAAATACATATCTTAATTTTAATCTAGTTGTGTTGTAGCTTAGTAGGTGATGGTTTAATGTAAATTCAATTTAAGATTATATAAATCTTTGATTATTCCTCAATGGAAGTTAGAATTCATCACCACTAATATTTTTACCTTGTTTCCCTATTCATTGAAGGGATATGATTCCAATGATGTAATTGTTGATATATTTAAGAAGTATACTAATTAATTTCCAATCAAAGAATCAAACTATGTGTATATATTGGAAAGTATATTGGGGTTTGGAGGATGATTGATTGAGAAATTCTTTCTCATTTAACTTTATGGTTTTGTGGGGGATTGTAATGTTTATTGGGTACCTAGTTGTTACTTCGACCAAAATTTCAACCATATTCTAATATGTAAATTGGGAAAATGTTTATGCGTTTAATTCCATGTTGTGAGTTTTGATTATCTATTTTAGAGGGTTTTGTGACGAGTATATACAACTGGTTGAGTATTATTAAAATGACATCTAACACTCCTATTTTGGTATGGAACTATTTGAATAATTGTAATGGATGCATAGTTCTTCACCTATATATTGAATTGATATTAGAAAGATGAATATAGTGGATCATATCTCAACACTATATATAAAATATTTTTTTAAGAGGTGATTTTGTATTGGATAATAACCTTTTATGACTAAAATAACTCATATGATTATCAAAGGAGAATTCTATTTTTGTTTTATGTTAGTGAATATATATTCTTGAACACTATACCACAACATAGACACTGGAAATTTATAAAGGGTGGTAAGAATTGGAAAAAAATAAAAAAATTATAGGTATTGGATCACGTTAGTCTTCATTAGAGAATATTAGTAATGTGTTCCACATATCACAACATCAAAAGCACCTTCATTGTGATATTCATGTTATTGATTGGGTAGATATTGATAATGAGAAGGATGTGATGTGTGTATAATGGATACTATATTTTCATGATGGATTTAAGAATTTGTTCCATGGATGGATCATTCCTTTGGTATGTATTTTATGGAAGAATGGATTTTTAGAGGAATTTAATTAGGAGTTAGTGTAACTGATGTATACTCTATATTTTCTGTGTTTTTAATCCATTTACCATGAAACACGATATAGAAAAATTAATTTTAATTTAAATTTTGGTCGTTATTTTAAATGGAGAATATCATTTGAGAGGAATTTCATGTTATTGTTTGTTTATCAATGATATTTTACTATTTAGATACTATCTTTTTTGGATTTTAAAGGTAGAAATTCATTAAAGATGCACTTATTATTCTGACCTATATATTTCTTATTATTTAAATTATATGTGCTTTTGATATAATCTAAGAGATTGGGAGATAAAAGGTTCAATTTATTAATAATTTCTATCTTAACTAAGAACCACATCATATTTTAATAAAAATCCATGGTTATTACCGAATACATATGATTAATGTAGATTTTTAGGTTTTACTATAAATGGAGGCTGATGAATTGAAAATATGATATACATTTTTTAAACAAGATGTGGTTTCTGTGTCTATGTCATGGTTACTTAGTAATATCAAGGTTATTAGTAGTAGTTTGAAGACAATTTTGGTAATTCTACTAGATTTTTTTATTGAAAAAAAGAATATGATTTACAAAAACACATCATGGTGAATTAGAAATGAATGATTAGATTAAATGGTTTTGATATGAGGACTTGAACATGTCTTGGGTTTATTTCATTTTTCATTGATAATTCACTAAACATGGTATTTTTTTATTTCAATAACACGTGTCTGAGGATAGATATTTGATAAGTAAATTTGTTATGTAGATTTAAATCATGTTGGTATAAGTATAAATTCATCATAACTTTTTCATCTTATATTGATAAATAATATTTTAATTTTTTTGGTTGAACATACTATGGTTTTTAGGGACAGAGAAAAAATGATGATAATAGGTCAAATAATACATTTTTGTATTTTCCAATTATCCCCAACCTTCATATAGACTATAGGATGAGATATACTTAAATATTAAGAACATTTTAACATATTGATTTATTTCTTGATTTTAGTGGTTTAACCAATTCTTTAGTCACTTATAAGTTGAATTCATGTCCTACTTATATAGTGATTTAGTAATTACTTATATATTTGTTTTCCATTAGTGGAATGTATGAATGGTTTATAGATAATTGGTATATTTTTTAATGGATAGGGAATTATTGATTTATGTATGGGATCAACTAATTCACATCAAATGAATCAGATCCATAATAGGCTAGATGATTTTGATATCTATTATATTATATGTATGTTCATGTAAATTTAATATACATTAATTATTATGGGTGTATATTCTGATATGATTGTATTTGTAAGATAACGGGGTATGTCATTAAGTATGATGTGTAGTTAATATTATGATCCGATGTTGTTAAAAATGATAACTTTTTAAAGTTGATTTTAATGATGTGGATGTGGAGAATAATAATCTGATATAGAGATTGGAATTTTATTTCTATTTTATATAAAAAATTTGGGTCTCCTGAATAAGTATATAGAAATTTTATTTTTAATTTCATTTGTAGAAATTATAATATAATGGGTAATTTGATGTAGTATTCTAAGAGATGTGAATATTTTTGTTATTTTAATCTATTAATGAATATTTTATTTTGGTATGTTTTACTATCATAGAAATGGAAAGAGGTTTCTAAATATAATAATTTGAAAAAAATCATAATTTAGCAAAGTACATGATGATGGGATGATTTTTTTTGTAGTTATGAAAGAGAGAAATGGTTAACTAGATTCATTTTTAAGGTAGAGAATATTTTATCATTAGATATTTTTAAATCCTATTATATTGAAACTATTTTGGGAGAATGGGGGACACCATAATGTATAGAATGAACAATGTTTGATGATTTAATTGAACAAAATTAAATATGTGTATTGGGAGGTGAATGGTGAAGTTGTGGTGGTAAATATATGAGACTCAATATTTCATCAATTATAATTACATTGTATCTTTTATTATTTTTGCGATAGTTGATAATGTATTCTTCATTTTCAATGTTATTACAAGATAAGTTGTACTTCAAGTGATACAACATCCATATTGTATTGAATTCCATGTGAACCTCAAATATTTATTTTATTATATAGTCGAATATTAACTGATCATTGTATTCAAATGGTTTGTTTTATTTCCCAATGGAATTTTATGTTACCTTAAAAGTCATTTAATATAATGATATATTTACTCATGGGATTTTTTATTTACTAAGTATATTGTATTCCATTTGATGTACAATCTTCGATAATTGGGTTTTAGAATACCTTTATGTATTGTTGTTTTTATGATGATATTATTCTGATATAATTCCTATTATTTATCTTGCTATGTTATTATATTGAAATGGGATGTATTAAACTTATCTAGGGATGAGATGTACTATCTTCTTGTTTCCTTTACAATGGATTTTGTATAATTAATTTACATTGAGACACATGTTTTAGGGGATGATCCTATATAGTGTAACAGAATAATCACCCCTAATTTTATCTTTCATAAATTTATATTAATGTGAATGTTTCTTGTAGATCTATATTAAATTCGAGCACATGGTGGGTTACAACTTTTATAATAATTATATTGAAGTTAATATTTTTATAGATAATGTTTACATATGTCTCTTAGTTTTTTTACATGTAGAATATTTCATATATATATATTTTTATGACATAACAATCATTTTCAGTTTTAGGTAGTAACATTGTGATATTTTATGGATTATGTTAATAGTGGTGTCTGTTATATTTACAATAAAAATTCAATTCCTATGATATGGTACAATATAAAACACATGTTCTTGACAACACATAATTAAAAATTTGACGTGAGCTATTGGGATCACTCATGATCTCAACATAGACTCCATTGGAATTTTGGCATGCTCAAGATCTGGAATTTTCTACTTGAGTAATGGTCTTTATATTGGCCCAATTATAAATTTTGATGGTATTTTTAGTATGGAATATGGTATCCATTCCTTCATTTTATCTTATCGGTAGGGGTATCTAACTAATTAAAAGGTGTCCAGGACCACTTTTATTGATTTTTTTTTATTTCTTTAGAATGATAAAACATTTTAAAATTCACCATTAATGCATCAATGAAATTAATTCCTAAAAATTAAATCGTATTTTTAGATATTGATATGATGATTTTAACAAATCAAAAAATTGTTTAAAATAATTACAATCTTGATAGATTTCTTAACATGAAATACTGATATTTAAGAGAATTGTCATATACTAGAAAAATATTATTCTTTTTAGGTGATTGTTATAACCTAACTAATGAAATTGAGGTGATAAATGGGAGTATGAACTATATAAAATATATTTAAACTTGTCCTACTCAATAAAAATTAATTTTTTTTGTTTCTTAAATAAGCACTTGATTTGTTCTAGAGCAATTTTATGCTTTGAAAATAAATTTTCTTCAAAAATGGTTTTTAGTGATTTTTGTGAGAGAATATTTTAATCAATTTCTTCCCATTTTAGTAATTTTAGTATATAAAAATGAAATCATTTTTTAAATAAGAATATTAATATTATCTTTGGGTGAATGTTTCATATTAATCTGAAAAGAAATGATATTTTTAGTGGATAGTGAAAAATAGTGATTTTATTGAAAAATATATTTTCTTTTCTTGAATTTATATAGTCCCATTTTGTTTTGTATTGGTTTTTAAATTTCATTACTATTATTTTTTTGAGTAAGAAAAATACCAAAAAATTTATCATAATTTACATTACGCTTAAGGATCTTGGATGAAAGCCTCGCCTTCTCCTTCTCGATGATGAACCGTAGTTGATGCCTGATGCAGGATTTCCCCCCTTCCTGGTGGTGGGAGGGGTTAGGATGTTTTGGATCCACCTCCCCCAGTGTCACGAGCATCGTTTGTACCATTTGTAAACCCTAGTTATCTTCTGAACTTCCTGTCAATTCCTTTAATCCCTAAAGTTCCAAATATTTATCTTGTTGTCCCTCAACTTACTATTTCTTTAGAAGAATTCTCTACCGCCTCGAGCTTCCTAGATCTGACCCTACTTGCGCACTTTTCTCATCGATGTCCTTTGGTTGATGAGTTTCATCACACTGTGTTCAGTGATTGGGATCTGAAATAATATGCGGTTGTAGGGCTTATTGATAATCATCATCTGATGATTTGTTTTGGTTCGGAGTAAGACTTAATTCGCACATGGTCCTGAGAACCATGTAGATGAAACAGATGCAAATATTTTCTTCTCTGATGGTCTTTTGATCTCTGTATTAATTGGGATCCTCTTTCAGTAGCGACCTACGTAAACCTACCTCATATTCCTTTTCCTTTTTAAAATCCTTCGATAATTTGTATGTTAGGGAACCTAGTTGGTCGTTTCCTCTTCTCAGATACTCACACATCTTATGTGACTAATCTAGTTAATCCTCGTCTTTGTGTTGAGGCGGATGCCTTGTATCCACCGATTGACTGAATTTGGATTACTGTTGGTGAGGAGTTCTGATGAAGGAAAGTTATTGTGTTTGAAAGTTTGGTTGATTACTACTCGACTTGTTGTCGTTTGGGTCATATGGATGGTCGCTGTCTTCATGGCGCCAGAAGCAGAAGGACGGTGGCTTCGATGAAGAGGCCTAGTAGGGTATATGGTCAAGGACTGACATGTTCTGATGCATCTAAGTATGGCATTGCTTAAATTTTGGGTGATTCATCTCTAGAAAGGCAGGCTCGGGCATCCCCTAATACCTATTTCGTTGCAGTACTTGATAGACTGAATCAAGACATTATACCAACTATTAGTGTGAATCATTGTGGTATGGATGAAGCAGGTCTTGGAAATGGAATTGGAGGCAAGTTGGGAGCGCCTGCTTTTTCTGGGGATGTATTCCAGCATGGGCAAGATCAAGTTGCTCAGTATGATGCAGGATGAAATGTCAGTGGGATGTTCAAATATGGTGATGCTGAGCAGAAGGAAAGAGAGATGGCATTGAGCTTAGTTGATGGGCAAGTCCATGATGCACTCCCTATTTGTCCAATCATTGACGATTCTCACATGAATCTAGTTTCTGATTGTGGATTGAATATCACAATTCATACATTCAACCGATTTCAGGAATTGGGTCCCGATGAGATGAATGGGTGTCCTAAAATGATGAAAGGCCACAATATGCAGATTGTTAAAGAGGACGTTTTGAGGAAGGAGGTGGAAGCTGGTCATGTTTTTGTTGACCCTCCACATTGTTTGTCTTTGATTGATCTGAATGGGCAATATGAGCAGAACCAAAACATTATTGATTCTTTCCAAGCTATGGTCATCACCGGAAAATGGGGGGATGTCTCAGACAGAGACAATGAAAATAATAGTGATTTGGTCAAGCCTTCATTTAGTGATGTTGTCAAGGATGGGAAGAAAAAATCTGGAAATGAAGAGCCTCCACTAGTTAAACAAAGAACGAGGAAGGTTTATTCAGACTTTCCAAAGCGGGTGTCAACCAGGCCCTCAATCAGGCAATCCTCTAGGGTGTTGACATATTTTGATAAACTAAATATAAGATGGAAGTAGGCTAAGGTCTTGAAGCACTATGAAATCTCCGAATGGGAATCGGCTACAGCATAGGAAGTCTTATATCATGGGTGTGGTAAGGGGTATGACTCATATGATTTGTAACTATTTTTTATTTTTTGTTGTGCTTGTTCTCTATACTTTTCATTTCTTAATAAATGGTCGGAGTTTTTGCCTCTGACTGAGCTTTTCTAGTACATTATTCTTAATCTCAGTATAAAAATATTTTTATACTGAAATATATTTTTTTAGAAAACCATTTTTATCATGTTTTTAAATTATATTATAAGAGTAATTTTATCCAGTTATAAGAATTTAATTTTATAAAATGAATTATTTATTTATAACCATAATAACCTAATTTTTTAAATAGGTAAAATTTATTTTTGGTCGTTATAAATATTAAATGTGGAAAATATTTTCCACATCAATAAAAGTAAATTTGGTAATTAAAGTAAAAAATAATTTTATAAGACATTTAAAATCTATCTAACACCTGAATTATTTCTATTGGATAATTTTATTTTGACTATACTCATCCTATATTTGAATATATGGAAACTTGGTCCCATTTTTATTCGATATTTACCGTAATATTAACTTAAGTAATGTATAAATACCTAATTTCACTATCTTAGTTTTAATATCACAACTATTTTCCAATTATGGATCACTTATCTTTATTTAGTAAAATTATTTACCCCTAAAGAGTTTAAAACATTCATATAGCACTAATCATTGAAATGGTTAACATGGGGTTTAAAATAAGAGATAATAGTTAAAACATAAACTAAACTTTCCTAAATATTCTTTAATTACATTATATTTCAACTTATAATCAACATATATTGAAAATATTTATGTTTTTTCACTTTAACATTATAATTATCTTTTATTAATTTAATAATTTAAGTAATTCCAAGGGTTTCCCTCTCCCCTCTTATATAATGACACCACATCTCATATCTTCTTCACACTTCGAGAGCGACTTAGATCACCAGAACCCTAACAAAATAATTATTAACTTGGTTATATATATTATGGTGGATATGATATTCTTAAAATGTCATCCCTATGGGTTTTAATAATAGATCTAAAGTACGTTCACTAAAGGTGAGGTCATCATATTAACCTAGAATTTTCATTTAACTTATTATGATACCTTAAATTATTTCCTAACCATTTTAATATAATATAATAATGATCTAAAATATAATATGATTGTATTATTTTAATTAAATGACATTGTTCATCTCTTTTTTCCATAAAATGGGAAAAAAAAGTGTTACTTGTGTGTATTTGTGGACTACTACCACCACGAAAAACATTTTTCATCACAACCTCACATTTCCATTTTAAATGATGCATTTAATAAATATTTAATCTATTTATTATATTATTATCGTTCTATAATGGTGAAATATGTTTTGCCTTTCTTTCATTACATCCTTTTAAATATGGAAACATAACTAATGTGTTTGAAGACATTATCATCTCCACAAAGTAATGTAGTTCATTTTTCATCATATAATCGTATAGATATCTATAAAATTATATAAAGTTATTAAAAGTTATACTAAAGTCCTGATTATAATTTTACTAATTATTCAAACATTATCAGAGTACAATGACTAGAACTTATGAACTAAAACTGGCATGAAAAATGACAGAGTTGAAAAATAAAAATGAAGTTATTAATACTGTGTCATTAATAAATAGGTATTAAAGTGTTAAAACCAAAAATATATGATTTTATAAAAATTTATAAGGTTCTATAATATAAATTAAAAAAATTAAATTTATTATACAAGTGGCTACGATGCTTTTGAAGAACGTTGGATGAAATGTAAGGTTTTCTAGTCTTACTTTAATTTGTATGATATATATCTCATATTCACAACTTATTTAATTTTTGTGGTGTATATACCACCCAAGAATGTATTTTTTGATCAATTTAACAAAAATTATATGGATTTAAAAATCCATATGATTTTTTCTCATTCATGAGGTTTCGATTTGAATATTACCATGGTTATAATGGTTCTCATCTCAATATTTTTTTAGAGACATGTTTGATGTAATGCATATTTTTAAGCTCCTAAGGTGCATATAATGTTTCTTGGAAATGATATATAATGAATTTACTTATTATAATTATATTTGATGTTTTATTTGAAGTTTCACTTTCCTGGGGCTTAATTTTCAAAAGTTACTAAAGTTGTCAAGATTAATTCTTTGATCTCAGTTTTAATTAAAATTATTTATTTTTAGTTTAATTTGGGTGAATTCAATGATTTCAATCATCTAAAATCTCATGTATTTTATTCTACTCTTGTAAATTCTAATTTTTCTTATGTGTTCTTCTTATTTTCCTCTCTTTGGTACCCAAATTGAACTGAAATAATGTTTTTATGAAAAACTTACCTCATTTCCCCTTGTGTTTGGGAATATTTGACTTTCATGAACATATTTTATAAAATATTTTAAAGAAATTTAATTTTTATTATCCAAAGATTATTTCATTTAATTTTTAATTGAGTTATAATATTTAAAAAATATTTTATGTTATAGATTTTATCCTTTTTATAAATGAGGAATTTTTTCTTTTTACGAGTCTATGAATAGAATATGTTTTTAACACACAAGGAATAATATGCTTTTCCCAGCCATTCTTTTATTTTAATCTTCCTTTACAGGCTCTATGGTTATTTTCAAAGAAAATTATTTATTAAATATTTTGGTAATTGTTAGTTTATAGATTTTGACATTAAAGGATATTAACAATTTTTTAAAGTAAATATTTTAATGTTATTTTAAATTAATTTTCCATCTAAGTCGTTATCATTTTATATTTCTCATGCTCTATATGAGATATAGTACTATGGAACCACCTATATTCTTTCTATGGATGGTTTTTAATGATGCATGAATTTATATGAAACGTGTTTTCTTTTCATGGGTCTATTAAGCTAAATTGAATGTTTTAATGGATATGATGATGAAATATTCATGAAACCAATTTTTTGGCAATATATAAGTGATATAAAATGAATGATAAAGATGAAAAGGGTTATAAAGCAAGTACAAATTAACCTAAGTATGTTATTCATGAAATTAAGGAATGAACAAGACAATCCTGACTCAAATTAAGGGATTTCATCTCAATCTCCTTTCATTATGGCATATTTTTATTTATACATGACCTTCTTTTATACGGTGTATAACCAACCCTTTTTCTTTTAATATTATTTAATGTTTTTCAAAAGTAATAATTTCTATGAAGTTTTTTACAAAATGATAAAAGGAATGCTTTTTAATGTACATGGTGACAACGACCTTTCTGTCAACATAACCATTATTTGGTATTTGGATTCCTCTAAAAGTTGTAGTGTTTTTAAGAAATGTAAATACCATATTACATTTTTAGGTATTTTGGTATTGAAAATGGTTTGAGAATGGATTTATTGTATCAAAATATTGAAAATATGACTTATGATTGAAATAAGGAAATGTTATTTTTCTTTTATGCTTGTTTATGTGTTATGATTATGTTATGATTCTTGAAATTTTCTATGTATACGGGTTGTTCTGTGATAAACCAAGGGTGGTGAGCCCATGATAGTTCTCCAATGAATTTGGTAATGTGACAGAGGTAAAATTTAACGTTTCTCTTAAGATATTTAGTTAATATATTGTTATGGGTACACCAAATGTAACCATGATGGTTACTCCCTATAAAGTTGTGAAAGCTACAATGTATGTATAATATAAATTCCACAAGTTACCTTTATGATTTATTATTTCTATATATTTTTCCTGATTCTTATAAATTCAAGGATTTATAAATATTCATGCACTATCATTTTCTTTCCTTGTTTTATCCCTTACTAATATTTTAGGCTCATCCCAAGTGTTTTAAATGTTTTCATATGGTATAAGGATGACTAAGGGAAAGGAATAAGTCAAGAATATTTTTATCAGTAAATGAAATCATGTTTTATTTCTAAAAGTGTTTCCTTTAGTGGTAAAAAATGGATATTGTTTTGATAGTATCATATTTTATAATTATGGGATCATATGTATTAATAATGTCCTAATTCTTTAAAACTCTAAACCTGAAAGGATCCTTAATGTGAATTCTTAATTTTACTCAATATTTTGAATCATTTAAGGATGGGGCCGTATAGTTGGTATCATAGGTTGGTTTAGACAACTTTAAGGGTTAAGATATTTTTAATAGAATTTTGTTATATTATTTTCAATTTATGGTCAAATTGAAATATCATTTGAGGATAAACATGTTGCTTCGTCCAAGATATTTCTGTTCAGAATGGTTTTCTATAGAGGAAATAGGGTAGTTTTTCTGGGACTACATGCAGAGGAAAATAAACTTTCAAATCAGCAAACTAAGATGGTTGGAATCAGAACTAAACATTTTGTTGCAATGATGGAATAGTTGATTCAGTCTATAATTGGAGGTGGTATCCATGCGTGATATCATCTAGATCAACCATAAAGGAACATGTTGGTAGTGGATCATTTCATGAGGCAACTTCCTCCATAATTCATAGGATCATCTAACCATATTCTAGTTAAAGGGTGGATTAAATCCCAAGGAAGGATTTTTGATTTCATGTGGTGTTCCCAAAATCAAAAGGATAGTCTTATTGTTTACCATTTAAAAGGTGAATCTGACCAATGGTGGTAGATGGTTAAAAATATTAGGGATAGTTAGAATATTGATTCTCTTTATTGGTATGAATTCAAATGTATTTTTCCTGAGAAACATTTTCTTAAAGTGGTTTGACTTAGTGTGGAAAAACAATTCTTGGAATGGAGGCAAGGGGATGACTCAATGGATTCTTATGAAGTAAAATCACTTGACTGTCAAGGTTTGATCCAAATTTCATATGTGATCTTAATAGTAAAATCAATTGTTTTTAATAATTATTAAATTTAATGTATCAAAGGGAATTTTATTCTCATGTGTTTGAATGTTATGAAAAAATTGTTCTATGTGAAGAGGAGGTGGAAATAGAGTTTTTTGATGATCATGTGTTCTTTGAAAAAAAGAATAATAAGAGGTTAAGATGGAAGAAAAAGTGGAAAATTTATTTAAAAAAGACTAATGGTAAGAAAATTAACTTTAAATTTTTTGAAATGTGTGGTAAAAATACACAGGGTAATGCCTTTTGAATTCTAGTAAGTGCTTCGTGTGAGGTAAAATGGGTTATAAGGCTCGTGACTACTCTCAAAAAGATAATGGTAAGACAAAATATGATATATAGTCTATGTAATTTTTTAAATTTAATGAGATGGGTCATTATTCTAATGAGTTTCCGATGAATAATTTGAACTATGGGAAGCATCCAGACTATAAGCATAAAGCTGTGGTGAAATCAATTTCAACTACTTTAGTATATTTTGGGCCATCAAATGAAATGGTTTCTGGTACATTTTTTGTTTATTCAGATTATTCCAATGTGTTTTTTGATTCCGATTCTACACGTTATTTTATTTCTAAGAAATTTTCTTGTAAATTGGGAATTCCATCTCAAAAAATGAACCTAGAACTTATGGTAAAAACACCTGGGGGAAATTTTGAGATAAATAGAATTTATTAAAATATTCCTTTCATTGTCTATGGAAAAAAATATACCTACAAACCTTTTTTTTCCTCTTGTCTAGTTTGATATAATTTTGGGTATGGATTGGCTTTTTCATTATGATGATAAGATTGATTGTAGAGATAAAGAAGTATCTTTCCGGAAAGGCTTTCAGTATGTGTACAATAATAAACCCTTACCATTGATAACATATCAAGAAGTTGAGAAAATAATAAAATATTGAAGTGAATATTACCTTGTACATATTTTTGAAAACAAAGAAACTATTTATATTAATGATGTGTCGGTGGTAAAGGATTATCTTGATGCTTTTCCTAATGATTATTTGGTGTTATACCTAATTAATAAGTAGAATTTACTATTCATTTGGTTCCTGATGTTAATACAATTTCCAAAACCCCTTATCAAATGGATCAGGTTTAACTTTTAGAGTTAAAGAAGCAATTATAGGAGTTATTAGATAAAGGTTTCATTCAACCTAAATCATTACCATAAGTTTCTCCTATCTTTATTTTGAAAAATAATGATGGTTCAGTGATACATTTCATTGATTATATTGCCTTGAATAACATCATTATTAAGAAAATGTATCATTTTCTTCATATCGATGAACTTTTTGATCAGATCTACGGAGCTCAGTATTTTTGGAATGTTGACTTGAGGTTGGGGTGCTATAAGTTCAAAGTAATTGAGGTAGACATTCCTAAGACAAAATTTCATAAAAGATATGTCCATTAGGAAATTTTAGTAATAACGTTTAGTTTAACTAGTGTACATTTTGTATTCATGGATCTTGTCATGACCCACCTTAACTAAAAGCAGGGAAGTGTCAGCAGACTACCAGGCCCTTTCATCTTTAAGTTGAAGGAGAGATAATGACGCCCAAAACCCACCTTCAATAGGTCCCGGAGTGGTGACAAGCACCAAGGGTATAGAATCACACACTAAATGGAAGGCATTACCCTTTTTCTGTTAATAGGATCAGTAGATAATATGGTACATCCCAACAACACCAAAATCGGAAAGTAAAAGTAAATCCAAGAACAACGATTCCCATATGAATGTTCCAAAAGTAAAAACCACAAGGTACAAAGTGACTACAAGGGTATAGTACCAAAGAAAGAAAAACAGCAACTACAACTGCCCGAAAGGTCTGAGCTAGTATGGTCCTGCGCGATTCCCAATGTCCTCCTAGAAACCTGAATGCAATTTTATATATTTAGGGTGAGAATACAAGTATACTCAGTTGGTAAAACCAAAGACTCT
Source organism: Viscum album (assembly GCA_963277665.1). NCBI lineage: Eukaryota > Viridiplantae > Streptophyta > Magnoliopsida > Santalales > Viscaceae > Viscum > Viscum album. Next base: position 217,867,546 of record OY728158.1, read on the forward strand.
CATGCACAGGTGGGCAAATGTACTAAGTCCTGTGAGAAAAAGAGTAAACCAAACACCTAACAAGGTAATCTATCAACCCAAACCTCACCAAGGCACACTCCCCAAATAACGCAAGTCGAGTAATGTATAATAATATCACATCGATGTTTGGGTACCCCGTGCCACTTTCCCACTGGTTATTGAAGACATCCTACCATCTAACCAATCCCGTCATTCTCACTGCAGTCCCACTGCCACACCCACCCGTACACACCTGGGCCGCAACCTCACGCAGTCCCACTTCCAAACCCTACCTGCACACACTTGGTCCACAACTATCACACATAACCACGCCTGCAAACACCTAGGCCAGAACAACAACTTCCACGCCCAAAGACACCTGGGCTAGAAGATTCACTGCCACACCCGAAGACACCTAGGACTCATCCCAAAGATACATGGGAAACTACCTGCCCGCACACACCTGATCCATAACCACCACACAACCCCTCCCAGAGGTTATTAGGGTAATAATGGACCTCAGGCCATAATAGCCTGCCCAAATATACATGGGTTATCCGAGAAAGGGAGCAGAAAAGGAGCTATTAACCAGCCACTAATAATAGTGTTGGGAAAAACACCCTCCCCCATGTAATGTGGCTGTTCGGAACTAAGTTCTCAACTTGGGTGGGGTGAAAAGAAGAAACCCAAAGCTACAAGTATAAGTATAGGTAACAAGAACTCACCCAGTGTTTAGGTTTTTCTTCAGCCAGCCTAAAGAAAACAAATAGTACTATGTCCAAGTCATAACTCACATCAAACCAAAACCCATTTCCCCATCCTGGTTTACTTGTTAAAAAATAACGTTTAAATAAGTTTCTATACTACAAGGAAACTAACACCATAAGCACAAACCAAGGGAAAAAGATCCATCCAAACGTCAATTTAAGCATCCACTCCGGGTCCTCTTGTAAAGCAACAACAACCAAAGAAAATCCCATGTTACAGCCCCATGTCCAAAATCCAGGAGCCAAAGGTTTCTCATCAATAGAGGATTCCACCCCAATTCATGATATAATAGAGGATCCCATCCTCAATTTCGCAACCAACCAGAGCATAACAATAGGGGATCCCATCCCCATCCACATCACCCAGCAATCGGACCATGAAAGAAAAGAAAAGAACAACCCACTACTACCAAATCAAAGAAGGTCCATGCCGGTACATTCAGATTTAAACGATTTAACACACTCCATGATTACAATTTATGTGTGCTTTAACTGGGGTTATCACATAAGGGAGTTGATCCTGGTGCTTTCAATTTTCTTAGCTGAATGTAAGTAATTAACCGATTTACTTTTCACAGTAGGAGTTCACAACTACAAAATAAGCAATTTAAAACATCACCAGGGGTTCATTAGTGCACAAATAAAGACCACCAATGGCCATGATTTTCAATAGGCGTAAGCCCGCAAAATTCCGAAAAGAAGATCATAAAATAGAGCAGTGTCATCAATCATAGCCCCCCCTTTGTTCTTTATATAATCCATTCATTATCGTTAGTTAGGTTTGGTTCATCCAATTATACAGAATCTAAAGCATGCCCACCCTGCATGATACACAAAAGGGGAAGACGAAGGAGAAATTCCCTACTCGTTATCAACGATCGCCACTAAGCCCGGGTGTGGAACTTCACGGATAGTGATGCGGCTTGTCCGAACGAAAAGCTACTTGTCTGAACGAAGGGTACTCCTTGCACAGGGTAATCGAGAAAAGAAACATCGGGAGAACCCTTTTGGTTTATAATGGTCAGGGAGGGTTGAGATAAGGACGCGAAACTGCGTAATGAGCAAGGTCGTGGGTTGACCACGCGGCACCACATATTATTAAAGGGTCGTGCGTTTTAAACCTATGCACACACCAGGTTAATTCATTAAATATTTAATTAAACAACATTTTTGGGCATTTCCAGGCTTTAAAATAAGCTTAAAGGGGTCAAAATAGGGTTTAAACCCCAATTTGTGCAAAAAGGAGTGCTACTGGAAATACCCCGTGAGGGTAGGCGAGAGCCACCAGTCGCTGAGAGCCACTTGTGGCTAAAAGCGACCAGTAGACCGAGATACTGGTAGGCTGCAGCCACCGGTAGACTGAGCTACCGTTAGACAGAGCTATCGGTATTTGTAGTTACCGGTAGGTCGAGCTACTGGTAGGCTAAGGCTACCAGTAGGCCTACTGTTATGCCAAACTTCACTGAGATTTCCAGACTACCTAGAACACCCAACATCAGATTTTCACAAAGTAATAGACCCCAAAAACTTGGTCCAATACATTAGATACCTCTTAAAAGATTATCGTCCTCGAGAATCAAAACAACCCAGAAGGAAGAGAGGGTATGAACAACAACCTCGAAAGATACCTCTTAGGAGTGAACCTCATTGTCAACTAAGAACACTTTCCGGTCAAGAACCAAGAAGCATACCATGTCAAACTGCCAAACCATGTGGGTTGGGGAGTCTCCTTCCCCATGTCAAGATACTATCTGCTATGGGTGGTACTGACTAACCTGCACAGTTTTAATGGAATCCACCTTAATGTGTCTTGATTAGGGTTCGGGTCCTCCCTTCCCCATATCCAGGACTTCACACAAACATTCAGAGGAAAGAAAACCAGTATTTCATAGCCAACAAGGTAAAATGTTCCACCACAACAGCTATAAACCGAACAGAACAAAACTCAAAACAACTCTGGGTACTGGGCATGCATCTGTGCTTCCCTCTCCCACGTAATATCCTCAAGCCCACCATGTGTCCATAACACATGAACTAAGGGAATGGTTCGCCCATGAAGCACCTTCTCCTTGCAATCCTTGATCATCACTGGTCTCTCCACAAAAGTCATGTCGTCCTCTTTGTCCAGCTCTCCCCAACTGAGGACGTGTAAATCGTCGTGCAGGTAACGAAGAAGCTGGGACACATGGAAGACATCATGTATCCTCAGTAGCGGTGGTGGTAACGCTAGCTGATAAGCCACTTCGTCGACCCACCGCAACACTTCGAAGGGCTCGATGAACCTCAGAGAAAGATTACTCCCTTTTTCAAACCTCTGTTGTCCATGCCGAGGGGAGACCTTCAAAAACATGTGGTCTCCAACATCAAAATCCAAGGGCCTCCTCCTGGTATCAGCATACGACTTTTGTCGGTCATGGTCCACCTTTATCCTTTCCCGTATAAGCTGAAATTTCTCCGTCGTGCTCTGCACCACCTCCGGGCCAAGGATTCCCGCCTCTCCGACTTCGATCCAACACATAGCTGAGCGGCATGGACTCCCGTACAATGCTTAAAATGGGGCCATAACAATGGTAAAGTGATATCTATTATTGTAGACGAACTATACCAGAGGCAAGTGTCACACCCATGATCCTCCTGAGTCCAGAACACATGCCCGCAACATATCCTCCAACGTCTGGATGGTGCGCTCTGTCTGCCCATCTGTCTGCGGATGGAAAGCAGTGCTAAGGCGTAGATTGGTGCCAAAATCATGTTGAAAACCCCTCCAGACTCATGAGGTAAAATTTGTATCCCTATCCGAGACTATAGACCTCGGAACTCCATGCAACCGCACCACCTCATCCACGTACTTTCGTGCCAAAGCATCCACTACACTTGACTCCTTGATCGCCAGAAAGTTAGCCGATTTCGTCAACCAGTCCACTACCACCCAGATGGCTTCATGTCCCCCTTTAACCTTCAGTAGTCCTATGAAGAAATCCCTCGAGATGTCCTCCCATTTCCACTCAGGGACATCTAGAGACTACAGCAGCCCACCTAGAACCCGGTGTTCAGCCTTCACCTGCTGACACACTAAGCACTTGGCCACAAGCTCTACCACTCCTCGCTTCACTCTAGGCCACAAAAACTATCTCTACAGTCCCTAGTACATATTGGAAACTCATGGGTGTACCGCCAGGGGTGAGTTGTGGGACTCATTGAGAACCTTGCCATGCATCACTTCTGGAACAAATAACCTTCCCTGGAAAAGCATCTGGTTCTGACCATCCTCCATCCATCATTCCGGAGCATTGCCCTGGTCGACTCGGTTACGCATCACATCGCACTTTGGGTCTCCCCACTGAGATTCCTCCACTTGCTGAAATAGAGACAAATGCAGTGTCATCTGATATAGGAAACCTCTACCGCTATCCATCCTTACATCCAAGAGTAAGGCAGCCAACTCCTCCATTGATGTCCAGGCATCTGCCGACTCTCGGACCTCATCCTTCTGCGTCCTCCAGCTCAAGGCATCGGCCACTAAATTCCCCTTCCCTGAGGTGTAGGAGATCTCAAAGTTGTAATCCTGGAGGAACTCCATCCACCTCTGCTGCCGCAAGTTTAGGTCCCTCTGGGAGAAGATATACCTCAAACTTTTGTGATCTGTGAAGACCACCAAGCATTCTCCGATGAGGTAGTGCCGCCATAACTTCAGTGCAAAAATGACTGATGCAACCCCCAGGTCGTGGGTGGCATAATTACGCTCATGAGGGCATAGCTGCTGAGACCCATAAGAGATCACCCCTTGTCGCTGCATCAACACACATTTGAGGCCTTTCCCTGAAGCATCATAGAACACCTCATATGCCTCCCCTTCTTCTGTTAATATGAGTACTGGGGCACTAACCAACATCTCCTTTAGATAGATGAAGGCTGCCTCGCACTTCTCACTCCACATAAAGACCTGGTCCTTCTTGGTCAATGCTGTCAAAGGTGCCGCAACTCTAGAGATGTTGGGTACGAACCTCTGGTAGTGACCTACCAGTCTGAGGAAACTGCGAAGCTCTGCCACATTCTAGGGTGCTTCCCAAGAAACAACTGCCTCAACCTTTGATGGGTCCACTGCTACCCCTTGCTCGGACACTACGTGCCCAAGGAAGTGCACTTCTCGTGTCCAGAATATTCACTTCGACAACTTACCATAGAGCTGGTGCTGTCGGAGGACCTCCAAAACCATCCTCTAGTGCTCTGTGTGATCCTCCTCTAATCATGAGTAGATCAGGATATCATGGATGAACACAACTAAGAACCGATCCAGGTACTCCCGGAAGATGGAGTTCATAAGCCCCATGAACACAGCTGGGGCGTTTGTAACACCGAAAGGCATGAATACGAACTCGAAGTGTCCGTATCTGCACCTGAAGGTCGTCTTCAGGATGTCGCCCTCCTTCACTCTCAACTGGTGACACCCAGACCATAGGTCAACCTTCGAGAACCATCCTGCCCCTTTAAGCTGGTCAAAAAGGTCATCTATCCTCAGAAGAGGGTAGTGATTTTTGATTGTTACCTGATTTAGCCTCCTGTAGTCTATGCACAAACTGACACCACCATCTTCATTCTTTGCTAACAAGACTGGATCACCCCAAGGTGATGCACTTGGTCGAACATAACCCCTCTTCATCATATCTTCAATCTGAATCTTCAACTCTCGTAGCTTTGAAGCTGTCATCCGATAAAGAGGCATTGAAATCAGACGAGCACCAGGCTGCAGGTCTATCCTGAAATTGATATCACGTCGAGGGGGTAGAGTCATCACCTCCTCAAGGAAGACGTCCATAAACTCACAGACGATCTCTGGCACCTCCACCATCTCAGCATCCACTGATTCCACTAACAGCTCGGCTAACAAGGAGAAGAGGGGTTCCTCTCACCTGCTGCCCTTTTGACTGCTCTGCTCGCCAGTGAAAACAACATGCCGGCCGTCCAAGTCTGAGAACACAACCCTTCCTCGGAAGCAGTCGATGACGGCACACACAGAGAACATCTAGTCGATGCCTAGGATGAAATTGTATGGCTATATCTATAGAAGTATAAGATCCCAAACCGACTGATGTGGCCCTATCATTAAACTGCATCCTTGACAAACAAATAACAAGTCGGTCTGACCTCCTACTGGTGTGCTCCGCACCAGGGACACTGGAAGTCTCTCGGCTTCTAGACCCAAGGCATGGGATAGACTGGGTGAAACAAAGAAGTGTGATGCTTCGGTATTGAACAAGGAAAAAGCAAGGGTACTGAACAAACTGATCGTACCCCGAACAACCTCTGGCCCTGCTGGAACTACTACCTCCGCGGCATTAACTGTCCACGCCCAACTCACCTTCCCCTCGGCTGTTAGCCACCTCCCCGACCACACCCCGGTCAAGGTCCCTGAGGAGCACCCTGGGGTCGGCCTCCTCCTCCTACGTCTGGCCTCAAAGGAGAGGGGGCTCGCTGTCCCTACTGCTGCTAGAAAGGCCTGGCTGGAAGCCGCTGCTGGGGTGGGTGCTGGGGGTGTCTGCCACCGTCGTACTGTACTCGGTCTGGGCACTGACTCCAAAGATGTCCATAGCTCTCATAGACGAAGCACCGCGGTCCTGGGCCTGAAGTAAAAGGGAGAGGACCAGGGGATCACAACTAAAACTGCTACGGTCTGCTCCCTACTGGCTGAAACCTAGAGGGTCCTGATGCTGGAGGCCTGGTGCTGACGGCCATCCCCTTCGATGGTCCTAGCTAGATCCCCTCTCCTGACACACCTCCTAGAGCATGCTTCCTCTCCACCACTTCGGCCTTTTTCTGGACCTCCATATGCATCGGCAGGGTAAAGGGGGTAAGAGCATACTGAAGGGAGGGTCGGAGCACCTCCTCTAAACATCTTACCCAGGACTCCTCATCAGGAAAGAGGTCTGGGGAAAATTGTAGGAGGTCCTTGAACATGATTACTAGCCCCCTCACTAACATACTCCCCTGCTGGAGGGAGAGTAGCTCCTGTCTCTTTTCTGCCTTCATCGTCAAAGAGAGGAATTCCACCCGGAACTCCCTCTCGAAATCAGCCCATGCCACCCCAACCGCTCTCCTCTCCCCCAGGTAAATCATCCACCACTAACGCACTGCTCCCTGCATCTGGCTGAAAACTAGAGGAACCCAGTACTCTGTTGGAGCCCGGATCAAGCTTAAGGATATCACTAGATCCTCTATCCAGCCTTCCGTCTTCATATCAGAGGTGTTTCCATCATACTTCTCGAGGGTCTATCGCTGGAAGATCCGAAGAGTCCTCTGCCACTGGTCGTCCTCTTCCTCTCGATCAGCTCTCTACCAATCAGGAAAGGTAGTCTTCGGGGCCTCGATCACCTGCACCAAACGTGGTCGTCTCCCAGGTGCCATAGTTGTAAGGAAAACAAGGAATGCCTAAGCCCATGTAGTGCAGAATATTGTTATTAAAACTTCTTAAAATTTGTATTCATTATTAATTCCCAAGACACCCTAGAAACACGAGAACACAAGTCATTATGATTCATGTACTTTTCCTAGGGTCTCTACCCTGCAATTAGTGTGGCCTCACTTGGTCATTCGGTAGGTCCAGAGTCCTTGAATTGGATCACGGGTGGGCCTAAAATCCCATGTCCTAACCGGTCTTCCCTGATCTAATTCACGCACCAAGGTCACCCAACACTATTTCCCTACCATCCCATGCAATCCTCACTATGCCTAACTCCAGACTCCATCCTATCTCTCAGCCACCACCTCTGATACCATTCTGTCACGACCCGCCTTCACCAAAAAGAGGAAAGGGTCAGCAGACTGCCAGGCCCTTCCTTCATTAAGTTGAAGGAGAGATAATGAGCCCCAAAACCCGCCTTCAATAGGTCCTAGAGTGGAGACTAGCACCAAGGGTATAGAATCACACACTAAATGGAAGTCATTACCCTTTTTCTGTTAATAGGATTGGGATATACTATGGTAAATCCCAAAAACACCAAAAACTAAATGTAAAAGTAAATACAAGAACAACCATTCCCACATGCATGTTCCAAAAGTAAAAACCACAAGGTAAAAAGTGACTACAAGGGTATAGTACCAACGAAATAAAAACAGAAACTACAACTGCCCCAACGGTCCGAGCTAGTATGGTCCGGCACGATCCCCGAAGTCCTCCTGGAAACCTGAAAGCGTTTTTATATACGTAGGGTGAGAATACAAGTATACTCAGTAGGGAAAACCAAAGACTCTCGTGCACAAGTGGGGAAACATACTAAGTCCCATTATAAAAAGAGTAAACCAAACACCTAACAAGGTAATCTATCCACCCAAACCTCACCAAGGCACACTCCCCAAATAAAGCAAGTGAAGTAATGTATAATAATAGTACATCGATGTTTGGGTACCCTGGGCCACTTTCCCACTAGTTATTGAAGACATCCTACGCATCGAACCAATCCCTCCATTCTCACCGCAGTCCCATTGCCACACCCGCCCGCACACACCTCGGCTACAACCTCACGCAGTCCCACTGCCAAATCCCGCCCGCACACACCTAGGCCACAACTGTCACACGTAACCATGCCTGCAAACACCTAGGCCAGAACAACTACTGCCACGCCCAAAGACACCTGGGCTAGAAGATCCACTGCCATGCCCGAAGACACCTGGGCCTCATCCCGAAGATACTTGGGAAACTACCTACCCGCACACACATGGGCCATAACAACAACACAACCCTGCCCGGATGTTCTTGGGATAATAATGGACCTCGTGCCATCACATCCTGCCCGAAGATACTTGGGCTATCCAGGAAAGGGAGAAGAAAAAGAGATAATAACCAGCCACTAATAATACTATTGGGAAAAAAACCCTCCCCCATGTAATGGGGGTGTTCGGCACTAGGTGCTCAACATGGGTGGGGCGCGAATAAGAAACACAAAGCTACAAGTATAAGTATAGGTAACAAGCACTCACCCAAAGATTAGTTTGTTCTTCAAACTGCCTAAAGAACACAAACAGTACCATGTCCAAGTCACAACTCACATCAAACCAAAACCCATTTTCCCCATCCTGGTTTACATGTTCAATAATAATGTTTAAATAAGTTTCTATACTACTGGGAAACTAACACCATAAGCACAAACCAAGGGAAAAATATCCAGCCAAACATCAATTTAAGAATCCATTACGGGTCCTCTTGTAAATCCACAACAACCAAAGAAAATCCCATGTTACAGCCCCATGTCCAAAATCCATGAGCCAATGGCTTCTCATCAATAGGGGATTCCACCCCAATTCATGATATAAAAGAGGATCCCATCCTCAATTTCGCAACCACCCAAAGCATAACTACAGGGGATCCCATCCCTATCCACATTACCCTGCAATCGTCCTGTGAAAGAAAAGAAAAGAACAACCCACTACCACCAAAGCAAAGCAGGACCATACCGGTACATTCAGATTTAAACAATTTAAGACACTCCATGACTACAATTTCTGTGTGCTTTAATAGGGGTTAACACATAAGGGAGTTGATCCTGGTGCTTTCAATTTTCTTAGCCGAATGTATGTAATTAACCGATTTACTTTTCATAGAAGGAGTTCACAACTACAAAACAACCGATTTAAAACATCACTAGGGGTTCATCAGTTCATAGAGAATGTCCACCAACAGCCATGATTTTCAGTAGGCGTATGCCCGCAAAATTCAGAAAAGAAGATCATAAAACAGAGCAGCGTCATCAATCACAGCCCCCCCCCCCCCCCCTTCGTTCTTTATAGAATCCGTTCATTATCTTTATTTAGTTTTGGTTCATCCAATTCTACAGAATCTAAAGCATGCCCACCCCGTATGATGCACAAAAGGGAGAGACGAAGGAGAAATTCCCTAATTGTTATCAACGATCAACACTAATCACAGTCGTGGAACTTCACAGATAGAGATGCGGCTCGCCTGAACGAAAATCTGCTCATCTGAACGAAGGGTACTCCTAGCATAGGTTGATTGAGAAAATAATCTTAGGGAGATCCCTTTTAGGTTTATAAAGGCCGGGGATGGTTGAGATAAGGACGCGAAACCACGTAATGAGTGGGGTTGTGGGTTGACCACAAGGCCCCACACATTATTAAAGGGTCGGGTGGTTTAAACCTATGCACACACCAGGTTAATTAATTAAATATTTAATTAAAATACATTTGTGGGCATTACTAGGCTTTAAAACAAGATTAAAGGGGTCAAAATAGGGTTTAAAACCCAATTTGCACAAAAAGGTGCACTACTGGAAAGACCCAGTGGGGGTAGGTGAGAGCCACCGGTAGCTGAGAGCCACCAGTGGCTGACAACAACCGGTAGCTGAGAGCTACCGGTGGCTAACAGCTACTCGTGGCCAAGCGACCGGTGGGTTGCAGCTACCGATAGACCGAGCTACCGGTGGGCTGCAGCCACTGGTAGACCGAGCTACCGGTAGGTGGCAGCTACCGGTAGACCATGCTACCGGTAGACAGAGCTACTTGTAGCTGCAGCTACCGGTAGGCCGAGCTACCGGTAGATAGAGCTATCGGTAGGCTGCGGCTACAGGTAGACTGAGCTACCGGTAGGCCTTCTACTGGTAGGATAAGGCTACCGGTAGGCCTACTGTTATGCTAAACTTCACCAAGATTCCCATACTACCCAGAACACCCAACATCATATTTTCACAAAGTAATGGACCCCAATAACCCGGGCCATTACAGATATTTTGAAAAGAATACTCCATGAGTTCATGGATAAGTTTTTTGTTGTGTTTATTAATGATATTTTGGTATGTTATAAAAGTAAAGAATATTATAAAATTAATTTAAGGGTTGTCTTGAAAACCATAAAGGAAAATAAAGTATATGTTAAATTTATAAAGTGTGAGTTTTGGTTACAATAAATTTCATTCATTGGTCAAATTGTTTTTAAACATGGCATAAATATTGATCCTTCTAAAACAAATGCTGTTAAAGAATGACCAAGACCCACAAATATAACCAAGATTTTTAGTTTCCTGGTTTAGTAGCTTATTATCAGAAGTTTTTTGAAAACATATAATTGTTATCTAGTATAATGACTATGTTAACATGAAAAGTTTTTATGTTCATCTATAAAAAAGAATGTGATTAATGTTTTTAAGAATTGAATTGAATATTGGTGAATGCTCTAGTTTTGGCACTTCCTTTCAGAAATAGTTAAATTTTTATCAAGAGTGATGCTTCGTTTTAAGGACTTGGTTGTGTCCTAATGAGACATGATCTCATAATTTCTTATGCTTCACGTTAGTAGGAAACTCATGAGTTAAATTACCATACGTGTGATTTAGAATTACCTACTGTAGATTTTGATTTTAAAATTTGAATGCATCATCTGTATGAAGTAAAATACGAAATATATAATGAATATAAATTTTTGAAGTATATTTTTACTCATAAATAATTTAAAATGTGATAGAGAATTTGGATTTAATTAATAATGGATTATGATTCCATGATTCATTACCATCCAAGAAAATAAAAAAAAATTGCTAATGCTTTGATTCAAAAATGTAATGCAACATTATCCATGTAATGTTTGGAATGAGATCCTTTGATTAATGATTTGATGAACATTGTAATTAATGTTTTTGGTTTAAGAAATTCATCTCTTTTGTTTCATGTTTCAGTGAAATCATCTCTATCGTATAGAATTAATCAAGCACATAATGAAGATAGTGAGATGAAGAAAAAGGTTGAGTTGGTTCAAAAGGTAAAGTTACCAAAATTCAATATTGATAAAGATTGTGTTTTAAGGCTTGGAAAGAGATTATGTGTGCCTTGTGATTCAAATTTGAAAAATGAGTTGTTATGCGAAGCTCATAGTTCTCTATTTTTAGATTATTTAGAGAAGTAAAAAATATTTAAAGAGATCATCAAGAGTATTACTGGTGGAAAGGAATGAAAAGAGATATTCTAGAATTTACTATGAATTGTTTATCTTTTCAATTGGTTAAACTAGAGAGATAGTTTCCAAAATGGATGATTCAGCCTTTTCCAGTACCAGAGTGGAAATGGGAAAATATATCCATGGATTTTATAGTGGGGTTACCAAATACTTCTTGAGGAAAATATTACATTTGTTTTATTGTTGATAGATTAACTAAATCTTCTTATTTTCATCTTATTCAAGATACATTGTCTCTAGATCCACATTATTGACTGTATCTTAACGAGATAGTCAGGTCACATGGGGTTCCCCTCTCTAATTTATCTAATTGTGATCCCAAGTTCACTTATAACCTTTTTAAATCCCTTCATAAGTCATTGGTAACTAAATTAAAATTTAGTGCATCTTTTCGTCCTTAATCATATGGGTCGTCAAGAACGAAAAATTCAGACTGTGGAGGATATGATATGTACTTGTTCAATGAATTACCAAGGAATTTGGGTTTAATATCTTTCATTGGTTGATTTTTCTTATAATAACATATTTCATTTCACTATTCATATGTCACAATTTGTGGAATTATATAGATATTTGTGTCAAACTACATCTTTTTTGGATGAAGTTGGTGAAAGGAAGTTGATGGGACAAAAATTGGAAGAAGTGGTGGCAGAAAAAGTTTTGTTGATTTAGAAGCACATGAGGAAATATCAGAGAAGGAAGAAAAGTTATGTGGATAATTGAAGGAAGGATCTTTCTTTTCAGTTAGGTGATCATGTATTTCTCAAATATTCTCCCTCGAAAAGTGTAATGCATTTTGGTAATGAAGGAAAGCTAAGTCCGTAGTTCATTGGGCCCTATGAAATCCAGGAGAAATTTGGATCAGTTTCCTACAGAGTGGATTTACCTTTCTTTTTATCCAATGTACAAAATGTTTTCCATTTTTCAATGTTGATAAAGTATTTCTCGGATTCATCTCATGTTTTGAGTCTTGAGGTAGTTCAGTTGGAAGATAATCTTTCTTATGGGGAACAACCAGTAAAGATTCTAACCATAGAGAGAGTGTGTTGCAGAAAAAAGGGATTTATCAACTAAAGATTTTTTGAAAACCCCGTATGGTTCAAGAGGAAACATGGTTACCTAAAAGTTCTCTGAGGGAGAAATACCCCCCACTTATTTGATAATAAAATCAAATTGTGGGGACGCAATTTCTAAAAGGGGGAAGGATGTAAAATCCAAGGTATTTGTAGAATAATAATTTTTCATTAATATTTATGAATTATAAATTAATTTTATATTAAGGGGATTCTTTTTCTGATATAATACTCGAAATTCAACAATAGGTTTCTCCGAAATTTTACGTTCCACACAACATTGAGTTATAAAAAAATGATACATTACTAATATTATTATTTTAATTGGTAGTTAATTCCCTAATATTTTACTAGTGTGAAAAAATAAAACTATATAAAATATTAGTACATGTTTTTTAAAAGATTTTACATTTATATAGTAAATTTTAGAGTCTTAAAATGATAATGAGTCCAATTTTAAGCATAAAATACTTCAATATTTTTTAAAAGGGCATTTTACGAAATTTTGATGGAGAGCCCTTTTTAAAAATAGTCAATGTCACTTTTATATTCTATATTTGAAAAAATAAACATCTTATTTTGAAGAGGGTCAACAAAATTTACATTGGTTCTAATTTTGGTATTTTCTGATGAAATTCATATTTTAATGAATAGTAAAAAATACTGCATTTTAATTCGAAACTACTTTTTCATCTAATTTATTTAAATAGTTTCCTTATCCATTTAATTTATTTTAATGTGTAATTGGATTATGTTTTTATCATTTCACCCAATTTTGGTCATTAAAAATAATTTTAAATTAAAATTGGAGAAAAACACATGTCAATCTTTTGATTGTTTTTACCTCTTCAAACCTTGCATTGTTATTTTGACAATGGAAATTAATTTTAAATTAATTAAAAAAACTTTTGTGTTTTGAATTCATAAAAATGGATTCTATATTTGGAATCATAATGTCCAAATTATGTGAATAGGTACGTTTTATTTTCAGACATTATGAATAGCAACTTCAATAATTATTTTTATTTACCACGGTTATAGGATAATTTTGATAATTAAAGATAAAAATAATATTATAATAATATAAAACTACCCTAAAACGTGTCCTAATATTATTTAATAATTCATGAGAAACCAAAAAAATATTTTTTCCAACATTTTGGCATTTAAGAGACAATTTGGTGTGATAATGAAAAGTTATAATAATTAATTTAATGTAAATAGAAATATAACATAAACATGTATCTTTTTACTAACAAAATTTTAATATAGGGCTATGTAACTATTATATTTTACTATAAATAGTAATTATAAATCTAAAAATATTTTTCTACATCATGTTAATTTATTTATAATTTTTAGACAATAAATAAATTATTTAATTTATGACACAATAATGATGCAGTCATTAACTTATTAATGAAGCATTCAAATAAATGATATTATAAATATTAAAATAAATGTTATATGAAAGTTTTTATGCCATCCACTAATTTTAAGAATTATTATGAAATTTTATCATTTATTTAATGTAGTTTTTTTGATTGAATCAAGTTTTTAGGGATTTAACCAAAAATCAATTACTAAATAGTGTCAAAATAGACATAAATAAGTTTTTAAAACAAATAATATTTTACTAAATGATATATTAGTAATAAAAATTTCAGATTAGTCAAAATTAATTATATAATGTTAATAATGTCATTATAGATCCACTATAGATTCTATTGGAGTTTTATAGTAACTATGTTTACCATATAGTGTAAAAATACAAGACGAAATTGTAAGAGTTAAATTATTTTGCTAAGGGTTAAATCCAAAATATAAGGTTAAATTTGTGACCTAAACTTGTATAAAACAGATTGGTTGAGATTATTTATACCCATAATCATATTATCCTATAAATATATAAAGTTTGAGCTATTATAATTTTAAAATAAATTTATAATAAAATAATATTTGAAGACCTTCCTAAGGTGCCCCTCCACACTCTTATAAAGGCCACCACATATACCCACTTACACACACATCTGAATCCCCTTGGATCATTCAAATTTTGTTCAAATAAGCTCCAAAAATACATCCCTTCATCCTAGAACCCTTACATTGGGAACAAAAAAATTTGATAAATTCTTTTAAATCAAATCAAAAGGAGTTACCCGATTTAGAGGTAACGTCTTCTCTCAAGATCCTTTCATTTCTTTTCCTTCTCCAACCACCTAACCTCTCCTTATTACATTATTTCATAACGATAACATTATAATTAATATAATAGGATATTTTCATGCTATTTTTCTACCTACCCTTACACACACCTCCATCTAATGAATAGAAAACATATTGTTTCCGTGTACAACGAACTATTACCACATGAAATGTTGATTGTTCAATTTTATCCTACCACCTCCCATGGTGGATATTATGATGGAACTATATTTAAATAGTATATGTAGTACATTTTTATTTTCTATATAATTGTTTAATTTTTATTTACAATTTACCTTTATGCTATAGATAATTTGTAAATATGTTAATTTCATTTGAGAAAGTGTGGACTACTAACCCCTCAAAGTGATATGATTTGTTCATGTTATACATGGAACATATAAAAGATGGAGTTAATGAAATTATGTAAAATATATAACATATATATTATTATTTAATTATAACATACCCATGTATCATTTATTTTTTATTCCTTTAATATGGAAATGAAATGAAAGTATCGCTTATGAGTACGTACGGCCTACCACCTCCATGAATGGTGCACTTCATTTATTATCACAAAATGTTATGGACTATAATAAATAAATAAATATTGGATATATATATATATATGTGATATTTAAATCATGGATATTATTCGTTAAATAATGGACTTATGACAATGCGACTAATTTTCTTCAAAACAATTTCATTTTTAACTCAAGTATCGAACATCGAAAAAACATCTGATATGAACTCAAATAATTAAATAATTGTTATATCATTGGAATAAGTGTTAAAAATGAATGATAAAATTTAAAAGGGTTCTAAAGTAAGTATAAATAATCCTAAGTTTATTATTTCTTAAATTAAAGAATAAACAAGAGAAGTTGGAATCAAGGTAAGGGGCTTCATCTCAATCTCCTTTCATTGAGGTATATTTTGATTTTTACTTGACCTTATTTTATATGGTGTATAATAAACATCGTTGACTTGTAAAATTATTCAATGGTTTTCGAAAGGAATATTTTTCTATAATGTGTTTTGCTAAACGAAAAATTGAATGTTTTTAATGTACGCAGTGACAATGTCCTTTCCACCACTGTAATCATTATTTGGTATTTGGATTCCTCTAAAAGTCGTAATGTTTTTAAAAAGAAAAGTAAATACCATATTCTTTTTTTAGGTATTTTGGTATTGAAAATGTTTTTGTGAATCGATTTACTGTGAAAATTTCTTTAAATGATGTCTTGTGATTACAATGTTGAAATGTTATTTTTCTTTTATGATTGTTCATGTTTTATGATTATGTTATGTTTCATGGTAATATACTATGTATAATGGTGGTTTTTTGATAAACTGAGGGCAGGTGAGCCTGTGATATCTCTCCAATGAATTAGGCAATATGACAGAGGTAAACATTAAGGATTCACTAAATATATTTAAATAATATATTGTGGTGGGTATTACAAACATAACCATGAAGGTTACTCCCTATTTACATATAAAAGATACAATGTAAGTATAATATTAATGAAAAAAGTTACACATATGATTTATGATTTCTATGTATTTTTTAAGATTCATATGAATTAATGGGTTTATAAATATTATTGGACTACTATTTCCTTTCTTTATTTTATCCCTTATTGAGTTTTTATGCTCATACCAATTGTTTTAAATGTTTTCACGGGGTATAAGGATGAGTAAGAGAAATGAATAAGTCAAAAAGATTCTTATCAAGAAAATAAATCATGTTTTATTTTTAAAATGGTTTCTTTTAGTGGAAAAAGTTTATACTATTTTTATAATATCCTCTAGTATGATAACGAGATGATATGTATTAATAATTGGATAATTCTCTAAAAATATAATCCTAAAAATATCCTCTATATGAATTCTTGATTTAACTCCATATTATGTAATGTTTAAGGCTAGGGCCTTATAGTATGTTAGACCTTATTATTTTTAATTTAAATAAATGTACCAGAAGAAGTTTTAATTTCTGTTTTTTTTTTCTAGAAGAAATATTGTAGTGGTGTTGCATAATATTTTTCAGTAAAAGTAGAGAAAGAGTACATCCATTTCAAGGATGGATGGTTTTTTCAATATAGTTAAAAACAAACCCATGAAACACAGAATTTGAACTTTTGAGTCATTCTAAGTTTAATCTATATATAGTTTCAGAAGCTAGAGGTGAAAAAGGTAGATGATTGTAAAGTGATATAAAGCTTGAGATTTTTTTAAGGTTTTCAACATCTTGTTTCTATGAGTTCTTTAATTAGTTTTTTATTTAGATATGTTTTCTCAAAGTATATGTGCCTGTGTATTTACTTATAAATTATCTGTGTTTTTTACTTTGTAATTTTTATTATTCTGATTGTGTTGATTAAGGGGTCTCAGAGTAAGGGAGATGAATGTTTTTATAATTAGTCATATTCGAGGGATTAAAAAGGATGATAGATATTATATCAATTATTTTTACAAAGGGATTTCTTGGTTTTGGTATATAGAACTACTGATTGGTTTATAATTGTTGATACATAAAGTTGGTTCTATAAACTTCCTTATTGGTTTGGGTGAATGTGAAAAGCTCAATTAGTTGAGTTATTTTCAGTTTTTTATATCATTCCATGAAAATTAAATTTTAAATTTACTTACATTCTATCTCTTTAATAAATACAACTTTTATTATTTTTCATTACACTGTACATTATAAAATCAGATTTAAATTTTATTGTTCCATGTTGAGTGTACTCTATTTTTATTAAGTTCATTGGAATAAACTCTTTCCGATAACACCATTTTATTCTACATAATTTACATACTACATAAATTATAACTA
Source organism: Viscum album (assembly GCA_963277665.1). Lineage (NCBI taxonomy): Eukaryota > Viridiplantae > Streptophyta > Magnoliopsida > Santalales > Viscaceae > Viscum > Viscum album. Next base: position 217,885,393 of record OY728158.1, read on the forward strand.
TTATATTTATCCAAAATATATCCATCTGATTATACTAAAAACATAAAGGGTTAAATGTTCTAATTTATACCAAAAACTGCAATTCATCTCCCTCTTGTAGAATATCTTTAATATATTCCAAGGAATAAATTTTTTTATAAGTTCCAAATATTATCATTAAATTTTTATTCTAGAATTGGAAATAATTTTTATTCCTTAAAGAATCATATTTTGTGGAATGAGAAGAATAAATACATATCTTAATTTTAATTTAATTGTACTATAACTTAGTAGGTGATGGTTTAACATAAATTCAATTTATGATTATTTCAAACTTTGATTAGTCCTCAATAGAAGTTAGAAGTAATCACCACTAATATTTTTACATTGTTTCCCTATTCATTAAAGGGATAAGATTCCAATGATGTAATTGTTAATATATTGAAGAATTATACAAATTAATTTCCAATCAAAGAATCAAACTTTGTATAGATATTGTAAAGGATGATGGGGTTATGAGGACGAAAGGTTGAGAAATTTTTTCTCATTTAAATTTATATGTTTTTTGGAGAATGTAATTTTTTTGGGAACCTAGTTGTTCTTTCGACCAAATTTTCAACCATATTCTAATAGGTAAATTGAGAAAATCTTTTATACATTTAAAGACATGTTGTGAGTTTTCATTATCAATTTTAGAGTGTTTTGTGATGATTATATAAAACTGGTTGAGTATTAATAAAATAACATATAACACACTTATTTTGGTATGGAACTATTTGAATAATTATAACAGAAGCATTGTTTTTCACCCATATATTGAATTGATGTTGGAAAGTTGAAGATTAGTAGATCATATCTTTCACTATATATAAAATATTTTGTGGAGGTGATTTTGTGTTGGATAATAACCTTTCATTACTAAAAAAATTCATATGATTATTAAAGGAGAATTTTATTTTTGTTTGATGTTAGTGAATATATATTCATGAACACTATACAACAATATAGACACTGGAAATTTTTAAAGGGTGGTAAGAATTAGAAAATAAATAAAAACATTCTAGGTTTTGTATCACATTAGTATTCATTAGAGAATATTAGTAATGTGTTCCATTTATCACAACTTCAAAAAGTATGTTCATGGTGATATTCATTTTATTTATTGGGTAGATATTGATAATGATAAGGATGATATGTGTGTTTAATTGATACTATATTTTAAAGATGGATTTAATAATTTTTTCTATAGAAAGATCATTCATTTGGTTTGTATTTAATAGAAGATTGGGTTTTTAACAGAATGTACTTAGGAGTTAGATTAACGGTTGTTTGTACTGTATTGTGTGAGTTTTTAATACATTTACCATGTAACATGATGTAGAAAAATTCATTTTAATTGAAATTTTGGTTGTTATTTCAAATGGATAATATCATTTGAGTGGTATTTCATGTTATTGTCTGTTTATCAGTGATTTTTTACAATTTTGATACTATCTTTTTTGGATTTTAAAGCTAGAAATTCATTAAATAAGAATTTATTATTGTGGCATATATATTTTTTATTATTTAAATTATATGTTATATTTATATAATAAAAGGGAGTGGAAGATAAAAAGTTAAATTTCTTAATAATTTCTATCTTAACCAACAACCACCTCATATTTTATGAAAAAACCATGTTTATTACTAAATATAAAGGATTAATGTAGTATTTTTTTAATATAGATAGAGGCTGATGAGGTGAATGGATGATATACATTTTTGAAATAAGATTTTGTTTGTGTGTATATGTCATGGTTACTTGGAAATATCAAAGTTATTGGTAGGAGTTTGAAGATAATTTTGGTAATACTATAAGATGTTTAGTTGGAAAAAAATTATGTGATTTATAAAATCACATCATGGTGAATTGGGAATGAATGTTTAGATTCAACAGTTTCATATGAGGACTAGAACATGTGATGGGTTTATTTCATTCTTCATGGATAATTCACTAAACATGAAATATTTTATTTCAATAATTCAGGTCTGAGGATAGAAATTTGATAAGTAAATTTGTTAAGCCGATTTAAATCATGATGGTATAAGTATAAATACATCATAAATTTTTCATCTTATATTGATAAAGGATATTTAAAATGTTTTGGTTTAACATACTATGGTTTTTATGTACATAGAAAAAAATTAATGATAATAGGTCAAATGATTCAAATTTTTATATTCCAATTATCTTCAAACTTCATATATACTACAGGATGAGATATCAATAAATCATAAGAACATTTTAACATATTGAATTATTTCCAGATTTTAGATTTTTAACCAAATATTTAATAGATTATAATTTTAATTCATGACTTACTTATATATAGATTTAGTAATTCCTTTTATATATTTTTTTTCCTTAAGTGGAATGTATGTATGGTTGATGGATAATTGTTATGTTTTTCAATATATAGGTAATAGTTGATTTATGTATGGGATAAAATAATTCACATCAAATGAATTAGATCTCTGATAAGCTATATGATACTGATATCTATCTTATTATATATATGTTTATGTAAATTTAATATACCTCATTTTTTATGGGTGGATATCCTGATATGTTTAAGACAAGGTGGTATGTCATTAAGTAGGATGTCTAGTTGATATTCTGATTCAGTATTGTTAAAAATGAAAAATTTTGTAACTTAATTTAAATGATGTGGATGTGGAGAATACTAATTGGATATTGATATTATAATTTTATTTCTATTTGATATAAAAAAAATTGGTGTGTCCTGAATAAGTATATAAAAATTTTATTTTTAATTTCATTTGTGGAAATTATAATTTAACAGGTAATTGGATGTAGAATTCTGAGAGATGTGAAAATTTATGTTATTTTAATATGTAAATGAATATTATATTTTGGGAAGGTTTACTATCATGTAAATTAGAAGATTTTTCTAGATATAATATTTTGAAAACTATAATAAGGGTTGGTGGGGATGATTTTGTTTGTAGTTTGGAAAGAGGGAAATGGTAAACTAGATTCATTTTTGTCGTAGAGAATATGTTATCATTGTATTTTTTTAAATCCCATTATATTGAAACCATTTATGGAGAATTTTGGACACCATAAAGTTTATAATGAACATAGTATGACGATTTAATTGAACTAAATGAAATATGTGTATTGTGAGGTGAATAGTGAAGTTGTGGTTGAAAATATATGTGACACAGAAATTCATCTATTATAATTACATTGAAACTTTTATTACTTTTTTGATATTTAATAATTCATTCTTCATTATCTATGTTATTACAAGATATGTTGGACTTTGAGTGATACAACATCCATGTCGTATTGAATTACATATGAACCAAAACAGATTTATTTTAATGTATGGGTGATTATTAACGTATCATTGTATTCAAATGGATTGTTTTATTTCCCAATAGGATGTTGTATTACCATAAAATTCATTTATTATAATGATATATTTACTATGGGGATATTTTGTTCACAATGTATATTATATTCCATTTCATGTAGAATATTTGATAATTTATTTTTAGAATACCTTTATGTATTATTGTTTTTATAACGATATTATTCTGATATAATTACTATTGTTTCTGTTACTATGTTATTATGGTGAAATGGGATGGATTAGGCTTATCTTGTTATAATATATAATATCTTATTGTTTCCTTTACCATGGATTTAATATATTTTATTTACATTTAGAAACATGTTTTAATGGATGATATTTTGTCTTGTGACAGAATAATCACCCGAACTTTTAACTTTTTTAAATATATATGAGTGAGAATGTTTTCTGTTGGGGTATATTAAATTCAAGAATATTGTGGGTTACTAGAGTTATAAGACTTTTATTTAAGTTACTATTTTTATTGAGTATGTTTAGTTGTGTCTCTTAGTTTTTTTACAAGTAGAATATTTCATATATATTTTGTTTTATGACATAAAAATCATTTTTAGTTTTAGGTAGTCACATTGTGATATTATGTGGATGATGTTAATGGTGGTGTTTAATTTATTTACAATAAAAATTTAATTACTATGATATGTTAAAATATAAAACATGTGTGATGGGCACCACATTATTACCTATTTGAGGTGTGCTTTAGGGATAACCGTGAGCTCACCACAGACTCTATTGGAATTTTGGAATGCTCAAGATGTGTAATTTTCCACTTGATTAATGGTCCTTGAATTGTCCCAATTATTAATTGTGATGGTAATGGCAGTATGAAAAATGGTATCCATTCCATCATTTTATCTTATCGATAAGGGTATCTAACTAATTCATAGGCGTCCTGGCCCTCTTTTGTTGATTTTTTATTATTTATTTATAATGATAAAACATTTTAAAATTCACCAATCATGCATGAAAGAAATTAATTATTTAAAATTAAATCATATTTTTAGGTATTTATATGTTGGTTTTAACAACTCAAAAAATGTTTTAAAATAATAACAATCATGATAGCTTTCATAACACGCAACAATTATATTTAAGAGAATTGACATATACTAGAAAAAATATTATTTTTTTAAAGTGATTGTTATAACCTAACTAACGAAATGGAGAGAATAAATTTTAGTAATAACTATGTAAAATATATGTACACTGGTACTACTCAATAGAAATTAATATTTTAGTGTTTATTAAATAAGCATATGATTTTTTTTCTAGAGCCATTTTATGCTTTGAAAATAAATTTTCTTCCAAAATGGTTTTTAGAGATTTTTTTAAGAGAATATTATAATAAATTTCTTCCCATTTTAGTAATTTTAGTATATAAAAATGATATTATTTTTCAAATAATAATATTAATATTATCTTTGGGTGAAAGTTTTATATTTTTCTAAAAAAAATGATGTTTTTAGTGGATAGTGAAAATAATGATTTTATTGAAAATATATTTTCTTTTCTTGTATTTACATGGTCCCATTTGGTTTTGAATTGGTTTTGAAATTTCATTATTATTATTTTTGAGTAAAAAAATACCATTAATTTTATCATAATTTATATTATGCTTAATCTCAGTATAAGAACATTTTGATACTTAAAAATATATTCTTTTAGAAAACCATTTTTATCAAGTTTTTAATGTTTATTGTAAAATTATTTTCATCAATTTATAGGAATTGAATTTTATAAACTGAATTATTTATTTATAAACATAATAACCAAATTTTTTAAATAGGTAAAAAAAATTGTCATTATAAATATTAAATGTGGTAAATATTTTCCACCTCAAAAAAGGTAAACTTGGTAATTAAAGTTTAATATAATTTGATAACACATTTAAAATCTATCTAACAGCTAAATTATTTCTATTGGATAATTTTATTTTGATCATACTCATCCAATAATTTAATATATGGAAACTTGGTGCCATTTTTTGTATATTTAAGATAATATTATTTTATGTAAAGTGAAAATACCAAATTTCACTCTTTTAGTTTTAGTATCACTAATATTTTCCACTTATGTATCACTTATCCTTATTTATAAAAATTATTTAACCCTAAATAGTTTAAAACATTGATATCACGCTAATCATCGAAATGGTTGACAAGAGGTTTTAAATAATATATAATAGTTAAAACATAAACTAAACTTTCCTAAATATTATTTAATTACATAATTTTAACTTATAATCAACTTACATTGAAAATATTTCAATTTTCACTTTAACGTGAAACTTATCTTTTATTATTTTAATAATTTAAGTAATTCCTAGGGTTACCCTCTCCCCTCTTTTAAAAGAACACCACATCTCATATCTTCTTCACACTTCTAGAACCACTTAGATCACCAGAACCCTAAAACAATTCTTGTTAACTTTATTATAAATATTATAGTGGTTATGGTACTCTTAAAATACCATCCCTAAGGGTTTTAATAAGGGATCTAAAGGAGGTTCACTAAGTAGAAGTTAATCATCATAACAAAGCGTTTTCATTTCACAAATTATGACACCTTAAATTATTTCCTAACCATTATAATATAATAAAATCACTATCTAAAATATACTATGATGGTATTATTTTAATTAAATAACATTATTCATCTCCTTTTTCCATAAAATGGGAAAATAAAGTGTTACTTGTGTGTATGTGTCGACTGCTACCTCCAGGAAGTGATATGATTCATTTTCCATCACGACCTCACATGGCTATTTAAAATGATGGATTTAATAAATATTTAATCTATTTATTATATTATTATGGTTCTATAATGTTGAAATATGTTTTACATTTCTTTCATTATATCCCTTTAAATATGGAAACATTACTCATGTGTACGTAGATATTATCATCTACACAAAGTAATGTAGTTAATTTTTCATCATGTCATTATATAAATAGCTATAAAATTATATAAAGTTATTAAAATTTATAAAAAATACTTGATTATAATTTTACAAATAATTCAACCATTATCAAAGTAAATTGACTAGAACTTATGAACTGAAACAAGCATGAAAAATGAATGATTTGAAACATGAAAATGAAGATAATAATATTGAATCACTAATAAATTGGTATTAAAGTGTTAAAACTGATAATATATTATTTTATATGAATTAATAATGTTCTATAAAATATATTAAAAAAATTGAAATTTATTATACCGGAGGCTACAATGCTTTTTGAGAAAGTTGGATGAAATGTAAGGATTTCTAGTCTTACTTTTATTTCTATGAGACATATGTCATATTCACTACCTATTTCCTTTTTGTTGTGTATATACCACCCATGAATGTATTTTATGCTTATTTTAATAAAAATTAAGTGGATTTAAAAATCCATATGATTATCTCTTTTTTATGAGGTTTTGATTTAAATATTACTATGGTTATAATGGTTCTTCATCTCAATATTCTTTTTGAGACACGGTTGATGTGATGAAACTTTTTATGCTCAAAAGGTGCATATAATGTCCCTTTGAAATTATATATAATTAATTTACTTTTTATAATTCCATTTAATGTTTTATTTGAATTTACACTTTCTTAGGGCTTACTATTCCAAAGATACCAAAGTAGTGAGGATTAATTCATTGATCTCGATTTTAATTAAGATTATTTATTTTAAATTTACATTGGGGGAATTCAATGATTTTAATCTTCTAAAATCCCATGAATTTTATTCTACTCTTGTAAATTATAATTTTTTATGTGTTCTTCTTATTTTCCTCTCTTTGGTACACAAATTGAACTGAAATAATGTATTTATGAAAAGCATACCTCATTTCTCCTTATGGTTTGGGATATTTTACATTCATGTCCATATTTTATAAAATATTTTAAAGAAATTTATTTTTTATTATCTAATGATTATTTCATGTAATTTTCAACTGTGTTATAATATTTAAAAAATATTTTATGTTTTATCTTCAATCCTTTTTATAAATGAGGATTTTTTTTCTTTTTATGAGTCTATGAAAAGAATATCTTTTTAACACACAATGAATAATAGGAATTTCCAACATCATGGTGATTCTTTTATTTTTAATCTTCCTTTATATGAATCAAAGGTTATTTTCAAAGGAAAATATTTTATCAATTTTTCGGTAATTTTTTGTTTATTGATATTGACATAAAATGATATTATCAATTTTTTAAAATAAATATTTTAATTTAATTTTAAATAGATTTTTCACCTAATTCATTGTCATTTAATGTTTCTTATTCTTTATATAAGATATGGTATTTTGGAACCACCTATATTTATTTTGTTAATGGTTTTTATTGATGTGTGAATTTATATGAATCATGTTTTCTTTTCATGGGTCCATTAAGCCAAAGTGAATGATTTTGTGGATATGATGATGAAATATTAATGAAACCAATTTTATTTTACATAGGATAAGTGATGATGAAATGATAAATTTCTTCATGATAAGGGGTAATATATATAAATTTATTATTATTATGTGATGGTTTGGTCTTCTATATCCCTCTACTGCATTTGGTAATGATTAATGTTTCATTATCTCAAATGGTACAAGGGAGGTTTTCCCAAGCACAAAAGAGTGTACACAGGAGGTTATATCGAGACGAAATGATGGTACATCATATATTATCCCAATACATAAGAAGTTAAATAGTTATTTATACCAAGCCTTGCATTTGATTAGTGTATTTTTTGGTATACTTTACATTCTATTTTTATGATTATAATTATTCCACACTTTATTCCACTCTTTTATAACATGAACATACGATTATTTTATACTCTAATAGCTCATGATGTTTGATTTATTTATGATTCATGTTTTATGAACATTCATGATTTATTCCAATGACTCATCATTATGATCTATAAATTTATGAGTTGGATTTCAAAATATTAAATTCAGGTTATCATACCCTTATGATTAGGTTATTTTTAAAAGATTATTGATATCTTCCTTGTTTACCCTTACTAAGAATCTGATCTCACCCTTTATTATATTTCTTTTCCCTTAGTATGTGAATAAAGGTTTTAATTAGGATATATCTAATAAGGGTGAATTTTTTGAAGAACTAATGGGGGATTATTTATAGATTTAATGTTCCAGTTATTTATGTATCCAAGTGTCCAAAAAAACTAAACCATTATGGTTATAGAATTGATTATAATGATATGTAGTGAATATTCATCTAATAAGATATAATTATTATGGATGAAATATTTAGGTCACCTATGTGCGTATTAGAGTAGGGTTTAGTTATTTTTCGATATTTAGATTAGAAAAAATTAGTGAAAACCCTATGGATACTTATATTTATAAGATAAAATTATAAAACTATGTTAATATATAAATTGTGGGTTTTCCTAGAAAATAAATCCTGATCTGGATAATAGCATATGGATGTGGTTGTTGAAATTATTCGCATATGGTTAATAACTCTAAAAGGTATATATTTGGTATTACATTGATTATTACCGATGAATGATGAGTGGGAATAAAATTGAACACCTAGCTATAGTCTCTCAGGGATATTCTTTGGTAAATTCTAAATTTAATTATGAAGTATTATGAGGGATTAAAATATATAATGATGATGGATGACCTAATTTTATCCTAAGGTGACCTATATTTAAAATAAGGTTTCATGATTTAGACTCCCTATATAATATTTTCTTCAATTATATGATTACTCACTATGATTATTTTATCACACAATTATTTTTGGTGTTAGTCAATGAATGGAAATTGATGGAATTGTGTTAATTCTATATGTGATGGTTGATGCAATTATTTTCCTCACAAGAAACCAAATAAAATGGGAGATTAAATGAAAAATATTTTTTTATTCCTAACAAACAATTATGAAATATGATTAGCAACCAGATAATAAGTTATTTTAAGGATTAATAAAATAAAATAAAAACATAGTTTCATGAAGACCATGGATGGAGGATGATTAATATTCATAAATGTCAATAATATGGGAAGAATAACCTAGGGAAATGTCCCAAATGAATGATAATATGTTTTGGGTGTGGACATGAAGGACATAAAGAAATTATTTTATAAGGGAAATAAATTTTTAAAAAAAAATTAAAACCTAAGGAAAACATTATAGTTCAATATCATATGCATGGGAAACATGGAAATTATTTATGTGAATTCTATAATCCAAGGGTTAGCTCCTTGAATAAGTAAGGGACTATGTCATTAAAATCATTGAATTTGAAGGATTGAAATATTTATGAATTGGGACTAAATAATTATGTCATATAACTACTTTGTAAATTATAGTTTTTTATAATATTCATTAAGAATTTAAGGATTATTCTAAAGCGGTTTTATATTAAGGATTTTAAAAAATATTTCTAATGGTATCGATAACCTATAAAAGTGATTTTGTGGTATAGTGATTTTTTAAAGCATATGATTGATGGATCGATAATATGTTCTTGTTATTGACATAATAATATTTGGGAAGGATAAATAGATTAATTTTATTTATAAAGTAAATTTGATATTATTTATGGACTTATAATTGGTTGGTTATTTTATGACTATGTAGTTTATGTTATCTTTGATGAAGCTTACTTAATTTTTGGATTTTCCTTATATATTTAATAGTCTATTATTTTAATAATGTAATAGTTACAGAGTTTATTTTTTTAAGTAATTATGTTTTCATTGAGGTATTAGAGTGATTAGGATAATTTTGGGAAAGTATTAGAATATTTTATTAGAACATATGAATATGGTATCCATGTGTTTGGGGTGAGACTACATGACATACATTAAATTGTTTGGTGATTAAAGTTATGTTGATGTAAAAAATTTAGTAACCTTATTTCTATTTTTTGGGTTTTATAATTTAGTAAAACATATATTGGAAATTTTTAAAGTTAAAATGCTTTTTGAATGGTTTTTGTTTAACTTTGGGTGTTATTCATTATGTTAACTAGATTAATGTATTATTTCATTATATAATGATTTATCAATATTTATTAGCTATTCCTAAACATTTTGGTAAACATCAAGAGACATGTAGACTGACTTATCATTATTTTATGGATCTTATGATCCATTAAATGATAATATTAGTCTTACATAAATTATAAATCATCTTGAATAATTGTTTCATGGAGTAAGTGAAAAAGTGGAAACTGATCAAAGAATAGCCAAATGATGAAATTGTTCTTATGAAATGGATATAAATCAAGTAACTATGTTTTTTAATGTTATTTATCAATATATTTAAAAAATTTCCTAACCTTATAAAACATATATATAAATAAAAAATTGTATTCTTTTACCATCATTTTTTAAAAATTAATAGCCTTTTCACCACATACAATTTATATTTTTTTGGTCAGTAAAATTCTCTATCCCATGTTCACTATGATTATCTATTATTATTTAGATGTTATTTTTCTCCTTTATTTCTATATTTTCACTTACCATAAATATTCTCTTTATTTGGGAACCCTATTATTTTTTATTTCAGGTAACTTGTATATTTATCTCTTCGCTTTTTTCAAAGGAAGTTTTATTATCCATTTGTGTGATCTAGGTTTTCAACAAATATATTTTTAAATATTAAACCTTTGATGGAAAATATTAATTCATCGGGATGAAATTTATTTTATCTTGAGGTAATTTAACACCCAAAAAAATTAGTTTAAATGAATATTATGTTCAATAGATTTTTTAACATGCAGCCCAAACCACTAATGGATTCATTAAAAAATATAAAAATATTATTATTTAAATATAACTGGTGAAACCCGGTCATTGAATATTGATGTTACTAACAATATTAAACACATTGTGAAATATTTTTATAATTTTTATTCTCAATATAATTTTATTTTTTATTTTTCAGGAAATAAGAACTCATTTCTTAATTAAGCCATTTTATTCTTCAAAAATACCTTTTCATCAAAAATGGTTTTTTATTTTTTGATAAAATATTATAATAAAATTATAATAAATTAAGAAATTTTATTTTGTAAAATAATTCTCATTTTTCAAATCATCATAGTAAAATTATCTTAAGGTGAAATTTTTATTTTCATATAAAAAGATTGAATTTTCAGTGAATAGTGAAAATAATGACTTACTATAAAATTTAATTTTCATTTAATGTATTTACATATTCCTATTTTGTTTTGAATTTGATTTAAAATTTAATTATATTACATTGATTAAAAAATATATAATTAATTTCATTGCATTTTACATTATCATTAATTTCGGTATAAAAATTTTATACTTAAAAATTCATTTTTCTGATTAATTGTTATTCATATTATTTTTAAAGATTATTTTAAAAGAAATTTATTCCTCTTATAGGGAATAAATTGAATAAAATTAATTCCATATTTGGAATAATAATTTACAAATTTGTAAAATTTGTAAAAATTATTTTTTTCATAATAAATAGTAAATATGATAGATAATTGTAACCTCAATAAGAGAAAATTGGGTAATTAAGGATAAAAATAATATGATATGGATTTAAAAATTTATCTAACACCGACATTATTTATATTAGATTTGTTTAGTTCGACAATAATCATCCAATATTCATTTATATGGAATCATTGTTCTTTTGTTCATCAATAATGACTATAATATTAGTAAAGAATAAATACCAAATGTTACACTCTTTATTTTAATATCATTAATATTTTTTCATATGGATAAAAAATTTTATTTGGTTCTAAATATATTTTCAAAATAAAAATGAATTTTATTATCATAAAAATTTATTTTTAGTTTTTATTGATGTAATAATTGCCTTAAATTCTTATGAAACGCTGACATAGTGTTTGTGAAAGAATTAGAGAAATCAGGTAAATGGTTTAAAAACATACAAAGTAATATTTTTTGTTGATAAATTTTGTTCCCATAATTTTTGGTTTAATATAATGTATTATTGATGTATTAAAATTTTATATTTGATGTACATTATTATCATCATTTGTTTTTAAATCAGCTCTGGGAATAGTCCTGAAAATGAATTTAAAGTGGTTTTTTATATTATATAATTTTTTTTAAATAGATTAAAATTTATAAAAAATTAAATCTATATAGTTTAATGGGATATGGTCAATAATATAAACCATTTTCCACTTATTAGTGGTAATCATAAAGTCAGTTAAAGGGAGGTAAACTAAGTGATAAGGGTTAAAAAACTCATAAACTTATCTAAATATAACATATCATCATCATATCTTACAATTATTTCAATTACTATCCACTTTAAAATTAAAATTAATTGATATTAGTTTTATAATTAAGGTAATTCCTAAGGTTCCCCTATATCATATTATAAAATTACACCACCTATCCTCTCTTTTATGCACTTATAGAGCCACTTATTTCACTCAACCCCTAAAACATGTTATTAAATTATTTGTATACAATATAGATTTGTTTATCTTCTTAAGATACCATACCTAGGGTCCTTAAAGGGAGATATAAATGTGGTTCTTCAGACATGAGGAAATCATATTTACAGGGTATTTCTATATCACTTCTTCTCCTACAACCTTAAATTCTATCCTAACCATTCCAATATTATAAAGTCATTATCTAACACATAATGAGATGTTTTTCTGTTGATTTTATAACCTTATCCATATCTATTATTCATCAAATGGGATATGAATTCATTCTCTATGTGTATATGTAAACTACCACTTCCATGAAGCAATACGTTTCATTTACCATCACTACCTCACATGTTTGTTTATATGGATGGGTATAATAAATATATTTTATATTTATGATATTATTATTTTTCTATAAATTTAAATTATTATTTATTTATTTTTATTCCAACCATCGAAAAATGGAAACATCTGTCATGCTTATTTACAGACTGTCATCTCTATAAAGTGATGTAATTCATTTCTCATCACTAATTTATATGAGTAACTATAAAATTGTATATAATTACTATATATGATACTCATGACATGATTAAAATTTTATATATTATGAAACCATTATCAAAATATAAGGACTAGAGCTTCCGAAACCAAAACTTACAAGAAAAGAAAAATTATTAACATCACAAAACGATGATTTTAATAAATAATCATTTTTAAATGGATATTGAAATGCTATAATTGGATCACATATGATATTATAAGTATTTAAATGGTTATTTTATATAAATATAAAAAATTTAAATTTCTTATACATGAGTATAGATCCCTTATGAAGCAATTCAGAGATGAGGTATGGTTTTCTCATCCCACTTTTATTTCTATGTGAAATATTTCATATTTAACACTTGTTTCCTTTGTGTGGTGTAAATACTTTCCATGATTGCATATTATTATGATTTTCATGAAAACTAATTAAATTTAAAAATTAAATTAAAAACTATCTTCCATGAATTTTTAATTCAGATATTACAAAATTTGTAAGGGTTCTTAATAGAAATATTTTTTTCATTGAGGCATGTTCTAGGTTATGGCCTTTTAATGTTTATGACATGTATATTTTCAGATTTGGTTCCCTAGAAAAAAACATTTTAGTTTTGATTAAAAATATCTACTCAAATAATTAAATATTAATACAAATTCCTTATCACATATTGGGTTTTCTTTTGCATAACGTTGATGTGATACTTCCCTAGTGTATCAGTATCATTGATAAGAGCATAGAAGTTCCCTACAATAATGATAACATTTAAACAATATGATCAAATTCGTAAATATAATCCTTCAGTTGGATAATATACCATGATAGGTCACATAATATATATACCATGAGTTTCCAATACTCATAAGTGTATGAGACTTCTTCTAATGAAGTTTTCACTTAGTGATCTCCAATATGGGGGATTTTGATAGCAGAACTACCGATAAAAATTCCACATGTTTTGGATCCATAATATATTCTTATTTGTGAGTGTGTGTAATTGTCCTTAGACTTTAATATTATCATTAATGTATTTCATGACTCATGCACATAGATTTACTAACAAAAAATGGGAAATCCATATATTGGTGTGATTTAGGGTATTTTGGGTGCATCATGAATTACATTTCATTAATTGATCGGTTGAGGATGGATGTGTCCCATACATATTTATGGAATTTTATATATTATCCATTTTATTAAAATATAAAAATTGCAAAAATTCCATATCCATTGTGTAATGATATTTCTTCATATATTTAACATAATATATATTAATCATATTGTTTGATGATGCAGATGTGAAACATGCTTGGTGAGATATTAACACAAAGGGATTATATTTCATAGTGGTCATTATTTTGTGGTTTTCAACATTTCAACTTTACATTCATTCTCGTGGTTTCCATGACTTATTTCTATATAGTAATCTTGGACTTTAGGCAGGCATTCCTAGTTCTAATGAGAAAGCATCTTTGAGGTGGCATGCTAAGTGTTTCTATTGATCTCGATTAAATTCTATTTGAATTTAACTAATGGAATTAATATTATTCTCAAGACCAAGGAATAAATTTATTCATGTTTTATTGATTTAAAAATTTAAATAACTATTTATTTAGCAGATTGTGAATAAAATTTTTTTTTTTTACAAAACTGATAAATGTTTAATTAAAATTTTGTGGATTGAAATATTTATTTATTAATAAAAAATTTATTCAGTCATTCAATAAATACCCATGAGAAATAATGGAACAAGACCACATCCATTGATAAATATTAAATATCCAATAGTTAAATCTATATTTATGATTTTACAAGTTATAGCACACCATAGAAATAATATTATTATTTTATTATTATATTAAATGGGGTTTGATAAAGATTATTATATTTTTTACGGGATATTATGTAATTAAATAAAATTCATCCAAAACCGAAATATATGAATATATGTTTATTTAAATGGTGTAGTGTTAATCAAAAATCGATAATTGAGAATCATTTCATGGAATGAACTTATCTCTCTCGAATTTTCCCCCTATAACCCTCTAATGAATGAGAATAACTCCATTAATATCGATGTAACATGAGCAATCAATATGAAAAATTCAATACAATTTATTCATCCCTGGATCACAAAGAAAGTATTTGGTGTAGTTTGGAGATCAAAATAGCATGTTTGGATCACCTCTAGAGAAGTTTTACACTTGGATCCTTAAATCACAATGAAGGTAATCATGAAAAGTTTTTTCAGAATGATCAACCTATACAATGGAAAAATCTAATAATAGCAAATAATTTCTTCTAATTTGAATAAATTAATTTTAAATTTAACATTAATATGCCCTCTATTTTGGTTCCGGGTAACTCTATATTAAAATAAATTTTAATATATTAAAAACCAAAGGTTCTTCTGTTGCACCTGGAACATGCAGGTGGTATCAAAGGGGCCATGTTTCAAATTTATAATTATTTATTTGATTATTGATCTATGTATTCATTAGATGTTAGATATTTCATTTCTATATTATTCATCTATTAATATATTTTTAATTAACATGAAATCAACATTTTAATTATCATAGTTCATGATTTAATTTTATTAAATGGATAAGAACAGATGAATAATGGCCAGAGATTTTACTAGGAAGTTCCAATATTTATGGGCGGTATGATTGCGTTACATGGAATTTAGCGGGAGAACATTTTTTATACCAAATTGCACTATATTTGGACTTGATTCAGGCTACAAAAAATTCAAAATAGTAGAGAAATGTGGTTAATTTATTGCACACCACATGTAGAATGGGAAACCTGGCACATGGGTTTTCTGATTAGATGGATTGTATTTGGAGTACACATCATTTAGTCTACATGGATTATTTAATAAGTTCACACATCCCATGTGGGCATAAATATAGGAAGAATCATGTGATACTGACAACCTAGAGTAATAATGACATACATAGAGTGTAGCCGACTTTTACATGTCTTGTGGTTCATTATTAACAATGTTCAAAATACACATCGAGCAATATGATGATTCAAGAAGACATGAAGTAAGAATATCACATGGAATTTTTCTAGAAGACATATCATGTGCTTCTTTCTTTGAATGAAATTTCAGTTCTTTCAACAAGTTGAGAGGAAACATGGAAATATTGATACATGTCAAGTTACTGGATTATACACAGTACGTGGCCCAGCCAGGGAACATGTTGAAACCATAGGAATGTAACCTGGGTACATGGAAATAAAGATACACAATACATAGCTTATATAGACACATCGTTTAGTCTCCAAATAATGGAAAAATTAAATTACGTTAAATTTTTAATTATAGAAATAAAACATTATTATATTGATTGGAGCATGTTATGTTTGAAAATTCAATAATGGTTTTAAATTACTCATAAATTGTCAATTAATTTATTGTAATTTTATAAAATTATTGAACATGAAATTTATTTTCCATTAATTCTTTATTAATCTGAATATCCAGGTTAATTGTTATAGTCAACAAAATAAAAGCTAATTTTATCATTAATTAATTAAAAAAATTGTGTTTATTTTAATATATAAAGAATTAATCGTAATAAATGTTATCCAGTATAGTTTTGGGTAACTGTTTTGTGTTTATGACCATTCATGTACTTAA
Organism: Viscum album; assembly: GCA_963277665.1. Lineage (NCBI taxonomy): Eukaryota > Viridiplantae > Streptophyta > Magnoliopsida > Santalales > Viscaceae > Viscum > Viscum album. The sequence goes on from OY728158.1 coordinate 217,902,445, forward strand.
CTTAGAAATGTGTATGAGTTAGATTTATTTTATTTTTTTATTTCATGTGTTACCAATTATTTAATATTAAATTAAATTTTATTGCATGTGAGTCATCCCTTCCTCTATTATTATGTATGATCTTTGTGTCCAAGGTTATTTATGTAATTCTCCTTAACAAATCCTTTGGTTTTCCTCACCTATGTGAGTTATAAATACATCCAATTAATGGTGTATCCCAAGCTACATAGAGTCGATTCAAGATGAATCCATAATGATTCCAACCCAAGTGGTACATAGGTTAATAGTTGAAATTCTATAACTCATACCAAGACTATCACAAGGATTTATTTCCCAAGTTCATATATTGATTTATCATCTGATTTATAAATACATTATTAGACAAGCTTATGATCATGTTATTTATTTATTTATTTATTTATTTATTTATTTATTTATTTATTTATTTATATGCATTATTTAATTTATGGATGAAATTCCATGATAAAAATAATAAATTAATTAATGTGTAAAGATTATATTTATGTAAATATGTTATGTGTCATGAACCGCATTGTGAATTTTTATGACAAATAGGTTAAATTTGAATTTTTTCTCTAGAGTGTCTTTGAGAGAAAAAGTGGTAATTTTTCTTATCATAAAATCTATAATATTTTTTAATACCACTCTATTTTTCCAATACTATGGTGTTTATCCTTGGATATAGGATTTTGGTGTAATTCTAAATTGTTGGAACATTGGACAATTATTTAATGTTTAATTAATGAAATATTATATATTTGTGCATGTTTTTTCTGAGATATCTTATGTTTAGAGAAGAATATCTAAATTATGACATCGCATTTGAGTTTTCAAAGGGGGTTTTCCCTATATGGTCCATAATTTTGGGTCAGGTGCCAAGTCTGGGTCATCCCCCTTTTCTTCTCTCTCTTCAATTTCTTTTTCTTTATTTTTCATTTTCTTTTCTCCTTTTCTTTTTTTCCCTCTATTTTTGGTCACATATTCCCACCCCATGTTATATATTCCTTCATATAGGACAAATAAATATTATAGTAGTGGGATAGATGGGGGAGAGGGGAAGAATGAGGCATAGTCGTGGAGCTTGGGTCATACTGATTGATTGTGTGGGTACTGTAAAATGAGGATCAGATCGAAGCTTCGTCAGGATCTTCTCAAAGGTAAACTATTTTAATTTTTTCCCATAATTCCACTTATAGTATTTGTTTTTATGTTTTAATATTTATTTGGTTGTTTCGGACTACTAGGGGGTGGTCTGGTGCTTTACCGGAGAATCGGTGGGTTTTGGGGCATTCATAGGAATTCGTGTTCAAGAAATTCTAATCACACGATGTGTGATTTTATGAACACACGTCGTGTGTTCTTCCTATTTAGTGTAGTTTCAATTTCTATAAGTATGTGTCATTTACTTCAAGTACATACTATATAGTAGTACTTTTCTATGTACCTGGGATGTGGTCCTGTAAAAGGGTAGGTGGGGTTTATGAAGAACATGTCATGTACTATGTGTAAATATCATGTAATATGACATGGCCATGTGGACATATACATAGGATGACACCCTATGTGAGGGGTATAGAATCATGTGGTAGTACATGTAAATACCCCATGTATGTCTTTTCTTTGTATTGTGACATGACCAGACCCCATTTCTTCTCTGGCCCTATAGAAGTACATGTCTAGGTGTAACTTTCAGAGTACACGTCTTCTACTTAAAAGTACTCATTGTGTACATTTCTAATAAAGGGTTTTTTGTCATCTTTTTTCCCCATATTAATAATTTGACTTTTGAGTAGTTCATTATGAGTGTTTCCCATAAAGATAACAATAGTGGATTCATTTATGAATTTAGAGGATTTCTGGATTTTGTATGGTAATGATTGTGTTTTTTTAGGATTCCTTTGAGGTAGTGGTTCTAGAATCCCTCTAAATTTTGGTTTGTTCATTTTTAGGCTCTTTTGAGGGTGTTTTCTTTTTTATTACCTTGGATTGAGGTAGTTTGATGAGTCTAATTGAGGTTCTTGGGATATATTTTGGGAGGAAGAATCGAGTTTCTTCCTTTTTGGATCATTAGTCGGGTTAATTGAGGTTTAGGTCTGGTCACTTGAGGTTGGGATTTGTGGGATCCTTATGGGTGGTTTGACATTTTGTGGTATGTTTGGTTTAGCTAGTTTATATTTAGAATAGTTTGAGATAGGTTTTAGGGGCATGTTTTGGGTAATTCCCTTCTGAGTGAGGTGGTTCTTGGGGTTTCCCTTCTAGTTGGATGTTTTGTGGGTTTTGATATGGGAGTCCAGCCCTGGATTGTTTAAGTAGGCTTGGACTGAGGTTTGGTTTTGCGGGAGGATCTACATTTAGTGTGTACATTCAAATATGTGCTTTTATAGAGGATCCCCTATGTAGGTTGTCCCATCGTGTTGTGGTTTTGGGAATTATGGTGGCTTCTGTAGGTACCAGGCGCAACGGATGCATATTGGTGGGTGTACCAAACTTCAATTTTTCTGTTAACAATGATCAATCTAAGATCCTTCGTGATAATAAAACATCGGATCTTCAAAATTGAACAAATAATGAAATAATGGAAGGGATTCCCAAAACCATAGAGAGGATCATCATATGTTTGTTATAATTAATTTAATTAAAAGACAAGAATTACCTTAATGAAATTCTCTCTCCATTGTTGTATCTGGTCAAGATCTGATGTGATCTGTCATTGCATCATAGAATCCTAATTTAGGATTTTACTAGTGGTGATCCACATGTGCTACATGTATCTCTGGACGTCGCTGAAGGGATATGGAGGTGCTAGTGCAGTAGAGCCTTCGCTTGCAATGTCCACCTTTGATTGCCTTGAGAGCCGCTTGCAAAGCGCTCTCCTTGATCTGGTAGAGGAGGATATCTCTCGTAGCATGAGAGCTTTCATGGAAGAAAAATAATTCTCTCTTGCCTTGAAATATTTCTCTAGTTCTATTGTATGCAATTACCAAAATTGGCTAGGATAATAAGAATTATATAATGGGTATTTTTAATTACATGGAATAATAAAATGAATTAATTATCTGAAATCATTTATTCATTTCATTTAATTCATAGTGAGACCCCATGTATAATAATAATACTTGACTATTATTATTACTTGACATGCACCCAGTGAATTACACCTAATATTATTTTATTAATTAAATATTATTATTTCTCACAAATCCATAGAAAAACTACATAGATTGTATATTAATATACATGATGTGTACCTTTTGTTTTATCGTTTTCATTATTTCCACCACCAAATTTATTAGACCATGAATAATGTATCTTTATTTCATAAATAAATGTTAATGCAAACTCACTAATAAATATATATTTTTAATCCCACAATATATTCTCTCAAATAACTATTTTCGAAATAAATGTGGTCAATAACCATTGAATAATTATTAAACCACAATCAGTAATAATCTTTATTCAACTTATTAAATAAATATTTAACTTAGATACTTGGACACATTTAGTGTGTGACCCTCTATGCCACTTTCTTAGTGGCATTAGGCGGAGCCTTACTATAGTCCATGGTTATCATCTAGCAACATGCCAAGGCACCCATATAAAAATAATTTAATTCCATAATGACGTGTCGCCACCTACGAATGTTTATCTGGTAATGTAATCCCTTTGTCTCGATATCTTGAATCATGCAAGTTTCATGCTAGTTTCATCAACGTGTGTGCTCGATTATTCTTTCTTTGAAATTAAGGAATTGAACTCTATAAAGACCCGGAAATTTCAAGGAAATTTTTTTCTTAATTTCTTTGGGATTCTACAAGAATGTTGTTTCTGACGACACCTGATTCTGAGGCCCGGTGTGCCCGGAATCAGTTTCCAAAGTTTAGCTTGGGTACGTTCAGTGAACAAAGGAGTGGGTTTTTCTAAATTTTGAACCGATTCTTGGAATCGAAATCTGAGGGCACCGATGAAACCGCATCGCCGGTATTTGCTTAAGTGGACTTTTACCATAGGTGCGTTTGTTTGGGGAAAGAAGTTAAATTTTGTGGTTTAAGGAAGAAATAAATAAAATTGTGAACCATTTTATTTTTTATATTCAAGGAAGTTAAAATATACCATGGGAAGTTGTTGGTGGGGTCCACAACCACCCAACTTCCAATGTGTGATTATGTGGGAGGTGGGGCCCACACACACCTAACCTCCCATAGGAGAGTTTAGTGTGTTGGGGCCCACACGAGACCATCACCCCTTGAATTTCTTATAACCCCCTTAAAATCCGTTGTTTTTAAATGTGACTTTTCACATCCTCCTCTCTTTAATAAATTATTGCTAACTCGCCTCTTGAATTAATTGGTAACCTCCTCTTAATTTGTGTAACTTCTCCCTTTCACACTCTCCCTCTTAATTCTTTTAAGCCAACACACACCTTAATTAATGTATTGAGTCTCCTCAATTAATTAATTAAGTGTTTGAGTTTTGAATTTCAAATGGAATGTGTTAATAAAATAATTGGTGAGCCATTATTTTATTTTGGGACACACTTTGTGTTGGAGATTTTGGAGAGAGTTCTTGTGAGAAGAAGAAGAAGAGAATTCCTCTTCGTTGAAGAATGATGCCTTATCAACAAAGAACGATTCTTCGTAGAAAAGAATGCTGACTCCACAAAGAGCAGAGGCGTACCCCTTTCATCCTTATCTGTGACAAGAGGGGAGGCGTCACATCTTTGGGTACACTTTGGAAACGACGGGCCTTCCAAGACCTTCGATGAAGAACGCTTCCCGGATCTCCATCAAAGGAGAAGACACCGTCGTGGGAAAACCGCAAACGACGACGTCACCATCCGATGTCAACGAACAACGCTACCTCGCCACATATCCATCGAGGTATCACTTCATGAAGTATGGGTTAATTTATTTGTTCGTAAATTCTTTGTCGTTCGTCGACTTCTATTTGGGCCTCCTGTTATCGTAATAACGGGAGGAGGTCGGACCGCACGACCACGGCCGACCCTCCCCCCCCCCCCCCCCTTCAATGTTGTTTTTTTATGTGGCTTGAACAAAGGTGGCGCGGTGAAACGACACCACGCAGAATCAGGAAGGAACACAGCGAAGAAGCGCGGCGCCGTCGCGCCACGCCATTGAGGCCGAACGAAATCGTGGTCGGAGTCGGGGCCGCAGAGGCAACTCAAAGACTCCGAAGTTTGTTTATTGACATCCGGATCGATGGGTGACAACGAAGTGGGCCGTAATTGTGTTTGAATCCCTTCGCAGTGAAGACCGGGTTCCAGGAGGACCACTAGCGAAGACGGTGAGTGAAACGGACCATCGGAGCGCGTCCGGTGGTCCGCGGAAAACAGTGGCAGCGCGATGGCACCGGCGAGCGGCGGCGTTGGCATGCCACCAGAACAGAACTGCTGCAGATGAGCCATAGCAGCGGACCAAACCGGAACAGCTTAGCTGTTCCGGAAGCAGGGCAGCGTGGCTTAATGTTGCACCGGTTTCTTTTAGCTGGGGGGTTGTAACCCCCCGCTCCACGCTGGCCACACGGACCGGCCGCACCAGGCATGGCCTCCGATGCTGCGTCGGGCCGCGCCCTAATGTTCCGGACCCAGACTCGGGTCGGGTCACCCAGTTCGGGCCGACCCAGGGGGGTATCGGGCCGGGTCGGACCTGGCCCGAACCCCCTATTTTCGGATAGATCCTTTCAAATGCGCATAACTAGGGATATGGACCTCCGATCGATGCACAGTCAGTTGAGATGCATTCCTTGGAATGAGACGGTCGTTTCGGTATATTACAGTCATGTTTTCAGAGAAATTCGGGTACGGTCGGGTTGGTTCGAACCCGAAACCAACCGGACCCTCAGAGCGGAAACGCTCATAACATGAACTCCGGACGTCTGATTGATGTGTCGTCGACTTTTTTGGATTCCTCTTAATGAGACGGAACTTTTGGAATACTTCTCCTGATATTTGTATGCAGTTATATTGTGGCCAGGTTGGATTGAACCTGAAATCCAACCGGGCCCCTAGAACGGAAAAGCTGATAACTTTCAGACCAGACGTCTGTTTGACGAACCGTCAGCGATGTTGGTGATCTCATTGAGAAACGGTCCCTATGAGTATACCCTATGAGAGTTCATGGTAAATTTGACATACGGACGGGTTGGTTCGCACACGAAACCAACTGGGCCCCTGGGACGAAAAGGCTAATAACTCATAGACCGGGCGTCCGATTGACGTGTCGTCTGTTGGCTTGAGACCACTATGAAGAGGCAGTCCTTTGAGATACTTCTTCGTGGGACTTTGTGATACTTTAAGTATCGACCTGTAGCTCATGGAGTAGACCCTCCCGGAGAGGAGCGTATGGAGTACGGAGACTGTGTAGCTGGCTAAGACCTAATGACTGCTTGTCCGATTCGATACGGAGTGACTTGCATAGTACAGTGGGGAGCACTAATTTTTGAGGTGGTAGACCCATGGGGGAGGAGCACTACTTTGTGAGGTGGCAGACCCGCGGTACTCAACAGGAGGAGTACCTCTGTAGGCTATGAGGGGGAGCACTACTGTGTGAGGTGGTAGACCCGTGGAGGAGGAGCACTACTTTGTGAGGTGGCAGACCCGCATTACTCAACATGAGGAGTACCTTAGCAGTCATAGGTTAGGGAGCAGTACCTCGGAGTCATGCAGGATCACTGTACTCGTCAGAGATGGAGTTCTTCAGCAGTTACAGTTTCGATAATGAAAATCCTAGTTTGTGCTGAGTCTATGACCTTTGTGTTTACCTCATGATTGAGATGGGTCACTTGATAACTTAGTTATATGTATGGGCATATACCTAGGTAGTGGTTATCCATTGATTTCATAACCTTTGTGTTTCCTCATGATTGAGATGGGTTATATGATAACTTAGGTATAAGTATGGGCTTATACCTAAGTAAGGGTTATCTGTTGAGATCCTTCTTTGTGGTTATCCTTGTTGGATTTAGTGAGACCTTGAGGGTATCGAGTTCTTTACTGAGTATCATATACTCACCCCTGCACGGGCTATGCCCGCACCTTGTTGTGTTGGTTGCAGATGACGGGCATCGCTGATGATGGTCGAGTGTTCGAGGACTGGATGGTACCTGGTGGTGGACATCACGAAAAGACGATACTCGGAGGAAGATGACAGGTGAGAGCGTTTTGGAGGCTATCTATACCTACCCTTTAGGTAGGATCCATGGTGGACGATCCAGGAGTTGCGCTATCTGTACCTACCCATCAGGTAGGACTCAAGGTGGACGACCAAGGAGTTGCCTCTATTCTTCCAGCTGTTTGTCTTTTCTGTTGAACTTCATTTCAATTGTAGCTAAACTTTTCAGTTGGGTTTGTATTCTGGCCCTTTTTACTTTTCAGAACTTTCTTTTGTACTTAGTGTATTTCTTCTGCTTGTACTCTGTGGTGTTTTTATACTTTTATAACGGCAATGCCTTCCCATTTATCGGGATTTACTCCTTGGGTGCTAGTTTCCAGCCCCAGGCCTATGGAAGGCGGGCTTGGGGTAGTCATGGAACGGGCCCTGAGGAAGGGTTGTGAAAAATTGGTATTAGAGGAGTTGGTTCTACTGCAGAACTTATAACTCTGATATTTTCTTTCTGTGAAGCAATAGTGTTAAGGGTACCGAGTGTGGTTTTCAGTTCAGGGAGTCCAGTGTTGGTGCGGGCGGCCGACGTATCCATACACCAGGACCCTGACAACTGATTTCCAACTTTGTGCACGAAAACACTAATTTCGTGTGTGTTTTCAAAGGTTTTCACTTAAAACAGCTCAAACTAGGTCATTTCACGAGGTATACAAATCGTTTGACCGTGTCACGTCTATTTCTTTCAGGATGCCTCCCCATAGACGACCAGCTAGAGCCCCGAGAGTGGTACGTACTGATATCCAGTTGAGCGACGAGGCCTCAGTACAAGGCCCTATCCCAGTTGAGGCACCAGTGGTACTACCACCCGTTGGTCCACCGATGCCACCAGCCCTAACAGCAGAGAGTGCACATCACTTGAGCGCACTGCATGAGTTCCAGCGCCAGAGGCCACCCAGGTTCAGGGGAGAGACGGACCCGCAGGCGGCTGAGGATTGGCTGGAGGCTCTGGTGACAGTCTTCAAGCTAGTGGGGATGCCATCAGACTTCATGGTGATCCTTGCTGCCAGCCTCCTTCAGGCAGCAGCAGGCAGATGGTGGAGCTTGATGCTCCAGATGCATGACGAGGTGACACTTCTGTGGGCAGACATCGAGAGCCTGTTTTGGGCAGAGTTGGTACCAGCCACCCTTCGAGCAGTGCGTATATAGAAGCTACTGCATCTACAGTAGGGTACCATGATGGTGGCGCAGTACTCAGTAAGATTTACAGACCTCTCACCCTACTCCACAGATATGGTACATGACCCATTCTTCAGGACCGGAACCTTCGAGGAGGGGCTAAGGCGAGAGATTAGAGATTCTTTTGTTTCTCACAGCATCCCGATGCAGACAGGGGTGTTGGATTGAGCCCTATTAGTGGACAGTTTCCTTGCTGAGTAGTCCCCAGTAGCAGGACCTACCACTAGCCGCCATGCGGCAGAGTCTTCTGTAGCGGGTAGTAGACAAATGACGCAGAGGTCCAAGAGGACCAGACCTACAGGTGGTCGACCGCATGACTTAGGGTTGGTAGTGTGAGGCACCAAGGGGAATGACAGAGCCAGACCTTCCATGTTATGTTACACGTGCGGAGGATAGGGTCACATGGCTCGTGACTGTCCGACGCACCACTCGGATGATCATCGAATAAATGAAATACCTCCCAGGTAGAGGTAGAGGTTCGATCGAGGCAGACCGCAAGGAGCAGAAGACCGAGGCAGGGGAGCTGGTCGTGCAGCTGGAGGTGGACGACACATTGAGGTATTGCCACCACCACCACCCGGAGGTCCACCCCGACTGCAGGGAATAGGTTGACATGGGATAGCTCAACTTTAGGTAGGAGAAGCATATGACTACAGAGCTCTGGAAGCTGGCAGACAAGAGAGGGACTAGTTCCAGGCATGGGACCTTTGATCTTGGTGCTTCTAGTTCCATGTTTCTATTGTATTTGTGTCTTTATACAAGGAGCTGCAATAATAAAAAGACACTTATCTTTGTGATGTTTTCATCGTTCCTTTTTGTGTACTAAGAGGTTTCGGTTAAAACTGTTGACATGACCCTCACTTTCAAGATTCCAACTGGAGGAGACCCAGTTACCTCACACTGATGCTGACAGTGTGACTCGACCCTTGGAGGCGAGAGTGACAGTTGGATCTCTTGGTAGTAACATCGAGGCCTTACGATGTCGTCCATGGAATAAATGCATCATTCATGTCTGGATTGACTATATTAGGCAAAGAACGTGGTTCATCCAGGGGATGAGACCGAATTTCTCTTATCGGAAAAGAAGAAATCATAGCAACTCTTGTGGGACCAGAGATGGTCCAGGCCACAACAGAGAAGGTCCAGGTCATCCAGGAGCAGATGAGGATAGCTCAGAGCCGGCAGTGGTCTTATGCTGATAGGAGGCAAGGACCACTAGAGTTCGAGGATTGCGACCATGTTTTCTTATGACTCTCACCTCAACGTGGAATTACGGAGATTTCGCTGTGGCGGAAATTATCTTCGCACTTCATCGGACCCTTCAAGGTCATCAGCAGGGTAGGTGAGGTGGGTTACCGCTTGACCCATCCACCTCAGTTGCACCAAGTGCAGGAAGACTTCCACGTATCTCAACTGAGAAGATACGTGCTTGTCTCGACGCATATCATCAACCATGGGGAGATGGAATTGGCGATGGGGTGACTTTTGCGGGGTTCTATTAGAGGTTGATGATCGACAGGAGCGGATCCTACAAGGACAGTCGATTCCTCTTGTGCACTTTCGTTGGCAGCATGGGAACCTCCAGGGGAGCACATGGGAGCGGAAGGATCAGATGCGTGCTATGTACTACTTTTGTATCCCAAGTTTGTGTTAAATCTTTACGGGGACATAAAGCCTTGAGGTGTGATTAATGTAAAGACCCGGAAATTTCAAGGAAAATTTTTTCTTAATTTATTTGGGATTTTACAAAAACGCAGTTTCTGACGACACCAGATTTCGAGGCCCGGTGTGCCCGGAATCAATTTTCGAAGTTTAGCTCAGGTACGTTCAGTGAACGAATGAGCAGGTTTTTCTAAATTCTGAACCGATTCTCGGAACAGAAATCTGAGGGTACCGATGAAACCGTAGCGCCGGTATTTTCTTATGTGGACTTTTATCGTAGGTGTGTTTGTTTGGGGAAAGAAGTTAAATTTTGGGTTTTAAGGAAGAAATAAATAAAATTGTGAACCATTTTATTTTTGATATTCAAGGAAGTTAAAATCTACCATGGGAAGTTGTTGGTGGGGTCCACAACCACCCAACTTCCCATGTGTGAATATGTGGGAGGTGGGGCCACACACACCTAACCTCCCATTAGGAGTTTTTAGTGTGCTGGGGCCCACACGAGACCATAACCCCTTTAATTACTTATGACCCCCTTAAACTCTCTTGGTTTTAAATGTGACTTTTCACATCCTCCTCTCTTTAATAAATTCTTTTTAACTCACCTCTTGAATTAATTGGTAACCTCCTCTTAATTTGTGTAACTTCTCCCTTTCACACTCTCCCTGTTAATTCTTTTATGCCAACTCACACCTTAATTAATGTATTGAGTCTACTCAATTAATTAATTAAGTGTGTGAGTTTTGAATTCCAAATGGAATGTGTTAATAAAATAATTGGTGAGCCATTATTTTATTTTGGGACACACTTTGTGTTGGAGAATTTGGAGAGAGTTCTTGTGAAAAGAAGAAGAAGAAGAGAATTCCTCTTCGTTGATGAATGACGCCTTCTCAACGAAGAACGACGCTTCATAGCAAAGAACTCCGACTCCACAAAGAGCGTCGATGTACCCCTTTCTTCCTTCTCTGCGACAAGAGGGGAGGCGTCACATCTTTGGGTACACTTTGGCGACGACGAGACTTCCAAGACCTTCGACGAAGAACGCTCCTCATATCTCCATCGAAGGAGGAGACACCGCCGTGGGAAAACTACAAACGACGATGTCACCTTCGACATCAATGAACGACGCTACCTCCCCACAGATCCATCGAGGGATCACTTTATGAGGTAGGGGTTACATTATTTGTTCGTGAATTCTTTGTCGTTCATATACTTCTATTTGGGCCGCCTGTTATCGTAATAATGGGAGGAGGTCGTACTGTATGAACACGGCCGACCCTCCTACCCCTTCGATGTTGTTTTTGTTACGGCTCGAACAAAGGTGGCGCGGTCCAACGGCACCGTGCGGAATCATTAAGGAACACAGCGAAGAATCGCGGCGTCGTCGCGTCACGCCATTGAGGCCGAATGAAACCGTGGTCGGATTCGGGGCCGCAGAGGTGATTCGAAGACTCCGCAGTTTGTTTATTGATGTGCGGATCGATGGGCGATGACGAAGTGGGCCGCAATGGTGTTTGAATCACTTTACAGTGAAGATCGGGTCCCAGGAGGACCAATGGCGAAGAAGGCGAGCGAAACGGACCACCGGAGCGCGTCTAGTGGTCCGCGGAAAATGTTGGCGGCGCGCAGCCGAAGCAGAACAGTCGTGGCTAAGCCGCGGCGGCGAACCAAACCGAAACAGCTTAGCCGTTCCGGAAGTAGGGTGGCGCAGCTTAATGTCACGCCGGTTTCTTTCAGCCGGGGGGTTGTAACCCTCCGCTTCACGCTGGCCACGCGGAACGGCCACAACGGGCCAGGCCGTTCCATAATGGGCCTGACCTGGACCTAGGTCGGGTCGACCCAGGGGGGTATCGGGCTGGGTCGGACCGGGCCCGAACCCCCTATTTTCAGACAGATCCATTAAAATGCCCATAACATGGGATACGAACCTCCGATCGACGCACTGTCAGTTGGGATGCAATCCTTGGATCAAGAAGGTCGTTTCGGTATATTACACTCAAGGTTTTGGAGAAATTTGGGTACGGCCGGGTTGGTTTGAACCCGAAACCAACCGGGCCCTCAAAGCAGAAACGCTTATAACATGAGCTCCGAATGTCCAATTGATGTGTCGTCGACTTTGTTGGAACCCTCTTGATGAGAAGGAACTTTTGGAATAATTTTCCTGAGGTTTGGACATAGTTGGATAGTGTCCGGGTTGGATTGAACCCGAAATCCAATCGGGCCCCTGGAATGGAAAAGATGATAACTTTCAGACCGAACGTCCGTTTGACGAACCATCGGTGACATTGGTGATCTCGTTGAGAAACGGTCCCTATGAGTATACCCTATGAGAGTTCGGGGTACAGTTGAGATATGGCCGGGTTGGTTCGCACACGAAACCAACCGGGCCCCTGGGATGAAAAGGCTAATAACTCACAGACCGGGCGTCCGATTAACGCGCCGCCTGTTGCGTTGAGACCCCTATGACGAGGAAGTTCATTGAGATACTTCTTCATGGGAATTTGTGATACTTGGAGTATCGACCTGTAGCTCATGGAGCGGACCCGCCAGGAGATGATCGTATGGAGTACGGAGACCGTGTTGCTGGCTGAGACCTGATGACTGCTTGTCCGATACGATTCGGAGTGACTTGCATAGCCCAGTGGGGAGCACTACTTTGTGAGGTGGTGGTCCCAGAGCGGAGGAGCACTACTTTGTGAAGTGGAAGACCCACGGTACTTGACAGGAGGATTACCTCTATAGGCTATGAGGGGGAGCACTACTGTGTGAGGTGGCAGACCCATGGTGGAGGAGCACTGATTTGTGAGGTGGCGGACCCGTGGTACTCGACAGGAGGAGTACCTCAGTAGTCTTAGGTTAGTGAGCAGTATCTCAGAGTCGTGACAGGATCACTGTACTCGTCAGAGATGGATCTCTTCAGCAGTTAGGGTTTTGATAATGAAAATCCTGGTTAGAGGTGAGTCTATGACCTTTGTGTTTACCTCATGATTGAGATGGGTCACTTGATAAATTAGGTATATGTATGGGAATATACCTAGGTAGTGGTTATCTATTGATTTAATAACCTTTGTGTTTCCTCTTGGTTGAGATGGGTTACTTGATAACTTAGGTATAAGTATGGGCTAATACCTAAGTAAGGGTTATCTGTTGAGATCCTTCTTTGTGGTTATCCTTGATGGATTTAGTGAGACCATGAGGGTCTCGGGGTCCTTACTAAGTATCGTATACTCACCCCTGCACGGGATATGCCCACACCTCATTGATTTGGTTGCAGATGACGGGCAACGCTGATGGTGGCCGAGTGTTCGAGGACTGTATGGTACCTAGTGGTGGACTTCACGACGAGACGATACTCAAAGGAGGTTGATGGGAGAGAGCGTTGTGGAGGCTATATGTACCTACCCTTCAGGTAGGATCCGTGGTGGACGATCCAGGAGCTGCGCTATCTGTACCTACCCTTCCGGTAGGATCCGAGGTGGATGACCTAGGAGCTGCTTCTATTCTTCCAGCTATTTGTCTTTTCTGTTGTACTTCCTTTCAGTTGTGGCTATACTTTTCAGTTGGGTTTGTATTCTGGCCCTTATTACTTTTTAGCACTTTCTTTTGTACTTAGAGTATTACTTCCGCTTGTACTCTGTGGTGTTTTTTTACTTTTATAAAGGCAATGCCTTCCCAGTTATTGGGATTTACGCATTGGGTGCTAGTCGCCAGCCCCTGGACTATGGAAGGCGGGCTTGGGGTAGTCACGGCACGGGCCCCGAGGATAGGTTGTGACAAACTCACCCATTCCTCACCATGGCCATGGATTTATTTAGGCTATATCAATTCCATCAAATGGCATAAGATATCAACTCTCGTTATGGAACATATGGGACAAATCCTTTCTCTCATTATCTATTAATGTAGTATTGCTCATGATGCACCTAACATATCCTACCTCACATAGAACAATGTTTCATCACAGTTTGTGTCAATAAATCTAAGTGCACAAGTTGTAATAGCCATTTATAATAATCTTAATGTCTAAGGACCAATATACATGTCCACATATTGGAAAATCCAATGACACTATGATAACTGGATTTGCTACTAGAGGGTCTCGTTCTCATAATATCTTCTAGGATATTCACAAGGGAACACACCATGATAAGGTGCCTTAAAGTTTTATGAGTCCTTTCCCCTAATATCTTGTATTATTTGTCTCCCTCAAATAATATCATTCAAAAAGAGAACATATATTCAATAACAGAGTTACGGAACTTATGGGTTCTCATCATAGTAGGGATCCTCTATAACCTTTTAGTGAAATAGCTTTCCTTAGAACATTATCACATGCATTGTCACACAGAAGAATAATCAAGATGTGATAAGATATTTATTTATGAATAAATTAAAATTTATTTGGTTCTAGGCCACCAACTCCAACAGACTCCCACATGGACTAGAGACAATTACTGAAAACCTTTAACCAACTAGCTCTCACATGATATTCACAGATCTGCTGAGATAGGCCTTTAGTCATGGGGTCTTCAACGTTCTCCTCCATTCACACTATGGTCACTAGAACTTCACCCCTTTGATATAAATCTTCCAAGAGGTGATACTTCTGGAAAATTTTCTTTTTTCCATTGATGTGACCAAGGTTATTTTGGGAGAGCCACTATTGTAGTATTATCACAATAAAATGTGATAGGATCATTACTTTTAGGCTCCACATCAATCTCCTAGACAGATTTTTGATTCCAAACAACTTCCTTGGCTGCATCAAAAGCCTCTATATATTCAAACTCTTTTGTAGAATCAATGAGAACTGGTTTCTTTGAACTCTTCTATCTCACAGCTCCTCCATTGAGGCAGGAAACATATACATATTGTGACTTCAGATCATTCTGATCTATATGAAAACTAGCATCATCATACCCTCTAATGAAAATCTCTTCATCTCCTCTATACACCCAGAGAATATCCTTAGTTCTTATTAGATACATAAGGATAGTATTAAAAGTGGTCAAATTATGTTCTCTTAGGACTTATTGATATATTCCTACCATGATCAATTCACAGGCATCATAAATCCAAGTACATAACATGGCATACATGATGGATCCTACAGATGAAGTGTATTGGATCTTGCTCATTCTATCTTTCTCTTGTTGTGTCTGAGGACACATTTTCTTAGAATGATGTAGACCATGTGACACTAGAACCAATCCCCTCATGGATTATTCCATAATAAATATCTTTAGTATATGTTCAATATATGTACCCCGACTTAGTCTAAGCAGCCACTTGGATCTATCATGAATGAACTTGATCTCTAGAATGTAGGATGATTCACCCAAGTCCTTCATGGAGAAACACTTGTTCAACCAATCCTTAAAAGATTGTATGACTGGTACATTATATACAATAAGCAATAGGTCGTCAACATATACACCTATTTTAACAATCATATTCCCATTAAGATTCTTATAAACAGATGGCTCCCATTCATTCTTAATGATACCATATTACTTAAAGGATTTATAAAATCGAATTTTCTATGACCTGGAAGCTTGATTTAGTCCATAAATGGATTTCTGTAACCTGAAAACCCATTTTGCTTCACATAGTGTCACAAACCCTTCTGTTTGTTTCATATAGACATCTTTTGGAAGGTTTCCATTATGAAATTCTGTTTTGACAACCATTTTTCAATTCTCGTAGTCATGGTAAGCTGCTATGTATAGTATGAATCTTATGGATTTAACCATGGAAAATAGTGATAAGGTTTCATCACAGTTAATTCCTTGATGTGGTCTGAATCTTTTAACTACTAGCCTTGCCTTATAGTTGCTAACATGACCTTCCATGACTAGTTTTCTCTTGAATACCCACTAGCATCAAACAGGCTTTACATCAATTGGCTCATCAACCAAAACCCAAACTTCATTTTGATACATGGAATCCATCTTAGATTTCATAGCTTTTATCCATCTTGCTGCTTCTGATCTCTCAACTGCTTCCTTGTAGGAGAGAGGTTCATCATTGTCTAACAATAATGATTCTACATCCTCAGTGACTGGAAAACATAATCTTTATGGTTCCCTTACATCTCTTGATCTCCTACGTAGTACTTGTGTTTCTGGAACCTCATCTATGGGGACTTGTGAAACTTTTTCCTATACCAACTCCTGTGT
The DNA here is from genome assembly GCA_963277665.1 of Viscum album. Lineage (NCBI taxonomy): Eukaryota > Viridiplantae > Streptophyta > Magnoliopsida > Santalales > Viscaceae > Viscum > Viscum album. Next base: position 217,918,664 of record OY728158.1, read on the forward strand.
ATCTTGAGCATTAACTTCACTGAATTAAATCTTGATCCCACTATCCTTTTTGAGGAATTTCTCCCTCTCAAGAAAGACGGATTGTCTTGAGATAGTCATTTTCTTTTCTGAAGGGTTATATAGGTAATATCCTTTCATTTCCTTGGTAGATCCTAAAAATATACACTTTGTGCCTTGGGGTTATAGTTTGTTTCTTGAGAAGGACATAGAAAATTCCTTGCATCCCCGTACATGTGTTCGTGACAAAATGGTTTTATTCTCATTCCATATCTCAGTGGGAATTCCATTTTCCGCCTTAGCTGGAAATTGGTTTAATGTGTAGGCTACAGTTTGTAATACATATCCCCAAAATGATAATGGAAGATTTTCATGACTCATCATCTAACTCACCATGTCCAACAAGGTGCGGTTTTTCCTTTCTCTAACTCTGTTCCACTATGTTGTATAAGGAGGAGTGAGTTGAGATAGAATCCTAATCTCCCGTAAAATGTTGATGAACTCTTGGTTCAGATATTTTCCACCTCGATTTAATCGAAGTTTCTTTATCTTCTTACCAAGATAATTCTATACTTCATTCTTTAATTCCTTAAATTTCTCTAAGGACTTTGACTTATACCACATTAAGTAGACATATCCATATCAACTCAAATAATCAGTAAAATTAAAGAAGTAAGAATATCCACCTCTAGGTTCTACTAGAAATTATCCACACACATATACATGAACCAATCCCAGAAGATTTATGGCCCTTTCACCATGTCAACTAAAAGGCGGCTTGTTCATTTTACCTAGTAAACAAGAGTGACATCTATCAAGTTGTTTTAGATTAGTAGAGTCTAAATAACCATTCTATTAGAGCTTTGTCAAGCACTTCTCATTTACATGACCATGAAGGTCATTACACAATTGGGTGTTGTCTGAGTCGTGTGAATCTGTTTTGTTATTTATATCCAACAATTGGTTTTTATAATTTAATAGATACAAACCATTATTTAAATGCTCCATACCATATCATGTGTATTTCTTATAAAATAAAAAACCCTTGTTTCCAAACATGAAAATAAATTCATCCATATCCAAACATGATACAGAAATTATGTTCCTAGTAACACTAGGAACATAATAGAAGTTATGTAAACCCAAAATAATCTCAGTTGGAAATGAGAGATGGTAATCTCCAATTGCCAATGCATCCATCCTCATGCCATAGGAAGCTCAAAGATCCACCTCTACTTTGGAAATCATTCTAAATATACTTGGTTCCTATATATTAATACATATGTGAGCCCCACCAACTATATCTAATACCGAATGTGATGAAATGGAAAGATTAAACTTGATAACAAATGAAACTTTAGCATCCCCACACTTCTAGGTGCAGATCCTCTTCTAGTGGCCTTGCTTTCAACATGAAACACATACCGCCTCTCGTTCCTTGCCCTAACTTTGGATCATCCCCTTCATGGAGGGTTGGTGCTCAAGGGATTTAAACCATTTATGAATCCATAGCCCCTTTTCCTTGTCCTACAATTTCTTATTCACCAAAAAGACTATGGGTTTTTCACGCCTCATGTCCTTATCTACCTAGAAAATTACGTTCATATGTTTCAAGAAAATCTTTTCATTTTTTATCATGTGGTAGTTGACAAAAAATCAAGATATGGTCTTAGGAAGTGATGATAGGATGATATCTATAAGCAACTCATCTGGGAAAATAGTCCCTAAGATATCTAGGCATTCAATGTAGCCAATAAGCTAGACCAAATAGGACCTAGCTGGCATAGGATCTCCAAGCATAGTTGTAAAAAAAGTGTTGGAGATCTCATATCTCTCCTGTCTCACTTTCTCTTGATATATATCCTTAAGGTGAGACATCATGCTATACACATCCATGTTTTCATATTTCTTCAAGAGCTCATTAGACATGGTCAATAGCATGAAACATTGGACATCTTTTTCATCATCTATATTTTTCATATAAAGAGATAGTGTAACATCCCAAGATTTCATAGTACGTTATTTCTTCAAAATAATTCAATAACTTGCACTACACGCAACACCGAGTTCAAGCGCACCATGACATACCAAACTAGCCATTCAAAAGCGGTTATAAATACTATTAAAAAAATTTTGAACTTTATATAATCCTTATAATTTTAGAATCCATATTATGTGTTTCTTAGACATAATATAAGAACAAATTCATTTTTATCAGATAACAGATGTATTTTTTAAATGCAATTTTACAAACTTTTAATGGAAAACCCTTTTTAAATCAAATATTTGAAACTTTATTATATTAAATTTGAGAAAAGAAACATCATATTTAGAATTAGGACAAAAAAATTAGTTTTGATAAATTTTTGGTGTTTTTCTGATAACATTCATATTTGGGTGAATAGTGAAAAATACTAAATTTTAACTGAAAACAACTTTTTTAATGAAAATAATTTATATTGTTTAGATTTACATATGAATGGTTTGGGAGTATAATTAGATTATATTTTTACCATTTAATCCAATTTTTTTCATTGAAAGTACTTTCACTTTGAAATTGGACATAAACAATTGTCAATATTTTGGTAGTTATTATTTCTTAAAAATACACTTTTTGGTTTTGACAATGGGAATTAATTTTAAATTAACAATATAAAATTTATATGTTTTTAATTTGGTAAAATATAATTCATTTTTTAATCCATAATATCAAAATTATCTTAGGGTGAATTTTTGATATGTTTTTGAAAAATTTCAATTTTTAGGAATAGTGAAAAACACTCTGTTCTTGGTTAAAACCGACTTTTCATTTAAATGATTATTTATTTTATTTAAATTTAATTTAGGTCGAAATAGACACATAATACCTATATATGTTCAATGTAATTCATTGGAGTCATTTTTTAATAATATTATATATATATAATTTTATTGAACTTTTCATCGTCTTTTACCCACCTCCTAGGAGAATTTGCAAATTTGTATAAAACATAAGTTTACCACTTCTGTGAGTGGAATTTCAAAAATCCAAGAGATATGGTTGATATCTATAAGAAAAATTTGGTTCAATAAGATCACAATAATTTTTGGTTAATAGTAACTTCTTACTTTTATTTACCACGGTTAAAATTAAATAGGGTTATTAAGGGTAAAAATGATATTATTATTACCCTAACACATTTCTTAATTATATTGGATAAGTTTAATTCGACCAGAAACAACCTTAGGAATAAAATATGATCCTTTAGGTCCACATGGACTAGGTTAGGACAATTATTATTATATTATTTAAAGAATAGTTAAAATAGATAAAATCAAAGTTTAATATCCAAACCATTTTTAATATAGGGTTACACAGAATATAAATTTGACTATAAATATTCATTATAAAGATAAAAATATTTCCTACATCATTTTATTTTATTTTTAATTTTTAGACATTAAATAATTAAGTTTATTTATGACACAATGATGATTCAGTAATTACTTTATTAATGAAATAATCAAATAAATGGTATTACAAATATTAAAATAAATATAATTTCAAAATTTTTATAACATACTATAATTTTCTAGTTGAATATGACATTTTAGGGTTGATTAAATTACTCTTTTTTAAAGCAATTAAGTTGTGATGACTTTCAAAAAAACCAAATACCAAATAGTTTCAAAATTGAGATAAATTATTTTTTAAAACAAATACTATATTATTGGTTGATATAATATTCCTAAAAATCTAAGGATCAGTCAAAGGGCTTAAATAAAATTATATATGTAATTAATGAACCACTTTAGGTTCTATTGGACGTTTAATGTAATTTTATTAACTATATAGTGTAAGAATACAAGATGACACCGTAAAAGTTAAACTATTTAACTAAGAGTTAAATCTAAAATATAGGGTTTAAATGGTAAACTAAACTTGTCTAAAACCTATTGGTTGAGGTTATTAATACCCATAACCACCTTATACTCTAAATAAATCATTTTCGAGCCATTATAAACCAAAAATCATTTTTTTATAAAATAATATTTCAAGTTTTTCCTAAAGTGACCCTCACCTCTCTTATAAAAGGTCACCTCCCCTTATCTCAAATTCACAGCTCCAAAGCCATTTTTCTCGGTCAACCCCTGAACAAATATCCTCCCAAATATCCTAATTTAATTTTAGAGGCCTTCGTTTAGTCGTTAATCCATCCTAAGGAGACCTTTTGATCAAATCAAAAGGATGAACCCGAAGAAGAGTTAATTATTTCACCACACTCTTTCAAGTTCTTTTCTTCCTCCACTTACTCTTCATTTTTTATTACCATACCAAAATAATAACTCAAGTTCCATATATATACTGTGATTTTATTATAAATATGGCACAAACTTATTCGTTATTCTATCCATCCTATGAATGATAATGTCACCATGCATGCGTAAGTACGGCTTACCGTCTCCACGTCGTGGGGTAATTTGCTGTTCAACACTATGTTATTTGGATGGATATAATTATGAGTAATATGTATATAAATAATTAAAATATCATGCTAATGTCTCTGTAAAATTAATATACCATACAATTAAACTCCTTTAAGAAATGATATTGTTTCTCATCCATATGTATGGATTATCGTCTCCAGGTAGCGATGATATTCATTTCCACATCCACCATTCATCGATGATTATAAAAATATATATTACTAAAAAGTATGTAATATATGACATAATAATTATAATGAAGATATATATATATATATTTACTTACATATATCTTATTCACTTACTTCCGTTCAATACGATATGAAAACAGAAATAGCGTTTATGCATACGTACGTCGAACCGTCTCCATAAACAATGTTTTTCATTTCATGTATCTATATATTATAAATATTTATATTATAAATATTTATTATATATAAATCAGGGTTTATATTATATAAGTATTTAAATCAATATCTAAATGATACGGTCAAGAATAACAAGTTAAAATACGTACGATAAAGAAAGCGGTTATTAACTGAAATGTTAATTTAACATGAAAGTAATTATTAAATGGGTAGTATAAAGTCATAAATGAATCATGTATGATATAATGAATATGAATATGGTTCTATTATAATCTAAAAACATACAGAGCTCATTATACTGGAGGTTAAACGTACCCTCGACCAAAGAAAAGTGCTAGGTAATGGGTTTCTTATCTCACTTTTAATTCCGTGATATTTCTATTGTTCGCCACTTATTGCATGTGGTGTGTTGTGTACGGCCATTTGATATATATTATCATGATTCAATTTATATTCATGGTATTCTATGAATGATTTGGTGGTTATTAACTTTTGTTCATATGAATCGATTGATTACAATGGGGTAAGGATTAATTCCTCAATCTCATTATTATTCAAGATTGTTTATGTGTAAGTTTCTACTGGGACATATTCTTTATCCATGTAAATGATTCATAAAAATAATTCAAAGGTACTGTTTTTAATTGAATCTATTACTAAAACATCATTTTAAATTTTTTAATGATTTATTCTTCTTATCCTTTCTCATTAATGTCCATGTTTTTAAAATGGTTTTAAGGATTTATTTATATCGACATGAATGTTTTAAAATGTTAATTCCTTTCAGAAGTTTCAAAGTGGTTTGGGACACTTTTATTCAAAACAATATTTTAAATGACTCCCATTATAAATTATGTGACTATTAAATGATTTCATGAAAAAGGGATATTTCTCTCAATGATTTTTACTGATCATTTTCATCAATTTCAACATCCTTTAGAGGATATTATTCTTAATCGAGGTTGATTTATTATGATATAAATCATACATATTTTATTTAAGTATTTGAGATATGATTGACTATGGATGATTTATTTTTATGCCATCCATGTTTTATGGTTAAAGTATTAAGATTTCATATGCTAGTTTTAATATGAATTTTTATGTTATATTTTAACCTTTTCTTAAGATGAATGTATTAGACTAGTATGTTATGGGTTAGGGATCGGTAAAAGTAAGCCCTCCGAGTTGGGGTTTGGTTACATCAGATGCTCCAGGTTGTATTCTGGTTATAGAGGCTCTCTAGGTTGGAGTCCAATTACAGAGGCTCTCTGGGTTGGAGTCCGGTTACAGAGGCACTCCGGGTTAGAGTTTGGTTACAGAGGCTCTCTGGGTTGGAGTCCGGTTATAGAGGATCTCTGGGTTGGGTTCTGGTTACAGTTATCCCCTAGGTCTAGGCATGAGTCATTGACACGAAAATTAAACTCTGGTACTATACATTCCCTAATTATGAAATTACTTATTACATGTGATTATTCGACTAGTAGAATATCCATGTGCATGTTTATATGGTAATGTTTGATTTATTTTTGACATATTATGTTCATGTTTATGTTTAAAAGGCAATTGTTTTTATTACACATCTAGCCTTACAAGTTCATATCTTCCGATAAATTATTTACACTTACTAACCATCTGAGATCACCCCTTTATTATGTTTTATTTTCTCAGGATCCCAAGAAGTGTTTTATGTTTGAGATGTTGGGTTAAGCTAAGGGAAAAATGGAATTCTCAAAGGATTATTTTTTTGTGTTTTATGTTAGAAATTAGAATGTAACATTCCAAGACTGCTAAACTGATCGATCTTTTAGGTCTTGATTCCTTTTAATCAAGCCAATGTATTAAAATAATGCACCGACTCTGGGTAATTGGGGTCGGGGCGTTACAGTTTGTATCAGAGGAAGTTTAGAAATAACCTTGGAAAATAAATTTAGATACACTATGATTAGAGAACATTTCCCTAAGATATACTCTGAGGATTAGTATAGAATAACCTCATAGAATTTTGGTAATATAGTTATTTAGTGAGTTTTCCAAGAAAATACATCCCTATCTGGATACGAGCAGGTAGAGGCAGCTATGGGCCAGATGTACCTATGGGTAAAACCAAAAAAAAACTTTGAGCTAGACTCGAACGGGAACTGGTGAATGACAACAGGCCATGCTGCACTCTTGGTTATGACACTCCTGGGGGATATGCTTAGGATAATTCTCATTTTCTTTACAAATTGTTATGAAGGATTTATGAGTATATACCTCCTAAAAGAAAATATTTTTTATGATTAAGGATTATATCCATAAATTGTTAAATTTATGTTAGGTATTTTAAAAGTTTGGAATTATTCATTGTGATTCATAAACTGACCTAGCGTATGCCATTATATAGAAATGGCACCCAGAAAAAGGTTTGAGAACTCCATCAATACGTATGATCCAAAGAGTTTGAAGGATCATATCATTCGTGATATTAAGCCAACATTTATAAGATAAATAATTTCCCATGTATTCTCAACATATGAATAATTGATATCATGTTTTAATAAGATAAGTAAATAATTCTTTGAGTCCTATGGATTTGAAAGGAAGAAAGAGAAGAAAAGGATGGTAGGGAGAAAGATGGATAAAGGGAAGCGGGGAAAGAAGGATTTTCCCATATGTGATAAATGTGGAAAAAATCATCTTGGTAAATGCTTGAAGGTAATTGGAGTTTATTATAAGTGTGTAGAAAAAGGACACAAAGTTCGTGATTGCAATGGTAAGAAAAAGGTTTCAAATGTAAAATGCTTCATCTGCAAGGAATTGGGACACTATGTGAATCAATATCCCAGTCATCAGAGTATATCGCAAATGATTCTACTCAATAATAATCGAGTAATGATACTACCTCAGATGAAGAGGAATGACAAGTGTTCTTATTTTGTTATTATAGAATTATTTCATTTGAGTGTTGTATCAACAATATACTGGTTATAGAAATTATGGTGATAAATAAGGATTGTACTACAGTACTATTTTATTGAAGATTTGAGATTATATGTTTTTATGAAAAATGAATTAATAGAAATCTACACTTTTTTGAAAGGATATAGTTGAAGGAAAGGTAATCCTTAATATAGTCCTGATAATGATGTAGTGATTTTGGAATAAGATATAGTTGATTTGGATAAATTATTATGGATATTCTGGACTTCCTTGGAACTAATTAATAGTCTGTTTATTTCAGAATTGTAGGAATATTAAAAATTTTGGGATATAAGGAATATATCCAGTATTCTATGAAGAATAAGAAAGAATGAATGTAATCAATAAGATTTTATGGAAATTCAAGGTGTTACCATGTTTTAAAAGAAAACATGATGAAGGTGTGCACATGTTATTATGTGGAAAAAAGTATCTTCATTGTGTTTAACATTCTTATAAATTTTTTACTGTGAGTTTGGATAGAAGTATTTTGGATAAGTCTAAAGGTTGGAATAGATTAAGTTTGAAATTGGATACTATTGTTAAGGTTATTTTTGGATTTTTATAAAAAGGACATCCCAGAGGTCGGGCAACAACCAGTCGTGTCTGGCAAGGCTGCGAGACTTGAACCCACAACCGAAGGGCGACAAGGGTGCATCACCTACCATTGGCCAACATGATATCCTGGATTATATAATGTATTTTTTTAAAGGTCTGATAGATGAATTATAAATTTTTTTGGAACCATATATAATTAAGATAAATAGAGTATTTTTATTATCATTTATAGTGAAAGATGAGTTTGTTGTAGAAATTAGTTAAAGGACGGAACTCAACTTGTCAAGTATATTTTTTATCTCTTATTCTATGAAGAAATTAATTCTTAAACATTAGTTAATATATCTTAAAACCAAAAATGTGTTATCCTAATACCTTATGTATTGTTAAACCGATGATATTTTAAATCATCATAGATTAATGGTTTTGAGGCCCTTAATTTTACACTTGTTTGGGATTGATACCACAATCACTCCTTATAAATATGTACATTTTTCCTCCAATTATGTGTCTCAAATGGCCACTAATGTTCTCCTAAGTGAGATCATAATTTGGTGGAGACCCTTTCATTTCCCTTTTCCTCTTATTAAGACTAAATTTTATTAACCTAATTTATGATGTGGGTTTTCCCACAAATATATTTTCTATTATCAACCTATTATTTTCGACGAAAAATTTGAAATTTCGAGAACTCAATTTATTGAATGCGGGAATAATGTAACACCCCAAGATTTAAAAGTATGTTATTTCTTCAAAATAATTCAATAACTTCCACTACAAGCAACACCAAGTTCAAGCGCACCACGATATACCAAACTTGCTGTTCAAAAGAGGTTATGAATAGTATTAACTGAATTTTGAACTTTATATAATACTTATAATTTTAGAATCCATATTATGAGTTTCTTATACATAATATAAGAACAAATTCATTTTTTCAGATAAAAGAAGTATTTTTTTTAAAATGAAATTTTACCACATTTTAATGGCGGACCGTTTTTAAATCCAATATTTGAAACTTTTATACATTAAATTTGAAAAAATAAACTTCTTATTTAGAATCAGGACATAAATATTTAGTTTTGATAAATTTTTGATGTTTTTCTGATAACATTCCTATTTGGGTGAATAGTAAAAATAGAAAATTTAAAATGAAAACAACTTTTTTAATCAAAATAATTTATATTTTTCAACTATACATATGAATGGTTTGGAAGAATAATTAGATTATATTTTTACCATTTAATCCAATAGTGGTCATTGGAAGTAATTTCACTTTGAAATTGGACATAAACAAGTGTCAATCTTTTGGTAGTTATTATTTCTTAATAATTCTCTTTTTGGTTTTGGCAATGGGAATTAATTTCAAATTAATAAACTAAATTTCTGTGTTTTGAATTTGTTAAAATAGAATTCATTTTTGAATTCTAAATACCAATATTATCTTAGGGTGAATTTTTGGTATGTTTCTGAATACTTTCATTTTTTATGAATAGTGAAAAACACTAGGTTATTGGTTAAAACCAAATTTAAATTTACATAATTTTTTATTTTATTTAAATTTGTTTTAGGTAAAAATAGATACATTATACCTATATATGTTCAATTTAATTTATTGTAGTCATTTTGTTATAATATTATATATATAAACTTTTATTGAACTTTTCACCGTCTCTTACCCACCTCAAAGAAGAATTTGAAAATTTGTATAAAACATAATTTTACCACATCTGTGAGTGGAATTTCAAAACTTCCAGAGACACGGTTGATATCAGTAAAAAAAATGTGGTTCAATAAGATGAGAATAATTTTTTCTGAATAGTAACTTTTATTTGCCACGGTTAAAAATAAATACGATAATTAAGGTTAAAAATGATATTATTATTACCCTAACACATGTCCTAGTTCTAATGGATAAGATTAATTCGACCAAGAACAACATGATGAATAAAATATGATCCTTTAGGTTCACTTTGTTTAGACTAGGACATTAATTATTATTTTATTTAAAGAAGAGTTAAAAGAGTTAAAATCAATGTTTAGTAACTAAACCATTTTTAATATAGGGTTACACACAATATAAATTAGACTATAAATATTAATTAAAAAGATAAAAATATTTACTACATCATTTAATTTTAATTATATTTTTTAGACATTAAATAATTAAATTTATATATGACAAATAATGATTCAGTAATTACCATATTAATGGAAGAATCAAAAATTGGTATTGTAAATATTAAAATAAATATAATTTCCAAATTGCATTGACATCACAAAATTTTCAAGCAGAATATGACATGTTAGGGTTGATTAAATGCCTTTTCTTTGAAGAAATCAAGTTGTTATGACTTTCACCAAAACCAAATATCAAATAGTATCCAAATTGACATAAATTAATTATTAAAACAAATACAATATTTTCGGTAGATATAATTTTCCTAAAAATATATGGTTCAGCCAAAAAGCTTAAATAATATTATATATTTTATTAATGAACCACTTTAGGGTATCTTGGAAGTTTATACTAGGTTTATTAACCATATAGAGTAAGAATACAAGAAGACACGGTAAAAGTTAAACTATTTAACTAAGAGTTAAATACAAACGATAAGGTTAAAATGGTAACCTAAACATGTCTAAAACCTATTGGTTGAGATTATTTCGACCCATAATCACTTTATCATAGAAATAAATCAATTCGGAGCCATTATAAACCGAAAAGTATTTTATTATAAAATAATATTTCAAGATTTTCCTAAAGTGACCCTCACCTCTCTTATAAAAGGGCACTTCCCCTTCTCTCAAATGCACACCACCAAAGCCATTTTTCTCGGCCAACCCATTAAAATATCTCTTCTCAACTATCCTACCATCATCCTAGAGTCCTTCCTTTGGTCATAAAGCCAACATAAGGAGCCCTTTTGATCAAATCAAAAGGAAGAACCCGAAGAATTGGTAATGATTTCACCACCCTCTTTCATGTTCTTTTCTTCTTCCACTTACTCTTTCTTTGTTATTACCATATCAAAATAATAAATCCAGTACCATATATATACTTTGATGTTATTATAAATATGGCACAACCATATTCATTATTCTATCCACCCTATCAATGATAATGTCACCATGCGTGCGTACGTACGGCTTACCGTCTCCATGTCATGTTGTAATTTTTTATACAACACTATGCTATTTGAATGGATATAATGATGAGTAATATGTATATAAATAATTAAAATAACATGATAATTTCACTTTAAAATTAATATACCATCCAATTCCACACCGTTAAGAAATTATATTGTCTCTCATGCGTACGTATGAATTACCGTCTCTACAAAGCGATGAGATTCCTTTCCACAACCACCATTCATCGATGATTTTAAAAATATATATTACTGATAAGTATGTAATACATAAAATAATAATGCTACTAGAGATATATATATATTTATATATATGTTTATTTATGTACATACATATATCTTATTCACTTACTTTCGTTCAATAAGGTATGAAAATAGAAACAGTGTTTATGCATACGTACGGCCAACCGTCTCCATAAACGGTGTTTTCCATTTCATATATCTATCTATTAAAAATATTTATATTATAAATATGTTTGATATATAAATAAATTTTTATATTCTGAAATTATTTAAATCATGATCAAAATGATATGATCAAGAATGACAAGTTAAAATACGTACGATAAAGAAAGCAATTATTACCCAAAATGTTAATTAAACATGAAAATCATTATTAAATGGGTAGTATAAAGTCATAAATGAATCATGTATGATATAATAAATATGAATATGGTTCTGGTATAATCTAATAACATACAATGGTCCTTATATAGGAGGTTAAATGTATCATCGACCAAAGGAAAGTGCAAGGTAAGGGGTTTCTTATCTCACTTTTAATTTCACGAGATTTCCATTGTTCGCCACTTATTGCATGTGGTTTATTGTGTACTACCATTCGATATTTATTATCATGATTCTCTTTATATTCATGGTATTTTGTGAATGATTTTTTGGTTATTAAATTTTTTTCATATGACTCGATTGATTACAATGTGGTAACGGTTAATTCCACAATCTCATTATTATTCGAGATTGTTTATGTGTAAGTTTCTACTGGGACATATTTATTATCCATTTCTAGGTTTCATAAAAGAATTTTTCAAAGGTATTATTTTTAAGGAACTCTTTTTCTAAACCATCATTTAAATTTTTAAAAAAAATTATTCTTCTAAACCTTTCAAATTAATGTCCTTGTTCTTAAAATGGTTTTAAGGATTTATTTATTAGGACATGAATGTATTAAAATGTTAATTACATTCAAAAGTATCATTGTGGTATAGGAAACTTTGATGCAAAACTATCTTTTAAATTACTCTCTTTATAAATTATGTGACTTTTAAATGATTTCATGACAAAGGGATATTTTTCTCAAATACTTTTTCTGAACATTTTCAACTATGTCAACATCCTTTACGGGATATTATTCTTGATCAAGGTTGATTTATTATGATACAAATAATGCATATTGTATTTAAGGTTGTGTGATATGATCGAATTTGGATGAGTTATTTTTATGTCAATCATGGTTTATGGTTAAAGTATTGACATTTTGTATGCTTGTTTTAATACAAATGTTTATGTTATATTTTAACCTTTTCTTAAGATGAATGTATTGGACTAGTATATTCCGAGTTGGGGACCGGTAAAAGTAAACCCTCTGAGTTGGGGTCCAGTTAAAACAGACCCACCAGGTTGGACTATGGTTACAGAGGCTCTCTAGTTTGGAGTCCGGTTATAGAGTCTCTCCGGGTTGGAGTCCTATTACAGAGGCTCTCTGGGTTGGATTCCGGTTATAGAGGCTCTCCTGGTTGGAGTCTAGTTACAGAGGCTCTCCAGGTTGGGGTCCAGTTATAGTTAACCCCTAGGTCCTCGCATGAGGCCTTGACACATAAATTATAGTTCGGTACTATACATTCCATAATTATGAAATTAGTTATTATATGTGATCTTTTGACTAGTAGAATATCCATGTGCATGTTTATATGGTAATGTTTAATTTATTTTTTCCATATTATATTCAGGTTTATGTTTAAAAGGCTATTTTTTTTATTACACTTCATTCCTTAAATGTTTATTACTTCAGTTAAATTATTAACCCTTACTGAGCATCTGAGCTCACCCCTTTCTTATGTTTTATTTTGCTAGGATCCCAATAAGTGTTTTATGTCTGAGATGCAGGGTTAAGCTAATGGAACAATGTCATTCCCAAAGGATTGTTTTTTGTGTTGTATGTTAGAAAGTGTAATTTAACGTTCATGTATGTAATCTATTTTCCAAGACTTCCAAATTGATCGGTATTTCAGGACTTTATTACTTTTAATCAAGACAATTTATTAAAAGAATGCAATGAATTTGGGTAATTGGGTTCGAGGCATTGTAGTTAGTATCAGAGGAAGTTTAGCAGTAACCTTGGAAACTAGATTTAGATAAACTCTGATTAGAGAAAATTTCCCTGAGATAGACATTGAGGATTAGTATAGAATATCTTCCTATAATTTTGGTAATGTAGAGATTTAGTGAGTTTTCCAAGAAAATACATCCCTATCTGGATATGAGCAGGTAGAGGTGACTCTGGCCCAGATGTACCTAGGGGTAAAACCCGAAAAAACTTCTTTCAGATAGACTCAAACGGGAACTGGAGCATGACAACGGGCCTTCCTTCACTCTTGGTTATGACACTCCCAGGGGATATACTTAGGATAATTCTCAATTTCTTTACAAACCATTATTAAGTATTTATGTGTATATACATCTGAAAAGAAAATATTTTTTATGATTAAGGATTATATCTACAAACTCTTCAATTTAAGTTAGGTATTTTAAAAGTTTGGAATTATTCATTGTGATTCATAAACTGACCTAGTGTATGTCATTGTATAGAAATGGCACCCAGTAGAAGGAATAAGAACTCCAACAATATGTATGATCCAAAGAGTAAGAAGGATCATATAATTCATGCTATTAATCAAACATTTAGAAGAGAAATAATCTCCCATGTATTCTAAAAATATGACGAAATAATATCATTTGTTAATAAGATAATTAAATAATTATCTGTGTCATATGGCTTTTAAGGGAATCAAGAGAACAAAAGGATGGTAGACAGGAAGATGGATAAAGGGAATCAGGGAAAGAAGGATTTTTTCATATGTAATAAATGTGGAAAGAATCACCTTGGTAAATGCTTTAAGGGAATGAGAGTTTGTTATAAGTGTGGATAAAAAGAACACCAAGTGCGTGATTGAAAGGGTAAGAAAAAGGTTTCAAATGTAAAATGCTTAATATGCATGGCATTGGGACACTACATGAATCAATGTCCCAGTCATTAGAGTATATCGTAAATAATGATACTATATAATAATCGAGTTATGATACTACCTCATATGAAGTGGAATGATGAATGTTCTTATGTTTTTATTATAGAGTTATTTCATTTGAGTTTTTTTATCAACAATATACTAGTTATATGAATTTCAGAGATAAATAAGGATTGTATAGAAGTACTATTTTAATAAGGATTTGAGATTACATGTTTCTAAGAAATGTGACCTAATAGAAAGATGTACTTTTTGTAAAGTACAAGGTTGAAGGAAAGGTAATCCTTAATATGATCCTGATAATGAGGTAGTGATTTTGGAATAAGAGATAGTTGATTTGGATAAATTATAGTGGATATTCTGGACTTCCTTGGAACTGATTAATAGTTTGTTTATTTCATCATTGTTGGAATATTCAAAATATTTGGATATAAGGAATATATCCAGTATTATATAAAGAATAAGGGAGAATTAATTTAATCAATAAGGTTTTATGGTAATTCAGGGTGTTACCATGTTTTAAAATAATACATGATGAAGGTGTTCACATGTTATTACGTGGAAAAAGGATCTTCATTGTGTTTAAAATCCTTATAAATTTTGGACTGTGAGTTTGGATAGAAGTATTTTGGATATTTCTAAAGGTTGGAATGGATTAAGTGTGAAATTGGATACTATTTTTAAGGTTATTATTGGATTGTTATAAAAAGGACAACCCAAAGGTCGGGAAATAACCAGTCGTGTCTGGCAAGGTTGCGATACTTGAAGCCACAACCGAAGGACGACATGGGTGCATCACCTACCATTGGCCTACTCGATATCCAAGATTTATAATGTATTTTTCTTAAAAGGTCTGATAGATGAATTATAAGGTCATTTTTTTGAACCATATATGATTAGGATAAATAGATTATTTTTGTTATCTTTTATAGTGAAGGATGAGTTTGTTGTAGAAATTAGTTAAAGGATGGAACTCAACTTGTTAAGAATATTTTTTATCTCTTATTCTATGAAGAAATTAATTCTTAAACTTTAGTTAAGGGATCATAAAACCAAAAATGTGTTATCCTAATACCTTATGTTTTGTTGAACCAATGATATTTTAAATCCTCATAGATTGATGGTTTTGAGGCCATTAATTTTACACTTGTTTGCGATTGATGACCTCAATCACTCTTTATAAATATTTACATTTTCCTCTAATTATGTGTCTCTAATGGCCACCAATGTTCTCCAAATTAAGATCATAATTTGGTGGTGACCCTTTCATATCTCTTTTTCCTCTTATAAAGACTAAATTTTATTAACCCAATTTATGATGTGGGTTTCCCACAAAGATATTTTCTATTATCAATCCTTTATATTTGAAGAAAAATTTCTAATTGCGGGGATGAAATTTATTGAAGGAGGGAAGAATGTAACACCCAAATATTTCATAGTAAGTTATTTATTCAAAATAATTCAATATCTTTCACTACGTGCAACACTCAGTTCAATCGCACCACGACTTACCAAACTAGTCATTCAAAGTGGTTATGAATAGTATTAACTGAATTTTAAACTTTATATAATACTTATAATTTTAGAATCCATATTATGAGTTTCTTACACATTATATAAGAACAAGTTCATATTTTTTAGATAAAATAAGTATTTATTTTAAATGCCACTTTACCGCATTTTAATGGAGGACCCTTTTTAAATCCAATAATTGAAACTTTTATATATTAAATTTGACAAAAATAAACTTCTTCTTTAGAATCAGAACATAAAAATTTAGTTTTGATAAATTTTTGGTGTTTTTCTGATAACATTCATATTTGGGTGAATAGTGAAAAATAATAAATTTTAATTGAAAACAAATTTTTTAATCAAAATAATTTATAGTGTTCAACTATACAAATTAATGGTTTGAAGCATAATTAGATTATATTTTTACCATTTAATCAAATGTTTTTCATTGGATGTAATTTCACTTTGAAATTGGATATAAACAAGTGTCAAACCTTTGGTAGTTATTATTTATTAAAAATGTGCTTTTTGGTTTTGATGACGAAAATTAATTTTAAATTAATAAATGAAATTTCAATGTTTTTAATTTGGTAAAATAGACTTCATTTTTGAATTTTTAATATCAAAATTATCTTAGGGTGAATTTTTTGTATGTTTCTGAAAACATTCAATTTTTTATGAATAGTGAAAAACACTGTGTTATTAGTTAAAACCAACATTTCATTTAAATAATTATTTATTTTATTTAAATTTATTTTAGGGAAAATTATATACATAATACCTATATATGTTCATTGTAATTCATTGAACTCATTTTGTAATAATATTAGATATATAAAATTTTATTAAACTTTTCACCGTCTTTTACACACCTCATAGAAGAATTTGAAAATTGTTATAAAACATAATTTTACTACTTATGTGATTGGAATTTCAAAACTCCCAGAGACACGGTTGATATCACTAATAAAAATTTGGTTCAATAAGATGAGAATAATTTTTTCTGAATAGTAATTTTTATTTCCCATGGTTAAAAATAAATACGATAATTAAGGGTCAAAATGATATTATTATTACCATAACACATGTCCTGGTTATAATGGATAAGTTTAATTCGAAAAAAAACAACATGGTGAATAAAATATGATCCTTTAGGTTCACTTGGATTAGATTAGGTCATTTATTATTATTTTATTTAAAGAAGAGTTAAAATCAATGTTTAGTAACTAAACCATTTTTAATATAGGGTTACACACAATATAAATTTGACTATAAATATTACATAAAAATATAAAAAGATTTACTAAATAATTGTATTTTAATTATAATTTTTAGACATTAAATAATAAAATTTATTTATGACACAATGATGATTCAGTAATTACCTTATTAATGAAACAATCAAAAATTGGTATTATAAATATTAAAATAAATATAATTTCAAAATTGCATTGACATAACAATATTTTCAAGGGTAATATGACATGTTAGGGTTGATTCAATGCCTTTTCTTTTAATCAATCATGTTTTTATGACTTTCACCAAAACCAAATATCAAATAGTATCCAAATTGACATAAATTAATTATTAAAACAAATACAATATTTTTGGTTGATATAATTTTCTTAAAAATATATGGTTTGGGAAAAGGGATTAAATAATATTTTATATGTCCTTAATGAACCACTTTAGGTTCTCTTGTAAGTTTATAATAGGTTTATTAACCATATAGTGTAAGAATACAAGAAGACACGGTAAAAGTTAAACTATTTAACTAAGAGTTAAATACAAAAGATAATGTTAAAATGGTAACCTAAACTTGTCTAAAACCTATTGGTTGAGATTATTTCGACCCATAATCACCTTATAATTGAAATAAATCAATTTGGAACCATTATAAACCGAAAATTATTTTATTATAAAATAATATTTTAAGCTTTTTTTAAAGTGACCTTCACCTCTCTTATAAAAGGGCACTTCCCCTTCTCTCAAATGAACACCTCCTAAGACATTTTTCCCTGCCAACCCATTAACAAATATCTTCCCAAATACCCTACCTTCATCCTAGAGGAATTACTTTGGTAATAAACCAAACCAAAGGAGCCCTTTTTATCAAATAAAAATGTAGAACCTGAAAAATTGGTATGATTTCACCACCCTCTTTCAAGTTCTTTTCTTCTTCCACATACTCTTTATTTGTTATTACCATACCAAAATAATAACTCCAGTACCTTATATATATTGTGATGTTATTATAAATATGGAACAACCATATTCATTATTCTATCCATCCTATGAATGATATTGTCACCATGCGTGCGTACGTACGGCTTACCATCTCCATGTCGTGTTGTAATTTTTTATTGAACACTATGCTATTTGAATGGATATAATGATGAGTAATATGTATATAAATAATGAAAATAACATGATAATGTCCCTATAAAATTAATATACCATCCAATTCCACAACTTTATGAAATTATATTGTCGCTCATCCATACGTACGAATTACCGTCTCTGCAAAGCGATGAGATTCATTTCCACAACCACCATTCATCGATGATTTTAAAAATATATATTACTGATAAGTATATAATACCTGACATAATAATGAAACTATATATATATATATTTATATATATGTGTATTTATGTACTTACGTATATCTTATTCACTTACTTTCGTTCAATACGATATGAAAATAGAAACAACATTTATGCATACGTATGGCCAACCGTCTCCATAAAGGGTGTTTTCAATTTCATATATCTATCTATTAAAAATATTTATATTATAAATATGTTTGATATATAAATAAATTTATATATTCTGAAAGTATTTAAATCATGATCTAAATGATATGATCAAGAATGAAAAGTTAAAATACGTATGATAAAGAAAGCGATTGTTACCCGAAATGTTAATTTAACATGAAAATAATTATTAAATGGGTAGTATAAAGTCATAAATGAATCATTTATGGTATAATAAATATGAATATTGTTCTAGTATAATATAACAACATACAATGGTCCTTATATAGGAGGTTAAACGCATCATCGACCAAAGGAAAGTGCAAGGTAAGGGGTTTCTTTATCTCACTTTTAATTTCACAAGACTTCCATTGTTCGCCTCTTATTGCATGTGGTGTATTGTGTACTACCATGAGATATATATTATCATGATTCTCTTTATATTCATGGTATTTTGTGAATGATTTTGTGTTTATTAACTTTTGGTCATACGACTCGATTGATTACAATGTGGTAAGGGTTGATTCCTCAATCTCATTATTATTCGAGATTCTTTAGGTGTAAGTTTATACTGGGACATATTTATTATCCATTTCCATGTTTCATAAAATAATTGTTTAAAGGGATTATTTTTAAGGGACTATTTTACTAAAACATCATTTAAATTTTTTAAAAATATTATTCTTCTAAACCATTCTAATTAATGTCCTTGTTTTTAAAATTTTTTTAAGGATTTATTTATTTAGACATGAATGTATTAAAATGTTAATTCCATTCAAAAGTTTCAAAGTGGTATAGGAAACAATGATGCAAAACTAACTCTTAAATTACTCTCTTTATAAATTATGTGACTTTTAAATGATTTCATGACAAAGGGATATTTCTCTCAAATACTTTTACTGAACATTTTCAACTATGTCAACATCCTTTACGGGATATTATTCTTGATCAAGGTTGATTTATTATGATACAAATAATGCATATTGTATTTAAGGTTGTGTGATATGATCGAATTTGGATGAGTTATTTTTATGTCATTCATGTTTTATAGTTAAATTATTGACATTTTGTATGCTTTTTTTAATACAAATGTTTATGTTATATTTCAACCTTTTCTTAAGATGAATGTAATGGAATAGTATGTTCCGAGTTGGGGACCAGTAAATGTAAACCCTCTGAGTTGGTGTCCGGTTACAACAGACCCTCCATGTTGGAGTATGGTTACGGAGGCTCTCTAGGTTGGAGTTCGGTTATAGAGGCTCTCTGGGTTGGAGTCCTGTTACAGAGGCTCTCCGTGTTGGATTCCGGTTATAGAGGCTCTCCTCATTGGAGTCCAGTTACAGAGGCTCTCCGGGTTGGGGTCCGGTTACAGTTAACCCCTCGGTCCCCGCATGAGGCCTTGA
This sequence comes from Viscum album, assembly GCA_963277665.1. Classification (NCBI taxonomy): domain Eukaryota; kingdom Viridiplantae; phylum Streptophyta; class Magnoliopsida; order Santalales; family Viscaceae; genus Viscum; species Viscum album. The sequence continues at coordinate 217,939,098 of OY728158.1, forward strand.
CACAGAAATTATAGTCCGGTACTATAAATTCCCTAATTATGAAATTAGTTATTATATGTGATCTTTTGACGAGTAGAATATCCATGTGCATGTTTATATGGTAATTTTTAATTTATTTTTTCCATATTATGTTCAGGTTTATGTTTAAAAGTCTATTGTTTTTATTACACTTCATTCCTTAAATGTTTATTACTTGTGCTAAATTATTAACCCTTACTAAGCATCTGAGCTCACCCCATTCTTATGTTTTATTTTCCCAGGATCCCAAGAAGTGTTTTATGTTTTAGATGCAGGGTTAAGCTAAGGGAACAATGGCATTCCCAAAGGATTGTTTTTTGTGTTGTATGTTAGAAAGTGTAATTTAATGTTCATGTATATAATCTATTTTTCAAGACTGCCAAATTGATCGGTATTTCGGGACTTGATTCCTTGTAATCAATCCAATTTATTAAAATAATGCACTGACTATGGGTAATTGGGGTCGAGGAATTACAGTTGGTATCAGAGGAAGTTTAGTAGTAACCTTGGAAACTAGATTTAGATAAACTCTAATTAGAGAAAATTTCCCTAAGATAGACATTGAGGATTAGTATAGAATAACTTCCTAGAATTTTGGTAATGTAGAGATTTAGTGAGTTTTTCAAGAAAATACATCCCTATCTGGATACGAGAAGGTAGAGGTGACTCTGGCCCAGATGTACCTAGGGGTAAAACCCGAAAAACCTGCTTTCAGATAGACTCGAAAGGGAACTGGTGCATGACAATGGGTCTTGCTACACTCTTGGTTATGACACTCCCAGGGGATATTCTTAGGATAATTCTCAATTTCTTTATAAACCATTATTAAGGATTTATGTGTATATACATCCGAAAAGAAAGTATTTTTTATGATTAAGGATTATATCCACAAACTGTTCAATTTAAGTTAGGTATTGTAAAAGTTTGGAATTACTCATTGTGATTCATAAACTGACCTAGTGTATGCCATTTTATATAAATGGCACCCAGTTGAAGGAATGAGAACTCCAGCAATACGTATGATCCAAAGAGTAAGAAGGATCATATCATTCATGCTATTAAGCAAACATTTAGAAGAGAAATAATCTCCCATGTATTCTCAACATATGATGAAATAATATCATGTTTTAATAACATAAGTAAATAATTATCTGTGTCCTATGGCTTTTAAGGGAATCAAGAGAACAAAAGGATGGTAGACAAGAAGATGGATAAAGGGAATCGGGGAAAGAAGGATTTTTCCATATGTGATAAATGTGGAAATAATCGCCTTGGTAAAAGCTTTAAGGAAATGGGAGTTTGTTATATGTGTGGAGAAAAAAGACACCAAGTGCATGATTACAATGGTAAGAAAATGGTTTCAAATGTAAAATGCTTCATCTGCATGGCATTGGGACACTACATGAATCAATGTCTCAGTCATTAGAGTATATCACAAATGATGATAATGTATAATAATCGAGTTACGATACTACCTCATATGAAGAGAAATGACTAGAGTTCATATGTTGTTATTATAGAATTATTTCATTTTGAGTGTTTTATCAACAATATAAAAGTTATATGAATTATAGAGATAAAAAAGGATTGTATAGAAGTACTATTTTAATGAGGATTTGAGATTATGTGTTTCTAAGAAAAGTGACATAATATGTAAAGACCCGTACATTTCAAGGAAATTTTTTTTCTTAATTTTCTTTGCAATTTTACAAGAGCGCAGTTTCTGACGGCACCTGATTCTGAGGCCCGGTGTTCCCGGAATCATTCTCCGAAGTTTGGCTCGGGTACGTTCAGTGAACGGACGAGCTGGTTTTTTCTAACTTTTGAACTGGTGCCCGGAATCGAATTCTGAGGGCACCGATGAAATCGCAGCGCCGGTATTCGCTTAGAAACGCCTCTTCAGGAGTTGCGTTTTCTCAGGTGTGGTTTTTAATTTTCGGGCTTAAAGTTAAGAAATAAAATAATTTTACGACAACTTTATTTTATTTTACTTAAGCCACTTGGAATCCACTTGAAGCCACTTAAAGGAGGCTTAAGCTGAGTTGATCCGGATAGGATGCTATCCAAAAATATCCTACCCCCTTGGTAGGATATTTGTGAGGTGGGGCCCGCACGAGCCCTGCCGTTTCTTTCCGCTAAGTAACGCACCCGCGAAAACCTGTCATTATGAAAGTCAACTGATGCGTTTTCTTAAATTCATAATGAACCATTTAATTGGGCGGTTTATTTCATGAATTAAATGGGCGGTTTCCATCATTGAATTAATTCAACGAATTGATGGGTCGTTACTTACCCTTTTTCGTTTGTTGGCATAATAATAAAAATAAGACCAACAAGTCTTTTTGGAGGATTACTCGTTAAGAGGTTTTGTCAGAGGTTCTTGAGCCTTTATCCTTATTCGCGAAGAACGTGAAGAATGCCAAACCCAGAAATCGACGACGCGACGCCGTGTTCCGCGACGCCGACGTTCCCTTCCTGCAACATTCTTCTGCGACGTCTCTTCCTCCGCAACGAATCTCCGATCAGCTGCTTGAGGTAAGAGTCTCGGATTTTTTTCTTTTTAATCTCCCTTGTGGTTTTTACCAAAACACGGATTTAATTATTTATAATTAAATCTATTGTTTCTTGGTCCGTTGAGTTCGCCGACTCAACACCGGATTCCGCGACGACGCAACGCCCTTCCGCGACGATGCGACGCCTTCCGCGACGATCAATTTCCGCGAAGAACGCTCACGCACGACGACTTCGAGGTAGGGATTTTATTTTTGGAAATACCCTTATTTTACGTGTTGTTTCCATTCAAGAATGAAGAACCCGATTCATAAAACAATTTTATTTCATTAAAAATTGTTTTCGGATATGTATTCATGTGTTGAATGTATTTCTCCCGTTGTTTATCTCTAACGCGGAGGGTACGGGCCAAACGAACACGGCCCGACAACCCTCTGTCGTTCTTCGTTGTTGTGCGGATTTGATGGGCAACGATGGAACGTGCCGCAACTGAATTTTGAGGATTCCGCAGTGAAGAACGTGTCCTGGGAGGATCAGCGGCGCAGACGGGAACAGAATCAGACCACCGGAGCGACTTCGGTGGCCCGCGGAAGCCGCTGGCGGCGCGGGTCGCCGGCACGGCGGCGCCGGCAGCTGGGAGCGGCGGCGCCCTGGTGCGCCGCAGGAGAAGGCCGCCGCGGCAGAAGCCGCGGCGGCGGTGCTTGCGGACCCACTGCCGCGCAAGTCCGGCGCGCGCAGGACGCGGCTGAAGCCGCGTCCGGTTGTCCGGGCCGACACCCCGCGGGTGACGCGGGGTTATCACGCGGGGGCGGCTGCTCCCCCCCCCCCCCCCCGCGTCGCTCGGCCGCTCAGCCGAGCCGGGCCGGGCTGGCCGAGCCAGGCCGGTCCGACCGGCCGGGCCAGGCCGGGTCAGGCTGACCCGGTTCGGCCGACCCAGGGGGGGTCGGCCCGGGCCTGGATCCCCCGTCTTCGGACCATTTTCGGTCAAATGCACGTAACTTGAGCTACGAGCCTCCAAACAACTCGCCGTCAGTGGAAACGCTATCCTTGGATCGAGACGGTCATTTCGGTATATCGCACTAAAGGTTTTGGAGTACTTTGGGTTTGGCCGGGTTGGTTCGTACACGAAACCAACCGGGCCTTCGGAGCGGAAACGCTCATATCTTGAGCTACGGACGTCTGATTGACGTGCTGTCAGCTTTGTTGAATTCCTCTAAGTTAGAAGGAGCTTTTGGCATACTCTGCCTGAGTTTTAGACGCAGGTAGAGTACTGTTGGGCTGGTTTTCCCTTAAAAACCAACCGGGCCCCCTCGGACAAAAAATCCAATAACTCTCATACCGGGCGTCCGATTGACGCGCCATCTGCGACGTTGAGTTCTGGTTGGCGATACAGAACTTTTGGATAAATCAACTTCGGACTTTTTGTCAGTTTATGTATCAACCTCTCGGTTCGTGGAGCAGACCCTCCCGAACGAGCTTGCTGTGTGCGGAACCCTAGAGCTGGCTGCGACTGCTACTGCGACGACGACTGTGCAGAGATCCTCAGTGGACTCTGGCGACGACTGTGCAGAGATCCTTAGTGGACTGCGGCGACGACTGTGCAGAGATCCTCAGTGGACTGCGATGACTACAGCACTCAGCGATCCTACGTGTTTCAGTGCTACAGGTCCTGTGTCGGCCCAATCCTGTGTGGGTTCGATCCTGTGTGGGTCAGCACTCAGCGGTTCTATGTGAGCCAGCGCCTACAAGTCCTGTGTGGGCCCGATCCTGTGTGGGTCATTGCAGGGGTTAGTTACCTATCGATCCTTTGTGGGTCCGACGACTTAGATGGATCAGTGATCATCTTTATCGTCATCCGAAGAAGTATACCTGTGCGATCTGAATCTTCTGTGTTACTCTCCTTTGTGGATTGTGTTGAGCTATCCTGTGTGTATTTACTGTTTACTCTCCTTTTTGGATTGTGTTGAGCTATCCTATGTGGATTTACTATTTACTCTCCTTGTGGATTGTGTTGAGCTATCCTGTGTGGGTATACGTTGTTTTCCTTTGTGGACTGGGTTGTGCTTGGGCTCGGATGTTAGAGTCGAATAGGAATTGATGACTTAGGTATATGTATGGGCATATACCTAAGCCGTGTCAGATGTTACTTTGTGATTGTATCTTTCCTTTTTGGATTTTCCTTTGTGGATTTCGGGAGACCTTTGAGGGTCTCGTGGTCCCTACTGAGTAGCTTACACTCACCACTGCACGGGCTATACCCGCACTTCGTGGTGTTGGTTGCAGATGACGGGCAGCGCTGATCGAGGTGGAGGCGTGCGGAGCAGGACGGTACCTGGAGGTGGACCACTGGGCGGGACGTACTCGGAGCGGACGGCTGGACCGAGGAGCTGTGGAGGCTATGTGTACCCACCTTTCAGGTGGGACTTCCAGAGGATGGCTCGACGCTGCGGCTTTTCTTTTCAGTTTATGTTTTTCCCTTTCAGTTGTACTTTATAGTTGGGCTTGTATTTCCAGCCCCTTTTACTTTTAGCACAGCTTGTACAGTTTTTACATAGTGTTTACTTTTCCGCTTTCTTACTCTGTGGTGATTGTTTACTTTTCAAAGGCAATGCCTTCCCTTTTTACTGGGATTTATGCCTTAGTGCTAGTCGCCAGCCCTTGGCCTATGGAAGGCGGGCTTGGGGTAGTCACGACACGGGCCCCGAGGACGGGTCGTGAAAAATTGGTATCAGATGTGGTCGGTTCTACCGCAGACTCTGATCTTTCTTCTATGTGAAGGAATAGTGTTTAGCGTATTGGTTGTGGTTATCAGTCCAGGGAGTCCAGTGTTGGTGCGGTGGCCAACGTATCCATACACCAGGACCCTGACTTCTGATTTCCGACTTAATGCACGAAAACATTGATTGCATGTGTGTTTCAAGTTTTCTTTGTGATTACTTGTGTCAGCTCACCAGGTATATTGTTATGACCGTGGCGCACTTGTTTCCTTTTCCGGATGGCCCCACGATGGCAGCCAGCTAGGGTTCCGAGAGTAGAGTGTGACGACAGCCCGCCGAGCGATGAGGCCTCGGTACAGGGCCCGTTGACAGCAGAGGCACCGGCGGTACCTTTACCCACCGAGCCCCCGATGCTTCCAACGCCGATCGCTGACGATGAACGACGCCTCAGAGCTCTGCACGAGTTCCAGTGCTAGCGACCACCTAGGTTCCGTGGGGAGACGGACCCCCAGGGAGCCGAGGACTGGCTGGAGGCGGTCGTCCAAGTTTTTAGGCTAGTGAGGACACCAGCAGACCTCATGGTGATCCTCGCGGCAAGCCTACTGCACGCAGCAGCAGGACGATGGTGGAGCTTGATGCTCCAGGTACACGATGAGGCCTCCCTCATCTGGAGGGACTTCGAGAGCCTCTTCCGCTCAGAGTTCGTCCCAGCCACCCTCTGTGTGGTACGCATTCAGGAGCTTCTTCAGCTGCGGCAGGGCAGCTTGATGGTCGCCCAGTACGCGGCGAGGTTCCCCGACCTTTCTCGCTACTCGACAGACATGGTACGGGACCCCTTCTTATGGGCCCGGACCTTCGAGCAGGGTTTGAGACACGAGATCAGGGCATCGTTGATCTCCCTCAGCATCCCGACCCAGACAGGAGTGCTAGAGCGAGCCCTTCTGATCGAGAGCTTTCTGGATGAGTCCACAGCGAGACCTACCGCAGGGCGGCAGGTAGCAGAGTCTTCGGCAGCAGGTAGCTGACGGATGACTCAGGGTTCTAGGCAGACCAGGCCTTCCGGCAGACGACCTCGGTACACTGGCTCAGCAGTGCGGGGCACACAGCACGGGGCCAGTCTTCCGAGAGGCAGACAGTGCTACGCGTGCGGCGGGCAGGGCCACATGGCTCGTGACTGCCCGACCCGCCATACCGAGGAGCAGCAGACGGTGGAGGGGCCACCCAGGAAGAGGCGGAGGGTTGACCGTGGCGGTCCGCAGGGAGGAGGCGGACGAGGTAGAGGAGCTGGCCGAGCAGCGGGTGGTGGGTGACGCTTTGAGGCTCTTCCACAACCACCACCAGGAGGTCCGCCCCGACCATAGGGAGCTGGCGGGCAGAGGCAGGCACAGCTCCAGGCAGTGGAGGCCTACGACCACGGTGCGCCAGAGATGATTCAAGGTACGATCTGTGTCTATTACACCCTTGCTGCAGTTCTTATAGAGACAGGAGCGAGTCACTCTTTCATAGTCGCTGCCCTTGTTCGGAGCTCGGAGATTCTGACAGAGCCGTTGGCTCGATCCTTACGGCTAGAGACCCCTACGGAAGCAGACTCGATGATTATGCATTGGTGCTGGCAGTGTGAGCTTACTCTAGCAGGTGAGATATTTGGCTGGGATCTTCTTGTAGCGGCGTCGAGGCCTTACGACGTCATCTTGGGCATGGATTGGTTATCTACGGTCCATGCACAGATTGACTGCATTAGGCGCAATGTGCGATGTGTGCGCACCAATGGGAGCAGGTTCACCTTCACCGGTGAGAAGGGAGCCTTTGCAGCACAGGATAGACTCACGCAGAGTAGAGGACAGCCCATCACTCATCAGTTGGCTAGCCTCATCCTTGGAGCAGTTGATGTGCGGAGGCCTAGTTTTCCTGCAGTGGTGGATCAGTATGCGGACGTCTTTCCCGATGACGTTCCAGGGCTACCTCCTCGCAGAGAGGAAGATTTTTACATTGATCTGTACCCCGGGATAGCCCCAATATCCACTCCAGCATATCGGATGGCCCCTGCCGAGATTTGAGATCTACGGGTACAGTTGGAGGACTTGTAGGGCAAGGGGTTCATCCGACCCAGTGTTTCACCCTAGGCTTCGTCGATATTGTTCGCCAAGAAGGCGGACGGGAGCTTGCGACTTTGTGATGACTATTGTCACCTGAACCAGGTGATAGTGAGGAACAAGTATCCGCTGTCGAGGATTGATGACATTTTCGATCAGCTCAAGGGAGCACGGTGGTTCTCGAAGATAGACCTCAGGTCAGGCTATCATCACCTCAGAGTTCGAGATGAGGACGTACAGAAGACGGCCATTAGGTGTCGTTATGGCCACTATGAGTTCTTGGTTATGCCTTTTGGCGTAACCAACGCTCCATCAATGTTCATGAGCCTCATGAACAGGATCTTCCAGCTATACCTCGATCGATTTGTTATGGTCTTCATCGACGACATTTTGGTTTACTCGACCACGAAGGAGGAGCACGCCTACCACTTGCGGGTTGTACTAGACACACTCCGAGAGAACCAGCTTTACGGAAAGCTCTCGAAGTGCCAATTCTGGTTACATGAGGTCCACTTCTTGGGGAACGTCATTTCTGAGGCGGGAGTTGCAGTGGATCCCGCGAAGATCGAGGCAGTGTTAGATTGGGAGCCACCTAGGAGTGTGAAGGAGGTGCGGAGTTTCTTGGGCCTAGCCAGATACTATCGGAGATTCATTCCAGACTTCTCCAGAGTTGCGGCACCACTCTCAGCTTTGACGAAGAAGGGGAAACCCTTTCATGTGGTCAGACAGATGTCAGCAGAGCTTCCAGGAGCTGAGACAGAGATTGACCAGCGCACCTATCATGAGGTTGCCTGGGGAGGGAGTTGGATACGTAGTCTACTGCGATGCATCAGGGACCGGACTTGGGAGTGTCCTGATGTAGGAGCGGGCCATGATTTCCTACGGATCACGTTAGTTGAGGCCGCATGAGCAAAACTATGCTACCCATGACCTGGAGTTATCAGCAGTGGTCTTCGCTCTGAAGACATGGTGGCACTATCTGATGGGCGAGCGCTTTACTGTCATTTTTGACCACCAGAGTCTCAGGTACATCTTCTCTCAGAAGGACCTGAACCTCAGACAGTGGTGATGGCTCGAGTTACTCTAGGACTATGACTTTGAGATAGTCAATACTCCTGGGAAGGGGAACGTAGTAGTCGATACCCTCAGCAGGAGGACGGGCATTCAACTACTTGAGGAGGCGACAGATCAGCTATCTGCTTTGCAGATATACTTCGTGGATCGGGATAGAGCAGCCTTCCTTCAGTCTCTCACAGTCACCCCTCCACTACTGCAGCGGGTCAGAGAGGCACAGCGTGAGGATGCTGACTGTGAGACGCGGCGTGAACAGATATCCTCGGGATAGGCACCTGATGGTTTCTCCCTTGGAGTAGAGCACGACTTCCTTTTCATAGGACGTACCTTGGTGCCAGTTGCTTTACGAGAGGAGGTGCTGAGAGAGTTTCACACCACTCCTTTGGCGGTACATCCTGGAGTGGCGAAGATGTACCAGGATCTGGGACGACAGCACTGGTGGCCGTGCATGAAGAAGGATGTGGCAGAGTTCGTTTCATGGTACCTCACCTGCCAGCAGGTGAAGGAAAAGCATCAGGTACTAGCAGGCTTGGTACAGCCCTTGGATGTCCCGGAGTGGAAGTTGGACGGGATATCTATGGACTACGTGACTGACTTCCTCTCACTTCCAGAGGTCACAACTCCATTTGGGTGATTGTTGACCGGCTCACCAAGTCGGCACACTTCTACCCATCTGAGAGCAGAGCTTAGTGGAGAGCTTGGGGAGTCTCTACGTTCTGGAGATTGTACGGCTTCACGGTGTGCCATCGACTATCTTCTCCAATCGGGATGCTCTCTTTACTTCCCGGCATTGGAAGGGGTTGCAGGAGGCGTTCGGGACGTGGCTACATCTGAGCACTGCCTTTCACCCTCAGACGGATGGTCAGATGGAGAGGACCATTCAGACTCTTGAGGACATGCTCCGTGCATGTGTCCTCGACATTGGTCGCAGCTGGGAGGACCACCTACCCTTGGTGGAGTTCGCGTACAACAACAGCTACCACTCCACCATCGGTATGGCCCCATATGAGGCGTTGTACGGCAGGCCTTGCAGATCTCTTTTGTGTTGGACAGACCCTGGGGAGTCAGCACTTGTGGGACCAGAGATGGTCCGGGCCACGACAGAGAAGGTCCAGGTCATCTAGGAGTGGATGAGGATAGATCAGAGCCGGCAAAATTCATATGCTGACAGGAGGCGGAGGCCACTAGAGTTCGAGGATGGTGACCACGTCTTCTTGCGTGTCTCACCTCGACGTGGTTTGCGAAGATTTGGCCGAGGTGGCAAGTTATCTCCACGCTTCATTGGACCATTCCAGGTCCTCAGCAGGATTGGCGAGGTGGCTTATCGCCTGGAACTACCACCTCAGTTGCACCGGGTGCACGACGTCTTCCACGTATCTCAGCTGAGGAGATACGTGCATGACCCGACGCACATCATTGATTATGGGGAACTAGACGTGGATGATGGGGCGGCTTTTGCGGAGGTCCCGGTGGAGATAGAGGGTCGACAGGAGCGGGTCCTACATGGGAGATCAATTCCTCTTGTGCGCATCAGATGGCAGCACGGGAACCTCCAGGAGAGCACTTGGGAGCGGGAGGCTCAGATGCGTTCTCAGTACCCACATTTGTTTCCCTAGTTTATGATGTATCTTTACGGGGACGTAAAGCCCTGAGGTGGGAGTAATGTAAAGACCCATAAATTTCAAGGAAATTTTTTTTCTTAATTTTTTTTGGAATTTTACAAGAGAGCAGTTTCTGACGGCACCTGATTCCGAGGCCCGGTGTGCCCGGAATCATTCTCCGAAGTTTGGCTCGGGTACATTCAGTGAACGGACGAGCGGGTTTTTTCTAACTTTTGAACCGGTGCCCGGAATCGAATTCTGAAGGCACCGAAGAAATCGCAGTGCCGGTATTCGCTTAGAAACGCCTCTTCCGGAGTTGCGTTTGCTCTGGTGTGGTTTTTAATTTTCGGGCTTAAAGTTAAGAAATAAAATAACTTTACGACAACTTAATTTTATTTCACTTAAGCCACTTGGAAGCCACTTGAAGCCACTTAAAGGAGGCTTAAGCTGAGTTGATCCAGATAGTATGCTATCCAGAAATATCCTACCCCCTTGGTAGGATATTTGTGAGGTGGGGCCCGCACGAGCCCCGCCGTTTCTTTCCGCTAAGTAACGCACCCGCGAAAACCCGTCATTATGAAAGTCAACTGACGTGTTTTCTTACATTCTTAACGCACCATTTAATTGAGCGGTTTATTTCGGGAATTAAATGGGCGGTTTCTTTTGTTGAATTAATTCAAAGAATTGATGGGTCGTTACTTACCCTTTTTCGTTTGTTGGCGTAATAATAAAAATAAGACCAACAAGTCGTTTTGGAGGATTACTCGTTGAGAGGTTTTGTCAGAGGTTCTTGAGCCTTTATCCTTCTTCGCGAAGAACGCAAAGAACGCAAAGAACGCGAAGAAAGCCGAACCTGGAAATCGACGACGCGACGCCATGTTCCGCGACGTCGACGTTCCCTTCCTGCAACGTTCTTCTGCGACGTCTCTTCCTCCGCAACGAATCTCCGATCAGCTGCTTGAGGTAAGAGTCTCAGATTTTTTTCATTTTAATCTCCCTTGTGGTTTTTACCAAAACACGGATTTAATTATTTATAAATAAATCTGTTGTTTCCTGGTCCTTTGAGTTCGCCGACTGAACGCCGGATTCCGTGACGACGCGACGCCCTTCCGCGACGACGCGACGCCTTCCGCGACAATCAATTTCCGCAAAGAACGCTCACGCGCGACGACTTCGAGGTAGGGATTTTATTTTTGGAAATGCCCTTATTTCCCGTGTTGTTTCCAATCAAGAATGAAGAACCCGATTCATAAAACAATTTTATTTCATTAAAAATTGCTTTCGGATATGTATTCATGTGTTGAATGTATTTCTCCAGTTGTTTATCTCTAACGTGGAGGGTGCGGTCCAAACGAACACGGCCTGACAACCCTCCGCCGTTCTTCGTTGTTGTGCGGATTTGATGGGCAACAACGGAACATGCCGAAACTGAATTTTGAGGATTCCGCAGTGAAGAAAGAGTCCCGGGAGGAGCAGCGGCGCAGACGGGAACAGAATCGGACCACCGGAGCGACTCCAGTGGCCCGCGGAAGCCGCCGGCGGCACGGGGAGCCGGCGCGGCGGTGCCGGAAGCCGGGAGCGGCGGCGCCCCGGCGTGCCACCGGACAAGGCCGCTGCAGTAGAATCCACGGCGGAGGCACTCGCGGAGCCACGGCCGCGCAGGTCCGGTGCGCGCGGGACGCGGCTGAAGCCGCGTCCGGTTGTCCGGGGCGACACCCCACGGGTGCCGCGGGGGTTGTCACGCGGGGGCGGCGGCTCCCCCCCGCATCGCTCGGCCGTTTGGCCGAGCCGGGCCGGGCGGGCCGAGCCAGGCCGGTCCGACCCGGTTCGGCCGACCCAGGGGGGGTCGGGCCGGGTCGGCCCGGGCCCGGATCCCCCGTCTTCGGACCATTTTCGGTCAAATTCCCATAACTTGAGCTACGGGCTTCCAAACGACTCGCCGTCAGCAGCAACATGATCCTTGGATCGAGGCGGTCGTTTGGGTATATTGTACTCAAGGTTTCGGAGTAGTTTGGGTTCAGCCGAGTTGGTTCGTACATGAAACCAACCGGGACTTCGGAGCGGAAACGCTCATATCTTGAGCTACGGACGTCCAATTGACGTGACGTCAGCTTTGTTGAATTCCTCTAAGTGAGATGGATATTTTGGCATACTCCGCCCGAGGTTTGGACGCACGTGGAGTACGGTCGGGTTGGTTTTTCCTTAAAAACCAACCGGGCCCCTGGGACGAAAAGGCCAATAACTCTCAGACCGGGCGTCCGATTGACGTGCAGTCTGCAACATTGAGTTCCTATTGGCGATACGGAACTTTTGGATACATCAACTTCGGACATTGTGTCAGTTGATGTATCAACCTCTCGGCTCGTGGAGCGGACCCTCCTGAACGACCTTGCTGTGTGCGGAACCCTAGAGCTGGCTGCGACTGCTACTACGACGACGACCGTTCAGAGATCCTCAGTGGACTACGACGACGATTGTGCAGAGATCATCAGTGGACTGCGGCGACGACTCTGCAGAGATCCTCAGTGGACTGCGACGACTACAACACTCAGCGATCCTACGTGGATCAGTGCTACAGGTCCTGTGTGGGCCCGATCCTGTGTGGGTCCGATCCTGTGTGGGTCAGCACTCAGCGGTTCTGTGTGAGCCAGCGCCTACAGGTCATGTGTGGGCCTGATCCTATGTGGGTCATTGTGGGGGTTAGTTACCTATCGATCCTTTGTGGGTCCGACGACTTAGATGGATCAGTGATCATATTTATCGTCATCCGAAGAAGTATACCTGTGTGAGCTGAATCTTCTGTGTTACTCTCCTTTGTGGATTGTGTTGAGCTATCCTATGTGGATTTACTGTTTACTCTTCTTTGTGGATTTTGTTGAGCTATCCAGTGTGGATTTACTATTTACTCTCCCTGTGGATTGTGTTGAGCTATCCTGTGTGGGTATACGTTGTTTTCCTATGTGGACTGGGTTGTGCTTGGGCACGGATGTTGGAGCCGAATGGGAATTTATGACTTAAGTATATGTATAGGCATATACCTAAGCCGTGTCAGATGTTACTTCGTGATTGTATCTTTCCTTTGTGGATTATCCTTTGTGGATTTCGGGAGACCTTCGGGGGTCTCGGGGTCCCTACTGAGTAGCTTATACTCACCCCTGCACGGGCTATGCGCGCACTTCATGGTGTTGGTTACATACGACGGGTAGCGCTGATCGAGGTGGAGGCATGCGGAGCAGGACAGTACCTGGAGGTGGACCACTGGGCGGGACGTACTCGGAGCGGACGGCTGGACCGAGGAGTTGTGGAGGCTATCTGTACCCACCCTTCAGGTGGGACTTCCAGAGGACGGCTCGACGCTGTGGCTTTGCTTTTCAGTTGCTGTTTTTCCCTTTTAGTTCTACTTTACAGTTGGGCTTGTATTTCCGGCCCCTTTTACTTTCAATACAGCTTGTATAGTTTTTACGTAGTGTTTACTTTTCCGCTTTCTTACTCTGTGGTGCTTGATTACTTTTCAAAGTCAATGCCTTCCCTTTTTACTGGGATTTACGCCTTGGTGCTAGTCGCCAGCCCCTGGCCTATGGAAGGCGGGCTTGGGGTAGTCACGGCACGGGCCCTGAGGACGGGTCGTGACATAATAGAAAGCTGCACTTTTTGGGAAGTACATGGTTTAAGGAAAGGTAATCCTTAATATGGTCCTGATAATGAGGTAGTGATTTTGGAATAAGAGATAGTTGATTTGGATAAATTATAGTGGATATTCTGGACTTCCTTGGAACTGATTAATAGTTTGTTTGTTTCATCATTCTTGGAATATTCAAAATATTTGGATATAGGAAATATATCCAGTATTCTATAAAGAATAAGGGAGAATTAATGTAATCAATAAGGTTTTATAGTAATTTAAGGTGTTACCATGTTTTAAAATAATACATGATGAAGGTGTTCACATGTTATTATGTGGAAAAAGGATCTTCATTGTGTTTAAAATCATTATAAATTTTGGATTGTGAGTTTGGATAAAAGTATTTTGGATATGTCTAAAGGTTGTAATGGATTAATTTTGTAATTGGATGCTATTTTTAAGGTTATTATTGGATTGTTATAAAAAGGATACCCAGAGTTCGGGCAATAACCAGTCGTGTCTGGCAAGGCTGCGATACTTGAAGCCACAAATGAAGGTCGACATGGCTGCATCACCTACCATTGGCCTATATGATATCCTAGATTTATAATGTCGTTTTCTTAAAAGGTCTGATAGATTAATTATAAGTTCATTTTTTTGAATCATATATGATTAGGATAAATAGTGTATTATTATTATCTTTTATAGTGAAAGATGAGTTTGTTGTCGAAATTAGTTAAAGGATGGAACTCAACTTGTCAAGTATATTTTTTATCTCTTATTCTATGAAGAAATTAATTCTTAAACATTAGTTAAGCGATCTTAAAACCAAAAATGTGTTATCCTAATACCTTAGGTTTTGTTGAACCGATGATATTTTAAATCATCATAGATTGATGGTTTTGAGGCCCTTAATTTTACACTTGTTTTTAATTGATGACCTCAATTACTCCTTATAAATATTTAGATTTTCCTCTAATTATGTGTCTCTAATAGCCACTAATGTTCTCCTAATTGAGATCATAATTTGGTGGTGACCCTTTCATATCTCTTTTCCCTCTTATAAAGACTAAATTTTATTAACCCAATTACTGATGTGGGTTTTCCCACAAATATATTTTCTATTATCAATCCTTTATAGTTGAAGAAAAATTTCTAATTTTTAGGATGGAATTTATTGAAGGAGGGAAGAATGTAACACCCCAAGATTTCATAGTACGTTATTTATTCAAAATAATTCAATAACTTGCACTGCGTGCAACACTGAGTTCAATCGTACCATGACTTACCAAACTAGTCATTCAAAGCGGTTATGAATAGTATTAACTGAATTTCAAACTTTATATAATACTTATAATTATAAAATCCATATTATGAGTTTCTTAGACATAATATAAGAACAAATTCATATTTTTTAGATAAAAGAAGTATTTTTTTAAAATGCCACTTTACCGCATTTTAATGGCAGACCCTTTTTAAATCCAATATTTTAAACTTTAATATATTAAATTTGACAAAAATAAACTTCTTATTTAGAATCATAACATAAAAATTTAGTTATGATAAATTTTTGGTGTTTGTCTGATAACTTTCATATTTGGGTGAATAGTGAAAAATACTAAATTTTAATTGAAAACATCTTTTTTAATAAAAATAATTTGTAGTGTTAAACTATACATATTAATGTTTTGGAAGCATAATTAGATTATATTTTTACTATTTAATCCAATGTTTGTAATTGGAAGTAATTTCACATTGAAATTGGAAATAAACGAGTGTCAAACATTTAGTAGTTATTATTTTTTAAAAATATGCTTTTGGTTTTGACAATGAAAATTAATTTTAAATTAATAAATGAAATTTCAATGTTTTTAGTTTCGTAAAATAGACTTCATTTTTGAATTTGGAATATCAATATTATCTTAGGGTGAATTTTTCGTATGTTTCTGAAAACATTCAATTTTTTATGAATAGTGAAAAACACTACGTTATTGGTTAAAACCGACATTTGATTTAAATAATTATTTATTTTATTTAAATTTATTTTAGGTCAAAATAGATACATAATACCTATATATGTTCATTTTAATTCGTTGTAGTCATTTTGTAATAATATTATATATATATAATTTCATTGAACTTTCCACCGTCTTTTACCCACCTCCTTGGAGAATTTGTAAATTCATATAAAACTTAATTTTACCTCTTCTGTGAGTGGAATCTCAAAACATCGAGATACATGGTTGATATCAGTAAGAAAAATGTGGTTCAATAAGATGAGAATAACTTTTGGTGAATAATAACTTATTACTTTTATTTATCACAGTTAAAAGTTAATATGGTAATTAAGGGTAAAAATGATATTATTCTTACCATAACACATATACTAATTCTATTGGATAAGTGTAATTATAATAAAATTAACCTCATGAATAAAATGTGATCCTTTAGGTTAACTTGGATTAGATTAAGACATTTATTATTATTTTATTTAAAGAAGAGTTAAAAGAGTTAAAATCCGAGTATACTAACTAAACCATTTTTAATATATGGTTACAGATAATATAAATTAGACTATAACTATTCATTAGAAAGATAAAATGATTTAATACAACATGGAATTTTATTTATAATTTTTATAAATTAAATAATAAAATTTATTTATGACGCAATGATGATTCAGTAATTACCTTATTAATGAAGTAATCAAATAAATGGTATTATAAATATTAAAATTAATATAATTTCACAATTTTTATGACATGCACGAATTTTCTAAGTGAAAATGAAATGTTAGGGTTGATTCAATACTATTTTTTAGAAGCAATAAAGATTTTATGACTTACACTCAAACCAAATATCAAATAGTATACAAATAAACATGAATTAATTATTAAAACAAATACTATATTATTGGTTCATATAATTTCCCTAAAAATCTAAGGTTCAGCCAAAGGGCTTAAATAATATTATATATGTCATTAATAAACCACTTGAGGTTCTCTTGGAAGTTTATAGTAGGTTTATAAACCATGTAGTGTAAGAATATAAGAAGACACGGTAAAAGTTAAACTATTTAACTAAGAGTTAAATCTAAACGATATGGTTAAAATGGTAACCTAAACTTGTCTAAAACCTATTTTGATGAGATTATTTCGACCCATAATCACCTTAACCTATAAATAAATCATTTTGGATCCATTATAAACTGAAAATTATTTTATTATAAAATAGTATTTCATTCTTTTCTTAAAGTGACCCTCACCTCTCTTGTAAAAGGGAACTTCCCCTTCTATCAAATTCACACCTTCAAAGTCATTTGTCTAGGAAAAACCCTACCCAAATATCCTCCCAACTATCCTACCTTCATCCTAGAGGTTTTCCTTTGGTCAGAAAGCCAAATTAAAGAGCCCTTTTGATCAAATCAAATGGAAGAACCCAAAAAATGGGTAATGATTTCCCCACCCTCTTTCAAGTTATTTTCTTCTTCAACTTACTCCTTCTTTGTTATTACCATACCAAAATAATAAATCCAGTGCCTTATATATACTATGATTTTATTATAAATATGGCACAACCATATTCATTATTATATCCATCCTATGAATTATAATGCCACCATGCGTGCATACGTACGGCTTACAGTCTCCACGTCGTGGTGTAATTTTTTATTCAACACTATATTATCTAGATGGATATAATGATGAGTAATATGTATATAAATAATGAAAATAACATGATAATATCTCTGTAAAATTAATATACCATCCAATTCCACACCTTTAAGAAATGATATTGTCTCTCATGCGTACGTACGGATTATCTTCTCCACAAAGCGATGTGATTAATTTCCACATCCACATTTCATCGACGATTATAAAAATATATATTATTAATAAGTATGTAATATATGAAATATTAATGCTACTGGAGATATATATTTATATATATATTTATTTATTTAGGTACTTACATATATCTTATTCACTTACTTCTATTCAATATGATATAAAAACAGAAACAACGTTTATGCGTTCGTATGGCCAACTGTCCCCATAAATGGTGTTTTACATTTCATATATCTATCTATTATAAATATTTATATTATAGATATGTATGATATATAAATAAAGGTTTATATTCTGGAAGTATTTAAAACAAGATCTAAATGAGATGATCAAGAGTAAGAAGTTAAAATATGTATAATTAAGAAAGCGATTATTACCTGAAATGCTAATTTAACATGACAATCATTATTAAACGGGAATTATAAAGTCATAAATGAATAATTTATGATATAATAAATATTAATATTATTACGGTATAATCTAATAACATAAAATGGTCACCATACAATAGGTTAAACGTACCCTCGACCAAAGGAAAGTGCATGGTAAGGGGTTTCTTATCTCACTTTTAATTTCGCGAGATTTCCATTGTTCGCCACATATTTCATGTGGTGTATTGTGAACTTTCCTTAGATATATATTATCATGATTCTATTTATATTCATGGTATTATGTGAATGATTTTGTGGTTATTAACTTTTGGTCATACGACTCGATTGATTACAATGTGGTAAGGGTTAATTCCTCAATCTCATTATTGTTCGAGATTGTTTATGTGAATGTTTCTACTGAGACATATTTATTATCCATGTCCTTGTTTCATAAGATAATTTTTCAAATGTTTTATTTTTAAGGTACACTTTTACTAAAACATCATTTTAAATTTTTTAAATATTTATTATTCTAAACATTTCTCAATAATTTCCATGTTTTTAAAATGGTTTTCAGGATTTATTAATATGGACATCAATGTTTCCGGATGTTAATTCCTTTAAAAGTTTCAAAGTGGTATGGGAATCATTGATTCAAAACTATCTTTTAAATGACTCCCTTTATAAATTATGTGACTTTTAAATGATTTCATGAAAAATGGATATTTCTCTCAATGATTTTTACTGATCATTTTCAACTATGTCAACATCCTTTACGGGATATTATTCTAGATCGATGTTGATTTATTATGATACAAATAATCCATATTGTATTTAAGGTTTTGTGATATGTTTTATTGTGTATGAGTTATATCTATGTCATTCATGGTTTATTGTTAAAGTATAGACATTTTGTATGTGAGTTTTAATATGAATGTTTATGTTATATTTCAACCTTTTCTTTAGATGAATGTATTGGAATAGTATGTTCTAGGTTGGAGACTGGTAAAAGTAAGCCCTCTGGGTTGGGGTCCAGTTACAGCAGACCCTCCAGGTTAGAGTCTGGTTACAGAGGCTCTCTAGGTTGGAGTCTAGTTACAGAGGCTCTCCGGGTTGGTGTCCGGTTACAGAGGCTCTCTAGGTTGGATTCTGGTTATAGAGGCTCTCCGGGTTGGGGTTCACTTACAGTTAGCCCCTAGGTCCTGGCACGAGGCCTTGACACGGAAATTAAATTTTGGTACTATACATTCCTTAATTATGAAATTAGTTATTACATGTGATTATTCGACTAGTATAATTTCGATGTGCATGTTTATATGGTAATGTTTGATTTATTTTTTCCAAATAATGTTCAGGTTTATGTTTAAAAGGCTATTGTTTTTATTACACATCTTACCTTAAAAGTTTATAGCTTCCGCTAAATTATTTACCCTTAATGGGCATATGAGATCAACCCTTTGTTATGTTTTATTTTCCCTGGATCCTAAGAAGTATTTTATATTTGAGATGGAGGGTTATGCTAAGGTAAAAATGGAATTCTCAAAGGATTATTTTTTTTGGTTGTATGTTAGAAATTGAATTGTAACTTTCATGTATGTAATCTATTTTCCAAGACAGCTAAACTGATTGGCCTTTTGGAGCTTGATTCCTTATAATCAATACAATTTATTAAAATAATGCATAGAATCTGGGTAACTAGAGTCGGGGCATTACAAATAGTTCCTCATTAGTGGCCTCTTCTCTAGGCACAACTGGAATAGGATCCTCCAACAAGTACAATTTCCTCTAGTGGAAAAGGATGATGCGTAGATGCCTCTGCCATTCCTAGAAATATTTGCTGGTGAGAAGGTTTTACTTCTCATGTATGGTTCAAAATGAAATGTTTGAAGTCATTTTTCTTTCTGTTTCTACAAATTAAGATGAAAAAAGGTTTAGTAATTTATCATGATAAACTAAGACAAATAAATAAATTAATACTTATTAGTCTCCAACTATTTTATCAAAATCTAATAGCCCTCACCATTTACTTCAGAATACTCTATGGCCTGAATATTCGTGTGTAAAGGATCTATATTTCCCTTCAAATTACCCCAAATAGGGTTGTTCAAGATATTTGATGGGTTTTAGGTAGGAATTCGAAAGGTTAACAGCATTAACTCACAGCTCTATGATCCGGTGAGTGGACCCGCCAATCCTGAAATCCTTTTATTTTGGATTTCCTCAACCATTGCCTATTGGTCACACTATGTCCTTCTATGGTATTCAACCCTTGATGTGAACCAAGTCAATTAAACCCAAAACTTTGACTTATAATTCCCCTATAATTGAAAGCACCCAAACTAGGGTTGGTCAAGCACTTTGAATTGTGGTTCGATTCTAACCAAGATTATGGAAGGCTATACCAACATAATATATCTTTAATGGATTTTATCCTTATATATAAATTTCAACTTTATAATCATTTATTACATTCTTTCCAATATTAATTGGGATATACTTAAGTGATTAACCATGTCTAAGATAATATTTACTCATAAGTCAGTCTTATTTTAGTTCCATCTTGCATGCTTGTTTAATTCAATAATTGTGTTATCATGAAAACACACCCACAATAAAAAACCATGAAACTGATAGAAATAAAATAAAGGGTATGATCATGAACTTGTTCTACTGGTTAGTTTATCTAGCGGTTGATAAACTAACCCAAGACCTAGGGGAGAAACACCTTGAACCTTTTGGGTTCATGTTAACATCTTTCCACCATTCCACCTTCGTATCCCTTTGTATTGGATTCACCTTAGATCCTAACTTGATCCACCTCCAATATCTTGGTAGATCCATCCATTACATATACTTTTATCTCTCTCGCGGGTGAGGGGTAAAATAGGGTTTTACATAAAAGAAACATTGGGCTTGCAGGCCCTATATGTTAATGAGGACATGTCTCAAAGGCCATCATATTTAATTCAAATAAAAAATTAAATGAAACCATTCACATAAAAATTCCTTGGTCAAGTTCATGATCATCCATACATGAAACAATATTTACACATAAATAAAATAGAAATTCAATTCTTTAATCATTATTTTTTAAGATAAATAATGATTGAATAAATTAATTTTCTTTAATTAATCAATCCTTTTATCTTAAACCCTTTTCTTAATTTCCTTGATATTCTCATCTATTTTAATTTTAAACAAATAAATTTATTTAAAATTATATTTGTATGTAACTTGTACCTTTGAGGAAACCCAGTGAATTCCCATTCATAACAACCCAACGAGTAGAAATTAACATTACACATATGTTAAATTAGAAAATATATATATATATAACACATATCATGTGTTGTACCTCACCTTTACTCCCATAATATGGTACACGTCTCAAGGGTTTATATAATATAATAATAAATTTTAATAAATCAGCATAATTTGGATGAGTACATGGCTTATAGTTATGACTACACAGTGTGTACTTTTGTTCATCGTCCATCCGATATACATGCCTGGGGACATGACATATAGATTTACTTTGGAAATATTCATAGTACACATCATGTTTAGTAGGTAACACTCCATGTAGTATCAATATTACTTGGTTTCCAGCCAGGCAAGCCATGTACGGGGTACACGATTCTACCCAAACCTGAAGGGACTACACATCGTATTCAATTGGCCACATGGTGTGTAATCTAGAAATTGTGTGCTACCTATTCTTTGTCGACACATGGAGTCTTAAAGACTTAGATAGGATCCATGGACATAGCATGTTTTGGTTAACCATCCCGGTGCATGGAACCTATACTACACAGAATGTATTACCGAATACAGGTCGTGTGCTCTAGATTTGAATGAACCAGAGGCTTTGTAACCTACGAATGAGATCATTTGTTTTATTTTAATCAAAATTAAAAAAAAATATGTTTCTATAAGGTGAATGAGAAACGAAAGAGGAGGAATAGATCTTGAGATATAGAATTATAAAACTACTAACTTTAATTGAAACAACTAGATTATGAAATTCATAAATTACCCACAAAAAACTAAATAATTATAATCAATGATATAACCCTCTTATACCACTAGTAGTTTTCGATTGCTACAGCAACGCATTGGTGGTTGTACACAACATTAATTTTTTTGTGAACAACAATCAGTCCGAGAACAGTCATGATAATAAAATGTCAGATCATCAGAATAGAATGACAAATTAAATAAATGAAGGGAGTCTCAGAACCCTAGAGAATATCATAATATGTTGGTTATAATTAATTTAATTATAATACAAGAATTTCATTGATAGAATTATCTCTCCGCTAACATATCTAGTCACGACCAGATTTCATCCTTCGTTGTGTCATAGAATCCAAGTTTAGGATTCCTCTAGTAGTGATCTTCATGTGCTCCACATATCTCTAGATGTTACCAAAGGGATATATGGGTGATAGTGTGGAAGAACCATCACTTGTTATGTCAGCCTTTGATTTCCTTGAGTGACTCTTGCAAAGTGATCTCCTTGATCCGGTGGAGGAGGATCTCCATTGTATCTTGAGAGCATTCTTGGAAGAAAAATAATTCTCTCTTGTTTTGAGATCTTTCACTAGATCTGTTGTGCACAATCAACAAAATTGGCTAGGATAATGAGAATTAAATAGTATAAACAAATGCACATGAGCCTCGGCCGAGTTGCTGAGGACTCATTAAGTGAAACCAGGAGACCTGGGATCAAATCCAGGCGGAGGCTAATTTCCTGGTACTGTAGTAGTACTGTAGCAGGCAGTGTAGTAGGCACTATAGAAGGAACTGTGTGGTATTGTAGCAGGTACTGTAGCAGGCACTGTTTTGCACTATAGCTATTGGAAATATTCTGCTGTTTGGGCCTTCGGGCCACTGATTTAGTCCTCGAGTCCTTTAAGGCCTTTGGTCCACCCAGGCCTTTGGGTCAATAAGGACTTCGGGCTACCTCAAGGCCTTCAGGACACCTTAAGTGCAGATTCAAACCAGACAACCTACAAGGAAAAAGCTTCATAAGGGGGATGAGCAAGGAGCTTTCACCATAGTAGAAGCTAAACAGAATGCAGGAAAGAGAGGGTATGGCACATTCCATCAGGACAAGCCTGTGCATGCATGGGAAAGCCTAGCCAAACATCCATGTAAAGGTGGAGATCCGGTTTCACGATGAAGATGTTAGGGAGGAGTAGTTCCAAGTAGTTAGTGTGGGTTGTATGTAATGTTTCAAACCTATGGGAATTGAATTCCTCTAAAGCCTATGGGATTTGTAATACTTATGCCTATGAGCATTGTAAGGGTTCCACCTCACCCCTTGAAAGGTGTATTATCAAAAATCAATAAAAAATGAAGGCCTTCGGGTCATTGGAGGAGGATTATAAACAAATTAATTAATTACCCAAAATAATTTATTCATTTATTTTAATTCATAGTATGACCCCATGTCTAATAATAATTGTTGACTCTTATTATTACTTGACATGTGCCTAGTGAACTACACCTAATATTATTTAATTAATTAAATAATGTTATTTCTCACAAATCCTAAGAAAAACTGCACACCTTGTATGTTAATATACACGGTGTGTAACTTTTGTTTTTCAATTTTCTTTATTTCCTCCACCATATTTATTATACCATGAATAATAGATATTTATTTCATAAATAAATATTACTGCATTACTCTCTAATAAATATATATTATTTCAACCACAATATATTCTCTCGAATAAATAGTGTTAACATAAATGTGATCATTAATCCTTGAATAATTATTAAAACACACTAATGAATAATCGTTATCCAAATTCTTAAATTAGTATTTAATTAATATACTTGGACACATGTAGTGTGTGACCCTGTAGGCCTATTTCTCAGTGGCATTAGGTGAATCCTTCCTAAAGACCAAGTTTAGCATCTAATAACATGCCAAGGAACACATATAGAAAGAAGTTAACGCCGAAATAATGTATAACCTCCTACGTATGCTTACCATGTAATGTAATCCATTGGTCTTAAAAACTCAAATCAATCAGGTTTCATGTCGATGCCATTAACCCATAAGCTAGATTATTATTTCTTCGACTTTCCGAAATTGAACTCACACATTCGTCACCATGGGAATGGATTTATTTTGGCTATATCAATTCCATCAATGGGAATATGATATCAAATCCCATTATGGAACTGATGGGAAAAACCTTTCTCTCATTATCTATTAATAAAATATTACTCATGACACACCCAACACATCCCACCTCACTGCGAACAGTGTTTTTTTACAGTTTTCATCAATAAATCTAAGTGCATAAGTTGTAATGCTCATTAATAATAATCTTAAAGTATAAGGACTAATATACATGATTTTAGATAGGAACATCCACTGACACTATGAAATATGGATTTCCTACTGGTAGGTCTTGTTCTTATAATATCCTCCTAGATATTACCAAGGGTGCAAAACATGAGATGGTGCTTCAAATTTTTAAGTGTCCTACAGGAAGGTCTCGTTCTTATGACCACCATTGAGTTTGGCCTAGTATGATTTTCATCTAACCCCCTGTACATATACCTTGATGTACATGTATATTTTATGTCTAATTTTAGGTTTATCATGGGTTACAATTGATCTGGAGGAGTATTAATGTTTCATGTTTGAGCAGATCTGCTCATGTGGAGTACTTAGTTTTTGATGGAGCTATTAATCCATCATGGAGACTAGGAATTTTGTTTCGTTCGGAGTAGGATTATAGACTTATGTATTTATTTTAATTTATTTTATTCTGTATGTGGTTGTCCTAGTGGGTTTCAAATGTATTTATGGTTTTTCCTTGAGTGTGAATCTAGTATTCCATTTATTATAGTTTTTTTAGCTATTTATTTATTTTTGTGCACTCTGATTTTCATGGATGTTTATGTGTTCTAATTATTTTCTTCATTATCTCAATTTTATAGGAGAAAATAGTCTCCCCGTTTTATGATTTTATCCTTTCATTGTTAGCTGGCAGACTCTAGTGTATTGGTAGGCATATTTGAGTTATTGTTTGGGCTAGATCGAGTGACAGGTCAGGTTGGACTAGGCCAGTTTGTGAAAAAATTATATCATAGGATTCTTTTTTCTTTGTATTACTATTTGGGGAGTGGGAAGATAAGATATCTAGGAATGTTTTCGAGCATGTGATGGATACCAGTATAGTGCTTCACGAACACTTGTTCCAGTATGAATTCCATGTTACCATGGTTGTGGCGTTGTTGTTCTTGGTTTGTGCAGTTTTAGATTTGTGATTTTCACCTCAAGTGTTGCACTTATGTGTCTGAAATTTATAATATCTGAGTTTTGTATCTTGTCCAGATGGAAAGAAGCCAATGTTCATGCATAATTCTAGGAACCCCAAATTCATATGCCTATCAGTGTATGTTTTGCTGATAATAGAGGCTCATTAATTTAATGTTTCAGGAATTGCTTATACAGTTTTTTATCATATAAGTAATTGGTGGAATTATACACAACTTAGTTGTGGGTTCTTTTATTCTAATTGATAGTTATCTAGATCCTCTGGTGAGGTTTCCTCTAGTGGTGGTTATTAATTCCCTTCATAGAGGATTCATGGAATCCCTTTCAAGTTGGTGTGGGATTTTTTGTTCCCAACTACTATTTTTGGTGCTTGGATCAATGAAGGAAATGAAGTATAAGATATTCTTATTCCACGATCAATTCACCTTGAGGTTGTGGTTTCCCTGGGTAGTTTTTTGTTGAGGCTGAAGATTCATTAACCTCGTGTGGTGTAGTGCTGGGAGTGTTATTTGTTTTTTTTTTGTCCTCATGGTTTTGTGGTTGTTTTATAGGGAATGTTTAGTTTGATTCCTAGACCTATTAGTTTTGGTTTCACTTCAGGTAGCATGGTGGGAGTGTGTTTTTTAACTCTTTTTCTTATTTTGATACCCGTGTGGAGGGTGATCATGTGGTGGATCTTGGAATGAGGGGGTTTCCTTGTTTTAAAATAGGTGTGCTGAAGTTTCAATAGTTTATTGGAACTATCCTATGTGAGGAGCATGGTCATCAGGTCTAGGCATGAAATCCATGGTTCTTTGTGTCCCGGATCATTTGAGCGTGATATTTTTTAAGATTTTTTTTCTTGGATCTCCCTGCCTTGAGAAGGGGGGTGGTGTTGTTGTGGACCTTTATAAGAAATCCTTATTGATAAGGCACATGAAAACTGGTGAGGCACCCCACCAGTTGGCTCATGTGAGTTTGCAAAGATTTGTTTTGGTTATTAGGGTGCCTTATAGTGGGGAGTCCATCATAGTCTATTGTGTGTTGTGGCCCTTGTTTCAAGAGGGTTTTGAGCGTGGGTTTGTCATTCATGGTGTATTGGGAACAGACAATGGCTTGTGTTCTGTGTTGGTTCTCTAATGTGATCAGTTTGGCCAAATATTTCTATTGCATATGGTAATGAAAGTAGTGTGGTTTGTGGAATTTTGTTCTTGGTTGAGGGGAGAAAATAAATATACTCATATAGTGTGGAAATCATATCAATAGTATTTGAATGTATCACATGTGGGGTGTATCATCGGTGTTGTGATATAGTTTAGTGGACCATCAATGCTGTGTTGGGAGCATCAGTGTTTGGGGTGAATCGTGTTAGTTTGTTAACCACAGATACTTCTCGGGGTGAGAAGATGTTATGGTGGGGATCCTATCAAGAACAACATCATTATGGTTTAATAAAAAAAGGTGTAATTTGAATTTCATCTCTTGGGTTTCTTTTAAGGGGGGAAATTTTAATTTCTCATCTTAAGAGAATTTGGATAATTTTTATGACCACTATTTTTGTCCTAGAATAGGGTGTTTTTCCTAGGACTGGATTGTCGTGGAATTGTGAACTATTCAAACATTGGATGAATAATTAATATTTAATTAATTAAATGTTATATATTTTTTGCATGTTTTTTAGGTGATATATTATATTTTCAGTGTCAGTTCTAAATTATGACATCATGGTTGAGCTTTGACTGGTGTTTTTTTACAAGGTGGGGTATAACCTTATGTTGGCTTGCAGGTTTGCATTAGGTTCCCTTTTATTCTCCATCTTCTTTTTCTTTTTCATTTATTTTTTTTTCTTTTCTTTTTTTCTTATTCTTTCTTCCTATTCATACCTTAGTGTGTCACGTACTCCTCCACCACCCCATTGGGGATTCCTTGATATGAGAGATGTATGAGGGGGAGGATATAGTGATAAGGGTAATAGATGGATAAATATGCATAATCGTGGTGCTCGGGTCATGCTTATTCATCGTACGATTGTTTTGAAACATGGATGGGATCGAAGATTTAGTGGTTTATAAAAGAAGGTATCCCATTTTTAATGTTTTCATGGAAAATCTCCATAGTGTAGTTTTATTTTTAGTTTTAATCCTGTATTTGGGGAGCTCTAGAAGGTTTATCTAGTTGTTTTCAGGGGACTTATGGTTTATCGAGGTGTTCGAAGGGAATTATGTTTGGGAAATCCTAATCACATAGCGGTTGGTTTGATTAATACACATTTGGTTTTATTCTTATTCATGGATGATGATGTTTTATAAGTAAACATTGTTTACATTATGTATATGCCATGTAGTATCACCTGGACATGTACATTTCAATGGGCCTATGTACATGGGTATGTGGAGTATGGGAATTACACACCGCGTACTATTGGTACACCCTCTGTAGTAAGACATATCAATGTGTCCAATTACTGAGGTAGAGACCTCATGTGATGGGTACATGGTTTTGTTTGAGTACATGTCTAGACCCCATTTATTCCTTTTCCATGTACCAGAACATGATTAGGCCTCATTTATATTATGTCCATGTGCATCATCCAAAGTACACATCATGTACTTAGAATTAATCATCGTATAATTTTCCAGAAAAGTGATTTTGGTTGTCTTTATGCTATGAAGTTAGAATTGGTCTTGTGAGTAGTCATTTTAAATTTTTTTGTTTAGATTCAATGTTTTTGTCCTTTTGGATTTTAGAGGTCGTCCAGAAGGTATTTTAGAATGATATAGGCTTTGGGAGGATTCATTTAAGGTTTTGGTTATAAAATCATTCCAATGGTTGGGTTGTCAATTGTGAGCCTCATGTGAGGGTGTTTTCTTGTTGATCACCTAGGCATGAAGATTCCATGTGATATTTGTTGAGGTTATTTGGATATATTCTAGGATGTGGAATCGAGTGTCTTCCTGGTTGGGATTGTTAGTCTGGTTACTTGAGGCTTAGATCCGGTCACTTGAGTTTGGGATCGGTGGGATCCTAATGGGTGGTTTGACATCATAGAATTTTCAGTTCATATATATTTTATTGATAAAAGTTTGAGATAGGTTTGAGAAATATTTTTAGGGTAATTCCCATCTGGGTGAGTTGTTTCTTTAGGTTTCCCTTTTGGGAGGTTTTTCTAGTGGTTTTGAGCTAGGATTCCATACATGGTACCTTTTAGAGGGCTTGGATAAGTGTTTGGTTTTACTATACGATCCTCTTATAGATATTTCCTCTTGATATTTTTTTTGATGGATGATCACCATTGTAGGGTAGACCATTTTGCCCATGTTTTGGGAACAGTTATTTTTTCCCTATGTTTGGTTTTATGTGAAATTGTCAGTGTTGGTTTCAATAGTTTTTATTATTGTGTGAGAGTGTTAGTTGAACCTGGTTCTTGAGTTTTTTCTTAGAGGTTTGTGGTTATTCTTGTTCGAGACTAGATGAGATAGGAGTCCTTTTGGATATTATTAGATAAGAAATTTTTCTATATATTGATTCTGTTTCTCTCCTACACTATTTTTTTGGTTGTTGTGAGGTGGGGAAACGGAGCTAATAGATGATATGGATGACTGAAACCACCTTAGAATGAATATTCTCCCAGGGAAAGTGTTAGTTCACGGTGTATATTGTGCTATCAAGGCCTGCTTTATAGGTTTGGGGCATGTTTGGGTAGCTTAGTGATAGGATAATAGTTTTGTTCACCCAATTAGTTCTCATGACTTTTTGGAATGGTGGTGTACCCCGAGGTTAACAGGGAGTCACTACTTCCAGTTTAGATCATAACATTGGAGTCGTAGATTTTATAAGACGTTCTCATCATTTGGATTCCAAGGATGATATCCTAGGGTATAGAATGTATTTTTTTCCATGTGTTGGACTTTAGAGCTTCTTCTTGATGAGGCACACATGAATGGTGTAGTGGTTTCAAGATCCATGTTTTGAAATTATTCTAGCTTAGGTGAAATAAATGGTGGATTTTTCTATGTGTGTAATTATAAAACCTATGGTTTCATATTTTCCTTATTATTTATAACTTTTTATTTCAATTTTATATTTTTTATATTTTATTTTAGGATTCAGATTCTTCTATGATGAACATGATGCATGTTGCAAGAAAATGATATGACATTAGATGTTAGGACCACCATTGGGAGTGAACTACTATGATTTTTTCTCACCCACTAGATGTATACCTTAGTGTATATGTATATATCATGTCTTCATTTAGGTTGATCATGGGTTTTAGTTGATTGGGTGAAGTCCCAAGGTTTCATGATCGTTATGAGCTACTCATGTGGATTCCTTGGTTCATGCTGGATCTGTTTATCTTTCATAGAGATTGGGAACGTGTTTCATCTCAGAGTAATGGTGGAGCCTTGTGTATTTATTTTCATTTATTGTATTCTATATTTAGTCAACCTAGTGGGTGTCCAGTTTTTGTATTCTTTTTCCTTGAGTCTATATGCAACATTCCATGTATTACAATTATTTCATTAATTTATTTATTTTTGTGCAAGCTCATGTTCATGGATGATTATATGTTTATCTTATTTACTAATTTATTTCACTTTGATATTAGTGAATAGTCTCTCTATGTTTCCTTTTAGTCTCTCCCCACTAGTTGGCATCCTCTGGTGGATGGGGAGGCACCCTTGAGGCCATCTTGCGGGCCAGATTGGGTGTCGGTTTGGGTCAACATTAGCCAATTCCTGACATTTTGTGTAAATGGTGTATCTATCATGGTTAATTAATTAGGTATAGTATACTTAATATTTAAATTCCATGTAAAGGATAAAATATGATAAAATTTATGAATAATAAATTAAAATCCATCCGCCAGATATTATTTCAGTCTTGACCTTCCATTAATTCATCCAAAGTTACTTTTTTTATTAAAAATAAAGAGGCTAGAACCCCAAACCAACAACCATCAACCTACAACCTCCAACAACATAACAACAGGCCTAGGGAGGCCTGAAATGATAAAGGTTGAGGGCATCCCCTCTGATCAGATTAACCCCTTCTTCCATAAGAGAAGTGATATCATGCACCCAAACTAGGGAATTTCTACGAATCTCAATCGAAGCCAGATGATCTGCCACTTGATTCCGCTCCTGCTAGGAAAATAGGATACTGATTCCATTATTGATCATTCCCTTTCACTTTCTGATAGTGTATATTATCGACCAAGGAGGGGAATATAATCATTCAGCACCTCATGAAGGATCTTCGAGTCTGATTCAACCTCTGATAAGGAGAAACCCCTCTGATGGAAGAGGCTGATACCCATGAGCATGGACTTGGCTTCATCCTGTAAAGAGGAACCATGTCCCAAGCTAGAGGAGAAGGCCATGAGGACTGACCCCTTAGAGTCCCGGACCACCCCTCCACCCCCCCCCCCCCCCCACCCCCCCCCCCCCCCCCGAAGATCCCCCATCCTTCAAGACCTGTCGGTATTGAGCTTAATCCCTCTAGAGAAGGGATTCCACCTGACCCATCATCCATTGTTGATGTAGTCGACCTCCTCACCACCATTATCATGGGGAAGCATACACCAAAAAGAGGTAGCATTTATCCAGCAACCAATGAGAAGAACCAGGTCGAGGAGACTTCTCTTGTTCTTGATTATAATGGTCATAGCATCCGAAGGAGTCCCCCCATGCCTCAAATTTTTCCTGGCCTGCCAAATTTCCCAACATCCCTCCAGTAGGATCATTAGGCGTGCCCTCTTCTCCAAGATTTTGTCTCCCGATCCGCTGAACCATCTATTTAAGAATCGAAGATCCTCCAGGTTGAGGACATGAAGACCTGTGAACTCCGCAAATAATCTCCAAACTCCACACACCCATTCTCCCTTGAAGAAGAGGTGCTCGACAATTTCCTCTTGGGGAGATTTACAACAGGGGAACCGTGAAGCAAAGGGGAATACCGAAATGTTTGATGTTATCATCCTTGGGGATGGACCAGTGCTTGATCCTCCAAAGAAAAAAATTGAGTTTTGAAGGATCCTCCTTGGACCATAGAAGATCCCCCCTAATATCCTGGACCTTCATGATTTCCAGAGAGAGGCAGTAGTCCCGTGAGGTGAAGGCGCCCGAGGAAGAAGGGGAGAAAACACAATGGTCAAGTTCCTGCGTAACGAAAATATGATCGAAAAAGTTCTGTTGATCTTCATCCAGCACCGCTTTGATGAAGTTTGGATTTTGACATGCCTCCCTGAAATTAATGTTAGTCACTGGACACCTCAGGAATTCGAGAACAGTTCCCACCTAGTTGAGATGATAAAAAGACGGGTCACCTCTACCAATGATCCATTTCGAATGCACCTGAAGCTCCTAGAACAGGGGGAATGAGTAGGAAGTAAAGAAGAGGGTGTCCACTAGTCTAAGTGGTGATTTCTTCCATTACATTATTAAGAATAAAATCTACAGAACTATGTGTTTTACCAACACTAATTGGTACACAAACTTTTAACATGGAGTTTTTATAAAGGTTATGGGTTGACTTAACCATCTTAAATCAAGAGAAGTAACTCTCAATATACTTAATTTAACTTAAGGGAAAGGTTTGAGGAAATATGAGTTAGGCTTTTAGGATTGGAGAGTCTAATTAATCGATCAACAAGTTGTAAACCACACAGTTGGAAAAGTAATTCCTACCTAAATACCTCGAAGTAGCTTGATCAACCCCTATTGGGGTTATGTAAAGGGTAAAATGGATCATTTGCCCTATTAATTCCTTGAAAGTACAAATTTTAAGTTCAATGGTGAGGGATATTTGGACTTGAGAAAATTGTAGGAGACTTAATAAAATTATTTATTAATTTTTATCACAAAATTTTTAATAATTTAATGAACTAATAATTTTTTAAATGATTATAGAAAATGGAAAGAAAACCCAAAAAGAATAATGTGATCATTTATTAAATCATGATATGTCCTTACAAACAAAAATTTTCAGATATGATATAATCATTTATGTGATCTATTATTATTAGAAAGGCCTTATTTTGTGTGAGAATCCCTTATTTATATTCAAACACCCTAATAAGTGAGAGAAGCTGAAAGGGAATATTATCAGAGATATTTTTAGGATGATTATTATGATTATTCTATTATATTATCAACTATGGTTAGAAATTTTATGATATGACCTAAATACGTGGATGAACTATAATATCTCATATTTTTTCACTATAGGAATATATGAAAATTCTTGAAATTAATAATATTGTTAATAAACTGTATTAGTGTAAACTAGAAAAGGGGAATATAGCTACTGATCATGCTATAAAAAATATTAGGTTATATTTATAAGTTAGAAAAAATGGCATTTCACTTGGATAAGAAATTATCCATTAATATTATATTATCATTATTACCATCATGTTTATCTTTATTTTTCTAACACATGATAATAAAAATTGATAAATGTATCAGGAAACTTTTTTCCATACTTATCCAAGATGATAAGGATTGGAAGAAACATATTTCTACACCCCTTATGGTGAGTTAAAATACAATGATGAATATACCAGGACTAATATAAATCCAAAATTTCCTTTAGAATTTCATTTAATAAAAAAAAGATTCAAAGGTATATTAATGAACTGGAAGCTATTTTTTTCTTATGTGGAAATAATGGACATAAGAAAAGTAATTACAATGTGTTAAATATGAAAGTGTTTGAATCCACTTTAGGTATATTCCTCAAGTTTATATTCACTACTTGTGTATTAAATATTATATCCTTATAGCACACAAGTATTTAAATATAAAAAATGATCAATAATAGGGAGTTTTTAAATGAACTCATAAAGAGTTGAGAAAGGGTGATTCTTATTTATTCCAAGATTATATCAATATTTCTCATTGTTGGATTATATTGATTCATGTTTGTAATAAGTTTAAGAAAAAAAATTTATCACTATTCGGCTTAAAAAAATGAGACATTATTTCATTTTCTAAATAATTTTTAGTGTGGAACTTAAATACTGAACTAAAATTTCAGTAACCCTTGAATAAAAAATATCCATGACAATGAATGATGAATATAAAATATAATAATCTCACCTAGTTGGGGAAATCTAATTCCTTTTAAAATAAAACTAAACATAGTTGACATGTTTATACCCTATAATGTTTTTTAGTCTCAATCGACCTAATATATAGGATATAAAACCAAATAATTATCATTATTTAAATAAATAAACTTTTATAAGTAATGTTACATCACAAAAATTTTAGAATTAGTTCAATATGAAAATTATAACTATTCTTAAGCTAAATGTAACTTAATATAATTCATGATATTTCTTCAAAAAAAATTAGATATAAACTGTGAAGTAAATAAGTGCACTTGGTAATGATTATGGAATCTATGATTTTTCTTGTCAGAAAATATCATATCCATGAAATCAATAGAAATATATGTGGATTAAATATTATCCATTTCACACATTTCCCTATATAAATCAATGCCATGGGGGTAGTAAAAGGAAGATCAATGATGGGTCTTATATATATTAAAAATTTTCCAACGTTCCTTTGAAGATATGTTTTGAAAATATAATCACAACAAACCATGTGAAAACCATGTTGTCTAATGGATCTCATATAAATTTTTATATGAATCGAATATGTTATGACACTTTCATATGTTTTTATTGAGAATCGTTTTTTTAATTATTTCCTTAGCTACAAACAAACATCAAAACACTAATGTGAATCTAATTTAATGATATTATAGCCACTAAGGATATTAACACCAAGTAAAGATTTACTATATTTACAAAAATTAATAAACTCTATTTAAATATATTGTGATCAAACTTAACATTTATGGGTTAAGGATATGTATGTACATGATTTGGCATAAGATATCTAGACAACACTGAGCTTAGTAGGAGTAGTTGTAGAGACACATACTATTTAGAAATTAGTAACCAATGAGGTGGTTTATATTCACCATGGTGGGTGATAAATATATTATTCATTCATAATAAATATTCCCACAAATAAGTAGTAATTGGTAATATGTTATAGTTAACAAGGATATATAAATTTAGGTTATGGATTTCATTAGGGGATTCTAAATTTTGAATGTTTATATGAATTTAATCTGCTAGTGAGTATTCAAGATAAAATGAACGTGTATTGTTTATGATGGTATCAATATAACATGGTATATTATTTAAAGTATATTCTATGATGAAACTTATTCACCTATCATCATGAATAAAATCGGTTTTGAATTATACTTGTAAAATGTGATGGTTTTTTAACCTATCTAATTCATGAGGATTACATGACATATAAAGGGATTAAAAACTATGTAAATGTCCTAGACCAGGATTTTAGGGTGGATTATGAGTGATATGTTTTTACATTCATCTATAGGTCTTGTTTATATCAACCTATTAGGGTTGTACGATGATTTTGGGAGCCTCTTTTTTATATGTATTGATTCGTTGGGCATTGGATCACCATTGTGATCTAATTGCCTCCCTCTGGGTGAGTAATACTTTATACATATTTGTTCCCTTTGATCACAATATATTTTTTCCATTTTTTATTAGATCCATGACTCGTGGTGATGTTTATTCTTGTTTTCTTCTGGATCCATTATGTGATCTCATTATAGGGGTTGTTTCCTTATTGGTTTTGGTGTGGTGGGAGTGTTTTTTTAAGTTATGTGTCATTTTAGCTTCTCTTCCATCCCTTTTGTTGAATTAGATAAATTATAATATGTGTATACTGATTTTAGGGCCTCTTTTGTGATTGTGTGTTCTTCCTTGTTGGTGGATCACTTTGTGGG
Organism: Viscum album; assembly: GCA_963277665.1. NCBI lineage: Eukaryota > Viridiplantae > Streptophyta > Magnoliopsida > Santalales > Viscaceae > Viscum > Viscum album. The sequence goes on from OY728158.1 coordinate 217,974,084, forward strand.
TGTGTGCGACCTCAAGTTTTGAGGTATGTGGTTTTGTATCTAGAATGTGTTGGTGAAATTAATTGTGCTTGTTTTCTCATAAATTTTTCTATTAAATGAAATGGAATTATATGAGTGATTTTATTTTTCATTATGAAATTTTTTTTTTAAAAAATATGGTTTTCCTCTGGTTTTTGTAAATGAAAAGAAGTTTTCAAAGAATTGTGAAATTTTTTTGACAAATGGTTTTCAAAACCTGGTTTGATGAAAATAGAAAGAGGAATCTATTTTTAAAATATATCACATGGGAAGCTTGTATAATTATTTTTAATGTATAATAATAGGTATCTTCCATTTCTGGGGAGGTTTTCTCATGGGTATTTCCTCTTATGCCTAGTCATGTTGTTCTAGGTACATATTAGAATTGTTAGGGGGTTCACTTGTTGTGGTGCTCATCCGTTCTCTAGAATCGATGCATATGTTCAAAGTCTTAATGAATATGTGATTTTCTATGTTACGTATTAGTGTGATAGATATCCTTACCGAGTGTGATCATTTAAATGATGTTACATATGCTTCTATTTTTAGATTGTATTATTTTTTTGTACTTCCATGGATTTGATATGATAGGTGATTCATGCTTTGTTTGGATTTGTAAATATGATGAAGTATATATGAATATGAAATAATTTGAAACAGATTTAACTACTTGATTTATAAATTTAGAAAAAGGGAAAATTAAATTAAATTGTTTTTCATGCTTTTGATATAAAAAAAGTAAAACTATTAGTGTTATTTTTTAATTTAAAATTGAGCGTGCTTGGATTATTATTTAGAGACTTGATATGGAACACCAATGTGGGACCCTAGTAATACTATTATCTAACACCCAACCTACCCATTAGAAATTTCATAGACCATTGTATGTTTTTTATGCAGGGAGAGACAATGAGTCAACAATGTGGTGGTGAGGGTTTCTATCAGTTCAGTTGGGTAGCTTGTGGTGAGATTGTGGGAGAATGTCCACACTATCAGTGGAGTATTTTGTTCTACTATTTTGGTAGTCCTTTATTGTTAGACTTGTACTTGGAGATTATTTTTGCGCATAATTTTTTTGTATTAAACTATTAGTTTTTATTTATGATATATATTTATCTTTTTTGTTATTGTTTCTATAGTACATATATATATATATATATGAAATATTATTATTTTAAGTTGGGTGAAATAATTCCATATATTTTTTTGATTCTTAGTTGCTAGTCTCTAGCCTTTGTAGATTGGGAACACCCTTCAGTTATATGGAGGATCAGTTCAAGTGCTTGTTTGAGAGGTTATTTGGGTTGGTTTGTTAGAGTTTGGTATCAAAAGTTGTCTATCCTCAAGAGTCCTTGTATTGGGACATTTGATAGATTGGAGATAGGATTGTAAGGTCTTGATAGGTATATTTCAATGATTTCCTAGCTATATAGTACCATGATGAGATTCAATTTACCGTGGGATATTGGGATATGAGTCTCTTGTTTTTAGTTCTTGGTGTTAATATTTGTTATTGATTAGGGGTTTTCTAGTTTGGAATAAAATTGTTCTTTTTCGGATCATTTCTTATATTTTGGTGTGTAGTAGTATGTATATGAGACATGTTATATGATTTCCTCAGGAGGGTGCAGCTAATACTCATCATTGGAATCCTATGATGGATCAAAACATTAACGAGGCTACTCTGAGATCAGTTCGTAATGTTGGCTTGAATGTACCATAAGATCAAAACTTAGTTGTTGAGGTACAACTGGGAGCTATAAGAGAAATATATTGATAACGGGAATTCTTTCATGAGAAGACACCATATTTTAAATGTACAAATTATCCTCAAGGGTTGGAGGACTAGCTTGACAAGGTCAATTGGATCTTTGGATTCCTAGATACACCTGAGAGTATCAAGGTAATGTGTTAATTGTTTAGACATGAGGGACCTGGAAATAATTAGTCGGATTCCATGGTATAAGAGGAAAGGCACGTGGGATTGGACTGGAAGGGTTTTAAGACTATCTTATTCTATCATTTTTTTCCAAAGTCAATGATGATGGTGAAGTCTCTGGAGTTCCTGTATCTGTAGTGGGGGGAGTGTTTGGTGTCAGTGTACTCCAATCTGTTTGCTGATCTGGTTTTTTCACACCAAAGGTTATAAAGAATGATTAGCTGAACGATCAGAAGTACCTATAGGGTTTTCAACAAGATATACTGTTTCAGGTGTTAATGTTGAATCATTCAACCTACATGAAGATAGTGGACAAGGATGTGATTAAATAAATTAAAGAGACAAAAAATTAGGACATTCTTAACCTTATATTCCTCCCAGTGACTACTTGTCATACCTAGGTTTTACATTCACTTTAGTTCCATTGTAGGTTGGGATTTGTGGGGATTCCCTATTTAATTTTTTTAATTTTTTTTTAAAATATAAGTGTTTTGGTCTTGACGGAACCTGGCGCATTGGAAGTGTATAGTCTGGAGACTATCTTATCATCCCAAGGACACCTGTGTAGGCTGCGCATCTGTGGTATTCAAATAAATAAAATAGACTAAAGTAAATGAGAAGATAAAATTTGGACAAAGTCTGTTAATAATTATAATATTCATGGTATAATTAAAGTGAGTAATTATTATTATAAATATTACGAGTGATTTGAATGTAAATAAATTTTATTATTAAGAATTTAACAATTGTCGTTATATTATGAATATTATTATCATTATAAATATTATAATTAAAATCAGCATTATTATTGAATTTGGTCGCTGTTATTATTACTAAAAAAATCATCATTATTTTTATTATAGTTTCTTTTATAATTATTATCATTGTTAAAATTAATAATATAATTAGTACTAAAAAATTTAGTTGTCAATATAATTAATATTAAAATTAAATGAAATTTATTATTATTGTCATCTTTAATTTTTTTTAAAAACAATATTGCATCTCTCATGCTAAAAATTGTTATTAATATTATCATAATTGGAAATGAAATGATAATTATCGTTAACATTAATAGTGTTGTTATTATTAATAATTAAATAAATGTCATTATCTTCATTATTAAAATTTTATGAGTTGTGCGGGATAACCGTCCAGTCGCTCGACACTTAAAATAAATCAATAAAATGAAACGAAGTGTGTCTAGCATATTACAATAAGACGATGCAAACCTCTTACCTACAATAATGTTATTATTATTGTTATGACTAATAGTATTATTATTAATCTCGTTCTTATTTTTGTATTATTAAAATTATTATTATCACTAATAAAAAAATGTTGATATTAATATCACTATTAAATAAATTGAATATTAATATATTTATAATTTTTTGTTTTTTAATATTAAGATTAAAAAAATTATAATTATTACTATTATTTTTATTATTTTAATTATTATTATTTCTCTTAAAATAATTATTCAAATTATTATCGTATATGTTATTTTATTTTTATTTTTTCTATTTTAGTTTTATTAGGGTTTGTTGTTGGTGTGCACAGCCTCTCTTGGTCCGAGCTACTCCTTATTCCCTAAAATCAGTGCATGACTCCTCCCCTACTCGACATGGTCTATGCGCGCCCCTCATCTCTGGCATTCCCCCTTTTCCTGCATCTCCTCAGCACGGCGCAACCCCCCCCTTTGGGTTGTGACTCCCTTTTCCACCCATCCCTAGGTTTTTGTGGCCCGACACCCTCACCCATGCACTATTACAACATGAAAAATTTGGTGGGAATTAGTCCTCCATCACTAACCATTCCACTGGCTTCCCTACTAGTCGATTCATCCTTCTTTCGGTGAAAGCCTTCCCTCTTACCTTCTGTAAGGGTTTGTTCTGAGATTGATTTGAGGGGTTTTATTTTTCTTTAAACACTAATTATTGGGGTTCAATTTACTGAGTTAATCCATCAATTTTGTGTTTGTTTCTATTTCATTAGGTTATGTTCATCTTTTCACAGGTGCGATTGAGGTGTGTTTGATGTTTCGTACTAACTTTTGGGCGTTCTTCATCGGTTTAGGTAGGTTCCCTTTGTGTGTTTCCATTAAAGTAAATATTTCATTGAATTCTTGTTTTTTCACAATCCTTAGTTGTTAATTAGTGATATAGTATATTTATCATAGTCATTCTTTATGATATGAGATGTTCTTGTTTAGTTGATTTGATTACATGGCCTGAATTGTAAAATAGTGCCCACCTTTTTTATTTGAGAGTTAACCGATTGGTTTTGAAAACGATTGATTTTTTAAGCATGTTTTGGTCTTAAAAATATAGTTGTGATGTCGAAATTGGTGATTGAATTTCCTCAAGTGAATTTACTAAGTACTCTCGTTTGAAAGTGGCTTATCATGATTTTGTGGGAAAACAGTTTATTTGAGGAAAATTATATAGGGCCCATTTGGCACTTTTCAAGTAGTTTAATTGTGATATACATAATATGTGTTTATTAAATGTCTAGTTTTATCCTATGAATTTATTATGAATTTAAAATGGAGGATTTTTTTTATTAAATGGGTTTCCATGTGGACTTTTTGATTATGGTTTTTAAGGTGGTGTGTGTAGGATTTCAAAATATATTTTTGACATGTGGTGTGTTTTTATTATCTAGTACATACCATGTATTAGTTAAATCTCCCATATGGATTTTCTAAATAGTTTTTGATTCCTAAAGACATCACTTTTTTTCAAATGAAAGTGTGACATTTAAATAGGATGGTTGTTATTTCCCAAATAGGCATCTAAATTGTATGGTTTCAAAAAGAGTTTGTGCATGGTTAATAATAGAATGTTTTGTTTTGTAAAAATGTTCTAAATAATATTTGGAATTTTGAAATCATATTTAGAAAACCCCTCTCAGGTTGGGGTTCAATTCCTGGTTGCTGATCCATGATATTGGCAGGAGCCTCAGTATAGAACCTTCATCATGTAATGAATGATATGGAAAGGGACTACCCTTGAGGTGGATGGGGTGGTGTCGGATTGTGTGGTTTATTTTCTTATATATGTGTGACTTTTTGTTTGAATTAAATGGAACACCCTATTTTTAAATATACATGGTAACCTAGCATAGCATGGAGGTTTACTAAGAACAATTTCAACACTAGTTAGGTTACACACTACTAGTGGCCCATAGCATGTGGATTCATGGATTTATTGTTGTGGGATTGGGCCACTCAGTCCGTCCTGGGTTTGGGAAGTTGGGAATTTGGTCATTATGACATCATCTGGTAGGGAATTTCTTTAGGATGAGTCACATGTATTAGTATGTTCTGGTTTTCCTCTGAGTTCATAGGTATTCTCATTTTTCCCCATTACTAGTACCATTAGTGTCATTTCCCTCATTAGGTGGAGTGACATTCCTTGTAATTAGCTTTGATGTTTTCTGGTAAAACAATAAATTTTTTATTTTCCCAAAAGGTTTTAAAAAGAATTTTTGAAATGAACAACCATGAATTCTTTTGTCACTTTTATGAGAAATATACAACTCCTTTTTGGTTCCCCTTTTCTCAACCTCTTCTTGAGCCTTATCTTGAACTTGAGGGAAATGGTTTCTGATGGTAATTTATTTACATAAAAAATAATGTTTAGAATATTATATATTTATAGATTGTATTTCAAAGATAAAATAAATATTCTCATTATTTAAAGGATGATCATTCAGAATAGAATTAGTTGGGCCTACCTAATATGTTTTAATAATCACGCATATAGTGTTTTATTAGTTTTAGTTTCTACTGCATTTTCCAACTTGGTTCACATCTCATTTGGAGATGTCTGGTTTCAGTATCAGAGAGTAACTCATGGGGTTACATGGAGTCTTAGTATGGGACAATTTAGTCATGTTATTGATCATACTTACTATTCCCTGTCATTCATTTAATTTGTGTTGTTCTAATTACTTCTAATTCTGAGTTTATTTTCATTGGGTGAAATTGTTCTCATTTTTACTCTATTGATTCACTGGTGCTTTTTGCCAGCCTGGGAGGATCGGGAATACCTTTTGGGCCTTTCCATAGATTATATCATGTTACTGATTAAAGGTTTACCCGAGTAGGTTAATGACAATGTGCTATCAGAGCAGGTTGTCTCTTAAGTGGACCTCGATTTTTAGAGCACCCAATATTATTTGGGGTTTTCATGGTAGAAGGAGTGGGATTTTTAGGGCCTCAGATGTAGGAATGGGAAGGAATTCCTGAACCCTTTCTCATTCCATATAGTGGGTTACCAAGGGATTTCCAGATTTATCGGTGTTTTTTCATTCTTATGGTTTATTTGGTGTTGGGAAATAAAAATGGAGTTGGTAAGTGGCCTATGTGTTCTCACAGGGCATGGAAAGACATATAGAGCTGGGGAAATTACCTTAGGATACTATTTGTGATGGTTGTGTGATTGATATATTATTTTTGACCATATTTCCAAGTCACTTATTACCACTAGTTTCCCCGTTTGAACCATTATGAGTTTTTGTAAATTTGTGAAAATTGTTTTCAAAAGTTTTTGTTTTGAGTTGTGAAAGAATAAATTTGATATGGTAACAGATTTTTTTGATCAATTTAATTATTTATTTGTTTCATAGTGTCTTCCCCGATGAAAATTCGATGGGTCCCCAAGGTATAACCTCATATAGTGCATCTCTGGTGAACCCTCTTGTTGATCAACCTATAGATTACATCCATGAGTTTCAGAAGTTTAACCCTCCACTCATTTATGGTCAAGTGGATACTCTTGAAATGGAAGAGTAGATGTGGAATATTGAGAGGTAATTTATTTTCCCTGTGCTTCTAGAGTCATTAAAGGTAAATTTTCTTCCTTCATGCTAGAAGGCACCACCTGGAAATGGTGGAAGGCCGTGTCTCAAAGAAAGTCTCAGAAATATCTTACATGTGAGATTTTCAAGTCATCATTCATCCAACAATATTTCTATAAGGTGAAGAAGATAATAAATAGGATGAATTTGTGCGTTATTCAGCAGGGTGTTGGATAAATACTATAATTTTATCGAAGCTTCTTGGACCTAGTCCCATATGAACCAGGTTATTTTGTAAACAATCCCATAAAGGCTTAACATTTTGAATTTGGAATCCATCCTGAATTGCAGTCAAAGGTGGACGAACTTAACCTAAACACCTTCTCTAACATGTTGAGGAAATACATTCATGTCAAATATGAGTTAGTTGGAGGAATTTGGATGGATAATCCTCCTATGGTCTTTAGAAACGTTACCGAGAATGCTGATAAGAATAATGGGAAGTGTCCTGATGCTGGTGGTGCTAGTAGGGGGATTAAGAGACCTTTAGGACTCTAGTAAACTTATTCAGAGAAAAATACTATGATCTATAATTAGTGTGGTAAAAAGGGTCTTAAATATTTGGAGTTTTTGAGTGCTCCAATAACCTACCACACTTGTGGATGCTTGGGTCACCTACAGTCTTTCTATCACGGTGTTTCCAAGAAGCATCGTGAAGCTGGACCCATCTCTTCGAAGGTCACACCAGCCAGTACGCAAGAGTAGGGAAATGTTTGGGATTAGTTTGGGGTTTTATTTTTATAATTTTTCATGGAATAAACAGCCATGTCTGGCGACATTTATGGTTTTTCATTCAATTCTATTGTAATAATGGTTGTCGTTGAACCCTTTTTTGACTCCTATCTTAAAGGATGTGTGTTTTAGGAAATTTTGATCTATGGTTTTTGTATGGGGGTTTCTAAAGACCAACTGTTAGGTGGAATATGCTTCAATCATCATAACTATAGATACCCAAGATTGAAATACATAGACATTAAATTACTTTTTCTGAATACTTAATACAAAACAAAAAGAGACACCCAAGGACCGTAATAGTTTAGTGTATTCGAAAACATGGAACAACATCTTCTAGTCATGGTGAAAGATCTTCAATATCTCCCATAAAGATCTTCTCTATTTCTTTTCTTACCTAAAACATTTATTTAAATCCTTGGGAAAAGAAAACATATAAACGGTGAGATCAAATTCTCATTAAGTTTAAGGATGGAGATAATAAAACAATTAATCACATGATATGATTTCAATGACATAAAACATCATAGTATGTAAGGAATAGATCATAGTGGAACATCAATAATGATAATATAACATGGGAATAAAACATGTAATTGTGGAAAACCATTAATCACATGATATGATTTCAATAGTATCCAAGGAATTGTTTCCAAGACCATCATAGTGGACAAAGTCCCAAACTGATCCAGGTTTACTTATCATTCCAGCCCTGTATTACTGAAATTGATTTACTTTTCATTCCAAACATTTCTATCCCATGAGATATAAATCATTACCCAATGAATTGGAGGGAGATATAGGTCCCACCCATCTCATATTTAAATCATTCTTACGTGTGGCACAACACAATCGTAAATCATGCATCATAACCCAAAGAATAAAATGGGTTTCATAAACATCATCCCATATTAACATAATCCATATAAAACAAATGGATATCATTTCATCAAAAGAAAAATAAAACCATGAAAATAATAGATACATTATAATTGAAACAGAATCATACTAAATAATGACATCTTATATGTTAAATAGTTTTGAATAAACACTTGAAATGAATTCTTGAGGAAAATATCCTTTCTTCTTCAAAATAATTTTCTTTTCTCAAAATTACATGTGATTTTAAAAGAAAATAATTTTTTTGAAAATAATCATGAAAACTTGTTGAGGATTCTTCATGGAAATAAGGCATTATGAAACCGTAAAAATCTATTCACGCCGTATATATTAAAAAAACATTCTTCTCGTACTTTTGCCGGAAAAGTCAAAAATTACCTTATATGGTAAACAAAGGATAGGTTCCTTCAATACAATGTGGTAAAAGTAAACAAAGGGTATAAATGACTTTAAACATACATGGAAGAATAGTAAACATTTTATGATAACAATTTTAGAAAATATGTACATGGATGATAAACATAACCCCAGTAAATACTTACGAATAAACAATCTCAGATAAGTATGAGATTAGAATAATTATCCCTTACCTTATATTCAATTTATTCGGTATGTTTCTGAGACTTTTGTATAGTGGGTTTAAACGTATTATTAACTTTTAAAAGAACCATAATAATATTTATGATATCATTTATATTACCCGTGCATTTGAAAATTCCACGTTAAAGCAGTGGTTTGGGTTAAATAGTATCATTTTTCATATGTGTTTGGACTTGTTGTTCTTGATTTTATTATTACATTTATCAATATATACTTACTTCTAGAATGTAAAACATTATTTATATATCATATATATTCAGGATATATATGTATATAATAGATAGATAATTGAAATGAAATACACTTTTCATGGAGACGGTAGATCGTATGTACGCAAGAATGTTATTTTCATTTCCTTATTGAATTGAATGGAAGTAAATAGATGAAATATATATATATATATATATCCAATATCATTATTATGTCATAAATTTAATCATTATTTATTATATATATACTTTATAATCTTTTTGGAATGGTTAACATGGAGAATGAATATCATCGCATCTTGGATAAGGTAATCTGTATGTAAGCATAATCGACAATATCATTCTCATAATTGTTGAATGGTTTTGGAGTGGATTATATAATATCTCAGAATTATTATCATGTTATAATAATCATATATTGTTATTATTTCAACCATTATACCCATTTATGTAAGTTGGTGGTGGAAAAACATATTACACCACGGCGTGGAGACGGTATTTCGTACGTACGTACGCGCGGTGATTTCATTTTTCGTAGGATGGTTAGAAGGTGAAATAGGTTTATTTCATATTTATAACAACAAATAAGTATATTATTTATACTTATGTTATTAATTTATAATGAAACAACTAAAGAAGAGGATGTATAAGAATAACAAAACTTTGAAAGAATCGGTAGAAGAGATTACCTCTTATTCGATGTGCCTCCTCTAAAACTCCTCTTAGAGCACTAAAGTTGGTATTTTAAAAATACCAGGACCTCTATTATGTTTCAAGGGAAGTTTAGAATGTAAATTGGCAGGGTTTTTCCGAGCCTTTAGGGTCAATGTTGTGTGAGGAGGAGAGGGAGGAGGTTCTCTTTTGTAAGAGAGGAGAGGGGCACTTTTGGAAACCTCCAAAATATTAATTTATAATAAACTCAATACCTACATAAAAACAACCAAAAATGACTCAAATATGAAGACGATATGAGATAGGGATGTAATATCATCATCCAATAAAATTTAGATATGTTGGGAATTTTTTTAAACCTTATCAACTTGATTTAACCTTATTTAATCTATTTAATTTTATTTGTGGTAATAATATTCTAGATTTTAAATTTTTATAAATAATTACTTATGTGTTGTTAATTGTCAATAATTGGATAACTTATGAAATTTTAGACCATATAAATTTCAATTTATAATTTTTAAATATTTTTGTGATTTTTAAACAATTTAATAATGTGTTATTTTTAGAAAATAACAATATTGTCAATTTTAACACTATTAATTTATTTGAATTTAAATAAAATCCAAACAGAGGATATATTCAAATCAAAATATTTATTAGATTTATAAAATGTCATATTATTCTAAAAAATTCATGGAACACATTAATTTGTTCATATAAAAATTATTTTAATATTTTTAAACCAATTTATTTGATATTTTCCTAAATAAAATAATTACTATGACATTTTTGTATAATTATTTAATATACTTATTTATTTCATAAAAATTAAAAATAAACTACTATGATTCAGATAAAACTAATATATTCTATAATAATACTACTACTCAAATTTAAAATCTTAAAATCACAACATTTTGATTTCTATATTTATTAAATCATGAAGGTGACAACATTTGCGTCATTTAAAATAAAATAATATATGTGTCATAATCACGTTTATAAGGATTTAAATGGTCAAATATTCGACCATTTGATGATTATGGTTTACATGTACATGACCAATAAGTTTTTTTCAGGTTTTTGTGACTTTTATGGTCACTATTAGATTAATGAAAACTGTATTATTGATTTTTCCACTAAATAAACAATTTCTCCATCACTATTGTGTCACCATTAATGATAATTATTTAATCCCTAAAAATTATAAATAAATATATATGATGTATATAATGTTATTATATTTCTATTTACTATTTATGTTAAAATTTTTATGAAGTTTATCACTAAAATAAAATTATTAAACTTATAAGATATAAGAGAGTGACATGTTGTCGCTTTGTTTGGTTTTAATAATAATTACATCCTTTTAATCGTCAAAAGTCCATGAAATGAATATATTCATACCCTTAGGTGATATGGGTCAACTTTTATTCATCCAATAGGATTTTTTCAGGTGTTAGGGTAATTTTATAATCTTATGTTTACTCTTAATTACCTGATTTACCTTTAACTGTAGTAAATAAAATTTACCATAGTTACTATTCATAATGTCTAAAAATAAAAAGTATCCTATTAATATAATTTGAAGCTAATGATTCCAAATATGTAATCCATTTTTCTTAATTCAAAACACATAAGATTCATTATTTAATTTAAAATTAACCCTGCTGTTGAGAAAACGGGTTTTAAAAGTTATAACGTTGCAAAAGATTGAAATGTTTTTAACTATGAATTAAATGTAAAATTAATGATAAAGACATGCATTATATTAAACAGTAAAAATATATTATAATTTAACAATATAAATTATCTTTATGAAAAAATTTGTTTTTAATTAAAATTTAGTGTATTTTTACTATTCATCAAAATAAGAAACCTATTAGAAAAATATCAAAAATATGTCCAAAGTAAATTTTTATATCCAAATTCCATAGAATAATTTTATTTTTTCAAATTTAACTAATAAACATGTCAAACCTAGATTTAAAATGGGTGGTCCATCAAAAGGCAGCAAAACTGCATTTTTTTTAAAATACTTATTTTACCCGAAAAAATTATTTTGTTCTCATACCATGTTCTAGAATATGTGTAAGATGGATTATAATGTTATATAATTAAAAATTTGGTTAATAATATTCATGATGTCTAGTTCATAATAGTATTAGAACAATATATCGTTGTTTAGTAAAACTCAGTATTGCATACAACACAAGCAATTGAGGAAGGTCACTCTTGCGTGCAACAAAAGACAAGAATAGTGTTGCGTATACTACAATCTAATACAGTGTTTCATATAGTGCAAGATAATCTTGGTGTAGCATACAGAACAAGGCATCACTAAAATTAAAATGAATCTTTCTAATAAAATTTCAGGGTGTTACATTCTACCCCCTTTAAAAGGAATTTCTCCCTCAAAATTCGTCGGGGTTATAAATGGTTTACTACTTGAAAGTTTCTTTCATAGAAACCCACATCGTAAAAAAAATACTAAAACTTAATTTTAAAAACTAAGGTATGAAACATAACGGTTACCCAAATAAACTCATCACTTGGGTTCCACATAGAAGAACATAGGTGAAAATATGGATATGGAAGAGAAATCTAACCATAAAGTTCTGATGGACAGTGGTAGAGAACATGGATATGAAAAAGACAATAATCATGATGCCATAAATTTGTGATGATCTAAGGTACCAACTGATTCATCATATATGAGGGTACTATGACAACTTTTCTGGTTTTCAAGATCATTTCCCTAAAGTTGATAAATTTTTTCATAACGAGGAATACTTACTTGATTTTAGTGTAATATCATCGTTGGTCATTCCATGAACAATTTCCACATCATCTATTAGTTGAATAAATGAAGTTAAATTTTTCCTTCATGAAATGTTAGCAGATCATGCGACAGAATGATAGGTTATTCCATCTATCTCAAACAAAAAGTTTTCCAAATTTATTAAATATACATAAGTCCATATATGGTGAGATTATTCGTATATGGTTCCAAAAAGGGACTTATACTTCATTTATCATACCGCTTAATAAAATAAAACTAGTTTCTACTAACTAGGGAATTCTTGTATTCCAGTGGTAGGTGATAAAGGTCTGTCTCACTTCAGTTGTTGCTTCAATTCTCTCATCCTTGTCCGATGTGATGGGTTGTTTCCCATCTTATGGGTTATCCTTTTTCTAAAACTATACTATTATAACATTTCAAAAATAATATCAAAAAGTTGTACCCTTAAACAATACTATCTGATGTCTAACATAATTCATTCCGATCTTTAGGCTTATCCAAAATACATATATCCAATCTCATAGTATAAAGAAAAATATTTCTAGAGAGGTCATCTACCAAGCATGTAAGTACCATCATTTATCCCCCATATATCATAAAATATATCTTGTTGGTCACAATCCAGACATGTGAATACCTTAATCATGTATTCTCTTGAAACATGAATTACCATAAAACCATTGTGAAAACATGAATGCTTTCAAAAGTAAACCCTTTCCACATACCAAAATCCCAAAATTTATATATACTCAAACCATGATATCACATTGTCCTTATATCTGTCATGAGCTCATTAATACTATCAAACATCTCATTATCTCCTTATCCCTTCATTATGTGCATATCATGTACTTTCCAAAAATATCTGAATAAACTTTCATGGTTACCAGTACCATTAAACATATACTTTCAAATACTTTAGGAAAAACAATAGTGTAACAATCCTTAGATGTTTCTTTATTCCATAGTAAAATTAAATTACCTAGACAACATAACTCTTGATAAACATACAATCATTCCACTAGCTTCTTAAACCATTGACCAAGATTCCTCATTTTATTCCTCAACACTTCTTTCATCTCATATATCATTTTTTGTCTCTTCATCATCATCAACATAAGTACAACACATACTACCATGTTGATTCTCTTCATGATATTTTCCCTTAGGGAATTGGATTGCATAATTCATGTACATTCCACATTTAAAACATTAAACCATTGTTGATGTCTTAGCAATACCATTATCCTTGTCCATAGTGTTAACTAAACCTTTTCCTTTTCAATTACTAGCTTTCTGTCCTTTTCCACACCCAACACATCTTCCAGTTCCTTTGAAACATTCTATCTGATGCCTCTTACCACATGATTTACCTGATGGAAATTGAACATTCTTTCCTTAATGATCATCATGAAACTCTATCTTTATCTTATAATCTGATTCAGTAAACTTACCAAAGTTGATATTATTGATCATATTATGAGATTGTTTATTAGGCATAATAACGATTTTTGGACTTCCAAATCCCATTTCATTTGGTTTCTCATGAAGAATATCATTCCATTTTCCATCATATCCTCCATTATTGTGAATCTTCCTATTTCCAGCAATTTTTTAAAACCCAAAAAAAATAGGGTGATAGACAAAAATCATACTAGGAAAAGAACATAATATAGGGGGAGTACCTTCAATATCTGACATCTTAGGTTTAATTCTAAGATCGTTACCATAATTCTAGGACTATATCCTATACTTATACTTAACCATAGATACATCCCTAGACATACCATATAAATATCTCTAGGGATCTCACTAAATTTTTGGCATCCTAGTTTCCAAAGGTTAACAAAGCCTTTCCTCTTATACCAACTGTAGAGACCCAAACATGACATACATAGACATCACATTACTTTTTATGGATACTTAATACATAACTAAAACAGACACCCAAGGACCGTAATATTTTAGTGTCTATGGAAACATGGAACAACGTCTTCCAGTCATGGTGAATGATCTTCAACATCTCCCATAAAGAACTTGCCTATTTATTTTATTACCTAAAAACTTTATTTAAATCCTGGGGAAAAGAAAACATATAAATGGTGAGATCAAATGATAAATAAGGGTAAGCATGGTGAAAATAAAACAAACCATATACATTTGAATTTAAAAACATGAACATAATGTTTAAACATCAAAATCTTGAGCAATGACATAAAACATGGTAGTACGCAAGGAATAGATCATAATGGAACATAAATATTAATAAAATAAAGTGGAATAAAACATGTTATTGTGGAGAACCATTAGTTACATGATATTATTTCCATAGTATCCAATGCATTACTTCCAATACCATCATAGTGGACAAAGTCGCTTACTGAACAAGGTTTACTTGTTGTTCTAGCCATGTATTACTGAACCGTATTTACTTTTTGTTCCATCCATGTCTATCTTATGAGATATAAATCATTACCCAATGAATTGGAGGGATATATTTTTCCCACCCATTACATATTGAAATCATTCTTACGTGTACCACAACACAATCATAAATCAGGCATCATAACCCAAAGAATAAAATGGGTTTCATAAACATCATCCCATCTTAACATAATCCATATAAAACAAATGGATATAATTTAATCATAAGAAAAATCAAACCATGAAAATAATACAGACATTATACATGAAACAAAATCATACTAATTAATTTCATATTAGATTGGAAATAGTTTTGAATAAACACTTGAAATGAATTCTTGAGGAAAATGTCCTTTCTTCTTCAAAATCAATTTCTTTTCTCAAAATGTCATGTGATTTTAAAAGAAAATAATTTTTTTGAAAATAATCATGAAATATTGTAGAGTAAGGTTCATGGAAATATGGAATTCTGAAATCATAAAAATCCATTCATTACATATAAGTTAAAAAACATTTTTATCGTACTTTTGTAGGAAAAGTCAAAAAGTACCTTATATGGCAAAAAAAGGAAATATTCCTTCAATACAATGTGTTAAAAGTCAACAAAGGGTAAAAATGAATTTAAACATACATGAATGAATATTAAACATTATATGAAAACATTTTTAGAAAACATGGACATGGATGATAAACATAACCCTAGTAAATACTTACAAATAAACAATCTTGGATAAGAACGAGATTGGAATAATTATCCCTTACCTTATGTCCAATTTCATATATATGTTTCTGAGACTCCTATATAGTGGGTTTAAACATATTATTAACTTTTAAAAGAACCATAATAATATTTGTGACATCATTTATATTACCCGTTCATTTGATAATTCCTTCTTAAAGTACTGGTTTGGGTAAAATCGTATCATTTATCATATGTGTTTGGACTTGTTGTTCTTGATTTTATTATTACTTATATCATGATATACTTAATTCCATAATGTAAAACATGATTTATATATCATATATATTCAGGATATATATGTATATAATAGATAGATAAATGAAATGAAATACACCGTTCATGGAGACAGTAGACCATACGTACGAATGAACGTTGTTTTCATTTCCTTATTGAATTTAATGGAAGTAAGTAGATGTAATATATATATATATATATATATATATCCAGTATATTATTATGACATAAATTTAATCATTATTTATTATATATATACTGTATAATTATTCTGTATTGGTTAACATGGATAATGAATCTCATCGCGTCATTGAGACGTTAATCCGTACGTACGCACGAGCGATGATATCGTTCCCATAATTGTTTAATGGTATTGGAGTGGATTATATAATATCTCATAATTAGTATCATGTTATAATAATAATATATAGTTATTATTTCCACCATTATACCCATCCAAGTAAGGTGGTGGTGGAAAAATAGATTACACCACGTCGTGGAGACGGTATTCCGTATGTACGCACACGCTGTGATTTCGTTTTTCATAGGATCAGTAGAAGGTGAAATAGGGTTGTTTCATATTTATAATAACATATAAGAATATTATTTATAATTATGTTATTACTTTATAATTAAACAACTAAAGAAGAGGATGCAGAAGAATAAAGAAACTTTGAAAGAATCGGTAGAGGGGATTATCTCTTCTTCGACGCGCCTCTTCTAAACCTCCTCTTAGGGCACTAAAGATGGTCATTTGAGAATACCAGGACCTCTATTATTTATATAGGGAAGTTTAGAATTGAAATTATCAAGGTTTGTCCAAGCTTGAAGGGTCAAAGTGGTGTGAGGAGGAGAAGGAGGAGGTGCCATTTTATAAGAGAGGAGAGTGACACTTTTGGAAACCTCCGAAATATTAATTTATAATAAACTCAAAAACCACTTAAAAACCTCCAAAAATGAATAAAATACGAATATGAGATGAGATAGAATTGTAAAATCATAATCCAATAAAATTTAGACATGTTGGAAATTTATTCTAAACCTTATCACCTAGATTTATCCTTATTTAAACTATTTCATTTTATTTGTGGTAATAATATTATAAATTTTAAATTGCTATAAATAATTACTTAAGTGTTGTGAATTGAAAATTATTGTCTAATTTATGACATTTTAGACCATATAAATTTCAATTTATAATTTTTAAATATTGTCGTGATTTTTAAATAATTTAATAATATGTTATTTTTATAAAATAACAATGGGGTCAATTTTGACTTTATTCAATTATTTGAATTTAAATAAAATATATACAGAGGATATATTAGAAAACAAATATTTAATAGATTCCTATCATGTCATAAGAATCTAAAAAATTCATGGAACACATTAATTTGTTCATATAACATTTTTTTTAATATTTGTAAAACCATTTATTTGATATTTTCCTTAATAAAATAATTACTACATCATTTTTGTATAATTCATTAATATACGTATTTATTTCATAAAAATTAAAAATAAAATACTATGATGAATATAAGTCTAATATATTCCATAATAATATTTTTAATCTAATTTATGATCTTAAAATCACAACATTTAGATTGTTATATTTATTAAATAATGAAGGTTACAACTTTGACAGCATTTAAAATAAAATAATATAAGTGTCATAATTGCTTTTATAAAGATCCAAATGGTCAAATATTCTACAATTGTATGATTATGGTTTACATTTACACTAACAATAAGTTTTGGTCAGGTTTTCATGACTTTTATGCTCACTATTAGATTAATAAAAACTGTATTATTGATTTTTTCACTAAATAAATAATTTCTCCATCACTATTGTGTCTCTATTAATGATAATTACTTAATCCCTAAAAATTATAAATAAATTAAAATAATATTTATAATGTAATTATCTTTCTGGTGACTATTTATGTTCGAATTTTTATGAATTTTATCACTAAAATAAAATTATTACACTTATAAGATATAAGAGAGTGACATGTTGTCACTTTATTTGGTTTTAATAATAATTACATCCTTTTCATGGTCATATGACCCTGAAATGAAAATATTCCAACCCTCAGGTGATATGGGTCGACTTTTATTCATTCAATAGAATTTTTTCAGGTGTTTGGGTAATTTTATAATGTTATTTTTACCCTTAATTACCTTATTTACCTTTAACTCTAGTAAATAAAATATACCGTGTTTACTATTCATAATGTCTAAATGTAAAAAGTATCCTATTAAAATAATTTGGACCTACTAATTCCAAATATTGAATCAATTTTTCTAAATTCTAAAGTACATAAGTTGAAGTATTTAAATTAAAATCAATCCCGATGTTGAGAAAACGGGTTTTAAAATTTAAAACATTGTAAAAGATTGAAATGTTTTTACCTATGAATTCAATGTAAAATTAATGATAATGACTTTCATTATATTAAATGGTAAAAAATATATTATAATTTTACCATATAAATTATCTTGATTAAAAAAAAAAATTAATTAAAGTTTAGCATATTTTTACTATTCATAAAAATAAGAAACTTATCAGAAAAATATCAAAAATATGTTCGAAGTAAATTTTTATATACTAATTCCAAAGAAGAATTTTATTTTGTCAAATTGAACTTATAAGCATGTCAAAAACTATATTTAAAATGGGTGCGCCATTAAAAGGTGACAAAACTGCATTTTTTTGAAAAATACTTATATTACCCAAAAAAATTATTTTGTTCTCATACCATGTTCTTGAATATGCGTAAGATGAAATATAATGTTATAAAATTAAAAATGTGGTTAATAATATTAATAACGTCTAGTTCATAATAATATTATAACAATACATCATTATTTAGTGAATCTTAATATTGCGTACAACACAAGCTATTGAGGAAGGGCTCTCTTGCGTGCAATACAAACCAAGAATAGTGTTGCGTATACTACAAGATAATACAATGTTGCATATAGCGCAAGCTAATATTGGTGTATCATACAACACAAGACATCACTAAAATTAAAAATAATCATTATCATAAAATTTCAGAGTGTTACATTCTACCCCCCTTAAAATGAATTTCAGCCTTGATATTCTTTTGGGTTATAAATGTTTTACTACTTGATGTTTCTTTCATAAAAATAGACATCGTAAAAAGGAATACGAAAACATAATTTTAAAAACTAAGGTATGAAACGTAACGGTTACCCAAATTAACTCATCACTAGGTTTCCACATAGGAGAACATAAGTGAAAATATGGATATGGAAGACAAATCTAACCATCATGTTCTGATGGAGTGTGGTAGAAAACATGGCTATGAAAAATACAATAATCACAACACCATAAATTTGAGATGATCTACGGTACCATCTGATTCATCGGATATGAGGGTACTAGGACAACATTTTTGGTTTTCAAGATCATTTCCCTAAAGTTGATAAATTTTTGAATAAATAGAAATACTTACATTATTATAGTTTAATATCACTGTTTTTCATTCCATGAACAATTTCCACATCATCTCTTATTTAAAGAATTGAAGTTGAATTTTCCCTTCTACAAATGTTAGCAGATCATGTGATAGAATGATAGTTTATTCAATCTGTCTCAAAAAAAAGTTTTCAAAATTTATTAAATATAGATAAGTCCATCTATGGAGATATTAATCATATATGGTTCAAAAAATGAAATTATACTTCATATATCATACCGCTTAATAAAATAAAACTAGTTTCTACTAACCAGGGACTTCGTTTAAACCATTGGTAAGGGATAAAGTCATGTCAAACTTCCGTTGTTGGTTTGATTCTCACATCCTTGTCTGACACGATGGGTTGTTTCCCGTCCTATGGGTTGTCCTTTTTCTAAAACTATACTATTATAACATTTTAGAAATAATATCAAAAATCTCTAGACTAAAACAATAATATCTAATGTCTAACATAATCCATTCCAATATTTAGGCTTATCTATAATACTTATGTCCAATCTCATAGTATAAAGAAAAATATTACTAGAGAGGTTATCTACAAAGAAAGTAATTTCCATCACTTATCCCCCATATATCATAAAATATATCTTGTTGGTCACATTCTAGACATGTGAATACCTTAATCATGTATTCTCTTGAAACATGAATTACCATAGAAATTAGTGAAAACCTGAATGTTGTCCAAAGTTAACACTTTCCACATACCAAAATCCCAAAATTTCTATATACTCAAACCATGATATCACATTGTCCTTATATCATTCACGAGTTCATTAATATTATCAAACATCTCATTATCACCTTATCCCATAACTATGTGTATATCATCTTCTTTCCAAAAATATCTAAATAACCTTTCATGGTTACTGGTACCATTAAACATATACTTTCAAATACTTTAGGAAAAACAATAGTGTAAAAATCATTAGATGTTTATTTTTTCCATAGTACCATTAAATTGCCTAGACAACATTACTCTTCATAAACATAAAATCATACAAATACCTTCTTAAACCATTAACTGAGCTTCATTATTTTATTACTCAACACTTCTTTCATCTCATATATCATTTGTAGTCTCTTCATCATCATCAACATAAATACTACACATATGACCATACTGATTCTCTTCATGAGATTTTCCCTTAGGTAATTGGTTTGCATAATGCTCGTACATTCCACATTTAAAATATCTAACCATTTTTGATGTCTTAGTATATCGTTATCCTTTTCCATGGTGTTAACTGAACCTTTTACTTTTCAATTACTGGATTTGTGTCCTTTTTCACACCCAAATCATCTTCCAGATCCTTTAAAAAATTCTCCCCAATGCCTCTTACTACATGATTTACATGATGGAAATTGAACTTTCTTTCCTCAAGGATCATAATGAAACTAAATCATCCTCTTAGAAGTTGAGTCAGGAAACTTGCCAATGTTGAGATTATTGATCATATTACGAGATTTTTTATAAGGAATAATAATGATGTTTGTAATTACAAATCCTGTTTCATTTGGTTTCTCGTGAAGAATAGTATTCCATTGTCCATCATATCCTCCATTATCGTGAATCTTTCTATTTCCAGCCATTTTTTAAAACCCAAAAAGAATAGTCTAAGAGGAAAAAATAATACTAGTAAAACAACATAATAAAGGGGGATCCCCTTCAATATCTAACATCTTCGGTTTAATTATAATATCATTACCATAATTCTAGGACTATAAGCTATACTTATACTTAAACTTAGGGACATCCCTAGACATACCATAGAAATATCTCTAGGGATCTCACTAAAGTTTTCACATCCTAGTTTCTAAATGTTAACTAAACCTTTCCTATGATACCAACTGTGGAGACCCAAGCTTAACGTACATAGACATTGCATTACTTTTTCTGAATACATAATACATTATAAAAACATACACCTAAGGACCGTAATAGTTTAGTGTCTTTGGAAATCTGGAACAACATCTTCTAGTCATGGTGAAAGATCTTCAACATCTCCCATAAAGATATTCCCTATTTATTTTATTGCCTAAAACCTTTATTTATATCCTGGGGAAAAGAAAACATATAAAGGGTGAGCTCAAATTATCAATAAGGGTAATCATGGAGAACATAAAACAAACCATATACATTTGAATTTAAAAATGTGAACATAATGTTTAAACAACAAAATCTTGAGCAACGACATAAAACATGGCAGTACATAAGAAATAGACCATAATGTAACATAAATCATGATAAAATAACATGGAAATAATATATGTAATTATGTAAAACCATTAATCACGTGATATGATTTCCATAGTATCCAAGGAATTGCTGCCAAGACCATCATAGTGGAGAAAGTCCCTTACTGAACTGGGTTTACTTTTCTTTCAATCCCTGTATTACTGAACCGGATTTACTTGACGTTCCAGCCATGTCTATATCATGAGATATAAATCATTACCCAATGAATTTTAGGGAGATATAGGTCCCACCCATATCATATTGAAATCATTCTTATGTGTGCCACAACACAATCATAAATCATGCATCATAACCCAATGAATAAAATGGGTTTCATAAACATCATCCCATCTTAACATAATGCATATAAAACAAATGGATATCATTTCATCATAAGAAAAATCAGACCATGAAAATAATAGAGACATTATACATGAAACATAATCATACTAAATAATGTCATCTTAAATGGGAAATAGTTTTTATTAAATGCTTGAAATGGATTCTTGAGGAAAATATCCTTTCTTCTTCAAAATAATTTTCTTTTCTGAAAATTACATGAGATTTTAAAAGAAGATAATTTTTTTGAAAATAATCATGAAATATTGAAGAGGATTCTTCATGGAAATAAGGAATTATGAAAACATAAAAATCCATTCATTTCGTATAGGTTAAAAAACATTCTTCTCACACTTTTGCCGGAAAATTCAAAAAATGCCTTATATGGTAAACAAAGGAAAGATTCCCTCAATACAATGTGGTAAAAGTCAAAAAAGGGTAAATATGAATTTAAAAATACATAGAATAATAGTAAAAATTTTATGAATACATTTTTATAAAACATGAATACGCATGATAAACATAACCCCAGAAAATACTTACGAATAAACAATCTCGGATAAGAACGAGATTGGAATAATTATCCCTTACCTTATGTCCAATTTATTCTGTATGTTTCCGAGACTCCTGTATAGTGTGATTAAACATATTATTAACTTGTAATATAACCATAATAATATTTATGATATCATTTATATTACCCGTGCATTTGACAATTCCATGTTAAACTAGTGGTTTGGGTAAAATCGTAACATTTATCGTATATGTTTAGACTTGTTGTTATTGATTTTATTATTACTTATATCATGATATAATAACTTCCATAATGTAAAAAATGATTTATATATCATATATATTCATGATATATATGTATATAATATATATATAAATGAAATTAAATACACCGTTCATGGAGACGGTTGACCGTACGTACGCATGAACGTTGTTTTCATTTCATTATTAAATTGAATAGAAGTAAGTAGATATCATATGTATATATATAGATAAATCCATTAGCATTATTATTTCATAAATTTCATCATTATTTATTATATATATATACGTTATAATCATTCTGGAATGTTTAACATGGAGAATGAATCTCATCACATCGTGGATACGGTAATCAGTACGTACGCACGAGCGACGATATCATTACCATAATTGTTGAATCGTATTGTAGTGGATTATATAATATCTCAGAATTAGTATCATGTTATAATAATAATATATATTTATTATTTCCACCATTATACCCATCCAAGTAAGGTGGTGGTGGAAAAATAGATTACACCACGACATTGAGACGGTACTCCGTATGTACGCACTTGCGGTGATTTCATATTTCGTAGGATGGGTAGAAGGTTAAATATGGTTGTTTCATATTTTTAATAACATATCAGTATATTATTTATACTTATGTTACAACTTTATAATGAAACAACTAAATAAGAGGATGTAGAAGAATAAAGAAACTTTAAAATAATCGGTAGAAGAGATTACCACTTCTTTGACGCGCCTCTTCTAAACCTCCTATTAGGGCACTAAAGTTGGTCTTTTGAGAAGACCAGGACCTCTATTATATATATAGGGAATTTTATAATGGAAATTTGAAGGGGTTTTCCAATATTGAAGGCTCAAAGTGGTGTGAGGAGGAGAGGGAGGAGGTGCCCTTTTGTAAGAGAGCAGAGGAAAACTTTTGAAAACCTCCCAAATATTAATTTATAATAAACTCAAAACCAACTTAAAATCCTCAAAAATTGACTAAAATAAGAATATGAGATGAGATAGGGTTGTAATATAATCAACAAATAAAATTTAGATATTTTGAGAATTTATTTTAAACTATATCAACTTTATTTATCCTTATTTAATCTATTTAAATTTATTTATGGTAATAATATTCTAAATTTTAAATTGTTATAAATAATTACTTATGTGTTGTTAATTTCCAATAATTGGTTAATTTATGAAATTTTAGACCATATAAATTTAAATTTATAATTTTTAAATATTTTTGTGATTTTTAGACAATTTAATAATATGTTATTTTTATAAAATACCAATAGTGTCAATTTTGACACTATTCATTTATTTGAATTTAAATAAAATCCACACAGAGGATATATTCAAAAAAATATTTAATAGATTTATAACATCTAATATGGATCTAAAGAATTAATTTAACACATTAATTTGTTAATATAACATTAATTTTAATATTTTTAAAACCATTTATCTGATATTTCCCTTAATAAAATAATTACTACGAAATTTTGTTATAATTATTTTATATACTTATTTATTTATTAAAAATTAAAAATAAAATACTATGATGGAGATAAATCTAATATATTACATAATAATACTTTTACTAGAATTTATCATCTTAAATTCAAAACATTTAAATTGTTATACTTATTAAATCATGAAGGTGACAACTTTGACATCGTTTAAAATAAAATAATATAAGTGTAATAATTGATTTTATAAGGATCCAAAATGTCAAATATTATACCATTGGATTCTTATGATTTCCATGTACACTAAAAATAAGTTTTTTTTAGGTTTTTGTTCCATTTACGGTCACTATTAGATTAATAAAAACTGTATTATTGATTTTTACACTAAATAAACAATTTCTGCATCACTATTGTGTCACCATTAAGGATAATTATTTAATCCCTAAAAATTCTAAATAAATTAACATTATGTAAATAATATTATTATATTTCTTTTTACTATTTATGTTTGAATGTTAATTAATTTTATCACTAAAATAAAATTATTACACTTATAAGATATAAGAGAGTGACATGTTGTCACTTTCTTTGGTTTTAATAATAATCACATCCTTTTCATGGTCCAAAGTCCATGAAACTAATATATTAAAACCCTTAGATGATATGGGTCTACTTTTATACATCCGGTATAATTTTTTCAAGTTTTTGGGTAATTTCTTAATCTTATATATACCCTTAATTACTTGATTTACCTTTAACTGTAGTAAATAAAATTTACCATGGTTACTATTCATAATGTATAAAAATAAAAAGTATCCTATTAACATAATTTGGATCTAGAATTTTAAATATGGAATCCATTTTTCTAAATTGAAGACACAGATGTTGCAGTATTTAATTTAAAATTAATCCCGCTGTTGAGAAAACGGGTTTTAAAAGTTAAAACATTGCAAAAGATTGAAAATTTTTTAACTATGAATTAAATGTAAAATTAATGATAATGAATTGAATTACATTAAATGGTAAAAATATATTATAATTTAACCCTATAAATTATCTTGATGAAAAATGTTTTTTTAATTAAAATGTAGCGTATTTTTACTATTCATCAAAATAAGAAACTTAACAGAAAAATATCAAAAATATGTCCAAAGTAAATTTTGATATCCTAATTCCAAAGAATAATTTTATTTGGTCAAATTTAATATATAAACATGTCAAAAACTAGATTTAAAATGGGTGCGCCATCAAAAGGTGGCAAAATTTCATTTTTTTGAAAAATACTTATTTTACCCGAAAAATTTATTTTGTTCTCATACCATGTTATAGAATATGTGTAAGCTTATTTATAATGTTATAAAATTAAAAATGTGGTTAATACTATTTGTAACGACTCGTTCATAAAAATATTAGAACAATATTTTGTTGTTTAGTGAAAATCAGTATTGCGAACAACACAAGCCATTAAGTAAGGTCGCTCTTGCGTGCAACACAAGCCAAGAATAGTGTTGTATATGCTACAAGCTAATACAGTGTTTCATATAGCGCAATCTAATCTTGATTTAGTGTATAACACAAGACATCACTATAATTAAAAATAATATTTCTCATAAAATTTCAGGGTGTAACATTCTACCCCCCTTAAAATGAATTTCGCCCTTGAAATTCGTCAGGGTTATAAATGGTTTATTACTTGAATGTTTCTTTTATAGAAACCCACATCGTAAAATGGAATACTAAAACTTAATTTTTAAAACTAAGGTATGAAACATAACGGTTACCCAAATTAACTCATCATTATAGGTTTCTACATTGGAAAACATGGGTGAAAATATGGATATGGAAGAGAAATCTAACCATCATGTTTTGATGGAGAGTGGTAGAGAACATGGATATGAAAAAGCCAAAAATCACAATGCCAAAATTTTTTAATGATCTAAGGTACCATCTGACTCATCATATATGAGGGCACTAGGACAACGTTTTTGGTTTTCAAGATCATTTCCCTAATGTTGATAAATTTTTTCATATAGAGAAATACTTACTTGATTTCAATGTAATATCATCGTTGGTCATTCCATGAACAATTTCCACATCATCTTTTATTTAAAGAAATTAATTTGAATTTTTCCTTCTTGAAATGTTATCAGATCATGCGATAGAAAGATAGGTTATTCCATCTGTCTCAAACAAAAAGTTATCAAAATTTATTAAATATAAATAAGTCCATCTATGGAGAGATTAATCATATATGGTTCCAAAAATGGACTTATACTTCATCTATCATACTTCTTAATAAAATAAAATTAGTTTCTACAAACCAGGGACTTCCTGTATGCTTTTTGTAGGTGATGAAGGACTTTCGCACTTTGGTTTTTTGTTCGATTCTCGTATCCTTGTCCAACACGATGAGTTGTTTTCTGTTCTATGGGTTTTCCTTTTTCTAAAACTATACTATTATAACATTTCAGAAATAATCTCAAAAATGTTCTATCCTTGAACAATACTATCTGATGAATAACATAATCTATTCCAAACTTTAGGCTTATCAAAAATAATTTGGTCCAATCACATAGTATAATGAAAAATTTTACTAGAGAGGTAATCTACCAAGCATGTAAATACCATCATTTATCACCCATATATCATAAAATATATCTAGTTGGTCACATTACAGACATGTGAATATCTTAATCATTTATTCTATTGAAACATTAATTACTATAGAACCTTAGTGAAAACAAGAATTTTATCAAAAGATAACTCTTTCCACATACAAAAATCCCAAAATTTCAATTTACTCAAACCATGATATCACATTGTCCTTATATCAGTCATGAGCTCCGTAATACTCTCAAACATCTCATTATCTCCTTACCCCTTCATTATGTGCATATCATCTACTTTCCAAAGATATCTGAATAACCATTCTTGGTTACCGGTACCATTAAACATATACATTTAGATACTTTAGGAAAAACAATTCGGTAACAATCCTTAGATGTTTCTTTATTCCATAGTACCATTAAATTACCTAGACAACATAACTCTTGATAAGTATACAATCATTACACTACCTTCTTAAACCATTGACCGAGCGTCATCATTTTATTCCTTAACACTTATTTCATCTCATATATCATTTATAGTCTTTTCATCATTATCAACATAAATACTACAGATACGACCATTCTGATTCTCTTCATGAGATCTTCCCTAAGGGAATTGGATTGCATAATGCCCGTACATTCCACATTTAAGACATTTAAACATTTTTGATGTCTTAGAAATTCCATTATCCTTTTCCATGGTATTAACTAAACATTTTCCTTTGCAATTACTAGCTTTGTGTCCTTTGTTTCCACACCCAAAGCATCTTCCAGTTCCTTTGAAACATTCCCCCCGATGCCTCTTAATACATGATTTACATGATGGAAATTGAACTTTCTTTCCTTAATGATCATCATGAAACTCTGTCTTTATCTTATTAGCTGAGTTAGGAAACATACCAAAGTTGAGATTATTGATCATATTATGAGATTTATGATTAGGCATAATAACGATGTTTTGACTTCCAAGTCCCATTTCATTTGGATTCTCATGAATAATATCATTCCATTGTCCTTCATATCCTCTATTATAGTGAATATTTCTATTTCCAAACATTTTCTAAAACCCAAAAACAATAGTGTGAGAAGAAAAAATCATACTAGGAAAACAACATAATAAATGGGGAGTACCTTCAATATCTAACATCTTAAGTTTAATTCTAATATTGTTACCATAATTCTAGGACTATAACCTATACTTATACTTAACCTTAGGGACATCCCTATACATACCTTAGAAATATCTTTAGGGATCTCACTAAAGTTTTCGCATCCTAGTTTCCAAAGGTTAATTAATCCTTTCCTATGATACCAATAGTAGAGACCCAAGCTTGACATAAATAGAAATTAAATTACTTTTTTTGAATACTTTATACATAACAAAAACTGAAACCCAAGGACCATAATAGTTTAGTGTCTTTGGAAACTTGGAATAACATCTTCTAGTCATGGTGAAATATCTTCAACATCTCCCATAAAGATCTTACCAATTTATTTGCTTACCTAAAACCTGTATTTCAATCTTGGGAAAAAGAAAACATATAAAGGGTGAGCTCAAATTCTCAATAAGATTAAGCATGGAGAAAATAAAATAAACCATGTACATTTGATTTTAAAATCATGAACATAATGTTTAAACAACAAAATCTTGAGCAATGACATAAAACATGGTCGTACGTAAGGAACAGATCATAATGGAACATCAATAATGATAAAATAACATGGGAATAAAACATTTAATTGTGTCAAACCATTGATCACATGATATTATTTCCACTGTAGCCAATTCATTGTTGTCAAAACCATCATAGTGGGCAAAGTCCCTTATTGAACTGGGTTTACTTGTCGTTCCAGGCCTGTATTACTCAAACCGGATTTGCTTGTCATTCCAGCCAAGTTTATCTCATGAGATATAAATCATTACCCAATGTATTGGAGGGAGATATAGGTCCCACCCATCGCATATTGAAGTCATTCTTACGTGTTCCACAACACATTCATAAATCATGCATCATAACCCAAAGAATAAAATTGTTTTCATAAACATCATCACATCTTAACATAATCCATATAAAACAAATGGATATCATTTCATAATAAGAAAAATCAAACCATGAAAATTATATAGAAATTATACTTGAGACAAAATCATACTAAATAATGTCATCTTATATGGGAAATAGTTTTGAATAAACACTTGAAATGAATTCTTGAGGAAAATATTATTTCATCTTCAAAATCATTTTCTTTTCTCAAAATGCCATGAAATATTAAAAGAAAGTAATTTTGTTGAAAATAATCACGAAATATTGTAGATTAAGCTTAAAAATAATACTTCATTATGAAACCGTAAATGTCCATTCCTGCCATATAATTTAAAAAAACATTCTTCTCGTACTTTTTCTAGAAAAGTCAAAACGTACCTTATATGGTAAACAAAGGAAAGAATTCTTCCATACAATGTGGTAAAAGTAAACAAAGGGTAAAAATGAATTGAAAAATTCATGGAATAATAGTAAACATTTTATGAAAACATTTTTAGAAAACATGGACATGTATTATAAACATAACCCCAGTAAATACTTAAGAATAAACAATCACGGATAAGAACGAGATTGGAATAATTATCCCTTACTTTATGTTCAATTTCATCTGTATGTTTCTGAGACTCTTGTATAGTGGGTTTAAACATATTATTAACTTGTAATAGAACCATAATAATATTTATCATGTCATTTATATTACCAGTGCATTTGACAATTCCACGATAAAGTAGTGGTTTGGGTAAAATCGTATCATTTATCATATGTGTTTAGACATGTTATTCTTGATTTTATTATTACTTAGTTCATGATATACTAACTTATAGAATGTAAAACATGATATATATATCATATATATTCAGGATATATATGAATATAATAGATAGATAAATGAAATGAAATACATTGTTCATGGAGACGGTAGACTGTACATATGCATGAACGTCGTTTTCATTTCATTATTGAATTGAATGGAAGTAAGTGTATGACACACATATATATGTATAAAAATAAATCCAGTAGAATTATTATGTCATAAAATTCATCATTATTTATTATATATATACTTTATAATCATTATGGAATGGTTAACATGGAGAATGAATCTCATCGCATCATGGAGACGGTAATCTGTACGTACGCACAAGCATGATATCGTTCCCATAATTGTTGAATAGTATTGGAATGGATTATATAATATCTAAGAATTGGTATAATTTTATAATAATCATATATAGTTATTATTTCCACCATTATACCCATCCAAGTAAGGTGGTGGTGGAAATACATATAACACCACGGCGTTGAGACGGTATTCAGTACGTACGCACGCGCGGTGATTTCGTATATCGTAGGATGGGTAGAAGGTGAAATAGGGGTGTTTCATATTTATAATAACATATCATTATATTATTTGTACTGATGTTATTACTTTATAATGATACAACAAAAGAATATGATGTAGAAGAATAAAGAACATTGAAAGAATCGGTAGAAGAGATTACCTCTTCTTCGACGCACCTCTTCTAAACATCCTCTTAGGGCCCTAATGTTGGTATTTTGAGAAGCCCAAGACATCTATTATGTATATAGGGACGTGTAAAATGTAATTTTCCAGGGTTTTTCCAAGCTTTAAGGCTCAAAGTGGTGTGAGGAGGAGATGGAGGTGGTGCCCTTTTATAATAGAGGAGAGGAGCACTTTTGGAAACCTCCAAAATATTAATTTATAATAAACTGAAAACCCACATAAAAACCTCAAAAAATGACTCAATTCCAAATATAGATGAGATATGGTTGTAATATCATCAGAAAATAAAATTTAGACATGTTGGGAATTTATTTTAAACCTTATCAACTTTATTTATCCTTATTTAATCTATTTAATTTTATTTGTGGTAATAATATTCTAAGTTTTAAATTGTTATAAATAATTACTTATGTGTGGTGATTTTTCAATAATTGGATACTCTATGACATTTTCGACCATATAAATTTAAATTTATAATTTTTAAATATGTTTGTGATTTTTAAACAATTTAATAATATTTTATTTTTATAAAATAACAATAGAGTAGTTTTTTGCACTATTCATTTATTTGAATTTAAATAAAATCTAAACATAGTATATATTCGAAAAAAATATTTAATATATTCCTAACATGTCATATTCATTTAAAAAATTCATGTAACACATTAATTTGTTCATATAAAATTTATTTTAATATATTTAAAACCATTTATTTGATATTTACCTTAATAAAATAATTACTATGGAATTATTGTATAATTATTTAATATAATTATTTATTGCATAAAAATTAAAAATAAACTATTATGATTCAGATAAATCTAATATCTTCCATAATAATACTTTTACCTGAATTTAGAATCTTAAAATCATAACATTTAAATAGTTATATTTATTAAATTATGAAGGTGACAACTTTGACATCACTTAAAATATAATAACATAAGTGTAATAAAAACTTTTATAAGAATCCTAATTGTCAAATATTCTACCATTGGATGGTTATGGTTCACATGTACATGACCAATAAGTTTTGGTCAGGTTTTTGTGCCTTTTAGGGTCACTATTAGATTAATAAAAACTATATTATTGATTTTTTCACTAAATAAACAATTACTGCATCACTATTGTGTCACCATTAATGATATTTATTTAATACCTAAAAATTCTAAATAAATACACATGATGTATATAATGTTATTATCTTTTTGGTGACTATTTATATTCGAATGTTTATGAGGTTTATCACTAAAATAATATTATTACACTTATAAGATATAAGAGAGTGACATGTTGTCACTTTCTTTGGATTTAATAATAATTAAATCCTTTTCATGGTCAAAAGTCCATAAAATGAATATATTCCGACCCTTCGGTTATATGGGTTTACTTTTATTCGTCCAATAGAATTTTTTCAGGTGTTAGGGTAATTTTATAATCTTATTTTTACCCTTAATTAACCGATTTACCTTTAATAGTAGTAAATAAAATTTACCGTAGTTGCTATACATAATGTCTAAAAAAATTAGTATATTAACATAAATTTAACATAATGATTCCAAATATGGAATCCATTTTTCCAAATTCAAAACACAGATGTTGAAGTATTTAATTTAAAATTAATCCCATTATTGAGAAAACGGGGTATAAAAGTTAAAACATTGCAAAAGATTGAAATGTTTTTACATATATATTAAATTTCAAATTAATGAAAATGACTTGAATTATATTAATTGGTAAATATATATTGTAATTTAACCATATAAATTATCCTGATGAAAAAAAATTAATTAAAATTTAGCGTATTTTTACTATTCATCAAAATAAGAAATTTATCAGAAAAATATCAAAAATGTGTCCAAAGTAAATTTTTATATCCTAATTCCAAATAAGAAGTTTATTTTATCAAATTGAACTTATAAACATTTCAAAAACTAGATTTAAAATGGTTACGCCATCAAAAGGAGGGAAAACTACATTTTCTTTAAACATACTTATTTTACCCGAAAAATTTATTTTGTTCTAATATCGTGTTCTAGAATATGTGTAAGATGAATTATAATGTTATAAAATTAAAAATGTGGTTAATACTATTCAAAATGTCTAGTTCATAATAATATTAGAATAATATATCGTTGTTTAGTGAAACTGAGTATTGCGTACAACACAAGCTATTGAGGAAGGTCGCTCTTGCATGAAACACAAGCCAAGAATAGTGTTGCGTATACTACAAGCAAATACAGTGTTGCATATAGTGTAAGCTAATCTTGGTGTAGCATACAACACAATAAGTCACTAAAATTAAAAATAATATTTCACATAAAATTTCAGGGTATTACATTCTACCCCCATTAAAATGACTTTCACCCTCAAAATTCATCGGGGTTATAAATGGTTTACTAATTTTAAGTTTATTTCATAGAAACCCACATCATAAAAAGGAATAATAAAACTTAATTTTAAAAACTATGGTATGAAACGTAATGGTTACCCAAATTAACTCATCACTGGGTTTCCACGTAGGAGAACATAGGTGAAAATATGGATATAGAAGATAAATCTAACCATCAAGTTCTGATGGAGAGTGGTAGAGAACATGGCTATGAAAAATCCAACAATCACAATGCCAAATATTTGTGATAATCTAAGGTACCATCTGATTCAATGTATATGAGGGTACTAGGACAACGTTTTTGGATTTCATGATCATTTCCCTAAAGTGGATAAATTTTTTCATAAAGAGAAACACTTACTTGATTTTATTGTAATATCATCATTGGTCATTACATGAACAATTTCCACATCATCTCTTATTTAAAGAAATGAAGTTGAATTTTTCCTTCTTGGAATGTTAGCAGATCATGCGAAAGAATGATAGTTTATTCCATTTGTATCAAACAAAAAGTTATCAAAATTTATTAAATATACATAAGTCCATCTATGGTGAGATTAATCATATTTCGATTCCAAAAAATGACTTATACTCCATCTATCATACCGCTTAATAAAATAAAACTAGTTTCTACTAACCAGGGACTTCCTGTAGGCCATTGGTAGGTGATAAAGGTTTGTCGTACTTCGGTTGTTGGTTCGATTCTTGGATCCTTGTCTTAAATGATGGGTTATTTCCCGTCCTATGGGTTGTCCTTTTTCTAAAACTATACTATTATAAGATTCCAGAAATAATGTCAAAAAGTTATAGCCTTAAACAATACTATCTGATGTCTAACATAATCCATTCCAATCTTTAGGCTTATCCAAAATACTTCTGTCCAGTCTTATAGTATAAAAAAAGGATTACTGGAGAGGTCATCTACCAAGGATGTAAATACCATCATTTATCCCCCATATATCATAAAATATATCATGTTGGTCACATTCTAGACCTGTGAATACCTTAATCATGTATTCACATTAAACAAGAATTACCATATAACCTTATTGAAAACATGAATGCTATGAAAAGTTAACTCTTTCCACATACCAAAATCCCAATATTTATATATACTCAAACCATGATGTCACATTTTCCTTATATCAGTCATGAGATCATTAATACTATCAAACATATCATTATCATCTTATCCATTCATTATACACATATCATCTACTTTCCAAAAATATCTGAATAACCTTTCATGGTTAGCGGTACCATTAAACATATACTTTCAAATACTTTAGGAAAAAAAATAGTGTAACAATCCTTAGATGTTTCATTATTCCATAATACCATTAAATTACCAATACAACATCGCTCTTTATAAACATACAGTCATTCCACTAACTTTTTAAACCACTGACCGAGCTTCATCATTTTATTCCTCAACACTTTTTTCATCTCATATATCATTTGTAGTCTCTTCATCATCATCAACATAAATACTAAACATAAGACCATGTTGATTCTCTTCATGAGATTTTCCCTAAGGGAATTAGTTTTCATAATTCTCATGCATTCCACATTTAAAACATTTAATCGTTGTTGATGTCTTAGAAATTCCATTATCCTTGTCCATAGTGTTAACTGAACCCTTTCCTTTGCAATTACTGGCTTTCTGTCCTTCTTTTCCACACCCAAAGCATCTTCCAGTTCCTTTGAAACATTATCCATGATGCCTCTTACCACATGATTTACCTTATGGAAATTGAACTTTATTTCCTCAATAATCATCATGAAACTCCATCTTTCTCTTATTAGCTGAGTGAGGAAACTTACCAAAGTTGAGATTATTGATCATATTATGAGATTTCTGATTAGGCATAAAAATGATGTTTGGACTTCCAAATCCCATTTCATTTGTTTTCTCATGAATAATATCATTCCATTGTCCATCATATCCTCAATTATCATGAATATTCATATTTCCATCCATTTTCTAAATCCCCAAAAAATAGTGTGAGAGGAAAAAATCATACTAGGAAAACAACATAATAAAGGGGGAGTACCTTCAATATCAAACATATTTGGTTTTATTCTAATATTGTTACTATAATTCTAGGACTATGACCTATACTTACACTTAACCTTAGGTAAATCCCTAGACATACCTTAAAAATATCTCCAGGGATCTCACTAATGTTTTCGCATCCATGTTTTCAAAGGTTAACTAAACCTTTCCTCTAATACCAACTGTATAGACCCAAGCTTGTCATACATAGAAATTACAATACTTTGGCTGAATACTTAATACATACCAAAAAACAGACACCCAAGGACCATAATAGTTTAGTGTCTTTGGAGACATGGAACAATATCTTCTAGGCATGGTGAAAGATCTTCAACATCTACTATAAAGATATTCCCTATTTATTTTCTTACCTAAAACCTTTATTTAAATCCTGGGAAAAATAAAACATATAAAGGGTGATCTCAAATGCTCAGTAAGGGTAGGTATTGAGAAAATAAAACAAACCATATGTATTTGAATTTAAAAACATTAACATAATGTTTTAACCTCAAAATATTGAGCAATGACATAAAACATGGAAGTACGGAAGTAATAGATCATAATGGAACATCAATCATGATAAAATATCATTGGAATAAAACATTTAATTATGTAAAACCATTGACCACATGATATTATTTCCATAGTATCCAAGGCATTTCTGCCAAGACCATCGTGGTGGACAAAGTCCCTTACTGAACTGGGTTTACTTGCCATTCCAGCCCTGCATTAATGTACCAGATTTACTTTCCATTTTAGCCATGTCTATCTCATGAGATATAAATAATTACCTAATCCATTGGAGGGAGATATATGTCCCACCCATCTCATATTGAAATCATTCTTACGTGTTCCACAACACAATCATAAATCATGCATCATAACCCAAAGAATAAAATGGGTTTCATAAACATCATCTCAACTTAACATAATCCATATAAAAAAATGGATATAATTTCATCATAAGATAAATAAAACCATGAAACTAATAGAGACATTATACTTGAAACATAATCATACTAAATAATTTCATATTAGATGGGAAATAGTTTTGTATAACCACTTGAAATGAATTCTTGATGAAAATATTCTTTCTTCTTCAAAATCATTTTCTTTTCTCAAAATGTCTTGTAATTTTAAAAGAAAAGAATTTTGTTGAAAATAATCATGATATCTTGAAGAGTTAGATTCATGTAAATAAGGCATTATGAAACCGTAAAAATCCATTCATGCCATATAAGTTAAAAAACATTCTTCTCGTACTTTTTTCGACAAAGAAAACAAATGACTTATATGGTAAACAAAGGAAATATTCTTTCAATACAATGTGGTAAAAGTAAAAAGAGGGTAAAATTGACTTTAAACATACATGTAATCATATTAAACATTTATGAAAACATGTTTAGAAAACATGGACATGGATGATAAACATAACCCCAGTAAATACTTAAGAATAAACAATCTTGGATAAGAATGAGATTGGAATAATTATCCCTTGCCTTATGTCCAATTTCTTCTGTATGTTTCTAAGACTCTTGTATAGTTGGTTTAAACATATTATTAACTTGTAACAGAACCATAATAATATTTATGATATCATTTATATTACCTATTCATTTGACAATTCCACGTTAAAGTAGTGGTTTGGGTAAAAGTGTATCATTTATCGTATGTGTTTGGACTTGTTGTTATTGATTTTATTATTAATTATATCATGATATAATTACTTCCATAATGTAAAACATGATTTATATATCATATATATTCTGGATATATATTTATATAATTGGTAGATAAATGAAATTAAATACGTCATTCATGGAGACGGTAGACCGTATGTACGCATGAACGCTGTTTTCATTTCCTTATTGAATTGAATGGAAGAAAGTAGATGACATATATATATATATATAAGTATAGTAGAATTATTATCTCATAAAATTTATCATTATTTATTATATATATACTTTATAATCATTCTGGAATAGTTAACATGGGGAATGAATCTCATCGCGTCGTGGAGACGGTAATCCGTACGTACACTCGAGCAACGATATCCTTCCCATAATTGTTGAATGGTATTGGAGTGGATTATATAATATCTCAGAATTAGTATAATGTTATTATAATAATATATAGTTATTATTTCCACCATTAAACCCATCCATGTAATGTGGTAGTGGAAAAACTGATTACACCACGGCTTGGAGACGGTATTCCGTACGTACGCACGCACGCGCGGTGATTTTGTATTTCATAGAATGGGTGGAAGGTGAGATAGGGTTGTTTCATATTTATAATAACAAATCAGTATATTATTTATACTGATTTTATTACTTTAAAATGAAACAACTAAAGAAGAGGATGTAGAAGAATAAAGAAACTTTGAAAGAATCGGTAGAAGAGATTACCTCTTCTTTGATGCGCCTCTTATAAACCTACTCTTAGGGCACTAAAGTTCATCTTTTGAGAAGACCAGGACCACTATTATGTATCTAGGGAAGTGTAGAATGGAAAATGGCAGGGGTTGGCTGAGCGTCAATTCTCAACGTGGTGTGAGGATGAGAGGGAGGAGGTGCCCTTTTGTAAGAGTGGAGAGTGGTACTTTTGGAAACCTCCAAAATATTAATTTATAATAAACTCAAAAACCACTTAAAAACCTCCAAAAATGACTCAAATAAAAATATGAGATGATATAGGGTTGTAATATCATCATCAAATAAAATTTAGACATTTTTTGAATTTATATTAAGCCTTATCAACTAGATTTATCCTTATTTAATCTATTTAATTTTATTTGTGGTAATAATATTCTAAATATTAAATTATTATAAATAATTACTTATGTGTTGTGAATTGTAAATAATAGGATACTTTATGAAATTTTAGACCATATAAATTTCAATTTATAATTTTTAAATATTTTTTTCTTTTTAAACAATTTAATAATATGTTATTTTTATAAAATATAATAATAGAGTCGATTTTGACTCTATTCAATTATTTGAATTTAAATGAAATCCACACAGAGGATATATTCGAACCAGAATATTTGATAGATTCATAAAATTTCATATTCGTCTAGAAAATTCATGGAATACATTAATTTGTCCATATAAAATTTATTTTAATATTTATAAAACCATTTATCTGATATTTCCCTTAATAAAATAATTACTACAACATTTTTGTATAATTATTTAATATACTTATTTATTGCATAAAAATTAAAAATAAAATACTATGATGCAAAGACTATAATATATTTCATAAGAATACTTTTAATATAATTTATCAACTTAAAATAAAAACATTTAAATTTTTATATTTATTAAATAAGGAAGGTGACAACTTTGACATCATTTAAAATAATATAATATAAGTGTCATAATCACTTTTATAAAGCTCAAAATGGTCTAATATTCGACCATTGGATTCTTATGGTTTACATTTACACGTCCAATAAGTTTTGTTCAGGTTTTTGTGCCTTTTATGGTGACTATTAGATTAATAAAAAATGTATTTTTGAGTTTTTCACTAAATAAACAATTTCTACATCACTATTTGTCACCATTAATAATAATTATTTAATACCTAAAAATTATAAATAAATTCACATGATGTATATAATTTTATTAGATTTCTGTTGACTATTTATGTTCGGATTTTTATGTAGTTTATCACTAAAGTAAAATTATTACACTTATAAGATATAAGAGAGTGACATGTTGTCACTTTAATTTGTTTTAATAATAATTACAAACTTTTCAGGGTCAAAATTCCATGAAATGAATATATTCAGACCCTTAGGTGATATGGGTCGACTTTTATTCATATAATAGAATTTTTCAGGTGTTTGGGTAATTTGATAATCTTATTTTTTCCCTTAATTACCCTATTTACCTTTAACTGTAGTAAATAAAATTTACCATATTTACTACTCATAATGTCTAAAAAAGTGGCCTATTAACATAATTTGAACCTAATTATTCCAAATATGGATTCCATTTTTCCAAATTCAAAACACAAAAGTTGGAGTATTTAATTTAAAATTAATCCCGCTATTGAGAAAACAGGTCTTAAAAGTTAAAACATTGCAAAAGATTGAAATGTTTTTACTTGTGAATCCAATGTTAAATTAAATATAATGACTTTCATTATATTAAATGGTAAAAATATATTATAATTTAACTATATAAATTATATTGATGAAAAAAGTTGTTTTTAAATTAAAATTTAGCGTATTTTTATTATTCATCAAAATAAGAAACTTATTAGAAAAATACCAAAAATGTGTCCGAAGTAAAGTTTTATATACTAATTCCAAAGAAGAATTTTATTTTGTAAATTTGAACTTATAAACATGTCAAAAACTAGATTTAAAATGGGTGCTCCATCAAAACCCGGAAAAACTGCATTTTTTTTAAATACTTATTTTACTTGAAACATTTATTTTGTTCTCATAC
Source organism: Viscum album (assembly GCA_963277665.1). Taxonomy (NCBI): domain Eukaryota; kingdom Viridiplantae; phylum Streptophyta; class Magnoliopsida; order Santalales; family Viscaceae; genus Viscum; species Viscum album. The sequence continues at coordinate 218,013,646 of OY728158.1, forward strand.
CATGTTTTAGAATATGTGTATGATGAATTATAATGTTATAAAATTAAAAATGTTGTTAATAATATTCATAATGTCTAGTTCATATTAATATTAGAACAATATATCTTTGTTTATTGAAACTCAGTATTGCGTAAAACACAAGCTATTGAGGAAGGTCGCTCTTGCGTGCAACACAAGCCAAGAATAGTGTTGTGTATACTACAAGCTAATACAGTGTTGCATATAGCACAAGATAATCTTGGTGTATCATACTACACAATACATCACTAAATTTAAAAAGAATCTTTCTCGTATAACTTCTGGGAGTTACATTCTACCCCCTTAAAGTAAATTTTTCCCTCGAAATTCATCGGGGTTATAAATGGTTTACTATTTGAAAGTTTCTTTCATAGAAACCAACATCGTAGAAAGGAATACTAAAACATAATTTTAAAAACTAATGTATCAAACGTAATGGTTACACAAATTAACTCATCACTAAGTTTCAACATAGGAGAACATAGGTAAAAATATGGATATGTAAGAGAAATATAACCATCAAGTTCTGATAGAGAGTGGTAAAGAATATGGCTATAAAAAATCCAACAATCACAATGCCATAAATGTGTGATGATCTAAGGTACCAAATGATTCATCAGATATGAGGTTACTAGGACAATGTTTTTGGTTTTCAAGATCATTTCCCTAAAGTCAATAAATTATTTCATAAAGAGAAATAATTACTTTACTTCAGTGTAATATCATCGTTGGTCATTCCATGAACAATTTCCACATCATCTCTTATTTAAAGAAATGAAGTTGAATTTTTCCTTCTTGAAATGTTATCAGATCATGTGATAGAATGATGGGTTATTCCATCTGTCTCAAACAAAAAGTTATCAAAATTTATTAAATATACATAAGTCTATCTATGATGAGATTAATAGTATATGGTTCCAAAAATGGACTTATACTTCATCTATAATACCACTTAATAAAAAAAATTAGTTTCTACTAACCAGGGACTTCCTGTAGGCCAGTGGTAGGTGATAAAAGCCGGTCTCACTTCGTTTGTTGCTTCGATTCTCGAATCCTTGTCTGACATGATGGGTTGCTTCCCATACTATGGGTTGTCCTTTTTTGTAAAAATATACTATTATAACATTTCAAAAATAATATCAAAATTTTCTATCCTTAAACAATACTATCTAATGTCTAACATAATCTATTCCAATATTTATGCTTATCCGAAATACTTTTTTCCAATCTCATAGTATAAAGAAAAATATTACTAGAGAGGACATCTACCAAGCATTTAAATACTATCATTTATCCCCCAAATATGATAAAATATATCTTGCTGGTCACATTCCAGACATGTGAATACCATAATCATGTATTCTCTTGAATCACGAATTACTATAGAACCTTAGTGAAAACATGAATGTTGCCAAAAGTTAACTCTTTCCACATACCAAAATCCCAAAATTTCTATATACTCAATCCATGATATCAAATTGTCCTTATATCAGTCATGAGCTCATTAATACTACCAAACATCTCATTATCTCTTTATCGCTTCATTATGCGCATATCATCTACTTTACAAAAATATCTCAATAACCTTTCATTGTTACCAATACCATTAAACATATACTTTCAAATACTTTTGGAAAAAATAGTGTAATAATCATTAGATGTTTCTTTATTCCATAATACCATTAAATTACCTAGACAACATAACTCTTGATAAACATACAATCATTCCACTACCTTCTTCAACTATTGACCGAGCTTCATCATTTTATTTCTCAACAGTTCTTTCATCTCCTTTATCATTTGTAGTCTCTTCATCATCATCAACATAAGTACCACACATAAGACCATGATGATTCTCTTTATGATATTTTCCCATAGGGAATGGGTTTGCATAGTGCCCGTACATTCCACATTTAAAACAATTTACGGTTGTTGATGTCTTATAAATACCATTATCCTTGTCCATGGTGTTAACTAAACCTTTTCCTTTTCAATTACTGGCTTTGTGTCCTTCTTTTCCACACCTAAAGAATCTTCCAGTTCCTTTGAAACATTCTCCCTGATGCCTCTTACCACATGATTTAAATGATAAAAATTGAACTTTCTTTCCTCAATGATCATCATGAAACTCCATCTTTCTCTTATTAGCTGAGTCAGGAAACTTACTAAAGTAGAGATTATTGATCATATTATGAGATTTTTGATTAGGAATAATAATGATGTTTAGACATCCAAATCTCGTTTCATTTGGTTTCTCGTGAAGAATATCATTCCATTGTCTATCATATCCTCTATTATCGTGAATCTTCCTATTTCCAACCATTTTCTAAAACCCAAAAAGAATAGTGTGATAGGAAAAAATCATACTAGGAAAACAACATAATAAATTGGGAGTACCTTCAATATATAACATCTTAGGTTTAATTCTAAGATAGTTACCGTAATTCTAGGACTACAACCTATACTTATACTTAACTTTAGTGACATCCCTAGACATACCCTTGAAATATCTCCAGGGATCACACTAAAGTTTTTGCATCCTATTTTACAAAGGTTAACTAAACCTTTCCTCTGATACCAACTATAAATACCTAAGCTTGATGTACATAGAAATTACATTAATTTTTCTGAATACTTAATACATAACAAAAACAAACACCCAAGGACCGTAACAGTTTAGTGTCTTTGGAAACTTGGAACAACATCGTCTAGTCATAGTGAAAGATCTTCAATATCTCCCATAAAGATCTTCCCTATTTATTTTCTTACCTAAAACCTTTATTTAAATCCTGGGGAAAAGAAAAAATATAAAGGGTGATCTCAAATTCTCAATAAGGGTAAGCATGGGTAAAATATAACAAACCATATACATTTGAATTTAAAAACATGAACATAATGTTTAAACATCAAAATCTTGAGAATTGACATAAAAAATGGCAGTACGTATGGAATAGATCATAATATAACATAAATCATGATAAAATAACATGTGAATAAAATATTTAATTATGTAAAACCATTAATAACATGATATTATTTCCATAGTAGCCAAGGCATTGCTTCCAAGACCATCATAATGGACAAAGTCCCTTACTGAACTGGGTTTACTTGGCTTTTCATCCCTGTATTACTGAACCGGATTTACTTGTCATTCCAGCCATGTCTATATCATGATATATAAATCATTACCCAATGAATTTGAGGGAGATATAGGTCCCAACCATCTCATATTGAAATCATTCTTATGTGTGTCACAACACAATCATAAATCAAGCATCATAACCCAAATAATAAAATGGGTTTCATAAACATCATCCCATCTTAACATCATCCATATAAAACAAATGGATATCATTTCATCATAAGAAAAATCAAAACATGAAAATAATAAAGACATTATACTTGAAATATAATCATACTAAATAATGTCATCATATATGGGATATAGTTTTGTATAAACACTTGAAATGAATTCCTGAGGAAAATATCTTTTCTACTTTCAAATCATTTTCTTTTTTCAAAATGTCGTGCGATTTTAAAAGAAAATAATTTTGTTGAAAATAATCATGAAATATTTTAGATGAAGCTTCATGGAAATAAGGCATTATGAAACCAAAAAAATCCATTAACACCGTATAAGTTTAAAAAAACATTATTCTTGTACTTTTTCCGAAAAAGTCCATAAGTACCTTATATGGTAAACAAAGGAAATATTCCTTCAATGTAATGTTGTAAAAGTAAAAAAAGGGTAAAAATGACTTTAAACATACATGGAATAATGGTAAACATTTATGAAAACATTTTTATAAAACATGCACATGGATGATAAACATAACCCCAGTAAATGCTTACGAATAAACAATCTCGGAAAAGGACGAGATTAGAATAATTATCCCTTACCATATGTCCAGTTTTTTCCGTATGTTTTGAATACTCCTTTATAGTGGGTTTAAACATATTATTTACTTTTAACAGAACCATAATAACATTTATGATATCATTTATATTACCCATGAATTTAAAAATTCCACGTTAAAGTAGTGGTTTGGGTAAAATCATATCATTTATCGTATGTTTTTGTACTTGTTGTAATTGATTTTATTATTAATTATATCATGATATAATTACTTCCATAATGTATAACATGATTTATATATCATATATATTTGGGATATATATTTATATAATAGATAGATAAATGAAATTAAATACACCGTTCATGGAGATGGTAGACCATACGTACGCATGAACGATGTTTTCATTTCTTTATTGAATTGAATGGAAGTAAGTAGATGAAATATATATATATATATATATCAATTAGAATTATTATGTCCCATATTTCATCATTATTTATTATATATATACTTTATAATCATTCTAAAATGGTTAACATGGAGAATGAATCTCATCACGTCGTGGAGAAGGTAATCCATATGTACGCATGAGCGACGATATCGTTCCCATAATTGTTGAATGGTATTGGAGTGGATTATATAATATCTCATAATTAGTATCATGTTATAATAATCATATATAGTTATTATTTCTACCATTATACCCATCCATGTAAGGTGGTGGTGGAAAAAAATATTACACCACGGCTTGGAGACTGTATTTCGTACGTACGCACGCGCGATGATTTCTTATTTCGTAGGTTGGGTAGAATGTGAAATAGGGTTGTTTAATATTTATAATAACATAATAGTATTTTATTTTTACTGATTTTAATAATTTATAATGAAACAACTAAAGAATAGGATGTAGAAGAATAAAGAAACATTGAATGAATCGGTAGAAGAGATTACCTCTTCTTCGACGCGCCTCTTCTAAACCTCATTTTAGGGCACTAAAGGTGATATTTTGAGAAGAACAGGACCTCTATTATGTATCTAGGTAAGTGGATAATGGAAATTGGTAGGTTTTCTCCACGATTTAAGGATCAAAGTTGTGTGAGGAGGAGATGGAGGAGGTTCCCTTTTATAAGAGAGGAGAGGGGCACTTTTGAAAACCACCAAAATATTAATTTATAATAAACTCAAAACCCACTTTAAAACCTCCAAAAATGACTCAAATCCTAATATGAGATGCGATAGAGTTGTAATATCATCATCCAATAAAATTTATACATGTAGGGAATTTATTTTAAACCTTATCAACTTGATTTATCTTTATTTAATCTATTTAAGTTTATTTGCGGTAATAATATTATAAAATTTAAGCTGTTATAAATAATTACTTATGTGTTGTGAATTGTCAATAATTGGATACTTAATGAAATTTTAGACCATATCAATTTAAATTTTTAATTTTTAATTACTTTTTTGATTTTTAAACAATTTAATAATATGTTAGTTTTATAAATTTACAATAGAGTCAATTTTGAGACTATTCATTTATTTGAATTTAAATAAAATCCACACATGGTATATATTCAAAAAAAAATAATTAATAGATTCATAACATGTCATATTAATCTAAAAATTCATTGAAAGCATTAATTTTTTCATATAACATTTATTTAAATATTTGTAAAATCATTTATTTGATATTTCCCTTAAAAAAATAATTACAACTACATTTTTCTATAATTATTTAATATACATATTTATTTCATAATAATTAAAATTAATATTCTATGATTCAGATAAATCTAATATCTTCCATAAGAATACTTTTACTAGAATTTATCATCTTAAAATCACAACATTTAAATTGTTATATTTATAAAATCATGAAGGTGACAACTTTGACATCATTTAAAATAAAATAATATAAGTTTCATAATTGCTTTTATAAGGATCTAAATGGTAAAATATTCAACCATTGGATGCTTATGGTTTACATGTACACGACCAATAAATTTCTTTCAGGTTTTTTTTCCTTTTATGGTCACTATTAGATTAATAAAATCTATATTATTGATTTTTTCACTAAATAAACAATTTCTGCATCACTATTATGTCACCATTAATGATAATTATTTAATCCCTAAAACATATAAATAAATTTACATGATGTAGATAATGTTATTATCTTTCTTTTTACTATTTATATTCGAATGTTTATGAAGTTTATCACTAAAATAAAATTATTACACTTATAAGATATAAGAGAGTGACATGTTGTCACTTTCTTTAATTTTAAAAATAATTACATCCTTTTCATGGTCCAAAGTTCATTAAATGAATATATTACAACCCTTAGGTGATATGGGTTGACTTTTATTCATCCAATATAATTTTTTCATGTCTTAGGGTTATTTTATAATCTTATTTTAACCCTTAATTACCTTATTTACCTTTAATTGTAGTAAATAAAATTTACCATGGTTACTATTCATAATGTCTAAAAATTAAAATTCACCTGTTAACATAATATGGACCTAATGATTCCAAATATGGAATCCATTTTTTCAAATTCAAAATACAGAAGTTGTAGTATATAATTTAAAATTAATCCCGATGTTGATAAAATAGGTTTTAAATTTTAAAACATTGCAAAAGATTGAAATTTGTTTACCTGTGAATTCAATGTAAAATTAATGATAATTACTTGATTTATATTAAATGGTAAAAATATATTATATTTTAACCATATAAATTATCTTGATGAAAAAAGTTGTTTTAATTAAAATTTAGTGTATTCTTACTATTCATCAAAATAAGAAACTTATCACAAAAATATCAAAAATTTGTCCAAAGTAAATTTTTATATCCTAATTCCAAAGAAGAATTTGATTATGTCGAATTGAACTTATAAACATGTCAAAAAATATATTTAAAATTGTTGTTCCATCAGAAGGAGGCAAAAATGCATTTTTTTGAAAAATACTTATTTTACCTGGAAAATTTATTTTGTGCTCATACCATGTTCTAGAATATGTGTAAGATGAATTATAATGTTATAAAATTCAAAATGTGGTTAATACTATTCATAACGGCTAGTTCATAATAATATTAGAACAATATATCATTGTTTAGTGAAACTCAGTATTGCGTACAACCCAAGCTATTGAGGAAGGTCACTCTTGCGTGCAACACATGCCAAGAATAGTGTTGCATATAATACAAGCTAATACAGTGTTGTATATTGTGCAAGCTAATCTTGGTGTAGCGTACAACACAATACATCACTAAAATTAAAATGAATCTTTCTCATAAAATTTTGGTGTGTTATAGTAACTCCAACCATAGGTCCTAGAGTGAAGATGGTGCATAGTCAGAAGAACCCCAGTAGTGTAAAAGGGGCCTTAATTTAATTGGTGTCCATAGTGTGTCCTGGTTTTTCTTCTTATGAGGGTATGAAGTTGTTAGTATATAAATGGTGGTAGTTTTTATGCTCTATTAGTTGGGTCCTCCCCTTGTGTTGTTAATTTTATTGGTCCGTGCAGAAAGTCTTCAAGTTTGATTAATTTTGTCAGTTCTTATGGTTGGTAGACCCGTCGCGGGGCTCATAGAATTCATTTTTGGACTATTTCTTATTGGGGGAGTCTGTTCGAGCCTCCCCATATCAATATCATAGTTTTATCCTTGGTATCGGTTTGGTGGTGGTTAGTCTTGTGTGAAACCATTTAATTCTAAGTTCTCCCTTGATTAAATGTAGATATGAGATTTTTTTTGGCAGTTTTATATGGTATGTGTTCTGCATAGTGATGTTTAGTATGTTTGTGTTTAATGGATGGATTTAGCTTTGTGAAATATTTTTTGTCTTTTTGGATAAACTAGAGGTGCCTAAGATTTTGGGGGGCAAGAATCACTTAGTGGGGAGTCTATCTGAGTCTCTTGAGTACTTCTTGTCAACATTTCTCTCATTGGTGGGGTTTTTTTGATCGCTTCATTGTCGTTCTTTTGGAGTCTCCTTGAACTGTAAAGGGGCATCGGTTTCTATTTGGGTTTTGTCCTTGTTATGAATTTTTATGGGTGAAAAGAGTTATGGTGGGTAGAATTGTCACATCTAGGTTTGACTTTCGACTTGGTTCCATATAGAGTCGGGGTTTGGAGGGAGTCCCTATTTAAATTTTTGAATTTTTATTAAAATATAAGTGTTTTGGGCTTTATGGAACCGGATCTACAGGCAGTGTACAGTCTGGAGACTGTGCGGTCAACCCGAGGACCCATGTGTGGGGTACATAGTTTTGGTATTCAACTAAATAGAATCGATTGAAGAAAATGAGAAAAAAATTAGGAAAAATTCTATTATTAATTATAATATTCATAGTATAAATAATGTGAGTAATTATTAGTATAATTATTATCGGTGGTATGATTATTAATAAATGTTATTATTAAGAATTTAACAATTTTTTGTTATATTATGATTATTATTGTAATTATAAATATTATAATTAAAATCAAATTTATTATTTAATTTGGTCGTTGTAATTATTACTAAAAATGTTATCATCATTGTTTTTATTAAATTTTCTTTTATTATTATTATCATGGTTAAAATTATTTATATTATTAATATTACTAAATTTTTATATGAATATTATTAATATTAAAATGAAATGAACTTTATTATTATTTCAAATCTTAATTTTATTAAAATTATTATTTGTGCTCTCACCATAAATATTGTTTTTAATATTATCAAAAATTGGAAATGAAATGATAATAATTATTATCATTAAGAAAATTTTTATTTTTATTATGAATGGAATAATTTTCATTATATTCATTAATAAAAAATTTATGAGTCGCACGGGGTAACTGTGAAGTTTCCTGTTACTTAAAATAAATCCAAAAAAATGAAACATAGTTTGGATAGCGCATTAAAATAAGATGATGCAAACATATTAACTACAATAATAATATTATTATTACTATTACTAATAGTGTTATTATTAATATTATTATTGTTTTTGAATTATTAAGATTATTATTATCACTATTATAAAAAATTGTTGACATTAATATCAATAATAAATAAATTAAATACTAATATTTTTATCATTTTTTTATTATTATTATAAAGATTAAGAATTATTATAATTATTATTATAATGTTTTATATTATTATTTATATTAAAAACAATTATTTGTATTATTATTAGGTATTTTATTTTTTTTTAATTTTCTTCATTTTTTTAGTGTTAGGGTTTTTTGTTGGTGTGCACCCCCTCCCTTGGTATGAGCTACCCGTTCTACCCCAAAATCAGTGCACGACTCCACCCCTGCTCGTCCAGGTCTTCGCTTACTCCTCATATTTGGCCAGGCCCCTCTTTCTACCTCTCCTCATTGCAGCACGACACCCACACCCCCACCACCCCCTGCCCCACCCCCCGGGACACGACTCCCTCTTCCACCACTCCCTTAGTCTGTTCATCTTGACACCCTCACCCCTATACTATTCTAGAGTGAAACTTGTGGTGTGGAATTTCCCTCTGGTGCCAACCTCACCTCCAGCTTTCCTACTTGTCAGCGCATCCTATTTATGATGACAGCCTCCAGTCATCCCTTCAATAAGGGTTTGGTCTCAGTTATCTTTGAGGGGTTTGATTTTTATTAAACCCTAATTGTTAGGGTTCAATTTTTTGAGTTAATCTCGAAATTTTAGGATTGTTTTGATTTTATTAGGTTAGGTTGATCTTCCAATGGGTTTGATTGAGGTGTGCTCGGTGTTTCGTACCGATTTCCAGGCATTCTTCATTAGTTGAGGTAGGATCTCTTTTTGTGTTTCCTTTAAATTAAAGATTACGTTAAATTATTTTTTACACACTACCCTTACTTGTTAATTAGTGATATAGTATATTTATCATAGTCATTCTTTTTTATATGAGGTGTTTTTCTTAAGTTTCATTTATTAGGTGGAATGAATTGTAAAAAATTTCACACCCTTTTTATTTGAGAATTCATTGGTTGGTTTTTCAAGTGATTCGCATTTTTTTGAAACATATTTTGGTATTAAAAATATAATTGTGATGTTTAAATTGGTGATTGAATGTCATCAAGTGGACTTCCAAATTATACTAGTTTGAAAGTGTCTTTTGGTGATTTTGTTGTTAAAACAGTTGATTTGAGGAAAATTATATAAGGCTCGTTCATCACTTTTCAAGTCGTTTAATTGTGCTAGGCATACAAAGTGTTTATTAAATGCCTAGTTGTTTCTTATGAATTTATTCTGAATTTATAATGGTGGTTAGTATTCTTTAGATGGGTTTCCAAGTGGAATTTTGGATTACAGTTTTTAAGGTTGTTTGTATATGGTTTAAAAATTATTTTTTGATGTGTGGTGTGTTTTTATTAAGTTTTTCAAGCCTTGTTTAGTTAAATCACCGAGTTGGATTTCTTAAATGATTTCTGATTCCTAAAGACATTGATTTATTTTTTTAAATGATAGTGTGACATTTAAAGAGGATGGTTGGTATTTCCCAAATGGGTGTCTAATTTGTATGGTTTGAAAAAGGGTCTGTGCATGGTTAATTATAGATATTTTTATTTTTTAAAAATGTTATAAAGCATGTTTGGAATTTTGAAATGGTATTTAGAAAACCCCTCTTGGGTTGAGGTTCCTTTCTAGGTTGTTGATCCCTGATATTGGTAGGATCCTCGGTATAGGACCTCCATCGGGTAATAAATGTTATGTTAATGGACTACCCTTGAGGTGGTTGTGGTGGTTCCAGATTGTGTGGTGTATTTGGTTATATATATGTGACTTGAATTTCATGGAACGCCCTCTTGTGAAATATTCATGGTAACCTAGCATAGTAAAGAGGATTACAGAGAATGATTTTTGTACTAGTTAGGTTATGCACTTCTAGTGGACTATAGAAGGTGGATACTTGTGTTTATTTCTATGAGATTGGGCCTCTCGGTCTATCCTAGTTTAGGGTGGATGGTTGTTTGGTCATTATGACATCATTAGGTAGGGCATGCCTTTAGGATGAGTCGCATGTATTAATATGTTCTTGTCTTCCTATAAGATCATATGTATTCATGTGTTTCCCCATTACTAGTACCATTAGTGTCATTTCCCTCATTAGGTGGATTGATGTCCCGTGAACTTATATTTGATGTTTTCTTGTAAAATTATAAATGTTTGGTTTTCCAAAAAAAATTTCAAAAGGAATGTTTGAAATGAACAAGAACACTTTCTTTTGGAACTTTTATGAAAAATGTGAAACTCCTATTTGGTTCCCCTTTTTCCCACCTCCTAATGAGCCTTATCATGAACTTGAGGGAAATGGTTTATGATTTTTATTTTTTTACTTAAAAATTAAAGTATAGAAAATTATACATTTATAGATTATATTTCACACCTAAAGTCAATTTTTTCATTATTTAAGGGATGTGAATTGAGAATAGAATTATTTAGGTCTACCTACAGAGTTTTAATACTTGTGTCTATATTTTCTTCTTGTTTTTAGTTCTTTCTGCAAGTTCCAGCATGGTTCGCATCACCTTGGGCGATGTTTGGTTTCAGAATTAGAGAGTATCAATGTGGTTATATGGAGTCATAGTCGGGGATATGTTATTCGTATTGTTGATCTTCCTTTATTTTCCAAGTCATTTGTTTAATTTTTGTTGTTCTAATTACTTCTACTAATGTTTTTATTTTCATTGGGATAAATCACTCTCATTTGTACTTTTTTGATGCCCTAGTGTCTGTCACCATCTTAGGAGGATCGAGAATGCCTATTGAGCCATTTTGTAGATCTACTCAAGTTATCGGTTTAGGGTCGATCCAGGTTGGTTCATGACACTACTTCAATATCACTCTAGGGAAAAGAAGGAAGTGTAAGGATCACTATAGGAGTGGGGGTAGTGGTTCTTGGAAACAAGACTCTTTGGATGGTCCAATTATAGCTATTGGTTCACCTATCACTTACTATCAATGTAAAAAGGTAATACACACACTAAATTCATGTCCATCACCTTACAATATATGCAATCTTGTTAGATGTTATGGTCATATAAAACATTTTTGTCTGGATATGTCAACACATCAATATGGTCAGGGATCATCAGCCCCAATGGCTACTACGGCATAGTCAGATGCTTCAAATAATCTAGGGATCCAGTCGCAAACCTCATGATGGAAGCACCAATTCACAGTATATGAGTTTCCAGTAGTAGTAGATACAGTTCTAGCAATATTTAGAGGCAACATATTTATGTAATCCTCAGTAGTGATTACTTTATTTGATACAAGTGCTTCTCTCTCATTTATATTTGGTAATTTTTTTGATATTCTTAAACTTCTAATATAAATCATGTCCTTTTTATGGAGTTAGTGACACATCATGTGAAGAAAAAATAGTAGGGGTTTTGGTTTCCTTGTCTTCTATCAATATATGATGTGGGGTTAGTTTGGTATTTTCATATTCTTGATCTAGATTTATTTGATTTCATCATCAAGATGGATTTTCATACTACTTATCTGCTAAGGTTTCCAATTATCATCAGTGTGTGTTGATTCATATGTCCAATTGGAGATCATGGGTGTTTCAGGGAGAGTGTGATCTAATTTCTGATCATGTAGGACTTTCCCTCTCACATATTAGTAGTTTTTTGTCTATTTTTTTAGTTGTTCTAGATGAAATTTCTTCTGTTTTTGATCATTCCATGATTGTTTGAGGTTTTCCTAATGTTTTCAGAAACAATTTCTCTTAGATTTATTTAGAGAGGGAGGAAGAGTTGACAATTAGACAAGTAAAAGGGACGCAGCCAATATTGATACCTTTTTATCATATATAACACGTAGTAATGAAAGTGGAAAATATTTAGTTGGATGATCTGGTGACAAAGGGTTTTGTTCTCCATGGTGTTTCACCTTTTTCATCCCCGGTGTTCTTTCCCAGAAGGCAGACAATTCAATATGATTGTTCATAGACTATCAAAAGATAAACCATGTATTAGCTAATAAAAAATAACCGTTTTCTGGTATGGATGATTTTTTTCAATCAGTTAAAGGGGGAAAAGTGGTTTTTTAAGATTGATCTTTGGACATGTTATCATCAGCTCATATTTTAGAAGTTTGATATAACGAAGACGGATTTTAGTAAAAGGGATATCCATTTTGAATATCATGTAATATTGTTTTGTCTAACTAACACACATGTAGTTTTTATGGATTTTACCAGTTAAATATTCCATTATTATCTCTCCATTTTATGGTAGTATTCACAGATGATATTTTGTTTTACTCAAGATCCAATAATGAGCACGAGCACCATTTGAGTTTAGTTTTGGAAATATTGAGGAGTCTCCATTTTTATAGAAACCTTTTGAAATGAAATTTCTAGATACAAGAAGATAAATTATTAAGCACATAATTTTTTCATATCTTTTCACCTAATTATGAGAAGGTAAAGGATATTTTTTCATTTTACAAACCACAAAATAAATTTGAAATTCAGAGCATCCTTGGTCTTTCTAGATACTATCAACAGTTCAATAACGATTTCTTGAATTTGGCATCACCATGGATTTCTATTAATAATAATGTGTTGAAAATTACATGGGATTATAAGTTTTAGGCTTCTTTTGATTATATAAAAAGACATCTAACATCAGATCCTATGTTGATCTTACCTAAACCCGGTAAGGTGTGTGTAGTTTTATATGATGATTATGAAGCTGGTTTAGGTTGTGTGCTTATGCGGTATGATCATGTGGTAGCTTACATATCTCATTAGATTCTATCACATGCAATGAATTACCCCACAAATGAATTTTATTTTTCCACAATTATACATGATCTTATGTTTTGGAATCATTATATATTTGGGTAAAGGTATATTGTATTTTATGACCTTAAGAGTTTGATCTATATATTTTCTCATAAATAATTGAATATCATATAGAGGTGATGGGTGGAATAACATTAGACCATTGAATTTGATATCACTTATACCCTGTGGAAGGGGAATGTTGTTTTAGATGCTCTTAGCAATAAAGTTCCATTAAAATCTTTTTTTGGAATCGGGGGAATGAAAACTTATTGGGATTTTTTCTCAGTTGTATCTTTATTCTTGGGATGAGGGTTCAATAAAGGCTATGAAGAGTGATTAGTTATCATAATATCTCATTATGTCTATTATATAGAGTTATTAGTAGGATGTCAAGTTTAGAGTAATTCAATAAACCCTATATAGTGTGGACATCATTTCTGGTTGGTCTCTCTATTCAAATGATATTATCATTTTTGGGGATTGGTTTTTCATCCTAGCATCATTATGGAGTTTAGTTCTGTTCAGCCTTCATTGTTATTTTTGGGTCACTAATCTGGGCACAATGAATATGTATTATGATATGATACATTTATTCTGGTGGTTGGGTGTGAAACATGGAATTGCTGATTATGTGTCTTGTTGTTACACTTTCTAATAGATTATTGTAGAGAATCTGAAACTTTATAGTCTCTCCATCCTATTATAGTTCCAATTTATAAATGGGATGAGGTATCCATGGATTTTATTATTGGATTACTATGGACTCCCCAAGATATAAATTATACCTTTGTGGTGATTGATTATTTGACAAATTAAACACATTTTGTTTCTATCAAAGACACTACAAAATTTGAAGCTATGGGTAAGATGTATATATAGGAAAATGGGAGGTTACATGAATTTCCTTCTACCATTATTTTGTATAGGGATCCTAGGATTACTTAGAGGTTCTAGAGAAGTCTCAAAGAGTTAAAGGGGACTCAGGTCAGGTTGAGTACCACTTATCATCCACAGACAGGTGGTCAGAAAAAGAAATTTATTCAGATCTTGGAGGATATACTCCATGCATATGTCTTGGATTTTGGTGGATCTTGGGAAATCCATCTATGACTCATTGAGTTTTATAATGAAAATAGTTATCATTTATCAATTAGAATGGCTCATTTTGAGTCTTTGTATGGTTGCCCATACATATCACCTTTTTATTGGTTATAGGTGGGTGAAGATTCTTTGTTGGGACTGACTTTGGTTTAAGAGACATCAATGAGGATTCAAGATAATCGTCAGCATCTGTTTACTACACATAGTCTTGTGAAATATTAAGTGCATCAATGACATCATCCTTTTGTGTTTCCCTCAGGATACCAGGTTTTTATAATTGTTTTTCCTCAGTTGGTACACAGTCATCTTTGGAAATAATGAAATTTTCCTCTGAGATATGTGGAATCATTTGGGGTTATTGAGAATCCAAGGAAGGTTTCTTATCAGTTTACATTTCTAGAGTTGTTTACATACATTCATGATGTTTTCAACATATCATAGATCAGGAAATATCATCCTGACCCCCTGTTGTTTTGAGTTCAGAGGAGATTGAGTTAGAGATATATATTTCTATTACTGAGTAGGAATTTGAGATCATTGACTCTCAAGTGAAAGTCTTGTGAGGGAAGTCTCTTACATTGGTCAGAGTGTGATGGAAGAATAGATCATGTTCTCATGATACATGGGAGTGTGAGTCATTGATGAGGGAGTAGTGTCCTCACCACTTTTCAAAACCTCATTCATCTGCATGACTTCTTAGGGATGGAAAGTCTTATGTTTGGGAGGTTTTAACATCCCTTTACTCTATTTCAGGCATTTTACTTTCCCTTTTATAGTTTTACTCTTTAATTGTGTGAGTCTTGAGAGTCCAAAGGATGGGGAACGTTTTATACTAAAAATTTCTTAAATTTATGGTATATATTTTTATTTGAATTAATAGAGTCTTGGTACAAATTCTTTAATGTATTTTTGGGATTCTCTTTGAGTTTGGATAATGCCTTAGGTGTTCTATATTTTCATGTAAAAATATGAATTTTTTGTATTTTACTAGAGAAATAAACAACATGTAATGGGATTACTCAATGTGTAATATCTACATGAAATATTTCTTGAATCATGTACATATAATAAATGGAATACACTTTATGTAGGAGTTACACACCGTGTAATGTATAAAGATTTGTTTTTAGTACAAAGGTGATAGGTTTTTTGGAATATATGAGTATTGGGGATTACATGATGTGTAAAGAAATTTTATGCTGTGTAAATGTCATGGATATGACTTTTAGGGAATCATATGATTCATATGACAATTCATTATTTTTAATGTCTTTATTATCTCAACCAATAAGGGTTCTATGACAATTTTGGGATCCTCTATTTGATCTATATTGATTCATTCAACATTGGATCACCATTTTAGGTGGATTTCATCTCTCTAGGTGATTAATCCTTTCTGCTTCATTGTTTCCTTTGATCATGATAGTGTTGTTTCATTGCCCTATTAGATCCATGTCTCAGGGTGATGTTTGTTATTATTTCATTCTATATCCATTATGTGATCTCCTTACGGGGGTTGTTTACTTGTTGGTTAAACTGTGAAGGGTTTTATTTCTTGAGTTATGTGTTATTTCCACTTCTCCACAAATCCTTTTTTGGAATGGGATCAATTCTAAGATGTGTAGAGTGATTCTAGGGACTCTATTGTGGATTTATGTTCTTTATTGTTAGTGGATCCTTTTATTGGCATGTGAGACCCCACGTTTTAAGGTATGTGGTTCCATTTGTATCCTATGTTGGTGAACTTCATTGCACTTATTTTTTATAAAAAATATTTAATTAAATTGAATGATATGACTAATTTTATTTGTGTGTGGAAATGAGTTTTTATAAAATATGGATTTCCCATGGTTTTTGAAAATTAAAAGGGTTTTTCAAAGCGTTGTGAAATGGTTTGGTAAAATGGTTTTCAAATCATGGTTTGATGAAAATGGATTGATGAATTGATATAGATAATAGAGCACATGGGAATCATGTGGTTATTAGGTGGAAGTTATAGTAATAGGTCTTATCTACTATCATTGGTTTTACTCATGGAGCTTTCCTCTAGTCCCTAGGCCTGTTGTTCTGGGGACTTAGTATACCTTTTGGGGGGTTCACTTGTTATGTTGTTCCTTTGATCTCCATACTCAATGCATATGTATAATGGATTGATTTTTATATGATTTTCTATGTTAGGTATGAGGGTTCTAGATATCCTAACCATGTGTGATCTCTGTCGTGATGTTACCTATGTTTTCTTCTTTTGGCTTGTACTATTTCTTGGTACTTCAAAGGATTTTATATTATATGTGATGCATGATTTTTTTTATATGATATATTTGCTGAGGTAAATATAGATATGAAATTCTTTGAAACTAATTTAATTTCTATATATAAAAATGTTGAAAAGTTGGTAATTAAATTAAATTGTTTCCATGATTATTATATAAAAACTGCTCAACTATTATTATGTCTTGATTTATTTAAAATTGAGGATGCTTGTACTATTGTTCAGAGACATGATATGGAACACCAGGGTGGGATCCTATTGATCCTATTAGATCACAGCCTTCATACCCCTTTGGAGGTGTGTAGACCTTTGTATGTATTTGGATACAGTGAAAGGAAAGGCATCGTAATGAGGTAGTGAGATTTTTTTCAACTTACTTGGGTAGCTGGTGGTGAGATGGTGGGAGTCTTCACACCCTATCACTTAAAGTAATTCATTTTCCTATTTTTTGTAGTACTTTGTTATTGGACCTATATTTTGAGATTTTTTCTACTCTTGAGTTGTTTAGTTTCAACTGTTTGTTTTCAATAATAGAATATATTTATCTTTTTCACAATTTTCTTTATTTTATATATATTCCATGTTGTTCATTTAAGTTGGGAGTAATTGTTTCCTCTAATATTTTAGTTTTCAAGTGCTATTCTCTAGCTAGTGGGGATCAGTAACGCCATTCATGTATGTAGTGGATCGGGTTGGATACTAGTTTGAGACGGTATTCGGGTCAATTCATTACAATTTTGAAATTGATTTTGTATCTGGAAAAAAAATTATTGAATGGATTTAAATTTAGTATTAATTATTTCAATAATTTTCTTGAATTTTATGAAA
Source organism: Viscum album (assembly GCA_963277665.1). Lineage (NCBI taxonomy): Eukaryota > Viridiplantae > Streptophyta > Magnoliopsida > Santalales > Viscaceae > Viscum > Viscum album. The sequence continues at coordinate 218,031,543 of OY728158.1, forward strand.
TCCATAAATATGAATATTTTATTATAATTGAAATTATGTAATTAATTTTTAAAAGAAATTTTGGGAATTAAAATTAATTTAAAAGTATTTGTTCGAACATTGGAATTCTGTTTGTAATTGATAGGTCATTTTTAATTTAAAATGGATAAATAATGTATTTAAATAATATTATTTTTTAGAATTATGGTTAAAAAATGTAAAAATGCCTTGTATGGTCAACTCACTGACCATGTCACAGTTACTACACTAGTCGTTCTTGGATGACTGTGCTTGGGAAGTACCTACTGTAAACCATCTCCACGGTTTGTAGACAATCCTTGGATAGCCTTCCAAAATCCCCATAAATTGTTAGTACAATGAATTTGATAACAGAAATTAGCACTACACTGTCAAAAACGTGATTGTGGCATTCATCCTCATCCTACCTTCTTTTTTTATCCCGATTACCAACCTTGTTGCAGCTCCACCCTTTCACGGTCATCTTGGAATGTTTCACTTCAATCCTTACCATGACTGTTCGGCCAATGAGGCTTGAGCGCCACCACTTATCACTAAATACAAACCAAGAAATGTATCTATAATCCAATATCAGCCATTGATGTAGATATAACTCAAGATGACCAAGGATTATTTTCACCAAAACTTGCAAGTCACCATTGTTGAAGAAACCTAATGATCACATGAAGCTTCCTACCAAAGTTGAGTCACTGCTAGCCGACATGACAACTGCACCACCCATAATCAAAAGAACCATAAGAAAGATGAAGATGAAACACCACTGTCAAATCCAATCACCTATTCACCTCATATTTAGGCATAATTATGCACCACCGTTGGAAATTGAATCCTGACTAATTATTTGGAGAACCCTGATCAAACCACCCTATTGAATCTAAAGAAAAAAAAATGAAAAAGAAATGGAAATAATAAATATATATATATATATTATGGAAAAAGAAAAATATAATATATATATATAAATGTATGCTTATATCTATATATAAATAAATAATAATTTCTTCATAAAACTCATTACTTTCATTATAGTAACATCCACGCCCAGGCACAACATTGAAATCTGAATTTTCTCAAGACCAATTTCCACATGAAGTCCACATAATACTCAACCTATATGATTTTTTAAATCCACAATACAATTAGTTATATTAAGCATAATCTCATTTCCATTGGAGCCACAAACCAGTAGAATAAATCTAAATACATGTGTACTCATGGAACTGAGATGCTCCTGAAGGAATTGATCACAACCATCGAAGAAGAATACAGTTAACACATCAGGCTAAAGTCAAAGAACACCACAATACTGACTGAAAGGAGGAGGAAGTTGTTACCTCAACTTCCCTCTATTAATATCTTTCACTCTCTCCTAGTTTAATGGATTCAACACTGGCCGACCATATTTATAAATTTATTTTTTCACTTTTCTTTATTCATTTTAAATTTGATATTTATTATGATCTTCATTCAATCATACTTTTTTGTTCTTCTACCCCTCCATTTATTTATGTTTTTTTCCTTTATGATGTCCCATCAATTTCAATCTCCATAATCATAGAGAGATAACCCATTGGAGGTAGTCTAAGGGGAAATCATAGTGATGATCTTGAATTTATTCTTTTAATTCCCAATCGACCTCCTATCTAATTCTAATGTGATATTGGAAATAGAATGTGGGGAAGGAAATTTTCACTCTACAATCCATAGAAACTGTATCACTCTTTAAATAATTTCAAAAAAAATTCTCCCTCTATTTGATAGCACATTCCATATAGGGCAGTCATGTGTTTAGATAGGATGAATGGTATGTGATTGCTACTAGGTGTGTGAGTGAGTTCATTCACTCGATTTAGGAATGTTATTACCCATTCACCTATGGAAATACATGTAATAGCTTATCTATTTAAAGAATACTTGAACATATTAGTGTTTTAATACTAAATAAAATAGTGGAGGTTTAATATATGAGTGATACTAAACAGACACATTAAATTAAATGGTTTAGAATAAAATAAAATTATGATACATCTCAATGGAATTAATCCTTAGATCCATTTTCATTTATAACATTAATTATCTATGAATTTTCATTACCATTACCTTTCATTTTTCCATTAAATTGAAAATCCAATCATCAACTCTGTCTATTTTTTTAATTTAGAAAACAACACAAAAAATAATACAGAAGTACTAGGATAGTAAGACTCTTAAACCCTTCTCCTTGAGAGATTACCCTGGTCATCCACTAGGCTACATTATGAGTAAAAGATAAATTTTTTTGGATGTAACCCAAGAAAACTATGAAAATAAACATGGAACCATTTATTGGGAGAACAGATGATCCACCACTATCTAAAAACATATATAATTAAGTGTTTTCTTATCTTTCATTGTTTTTTTTGGCTTTCTTCTTTTCCTCTTTCTCAAATTGGGATAATAATTACAATGAAACCAGTATTTAATGGATAATCACCCATATTCCTAATACACATTCCCACAAGAATTATAGGAGATTGAATTTCAATGGTAGTGCCAACAAAGACCTTTGGAACACACCAATCGGTGGGAGGATGGAATCCACTACAAGAATGAACCCAACAAACATCAATAGTACATGCCCCACACCATAAAAATGAAGAAGAACTTACACTAAAGTAAATTCTAAGAAACTCATCTATGTTAAAGGGTTTTCATGTGAACCAAAAACTAAAGGAACATAGATAAATTAATAAAGAATTTAAATTTAAACAGACTACAGTATCCACTACCCTTCATGATATCATTAAGAAAAGAAAACAATAAGAAAATGAAGAGTTAGATCCCTTGGTATTTTCCAAAGAATATATTCAAGAGGAAAAGGTATATTTCTTAGAATCATAGGATATATTATTATTCACCCTTGATCATATCTACACATATCTATTGTACCAAAATAAATAAATAAAATGTTGAAACACTTTTGAGATAATTTCTTTCAAACTTCAATTCTTATAATTTTATTAGAAACCAATTGTATTATAATTTCCCTCTTGATATTAATAAAATCATAGAGTTGTGATGATTTTTATAGGCCCTGAAGGATGTTGGAAATGAAGAGGTGGATGAACTCTAATTTGAAGAGAATATGGAATTCCAATTGCTTCCCCCTTCTACATGTTCCAAATTCAAAGAGGAATTATACCAACAAAATTATCTACATGATGAAAATAATAAGGGATTTACCAATTAACTGAAATCATTTATTTCTATATTTTTACAAAGTAAAGTTTCTATTAATACCCTTATTTTGAATTTTTCAGATTCATCCCAACTTATTCCTGTATTGGATGATAAATATAAAGAACTAGTTGTAGATACCCTTGAAGAAAAATTGGAGCTAAAATAGTATAATAGAAACTGGTGCTACTGGAAGGATAAAGCTTCCTAGGATGATGAACCTGGGGATCTTGATGAAAATTTCTTTGATAGAATACTTGCATATTCTCTTGAAGAATATGAAGAAGATTTTGTAATAGAAGTGGTTATTCAAGATGAAGAAGTATATAGACCTATGGATAATACATTACTCCCTCAATATCAATTTGAACACCAACTAGAGGGAGGCACGATAAAACAAGTGGAATGAACAATGGTCCCTTGTAAAGAGACATAAATACAAGCTAATGTATATGAGGTGAGAATTATTAATTTGATAATATTTTTTTAATGCCTATTAATTTAAATCACTAAATGGGTTCCATTTACTTTAATTTTTCCAATAAAAATAACTAGATTTTTTACTAGATGATGAAGACGCTAAAACTAGTGTAGCGGAACTTGAGGAATACCCATTCCTCATCCTTCCACCCCCACTTTATGAAATACACCACACTTCCCATGGGGTGTACAAGTTTTACTCTATATAATGATACCTCTAGGATTTAGAAATGAAGAAATGTGGATAGAAGATTCGGCAGTGATTCCTATCGCAAAAACTTCATCCCCCTATGGATTAGCAATAGTCATAAGACTTACCATCTATGGACAGTCTAACTACAACACCTCTTGTGGGTTAAATCCAATACATTTTTCCCTACTATTTCTTTTTCTTTCATTCATTTCAAAAAAACATTCTAATGTTTTATTTTTTCTCTAGTTTTCTGCAAGTGGATATCACCAAGGTGGATTGCTCATGGCTATCCATATCTTACATATGGGATGTTACCTTAAACCTATTGAAAAAAATATAAACACCCGATTGTATCCCTAATTTTTACTGTGTATTCACTATATTTTTTCTACATTCTTCTATAACATAAATAGAAAGTATGATGAAAATTTGTAGGGGAGGATACATCAACACATTAGAATAGTTTTAGAATTATTTCTACTTATTGCTTTAAAATATGTAAATAAAAAACATTATTTTATACAAGTATCAAGTAAATTTGTAAATAAAAAAATATTCCATAAATACCATTTTCTATTTAAAATATATTTTTTTATTTAATTTAGAAAACAACATTATAATAATAAAATCTAAATAAAAATAAGAATTTTTACATAGTTTATTGGAGTTTATTCTGTATAAAAAAATTGTGTTCTGTAAATACAGTTCTATAAATAGCCTCGTTTCTACATTTTTAAATTTTATTTATGTACCTATTTATTGAACTTAATTATTATCCTTCTTAGTTTGAAAAATCCATGATAGAGTTTTGTAATTCACTGGTTCTTAATTTGTTAACTTTAAGTGATTTTTTGTGGAGTTAGTCACTATATTCATTATAGTTTAATCTTAGAAAAAAATGATATGGAGTGTGCGTGAAAATATTTTTTTGAAATGAATCTTATAACATTAATTCACTATACTTTTCTACTTATTATAAGAAAACCTAGCCTATGTTAGATAAAAGACCTTAGGGAGAACACTTAATTGGAAATTATATAAGTCCATTGAACTTGGATTAAAAATGTGAAATTGGGAACCCATAATGGATCATTGAGACAAGTGTAATAGGTGTGTTTTTATAATTAAATAATTTAATATCTATAAGTTCTATGCAAAGTGCTTTGCATAAATTTTTTTGGGGGGAAATAAAATAAAGGACCTTGTCAAAAATGAATATATTTAGTTGATGGGAGTATTTAATTCATAGAAAGAGGGGAAATTAAATTATAGGAAATTTATTTAAGTTGTATCAATAAAGTTTAAAATAAAAATATAGATTGAGTAAAATTAGGGAAATAGGAAAAATGGGAGTATTTCTTGCTAAAAAATTTATTTCACATAAATATAATTTGATCAACTCATGAACTAAAACTTTGATTAAATTTGAGTGATCCAGTAATTTGATATATATATATATGATGCATGATAAATTAAAAAGTGATTGATTCTTTTTGTTTTCTCTTATCTATATTATTTATTTAAATCTTGGGAGGTTCGTTTTTAGTTTTATTTTGTTTTTATGTTAAAATAATTTTAATCCAATCCTAAATTTCCTTGTAGTGAAATATTTTAAGAGTGGGGGAGTTATGTGAGCTTGAAATTTCCATATTTATATCTTATATTCATTGAAATTACATCTACATTTAGTTCAAATACTAGGTAAAATATTAGTTTTTGTGAAATTTTGGAATTCAAGGACTTAATTAATTAATGGATAAAAGTGAAGATTTTTATTATAGGAATAAAAATTAAGAATCCAAAATTTAAAAATTCAATTTGGTTTTTAAAATGAAAATAAATCTAGAACCAAAGTCTTGAATGGATTTAATTTTAGTATTAATTATTTCAATCATTTTCTTGAATTTTCTTAAATTTATAAATCCAACATTTTAATTGGATTTGGAATTATGGTCTTATTATAGAAAATAAATTTTTTGAATTAAAATGTATTTGAAATTATTTTTTCAAAAACTATAATTATGTTTTTAATTGATTTATCTTTTTTAATTTATTGGAGAAAAATAATTCATTTAAATAAAATTATTTTTTGGAATACTGGTTGAGAAAAGGTGAAAATGCCTTTCATGGTCAGCAGACCAACCATGTCATTATCACTAAACTAGTCATGCACAGCTAATAGCGCCTATAGAGTACCTTCATCAAATAATCTCCACAGTCCTCACACAGACCGTGGATAGCCTCTTGAAACCCCCTCTCACAGTCCATACACAGACCATGATAACCCACAATGGAACTCCACAGTTACCAAAGTGAGCATGGATATCTTCCTCATCTTACCATGAGATTTTCTCATGGTCACCCAATATGATTCACCTCCACCCTTTCATAATCACCATTGTAAGCTTCACCTTTATCCTTGTCACATCCATTCAACTAGTGAAGCCTGAGCAGCACCACCAATCACTAAATCCAAACCACTGTGTGCTATTTAGATCCACTACTAAACACCAATTATGATATTAACCAAGAAAACCAAAGATTAAGGAAGCTAAAATACACAAGTCTCCATTATTGAAGCAACCTTAAGATCCCACAAAGCTCCATGTTGAAGTTGATTCACAGCTAGCCACCACAAGGACCATGAAACCATGAATCTAAAAAAAATATTGAATGAATATGAAATATTATTTCAAAATATAACAACCTTCCTACCCCTATATAGGCCAAATCATGCTCCACATGTAGAAATAGAATCTTGAATGCATCCCTAGAGAACTGCAGTCAAACCCCCTGTTGAATTAGAAGAAAAAATAAAAAAACAATATAATATATATATATATATATTATAGAAAAGATATATATAATATATAATATATCTATATATATATATTAATTTATTTTTAAAAGTAATTACTTTTCTTCTTGCAGTAATGTCTGTGCCCAAGACTTGAATTGAAATAATAATTATTGTAATCCCAATTTCCTTGTCAAGTAAACATAATCCTAAGCCCATACTATTTTTCAAGATGTATTATATATAATGAAATAAATTTCCATGGGATCTGTGAACCAATAGAACAAATATAAATGTGTGCGCGATCATGGAACTTACACGCTCTTAACATAATTAATCATAACCATCAAAGTTGTGCACATGGAACTCATCAAGATGAAGTCAAAGTTTGCATTGACACTGACTATGGGGTGGAATAATATATTGCCTTACCTTCTCTCTATAAATATCTTTCACCCTCTCCCAATAGAATGGATTATTCTTTAGTCAACCCTATTTGTAAATTTCTTTCCACACTTTTATATCTGTATTTTTAATTCCTTGTTCATTCTGTTCTTTGTAAAATCATATTGTGTAGTTATTTTCCCCATGAATCTATTTATATTTTTTTCCTCTCTGATTTCCCATAAATTTCAATATCCATGATCATGGAACGATATCCCATTAAAGGTGGTCCATGGGTGAATCATAGTGACAATATTGAATTTATGTTTTTAATTCCCAATATATATTCTCTCAAATTTCGGTGTGATAGTGGAAGTAGAATGTAAAGGGGGAGATTTTTCACTCTACAATCCACTAACACTATCACACTTTTCCAATTGTTTTACAAAAAATTCACCCTCCATTTTGGGCCACACATCATACAAGTGGATCAATGTGGTTTGATGGGAATAATTGTATGTGATTTCTATCTGGTTTGTGAATGGGTTTGTACACTCTATTGAGGAATGTTCTTACCCATTCTCTCAGGATAATACATAGAATAACTAGTATGTTTGATGATATTTTGATCAGATATGTAACATCCCAGGTAATTAAAGAATAAATAATTTTCATATTTATTAATATTAGAGAATTAAATATGAATTTTAATTAAAAGGGGTTGCTATGTTCGATAGCGTACCCGATACGCAACGATGAGTTTCTTTGAAACTTACGTAGCACACTAGTAATATAATAATATTATGTTAGTTAACAAGTAGCCGTTGTACTGGCGGGAATGGATAGAAATAACTAAAATATGATTATATATGTTTTTAAGTGTTTTTATATTTATCCAATAAAACATAAAGGCTTAAAATATGGAAAGAATTCAATTTTAGGAATTTATACCCTAATTTTCATTAAGGGTTCACTTATCACCTTTTGACGGAGAACCGTCATTAAATATAGTTTTGATCACTCTTATACTTTCTATTGGACCAAATATGACTCTTCTTTAGAATCGGGACATCAAAATTTACTTTGTGTAAATTTGTGGTGCCTTTCTGATAAAGTTCATTTTTTTTATGAATAGTGTAAAATGTTGCATTTTAATTCAAAACCTCTTTTTGATCTAATTTATTTATATGATTAGATTATATTTTGAACTGGTTTTAAAGTGAAATTAGAATATATTTTTACCATTTTATCCAATGGTGGTCATTGGAATCAATTTCACTTTGAAATTAGACTTAAACTGGTGTCAATCTTTTGATACTTATTGTTTTGTAAAAACACGCTATTTGCTCTGGCAGCGGGAATTAATTATTAAATTAATTAATGTGACTTATATGATTTGAATTTTGTAAAATAGACTTCATTTTTGAATTCGGAATATCAAATATAGCTTAGGGTGAATTTTTGGTAATTTTCTGAAAAACTTCAATTTTTGATGAATAGTGAAACCACTAAGTGGTAATCAAGCAAACTGATTTTTCAGTTAAATGAAAGTTTACCACTAATGTGTATTGAATTTTGAAAATCCGACATACATGGTTGTCATTAAGAAGTAAAATGTGGTTCAATGAGATTAAAATAATTTTTTGGTGAATAGTAACTTATTAAGTTCTTAATCGCGATTAGTGGTAATTAGTGTAGTTTAAGGTATAAATAATGATTTAATAATATGAAATGACCTAGACACATGTCCCAACCTTATTGGTTGTGTCATGGCCGACCAAGACAAGCCATGGGTCAACTTGGGGACCCCATGGATCCACTTTTGTTGGGAAATAACATAAATTACTTTTTATTTAATGTTAAAGTGAAAATGACACTAACATAAATTGTTTTACTAAAACAATTTTTAACTGGGTTTATACAAGTCCAAATTTAGATTATAAATAGTCATTGGAAAGCTAAAAAGATTTCCTATATCATAGTATTTTTTTTATAATTTTTTAGACATTAAATAAATTTAATTATGTATGACATAATAATGATGCAGCGATGACATCATTATTTGGCGATTTAAATAAAATAGAAAGATAATGTAAAATCTAAAACCTACACATGGCCAAAACCAATTGGATGAATGGATTTCGATGCCTTATCACCTTATCCACGAATTCCATCAATGTGGGACCTTTTAAAACCGAAACACATTTTCAAATAATGTAATGTTTCTTTACTTTCCAAAAGTGCCCCTCCTCTCCCCTTATAAAAGGCCCCCGCCTCTACCTCATTTCACACACTCTTCAAGCCATTGGCTCGGCCAACCCCTGCCCATTTGCTCTCTCCACATCCCTCTCCTCATCCTAGAGGATTCCCTTTGGGCAGAATCCTTTCAAAGGAAGCCTTTAGGCTCAAACCAAAAGAAGTTACACTTTTTAAGGTATTTCATTCTCTCATGATCATTTGTTTTATTTTGCTTCTCCGACCCCCTAAACTCTTTTTATTTACTTATTTTGTAACAACACCAGTATCTTCAATATACTAGGATGTTGTTATAAGATTTATTTGATCTACACTCTCACACAACTACATCAAATGGTTAAAGAACATACGGTTTCTGTGGATGGCGAAATTCTGCCTCCCGAAACGATGATTGTTCAATACTCATTTAACACCTTCAAAGGTGGCCATTATGATGTCACTATTTTTATATATGATATGTAATATGTTTATGTTTTACTTATGCTTCTGTATTTTTCATTTGTGTCTTACCTTTATGGCTTCCATTATGGGTATACGCGATATCTTCATTTAAGGAAGTGCGGACTACCGCCCCCTCAAAGTGATGTGATTCGTTAATGCCATATGTGGGACGTGTAAAGGATGGATTTAAAGTTATTATATATGATGTTATACTGGAATTATAATATACCTATATATATCATTATCATTTATTTCCATTAAAGTATGAGATAGAAATGAAAGTAGCGTTCATGCGTACGTACGGACTACCGTCTCCATGAACGGTGCATTTCATTTCTTATCCCCAAATGTAATGTACTATTAAAAGTACATGTATATAATGGATATATATAATTAATGATATATCTAAATGATGAATATAATTCTGGAATTAAAATATACATAAGTCTCATTTAGTTTTAATTCCGTTAATATGACAAAGAAATGAAAGTAGCGTTCATGCGTACGTACGGCTTACCGTCTCCATGAACGGTGCATTTCATTTCTTACCTCTATATGATTATGTAATATTTTAAATACATGTATGTACTGGATATATATGACATATATGATATCTACATCATGAATACCATTCTGGATATAATGAAACATTGACCAAATTAACAACATGTAAGTGTAAGAAGTCTATTTTTGACTTAAGAACCAAATACCGACAAAATGAACATTATTAACTTAAATGATTACATGATGTTCATAACATGGTATAAAAGAAATAATGAACTTGGAAAAGATTCATAATCAAGTAGAGATTAACTAAAGTTTATTATTCAGGAGTTTAAAGAACGGTCGGGTCAAGTCAGATACGAGGTATGGGAACTTCTTAACCCAATTTCCATTCTTTGGGTTAATCTCCTACTTTAAAATTATGTCATTATATTATTATGTCGTATCTTGTATTTGTACTTTATTTATGTGTACTTATAGTGAATACACCTAATGTATCTATTTTATTTTAAAAATTATCTTTGTATGGGACTTCGTCTCAATCTCCTTTCGTTGAGGCATATTTTATTTTATACACAACTTTCTTTTATACGGTGTATAAACCCCTTTGACTTTTAAATTTATTCAAAAGGAATATTTTTTATACGAAGCGTTTACTAAACGACAAAAGGGAATGTTTTTGTCGTACGTATGCGGCGACAACGACTTCTCCGCCGTCGTAACCGTTATTTGAGTTTCGGCTTCCTCTACAAGCCATACCTTCTTTTTTTTAAAAGAAAAATAAATACCATGTTTTACTTTGGTATTGAAAATGGTTTTCATAATGTTTTTATTATATCAATGTGTTGTATTGATATCTCGTGATTGAAATGCGGAAATGTTATGTTTCCTTTATGCATGTTTTATGTGATATGATTATGTTATGGTTTTTGGGCATTATTATGAAGACGGGTGGTTCCGTGATAAACTAAGGGCGGGTGAGCCCGTTATAGCTCTCCAATGCATTGGGTAACGCGAAGGAGTGAAACATTAAGGTTTCTCCGAAGAGATTTTCAGGGAATATACTGTGATGGGTATTCCAAACGTAACCAAGAGGGTTACTCCCTACGTAAGAATGTTATGAATGCCTCAAGTTACCTTTATGTCTTATGATTTCTATGACTTATTCATGATTTTATGAGGCGTGTTAAAGTGCCTATGTTTTATGGGTAAAGTATGATTTCAGTCTTATGTACATATGAACTCATGTTTCCTTTCCATGTTTTTATAACCCATACTGAGTTTTTATGCTCATCCCAAGTTTTTGAAATGTTTTTCACAGGTCAAGGGAAAGGTACATGATAAGATGATAGGGTCAAGGATGTGTCAAAAAGAATCCATGTTTTAATTCAAATGTGTTTCCATTGATGGGAATGAGGAATACTATCTTTATGTAACCACTTTGTTTATATGTGGAATGTAATTCAAGTTTTATGATCTAATTCTCTAAAACTCTAAACCCGAAAAGATCCTCAATGTGTAATCTTGTAATAACTCAAGATTAAGTAAGGTTTAAGGCTGGGGCCTTATAGTTGGTATCAGAGGTCGGTTTAGACAACTTTAGGAGTTAGAAAAGTGTTAAATTATAATATGATTTAAATTATATAGCATTTACAGATTATCATGTTGCTTCGCCTAAGATATTTCGGTGTTCAGAATGGTTTTCCGCAGAGGAAAGAAAGCAGCTATGTTGGGACGACATCAGGAGGAAGACAACCTTCCAAATCAGCAACCTGAGATGGTCGGAATCGGAACTGAACAGTTTGTTGCAGTAATGGCGCAGTTGACTCAAGCGATAAATGGTGGTGGTATCCATGCACGAGATCAGCCAGATCAACCGCAGAGGAACATGTCAGTGGTGGAACATTTCATGAGGCAACATCCCCCATCATTCAGAGGATCATCTGACCCTGTGCTAGCTGAAGGGTGGATTAAAGCACTGGAGAAGATTTTTGATGTCATGGGGTGTTCAGACAATCAAAAGGTTAGTCTTTCTATTTACCGTTTGGAGGGTGAAGCAGATCAGTGGTGGTCTATGGTTAAAAATATCAGGGATGCCGATGAGATTGATGCTCTTGACTGGGATGAATTCAAAGGTATGTTTCTTGAGAAGTATTTTCCTAAGGCTGTTCGACTTAGGATGGAAAAGCAATTCTTGGAATTGAGGCAAGAGGAAGACTCAGTGGCTTCCTATGAAGAAAGGTTCACTCGATTGGCAAGGTATGCTCCAAATTTTATCCGAGACCTTGATAGTAAAATCAATCGTTTTTACTCAGGATTAAAGCCAAAGTATCGAAGGGAATTAGCTTCTCGTGAGTTTAAAAGTTATGAAAAGCTTGTTCGATGTGCTGAGAAGGTGGAAATGGAGTTTGCCGATGACCAAGTTTTCTATAACAACCAGCAGAAGAAGAGACCGAGGTGGCAGGAGAAAGGTAAGAATTCTTCAAAAAAGTCTGATGGTAAGAAAACTAAGTTTCCAGTTTGTGATAAATGTGGAAAAAGGCATGCTGGGGAATGTCTTCTGAATTCTGGAAAGTGCTACCGATGTGGTAATATGGGACATAAGGCTCGTGATTGCACTGAAAAGGATCAAGGTTAAGGTAAGAATAAATTTGATTTACAGTTAGTGAAATGTTATAAGTGCAATGAGATGGGTCACTATGCAAACGAGTGTCCGACAAGGAGCTTGAGTGATGGGAAGCAGTTAGACTACAAGCAGAAAGGGGTGGTGAAATCCTTTGCAACTACTTCAGCAGATGTTGGGCCATCGAATGAAGTGGTATCAGCTCCAGGGAGCTCAGTATTTTTCGAAGATTGACTTGAGGTCGGGGTACCATCAGTTGAAAGTAAAAGAAGCAGACGACTGCGTTCCGTACTAGATATGGCCATTATGAATTTGTAGTTATGCCTTTTGGGTTAACCAATGCACCTGCTGTATTCATGGACCTTATGAATAAAATTTTCCATGAGTTCTTGGATAAGTTTGTGTTTGTGTTTTGAGGTTTGTGAAGAGGTTATGTGTGCCTTGTGATTCACAGTTGAAGAATGAGTTGTTTTTTCATCCTGGCAGTACTAAGATGTACAGAGGTCTGCGGGAGTATTACTGGTGGGATGGAATGAAAAGAGACATTGCTGATTTTACTGTGAAGTGTTTGACTTGTCAGCAGGTTAAAGCAGAGCGGCAGTTACCGAAAGGGATGCTTCAGCATTTACCAGTGCCAGAGTGGAAATGGGAGAATATATCCATGGACTTTGTTGTTGGATTACCGAAGACATCTCGAGGTAATAATGCAATCTGGGTTATTGTTGATCGCTTGACCAAATCTGCTCATTTCCTTGCTATACGAGATACTTTCTCTCTTGATCAACTTTCCCGTTTGTATCTTAAAGAGATAGTCAGGTTACATGGAGTTCCCCTCTCCATTGTATCAGATCGTGATCCCAGGTTTACCTCTAACTTTTGGAAAGGCCTTCAGAAGTCGTTGGGTACTGAATTACATTTTAGTACAGCTTTTCATCCTCAATCAGATGGGCAGTCAGAACGAACAATTCAGACATTGGAGGATATGCTACGAGCTTGTTCTATGGATTATCAGGGAAGTTGGGACCAGCATCTTTCTTTGGTTGAGTTTTCATATAATAACAGTTTTCATTCCAGTATACAGATGGCACCATTTCAGGCATTATATGGGAAGCAGTGTAGAACTCCAGCTTTCTGGGATGAAGTGGGTGAAAGGAAGTTGATGGGACCAGAATTGGTAGAAGAGATGGCAGAAAAAGTTCAGCTGATTCAGAAGCACATGAGAACAGCTCAGAGTAGGCAGAAGAGTTATGCGGATAACCGGAGGAAGGATCTATCTTTCGAGGTAGGTGATCATGTTTTTCTCAAGGTTTCTCCTTGGAAAAGCGTGATGAGATTTGGTAAGAAAGGAAAGTTGAGTCCAAGGTTTATTGGACCATACGAAATTCTGGAAAGAGTTGGATCAGTTGCATACTGAGTGGCTTTACCTCCGAGTTTATCTCAGGTACACAATGTTTTTCATGTTTCGATGTTGAGAAAGTATATGCCAGATCCATCTCATGTTTTGAGTCCAGAGGTAGTTCAGCTGGAAGAGAACCTATCTTATGAGGAACAACCGGTACAGATTCTTGACCACAGGGAGCAAGTGTTACGGAATAAGGTGATTAAGCAGGTAAAGGTTTTGTGGAAAAACCACATGATTGAAGAGGCAACATGGGAATCTGAAAATGCTATGAGGGTTAAATACCCCCACTTATTTTGATAAGTGAATAAAATTGCGAGGACGCAATTCCCAAAAGGGGGGAAGGATGTAACATCCCAGGTAATTAAAGAATAAATAATTTTCATATTTATTAATATTAGAGAATTAAATATGAATTTTAATTAAAAGGGGTTGCTATGTTCGATAGCGTACCCGATACGCAACGATGAGTTTCTTTGAAACTTACGTAGCACACTAGTAATATAATAATATTATGTTAGTTAACAAGTAGCCGTTGTACTGGCGGGAATGGATAGAAATAACTAAAATATGATTATATATGTTTTTAAGTGTTTTTATATTTATCCAATAAAAGATAAAGGCTTAAAATATGGAAAGAATTCAATTTTAGGAATTTATACCCTAATTTTCATTAAGGGTTCACTTATCACCTTTTGACGGAGAACCGTCATTAAATATAGTTTTGATCACTCTTATACTTTCTATTGGACCAAATATGACTCTTCTTTAGAATCGGGACATCAAAATTTACTTTGTGTAAATTTGTGGTGCCTTTCTGATAAAGTTCATTTTTTTTATGAATAGTGTAAAATGTTGCATTTTAATTCAAAACCTCTTTTTGATCTAATTTATTTATATGATTAGATTATCTTTTGAACTGGTTTTAAAGTGAAATTAGAATATATTTTTACCATTTTATCCAATGGTGGTCATTGGAATCAATTTCACTTTGAAATTAGACTTAAACTGGTGTCAATCTTTTGATACTTATTGTTTTGTAAAAACACGCTATTTGCTCTGGCAGCGGGAATTAATTATTAAATTAATTAATGTGACTTATATGATTTGAATTTTGTAAAATAGACTTCATTTTTGAATTCGGAATATCAAATATAGCTTAGGGTGAATTTTTGGTAATTTTCTGAAAAACTTCAATTTTTGATGAATAGTGAAATCACTAAGTGGTAATCAAGCAAACTGATTTTTCAGTTAAATGAAAGTTTACCACTAATGTGTATTGAATTTTGAAAATCCGACATACATGGTTGTCATTAAGAAGTAAAATGTGGTTCAATGAGATTAAAATAATTTTTTGGTGAATAGTAACTTATTAAGTTCTTAATCGCGATTAGTGGTAATTAGTGTAGTTTAAGGTATAAATAATGATTTAATAATATGAAATGACATAGACACATGTCCCAACCTTATTGGTTGTGTCATGGCCGACCAAGACAAGCCATGGGTCAACTTGGGGACCCCATGGATCCACTTTTGTTGGGAAATAACATAAATTACTTTTTATTTAATGTTAAAGTGAAAATGACACTAACATAAATTGTTTTACTAAAACAATTTTTAACTGGGTTTATACAAGTCCAAATTTAGATTATAAATAGTCATTGGAAAGCTAAAAAGATTTCCTATATCATAGTATTTTTTTTATAATTTTTTAGACATTAAATAAATTTAATTATGTATGACATAATAATGATGCAGCGATGACATCATTATTTGGCGATTTAAATAAAATAGAAAGATAATGTAAAATCTAAAACCTACACATGGCCAAAACCAATTGGATGAATGGATTTCGATGCCTTATCACCTTATCCACGAATTCCATCAATGTGGGACCTTTTAAAACCGAAACACATTTTCAAATAATGTAATGTTTCTTTACTTTCCAAAAGTGCCCCTCCTCTCCCCTTATAAAAGGCCCCCACCTCTACCTCATTTCACACACTCTTCAAGCCATTGGCTCGGCCAACCCCTGCCCATTTGCTCTCTCCACATCCCTCTCCTCATCCTAGAGGATTCCCTTTGGGCAGAATCCTTTCAAAGGAAGCCTTTAGGCTCAAACCAAAAGAAGTTACACTTTTTAAGGTATTTCATTCTCTCATGATCATTTGTTTTATTTTGCTTCTCCGACCCCCTAAACTCTTTTTATTTACTTATTTTGTAACAACACCAGTATCTTCAATATACTAGGATGTTGTTATAAGATTTATTTGATCTACACTCTCACACAACTACATCAAATGGTTAAAGAACATACGGTTTCTGTGGATGGCGAAATTCTGCCTCCCGAAACGATGATTGTTCAATACTCATTTAACACCTTCAAAGGTGGCCATTATGATGTCACTATTTTTATATATGATATGTAATATGTTTATGTTTTACTTATGCTTCTGTATTTTTCATTTGTGTCTTACCTTTATGGCTTCCATTATGGGTATACGCGATATCTTCATTTAAGGAAGTGCGGACTACCGCCCCCTCAAAGTGATGTGATTCGTTAATGCCATATGTGGGACGTGTAAAGGATGGATTTAAAGTTATTATATATGATGTTATACTGGAATTATAATATACCTATATATATCATTATCATTTATTTCCATTAAAGTATGAGATAGAAATGAAAGTAGCGTTCATGCGTACGTACGGACTACCGTCTCCATGAACGGTGCATTTCATTTCTTATCCCCAAATGTAATGTACTATTAAAAGTACATGTATATAATGGATATATATAATTAATGATATATCTAAATGATGAATATAATTCTGGAATTAAAATATACATAAGTCTCATTTAGTTTTAATTCCGTTAATATGACAAAGAAATGAAAGTAGCGTTCATGCGTACGTACGGCTTACCGTCTCCATGAACGGTGCATTTCATTTCTTACCTCTATATGATTATGTAATATTTTAAATACATGTATGTACTGGATATATATGACATATATGATATCTACATCATGAATACCATTCTGGATATAATGAAACATTGACCAAATTAACAACATGTAAGTGTAAGAAGTCTATTTTTGACTTAAGAACCAAATACCGACAAAATGAACATTATTAACTTAAATGATTACATGATGTTCATAACATGGTATAAAAGAAATAATGAACTTGGAAAAGATTCATAATCAAGTAGAGATTAACTAAAGTTTATTATTCAGGAGTTTAAAGAACGGTCGGGTCAAGTCAGATACGAGGTATGGGAACTTCTTAACCCAATTTCCATTCTTTGGGTTAATCTCCTACTTTAAAATTATGTCATTATATTATTATGTCGTATCTTGTATTTGTACTTTATTTATGTGTACTTATAGTGAATACACCTAATGTATCTATTTTATTTTAAAAATTATCTTTGTATGGGACTTCGTCTCAATCTCCTTTCGTTGAGGCATATTTTATTTTATACACAACTTTCTTTTATACGGTGTATAAACCCCTTTGACTTTTAAATTTATTCAAAAGGAATATTTTTTATACGAAGCGTTTACTAAATGACAAAAGGGAATGTTTTTGTCGTACGTATGCGGCGACAACGACTTCTCCGCCGTCGTAACCGTTATTTGAGTTTCGGCTTCCTCTACAAGCCATACCTTCTTTTTTTTAAAAGAAAAATAAATACCATGTTTTACTTTGGTATTGAAAATGGTTTTCATAATGTTTTTATTATATCAATGTGTTGTATTGATATCTCGTGATTGAAATGCTGAAATGTTATGTTTCCTTTATGCATGTTTTATGTGATATGATTATGTTATGGTTCTTGGGCATTATTATGAAGACGGGTGGTTCCGTGATAAACTAAGGGCGGGTGAGCCCGTTATAGCTCTCCAATGCATTGGGTAACGCGAAGGAGTGAAACATTAATGTTTCTCCGAAGAGATTTTCAGGGAATATACTGTGATGGGTATTCCAAACGTAACCAAGAGGGTTACTCCCTACGTAAGAATGTTATGAATGCCTCAAGTTACCTTTATGTCTTATGATTTCTATGACTTATTCATGATTTTATGAGGCGTGTTAAAGTGCCTATGTTTTATGGGTAAAGTATGATTTCAGTCTTATGTACATATGAACTCATGTTTCCTTTCCATGTTTTTATAACCCATACTGAGTTTTTATGCTCATCCCAAGTTTTTGAAATGTTTTTCACAGGTCAAGGGAAAGGTACATGATAAGATGATAGGGTCAAGGATGTGTCAAAAAGAATCCATGTTTTAATTCAAATGTGTTTCCATTGATGGGAATGAGGAATACTATCTTTATGTAACCACTTTGTTTATATGTGGAATGTAATTCAAGTTTTATGATCTAATTCTCTAAAACTCTAAACCCGAAAAGATCCTCAATGTGTAATCTTGTAATAACTCAAGATTAAGTAAGGTTTAAGGCTGGGGCCTTATAAGATAAGTTGTTTAATACCCAAGAAAATAGTGGAGGGTGAATAGATGAATAATATTGAACATAATAATTGAATTATATTATTTACAAAAAAAAGTAAATGATGATAGGTCTCACTGGAATTCATCCTTAGTTCCATTTTCATATTTAGCACTAATTCTCTCTGAATTTTAATTTCCATTCCCTTCTTTGTTTACATTAAATATAAAAACTAATCATAAAATCTAGATGTATTCAAAATTAAGAAAAAAACCAACAAAAATATGTAAGTTATATGATAGTGAGACTCCACAACCCATCTCCTTGAGGTATTCCCCTGGTCAGCAACTAGGTTGCATTATGAGTAAAATATAAATTTTGTTTGACTAAAACACAAGAAAACCAATCAATTAATAGGTAAATACTTAAGATGGATTAATTTCATAGAATAATCAAAAATGATCATTATTTTAATAAGTCATATAATGTATGTGTGTGGAAATATCAGGATATTGATTTAATTAGTGTCATCAGATGGATAGGTAAAGTGGTATTTTATCAATGACATGTGTATATGACTGCCAATGATGGAAAACCATCATTTTGAATATCATACCTCATAGTATCTATACAAAATACAACCAATATAAAACAATTTGGTCTATCATAGCCCCACCCCCGATGTGCAGGACTAACATATTGGATCTATCCTTGATATTAATAGTTATGTATCCCTCTATTGGATAGAAAGTATTCACCTTTAACCTCCATCTATCTAAATGTACTATGATTATTTGGTGATAGAAAAATGTCATTTCACACATAATTAGACCATTTATACCTATATTGTATAGATTTTGGATGAATGCAGGGGTGAAATGTGATAGATGTGGGGTGACCTACATACACTCAAAGGTGGAATTGGAAAACCCTCTAAAATATCATGGTAAACATGATTGTCCTGAATGGTGAGAAAATGAATATTGATCATATGTACATATGATATATTCATTACTATTATAACTTGTGATACATTAAATTTTAATTTTATAGTCTTTTGAATAAAAAATCATTATGAATAATCATTTCTTGGAGTTAAAGATAAAGTAGAAATTGATCAAAGTCCAACGAAGGGATGAAATTGTTCTTATGAAATTAAAATAAATCAAGTAAGTATATTTTCATGTGTTCTATTTATTTATATTAAAATAATTCCCAAACTTTATAAAATAGATCTTGAAATAAAAATGTTATTATTTTACATTCATTTGTAATGAATTGATGGAATTTTCACCCCTCGCAAATTTAGGGATTTTTGGTTCTTAACATTCCCATTTCCTAGTTTTCTATCACTGTATATTAGTCCTTTGATGTTTTTTTACCCTAAATGACTATATTTTAACTTCCCACTAATATTATCCTTATTTTGGAACTCTATTATGTGTTATTTTAGGTAACCATTATATTTTTCACTTCCCCTTTTTAAAGGAAGTTTTGTTAACCCTTTGTACGATGTTTGTTTTCAAAAAAGGTATTTTCTTGACAAATATAATATTATTAGGATGAAATTTATTTATGTTTTTGAGAATATTACACCCATAAAATTTAGTTGATATCAATAATATATTTGATATATTTCATAACACGCAACACTAAGCGTTAAGAAAATTAAGACATAATATAATAATATTATTATTTAAACATTACTATTCTAACCTAGTTATTGAATTAGAAGGTATGAATTGGATTAAAATAGTTTTTAAATATATTTATAATGGTACTAATTGATTCAAATTTATTTTTTAGTGTTTATTGAATAAGCACCCATTTTTTTGTGAAGTCGTTTTATGCTTTAAAATGGTTTTTTTACTTTTTGTGAGAAAATATTATAAATAATTTCATCAACATTTAGAAATTTTATTTTATAAATAGTTTTTAATTTTTTTAATCATAATATGATAATTATATGAGGGTGAAATTTTTGATTTTGTCTAAAAATATTGAATTTTTAGTGAATTGTGAAAATACTGATTTTGTTGAAAACTGTCTTTTCTTTTCATGTATATAAAGAGTATTATTTTTTTGAATTGGTTTTAAAAATACATTATATCATTTTGATTAAAACTAATCCAATTAATTTTATTCAAGTGTATATTATGCATAATTTTGGTATAAAAACATTTTTATACATAAATTTCATTTTTTTAAGAAAATTGTTTTTCCTCGTGTTTTGAGGGTTTATTTTAAATGTTATTTCTTCCAATTATAGGGATTTAATTTGATAAAATAATTATGTATTTTTAATTATTATTTAAAATTTTGAAAAATTAGTACAACTTTATTTTTTGTTATAAAAAATAGTAACTTTTGTAAAAAGGTTTCACTTGGATAAGGGAAAAACGGATAATTAAGGTTTAAAATAATTTGATGAGGATTTAGAAATCAATTAGACACATAACTTATTTTTAATTTATTTTTTTAATTTAACTATAATCATATAATATTCTATGATATGAAAAAAATGGGTCATTATTCATTGATAATGAACATTATATTATTTTAGGTAATGAATACATAAAAAATTCCACACTTTTTATTTTATTATATTTAAAAATTTTCATATGAATAAAAATAGGTTATGTTTGATTCTAAATATATTTTAAATATATTAACTAATTTTATTTTTCATAGTAATTTATTTTTAAATTTTATTGATTGAATAATTACCTTAAATATTTATGCAATATCGACACAATGTTTGTGAAAGCAGTTTTAAAAAACTAATAAATGATTTTAAAAAAATACAAAGTAATAATTTGTGTATTTTAATGGTGTTCCAAGAACTTTATTTGTAAATATAATGTATTAATAATGTGTTAAAAATTTATATTCTAGGTACATTATTATATTGTTTTTTTATTCAATTATATAAATATCCCTAAAATATAATTAATTGTATATTATATAGATTTATATTTTATTAAATGAATAAAAATTTATATAAATATTGTCTTCATCCAGGTGAATGGAATTTGGTCTATAATATAAACCATTTTCCACTTATGGGTGGTGATCATCAAGAGTTAATGGGGGTTAAATCTAATAAATAAGGGTTAAAACATCATCTAAAATTGTCTAAATATTACTATATGTTATTATTTAGACTTATCATCATGATATATAATAAATATGACAATTCCTATCAATATTATCAAAAAAATAATTAATAATAATTTATTAATTTAGGCAATTCCAAAGGTGCCCCTCACCTATCTTAGAAAAGTACACAACCCCTCCACTCTTACTCACACTTCTTAAGCCATTAATCTCACCCAACCCCTAAAAATATTATTAAATTCCATAGATACATTATATAGGTGTTGGTGTTCTTAAAATACTATCACTAGGTTCCTTAAAGAGAGATCCAAAGGACGTTCTTCAATCATGTAGCAATCATCTTAACATGTCATTTTCATTTTATTTATTCTTCTACCTCCATAAATTATATAATAACCATTACAACATAATAACACAATTATATAACATATATTGAGATGTCATTTTTTCAATGGAAAAAACTTATCCACATCATTTTTCCATAAGATGGGAAAAGAATGTATTGGTTGTGTGTATATGTGGACTACCACTTTCATAAAGGGATGTGATTCATTTTCCATCACCTCCTCAAATGTTTTTTTATTATGATGTAAATAATAAATATATATGATATTTATATTAATATTATTGTTCTGAAAATTTTAATTATTATTTAAATTTTTTTTGTTCCATCCATCGAAAAACGGAAACATCACTCATGTGTACATACAAACTGTCGTCTCTATAAAGTGAAGTAATTCATTTTTCATTAAAAAATTATATGTATAATATTAAAATTTTATATTGTTATTAAATATTATTCTCATTAAATTATTAAAATTTTGAAAATTATGGTACCATTATCAATGTAAAAGTACCAGAATTTATGAACCAAAGCTTACATGAAAAACGAAACTATTAACACCTAGAAATGATGATTTAAATAATGAATTATTTTTAAACATGTGTTTAAATGTTATAATTGGATCATATATGATATTATAAGTATATATTTGTTTATGGGACATAATTATAATAAAATTAAATTTATTATAAATGAGGATATAACACTTACAAATCAAGTCAGATGTGAGGTAAGGGTTTATCTTCTCACTTTTATTTCTATGAGACATATGATATATTCAAAACTTATTTCCTTTATGTAGAGTATATAATGACCATTAATAAATTTTATTATGATTTTCATGAAAGTTGTTTGTATTTAGAAATCCATGTAAATCGAACTCCTTGAGGCGGTTTTGATTCAATTATTACAAATGTTGAAAGGTTTCTTTGTCTAAATATTTTTTTTATTTGAGACATGTATTTTGTAATGCACATATTTATGTTTATGAGGTGTATATTTTTGTATTTGGTTCTATAAAAACTATTTTTTAATTTAGATTACACACATATATATATTAAAATAATTAAATATTAATATAAATACCTTGTCACATATTGTTTTTTCTTCTGTAATATGTTGATATGATAATATATTAGACTGTCTGCAGTAATAATAAGGTTATAGTAGTTCCACATTATGATGAGATCCTTGAAATTATGTGAATATATTCTTAAATATATATTTTTTTCATATAGTTTAATATTATGGGGAATATAGTTTATATACTTTCTGGTAAGAGTAATCGTAAGTAGATGAGGCATCTTCTCATGACGTTTTTACTTGGTAATTTATAAGATATTATATTTTAAGAACAGAACTACTAGTATGAATTCTTCAGGTTTTATTTTCATTTTATCTTTTTATTTATGATCATGTTAAATGGTTCTTTGACGTTAATATTATCATTAATGCATGTCATGACTCATGCACTTATATTTACTGACAAAAAATGGCATACCATATGCTGGTAGGAAGTAGGGTACGTTAGGTACATCATGAATAACATGTCATTAATGGATAGTTTGAGGATGGATTTATCGCATCCTTATATTTGTAAGTCGATATATCCACCCTTCAACAGAAAAATAGTAGTCCATAAATTTTTTGTCCAGAGTGAAATGATGTTTTCTCATATATTCAAATAAAGACATATAAATCATATAGGTTTATTTCATAGATGTTCAACACACATGATCATATATTGAAAAAGATGGATTATATTAAACAGTGAGTGTGAATATCTGGTTTTTGACATTGCAACATTAAATTATTTATCATGGGTGCCTTGACCCATTTCTAGACAATAATATTAGACTTTAGGTAAGTACAACTAATACTAACAAGAAAAAATCATAGAGGGTCACACACTAAATATTATTATTTTATTATTATATGTCATGGTGTTTTCTGAATATTTTTATATTATTTAAGAGATGATATAAAATTAAATAATATTTCAACCTAAATCCTGACTCTATAAATATATTGGTATGTCTATTATGTAGTGTTAATCAAAGATTGGTAATTGGGAATTGGGAATTATTGTTCACAAAAAACTTCTATCTCTATCAAATTTTCCCCCTCTCTTACTATCAATAATATAAAGAACTCCTTCATCATTTAAGGAAATTGAGTGATCACGATGAATAATTAAAGATGATTGATTTATCATGCTAGCACCTGTAAATCAATCGGTTCCATTCATGGATCAATGGTGCACATTTGGATCACCACTAAATAGGTTATGCACTTGGATCCTTATAGTATAATGAAGGTAATCTTGAAAACAATAGAACAATCAACATATACATCGAAAAAGGAACCTAATATGAGGTAATCATTTCATCTAATCTATATTAATTATTTATAAATTTAATTTGAAAACCTATATTGTGGTTTTAGGTAACACTATGTTAAATTAAATATTAATTTATCACAAACCAAATGCGCTTCCACTCCACCGAGTACCTACATGTGATATTATAGGTGTCACGTTTCAAATTTATAATTATTTATTTGATTATTGATCAATATATGGATTATAAGTTTGATATTTCATCTCTATATTATTCTGTATTTAATCAAATTTTAATTAACATTTTATCAATATTTTAGTTTTCATCATTCATGAATTTATTTTTTAAAGGTCTAAGAATATATGAAGAATGATGAGAGATTCCATATAGAAGTGATAAGATTTCTATCAGATAGGATTGGGTTACACAGCATGTAGCTGGAGTATAAGTTGTTTACACAAGTGTTGTGTATCAATATGTGTCGTGGGATACATAGAAATCCAAATAGTAACTACATGTGGTGCATTTATTGAATACTGAGTGTAGATCGGGCCAACCTAGAACACTACTTATTGGATTAAATGGAATGTACCTGGTGTACAAGTCGTGTAGTATACACAGTTTATCAGTGAAATTTATACATCATGTGTGGTCATAAACATGGTTAAAACCACAAGAGATATATGTCCTAAACTACTAATGACATACATAGAGTGTAGATGGCTTAAACATGCCATGTGGTTCATTATTTACCATGTTTAAAATACACATTGATCTATTCAGTGTGTCAAGAGAACACATGGAAAGCATAAAACATTGTGTGTAACTGGCATTCATATAGTGTGGTTATGTTTCCAAATAACATTACAAGTCATTAAAAAAGTCAAGAAGACACATGTAAAGAGTGATACATAGCATGTTGGTGTATTGTACATGTTGTTTGGTCCAACCAAGAAACACACTTAAGCCCCAAACATGTAACCCGAGTACGCTACAATCGATATACACAACATGTAGATTGTAAGTACACATCACCTAGTCTCCCAGTAATGGAACAAATTAATTTAATTTAATTTTCTAACTATAGAATTAAAACTTCATTATATTTATTGGTTCCTGTTGTGTTTGAGAATTTAATAATGGTTTTAAATAATTCTTAAATTCTCATATAATTTTTTGTAATTGGCTATAATTATTATTCAGGCTATTTATTTTCCATTAATGGATTCATTATAGGTATCTATATGAGAATTTATATGGTTATTAAGATAAAATGGAATTAATTTATTAATTTATTACTGAAAATGAGTTTATCTTAATAAATAAATAATGAATAGTAATGAATTTTTACCAATATATTTTTGTGTAACCATTGTATTATTATAACTATTCATAAGCTTAACTAAGACCTGTGCATGATTTGGATTTATTTAATATAATTTATTTCATGGGTTTGAATTTATTTAATATTAAATTAAATTTGATTACATGTGAGTAATTCCTCCCTCCATTATTATGCATGACCTCTTTGTCCATGGTTTTTTATTCAATTTCCCTTATGTAATACTTTGGTTTGCCTTATCTAATTGAGTTATAAATAAATATAGTTAATAGAGTATCCCAACGCGAATGGAGTTGATTCCAAGTAAAACCATAATGGTGCCAACTCAGGTGATACATAGGCTGATAGTTGGAATATTTCAACTCATACCATGATAGGCATAAATAGTTTTTCCCTTAGTCCATATTTTGATGTATTATCTAATCAATAAATTAACTATTAGAAAATATTTTGATTGGGTCACTTTATTTATTTATTTATTTCTATGCATTATTTAATTTATGGAAGAAATAAAATTATCACATAAATAAATGAATTAATGTGAAAAAAAAGGAATTTAAATAAATATATTACACGTAAATGTTTTATTTAATATGGTTAATTAATTAGGTAAAACCCACTTAATATTTACATGTCATGTAAAGGATATAACAAGATAAATAAAATTCCATAATAAATTTAAATCACTCAACTAGATATTTGGCCAGAATTGACCTTCCATTACTTGATTAGGTTTGAAATACTTATAACTATCTATTTGACCAACCCTCATGGGGATAATTACTTTTAATATGGAGTTCTTATGAAGGTTATGGGTTGACTTAACCATCTTGTATCAATATAAGTAACTCTTTCTACACTTTATGTAACATGAAGGAAGGGGTTGAGGAAATCCAAGTTAGTATTTCATGATTGGGTAGTCAACTCAATGGATTAAGGAGTTGTAATCCCATAGGTGGAAAGGAACTATCTACCTAAATGAAAAAAAGTAGCTTCACCAACCCTCGTTAGGGTTATGTGAAGGGTAAAATGGATCATATCTCCCTTACAACTATACATGATGAGTTTAATATTAAGGGATAATGGGACTTGATAAAATAGTGGGAGACTTAATTAAATTAATTATTATTATTTCTCACATAGTTTTTAATCATGTAAATTACTATTCAACTTTTTTAATTATTATATAAAATGGAATGTAAAACCATAGAAATAGTGTGATCATTCCTTAAATCATGGTATGTCCTTATAAAAAAAATTTAGATCTGGTATAATATTTTATGAGGTATATTATTATTAGAAGGTTTGTATTATGTGTTGAAATCCCCTAATTTTGTTCTTCCACCCCATTGAGGTGAGTGAAGGTGAAAGGGATTCCTATGAGTGATATGTTGATGATGATTCATATGTTAGTTGTATTATATTATCAATTATTTTCCTAGAGTTGATGGTACAGCATAAATACAAGGATTCACCATAATATATCATCTTCATTATCTTTATAAATATAATGAAGTTCTTGAAATAAATAATATTAACAATGAAAATTATTTTTGTAAACTGGAGGAAGGAAATATTGATAATGATCATGATTTCAAAAATACTAGTGGTATATAAATCAGTTATATAAATTGGGCTTCCACTTAGATAAGAAATTATTCATTAATCTTGTCTTATTATCTTTACAATCAAGGTCATATGTATTTTCCAATGGTTGTATAATTGAAATGTATAAATCACTCAGGATGAATATTTCTATACATCACCAAGTATATAAGAGTTATTTGAAACCTTTTTTTCCACCCCTTATGTTGAAAATTTTAAAATAAAATAATGAAGATCCCATGGATAATCTAAATTAAAAATATCCCTTACAGCATCCTTTAAACAGACAAAAGATTTAAATGCAAAATAATGGACCAGAGGTTATTTTCTTCTAATGTGGGAAGAATTGACACTGGAAAAAAAATCAATGAATCACATATGCAAGTAGTTAAATACACTTCAGTTATATTCATCATGTCTTTATCCACCGCCTATTTATTAAATAAAATATTATAACAACATACATGTATTTAAATAAAAGAAAAGAGTATGAAAATAGATTGTGTAAAGTAAACACCAAAGGAGTTGGGGAAGGTTGATTCCTATGTCATCCAAGGCTATATCACTAATTTTAATTGATGGATTGGATTTATTCAAGTTTTTAATAATTGTAACCAAAATATTTATCTCAGTATGAGGCTTGACACAATGATCTATTATTTCATTTCTGAAATAAATGTTGTTATTGTATTTAAATAGTAAAATAACATTTTATTACCTCTTGAATTGAAAATATCTATTGAAATGAATGATTAATAAAAATTATATGACTCTTAATTGATTGTGGAAACATGGTTTTTTTAGATTATAATAAAATTATTTTACTTGTTTATACCCATACAATTGTTTAAGTCTCAATTGATTTATGATATTGGTTATACAAAAAAACTAATTATCATGTTTTATATAAATAAACCATTATAAATAAAGGTAAATTACAAAAAAAATAATGTATTAAAACATTTCCCTGATAACTATTCTAAAGATAAATTTAACTTCATATAATTTATGAGTTTTCTTTAAGAAATTTTAGATATGCATGGTTAATTAAATGAGTTCTCTTGGTAAAGATTGTGGAGTCTTTGAGATTTCCTATATGAAAACATATAATACGTGTAATCAATGATGATATATGTGGATTAAAGAATATCCCAAACACTCATTTCCTTATATACATTAATTTCATGATGGTATTAAACAAAATACCAAGGATGATTTTTATATATTGTCATGACCCATCATCGGGGCCTGTGTCGTGACTACCCCAAGCCCGCCTTCCATAGGCCAGGGGCTGGCGACTAGCACCAAAGGCGTAAATCCCGATAAAAAGGGAATTACTTGCCCTTATAAAAGAAAACAAACACCACAGAGTACGCAAAATGAAGTAAAAACTATGTAAACTGTAAAACAAACATGCTGAAGTACAATGGGGCCATAAATACAATCCCAAAAGAAAGGTATAGCTACAACTGAAAGTAAATTACAACTCAAAGGACAAAAGCTGAAAGGTGACAAGTCACTCCTGGATCGTCCTCTGGTTTCATACCTGAAGGGTAGGTACAGATCTCCTCCTCAGCACTCCACATCCCTCTGTCTCCTCCGGGTACCGACTCGTCGTGAAATCCACCTATGGGCACCGACTCGACGTGATATCCACCTTCGGGCAGTGACTCGTTGTGAGATCCTCCTCCGACTACCATCCAGCTCTACAAGCCTCAACCTCGTTTAATGATGTCCGTCGTCTTCAACAAACACAACGTAGTGTGGGAGAAGCCCATGTAGGGGTGAGTATATGATACTCAGTAGGGAACCCGAGACCCCCGAAGGTCTCCCTGAATCCACAAAGGATAACCCACAAAGAAAAGATACAATAACGAAGTATCGTCCAACACTACTTAGGTATATGCTCATACATATACCTAAGTCATCAAATCCAGTTCAGCTCCAACTCACGACCTCAAGTACAATCCAGTCCACTTAGGAAGGTAAAACATAATCCACACAAGAAATCATAATCCAATCCACACAGGATATCAAGTCAATCACATCGAAGATAATGATTGAAAGTTAAGACTCAACTCAAACCAGGATTTTAATCAAGATGTCGAAACCATAGCTGCTGGGGAACTCCTCCTCTATCAAGTACAGTGGGCTTGCCGCTACAAACAAGTACTTCCCACTAACCTTGGACTGTTGTTGTACTCCAACTATCGAGTATTGTGGGCTTGCTGCTATAACCAAGCGCTTCCCACCATGGGTCTGCCGCTACAAACAAGTGCTCCCCCTCATAGCCTACAGAGGTACTCCAAATATTGAGTACCACAGGTCTTCCACTACAACCAAGCACTCCTCCACAGTGGGTCTGCCACTACAACAAAGCACTCCCCACTGGGCTATCTGAAACACTCTGAGTCGATCGATCAACAGTCGTCAAGTCTCAGCCAGCTCTAGGGTTTCGGCACACATCACGCTCGTTCCGAGAGGGTCTGATCCACAATCCAAGAGGTCGATACATCAACTCTCACGTAGACCAGAGTTGATATGTCAAAAAGTTTTATCACGTCAATAGGAACACAACTTGACATACGGCGCGTCAATCGGCCGCCGAGTCTGAGAGTTATTGGATTTTTCGTTCTGGGGGCCTGGTTGGTTTTCAAGTCAAAGCAACCCGATCGTACTCCAACTTCATCCAAACCTCGAGAGGAGTAATCCAAAAGGACCGTCTCACTAAGAGGAATCCAATAAAGTTGACGACACGTTAATCAGACGTCTGGAGCTCAAGTTATATGTGTTTCCGCTCTGAGGTCCCAGTTGGTTTCGTGTTCGAACCAACCCGAATGTACGCAATGTTCTTCAAAAACTTGAGTGTAATATACCTAAACGACCGTCTCGACCCATGGATCGCATCGCAACTGGCGGTGCGTCAATCAGAGGTCTGTAGCCCATGTTATGGACATTTGAACGAAACTGCCTGAAAACAAGGGGTCTGGGCCCGGTCTGACCCGGTCCAGTACCCCCTGGGTCGGCCCGAACCAGTTCGACCCGACCCAGGTCCGGGTCCCACCCATTAGGGTGCAGCTCGGCCCGGCTGGCGCTGCTCGGCCCCACCGGTGTGGCCCGGCCGGCGCGGCCCGGCCAAGCGCGGGGGTCCGGCCCAAGGCCCTCGGCTCGGCTTGAGGCCGAGCTGGACGTGAAGGGGGGGTGTTGTTCCCCCCGGTTGACCGAAACGGCGTGACTTTAATGTTGCGCCTCCCCCTAAACTCGGAAAGGCTTTTCCACTCCGGTCCACCGTGGCTCAGCCACGGCGGTTATTCTCCAGTGGCGCGCCGCCGCCGCTCTCCGCGGACCACCAGACGCGCTCCGGTGGTCCGTTTCGCCCGCCGTCTTCACCAGTGGTCCTCCCAAGACTCGATCTTCACTGTAGAGGCTTCAAATCGCTGTTGTGATCCCGTTTCATTGTCATCGTCAATCCACACATCAACAACAATCTACGGAGGGTCGTCGGGTCGAGCTTGTTCGGCCCTCGCCCTCCGCGTTAGGCATTATCAACTAACCATGATTAAACAGGGCTTCATAGAGACAAAAAATCAATTTTATTTAAATAAAATTGAATCAAATCATCCCACGATCTCTTAAATAAATTTGAAGCATACCAAAAATCCAACCCGCAGTTAAAATAAAACATTCGCAGATCAACTTAATGATGATTTGATCTGCGTTCTTTGTTTTAGAAGGAAACAACCATGGGAATAATATCATACTCAAATTAATTACCTACCTCGAATAAGTCGTCGAACGAGGATCGTCGTGGGAAATTGACGTCGCGGAAGACGGCGTTGCGGAACGAGGTTTCGTAAACATCGTCGGTGCTCGCCTGATGAAGGATACGACGTCCCCCTTTCTTTGATGCAGAAAGAGGATCGAAGGTGGGAATGTAGTCGTTCTCCAGAAAAGGCATCACTCACCGGTTGTGGGGAGGAGAGGAGACTGCACGGCGATCTCCCCAAGCAGTGACGGAGTTCTTCGTCGTAGACTCGGCGTTCTTCGCGAAGAAGATGAAGTTCTTCAAGACCGCGAGAGTTCTCTCCTCTATTCCACACAACGAATCCACCAACAATAAAATAAGACCTTGTCTTATTTTATTCACTCACACATATGCCAACATTAATTTGAAATTCAAAAGATCTCATTAAATTAATTAAATTAATTGAAGATCATTTAACAATCCAATTAATTGCGAGAGTTGACATGTCACTAAAAGGGGGATGCGAGTGTGTTACACAATAAAAGCATGATGGATGTTTAAGGGATTTGAAGGGGTTGGGGCTCGTGTTGGCCCCACCTCACTAATATCGTACAAAGAGGAGTTAGGATTTAGTGGTTCCCACCTCAACTTCCACACATAGGTTATAATTACATAGAGTAGAAATAAAATTTCAGCACATATTTTATTTCACTCTTTAATTTAACCGCTCCATTAATTTAACATCACCTCCCGAGCAAACGCAACTCCAGTGAAAGTCTCCTTAAGCAAAAATCGGCACTACAGTTTCATCGGTGCCCTCGTATTTCGATTCCGAGCACCGGTTACAAAGTTAGAAAAACACGCTCGTTCGTTCACTGAACGTACCCGAGCTAATCTTCATAAATTGATTCCGGGCACACCGGGCCTCAGAATCAGGTGTCGTTAGAAACTACGTACTCGTAAAATCCCAAAGAAAATTAAGAAAAAAATTTCCTTGAAATTTACGGGTCTTTACATTATTCCCACCTCAGGGCTTTACGTCCCCATAAAGATACATCACAAACTAGGGGAACAAATGATGGTACTGAGCATGCATCTGATCCTCCCACTCTCAAGTGTTATCATAGAGGTCCCCGTGCTACCACCTGATGCACACTAGAGGAATTGACCATCCACGTAGGACCCGCTCCTGTCGATCCTCTATCTCAACTGAGACCTCCGCAAAAGTCGCCCCATCATCGATATTCATCTCTCCATGGTCAATGATATGCGCCGGGTCGTGCACGTATCTCCTGAGCTGAGACATGTGGAAAACGACATGCACTTGGTGCAACTGAGGTGAATGGGTCAAGCGGTAAAAAACCTCACCTACCCTGTTGAGGACCTAGAAGGGTCCGATGAAGTGAAGAGATAACTTTCCGCCCCGGCCAAATATCTTTAATCCACGTCGAGGTGAGACCCGTAGGAAAACATGGTCACCATCCTCAAACTCTAGTGGTCTCTACCTCCTGTCAGCAACAGACTTTTGATGGCTCTGAGCTGTCCTCATCCGCTCTTGGATGACCTAGACCTTCTCTGGTCCTACAAGAGCTGCTAAGATTTATTCTTTGCCGATAAGAGAAATCTGGTCTCATCCTGAGGGTGAACCACGTTCTTTGCCTAATACAGTCAATCCTGACATGGATGATACTAATCCATACCAAGGATGACGTCGTAAGGCCTCGATGCTATTACCAAGAGATCCAACCATTACTCTCGCCTCCAAGGTTTGAGTCACACTGTTGGCATCAGTGTGTGGTCACTAGATCTCCTTCAGTAGGTATCTCAAAAGTGAGGGTCAAGTCAATAGTTTTAACCGGAACCTCTTAGTACACAAAAAGAGAGGAAGCAAACGTCACAAGGAAAAGTGTCTTTTATTATTGCATCTCAAGTACAATGACACAAAACAATGACAACAAAGAAACTAGAAGCACCAAGATCAAAGGTCCCATGCCTGGAACTTGTCCTGCTCCTGTCCATCTGCTCCCGAAGCTCCATGGTTGTAAGCCTCAGCTGCCTGAATCTGAGCTCTCCCATGTCCACATGTTCCCTGTGGTCGGGGTGGACCTCCTAGTGGTGGTGGTGGAAACACCTCGAAGCGTCGTCTACCTCCAGCTGCATGGCCATCTCCCCTGCCTCAGTCACCTGCTCCTTGCGATCCGCCCTGTTCAAACCTCTGTCTCTGCCTGGGAGGTCCTTCGTTTATATTCTGGTCATCTGCATGGCGAGTCGAATAGTCATGTGCCATGTGACCAACCCCACCGGAGGAGTAACAATGTCTGCTCCTGGTACGTCGTTCTCCACCCCAGGTGCCTCGCACACACGATCATGTGTCATGCGGTCGACCACCTGTAGGCCTGGTCCTCTGGGACCTCTGCGTCATCTGTCTACTGCCTCCTGCAGAAGACTCTACCGTATGCCGGCTAGTGGTAGGTCCTGGTGCTGGAGACTGCTCAGCTAAAAAACCCTCCACTAAGAGAGCTCGCTCCAACACCCATGTCTGCGTCGGGATGCTATGAGAAATAACTTAAGCTTTAATCTCTCGCCTGATCCCCTGCTCGAAGGTTCGGGCCCTAAAGAACAGGTCTCGTACCATATCTGTGGAGTAGCGCGAGAGATCG
Source organism: Viscum album (assembly GCA_963277665.1). Taxonomy (NCBI): domain Eukaryota; kingdom Viridiplantae; phylum Streptophyta; class Magnoliopsida; order Santalales; family Viscaceae; genus Viscum; species Viscum album. The sequence goes on from OY728158.1 coordinate 218,065,463, forward strand.
GTGAACCTCACTGAATACTGTGCCACTATCACGCTACCCAGCTGAAGATGAAGTAGCTCATGTATGCGCATCGGTCTATGGGTGGCTAGTACAAACTCTACCCGGAACAGGCTCTTGAAGTCTGCCCACAGAAGTGATGCCTTGTCGTGCACCTGGAGCATCAGGCTCCACCATTTACCTACTGCTGCATAAAAGAGGCTGGCAGTAAGGATCACCATGAAGTCTGCTGGTGTCCCTACCAATCTAAAAACTTGAACAACAGCCTCCAGCCAATCCTCGGCTGCCTGAGGGTCCGTCTCCCCCAGAAACCTGGGCGGTCTCTGACGCTGAAACTCGTGCAGTGCACTAAGGCGACATGCACTCTCAGTGGCTGGGGCTGGTGGCATCGGTGGCTCTGTGGGTAGAGGGACCGCCAGTGCCTCCGCTGTAAAAGGGCCCTGCTACGAGGCCTCGTCGCTCAGTGGGTTGTCGTCTCGCACAAATCTCTGAACCCTAGCTAGCTGTCGTCGTGGAGCCATCCTGAAATGAAATAGGTGTGCCACGGTCAAAACAGTATTTTAATAAAGATGTCGAAACCATAGCTGCTAGGGAACTCCTCCTCCATCGAGTACAGTGGCCCTACAGCTACAACCAAGCGCTTCCCACTAACCTTGGACTACTGTAGTACTCCACCTATCGAGTACTGTGGGCCTGCTGCTACAACCATGCGCTTCCCACCATGGGTCTGCCGCTACAACCAAGCGCTCCCCCTCATAACCTACAGAGGTACTCCTTCTGTTGAGTACCATGGGTCTGCCGCTACAACCAAGCACTCCTCCACCGTGGGTCTACCGCTACAACCAAGCGCTCCCCATTGGGCTATCTGAAACACTCCGAGTCGATCGATCAGCAGTCGTCAAGTCTCAACCAGCTCTAGGGTTTCCGCCCACAGCACGCTCGTTTCGATAGGGTCTGCTCCATGAGCCAAGATTTTGATACATCAACTATCACGTAGAACAGAGTTGATGTATCGTAAAGTTCCATCATGTCAATAAGAACACAACGCGACAGACGGTGCGTCAATCGGACGCCCAGTCTGAGAGTTATTGGCTTTTTCGTTCTAGGGGGTCGGTTGGTTTTTAAGTAAAAAACAACCAGACTGTACTCCAACTACGTCCAAACCTCAAGTGGATTAAGCCAAAAGTACCATCTCACTAAGAGTAAACCAATAAAGTTGACATCATGTTAATCAGATGTCTGGAGCTCAAGTTATAAGTGTTTCCGCTCCGAGAGCCCGGTTAGTTTCGTGTTCGAACCAACTCGGCTATACACAAAGTTCTCCAAAACCTTGAGTGTAATATACCAAAACTATCATCTCAATTCAAGGATCACATCGCAACTGACGGTTCATCAATCAGAGGTCTGTAGCCCATGTTATGGGCGTTTGAACGAAACTGCCCGAAAACTGGGGGTCTGGCCTCAGTCCGACCCGGCCCAGTACACCCTGGGTCGGCCCGAACCGGGTCGACCTGACCCGGGTATGGTTTTGGCCTATTAGGGCGCGGCGCGGCCCGGCTGGCGTGGCCCGGCCCGGCCTGGAGAGGGGGTCCGGCCCGTGCGGGCGGCCCGGCACGACGCGGGCGGTTCGGCCTAGCGCGGGCGGTCCGGCCCGGCGCAGGCCACGGCTCGGCTCGAGGCTGAGCTGGACGCGGGGGCGGTGTTGTTCCCCCCCGGTTGACCGAAATGGCGTGGCTTTAATGATGTGCCTCCCCCTAAACCCGGAACGGCTTTGGCGTTCTGGTCCGCCGCAGCTCAACCGCGGCGGTTATTCTCCGGCGGCGCGCTACCGCCACCAGTCGTCGGCGCCGCTGCACCGGGGTGGCGCACCACCGCCGCTCTCCGCGGACCACCGGACGTGGTCCGGTGGTCCATTTCACCCGCCATCTTCGCCAGCGGTCCTCCAGGGACTCAATCTTCATTTTGGAGGCTTCAAATCGCTGTTGCAGTCTCGTTTCATTGTCGTCGTCAATCCACGCATCAACAATAATCTGCGGAGGGTCGTCGGGCGGAGCTTGTTCAGCCCACTCCCTCCGCGTTAGGTGTTATCAACTAACCATGATTAAATAGGGTTTCATAAATAAAAACAATCAATTTTATTTAAATAAAATTGAATCAAAGCATCCCACGATCTCTTAAATAAATTTGAAGCATACCAAAATTCCAACCCGCAGTTAAAATAAAACATCCACGGATCAACTTAATGATGATTTGATCTACTTTATTTGTTTTATAAGGAAAAAACTATGTGAATAATATCATACTCAAATTAATTCCTTACCTCGAAGAAGTCGTTGAATGGGGATCGTCGCGGGAAATTGATGTCGCGGAAGACGGCGTCACGGAACGAGGCTCCGAAAACGTCATCAGTGCTCGCCCGATGAAGGATACGACGTCCCCCTTTCTTTGATGTGGAAAGAGGATCGAAAGTGGGTGCATCATAATTCTTTGAAAAAGGTTTCACTCACTAGCTGCGAAGAGGAGAGGAGATGGCATGATGATCTCCCCTAGTGGTGATGGAGTTCTTCATGGTAGACTCGGCGTTCTTCGCGAAGAAGATAAAGTTCTTCAAGACCGTGAGAGTTCTCTCCTCTATTCCACACAACGAATCCACCAACAATAAAATAAGACCTTGTCTTATTTTATTCACTCCCACAAATTCCAAAATTAAATTGAAATTCAAAATATCTCATTCAATTAATTAAATTAATTGAAGAGCATTTAACAATCCAATTAATTGAGAGAGTAGACATGTCACTAAAAGCGGGGTGCGGGTGTGTTACACAATAAAAGCATGAGGGAGGTTTAAGGGATTTTAAGGGGGTGGGGCTCGTGTGGGCCCCACATCACTAATATCATACCAATATGAGTTAGGATTTAGTGGTTCCTACCTCAACTTCAACACGTAGGTTATAATTACACAGAGTAGAAATAAAATTTCAGCACGTATTTTATTTCACTCTTTAATTTAACCACTCCATTTATTTAACATCACCTCTCGAGCAAACGCAACTCCAGTGAAAGTCTCCTTAAGCAAAAATAGGTGATGCGGTTTTATCGGTGCCCTCAGATTTTGATTCTGAGCACCAGTTCAAAAGTTATAAAAACCCGCCCATTCGTTCACTGAACGTACCCGAGCTAAACTTCGGAAATTGATTCCTAGCACACCAGGCCTTAGAATCAGGTGCTGTCAGAAACTACATACTTGTAAAATCCCAAAGAAAATTAAGAAAAAATTTCCCTTGAAATTTACGGTCTTTACATATATATTTAAAATCTTCTATTTTTCCTCCCAGGACATGTTTTGGAAATAGAACTGAAAAAACTAACTATATGCAAACCATGTTTTCTAATGGCTATCATATTAATTGTGATATGATGATAATATATTAGGATACTACCATATCTTTTTTAGAACCATTTTTTTATGTTTTACTTAGTTAAAAATAAATAACAAAAGACTAAGGTGTGGATAAGTTAATGATCTTATACCCCTAAGTATATTAAATCCTACGCAAGATCCCCTATATTTACATAAAGGAAACCTAACTATTTAAATATAGTTGGAACAGACATAATTTTGATGGGTTAAGGCCCTAGATAAACATGAGTGGGAATAGGAATACTGAACTCCACTAAGTTTAGTGAGAGGATTAGTTCTAGAGACACACATTATATAGGAATTCATAACCAAAGAGGTGGTTTTTGTTCACCATGGTGGGTGATACATATATTATTATTTCAGAATAAATATTCCTACAATTAATTAGTAAATAGAAATATTCTCTAGTTAACAAGTATATATAAATTCATGTAATTGATTCTATTTTGGGATTCGGTATTCGGATTGTTTTTATGACTTGATACTACTTGTGATTATCCAAGGGAAATTGTATATCAATGTAATAAGATGGTACAAATATATCATGACAGATTAATGAAGTTTTATTGTATGAAAAAACATTTTCAACTCTCACCTTAACTAAAATATTTTCTCAATTCTACTTGTCAATGAATATTGTTATGATTGTTATATCGGGATATTAATAGTAAAGGTCACCTAATTTAGAAGAATCATTACGAAATATATCTATATGAGGTGAATAAAAGTATACCATATGGTTTATATCAACTAAGTATGAGTAAAAGGTTTGGTGAAATTATTGAATTCCAATAATATATATAGATTACATAAATTCATTTATAAATAAATCATTCATAGTGGTCATGGAATATTCATTTGGAAATGAATGAGTGACATGTGTCTTGAAATAGTTAGTGGGAGTGCTATTAGTTTTCTAGATAGATATTTTAATAACCTACATAAAAAAAATTTAAGGTCTTATAGGTTTTTTATGACTAAGAAATGAAATTTATCTATGTTTTACTTAAAATATAAACCATGTTCAGAGGAACAAGATCTACAAAATGGATTTATGTGTTTTATAAATCAAATCATGCTATATATATTAACCTAGTATTTAAAGATAAAAAATAAAATAATTCAATACTGAATTGTTGTTCGGATATAATCCTTCCAATAGAACATGTGTGGTTATAGGAAGAGATTATGGGTATTAAAATAATTTATAAATTTTATGTTCTAGGAAATTCATCTCATGTTCCATGATACATACTAACATTTGATATTACTGATGCCTAAACAATAATAAGTGAATATAATAGAGATCCAACTTAATTGCATAAACTTTCAGTTAGAACTATCTGTAAGTACATGGAAAATTAAAACTGGATACGTTCTTAGTGTCTTGAGAGGTGAGAATAATAGTTAATAAAGGAATGGAAAACTTTCTTTCACTTGGTTCAATTTTATCATGTATCATCGAAAAGGCTAATTTAATATGAAAAAACATAATAAAACCAATGGATTTCATATCTGCAATATCTTAATATGTTGTGGATTCTGATGCATATTAAGAAGTTGTTTTTTCAATATATTATTCTGATTTTGGGTTATAAAAAAAGTGTTTGATCATTTTATGATAAGATTTAACTATAGATTTAGTGAGGATGTTAAGATTCTAACATTGGTATAAGTGTTGGATACTCATTTATATCACTACTTGAGGGATTTTCTCTTGATTGGAATGTTGTAGTAAATAGGTTCTCTGCACAACCATGTGGATTTACCAACCCTATACAGAGAAATGTGGTAGGCCTAATAGCTATAAGCATAATTAGTATAAGCATGTTTTTCATGTGATGATTAACTAGTCATTAGTAATTGGATCTAGTAAATGTGGGAGTTTGTTAGTGTAGGTACCCTAGAAAAAACTACTTTATACTTTGGATTACATATATAAATTTAAATAAGTGAATATTAACATAAATACCTTATTTCATATTGTATATTATTCTTCATAACATTGATGTGATAATGTCCTAGAGTATTTTCCTTATTTATAAGGTCATATCAATTTTCCTCTGTGAAGAGAACCTTGAAATTCTATGAAGATATTCTTAAATATAATTTTACGGTTGGATAAAGTACTATGATTGGCCACATAATATATAGACTATTGGATGTAAGTACTTGTAAGAGGATAAGTATTTTTCCCATGAAGTTAAAACATGGTAATCTTCAAGATGGAATATTATGAGAAAATACCCACCAGTAGATATTCTATATGTTTTAGTGTCATTTTATATTCCAATCTATGAGCATGTGTAATGGACAGTAGAATTTATGATTATCAGTAATTTATGTCATGACTCACAAACATAGATTTATTGAAAAATCAATACTACAAATCAAGACTTTAACAGCGCTAGAAAAAGGGATTTATTAGTGCTATAGAAGCACTGATAATGTAAGCGATGTTAAAAGGGTTGTATTTAACAATGCTTATAAAAAACATTAATAAAGGCCTCTTTTAACATCACTACAAAAAAACACTGATAAAGGGGGGATTCATCATCACTTTTTTAGTGATGTAAAAGGCCACAATTATCATCACGCTTTTATTATTGTTAAATTCCACCTTTATCAGTGCTTTTTTTAGCACTAATATAGGCCCTATTTATAAAGGGTGTATTTTATCATGGACCACCCCCCACCTTTATCACCCCCCTCCCCTTTTATCAGTTCTTCTCCCACCCCTTTTTCAACACTTTAGATAATCCCACCCCTAGAATTATCCCCTACCTCCAACGAGTTTTGAACCTGAGACATTCAACTTATACACCAGCGCCTTTTCCACTCTAATATACTGTTTTGTTTTACATTTTATGATTTATCTATATATTAATATATATTTAATTAGGTTTTTTTATCCATATATTTATATATTTTTATATATATTTTTATATATATATTTATATATATCTTTATATATATAGTTATATATGTGTTTAAATACATATTTATTTATATATTTTTTATTAAAATGGATATTAACTCTAAAACCCCTTAAAACGCATAAAACATTAAGAAACTCTGAAACCCTAAACCCCTAAAAACTATGAAACAACCATAACTTCTGATCTGGGAGTCAATTTAAACTCCAAAAACAATAAAATCGATGATCCTGAAATGATATTAGATATGATATGTGGTATAGGAAGAACAGACACCCATATTAGAAGTTTTAGGCATTTGAATTTTAAGAAATCCAGTTTGGTAAGAAAAAACTCAGTTTTAGAGGCCTTCTTGGAATTTATGGGATTGAAAAACAAGTTGGATTTCTTTAACCTTAGTCTGAGACCATATTGGTCATATATCTCATCACACTCATAGATTTGATATGTGGTAGAGCCCAAATAGACACCTTGATCAAATGTTATTGATGTTTGAAGTTTGAGTTCTATTTCTGACTTTTTTGAAATTATAATATATATATTCATTTGATTATCACATTATTTAAATATCATGTGGTTTTATCAAATTTAATAAGATTATTTTTGACTAGTTGTGGATCTGAAATGGACTCCCAGATTTAAATTTGTGTTCTTTTCAGGTTTTTATGGTTTTTGGGTTTTTAGGGTTTTAAGAGTTTTTCACAATCAATAGCCTTTAAAATGGCCATAAGTTCTCAACTATTTTTCCATTTTTCCTCTACCACATATCAAATAAAATAATTCAGTGATCTCTATGCCTCGGTGACCCATGGGAACCCTCAATCACCTCTAGTGAGTCCAAAAAAATCCAAAAAGCTACAAAATAACCATAACTTCTGATACAGGTCTCTGTTAATGAAATAAATATTTTTTAAATATACCCTTTATCAGTTCTAGTAAAAAAGTGATGATAAAGGGTGTTAGTTATTAGTTATTCTAAAAAAACTCTAATAAAGACCACCCTTTATTATCTATTTTTTAGAAGAACTCATAAAGAGGCCCCCTTTATTAGCACTTTTTTAGAAGCATTGATAAATACATGTTTCATTAGCACTTTTTTAATAGCACTGACAAACAGGGGATTTATCTGTTATTTTTTACAAGCAATGATAAATGTACCCCTTTAATAGTTCCTTTTTTTATCATTTATAAATACCTCCTTTTACAATGCTTTCTTTGGTGATGAGAAAAAGGTTTTTAACAGATCTTTTAGAAAGGGTTGTTAAAACCCTTATGCTGTATAAATCTGGTTTTATAGTAGTAAATATTATCACGTCATATGTTTGTAAGAAGTAGTGTATGTTGGGTGCATCATGAATAATGTTTTATTAATGGATATTTTGATGAAGTATTTGACTCTTCCATATTTATAGAGGTTGATATCTCATCCCTTTGATTGAAATATAACTATCACATAAATTCCCTGGTCATGGTATAAAAATATTTATTTCAGATGTTCAAAGGAATATATATTAAGTATATAGTTTTATTGTAAGTGCCCATTTAGGATAATAATATAAATGGGGGAGGTGTGAATCAGTGATAATTTTACTTTTATGTATCCTTGAAATTGAAATACCCTTTTCATCCTATTAAATATTATGTTCCCTGGTGAAAAAAAAACAAACACACTTCTACAGGAACAAAAGAATTTGCAAGGTTCACAATTCAATAAAAATAGCCACATCCTTGGTATGGTTTAGAGAAAATCCAATACCACATAATCCTCCAGAAAAAAAATCCTTAGGTTATAATGAGTAGGATATACTCTTTCACCCATGTAGTACTTTGAAGACAATCCAAAAGTGCATGGTCACCCTCTTAGAACAAATATGGTAATAAAAAAATTTTGTAACAACTCATGTTACATGTGATTCTTTTCAATTTCACAAATTTATTTTTTTGAGAAAAATTCTTCAATTTCTTACCCATAAGATGATAAGAACTTCATAGACTTTAATAAAGAAAAACCCAGTCTTATTTTCCCAGTATGTTTTTCCCAATCCAATTCCTCTGAGTATAATTCTCCTCGATATGATTCTTCCTAGTACGATTCTCTTAGCCTGATTATTCCAAGTTCAATTATTCCTAGTATGACTGCTCAATATGAAACTTTATTGCACTGGTTGAGTACGGTTTAAGAAATTTAGAACTCCTTCTTCCTTATTCTTGAAATCCCAGTATGGAAATACCAATCCAATTATTTTGCTCGATATGATGATCAGCTAAATATGATTGACAAGCCTAATATAGTAATCAACTCAATATGATAATCACTGAATACAATGATCAGCTGAATACAACATTGTGATCATTCATCTTCTCCTTTTACTTCTCCATCAAAACTTCTTCAACATTAATGAATATGGTAGCTTATTCTTCTCTCTAAAACATGGATCTTCTCTCTCTTCTTTAGTGAATACTATATTAGCCACCAGAAAAGTATGATGTAATTTTTTCCTTTTATAGGTGACCCATAAGATATTTTTGTAGGAATCCCAAAAACATTCCCACTCGAACAAATTCACTTAAATCTCAATTTCCCCTAAAATCTCAGGTGCATTTATGACATCTTCAATGCTTCTCTATTCTTCTCAAATATTCTTAGAACTTAATCTCTTTTTCATATAAATATAATTTATTAAAAACAATGAAATGTATTAATTTAGTGTAAATTTATGAAGAAATGGATATCACTATGATTTTATTAATATGATGCTCTATATCAATTGAATACAATTATTGTTTTGAATGTTAATCTCCCCCTTTAAAGTATATTCAGAAATATCCTTCATCTATTCTCTCAACCCACTTCTCACTATTTCACCTTCTCTCTTAACCCAATTGAAATAATAATTCTCAATGAAAAAAAATTAATTCTACTCTTGACCCAACTGATGAAGACATTTGAAAACAAATCAGATTTCATCTATCTCTTTATTTAGAAAATCATTCAACCATCTCAAATTGTTGACTACATTTGTGATCAGACATTATCATTATGATTTTAATCAGATTCTTCTCAATTCCTTTTCCATCAGTCTCTGTTGATAAAAAATCTTCCTGAGTACGATGAGATGTCAAATACAAAGGACCGATGTCAATAGCCTTTAACATCCGCAACTATATTTCTTTACAACTCATCTTGAGTATGATTGTCTAGATTACGATCATTATGAGTATGATTTGTTGATCATTCTGGGTACAATTTTCCTGGATATAATCATCTTGATAATGATCATCCTAGATATGATCATTTTTTGAATGATCATTCTGAGTACAATTTTATTGGTATGAAATTTTTCTTCCTCAGCCTCACCAACATCTTTTTCTTCCTATTCCTGAATACGATTGTCCATAATTCATTTTTACTAGATACTATCACCATATCACTTTCCTTTTAATCCAAATATGATCACTTTGAATGTAATAAACAACATCTCTTATACTCCATATTTATTTCATCAAGATTGAATTATAAGTTTTACAACTAAATTAAGAATTATATGAAATAAAAATCAATAAAGCATCATCACATTTAATTAATCATAGTCAGGAAGACTCCTTTTATTAATCAAAACCATCACTTTTTTATTATTGAATTCAGAGTGAATATGATGGCCATTCTCTTCCAGTAATATCAATTCCTAATGTGACTGATCCTTTCATTTTGGACTTATAAAAAATTTGATTATGATCAATTACCCACTATAATCTTCTCCCATTTCATACCCATAGTGAGTTTAATTTTTTTGAAAGTGTGAGTCTAATTATTTTGAAAATAATGATCAATAAAATTTCCATTCATCATATTTCACAACATACTTTATTTCATTCACATACTAATTTATTGAAAACAAATATAACTAAAAGAAAACACATTCCTAAAAATCTCCCCATTTGTATTTTTTTTCAATACCCACTTTAAATACTTCAACCACATGAAAAAAAATAAGTGTTATTTCTTTATTTTCTTAGTTTTTTGTCTCTGTTTATTTATCACTCCACCTATTTATTTTAACTCTCCCCCTTTCTCTTATCTCTCCCCCTCATTGACAATAAAATTTAAAGGGGCCATCAAGACAAGTTTCTCAATAATTCTCTCATTTCTTGGAATTGTGCGTTATCTTCAACATAGTTATCACATGATTTTATTAACAAATAAACTTTAACTAAATAGCTCTAAGTACATATAGAAAAACAAGGGGTAGAAAATAAGAGTGTATAATCAAGGTGATTGATGTTTTCTATAACGCAACTTTCATGGAATACCCTTTTCATGATTCATTCAAAATTCCCTTTTATTGGGGTATCCCTTGAAATAATTTGTTTTAAGATAAAAGTAACATTCACCCATCTCAAAAAATATATCATAAATTTCATTAATCAAAAATAGAACTTTTTAAAAACACATATTTTTCATAACCTCATTACATTCTTTTGCAAAAATGGTAATAGAACCATCAATTCTAGATTCCTTATTTTCACTCCTTTAATTACCTTCATGATACAAAAAGTATACAAAGATTTTAGGAATAAGAAGGACCCTTGATTGGTCCTTAGAAACAAAAATTAGGATGAGATCTCACTCTCAATATTGAATTCCTATTCCTTTTCATGGATTTTTAATTGGATGTTCTTTCTTCATTTTTTTCATCCTTATCAGGTTTTGAAATAACTTTCTTCTTATCTGCTGAATCTTCTGATGAGTATTTTTACATTTCTTCATATTCAAAAATATATTTGTTACAATTAGTTAGTAATATTTTTTCCATGTATGTTGTTTGTTATTGAAAGATAGTTGAACATATTTTGATGTCATGTCTCACTTTATCATATCCACAATGTGTTGATACCTTTTTGTCAAAATTTCTTATATCTTAAAAATTACATTTCTTCTTCTCTTATTTCAATAGTTTGGGTGTATTCTATAATTTCATATCCAATTCAATGTGTTCTGTCCAGATAATTATTCACTCTTTATTTTTAGACTCAACAAATCCATTTTTCTTAACTTTAAAAACATCCAACTTATGGTAAATATTTAGAAACGTTTCTTTTCATGAAAAAAAATACATCCTTTTTCAAGATGTCTAGATTACTCATATCTTCCACAAACAGCTTCAAAAGGTTGGAACCTACTTTTATCTTTCACACCAACCTTCTTAGGTTTATTCGAAACAACCTTTTCAAAATTATTTCTTTGAGGAAATTAACTCCAACTCAACCATTTTCTTTCATAACCTATGGAACAATTGTAATATTGTTGGTTGAAGCAACACATATTTACTATATGTCTGAATCTACCACAATACCATCAATATCCATAGAAGGAGTATTGGCCTCTAAAACTTTCATATTGATTGGAATTATAAACATATTTATCAGCCACCTTCTTATCTTTATTTTCTAATCCACCAAAATTTCTATTATCAATCATTTTCTTTCTTTTATTTTAATCTATATTTTTTCTATAAGTATTTGAAACTATTTTGGATCTAGATAAAACATTTCTAGACTCAAAGTTCTTAGAGACTTCTAAATTTCCAACATTCTTTATTTTGGCTACATACATGAATTTTACAACATTATTTTTTCATATACAATTCCATATTTATTTTCTACCTTTAAAGGTATTTTTCTTATTCTTATTATATTTCTCATTACAGGAACTTTCACCAACATCAGTGATAGAGTTTTTGAAACTTGTACCTTTCTCTTCTCCTTTAAAAAGTTTTTTTCGAACAAGTTACAACTCTTCTTCTTTTGTTTTCAACTTCACTTATATATGTTCATTGTGATTATTTTCTTCTTAAAAATATTTATTCATATAATAAATTTCTTTCTCTAGCTTCACCTTCTTATTAGTAAAAAATTCTTGGTTTCATGTCTAGAGACATTCATCTTCTAACTTTTTGTTTTTCTTTTCAAGTTGTCTGATATTTCTCAACCATTATTTCTAATATTATTTCAAATAAAGTTCAAGTTGAGTTTCTTATATATCATAGATGATGCTTCCAAATTATTCATCATTCATTATTTAAATTAAAGTATTTTCACCAACATAGTAAATAGATTTTTAGGATTCATCTTCACTTTCTTCTTCTTTAGAGTAGCTACTTCCATTGCTAGAAGAACTTTCATCATTAAATATTTCAATAAACTTGTTTTCTTCAACATCATTTGTATAATCCTCACTATCATCATCCTTATTCAAAAAGATTCTCCTTTTTGGTTTAGATAACTTCTTATCTTCCTTCATGGAATAAAATTTTTCTTTATCACCCTTTTTCTTCCAAGATCGTCTGGGTCTTCTTGTTTCTTCTTCACTTTATTCTTCATCACTTTCTTCTTCATTTCCTCTTTAAAGAAGATAGGAAACAAAATAACCAATGTCTCCACATCCAAAACATTTTAAGGGAAGTTTTCATTTATACCTTCTTTTACCCCTTTTCACATTTTTCGAAAACAAGGATAAAATTTTATTAAGATTTTTACATACCTCATTTTCAGAATCAGAATCTCTAACTTATTATTCTTCAATAATATTCTTTTATTTCTTGGTAGATTTGAAATATATTTATCTATAATAATTATTTTTTTCCTTTCATAGAATTATCTCTTCTCATTTCATAAGTAATGAGAGTACTATGAAAATCATCTAGAGATAATGTTTCATGATCCTTATATTCTAATAAACAAACCTTGGCATAAAACTTGTCAGGAATAATTCTCAAGATCATTTCCAAAATAATATAATATCATAAATTTTAACCAAGACTTATAATAGTGCTCACAATTTCATTCAGCCTGGTAAATAATTCATCAATATATTCATGCTCACACATCTTGATGTCTTCACACTTCAACCTCCATATTTGTAACTTGACCTTATTTACTTTTGTATTGCCTTCATAATTGTTATTTAGCTTATCCTAGATTCCTTTGGAAGTTGAAACTCCTTTTACTCTCGAAAAATCACTTTCAGAAATTGGTGAGAGTAAATCATTCTTAGATATTCAAGATTTCATAATATTTTCATTATCAATATTAGAGAGAGGAGCATTCTCAATATGGGGAGGGAAACCATTTTTAATAGCTCTTAAGAAATCATACCCAAGAGAAATAAGATATGTAACCATTCTTCCTTACCATATATGATAATTTCTATAATTTAAGATTAGAATACCTTTACTATTCACACAATTCATATTCTCTGTTATATTATCTTAAAACATTTTTCAATGAATAAGTGATGGGAACCTTCGGCTCGGATACCACTTGTAAGTGCCTGGTCATGATAATTCTATCATTGAGAGGGGGAGGGGTGAATCAGTGGTACTTTTAATTCTATGTTTCCTTGCAATTGAAACAACCTCCACCTCCTGTTAAATATTTTATTTCCTACTAAAAAAAGGTTAAACACACATCCATGGGAATACAAGAAGTTATAAGGTTCACTAATCAATACAAATAGTTATTTCCTTGGTATGTTTTAGAGAAAATTCAGTACCACGCAATACACTAGAAAACAATCCTTATATTACAATGAGTGGGATATACCCTTTTACTTGTGTATTTATTTTATTACAATCCAAAAGTATGTGTTCACCCTCTTAGGAAAAATAGGGTAATAAAAAGTTTGTGTAACAACTCATGATACTTGTACTTATATTCAATTTCAAAAATGTATTACTTTTAAAACAGTTCTTCAATTTATTACCCAAAATATTTTAAGAACTTCATTGAATTTGTTAAGGAAAAACCCAATATATTTTTTCCAGTATGATTACTCCGAGTACAATTCTACTCAATATGATTCTTCTTGGTATGATTCTCTCTGCTTGATTCTTCTAATTCTGATTATTCTCAGTACGATTTCTCAATATAAAAAGATATAACATAGATTGAGTATGATTAATGAAATTAAGAACTCCTTCTTCCTCAGTCCAAAAATCCCAGTATGGAAATCCCAATATGATTATTCATCCCAATATGATTATTCATCCCAATATGATGATCAGTTGAATATGATTGACAATCCGAATATGGCAATCAACTGAATATGATTATCACTAAATATAATGATCAACTGAATAAAAATTTTCAATCTTTATTCTTCTCCTTTTACTTCCCCGTCTAAAATGCATCAATACAATTGAATATGAAAACTTATTTTTCTCTCTAAAACTCAGAGCTTCTCTCTCTAATGCAGTGAACTATACATCAGTTACTATAAAAGTACGAAGTACATTTCAAATTTTATAGGTGACCCATAAGAGGTTTTTTTAGGAATCCCAAAACCTTTTCCACTAGAACAAATTCACCTGAATCTCAATTTCACCTAAAATATTTGGTGCATTTATGACTTTTCCAATGCTTCTTGATTCTTCTTGAATCTTCTTCTGTCAATACAATTTCATAAAAAAAGTATTATATCAATTGAGTGTAAATGTATAGAGAAATGGATACCACTCAAATTTTTAGAATTCAGTGCTGTATATCAATTGAATACAATTGTGGTTTTGAATTTTAAGCTCCCCCTTGAAAACATTTTTATAAAACTACTTCATCGCTGATCTTGACCCACTTCTCACTACTTCACCTTTACAATTTAACCACATGAAAAAATAATTTGAAAATAAAACAAAGTAACTAAAATCTTTACCCATTTGATGAAGAAATTTGGAAACAAATTAGATTTCATCTACCTCTTCCTTCAGCAAAATCATTCAACCATCTCAAATGGTTGACTATATTGTTGATCGGTATTTTTCATTATGATTTTTATTGGCATCTGATCAATTACTTTTCCATTAGTCACTATTGAAAAAAATTCTTCCTGATTATGATGAGATACTGAATACGATGGACTGGTGTCAACATCTTCCATCTTCAATAACAAACTTTCTTTACAACTCATCTGGAGTATGATTGTCCAGATTACAATCTTTCAATGTATGATTGGCCTAGATATAATCATTCTGGGTACGAATGGCCTGGGTATAATCATCCTGATAATGATCATCCTAGATACGATCATTCTGGGTATGATCTTTTTGAGTATGATTTCTTTAGTATGAATTTTTTCTTCTTTATCCACACAAAAATATTTTCCTTCCTAAGGTAGAATATGATTTTCCATAATTTATTTACCCTGAATAATATCACCATCCCCCTTTCCATTTCATCTATATCCTATCAATCTGAATTCAATAGACAACATCACTTTCACTCCATCTTTTCTTCATTAATCTTGCATCATAAGTTTTACCACTTACTTATGATTTATAAGAATACAAATTAGAAAAGCATTATCACATATAATTAATCATAGTCATGAAGACTCTGATTCTTCATCAAAACCATCACTTTCTTCATGTCGAATTTAGAGTGAATCTAGTTTTCATATACATCCAGCAAGATGGATTCTTATTAGGATCGATCCTTTCATTCTGGAATCAGTGTCAATCTGATTATGATCAATTCCTTGTTACGATATACTCCCATTATAGACCCATGGTGAGTCCAATTATTTTGAAAATTTGAGTCTCATTCTTTTCAAAAAATGATCAACATGATTTCCATACATCAATTTTATCAACATACTTTCTTTCTTCAACATACTGATCGATTGATAATAAATACCACCAAATGAAAAATTGGGCCTATCTTTGATGATACAGATGTGCAGCCTACTTTATGATATATAAAGACAAATGGATTATAATACTTAGTGAGTGTTTATATGTGGTTATAGAAATTAGAAAATTAAATTCTTTCTCTAGGGTTCCATGACCTGTTGCTATACAACAATCATGGACATTATTAAAACCCACCTAATGCTAATGAAAAATAAGAGGGTCAAACGCCAAATGTTTCCATTAATCTTGATTAAATTATTTTTGAATTTAAATAATGGAGTATATATTATTCTTTAGAATAGGGACTAATCTATTCAAGTTTTTTTGATTTCATGATTTAAATAAATATTTATTCACTAAAATATGATTAAAGTATATTTATTTATTTTATTGAATATTTAATAAAAAAATTCTCCAGTTTTTGAATTAAAATTTTTATTTATAAAAAAATTATATGTATATTTAATAAATATATAGGAATAAGAATAGACTAAGACCACATTAATTTATAAAAATTAATTTTCCATGAGTTAAAATTATATTTTTCATTGTGCAAGTTAGTACACTCCATATAAACAATATTGTAAAACTATCCTATACCCATAATTTAGAACCATGGGTACATACCCCAAAATATTTGGTATATCTTATACCCATGGTTTTAGGAACCATGGCTTTGGGAGCCATCAATATAGAGCTATACCCATTGTTCTTATATAAATCATGGTCATGTCTAAAGAGGATTTTCGAATAGCAATGGTTTAATCCTTAAAATATTTATATATCTATACACTGATTCTATAAACCATGTGTATAAAGATTCCCAGAAAAAAACATATACCCATGGTCCTCCAAACCATGGGTTAGATTCCCCCATTTAGAAAAAGTAGTAGCTCTTCCAGCTCCTGAACCTAAAAATAAAATAAAAACCATGATACGCATTCAATTCAATATAGATATTATATATTTATCATTCAACCAACTTGTTATAAAAATTTTAAAACAATTTACATTACTATAACATACATATACATCCATACAACCAATCAATTCAAGTCATTAAATAACATCAACATGCCTCTTTACTTCTTATTCAAAAATGGAGGGGATCAATATCTTCCCCATTTCCAAAATCATCATCTTAATCATTATCATAAACATCATCATCACCAACAACATCATCTGGAGTATCAACATCATTATGATCATCATCATCATTGCCAACACCATCAGCTCAACCTTTACTAGGACCCCCATTAGCATCACTCGTGGAATCATTTAAATAGTGAATTGATTCGATATATGAATCAACAGTTGTAGCAGGCTCATATGGAAGTGATTGACTTATTACTGACATAGATTTCAGTAAGTCTTCAGTGATCAATTTACTTCTTTCACACTCCAGTATAGATATTATTTTGGCCTCAACTTCTTCTACACTATCGCTTTGTGGCTTGGTGGTCTGAGAGGTTTGAGAGGATCCCGATGAGGACCAATACCTAGTGGGGATGATGTTTTTCCTAGGTTGAAATCAGACTCTCCCCTTGTTATCCTCACCTA
Source organism: Viscum album (assembly GCA_963277665.1). Lineage (NCBI taxonomy): Eukaryota > Viridiplantae > Streptophyta > Magnoliopsida > Santalales > Viscaceae > Viscum > Viscum album. The sequence goes on from OY728158.1 coordinate 218,083,060, forward strand.
ATACCTGACTCAAATGATCATTTGGATCAAAGTAGTCATCTTATTTATCATTTAGGGCCTCATGAGAAGGCTGTTTAAATTATAGAAAAAATATTTAGTTATGAATTTCTTATAAATAATTGAAATATAAATAAAAAAATTAATATTTATTCCTTTGATTTTTTATTTACTGAACTTCCATGCTTTTTCTTTCTACTTGATAAAAATAATTTTTCTCAGCCACATAGCCCATGATGCCCAATATAGCTTGTTTCAAATGAAATTTATTAGTATACACATATTCACAATAAAAAATTTATAATATTGAATAATAATAAAAGGGAATAAATTTTAAATAAATTAACAATCCATAAATTTGAACGTGTGATAAACATTGATGATAAATTCATTAATAAATGCTAATCAAATACACTATAATTTTATCTACTCAATATGAACATTCCATAATATTTAATATTAATTCTTTATATTAATTTATTAATATGAAATCCTTATTATTGATTATATGGATCTCTCTTTATATATATGTCATTTTTATTTAATATAAATATTTTATATTTTAATTTATTATACAAACTATGTAGATAATCTAAATTTAACATAGTTAATAATATTTAATCCTTCGTCAAATCAATCATAAAAAATATTCATATGTGGTTTCAATAATATCAAAATAAGGCCCCTAATTTTAATGTTTCAAATTATGTATTTATAAATAATTCAAAATCTTTATAAATATATAATTTATTTTTAATCCATATGGAATGCCAATTGGCTAACGGCCTAATGGTCATTAGGCCAATTGGCCAATTTTTTAAAGACCCATAAATTTCAAAGAAATTTTTTTTCTTAAATACTTTGGAATTTTTTGAGTCTGTGGCTTTTGGAGGCACTTGATTCTGAGGCCCATTGTGCCCGGAATCAAGTTACGAAGTTTATCTCAGGTACGTTCCGTGAACGAACGAGCGGGTTTTTCTATCTTTTGAACCGTTGCTCAGAATTGAAATTTGAGGGCACCGATGAACTCACAGTATCAGTAATTGCTTAAGGGGACCTTTACCGCAGTTGTGTTTTAAGCGGGTTGAGAATATTTATTTGGGAATCTAGAATTAAATAAATAAAATTGGTGTGTTCAATTTTATTTATATCTGAGGTAGTTATATCCTACAAAGGGGAGTTAAGGCTGGGACCCACAACCACCTAACTACCCAAATTTGGATGTTTGAGAGGTGGGCCCCACATGATTCCCAACATTTTATTTTCCCCTAAACTATTTAAACCCCCTACATTAAATTGGCAACACCCCTTAAATTGCCAAACTCTTCACCTCCCTCACTCAATTAATTCATGACAACCCCTTAAATTGATAAGGACCTTTCCTCTCCCTCTCCCCCTTTTTAACTTTTCCCAACATACCTTAATTAATGAATTGAACCTCTTCATTTAATTAATTAAGTGTTTGAATGTTTGAATTTTAAATGTCTTGTGTTAAATAAAATAATAGGGTAGCTTTTTATTTTATTTTGGGGGAGGATTTTGTTGTGTGAAGAAGAGTTGGGGAGAGCTCTTGAGTTTTTGGGTAAGAACACCGACAATCCGATGAATAACGACGTCTTCTTCAATGAATAACACCACTTCCATGAAGAACGATCGACGTGCCATCCTTTCTTTTCTCCGCGACAAGTGAGGAGACGCCGCTTTCTCCTCGGGCGCACTTCGACGTCGTCTTCCGCGACGCCCGATGTGCAACGTCAATTATCAAGGTAGGGTAATTTCTATATTTTCATATGTGTGATTTATTCCCTCGAGTATGGGTGTTCTTTTATGATAAACTATAGTTAGATCCTCTAACGCGGAGGGCACAGGCTAACGAACAAGTCTAGACCCTCCAATGATTGTTCATCTGTTCGCAGATTGATGGGTGATGTGAAATGGGGCCACATCGGTGATTTTAAGCCATCGCAATGAAGAATAGGTCCCAAGAGATCCGTAAGCGCAGAAGGTGGGTGAATCGGACCATCGGAGCGCGTCCGGTGGTCCGCGGAAGGGGCTGCCGGCGTGCCCCGCCGGCACGGCGACGCCGGCGTCTGGCGGCGGCGGCGCGCCGCCGGAGCAATCCGTCGTGGCTGAGCCATGGCGGCGGTTGAAGACTAGAATGGATTTTCCTTTATGGAGATGGTGGGTCACGACATTAAGTCTCTCCAGCTAGGGAGGCCGCACCCCCCGCTCGGCTGCTAGCCGAGCCAGTTTCTCCCCGGTCGGGCCGGGGCGGGCCGCGTGGGCCGGGCCGCGCCACGCGGACCGGGCCGCGCCGACCGGGATGGGCCATGCCCAACCGAGCTAGTCCTGGACCTGGGTCAGGTCGCCCCGGTTCGGGCCGACCCAGGGTGGGTTGGGCTGGGTCAGACCGGGCCCAGACCCCCCCCCCCATATTCGGACCGTTTTTTGTTAAACAGGCATATTTTGAGCTACGAAACTTCGATCTATGAACCGTCAATTGCGTAGGATTCATTTAATTGAGATGGTAATTTCGGTATATTACACTCACGGTTTAGGAAAAGTTTGGGTACGGCCGGGTTGGTTTGAACCCGAAACCAACCGGGCCCTCGGAGCGGAAACGCTTATAACTTGAGGACCAGATGTCTGATTGACGTGCCGTTGACTACGTTGGATTCCTCTTGATGATATGGTTCTTTTGGAATAATCTACGTGGGATTTGGATGATATTGTATTATGGTCTAGTATCTTTTAACATAAAAACCAACCGGGCCCCTAGAACGGAAAAGCTAATAACTCACAGATCGAGCGTCCGATTGACGCGCCGTCTGTTGCGTTGAGACCCCTATGATGAGGCAGTCCATTGTGTTACTTATACATGAGACTCTGTGAAACTTAGAAGTAACGAATAGTATCTCGTGGAGCAGACCCTCCTAGAGACGAGTGTACGGAGTGCGGAGACCTAGTAGCTGTAGACCTGACTACTGCTTGACCAATTCGACTCGGAGTGATTCGATTAGCCCAGTGGACGGAGCGCGCGGTATTTAGCGGCAGACCCACATCGGATGGAGCGCCAGGTAGTTGGCAGCAGACCCGCGGTACTCGACAGAAGGAGTACCTCTGTAGGCTATTAGGGGGAGCGCCCGGTATTTGGCGGCAGACCCACAGCGGACGGAGCGCACGGTATTTGGCAGCAGACCTGCGGTACTCGACAGGAAGAGTACCTCTGCAGTCTAATGTTAGTGAGTAGCGCCTTGGAGTCGTGACATGTCCACTGTACTCGACAAAGGAGGAGTTCTCTAGTAGTTGGGGTTTTGATAATGAAAATCCTGGTTTGAGCTGAGTCAATGACCTTTGTGTTCTCCTCATGATTGAGATGGGTCACTTGATAACTTAGGTATATGTATGGGCATATACCTAAGTAAAGGTTATCTGTTGAGATCATTATTTTTTTTTATCCTTGTTGGATTTAGTGAGACCTTGAGGGTCTCAGGGTCCCTGCTGAGTATCGTTATACTCACCCCTGCAAGGGTTATGCACGCACCTCGTTGTGTTGGATGTAGGCGACGGATAGCGCTGACCGAAGCATAGTGTACGAGGACTGGATGGTACCCAGAGGAGGACACTCGGCGTGATGGCACACAGAGCGGACGGATAGACGCACAGTGCTGAGGAGGACATCAGTACCTACCCTTCAGGTAGGAACCCAGAGGATGATCCAGGAGCTGCTTCACCATTCAGCTGTTGTCTTTTTAGTTGTACTTTTCTTTCAGTTGTAGTTGTACCTTTCTATTGGGCATGTATTCTGGCCCCTTGTACTTTCAGCACTTTTTATACTTATTTATTTTGTTTTTTCTTCCACTTGTTCTCTAGTTGTGTGTGTATACGTTTTATAAAGGCAATGCCTTCCCAATTATAGGGATTTACACCTTTGGTGCTAGTCGCCAGCCCCTGGCCTATGAAAGGTGGTCTTGGGGTAGTTACGACACGGGCCTCGGGGGACGGGTCGTGAAAAATTGGTATCAGAGGAGTCGGTTCTACCTCATAACTTATGACTCTGATATTTCATTTTTGTGAAGCAATAGTGTTAATTGTACTAATTGTGTTTTTTAGTTCAGGGAGTCCAGTGTTGGTGCGGGCGGCCGATGTATCCATACACCAGGACTCTGACTTCTGATTTTCGACTCAATGCATGAAAACACTGATTGCGTGTGTGTTTTCAAAAGTTTTATTTAAGTCATCTCAAACCAGTTCAGCTCACCAGGTATATTTTTTTTACCGTGTCACATCTGTTTCTTTCAGGATTTCTTTACTCAGTCAGTCAGTATGGGTACCGAGTGGAGAGCGTGATGATATCTCACCAAGCAGCGAGGCCTCAGAACAGGGCCATATTCTAGTTGAGACACCAGCAGAGAGTGCACGCCACTTGAGCGCGCTGCACGAGTTCTAGTGACAGAGGCCTCCGAGGTTTTGAGGCGAGTCAGATTTTCAGACAGCTGGGTACTGGCTGTAGTTTGTAGCACAAGCTTTCCAAATAGCTGGGACACCCACTGACTTCATGGTGTACCTAGCTATTAGTCTCTTTTAGGGAGCAGCTGAGAGGTGGTGGAGACAGATGCTCTAGTTTTGCGACGAGATGACCTTCACCTGGGGAGACTTTGAGACATTTTTCAGGGTGGAGTTTATACCAGCGACTCTACATTCTGAGCATTCTCAGGAGCTTCTACCCTTACCACAGGGTTTTTCAACTGTATTGGAGTCTTCTACAGCCAGAAGTAGACAGATGACATAGATGTCCAAGTGGAATAGACCAATAGGTGGGAGACCATAGGATACAGGTTCGGTTGTGTGAGGCACACGAAATAGAGCCAGACCTTCCAGGCTGTGTTACTCATGCGGTGGACAGGGTCACATAGATCGTGACTTTCCGACCCTCCATGCAGATGAGCAGCAGGCGGTAGAGGAACCTACCAGACTGAGGCAGAGGAGATGGTCTTATAGCCGGTGGTGTACGAAACATCTAGGAGTTTCCACCACCACCAGGAGGTCCACCCCAACCGTAGGGAATGGGTGGAAATAGGAGAGCACAGCTTCAGGCAGCTAAATCATATGACTAAAGAGCTCTGGAAGTAGGTGTACTGGATCGAGACAAGTTCCAGGCATAGAGGCCTTTGTTCTTGGTGCTTCTATTTTCTGTGTTTTTGTTGTTTGTGGTTTTTTTGTGTCTTTTTACTTTGAGCTTCAGTAATAAAAGACACTTATCTTTGTGACGTTTACTTTCCTGTCCTTTCTGTATGGTTGATACTAAGAGGTTCCGGTTAAAACTATTTACTTCACCCTCACTTGTGATATTCCTACTGGACGAGACCTGGTAACCATGCACTGATGCCAACAGTGTGACTCAACCCTTGGAGGTGAGAGTAACGGTTGGATCTCTTGGTAGTAGCGTCAAGGACTTACGACGTTGTCTATGGCATGAAATAGTATCGCTCATGTCAGGATTGATTGTATTAGGAAAAGAATGTGGTTCATCCAGGGGATGAGACCAGATTTCCCTTTTCGACAGAGGAGAAAACTTAGCAGCTCTTGTAGAATGTAGATGAAGAAGGGTGGAGATGAGTTCTTACAATTGGCTATTCTCACCATTGTTCGTTGAGCAAACAGTTTACGGTTCTCTACAACTCAATAGTCTCAGGTGTATCTTCTCTTAGAAGGACATGAATCTAAGACAATGGTGATGGATTTAATTCCTTCAGGACTATGACTTTGAGATAGCTTTTATTCCTGGGGAGGGGAAAGTTGTAGCAGATTCTCTTAGTATGAGATCGGGCATTCAGTTGTTAGGAGTGGTGAGACAGCAGCTGACCGCGTTTCAGATATCCTTTGTGGATAGTGATGGAGTTAGAACGTGTAGAACCAGAGATGGTTCAGGCTATGATGGAGAAGGTGCATATAATCAAGGAGTGGATGAAGACTACACAAAGTAGACAGAAGTCCTATGCTGATAGGAGATGAAGATCACTGGAGTTCGAGGATGGTGACCACGTCTTCCTACGGGTCTCACCTTGACGAGGTCAACAGAGACTTGGCCAGGGTAGAAAGTTATCTTCGAGGATCATCGTACCTTTCCACGTCCTCATAAGGGTAGGTGAGGTGGCTTACCAATTGGCCCTTCCACATTGGTTTAACCGGTTTCACGATGTCTTCCACGTATCTCAGCTGAGGAGATGCGTGCACGACCTGTCTAACTTCATCGACCCCGGGGATTTGGATATCGATGACGGGGAGACATTTAAGGAGGTCCCGGTGGATATCGAGGATTGAAAGGAGTGGGTCCTACATAGATGGTCGATTCCTCTGGTGCGCATTTTCTGGCAGCACGGGAACCTCCAGGAGAGCACATGGGAGCGAGAGGCTCAGATACGTGCTCAGTACCCTCATTTGTTTCCCTAGTTTATGTTATAGCTTTACGAAGATGTAAATCCCTATGGTGGGAGTAATTTAAAGACCCTGAAATTTCAAGGAAATTTTTTTTCTTAAATACTTTGGATTTTTAAGAGTCTGTGGCTTCTGACGGCACTTGATTCCGAGGCCCGGTGTGCCCGGAATCAAGTTCCAAAGTTTAGATTGGGTACGATCAGTGAACGAACAAGAGGGTTTTTCTATATTTTGAACTGGTGCTCAGAATTGAAATCTGAGGGCTACAATAAACTCGCAGCGCTGGTAATTTCTTAAGGGGACCTTTACCGTAGTTGCGTTTTAAGCAGGTTGAGAATTTTTATATGGGAATCTAGAATTAAATAAATAAAATTGGTGTGTATAATTTTATTTAGATCTGAGGTAGTTATATCCTACAAAGGGGAGTAAAGGGTGGGACCCAAAACCACCTAACTACCCAAGTGTGGATGTTTGAGAGGTGGGTCCCACATGAGCCCCAACCTTTTATTTTCCCCTAAACTCTTTAAACCCCCTACATTAAATTGGAAACACCCCTTAAATTTCCTAACTTTTCACCTCCCTCACTCCATTAATTCAGGACAACCCCTTAAATTTATGAGAACCTTTCGTCTACCTCTCCCCCTCTTTAGCTTTTTCCAATATACCTTAATTAATGAATGCAGCCTCTTCATTTAATTAATTAAGTGTTTGAATGTTTGAATTTTAAATGGCTTGTGTTAAATAAAATAATAGGTTAGCTTATTATTTTATTTTGGGGGAAGGATTTTGTTGTGTGAAAAAGATTTGGGGAGAGATCTTGAGTTTTTGGGGAAGAACACCGACCATTTGACGAAGAACGATGTCTTCTTCAACGAAGAATGCTGGTTCCACAATGAACGATCGATGTGCCATCCTTTCTTTTCTCCGCGACAAGTGAGGAGACGCCGCTTTCTCCTTGGGCGCACTTCAACGCTGTCTTCCATGACGCCTGACGTGCAACGTCAATTATCGAGGTAGGATAATTTGTATATTTTCATATGTGTGATTTATTCCCTCGATCATGTGTGTTCTTTTATGATAAACTATGGTTATAGCCTCTAATGCGGAGGGCACGGGATAACGAACAAGTCCGGACCCTCTGCTGATTGTTTGTATGTGTGCAGATTGATGAGCGATGTGAAACGGGGCTTCATCGGTGATTTGAAGCCATCGTAGTGAAGAAAAGGTCCCGGGAGAGCTGCAAGCGCAGACAATGGGCGAATCGGACCATCGGAGCGCGTCTTGTGGTGCACGAAAGGGGCTGTCGGTGCGCCACGCTGGCATGGCGGCGCCGGCGTCTGGCGCCGGCAGCACGCCGCCGGAGTAATCCACTAAGGCTGAGCTGTGGCAGCGGTTGAAGACCAAAATGGCTTTGCCATTCCGGAGATGGTGGGGTGTGGCATTAAGTCGCGCCAGCTGGGGAGGCCGCACCCCCTGCTCGGCCACTGGTCGAGCCAGTTTCCCCCCTGTCGGGTCGGGGCGGGCCACACGGGTCGGGTCGTGCCCAACCAAGCCGGTCCACGCCCAACCGGGCCGGACCCGGACCCGGGTTGGTGGCCAGGTTCGGGCCGACCCAGGGTGGGTTAGGCCGGGTCGAATCGGACCCAGACCCCCCCATTTTCGGACGGTTTTCAGTTAAAAGGACATATCTTGAGTTACGGACTTCCGATCGATGCACCGTCAGTTTCGTAGGATTCCTTGGATTGAGACAGTCGTTTCGATATATTACACTCAAGGTTTTGGCAATTTTTGCGTAAGGCTGATTTGGTTCGAACCCGAAACTAATCGGGCCCTCGGAGCGGAAACGCTTATAACTTGAGGACTGGACGTCCGATTGACGTTCCGTTGACTAAATTTGATTCCTCTTGATGAGATAGTTATTTTGGAATACTCTATGTTGGATTAAGATGATATTGGATTATGGTCGGGGTGGTTTTATCTTAAAAACCAACCAGGCCCCTGGAACTGAAAAGCTAATAACTCACAGACCGGGCATCCGATTGACGTGCCGTCTATTGCGTTGAGACCCCTATGATGAGGCGGTCCTTTGTGTTACTTATACATGAGACTTTGTGACACTTGGAAGTAATTACCAGTAGCTTGTGAAGTGGACCCTCCCGGAGATGAGCGTACGGAGTGCGGAGACCTAGTAGTTGTAGACCTGATGACTGCTAGACCGATTCGACTCTGAGTGATTTGATTAGCCCAGTGGACGGAGAGCTCAGTGTTTTGCGAAAGACCCATAGCGTACAGAGCACCTGGTAGTTGGCAGCAGACTCACAGTACTCGACAGGAGGAGTACCTATGTAGGCTATTAGGGGGAGCGCCCGGTATTTGGCGGCAGACCCACAGCGGACGGAGCGCCCGGTATTTGGCAGCAGACTCGCGGTACTCGACAGGAGGAGTACCTCAGTAGTCCAAGGTTAGTGATTAACGCCTTACAGTCATGACAGGTCCATTGTACTCTATAGAGGAGGACTTATCCAGAAGTTGTGGTTTCGATAATGAAAATCCTGGTTTGAGCTGAGTCAATGACCTTTGTGTTTTCCTTATGATTGAGAAGGGTCACTTGATAACTTAGGTATATGTATGGGCATATACCTAAGTAAAGGTTATCTGTTGAGATCATTATTTTTTGTTTATCCTTGTTGGATTTAGTGAGACCTTGAGAGTCTTGGGGTCCCTCCTGAGTATCTTTATACTCACCCCTGCATGGGCTATGTCTGCACCTCATTGTGTTGGATGCAGGCGACAGACAGCACTGACCTAGGCAGTGTGTACAAGGACTAGACGGTACCTGGAGGTGGACACTCAGGGTGACAGCACACGGAGTGAACCGATAGATGTGGAGTGCTGAGGAGGACATCAGTACCTACCCTTCATGTAGGAACCCAGAGGACGATCCAAGAGCTGCTTCACCATTCAGCTGTTGTCTTTTCAGTTGTACTTTTCTTTCAGTTGTAGTTGTACCTTTCTGTTGGGCTTGTATTCCGGCCCCTTGTACTTTCAGCACATGTTATACTACATTATTTAGTGTTTTCTTCTTCTTGTTCTATGTTTGTGTGTGTGTTTAATTTTTATAATGGCAATGCCTTCCCAGTTATAGGGATTTACACCTTTGGTGCTAGTCGCTAGCCCCTGGCCTAGGGAAGGAGGGCTTGGGGTAGTTACGACACGGGCCCCGGGGGACGGTTCGTGAAAAATTTCCAATTAACCATTAGTCCATTATTCCAATAGTCCAATTGGTCATTTGGTTGTTAGGTCATTGGGGCAATTTTCCAATTGGTCATTAGCTCGTTTGACCAATTGGCTAATTGGTCATTAGGTCGATGGTCCAATTAGCAAATTTTCCATTAGTCCATTATGTCAATTGTTCGATTGGCCATTAGGAAAATGTGCCATTAGTTTATTAGTCCATTAGTCCATTAGGCAAGTTGGTCATTAGAACATTAGGAAAAATTTCAGTTAATCCATTTGGTTGTTAGTCCAATTGGTTGTTAGGTCGTAATGCTAATTAGTTGTTTGGATGTTAGGCTAATTTTACATTAGGTCGTTAAGCCAATTGGTTTTTAGGACATTTGGCCAATCGGTCATTATTTTTTTTAGGTCGGTTGACCATTAGGACATTATTTAATTAGGCCAATTTTGAATTAGGTCGTTATAACAATTATCCATTGGTTCGTTAGACCAATTGGATATTAGGTCGTGGAGATAATTATACCTTAGGACATTAGGTCAATTTGACAATTGTCCATTAATCCATTAGAACATTTTTTCAATTATCTAATTAGTCAGTTGGTCGTTATGCCATTAAGAAAATTGGCCAATTTTTTTCAGGTTATTAGGACATTAAGTCATTAGTCCAATTTTCCATTAGGCCATTAGGCCAATTGTAAATTATATTTTTATGCCAATTTTTCAGTTTTCCATTAGGCTGTTAGGCCAATTTTATGTTAGGTCGTAACACCAATTCTCCATTAGGCTAATTGGCCAATTTTCCATTATGTCATTAGTCCAATTGACCATTAGTCCATTAGGACAATTATAAAATTGGATGTTAGTCCATTAATCCAATTGGCCAATAGGATGTTAGGCCACTAGTCCAATAGAGAAATTGGTTTTTAGACCACAAGGACAATTGTCCCATTGACAATTAGGCTCTTATGCCAATTGTCCATTGGGTTGTTCGATCAATTGGCCATAAAGACGTTACACCTTTTGTCTATTAGTCCATTAGTCCAATTGGACATTAGTTTGTAAGGTCAATTGGATGTTAGTCCATTAGGACAATTGGTCATAAGTCCATTAGTCCGATTTTCCATTAGGAAAATTGGTAAATTGGTCATCATGCCATTATTCCATTGGTCCATCTATTCATTAGGGCAATTGGATGTTAGGCTAATTGTCCATTACACCATTAGGAAAATGGCCATTAGGATGTTAGTGTAACACCCCAGGTAAATAAAGAATATGACATTTTCATATTTATCCATATTTGTGAATAAAATATTAATATGACTTTAAAAGGGACGCTATGCTCGACGGCGTACCCAACACGTAACAACGAGTTTCTTGGGAATCTTACGTTGCACTCTAATAATAAAATAATATTATTTTAAATGGTAGTTAACATGTAGCCGTTGTAATGGAGGGAATGGATAGAAATAACTAAAATATGATTATAAATGTTCTTAAATATTTTTACATTTATACAATAAAAGATAAAGGCTTAAAATACGGAAAGAATTCAATTTTAGGCGTATATGCCCTAGTTTTCACTAAAGGTTCACTTATCGCCTTTTGATGGAAAACTATCATTAAATATAGTTTTGTTCACTATTAAATATTCTTTTGGACCAAATAAAACTCTTATTAAGAATCGGGACATCAAAATTTACTTTGTGTAAATTTTTGGTATCTTTCTGATAAAGTTCATTTTTTTAATGAATAGTGTAAAATGTTGTGTTTTAATTCAAAACCTCTTTTTAATCTAATTTATTTATATGATTAGATAATATTTTGAATTGGTTTTAAAGTGAAATTAGAAAATATTTTTACCATTAAATCCAATAGTGGTCGTTGGAATCAATTTCACTTTAAAATTGGACTTAAACTAGTGTCAATCTTTTGATACTTTTTGTTTTGTAAAAACACGCTATTTGCTCTGGCAGCGGGAATTAATTAGTAAATTAATTAATGTGACTTATATGATTTGAATTTTTTAAAATAGACTTCATTTTTGAATTCGGAATATCAAATATAGCTTAGGGTAAATTTTTGGTAATTTTCTGAAAAACATCAATTTTTGATGAATAGTGAAACCACTAAGTGGTAATCAAGAAAACTGATCTTTCAGTTAAATGAAAGTTTACCACTAATGTGTGTTGAATTTTGAAAATCCGACATACATTGTTGTCATTAATAAGTAAAATTTGGTTCAATGAGATTAAAATATTTTTTTGGTGAATAGTAACTTATTAAGTTTTTAATCGCGATTAGTGGTAATTAGTGTAGTTTAAGGTATAAATAATGCTTTAATAATATGAAATGACCTAGACCCATGTCCTACCCTTATTTGTTGTGTCATGGCCGACCAAGACAATCCATGGGTCAACTTGGGGACCCCATGGATCCACTTTTGTTGGGAAATGACATAAATTACTTTTTATTTAATGTTAAAGTGAAAATGACACAAACATAATATGTTTTACGAAAACAATTTTTAAGTGGGGTTATACAAGTCACAATTTTGATTATAAATATTCATTGGAAAGATAAAAAGATTTCCTATATCATAGTATTTTTTTTTATAATTTTTAGACATTAAATAAATTATATTATTTATGACATAATAATGATGCAGCGATGACATCATTATTTGACGATTTAAATAAAATGGAAAGATAATGTAAAATCTATGAACTAAACATGTCCAAAACTTATTGGATGAGTGGATTTCAAAGCCTTATCACCATATCCACGAATTATATCAATGTGGGACCTTTTGAAACCGAAAAACATTTTCAAATAAAGTAATATTTCTTTACTTTCCAAAAGTGCCCCTCCTCTCCTCTTATAAAAGGCCCCCACCTCTACCTCATTTAACACACTCATCAAGCCTTTGGCTCGGCCAACCCCTGCCCATTTACTCTCTCCACATCCCTCTCCTCATCCTAGAGGATTCCCTTTGGGCATAATCCTTTCAAAGGAATCCTTTAGTCTCAAATCAAAAGGAGTTACACTTTTAAAGGTAATTCATTCTCTCATGTTCATTTGTTTTATTTTGCTTCTCCAACCCCATAAACTCTTTTTATTTACTTATTTTGTAACAACACCAGTATCTTCAATATACTAGGATGTTGTTATAATATTTATTCGAGCTAAACTCTCAAACAACTACATCAAATGGTTAAAGAACATACGGTTTCTGTGGATGGTGAAATTCTGCCTCCCGAAACGATGATTGTTCAATAGTCATTTAACACCTTCAAAGGTGGCCATTATGATGTCACTATTTTTATATATGATATATAATACGTTTATTTTTTATTTATGCTTCTGTATTTTTAATTTTTTTTCTTACCTTTATAGCTTCCATTATGGGTATACGCGATATCTTCATTTAAGGAAGTGCGGACTACCGCCCCCTCAAAGTGATTTGATTCGTTAAATACCATATGTGGGATGTATAAAAGGATGGAAATATGATATTATATATGAAATTATACTGGAATTATAATATACCTTTATATCATTATTATTCCATTCTATAAAATACGAAATAGAAATGAAAGTAGCGTTCATGCGTACGTACGGCTTACCGTCTCCATGAACGGTGCATTTCATTTCTTACCTCTAAGTGATTATGTAATGTTATAAATTCATGCATGTACTGGATATATATGACATATATGATATCTACATAATGAATAAAATTCTGTATATAATAAACATTTGGCCACACGAACAACATGTAATTGTAAGAAGTCCACTTTCGACTTAAGAACCAAATATCAGCAAAACAAATATTATTAACTTAAATGATTACATAATGTTTATGACATGGTAATAAGTGGTATAAAAGTAATAATGAACTTGAAAAAGGTTCTTAAGGAATTATAAATTAACTCAAGTTTATTATTCAGGAGATTAAAGAACGATCGAGTCAAGTCGGACCCGAGGTAAGGGATCCTACAACTCTCTTTCTTTTTAAGTACACTCTTTTATGTCATTTATTTTAAGCTCATCTTTATTATGATTGGGATGTTATTTTATATTAAATTTACTGTAATTTTTATGTTCATGTGATGAGAGACCCTATTCTCTCTCATCAATCCATTTTGGAAGTTTTGAGTGGCGCCGTTAGGCTGCCGAACTTTCGTAAGAGATCTAACCTCTCTCTTTCTTTTTAAGTACTCTCCTTTATGTCACTTCTTTTAAACTCCTCCTTGCAATGTTGGGGGATTTACTTTTATTCCACTTGCTGTAAATTCTATTGTAATATGATGGGATACTCTATTTGATCTCATCAATCCATATTCGGAAGTTTTATGTGGTGTCGTTAGGCTGCCGAGTTTTCGTAAGGGATTTTTCATCTCACTTTTATTCCCGTGAGATTTATGCTACATTTGCCACAAATTCCATTGAGTGTTGTATGTACTGCCCATTATTCTACTCTTTGTGTAATATACTTTCGTTTATGAGTATTTAAATCAATGAACTATTGTCTTTCTTTCATGGGGTGTATGTTTTGAAAGATACCCAAGTCGGTAAGGGAACCTTTCACCCTCCTCTTTTTTTTAAAAGACTTCTTTTATTGGGTCTTTTAATTTACATATTTTTATGTTGTGATATGTTCTCATACATCCTTATTGATGTAAATTTTATGTCCAAGTGATGAGATACACTTTTTATCTCTCATCAACTCATTTTGATGTGATGTCGTTAGGCTGTCAAGGGAACTTTTTAACCCAGTTTCGATTTCTTTGGGTTCAACTTGTAGTCATTGGATATTCCATCCATTGAATATGTGTGAATGACCTTTTATTGTTTTACACTTAATATCCACTTATATTGGGTGTATATATATTTTTCACACATATTTTTGAGATTTATTTGTCCTTATTTTAAGGATACCTTCTTTATAAGGGATTTCATCACATTTGACATTTCTATTGAGGGTTCATTGTTGTTATGCACCAATTCACTCTTATATGGTGTATATACTGTCCTTTGGAGTGTTATATCATGAATCCATTTATTCTCATGATATTATAAAGTTCTGACTAAATGTTATTCCTCAATTATTGTATTCAAGTGTCTCTGATTTTGGTAAAACCCATTTAACCAAAATATCGTTTTAAATGTTTTAATTATTTGTTCTTATTAATATCCATGTTTTCAAAATGGTTTTAAGGATTTATTTATATGGATATTAATGGTTTAAAATGTTAAAAGCTTCAAGGTGGTATGGGACACTATGATTCAAAAATCTCTTTATTAAATGTTTTAAATGGTTTTGGAATGGATACTTTTTTAATGGATTCATTATTTCAATATCCTAAAATGTTATATTGTGATTGAAATGTGGAAATGTCATGTTTCCTTTATTCATGTTTATGTGATACGATTATGTTATGGTTCTTGGGAATTGTTATGAAGAACGTGTGGTTCCGTGATAAACTAAGGGCGGGTGAGCCCGATATATCTCTCCAATGCATTGGGTAACGCGAAGGAGTGAAACGTTAAGGTTTCTCCGAAGAGATTTAGGGAATATACTGTGATGGGTATTCCAAACGTAACCAAGAGGGTTACTCCCTACGTAAGAATGTTATGAATGCCTCAAGTTACCTTTATTTCTTATGTTTTCTATGATTCATTCAAGATTTGATATGCCTATGTTTTATGGGTAAAGTATGATTTCATTCATATGTATATATGAACTCATGTTTCCTTTCCATATTTTTATAACCCTTACTGAGCTTTTTTATGCTCATCCCATGTTTTTGAAATGTTTCTCACAGGTCAAGGGAAAGGTACATGATGTGATGATAGTGTCAAGGATGTGTCAAGAAAGAATCTGTGTTTTTTTTTAATAGGTTTCCATTGATGGGAAGAATGAATATTGTCTTTTATGTAACCACCTTGTTTAAATGTGGAATGTAATTCAAGTTTCAGGATCTAATTCTCTAAAACTCTAACCCTGAAAAGATCCTCAATGTGTAATCTTGTAATAACTCAAGATTAAGTATGGTTTAAGGCTAGGGCCTTATAGTTGGTATCAGAGGTCGGTTTAGATAACTTTAGAGGTTTGGGTATTCTTTAAGCATAATTGACAATTACCATAATGGTTAGGATTTCAGAAAGTGTCTTAGTTTTAGATAAAGTGAATGAGTAAGTATATCTTATTTTCTATCTTACTCATTAGTACATGATGGTTTTGTTGATATAATCACACTGACCTTTTTGGTTTTAGTAAATGGCTGGATCTAGCAGGCACCAAAGTAATAGTGAATGTGAAGGAAACTGTGACAGTTTTTTGAGCAAGCAACTGAATGATATGGGAGCTGCAATGAGAACTCTTTTGATTATCCTCAACCAACTATCTGGAGTCATGATTGACCACCTAAACCTTGGAAATTTCTCTAAAGCATCATATATTCAAGAAACAAATCCCTACGGAAGTACAGGTAATAATCATAAAGGTAAGTGTGTTCAAAAACCTATGTGTCAAAGATGTGGAAAGAAACACCTAGGAAAATGTTTCAAAGGGACATAAATATGCTATAGATGTGGAAATGAAGGTCATAAAGCAAGAACCTTCCATAGAAAAAGGAAGCATCCAGTTGACTCGAGGAAAGGGAAAGAAGTTCTTTCTGAGGGATCAATTGAATGTTTTAAATATGGTGTGCATGGTCATTATGAAAACACATGTCCTATGAAGAAGTTTCGTGAATGGGGTCACCAAGAGCGTACCAATATTCGTTTACCAATACCTAATGCCATTCCGATTGAGGATGAAGAAACTGACAATGACCAATCAAAGGTATGTACTATTTCATGACTATTGTTTTCTTATTTTGGAATCTTAGGATATGATTCATGATTTTGTTTGTAGGAAAGAGGTATTTCGGAATAAGTTGGAAAGGAATGGATAATGGATCATGAAGAATGTTGAATGAGTAAGATGTCAACATATAAGGGCTTCAAGAGTTAGGGTGAAATTCTTAAGAGTATTAAGTCTCTTTTGTTGATGGGGTTACATTAGAAGACTTTTTATATTATGTGTAACCCTGATGTTTAATATAGGCAAATTTTATTCAAGTAATAGTTATCTTTTCTTTTGTTGAAATAGTTATAAAGAACCATTTGGGTTTATATGATCCTTACTTTTGAGGTAATTATGGGTTACCATATGTTATGATTGAAGTGAAAGGTATGAGATAAAATTGAGGTTAAATTGTGTTATGGTTATTTTTGATGATTTTATCCCTTTTTGGGTAATGATTTGAGAATTATATAGTTTTGGAAAAACGACAACACGCAGACCGTGTGACAACCCGTCGCGTCGGACAATGCTGCGGGAATCGAACCCACAACCAAAGTGCGACTGGTATTTATCGCCTACCACTGGACTACGTGAAGTCCCTGGTTAGTTTGACTGATTCTTTTTAGTTATATGATTTTATGAATTAAGAGTAAGTTGATTTTGGAGGATATTTGATTAGGATAATTACGTTTCAATGTGAGACTTTAGGAGCAACTGATGTTGTTTGGAGATAAATGTTACGATTTAACTTGGAAGACTATGTGACTAAATCCTTCAAATATTTGGGTTTCAATCTTATATTGGTTTACTTTGAAGAATTTTATGGACAAATTTTTTATCGGATGGTCCTCATTGAACTTTGGGTTTTGTTGGACAAATTTTGGAGATTAAGAATAGATTTTATTTTTATAAGGGGTTATCCTTTTCTAGATTATCTGATCTTGTACTGACCTATTTCGTTTTGGTTTTGGTTAAATCCTAAATACATGGGATGTATATAGTTCTCTTTTGGGGATTAGATTATTCTCTATAAGTTGATTATAGTACTCTTAATGCGAACAAGTCTCCCTAAATACTCTTATTTTGGAAAAAATATGAGTTTGACTAAGGAATCTAGTAAAAGTTAAAAGTCAACATGATAAGTGATTATGCTTACTTATGAATAAATTCCTCAATAAAAAGTAACTTAAAACAAAAATGTTGTCTATTAACTTTTCCTACTGGGGAACCCAACACCATTTAACCCATCACAAGTTTGTGATTTTCTTATTGTTAACTTTCTCCTAAACATGTTTTCTATCACTCTCCATCAGAACATGACCCTATGTTTTCTCCTCCATGTCCATATTTTCATACTTGGAATCCTAGTATGGTTTAACTCAGATGACCTCTATGCTTATCTTTCTTTATTTTAAAGTGATTGTTTTACCGACTCTTGTTCCGATGTGGGACGTTCAAGGATGTTTCCGAGCGCAATTTTAAAATTGCGAGGACGCAATTCCCAAAAGGGGGGAAGGATGTAACACCCCAGGTAAATAAAGAATATGACATTTTCATATTTATCCATATTTGTGAATAAAATATTAATATGACTTTAAAAGGGACGCTATGCTCGACGGCGTACCCAACACGTAACAACGAGTTTCTTGGGAATCTTACGTTGCACTCTAATAATAAAATAATATTATTTTAAATGGTAGTTAACATGTAGCCGTTATAATGGCGGGAATGGATAGAAATAACTAAAATATGATTATAAATGTTCTTAAATATTTTTACATTTATACAATAAAAGATAAAGGCTTAAAATACGGAAAGAATTCAATTTTAGGCGTATATGCCCTAGTTTTCACTAAAGGTTCACTTATCGCCTTTTGATGGCGAACTGTCATTAAATATAGTTTTTTTCACTATTAAACATTTATTTGGACCAAATAAAACTCTTATTAAGAATCGGGACATCAAAATTTACTTTGTGTAAATTTTTGGTATCTTTCCGATAAAGTTCATTTTTTTTAATGAATAGTGTAAAATGTTGTGTTTTAATTCAAAACCTCTTTTTAATCTAATTTATTTATATGATTAGATAATATTTTGAATTGGTTTTAAAGTGAAATTAGAAAATATTTTTACCATTAAATCCAATAGTGGTCGTTGGAATCAATTTCACTTTAAAATTGGACTTAAACTAGTGTCAATCTTTTGATACTTTTTGTTTTGTAAAAACACGCTATTTGCTCTGGCAGCGGGAATTAATTAGTAAATTAATTAATGTGACTTATATGATTTGAATTTTTTAAAATAGACTTCATTTTTGAATTCGGAATATCAAATATTGCTTAGGGTAAATTTTTGGTAATTTTCTGAAAAACTTCAATTTTTGATGAATAGTGAAACCACTAAGTGGTAATCAAGAAAACTGATCTTTCAGTTAAATGAAAGTTTACCACTAATGTGTATTGAATTTTGAAAATCCGACATACATGGTTGTCATTAAGAAGTAAAATTTGGTTCAATGAGATTAAAATATTTTTTTGGTGAATAGTAAATTATTAAGTTTTTAATCGCGATTAGTGGTAATTAGTGTAGTTTAAGGTATAAATAATGCTTTAATAATATGAAATGACCTAGACCCATGTTCTACCCTTATTGGTTGTGTCATGGCCGACCAAGACAAGCCATGGGTCAACTTGGGGACCCCATAGATCCACTTTTGTTGGGAAATTACATAAATTACTTTTTATTTAATGTTAAAGTGAAAATGACACAAACATAATATGTTTTACGAAAACAATTTTTAAGTGGGGTTATACATTCCAAATTTTGATTATAAATAGTAATTAGAAAGATAAAAAGATTTCCTATATCATAGTATTTTTTTTATAATTTTTAGACATTAAATAAATTAAATTATTTATGACATAATAATGATGCAGCGATGACATCATTATTTGACGATTTAAATAAAATGGAAAGATAATGTAAAATCTATAAACTACACATGTAAAAAACTTATTGGATTAGTGTATTTCGAAGCCTTATCACCTTATACACGAATTATATCAATGTGGGACCTTTTGAAACCGAAACACATTTTCAAATAAAGTAATATTTCTTTACTTTCCAAAAGTGCCCCTCCTCTCCTCTTATAAAAGGCCCCCACCTCTACCTCATTTAACACACTCCTAAAGCCTTTGTCTCGGCCAACCCCTGCCCATTTACTCTCTCCACATCCCTATCCTCATCCTAGAGGATTCCCTTTGGGAAGAATCCTTTCAAAGGAAGCCTTTAGGCTCAAATCAAAAGGAGTTACACTTTTAAAGGTAATTCATTCTCTCATGTTCATTTGTTTTATTTTGCTTCTCCAACCCCCTAAACTCTTTTTATTTACTTCTTTTGTAACAACACCAGTATCTTCATTATACTAGTATGTTGTTATAAGATTTATTCGAGCTACACTCTCACACAACTACATCAAATGGTTAAAGAACATACGGTTTCCGTGGATGGTGAAATTCTGCCTCCCGAAACGATGATTGTTCAATACTCATTTAACACCTTCAAAGGTGGCCATTATGATGTCACTATTTTTATATATGATATATAATACGTTTATGTTTTATTTATGCTTCTGTATTTTTAATTTTTGTCTTACCTTTATAGCTTCCATTATGGGTATACGCGATATCTTCATTTAAGGAAGTGCGGACTACCGCCCCCTCAAAGTGATTTGATTCGTTAAATACCATATGTGGGATGTATAAAAGGATGGAAATATGATATTATATATTAAATTATACTGGAATTATAATATAACTTTATATCATTATTATTCCATTCTATAAAATACGAAATAGAAATGAAAGTAGCGTTCATGTGTACGTACGGCTTACCGTCTCCATGAACGGTGCATTTCATTTCTTACCTCTAAGTGATTATGTAATGTTATAAATTCATGAATGTACTGGATATATATGACATATATGATATCTACATAATGAATACAATTCTGGATATAATAAACATTTGGCCATACGAACAACATGTAATTGTAAGAAGTCCACTTTCGACTTAAGAACCAAATATCAGCAAAACAAATATTATTAACTTAAATGATTACATAATGTTTATGACATGGTAATAAGTGGTATAAAAGTAATAATGAAATTTAAAAAGGTTCTTAAGGAATTATAAATTAACACGAGCTTATTATTCAGGAGATTAAAGAACGATCGAGTCAAGTCGGACCCGAGGTAAGGGATCCTACAACTCTCTTTCTTTTTAAGTACACTCTTTTATGTCATTTATTTTAAGCTCATATTTCTTATGATTGGGAAGTTATTTTATATTAAATTTACTTTAATTTTTATGTTCATGTGATGAGAGACCCTATTCTCTCTCATCAATCCATTTTGGAAGTTTTGAGTGGCGCCGTTAGGCTGCCGAACTTTCGTAAGAGATCTAACCTCTCTCTTTCTTTTTAAGTACTCTCCTTTATGTCACTTCTTTTAAACTCCTCCTTGCAATGTTGGGGGATTTACTTTTATTCCACTTGCTGTAAATTCTATTGTAATATTATGGGATACTCTATTTGATCTCATCAATCCATATTCGGAAGTTTTATGTGGCGCTGTTAGGCTGCCGAGTTTTCGTAAGGGATTTTTCATCTCACTTTTATTCCCGTGAGATTTATGCTACATTTGCCACAAATTCCATTGAGTGGTGTATGTAATGCCCATTATTCTACTCTTTGTGTAATATAATTTCGTTTATGAGTATTTACATCAATAAACTATTGTCTTTCTTTCATGGGGTGTATGTTTTGAAAGATACCCAAGTCGGTAAGGGTACCTTTCACCCTCCTCTTTTTTTTAAAAGAATTCTTTTATTGGGTCTTTTAATTTACATATTTTTATGTTGTGATATGTTCTCATACATCCTTATTGATGTAAATTTTATGTCCAACTGATGAGATACACTTTTTATCTCTCATCAACTCATTTTGATGTGATGTCGTTAGGCTGTCAAGGGAACTTTTTAACCCAATTTCGATTTCTTTAGGTTCAACTTGTAGTCATTGAATATGTCATCCATTGAATTTGTGTGAATGACCTTTTATTGTTTTACACTTAATATCCACTTATATTGGGTGTATATATATTTGTCACACATATTTTTGAGATTTATTTGTCCTTATTTTAAGGATACCTTCTTTATAAGGGATTTCATCACATTTGACATTTCTATTGAGGGTTCATTGTTGTTATGCACCAATTCACTCTTATATGGTGTATATACTTTCCTTTGGAGTGTTATATCATGAATCCATTTATTCTCATGATATTATAAAGTTCTGACTAAATGTTATTCCTCAATTATTGTATTCAAGCGTCTCTGATTTTGGTAAAACCCCTTTAACCAAAATATCGTTTTAAATGTTTTAATTATTTGTTCTTATTAATATCCATGTTTTCAAAATGGTTTTAAGGATTTATTTATATGGATATTAATGGTTTAAAATGTTAAAAGCTTCAAGGTGGTATGGGACACTCTGATTCAAAAATCTCTTTATTAAATGTTTTAAATGGTTTTGGAAATGGATACTTTTTTAATGGATTCATTATTTCAATATCCTAAAATGTTATATTGTGATTGAAATGTGGAAATGTCATGTTTCCTTTATTCATGTTTATGTGATACGATTATGTTATGGTTCTTGGGAATTGTTATGAAGAACGTGTGGTTCCGTGATAAACTAAGGGCGGGTGATCCCGATATAGCTCTCCAATGCATTGGGTAACGCGAAGGAGTGAAACGTTAAGGTTTCTCCGAAAAGATTTAGGGAATATACTGTGATGGGTATTCCAAACGTAACCAAGAGGGTTACTCCCTGCGTAAGAATGTTATGAATGCCTCAAGTTACCTTTATTTCTTATGTTTTCTATGATTCATTCATGATTTGATATGCCTATGTTTTATGGGTAAAGTATGATTTCATTCATATGTATATATGAACTCATGTTTCCTTTCCATATTTTTATAACCCTTACTGAGCTTTTTTATGCTCATCCCAAGTTTTTGAAATGTTTTTCACAGGTCAAGGGAAAGGTACATGATGTGATGATAGTGTCAAGGATGTGTCAAGAAAGAATCTGTGTTTTTCTTTAAATAGGTTTCCATTGATGGGAAGAATGAATATTGTATTTTATGTAACCACCTTGTTTAAATGTGGAATGTAATGCAAGTTTCAGGATCTAATTCTCTAAAACTCTAAACCTGAAAAGATCCTCAATGTGTAATCTTGTAATAACTCAAGATTAAGTATGGTTTAAGGCTGGGGCCTTATAGTTGGTATCAGAGGTCGGTTTAGATAACTTTAGAGGTTAGGGTATTCTTTAAGCATAATTGAAAATTACCATAATGGTTAGGATTTCAGAAAGTGTCTTAGTTTTAGATAAAGTGAATGTGTAAGTATATATTATTATCTATCTTACTCATTAGTACATGATGGTTTTGTTGATATACTCACACTGACCTTTTTGGTTTTAGTAAATGGCTGGATCTAGCAGGCACCAAAGTAATAGTGAATGTGAAGGAAACTGTGACAGTTTTTTGAGCAAGCAACTGAATGATATGGGAGCTTCAATGAGAACTCTTTTGATTATCCTCAACCAACTATCTGGAGTCATGATTGACCACCTAAACCTTGGAGATTTCTCTAAAGCATCATATATGCAAGAAACAAATCCCTACGGAAGTACAGGTAATAATCATAAAGGTAAGTGTGTTCAAAAACCTATGTGTCAAAGATGTGGAAAGAAACACCTAGGAAAATGTTTCAAAGGGACATAAATATGCTATAGATGTGGAAATGAAGGTCATAAAGCAAGAACCTTCCATGGAAAAAGGAATCATCGAGTTGACTCGAGGAAAGGGAAAGAAGTTCTTTCTGAGGGATCAATTGAATGTTTTAAATGTGGTGTGCATGGTCATTATGCAAACACATGTCCTATGAAGAAGTTTCGTGAATGGGGTCACCAAGAGCGTACCAATATTCGTTTACCAATACCTAATGCCATTCCGATTGAGGATGAAGAAACTGACAATGACCAATCAAAGGTATGTACTATTTCATGACTATTGTTTTCTTATTTTGGAATCTTAGGATATGATTCATGATTTTGTTTGTAGGAAAGAGGTATTTCAGAATAAGTTGGAAAGGAATGGATAATGGATCATGAAGAAAGTTGAATGAGTAAGATGTCAACATATAAGGCCTTCAAGAGTTAGGGTGAAATTCTTAAGAGTATTAAGTCTCTTTTGTTGATGGGGTTACATTAGAAGACTTTTTATATTATGTGTAACCCTGATGTTTAATATAGGCAAATTTTATTCAAGTAATAGTTATCTTTTCTTTTGTGGACATAGTTATAAAGACCATTTGGGTTTATATGATCCTTACTTTTGAGGTAATTATGGGTTACCATATGTTATGATTGAAGTGAAAGGTATGAGATAAAATTGAGGTTAAATTATGTTATGGTTATTTTTGATGATTTTATCCCTTTTTGGGTAATGATTTGAGAATTATATAGTTTTGTAAAAAGGACAACACGCAGACCGTGTGACAACCCGTCGCGTCGGACAATGCTGTGGGAATCGAACCCACAACCAAAGTGCGACTGGTATTTATCGCCTACCACTGGACTACGTGAAGTCCCTGGTTAGTTTGACTGATTCTTTTTAGTTATATGATTTTATGAATTAAGAGTAAGTTGATTTTGGAGGATATGTGATTAGGATAATTACGTTTCAATGTGAGACTTTAGGAGCAACTGATGTTGTTTGGAGATAAATGATACGATTTAACTTGGAAGACTACGTGACTAAATCCTTCAAATATTTGGGTTTCAATCTTATATTGGTTTACTTTGAATAATTTTATGGACAAATTTTTTATCGGATGGTCCTCGTTGAACTTTGGGTTTTGTTGGACAAATTTTGGAGATTAAGAATAGATTTTCTTTTTATAAGGGGTTATCATTTTCTAGATTATCTGATCTTGTACTAACCTTTTTCGTTTTGGTTTTGGTTAAAGCCTAAATACATTGGATGTATATAGTTCTCTTTTGGGGATTAGATTATTCTCTATAAGTTGATTATAGTACTCTTAATGCGAACAAGTCTCCCTAAATACTCTTATTTTGGAAAAAATATGAGTTTGACTAAGGAATCTAGTAAAAGTTAAAAGTCAACATGATAAGTGATTATGCTTCCTTATGAATAAATTCCTCAATAAAAAGTAACTTAAAACAAAAATGTTGTCTATTAACTTTTCCTACTGGGGAACCCAACACCGTTTAACCCATCACAAGTTTGTGATTTTCTTATTGTTAACTTTCTCCTAAACATGTTTTCTATCACTCTCCATCGGAATATGACCCTATGTTTTCTCCTCCATGTCCATATTTTCATACTTGGAATCCTAGTATGGGTTAACTCGGGTGACCTCTGTGCTTATCTTTCTTTATTTTAAAGTGATTGTTTTACCGACTCTTGTTCCGATGTGGGTCGTTCAAGGATGTTTCCGAGCGCAATTTTAAAATTGCGAGGACGCAATTCCCAAAAGGGGGGAAGGATGTAACACCCCAGGTAAATAAATAATATGACATTTTCATATTTATCCATATTTGTGAATAAAATATTAATATGACTTTAAAAGGGACGCTATGCTCGACGGCGTACCCAACACGTAACAACGAGTTTCTTGGGAATCTTACGTTGCACTCTAATAATAAAATAATATTATTTTAAATGGTAGTTAACATGTAGCCGTTGTAATGGCGGGAATGGATAGAAATAACTAAATTATGATTATAAATGTTCTTAAATATTTTTACATTTATACAATAAAAGATAAAGGCTTAAAATACGGAAAGAATTAAATTTTAGGCGTATATGCCCTAGTTTTCACTAAAGGTTCACTTATCGCCTTTTGATGGCGAACTGTCATTAAATATAGTTTTGTTCACTATTAAACATTCTTTTGGACCAAATAAAACTCTTATTAAGAATCGGGACATCAAAATTTACTTTGTGTATATTTTTGGTATCTTTCCGATAAAGTTCATTTTTTTAATGAATAGTGTAAAATGTTGTGTTTTAATTCAAAACCTCTTTTTAATCTAATTTATTTATATGATTAGATAATATTTTTAATTGGTTTTAAAGTGAAATTAGAAAATATTTTTACCATTAAATCCAATAGTGGTCGTTGGAATCAATTTCACTTTAAAATTGGACTTAAACTAGTGTCAATCTTTTGATACTTTTTGTTTTGTAAAAACACGCTATTTGCTCTGGCAGCGGGAATTAATTAGTAAATTAATTAATGTGACTTATATGATTTGAATTTTGTAAAATAGACTTCATTTTTGAATTCGGAATATCAAATATAGCTTAGGGTAAATTTTTGGTAATTTTCTGAAAAACTTCAATTTTTGATGAATAGTGAAACCACTAAGTGGTAATTAAGAAAACTGATCTTTCAGTTAAATGAAAGTTTACCACTAATGTATACTGAATTTTGAAAATCCGACATACATGGTTGTCATTAAGAATTAAAATGTGGTTCAATGTGATTAAAATATTTTTTTGGTGAATAGTAACTTATTAAGTTTTTAATCGCGATTAGTGGTAATTAGTGTAGTTTAAGGTATAAATAATGCTTTAATAATATGAAATGACCTAGACCCAGGTCCTACCCTTATTGGATGTGTCATGGCCGACCAAGACAATCCATGGGTCAACTTGGGGACCCCATGGATCCACTTTTGTTGGGAAATGACATAAATTACTTTTTATTTAATGTTAAAGTGAAAATGACACAAACATAATATGTTTTACGAAAACAATTTTTAAGTGGGGTTATACAAGTCCAAATTTTGATTATAAATATTAATTGGAAAGATAAAAAGATTTCCTATATCATAGTATTTTTTTTATAATTTTTAGACATTAAATAAATTAAATTATTTATGACATAATACTGATGCAGCGATGACATCATTATTTGATGATTTAAATAAAATGGAAAGATAATGTAAAATCTATGAACTACACATGTCCAAAACTTATTGGATGAGTGGATTTAGAAGCCTTATCACCTTATCCACGAATTATATCAATGTGGGACCTTTTGAAACCGAAACACATTTTCAAATAAAGTAATATTTCTTTACTTTCCAAAAGTGCCCCTCCTCTCCTCTTATAAAAGGCCCCCACCTCTACCTCATTTAACACACTCCTAAAGCCTTTGGCTTGGCCAACCCCTGCCCATTTACTCTCTCCACATACCTTTCCTCATCCTAGAGGATTCCCTTTGGGCAGAATCCTTTCAAAGGAAGCCTTTAGGCTCAAATCAAAAGGAGTTACACTTTTAAAGGTAATTCATTCTCTCATGTTCATTTGTTTTATTTTGATTCTTCAACCCCCTAAACTCTTTTTATTTACTTATTTTGTAACAACACCAGTATCTTCAATATACTAGGATGTTGTTATAAGATTTATTCTAGCTACACTCTCACACAACTACATCAAATGGTTAAAGAACATACGGTTTCCGTGGATAGTGAAATTCTGCCTCCCGAAACGATGATTGTTCAATACTCATTTAACACCTTCAAAGGTGGACATTATGATGTCACTATTTTTATATATGATATATAATACGTTTATGTTTTATTTATGCTTCTGTATTTTTCATTTTTGTCTTACCTTTATAGCTTCCATTATGGGTATACGCGATATCTTCATTTAAGGAAGTGCGGACTACCGCCGCCTCAAAGTGATTTGATTCGTTAAATACCATATGTGGGATGTATAAAAGGATGGAAATATGATATTATATATGACATTATATTGGAATTATAATATACCTTTATATCATTATTATTCCATTCTATAAAATACGAAATAGAAATGAAAGTAGCGTACATGCGTACGTACGGCTTACCGTCTCCATGAACGGTGCATTTCATTTCTTACCTCTAAGTGATTATGTAATGTTATAAATTAATGCATGTACTGGATATATATGACATATATGATATCTACATAATGAATATAATTCTGGATATAATAAACATTTGGCCACACGAACAACAAGTAATTGTAAGAAGTCCACTTTCGACTTAAGAACCAAATATCGGCAAAACAAATATTATTAACTTAAATGATTACATAATGTTTATGACATGGTAATAAGTGGTATAAAAGTAATAATGAACTTGAAAAAGGTTCTTAAGGAATTATAAATTAACTCAAGTTTATTATTCAGGAGATTAAAGAACGATCGAGTGAAGTCGGACCCGAGGTAAGGGATCCTACAACTCTCTTTCTTTTTAAGTACACTCTTTTATGTAATTTATTTTAAGCTCATCTTTCTTATGATTGGGATGTTATTTTATATTACATTTAATATAATTTTTATGTTCATGTGATGAGAGACCCTATTCTCTCTCATCAATCCATTTTGGAAGTTTTGAGTGGCGCCGTTAGGCTGCCGAACTTTCGTAAGAGATCTAACCTCTCTCTTTCTTTTTAAGTACTCTCCTTTATGTCACTTCTTTTAAACTTCTCCTTGAAATGTTGGGGGATTTAATTTTATTCCACTTGCTGTAAATTCTATTGTACTATGATGGGATACTCTATTTGATCTCATCAATCCATATTCGGAAGTTTTATGTGGCGTCGTTAGGCTGCCGAGTTTTCGTAAGGGATTTTTCATCTCACTTTTATTCCCGTGAGATTTATGCTAAATTTTCCACAAATTCCATTGAGTGGTGTATGTACTGCCCATTATTCTACTCTTTGTGTAATATACTTTCGTTTATGAGTATTTACATCAATGACCTATTGTCTTTCTTTCATGGGGTGTATGTTTTGAAAGATACCCAAGTCGGTAAGGGAACCTTTCACCCTCCTCTTTTTTTTAAAAGACTTCTTTTATTGGGTCTTTTAATTTACATATTTTTATGTTGTGATATGTTCTCATACATCCTTATTGATTTAAATTTTATGTCCAAGTGATGAGATACACTTTTTATCTCTCATCAACTCATTTTGATGTGATGCTGTTAGGCTGTCAAGGGAACTTTTTAACCCAATTTCGATTTCTTTGGGTTCAACTTGTAGTCATTGAATATGTCATCCATTGAATATGTGTGAATGACCTTTTATTGTTTTACACTTAATATCCAATTATATTGGGTGTATATATATTTGTCACACATATTTTTGAGATTTATTTGTCCTTATTTTAAGGATACCTTCTTTATAAGGGATTTCATCACATTTGACATTTCTATTGAGGGTTCATTGTTGTTATGCACCAATTCACTCTTATATGGTGTATATACTGTCCTTTGGAGTGTTATATCATGAATCCATTTATTCTCATGATATTATAAATTTCTGACTAAATGTTATTCCTCAATTATTGTATTCAAACGTCTCTGATTTTGGTAAAACCCCTTTAACCAAAATATCATTTTAAATGTTTTAATTATTTGTTCTTATTAATATCCATGTTTTCAAAATGGTTTTAAGGATTTATTTATATGGATATTAATGGTTTAAAATGTTAAAAGCATCAAGGTGGTATGGGACACTCTGATTCAAAAATCTCTTTATTAAATGTTTTAAATGGTTTTGGAAATGGATACTTTTTTAATGGATTCATTATTTCAATATCCTAAAATGTTATATTGTGATTGAAATGTGGAAATGTCATGTTTCCTTTATTCATGTTTATGTGATACGATTATGTTATGGTTCTTGGGCATTGTTATGAAGAACGTGTGGTTCTGTGATAAACTAAGGGCGGGTGAGCCCGATATAGCTCTCCAATGCATTGGGTAACGCGAAGGAGTGAAACGTTAAGGTTTCTCCGAAGAGATTTAGGGAATATACTGTGATGGGTATTCCAAACGTAACGAAGAGGGTTACTCCCTACGTAAGAATGTTATGAATGCCTCAAGTTACCTTTATTTCTTATGTTTTCTATGATTCATTCATGATTTGATATGCCTATGTTTTATGGGTAAAGTATGATTTCATTCATATGTATATATGAACTCATGTTTCCTTTCCATTTTTTTATAACCCTTACTGAGCTTTTTTATGCTCATCCCAAGTTTTTTAAATGTTTTTCACATGTCAAGGGAAAGGTACATGATGTGATGATAGTGTCAAGGATGTGTCAAGAAAGAATCTGTGTTTTTTTTAAATAGGTCTCCATTGATGGGAAGAATGAATATTGTCTTTTATGTAACCACCTTGTTTAAATGTGGAATGTAATGCAAGTTTCAGGATCTAATTCTATAAAACTCTAAACCTGAAAAGATCCTCAATGTGTAATCTTGTAATAACTCAAGATTAAGTATGGTTTAAGGCTGGGGCCTTATAGTTAGGCCATCAGGTCATCAGGAAAATTGGTCGTTAGGAAAATTGACCATTATGTTGTTAGGCCAATTGGCTATTAGGCCATTATCCTGTTATAAAAAATTGGTTTTTAGGTAAATTGGTCATTAGGTGATTAATAAAATTGTCCAATTGTTTGTTAGGTCATTAGTTCATTAGAACATTAAGGTGGTAAGGCCGTTAACCCATTAGGCCATTAATCAATTAGGTTATTAGATCGTTAGTGCAATTGGCCACAAGTTCGTTAGGCCCATTGGCCACTACGATGTTAGTCCAATTGGCCACAAGGTTGTTAATAAAATTGGCCACTATGTGGTTAGAGAAAATTTCTTATTTTCCATTAGTCCATTCTCCTAATTGACTATTAGGCCTTTAGGCCAATTGGACATCAGGGCATTCTCCCAATTGTCTATTAGGACCTTAGGTCAATTGGGTATCATTCCAATTGGTCGTTCTTCCATTAGGTTCTTAGGCCAATTGGTTGTTAGAACATTGGTCTATTAGACCAATTGGAAATTAGGACATTAGGAAAAATGTTTTTATGACATTAGGATAATTGTTCATTGGTCCAAATGGAAATTATTCCACTAGGCCATTAGACTAATTATCTATTAGTTTGTTAATCCAATTGGTTTTTAGGCCCTTAAGACAATTTACCAATTGTCCATTATTCCAATTGGATATTCGGTTGTTGGTCCGTTAGGCCATTACTCCAATTGGACAATTGGCCATTAGGAAATTAGGACAATTGGCTGTTAAAAAATTAGGCCAATTGGCCATTAGGCGATTGGACCAGTTGGATGTTAGGACATTAGGCCAATTTTCCAATTGATTGTAAGGTCGTTAGGCCATTAGGCCATTAGGTTATCATTCCAATTGGACATTAGGTAGTTAGTCCAATTTCCAATCTGTCCATTAGTCCAAATGGAAAATTGGCTACTATGATGTTAGGAAAATTGTGCATTATGAAAATTTATCATTTTTCTATTAGGTCATTAGTCCAATTTTCCATTAGGTCAATTAAGAAATTCTATGTTAAGACATTAGTCCAATTGGACAATTGTTCATTAGGTCATTAGGCCAATTGGATATTTTTCCTTTAGGTTGTTAGGCCAATTGTCTAACTAGACACTATACTAATTGTCCATTTGGCCATTAGGTCAATTAAATAATTTTTCATTAGATCATTAGTCTAATTGGGTATTAGGCCATTATTAAAATTTCCCAATTATCAATTAGGTTGTTTGACGTATTTTCCATTAGTTCATTAGGTCAATTGGTCATTAGGTCATTATTCTGTTATGAAAATGGTCCAAATGGCCAATTGTACATACGGTCATTAGGTCATTAGGATAATTATTCAATTGGATATTAGGACTTTTGGCCAATTATCCAATTGGACATTATTCTATTATGCCGTTAGGATAATTGGCCAATTTCCCATTAAGTTGTTATGCCAATTCGCTATTAGGCCATAAGGAAAATTGGCCAATTGTCCATTAGTCCATTATTCCAATTTTCCAATTGGTAATTAGGACTTTAGTACAATTGATCATTATTCAATTATTCCAATTTCCGTTAGTCTATTATTCAAATTGGCCAATTCGTAATTAGGACATTAGGCTAACTGGCTATTTTTAGTCCATTAGGTCAATTGGCCAATTGGATATTTGGTTATTAGTCCTATTGTCCAATTGAACATTATGTTGTTATGAAAATTTCTCATTAGGCCATGAGTCCACTAGGACAATTGTCCCATAGGCCGTTAGTTCATTATCCCATTAGGAAATCATACCATTAAGCTAATTTTCCATTACTTCATTTGGCAGTTTTATAACACCACATGTTTTTTTAAAAATAAATAAAAATTCATGGAACTTTTTTTTAAGTTGATATTTATAATTATCCTTTAAAACATAATTTTTTCACTTCTATGGTTTTAATTTTAAACAACTTTCATCTACAATTGTGTTTAGTATGATATTTGGAGTCTATTGGAACCAACTAGTTTATTTGTTGAATATTAACATACCCGTATGAATAGTAATATGAACCTAATGAATAGTAGATTGTATTAATATTTTATTTTTTTTAAGTCTTTAAGATAATGACATTTTGATTAATTTTTTCAATGTGATATAAAAGCAGTTATAGTTTTTAAATAATTAATTTTTTAATTAAGTATGATTTTATTTAAAAATTATATTAAAAATATTTAGGGAATTATTTTTATAAAATGGACTTCATTTTTGAATTCTACATTTCGATAAATGGTTAGGGTGAATTTTGGTAATTTTTCTAAAACAGTTGATTTTTCAGTGAATAGTAAAAAATACAGTTTTTAGTTTCGGTGTGTTAATGATATCATTAATGATGTAATAATGATGTCATAAATCTGGTAGAATTTTGTATAGTTAAATAAGATTTGAGGTGTCCCAAGTGGATTATACCATGGGAAAATACCATGTACAAGACCATGGTTTTTCAAATACACTCATGAGGTGTCCCTTGGAAATTATTAAAATATTCCCTTACTTTTCCTATAAATACCAACCCATTCCTTCATTAACTTCTTTCCCAATTCCTTCTCAATGAATCTCTAGCCTCCTTACCTTCCTAGTAATCCTCCAAAGTTTTCCTCAATCCCCTAAGGTCCCAACATTCATGTTATAAGGGTTACTCTACAAGGAAGTTTAAACAAGTTTGAAGTAAGACAAGCCAGAGGTAAGGGAATTCTTAACCCGATTTCCATCCTTTGGGTTTACCTTCTACTTCATTATTTATGTGGTATTTAAACTATTTTTGTGATGGGTTATTTTTATATTATGCTTTATTATGTTTATTTACAGTATATATACATACTCCATCCACTCTATTAAGTCTCTCTTCAATTGTATGATATTTATAAGGGGCTTTTCTTTATAAATACTCTTTTTAAATTCTGTTTTACAAAATTCAAAAGTAATTTTTCAATTTTATTATTCATGTTGTATGGTTATGTTTTGGTTCTTGGTCATTGTTTATGATGAAGGGTGGGACCTATATTTTTCTCCAATGCATTGGTTATGTGTAAGTTGGAGGTTAGTCATATGGTTACTCCAAGTGTAACTGTGATGGTTACACAAATAGTAAGGTAGTCGTGAGGGTTACAAATTATAAGGTATTAAGACAAGCATGTATTTTGAAAATTCTTTCATACGTTATGAGTATTCATGGACTAATGTGCTCTTTCCTTCTTTTTCATCCCTTTCTGAGCTTTTGTGCTCATCCCAAGTTTTTAAATGATTTTCACAGGTTAATGGATGTGTAAGACAAAGAAGGAATCCATGTTAAATGTTGAAGAATTTTCATGGAGTCATGTTTAAGTTTTAATGTTTTTTATTTTGAAAAAAAATGGAAACTATTTTTATGGTATCCACTCTATAACAACGTGTAATATTATGAATGTATTTTCCTAATTCTACATTGATCTAAACTTTAAAAGATCGTCAATGTAAAAAAGTAAGTGTTTTCTTGACTAAATTCAAGACTATGTAATCTAATAATGCAGAGTCCTTATATGTTCCTCTAATTAGGTTGTTAGGCCATTATGAAAATTAGACATTAGGGCATTAGGACAATTGAACATTAGTTAATTTGGTACTTAGGCCAATTATCAGTTATTCTATTTGGCCATTAGTCCATTATTCCTTTAGTACAATTGGATATTTGGACATTAGGTCGTTAGGCCAGTTGGATGCAAGTCCATCAGTACATTAGGCCAATTCACCACTTGACGATTAGACCACTAGACCATTAGGTCGCTGTACCATTAGGCCACTGGGACATTAGGATATTAGGTGAATAGGTCATTAGGCCAATTTTCCATTATTTAATTGGGACATGAGTCCATTATTACATTACAAAATTTGGCCATTATGCCATTTCAAAGGGGTATTTTCAGCCTTATATTAAAGGTATTAATGATAATAAAACATAAATTTATGCATGAAAAGATAAATATGTAACAATATAAATTTAGATGTAATTTATATTCATATTAAATTACCTAGAGCTTCTCTTTCTGATGCATTGTAGTGTTCCTGGATGTGTGCAGATACGTCATAGAATATTTTTTATTTTTTTTTGATGCATCCTAAAAAAAATCAATATAAATAAAAAGAATTAAATTTTAAATGAAAACCATTAAAAATTGTGAATACCATAAAATCATAACTCTTCCAATATGAGATTATTTTTTGATATTGTGTTGTTGGAATGTTGGGGAATATGGGTACACCCTCTAAATCATAACCTGATATTCTCCTCCAACCAACATATAATTCATGCTAATATGATCACCAAAACTCCCTAAGATCCATCAACCTTGCAACCGTAGCAGCTTCACTTTTGGTAAAGTTAAACTGATGCTGAAATGGAAATGTTAATTCATATAAATACAGTAACAATATAGAGATAAATTTAACAAATTTTCTTACCTATATCTTTTCCTGTGATTTCTCCATAATTTCATTACCAATACATATCCATGAGACTGGTTCCACTAAAATGATATTGTGGTACATGGATAAAGTAAAAATGAAACATCTTCAATTCTTGGAATTTTTATGTATCGTCTAATTTTATTTATTGTAATTCACCATTATTTGTGTTTGGATTTTCCAGGAATCTCACATTTAGGTGCTCCCATGTCCCCTACTAGAAGATCTCATTGTATAAGATAAAAGGGGAAAAGGAATAATTGCATCATAGTATAATAGGACAAAATGATGTGATATAATTTTAAACACTTATAATAATAAAAACTAATAGAGGATGCTCAAATAGGCTATGGGTGATCCATGGGTTTTCCTTGATCATTAGCAATTAAAGGATGTATCTATTCCAATGCATGCTCCGGTGATCTATAAGCACTATATTAGAAGCTGAAGGAACAGAATCATTAGATCCTAGATGGATAGTTAGAACTAGATGTTGTGTGGACATGGTAGGATATGGGTATTAGGTTTGGGTATAAATCAAAGGATATGGATATGGTAAAGGTGGAATCATCCCTATATGTGGTGTTGAACTGGTATAAGAAGCAGATGAAAAATGAGAAGGTGATAGAAGCATGGTTGGGAACATCCCTCAAGTCTCAAGTAGATGATGGAAAGGTGTGGCAGATGGGGTGTCTATTGGTGGGTCAGGGTGGGAATGTGTATGAAGGGAGCTCCATCTAGGTCTAGGATCATCCGTGCTCGAACCCATGGTAGTAGGATGAGGAGGATTCAAATATGGTGCAACTGAATATCCCTAATAAAAATTTGATAAATAATATGAACATGACATTTTATGTAATGGAAAAGAAAAATATTTTAATTATTATACACACTAAGGGAAGGAGAGGAAACAACCCATGCTCACTCATCTTTCAATCAACAACAAATAATCGCTTCCTTTGATCTTCTGTGGTATTTTTAATATTCTTCATAAGAATGGAATGTACATTTTTTTGAAATAGTTTTTAAAAATATTGCATAAAACTTAAAAGTCAAAGAATTCATTAACAATGTCATAAATTTTTTAGTTACAATAATTTAAAAACAAGTTATACATTTTTTTAAAACCCATTCTAAACCTAATTTTTTTAATTGAAATAAATCTAGTCAAATTTAACAGAACATAAAAATACTAAAACTGACATATCCTTCCAAAATAAAACTAAATTAATGTAATTATAGTAATACCAACATGAGAAACCCATGTCAATGTAAAATGAATGAACTATAAACATATATGGTTGATTCTATATGTTACCCACCACTACTTCATGTTTAACATTAACTCTCACAATGGGGAAATTTGAGTCATCAAATTAAAGATTTTTTTCAACACCAATTGGTGTGTCAATGGTTTCAATTTCATCCCTACCATCATGAAAAATATGTCATGGGATTACATCATCATTAATGAAACCATAATCGGGTCTCAAATGATTTTTCACATAAAATTTTTTTTCCATTGATGCCAAAATATATGTTTTATCATTAGCTTGGAATTGAATCATGAAAATAACTATGAGTATATATTCATCAATAAGTGTACCATGTCTCTTCATTGAATCAAACCAATTATAGTTCATCATATTGACTCAACCATGACAGTAGTAATCCAATAATAATTTTTTCCATACATGTCCATAAAAAAGAAAAGTTTTCATATCAGGGCCAACTATATGATGCACTGGCATAATAATATATTATATAAGTTAACATAAAATGATTATTTTGTGTTCTCATTTCCACTACTCGATCAGTTGTAACAAATTTATACCCATTAATTATTAAATATTTTCATTCATGAACCAAAGAATTGGGACCAAAATCTAATGTTGTTTATTATTGAGAAATGGAGTCAACATGTAAATTAAATTCCTAAAATATATTTGAATAATACAATTAAATTAAAATATATATTTTATTTTAATTAAATTAATGGTGATACCTTTTATTTAAACTAAGAAATAAAAGGTTGGCTATGCAAAGCCTCTCTCCTTCTTAAAGGAAAGTATCAATGAACTATAATTATAATTTTTTTATGTTCCCTATATAAAATTATAATAAAATATTAAGGTATATGTTAAAATAAATATTATGATATAATATATAAATATTCAAATTAATTACATTATATAGTCAACGAACAACCCATGGTTAAACCAGACTGTGCGATGTGCCATACCCCTCTCTTGAAGGCTCAATTTAGCCCATGTATATGACCCAAGAATTTCTTATATATGAGGAAGAGATGGAAACAAGGGATAAATTTCCCCATACTAGTCATCATTATTTCTCATTGGTAATTTATGTCTTGTGCTCTCATTAGAAAAATAAATTGAACAAAAATCCATATATTCTTGAGCTAGATAACATCTCACAATGGAACCTTTAGGATTATTTTTTCAGACATAAGATTTCAATGTGAACATATTTCTTTCAGTAGGATACATCCTCCAAAACCAACTGGTCCCCCAAGAACTATTTTAGTTGGAAGATGAACTGTTAAATGCAATATATATGTGAAAAGGGATAGATGAAATGTTTTTTAAAATCACACAAAATTAATGAAACCTCTAACTACATTTTTATCATGAAATAATTCAGTAACGTTTTACCATAAAGGTCTCATAAAAATGGAACAAGTGAAACTCTTTAACCCTTACATTAGTGGAGAGTAAATGTTGAATTTCTATTGGAATAAATTCATGAATAAGGATGTGATAATCATGATTTTTTAGGGATTTTAGTTTCAAATACCTTTTGTTGACTCATTTAGATATCTTTTTGGAATATCCATTGCACACACTGATATTCTCCAATACTTACAAGAATTGATTTTTCTCTAAAAGTGTCATCACGTAATAAGAAAAAGGAATATTCCATTTATTTTCACCAATACACACAAGATGCAATTCTGGTCAAATACCCCAATATAATAAGTCCTAAAATGTTCTGAATCCATATTTGTTCTTACACATGGTATTTAGAATAATTGGAAGTAACATTTCAAATATATTTTTATCAATGTGAATTATGTCTAAACAATGATGTAACAACTTGGTAGACCAATATGAAAACAAAAAAAATATAGTTCTCTTTTCCAATAGTAAATCGATTTAGTATCAACATTTTTTCTCTTCTTAGATTTCATCTGACCATTACCTGATGAATAACAAAAATATTTAAATTCATCAAGCACATGAGTTATTTACACACGTTGAGGTGGTTTTTCAGTGTCAACAGTATTATCAAACCTCCAATGAATCTTCTAATATTGATGATTCATTGGAAATAATATTTTATGCCCCATGAAACTGAAACTATGATGATATTTAAGCCTTCTCGATCATATATTATTTATATAAATATGACGTTATATTTTTCCCTTCATTCTACAACCATATATCATTTCATAAGTATGGAAATCATTTATAGTCCATAGAAGGGAATCATGAATCTAAAAAATATTTTTTGAAGAATCATCAAATGTGTTTACACTCATATCACAATGCTACTTCAAATCTCTTATTAAATGTTGAAAATAGATGTATATATCATTTCTAGGATCAAAAGGTCATGATATTATTATACTCAATAAGTGAAATATTTTTTCATACACATCCACAAAGGAGGATTATAAACATGAATAAAAACTGACTATGTGTTGTAAGTATTAAGCATTTGACCAAACAGATTAAACACATCATAGGATAGACCCAACATGACATTAAGCACCTAAACTTCAAAATCGGGATGTTTAGCAACAAATTATATCTATGATAATCCATATTTGGGATGAACCGACTAATCCTTACCTTTAATTATATCAGTATCATGTCATTTCATATTCAATGATATTTCTGCATAAATGAATATATTTTAAAGCCTAGGAATCAATGGAAAGTTTCACGTGACATTTTATGGAACATGATATGGTGTTCCATAATTATTTTCCTTCCATAAAGATATATCATATTCCTTATATTCATTAAGGGCATTTGTATCCTACCAAAATAAACTTTAATCTTTCAGACAAGCATGCTTTTTATTAGTTGAAAATATATGTTTCTTAATTAACATAAATTCCTTAGAATGATTTGGGGGAATATCTACCCCATCTGGAAGCAATTCTGTAAAAAAGGTAATAAAATTATCAATGGTGGTTTTATAAATTCCATAAATATTTTTTTCATGATATAACCGCATTAAAAAATCAAACTTTTTCTTTTAGTACATTCCAGATATATAGGAGTTCTGGAATCATCTATTAAATTTTTGCACTCTCTTAACATCATCATATTTAGTATTTTACTCATGTGTATTGATACCATTGTCTTCATGTTTCATGAATCATCTTAGGTACCCCGGTACCCTAGCACCTGTGCTGGTACTAACATAGCATAAAGGGAATTACTGATCCCCATGGATTAGTGACTAGCACTTGGCATCAAAAAAAATAAAATTAGGAATGGATTTTCTATAAAAGTCCTAGAATAAAAATAAACAAGTTAGTAAAAACACAAGGAAAACTCTATAGGGACAACTATAAAAAAATTCAAATAAGAAAAAAAACCTAAAGTCACAATAGAAAAGTACCAGAAAAATAAGATACCAACCAATGTCCCAATGGAAACAACTCTCTATGCCCAATAATCAATAAAAATAACCACCTCTAACTTGAACTTTACCATTTCTTGAACCTTGAAATAGATAATATAAAAACACTAAAAGTAATGGGTAGGTTTTGAGCTAAAATCATGGTTGGGTCTCACCAAATATTCCATATGAAGTTTCCAACATTAAATTAACCAAATTAAGAATTCAATTTTAAATAAACACGTAAGGATTTTCAAGGTCATATTTAAAAAAATAATGATTTACATTTCAAATTATGTAAATACTTTAAAAAAATTTCTTAACAAACATTTTATATAAAGAAATATTATATAAATTCAGAAGGTATGTCTACAACAATTAATAAGAACCAATGGAATATATTTCAAATATATACAATGAGTAACATTGTCATATTCCCAAAGGTATGATAGTTTTAGGATACAGGATCCTCTTACAATCCAAGTTGGTCATGGAAATATGTGTATACACACATCTCTCTGAAATTGGTCAAAGAAGACACATCACCATCCCATTGGGGATGAGACCTACTACACTAGGTTATATTTTAGTTATAAAGTGTCAAAATAGTTTTATCATAATAACTCGCTAGTGACCTAGGATTTCATATTCTCTAATAACAATTAATGATGGTAAATTTATTTTAAAACTGTTTAAAATTAAGTTCAACCCATTATTCTATTAAAATATTCCAATTTCCTTTTAAAAACTAACACACGATTTTTAATCCAAACATGCCTTTTTAAAGACGAAGCTAATGGAATTCAATAACAATAATTTCAATCCATTTTTTCTAAAATAAAAAATTTAAATCAATTTCATCAAATCAATTTAACAATTTAAATTCAAATTATTGAATTCCTTAATTTTCCATCAATTCCACAAACACACCACAATTGAATGGAATAGGGGTTTTTCCCAATTTCATACCAAATCAAATCCAAATAAAATAATTCAATGGAATTGGGTTTTTAATAATCCAATTGAAATAAATTCATCAATAAATTTAATTTAAATCAATCAATTGAATTTAAATCAAGCAATTTAGGGTTAATCAAATTGGTTGTCATAAACAGAACCACCTACCTCAGGATTACGAGATCTCGAAACACAAATGTCTAATCGAGAATCTCTCATAAAGAACTTCAGCAATGAGGATATGAGAATAAAACCATCATTCAATATCCAAAATAATATTTATTCCATCCTCTAACAGTATAGAGATGTAAAAACCCTATGGAGGAGATAATAGAGAGTGGGAGAAAGAGAATATGAAGAGGAAACTTACTAGGAAGAGATCAAACATCATTAGTCTAGATTAGATCTACTTTCTATGGGAAGAATATGGAAAACAATTTCTCTTTGGAACCTCCAAGTAAGAAAAAAATGATATGGGATCAGGCTCCTAAAAGGAGGGATTTGTGATTTTAAATTTTTTTTTTCAAATTTAAAAAATTATGTACGCACGGTAAGAAAAATTGTATACCCCATTTTGGAAATGTTCGTGGTTTCTACTAGATGGGTATATATTTTTTCAAACCATGCACAAGTTGTTCCAACCCATACTATTTTGGGTTTTCATGGTTTCCCCTAATATGGCGCATGGTTTGGGAAAACCATGCACCAACCATGAATTTCCCTGAAAATTTCAAAATTTATAAAAATTTCACCTGAAGAAACCCTAAATGAAACCCAACCATAGAATGATAAAAGTAGGGGTTTAGGAATACCTAAAAATAGTGAGAAGATGTAACAACCTCCACACCATAGAAACTTTCTATCCCTAGAAATCCTACTAAAAATATTCCATGTCAAAATGATGA
The DNA here is from genome assembly GCA_963277665.1 of Viscum album. Classification (NCBI taxonomy): domain Eukaryota; kingdom Viridiplantae; phylum Streptophyta; class Magnoliopsida; order Santalales; family Viscaceae; genus Viscum; species Viscum album. Next base: position 218,124,063 of record OY728158.1, read on the forward strand.
GGCCATATCTCTCTCATTAGTGGCTCCCTCTCCCACATCTCATGAGAATCAGAACTATCTTATAATTTCACAAGAACCAAATTTATAGTCATCCACTGAAGTACCTTGGTTTTACAATCAATTATCCTGATTGGATGATCAGTCACAGATAAATAAGGCTTGACCTCAAGATCACTCCAGCTCAGCACATAAGATAGATCAGATGGATACTTTCATAGATGAGATATAATGAACATGTTATGTATTGATGTCACCTGTGGTGGAAGTGCACCAAAGCATGAGCTGGAGTGATCTTGAGGTCGAGCCTAATGTTACAACTGTTCATAGCCCATAAAATTTTAAAATTTTCAGAAATTTCACCCAAAGGAAACCTAAAAAACTCCACCAATGCATGATCAATGGAGGTGTTTAGAAATAACTAAAAATAGAAACATGATGTTACATATTTCACTAGAATATAATCTCTCTTGTGATAATACACAAATGGATATTGATCAAATATCCAATTCTCCATACCTCTTCATTATTTATGTTAATGAATAGAATAATATTGTCTCATCTCTCCATTTTGATTCCAAAAATAATAGTTTTTTAAAATCCATCATTCGTTATATAGTATCTACCTTTTTCTCTACTTAACCATTATATTTAAATGCAATTATAATATTGAAAGTGTATAAAAACTCCATCTGAAGCATTGTTCAAAAAAAATCTAAAAAAGAATCCAAATTCTCTTGAAACATAGTTGAAATCTGATTAGTATGATACATTTATCTTTTATCAATTCTATTACAGGGGAAAAAATTATGTTCTAATCAACAATGTAATCCATAATTACAATGATATCCAAATTCAAATTAAAATTAAAATTATAGCATAGTGAAAGTTAAATAACACTAATAGAAAACCGAATTGAATACAATGAATGATGTAAGTGACCATTATAAAAGACACTACTATCCATACCAACAGAAAATAAGGAATATCATTAGAAAAAACCATGTCATACTCATAGAATTGATTCCCAAAATCTATCATGCATTTAAGTATCTTTGAAAACAAACCCTTACCAATCTATCTATGAGGACTATGATGATGGTTTAAACCACCAAAACTATATGGTATATATTTATGGTCACTATATATCACTTCTATAGAAATATCCATGAACTAGACCCAGAAGATAAGATAGTACATGGAACTGTATTTGAAGCTAGGTAATTTTTAAAACTAGATGGTGGAATCACCCCCAAAGATAAGCACTTTATCTTCACAGTAGACAACTGTAGGAGGCCTATATTAAATCAATATGAGAAATAAATAGAATAAGTTCATTCCCTATAAATCAATCTACACTAAAAAATATTCAAAATGGTTCTAAAAATTCCTCTTTTTAAAACTATGGAACACCATATTCAATGGATTCCAAAACAAAATAAGTGGTAAATACCAAGAATTAAACCACCCAAGTGAAAACAACTTTGAAAAAAATTCAAAAAATAACCACCTTGTTTAATTATAAAACATTCACATTTTGAAACAATTTAAAACACCCACTAATAGGATAAATCCCCATCATGTTGAAAAATATACTTTTGTAAATCACTAATTTCTTTATAAAGATTAATTTACACATAATTTTTTGGAAAACAATATTGTATCATGGTTTTGAAACTAATTATGATTAAAAAATATCTTATAATAATCTATTTATATTTCATAATGTTTCCAAACAGTTTAATTAAAAAACACCCCTACACTTTACATGTTAAAAATAACCAATCTAGAAATACCCTTCAAGAGGGTATAATTTCTTTTGCAAGAAAACATCAAATAGTATAAAAAACATATTAAATTTCATAAATAAACCCTAAGGATTCAAATCAAACAAATAACAGTTATGTCAGGGAATACATTTTTCACACAAATAAAGACATTTGTTTTACAAAAATGGAATAATCACAACATTCCACAACCTTACATGAGGAATTATGAGAGAAAGAACACATGGTAGCTGAATAAGACAAGAGAAGAAATAATAGTAGCGAAATAAATCTTTCCTCCCAAAGGCTGCAATAAAAAACTACCAGAAATGGAGGAAGAACTCTTGGATGATGGGGGAAATGTCACCTGAATTGGGAAGGGGTGACAAAGTTACCTGAGGAGGGGAGGGGGGACTCCAAGGTCACCTGAGGCATGTGGGAGAGGAAAGATATGCCTTTAAATGAGGAGGGGGAGGGGGAGCTCGAGTGAGGCTTCCTATCTAAAGGGTTATACACATAATTATTCAAAACCCATTATCATAGCTCAAACTATACCAATGGATTTCTACAACCATGGTTATAGGTCTGGCCAGACAGTCTATACCCACAGTTTCTATAAACTGTGGGTATAGATCCGTGGGGACATAGGCAATTTCCAATAATGAAATAATATTATTATTTTATTATTATATGGAATGGTGTTTGTTACAGGTTATTATATTATTTAAGGTATGGAATGTAATTAAATAATATTTTATCATAATCCCTAGATCTATAAATTGATGATTATTTCTATTGTGTAGGATTATTCAAAAATTGAGAACTGAGAATCATATCACACAATATAATTCTCTCTCTCCTAAATTTTCTTCCTATCTTCCTCTCGAGAATAAGAAGAACTAATTAAATCCTAAAGTAGATTGAGTGATGAATAAAAAATTCAAGATGATTGATTCACCGTTATAGAACCTATAAATCAATCGGTTTTGTTTGGAAATCAAAATAGCACATGTGTATCACCGCTAAAGGGATTCTATACTTGGATCAGTACATTGCAATGAAGGTAATTCGGAAAATTATTTTTGGAATGATCAAAATCTACATTAAAAAAATAAACTAAGATGATGTAATCATTCCTTCCATTATAAATATGTTAATCATAAAATTTAACATGAAAATATCCTCCATTGGGGTTTTGAGTAACTATATGTTAAAAGAAATTTTAATATATCACCCACCAAAGGCGCTTTTATTTTACCTAGAACATATATATATATATATATACTTCCATTTAACGTGATATATCAGAAATCTCATTATTTTCATGATATTTCTAGTTTAATTTCATGTTATTCTTTCATCAAGCTTATGATTCAAAAGTCACTAAAGTGGTCAGGGTTAATTCTTCGATCTAATATTTAATTGGGATTATTTATATTAAATATACATTGGGGAATTATATTATTTTAATATTCTAAAATAACATGTCATTTATTCACTTCAATTTAATTATAATTTTTCCATTTTTGTTCTCATTTCCCTCACTTTTGTACTGGAAATGAATTGAAATAATTTTTTTATTGAAAACTATCCTTATTTATCCATGTGGTTGGGAATTGTTTCATCTCAGTCCACATTTTCTAATATATTTTAATTAAAGTTCTTTACTATGATAAAATTATTGTTTCAAGTCATTTTTAACTATGTTTTACATTTTAAAATATTATAGTAATATTATTATCATTTTATGAATGGGGAAGTTTTCTAACTTTTTATCATAGTGTAAAATTAATATTTATTTAATGTACACAACATGAGTGGATTTTACCACCTTCATGAAATTTCTTTTCTTTTAAGATTACCTTACAAGTTTCCATGGTTATTTGAAAATAATATCATGTTGTCAATATTTAAAAAAATATTTTGTTTTAAATATATCAAAATAAAAGGATATATTTCATGTTTTCAAATAAATGTTTTAAATGATCTTTAAGTTCTATTTTTTCATCTATGAAAACATCCTTTGATGTTTCTTATGCTCCATAGGGGGAATATTATTATGAAACCATCTATATTTTATATCTAGATGGTATATTATGATTTGAAAATTAATATGAAACCCAATTTATTTCCATGGTATAATTTTACCATGATGAATGTTATTATGGGTATGATGATGAAATATTGATTAAAATAATTTTCTATTCCATGGGTTGTGTTATAATGGAATGATAAATATTTTCATGATTTTATGGAAAACATATGAATGGATAATGATTATGTGATGGGAATATAGGTTATATCCCTCCAATGAATTGGGTAAAGATTAGTGTTTCTTAAGATCAATGGGTACATGAGAGATTATCCCAAGTTCAAATTATGGTATATAGGAGGTTGTCCTAATCATAAAAGTGTGTATACTAGAGGTTATCTCAAGCCTGAAGCAGGAAAAATAGTGGTTATCCCAATCATAACATGTGATGAATTTCTTGGTGGGTATCCTTGACATTAAATTTCTATGATTTTGATTATGCCACACTTTATGTCACTATTTTATAATATGATCTTAAGCTAATGTTATGCTCTCATCGATGATGTTCTTTGATTTATTTATGATTCATGTCTTATGAACTGTAAAGATTTATTTCATGACTCATTATTATGATCTATGAATTGATGGTTATGATTTTCAAATGTTATGATCATGTCCTTATAACCTTATTCTCATTTTATGTTTTAATAATAATTGATATCTCCCTTTTTTACCATTATTGGGCATCTGAGATCACCCTTTATTATGTTTCTTTTTCCCTTTGATATAAAGAAATAATTTATGTGTGATATGTATAAGAATGGTTCAAGTTTTTAATAACTAAGTGGGAGATACTTTAGTTATTTTTTGTACTTGTTTTTTAGGTGTCAATGTTTCCATGAAACCAAAAATTATAAAAAATAAGAAATTTGATAAAATCAAGAAGATCTGAATTCATAAAAATTATCACATATAAACTAGTGATGATTATAATATAAATATACAATTCATATTTCAAGTATCAAAAATAATACATGGGATATTTCCGGACTACGATCTTTGGAATTATGAAATTCCTTATTCTTTATAGAATACTCTTTTTCTATGAAATAGTGATATTAGAGGAGGTGGAGACATATTATTTGTAAGATCTTTTAAAAATTGGTCTGATATTGGTCTGAGGACAAGTAATAGTAAATATCATTAATAGTTTAAATGCACTACCCTATGAAATTCTGTATTTTTATATTTAAATTATAAGTTTTATGTGTCATAAATTTTATTTTTGATTTAGAGTCCCTTGGTCAAAAAAATAATTTCCTTTAAAAAAAATATATTGGTACTCATTTATTCCATGAAATATAATAATATAATAAAATTGGAGACTAATAAATCTAATAGAATAAAAAAAAATTTCAAGTGAAAACTATATCATTCAAAAATTAAATATTTTGACTTTATATTATATCTGTGTAATATTTTAAAATAATTTTTACTCTATCATTATTGAGTTACTATGAGATGATAGAATATATGGATATTTCTTTGGAATTGATAGTATGATATCATATTTTCTATGTTTTTTGAATTTTGAATGATGGAATGCCAATTTTGTATGATGTTGTTCCACATTATATCTTTGTACACTTTTAAATTATCTATCTTATACCTGAGTTATAGTGACTTCCATGAGTAATATGTAAAATGGAACTATGGTTGAACCACATACAATAAATAGGGGAAGCATTTTCTAAATAATTACATGAGGGTTTTCCTATATGTACATTGGGTCATTCCATTTATTCAATGTGGCATGAAAGATTCAAATATTCTTATTTTTCTCTTAAAATTTGCAACAACAATGTATAAATAACATGGGTTTTGTGTAACTTTTCATTTTTAAAGTCTAATATATCTCTTTTGAACTACTAAGGTTCTTGAAATAATGTTTGGATGTAAAATGATGATTGATAATGTTAAATGGTGAAGGGATTATAGTCATAATGATTATTGATATAGCTATTAATGAGAAATGTTAATTTAAGAACTTTAAAATAGTAAGAGGTAAATAAAATTGGAATATGTATGAATGATTTATTTATAAATATATCTATTTTAAATTAATATTGATAAATAAAAATGGTTTTTATTGTCAGGACCTCACCCAATGGGGTTCGAGTCGCGACTCCCCAATCTCGCCTCCAATAGGCCAAGGGCTGGTGACTAGTGCTGAGTTGGATATCATACACATGGGATGAATTACCCTAAGGTATATGTACACACGCACCCACATACACCTCCATTCAACAGTGTAGAGATAAATATAAAAACTTAAAAGAAATGAATGCATACATCTAACCCACTGCCAGAGTACAATAATGTAAAAAAGTTAAAATACATGGCCCACCAAAATAAAATTGAAAAAGTGTTCAACCTGCTTAGAAGGAGGGGATCACTGTCAAAATCACCCACTAGAATGCTCCTAGACACAACTCTAGTAAACACCCCGGTCAGTCAAGCTTACTAAGCTCCACTTGTTATGGGTCCTCCTAGTACTCTGTCTAAAGGCATGTGGTATTCACAATATAAAAAAAGCGTGTGGGAAAAGCCCGTGTATGGGTGAGTATAAAAACACTCATTAGGCGCCCCAAAACCCAAAAATAAAAGAGAGAAACTCAAATGAAACAGTCATCTCATCCGAGATAGGGGGCCTAAATGAGAGTGAAACTCCATATCCAGACCATCCTCAGCAAAATATGAATAGTCAGCTAAACTTAGGTATATTCCCATACATATACCATGAACATTCAGATATACTCATTTCAATCACAAAGCCTCCTAAGGTTCCAACATCATTACCAACGACAGCTTCTACTCAAAGATCTAAGGCTTACACAAACTAGGAGAACACACTCCATGAGCTTTGTCATCCCAGATGACACTTGTTCGAGAGATACACTCTATCGGGCCTCACACCCCCATCCTAGATGGCCCTTCCAAGAGAACACCCTAATCAGACATCCTCACTAAGAACACCACATTGAAACAGCGGAAACACCAAACTCCTCGGATAGGGGATCACTCCTAGGTTCCACTTGGGGATACATGAACCCACTTCGGTAACTCCAAGATTTCACATAGATGGGATCCCTCCCATGATATACTGGGGGATACCACAACCCAATATAACGGTCCAAAGAACACATCACTCAGATAGAATATTTTCACCTGTTTAAAGGTGGTCATGACGATGATGGAAACCCCATATGGTATGACTTTTGAAGTAGGGGATCAAACTAAAAATACCACAAACCCTACCAAAATCATGCACTGAGGAGGGGATCACATTACTGACGATACTGCCACCCTATGGAAAACCACACACTGAGTAGGGGATCGTATACCCGACGATATTGTAACCCTACTAATACATCCCACTGTGTAAGGGATCATATTCAAGATGATGCCTCAAACCCTATGGGGTTTCCCTAATAGATAGGGGATCACCACCCAGGGATAAACGGTCACAGTGATACCAAGAACTTAATCTAGGGAAGAAAATCTAGAGGATCCTGATCTGGACTCACCAAAGGGATGTCACAACTCTATATGAAATTCATCCTATTGTGGAGATCACAAACCTATACTGGGGTATTAATGCCACAAGGACCCTCATAGGAATGAACCAAGGGATTTCACTCAACCATTGTTGGTCCAAACATCACTAACCCAAGTGACCTACAACATCGCCACACTACACACCTCTTAGGCCCATACCAAAACTACCATCATGTTCTATATGGAAAAACATGTATGATAGGATATTTACTAGCCTGAAACAAACAACCGATGAAAAAGGTACTTTTCAACGTAACAAAACTAAGCGGCCCCACACCTAGATTATGAAACTCATCAAGATGATTATACTGTTGCGATCCCCTTGAAAAAGTGCACGAGATCGTCTACTCGTTCATCAAAAACGGACACCAAACAGAAAAGTCATTTTTCTCCATAAACACCCAAAACCTCATAGGGACCACACACTGATCTCGGTCTTAGCACCTAGAAACAATCCTAAAAAGTTCTCCTTTCTATCAGAATCAAAATTCCACTAAGGTCACGTCAATTGGATGCTCTGTGCAAAAGTTATGGTGGCTCAAAGTTGAATAATAATAAATTATTATTATTATTTTCAACTTTTCATGGCCCCGAGCCAAAAACCCAACTCACAAAATTCTAAAAATGAGTAAAAAATTTCTTTCTTGATTCGATGAATACATGACCACAAATAGCTTGCAAATCAAACTTATGGTTTCTGAGTTACGAGAATTTTAAAAAACCACAGGAAAATTCTAGTAGGACCACCGCATGTCTCGCCGGAAACCACCGCACCGGAGTCGGAAACCACAACACCGGAGCCAGAATCCACCACACCAGAGTCTAAAACCACCACACATCTATCATGCCACTTCCTGCCTCACCAAATTCCTCCATGGACACCACTAGAATCTGGACTTGTCGCCAAAAATCTTTTGCGAACAACCAGGAGCACCTCGGTGCTTCAAAAATAGATATGAGACCATCCGTGTGACCCTTAGGACCCGATATACACCACTATGATGAAAAAATTAATTAAATAATAGAATAAATAGGATATTGGAATTAAAACTCAAAACTCATACCTCATGGGTGAAACACTGAAGTTTGAGCTTAGATCCATGTTCCAAATCTTCTGTTTCACGATCTAGGAGCATCTGTCGTTGGAATCGAGACTCGTCGGCACTTCATTTGTTCGTTTTAGGAATTACTTGGTGAAGCATAGGAGGATGGAGTAGGTTCCTCCTTGGTGCACAACAAAGAATAATGGGGTGGTGGTTGATTGATTTTCATTTTAATTAATTAATTAATTAATCAATCATATCAAACCATCGATAAACACCTCCAGCCTACTCTCCTGTCGCAAAAAAGATTAGGTCTCCCCTAGGGGAAATGAGACAGTCAGAACTCAACTACGCACTCATAATTTTTATATGAGACTCCTTTTAGGATTTATTCATGTCGATGTACAAAAATAAATTTATTTATTTATTTATGAAAACACCATTAGTCACCTTTTTCTATAGCAGGCCCACGCCTATAATGGTTACACCCCACCTAAGGTAATCGGCATGCTCCAAATGCATCCATGCTCCGGGATTTCTAATTTGTGCTACCATTTAGGAGATAAATAATCACTTACATGTGCATAGTGTAAAAATACTTAATATCTTTATAAAATTAATTCCAGGCACACTGGGTCTCGGAATCGCACGCCGATTTTTCCCCTATCTCTCAAATTATTCGTAAGAATATTTGAAAGTCTGACAGGGCCAAAACCTAAGTTTCTATAGTTATTTTATTTTTATTATTGTTGTTTTTGATTTTTTTGACATTTAAAATATCATTTTGAACGAAGTAACCTTTCAGAGGTTAGCTACTATGTTCAAATGATTATTGTTCTAACTAGAAGGTATGAGTGTTCATTGGATTTGGTCCCATGATGTTGATGATGATGTTGAAAATGTTATTTTTTTAATTATTGTTGATGTATGTTGATATTTTGTAATAGGGTTTTGCTCTATGTATGGTATTTTGTAATTTCATTTTAGAATGGTTATGGTATGGTGAATAGATATTTATGGTTAATTATTACTATGTTGAGATTTTATAAAAGTTGTACTGACACTCTTATGTCATTATTTTTTTTAATAATTTGGTTATTTCATACTTCCCTAGATTAATTTATTATTTTCACATTAATTCCATTTATTTTAATGGAAAAGATACTAGTGGGTATGTAATGATTCTACTTTATGGATGTTGTTATGTTTTCCAAGATTCTGCATGTGATTCTTTATATCGAGGTTCAGAATGTTGGTGTGGAGTCATCTAGGGTAATAAATAGGTTAGGAAGATGTCTTTATGCATTATGACCATTAAAAGAAGTTTTTTATATTTTCTATGACATATTTTGAGTATTTATTAATTGATAATTGGGATTCACGTAGTTATATTGTATGCAGTTTGAAATTCCATATTATGAAAAAAAAAATCTATAAATGTATGTTTATAACCTTTTTGTTTGACATAAACCATTGAATTACTTGGTGAGTTTGGGGAGTTATGTTTGTTTTCATCACAACTTTTGATAGGGGACTCGGTGAAGCTAATTAATGTCAACATTATAACAAATAAATCTTTTGAATTTGTTGCACACATAGGTTTGTAAGCTTTAAACTAGTATATCATCGACAAAGACTATCGTGAAAGTATCAAGGTACTTATGAAAACTCATGTTCATTAAATCCATAAATACTATAGAATCATTGGTTATACCAAATGGAATGAAAATTTACCCATAATGGTCTTAACAACTCTGAGAGATAGTTTTCTAAATGTGAGGTTCTTTTATCCTCAAATAATGGTTACTAGATCAAAGATCAATATTTGAGAACCATTTTCCCATTTCAACTGGTCAAATAGGTCATAAATTTGTGGTAATGTATTTTTATTCTTAACTTTGAATCATTTGAGTTTTCGATAATAAATATAATGTGGAAGTGAACCATTGGCCTTCTTAGCCATGAGAACTATCACCCCCCAAGGTGACACACTCAGGCATATAAATCCTTTCAATAGAAGATCATCCAACTGAATATTCAACTCCTTAATTTTTGTTGGTTCCATATGGTAAGAAGGAATAAATATTGGTTGGGTACTATGTACTAAATTGTTATAAAATTTTACCTCCCTTACAATTAAAAATCAAGAGAAGTCATAAGAAAAAATATTTAGAAACTTGTTGAAAACTGGAGGGAGATCACTCTTTAAAATTTATCTCTCTAAATCAAAGGAAAATACTAATATCACTTTCCCCAACTTTGGATAAGAGGTTTCGACTCTAATCAACCATGGGTCCCACTTTCCATGAAAAATACAATATACACCACTGGGTGTAGTAATGTAGACTCGTCGAAGATAAAAATCAATACAGGCTTTATTGGCAATGAGCCAACCCATCCCAAATATGACTTCATGTGGTTTAAAGTCATGAACCATAAAATCCCATGAAAGATCAACATCTGATAAAGAGAAATCATAAGAGAGACTATGGAGACCTTTCTCTCTCTTTGTTATGAGAGGGTGTAGTAATATCCATCACATAAGATAAAATTTCCATAATAAGATATAGCATATTAAAAAAATGGTTGAAATAAAAAAAATGAGATACAATAGTATAAAATAAAGCAGTCACTATTGATGAATCTATTGTGATAGTACATCTCATAGTAGTTGGACCTATATCTGCTTCCTCTGGAGACTCTTATACTATGTGGAGAATCTTAGTAATGCATGTCTATGGATGGAACCCCTTTTCCCATGAAGTATCTGATTGAACAAAATTTTTAATAGGAATTGATGATCATGTTCTACTATACAGAGTGTAAAATAAATGAATGAACTTCTTCAAGTGACCCGAGCATCCATATGAGCCACATATCTTGGTTGCCTGGGTTTAAACCCACTTAAAATGACCATGTTTTCCATACTAGTAAAAAATCAAAGTTCTTAATTGAGGAACTATAGGTGGTCTAGAAAAACCTTACAATCAAGAAGCACTATGATAATCATCACGTTTCCTATTTTATTTTAAGAAACTCATAGAACTTCTACTAGGATAAAAAGGAACTCATGTCAACCATAACTTTCCAGCTGGGTCCATTTGAACTATCAATGCTCTATCCTGCACATCAGTATGAGAATGAAGCATCAGTAAGAAAACATGAAAACAAATATCATCTTGAATTTACGGCTCAAATCATCGAGTCTTCATCTTCTCATTAATATTATCTCAAGTGAAAACTGAACTATCTCAACAAAATGGTTTTTATACTCTGTCATGATCATGTTATCCTGCTCGAGTTTGGAAAAATCAATAGCCTTGGACAAATCCATTAACTTTGGATAAAACCATTTTGTGAAAAGATCTTATAAGTCTTTCTAATAGAATACTTCATGCTTCTTATTCATCACCATTATGTCTCACTATCTTTTGATCACTTACTCTAGCACGGAGTAGGAACACTTCACCTTAATTTCTTCAGGTGTCTCTAATAACTCAAAAAAATCTCAATCCTTCTCAACCATTCCTCAAAATCTTAAGGATCATTAGATCCTTTGAACACTAGTGGCTTCTGATGAAGGAACTCCTGAGCATGATTTTGGAAAATGTCTCTTTTAGGTTCCACAATTTGTGCCTAAATGGAAACTGGTGCAAGTGTTTTTCCCAGAGCATGGATAGTATGCACAATCATCTCAACTAGAATTAGTCCCATGAGAGGATTCACTCACTAAGTTTTATTATCATTTTCCACCTAGATCAGATCTGTACATTTTCTCAGAGTCATGATGCTACACAACATCAGGAAAAAATATTGAAGGCATCATATTAATACTCAAATAGAGAAATAGTGGGAAACTAATACCAATAGATAGACAGTCAAGATTTAGATTTCAATCTATCCAAATCCAAAGTGGGGAAAAGCCTAGAAATAATCATCAAGATTTCTTTACCAAACCACTCATGGTGACTTAAGGTTTATTAGAGTGGAGGTGTCTTGGCACTCAGTCGCAACTACCTCTTAATCCCTGAAAATATTACACAAATACATACTAACATAAAATAAATAAGCTAAACCTAGAGATCTAATAACAATTTTTCATGAACTAGCCCATATACCATTGTACCTGGAAACACGAGTACAAAATGACATAGCTCGAAGGGTGTTCCCTATAACATTGGATTGGTGACAAGAACCTGGAATCATACAAAACGAAAGTGTGAAAAAAAATCTATAAACATCACTGAAGTAAGATAAATGTGTCAGTATACATACAAGGAAAAATACATAGGGATAAATGTACTAGAATTAAAATATGAAAAAATTAAAAAATTTATAATAGAGAAGTACCAAAAAATAGGATAACAACCCAAGTATCTATGAAAAAAACTCTCCAATCCCAAGAATCAACAATAAGAACTACTTCCAAGTTGCACTTTTCCCTTGCTCAAACTTGGAAGGGGATAATCTACAAACAAACTAATTCACAGGTTGGGTGCAAGCTAAAATCCAATTACGGTCTCACTAAGGATTTTATAAGAAGTTATAACATTTAATTAACCAAAAAAAATTCAATTTTAAATAAATAAGCATGGAATTTTCAAATCATGTTTACAAAATCATGCTTTAAATTTAAAATGATGGAAATATTTTAAAAAATGCATTAACAAACATTTTATATAAAATATTTTATATAAATTGAGAAGTAATGCAAAAAATAGTTTAAAAAATGGAATATATTTTAAATACAAACAATGAGAAACATGGTCATGTTCCAAAAGGTATGATATTTATAGGCTATGAGATCCTTACACACTCAAAGGTGATCACGGAAATATGTGTATACATGTGTCCCTCCAAAACTAGTCAAATAAGACTAATCACTATCTAATTAGGGATGTGACCTATTACATTAGGTTTTGTTTTATTTGTAAATAATTAAAAGAGTGTTATCCCAAAAACTCACTAAATACTTAGCCTTTCATGTGTTATAATAACAAGCAGGTGTGGGAAATTTATTTTAAATATATTTAAAATAAAATTAATCCCATTATTCCATTAAAATATTCCAACTTCCTTTTAAAAACCAACATACAGGTTTTTTATAAAACATGTCTTTTTCAGGATAAAACCAATGGGTTTATATCAAAATCATTTCAACCCATTTTTTCTCAATTACCAAATTGAATCCAATTTCATCAAATGAGATTCACAATTTAAATTCCACAAACACACCCCAATTCAATGGAATTGGGGGTTTTTCCAATTTCAAACCAAATAAAATTCAAAAACCCCAATTCAATGGATTTGGGGTTTTAATAAATAGAATGAAATAAAATTATCATGAAATTGAATTTAAATAAAACAATATAATTTATATCAAGAAATTTTGGGTTAATCAAATTGGTTATCATAAAAGGAACCACTTACCTCAGGATCACGGGATCTCGAAACATAAATCCATTATTGGGAAACTCCAACAAATAAAGCCATCAATGAGGATCCTAGAATCAAACCTAGATTCGAGATCCAAAATAGAGGGGATTATATCCTCCAACAATATAGATATCTAAAAACTCCTCGGGAGGATAAAATAGAGATTGGGATAAAGAAAATGGGATGCGGAAACTTACCAAGAAGAGATCGAACATCGTTCACCTAGATTCAATCTACTTCCAGAGAGGTGTATGGGGTCCAAAATAGCCTATTGGGATCCTCCAAGGAAGAATAAAATATAATGGGTTATAAAGGCCCATCAGGAACCTAAAAGGATGGTTTTAGTATTTTAAAATTTGATTTTTAGATTTAAAAAATCATGTATGCACGGTTAGATAGAAAGGGTCATATGGTTTGATAAATCGTATGCCCTAACTGTGAACCCCATTTTGGAAAGGTTCATGGTTTCTACTAAGTGGCTAAATGGTTAGTCAAACCATGCACTAGACATGAAAACCCCCACTTTTTGGTTTTTTTTGGTTTCCCCTAATATGGTTTATGGTTTGGGAAAACCGTGCGCCAACTGTTCATAGCCCATAAAATTTTAAAATTTTCACAAATTTCACAAGAAGGAAACCTAAAAAACTCTACCAAATCAAGATAAATTTAGGTGTTTAGAAATACCTAAAAATAGAAACATGATGTAATATATTTCACTAGAATATTATCTCTCTTGTGATGATGCACAAATGAATACTGATCAAATATCAAATTCCAAATACCACTTCTTTCTTTATATTAATGAATAGTATAATATTGTCTCATCTATCCATTTTGATACCAATCATAATAGTTTTTTTAAATCCATCTTTCATTTTATGGAATCTAACTTCTTCTCGACTTAACCATTGTCTTTAAATAAAATTATAACATTGAAATTGTATAAGACCTCCATCTGAAGCATTGTTTAATGAAAAATATAAAAAAGTATCCAAATTATATTGAATATTAGTTGAAATATGATTGGTATGATACATCCAACTTTTATCTATTCTATTACAGGGAACAAATTATGTTCTAATCACCAATATAAACCATAATTACAATCATATCCAAATTCTAATAAAAATTTAAATTATAGGATAGAGAAAGTTAAATAACACTAATATAAAACCAAATTGAATACAATGCATGATGTAAGTGACCATTATAAAATAATATACAATTCATACTAACAAAAAATAAGGAATATCATTAGAAAAAATCAAGTCATATTCATAGAAGTGATGCCAAAACTCTATCATGCATTTAAGTATCTTTGAAAACCAACCCTCACCAATCCATCTATAAGGACTATGATGATGGTTTAAACCACAAAAACTATATGGTATATATGTATGGTCCCTATAAATAACCTCTATAGAAAAATATATGATACTAGACCAAGAACATAAGATAGTACATGGATCTATTTTCGAAGATAGGGAATTTTTAAAACTATATGGTGGAAGGACCCACAAAGATAAGTTCTTTATCTTCATAGTAGACCATTGTAGGAGGACTATATTAAATCAATATGAGAAATAAACCCACTAAGTTCATTCCCTATAAATCAATCTACACTAAAAAATGATCAAAATGTTTTTAAAAATTCCTCTTTTTAAAACAATGGACCGCCTTATTCAATGGATTACAAAACAAAATAAGTGATAAATACCAAGAATTAAACCACCCAAGTGGAAACACCTTTGAAAAAAATTCAAAAAATAACCACCTTGTTTAATTATAGAACATTAATATTTTGAAACAATTTAAAAAACCTGCTAATGGGATAAATCCCCATTATGTTAAAAAATATACTTTTGGAAATCACTAATTTTTTTATAAAGATTAATTTCCTCATAATTTTTTTGAAAAAAATATTGTATCATGGTTTTGAAACTAATTATGATTAAAAATATCTTATGATAATCTATTTCTATTTCATAATGTTTCTGAATAGTTTAATTAGAAAACACCCCTTACACTACATGTGTTAAAAATAACCAATCTTGGAATACCCTTCAAGAGGGTATAATTTATTTTGAAAGAAAACATCAAATAGTATTAAAAACATATTTAATTTCACAAATAAACCCTAAGGTATCAAATCAAATTAAAAATAGTTATGTTATGGAATCCGTTTTTCATATAAATAAATACATTTTTTTTACAAAAATGGAATAATCATAAAATTCTACAACCTTACCTGAGGTGTAATGAGAGAAAGAAGACATGGTCACTGAAAAAGACAAGAGAAGAAATAATTGTAGTGAAATAAATCTTTCCTCTCAAATATTGTAATAAAAAAACTACCTAAAATAGAGGAAGAACTCTTGGATGATGGGTGAAATGTCACCTGAATAAGGGAGGGGTGAAAAAGTCACCTGAGAAGGAGAGGGGTGACTCCAAGGTAGCCTGAGGCATGTGGTAGAGGAGTGATATGTCTTTAAATGAGAAGGGGGAGGAGGAGATCAAGCGAGGATTTATATCTAAAAGGTAATACCCATAGTTTTTTAAAACCCATTGTTGTAGCTCACACTATACCAATGTTTTTTTAATACCATGGGTATAGGTCTAGGAAGACAGTCTATACCCACAGTTTCTATAAACTTTGGGTAGAGATCCTTGGGGAAAAAGACAATTTCCAATAAAGAAATAATATTATTATTTGAATATTATATGGAATGGTGTTTTTTAAAGGTTGTTATATTATTTAAGGTATGACATGTAATTAAATAAAATTTTATCATAAACCCTAGATCTATAAATTGATGGTTATTTCTATTGTGTAAGATTATTCAAAAATTGAGAACTGAGAATCGTTGCACACAATATACATCTCTCTCTCTCTTGAATTTTCATCCTATCTTCCTCTCAATAATTAGAATAACTCATTAAATCCTAATTTAAATTGAGTGATCAATAAAAAAATCCAGATGATTGATTCACTGTTATAGAACCTGTAAACCAATCGGTTTTGTTTGGAAATCAAAATAGCACATGTTTATCACCGCTAAAGGGATTATATACTTGGATCCTTACATTTCAACAAAGTTAATTCAGAAAATGTTTTTTGTAATGATCAAAATCTAAATTGAAAAAATAAACTAATATGAGGTAATCATTTCTTCCTATCTAAATATGTTAATCATAAAATTTAACATAAAAATATCCTCTATTGGGGTTTTGAGTAACTATATGTTAAAAGAAATTTTAATATATCACCCACCAAAGGCTCTTTTTTTGTACCCAGAACATATATATTTATACTTACCCTTTAACATGATATATCAGGAATCTCATTATTTTCATGATATTTCATGTTTAATTTCAAGTTATTCTTTCATCAAGCTTATGATTCAAATGTCACTAAAGTATTTAGGGTTAATTCTTTGATCTAACATCTAATTGGGATTATTTATGTTAAATTTACATTGGGGAATTGTATTATTTTACAATTCTAAAATAACATGTCAGTTATTATTTTCAATTTAATTATAATTTTTTCATTTTTTATTCACATTTTTCTCACTTTGGTATTCAAAGTGAACTGAAATAATATTTTTATTGAAAAATTGCCTTATTTATCCGTGTGGTTGGGAATTGTTTTGTCCAAGTCCACATTTTCTAATATAATTTAATTAAAGTTCTTTTCTATGATAAAATGATTGTTTCAATTCATTTTTAACTATGTTTTACGTTTAAAAAAAATACAAGTAATATTATTATCATTTTATTAATGGCGAACTTTTCTAACTTTTTATCACAGTGAAAAAATAATTTTTTTTAATGTACACAACATGGGCGGATTTTACCACCTTCATGAAATTTATTTTCTTTTAAGATTACCTTAAATGTTTCCATGGTTATTTGAAAATAAAATCATTTTATCAATATTTAGAAAATATTTTGTTTTAAATATATCAAAATAAAAGGATATTTTTCATGTTTTCAAAGAAATTTTTTAAATGATCTTTTAGTTCCATTTTTTCATCTATGCAAACATCCTTTGATGTTAGTTATGCTCCATTGGGGATATATTATTATGAAACCATCTATATTCTTTATCTATATGGTTTATTATGATTTGAAAATTAATATGAAACCCATTTTATTTCCATGGTTCAATTATGCCATGATGAATGTTATTATGGGTATGATGATGAAATATTGATGAAAATCATTTTCTATACCATGGGTTAAGTTTGGATAGAATGATAAATGTTTTCATAATTTTATGGAAAACATATGAATGGATTATGATTATATGATGGTAATATATATTATATCCCTCCAATGCATTGGGTAAAGATTAGTGTTTCTTAAGATCAAAGGGTACATGAGAGTTTATCCCATGTTCAAATTATGTTATATGGAAGGTTATACTAATCTTAAAAGTTTGTATACTGGATGTTATCCCAATACCGAATTAGTTAAAATAGTTTTTATCCCAATAATAACATGTGATTAATGTCTTGGTGGGTATCCTTGACATTAAATTTCTATGATTTTGATTATGCCACACTTTATGTCACTATTTTATAATATGATCTTAAGCCAATGTTATGCTCTCATGGATCATGTTCTTTGATTTATTTATGATTAATATCTTATGAACTATTAAGCATTATGTCATGACTCATGATTATGATCTATGATTTGATGGGTATTATTTTTAAATTTTATTCTCTTGTCCTCATAACCTTATTCTCATGTTATGATTAAATAATAATTGATATCTCCCTTTTTTACCATTATTGGGCATCTATGATCACCCTTTATTATGTTTTTTCCCTAGGATATAAATAAATAATTTATGTGTGATATGTATAAGAACGGTTCTAGTTTTTAATAACTAAGTGGGAGATGATTTAGTTATTTTTTATACTTGTTTTTTATTTGTCTAAGTTTCCATGAAACCAAAAATTATAAAAAAATATGAAATTTGATCGAATCAAGAAGATTCCAATTCATAAAAATTATCACATATAATATAGTGATGATTATAATGGAAATACACAATTCATATTTCATGTATCAATAATAATACATGAGATATTTTCTAACTATGATCTTTGTAATTATGAAATTCCTCGTTCTTTATAGAATACTCTTTTTGTATGAAATAGTGATATTAGAGGATGTAGGGACATATTGTTTGTAAAATCAATTAAAAATTGGTATGATATTGGTTTGAGGACTAGTAATAGTTAATATCATTAATAGTTTAAATGCACTACCCTATGAAATTCTGTATTTTTATATTTAAAATATAAGTTTTATATATCATACATTTTATTTTTAATTTAGAGTCCCTTGGTCCAAAAAATAATTTCCTTTTAAAAAAATATATTTGTACTCATTTATTCCTTGAAAGAGAATAATATAATAAAATTGGAAACTAATAAATCAAATAGAATAAAAAAATTAAAGTGAAAACTATATCATTCTAAAATTAAATATTTTATCTTTATATTATATCTATGTAATATTTTAAAATAATTATTACTCTATAATTATTGAGTTACTATGAGATGATAGACTATATGGATATTTCATTGTAATTGATCGTATGACATCATATTTTCGATGTTTTTTGAATTTTGAATGATGGAATACCAATTTTGTATGATGTTGTGCCACATTATATCTTTTTACACTTTTAAATTTTCTATCTTAAACATGAGTTATAGATACTTCTATGAGTAATATGTAAAATGGAACTATGGTGGAACCATATACAACAAATAGGGGATGCATTTTCTTAATAATTACAGGAGGGTTGTTCTATATGTACATTGTGTCATTCCATTTATTCAAAGTGGCATGAAAGATTCAAATATTCGTATTCTTCTCTTAACATTTGAAACAACAATGTATAAATAACAAGGTTTTTGGGTAACTTTTCATTTTTTAAGTCTAATATATCTCTTTTGAACTATTAAGGTTCTTGAAATAATGTTTTGAAGTAAAATGATGATTGACAACGTCAAATGGTGAAGTGATTATAGTTATAATGATGATTGATATAACTATTAATGAGAAATGATAATGTAAAATTTTAAAATATTAAGAGGTAAATAAAATTGGAATATGTATGAATGATTTACTTATAAATATATCTATTTTAAATTGATATTGATAAATAAAAATGTTTTTTTTTTCATGACCCGACCCAGTGGGGCTCGATCCGTGACTCCCCAATCCCACCTCCAATAGGCCTGGGGATGGTGACTAGTGGTGAGTAGGCTATCTCACACATGGTATGCATTAGCCTAAGGTACATGTACACATGCACCCACATACACCTCCATGCAACAGTGTTGAAATAAATATAAAAATTGGAAATAAATGCATGCATACATCTAACCCACTACTAGAGTACAACAATATTACAAAAGGGAAAACACATGACCCACCAAAATAAAATTTCAAAAGTTTCCAACCTACTCAGAAGGAGGGGATCGCTGTCAAAAGCACCCGCTAGAATGCTCCAAGACATAACTCTGGTAAACACTATGGTCAGTCAAACATACTAAGCTCCACCTGCTCCGGGTCCTCCTGGGACTCTGTCAAAAGGCATGTGGTCTGTACGAGACACAAAACATGTGTGGGAAAATCTTGTACAGGGGTGAGTTTAAAAATACTCATTAGGCGCCCAAAAAACCCAAAAATAAAATAGAGAAACTCAAAGGAAACAGTCAGGTCATCCCAGCCTAAGGGAACCCAAATGAGAGAGAAAATCCATCTCCAGACCATCCTCACCAAAATATGACTATTCAGCTCAACTTTGGTATATTCCCATACATATACCATGAATACTCAGATGTACTTGTTTTAGGAACCAAGAATCATGAGGTTCCAACATCATTACCAACGATAGGCTCTACTTAAAGATATAAGGGTTACACAAACCAGGAGAACACACTCCATGAGCTCTGCCATCCCGGATAACACTTGTTCGAGAGATACACTCTATCATGCCTCAGTCTCCCATCCCAGATGGGCCATCCGAGAGGAAACCCTAATCAGAAATCATCACTAAGAACACCTCGCTGAAATAGCGGAAACACCAAACTCCTTGGATAGGGGATCACTCATAGGGTACTATATGGGATACATGAACCCACTCTGGTAACTCCAAGATTTCACAGATAGGGGATCACTCCCAAGATCTACTGGGGGATACCACAACCCAATCTGAAGGTCCACAGAACACATCACTCAGATAGAGTATTGTCCCCCATGTAAAGGTGGTCATGACGATACTGGAAACCCCATCTGGTATAACTTTCAAAGTAGGTGATTGAACTAACGATACCACAAACCCTACTAAAATCACACACTGAAGAGGGGATCGCATTACCGATGATAATATCACCCTAAAGAAAACTACACGCTGAGTAGGGGATCGTATACCCGATGATACAACAAACCTAATAATTCAGCCCACTTTGTAAGGTATCATATTACTGATGATGCCTCAAACCCTTCGGGGTTTTCCTACTAGATAAGGGATCATCACCCATGGATAAGTGGTCACAGTGATACCAAAAACTCTTTATAGGGAATCAAAGCTAAAGGATCATGCTCTTGACTCACTAGAGGGATGTCACAACTCTATATGAAATTCATCCTATCATGGGGATCACAAACCTGTACTGGGGTTGTAATGCCACAAGAACCCTCATAGGAATGAACCAAGGGAGTTCACAAATCCATTGTTGGTCCAGACCTTGCTAACCCAAGTGACCTACAACATCACCACAATGCGCACCTCCTAGGACTATACCAAAACAACCATCGTATTCTATACGGAAAAACAGGTAGGATGGGCTATTTACTCTCCCGAAATGGGAAACCGCTGAAAAAGGTAATATTCACCATAAAAAAACTGAGTGACCCCATGCCTCAATTCCTAAACTCATCAAGAGGATTATACTGTTGTGATCCCCTTAAAAAAATGCATGAGATCGTCTACTTGTTCATCCAAAATAGACACCAGACAGAAAAGTTGTGTTTCTCCATAAACACCAAAAACCAGCCTCATGGGGACCACACCATGATCTTGATCTCAGTACCCAAAAATTATCCTAAAAAATTCTCCTTACTATCATGATCAAAATTACATGGAGGGAACATTAATCGGTTGCTCTGTGAAGAAGTTGCGGCAGTTCGACGTTAAATAATAATAAAATATTATTATTATTATTATTATCAGCTTTTCATGGCCCCGATCTAAAAACCAGACTCATAAAATTCAAAAAACGAGAAAAAAATCATTCTTGATGCAAGGAATGCATTGAAGCAAATGAATTGAAAATCAAACTTACAGTTTGCAAGTTATGGGGGTTTAAAAACCTTAGGAAAATTTTAGCCGGACCACCGCCTGTCTCACCAAAAACCACCGCACCGGAGCCGGAAACCGCCGCACTGGAGCCAGATTCCGCCACATCGGAGCCAAAAACCACCACACCTCTGTCTCTCCTCTTCCTCCCTCACCATATTCTTACATGGACACCTCCAGAATCTTGCCTTGCCACCAAAAATCTTCTGCGGACCACCAGGAGCACCTTGGTGCTCAAAGAAAGATCTGAGACCATCTGTGTGACCCTCGGGACCCGATCTACACCGCTATGATGAAAAAATGAATTAAATCTTATAATAAACATGATCTTGGAATTAAAACTCAAAACTCCAACCTTGTGGGTGAAACGCTGATGTTCGACCTTAGATCTGTGTTCCAAAGCTTCTGTTGCACGATCCAGGAGTGTCTGTCATCGAAATCGAGGCTCATCGGCGCTTTATTTGTTCGATTCAGGAATTTGTTGGTGAAACATAGGAGCAAGGAGGAGGTTCCTCCTTGGTGTGCAAAAAGATGAAGAATGGGGTGTGGGTTAATTTATTTTCATTGTAATTAATTAATTAATCATATCATATCATATCAGACCACCGTTTAACACATCCAACTTACTCTCCTGTCGTGAAAAAGATTAGGTCTCCCCTAGGGGAAATGCGACATTCGGAACTCAATCGCGCACTCAAAATTTTTATCTGAGATGCCTTTTAGGAGTTATTCATGCCGATTTCCATAAATATATTTATTTATGTATTTATGAAAACGCCATTAGTCACCTTTTTCTTCTGCAGGCCCGCGCCTGTAATGGTTACACCCCACCTAGGGTAATCGGCATACTCTATATGCAGCCATGCTCCGGATTTCTAATGTTTTCTACCATTTTGGAGATAAATCATCACTTACATATTCATAGTGTAAAAATACTTAATATTTTTATAAAATTAATTCTAGGCACACTGGGTCTCAGAATCGCACGCCGATTTCGCCTTTATCTTTCGAATTATTCGAAGGAATATTCCAATGTCTGGTAGGGACAAAACCTGAGTTTCTATAGTTATTTTATTTTTATTATTGGTTTTTTATATGTTTTGAAATTTCCAATATTAGTAGGAAATAATTCACCTTTTATAGGTTAGATACTATGTTCATATGAGTATTTTTCTAACTAGAAGGTCTTAGTGTTCATTGGATTTGGTCCCATGATGTTGATGATGATGTTGAAAATGTTATTTTTTTATTATTGTTGATGTATGATGATATTTTCTAATAGGGTTTTGGTCTAAGTATGGTATTTTTTAATTTCATTTTAGAATAGTTATGGTAGGGTGAATAGATATTTATGGTTAGTTATTACTATGTTGAGATTTTATAAAAGTTGTATTGACACTCTTATGTCATTATTATTTTCAATTATTTGGTTATTTCATACATCCCTTCATTGATTTATTATTTTCACTTTAATGCCATTTATTTTAATGGAAAAGATACTACTGAGTATGTAATGTTTCTACTCCATGGATTTTGTTATGTTTTCCAAGATTGTGCATAGGATTTTTATATTGATGTTCAAAATGTTGGTGTTGAGTCATCTAGGGTGAGAAATAGTTTAGGAATATGTCTTTATGCATTATGACCTTCCTAAGAAGTTTTTTATATTTTCTATGACATATTTTCAATATTTATTCATTGATTATTGAAATTCATATAGTTATATTGGATGTGGTTTGAAATTCTATATTATGAATAATTGTTTCTATAAATGTAAGTTTATACCCTTTTTTGACATAAACCATTGACTAATTTGGTGAGTTTGGGGAGTTATGTTTCATTTCATCACCACTTTTGATAGGGGACCTGGTTAAGCTAATTAATATCAACATTATCACAAATAAATCTTTTGAATTTGTTTCACACAAAGTTTGTTAAGTTTTATAGGATGATGCAATGTTGTTTTTTGATGTTCGTATATGAATGGTTTTTCATGGAGTTGTAGAGATATAGTAATAGTCGTGGAATGTATTTTTATTCCTTGTGGCCTTCTTGAAGAGTTTATTCTTGTTTTAATGCATTTCATATTTCAATTACATTTATAGTATATATTGAAATTCCTATAATTATATTGGATTTGGTTGAATTTTTCATATCAAGGGAATTTCTTTTGTAAATGTGAGTTTACAAGATTAATACTTATCGTCAGCCATTGGCCTGTTGGAGAGGGTCATGCTAGTTTTCATCATTGATCATAGGATTTTTCTACGTGTAAGTGGGTTATGAAAATGTTATTAAAATTAAAATTAACAAAATTAATGGATAATTAGAATAAGAAAAATATATTTTAGGTGCATTATAAAATCATCAAATATGTGGTAAATTTTGAAAATTTAATTTTATAAACACATAAATATATTTATCTAAGGCTATAATATTTGAATGTGTTTTTTTTGCATTTGGTGTTAAATGTGTTTAAATTTTTTGATTATTTAAATTATTGAATATTAAATTTTAGAACATTTTTTGATCATAAAATATTTAATATTAAATAAATTTTTAGTTTTTTGGAATGAAAAAATTAGGTTGTGGGTTTTAAGAATCAGTTATTGATATATTTTCCAAGAAACATTACATAAAATCATGTTATTAATATAAATATTATGATTTTTAAAAAAATATAATATATATATATATATATTATGCATTTTGGAGTGAAAAAAATATAAATTCCTCTTTTGTAAGTATAAAAAACATTTTTTAGGTTAAGTATATATATATAATCAATGGTATTTAAAATTTTAACAATAAAAAAGTAAAAAATATATCGTATTTGATTTAAAAAAATAAAATATGTATTCATTATTGATAATTAGTTAACTTAAATAGTTATGGAAAATGAATGCACTTGGTAAAGAATTCATAATTTAAATTATTTTATTGTTTTCATAATTTAAATAAATATTTATACATTGAATTCATAATTTAATTGATTTCATAATTTAATAAATAATTTAATTGATTTTAAAATTAAATAAATATATATTCGTAGGATTGTGAAAGAAATATTTTTTTTGAATATTTATTAAATATTTATTAAGTTGTTTGTGGATTGATGTAATTATTGATAAAAAATTTATTCGTGAATTAAATAAATACCGAGGATAAATAATGGACCAAGACTACATCCATTGATAAATATTAATTTTTCAATAGAATATAATGAGCCTTTGAAAGGGTCAAGCACCCACATGGAAATAGTGATACATGGCATGCATCTTATAAGTACACGTCATGTAGTCTCCCAATAAGGGATAGAATTAAATTTTATTAAATTTATAATTGCAGTATTAAAAAATTATTATATTTATTGGTTCTTATTGTGTTTAACATTTTAATAATGGTTTTAATGAATTAATAAATGATCAATTAATTTATTTTAATTGGATATAATTATTGTTCATGTCATTTATTTTCCATTAATGCCTTAATGATGGGTATCTCCAAGTGAATTCAGATGTTCATTAAGATAGAAGATAAATAATTAAATAATTAATGAATTAAATCTTGTATATCTTAATAAATAAATAATGAATGGAAATTAATGTTATCTAGTATGATTTTTCACAACTGTTGGATGTTTATGTTTATTCATGAACATGACCAAGACCTGTGTATGAGTTGTATTTATTTTATTTAATTAATTTCATGGGTTTAAAATTATTTAATATTAAAATAATTTTTATAGCATTTGATTCATCTCTCTATCCATTATTATTTATGAAAAGTGTTAACAATGATATTTATGTAATTCCCCTTAAATAATCCTTTTTTTTCCTCACCATTTTGAGTTATAAATACATGTAATTGATTTAGTCTCCCTTGGAACATGGGGTTGGTTTGATATAGAACCATAATTATTTTTATATAGATGATACATATATGGAAAAGTCGAATGATTCAACTCATACCAAGGCCAAAAAAAGAGTTATTCCCCTAGGTCATAGGTTGGTTCATTGTCTGTTCAATAAATAAATTGTTAGAAAATCTTATGATAGGGTCATTTATTTATTTATTTATATTTTTCTATGAATTATTTTAGTTAAGGATGAAATATCATGATAAATTAGTAAATAAATTAATTTGAGAATGTGGAATTTAAATAAATATATTATACGTAAATGTTTGATCCAAAATGGTTAATTAATTAAGTAAAATCAACTTAATATTTACAATTCATGTAAACGATAAAAAAAGAAAAAAATTACGAATAATAAATTAAAATCCCTCAACTTAATATTATGTTAGACTTAACCTTCCATTAATTTATTAGTAATTAATGGCTTAAAACTATGTGTTTGACCAACCCTTATTGAGACACAAACTTTTAATGTGGAGTTCTTATGAAGGTTATGGGTTAACTTAATCATCTTACATTAATAGAAATAACTCTCACTAGACATGATGTAACTTGGATGTAGGGGTTGAGGAAATCCAGTTCATGATTTCAAGATTGGGGATTCCAATCAATGGAATAAGGAGCTACAAGCCCATAGTTGGAAAAGACCTTCTTACCAAAATACCTTCAAGTAGCTTAGACAACCCTCATTGGGGTTATTCGAATGGGAAAATGGATCCTTTCCCCAAGAATTTCCTTATGACTAAATATTAATATTTTAATGGTGAGGTTCATTGGGACTTAATAAAATAGTGTGAGGATTGTTAAAAGTAATTATTATTATTTCTCACATAACTTTTAATCAAGTTATAGAAAAATAAATTGTTTTAATTATTGTAGAAAATGTCAATAAAAACCAAAAAAATAGTGTGAGTGTTCCTTAAATCATGGTATGTCCTTAAGAAGAAAAATTGTTAGATATGGTACAATCGTTTCTGAAATATATTATTATTAGGAATTTTTTATTATGTGTTGGAATACCCTACTTTTATTCTTCCACCACAACAGGTGAGAGAAAGTAAAATGGATTACTATCAGAGATATATTGAGGTTACTTCTTATATCGGTTGTATTATATTATCAACTATGTTCATAGATTTAATGATGCAACAGAAATACATGGATACATCATAACATTTCATCTTCTTTCTCTTGAGAAATATATGGAAAGTCTTTAAATAAATAATACTGTCAATGAACTATATTAGTGTAAAATATAATAACCAAATATAGTTGTTGATTATGATTTAAAAAAATTAGGTTATATTGATCAGTTAGAAAAATTGTGCTTTCAATTGGGTATAAAATTATTTATTAATATTACATTATTATCCTTACCATCATGCTTGTAGTTATTTTTCCATTGCTGGATAATTGAAATGGATATATCACTCGAAATACTTGTTTCCATAATTCACCAAGCAGATAAGGATTGTTTGAAACATGCTTATACACCCCTTATTATGACAATTTAAAAATAAAATGATGAATATCACATTGTTAGTATCAAGATAAAATATATTTTATAGTGTCCTTAAAAGAGAAAAAATATTCAAGGCAGAATAATTAACCGAAAGCTTTTTTCTTCTTATATAGAAAGAATGGACACAATAAAAGAAATTTTTATGAATTGAAGAGGAAATTAGTTTCATCCACATAATTTATATTCATAAAGTTTCTATTAATCTCTTTTTTATTAAATATAATATTCTTACAACATACATGTATTTAAATACAGGAAATGAGCAATAATATAATGTTTGTAAAGTGAACTCAAAAAGAGTTGAGAATGGGTGATTCCTATGTTATCCAAGTGTAGATCAAAATTTCACATTTCTAGATTGAATTGATTCAAGTTTGTAATAAGTGTAACCAAAAAGTTTATCTCATTGTCTATCTTAACCCAATGAGGCATTAGTTTCATTTTCTAAATAAATGTGGTTGTGGTACTTAAATATTAAACTAGCATTTTAGTAACTCTTGAATCATAAATATCCAGTGAAATGAATGATCAAAATAAAATATATTAATATTTCTTTATTATGGTATGATAATTCATTTTCATGTAAAATTAAAATTATTTGATATTTCCTATACCCATACATGTGTTTTAGTCTCAATTGAGCTAAGATATTGGATATACAAACAAACTACTTATCATGTTTTATATAAAAAAAATTTATAAATAAAGGTACATAAAAAATATTTTAGAATTAGTTCAACATGTCCACGGTATCTATTCTAAAGATAAATTCATATTTATATAATTCATGAGATTTCTTTAAGAAAATTTAGATACATGTGGTGAAGTAAATGAGTGAACTTGTTAAAGATTGAAAAATCTCTAATATGGATTTTTGGGAAACATGTTATCCAAGAAATAATTGATCATATATGTGGAGTTAATATTATCCCTAACACACATTTCCATATATATATATATATATCAATATCATGATGCTATTAAAATGAATATCAATGATTATTTATATATATATGGAAAATCTTTCATTTTTTCTTCCAATACATATTGAAAATAGTAGTGAAACAACTAACCATATTCCAACCATATTTTTTAATTGATATCATATCAATTGTGATATGAAAATAATATATTAGGAAACTACCATAAGTATTTTTTTAGAACCGTTTGTTTATAGATATCCTTATGTTATAATGAACATGAAAACATTAAGTTGAATCTCATTTAATGATCACATATCTACTATCTATTCTAACACTTATTCGGTATCAGATATATTTTCATAACCGAAGCCTATACCTTTAAAGATGATCAGATAAAACATAATTGTTATGGTTTAAGGATCTATATTCACAGGAGTTGGTATAGGAATACTAGAATCCACTGAGCTTAGTAGGAGGAGTTGTTCTAGAGACACATAATGTGTAGGAATTCAAAACCCAATAGGTGGTTTATGTTCACCATTGTGGGTGATACATATATATTCTTTTAGAATAAATATTCCTACAAAGAAGAAATAAATGGTAATATTTTACTATTAACATGTATGTAAAAATTCAAGTGATGGATCCAATTTAGGGATTCTATATTTTGAATGTTTCTATGACTCGATAATGTTGGTGAGTATTCAAGAGAAACAAGACATAGAAGGTATAAGACAATACCAATATAGCATGATTGATTATTGAGAGTTTAGTCTATGACAAAACATATTCACCTACCATCATGACTATAATAATTTATATATTTTTCTTGTCAGAGCATATTTCAATGATCTTCATATTGGCCTGTTGATAGTCATTTCCACCTCATTTAGATGAATAATTATGAAATCTATTTATATGGCATGACCAAAATGATACCCTATTGTATATTTCTACTAGTCATAACAAAAAGGTTATATGACATCAATAAATTCAAATAAAATATGCATATTACATAAATTCATTTATGAATAAGTCATGCATAGTGATCAGAGAATATTCATTTGGAAATGAATGAGTGACATGTGTCTTGAACTGATTAGTGAGAGTTATATTAGTTCTTGAGATAGATATGTTAATAACATATTGAAAATAAATGTAATTTCTTACCAACTTATTAAGACTATGAAAGGAAATTTATCCAAGTTTTACGTAAATAAAAAACCATTTTTGGGGAAAAGATATAAAAATGGATCTATGAGTTTTCTATATCTATTCATAGTGCATATATTAGCATGTAATTGAAAAATAAAAGATTAAATGATTCAAGACCAAATTGTTGTTGGCATATAATACTTTCAATAGAATATGCATGAGAATAGTAAGAGATTATGGGGATTAGAATAATCTCACAATCTTATGTTCTATGAATTCATATCATGTTATATGATATGTACTGGAATTTGATATTACTGATGTATAAAGAATAATATGTTAATATCAAATAGATCGAGCATAATTTCATAGACATGCAGTTAGAAGAATCTGAAAATACCTATAAAAGTAAAAAATGAATGATTTCTTACTATATGGATAAGTGATAATATTATTAATCAAGGGAATTGAAAACTTATTTACAATTTGTTCAATTTGATTCAGTATCATAGAAAAGGCTAAAGTAATATGCAGTAAAATCATATTTCATTCAATAGTTTCCATATCTACAATATCTAAATATGTTTTTGCTTATGTTGCAGATTATGAATAGGTCTTATGAAACATCCTATTCCAATTTTGGGTTACACCAAAAAAAAGAGACTTATCATTTTAAAATAAGATTTAACTGTGGACTTCACGAGGATATTAGGCTTCTGACATGGGAATAAGTGGAGGATACTTGGTTACATCACTACTTTAAGGATTTTCTCAAGATAGTAATGTTTCAGTAAACTGAATCACTGCACATCCATGTTGTTTTACCAACCCTTGCCATAGAAACATTGTAGGCCTAGTAGAATTAACCATAATAAATAAAATCATGCTTTTCATGTGAGGACTAACCAATCATTAGCAGTTGGATCTAGTGAAGGTGGGAGGTTATTACAGTTGGTACCCTAAAAAAAACTACATTATACTTTGGATTATATATATACATACAAATAAGTGAATATTAATATAAATACCTTTTTGAATATTTTTGTTGTTTAGAATAACAATGATGTGATAATGTCTTAGAGTATCTATCACATTGATAAGGTAATAGCAGTTTACCACTGTGATGAGAACCTTGAAATTGTATGAAAATATTTTTAAATATTTTTTTTGGTCATATAACATATTACGATAGGAAACATAGTATATGGACCATCATAAGTAAGTACTCATAATCAGATAAGGCTTTTTTTCATGAAGTACTCAATTTTTAATCTCAAAGATGGGATTTTATGAGAACCGACCCACTAGTAAATATTTTCATGTTTTGGTTTCATCAGATATTCCTATCTGTGAGTTTGTGTAATGGTCTTTATATATTAAGATTATCATTTGTATATGGTTTTCAAAATTGTGACATTAATTTATTTCTCTAGGTTCCCTTGACCCATTACTGGATAGTAATCGTGGACTTTAAACAAACCCACATAATGTTAATGAGAAAGAATCCTATAAGGTCACACACTAAGTGTTTCTGTGGACCTAAATTAAATTCTATTTGAAATTAAATAATGGAATAAATATTATTCTCAATATCGGGGAATAATTTTTTTCACTTTTTATTGATCTTATAATTTAAATAAATATTTATTAAACAAATTTTGAATAAAATTAATTTATTTATTTTATTAAATACTTAATAAATATTTATTCATTGGTTTTTTGGATAAAAATATTTATTTAATAAAAAAATACCTATTCTAGTATTTAATAAATAAATATGAAGAAGAACGGACCAAGGCCATGTTTGTTAAAAAATATTAATTTTCAAATTGGTAAAATTATATTTATCATTGTGCAAGTTAGAACACACGATATAAATAACATTATTACTTTTATTATATGGAATGGGGTTTGTTAAAGGTTATTATATTATTTAAGGGTCAGTATGTAATTAAATAATATTTTACCTTAAACCCAAAATCTATAAATAGACGGTTATGTCTTTTGTGTAGGGTTAATCAAAAATTGAGATTTGAGAATCGTTGCACACAACAGACCTGTCTCTCTCTAATTATCATCATCTCTTCCTATTGAGAATGAGAATAACTCCTTTAATATTGAACTAACTTGAGTGATCAATATTATCAATTCACGATTATTGGTTCTCTATACTCGCACCTGAAAATCAGTTGGTGTCATTTGGAAATCAAAGGATCATGTGTGGATCACCCCTATAAGGATTATACAAATGGATCTATATAGCATAATAGAGGTAATCTGGAAAATATTTTTTAAAAAAATCAACATCTACATTGTAAAAATAACCTAAGTCGAGGTAATCATTTCTTCTGATCTAAATAAATTAATTATATATTCTACATGAAAATATCACACATTGGGGTTTTGGGTAACTCTATGTTAAAATAAATTTAAATATATCATCCAAAAAGTTGTTTCCACTCCACCAATAACCTATATATATCCTTCCCTTTTTATATGTTATATCAATAATATCCTTATTTTCATGATATTTCAAGTTTTATTTCAAGTTATTCATTCATCGGACAAACAATTCAAATGTTACTAAATTTGTAAAGGTTAATTCTTGGATCTCACTTTTAATTGGAATAATTTATATTTAATTTACATTATGAGAATTATATGATTTCAATCTTATATAATAATATGTCAATTCTTCTCTTCTAGTTAATTCTAAGCTTTTTGTGTTTTCTTCTCATTTTCCTCACTTTGGTACACAAAGTGAACTGAAATAATGTTTTTAATGAAAACTTGCCTTATTTCTCCTTTTGGTTGGGAATATTTTTCTTATGTGTCCATATCATCTAATAAAATTTAAATATAATTATTTTATATGCTCAAATGATTGTTTCAAGTCATTTTTTTCTATGTTTTTCCTTTTGCATAATGTTTTCAAAAGGAATATTCTATTCATTTTCAAAATGAGGCACTCTTCTGACTTGTTACCAAAGTGTGAAATTAATATTTTTTAACATAAAAATCATGAGTAGATTTCTCTACCTTCATGACCTTTATTTTATTTTATTATTCCTTTAAAAGTTTTCATATTTATTTTCAAGTAAAATAAATTTTCACTATTTTGGGAATTTTTAATTTTAAAGATATCAAAAGAAAAGGATATTTTCTATGTTTTCAAAAAATGTATTAATTGTTATTTTAATTCTATTTTTTATCTATGTCAACATCCTTTTTGGTTTATGATTCACTATTAGGGATATTTTCTTATGAAACCATCTATATTCGTTATCTAGATGGATTATGATGACTTCAGAATTGATTTGAAACCCATTTTATTTCCATGAGTCAATGTTTCCCTAATATATGCTATTATGGTTATAATGATGAAATATTGATGAAACCCATTTTATTTTCCATGGATTAAGTTATGATGGAATGATAAATGTTTTCATGATTTTATGGAATGCATATGAATGTATTATGATTATGTGATGGGAAAGTCTATTATATCCCTCTAATGCAATGGGTATAGATTAATGTTTCTTAAGCTCAAAGGGTACACGAGAGGTTATCCCAAACATAAATGAGGGCACAGAGGAGGTTATAAATAGCCTAAAACTTGGTACACCAGAGTTTATCCCAAGCCTGAAGCAAGTACATGGGTGTTTATCACAATCCTAACATGTGATGATTGTCTTGGGGGTATCCATGACATTACATTTCTATTATTATGATTATGCCACAATTTATGCCACTCTTTTATGACATGATATTAAGCCAATTTTATGCTCTCATGGATCATGTTCTTTGATTTCTTTATGGTCCATTTCTTATGAACTACCAGGAATTATGTCATGACTCATTATTATGATCTAATAATTGTTGGGTATGATTTTCAAATGTTAATCTCAAATTCTCATATGCTTATACTCAGGTTATGTTTATATGATAATTGATAACTCTCATGTTTACCCTTAATGAGCATCTGATCTCACCCTTTATTATGTTTAGTTTTCCCTAATATGTGAAAAAATATTTTAAGTGTGATATGTTTTAGAAGGGTACTAGTTATGAAGAACTGAGTGGGAGATGAAGTAGTTATTTTATGTACCAGTTGTTTATGTGTCAATGTCTATAATAAATTCACAACTTGTAAAAATAATATGAAATTTTATTAAATAAATAAGATACAATTAATAAAAATAATAATATATGAAAGAGTGATGATTATAATGGAAATACACAATTCAAATTTCAAGTCTCAATAATAATACATGGGATGTGTCTGGAACACGATCATTAAAATTCTGGCATGCCTTGTTCTTCATAGAAAACTCTTTTTGTATGCCAAAGTGATATTAGAGGAGTGATATGCCTATTTTAGGTAAACGATATTAAAAATATGTCTCATATTGGTATGGGGATTGGTAATAGTTAATATCATTAATAGTTGAAATGTACCACCCTAAGAAATTCTACATTTGTGTATTTAAAATATGAGTTTTATAATTCAGGGAATTTTCATTTTTATTTTAGACGACCTTGGTTAGAAAAAAATAATCTATTTTTTATTTATTTTTAAAAAATATATTTGTACTTATTTATTCAATCAAAGAGGGAAATATAATAAAATTAGCCACTGATGAATCAAATAGAATCAAAACAAAAAACCAATTTCAATTGTTGGCTATTTCATTCTCAAATTTAGTATTTGCAATTTATATTAAATCTATGTACTATATCAAAGTAATTTCTAATCTATTGTTATTGAGTTACTATAGGGTGATAGATGATATGGATATTTATTTGGAATTGGTGGAATAATATTCTATTTCTTTTGTTTTTTGAAGTTAGAATGATGGCATGCCAATTTTGTTTGATGTTGTACCACTTTATATCTTTGTACACTTTTAATTTATCTATCTTATTCATGAGTTATAGTGACATCCATGAGGAATATGTCAAATGGAACTACGGTGGTTCCACATACAATAAAATGGGTAATCATTTTCTTAAGGCTTACAGGAGGTTTGTTCCATATGTACATTGTGTCATTCCATTTGCGCAAAGTGGCATGCTAGATTTTATTTTTCTTATTATTATCTTACCATTTGCAACAACAATGTATAAATAACCTGGGTTTTGTGTAACTTGTCATTTTGAAAGTATAATATATCTTTTCTAAACAACAAAGGTTCTTGAAATGATGTTTTGAGGCAAATTTATTATTGATAACATCAAATAGTGAAGGTATTATAGTAATAATGATGGTGGTGGTAGATGTGAATGTGAAATGATAATGTCAAAATTTAAAATAATAAAAGGGAACTAAAATTGTATTATATATATATATGAATGATTTCATTATAAATATATCTATTTTCAATTAATAGTGTGAAATAAAAATGGTTGGTATTTTTTTTTATTGGTGCTTTTGATATTTTAACATTTCCTATATCAGTAAGCAAGAAGTCACCTTTCTGAGGTTAGCAGCTATGTTCAAATGATTATGGTCCTAACTACCAGGTAGGAGTGTTCATTGGATTTGGTTTGATGAGTTTATGGTTGTTTTAATGCATTCCATATTTTGATGACCTTTATAGTATATATTACGATTCCTTTAGGTATATTGGATTCGGTTGAATTTTTCATGTCGAATGGAATTTTTTTATAAATGTGAGTTTATGATATTAATGTTTATCCTCAACCACCAGCCTCTCAGAGGGAGTCATGCTCATTTTCATCATTGATCGTGGGATGTGTCCGAGTGGAAGCGCTTCATAACAATGTTAATAAAAAGGACATTAACAAAATGAATGGAGAATTAGAAGAAGAAAAATATATGTTAGGTGTATTAAAATAATCAAATAAGTGGTTAAATTTGAATATTTGATTTTTTAAACACAAAGATATTTCTCTAAAGCTATAATATTTTAACACCATTTTTTGCATTCAGCATTATATATGGTTAAAACTCTTGATTATTTAAAATATTGAATATTAAAATTTAGAACATTTTTATACTGAATAAAATTCTATATTAAATACTTTTTTGTTTTCTAAAACGCAAAACATAGGTATGGGTCTAAAAAATAACGTGTTTATATTTTTTTCCAAGCAATACTATATGGAATTAATCAAGAATTAACATAAATATTAAGTTTGTAAAATCATTAAGGAACAAAATATATGTAATGCATTTTAGAGTGAAATAAATATAAATGCCTTAAAATTCGAATATATAGTTTTATAAGTGTTCATATTACATAAATTCATTTATGAATAAGTCATGCATAGTGATTAGAGAATATTCATTTGGAATGGAATGAGTGACGTGTATTTAACTAATTAGTGAGAGTTCTATTAGTTCTTGAGATAGATATATTAATAACATATTGAAAATAAATGTATTTTCTTACCAACATGTTAAGACTATGAAATGAAATTTCTCTAAGTTTTACTTAAAGAAAAAACCATTTTTGGAGAAATTATATAAAAAATGGATCTATGAGTTTTCTAAATCTATTTAAAGTACATATATTAACATATCATTTAAAAATAAAAGATTAAATAATTCAATACTGAATTTTTGTCGGCATATAATACTTCTAATAGAATATACATGGTCATAGTAAGAGATTATGGAGATTAAAATAATCTCACAATCTTAAGTGCTATGAATTCATATCATGTTATATGATAAGTACTGGAATTTGTTATTACTGATGTATAAAGAATAATATTGGAATATCAAATAGATCGAATTTAATTGCATAGACATGCAGTTGGAAGTATATGAAAATACCTAGAAAAGTAAAAATGAATGAGTTCCTACTGTATGGATAAGTGAGAATATTAATAATCAAGGGAATTGAAAACATATTTACACTTGGTTAAATTTGATCTAGTATCATAGAAAAGGCTAAAGTAATATGCAAGAAAAACTTATTTCATTCAATGGTTTCCATATCTACAATATCTGAATATGTTGTGGCTTTTGTTGTAGCTTATGAATAGGTTTTGTGAAACATCCTATTCCAATTTTGGGTTACACAAAAAGAAATAGACTTATCATTTTACAATAAGATTTAACTATGTACTTCACCAGGATGTTAGGATTCTGACATGGGAATTAGTGGAGGATACTTGGTTATATCACTCCCTGAAGGATTTTCTCAAGATATTAATGTTTCAATAAACTGAATCATTGAACATCCATGTTTTTTTACCAACCCCAGCCACAGAAACATGGTAGACCTAGTAGAATTAAACATACTCAATAAAATCATGTTTTTCATGTGATGACTAACCAATCATTAGCCGTTGGATCTAGTGTAAGTGGGAGGTTGTTAGAGTTGGGACCCTAGAACCAACTACGTTATACTTTGGATTATATATATATATATAATTGAATATTAACATAAATACTTTATTGCATATTTTTTGTTCTTCAACATAACATTGATGTGATAATATCTTAGAGTATCTATCACATTGATTAGGTCATAGCATTTTACAACTGTGACGAGAACCTATAAATTGTATAAAAATATTTTTAAATAGTTTTTTGTGGTCAGATAATATATTATAATAGGTAACATAGTATATGGACCATCATATGTAAGTACTCATAATCGGATGAGGATTTTTCTCATGAAGTTCACAATTTGTAATCTCAAAGATGGGATATTATGAGAACCGACCCAATAGTAGATTTTTTATTGTTTTGTTTCATCTGATATTCATATCTATGAGTGTTCGTAATGGTTTTTAGACGTTAAGATTATCATTAATGCATTTCATGAGTCGCACAATTAGTTTTACTAAAAAAATTATTGCTCTATATGTTGGAAGGATGTAGGGTATATTGGGTGCAACATGAATGACATGTCGTTAATGGATAATTCAATAAAAGACTTGTCCCTTCCATCTTTATAGAAGTTGATATCTTGGTCTTTTGATTGAAATGTAACTATCGTATAAATTACATGGTCATGGTGTAACAAAGTTTATGGTAGATATTAAAAGAAATATGTATTAAGCATATAGGTTGATGATGTAGTTCTGAAACCTGATTTATGATATATTGAGACAAAGTTATTATATTATATAATGATCATTTGTATATCATTTTCTAAATTTTGACATTAATTTCTTTCTCTAGGTTCCCTTGACCCATTACTGGACAGTAATCATGGACTTTAAACAAACCCACTTAATGTCAATGAGATAGAATCCTATAAGGTCACACACTAAGTGTTTCTATTGACCTCAATTAAATTATATTTGAATTTAACTAATGGAATAAATATTATTCTTAATACTAGGGAATAATTTTTTCATTTTTTATTGATCGCATAATTTAAATAAATATTTATTCACCAAATTTTGAATAAAATATATTTTTATATTTTATTAAATACTTAATATATATTTTCATGGTTATTTTCAAGTAAAATAAATTTTCACTATTTTGGGAATTTTTAATTTTAAAGATATCAAAAGAAAAGGATATTTTCCATGTTTTCAAAAAATGTATTAATTGTTCTTTTAATTCTATTTTTTATCTATGTCAACTTCCTTTTAGGTTTATTATTCACTATTAGGTATATTTTCTTATGAAACTATCTATATTCGTTATCTAGATGGATTATGATGACTTGAGAATTGATTTGAAACCCATTTTAATTCCATGAGTCAATTTTTCCCTAATGAATGCTATTATGGTTATGATGATGAAATATTGATGAAACCCATTTTATTTTCCATGGATTAAGTTATGATGGAATGATAAATGTTTTCATGATTTTATGGAATGCATATGAATGTATTATGATTATGTGATGGGAAAGTCTATTATATCCCTCTAATGCATTGGGTACAGATTAATGTTTCTTATGTTCAAAGGGTACACGAGAGGTTATCCTAAACATAAATGAGGGCAGAGAAGAGGTTATACATAGCCTAAAACTTGGTACACCAGAGGTTATCCCAGGCCTGAAGCAAGTACATGGGTGTTTATCACAATCCTAACATGTGATGATTGTCTTGGGGGTATCCATGACATTACATTTCTATGATTATGATTATTCCACACTTTATGTCACTCTTTTATGATAGGATCATAATCCAATGTTATTCTCTCATGGATCATGTTCTTTGATTTCTTTATGGTCCATTTCTTATGAACTACCGGGAATTATTTCATGACTCATTATTATGATCTAAGAATTGTTGGGTATGATTTTCAAATGTTAATCTCATATTTTTATACGCTTATACTCATGTTATGTTTATATGATCATTGATAACTCTCATGTTTACCCTTAATGAGCATCTGATCTCACCCTTTATTATGTTTCTTTTTCCCTAATATGTGAAAAAATATTTTAAGTATGATATGTTTAAGAAGGGTTCTAGTTATGAAGAACTAAGTGGGAGATTATGTAGTTATTTTATGTACCATTTGTTTATGTTTCAATGTTTATAATAAATTCACAACATGTAAAAATAATATGAAATTTTATTAAATAAAAAAGATGCAAATTAATAAAAATAATAATATATGAAACAGTGATGATTATAATGGAAATACACAATTCAAATTTCAAGTCTCAATAATAATACATGGGATGTGTCTGGAACACAATCATTGAAATTCTCGCATGCCTTGTTCTTCATAGAAGGCTCTTTTTTTATGCTAAAGTGATATTAGAGGAGTGATATGCCTATTTTATGTAAAAGATATTAAAAATAGGTCTGATATTGGTATGGGGATTGGTAATATTTAATATCATTAATAGTTGAAATGTACCACCCTAAGAAATTCTACATTTGTGTATTTAAATTATGAGTTTTCTAATTCAGGGAAGTTTCATTTTTATTTTAGATGACCTTGGTTAGAAAAAATTAATTTATTTTTTATTTATTTTTAAAACATATATCCGTACTTATTTATTCCATGAAAGAGAGCAATATAATAAAATTGTCCACTGATTAATCAAATAGAATCAAAACAAAAATCAAATTTTAATTGTTGGTTATGTCATTCTCAAATTTAGTATTTGGAATTTATATTAAATCTATATACTATATCAAAGTAATTTTTAATATATTTTTATTGAGTTACTATAGGGTGATAAATGATATGGATATTTATTTGGAATTGGTGGAATAATATTCTATTACTTTTGTTTTTTGAAGTTAGAATGATGGCATGCCAATTTTGTTTGATTTTTTACCACTTTATATCTTTGTACACTTTTAACGTCTCTATCTTATTCATGAGTTATAGTGACATCCATGAGGAGTATGTCAAATGGAACTATGGTTGTCCCACATACAATAAAATGGGGAATAATTTTCTTAAGTCTTACATGAGGGTTGTTTCATATGTACATTGTGTCATTCCATTTGTGCAAAGTGGCATGCTAGATTTTATTTTTCTTATTATTCTCTTACCATTTGCAACGACAATGTATAAATAACCTGGGTTTTGTGTAACTTGTCATTTTGAAAGTCTAATATATATCTTCTGAACAACAAAGGTTCTTGAAATAATGTTTTGAGGCAAATTTATTATTGATAACATCAAATAGTGAAGGTATTATAGTAATAATGATGGTGGTGGTAGATGTGAATGTGAAATGATAATGTCAAAATTTAAAATAATAAAAGGGAACTAAAATTGTATTATATATATATATATGAATGATTTCATTATAAATATATCTATTTTCAATCAATATTGTGAAATAAAAATGGTTGTTATTTTATTTTTATTATTGGTGCTTTTGATATTTTAACATTTCCTATATCAGTAAGCAAGAAGTGGCCTTTTTGAGGTTAGCAACTATTTTAAAATGAGTATGGTCCTAACTACCAGGTAAGAGTGTTCATTGGATTTGGTTTGATGAGTTTATTGTTGTTTTAATGCATTCTATATTTTGATGATTTTTATAGTATATATTGCTATTCCTTTAGTTATATTGGATTCGGTTGAATTTTTCATGTCTAAG
This sequence comes from Viscum album, assembly GCA_963277665.1. Lineage (NCBI taxonomy): Eukaryota > Viridiplantae > Streptophyta > Magnoliopsida > Santalales > Viscaceae > Viscum > Viscum album. The sequence goes on from OY728158.1 coordinate 218,164,878, forward strand.
GGAATTTTTTTATAAATGTGAGTTTATGATATTAATGTTTATCCTCAACCACCGGCCTCTCAGAGGGAGTCATGCTTGTTTTCATCATTGATCATGGGATGTGTCCGAGTGGAAGTGGGCCGTGACAATGTTAAAAAAAGGACATTAACAAAATGAATGGAGAATTAGAAGAAGAAAAATATGTGTTAGGTGTATTCAAATAATCAAATAAGTGGTAAAATTTGAATATTTGATTTTTTAAACACAAATATATTTCTCTAAAGCTATAATATTTGAACACAATCTTGTGAATTCAGCCTTAAATATGGTTAAACGCTTGATTATTTGAAATATTGAATATTAAAATTTAGAACATTTTTATACCGAATAAAATTCTTTATTAAATAATTCTTTGTTTTCTAAAACGAAAAACATAGGTATGGGTCTAAAAAATCACGTGTTTATATTTTTTTCCAAGCAATATTATATGGAATTAATCAAAAATTAACATAAATATTAAGTTTGTAAAAAAATATGGAACAAAATATATGTTATGCATTTTAGAGTGAAATAAATATAAATGCCTTATAATATGAATATATAGCTTTATAAGTATGAATATTACATTAATTAATTTATGAATAAGTCATGCATAGTGATCAGAGAATATTCATTTGGAATGGAATGAGTGACATGTCTTGAAATAATTAGTGAGAGTTCTATTAGTTCTTGAGATAGATATGTTAATAACATATTGAAAATAAATGTATTTTCTTACCAACATGTTAAGACTATGAAATGAAATTTCTCCAAGTTTTACTTAAAGAAAAAACCATTTTTGGGGAAAATATATAAAAAATGGATCTATGAGTTTTCTAAATCTATTTATAGTACATATATTAATATATCATTGAAAAATAAAAGATTAAATAATTCAATATCGAATTTTTGTCGGCATATAATACTTCTAATAGAATATGCATGGTCCTAGTAAGAGATTATGGAGATTAAAATAATCTCACAATCTTAAGTGCTATGAATTCATATCATGTTATATGATAAGTACTGGAATTTGATATTAATGATGTATAAAGAATAATATTGGAATATCAAATAGATCGAGCGTAATTGCATAGACATGCCGTTAGAAGTATATGAAAATACATAGAAAAGTAAAAATGAATGACTTCCTACTCTATGGATAAGTGAGAATATTAATAATCAAGGGAATTTAAAACTTATTTACACTTGGTTCAATTTGATCTAGTATCATAGAAAAGTCTAAAGTAATATGCAAGAAAAACTTATTTCATTCAATGGTTTCCATATCTACAATATCTGAATATGTTGTGACTTATGTTGTAGCTTATTAATAGGTTTTGTGAAACATCCTATTCCAATTTTAGGTTACACAAAAAGAAATAGACTTATCATTTTACAATAAGATTTAACTATGTACTTCACCAGGATGTCAGGCTTAAGACATGGGAATCAGTGGAGGATACTTGGTTATATCACTCTATGAAGGATTTTCTCTAGATATTAATGTTTCAGTAAACTGAATCACTGAACATCCATGTTGCTTTACCAACCCTAGACACAGAAACATGGTATACCTAGTATAATTAAACATACTTAATAAAATCATGTTTTTCATGTGCGGACTAACCAATCATTTGCAGTTGGATCTAGTGTAAGTGGGAGGTTGTTAGAGTTGGTACCCTAGAACCAACTACATTATACTTTGGATTATATATATATATATATATATATATAATTGAATATTAACTTAAATACTTTATTTCATATTTTTTGTTCTTCAACATAACATTGATGTGATAATATCTTAGAGTATCTATCCCATTGATAAGGTCATAGCATTTTACTACTGTGGCGAGAACCTATAAATTGAATGAAAATATTTTTAAATATTTTTTTGCGGTCAGATAATATATTATGATAGGTAACATAGTATATGGACGATCATATGTAAGTACTCATAATCAGATGAGGATTTTTCTCATGAATTTCTCAATTTGTAATCTCAAAGATGGGATTTTATGAGAACCGACCAACTAGTAGAATTTTTAATGTTTGGTTTCATCTGATATTCATATATGTTAGTTTTTTTAATGGTTTTTAGATGTTAAGATTATCATTAATGCATTTCATGAGTCGCACAATTTGTTTTACTAAAGAAATTATTGCTTTATATGTTGGAAGGATGTAGGGTATGTTGGGTGCAACATGAATGACATATCGTTAATGGATAATTCAATGAAGGACTTGTCCCTTTCATCTTTATAGAAGTTGATATCTTGGTCCTTTTATTGAAATATAACTATCATATAAATTCCATGGTCATGGTGTAACAAATTTTATGGAAAATATTAAAAGAAATATGTATTAATCATATAGGTTGATGATGTAGTTATGAAACCTGATTTATGATATATTGAGAAAAAGTTATTCTATTATATAATGATCATTTGTATATCGTTTTCAAAATTTTGACATTAATTTCTTTCTCTAGGTTCCCTTGACCCATTACTGGACAGTAATCATGGACTTTAAACAAACTCACTTAATGTCAATGAGAAGGAATCCTATAGGGTCACAAACTAAGTGTTTCTATTGACATCAATTAAATTATATTTTAATTTAACTAATGGAATAACTATTATTCTTAATACTGGGGAATAATTTTTTCATTTTTTTTTTGATAGCATAATTTAAATAAATATTTATTCACCAAATTTTGAATAAAATATATTTTTATATTTTATTAAATACTTAATATAAATTTATTCACTAGTTTTTTGGATTAAAATATTTATTTAAGAAAGAAATATTTATTCTTGTATTTAATAAATGCATAGGAAAAAGAACAGACGAACGCCATGTTCGTTAATAAATATTAATTTTTTAATTTGTGAAATTATATTTATCATTGTGCAAGTTAGAACATGTGATATAAATAATAATATTATTTTTATTATATATAATGGGGTTTATTAAAGGTTATTATATTATTTAAGATTCATTATGTAATTAAATAATATTTTATCTTAAACCCTAAATCTATAAATAGATGGTAATGTCTTTTGTGTAGGGTTAATCAAAAATTGAGATTTGAGAATTGTTGCGTACAACAGACTTGTCTCTCTCTAATTATCTTCATCTCTTACTCTTGATAATGACAATAACTCCTTGAATACTGAACTAACTTGAGTGATCAATATGATCAATGGAAGATTATTGGTTCTCCACACTCGCACCTGAAAATCAATCGATGTCATTCAGAAATCAAATGATCGTGTGTGGATCACCACTAGAAGGATAATTCAAATGGATCTTTACAGCATAACAGAGGTAATCTGGAAAAGAGTTTTTTGAAAAATCAACATCTACATCGTAAAAATAACTTAAGGCAAGGTAGTGATTTCTTCTGATCTAAATAAATTAATTATATATTTAATATGAAAATATCACCTATTAGGGTTTTGGGTAACTCTATGTTAAAATAAATGTAAATATATCATCCACAAAGGTGTTTCCACTACACCAAGAACCTATATATATCCTTACCTTTTTATATGTTATATCAATAATATCCTTATTTTCATGATATTTTAAGTTTAATTTCAAGCTATTATTTCATCACGTATTCAATTCAAAAGTTATTAAAGTTGTAAGGGTTAATTCTTCAATCTAACTTTTAATTGGGATCATTTATATTGAATTTACATTAGGTTAATTGTATGATTTCAATATTATATAATACCATGTCATTTCTTATCTTCTAATTAATTCTAATTTTTTCTTGTTTTCTTCTCATTTTCCTCACTTTGGTACACAAAGTGAACCGAATAAATGTTTTTAATGAAAACTGACCTTATTTCTTCTTATTATTGGGAATATTTTTCTTATGTGTCTATATCTTCTAATGTACATTAAAAAAATTAGTTTATATTCTCAAATGATTGTTTCAAGTCATTTTTTACTATGTTTTTTCTTTTTCAAAATGTTTTCAAAAAGAATATTTGATTCATTTTCAAAATGAGGCACTCTTCTGAATTTTTACCAAAGTGTGAAAATAATTATTTTTAGCGTACACAGCATGAGTAGATTTCCCCACCTTTATGTCCTTTCTTTTATTTTAATATTCCATTACAAGTTTCCATGGTTATTTTCAAGTTAAACCATTTTTTCACTATTTTGGGAATTTTTGATTTTAAAGATATCAAAAGATAAGGATATTCCCAATGTTTTCAAAAAAATGTTTTAATTGTTCTTTTAATACTATTTTTTCAACTATGTCAACATCCTTTTATGTCTATTATTCTCCGTTAGGGATATTTTCTTATGAAACCATCTTTATTATTTATATAGATGGTTTATTATGAATTGATATTTGATTTGAAACCCATTTTATTTCCATGAGTCTATTTTTCCCTAATGAATGCTATTATGGTTATAATGATTAAATATTGATAAAATCCGTTTTATTTTCCATGGATTATGTTATGATGGAATGATAAATGTTTTCATGATTTTTGGGAATGTATATGAATGGATTATGATTATGTGATGGGAAAGTCAATTATAACCCTCTAATGCATTGGGTAAATATTAATGTTTCTTAATCTCATAGGGTACACGAGAGGTTATCCCAAACTTAAATGAGGGCACACAGGAGGTTATCCGAAGCCTAAAACTTGGTACACCAGAGGTTATCCCAAGTTTGAAGTAAGTAAAGGGGTCGTTATCACAAGCCTAACATGTGATGATTGTCTTGGTGGTATCCCTGACATTACATTTCTATGATTATGATTATGCCACACATTATACCACTCTTTTATAACATGATCTTAAGACAATATTATTCTCTCATGGCTCATGCTCTTTGATTTCATTATGGTTCATGTCATATGAACTACCAAGCATTATGTCATGACTCATGATTATGATCTAAGAATTTTTGGGTATGATTTTCAAATGTTAATCTCATGTTCTCATACGCTTATACTCATGTTATGTTTATATGATCATTGATAACTCTCATGTTCAACCTTAATGAGCATTTGATCTCACCCTTTATTAAGTTTCTTTTTCCTTAATATGTGAAAAAATATTTTAAGTATGATATGTTTAAGAAGTGTTCTATTTATGAATAACTAAGTGGGAGATGAGGTAGTAAATTTTATGTACTAGTTGTTTATGTGTCAATGTTTATAAGAAATTCACATCATGTAAAAATAATATGAAATTTTATTAAATCAATAAGATTCCAATTAATAAAAATAATAATATATGAAACAGTGATGATTGTAATGGAAAAACACAATTCATATTTTAAGTCTCGGTAATAATACATGGGATGTGTCCGGAACACGATCATTAAAATTCTGGCATGCCTTGTTCTTCATAGAAATCTCTTTTTGTATGCCAAAGTGATATTAGAGGAGTGATATGCCTATTGTAGATAAAAGATATAAAAAATAGGTATGATATTGGTATGAGGATTGGTAATAGTTAATATCATTAATAGTTTAAATGTACCACCCTAAGAAATTCTACATTTGTGTATTTAAAATTTGAGTTTTATAATTCAGGGAATTTTCATTTTTATTTTAGAGGACCTTGGTTAGAAAAAATTAATTTATTTTTTTATTTATTTTTAAAAAATATATTTTTACTTATTTATTCCGTGAAAGAGAGCAATATAATAAAATTGTCCACTGATGAATCAAATAGAATCAAAATAAAAATCAAATTTCAAGTGTTGGCTAAGTCATTCTCAAATTGAGTATTTAGACTTTATATTACATCTATGTACTACATCAAAGTAATTTTTAATCTATTGTTATTGAGTTACTATGGGATGATATATGATATGGATATTTATTTGGAATTGATGGAATAATATTATATTTCTTTTGTTTTTTGAAGTTAGAATGATGGCATGCCAATTTTGTATAATGTTGTACCACTTTATATCTTTGTACACTTTTAATTTCTCTATCTTATTCATGAGTTATAGTGACTTCCATGACGAATATGTAAAATGAAACTAGGGTGGTTTCACATACAATAAATTGGGGAATCATTTTTTTAAGGCTTACATGAGGGTTGTTCCATATGTACATTGTGTCATTCCATTTGGGAAAATTGGCATGCTAGATTTTATTTTTCTTATTATTCTTTTACCATTTGCAACAACAATGTATAAATAACCTCGGTTTTTTGTAACTTGTCATTTTGAAAATTAAATGTATCTCTTTTGAACTACTAAGCTTCTTGAAATAATGTTTTGAGGAAAATTGATTATTGATAACATAAAATAGTGAAGGTATTATAGTAATAATGATGGTGGTGGTAGATGTGAATGTGAAATGATAATGTTAAAATTTAAAATAAGAAAAGGGAACTAAAATTGTAATATATATATATATATATGAATGATTTCATTATAAATATATCTATTTTCAATTAATATTGAGAAATAAAAATGGTTGGTATTTTATTTTTTTTATTGGTGTTTTTGATATTTTAACATTTATTGTATCAGTAAGCCAGAAGTCGCCTTTCTTAGGTTATATACTATGTCCAATCGAGTATGGTCCTAACTACCAGGTAGGACTGTTCATTGGATTTGGTCTGATAAGTTTATGGTTGTTTTAATGCTATCCATATTTTGATGACGTTTATAGTATATATTGATATTCCTATAGTTATAATGGATTCGATTGATTTTTTCATGTCTAAGGGAATTTCTTTTATAAATGTGAGTTTATGAGCTTAATGCTTATCCTCAACCACTAGCCTCTCAGAGAGGTAGTCATGCCCATTTTCATCATTGATTGTGGGATGTGTCCGAGTGGAAGCAGGCCATGACAATGTTATTAAAAAGGACATTAACAAATTGAATGGAGAATCATAAGAAGAAAAATATATGTTAGGTGTATTAAAATAATCAAATAAGTAGTAAAATTTGAATATTTTATTTTCTAAACACAATGATATTTCTCTAAAGATATAATATTTGAACACCTTTTTCTGCGTTCAGCGTTAAATATGGTTAAAACGTTTGATTATTTAAAATATTGAATATTAAAATTTAGAAAAAATTTATACCGAACAATATTCTATAGTAAATACATTTTTGTTTTCTAAAACGCAAAACATAGGTATGGCTCTGAAAAATCAAGTGTTTATATTTTTTTTCAAGCAAAATTATATGGAATTAATCATGTTATTAACATAAATATTATGTTTGTAGAAACAATATGGAACAAAATATATGTGATGCGTTTTAGAGTGAAATAAATATAAATGCCTTAAAATTTGAATATACAGCTTTATAAGTATGCAAAAAAAAATCCAGTTTTAAGATATAATATTAACACTTTATATAAACGAAGTGGCATTTAAAAACTTAATAATAAAAAAGGGGAAAAAGATATATCCATTGATTTTAAAAATTTAAATGTATTCATTATTAACAATTATTTAATTTAAACAATGAAGGAACATTTGCCCCCAGGGGCTTTGCCAAGTGGTTTCGCTTTGAGGGGTCTCGCGGGATGTGTCAGAATCAAATCTCCCCAAATACTTATAATTATGCAAATTAGTTTCTTTGTTTCTTTATAATCCTCATCCCCTGAACTGTTGTAATAAACAATCGAGGAAAATTTTAACTCTAAACTTTTTTTTCAAAGAAGAAACACTAACACAATAAACTGTAAAAAAGTTAAAATAATGTCACATTTTGTTTGTTTTAAAAAAGAATTTAATTCATCTTACAAGAAAACACTTGGTTTCTTAAACATAAAACATATATTATGGGTTTAATAGAGTAAATATTAGGACATTTTTTTTCCAAAAACATACATAGGCAAGTATGCTTAAAAAAACATATATAATCACAAAACATTTAATAAAAAAATACAAACATGTATAAATGCTTTTAAAACTATCAAATATATGTTTAAAACAAGAATATTTCGTTTCAAGAATGAGTAAAAAGATCATGTTTTCTATGTTTACACTTGTTTACAATGGTTTAAGTACATATATAAAAAATACATAACTTATTTTTTCATATGTTTAATAAAATACATCTCAACCATATATAAAGATAAATATGTTATGCATCATGGTTTCATATCGTTATTAACAAAACAGACATATATATTAGGGAGCATATAAATTCTTTCCCAAACAGATATCTTTTGGGTCATCTTGCATTTAACAAGGTAGAGAAAATTTTCAAAATGCAAGCTTGAAAATCATTGGAAACAAGAAGGGCAGTGGGATATGGACAGTTACCTAAGAACACCCGAGCCTGAGTTCCAAGTCTGGCTCCTCTATGGAATCCTCAAGGGAAGCGGTGAGCAACCCAAGAGCCATACCGTCGACCCTCGCTTCTTTCCCACCGTCTGCAAGGGTCTCCATGGCAGACCCACCACGCATCCCTCGGACGCAAGAAACAGTCGGCCGGTGAGACGCAGAAGAGGACTGGAGAGCACGGCCGGCGAAGGGCGGCGGCGGAGTTGTTGCCGGAAGAGGAGGGAGTTTCAGTGGGGACGATGATGTTGGGGAAGGTACGGAATTAGGGTTATCGACGACGGGATCTGGTTCGAGGGTGACGAAGTTTGTCTGAGGCAGCTGCATCAGCCTGGCCCTCTCTCTTCTGTGGACGTTCATGTGACCTCCAAGAGCTTGCGCCGAGCTGAACTCCCTTTTGCAGAAACCGCAGACATAGGAAGCTCTCTGTAATTCTAATTCATGGCTATTCCGTGGATTTTGGTCCCATATTTTGTGGGTGGTTTTGGAGTCCACAAACCCATCGCCGGAGACTCTGCTTCTTCCGGCACCCATCCTCCTCTCCATTAGGATTCAGGTGCGTCGCGGGCGTGTCACCGGAGAGGAAGCTGCGTTGTGTATCTCTTATAGAGAGGAAAGGAGGAGAATTTCATTTATCACGGGGGTAGTGCGTGCAACTGCGACATATTGTGTTTATTTTCTTTTGTTTAGATCCACATATAAAGTGAAAATGTTATGTTTTTTTGCAATAAATTTTGTCACCTAAATTATCTTTTGATTATTATATTTATGAGTTTTTTTTATTTTCAATTATGTTTTATATGTTGAGTCTGTTTGTCAAATTTCATTTACATTGTATTTAAATTTTAAAATTTATACGCTTTCAAATTCATCTACATGATACATAATAATGTTTCAAGGAGGTGACTTTGAAAGTTTAAAAATAATAATGTAGAAGTACAATCTAAATTAAATTTAACGCACTTACTCAACATATAAAACATAATTGAAAATAACAAGTATTTTTGAACAACAATTAAAGAAACGTAATTTTAGTGGAACAATATATTGTAGTTTGAAAACATTTCATTTGTATTTATATTTTTTTTGACATTCATTTTATTTTCAATTATTTTTTATATAATTAGCCAATATTTTAAATTTCATTTAGATTGTAGTTATACTATTATTTTTGTGCTTATATTTTTTAATGTGTAAATATTTTGTTTTTAATCAATAATGTCAATGTCTTGTAAATTAATTTCAACTGAATATATTGCTGAAATTTTTGTTAATTTCATCAAATTTTTAGATGTTTGTGGTATGTTTTTAGTTTTAATTAAATATTTTTTATAATTTATAGTTTATTAGCTTTTTATGATTCCTACTTAAAATTTAATAAGTTTTCCTATGTTTCAAGTAGTCCACTTATAAAATATATAAAGTGTAAGTAAAATATAAATGAAAATTGAAACAATGGGTAAACATGTAAAAAATGGTTTACAGTAAAATGAGTGTCATCAATTTAATTGCCAAACAATCATATAAAGAATAGAATACATTGTTATTTCAAAACTTTTAAGTCAACAACAAACTTATAAATGAATGAGTACAATTGTTGTCTATGATGACGAGGTCTGGTCCCACATGATAGTGTGCAAATGAGACGCTCATATCGAGATCATCGACCTCTATACTGGGGTGGGGTTTGATGAGCTGCAGAGGGCCCTTCCTCGAGTACTGGAACCTTGAATGTCGGATTCCTTGGTTGTGACTCATCAAGAGGTGGTGTCAAATGGACATCATCATGGGCATGTGGTCCTTCTCCCCCTGCGTAAGTAGAAGAACCCACCATCATCGCATGGGGGAACCATAAAGCCTATAAAGGCTCAGACACAAAAGCTAGAGGCATGAGAAATGACTCCTGATAGAAACTCAGATCAACTGTACCTAGAGAAAACTGTGGATATCCTGACAACATAAATGGTTCTCATGCCTCCTAATGCATATCCTCAATCGACAGAGGTTGGACTACTAGAGGGGTGACCTCTGCCCGTAGAACATGTGAGGCCTCACACGTAGCACGACGCAGTCTACATCATCGCTGTCGCAACTCCTCAACATCAGTAGCTACTGGAGGAGGTTCCTAAGAAGGAACCTTCACTCCATGAGTAGGAACATCATCTCCTTGGGGTGGACAATAAAAGATACTATCATGTAGAACACAATACGCTGACAACCTCCCTTGCGCTGCAGCATGGTACATTGCATGGTTAAACACCTCCTCCTCTGGATCAGACATGCAGATAATATGATGTAGTCGAGTATGATGTAACAATGTTCAAATTTAATAAAAAAAAGAATAAAAAACAAAGTAATGGGATTTTTTTAACTTACCGGATCCTGAAGTCCTCTGTCATGTAGAGTAAGATACAATATAGACTTCAGTGTCCCTACTATAGAATATGACTGTAACAGCGCTAAAATGGAATTTATTAGCGCTAGACAAGCACTGAAAATCAGAGTGAGATTAAAATTCTTTATCTTTTATCAGCGCCAAAAAATGCTGATAAAGGGATAATTTATCCGCACTAAAAAATCGTTGATAAATGACCCATTTATCAGTGCTTTTTTAGCATTGATAAAGGACCAATTTATCAGTACTTTTACTTAGCGCTAATAAAGGGTTTCTTTATTAGCACTTTCAAAAACACTGATAAAGGACCCATTTATCAGCACTTTCAAAAGCGCAGATAAAGGATCCATTTATCAGCACTAATAAAGGGGCATACTATAGTGTGTTATCACAACACACTGTAGCACCAGGGTAATGTGTATTAACCGCACACTGTAACACCAGAAACATCACCACATATCAAAAAAATCTAGCACCAATAAATATTTTAAATGAAATGAAATTTACAACACATATACAAGAAAAAAACTATATTATAGACATTTCAAACATTTGTTTATACAATTACATAAGTATAAATTATTACATACTTTCAAAAACATCAATGTTCTTTTGTCTTTTGATCCTAACCTCGACTCATGCTATTGTGGAAGAAACCATCCCTTCTTGAGAAAAATAATACATCTATATAAGAAAACAATTTTTTTGTTAGTAATAATATATTGAAATAAATTAACATAAAGTGTAAATTTTAAACTAAACTTTGAGTCATACCAAGAACTCTGTGTATCAGATTGAGTTTTGGTTGATTCTTCCACGTCACACCATTTCTTGTTAATATTCAAGAATTATATTTGTGATAATTAATTAAATAAGTATAATATAAATCATGAGCGTGATTGATCGATTTTTAGTGAGTGACACTTTCTGAACTAAAATGTTGATTTTAAACTAATAACAGATAGTTTGAGTTATACCGGTAACATCATGTTTCTGATTGAGGTGTGTCTGATTCTTATACATCAAAAATGATTTGTGGATCATTTTCGTAAAGTATCAAAGAAATCCAAATGCGTTTTCTTGGTTTCGAGTGAGTCTGTTGTCCATTTTGTTAAAATTAATGTCAATTTTATGTAAAAAAGCACTTTGAGTCATTCTAGTCACCTCGTGATTCAAATTAAGGTGCGTATTATTCTTACACATATAAAATGACTTATGGATAGTTATCCTAAAATATCAAAACAATCTGAATGTATTTTCTCTGTTTTGAGTACGCCACTTGTATTTTTTATTAAAATTTCATTTTAAACTGGAAACACATACTTTTACTCATTCCAATCACATCGTGTATCATTTTGACGTGAAACTGATTCATAAAAATCATAAATGAATTAGGAATTTTTTTCCAAAATTATCAAGAAAATCTAAGTGTGTGTGATTGGATTTTAGTGAGTGACACTTTTTGAACTAAAATGTCAATTTTAAAGTGATAACAGACACTTTGAGCTATACTGGACACATCATGTATCGGATTGAGGTGTGGATGATTCATACATGTCCCAAATTACTTATGTACCATTTTTGTGAAGTATAATAATAATCTGATTGCATGTTCGTGGTGTTGAGTAGGTTAGTTGTCTATTTTACTAAAGTTGATGTCAATTTTATATAAGAAGATGCATTTTGAGTCATACCAATCACACCGTGTGTTGGGTAGAGGTGTGGTTGATTCCTACACAACTCAAATGAATTTTAGATCATTTTCCTAAAGTATCAAAATAATATGAATGTGTTTTCTCAGTTTTGAGTATGTCACTTGTCTTTCTTACTAAAACGTCATTTTAAATTAGAAACACACACTTTTACTCATTATGATGACATCATGTATCAGTTTGAATTGAAACAGATTCCTACATGTCAGAAATGACATATGAATCATTTTCCTAAATTATCAAAAAATACAACTGTTTTTTAATGGTTTTCAGTGAGTTACACTTTTTGAACTAACGTGTTAATTTTAAACTGATAACAAACACTTTGAGTCATACTGAGAATATTATGTATCATATTGAGGTGCATCTAACTCCTACATGTCAAAAATGACTTATGGATCATTTTTGTAAAGTATAAAAACAACATGAATTCTTTCTTTTAGTTTAGAGTAGGTTTGTTGTCCATTTTACTAAAAATGATGTCAATTTCAAATAAAAAGACACACTTTGAGTCATACCAGTGACACTATGCATTTTATTTAGCTGAGAATTATTCCTACATGTCAAAAATGACTTATGGATCCTTTTTCTAAAGTATCAAAACAATATGAATGCATTTTCATGGTTTTGATTAGGTTAGTTTTCTATTTTACTAAAATTGATAACAATTTTAAATAAAAATATGCACTTAGATTCATACCGGTCACATTGTGTATCAGATTGAGGTGTGGCTAATTCCTACACATCTAAAATGACATATGGATCGTTTTCCTAAAATATAAAAATAATCTAAATGTTTTTTCTCAGTTTCGAGTATGTCAATTGTATTTTTTACTAAAATGTCTTTTTAAATTGATAACAAACATTTTGACTCATTATGATCAAATAGTGTATCAATTTGACATGAAACCAATTTCTACATATCAAAAATTACTTCTGAATAATTTTCTTAAATTATCAAGGAAACCCAATCATGTTTGATCTATTTTCAATTATTTTGTACTAAAATTTAAATTTTAAACTAATAACAGATACTTTGAGTCATACTGGGAACATCGTGTAATAAATTGAGGTGAAAATGATTCTTACACATAAAGAATGACTTATGGATTGTTTTTCTAATTTATAAAAACAATCTGAATGACTTTTCATGGTTTTTTGTAGGTTAGAAATCCATTTTACAAAAACTAATGTCAATTATAAATAAAAAGATTCACTTTGAGTAATATTGGTCACTCTGTGTATCAGAGTAAGGTTTGTATTGTCCCTACATACCAAAAATAACTTGTGGATCATTTTATTAAGGTATTAAAACAATATTAATTTGTTTCCTCAGTTTTCAGTAGGTTAGTTTTCTATTTTACTAAAATTGTTGTCAATTTTAAATAAAAAGATGCACTTGGAGTCATACCGATCTCACTGTGCATCAGATTGAGGTGAGGATGATTTCTAAATTTCTCAAATGAATTATGGATTGTTTTCCTAAAGTATAAAAAACAATACGAATTCATTTTCTTGTTTTTTTGTACGTTACTTCTCTTTTTTTACAAAAACATCATTTTAAACTGAAAACAAAAACTTTGACTCGTTAGGATCACATCATGCATCAGTTCAACATGAAATTGATTCCTACACATAAAAATTACTTATGAATAATTTAAATAATCTATCAAGAAAATAATAGCATGTTTTAATAGTTTTCAGTGATTGACACTTTTTTAACTAAAATGTAGATTTTAAACTGAAAACGGACACTTTGATTTATACCGGGCACATCGTGTATTAGATTGAGGTGCGACTAATTTCAATTTGTCCCAAATGAATTAGGGATCATTTTAAAAAAGTATAAAAATATTATAAATGTGTTTTATTTTTTTGAGTAGGTCAATTGTCTATTTTACTAAAATTCATGTCAATTTTAAATTAAAAGAATCACTTGAAGTCATACCTATCACACCGTGCGTCTGATTGAGGTGTAGCTGATTCCTACACATCCCAAAGTCCCAAAACAATCATAACTGCCAATGTTAAAATGATTCCCATTGCATTTATTTGTTTAAATTACAACACTATATGTTGACTCGATGTTCGTAGCTGAAAAACATTTCCCATTGTTGAAATCCATAAGAGTAAATAAAGATCATGTGCCTATTATATCACGAGAAGTCACCACAGTGACCACATGATCTTACTCTACTCTCTTGGATTTCAACGAGAAATGTTTTTATGCTATGAAAATCAAATCAACATGACTTCCTAAAAGATCTTTGAAAAAAACTAAATAAGTATTAGATTAAAATTATAAGGAAATTAACTTATAAATAGTAGATAAAATGATTAAAAATTAATTAATTAAGTAGTGGGGATTTACCTTTTCATGATTATTGTATGCATTCTTGATGTAGTTCCTTGTTGTCATTATCTTAGTTGCAGGCTAAAATCCCAATCTATCGTGATCATTAGAAGCTTCGAACAAACCACCCCAACTCGAACAAAACAATCCACCTGTATAAGAAAAAAATATTATATAAGTAATAATAAAAATAAATAAATAAAACATAAATATGAAATAATACATTAATTCTATAGATAATGATCTTTCTGTGAAAACATCCATATTACCTCTGTGATTGAGTAGTGGAGAAAACTTGAAGGAAAGTGATAAATGCCAACATTATAGGGGTGAAAAGGTATGTTCTTCCAAGGAAGTGGTTACATCACCATGCGAAGAATATATTTTGAGCATAATAGTCAAAAATTAATTTATATTATGTTAATTAAGAAGAGGACATATAATATTATGAGGAAAAACATAGTATATTAAAAAAATCTTTTACCTTCTCATTAAACTCTCATTATTTTTTTAAAGGTTTTAAGGATTTGGTTCCTTTATCAATAATCCAAATCCCCTATTTGTGGTACCCTCTAACATACAAGACATTTTCCACATTAGGAATGACTTGAACTGATTTTGATCTCCCAATGAAGGGGTTATCTTCAATTTAATTTTCATCAGACCCAACATTTGTTTCAGTTTCCAGCAGGACAATCAACAAATTCTTGTTTGTTGGATATGAGACAAAAAAACAATTGAACTACTTGTGATTCCACTATGAATGGATCATCTTTTTCCCATTTCTAACTAAATTTACCTTTATGAAACATATTTCATCAACTTTCACTGCACTTATATTGTCAACACATTTGTAACAGAAAATTGGTACTTAAAATGTTGTATAATCCAACTCGTATATTTGTTCGACAATGCCCAAATATGAAATATTTTCATAAATTGTATTTCTATCCTTGGAACCGTAGTAGCATTCTCTTAATTGTGTTTGATAGTGATCCCATCCTTTTGAGTGGGTTGGATGCTTTTACAGTTTTTGGTGGGCATGTGTTTTTTCCTTCATACACTTTCAATACTTTTGATGTACTATAGTTTGGGATAGTTGTTTGTATGCATTTTTTATTCCAGATTTTCATATATATTCACTATTTCATTGAGGTGATGGTGTGTGTGTGTACATGTACCTTAGGAAAAGGCCTCCGATTTGTGTGATATGCCTACTCGGTGCTAGTCGCTATCCCCTGGCCTATTGGAGGTAGGCTTGGGAAGTTGCAACCCAGACCCCATTGGGTCAGTTCGTGATAGATTTGTATTAGAGTGGCTTCCACTTTGGGACTGTAGTGTCGTGATCTAAGTTTGGGTTACATAGAGACAATTTTAGAATGTTTCATGTTTAGATCTCAGGATAGAGGTTCCAGTGTTGGTGCAGTAGCCAACATATCCATTCACGAGGACACTGATAACCTATTTTTTGAATTTTTACATTAGGACATTGTTCATAGGGAAATGATGATACATGCATCATATAGTACTAGGTTTTGGTTTTTTTTCCTTTTCCTTCTTGAGACAGCTTACCCAATATAATATTTTATTATGGAATGTCTTGAATTCTATTTCAGGATGACACTGAAATAACAGTCATATATGGTTCCACGGAAGGATTTTGATAGAGATACACCACATAGAGATGATTCAATAGAGGTCACTGGTTCTGAGGTGGTACCTCTGAGTGGTCGGCCGGTTGAGACACCGCCATTTGACCAGTTGGTTGTGTCGAAAGTTCAGGATGAGTATGCGTGCAGGATGAGTGCATTGCATGAGTTCTATAGGTGGTGACCTCTGAGGTAACGAGGTGATCTAGAACCTCAAGAAGCTGATGACTAGATCAAGGCAGCCACATGTGTTTTCCACCAAGTGAGGAAACCTCCAGATCAAATGGTGGTCCTAGCGGAGATCCTTTTACATGGTAAGGTTGGGCGATGGAGGATTTTAGTGATGTAGTCCTATGAAGAGGTGATGCTCAATTGGGAAGAGTTCTATCGACTCTTTAGGGAAGAGTTTTTCCCAGCCACGTTGAGGATGATTCATATCCATGAGATTCTACAGATTTGGTAGGGTAGCATGACTGTAGTGAAGTACCCATTGAGGTTCAAAAACCTATCACACTACTCCATGGATATGGTTTGATACCCTTTCGTTGAAGTTTGGACCATCGAGAAAGGAATACATGGAGCTCTGGTGGTAGAGAGATTCCTGATGGAGGGAAAAGAGGATTCGACCCACAGTAGTGGTCATGAGACTAACCCATCTGCAGTAGTTGGTATATGGAATATGACAGGATCGTAGTAGCATAGACACACCCATTCTCATACATGTGGTCCTGTACCGCAAGAGCCGCATTGGGTATCAGGTCATCCATAGGAGAGGCAGTTTTACACTTGCGAGAGTCAAGGGAATGTTACTAGAGATTGTCTGACCCACCGTTCTACTGAGGGGGCCTGGTCGACAGGCCACCTTGGAAGAGGAAGTGTTTAGAGAATGGTGTTTCATAAGATGGTAGACATGGAAAAGGATCTAGGACAATAGAAGTTGGTTTCAGGTGGTTTGAGGTGTTTCCATATCCACCCCCATGTGTTCTATGCCTGACTCAGGGAGTTAGAGAATGTGGGAGAAGGAACAGTAGGCAATATAGGACTTTGAACTAGAATATCCAAGGATTAATAAGGGTATGCTCTGTGTCCTTTCAACTTTTTTTGTAGTAGTAATTGATAGACACCTTTGTGAGGTACTCTTTTCTTTCCACTACTTTATCAAGGTTTAACTCAGGTGACACAGGGTGTTAGTAAAACCCTATGTTTGTGTTGTTCGATGTAGCTTCGAATTCCCTAGGAAGAGGAGAATTTTCACCAATGATATGTATTTTTGTGACATGAGTAAAACCATGTGTACGAATCAGTTCCTCCCAAAGCAGATAGTATCAAGGTACGGTGGATGAGTCTCTCTAACTTGTGTGTTCGTGTCCTGGTGATGTGTTGGTGGTTTGTAGGTAGAGGGACCAGTAAGACCCAGTGTGAGTGTTTGCGAAGCCCTTTTTTGTTCGTTACTACCCTCATGCGTCTGACATCAGCTTTGTACATGAGATGTTCAAGGAGAAGGTTGTAAGGTTTGGCATAGCTATGGACTAACAAGGATGAGAGACACTTTCCCCACTGAGACACATTTTTGTGATGCGATCAAAACTGTGAGGTTGAGTTAGTGTTGGCCAAAGTGGATAGTGTAGATGTGTGGTATATGAGTTCCTTATACTTGTGTGTTCATGGAGTGGTTGTGTGATGGTGTGTTAGAGAATGTCCAGGCCTTTCTAATGGAATTTTTCTTCTTGAATCCTTTTTTCTTGGTATCCTTGGTGGAGGGATCACCTTACTTATAACCATTCTATAGCAGTAGAGTTAGACCATATGATGTTTCTGTAGTGTTTATTGGTTGCCTACAATCTATACTCAGTTAGGATGTTGCTAGTGGGTGTGGCGGTGTTTCTGTTTTAGCAAGCTTTGTTACAGTTGGAGGTTCGTAGATGAATGGCCTGGTAAGATGTAGTGTTTACACTTGGGATGCCATGTTTTGTGCATTGGTACCCTATCATTCTTGGAATCAACCTCTAATGTAAGACGGTTGAATATTTTGTAGTGAAGTTCATCTAGGGTTTGATGTGTACTACTAGTTTACGTCGGTATCTGTGTCAGGTTAGTGAGGAGTTGTACTGCCAGACCCTATGATTGCAGATAGACTGTGGTTATTAGTGATTTTCCACCTATCGGATATGAAGAGACATTTACCACATTGTTTCATGATGTTTACCTGGTTAGATATGGATGTTATAGCGGTTTGGACTTAGTGGTCCACCTAAGTGTGTCCTTATAAGCAATACGAGAACCCTGGGTGAGCTCACGGACATTGTACTTCTAGTGGAGAGCTCAGTTTCTTTCCCTTGTGCCTAGGATTTGGATTTTCAGAGATAAAAATATCAAAGGTGGGGACTATTTAGTGACTGAGGTTTGACCTATAGGACTTTGGAATATTTCTATGAATAATTCTAAAGCCATGTGGTAATTCAGAATGGGATTTTAGGGCCTGGATAACCTCATTGATGTGATTTAAATAATATTAAATATATTTTGTTACACACTTGTAGTTTTTCTTGAAATGTGGATAACTCCTGAGCGGAGTCACGTATTAGAAATATGAGGTTGTGGTTGAGTTCATAACATTGTTTTTACCCTAGGCATCACATAAATTTTTCTACACCAGGAGTTTGGACTGAGGCGAGTTGCATGGGCATTGAATGGATGGATAATTAATTTAATGGGAATTTAATTAATAGATTTAACCTATTCACCCCCCTCTCATGTTGGGAACACAACATACAAGATGATAATGCTTCCTTACCTATATATTTGGCTGAAAGATGAACCAACATCTAATCAACAAAATGCAGCACTGCTGATCTGCATTCTTAGCACTGATCATCATCAGATTGAGGAGAAACATGATTCTAGAATCGTTATACAGCAAAATATTTTGTGTTTCACCCTCGAGGGAGGAGGTTTTGAGTTTTTAATCTCTAACCCCATTCATTTTCATTTTTTAAGGTTTTAGATCCCTATTACAATTGTTGGTGATCCCTTCTAGGTCGATATGTTGGTTTGGGGTTAAACTGAGGATAATCGGGAGAATTTTAAGGTAAGTACCTTCTAGAATTACTGTTTATATAGCATGTAGTTTAGTGGACATGTCGTGTGTGTTCTTCCTATTTAGGTAAGATGAATTTTGGGGACTACATGTCATGTAACGAGGTTACATGTTGTGTAGTGACCCCATGATGTGTGGCCAGAGGACATGGCCTACAAAGATGTGCAAACGTACATGGTCGTGTAAAAGTACATGGATAAAGTACACTAATACAGGGTTCCAGACATGGGCATAGAAAAACCACATGGTTAAGTGTCCATTTATCCTGAAAGAGTCATATATTATGGGATGCACAACATGTGAGGGACACATCCAGTCGGGTTGTGTGGAAGAAGAACACAATAAGAGGTCGAGTGAGGTAGAATACACCATTTACTAGTTGTATATGCCATATACGCCCACATGTCTTGGAAAACTATTAAATAGGATACATAGCTAGGTTCCTAGGAAGGTTAACACGCCATGTGGACCCCAGTGCATGTTGTGTACTTCTTTGAGATCTTCTTAAGATCTTCCGCGTTGTGTGTATCCTTTTCTGGAACTTGAATCCAGGCTTGCGAGCAGCCTATCATAATCAGTATTCTATGTAGAACATGATGGTGTACTCTATTTTGGATAGTGAGATATGGTGTGGTTTTTTTCGGTCATGATTCATGTGTAGAAGTTCTTAACCTTGGGAAGTAATCAGGGTGTATCACTAGGTTGACATTGGGGTTGACACACTTATCTTTATCCTTAGGATGTAGGTCCCCTGGACTCTTTAGGCAAGTAGATCGGTGATCCACTATTGTATTATGTTTTTGGGTCCCCTTCATGAGGTAGTGTTGTGGTGCGAGGTATGATAAGAGTGATTCTACTTTCATCAATGCTTGACCGATGTTGTAGATTGGTGTGGTTCGTAAAGAGAGACGCTGAGACTGATACTCCCCTATAACATCGGGGAAAGAGTTTCTATTTCCTCTCTCATTTGATAGAGATGGGACTCCTCACGTCATGGGTGAGGGTTATATACTTATGGGTTGTTCTTCTAGGGTTGGTACCCCCATGATGGATCTGGGTGCGGATTCCTCGTATCATTCATATAGTTGGAAAAACTCTCCCCTCTTGAGCCTGGGTGCAAGCTCTCCATATTTTTTGGTCAGATGGAGTATGTACTCCCATGTTTGGACTAGGTTGTGGGTCCTCTATCCGTGGATTTGGTAATCCCCTTTCTTACTAGGGTGTGGGTCCTCTAGATGTGATGTACAGATTAAGTGGGTACTAACCTATTGTGTAAGGGTGTGGGTCCTCTACCCTTGGTGTCAGAACTCCCATGTCATTACAAGGTGTGGGTTCTCCATACATGTTTTTCTGGATGAGATGGTACTCCCATGTCGTACCAGGGAGTGGATCCTCTAGCCTAGGGTCGGTACTCCCCTGTCGTGTCAGGGTGTGAGTCCCTCATAGTAATCGAGCAGGTAGAGTGGTACTCCCTTGTTATACCAGGGTGCAAATCCTATATCCACAAAGTAGTACTCCCATATTGGACCAAGGTGTGGGTCCTCACCTATAGATTAGTACTCCCCCATCTTCAAGTAGCAGTGGAGATTAGGTCCTTTATTGGAGTTAGTTCATCCACATCTATTGATTACAATTACGACGAGCGTACCACTCCACTAATTACATGGAATACCTTGATAGAAGTTAGTTCTCCCTCGATGGACTAAGGTGTGAGACACTCTTTTCAAGAATGATAGCGGTTTCATAGATTAGTTAAGAGCTAGTACCCCTCGACTGTAGGGCAGTGATGAGATGTGGGTCCTTATATTCTTTATTGTTAGAGAATATGCACATGATGCATATTATAGTTCAATTCTCCATCAACAGTGTGAAATGGTGAGGGGAGGGCCTCTCCACTTGGGTACTTATTGTTTTTCGTAGGGTGCACGTTAGTGATGGGAGGACCTCTGGTGCTGGGCACTAAATATAGACCTAGTTAGTTGTTCCCAATGTAGAGTATATCTTGGATGATTTATATATAGGATTGGTGAGCTCATGTAGTGTGTTCTCCTAGTTTTGTGTTACCTTTAGATCCTTGAGTAGAATCTTGTCACTGGATATGAGGTCAGAACCTCATGAGACTTGGAGTCAGAGATGAGTATATCTGGGTGATTTTGGGAGTCTTTTTGGTGTTTTATCATGTTTGCGTTGACACCCCTAGTGGACTGAGATGAATAATCATGTATAGATGAGTATGGTTTGAGATTTTATCTCTCGACTGGGTTCCCTATGGATAAGTTGAGCAGACTATTGCTTTTCAGTTGCTCACTTTTCTTTTGGGTTTTTAAGGAACCTACCAAGTATTCTTATACTCACACCTTCATGGGATTTCCCCACATATATTTTTCTTTTTGATGACCACATGCCTTTTGAAAGAGTCCCTAGAGGACCCGAGGTAGGTAGATCTTAGTGATATGGAATGACTGAGGTGTTTACCGGAGCTCGATTGAGGAGATTTCCGATAACTGCATTTGAAAACCACCCCATCCTTATAAGTAGGTCAGATGCTTTTGTAGTTTTTGGTGGGTGAGTGTTTTCCCTTTTTATGTTTTTACTGCTTATGTTGTACTATGGTTTGGGATAGATGTATGCATTCATTTTAGTTTCTAGATTGTTATATCTCCGCACTGTTGCATTTAGGGGTTTGTGGATGCGTGCGTACAGGTACTTTAGGAAAAGGTGACCCATATGTGTGATATTCCTACTCGGCGCTAGTCGGAAACTGATGGCCTAATGGATGTGGGAATCGAGAGTCATATCCTAGACCCCGTTGTGTCATGATGTGACAAAGATACCTGGTTGGAATAGAGTTAAAAAAACAACCAAAATAATAATCTATCAAAGAAAGTATTTTGATATCATTTGTTTAATATCACAACCATAGATCTTTTGACATAGATATGATACCAATTTTCGGATCATAAAAGATGGAAAAAATGACTAGAGGGTGGGGATGAATAGTCATTTTATAAATTAAAGAAAAAAACAATCAGGGATTATAAAATATTAATATGCATTGAATGTAATGTTATTGAAAAGAGTTGCGGCATAAATAAAAATGAAAGAAAATAAGGATTTATAGTAGTTCAGATCCCTAAGATCCCAGTATACTCCTCAACCTCCTCTACTCCTATAGGATACTAGTACTCACTAAGAACCTAACTTTTAAAGGTGTGGGATCCTTGTTATAGACCCTGTCTTTTACAAGATCCCGGAGGCACAACCTAGTCTAATATAGGAGACTGACCTAGTCTGTTTACCTGAATTTTTATCGAGATTCACAACCCTGACTTCATTTTTGGAGGTGGAATAACTAGAGTAAGTAATATTTTCTTTTAGTGGGGAAAATTATAAACTAAACACAAAGAAATAAAAATGGAAAGATAGAGATTACATGAATAAAAATTAATACATGGAAATTAGATGACGATAAAAAACATCAATGATATTGAATCTTGATGATCATTGATCACTTGGAAGGAAAGAATGTCGAAGTTTAAGACATTTTATGATCACATATAGAGTGAAGAATTCGTATAAGTTCATGAAAAATTGAGAGTAACAAGTATGTCCAAGTTGTATCGCATGTTATCTTTTGAATGATCTACACTTGGTATATGTTTTTATTCCTCGAAGATATCTCCCTGATAATTAAAATAAAGACCTTTTAAGAGCATGTCTATGTCCAATATCTACATGACACTTGTTAATAAATAGAAATGAAATAATATTACTATTACCATTTTTGTTAAAGTCATGCTCAGAAACATAGAATAGATGTGCTTTAAAATTCTTTAAAAAATATTTATATAAATAAATTAATATGTTATGAATATCAAATGTAGAAAAATCACAATTATAAAATAATTTAATTAAATATATAATCTTATAGAATATAAATACAGTAAAATGTTTTAAAAATATAGCATATAATGAACTTTACTATGTATAAATAAATGTACAAAAGATAATGTTACCATTATGTTAACACACTCTACAATTTTATTTCAACATAAAATAATAAAATGATACATGTTGTGATAGGTATGACTCAATGTTCTTTTTTATTTAAAATTGAAATTTTAGTTCAAAATACCCATGATATAATAAAAATCAAGAAAACAAATTCATATTATTTGACACTTTAGAAAAACGGTCCATATGTTATTTATGACATGTATGAATTAGCTGCACCATAATATGATACATGTTGTGACCGATATGACTCGAAATGTGTGGTTTCAGTTTAAAAAATTACATTTTAGTTAAAAATGTGTATCATCGATAGAAAATAAAGAAAATGAGCTCAAATTGTTCCGATACTTAAGGAAAATGATCTATAAGTCATATTTGACATGTAAGAATTATTAGTGCATCAATCAGACACATAGTTTGATGGTTTGACTCAAAGTGTGTCTTTTCAGTTTGAAAATGACATTTTAGATAAAAGGAAGGGTCACTCACTGAAAACCTTGAAAACAACCTTGGGTAGTCTTGATATTTTTGGAAAATGATTCATAAATCATTTTTGAGGTTTAGAAATCAGTCACACGTCAATCTGACTCACAGTGTGCCTGATATGACTCAAAGTGCTTGTTTTTATTTAAAATTTTCATTTTAGTTCAAAGCACATATTGTATGCATATAAATGAGAAAATGAGATCATATTATAATGATCATTTAGAACATTGATCCATAAATCATATGTGATGTGTAATAATTAACCAAACATTAATCCAACACACAGTGCGCTCGGTATGACTTGGATTGCATGTTTGCAATTTTAAAATGACTTTTTATTAATGTCTTGTTGCATATTTAGGTTTAATTTAATTCTTTATAGTATTACTAACATAATAATTTCTTTTTTATCACTACCACAAAACGAGTTTTCGCAGTTCCATCCTTTAATAGCACTAAAAAAACATTATTAAAAATACCCCCTTATCATTACATTTTTAGCGTTGTTAAAGAGTCCCCCTTTATTAGTGCATTTTTTAGTAGCACCGATAAATGAGGGGTCTTTATCAACAGTTTATTACTAGCATTGATAAAGGGTATATTTCAAAAAAATCATTAAAAATAATATATAAATATATAAATATATTTATATTGATATAAATATAATATATATATATATATTGATATAAATATAATATATATATATTTAAATTTGTTTTAAATAAATATAAATAGATATTTACACTTCATATATAAGAAATTTTGTGAAAATTACTCATAAAATATTTTAAAATATATTATTAATTAATAAATTTCTCATTTTCATCATGAAATAATCATTTAATAACAATTTAAAGACACAAAAAATCAAAATATTATTAAAAGATCTAAAATAAGTTGAAAACGTAACTCAACGTCCAAACAACCATAACTTTTGATCTGGGTGTCCATTTAAGCTGTATCACATATCAAATCGAATATTGTGATATGTTCTACGTGCTAATGAAACAAGATAACATTTTTTCACAATTTTTGAGGTCAAGAAAGGCCCAGAAGTCCTCAAAAACTGAGTTTTTAGTCTAAATATCCATTTTTTTAACATTCGATGGAATTTTAGCCTCGTTTCAGGGGGTCTTTTGCCCTTTTATTATGGGGAATTAATTTATTCCTAGGTATTACATTCATATTGATATTATGGATTTGAAATTTTATCATTTTTCATAATGTACTGTTATTTATAATCAAATATATAACAATATATACATATTTTTTTATATATTCACACATAAAAAATTAATTTTATAAACAAATAATTAAACATATTTACATATAAAGTATATTTCCAATATATAAGTCCTATAATATCCATTTTATTTAAAATACAAATATATGAATATACATATGAATATATAATATATGTAAATATGTATAATTATACTTACATATACACACATATATATAATATATATACATGTGTATGTATGTTGTATATATGTGTGTATGTATTTATTTATTTATAAACACAAAAAAACATATTTTATAAATGTATTTAAAACCAATCTTATAAATATATATTAATATACAAATAAATATACGGATAAAAAAATATAACTAAATATATATACAAATAAATAGATATAAATATATATTAATATACGAATAAATAAATATATATTAATATAACTATATATATATATATATTAATATAAATCTATATTAATATACGAATAAATATAACTAAATATATATATAAATAAATAGGTGTATCATTCAATGGAGAAAAAAACAAGGTGGGAGAGTTGTAAAGGTGCATGCGCAGAGGAGAGTGGTCTCGAGTTCGAATCCAAACAGAGGCATGGTGTGCGTGCGAGTGCATGGGGTGGGGGGCTAGCACTGTTAAAGGGTGGAGGTGAGTATGCCTAGCACTGTTAAAGGGGGGTGGGGGTGGGCGGGGCTTCCAAGCACTGTTAAAGAGACGGATCAAGCACGGTTAAGAAAGTGAGTCTCTGATTTAAAGATTTTTTTTAAAATTTTATTATCGCTAAAAAAAGCACTGATAAAAGGGGTCTCAGCACTAAAAAATCGTTGATAAGACACTTTTTTTAGCGTTGATAAAATGCCCCTTTATGAGTGGTGATAAAAGGGACCCCCTTTTAATAGCACCTCGATTATCAGCGTTTTTTAGCGATCATAAGGGTTTTTTTAGCGATGATAAAACTTTGTTTTGTGGTTGTGTATACAAGTACACTCAATTTCTCAAGATGAGGTGGTTTCTTCAACAACTAGTATCATGATCATGCTCTTTTGAGAGTGGGTTGGGATCCAAAGACAACGAAGCATATTAATGTTTTTGAATTTGTTGATGTTTGTGATAAATTGTACGTATCAATGTAATTCTACAAAAAAGCGCTGATAAAAGGGGTCTCAGCGCTAAAAAATCGTTGATAAGTCACTTTTTTAGCACTGATAAAAGGCCCCTTTATGAGTGGTGATAAAAGGGACCCCCTTTTAATAGCACCTCGATTATCATCATTTTTTTAACGATCATAAAGGTTTTTTTAGCGAGGATAAAACTTTGTTTTGTGGTTGTGTATACAAGTACACTCATTTGCTCAAGATGGGGTGGTTTCTTCAACAACTAGTATCATGATCATGCTCTTTTGAGAGTGGGTTGGGATCCAAAGACAATGAAGCATATTAATGTTTTTGAATTTGTTGATGTTTGTGATAAATTGTACATATCAATGTGATTCTACAAACCTATATTTGAAATGGTTGTCATATTATGTTTTTTATCATGTATTTTTTATATAAATTAATATGGAAATTAAATTTCGTATTTGTTTTTGCATTGTGCTGTAATTTTATCAATACACTATTGCAACAAGACTTTTATGAGCACTAGGAATAACTCTGATAAACATTTACTTAATCAGGGCTAAAAAACATTGATAAAGTGTCTCGTTTATCAACTCTAATAAAGAGTCCTCTTTATCCGCAGTAAACTAGTGCCGATAAAAGATCCACTTTATCAACTCTATTTTTAACAGTGGTAAAAGCTTTTAGCTTTTAAAGATGCTTACAACATCAATGTTTTTTTTAGCGCTGATGAAGAGTATTTCTAGCATTGTTAAAACTCACATCTGCAGTAGTGGACCGATGCCAAAATGCGATTCGGCTCCTTTGGGGGGACGAATGAAGCTCCAAGCCCTCTAGAAATCAACCGAACTGAAAAGAGAAAAAGGGGAGGAGATCGATTAAGGTCGGAAACCCTTTCTCATCGCGCCTCGCGAAAGGATAATTCTTTTTTATTGTCAGTTATTTAAAAAATGTCATGGTATTCCAGTAAACTTATATTTTGGGACAGTTTTTAAAATTTTATTCTGAAGTAAAAAACTTGTATTATTCAAAATAGAAAAGTGGGGGATTGAAAGGGAGTTAAACACTAGTAAAAAGGGGAGACGCACAGACTTTGCCATCCCAGCATGAAGTGGACTTCCCAGTGACTGAAGGTTAAGCCTGGGAGTCCCACATCCTTTAGTCACTCATTAAATTCATTTTGCATTCTGGTCTCGTCCTGTCAGTTCAAGGATTGACCATTTTTACTTTTTTTTGAGTGTTGGGTATTAAACCAATAAAGTGAAAGTTCTTAATTTTGGTAGTTTTGCATGTTCGCAATAACAGCATGGGAGGGGGAGGGATGGTATGATGGGATTTCCTTGAATAGAAGGAGACGTCTCCTTGGCCCCTTCCCCATGCCCCCCTTCTTTGAAGACCCACTGTAATAATGAAAAAATACTGACAACGAAGAATGGAATTTGTAAGGAGGTTTGAATGCATGAAATATGTCGAGTAATTATGGCCAGTGTGGCCACGTGAATTTATAAATCTCCTGTCCCCTCCCACACCGCGCCCCACGTACCATTATGATTTACACAGTTTCTCTTGCGGAAACCCTAATGTCCGGCTGCTCTCATTGGGAGCGCCAAACTTCACGAGACCCTACCTGTAAATGCAATTAATCCCCCGTGACCAACATTCATATACATATTCACCGTTTTGATGTGATACTTCATCAATATTCTGCCTTCGATTATTTGTTTTCAATACCATTGAATGTGTTTGGTGCATGTGATATATTTGGAGATTGTATGTTTAATAACCCAAACCCTAATGCATATGATATAAAAGATTCATGCACTGCTTTCAATATATAATACTATACAAAAATGTTGAAATCATGCAAGAGACTTTCTTCTTCATCTTGTTTTGTAAAATGCCACTTTTGTCGATGCTAAAAACTCATTTTGGCTATGAAAATCCTTTCATGACAGTAATTGTAACTTTGACAAAATATATAAATTTTAAACAAAATTTAACATATATATAAATGTTAGGGTTCACCCCGTTTTTTGGGAGATAAAAATTTAATTAATGGAGAGATTTTCTCTATATTAATACATGATTTTTTGTCAACATTAATGGAGTGATTTTCTCAACATTAATGGATTGAAAAAGGTAATGGTGACTGATTTAATTGGAAATACTTGGTGTCTATATAAACTGATGAGGTGACATATTTTTCGATGGCGGAGTTCCTCAACTTGTTGTCCACACACTACTAGAGATCTGGGTTATTCTGCGCTAACCATTATTAGCACTTAAAACACCGACAAAGAGGGTACCTTTATGAGTGTTAACAAAAAACGATGGTAAAGACTACTTTCATCTGCGTTAAAACGCTTCTTTTTTTACACCAATAAAAATGTATATTCCATGAAAAACTTATATATCATTAAATATCATTGATTAATATATAAATATATTTATATGATATAAATATAATATATTTCAAAAAAAGATTTATATAATACTAAATATGAAATCCACTCAATATTTAAGATATTTAGTGAAAATTCGTATATAAAATAATTAAAAATTAAATTAATTAACAATTTGATAATTATTATTGAGTAATAGTCATTTAATAAAAGTTAGATGATAGAAAAATTCAATAAATTAATAAACGATATAAAATAAATTGAAAACATGACTCAAACTTTAAATAATAATAACTTTTGATCCAAGAGTCCATTTGAACTCCACCATTTATTAAATCGAAGCTTGTGAAATGATCAACATTGTGGTGACTGGAAGGCACCGTAATCGTTATTCTTTCAATGTTAAAAAAGGCATGTATTGCCTACATAATTATGTTTTTTGTCGAGATACGTTTATTTTTTAATATTTGATGGAATTTCAGCCTCGTTTAAGGGGAACTTCTTATCTTTTTTTAGTGGAGGCTCAATTTATTCTCATGAATTATACTCATATGGATATTATGAAGTTCATTTTTTATCATTTTTCATATTGCAATGCTATTTGTAAATAAATATATACCCATATATAATTTTTTGTATTTGTTTTTGAAAAGATGAAATATATTACGAATCAAACGAACCAGAATTACAAATCCAATAACAGAATGAATTAAACCAACAATAGTCACCCCATGATTTCCTAAAGCACACCAATCTATGAGCTTTATGATTACCACCCTTCTTAATGAAAGAAAAAATACAGGAGGAGAAATCATCCAATAAAGACCATATCATTCTAAGAATAAGACCATACATTTGCGAGCTCACTCCTTTCTTGGTTAGGGAATTAATAATTGCAAGACAATTAGACTCAATCAAAACCTTACTCCATCCTTTGGATTGTGCAAGAAGAATTCCAAAAGAGGGTGGCAGACGCTTCTGCCATAATTGGACTCCAAGTAGCTCGAATAGACCTACAATGGGCTTCCAACACTTGGCCCTCACTTTGTCAGACAATCTGTCCAACCCCCACCCTTGAAACAGTAAAAACAATGGAATCTGTATTAATTTTGAAAAATCCCTCTGGGGGGGGGGCAGTCCAGCAAGACAAAACTTTCCCAAGGCACATCATAGATGAGACCACAACATCAGTCATCCAAAAACTCATCCATTCTAAGGCCCACTCGAACCAGATACAATCTTGAAAAACATTCTTTTCAAAAATCCACTTATTTCATCTAGTCCAAACCATTCATCCGATCGTGCACATCAACCCCACCAATCTCGGTTCTAATGAAAGCACCCAATTATGGAGATTATAGACCAAATCAATGGGAGGATCAAAGAATTTATGAAAATCCAACTTCCATTCCTTCCATACCCCTATACCCCATGAAACAGGAGCATTGCATGCAGTGGAGTTTCCACGTCCTGGAGACTCATGGGGCATTCATCATCCACATAATTTTTACACCTCACTAGAAAGTCATGGGTCAGAAGGACACCCACACAAACTTGCCACTAAAAAAACATATCCTTGGGAAAAGCAACAAGCGACCAAACATCCATCCATCGGTCACCTAGGTGGTCACGAGGAGATCCATCAACCAAATTTTTGTAACTCGTTTAAACTGAGAACATACCCGACGTCTCCCCACTCTAGTAGATCTGATTGGAGCCCATATATGGGGTAATAGAAATGATGAAGATAAAATGATGGTATCTATAATTAAACAACCTGCAGATCTTATCATATTCTGACACCTCTAAAGAGTCATCAATCAGATCACATACCCTTGCCTCTTAAAATCCCGAGATAATGGGTGAGGAAATTTTTTAGTAACTACTACTAGCAAACCACAGATCATTCCACACACTAAATTCATTACCATTTGCAATTATCCACACACATCCTTTATCAATAATAGAATTAGCACCCCAGATGCTCCTACACATAAAACTCAGATGTGGCCCCAAGTGGGAAAGCAGAAAATCCTAATTGGGATAATATTTTGAATGCATAAACTTTGAGAAGAGCACATTAGTGTAGGAGATAATTTTCCATCCTCATTTTGATAGAAGATCCTCATTAATCAATTTTAGACTTCTAAAACCAAGACCACCACAGAACATAGAAATACAATTTTTATCATAAGAAACCCTATGTCATTGGGTTTTCCATCATGAGAACCCCACAAAAAATTATCCAAGAGAGATTGAATCTGATCCAAAAGAGTACCAGGGAATTTGAACAAATATATATCATTTGAAGGAATTTCTTGGGCAACAACTTTTACAAGACCTCCTTCCCATCCTTAAAAATATTCCTTTTGGACCATAAGTAAATCATATTATGCACCCTTTCCACCATAGTCAAAAAAAATTGTTTCTTCGATCTTCTGAAAAGAGTCGGGAAGCCCAAGTATTTCCTATCTTTTTCAACCAAAGGAAACTGCACACCCGATGCAACTCATCCCTCCTTGATGGAATCACAACTTTACTAGAGGATATTTTTGAATTCTTTGGATTAATATGGTTCCCATATTCCATTTCATACATATTAATTATATTCAAAATTGAGCATCATTCATGCGGATTTGCTCGCGTAAATAGGAGGCCATCATATGTAAATAAGAGGTGAGAAATGTAGGTTCCAGGCACAGTGGAAGTGCGTTGGTGGGTGTTACCAACTTAAATTTTTTCGTTAACAACGATCAATCTGAGATCCGTTATGATAATAAAATGCCAGATCTTCAGAATAGAACAAAGAACAAAAGAATAGAAGGGAGTCCCATAAACATAGAGAGGATCATCATATGTTGGTTATAATTAATTTAATTAAAAGAAAAGAATTACGTTGATGGAATTCTCTCTCTGTTGATGTTTCTGGTCACGATCTGATGTGATCTGTCCTTGTGTCATAGAATCCAAGTGTAGGATTCCTCTAGCAGTGATCTAAAAATGCTCCATGTATCTCTGGACATCGTCGAAGGGATCTCCAGGTGCTAGCACCGAAGAGACTTCACTTGCGATGTCCACCTTCAACCACCTTGAGAGCCGATTGAAAATCACTCTCCTTTATTCGGTGGAGGATGATCTCTCTCATACCTTGAGAGAATTCTTGGAAGAAAAGAATTTTCTATTGTCTTTAGAGCTTTCTCTAGATCCATTGTGCACAACCTCCAAAAATGGCTAGGCTAATGAGAATTATATAATTGAGATTTTAATTACTTAGAATAATAAAATGAAATAATTACCCAAACACATTTATTCATTTCATTTAATTCTTAGTAAGACCCCATGTCTAATAATAATAGTTGATTATTATTCTTACATGACATGTGCCCAACGAATTACACCTAATATTATTTAATTAAATAAATAATATTATTTCTAACAAATACCTAAAAAAATTACACTGCGTATATATTAATATACAAAGCATGTACTTTTATTTTTCCATTTTCTTTATTTCCACCACCATATTTATCAGACCATGAATAATAAATATTTATTTCACAATTAAAAATCACTGACTTACTCGCAAATAAATATATTACTTCACCCACAATATATTTTCTTGAATAACTAGTGTCGAAATAAATTCTATCAGGCATCCTTGAATAATTTTAATCCTCAATTGAGAATAATCTTTATCCAACTTGTTAAATTAATATTTTACTAAGATATTTGGACACACTTAGAGTGTGACCCTCTAGGACTCTTTCTCAGTGGCATTAGGTGGAGCCAGCCTAAAGTCCAAGGGTAACATCTAGAAACATGCCAAGGCACCCATAGAGAAATAAATTAATGCCACAATGACTTATCACCTCCTATGAATGCTTACCATGTAATTTAATCCCTCTGCCTTGATATCTCAAATCAAGCGGGTTGATTGCTAGTTCCATCAACCATGTGCTCAATTATTCTTTCTTTGAATTTATGGAATTGAACTTTCCCATTCCTTACCATGGCCATAGATTTATTTAGGGTATATCAATTCCATCATAGGGCCCGAGATATCTACTTCTATTATGGAAATGAAGGGACAAATACTTCCTCTCACATTATTTGTTAATGTAGTATTACTCATGATGCATCCAACATATCATACCTCGTAGCAAATAGTGTGTTGTCACAGTTTTCATCAATACATCTAAGTGCATGAGTTGTAATGCCCATTAATAATAATCTTAATGTATAAGGTCCAATACACATGTCTGCAGACAAAAAAATCCAATGACATTGTGAAATGTTGATTTCCTACTGGTGGGTCTCGTTCTCATATTATCCTTTTGGATATTATCAAGGGAACACGCTATGAGAAGATTCCTCAAAGTTTTATATGTCCTCACCCCTAATGGCATGTATTATTTGTGTCTCTCAAATAACATCATCCGACCATAAAACATATATATTCAAGAATAGTGTTATGGAACTTCCGGGTTCTCATGATAATAGGGATCAACTATGACCCTTTAATGCAAAAACTATCCTTAGTACATTATCACATGAATTGTCACGTATAACAACAATCAAGATGTGATAAGGTATTTATTAATGAATAATGTCAAAATTAGTTGGTTCTAGGACACCAAATCGAATATACCCCCACTTGGACTAGATCCAACTGCTAACAACCTTCAACCTGCTAGCTCTCACATGATATTCATGCTTCTGCTAAGATAGGCCTTAAGTCATGAGGTCATCCACATTCTCTTCCATGGAAACTCTAATCACTGAAACTTAACCCCATTGATAGAAATTCCTAAATAGGTGATACTTTCGGAGAATGTGATTTGTCCATTGATGTGACCATGGTTCTTTTGCAAGAGCCACCACTCAGTATTATCACAATACAATATGATATTATCTTTACTGATAGGCACCACATTATGCTCCTAGATAATGTTCTGAATCCATAAGGCTTCTTTGACTATATCAGAAGCCACTATATATTTAGAATCTGTTATAGAATTGGTGACAACTGGCTGCTTTGAACTCCTCCAACTCATAGCTCTTATTTGAGACAGAAAACATACCCGGATTACAACTTCAGATCGTTCTAATCTATCTGAAAACCATCATCAAAATACACTTTGATGATAAGCTCCTCGTCTCCTCCATACACCAGGAACATATATCCAATTCTTCTCAAATACTTAAGGATAGTCTTAACAGCAATCCAATGATGTTCTCCTAGATCTGCTTGAAATCTTCCTACCATGATCTGTGCATAGACCACATCAAGCCTGATACATAACATGGAACACATGATGGATTCAATAGCCGAATCATATGGGATCTTACCCATCCTATCTTCCTCATGTTGTATCCAAGGACACATTCTCTTAGAAAGATGTAGGCTATGTGACACTGTAACCAATCCCCTCTTGGATTGTTCTATACTAAATCTCTTTAGTAGCTGGTCCATGTATGTACCCTGACATAATCCAAGAAACCTCTTGGTTATATCATGAATGATCTGGATATCTAGAATTTAGGCTGCCTCATTTATGTTCTTCATGGAGAAACACTTGTTCAACTATTTCTTAACTGACTATAAGACTGGTACATCATTCCCAATGAGTAATATGCCGTCAACATATAATAATTGGAAACCAACCGCATTCCCATTAAAATGATTATACACACATGGCTCACATTCGTTCTTAATGAAACCAAATTCCTTTATGGATTCATCAAATTGAATGTTCCATGACCTAGATGCTTGCATTAATCCATAAATGGATTTCTGCATCTTGGAAACCTATTTGGATTCACCTGGTGTCACAAAACCTTCTGGTTGTGTCACATAGATAGCTTCCCAAAGGTTCCCATTAAAGAATGTAGTTTTGACATCCATCTACCAAATATAATAGTAATGGTAAGCTGATATGGAAAGTATTATTCTTATGGATGTAAACATGACAACTGGTGGGAAGGTTTAATCATAGTCAATTCATTGATGCTGTCCGAATCCTTTAGCCACTAGCCTTTCTTTATAGGTGCTAACTTGACCTTCAATGTCCAACTTTCTCTTGAATACCCATTTGAATCCAACAATATTTACATCAATTAGCTCATCGACCAGAGTCCAAACTTGGTTCTGATACATGGAATCCATCTCAGAATTCATAAATTCAAGCCATCTTCTAGCTTCTGTGCTTTCTAATACTTCCTTGTAGGAGAGAGGTTCATCATTGTCCAATAATAATGATTCACCATCCTCAGTGACTAGGAAACTAAATAAATATAGTTCCCTTACCTATATTGAGATTCTACGTAGTACTTGTGTTTCTGGAACCTCTTCTATGGATACATGTGGAACTTTTTCTCATACCAACTCATTTGTATCTTGAGCATCAACTTTTTTGAAGTCAATAATTCTCCCACTATCATTTTTGAGGATGTGCTCCCTATCAATTAAGATGGATTGTCTAGTGACAGTCACATTCTTTTCTGAAGGGTTATATAGGTAATATTATTTTGTTTCCTTAGGATATCTTATAAAGATACACCTTGATTCATGGGGTGCTAGTTTGTTTCCTGAGAAGGACTTAACAAATGAATCACATCCCCATACACATGTGTGCGACAAAACGGGTTTATTTTCATTCCATAACTCAGAGCGAATTCCATTTTTCACTTTAGTTGGTACTTAGTTTAATGTGTATGCTTCGTTTTGTAATGCATATCCCCAAAAGGATAATATATGATCTACATGACTCATCATCGACCTCACCATTTCCAACAAGGTGTGGTTACTCCTTTCACTAAAACCATTCCACTATAGTGTATAAGGAGGAGTGAGGTGAGATAGAATCCCAAACTCCAGTATAAGATCGATGAACTATTGGTTCAGATATTCTCCACCTCGATCCGATCGAAGTTTCTTTATCTTCTAACCTAGATGATTCTCTACTTCATTCTTGAATTCATTAAATTTCTCTAAGGACTCTAACTTATACCTCATTAATTAGACATAACCATATCTACCAAAATCATCAGTAAAAGTAATACAGTAAGAATATCCACCTCTAGCTTCTACCGAAAATGGTCCATATAGATCAGTGTGAAACAATCCTAGAAGCTCTATGTCCCTTTCACCCTGTCCACCAAAAGGAATCTTGGTAATTTTAAATTTTAAATAAGCATGACATCTATCAAGTGGTTTTAGCTCAGTAGATTCCAAATAACCATCTTGGAAGATCTTTTTCAATCGCTTCTCATTTACATGACCAAGAAAGTGATGCCACAACTGGGTGATGTATGAGTCATGTGAGTTTGTTTCATTATCGATTTCTAACACTTGGTTTTATTAATTTAATATGTACAAACCATTATTCAAATGCACCATACCATACCATATGTTGTTCTTATAAAATAAATAATCCTTATTTATAAAAATGAAAATAAATCCATCCATATCCAAACATGATCTAGAAATTATGTTCTTGGTAACACTAGGCACAAAATAACAGTTATGTAAAACCAAAATCATCCCAATTGGTAATGAGAGATGGTAATCACCAATAGAAAATGTAGCCAACCTCATGCCATTAGCAGCTTGAAGATCCACCTCTCCTCTATCAATCTATCTAAATCTGTTTGGTTTATGCATTTAAAAAAATATATGAGCCCCACAAACTATATATAATGCCAATGCGTAAAAATGGAAAGATTACACTCAATAACAAACACACCTTTAGCGTCCCCACGCTTCTTGGTGTAGTTCTATTATAGTGTCCTGGATTTCTACATGAAATACATACCGCCTCCCG
The DNA here is from genome assembly GCA_963277665.1 of Viscum album. Lineage (NCBI taxonomy): Eukaryota > Viridiplantae > Streptophyta > Magnoliopsida > Santalales > Viscaceae > Viscum > Viscum album. The sequence goes on from OY728158.1 coordinate 218,201,516, forward strand.
TTCCTTTCCCTGCCTCTGGATATTTCCATTCTTAGAGGGACGATGCTCTAGGGATTTAGACCGTTTATCAATCCTTGGACCCTTTTCCATGTCCTACCTTTTCTTATTCACCATAAAGACTATGAGTTTTTCATGCCCCAAGTACTTATATACTTGGAAAATTATGGTCAGAAGTTATGATAGACTCTTCTCATTGTTTCTCATGTTTTTGTTGACAATAAATCTAGAGAAGGTCTTGGACAGTGATGATAGGATGTGATCTATACACAACTCATCTGATAACTTAATCCCTAAGATGTCAAGGCATTCAATATATCCAATAATATTGACTACATGAGGCCTATCTAGTGTAGAATCTCCAAGCTTAGTTGCAAACAAAGCATTGGAGATCTCATATCTTTCACGTCTCACCTTCTCTTGATATAGATCCTTAAGGTGAGACATCATGCTATACACGTCCATGTTTTCATGTTTCTTCAAGAGCTAATTATACATGGCTGATAGCATGAAACATTGGACATCTGTGACATCATCCATATTTTTCATATAGAAATATATTTCATTATCACTGGCCTCTTTTTTAGGGGAAACTAGAATAGGCTCCTCTATCACGTACAATTTCCTCTCATGGAGAAGGATGATGCATAAACACCTCTTCCATTCCTAGAAATTGGTGCTGGTGAGTAGGTTTTCCTTCTAGAGTATGGTTCACAATGATATGTTTGAAGTCATTTTTCTTTTCATTTCTAAAAATTAATATGATAAAAGGTATAGTAGTTTATCATTATAAAACTAAGGAAAATAAATAATTTAATACTTATTAGTCTCCCACTATTTTATCGAATTCTAGTATCCCTCACCATTGAATTTGGAATATTCTATTGCCTGAATATTAATGTGAAAAGGATCCATATTTCCTGTAGAATTACCCCGACTAGGTTCGCTCAAGAAACTTGAATGGTTTTAGGTAGGCATTCCTAATTCCAACTATATTAACTCACAGCTCCTTGATCAGCTGAGTGGACTCTCCAATCCTGAAATCCATTTATTTCTGATTTCTTCAGCTTTTGCCTCTTGGTCACACAAAACCCTACTCTGGTAGTCAACCCTTGATGTGAACCAAGTCAATCAACCCAAAAACTTGAATTATAATTCCCTGATAATTGAAATCACCCCAACTAGGGTTGGTCAAGCACTTTGAAATATGGTTCAATTCTAACCATGATTAGGGAAGGCAATACCGACTTAATATTTTCTTTTAGGGATTTTATCTTTATACATAAATTGTCATTTTATTATCTTTGATTACATTCTTGTTAAAATTAAGTGGGATATACTTAAGTGATTAGACATGTCTAAGATATTATTTATGCATAATCTAGTTTTATTTTAGTTCTACCTTGCAAGCTTTTTTAATTCATTAATTGTGTGATCGTGACCACACACCCACAATAAATAAACCATGTAACTAATAGAAATAAAATAAATGGTATGATCATGAGCTTGTTTTATTGGTTATTTTATCTTTCGGCAGATAAAATATCCCAAGACCTAGTGGAGAAACACCTTGAACCTTTTGGGACCATGTTTATAGCTTTCCACTTGTCCACCTTTGTATCTACTTGGATTGGTTTCACCTTGGCTCCTAACTTGAGTCTCCTCCACTAGCTTGGGAGCTCCATTCATTACATATGATTTTATCTCACTCATAGGTGATGGGTAAAATGTGGTTTTACATAAAAGAAACCTTGGGCACACATTCCCTACATGTTAACGAGGAGAAGGCTCATAGGCCAAAAAATTTAATTTAAATAAATAAATTAAAAGAATCCATTCACATAAAAAGGACTTGGTCTAGCTCATGATCATCCATACATGCAACAATATTTATGCATAAATAAAACTACCATTAAATTATTTAATCATTCTTATTTAAGATAAATCATGCTTGAATCAATTAATTATATTTAATTAATCAATACTTTTATCATAAACCCTTTTTATGAATTTTCTTGAGATTCTCATCCATCATAATTTTAAACAAATAAATTTATTTAATATTATATTTGTACGTAACATGTACCTTGGAGGAAACCTGGTGAATTCTCATTTATAACTACCAAATGAGTTAAAATAAACATTACGCAGATGTTAAATTATACACATATATAAAAAACACCTATCACGTGTTGTGCCTCAACTTTACACCCATGATATGGTACATGTATCTAGGGTATGTATAATATAATAATAAATTTTAATAAATATGCATAATTTTTATGAGTACAAGACATATATTTCTGACTACACGACTTGTAATTTTGTTCACTATCCATCTGAAGTACACACCCGATGACATGTCATGTAGATGTAATTCATAAATACTAGGAGTACACGGTTTGTTAAGTGGGACACACGCCGTGTAGTATCAGCGTTACACGGTTTCTAGAAGAGAAATATGTGCATGGGGTACACGGTCTAACCTTAACACGAAGGTACTACGCACCATGTTCAGTGGGTCATACGTCATGTAATCCGGAAACTATGTGCCACCTGTTCCTAGTCAATACACGTAGTCTTAAATACTTAGATAGAATCAAATGACATGGCCTGGTTTGGATATAACATCCCTCCATTTTATAACAAAAACTTTCATTACATTACACAAATCTGAGGATCGTTAAGGTTTAGTGTCTTGGAAACAAGGATCATAATACATAAAAAAAACATAAAACATTATTCTTAAACACTTGCAAGGCGTCTCCTTAAGTTCATTCTAGGTTCATTACTGCATCTCATAACCTAGGGACATACATCAAAAGAAAGGGTGAGCAGAAGGCCCAGTAAGGGAAACAAGAGGAACATTTTACATGTGAACTTGAGATACTTCAATAAGGACATGAAAAGAACTTTAAGGCATGAGAAAGAAATCATGAGGCATTTCATAATAAAAATAACATTTTTCATAACTTGAAGATGTGGATACATCATTTAACATAGACAATCATGAACATATCACCAAGGTCCATCCCCAAGGTGTCATTTGAAAATTACCAAGGTTATTCACCAAGGTATCGTGAAAATTGTAATCTCTAGTGGTTACATCATTACCCAATGCATTTGAGCGCTATCAGGGCGCACCCTTAAATTTGCCTTTATTATCATGTGAGCCACATATATCATCATCAAACATTTCATAAATAACCCACATAGCATAAAATAAATGGGTTTCATTTCATAATCATAACGTTTTAAAAACTGCTTTAAAGACATGATCTTTACGTCACTTTAAACCCACGGAAAGGGAAAGCGGGTCTCATGTATGTAAATCCCAGAATTTAAAATGGAACATTTTGATATATATGTGAATACCCTTGTAGAAATAAGAGCTTTGAGTATTCACTTTATAACATAAAATAATTTTTGAGAAAAGAGAGAGGCATTTTGAGGGGAAAATTCTGCAGCATAACGGCTAAGTTTCAGGGTTTTAGAAAACATTGAAATGAGAGGGGACATGGGTCACCCACTCATAAATGATCCATAAAACAGTAGGGTGAAAGAATAAGAAGGACATATGGACATGGTAATGAAATTTTAGGGACATACCTTTTGAAATGAAAAACATGGAAGGAAAAAGATTAGATTTCTCTTATGAAAATTCGGCAGCCTTACGACGTCACTTAACTTCAAAAGAAAATGATTTGACAAGATCAAAAAGGGTCCCTCATCATATGATCATAAGAGATCAGTATGATTGATATAGAGATCATACCCCAACATAATAAAAAGGAACTTGAAAGACTTGACATAAAAATCGAACTTGAAAATTGAGAAGGGTGAAAGAATCCCTTAAAAATTCGGCAGCCTAAAGGCGTCACTTAAACATTCTTAAAACGAATTGATGAGAGAAATGGGGGTCTCTCATCATATGAACATGAAATAGGCAGTAGGATGAATATAAAAGAACATCCTCCAACATAAGAACATGGAGTATAAAAGAAATGACATAAAAGAGATTACTTGAAAAGAAAGAGAGGGGTCGGATCCCTTACCTTAAAATGTGACTCTTGAAACTCAAAGGATTGGACCTTGAGGGCTTGGGGAACCTTGGGAGGACTCTTTGGAAGGTAAGAAGACCAGAAATTCATTGGGGGAGAGTTGGGAGTGAAAACTAAGGGAGGAAAGGGTGGTTATTTATAGGGAAAGTGAGGGGACAAAGCATTAATGGCCAAGGGACACCTCACATGTGCTTTTCTCAAACCCATGTGCTCTCCCTTGGCATTTATCATGGAGTTAGGCCACATGGGGCCCCCAAAACAATAATTCATCACCCTTGGCCGGCCAACCCTCAAAATATCTCATGACATCATCATGACACCATTATGATGTCATTAAACATACCGAAACCCTAAAACTGTATTTTTACTATTCACTGAAAATTCAACTTTCTCAGAATAACCCCAAAATTTCACCTTAACCAAATATCAATGATCTGATTTCAAAAATGAAATCCATTTTATAAAAATAATTTTCTAAATATTTTTAATTTAATTTTTAAATAAAAACACTATTCATCGAAAATTCATTTTTTTCAGATAAATCCCCAAAAATTACCTTAACATAATATCGATGCTCTGAGTTCAAAAATAAAGTCCTTTTTATAAAAATAATTTTCTAATTATTTTTAATTAAAATTTTAATTAAAAAACACTATTCATCCGAAAAAACTAATACTTGAATAATAATTTATGAAACCGTTATTTAACCATTTTATTGAATCACATTACTTAATCTAGGTGCCTAAATTATATTAAAACTTTCTTTGAGTGAAATTACTAATCCATTTGGTCATATTACTAATCCTAAGCGTAAAATCACTATTCATAATTTACTATTCATCAAAAATTAAGTTGATCTTATTAGACTCCAAATTCCTTAATGAACACTTTTGTAGAAGACCATTTTTTGAAAATCACTACACATCATTAGTTATTTAGGGTTTACATAAATATTTCAAAATATCCCTTTTTCAAAATTCATCAATAAAATACATTCTAAAATTATGTAGACATTTGAAATTTCACAAACATCACTAAAGGAAGAAATATCAATTTATTCACCCGAAAGGATTACACAAGGAAACTAGGGTCTCATCACATAGCCCCTTATAACACTGGCATAAGACCTAAGTGTAAGGTGTGCTATGGTGAGAGAATCTGAGGGAGTCTCAGATAACATTGCCCTAGTAGCAATATCAACTAACTTGAACTTCTCCTGCAAGCGTTTTCGTTCAAGCTTGACACGCTGGAGCTCGGCTTGGGCTTGGTCCAAAGCGAAGCCCACAGATGCTACCTCCTTCCCAAGCTCTGATAAGTGGGCTTCGTAAGGGTTGAGTCTACTGGATGAAGCCATCAACTCCTTTTTCTGCATTAACCATTAACATCTTAATAAATCATTAAGAGTAAGTTAATATACTACTCAAAAAGATTGGGTCGTTACATTCTTCCCCCCTTAAGAAATTTCGTCCCCGAAATTTATACTTGAGGCCTAGTCGAAAAGGTGAGGGTACTTTTTCTTCATCGTTTCCTCAGGCTCCCAAGTCGCTTCTTCGTACTTATGATTCCTCCACAACACTTTCACAAGGTGGGTAGTCTTGTTTCGTAGAACCTTGTCTCTACGGTCTAAGATCTCCACTGGCTGCTCCTCATAAGAGAGGTCATGTTCAAGTTGTACCACCTCTGGGTTCAGTACATGCGAAGGGTCGGGTATGTACTTCCTCAAGAGAGATACATGGAAGACATCATGAACTTGAGCTAGGTTCGGTGGAAGTGCTAGACGATAGGCCACTGCTCCTATGCGATCAAGGATTTCATAGGGGCCAATGTACCTAGGGATGAGCTTCCCTTTCTTCCCAAACCGCATGACTCTCTTCCATGGAGAAATTTGAAGGAAGACATTGTCACCAACACCAAACTCCAAGTCTCTTCGTCGATTGTCAGCATAGCTCTTCTGCCGACTCTGAGCATCTTTTATGTGTTGTTGGATGGCATGAACTTGTTCTGTCATTTCTTGCACAAGATCAGGCCCAAGAAGCTTCCTCTCACCAGTTTCATCCCAACAAGTAGGAGTTCTACACCGCTTTCCATACAGAGCTTCATAGGGTGCCATCTGAATACTCGCATGGAAGCTGTTGTTATAGGAGAACTCCACTAATGGGAGGTTTTGATCCCATCCACCTTTAAATTCCATTGAGCATAATCTCAACATGTCTTCGAGTGTCTGAATAGTCCTTTCAGATTGGCCATCAGTTTGAGGATGATAGGCCGTACTAAAATTCAATTCAGTATTCAGAGCATGCTGAAGACTTCTCCAGAATTTTGATGTGAATCTTGGGTCACGATCAGATACGATGGATAGTGGTACCCCATGCAGCCTTACCACTTCCTTCACGTATATCTTGGCAAGCTGATCCAGAGAGAAATCTTCCCTAATAGAGATAAAATGGGCTGTCTTGGTGAGACGGTCCACAATAACCCATATCGCATTGTTTCCTTTGGATGTTTTTGGGAGACCATTTACAAAGTCCATGGTGATATTATCCCACTTCCATACTGGTATGGGTAGTGGTTGTAATACCCCCTTAGGAAGTTGTCTTTCTGCCTTTACTTGCTGACACACCAGGCACCTTGTAGTGTAATCGGCAATCTCCCTCTTCATGTTATCCCACCAATAATGATCACGAAGGTCTCTATACATCTTAGTGCTTCCCGGATGTATAGAGAAAGTAGAGCTATGAGCTTCATCCATCATTTCTTTCTTTATCTCCAGAATAGATGGAACACATAGTCTTGTACGAAATTTCAATACACCTTCTTGATCAATATTGAAATCAGGGAACTTCCCATCCTTTACAGCCTCGAACTTCTCCTGCAGCAAAGGATCTTCTTTTTGAGCCTTCTTGATCTTCTCTAGTAATGAAGGTTGAGAAATCATTTGGGATAGGGTTGATGATGTCCCTTTCCTTATAATTCCCATGTCCAGTTTTACTAGATCTTTAATCAAGGGGTCTCCCAGGATCCTCATTGTTGCCAGAACAACAGGATCTTTCCTGCTTAACGCATCCGCGACTTTGTTTGCTCTTCCAGGGTGATAATGAATTGAACAATCATAGTCTTTAATAAGCTCCAACCATCTCCTTTGTCTCATGTTCAATTCTTTCTGTGTGAAAATATACTTTAGACTTTAGTGGTTAGTGTATATATCACATTTCTCCCAATAAAGATAGTGCCTCCATATCTTTAGAGCAAAAACAACTGCCGCCAGCTCTAGATCATGCGTAGGATAATTCTGCTCATGAATCTTCAACTGTCGAGATGCATAAGCAATTACTTTGTCATTTTGCATGAGGACGCACCCAAGCCCTTTCAGAGATGCATCGCTAAAAATAACGAATCCTTCTCCGATAGAGGGTAGTGTTAATACAGGTGCAGTAACCAATCTCTTCTTCAGCTCTTAGAAACTTTCCTCGCATTCTTTTGTCCAGATGAACTTAACCCCTTTTCGAGTCAACTTGGTTAGTGGATTAGAAAGCCGTGAAAAGTTTTTCACAAACCTCCTATAATATCCCTCTAAACCAAGGAAACTACGAATCTCAGTTACTGTTGTGGGTTGATGCCACTCCTCCACAACCATTGTCTTTGCAGGGTCAACCGAGATTCCTTCATTGGTTACGATGTGCCCCAAGAAAGCCACTTGTTGTAACCAAAACTCACACTTGATGAACTTCCCAAAGAGCCTCTCCTTCCGTAGAGTTTTCAAAATAACCCTCAGATGATTTTCATGCTCCTCACGACTTTTTGAATATATCAAAATATCATCAATAAAAACTACCACAAAGTTATGAAGGTAGTCCTTAAAGACTCTATTCATCAAATCCATGAAAATAGCAGGAGCATTAGTCAAGCCGAAGGGCATTACAGTAAACTCATAATGCCCATATCTTGATCGGAAGGCAGTCTTTGGAATATCTTCCTTCTTCACCCTCAGTTGATGATAACCAGATCGAAGGTCAATCTTAGAGAAGAATTGAGCCCCACAAAGTTGGTCAAATAAATCATCAATTCTTGGAAGAGGGTATCTGTTCTTCACTGTGATCCCGTTCAGTTCTCTATAATCAATGCATAGACGCATTGATCCATCCTTCTTCTTCACAAAGATAACTGGTGCTCCCCAAGGAGACACACTCGGTCGGATAAACCCCTTCTCCAACAAGTCTTGGAGTTGTTTCTTTAGCTCCTCTAGCTCCACATTTTCCATTCTATATGGAGTCTTTGATATCGGTTGAGACCCAGGTACGAGTTCAATGGAGAAATCTACCTCTCTTTCTGGGGGAGGTCCAGGTAACTCCTCAGGAAATACATCCATGTATTCCTGAACAATCGGAACATCTTCAATTTGTATGCTCCCTTTCCCTTCTTCATCATCACCGATTAACTCCATAAAGAAAGCTATGGGAGGTGCTTCTAGATAGGGACCAGTTCAGGATATCTCTCCTCAGAAGATAACTGTAGGTCGTTCATTCAAGACTACTGAGATTTCCTTACTTCTGCATTTGATCTTAGCATTATACTTTGAGAGCCAGTCCATCCCTAGTATAACGTCAAATTCCATCATGGGGATGACTACTAGATTTGCGATAAGATTGTGCTCACCAAAGTAAACACTAGAGTCTCTAAACACTGTTGATGCATGGATAATCCCACTTGGAGTCTTGACTGACAACTCTACCACAAGCAATTCGGGGATTGATTCTATATTCTTTGCAAACTTGGAAGAAATAAAGGAATGAGTAGAACCAGAATAAAATAAAGCACTTGCTAGTTTTGAGAGGACAACAAGAGTACCTGCTACCACATCGTTCGGAACTTCAACTTCAGTTGTTGTGATAGCGAAAGCACGACCTTGCTCCCTTGGCCTCTGCTGAGGTTGATGGTGATTCCCCTCCACCGCCCTCGGATTTGGACATTGATTAGCAAAGTGCCCAAGCTGTCCACACTTGAAGCATGTGACTTCGGGTAGGGCCAGAACCATCTTTCCTCTGTCGTTAGTGTTGGGAAGTTGAGGCTTCACATCACCACAACAATTCCGAGAAATATGGCCTTCTTTTCCACACCTATAGCACTTTCCACTTCCGATCAAGCAGTTCCCCGGATGCTTCTTCCCACATTTATTGCATGTGGCATGTTGCATATGCTTTCCACCTCTTTCCTGATCAAAACTTCTTCCCAGGCTCGGTTCTAGAGTTCTCTTCTTCTCATTAGATTTGTGAGACCACTGTGTCTCCCCAAACTCTAGTTCAACTTTCATAGCACTTCGAACTATTTCTTCATAGCTATCGTAGTCCCTGTTGGCTAGATTCTTCCGCATATGTGGTTGTAGTCCGCCAAAGAATCTATCAACCTTCCCATTAGGGTCCATGACAAAGCTCGAGGTATAACGGGAAAGCCTTGTGAAGTTCATCTCATAGCTTCCGATAGATTCGTTCTCCTTCTGCTTCAGCTCGAGAAACTCTTTCTCCATTTTCGTCCTCATGGAACGAGGGAAATACTTGTTAAAGAAAATCCCCCAAAATTCTTCCCACTCCATAGCTTCCATCTCTCCTCGTGGCTTCATGTTTTTGATCAGTGACCACCACTGATCAGCTTCTCCCTCTAGGCGGTAAACAGCAAGGGTGACTTTTTCTTGTTCCGAACAATGAAGTACAGAAAAGATCTTTTCAATGGAGCTTATCCATTGTTCCGCAACCAATGGGTCAGTAGATCCACTGAATGTTGGCGGTCGTTGACGCATGAAGGACTCAAAATAAAGTTGTTCCCTTCGTGGTGAGGTCGGCCTCTCAGCTTGATTCAAGTTATTACTCATAACTTGAGTCAGTTGGTTCATCATTCGCATGAATGTTTCCATTCCGGCTTCCATCGAAGGGCCGTCAGCACATGGTGCATTGCGGTCACCATCGGCACGGTTTCTCCTATTGCCCGCCATTTTCTAAAAGAATAAAACCTTAGTGAGAAACTTATTTCATTTATGAATCTTTTAACTAATACTTCGCGCTTAGACAATTATACTTCTCTATAATTCCTTCATAATGATTCATAAAAAGCTTGTGATTAACCAAAAATATCCCCCGGGAGTGTCGTAACCAAGAGTGCAGCAAGGCCCGTTATCGTGCACCAGTTCCCGTTCGAGTCTAGCTCAAAGCGGTGTTTTCGGGTTTTACCCCTATGTACATCTGTGCCAGAGCCGCCTCTACCTGCTCGTATCCAGACAGGGATGTATTTGTTTGATAGACCACTTACTCAATGCTTACCAAAATACCAGGAAGTTTTCCTATATTTAAACTTTTCTATAGGGTTCTTCCTAAAGTTTTTATATCCTAATTTCCACAAATAACTAAACCATCCTTTGATACCAACTATAGCATCCCGCCATTTTATAACAAAAACTTTCATTACATTACACAAATCTGAGGATCGTTAAGGTTTAGTGTCTTGGAAACAAGGATCATAATACATAAAAAAAACATAAAACATTCTTCTTAAACACTTGAAAGGCATCTCCTTAAGTTCATTCTAGGTTCATTACTGCATCTCATAACCTGGGGACATACATCAAAAGAAAGGGTGAGCAGAAGGCCCAGTAAGGGAAACAAGAGGAACATTTTACATGTGAACTTGAGATACTTCAATAAGGGAATGAAAAGAACTTTAAGGCATGAGAAATAATTCATGAGGCATTTCATAATAAAAATAACATTTTTCATAACTTGAAGATGTGGATACATCATTTAACATAGACAGTCATGAACATATCACCAAGGTCCATCCCCAAGGTGTCATTTGAAAATTACCAAGGTTATTCACCAAGGTATCGTGAAAATTGTAATCTCTAGTGGTTACATCATTACCCAATGCATTGGAGCGCTATCAGGGCGCACCCTTAAATTTGCCTTTATTATCATGTGAGCCACATATATCATCATCAAACATTTCATAAATAACCCACATAGCATAAAATAAATGGGTTTCATTTCATAATCATAACGTTTTAAAAACTGCTTTAAAGACATGATCTTTACGTCACTTTAAACCCACGGAAAGGGAAAACAGGTCTCATGTATGTAAATCCCAGAATTTAAAATGGAACATTTTGATATATATGTGAATACCATTTTAGAAATAAGAGCTTTGAGTATTCACTTTATAACATAAAATAATTTTTGAGAAAAGAGAGAGGCATTTTGAGGGGAAAATTCTACAGCATAACGACTAAGTTTCGGGGTTTTAGAAAACATTGAAATGAGAGGGGACATGGGTCACCCACTCATAAATGATCCATAAAACAGTAGGGTGAAAGAATAAGAAGGAAATATGCACATGGTAATGAAATTTTAGGGACATACCATTTGAAATGAAAAACATGGAAGGAAAAAGATTAGATTTCTCTTATGAAAATTCGGCAGCCTTACGTCGTCACTTAACTTCAAAAGAAAATGATTTGACAAGATCAAAAAGGGTCCCTCATCATATGATCATAAGAGATCAGTATGATTGATATAGAGATAATACCCCAACATAATAAAAAGGAACTTGAAAGACTTGACATAAAAATCGAACTTGAAAAATGAGAAGGGTGAAAGAATCCCTTAAAAATTCGGCAGCCTAACGGCGTCACTTAAACATTCTTAAAACGAATTGATGAGAGCAAGGGGGGTCTCTCATCATATGAACATGAAATAGGCAGTAGGATGAATATAAAAGAACATCCTCCAACATAAGAACATGGAGTATAAAAGAAATGACATAAAAGAGATTACTTGAAAAGAAAGAGAGGGGTCGGATCCCTTACCTTAAAATGTGACTCTTGAAACTCAAAGGATTGGACCTTGAGGGCTTGGGGCACCTTGGGAGGACTCTTTGGAAGGTAAGAAGACCAGAACTTCGTTGGGGGAGAGTTGGGAGTGAAAACTAAGGGAGGAAAGGGTGGGTATTTATAGGGAAAGTGAGGGGACAAAACATTAATGGCCAAGGGACACCTCACATGTGCTTTTCTCAAACCCATGTGCTCTCCCTTGGCATTTATCATGGAGTTAGGCCACATGGGGCCCCCAAAACAATAATTCATCACCCTTGTCCGGCCAACCCTCAAAAGATCTCATGACATCATCATGACACCATTATGATGTCATTAAACATACCGAAACCCTAAAACTGTATTTTTACTATTCACAAAAAATTCAACTTTCTCAGAATAACCCAAAAATTTCACCTTAACCAAATATCAATGCTCTGATTTCAAAAATGAAATCCATTTTATAAAAATAATTTTCTAAATATTTTTAATTTAATTTTTAAATAAAAACACTATTCATCGAAAATTCATTTTTTTTCAGATAAATCCCCAAAAATTACCTTAACATAATATCGATGCTCTGAGTTCAAAAATAAAGTCCTTTTTATAAAAATAATTTTCTAATAATTTTTAATTAAATTTTTAATTAAAAAACACTATTCATCCGAAAAAACTAATACTTGAATAATAATTTATGAAACCGTTATTTAACCATTTTATTGAATCACATTACTTAATCTAGGTGTCTAAATTATATTAAAACTTTCTTTGAGTGAAATTACTAATCCATTTGGTCATATTACTAATCCTAAGCGTAAAATCACTATTCATAATTTACTATTCATCAAAAATTAAGTTGATCTTATTAGACTCCAAATTTCTTAATGAACACTTTTGTAGAAGACCATTTTTTGAAAATCATTACACATCATTAGTTATTTAGGGTTTACATAAATATTTCAAAATATCCCTTTTTCAAAATTCATCAATAAAATACATTCTAAAATTATCTAGACATTTGAAATTTCACAAACATCACTAAAGGAAGAAATCTCATTTTATTCACCCGAAAGGATTACACAAGGAAACTAGGGTCTCATCACATAGCCCCTTATAACACTGGCATAAGACCTAAGTGTAAGGTGTGCTATGGTGAGAGAATCTGAGGGAGTCTCAGATAACATTGCCCTAGTAGCAATCTCCACTAACTTGAACTTCTCCTGCAAGCGTTTTCGTTCAAGCTTGACACGCTGGAGCTCGGCTTGGGCTTAGTCCAAAGCGAAGCCCACAGATGCTACCTCATTCCCAAGCTCTGATAAGTGGGCTTCGTAAGGGTTGAGTCTACTGGATGAAGCCATCAACTCCTCTTTCTGCATTAACCATTAACATCTTAATAAATCATTAAGAGTAAGTTAATATACTACTCAAAAAGATTGGGTCGTTACATTGGAGGACCGTCCCGGTGCGTAGAACCTATACCACATGGCGTGTACTGCCGAATACATAATATGTGTTCTAGTATTGTATGAAAAGTAATATTTGGAACCTATGGATGAGATCCTATGTTTTATTTTAATAAAAATTAAAAGAAAAAATCATTTCTTTAAGATGAGTGAGAAATGAAAGAGGAGGAATAGATCTCGAGATTCAAATTTATAAAATGATTAACATTAATTGAAACAACTAAATTATTAAATATGTAAATCACCAATGAAAAACTAAATAATTATAATCAATAATATGAACCCTCTAATATAACCTGTAGGTTATAGGGGTAGCAGAAGTGCGTTGGTGGGTGTACTAAACATTAATTTTTCCTTTAACAATGATCAATCCGAGATCCATCATGATAATAAAATGCTAGATAATTGGAATAGAATGAAGAAGGAAAGAAATTAAGGGAGTCCTAGAACCATAGAGAGGATCATAATATGCTGGTTATAATTAATTTAATTAAAAGACAATTATTTCCTTGATGGAATTTTCTCTTTGTTGATGTTTCTGGTCACGATATGATGTGATCCATCGTTGTTTCATAGAATCAAAGTATTGGATTCCTCTAGCGGTGATCCACATGTGCTCCACGTATCTCTGGATGTTTTGGAAGGGATCTCTAGGTGCTAGAGTGGAAGAGCCTTCACTTGGGATGTCCGCCTTAGATCGCATTGATAGCCGCTTGCAAAGCGCTCTCCTTGATCCGGTGGAAGTGGATCTCTCTCGTACCTTGAGAACATTCTTGGAAGAAAATAATTATATCCTAGATTGAGAGATTTCTCTAGATCCATTGTTCACAACCATCAAAAATGGATAGGATAATGAGAATTATATAATTGAGATTTTAATTACTTAGAATAATAAAATGAATTAATTACCGGAAATCATTTATTCATTTAATTTAATTCTTAGTAAGAACCCATGTCTAATAATAACAATTGATTATTATTATTACTTGACATGCACCCAATGAATTACGCCAAATATTATTTAATAAAATAAATAATATTATTTCTCAAAAATCCCTAGAAAAATTACATGGCATGTATATTAATATATATGGAATGTAATTTTGTTTTTCCATTTTCTTTCTTTCCTCCACCACATTTATTAGACCTTTAATAATGGATATTTATTTCTCAAATAAATATCACTGCATTACTCTCGAATAAATATATTATTTTCTACCAATTTATTTTCTCGAATAACTGGTGTTGAAATAAATTCAATCAAGCTTCAATGAATAATTATTAAACCATAATCATGAATAATATTTATTCAACTTGTTAAATTAATTTTTAACTGAGACAATTGGACACACTTAGTGTGTGACCCTATAGGCCTCTTTCTCAGTGGCATTAGGCAGAGTCTGCATAAATTTTAAGGTTAGCATATAGAAACACACCAAGGAACCCATAGAGAAATAAGTTAACGATGCAATGACTTGTCACCTCCTACGAATGATTACCATGTAATGTAATCATTTTGTCTCTATATCTCAAATCAAGAGTCTTTCATGCTAGTTCCATCAACCCATGTGTTTGATTATTCTTTCTTTGACATTCTAGAATCTCACTCTCCCATTCCTTTCCATGGCCATGGATTTACTTATGCGATATCAATTCCATCAAAGGGCCTAAGATATATACTTTTGTTATGGAATAGAAGGGAAAAATCCTTTCTCACATTATCTATTAATGATGTATTACTCATAACGCACCCAACATATCCTACCACCCTGTGAATAGTGTTTTTTCACAGTTTTCATCAATACATCTAAGTGAATGAGTTGTAATACCCATTAATAATAATCTTAAAGTATAAGGACCAATACACACATCCGCAGATAAGAACATCTAATGACACAATGAAATGTGTATTTCTTATTTGTGAGTCTCATTATCATAATATCCTCCTGGATATTATCAATGGATCACACCATGAAAATATACCTCAATGTTTTATGAGTCCTCACCCCTAATGGTCTGTATTATTTGTTTCCCTCAAATAACATCATCTTCCCATGTAACATATATATTCAACAACAATGTTATGGAATTTTTGGGTTCTCATCATAGTAGGTATCCACTATGACCCTTTAATACAATAGCAATCCTTAGTACATTATCACATGAATTGTCATGCAGAAGAACAATCAAGATGTGATAAGTTATTTATTAATGAATAAAGTACAAATTAGTTGGTTTTAGGCCACCAACTCCAACAATAAATAGGGGATCCATTATGGAAAAAAATTTCACCATGGATAACCCCTTACTTCACTACTGTCAGAAGGAGATGAGAGAATACATCTACCCCTAGAATGAAAATATAGGGAGAAACTGGATCCTTTTGTGTAAATACCCTTGAGGGTTTAAACCTTTATGAAGGAATCCCATTAATATCAATTATGAATGACAACTAAGTAACACATATCACAATAATGAAAACCCATTTATCCCAAAAGTCCAATCTAGAAAGGAAATTTCTAAGAAAAGGCCACTCAACCCTATCATAAGCATTAAAAGAACATTGATTTTTAGTGACAATAAGGGGAATAAATCCCTGATGTTGGGCCACTAGGACATTAGAGAAATTTTTTTAGATAACATTACAAAGACTTATTGGTTGAAAATACAAAATTTTATAGGGGTTATGGGTCTTCAGGATGAGGGTAATAAGGTTTTCATTTAGAGAATATAATGATGATATTCCATCCCATAAATCCTTACACTAGAAAATTAAATTAGGACCAATGAAATTTCTAAAGAGTTTGAAACAAATTACATATAACCCATCTTCCCCATAGGCCTTCATTGAATAGATATTGTGAAGTGCACCCAGAACATTATCTTCAAAAATATCCCTTTCTAGTTTTTGGTTCATTTCCTGTGTAACAATATTCTGGATGCAACTAGAAAAACACGAGTGGATATCAATTATCTCTGACTTATAGATATTTATAAATGAATTTAGAATAATTGAGTGGATTTCATGAGCATCATGATAAACCCTTCCTTTGAGATCCTGAAGCTGGGAGATATGGTTTTCCTCCTCCTCCTCCTCCCCCTCATAGAAGCTCTTTGATGGAAAAATTAGTATACTAATCACCATACCTTATGTGGGACTATTTTCCCATAAGGAACCAATAAATCTTCTTACCCCTCAGATCCAAATTAAAATCCTTCTCATTTGATGAGATTTAATTAAGGTCAATATTGTAATAAGGAAGTCAGAGGAGTTCCTTAAGTCAATTTTCTACACCATTGATATGTATGTCATAGTTCCCAAACCTAACTGAGATCAACTCCTTATGACCTTGTTCCACATTGTGGATGTTAAAGGAAAAGTACTGATCTTGCCCCTCCCAAGATGATAAAACCCCCTTCTCAAAATTCTCATATTGGAGCCACATACATTCAAAATGAAAGGAACACACATGCCTCATACTTTCCACTTGGGGAATCATTGATAGGATGATTTGGTAGTGGTCATATGATTTAGGTGGTAAATTAACAATCAAGAAGGAGTAGAAAAGAGATTTCCAATCATCATACTATACAAATCTATTCAAACTTTCAGCAACATGACCCTCCAATATTTTTCCCCTTTACTAGTTAAAGAGATTACCAGAAAATATAAGGTCATGATGCGAGTTCAATAAAATAAAATTTCGAAAACTCTCAACAGTTGTATCACTCATCAAGTGCCCACATACATTTTTATGATGCATCATGACCTCATTTAAGTCTCCCCTGACTAGAAGAGGACTGGGGGTGGGGGGGGGGGTAGTTCTAAAAACAGCTCAATAGATTCCAAGATTTTCATTTATCTTGATTGCTAGGCCGCCCATAGAAACCAATGAAAGAAAAATATGGGGATCCTAGGAAAACAACCATCACAACAATATTATTGTAAGAAAAACTAGTGATCTTAACATAAAGATCCTCCTTCTAGAGGAGGAAAATACCTCTAGAGTGCCCCTATCTTCTCATAGGAAAGACATTCTTAAAACATATCTTTGTTCCCAAAAAGATGACATCCTTGTTTACTAACATAGTTTCGGGTAAAAAAACAATAATAAAGAAATATGTATCACTCCAAAAATAGAGCACAAGAATCATTATATGGGCTTAAGCTCTCAAAAGTTGCAAAATAATATTTTTATTACCCTAGGTGGGGTTGGGTCACACCTGCATCAACATTTTAAGTGTTGGTGAATGATATATCACCATACACTCTACATCTCTTTGGAAAATTCTTCATAAGATGGCTTGTATCAAATTTTTATTTTTGTTTTTTAGTCTCAAAATTGAGAAGATAAACACCCCGGTTCCCCCTATCAAGAAATATCTCTGTCCGATTCTCTTTCACTTCTAACGATGTTAAACTAGTAACATATTATACAACCTAAGTAGAGATCACATGAGATTCATAGTCTAGGGGGTTGATGGATCTGAAGGGTGAGTACAAAATTATTTCGGACCAGGGAATGGATCATGAGGTTTAAGACATATATGCATTAGTTTAAGAGGTGGACCAAGGTTATCCTATGAAATGCACCCCATGATTGAAGATGAAAAAGTCCTATTTGAACCCACATAACCCAAAACACCAGGTAGTTTTCCAGAGCCCCAATGGAATCATTGGATGCCATTATTTTAGACTTATTTGGATGCACTTCTTCATCAATCCTTGAAGAAAAATATAGAATCCCTAGAATAATATTTTTATTCTGAGCGGATGTATCGATGGAACTGTGGGATTTGATTATCTCTTCCATATCCCTATGTTTTTCACCTCTGTAATGTAGTTTATCCCATGGGTTTTTGTACAGGGACAAGGGAAAAATTGCATAACCATTTTCTAACTACTACCAATTGTTCTAAATGAAAAATATATTTTAGGGTGGTTAATATGGCCACATAAATAGGAGAATATGAGAATATTCTCAAGTTCAAAAGGAATCTAGATCTTTGAATCATCTATAGATAGAAATTTTCCTCTCAAAAGGGGGACCCCAATATCAACAACGAACCTGATACACACAAAACACCCCATTAAATTGGATTTGATCTATCCCCTTAAAAAATTCCCCAATATGATTTCCCACTCCTTTAATAATGAATTATGATATCCCCTTGAATGGTATTCCTTCACCTGAATCCAGAATGACGATTTTGATAAAGACACATTCGATAAATCCCTATAATCTTTAAGGACATCCATGAGTATCAAATGGTTGTTGAAGGGCCATGGTCTTCCAAGGAGAATCCTTTTTTTATCATCTGCATTGAATAATTAAAAAATCCGGAGTCTGTAACCAATATTCCGAATGGATACCCCCTCCTTCAAGTTCCATACACTCTATAACGTATTCTTCATGGAAGGAATATTGAAAGGTCGATCTGAAATAAATTTTCCTTCAAATAAGAGATACATCCATAATTTTAGGAATAAATCTTCATTAATCGATGCCATAATTGGATATTATTATTTCTTGTTCAGCATAGGGTAGAAACACTAATTAATCAGATTGTTGGCCATAGCTATGAACTCCCTAGAAAAAGTCCCAAGGCTTATTCAAGGAATTGGATTACTAACATCAAACTAGATCTATGTGAAAAGAAAATCCAGGTCTACCACAAGGATGTGGCTCACCAACATCAAATCTGATCTATATATCACCAATGTCAAATAGAAAAACTACAAATAGATATACCGTGAGGCTGAATATCACCAAGGTAAAACCATATCTATTGATTATTGAGACAAAAAAATGGTTGGACAATGGTGTAGCAATGATCATGAGATAAAATGAACTGCAAAATGAAAAAATAAATTACACAAAATGTAACATGGAAAAAACCACAAATGAAATGTGTAAAAAAACATAAGAAAATAGAAGGATCACTACGGGTTAACATGGATACATACTATCTAACTATTACAAGGAGAAAATCCTTATAAAATCTCTCTTAAATATGGGGGGGGGGGAAATCACCTAAAAACCACTTGAATATGGGATTTTCTCTGTTGGTGTTGTAAAGATGATGAACCTGATGAGAGATTATAAAAGCAAGAAATTTTATTTCTTTTATAGGATGTTTCTATCCCCTCTTGTTTTCTCTCCCACTATTGGTTTGGCGGTGTTGACCGCCCACCACACAACCAAGCCACTAGCCTTGCCCACATCCATTGAAAAAGTAAGGGGTAGTGCTGTCCTGCAATTAAAAAACTACCGACACATCTCCCACTTGAAGATTTGATTGATAACCAATAACATATCCACATATAATTTCTATCTTCTAAACCATGTAGCTCATGTATCTATGATGACGCTCGAGGATCTGCACTATATGAACTTATCAGATTCAACTGCCTTCATCTGGAAATCTTCTATATTTTATTTAGTGTGAATATCAGAGTCAACTGCCTTCATCAAGAAATATTCCATATTTTCTACCTTTCCTCACTTCCTCCCCCCTCACATCTTAGACATAGTGATATTGTACCCTAACGTATTTTGTACTACCATGAAAATATGGATTCCTTACAATGTGGAAGGCCCTCTGAATATCAAAAAACAATGGAATCTACTCATGTCTATGCCTGGTCTCTTATAACAGCCTTCTCATCCAAATTGACTATTTTCAAGACTATGTAGCTTCCATACACTCTGCCTCTATCATAGATAAAGACAAAACTGACTATAACTTTGAAATCCAGCTCACGAATCCTCATACAATAGTAAACACATAACCAATAGTGTTTTTTCTCTGATTAGAATCACTTGAAAAATCTAAATCAATAAATCCTATGATATTGAATGATCCTCCATATGAATATGCAACACCTGATGTATCCTTGTTGTATCTCAAGATCCCATTCACTATGCTTCAATATTCCCATCCTATTTTCTCCATGTATCGAATAACTTCTCCCACTAAATATAAAATGTTTGGTCTAGTAAAAACCATAGATAACATTAGACTTCCCACTAATAATGCATACATTATTTAAGACATCTCCATCCTCTCTACTTCACTGCTAGGACTCATCATTGATGAAAACTTGAAATTAATGGGAAAAGGGGTATAGAGTGGCTTACAATCTTGTATGTTGAACCGTTTCAAGTATCTCTATAGATAATTCTTTTATCATAGCCAAATCATTTCATTATCTCTATCTCAGTAAATCTGCATCCTAAGAATATTGTTTGTTGGTCTGAAGTCAATTATATCAAACTCCCTAGACAACCGTGTATTCATCTCTTGTATTTGATCATTGTTGAATCCTATAACAAACATTTCATCCACATACAACATAATAATGGTAAAATCATTACCATATGAACCCCTAAAATACACACAAGGACCTGAATGAGGTCTGTTGTATCAAAGTATCATGATATAGGAATTACATCTCTTGTACCAACAACTCAGTTCCTACTAGGGACCATACATAGATTTGTTCAACCTGCCAATAGAGTTATCTTTGTATTCTTAAAAAAAAAATTATGGTTGGAGCATATGGATTTTTTTATCAATATCACCATGGAGAAAAGTAGTCTTCACATCCAACAACTCCAGATGTAACCTGTATGTTGCACAAATTTCCAGATTTATTTGAATAGACTTCAGTCTAACAACAAGAGAATATATTTCATTACAATAAATAACTTCCTTTTAAGCATATCCTTTGACCACTAGTCTTTAACGATATATTTCTAAGGGGTCCTTTCCACCCTGTTTGATCTTAAAGACCTATTTTTTTTTCAATTGCCTTCCTTCCATGAAGTAATGAAACAAGATCTCAAGTATTGTTCTTGTGCAGGGATTCAAGTTCCTTCTACATCACCGCCATCCATGAGGATATATCTAGAATCTAGGTTTCCTTCACAAAAGAATATGGTGATCCATACATCATTAATAATAATTACACAATATTTCTATCATTGACATAGTCTGAGTGCCATACTGGTGCTCTTTTCTACTTAGTTAACTATTGTGGTCTAGGCTCAATTGGTACTTGATCATCATGCTCTAGTAATTACTTAGAGGAAATTGGTTCTTCCTTTTATTTTTCCTCTACTTTGACTATTGTATTTTATGTATTCTCCTTCCCCATGTCTCCATCAATTTTCATTCTCACATTGTATTCTTCAAAAATGACATCTTTGTTGATGATATGTTTACAGGAAATGGGGTCCCACAAATGATACCCCTTCACACCATCAGTATACCCCAATAAGATACATTTCTTGGATCTCAAATCCAACCATGATATTTCCTATTCATTAAACATTGCATATACAAGACTTCCAAAAGTATATAATAGAGAATAGTCGACATGTTTACCAGTACATATCTCCATCAATGTCTTTAGATAACTCAACATTGAAGTAGATCTGTTGATCACATAACATGTGATATTCAATGGTTCTTCCCAATAAGTTTTGTCAATTCTTACAGTCTTCAACATTTTCCTTGTTCTATCGAACAGGGTTATGTTCATCTGCTCTTCCACACCATTATTCTAAGGAGTGTACACCACCATGAACTGTCTCTTGATTCCTTCCCGTTGAAAAAAAGTATCAAATTCCTCACTTGTATATTCTCTACCATTGTAAGTCATTATAAACTTGATCATTTTTTATAGATTCTTGTTCCTTTTTCACTTTTAATGTGTTTAATACTTCAAAAACATCCACCTTCCTCTTTATTGGGTACACCCAACATCTCCTAGAATAATCATCAATGAATGATACAAATAACTTACTCCTCCCAAATATATAACCGATGCTTGACATACATCAGAATGGATCAACTATAAGATCTCCTAGATTAGTATCATTGACATTCAAAACTTTAACCTGTGTTTCTTCCTAAAAACACAATGCCCACAAAATGGTAAGGATACCTTTGTAATCCAAGGCAGAAACTCCTGATCTACAAGAATCTTCAGGCCTCATTCAGATATATGGCCATGCTTCCAATTCCATAACATCATAAATTCTTCCATCAAGGTAGTTTATGTGACAAATAAATCTAACTCCTTGTACGTTTCACCCATATTCTGGTACAAGTTCTTTGAGATCTTTTATGCCTTCATTAACTCATGAAAACCCTTTACAATTATCATCACTCTATTATTGGTGTGAGTCTTTCATCTGATATCATCAAATTCTTCCAAAGACAACATGTTCTTCTTTACACCCTTCACATGGAATACTCCTTAGATGCTTCGAACAATACCATCACACATCTTCAGTTTGATGGAATCAAATACAATGATCTTTAAGGTGTGATAGTTTCTTATGTACAAAATTCCTTTTGGGATAGTTTCATACTGGTCAAACCTTTCCCATTGAGATATCATGTTCCATGTTTCTTCAATGTAGATAATCAATGCATTGTTGAGATAATTCCAGCTTCCAGTAGTCATTAATGCTACACTAATAAGAATGTCTTCATTTTTAGAAGTACTCACCACATTCCTTAGAGAGATATCTTCATTAATATTTTTATTCCAACAATCCTTCTTAACATTCCCCATATTTCCACAATTGAAACATGTGAAATTCTTCTTCTTACTACTTGATTTAGACCTACCATGATTTTGTATCCCACAAGATCCATGCTCCAACATCCTTTCTCTCTTCATTGACAGAGCCTCTACCTGGTGTGAAGTTTCCTATCTATCCTCCTTGTTATTACAATGAATTTATTATTTAAAAACCACACCTTCAACATCATTTATGGGAAATATATCCATTAAGATATTGTTGGTTATGTTGATGATGAGTTGGTCATAAGAATATGGAAAAATTTGGAGTAGAATCTCTACACGTTCAGTATATTCCAACGCCATGAGCTGAGTGAAAAGGGTATTAAGGTTGTTTATGTGGTTTGTCACTGATGATAACTATGCCATTCGATGAGTGAAAATTTTCTCTTCAAGAAAATTTTGTTGTGTAGTGACTTGACCTCGTATACCTTCATCAAAGTATTCCATATTTCCATTGCTGTCATTTTCTCCATAATTCTCGATAGGACCTCATCTACCAAAGCTAAATGGATGTTGGAAATATCATTCTCATCCATGCTATTTCATTTATCTTTCATCACACCTGTGTAATTTTCTCTAATTGCTGGTAGGAAATTATCCTTCTACAACACTGACTACATCTTCATTTTCCATAATGAAAAATTATTCCTATTGAATTTTTCAATCTCAAATTTTATCTCCATATGGACATGCCATCAGTCCAAAACCTTATTTATTTCACAACGGTGTATTTAATAATCTCAATAAATTTTTTCTGATGTGAAAGTTCAACTAAAGTCACAATAATAGAGCATAATCAAATTTACAAGATTTATTAATACCCGAAAACATGAACAACACCGAGCCAAAACCTACCTTTGATACCACTTTTTGAGACTAAAAAATTATTTTCCCATGGTGTATCAAAAATAAAAAGATAAAATAAAGTGAAAAATGAGAAAATAAAAGACACCAGATGGAATGTGGAAAAACCCCCAAATGAAAGGTGTAAAAATCCATGAGCAAATAGAATGAATAGTATGTGTAAAAGTGGGTACACACCCCCTAACTATTACAAGGAGAAAACCCTCATAAAATTTCTCTTGAATAAGTTGGGGAACTACCTAAAAAAATTCTTGGATATGGGATCTGCTCTGCTAGTGAACCTGATGTGAGATAATGAGAGAAAGGGATTCTCTTGCCTTTTACAGCCTACTAATAGACCCTCTAAATACCTCTTCCACTATTAGATAGGTTGGGTTGGCCACCCACCACACAACCAAATCGCTATCCTTGCCCGCCTCTTTTAACAAAGAAAGGGGCAGTTCCATCCTGTAATTAAAAAACTACTGACACAGATCACCAACATAATGCTAGATCTACCATGAGGTTGTTGGTCACTAATATTAAAAGACAAACCATAAACACTAGTAGACATCATGGGGATACCTCAAATAAAGAAGCTTGGATATGAGGTTGATTAGAGGGAAGTAAAGAGTTCAGACAACGATGTAGCGATTCTGATAGACCACTAATGTCAAACCAGATTTGTTTCCATCATCGTGACTTGGTGATTGGGAACAGGGAAATCATCATGGAAGTGACATGTACACACCCACAGTAGGGAAACAATGAACCAAAAAATAGAGGAGAGGGCATATGCTACAACCAAAGATGTAGGAACTCTAGGGATTCACCACCATGGTAGGGAAACCCAAAACAACCACGAACCCTAGGAAGACCTAGGAGAAAATCTCTCATTGTGGGAGAGACTTGAATTACATATTTGTGTATATTTAAAAATAAAATTTTAATTTTATAAATATGTTTTTATGAATATTTACATATGAAATATCTTTCTAAATATAATTGAGTATGTTTACAAGAATATTTATGAATATCTCTATACCTATACAATGTATTTATAATTCTTATATATAAATATATTTGTGTTCATGTATATATTAAGAAAAAACATATATATATATATATATTCTAATATATGTATATAAAAATTGATATTTAATATATGTAAATAAATAAAAATAAGTATAATTATATATGGGAGAATATATATATATATATATATATATGTATGTATTCTTATAAGTAAAGAAGTATATATGTATGTATGTATTTATAAACACATACAGAAAAAACACATTTTATAAGCGAATTTGAAAATAATTGTATAAATTTATATAAATAATTCCCTAAAAATATCGATAAAAAATGTAAAAAATTATATAGTTTAATAGTTATATCATAAAATAAAGAAAAAAACAACATAAAGAATTATTATAGGTGCAGGAATGTGACAATGTAAATTCCAGGTTCCAATCCAAGTTAAGGAACACACGAGTGTGGTAGAAGGAGATGTATAGCGCTGATGAAGGTTAAGGTTACTATATGATGATTGATAAAATAGGTAGGGGAGGTTGATTGTTGATACAAGGGTGTGACCAATTGTCCACAAATTTATAATTTTTCAGAATTTCATATGTGATTTTTTAGCACTAATAAAAGTGACCATGATTAAAACGAAATTAAAAAACCAATGCTTTTTTTAGCTTTGATAAATTGTCATTATAGTGATAATAAAAGGAGGATCTATGGTAGTGACATAGAATAAGAGAAGAGGGTTGGAAAAGATGTAGCTACCATGAGAGAGACCCAGAAAGGGGCTACTATGTTTTCAGTAGCTCATGCGTAGTGATGACAGATTTTGATGATAGTGAATGAAAGCATCGATGATAGCATATGAAATGTGATATATATACATATATATAAAAGTTGGGGTTAAAGGATTTATGAAGTAATTTTTTCAATGGGTTTTAAAAATAAAATTATTTTTAAATGGGGTAGGGTTTGCGGTATTTCTAAAATTGTGTCCTAGAATGTGTAAACTACATTCAAGCTTCCACTTTCACCAGAAAGCATGAACGCAGTTCATGGTTCTTGTGAAAAAACATGTATTTTTTTTATAAAATATCACGTTTATGGTTTTTTAATATTCATGATTATGAATTTATATATATGTGATTTAAGCATGTATATATCTTTTTATCATATCTAAAGTTCTATTTTGTAACCAATTAGTTTCCAATTATTCTTTAAATATTGTTATGTTATATTGTGATAGACAAAGTGTTTTATTTTAACGTGTAAATATATTTACTTAAAATCATTTCTTATTATGATATATTTAGAGAATTATTTAAATATTTAACAAATTTACATTCTTATTAAATCAATAATTTCAAATAGATATTTATTTTTCTCATAGAAATAATTCTATCAAGGTATGAGTCAATAATACATGTATTTTATTTTTAAACAAATAGATTTTATTTTTAATGAATAGTTTTCAGTGGTAACATATTATTTTATTTAAAATTTAAATTTCTAATTTTTAAAAACATAAATTTATAAATGGGCTTCATTTTTGGTTTCAACATGTCAAAATTATCCTAATATGAAATTTTGGGTTTTTTTTTCTGAGAAAGTTGGTTGTTTTAGTGAATAGTAATAAATATAGTTTTTGTGACCACTTAATATTTTATGATATCATCGTGATATAAATATAAAAAAATTATAAAAATTATGGGAAAAATAATACTTGGTAAGTTACAAAAAATAATATATATATTACTTAAATAATATAACTTAGATCATATTTCAATGTAAATATGAAAATCATTATCGATTTTTATGTAGTGCTTTCCCAACACTAGAAATGAAAAATTTGATGTCATTGATATAAAATTTTAGAAGGGTGAAATATATTCTAAACATGATTAATAAATATGATGAATAATTAATTAATTTTATGGATTTTTACAAATTTTTTGTTATACAACAAGTAAATTATCCATATGTTTGTGTAGTGCATCCTCAAGGTGAGAAAATTCAAAATAACATGGTAATTAATTTTTCATGTTATAGATGAAGGAGAATGTTAATTATGAATAATTATAGATTAATATAACTATGGGAATTAAATTATAATTATGTTAGTAATCTATTTTAAATTTTAAATAATAGTATAAATGTATAAAATGCATATGCAGTGTTGACATAATGTTTGTGCAAGCACTTGAAATGTAAAAGTAATTGATTTTAAAAATATTAAATGTGATAAGGTTTATTTTATTTATGTTATTTCATGATTTGTATATATTTTTACTAAGGACATGAAATTATGTAATTATTTATTTTCTAATTCCATTATTACCCTAATATATTTAAAGTCAAATTCTGTGGATACAACTTAAAATGAATTTAAAAGGTATTCAATGTTATTAATTAAATAAAAACCAGTAAAAATAATAAAATATTATATTAACACATATGTGTGTAGGTTATTTCCTATAATACTATTAATTTTCTAATTTTTATCCGCATTTCATTTTTAAATGACATTCTGGACTCTTAAATACTTAATATTTGTGAAAATTCTATCAAAAGTTTCCAATAAAATGGAACACTTTTGAGCATTTACAAAACACATTTATAGTTTTTTCCCACAATATTCATCCCAAATCTCTTTATAAATATCTTTTTATACATTCAAAAGCTTATAGGATTTCCAAAATTCCCTTCTACTAATGTTTTTTTCTTAATCTGAAGGAGGCGATTTAAATTTGGGTTTCCAAGCCTCTCTCTTTATTATTTATGACTTATTATCTTAAAAATATTTTGAGTCTTACAAAATTATTATTCCACGATAATAAAACTGTGTAATTTTAATATTTTTGATCCATCAATGATGAACAATGTCCCATCACCCTTCCTAGAACCATTTTTCATAAGTTGGTACTATGTTAAAATACTATTTTTTCAAAAAATGTGTTTTTTGATTGAACTCTTATATTACACTTTTCAATGACACATATAATATTTAAATGTAACCCTAATATTTTACATTGTCAACAATATAATTTTTTTCCTTAAAAACATAATATTTACTTATTTCTCCATTTTTATAGTATTTTCTAAAACATCACTCTCTATAATTGTTTTACACTACCTATGTGAATGATTATATTTTAATAATTCATGAATTTAATGGGTATTATAAAAAAACTATTTTATGATTTAATATAACATTAATATTAAATTATTTTTATGTTTATTATTTTTTAATGGTAAATATATATCATAACAAACAATTTAAAAGTAAACAATAACAGTTCTTTTTAACTATTAAAAACAATCATATTGAGGAATAATATTAGAAAAGTAACTATTTAATGATATATTTATCTACTTTTAATCATGAATTATTAGAAAAAAAATATATTTTATTCTTATGTAGCTTATGGAACCATGGACAGGGACCTTTTTTCATTACAAAACTACTGAAGGAATTTTAGATATTATTAACTGAATGGATTCAGAATGACCAACATGAACAATAAAAATTTAGTAGAGGAATAAAATATGTTAATAAGATATCTTTTTGAATGGAAATAAGGAAAGTCAAGTTGATATATTATTGATTCAAGTATAAAATTAAAATAATTTTACCATTCTGGTGGTTAGAGGATGTTTAACATGAGCCAAGACTTAAGGTAAAAGGTTTTCTTTTAAAAATAATTTTAATAATTTTGAAGTATTTATCTAATTTATTTTTCCATAACATCCATATTATTTAAACTATTTAAAGAATATTATTATATACATTTCAATTATATTTTATGGGTATTTTCTTCTATCTTTTACATTTCACTACAACGGGTTTTAAATGGAATCTTTTTAATGTTTTTTTGTATGAGTTATTTTATTCTTTCACTATAAAGGTAAGGAAAGAATGTTATAATGTTTTATACATGTAGGAATTTACCATTTTATGTCCTTTATTTTCTATCAATACTTCTTTACATGTTTTCATGGTTTTTTAAAGTATATTTTATTTCCACAATTTTTTAATTTTTTTATGGTTATCAAAAGAAATGGATGTTTCTTTTTGTTTTACAAAATAATTTTATAATGATATATTAATATTCCATAATCCATATTCATTTTCATTCCAATATAATGGTTAAATTTTTTTGAAATCATAATGTTTTATGGGTTGACTTAAGATTTAGTGATTATGGGTTAAAAAAGTATATTTGTTTTTGTTTTGTGGTAAAATTCAAGCTCTAATGTGTTTTATTCATGTTACCATTCTTAGAAATTATAGATAATGATGGGAAAGCCTAGGGTATATACCTAAAATTCATAAATTAATGATTTATTGTATATATATAGGATGTTAGAATTAACTGGTTATGTTATTATAATATATGTTTATATTTTTGGAATTAACGAGTTAAGTTACTCCATTATGACTGATGCTAGAATAAACTCATTAAATTACTATATTAAAATAGTGATATCAATTTTACATTCCAAGTATCCTTCATGATTACTATATATTTTTATGCTTTCTTAAGACATGTTTTTGTTAATTTTTATGAAAATAACTAGATAACATGTGTTATAGTACATTTATGGTCTTTTACAAGCTTAAAGTTAACTGTTTAAGAGAATCACTTTTCATGAATTTTAAATTATTTGAATGGACTAAAAGTTTTTACCTTTATTTTATTCCCATTACCTTGTTTTATGCTCATTACATGTTTTTTACAAGTTTATTCATAGTAATTAAGGATGAGTACAAATGATTGTGAAGTCTAGCTCTTAATATGGGATGCTGGTCTTGAAGGATATAAGCTTATAATTTAAATAGTGTCATTTAAAGTAAAAAATATCCACATATAGGAAAATTATAGGTTCTTTTATATAGGTGATTTCCCAATTCTACAAATATTTAAACTTAAAAGGTTATAGGAGTGTACGTAATTAAATATTTTCTATAATTGATCTAATTATAAAATAGTTAAATATGAGATTTTATAATATTTGGTGTCATTGTAGGTTTTAGATAAATGTAAATGTTTGGATGTTATTAGTTTAGGATAAATTATGAGTTATAGATAAAGTAAATTTTTAATATTTTTATAGTTTAACAAAAGATAAAATTAATATAATGCCTTTTAAGGTCATATGTGATTTGATTTTAAGATAATTAATTATATTTGATATTTTTTTTAGGTTTCCAGGAAGAATATATTATTATGTTATAAATAAACCTTAGGTTTAACATGTGATTTAGTTTAATTTTATTGGATATAAATATTATTATATATTTATAGTAAAACAAGAAAATATATAGATAAACTTTAGGGATAATATATTTTTGATGGAGATTTAATTTTTATTAAATAAGATAAAGGTTATTTGATTTTTAGTTAATATGTTGAGAAGTATCGATAACCTTAGGGGTTGAAAAGTGTTTTGGTGATAAGATGATTAAAATTATCACTGTGAAAGGTTTTATATAGTTTTTAGAAAATTAAATAATCATTTTATATTTCTTTAAAGAATGTTATTTTATGTTAATGTGGTTAATATTATTTTAGGAATAATGGTTGAGATAATTTTTATAAGAATATATAATTTTTTTATGGTTTAATTCTGATTAGGTTGTGAAAATATTAATATATTTTAGGAGAATATATGTTTAGGGTTTATATTAATTTGATATGTGAAAATATGAGTCACACTATGGGGATATAAGTTAAGTTGATTTTTAAAGAATATGTGATTGGATTTATCTGGTATTTTGGTTTCTATTTTGGCTAAGAATATGTTGTAGAGTTTTAAGTTTTAGTTATTTATGGAATGATTTAATTTAAAAATGGGTTATTATTGATTATATTTAGGTTTTATAGATTAAATCAATAGCTCTTTATATCATGGTTTATTCATATTTAATTGGGAATTTTCATTAATCATACTAACTATTTTGGTTTTTTATAATTGGCTTGAAATAGGATGAATACACTATAATAAAAATTCTTTTTAAAATGAGGAATATTATACTTTAGTGGATCTCATGATCCATAAGTAGTTTATTTTTCATGCTTCAATATTTAAATTTTGTCATGGATATTCATATTTTGGGGTGTGAGATGAAATATAGGTTGAAACTAATTGTTACCCACAACTAAAGAATGAAATTATACTTATGGAATCAAAATAAATAATGTTTATATGTTTTTTCATATACTATTTATTAATTATGAAATAATTCCACATTTTAAAGAAAAATGAATATAAAAATATAAAGGATAATGTTGAAAATATCACGTGATAATCAAGGCATGCCTTAGAAACTTATTCATAAGTATAGATCTTATAAAAGTAAAAACATTTTATGAACCAGTATTTTGTTTTTGTTTTAATTATTAAAAATTACGATAAAAAACATTTAGATAAGTCACTTTATATCAATATGTGTATGAAGTGTTGCTTAGATGATTTACTAGAGTTCCCAATAATATTGAATGGAAGAATAGAAATTCCAATCAAATTTATTATGATTCGTTTTGAATTGAATATTAATAAGGTTTAATAATATATTTGAATCCTGGATAAAATATTTTTTGCAGAAATAGTTATATAGAAATGTCCTTTGAGTTTCATATGACTTCAGAAGGGATCTTGAATGACATATTAGTCTATTGTTACAAGATTTGTCAAATTATGTTTTTTCAGACAATAAATGTCCAATGGAAAATGATTTTTTTTTCATATGAGTTAAAATTGAATCACATAATACATCTATGTTTTTATAGTGTCATTTGAAAAATGTATTATGTTATAATTCATAAAAATTTTACAAGAATATCATAAGAATATTTTAAGGATTCTCATATTCCCTTTATTTATCTTTCTATTAAAACTTTTGAGAGGAGACATTTTATATGAATTTTTTTCAGACTCCTCATATGAATTTCTTGAGTATATAGCTCATCATATGAAATATTTGAGGAGATAACAAGTTAAAATTTTGTTAAAGGTTGGATAGATCATAATTTTTTTTTCATATGAATGTTTTTTCAACTAGAAAAAAAATTGAGCAAATATTGGATAGATAAACTTTCCAAAGAAACTAAGACACCATTGGAAAATTGAGAAGATTAAATTCAAGATCCAACTAACATTGGTAGGAGACGATCCATACCTTTTATGGGTGTGATTGAATTGGTTTCCAAGAGTATGTAGGTGAAGGGTGATTAAAATCCACATGTGTAGGTCAACATGGCGAGATATTGGAGAGCACCATCTCCTAATAGACTACAATGATGTAATTATTAAGATATATTTTTTTTATTAATAACAGGCTTTTCAATTTCAACTTCATCGTGGGACTCACAAATACCTTGTATTGTTATTCTATTTAAAAATATATGTTCATACACAAATTAATACTGGATTATGCTATATCACTTTTATTTAACATTGTTCATGTGATATGGTTTTAAACCTTCAAAATATCTTGTTTCATAATTAAATACATCAAAACAAAAAATATTTAACCATCAAAGATGTGTTAAAATTCACATAGAAGAAGCATTTGAGTGATTTTTGGAAGAAAGTAAATATAAATATGAGAACAAAATAGTTGGTTCTATAGAATGTTCATTCAAGTAAAAAAATCATTATTATCGGAAGAACATAATGATTCTAGATGAGTTATTGAGGTAGTGAGTTTTATAACACAAGATAAAATAATACATCACAATAAAGTGTGAAGAATAATAATAGTTGAATATAATGAATAAGGAATAGGCATCAGCTAGAGGCAATAATATAACAGTCTCCATGGTAATATCTCAAAGAAAACTGAACTATACAAGTTTTTTAAAGGAAAAATTGTATGAAGATGGTGACCACATCATGAAAAGTGATCACTTCATGCAATATTTATCTCTATGTGTTACAATAAGGCTCATGAAAAACAATGAGTTTGAGGATAACTTGTAGAAATATTGGTCATTATGTGTTGAAAACTATCTATGAGAAACAATAACTCATTTCTGCTGTGATAAAGAGAGTTTTAAGAAGAGTGATTCCTTGTAGAAAATGGATAGGTGGGCCATTGTTTGGATCAGTTTTTGTGAATATTTTTGGAAACTTTTCATTTCATGAAAACATGGAAATATAGAATGAACTGACTGTATGAATTTTATGGAGAATATTAGTTGAGAATAAGGAAATTATATTTTGAAACATCAAAAGGAATTAAATGAGATCGAGTCTTCCTAAATACTAAAGAAGAAGGATATTTTGAGTAATAGATTTTTGGAAATTCAAAGTGTAGTAATTATGAGGACTGATATTAATGGAATAAAGTGAATATATATTCTTAGATGGATAAACAAAAATAAATTTTTGTCTGACTATGTACTGCTAAAAATTTTGTAAGTGAAAAATATAGAGAGGAAACATACATTATGTAGATCAAATCATTTTGTGTTATCGAATGAAGAAGACTATGTGTACCAACGATGAAAACAAAATATCCTCCATGTTTAATGATATAAAAGGAATTAAGTGAGTTTGACTATTCTTTATTATAATACTCGTTAGTCTAAATGGTGATATCACAAGACAATAATATTCTAATGTAGTAATTTAAATAATCATGGATTTAACTCATTTATTTTCTAAAAATAACGAAGTGGGTATAAATAAATAATTCTATGAGTCCCTATATATTTCATTATAGATAAAATTAAAAATTATATGGTTAATTCTAACATTCTGTAATGAGTCACTGACCATAAAGTCATTTATTGAAGTAACGCCCCTAGCCTTGTAGTGACTATATTTGATGCCCTGATCTGGGTTGTCACATGAACCCAGGTGCACTTACCTACACACCAGAGGCTGCGGGAAAGTAGGGTATGACTAAAGACAATAATGAAAAGATTTTATTCTCTTATTTGAGTAAGGACACAAAATAAGTAACAACAACAGATAAAATAACTAATAAGAACTATAAGAAGGCAACATATGAAAAGTTACAACACTAACAAAAATAACAAGATACAATAATGATATTGTACTCTATATGTCAAGAAATAATAAGAATAATTTCCTAAATAAAATCTACCCAAAATATCATGAACATGGACCCGAGTCCCATCCAGGTGTGGAAATCCCACGATACAACCAAATAGCCCATGAATGAACCATACACCAGGTCTCTATCCTGAACCTGTACTAGGAAACATGTAGCATATTCTTGGGTACCCAAGTTCCATGGAGGCCTAATATGGGTGTGAGTACAACTCACTAGGCCATAACCAGTATTGTCTAATGAAATAACCATTTGAAACAACAATGTATGAAGATAATCAAGGTGTAATAAATAAATAGTTAAACAAGGGAAAAATTTTATTTTAACATTTAACATTTATTAATTAACATTGTTTTAATTTTCATTATATCATAAAAACCAACCAATACAACCATCACCTACCGTGTTGAGAGCCTAAGACAAAACATATGGGTTACGTACTTCTAATAACAAAGGGAGTTAAAAAATACATCAGTTTCTAAAATTTCATAAGATCCTCAATCTAACAATCAAGCCAAATCCATATATTTGTGAAGCATACATAATTAGTTCAACATCCCATACTATACTAACCTCAGGAACATAGAGCCATAGTCCGACATTACAAGTCATGTAACAAATTAATGGGCCCAGAGCATCAGTCTAGCCCAAACTAAAGAAGGAACCTCAGTCAATGAGTTAGTAGCATAAAGCCTTAGCCCTACAACATAGCACAAGAAATACATCGGTGGGCCCTAGATAATCATTATAGTTTGACCCAACCAAAGCAATTAAGCATCATTCTAACATCGCAAACCATTATTTACTAGTCAGTAAGCATGAATCATCCATCCATGAATACATCTTTGATTTTCCACATCATGGTCGACCATCCCCATCCATTATAGTATCAACCCCTCAATCATTATCACTTCATTTATCAAAACCCAAATACCATAAATCATTTTCTCTTAAAATAGTCCCAAAATACATTAAAAATCAATACAATACATTAAACACGAAAAAAATACCCATTTAAAACTCAGCTAGAAGAAAACCCTTTAAAACACGGGTCTTCCAATTTGATAAACTAAACCAATCCAATAAGGATTTAATTCCTTTTAAAAATATTTCAATTATTCATTAAATCATTTTTACACGAAGGGAACCATTCCCTTGTTTTAAATCATCATTTTAAACCCATAAGAAAAAATTCATTTTTCACAAGTTCTTTCACACTACTAGAAACATCACGAGGGAATTTACAACACAACCCGCTTTAGTAAAACATTTCAAAAGACCCTTCAATATGGTTATTTCCATTTAAATAACGAAACACATCCCAAGTCCAAATATTCCATTAAATTCATTAAAGGAATAAATCATGGAATTTTCACATGGGTAAGCCACACACACAACACAAAGAACAATTTAAAATCCAATAAGAACCCATTTTGATCACTTGGAGGTCAACATACATTTTTTAAAACATTACCCAATTAGGAAAAACCTTATCCTTTATTTAAAACCATTTTCATGTCAAAACCCAAAACACATCATTTAATCCATCTCAAAAGACTCCATGATTTTAAAAATTATAAAAAATAAAAATTTCACTCATTAATTAACTATTCACACATATAAAATAGATTTTTTCAACCCATTACCTTCCATAACTAACATATATCAATGTTTTACCAAGAATCTTCACCATAAATGAGGTTTTAGAATAACCCATGGGTAGCCCTAGGTGTTGTATCAAATCATCAATGGACCCAATGTGTTATGTAAAGGGTTTCACACCTATATTTAAGACAAAAATTACTATCCTTATTCAAATACATATAAACACAATAAATAAGCAGATTGGCACAACCACATAAACATACAAAACATCGAGACTATGTGGAAAAGAATTATGGCCACCTACCTCATGTTTATAGACAACCAATCATCTGAAAGAAACCGTTGATTTGAATAAGAACAAATTTAAACACCATAGAAAAGAATACCCTATAAAATATGGAATTATATATTTAGAAGGATGGGAAACCACACACCAAGAATATTATAGAAAATGGATGGAAATGGAGTTGAATACTTACCTGGAGATTCAATTCACAATAAAAAACACTCCAAAATGACTAAGAAACTATGGAGGATTATCCCTTGGAAATTTATGAGGCTTTGATTCATCACACAAGATGATAGAGAAATAATAAGAGGGAGACTTGGGTGAGTTATCATAAAACTTGAGGGGGTAAAAATTGAAATTTGTCCTTATTTAATGAGATGCACGATTTGGTCGCATGGTTGGAAAAACAATGCACCAACCATGCTCCACCCTATATCCAAGAGGGGGCATGCGATTCATAGTTTTTTGGGAGTCTCCATGTTTTGAAAAACCATGCGGTACACATGCACCCACCTCTGCTTGAGGGGGGGGGGGGGTCTAGCCACACGGTTTCCCTAGCCAAGTGTATGGTTAGTTATAACCATGAACTAACTATGCACTGCACACTTTTTGGACCATTTT
Source organism: Viscum album (assembly GCA_963277665.1). Classification (NCBI taxonomy): domain Eukaryota; kingdom Viridiplantae; phylum Streptophyta; class Magnoliopsida; order Santalales; family Viscaceae; genus Viscum; species Viscum album. The sequence continues at coordinate 218,237,959 of OY728158.1, forward strand.
CTTTTCCATTCATGTTTCAAACCCCTAGAATAGATATGAAACACCCCATACACATAAAAACCATTTCATTAAACAAGTAAAGGGATTCATAAAAAAAATTTAAAAAACGATGTGCCTCCACAAAGAGTTGGGATCTTACAATCTCTCCAACTTATAACGTCTCTTACTCAAGTTGTACTCCACATGAAACACTAAGTCCTCAAGAAAAAATGTCAAGCCACAAGTCCCATCTATTAAATTTCATCTCCCATGATTCCTCTTGAACCTGACCATTCCATCATTACACTTTGACTAATAAATAGTCCTACCCCAATGAGCTGTCCCCCACCGTGATCCAAAATCATGAACCCAATGCTCATTAAAAGAGGAATCCACATCAAACTCATCATTACTATCACCCATCATAAGAGAATTTCCAGGTAAAAAATTGAACCATTGCATAAAAAGGATAATTCCAAATCACTAGACAACCTAGGGATAGCCACTCAGAATTCCTTTTGTCTGATCCTCTCTATAACTCATGGCCCAAATTTCTTGTCACAATATCACCAACTTTCTCAAAATTCAATCGTGACTGATGCTCAACACCACATAAGAAACACCCAGATTTTACAAACACATTCCCTCGACCTAATTTGGTCTATAAATCAAGGCCCATGACTTAATTCTATATCCATACATACAAATAAAATCCCGTGGATAACTTCTATCAGAAGGTACTCAACCAGTGAAAACCCTCACCAATACCCATAAACAAAACTGAAATACCAAGATGAATATTACTTGTGACCATACAAACCAAAACACTAGTAATGTCATCAGCCGACTACTTCTAACTATGGTGATCCCCACCATATGATTTAAATCACCACCACCATATTCTGTTGTTTGGTACCTCCACCATCAAAAGAAGCACTGAAACCTCAACCCAAATTTCACATCATAACCGACACTCTTCAAAACTCACAACACCCAAACATTCAAAAGAACACCATACAAACATTGGAATCTATCTTTAAAATAAAAAACACCTGAAAAGTACATAAATGAACAATCTATTTGCAGACTAAGAACTACTTGACCACTCTCAACTTTTCCTTCATTTTCAAAACACACTTTCCATTAAAACATAAAACCAGAGGATGATTATTACATAACATGCCCATTAATTTTACTTTACCATGTAGGAATATCCCCGAATGATAATAAAACTCAACCATCATGGAACCCGCTACTCTCCAATCCACCATCGTTCTCTCTTGCACCTATCAAAATTTTTAACACACGCACCTCTGCTGCCATACATTGAAATGGGAAGCAAGTTTTTTCCTAAATATACATTTACAAACATCCTTGATCAACCAGATTAACTATTATCATCTCAATACCTCAAATTGATCAAGATTTCATCACACATTAGGATATTCCATGTTCACCCAACGCATCCACTAGAGCCCAGAGCCAAAACATGTCTCAATCAACCTCCATATCCATTCTCCCCATGGAATTTCATAAGAAACCATAACATGAACCTCATGGGTTTCTCATTGGAACCCTAATGCCTCCATATCTACTCCATTTTCTACACCACAATTCCGTGATCTACCTACTTCTCCACACCTTAGTAGTGTTTTCATCACCACTTTCTTTAAGCATTCCCAACCACCGCATATTACTCTTTAATCAAAACACAAACCCCAAAAATTGGGCATTCACATCTAGATTCCACTATATAAACAAAAAAAACATCACACACAACTCATTCATGCCTTTTTAGAACCACACCCACGGAGTTAACATCCAGTCTATCCCGAGGACCTCTCCTATACCCGATCGATGGTGTACACCCCACCATACAAATTCATATACAATGGTACTTGAAGTAACCACTAGGAGGCCACATATCCAATGAAATCTCCATCAAGTAGCTAGACGCAAAGCCAGGGATATCTCAAAATACTATGGATGATTTCAAGATATTGGGCATCATCATCACTAAATAAAATTATGATAATAACTTGTCGTTGAATACCACCAAATTTTATGCATCAATAATGTCACCTCATACTATGTGGACACCTTATCCTATCAAAATTATTTGGGATTTCCTACCATACAACACCTCATTAACACCTGACCACCAAAACTCAAGTGCGTCTACCAACTAAACTCACCACAACATCATAAATCTCTACCAATCAGCAATGAACCAATAATTTCTATGGAACCACCACCGCCACACTTCTCAAGTCCTACAAGAACGATACTGGTGATTCATATAAAAACACAATGATCCATCACTCCAATAAAATAAAAATCGATCTATCGCATAACCAACTCTTCCCACTTGGTTTCACCAGAAAAAAGGCACTTATCCCTAGTCACATTTTCATTCTTCCCAAATAGAATCACACCTTCCCAACACGTGCCTGTATCTGGACCTCATTAGAGCCCTCGAGGTCTCACCATTTCCTGTGACCACAAACTGAATCTGATTCTAGATCACATGACCCATAAGTCACCCAATATAGTAACAACACCCACTTACACTACTAACCATGCCTCCTATTCTATCGTCCTCATTGGAAGTGAGGCATTCTCAACGTTATCATTGAACAAACCAACCATTCCTGAAATCATTCCCTACCATGTAACCACTACCACTTTGGGTGTAACTTCCTTATCATGATATTCCATACATGATTTTATCACCATTTTATTGTTCACCCAAAATCAACATCGATTCCCATATCAAAAAACATCAACGCCACAAGACAAGGCTCCTAGTGATCCATTCCCATCTAAAACCAACCATACAACTAAATAAATCACTCAAATATCTCTATGAGAAAAAAACCAAAGCATAATCATGATATTTTACCACACTCAAAGACACCAACCATGAATCGATTCAAACTTTGAATCAACCACCCATGCTTCACATCCCAAAGAACCTTCAAAACTGGGCTAACCTCCCTTAAGGATACCCTCAGTTTCTAAAATCTACAAAAGAAAAACCACAACTCTAGTCACAAATTTAAAACAATTGACCTTCCCACTTATCCATATAGGACAAACCCACACTAGAAATCACTCTATGTGTGCCACTATCAGAAACCAAAAATGATCACCTATGCCTTACACACCCAAAAGAACTAACAACACAGTCAAACCCTACCATGGGTCACCCTAAAATATAATATGACAGTAAATACACAAAATGGAGTCAAATCTAGGAAAAGATATAAGATTTTTATCAATGAAACACACATCAAACCTCATAAAATAGCTACTCAAGGGTGTAACTCTTTCCCCAGTACAAAACAAACTACATCTAACAGATCCAAGAATCCATTTTTAAAGGGTTCACACTAATGATACCTCTACAAATAATTTGGAAACCTGATCTAAATACCCAATCCTAGGTTCTAAAAACCACATTCATGGTTACAAACAACAAGGGATAACACACCCACAATATCAAACAACAAATCATAACCTAGAGTTCTCAGCCTTATTGAAGATACAACAAGCACAACCCCCTAACTACACATCAAAACCAAAAATTCCTCATGAACCATAACCAAGGTCTTATGCTTGGTCACTGTCACCGCACAAACCACCGATACCTAGGGTCAAAAAACAACACTAGGGTACCCACACCAGAATCAATAATGGTAACAAAATTTTATCATTTCCCTTCTTAATTAAACATTAACATTTGAAACCCAAGGTTTTACATTTCAAAACATTACATTTTCAAAACCAAAGGATTTTCACTCTCAAAACCATTTTTTACAAAAATTTAAAAAATCAATTCTTTTCTAAAATACAAATTTCAATAAGAAAATCATTAACAAACCTTTAGTTGGCTACATTTTCTAATTTTTTAGATTTGATCCCAATTACAAAAATCTATCATAGAAAAAATATAGATGTCCTATCAATCCAGTGTTCCTAGGATGATTCCTGAACTCACACACCCTATATTTCCATGACGGCACATTATATAAGACCTCATAAATCAATAAAATCATATCCAAATACACTAATCGAGGTGGAAGTACCAACCAACCATAAAATAAAAAAACCTAACAACATTTCATACCCTTGGAAACTTTGGTTTTCCATCATACATTGGGATGTAGCAACCTTATAACAAACTCATTACTAATCCTTGATAATATCCTATTATATTTTCTACCATGCCCCAAATAGTAAAAAAAAATACACCGCTCTGATACCACTTTGTAATGTCCCTGACTTAAAATCTACTATATATAGTACCCCAAGATGGGTCATCCAATGACCATAGGTATGAATTATTATACACGAGAGCCTTCTGACTAGAAAAAAAAGTATACATATAATCATGGGAAGACTATACCCACTTATCAGTGTAAGGAAACAACATAAGAAAAAAAAGATAAAATAACCAACAAGAAAAATAAGAAAATAACATAATAAAGTTCCAAAAACAACCAAAGGAAACTATATACAATAATTATATGTGTAAATTATAGTTTAGGAATTCATACATATAATTGTCTAACTAAAAACTACAAAAAATATCATGAACACAATCCTAAGTCCCAAACTAGTCCTAACAACCCATGTTCCAACCAACAAGCCCATGAATAAACCACACACCATGTCCCTATCATAAATATGTACCTAAAAAAATTATTATATGCTCATGTACTAAAGTGATATTAAAGCTTGAGCAGGGTTTGAGTATAACTCAGAAGGCCACCACTAACGATGTCTAAATAAATAACCAGTCTTTACAACAATGTATGCATATAATGAAGGTGTAATAAATAAACAAAGTAATAAGGGAAACATTTTATCTTCACATTTAACATTAATTAATTAAACTTTATACTTTATATTCTATCATACAAACTAAATAATCTGACTCGGTACATCCGTTCCAAGATACTGACCCTTAACATATGGGTTGCATAATTTTAATAAAAAAGTGAATTAAAAAATTCAATAGTTTATCAGCTCACCTCAAAGCCTTAGTCCGGTGATCAAGCCATTCCCATGTTTGGGAAGCATAGAGCCTCAGTACATCATCACAAACCATACTAACATCAGGATCATAGAGCTTCAGTCTGAAACCCTGGGTTAAGCAATAAATTGATGGTCCTAGAGCATCAGTCTATCCAAAAATAAACAAGAAACCTTAGTCTATGATTAAGGAGAATAGATCCTCATTCCAACAACCTAAATTGAGTAATACATTAGTGGGACCTATATAATTAGTCTATTATGAACCAACCATGGGAGTGAAGTGTCATTCCAAAATCCCAAACCATTATTCACTGGTTAACGAGAATGAAACATCAATATATGAATCCAAGTGAGATTCATCACATCATAGCCGACCATCCCCAACCATTACAGTATCAACCACTCAATCATTATCACCTTATTTATCAAAACCCTAATAACCTTAATCATAAATCTCTTAAAATGGTCAAATGGAACTTAAAAATTAAAATAATCCATATAATTCCAAAATAAATACCAATTTAAAAATGATCTCGAAGCCACCACTTTAAAACATGCGTCTTCCTCCTTGAAAAAAATTACCAATCCCCTAAGGCTTTTATTCCATTTCTAATCATTTACATTATTCATTAAATCATTTTCACAAAAATAGAACCACACCCTCATTTAAAATCATAGTTTCAATCCCATATGAAAAAACCCAATTTTTCAAAATTTCATTCACACAATTAGAAACATCACGGAGGGCTTAACAAAAAAATACACTTTATTAAAACATTTCAAACCACCCTTAAATAATGTTATTTCTCTTTAAACAATAAAAAATAACCCATATAAAAATATTACATTCAATTCATTAAAATAATCCATCATGGAATCTTTACAAGGGTGAGACATAAACACAACACAAAGCACCATTTTAAATCCAATAAGAACCCATTTTTTTATCACTTGGATGTCAATACTACATTTTTTAAAAATTCCCCAATTAAAAAACACCATCTTCATTTATTGAAAACTGTATCCAGGTCAAAACCCAAAACACATCATTTAATTCATTTTAAAAGTCTTCAATATTCTCAAAAAGATAACCAATAAGCATTTTACTCATTCATTAACCATTCACACATCCAAAAAAAAATTTTCAACCCATTTCCATAAATAACTGACCTATCAAAATGTTTTCCTAAGAATTTTCATGACATAAGAGGGTTTTTTCATACCCCAAGGATATCCCTAGGTATCAAATCATCAATGGACCCAATGTGGTCCCTAAAGGGTTTAAAACCTCTCATAAATACCCAAATTACTATCCTAATATAATGAAAAATAAATTCAAAGAATAAGAACATTAAAACAACCACATACACATAAAAAATAGATACCATGGGAAAAATATTTATGACCACCCACCCTATGTTCTTAGGAAATTCTCATCTAGAAGAAACACATGATTCAAATTTGAATGGACTCAAACACAATAGAAGAGAAGACCTTGCAAAACAAGGGTTTGGAGATTTAGAATGAGGGAAAACCATACACCAATACTCTTCCATAAAATGGATGTAAATGATGATGAAGACATACCTGGAGCATCGATTTACAACCAATGGTACTAAAAACACCTAAGAAATGAGGGATAATCATTCCTTGGACGTTTAGAATGGTTTGGTTCATCACAAAAGCTATTGGAGGAGAAATAGGGAAGAAATTTGAGTGAGGATTCATAAATACCGAGGTGGTAAAATTAGACATTATACCTTCTTTAATGAGGTGCATGACTTGGCTTCATAGTTGGACAAACCATGTGCCGACCATGTTCAACCCTCTATCCAAGAGGGGGCTTGGGCCACATGGTTTCTAGGGAGTCTGTATGGATGAAAAAACAACATGGTACCCCTGTGATATACTATGTCCAAGAGGGGGGGGGGGGGGTTGGCAACATGGTTTCCCTTGCATGCTGAATGATTATTTATAACCATGTGCCAAACATGCACTTCAAACTATATCGACCCTTTTATACTCTAATCATTTATCAAACCCCCAAGACACCCAAGAAACCTACCATTAACCCAAAAACCATTTCATTAACCAAATTAAATGAGTTGGACCAAAAAATTTAAATAAAGACATATCTTCATAAGGAGTTGGGATCTTACAACTTAACTATACCTAATTTATATCAGGATAATGAGTTCAAGGTAATACCCCTTATCATTTTTTATTTTACAATGAGAAGAAAGATATAAAAATTATAAAATAACCATGAAATACTATGGGCATAGTCATCCTTATGAAGGTGTACCACATCAAAAAGACCATGTGTTCTCTTTTTCTTGTTTTATATCCCATACCTATTTTTATACCAACCACAGTAGAGGAAGAGAGAAATATAATATTCTAAAAAAATGAAAAGATGATCTAAAGGGATAAAAGTAAAATTTGAATAAAAGTATACCAACACTATTTCACCTCCCCCTTAGTGTTGGACATATTTTTATGTGATACAAAAAATGGTTTAGAAAAAATAATATTATAATATTTATCATAAATTTACTAGAATTTACATAGAAATTTTTGTTACTAATATTTAAGATCTCTTGTCTAGATGCCCATTTTTTCATGTACTTTTCTTATATTTCATTTTATCCTATAAAAGATATTGAAATGAATTTTTTAATCTTTTACAATCATTTATAATTAATTAATGATATATTCTCCTCTATTACATATTTATAGTTCACACACCATGTTATTAATAATATTTTTGTTAATTCAATATCCTTTTATTGGGTTATAAACTCTATTATTTAAATATGTTCTTATAAGAGCAGTTTACTCTACCCCTAAGATTATATTATATTCTAATTCATATTTAATTTTTGGGAATTTAAATTTATTTATAATAATTCAAAAGTTGTGTTTGTCTCAATTTTCCACCATTATGACATGTTTTTATTGAATAAACATTGATATATTGAAATCTATTATCATAATTTACATATGCTTCAAGGTATTTAAAATTATGTTCCTTGTTTTACTTTTCATTGGCTTTTGATTCATATAGTTCCAAAATTTTAAGGAGTTTTTATTGAATCAATATAATATTCTTGAGTCATAACCACTATTATTTCACCATTATCTCATATTATTAATATATTTAAATATTATCTATCTCTAATATTATGTTATTTTTTCTCTAGGAAATTAATTTTTTTATCATGTTTTTCTTCTTTGATTAATTTTTGTGAAGTTGTGGAGAATAATTTCCCTTTTTTTCATTGAATATTTTATCCTCCATGTCCATGTTATTTATTACCACATATTTTTTCTTTTCTTATTTGTAGAAGATAAACATGTATGCTCCTATGAGTTATTCGTATCTCACATCATCTCTCTCTGGAAAGAAGGTTATATTTCCCAATCGATTTGAGTTTACTTAAAACCCATTCAAAAACACTAAGAAGTATTTCTTGACACACAAACACACAAATATATATATATATATATATAATATTCCACTCCAAATTTATTATCTTTAACTATATTTCCTTCTAAGGTACCATTATTGGGGATTCAATTGAAAATTGTGGTTTTTGAAGTCATATTTTACCAATTGAAATGGATTAAAAAAATGTTTTACTTTATTTATATATATAATAAAACAATTCAGATTAGACTCAAGATAAAATTTCAAGGACACAATTTAATTAAGGATGAGAATGTGAAAAAAAATTATTTTTAATAAAATAGAATGTTTATGCTTTATTAATAGTCCCAAGTATGAATTTATATATATGATCGAAACACATAAATATTTTTACATCACACATAAAATGATATTATATATTCAATAAGAAATAATTTTACATTAAAATTACCATGTTTACATTATGATAGAAATTGTATTTTATTTTACGGTTAAATATATTTTCTTAAAATGATTCATTATTATTATCTATTTATGAAAATATTTAAATTTTTAGTAAATAGATATTTATTTTAATTATATAAATTCATATTTATATGTATTATTACCTCTAAAATAATTTTATCACGTTATGAAGAAATAATATGATTTTTATTTTAAAACTAATGGGTTTTATTTTAAATAAAATATTTTACATATTTTATATAGTTTTATTTAAAATATAAATTTGTATATATTTGAAATTAAATTTGACTAAATGTAATTTATTTTTTGTTTTTTCATATCAAAGTTAACTTTTGTAGATTTTTTGGATTTTTCCAGGAAACATTATTATTTTTGAATAATAAAAAAAGAAATTATTTTTATTATTGTATCATTTATGGTGTAACCATGGAATAAATATGATAATAAAATTTATTAAAATTTTAGAATGATTAATACATTATAATATACTCAAAATTTCATATAAATATTACTCAAATAACATTTCTTTGATATTATGTGATGATAAATATAAAAATCATTATCCTAGTAGACACAATACTTTGACATCACCAGAAAAGTAATTTTTTTTTGTTCTTGAGATGAATATGGTGAAGGAAAAATTCTATTCTCAAAATTAGTAATAAATTTGATGAATGATTAAAAATTTAAATGTATATTTATTAATAATAGAGTTATGTAATAACAATGTTATACAGATTCATGTGCAATGCATGAAGAATGTGTGAAATGTCAAAAATAACATATTAAATACTAATATGATTAAATTTTTATTTCCAAAGTCACTTTTGAGGAAAAGTATAAAACCATACAAGTTTAAGGCTAAAAGCTTTAGTAATAGTAATAAATCATAAAGTCATTAATAATGAGACTAAAAATATTGAAATTGGTTACCTGATATAGATCCTAATGAAGGGAATGTTCTTTTGTATCCATGTCATATTTGACTAGGTATTTAAAGTAATTTAAAAGCTTGCCCCATGTTTCAATATACTCCTCCACATTTATTTTTCTTTTGCTGCTGATGCATGCAAAAATAAGGTCTTGTTGGTAGATCCAGTCCCTTTGATCTTTTCTGAAAACACTTTAACGATCTCTCTATATGATTATGTCTTTATCCTACTATGAGGCCATGAGCTTAATGGAATCTTCTTTCATTTCTTTATTTTAATATATAAGGAGTTATATATGTTCCATACCATTTTCATCTTCCACATTTCCAAATTCACCCCCTTATTATGTATTTTAAGAACCCTACTCTCGATTTGTTGATTTCCTTTTTGAAGAACCATGCTCTTATTACTTCCCTAAACCTGGTCCACAGTTGCATCATCCATCACCTTGGCCCAACTGGAAAACCTTTCCTCCATCATCTTCGGGAGCTAAGACTAGACCTTTCGACATTTGTACTTCTTCCCTCAACCATAATCCACCCCCTTGTATCACTAGTCCCCTTATGTCCCATATTATTTATTGAACTAAGAATCCATCTGATTTGATTTCCCTCCACACAATCCAACATGAGATTAATAGAGAGATATTCATCATAATAGGCCTCCGACAATAGCGAGTAATGAACTTCCACTACCTATTTCATCTCCTACACAAAGATCAGGCATGGTTCCTGTTCAGACCCTTCCTCATTCAACCCATCAAACTGATTACTAAACTTTAGAGATGGATTGCATTTCCTAGGACTCCTCCTAAGTTCTACCTCCTCATACAGGCATGAATCTAGTGACCCACACCCATTTCTACTATTTTACACGTCCTCATAAAGAATTTTATCCACCACTGCAGGAGGATTATCATTTCTAGATTGCAGAACCCCTACATAGGAGACAAGATCACTCCCCACCACCGTACGCACAAAAAGAGAATATCCTTAGAGATGTGGACCAACCAGATCATTCCTTAGACATGTGAATATATCAGAGAACCTTGGTTTAGAAAATACGGGATCTTTAACTTGAGAAGGCGTGGCCAAAACGGGGTCACTATTACCAAACCTGACCTTTTTTGACCCAGTTTCAACCATAGGTTTATCTGACAGGGGGATACCTAGACCCTCATTTTAAATTGTAGTCACATGTGTTATAGACTCTAGTATTACCTCATCTACCATCTTATATTTCCCAAAATGATGAACTGTTTTGATTAGACACCCATTATGATAGGCAACTACAAGGTGACCTAGCCACCCACATGATGCACAATGATTAGTCTACGATTCAAAGGCAACTGCTTGTTTCCATAAAAACACTTCTCCAACTATTATCCACATCCAGTCTATCAAAACCATTGAATCATATACCTCCATGCATATTAAAGGAAAAATAGGATGGATCATGACCTCCATTCTATTATCTTAGTATAAGTAGTGACCAACTAGGTTTATAAGTTACAACAAAATAGAAGGGTTTTGAAAGGGAAGCATGAGATTAAAGAAAGTTACCCATATGCTATAATCAGAGCGTCTTGCTTCATATGGAAATCAAAGGTTCAATATTTAATAATTTTTATGATATTAATGGTATTAAATTTACATTATTAATGAATTTAGATGAATATAATTTTCAGACATAAACTATATTTTAATTATTTTTAAATTATTAATTTTAAATTATAATATTATTATCTAAATATGTTATGAAACTATCGACACGTAAAATTTCTTCCAAATTTCATCGATACATGGAAATCCATTTTGAGGGTATTGTGGTAACTTTTTTGTCTCATAAAATACCTTATATAGGGTAAATTTGTATCTATGTATGTAGTTAATTTCAAAATATTTTATTTTTGTAGTCATTGAGTCTAAAAGGACTTACTAATCAAAATCAACAGCCTTTTGAAGTTAGAAAAATGAAATATGACTGAATGAGAAAATTCTGGAGAAAAGTGTAAATTCTAGATTCACTCAATGTTGTAAAAAACCAACCATATATCCCTATAAAAGTCTCTAGTTGTGTGATCTCTAAACTCTTACATTTCGAATTCAGAAGAAAATTCCAACATTTTGTGCAACACAATGTTGCACGGACCCACAATCATAATTCCATTAAAATCCATAGTTTCATGAAAATGAATGAATTTTATGAAACCTAATTTTAGGTCCATATATACCCTTTTATCTCACCATTTCATGGTTTGAAAATGGGGACATTGGATCCACATTATAAATTCTCATAAGTCCGAGTTTCTTTTATTTCCCAACTCATCCACCATAATGAACTAAACTTGCTTGAATTCCGTCATGTGATCCCATCAATGTATTAGAAAGAATATTAGGACGTTTCATACAAATACATTTCATTATGTTCACTATAAAGACATGTTTAAAATTTCTCACACAACTCAAATTTTAGGAAACTCTATTTTTGCGTGAAATGTTGACATCCAAATTCACATGCATACCCAATGTTTTGCATAACTCATTTCCATGTAACTAAAAAGGTATAAAAAATTGTGTTTAATTAATTCTCATAGGCCAAACCTCATGAAAAGTTATTTGACATAACTATAGTGTTTTGATAAACAAAATTATCAAATCCATGTCCATGCTAGTAATACATCCTTTATGAAACTCCATTTTTATGAAACTCTAATCTTATGTGAAATAGTTCCATCCGAAACAAAAAATGCCACCTTTCAAAGAAACTTATTTCATTAAAGTTGATGGACAATAGATCCCAAATTAACCAAATTCAAATTTATTTGTTATATATCTATGAGAAGAATTGAAATTTTGGTCCCTTTATGGCAAGGCCTTACATACTTCTAATGCACATCCTTACTCCTCCAAAGAAGAACCCTGAAAGCTCAAACTAGAAGCCCTAATATAACACTCATTATTTCCATTTTATAAGCATGAAGATCCTTAGTTAAATATGTTAAGAAATATCCTATATCCTCAATTTAAGACCAAAATCTATAGCCTATATCCTTAGCATAAGACATTAAACTACAAAACACTTCATTAACTCAAGATTGTAAACTTCAACCAATGTTCTCTGTCATGATACTAAACTATAACCTATGTCCTCAGTGCAAATTACTAGGATGTAAGTTTACCCTATGTAGAAAACAAATAATTCCCTATGTGAAATTCCAAGTATTCCCCATGTGATGTGAATAAGATTCATCATGAGGTGATAATGACATGATACCCACCTTCCAGGATGTCCAAAGCATTTTCCCCACACTATACCTTGCCATCACTCCTTTCTCAATGAAAGAATCCTTACTGAATGATGTTAAAATTAATGTTCTATTCTTATCAAACGACTCTAACTATACATCTTAAAATATGTGGGTTTTTATCCCTACCTCATAGTAGGATATGTATGAAACCCCTAAGAGGTTGAATCTAGAAATAACCAAAATTCCATCTCCCACTGAGGAGGCGGTGTCTCCAAATCTTGATCATATTCCTTTAGTCTTACAAAACCTTTTGACCAAACCACTAAAATAATCACTAGAAGTCATACAACGAGTGTACCAATAAGAGAAAAAACCATGAACCCTTATCTAGACAGTACATGAACCTATGCCTGACCCAATACAAGAAGGTCATATATAGGAGTCGTCCCCACTAAATATTAAAACATGATCATCAACATATGACTTAAAATTGTGGCGGACAATCCCAACTATAAATTAAAACATGATCATACCTAATGGAATTTAAACATTGACCAACCATACCCATAAAATTTTAACATATTCCCAACCAAATAAGCATCGAGGGTATTTATGAAGCATCCTCACTAGACTTTAAGCTGTGAGAATAACCACAGTACATAAATTGTGACCAAAAGTCACTAATAGAAATTAATATATACCCAGTATAATATGTGACTAGTGTATATAGGAAATTTCCCCACTATAAATTAAACTATGAGAACACTCCCCTTAACATTAAATAATTAACACCTCTTGTGCGATGGGATCAAGAGGTCTTATGTGTTGTGCCAAGGATAACCCCCAATAGAAGCATTAGAAACATGGACCTGAGTGATGAACCTAGGGTTTCTCAAGTGGTGATAATGAGATATATTATGTAATAAGAATAATAATCCTATGTGATTAGAATATGATTGCTTATATCTTCACCTAGGTGATTATTTTAATATCTTTCTCCATGTGATGCACATGAGATTACTTTTGTGACCAGCATAAAAATCCTATATAATGATAATATGATCTATTATTTTTCATTATGTGATGAGTCAATGTTGTTACCTCATGTGATGAGTGTGAGATGTCTTATGTGATGAACGTATGAAGTCTATGGGTTGAACATGGTATATCTTCATTCTCTCCTTAGGTGAGTATCTTAAGGTTCTTTGTAAGGGTTTGGATATATGTGGACTGGACCTTTTCATGTTTTCGTGGTTTGTGATACTTAGAGGTGTCTTGGAAGTTTCCTAGAGGAACTGGTTGCTGATAATGTTGGAATCAAGGTGAATTCAAAATGTCTAAATTTTACATTCTGTGAATGTTTTGTTCATAGCTTGTGCAAGGAAGGTTCATGAAGTGTAAAATTTAGGTGTTAAATAAAGAAAAGTAGACACTTTTTTCAATGATAACCGAAGGAATACATTTACATGATGTATAAATGGTTTAAACTCCATGTAAATATCCTATGTATCATGTTAATAAAAGGTGAAACATTTTGAGAGTTTCTCAAACACTACACTCCCTATCGTATTCCAACAGCCATCAGCTCCTCCCCTTTGAATTTTGACATTCCTTTGATGGTAATCAATACTTGGGATTTCATATTTGATCTGTGGTGATCTGTGTTGATCTAAGGTGATTTATACCTCAATTTCTTATGTTTACTCTTTTTCTTTGTTCTTGTTTTCCACCCGTTATTCTTTCCATGTGATGGAAGATGATCTCCTATGATTCTAATGGCGTTTGTCAATTGTATTTTGGTGTGGTTGTGGTGTGGTGACCTTGGATGGATGCATTTATTATAGGGTAGGTTATCTGAGATCCTTGATGTGTTATGTTCTTCTGTGAGGAACGTTGAAGGATTTTGATGTATGAGATTCATTGCTTATATTATTTTCTTTAATTGAAATCATAAATTGATCATGGTTTAGACCATGAATGGAAATTGAGTTAACCTAAAAAATACTGACCTGAATTAATGAAATTGGATAGTGATCACATGTTCATAATGTTGACACTTTATACAATGATAATTGTTTTCATCTTGCTTTTCTAAATAGTGTGATATCTTTGATTTATTCTTTGTTAACAAGTTGTTATTTATTTAATATCATGTTGAAATTTGTAAATAAAATAAATTTGGAATTAATTCATAATTAATTGTATTAAGAATAATTAAAGATGAATGTTTGTAATATGGTGGTTAATGTAATTTGATGATAATTAAATTGATGCAATGCACTTGTTTAATTGAAATTGATCTTCTATATTATTTATGTAATTGATAAATAATATGAATCATTTATATTCTTTGTGATAATAATTGAAAGGGTATGTCAATTGAGGATTGAACTTCACATGGTTTTTTGAAATTGTAATAAATACTAATAGAATATTTTTCCTTTAATTTAATGTTATATCTTGATGCCTTAGGTTTACCATAGTTGAAGAATTTTAATAATGAATTGTTTAATTAAATATGGATTAATAACTGGTTGTGTGATAAAATGATTTTCTTGGGACTGAGTGTCCCAATTCATGAGAAGGTTGAGCGCCTTGTTTCGGATCTGTGATTTCTCATTTTCATGAGAAGGATGAATGTATTTTTTGATGGCTGAGTTTCCATATTGATTGATTTTTTATTCCTACTGCTTTTATTATGTTCCCTAGATATTATTGTTATGATATAATTCTGATACATATTGGATGGTTGATATGGGGAGGGGAGGCCTGAATGTGATATGATCCTAATATTGTTATTCCTAGGATGACTGATGTGATATGTGGGTAGGGAGACCCAGATGACATGTTAGCAGTTGATGCCTGTGATGGTGAGATGCATCGATATATGAATGTGGGTGTCATGGATTGCACCAAATGCTATGGGATGTATTATATCTAGGCATACCTATTGATGTGTCATTAGGAGTAGTCATTATCACTAATGTATCTATTTAATGGATGCTGGATGAGTTTCTTTCTTTATTTTCATTCCTTTTATACACTACTTCAGGAAACTAGATGAGATTGGTTATATGTTTTATAAGGCCCCAGCCTTAAACCTTACTTAATCTTGAGTTATTACAAGATTACACATTGAGGATCTTTTCGGGTTTAGAGTTTTAGAGAATTAGATCATAAAACTTGCATTACATTCCACATATAAAAAAAGTGGTTACATAAAGATAGTATTCTTCATTCCCATCAATGGAAACACATTTAAAATAAAACATGGATTATTTCTTGACACTTCCTTGACACTATCATCATATCATGTACCTTTCCCTTGACCTGTGAAAAACATTTCAAAAAAAACTTGGGATGAGCATAAAAAGCTCAGTATGGGTTATAAAAAACATGGAAAGGAAACATGAGTTCATATATACATAAGAATGAAATCATAATTTACCCATAAAACATAGGCACTTTAACATACCTCATAAAATCATGAATAAATCATAGAAATCATAAGACATAAAGGTAACTTGAGGCATTCATAACATTCTTACGTAGGGAGTAACCCTCTTGGTTACGTTTGGAATACCCATCACAGTATATTCCATAAATATCTTCGGAGAAACCTTAACATTTTACTCCTTCGCGTTACCCAATGCATTGGAGAGCTATAACAGGCTCACCCGCCCTTAATTTATCACAGAACCACCCGTCTTCATAATAATACCCAAGAACCATAACATAATCATATCACATAAAACATGAATAAAGGAAACATAAAATTTCCACATTTCAATCAAGAGATATCAATACAACACATTGATATAAAAACATTATGAAAAACCATTTTCAATACCAAAATAAAAGAAAAGTAAAACATGGTATTTATTTTTCTTTTAAAAAGAAGGTATGGCTTGTAGAGGAAGCCGAAACTCAAATAACGGTCACGACGGCGGAGAAGTCGTTGTCTCCGCATACGTACAACAAAAACATTCCCTTTTGTCGTTTAGTAAACGATTCGTATAAAAAATATTCCTTTTGAATAAACGTAAAAGTCAAAGGGGTTTATACACCGTATAAAAGAAATTTGTGTATAAAATAAAATATGCCTCAACAAAAGGAGATTGAGACGAAGTCCCATACCTCGTATCCGACTTGACCCGACCGTTCTTTAATCTCCTTAATAATAAACTTGAGTTAATCTCTACTTTCTTATGAACCTTTTTCAAGTTCATCATTCCTTTTATACCATGTTATGAACATCATGTAATCATTTAAGTTAATAATGTTCATTTTGTCGGTATTTGGTTCTTAAGTCAAAAATAGACTTCTTACACTTACATGTTGTTAATTTGGTCAAAGGTTCATTATATCCAGAATGATATTAATGATTTGGATAACATATATATCATATATATTCATCATATACATGTATTTATAATATTACATCACATTTAGAGGTAAGAAATGAAATGCACCGTTAATGGAGACGGTAAGCCGTACGTACGCATGAACGCTACTTCCATTTCTATTTCGTATTTTCTGGAATGGAATCATAATGATATATAAGTATATTATAATTCCAGTATAATAACATATATAATATCATTAACTTTATCCTTTACACATCCCACATATGGTATTAACGAATCAAATCACTTTCAGGGGGCGGTAGTCCGCACTTCCTAAAATGAAGATATCGTGTTTAACCATAATGGAAACCATAAAGGTATGCCCTAAATGAAAAAAACAGAAGCTTAAGGAAAACATAAACATATTATATATCATATATAAAAATAGTTACATCATACTGGCCACCTTTGAAGGTGTTAAATGAGTATTGAACAATCATCGTTTCGGGAGGCATAATTTCGCCATCCACGGAAACCGTATGTTCTTTAACCATTTGATGTAGTTGTGTGAGAGTGTAGGTCAAATAAATCTAATAAAAACATGCTATTATATTGAATATACTGGTGTTGTAACAAAATAAGTAAATAAAAAGAGTTTAGGGGGTTGGAGAAACAAAATAAAACAAATGAACATGAGAGAATGAATTACCTTTAAAAGTGTAACTCCTTTTGATTTGAGCCTAAAGGCTTCCTTTGAAAGAATTATGCACAAAGGGAATCCTCTAGGATGAGGAGAGGGATGTGGAGAGAGTAAATAGGCAGGGTTTGGTCGATCCAAAGGCTTGAGGAGTGTGTGAAATGAGGTAGAGGTGAGGGCCTTTTATAAGAGGAGAGGAGGGGCACTTTTGGAAAGTAAAGAAATATTACTTTATTTGAAAATGTGTTTCGGTTTTAAAAGGTCCCACATTGATATAAGTAGTGGATAAGCTGATAAGGGTTCGAAATCCACTCATACAATTGGTTTTGGACATGTGTAGTTCATAGATTTTACATCATCTTTCCATTTTAATTAAATCATTAAATAATGAGGTCATCGCTGCATCATCATTATGTCATAAATAATTTAATTTATTTAATGTCTAAAAATTATAAAAAAAATACTATGATGTAGTAAATCTTTTTATCTTTCCAATGACTATTTATAATCAAATATATGATCTTTATAACCCCATGTAAAAATTCTTTTCGTAAGACATATTATGTTTGTGTTATTTTTTCTTTAACATTTAATAAAAAGTTATTTATGTCATTTCCCAACCAAAGTGTCTCCATGGGGTCCCCTAGTTGACCCATGGCTTGTCTTGGTCTGCCATGACACAACCAATAAGGTTGGGACATGTTTCTAGGTCATTTCATATTATTAAAGCATTATTTATACCTTAAACTACCCTAATTACCACTAATCGCGATTAAGAACTTAATAAGTTACTATTCACCAAAAAATTATTTTAATCTCATTGAACCACATTTTACTTCTTAATGACAACCATGTATGTCGGATTTTTGAAATTCAAAACACAATGATGGCAAAATTTCATTTAAACGGAAAATCAGTTTTTATAAGTACCACTTAGTGGTTTCACTATTCATCAAAAATTGAAGTTTTTCAGAAAATTACCAAAAATTCACCCTAAGATATATTTGACATTACGAATTAAAAAATGAAGTCTATTTTACAAAATTCAAAAAATATAAGTCACACTAATTAATTTAACAATTAATTCCCGCTGTCAGAGCAAATAACGTGTTTTTATGAAACAATAAGTATCAAAAGATTGACACTAGTTTGAGTCCAATTTCAAAGTGAAATTGATTCCAATGACCACCATTGGATTAAATGGTAAATATATATTCATATTACACATTAAGACCAATTCAAAATATAATCTAATCATATAAATAAATTAGATTAAAAAGCAGTTTTGATGTAAAATGCAGTATTTTTCACTATTCATTAAAAAATGAACATTGTCAGAAAAATATCAAAAATTCACACAAAGTAAATTTTGATGTCCCAATCATAAAGAATAAGTTTATTTTGAAAAACATAGTTTATAAAATTGTCAAAAGATAGATTTAAAAAGGGTTTTCCATCATAAGGCAGTAAAACAATCTTTTAAGAACATTAGTGTATTCCATGCTTAAGATTGGATTTATTTTCATTTTAAGCCTCTAAAACACTATCTTAATCATTAATAGACATAGATAAAAATATCTATAATTCATTACTTACTTGGGATGTTACATCCTTCCCCCCTTTAGAAAATTGCATCCCCGCAATTTATTTACTTATCAAATAAATGGGGGTACTTATCCCTCATTGCATTTTCAGATTCCTATGTTGCCTCTTCAATCATGTGGTTTTTCCACAAAACCTTTACCTGGTGAATCACCTTATTCCGTAACACTTGCTCCCTGTGGTCAAGAATCTGGACCGGTTGTTCCTCATAAGATAGGTTCTCTTCCAACTGAACTACCTATGGACTCAAAACATGAGATGGATCTGGCATATACTTTCTCAAAAACGAAACGTGAAAAACAATGTGTGCTTGAGATAAACTCGGAGGTAAAGCCACTCGGTATGCAACTGATCCAAATTTCTCTAGAATTTCGTATAGTCCAATGAACCTTGGACACAAATTTACTTTCTTACCAAATCTCATCACACTTTTCCATGGTGATACTTTGAAAAAAACATGATCACCTACCTCGAAAGATAGATCCTTTCTCTGGTTATCTGCATAACTCTTCTGCCTGCTCTGAGCTGTTCTCATGTGTTTCTGAATCAGCTGAACTCTTTCTGCCATCTCTTCTACCAATTCTGGTCCCATCAACTTCCTTTCACCCACTTCATCCCAGAAAGCTGGAGTTCGACACCGCTTCCCATATAATGCCTGAAATGGTGCCATCTGTATACTGGAATGAAAACTGTTATTATATGAAAATTCAACCAAAGAAAGATGTTGGTCCCAACTTCCCTGATAATCCATAGAACAAGCTCGTAGCATATCCTCCAATGTCTGAATTGTTCGTTCTGACTGACCATCTGATTGAGGATGAAAAGCTGTACTAAAATTTAATTCAGTACTCAACAACTTCTGAAGGCCTTTCCAAATGTTAGAAGTAAACCTGAGATCACGATCCGATACAATGGAGAGAGGAACTCCATGTAACCCGAATATCTCTTTAAGATACAAACGGGAAAGTTGATCTAGGGAAAAGTATCTCGTATAGCAAGGAAATGAGCATATTTAGTCAAGCGATCAATAATAACCCAGATTTCATTATTACCTCGAGATGTCTTCGGTAATCCAACAACAAAGTACATGGATGTATTCTCTCATTTCCACTCTAGAACTGGTAAAGGCTGAAGCATCCCTTTCGGTAACTACCGTTCTGCTTTAACCTGTTGACATGTCAAACACTTCACAGTAAAATCAGCAATGTCTCTTTTCATTCCATCCCACCAGTAATACTCCCGCAGATCTCTATACATCTTAGTACTACCAGGATGAACTGAAAACGGAGAATTATGAGCTTCACATAACAACTCTCTCTTAAACTGTGAATCACGAGGCACACACAATCTCTTCCCAAATCTCAAAACACAATCATTATCAATGTTGAATTCAGGAAACTTACCTTTCTGAACCAGCTCTACCTTTTTCTGCAACTCACTGTCTTGCTTCTATGCTTGCTTGATTCAATTTGATAGAGAAGATCTCACTGATACCTGAAACAAAATAGAAGGACTTCCTGCACCAACAACTTCTATGCCAAAGTTCATCAAATCCTTAACCAAAGGATCATGTTCCAAATGCAACATTATTAATGAAGCATTACTTTTTTCGACTCAAAGCATCAGCCACTTTATTTGCTTTTCTCGGATGGTAATGAATTGTACAATCATAATCCTTGATTAATTATAGCCATCTCCTCTGTCTCATGTTTAACTCTTTCTGAGTGAATATATACTTTAAACATTTGTGATCGGTATATATTTCACACTTTACTCCATACAAATGATGCCTCCAATTTTTTAAAGAAAAAACAACAACAGCTAATTCCAAATCATGTGTAGGGTAATTTACCTCATGAGTTTTCAACTGTCGTGAAGCATAAGCAATTACCTGATCATTCTGCATTAGGACGCTACCAAGTCCTTTCAATGAAGCATCACTGTATATAACAAACTCACCATTCCTGGAAGGTAGTGCCAAAACTGGAGCATTCACCAATCTTCTTTTCAATTCCTGAAAACAATCATCACATTATTTTGTCCAGATAAACTTAACACCCTTCCGAGTTAGCTTAGTCATTGGACTAGAGAACCGTGAAAAATTTCTAACAAACCTTCGGTAATAGCCGCCAAACCAATGAAGCTACGAATCTCGGTTACATTTGTGGGTCTTGGCCATTCTTCCACAACTTTTGTTTTTGCAGGATCCACAATTATTCCATCTTTAGAAACAATGTGACCAAGGAAAGAAATTTGTTGCAACCAAAACTCACTCTTGCTGAATTTCCCATATAGTTTCTTTTCTTTTAAGGTTTGCAAGATAACCCTTAAATGTCTTTCATGCTCCTCTTTACTTTTAGAAAACACCAAAATATCATCAATGAAAACCACCACAAACTTATCCAAGAACTCATGGAAAATTCTATTCATTAAGTCCATCAATACAGCAGGTGCATTGGTTAGCCCAAAAGGCATTACTACAAATTCATAATGGCCATATCTCGTACGGAACGTGGTCTTCGGAATATCTGCCTCCTTTACCTTCAGCTGATGGTACCCCGATCTCAGGTCAATCTTTGAAAAAAACTGAGCTCCCTGGAGCTGATCAAACAAATCATCGATATGAGGCAAAGGATATTTATTCTTAATAGTGATATTATTCAAGGCTCTATAATCATTGAAAAGTCTCATAGAACCATCTTTCTTTTTAACAAATTAAACAGGTGCACCCCATGGTGATGTGCTAGGTATAATGAAACCTTTCTCTAATAAATCTTGCAATTTCTCCTTCAACTATAAAAGTTCAATTTGTGCTATTCGATAAGGGGGTTTTGAAATTGGA
Source organism: Viscum album (assembly GCA_963277665.1). Lineage (NCBI taxonomy): Eukaryota > Viridiplantae > Streptophyta > Magnoliopsida > Santalales > Viscaceae > Viscum > Viscum album. Next base: position 218,260,542 of record OY728158.1, read on the forward strand.
TTAGAATCAGGAACTAAGTAAACAGTAAACTCAACTTCCCGATCTGGTATTATTCCAGGCAACTCATCAGGAAAAACATCAGGATACTCATTTACCACTGGAACATCATTAATCTGAACAGTTCCTTTATTTTCAATGACGTGTGCAAGGTAACATTCATTTCCATCTTTTACAAGTTTCTCGACCTATTGATATGTTATCAAAAGTAAGGGTTCATTCCTGTAAACAAACTGAAAGTCTTTCTGAAAAGAAACTTCTTTAGCTCTACAGTCAATCTTAGCATGGTAAATAGAGAGCCAATCCATACCCAGGATAATATCAAACTCTACTAGAGGTAGAACAATAAGGTTTGCAAGTAGGTTCTTTCCACAGATAAGGATAGGAAGATTCTTATAAATTATTTTTGCCTCAACATTTCCCCCAGGTGTTTTTACCAAAAGTTCAGGAGTCATTTCTTGAGATGGTATTCCCATTTTACTAGAAAAGGTTTGAGAGATGAAAGAATGTGTAGACCCCGAATCAAACAACACACTGGCATAATCTGAAAAAACAAAAAAAGTACCTGATACAACTTCATTTGATGGCCCGACATCTACTGAAGTAGTTGCAAAGGATTTCACCACCCCTTTCTGCTTGTAGTCTAACTGCTTCCCATCACTCAAGCTCTTTTTCGGACACTCATTTTCATAGTGACCCATCTCATTGCACTTAAAACATTTCACTAACTGTAAATCAAATTTGTTCTTACCTTCACCTCGATCCTTTTCAGTGCAATCACGAGCCTTATGTCCCATCTTACCACATCGGTAGCACTTTCCAGAATTCAGAAGACATTCCCCAGCATGCCTTTTGCCACATTTATCACAAACTGGAAACTTAGTTCTCTTACCATCAGACTTTTTTGAAGAATTCTTACCTTTCTCCTGCCACCTCGGTCTCTTCTTCTGCTGGTTGTTATAGAACACTTGGTCATCGACAAACTCCATTTCCACCTTCTCAGCACATCGAACAAGATTTTCATAACTTTTAAATTCAGGAGAAGCTAATGCCCTTCGATATTTTGGCTTTAATCCTGAGTAAAAACGATTGATTTTACTATCAAGGTCTCGGATAAAATTTGGAGTATACCTTGCCAATCGAGTGAACCTTTCTTCATAGGCAGCCACTGAGTCTTCATCTTGCCTCAATTCCAAGAATTGATTTTCCATCATAAGTCGAACAGCCTTAGGAAAATACTTCTCAAGAAACATACCTTTGAATTCATCCTAGTCAAGAGCATCAACTCATCGGCGTCCCTAATATTTTTAACCATAGACCACCACTGATCTGCTTCACCCTCCAAACGGTAAATAGCAAGACTAACCTTTTGATTGTCTGAACACCCCATGACATCAAAAATCTTTTTCAGTGCTTTAATCCACCCTTCAGCTAGCATAGGGTCAGATGATCCTCTGAATGATGGTGGATGTTGCCTCATGAAATGTTCCACCACTGACATGTTCCTCTGCGGTTGATCTGGATGATCTCGTGCATGGATACCACCACCATTTATAGCCTGAGTCAAATGCACCATTACTGCAACAAACTGTTCAGTTCCAATTCCGAGCATCTCAGGATGCTGATTCGGAAGGTTATTTCCTTCTGTATGCCTTCCTAGCACTGCTTCCCTGTTTCCTCTGCGGAAAACCATTCTGAACAAACATGTCTTAGATGAAGCAACATGGTAATCTTCAAATGCTATATCATTTCAAAAAAAATATTTTTGGATAATCATTTAATAGAATTATAACTCCTAAAGTTATCTAAACTGACCTCTGATACCAACTATAAGGCCCCAGCCTTAAACCTTACTTAATCTTGAGTTATTACAATATTACACATTGAGGATCTTTTCAGGTTTAGAGTTTTAGAGAATTAGATCATAAAACTTGCATTACATTCCACATATAAACAAAGTGGTTACATAAAGATAGTATTCTTCATTCCCATCAATGGAAACACATTTAAAATAAAACATTGTTTATTTCTTGACACTTCCTTGACACTATCATCATATCATGTACCTTTCCCTTGACATGTGAAAAACATTTCAAAAAAACTTAGGATGAGCATAAAAAGCTCAGTATGGGTTATAAAAAACATGGAAAGGAAACATGAGTTCATATATACATAAGAATGAAATCATACTTTACCCATAAAACACAGGAACTTTAACATACCTCATAAAATCATGAATAAATCATAGAAATCATAAGACATAAAGGTAACTTGAGGCATTCATAACATTCTTACGTAGGGAGTAACCCTCTTGGTTACGTTTGGAATACCCATCACAGTATATTCCCTAAATCTCTTCAGAGAAACCTTAACATTTCACTCCTTCGCGTTACCCAATGCATTGGAGAGCTATAACGGGCTCACCCGCCCTTAGTTTATCACGGAACCACCCGTCTTCATAATAATGCCCAAGAACCATAACATAATCATATCACATAAAACATGCATAAAGGAAACATAAAATTTCCACATTTCAATCACGAGATATCAATACAATACATTGATATAAAAACATTATGAAAAAACATTTTCAATACCGAAATAAAATAAAAGTAAAACATGGTATTTATTTTTCTTTTAAAAAGAAGCTATGGCTTGTAGAGGAAGCCGAAACTCAAATAACGGTCACGACGGCGGAGAAGTCATTGTCGCCGCATACGTACAACAAAAACATTACCTTTTGTTGTTTAGTAAACACTTCGTATAAAAAAGATTCCTTTTGAATAAATGTAAAATTCAAAGGGGTTTATACACCGTATAAAAGAAAGTGGTGTATAAAATAAAATGTGCCTCAACGAAAGGAGATTGAGACAAAGTCCCATACCTCGTATCCGACTTGACCCGACCGTTCTTTAATCTCCTGAATAATAAACTTGAGTTAATCTCTACTTGCTTATGAACCTTTTTCAAGTTCATCATTCCTTTTATACCATGTTATGAACATCATGTAATCATTTAAGTTAATAATGTTCATTTTGTCGGTATTTGGTTCTTAAGTCAAAAATAGACTTCTTACACTTACATGTTGTTAATTTGGTCAATGGTTCATTATATCCAGAATTATATTAATGATTTGGATAACATATATATCATATATATTCATCATATACATGTATTTATAATATTACATCACATTTAGAGGTAAGAAATGAAATGCACCGTTCATGGAGACGGTAAATCGTACGTACGCATGAACGCTACTTCCATTTCTATTTCGTATTTTATGGAATGGAATCATAATGATATATAAGTATATTATAATTCCAGTATAATAACATATATAATATCATTAACTTTATCCTTTACACATCCCACATATGGTATTAACGAATCAAATCACTTTCAGGGGGCGGTAGTCCGCACTTCCTAAAATGAAGATATCGTGTTTACCCATAATGGAAACCATAAAGGTATGCCCAAAATGAAAAAAACAGAAGCTTAAGGAAAACATAAACATATTATATATCATATATAAAAATAGTGACATCATAATGGCAACCTTTTAAGGTGTTAAATGACTATTGAACAATCATCGTTTCGGGAGGCAGAATTTCGCCATCCACGGAAACCGTATGTTATTTAACCATTTGATGTAGTTGTGTTAGAGTGTAGCTCAAATAAATCTTATAACAACATCCTAGTATATTTAAGATACCGGTGTTGTTACAAAATAAGTAAATAAAAAGAGTTTAGGGGGTTGGAGAAACAAAATAAAACAAATGAACATGAGAGAATGAATTACCTTTAAAAGTGTAACTCCTTTTGATTTGAGCCTAAAGGCTTCCTTTGATAGGTTTCTGCCCAAAGGGAATCCTCTAGGATGATGAGAGGGATGTGGAGAGAGTAAATGGTCAGGGTTTGGCCGAGAAAAAGGCTTGAGGAGTGTGTGAAATGAGGTAGAGGTGGGGGCCTTTTATAAGAGGAGAGGAGGGGCACTTTTGGAAAGTAAAGAAATATTACTTTATTTGAAAATGTGTTTCGGTTTTAAAAGGTCCCACATTGATAGAAGTCGTGGATATGGTGATAAGGGTTCGAAATCCACTCATCCAATTGGTTTTGGACATGTGTAGTTCATAGATTTTACATTATCTTTCCATTTTATTTAAATCGTTAAATAATGAGGTCATCGCTGCATCATCATGATGTCATAAATAATTTAATTTATTTAATGTCTAAAAATTATAAAAAAAATACTATGATGTAGTAAATATTTTTATCTTTCCAATTACTATTTATAATAAAAAATCTGATCTTTATAACCCCATGTAAAAATTATTTTCGTAAGACATATTATGTTTGTGTCATTTTTACTTTAACATTTAATAAAAAGTTATTTATGTCATTTCCCAACCAAAGTGTCTCCATGGGGTCCCCAAGTTGACCCATGGATTTTCTTGGTAGGCCATGACACAACCAATAAGGTTGGGACATGTGTCTAGGTCATTTCATATTATTAAATCATTATTTATACCTTAAACTACCCTAATTACCACTAATCACGATTAAGAACTTAATAAGTTACTATTCACCAAAATATTATTTTAATCTCATTGAACCACATTTTACTTCTTAATGACAACCATGTATATCAGATTTTTTAAATTTAAAACACAATGATGGCAAAATTTCATTTAAACGGAAAATCAGTTTTTATAAGTCCCACTTAGTGGTTTCACTATTCATCAAAAATTGAAGTTTTTCAGAAAATTACCAAAAATTCACCCTAAGCTATATTTGATATTCCAAAATCAAAAATGAAGTCTATTTTACAAAATTAAAAACATATAAGTCACATTAATTAATTTAATAATTAATTCCCGCTGTCAGAGCAAATAGCGTGTTTTTATGAAACAATAAGTATCAAAAGATTGACACTAGTTTGAGTCCAATTTCAAAGTGAAATTGATTCCAATGACCAAAATTGGATTAAATGGTAAAAATATATTTATATTACAAATTAAAACCAATTCAAAAGATAATCTAATCATATAAATAAATTAGATTAAAAAGCAGTTTTGATGTAAAATGCAGTATTTTTCACTATTCATTAAAAAATGAACATTGTCAGAAAAATATCAAAAATTCACACAAAGTAAATTTTGATGTCCCAATCATAAAGAATAAGTTTATTTTTACAAACATAGTTTATAAAATTGTCAAAAGATAGATTTAAAAAGGGTTTTCCATCATAAGGCAGTAAAACAATCTTTTAAGAACATTAGTGTATTCCATGCTTAAGATTGGATTTATTTTCATTTTAATCCTCTAAAACACTATCTTAATCATTAATAGACATAGATAAAAATATATATTATTCATTACTTACTTGGGATGTTACATGTTTTCTCTTGGGGGAAGATTAGAATGGTTTTCTTATAATAATTGTATATGGAATGATGTTAATAAATAATTTTTAACCCACTAGGTTGGTTGATGATGGAATAAAAATGATTAAAATATATTAATCTTGATAAACCATGGAATTGACTTGGATTATAGCTATAGGTCACAGACTTTACTCTGATGATTAATGAAATGAAATAAAATTTAATGCAGAATAATGTTAATAGTTAATTAATTGATACATAATTAATTAATTTAAGGAAAATTATTAAATTTAGAGAATTAATTTAATTTAGATCTTTTTAATTCTTGTATGATTATAGGATATCTAGTCTTAAAAGTGGCATCTGGGAGTCATAGTGATGTTAGCTAAAATTGTTTCTAAGACTAGGATATGTCCATAGTGTGGTTGTGAGCTATATTATATCATGTAATTTTTTTGATATCATACACTACCCACCCATGTTGGTTAGGGAAACTGATACCCAATGAACTATGTGAGGGTGTTTTCACCAACATCTAGGTCGGAGGATGGATGGATGACTACTTCTTATAACCCCAGTATCTTATCACGGTAGTTACTTGTGATATTATGCATGGTAGTTAGTTTACCATATATGTGTGTAGAAGGATATGAAGGATTATAGATATTTCATACACTTTTATTATTGGATATTGTTTTTAAAGGACTATTATCAGTATGGTGTATATAAGATGTAATGGATTTAGGTACCTACTCAGTGTATGGCCTATAATGTCTTGATTTATACCACCCAGTGTTTGATATACAACATAAAGGATGTGGTGGATTCATAAAAACACTTGGTTATTATATGAGGATATGTGTTATGGGATGGTGTGTTTATGTGATGCACAAGGTTCATGTTGTGATGCTTTTCTTAAGTGTCTTCAGTATGGCTTACATTTAGAGATATATGGCTTAGGTTGTGAAATGTTGGGGTAGAGCAGAAAACCAGTGGGAAAGTGGGAGTGGGGAACACTTGATGTTTTATTACTATACTATTTTATCTCTCTTTTATTCGATACATGGTGAGAGTTATTCCTAGTGATGCTGGGAACGTAGTATACATATTTAGGTAAAGAGTTAGTTTCAATGGTGTTCACTGCGCTTAAGACAATTTCTTTATATTTTTCACGAGTGGATCCAAGAAGGATCCTACTGAGTATACTATTATGATCACCTTACATATATAAAAACTATTTTGTAGGGTATTCTAAGTAGGTTTGTGATTGTGTAGGATATTACAAGATTGGGGTTTAATAGTAGGTATTTGGGATTTTTGGTCGCTGCCTTCTTTACCATTTTTATTATAGTCTTCCTTTTAATTGTTTATTAGTGTAAGAAATAAATTTTTCTGATGTTGGTTTTGATTAAATATATACATACATATATGTACAAGTAGGTGTTTGTTGTTTCATCCTTCTTGTATCTCTATTTTTTTATGATCTCTTAGAGGGTAATGCCTCCAATATGCATTTATACAATGCCCTTGGGGATAGTTTCCGAACCAGGGCCTAATGTAGGTGGAACTAGGGTAATCACCATCTCTCACCTATCACTTTGGTATCTTAGTAGGGTGGGGTTCAGGAAAGAGTTGTATCAGAGGTTCCGGTTTAAGGGATAGATTAAAATTTGAAGTTAGGCACAACTGAGGTTTCATGGGTTGGTGGGGAAACAATGTTGACTATATTTAGTATGAGATGTAAACATGGGATATCGACTAAGACATGGGTATATAGGTCCAAATATAATCATATTCAAAAACCTTTATTTTTACTCATCCTACTAAATAAAGTGATACTAGTTACTGGGTAAAGACCTAGGAAAAGATAATACCTCATTTGTCTTTGAGCCTTTGTTTGAAATGGGTAGCCAACAGGATAGGTTAAAACCATAAAAAAGATAATTAATTAATTAGTTAATTAATGTCCAATATTATATATTCCATGTTTAGTAGCTCTAACATTTTTTTCATTTGCAGGAATAACTCTTGATTGACCTCCTCATCAAGTGAGTGACAAAGATGTTCGTCAGGATGTGCCAACATATCACCGTAGAGTGTATGTCAATGATGAATACAATTGGGGGAGGAAATTCTGAGAGTTTCAGTGACAGAGTTTTTATATGAATTATGGATCCATTTTAGATACACTAATGGAAGAATTGTTAGATGAGTTTGAGATATATTTCAGTTCGATCCATGCTCGGTAGGAGCACCAAGAATCATTAGATGCGATTATGTAGTGTGGAATAGTGATTTAGTATTTGTTCTTATTCCTCTTGGATCTCGAGGAGTCAAAAGTCTCATGGAAGAAGTTTTGAGACCAGTGTAAATCATATTTTATTTCTTTGACCATGAAGGTGACCAGTCACCTCTTTCTAAATACCTTTATACATATGATCTATAGTGTGTGGGAGTTTAGTATCCATTTCAGGACCCTCCTGTGATATACTATATACATGTTTCTAGATGAGGAGGCTAGGGTGAGGCATTTTGAGAAGTCCTAGCATCTAGAGATCTAGCTCTAGGTCACCCTATTTATAATGGAGACATATATTGATGTGTTGGTGAGATTAGAGGTTATTGAGAGAATGTTGGCCAGAACTAAATCTTCATGAGAGATGAGTCATTTAGATTCCTCAAGAAGCAGAGCTATGGTCTAGGGTTCCCATTTTTCATGAAAGAAGATTTTTTCTGTCAGGTGGGGGTAGGTACCAACTATCATCATCTCATTTATCAAGGTGTAGTGCCTCTTAGACTTATTCCAAAATTTTAGATGTGTGTTTTTCTTGTAGATTCCAAGTTCATCATTTGAAAGAGTGCTTGAATTTTCTGATTAGTCACCCTGCACGAGGTGTTCCACTTCAGGTTCCCCCATTGAGGCAATTTCATCCAAGGAAGTAATACCAAGGTGCTCTAGTTTGGGATCTACACATAGGGAATGCATTAGGAAGAGGATAACACCGATATGAACCTCATCCACATAGAGAAAATAACGATTGTGGAGGTGGTTGTTAGTAGTGTCCGAGAGGCTATAGAGAAGGTTGTGGACAACTTCATTCTTTAGAAATGATAGTTCCTGGTGATCCAGATGACTTTTGAGGTACCCTATTCTTGTTATCTACTTGGGTGTGTGATTTTTTTGATTCTAGAGATAAACAATTTTTTATACCATCTACCCTTTTCCACAACTGAAGAAAAAATATAGATAGGTTTCAAGTTGTTTTTTCATTGACTATGCCAGTTGGAGGTTGAAATGACCTGTGTGAAGTATGTAGAGATTATATGCTAGTTCTGTGGAGGCACTACTATTCGAGATATTTTCTATGTTTAGGTATACATCCATATGGAATCATACTCAGAATGGAATGGTTTTATTTGAAGTTGGATATCATATATTTCTTCAGGAGGATGGTTGTTTTCTATTATGACTATGGATAGCCAATAGTGTTTGTTAGCGAGAGATACCCTTAGATGAGTCAGAGGCATGTTAATTACTTATCTTACATGATAGCAGAGCTGGTGATGATCTCATTGTAGGTATAGTAGTCGATGATTCCCTGGTTTGAGGAAGAGTACCGTAATTTCCTTGTAGAGGAGGTTATAACATCACCCCCTTGATGACAGTTCGAGTTTTGTATCAAGATAAAATGTAACATCCCGCCCCATCTCATTGGTTTGAGAGGGAAGAGAAATTATACTTGGCCTTAAGCGACGTTCCCAAGGTTCCAAAGGCTGGCAATAAATGTCTTGGGATTCGAGAATCAATTGGGGAATGATTTTCCATTGACGAAAATCCAACCAACCAAACAATCCACTCTCAACAAAATACATGATGCATGTCAACAAAACAACCAACTCATACATTAACACAAATGAAACCTCACAATTCCACAATACAAACAAAAACTAAAACAACTAAACAAAAAATCAGAGTACTATGTGGAAGACTAAATAGGAGACCAAAAATAAACGAAGACACACTCCACAACTCCACACCAAGATTCATGTTCCAAGTACCACCACATCTCCTAAGCATCACTATGAAGATAATTTACCTTTACACGTGTACTGAAATAAAACATTTGTAAAAGCACCAAAGTGCCAAAGTAGGGGGTGAGTACAAATACTCAGTAGGTTTTCCCCAAATGACTTCCCGACACAGGCCACTAGGATGAAACCATTAGCACATCATATAAAATAGTTTATGTAAAGCATTAAATAGTGAAACCATTACCACAAGCCAAACATACCCTTATCAAGCCTGGTCACACGATTGAAATCCCCAACCATGCCATAATCCATATCCCCATCACACATTAGCACAAAAAATTCCATCTTTGAAAATCCACACACACCAAAACAACCATTAAGTGGGACTTTCGCCCATCCTGTTCATCCCATTCACAACTAGAGGTGCTTCCCAACCACAACCCTTAAGGTTGGTTATTCTGACCACTATTAATAACATTTTATAGTGAGACTCCCTTCCCAATTTAAAATATCATTTCAATAAGCCACAACCAAACATATAACCCACTAGGGTCACAACAACACGAAAATAACCATTTCTATAACATACTAAACCACTTCCATAAATCACCCATTTATTGAAACCACCCTTAAAAACTTTTTCATGCCAAAAACCCAATTCAATAAAACCACCACTTTATTGAAAACCATTTTCATAATCTATTTCCTTGACCCAATCCAAGAAAAAAAATTTAAATCTTTATTTTAAAATTTAACAACAATAACATTCAACCGTAAAACCCCCTTTTCCCCAAAAATCCACAAAACATGACCAAAGGAATTTCTAACCAATTTTTCACATATAAAACACCATTAATTTCAACCCAAAAAATTAATTGTAATGAAAACCATAGTTCTAACCATGTGGAGTCAATAAAGAATCCACCCACCATTAGGGTTCTAGTGAAAACAACCCACATGCAACCACACCCCAAATTCGGTGAACGTACCACCAAAACAATTCTAGAACCCCTTACCTAACATTCACAAGCCTTAAAATCAACACCCAAGGTAGACAGAAACCTAGATCTACATGAAAGTGATATAGATTTAGAAAACCACGAATTAGGGAAGAGAAGACCTAGAGAAAACCAAAGAGAAACCAAGAGGAGAGACTTACATGGGAGAAAACACATTCAAACCACCATGAAACCCCTTAGAGTTTCTTCCAAAACGTGTGGGAGAGAACCTAAAACCTTTGAGAACCCAAAATACGGAGTGAGGCTTGAGTGGGAGAATATTTAGAGTGAAATAAGTTAAGCCTGAGGGACCTTAGATTAAAAAACCCTCTTTTAAGTGGCCTCACGGTTAGCCCACATGGTTTGGAAAACCATGAGCTAACCATGCGCATGACACTATCTTGAGAGAAGTAGTCCACAAATTTGCCTCAAATGGTTTGGAAAACCGTGCATAGGCTATGAAAAGCCTACTGTCCCCCCTGCACAGTTTCTTAGAGAACCCGCACAGTTTCCACTAACCATTCTCAAATTGTGCTCCCTTAGAAAAGCCTCCAAACTTATTCAAAACCCTTCCAAACTCTCCCAATCTCTTCCCAAATCATCCCAATCACTTTAAACACATTAGAAAGGTATAAAAAAGGCTACATACCTAAAACCAGGTGTGATTCATAAAACCTAGATGTCTATTATCTGGATTTCTACATATAGGATGGTGCCTTATGAGTTTCAAGAGCTATGAGTACGACTCAATGATCTATATAAATGATGTATTCTTCAGCTGAGTGTGTCACCTTGGGGTGCACTGGTTTTGTTTCATGAAGAAGGCTGGTGTCAGTTTTTATATTTGTATTTATTATCATCACTTGAACCAAGTGATGTTAAAGAACCTATATCCACCTCCATAGATTGATGATTTATTTGATCAGGTGAAAGGAAAAAGTTGGTTCTTAAATATTGATTTGTGTTTAGGATATGATTAGATGTGGGGGAAAGATGAGGATATTTAGACATTTTATTATCATTTTCTATGGGTAGTGTGAGTTTGTTGTGTTTCTGTTCGGTGTGATTAAAGTTCTAAATGAGTTTATGGTTTTGATGAGCACTGTGTTCAGAGGGTTCTTGGATAAGTTTGTGCTAGTTTTCATTGAAAACAATCTTATAAAATTTACATCTGAGGAGGATCATTCAAGGAATATACCTGCCATTTTGGTAGTTATTCGTCATGAACAAATGTTGGGGAAGATATCTAATTGTGAGTTCTAGGCTCATGAATTCTGTTTCTTGGGACATTTGATAACCCAATAGGGATTATTTATGAATCCTTAAGAGATATAAGTGGTTGTTTCTTGTTTATCCACCAAGAAAGTGGAAAAGGTATGATATTTATTGGGTCTTGAAATATATTATATGAGGTTTATAGCTGATTTATAGCTGGTTGTGACTCCTATTATAGCCTTGACAAAAAAGGATTACACATTCTTATGGACTAACTATTGTTATGCAGATTTTGAGTACATGTAGGAGATGTAGTTCATCACTCTAATCCTTTGTTTTCCAGTTGAGGGACATTTTTCTGTGATTCTTTCCATCCTGGATTGGGCTGTGTTTTGATGCAGTGAAGATCATTTATCACTTATATGTCTTAGTAGTTATGTAACCATGATTCTAACTATTCAACATATGATATTGAGTTGGAGGAAGTGGTGTTTTCTTTTAAGCTTCGGCAATATTACCTCATTAGTGATCATTTTATGGTTTTTACTGACCCTAAGATCCATAGGTACATATTCTCTTATAATGACTTGATCTTGATACAATGGAAGTGGATATAATTCTTGTAGGATTATAACCTCATGATTTAATATATGTTAGGTAATGCAAATATTGTATCCAATAAACTAATCATGAATTCATATAATGATTTAATTTGAGAATCTTGAGATTCTTGGAGAGTGATGGATGAACTCTTGGTGATACTTTTAGATATGGGAGAGGTTGGGGGAAAATGTTGTCTTTTCTATATTAACGTTAAAATAGATTTGGTTTATTAGGTAGAGGAGTCCTAGTTAGGTGATTCTAAGTTGGAGGTATGGAGATACCAGGTTATTTTTTGAAAAATGCCTGATGGTTAGTCTTAGGATGGACATCAACATGTGTTGTTATAAGGAATGATTTTTGTTCCTTCAATGATGTGTGAGATGGTACTTCCAGATTTCCATAGTTCAATATTGGTGGTACATCTAGGCATGATTAGGATGTAACAAGATTTGAGAGGTTAGTTTTGATAGCATAGGATTAAGCATGTAGTTATAGAGTTTTTTTCTTGATGTTTTGCCTTATAGAACCTAAAGATTGAGAACTATGTTCTCAATGTGTTTATCCAACCATTAGATGTTTCCATATGTACGTGTGAGGACATATAAATCGAAATCATTACCAATTTACCTTGAGATAATGGAGGCTATGATGCTATATAGGTGACTGTGGATCGTTTGATGAAATTATCCCACTGTATAATGATCAGGGAGTTGATATTAATTGAGGTTTTTTCAAGGAAGTATTAGAAGGAGGTTGTGTGACTCAACAGATTCCTAAGGATGATCGTTTGGGATTGTGATCCACATTTTATCTCTAGGGTGTGGAGGGGTATCCAAAAATATTTTTATTATTATTTATCCCATAACACCACTTTTCATCCGTAGATAAGACCATTCAGACTCTTGAGGAAATATTGTGCTCTTATGTCCTAGATTTTAAAGGTTCATGGATGATCAACCTTACCTTGATATATTTTTCATACAATAATAGTATTCAATCAACCATTGGTACAGATCCATTTTAATCGTTGTACATTCAACCTTTCCATTCTGTGTTATGATGGACCGGGGTCAGAGAGGTAAAAATTATTTGACCAGAAATGGTATAGAATATGAAAATAGAAGATGAAATAAGTGTATGATTTTTAAAAAACCTATATCTATCATAGTAGTAGATCTCTAGAGTTCAAAATTTGAGATTACGTGTTCTTGAACATGTCTTCACAGCATGAGAAGTGAATGTTTAGTCACGGGAGTAAGATTCCTCCTCAGTTTTCTGTGCCTTTTGATGTGAAAGATCATATTGAGCCATGGTGTATTAGATATCACTTCCCTGACATATGTACTGAATACATGATGTTTTCAGGTGTCATATCTTAGTCATTATCTTCACGAAGAGTCTAATTTCATTGACTGGTCTGAGATTGATGTTGACGGTGATGATAACATCAAGGAGTGTCCTATGGGGATCCAGAACTGCTAGGAGAATGTGCGGTTAGAGAATTCTATTACCATGGTTCATGTCTTGTGGTGAAATTGTATCATGGACAAGAGGACCTAGTAACATGAGTTGTACATGGATGCTTAATACCCTAAGCTATTTGATGTTTATCTATTCTCTTGTAATATTTTTCTCATGTGGATGCAGACCTTTCTAGATTATGAGATTGTTTCCTATTATTTCTTATTGTGTATTTAATTTCATTTGAGATGAATCTCCCTAAGGAGAGTTTTTAGGAGATGGTTGTGGTTGTTTCATGGGTTTTCACTTGTTTCCTCTAGGTGAGGTGATTGATATGTAACAACTCGGTCCATATTCCACTAAAAAGGTTCTCCAAGATGGTTGGTTACGAGGCCTCAAGCACACATCCCCATACTCAAGAGGATACTAACTAGTAGGGAGGGCCTAGGGTGTGAATGTGGGGAGACTATGTACTCATATCATAGTGATAAAATAGAAGAAATAACAAAATATCATACTCAGTAGTAAATAAATAGAGTATAGAAGTAGTAAATAAATTGAAATAGAACATGATGTAATAATAAATGAGATATTTATAAAATCCAAAATAGATATTCCATACAATAACACTTCTTACCCACCATCCAGCCATACAGACATAAGAGTATAAAAGAAACTAAAATAAAAGTACAGGGATATACTATTAACTCCATTCTAGACCACATACCCAGTCTCTAGAAACTATTGAACTACACCAGTTTGATCAAAATAACCCACTCTAGTAGATCCACTTGATCATGAAACACTAGGCCTCAAACCTATACACTATAAAATCTGTGCTAAACCTGAAAAGTTTATTTAAGGTATACACATACACCAATGTTCATGTGCAGGGGTGAGAAATAATCTCCACAGGCCACCCCAATGATGGACTAATAAAAAAATAAACTACTATAAGTGTATACAAAAGAAAGCAACAAGCCCATCCTAGGTGAGACACAAAAGAAAGTGGTATGTAAAGCCAATAACATGAAACCAAAGTCAAATCCCCGATATGTAACCCCGATCAACTGGGAAAGTTCCACCATGGATGTCCATACCTATATGTGTATAAATGTATAGTCCCATACAAATACATATATACATAAATTTGAATATTCATGAGTAATGTGATTGAAATAACATAAAACGAATTAGTAGATGATCCTTGGGTAAATAATACCAATTTCCTAGAAATACTGTGCAAGGGAATTGATCTAGACATCCTGTCAATCAAGCCATGTATAATTATGTCGATCTTTGGGTCAGTAATCCCAATTGACATGTACCATCTTCGTCCAACATCAGAATTTCTATTAGAAACTATGTCACCACAGGAGGATACTCATCCTATACTTGGGGTTCAACCATACTCACCTACAATCACTATAAAAAAGTATTATGGATAATTAAATCCAAACATCCTATGAAAGGTCAGTAATCTTGTCCTCATACCACTCATGCCATGTAAATCCAATCTAATGTTTGAGCCCTTGGTCCCAGTCTATTAGAGGTCTCGACAGTTCGACTTAGATGAACCCTAGGTGTATGACCCTTAGGATATCCTTAGGAGATATCACTGGGGAGATGTTATACCCACCCCTCGAGATCCAAAATGAAATTTAAACATAGGTGTGAGATGCTATGATCAACCACCATGATAAGAAAAGGACTAATAAGCCTAATCTTAGAGAGAATGTCCAGAGATCCTCATCATATGAAAAATTAAAGAGAGAGTAGTCATCCTTTATAATACAGAGGTTTAGGAGAGCGTAGTCATCATCTATAGAGCACAAGTCAAGGAGAGTTTAATCATCCACCAACAACCCTGGGTTGAAGATACCATAATCATACACATTTAACCCATGATCCATGGAGAGAGTAATCATCCTCGTCACTTGGGAGAGCGTATTCATCCATGAGTATAATTACTAGAGATGCGTGACCATATATCATTGTTGTAGGAACTACATCAAGATTATAGGAAACACCTATAGAAATCCCAATAATCTAATAATCAAACATATATAGGATCAATAGACGGATCCCAGGTAGTGCCTCTGAGTATACAAGTAAATATGGAAATTACATAAATTAGATGTCGGATCCTAGGAATAACATCCAGGCATCCCAAAGAGAAAATAAGACGCCTCATGTCAGGCTTAAAATGCACCAACCCAGAAGCACCTCTGGTAAACATCATTGTATCATAAATAAACATGTGAAGAATAATTAAAGGGTGAGAGTGGTTGAATGCCTAAACCCAACACAAAAACCACATCCACATAGTCTTATAGGTTCATCATGGGTTCTATGGTGACACCCACTACCTTTTTACCCAAATATGACGTACTAAATTTGGGTTAGTCAAACAATGGGGAACCTACTAGGTCCCTCAATTCATATATAAGATAGGAATCTTACTTGGGATCCTCATAGTCTAAACATATAAGAGAAGAAATCCTACTTGGGATCCTTATATGTGGAGGTAAAGGAGGAATACTACATGGGATCATCAAAAATAAGGGAAGGATGAATCCTATATGGGATACTCGAATGGAAATTCAATTGAGGCATCCTATTTTGGATCATTAGAATGGAACATAGGTACATAGATCCTACTAGGGATTCTCAAAGTTATATTATAATCAAATTCATTCCACAATGGATCTTTAGAGACAACTAGTCTCACAATGTCATAGGATAGAATGGTGTATATCTCAATGGATATGTCCTCAAAGGAAAATATATAAAGGAATAGGTTAATGAAGATGGATCATGGCTCATATAATAATAGTCATCACTCTCCAAATACACCAGATTTGATTACCAGAGGAAGAACCTATCCAGTTAGGAAATTAAGATACACCACATAAGAGACTTAAAAAGACAAAAATGGTTTCACTATCACGATTTATGTGAAAAAATACACCAAATGGACTCTTCTTATGTCTAATTTTGACACCAAGATGAAAAGAAACAAAAAAAATCAAAGGGGTAGTACGAAGGAGTATATGACTGATTACCTTGGTACTCGGTGGGTACCCTCAAGGCTCCACACGGGTGTGTACTTCTGCTAGAATGGGCATATAAATGCCCTAGTACATGACTAGTAATATGGGTACATAGCTTGTACCCTACATGGGGTACCTTATCAGGTTCCTCAACCATCACAACTAAATAATTGTCTTAACCATGTACTTATACATGGTGTGTGACCCACATGAGGACTATTATTTTACTCGAAACTACCATGTACCCCTACATGAGTAGCCTGGTTTGGTACTTAACAACACAGTTGAGTACCAATACATGGCATGTAAAACCTATTACATGGAATGTAATTTAAAACAATTTCTTCCCTAAACTATAATAACACAAGACATGTGTTCCCCAAACCACTTTCCATGTAGAATAGTTTTCCAAAATAGAAATCCTCAAATATCTCCTGAAAACCCATTTCCACACCAAAAGTAGTAGATTAGACCAATAGGGGCCCCAAAAAATAACAATAGGGGATTAAAACCTAAAACCTATTAAAATACTAGGATTTATGGAGAAACATAAAAATGGCCTACCTTTGGGTGGAAACTACCAAAGCTTCGCCTATTTCTACAGTCCACAGTTGTCGCACAATGATACAACATGTCCCAAGCTCCATGAAGTTATGATTCTTCCCCCTATATATTTCTATTTCCCTATCAATTTTTATGTATTGGTCATGAAGATAAAGGGAGATTCATGGGGAATGCATAAGAATCTAGAGTATAAAGGAAGAAGAAAAAAAGAAATATATCAAAAGGAATAAATGAAAACGAAAAGAAAATGAAGGGGGGGGGGTAATCATAATTGATTCCCTACATGATTTTATTACACACCGAGGAAAAAATACTTAACCTGGATAGAACGGTGAAGTTTAAATTTCAATAGGGAACTCTGTTCAAAAGATATCTCCGAACAAACCTACATGAATAATTTAATATTTAATTTATTAAATATAAAATATTAATTATTCTTCTAAAAATTGAACAGTTCAGAAAACTAAAAAACACCTGTTCTAGGGTAAAAACCTTTTTTGGGACCAATAGAGTGGTCAAAAAATTACCCGAGATCAACTTCTAGGGTAAAATACCATTTTACCTTTTACAAGCGTCCAAAAGAATAAATTGATTTTTTTTCTCAAAAAGTTAGTCTAGAAAAATAGGAGTCTAATAAATCTCCCCACCACGAACCTTCTTTTCCACAATAATACCAGTGTTAATACTAGAATCTATGCTCTTAACCCAAGCTTCTGCACAACAAATCTATCAGGACTATCTAAAAACTAGTCTCATAGCATCAAAAATTGTCTCCTATATGGAAGACATTTAACTACGATAGATCTAGTAATCCCCACCATTGGAATAACATTATCTTCATCTATAAAAACCCCAATATCAAAATATCATGTAAATGATGAATTTAAATAGAAAATGAGATTCACCACACTCAAACAGCCAGCATTTTACTCCCCACCAAATAGATTACCTTACAATGATCATCAAGTGTAACCTCAAATTGATTCCTCATCCAACTAAGAACATTTAAAAATAAATGAATCTCAACATAATAAATATTCTATCTTAGTATACTCAAGATTATGTTAAGATATAGCATGATCATCTCTAAAAATAGTACAGTAAGATTCCATTGAATGGAATGTATAGATCCCAATGATCCATGCTCACAACAAACATGATAACTGCCTCTGACCAACACCTAACACCATGTCTCCCAAAAAATAAATTTTAGATCCATCCATGTGTCTACCATCTCACAATACTATATTCTTTCTTGATGTCACCTATACCATAGTGGGATATTTTCTATTTAACCAAAACTCCCAGGAAACCAAGCCTATGGAATGTCTTGAAATCATTGGTACTAAGTTCACACTCGACCACTCATGGATTTACAATTTAAGAAAACCATATTGAACCAATGCATACCTTTATCACCCAACTCATACTCCAGTGATTCATATGTTATAGGGCTAATCTGACAATGGTATAAGGAATCTTAGTTTCATTAATCTAGAATATCCCTAGGAACTCCACCTAAAAATCTAGCACCTCACCTATTCTATGATTTATTCCATGAATAAAAATTAAACAACTTTATTTCAGTCATGTGAATCTACCTGTGCTCTGACTACCTTAGCAATAATGGAAAAACTAGTTGAACGAGCCAAGAAATCAAATAATCTAGCCCATCTAAGTGAGTATTGAAACCAAAGAACCCTAGGTTATTCACAAAATACAAAGGCATCAACATGAATATAATGAAAAAATAGATAACCAACATTTACTTGATCTTAAAATGAGTGTAAAACCCAGATCACTTCCTAAAAAGGCATCGTAAACTCAGGCTAACCACTCTCACATAAATTTCCCTCACACACAATAGATGTTGACCAACAATGTTCTGAGTCAAAACTAAGGGTATCAAGGTCTCATACATATACCTATAGAACACCTCTCACTACTAGGTTATAAGATCTATCCACATAGCCTAAAAGATCAAACCACTATAAAGAAGGTAAATATCACAATGTACTATGAGGGTCAAAATGGAAAAAATGACCTGCAAGAGTCTGATACTCAGTGAGAATTCTCATAAGGAACTAATCCCTAGAGATCTCGATACTAATACAGAAAAGATATGGAACTTAAACCCATAGGCCATCTGTATATGGTAATACCCCCAGTGGTCTAGCTTATAAGAAATGTCCTAGTATCCATCAGCATTATACTCAATGATCTGGCTAGATAACTACAACTTGAGAAACCACACCCTATAAGGGGTATAATAGAATGTCATCGGGTTCCATATCGACCTATTAGGGTCCCCAAACTTCCCATGCATGAGGGTCGAGTCATCAACTGCAACACCAATGCCCCAACATAGATCCACATAACCTTCCATCAGAATAAGATATATAAATATAATTAGGTCTAATTATATAGAAAATAGTTAGTAGAAATGCACCCTAGTAGGCCTATGTGATGTGAATCCCACGGTCCCAATATGATAGATGAGATACCTCTTTCCTTTTTTCCTCCAAGAGTCAAATTCCATCACTATCCTCTTACTAATTCCCAAGAGCAACAAATACCTAGTAAATCATAAAATCCACACCATGGTGAAAATCATATATATCTTTAAATCAAAGATTAGGTCAATAATCCCATACCATGGATACTAGGAATTCTTACTAGAACAAGTGTTATCAAAACAACTATCTGATATCCAACATAGGTTCCAACACATTACTAATACTCATATTAATCATATCCTAAGAAGAAAATAAAAGGAAAGGAACACCATTGTTTACACTTTGCCACATCCCATCTCAGATTCCATAGAAATAGTGCTCTAAGCTGGTTGGTTATGAGGCCTCAAGTTCATCTCCACATATTCTAGAGGTTGCTGACTAGCAGTGAGGGACTAGGGTATGATAGTGGGAAGACTATGCCCTCACATCAGTGTGATTAAATAGTAAAAATCGATAAATATCATACTCAACAGCAAATAAAATGATTTTGGATGTAGTAAATAAACTGAAATAGATCATACTATAATAAAAAATGAAAAATCAATAAATTCATAAACAACAATTTCATAAAATAAAAATAGTCACCCATCGGGTAACCATACATACAGATGAGTAGAAAAGAAACTAAAATAAAAGTTCATCGATCTACTACTAACTCCAAGAGAGAATAGATACCTAGTCTCCAGACACTTTTGAACTACACCAGCTCGATCAAAATATCCCACTTGAGAAACTTCGACCGATCATACAACATTGGGCCTCAGTCCTATAAACTATGAAATCTATGGTCAACCTGAAAAGTAGACATGAGGTCTATACGTACACTGAGGTAAACATGTAGGGGTGAGAAATATTCTCAGTAGTCCACCCCAATGATGAACCTATAAAAAATAGCTATAAATGTATGAAAAAGAAACCAAGAAGCTCAGCTTAGCTGAGACACAACTGAAACGGGTAAGTAAAACCAATAATGTGAAACCATTGTTGAACCCCATGTCTATAACCCCACTCAACTAGGAAATTTCCACCATGGATGTTCATATCTATATGTTTATACATGTAAAATATCATAACTATACATATATACATAAAATATGAATATTCGCGAGTAAAGTGAATGAAATAAAAAAAAACTCAATAGGAGTCGATCCATGAGTCTGTAGTGAAAATCTCTTAAAATACTGTGCAAGTGAATTGAGATACAAATTATGTCACTAAAACTATGTATAATTAAGTTTATCTCTAGGTCAATAATACCAATTGACAAGTACCTTCTTTGGGAAATGCTAGAAATGCATCTAACCAAGCTACGACACCATAGGGGGATACTCTTCCTACACCTAGGTTAACCCATACTCTCCTCCAATAAATATAAAGACTGATTCTAGGGAAGTACATTTAGACATCATATAAATAGTCATTGATCTAGTCCTCATACTACTCATTCAATGTAAATCCTCTACAATGTTTGAGCACTAGGTTCTATTCCATAGGAAATCATGACATTGCAAGTCAGATTCACCCTAAGGTTCTAGAACTTAGGTAATCTGTAGGAGAGATCACTTGTGAGATCTTATACCCACCCTTTGAGATCAAAAATTAAATTTCAAAAATAGGTTTGAGATTCCATGCTCAACCACACTGATAAGAAAAGAGATCATAAGCCCGATCACTGAGAGAACATCTAGATATCCTCATCATATGAAAAATCAATGAGAGTGTAGTAATTATTTATAATCCATAGGTCACAGAGAGAATAATCATTATTTATAGACTAGATATAGAGGAGAGTGTAATTGTCCACTGAAAACCCCAGGTTTAGGAGAGTGTAATCATCATAGTTTAACCCACAATCTGAGGAGAGCGTAATCATACTCATCACTTGAGAGAGAAAAATAATCCATGAGTATAATTACTAGGGAAGCATTGCAATATATCATATTAGTAGGCTCAACTACCATATTTCAAGAATCACCTCTAAAAATCCCAATAATATAATAATCAAACATATACAAGATCAACAGCAGATCCAAGGTAATACCTCTTGGTAAACAAGTAAATATAGAAATAACATGGATCAAAAGTTAGATATTAGGAAGAATGTCTAGGAATACCAATGATAAATGAAGATGCATCAAATCATGCTCAATAGACACTAACTAGGAAAAAACTATTGTAAAAATCATTGCATCATCAATAAACATGTGAAGTAAAAAAAGAGTGAGGGTGGTCAAACACCTAAACTGAACACTACAGCCACATCCCCATTGGATTAAAAGTCCAAAACAAGTTTTAAGGCGACACCAGCTACCATATCTACCCAAAACCGACATTCTAACTCAGGGTGGGTCAAACAAAGGGTCACCCAATGGGTCACTCAAGTTATACACAATAGAGTAATCCTACGTGGGATACTTGATATCTAAAAACATAAGTGGAGGAATCATAATTGGGATCCTTAGTGGTGGAGGTAAATGATGAATCATATATGGTATCCTCAAATAAAAGCGAAAGAGGAATCCTACATTGGATCCTCGAATGGAAATTCAATAGAGGAATCCTACTTTGGATCCTCATAATGGAACATAGGTAAAGGGATCCTACTTGGGATTCCACAGGTTATCTTATAATCAGAGGCATCCTACATGGGTCCATTGGAAACAACTAGGCTCACGACCTTATAGGACAAAAGGATACAACTCACATGGGATACATCCTTAAAGAAAAATATATAAATGAATTGGTCAATGAGGATGGCTCATGGAACATATCATAACATGTATCACTCTCTAGATACACTAGATTATATTACTAGAGGAAGAAAGTATCCAATTAATAAAATTTAAAAATGCCACCTAGGATTCCTCAAAACATCACAATGGTTTAACCATCGAGATCTACATGAAAAAATATTCAGAATGTACTCATCTTATGTCCATTTTTGAGTCATGTGTGAAAAGACATGAAAACCCCTCAATGGGGTAGCACCATAGGTGTACATGGTGCATTACCCTAGTACACAACGTGTACCCTCAAGGCTCTACATGGGCATGTACTTCCACTAGAATGGGTATAAAAACTCCCAAGTACACAACATGTAAGATAATTACATAGTGTGTAACCTACATGGGGCACCTACCCATGTCCCACAACTGGACTAGCCATGTACTTGGCATGGTCTTGTACTTTTATATGGTGTGAAGCCCACATGGTGTCTATCCATGCAAACAACACAACCATGTACCCCTACATGGGTAGCTTGGACAAGTACTCTGTTACATAGCCGAGTACTATTACATGTTGCATACACCCTACTACATGACATTTATTTCAAAAACACCATCTTCCCTAAACTTTAAGAACAAAAGATGTGTGTTCCTTGAACCACATGTGGTGTAAACTGTTTTTCCCGAATTGAAAACCTCTAAATCTCCCTAAAACCCCTGTTTTGATCCCAAAAGAAAATGATCGATGCACTTGGGGTCCCAATAAATAGTAATATGGGATTAAAACTTAAAAAAAATTAAACTATAGTGATTTATGGTGAAACTTAAAAACAACCTACCTTTTGGAAGAAACCACCAATGATTCACCCATTTCCAAGGACCACAATTATCACATGACAATATGGCATGTACTGAGATCCGCAATAGTACCCTTATACCCCCTTGCTTTCACTCTACCTCTCAGTCATGCAACAAAGGAGATATATAGGGGCTGTGTGCGAGAATACATAGAATAAAAGAAGAAAAGAAAAAGAAAATAAAGTTAAAGAAGAAAATAAAAAAAGAAAAAGGAGGGGGGGCTCCAGGTTCCCAACATTAGTTTTTTCCCTACCTAAAAAAACATCATTTTGGACTCAATGATAGAGGTAAAATATCAATATGATACTTCATTCAAAAGATATCATGAAATGAACCTACCTGAATAATTTAATATTTAATTCATTAAGCATTAAATATAAATGATTTTTCTACCAAACTATAATACTATGGTAAAAAAATTATTTTGAGACTAAAAAAGTTTTAACAAAAAATTCTCTGAGACAATATTATTGGGGAAAGTACATTTTTACCCCTTATAATCATAAAAAAATTAAAATTTATTCTTAAAAATTCATTTTGGAAAACATGGGTCCTTAGAGAGTTCCTAAGATAAGGATATCTTTGAGAGGTATCTCATGGGGAAGATATTTGGATGAACCCTTTCGGTTTTCTCTATGGTTTGGTTTTGGATTCTTGGGGATGATAATTGTTTGAGAGGTTTATACTGTAAGATCCATGATCCATGTGGACCAACCCTTTGGGTATTTTCAAGGATTATGATGCTCAAAGGATGATTGGAACTATCTTGGAGGTATTGGATATTGAAAATTCTAAAAGTAGGGAGAATACATTATATATAAATCTTAAAAATTGTGTATGTTCAATAAATAGCTTGTATAGGGCCATTTCATGATGTTTAAATTTTTGGGGTTAAATAATGAAAACAAGACACATTTTTTGGTGAGAAACAAGGCCAAATATTTATACGATGTGTAAATGTTTTACACACTATGGACATGTCCTCTATAGTATGTCAATAAAAGATTCTGTAACTTAGAGGTTTAAAAAACCCTATGACCCCTCTCAGTTTCTAGCATCTAATGGATCCTCCACTTGATTTATTTAGATTATTTTGAAGGTAACCAATAAATGGGCTTTAATTTTTAATTTGTGGTGATTTGTGTTTATCCAACAAGAGTTCTAACTCCTTTTCTTATATTTTCTCCATTATTCAGTCTCAATTTTGTCTCTTTATTTTTTTTCTTCATGTGATGGATTATTATATCCCATGTTTATAATGGGGTTTTTTGGTTGTTTATGGTGTGGTTGTGGTGTGACATGCTCATATGGACACATTTCTTGTGGGATAGATGGTTAGAGATCCATGATGTGGTCTGTTCTCATGGAAAGAAAGTTGATGGACTTTGAGTTAGGGGATTGAATTATTATCTTATTTTATTTATTTGAAATGTTAAATTGAGGATATTTTATCCCTATGGATGTAAATGGATTTAACATTATAAATATTGAACAAGATTAATGAAATTGGATAGAAATTTCATGTTGACGGTGTTTTCTTTAAACCATGACAGGGGGTTGCCACTTGTTATTTAAGATAATGTGATATATATGTTGTA
Organism: Viscum album; assembly: GCA_963277665.1. NCBI lineage: Eukaryota > Viridiplantae > Streptophyta > Magnoliopsida > Santalales > Viscaceae > Viscum > Viscum album. The sequence continues at coordinate 218,285,550 of OY728158.1, forward strand.
TGCTTTTTTATAATGTTATTATTCATATAATAACATTTTGAAATTGGTAAAAGAATGTAAATCACGAATTAATTATTAATAAATTATATTAAGAATAATTAAAGAGAAATGTTTGTAATACAATGGTTAATGTAATTTGATGATAATTAAATTCATTAAATGAACATGTTTAATTGAAATTTATCTTCCATAAGATTAATGGAATTTTTAAATAATATGAATCATGTTTATGCTAGGCTATAATAATTTAAAAGGCCTGTTAATTGAGAATGCTACTTCTCTAGGTTTGTTGAAATTAGAATAAATTATAAGAGCATATTTTTCATTTGATATCTTGTTATAGCTTGATTCCTTAGGTTTCCTGTAGTTGGAACATATTAATAATGAATCTATTCATTTAATATGGAATAAGAAGTGGTTGTGTAATAAATATTATTTTCAAGGTGCTTAGTTTCCTGTTTCTTGAGAAGGATGAGTGCCTTGTTTTTGAGCCATGAGAGATGATTTTCATGAGAAGGCTAAATGCCTTATTTTGAGGGACCAATTTCCATGTTGATTTATTATTTGTTCCCAATTATTTTGTGATGCTCTTTAGATATGATCCTTATGATATGATCCTAAAATGACTAATCATAGGATTTATGATATGGGGAAGGGAGGTCCGGATGTGATGTGATCTTTGTATAGATGATCCTGGGATGGATGACGTGATATGTGGGTAGAGAGGACTGGATGACGTGGTAGCTATTGAATCCTATGATGGCTAAATGCATAGGTATGTTAATGTGGATTTATGGTATGACACCAGAGGTGATGGGACCAGTTAAATCTTTTCTTACCAGTTGATGAGTCTCTAAGAGCTTTCATTCTCAATTTTGAATCTATTTAATGGCTGATGGATGAGTTACTTGTTTTATATTTTTCTCCTTACCCACTTCTTGAGGTATCTAGATGTTATTGGTCACATGTTTCATATTTTTAGTAGCTTAGAATGGTTTTACAAGAGTACATGGATATGGAATAATGTTGTGAAATAATATTTTTACCCATGAGGTTAGTTGATGATGGAATAAAAATAATTAAAAGATATTAATCTTGATAACCATAGACTTTGTTTGGATTATGCCTAGAGGGCATGGAAATTACTATGATTATTAATGTAATGTAATATAATATAATGTGGAATAATGTTAATGGTTAATTAATGGAAAATTAATTACTTAACCGAAGGAAATTATTAATGTAAATAATGAATTTAATGTAGTTATTTTTAATTATTTTGTGCATATAGGATATTTGGTATTAGAAGCAATAGTTTGGAGTCCAAGCGATGTTATCTATAGTTGTGTCTAAGACTATATTATTCCTATAGTGTGGTTGTGAGATATATTATATCATGTATAATCTGTGATTTCATATGCTTCCACACTAATTTCAGTTAGGTAAATTAATACCCAGTGGACTCTGGATGGTGTTTTCCCCAACATCTAGGTGGTAGTAAGGATGACTGACTACCCCCTCTATACTCACCATCTTCTCTTTGTAATTTTATTTTCTAGTTTTCATTGAGGTTTTTTCCCATATATTTTTGTAGAAGGATATGATGACGTGTGGTTATTTCATACACATGTATTACTAGTTAAAGTATCCAAATGATTATTATTGGTATGAAAAGTATAGGCTATGATGGATTGAGGTACTTACTCAGTGTATAGGATTTAATGTCTTGATTTATAGTACTCGCTGTTTGATATACATTATACAGGATACAGTGACTTCTAAAAAATACTTTGTTACTACATGTGGATATTTGTTAAGAGATGGTATGGTTTTGTGATGCACAAGGTTCATGTTGTGATTCATTACCTAAGTGTCTTTAGGATGGATTAATTTTAGAGAGAGATGAATTAGGAAATTAGACATCGGGGATGAGCGACAAACTAGTGGGGAAGCAGGATCAGGGTACCCTTGATGTTTTATTACTATATTATATTCTCTTTATTTTATGTGATACTTTGTGAGAGTTATCCATGGTCAGGTTGGGAACATATTATAACTTTTTAGTTGACGAGTTAGTTTCACTATTTTTCACTATGGTTTAAGATGATTTAATATTTCTTCTTAATGAGTGGCTTCAGGGAGGATCCTACTAAGTATAATATTTTGCTTAACTCTATATTTTTATAAACTATCTTTTTGGTCTGCTAGAGTATGTTGGTGATCGGGACGGATATTACTAGATCTGGGTTTAATAAGAGCTATTTGGGATTCATGGTCACTGCCATATTTACCTTATTTGTATTTGTACTTTTCCTTTTAGTTATTTAGTATTGTATGTAATCACAAGGTTTCAATTGTGTTTTCTTATATATATATATATGTATGATCAGGATTTGGTTGGGGTATCCCTCTAATATCTCTCCTCCTCATTTTCTGTTGGAGGATAATGCCTCCCATATGCATGTTTACTATTCCCTCGATTCTAGTCTCTAAACCGAGGCCTACCAGAAGAGGGAATTAGATAGTCACTATATCTCTCCCCTCATTGTATTGTATTTATGGGGTAGGGGAATGAAATTCTTAACTTTTTCAATGGACACATGAAACCTTTGATGATGATACAAATATGCATTAGGTGATGAGCCTATTTGTTTTTTATGTGATGATCCCTCGATGACTCATATGAAAGGCATGAGTGGCCTAACGTAAAAATCTTGTGTTTCCTAAGAAAATGATCATAGAATAAATTATGATATGAGAATAATTTTCCTTGTTTGAAAAGAAAAATAGACAATGGGTAATAAACCTAATATTTCTTACATGAGAGGCATCCAATTCTCCTATGGAACATCTTAAGGATGAAATTTATAAATGAGCAATGTGTCTAACGATGCCAGATCATGGGTAATGATATCTCATCCACTTCAATAAAAGGTGTTAACCCTACTATGAAAACTAGTGATGTAATTAATTGATGATCACATGAATATGGTTCTAGGAATGGGACTCATGATCATGTATTAAATCTATGTGGGTGATCTGGGATAATAAAAGAGATCCATAAAGGAATCTATGGAAGGAAGGTATGAAATACCATCATCTTGTTCAGATCAAGGAGTTGACACTATAATCTGAAAGTGTGAAGGGCCACTAATCATTTGATAACAGTACTGATGGACCATAAGGATATTGATTAGTCTAAGGATGGAATCCAACATGAATGATGTATTGACCTAATAATTGGAAAAATATTGGTGAACATGACTTGAATCCATTCTCATTTGATAGAGAGAGGATGAGTAATGTTGGGGCATCACCATATGGAGGCATATATGAATTTGGGCATATTGGTCACCAATATCATCAAACATTCACTCAATGTTGGATTCAAATGTTTCTTATATAATATAATCCACTATTTATGTTCAAAAACCTACCACAACCCCCAATATGAATGGGGGTATGAAATACATCTCTAAGGTAATCTCATACACATATACTCAAGATATAATGACTACCTATCCCATGGAGCCGTATCTCTATAAAAAATCATTCAAAATAGGGTTATTAATTCCTTTATCTATCAAAATAAGTATGAGGGTTTAATATAAACCTCAAATATAGACAATGAAATATTATAAATTATAGAACCACAATTTTTTCATTACCATTAAGATATACATATGCAGAAATCATCCTCATTATCAATGAACATAGTTATAGGAGTCTCTATACATAACAAACCAATATTATCCTCCCATACACCAAGGAGGTAGGGAATTTTCAATCTAAATTAGCTCTAATAACCACATGAGATATGCCAATGATGGATGGAACCCTCATAAGTCATTGAAAATATAGGGTGTTCTGACTAGAAGAGGATTAGGTTGATCTTATCCAATATCTAATTATTCAAACCCAAAATATAAAACCCCCATGAAAGGGGTATTACACCAACCCTTCCTAATAGAATTCCACTTACACATCTCCTTTATCAACTTTCTCCATAGATTCAACCTTTATATTCTATCCATTATATAGGGACACATTTCATATATATTGGGATCATGACCCCAAAAACATTCTAGGTGCTCTAGGTCAACTATCACAAAATCTAATACCATAATCAACCAACATGTAGTCCCAACCTTTGCTGAGGAAGTCAACATCCCATAAGGCCCTCCCTAAGGAAGATGGGGTACCAATAACCAAATTTACCATTCTTATTGTGCTTACCTTAATTACCATGATATAACCACTCATGTCTACCATAATATCACACTTGAGGAACTTCTACATTTTCACCAGAGGAATTACATGGGGATCTAACTTCAATATACACATGATTTTTGAAAAATCTATAATCTATGATGGTTTCATAGAGATTCCACACCTTAACCAACACTAATGGGTAAAGGCACACATCAACTGATGATGTCTATTATAGATTTTAAGATCCAAAAGTTCTCCAATTCCATACATAAATATATGTATATAGAGGATTTTATGGATTCCTTTTAAGGTATTATCATGTTGATCTCCCCACTGTTAGCACCCCTTTACCCCGAATCTGCACCAAATGATGAGGAGAAATCAAGGTTTAGATTCAAAACTGTTGATGAGGAACAATATTCAGATAATCCACAAAAACTCAATGAACTATTTAACCGAAAAAGGATATTAGAATATCATTACTATGTGCATATGGTGATGAATCTTTCATCTTATAAGTATGACTCATCCTCCTCTCAAGTAAGGATGTCTTAGATGTTTCCTATCCCATATTAAAACATGATAGATAGAAATCTAGATTCAATTCCTCCTATATCTTCATAGTTTAATTTTGTGGAAGCTTTGGTTGGTCAAGAGTTAGAATACACTCTTGATTAAAATAAGGATAATGACCATATATGAGGCATCCTTACCACCGATGAATTTTAATTAGTGTTTTAGAAACCTAAAAAATTGAATTTTTTAGTCGTGGAGCATGTTGCTTAAAATTACATAGTGTTACACTAGATGAATCTATGGATCACCTATCATCACCTAATGGATAGATAGTTTTCATAGACAAGAAGTCACATGAAAATGAAGGCCCTCCATCAGTAGTTTTAGAAGGTCCACATAATGGAACATGATATATCCCACAATACTGATTTGAATGGGTACCTATAGATAATCAAGAATACCCATTCTAAGAGTCTTATAGAACTATGTATTATTTTTGAAGAGGCATATACCCTTACATATTTCATTATATGGGAAAAAAATGAAACCATGTAATTTATTACCCTATTACTATGATTATAGGTTCCTCTATGTATCTATCTATGTTATTCCAGTTTCTCTCCAATGCTTTCCACCACAAATTTAACATCTTTACCATTAATTCCCCTAACATATAAGAGCATTATATCAATAATGAGGCACACACAAAATCTTATACACCCTGATAGGATCTATAGTTCCAATAGAACCTTCTGATTAGTGTTTATATCCATGAGAAGGGGCATGCTATGAGCCTAAGAATATCCATTGAGGCACTCCTGACTGACCACTATAACCTTGAAAATGGAAAATGAGAGTCTTAATATCATGATGACCCTGATATCACATAAGTAACCTAAGTTGATTCTATAATAACATATTTACTCCAAGAGTTTTAGGGTTACAAGAAGCTCAATACTAATCTCCTCAAAGTATACTATCTAGAGTGAAGAGGAAATATAGACATGGACATCATTCTCTCTCTATAATCCTGATAACTAGTAATCCTTGTCCAATACACTATTATAAAAGAAGGAATTTTTTACTAGTTAACCATGATCTAAGATGTAACCTCTACTCATTTGACTCATAAAACGATGTTCTTGATGGTCTGTTATCTAGTAAATCAATGTGATTTACAATCAATGGATTATAGTTTCTCAACCTTGTGTTTTAGATGAATAGTATGGGGGAAGACATAGAATAAATCCCCCCATGATGACATGATCATTTCCCACACAACTCACCTCAAGTCCTTGCAAACACAATGAGACATGATGTAGCATGAAAGGATGTCATAATCAATGTGGGTTATACATACTCATCCACCACAAGATTTTATAATATAAGGATTCTCCCCCTTTAGTGACACTTTTGACCTAGAGAAACACTTATCCCCATATTATTATAACTGAGTCATGATGTTAGGAATTCTATAATAGAAATATTCACCCTATCTATGATGATTTTCATAGATATTGTAAGTACCTTCCTTTATAGAGTAGAAGAATATGGCATGAGGATCCATCACCAGTTGGGAGGATCTCCATTGATAGTTCATCTATAATTTTATCTCCAGTTTACACATAATTAGTTCCATTGATATCTCCAAGTGAGAAAATGATACAATTAATATATAGTTGATATCATTTCCCACTATAAATGGATATCTGTTTCTCAAACCATCTAGATTCCCCAATAACAGTTATTGGGGATGTTAATAGAGAACATTAAAGATGAGATGGTTCTAACCCACATCTCTTTGATGTATCCAAACATTTTCTAGAAATTCATTGAGAGATATTAATGTCTTGAGAAATCCATAGATTAAACCAAGTATAAGACTCACTAGTTATCTACTCCTTATCTATCTTAGAAGAATTATAGACCATTAATAACAATGTTATTGAAATATATGTCTCCCCATCCAATCACTCTTTAGGATACCCCTCAGAAAATTCCCCGTGAGACACAATATCACATAGATAATTTCATATGGGGACCTCATTACGAGAAAGCACCTAGAATCCAATTTTTATAGGGAATGAGTAGGGGTCACATCTTCAAGTATTACCAAGTCCATGGATTGTTTATCTTCAACCTAGATAAAAATATGCTCAATATTTTTGAGATTAAGAATATTCAGGAGGTTGAGATGAAGAAAAACCACAACTATTACCCTACCACATATTCATTAGATATACTGATAAAGAATTATTTGTGTTAAGAAATTGGATCTATAAAATGATAGATAATTGACTAGTGGAACAAGGAGACTGATTGGTTCATATAATATACTATTCTTTCACCCCCAATTATAATGTATATTCCATGTAATGGATCCAAGTTTTTGATATAGGAGATAAAAATTTCAAGGATTTCATATCATGGAATTTTATCACTTGAGAGTATAGGGTTATTATTTTTTGTTTGAATCATATGACACCCTTAATAGTCATCAATTTTCCCCTAGTTTCACAATTTTCCTTGCATCCCTCAATGAAACGAAGAGTTGATTCCAGTAGTTTAAGGAAATTTATGAAAACTTTCTTATTCCATAGTTGGAATACATGCACGCCAACTTTACACCCCCCCATTAGGAGGAAGATCAATTAATAATCCTATCCTAGAGGTCTCCTATGATGAAGTGAATGATTATCAGTCTATCAATTATATCACTTTTATTAATTACTATACAAAACTTAGATATGAATCATTTCATCAATTTCCCTATACCTCTCATCAATTCTCTTAAGTAATGGGAAACATCTATTTGATAATACAATTACAATAGTTCTATGCCCTAAAATGTTTTCAATACTAATGATACCATAATAATAGAGTTTCTCAAAGATAAATAAGACTAGACCTCTTAGGAAAATCTATCCAGTGTGTCTCCACAACCCATCTAATTGGTATACTATTTGACATAGCCACAATCATATAAATCTCATCCATAACCATCCAACTGATAGAAGAAATTAACAGATTCTATCCAAACACCCTTACCTTAGATAGCTAGTCCATCCACACTTACTATCATGGAGAGACATCTTAAGACTAAAACATGTCCCTAGAGTGGAAATAAAAAATTCTCAAGAACCTTTGTGACGTTATTGCCTAAAATTTCATCTATGATATGCTTCGACTATCAAAGGAGCTATGAGAGGCCCTCATCAAAGATTTAAAGACCCCCTTATGGCATTGAACCAATGTGGCTCATTCTGAGGTCTACTACATAGAATAATCCAAGTATGATAATTCTCAGGACATCAACTCCTTCTTTATAGAAGATGAATGTTCAATCATCCAAGGAAAAATTCAACCCCTCTAGGTATCACACAAGCTCAATGATATAGAAGTCAAATGGTGTTTAGTGGACAATAGATTTAGGTTCAATATTTTACTAATGTAGATACTATAAAAACATGGGTTAAAGAGGCTTATTTATTCATAACCACCATGAAAATCCATGGGTACAACAATATTAATAATAATTTGCTTGAAAATATTCATTTGAAGGAAAAATTTGGTGATTTGGTATCTAATGAAGAGTTAATTGTTGTATAATAATAAAATAACTTCTATGTATTTCTAGGAAGTACATGAGAACAATTTCATGAATAAATACCTTCATCATATAACCAATTTATCAAATACACCCTAAATTATCTATTATGGGTGCTCCACATAGGCTCCACTCCTTTTGACCGATTTGAATCCCATAAACATGATGTCATGTATTACAAGGGGGATTTAAAATAACCCTAGGTTGTAGAGCCCATGAATTTAATTTCTCAAAAAAAATTTAAAGATGCCCCATTGGATAGATAGGATGGAAAGAAGTAATTTTTGATCCTTTCCATCCATATCTTAAATGTAAAAACTCCAGATCTCGAGAATCACTTCATCATTCTGAAAAAAATAGAGTTCTCATGAATCACCTATGTTTCCTATGGGGGTAGGTTCCTTTTAATCTTGAGAAACCCTCTCCAACATTATAGATGTATTAACTTTATATAGACAATAAGAAGCTTCACCATGTCTACTGAAAAGTAGTATTGACCCAATAATGGTTAGCAAAGCCACATTTCATTAATATCAAGGCCAGACCTTTCAAGTGAAGTCCCTAATGAATTTGAGCATCAACCTCTATTACAAACATATCAATAGGTCCATAAATACATCATTCTATTTTAAATGATTTATCCCATGAATATTAAGAAGATCCCACTATGTAGTTTAATATGGATAAAGGCTCATCTTATTTTTTAGTTCTCATAGTTTAGATGAAGCAGATCTATATGAGACTCCTATTACCACAGAAGAGGGGGTATCTACTATAGTTGATGATCTAAAACAGATAATCCCTAGAACTGAGGAATACCAAATTCCAACACTTATTTGTTCCCTCAAGCCCCCCAATGAGAAATAATAGTGTTCTGTATACCTAAAAATTATCATAATTTATTTCAATTGATCTATAAGGATATTCTAGGTATTGATTCTCAATCCATCTTCCATTTAACATGAATTATTCTCATACACTATGGATTCAAAGAAGAACCCCTGAAAATGGATCCCTCTAAAGGATCCATAATCAAGGATAAAGTTCATAAGATGATCAAGGATAAAATTTTCTGGATGTTTTAGATCCAAATTTTCTAGATAATATCATTGTAGTTAGGAATAATAATATACAGATCAGAGTCTACATCAACATTCAAGACATCAACTGCCATAACTTGAAGGATGGATTTTCTATCCTAGTCACTCAGTTTCTAATTGAATCAATTTTTCTCTTTTAATACCTTTCTTTCATAGACCAATATTATAGGTATAATTAAATACACATGTCTACCAAAGATGAATAGGCCACCACATTCGTGGAACATCATGGAACCTACTGCTACCATGATATGTTATTGTCTTGGAGAATGATACAGAAACATACAAATGATCTGTGCATCATATCTCCCACAATTATCTCAGAATTATGGTGTAGTTTTATATATATAATTTTGATTTCAAATAACTATAATTTTAGGACCACCTCAAAGATCCTATGAATGTGGTTGAAAATTTAAATGAATAATATTTGAAAATGATCCCCTTGAAATTTGAATTCACAGTTCCCTCTTGAAATTTTCGTAGCTTCATTATTAGATATAGATGCATAAAATTTGTCCTATATAAGATCAATCCCATCATTTAAATGTTTTTTCAGGTTAATACATGAGTGTTATGATTCCTCTAAGTCTATTTTTCTTAAATATATTACATTTTTTTAATATAAGAGAAAAATGTAATCCCTTTTCCAAGATGCTAAAGAATGGAATTAACTATCACCAAAATGGAAAATTTTAGATTGTTTTTAATGAAATTAAGTAGTATCTAATTAATTATTTAGTTCTGATGCCTCCCATCCTAAGGAAACCTTGGGTACTTAATGTGACATCCCTAGATTTATCCCTTTATTCCATATTAGGATAGATTATTATAGAAGGAAAACATAATATTATGTTTTATCTCAGTCAGATAGTTTTTGACACTAAGACAACATATTCACCTATTGAGATGATCTATCTCAATGTGGTCCTCTCAATATAGAATATTAATCACTACCTTTAACATCATGCGGTCTATTTTATCTCCCACATCAACCTTATAAATTACATCATTAATTATCTTTTTTTTACATGATGATTGGAATGAATGGAAGTGATCCTTGAATTTTTTGGACATAGGTTCATACCTCAGAAGATTTTCAAGGGTATGTAATTGGAAGGTTTTTTAGTTACACACCCAAAATTTGAGGTGTTTCCCTTGGATTTTGACTTTCCATATATGGCTGTACTTTATATGAATCAATAAAAACCATGTTGGTAGATTCACTTAAACATTTCATTTTATGATATCATTTGGGAGAAGAATCAATATATCCTAGCTCAATATGGTTAGCCTAAATGTTGTATTTATCACTACCTCTAAGGCCATCATTCTATAATCATTCCTCCTTTGATAGGGATGCACTAAAAAAGAGGCCTAGTGTTAGCCCAATTAGGTTAAATACCATGATGGGTGGGAGGGGGTGAATTAGGGTATAAGAGTTTAAAACAACTACCCCTTCAGATATGTTTTCATCATAAAAAATATATTCTATCTTATTCTCATAGAAATATATTAATAAAAATGAAATCATGAACAAGACACAATGATTTTCACTTGGTTTACCCTCACCGGGCTATGCCCAAGGATCATATAATGGAAATGTGCCAATGTACAAAATACACTAGGCTCACTTCCAAATTACATGGTTCAGGATAGATCACTTCTATACCCATGATCATAGCTTTTATAAGATTTAGAGTCTTCCCAATACCTTCACTAGGGTCACTCCCTATGTCTCTTTCTCTCACTCACTTTTGGAGGAAAATATCACCGTCTTCCTCTTACTTTTATCACTTCTCTCAGAAGGGATCCACTCATAGTTTATGGAATTCTAGGTCCCTTCATTTTTATGAAATCTTGAATCCTAAAATATAGATAGTTTCTCTGTAGAAGACCCTTTTTCTCCCATAGTTGAAATACACTTCCCAAAAAACTGTATGTTTAGAGATTTTACTTTCATGAACTGTTACTCTTTAAACTACCTTGAGTCATCTATGAACTGAGCTACACCACAGAGAAGAAGTGATTCATGGAAAACTTCTCCTCCATGGACCATATGTCCTATGTGAACCATTTCTCCTATGCAGACCACTTCTCCTCCGTAAACCACATCTCTTCCATGGACCATCCTAGTTTCACAGACATATTCTTCCTACACAAATTGCCTACAGTTCCTTAGACTCTTTCACCTATGTGGGTTGACTACACTTTTATAGACCATTTTACCTCTATAGATCCTTTTTCTTCACGAGTAGTAGATCCTAGAAAAATACTTTTTTGGAATTTCTCCTCCTAAACTATTCTCCTTCAAAAACTTCTTTGAAAACTTCTTCAAAACATATCCAAAAAAATTCCCAGAATAATTATATTTTCTAATGAAAATAATTATATGTAATAATGGGATCAACACTCCTTATATAGAAAAATAGATCCAAAAATCATTCTAAACCATTTTACCAAAATATTCTATATGGTACACGCTTCTCTGTGGACTACTTCTCCAATGAACTATTTTTTCCTCTGAGGTCCACGTACCGCATCTCTTTCTTTACGGAAAATGATCCCTTAAAAAAAAACCCTTAGTGGATTATCAAATCACCACCTCATTTTCACAAATGAAGAGCCATCCCATATACCGCAATCCATCTATGAACTACTTGCCTTCCAAAAACCGCAAGCCCTCCCAAAAACCATTTTCCATATGCGGTCTGCATAGTGCTGCTATGCATAATCCTTCCTTTTCCAATTTCCATCACTATTTAATTTAAATTTTACACGGTCCAAAAACTGTCCTTCATGGTATATGAACTATATAATCCTATGTATAAAATATTTCTTCTCCAAAAACAAACTCCTTCTTTTGTGGACCAAAAATTTGAAAGAAATTGGGAAACTGAACCACCTTAAATACTTGCATCGACAACATCATCCAAATTCATTTCTGATAATCTAGATTTTTCAATAAACACAATCACCTAAGAAACAAAACAAGGATTCCTTGACGAATTTTTTCCCAACAATCCCCCCTATGTGTTTGTTGAAAATTCTTTACAATTTGATATATTATTAAAGATTCTTCCTTCATTTACCAGTATTCTCTTCTTTGGATTAAGATAGAGATTAAGGATTTACTCAATACATACTCTAAAACCACATGAGCAGCGTTAGTCATTATAAACAAGAGTATAATTCAATATTCATCAATGAAAAACTTCATTTCATTCCAAAATAACTCATATCCTTTCATCACGAATCTTAGTTTTCGTGATATATAATCTTTGACCAAGATCTTCTTGAAACATTAGATTTAATACTTCCCTTATATCATTAATACCAATATTATCTTATCCCCAATATTGATTAAGAAATTTTCTCCCCCTTTATTTCCACAATTTATCCCCCATTTTCAATGAACCTGAAGGTCACTTTTTCATTGTCTGCTAAAGGGTAAAGCACCCAGATTAACATATTAGGAAATAACACACTATAACTCATGGAGAGGGGGTCCTACATCCACACTTTTTCAATTGTAGGGAGTTGTCTGAACACATAGAGCTAGTCAATGCCTTTCAAATGAATCTTTGGGTAAGGCCTTTGTCAGAATATCAGCAACATGCAGTTTTATTGGAAAGTACTCTAACTTCACAAGACATTACCCCACCTTATCCTTGATGAAATGATACTTTATTTCAATTTTTCTAACCCTATGTGATGAATTATATTTTTTTCATAGATTTATAAAACTTTAATCACTACAGTAGATTCTGATCAGAGAATTCACTTCAATTACCATATCAACAAGATATTGTTTCATCCATATTAATTGTGTGTATTCTTGTGTATATGCAATATATTCATCGTTTGAAGTTATCAATGAAATGTAATATTTTTTCTTGCATAGACAAGAAATACACAATCCACTATGATAAAATGAACCACCTGATGTCAATTTTATATCATCTACTGAACAATCCCAATATGCATCTGTATATCCCAAAAACTCTGGTTGAGATTTATCATTATAGATCAAACCAAAATCCAAAGTGCCCTTGATATACCGAAGTATTATTTTCACCACAAGAATGTTGGTTTATTTAGAATTTATTTGATATATTTCTACTTGGAATGTGGAAAGGGAAATATCATGTCTTTTCACTTTCATATACAACATAATTCCAATTATTTTTTTGTATTCTGTGATATTGATGGCATTGCCTTCATCATCCTGTGACATTTTCATTTGGGTAGCCACCAGAGTTTTCATCACCTTGGAATTATCCATTCTAAATCTTCTCATAACATCCTTAAGAATTTTGTATTGATAAATAAGTGTTCCAATATTTCCTCGTGTTACCTGTAAAACATGGTAAAACATCAATTCCATGATCATAAACATTTAAAATTCAGTTTTCATGAATTCTGCAAATTACTTGAATTAATATTTATCTAATCCCCCAAACATTATGTCATAGCCATATACTAGCACCATAATCCTTTGATTACTATCATGGTTGACATATATATTGTAATCAAATCCACCATACTGAAAACTAAGTTTTTTTTAGAAAATGATCTTACCTTGAATATCATGTTCTTGGTGCTTCCATTAAACCATAAAAAACGTTTTTCAGCTAAAAAGCTCTGTTCTCATATTCATAATTGACAAATTCGTTTTCTTGTTAAATATAAACTTCTTCATCTAGAACACTATTCATAAATGATGACTTAATGTCCATCTGGACAAAATTGAACATTCTTTGCACTATTATGGGAAAAAATATTTTGAATGTTCATAGCATTTCTATTGGTGCCAATGTTTTACCAGCATCGATAACCTATATATGGGATTTCCCTTTGCAAACTAGTCATTATTTTTTTTCAAATTACTGCACCATATTCATTAATTGTTTTTCTAAAAGACCCATTTAGTCCTAATGAAATTCTTATCTATTGACATGAAAATAATATACCATGTTTGATTCTTCATTTTTTAGTTTGTACTCAACCACATTTACTAATATTTCTATCATTGAAGACTTCAATTTTTTAATTTCTTCATTCAGATTAGAAATATATTTTTCTTGCTGCTACATATAAAGTTTTAAATCATGAACCAATTTGTTGGATTTCATTATTTTGGATCTCTAAATAGCTATCTCTTCAATAAAATCTTCTAATTCATCCTAAATGTAAAATCATTCTTCTAATTCTCCATCATCACTATCACTTTCTTCCTTTTTTGGGAATTCTACACAACTTCCACCACAACATCTACTATATTATCATTGCAATCCTCAAACTCTGCTGCCTTAGATTCTAATGAACATTAATCTTTTTTTGAATGTATGTTCTTATTTCGGAAGAAATTTCTCTTTGAGCTACTTCTATATTTCACATTGGATGAATACTTCTTCTAGAGAATTTTATCATTTTCTTCATCATCATTATAAAACACATTAGGACAATTTTCTTCAAAATTTAAAATCTTTTCACATTAGAATCTTGCAAGTGGATGTTTACTTTTGAACATTCCTCTTCATATTTGACGATTTATAGAGAGAAATGAAATCACATAATCTAAATTATATTCCTCCTACCTATCTTCAATAGAGAGATTATTTATGTCCATGAATTCCACTTATTTGGACTTCCACTTTTTCATAGCATCATTATCATCATATATCATTTCATATGATACAACTGTACTATGAATGTTATCAAATGTCAGCTCCTTCGGATATTTATCTTCTAATCTAGAAACCTTCAGATTAAACTTAGGTTGATGTTTTCCCATTATACACTTAACATTATTTATATCTTGAATAATTTCTCTGAAACCACACATGTCTTTCAATAAAACATTCATCCAATCAAATAATGTATTATTAGACTCATTAGGGTGCATACTAAGATCCTCATAGGTTTTCCATAGAACCTACAAATTGGATTCTCTAACTTTTGAGTCCCCCTAAAAATGTTTAATAGATTTTCCCTAATATCATGTGATGTTTTACATTACATCATCTTCATATATATTTCATTATATAGGGATACCCCTATAGATTTTATCCCTTTAGCATTAGCATCCAATTCCCCTCAATCATATTCTGATGAAGCACCACTGTCAATATTGGCTGATATTCCATGCATAACTGCTATAAAGACATCCATTCCTAATGATCAGAAGTAGTGATTCATCTAATTATTTCATAATTAAAAATTATTTACATCAAATATCATAATCCCTTTATGATTTAAAACCTTAATTTCTTCAGTTTAGGGAAAACCACTCACTATCAAACATTCTCTCTAATACAAATTTGTATCCCAATAAAGTTAAATACCTTAAGGCGGGGGGGGGGGGGTGAATCAAGGTAAGAAATTCTAAAAAAACACCCCATTCAGATCTTTTTTCATCATTAAACCAAACAATATTTTATTTTATTCTTTTAGAAATATAAATGAAATCATGCACATGAAAAAACGATTTTTAATTAGTTCACCCTCACTAGGATACATCCAAAGATAATATAGTGGTAATGTGCCGATGTAGAAAATAATGTTAGGATCACTAAAAAATTAAAAGGTCTGATCTAGATCAATTATATGCCCAGGATCACTAACTTTACAATATTTAGGGTCTGATCACTACATTCTCAAGGGTCACTCCCTATGTCTCTTTCTTTGGCTCACTGTCAGTGGAAATGATCACTGTATTCCACTTCCTTTCCTAACTACGTTTGAAAGAAATATAATCAAAGTTTATAGACATGTAGGTACATTAATTTTTATAAAATAATGCATCCAAAACTATAGATATATGATATGTTGAATTCCCTTTTTCACCCATAGATTAAATCCACTTTTCCTTGCACAGTTTGTTAGAAGAAATTATTTTCGTGAAATATTCTTCTACAAACTGCCTTGAGTCCTCCATGATCTGCGCTGCACTGCATAACACAAGTGCTTTTTAGACAACTTATCCTCTAAAAAATGTCTCTCCTACACATACCACTTCTCCTAAATGAACCACTTATACTCTTGGGACCACTTCTCCTCTGTGGATCATCCCTGGTTCATGGATGAATACTTCATCCACGGACCACCTATTATTTTGTGGACCATTTCTCCTCCATAAACTACATCCACTTCAATAGAATATTTCACCTCCATGAATACATTTACATTACAAGCTGCAGAGCCCTATGAAATCCTTTCTTGGAATCCACCATCACAAAATGTTACCCTTCGCAGACATCTGTGCGAACATCTTTCAGACATATCTTAAACATTCCCAAAGAAATGATATTTTATAATGAAAATCTCTCTAAGTAATGATTGGATTAGAAATAATTATATAGGAAAATATATCAAAAAATCACAATAATCTCTTTTACACAAACATTTGATGTCGTACAATCTTTACCCCAGACTAATTCCCATGCAAATCATTTTCCCTTCATGGTTCGTGTACCACACTGCTTCCTTCAAAAAGGCTGATATCTTCCACAAATAAATACCTTCATAGATCATCCAATTACTGCATATTTTTCACAAATGAAGATCCATCCTATGTACTTAAATCCATAGAAGAAATACTTGCCTCCAGCGAACCGCAAGCCTTCTCGTGAACTATTTTCACTATGCGGTATGCATACTGTCCTTTGTGGTTCGTATTGTGCTACTATAAAAAGTACTTCATTTTTCATGTTTCAGTCACCATTTTTTGTACCTTCTATTTGGTATGTGAACAATCCTTTATGGTCTAAAGAATGTCTACTCCTATGCAGAAAATCTTCTTTTCCAAAAAAAACTCTCAATTTGAGGCCCAAAAATTTGTAAAACACAAGTAAACTACACCACCTTGAAAACCTAATTCAAAAAATCATCCAAAATTATTTGCTATAATTTGTTTTTTTCCAAAAACAAAATAACCCAAAAAAACTAAGAGGATTACTTAAGGGATTTTTTCCCATCACCGAGTATTAATACCTCATCACCTATATTGATCTAGACACAAAGATTGAGGTTCCAATATACCATGTGAATGTTGACTCTGATATAGAAGTAATAAAATCAATATTGACTAAACTATAATAAATTAGGACCTATTTACTTTGACTGAGTTTAATCTAGAGGAGATGGCCTAGTTTCACTTTGCATGGAAGGCACCACTGGTCCCATGTTCCTAGAATGCTTAATTGGATTCCTTGTTAAGCATAGACACATATCTCACTAAGTTAGATTAGGAATATTTTTCCATCCATGTGGAACATCAGAAAATGTCTCCCACATATCTCATGATGAAGAGGGATGAGTGGTTAATCAACATAAATTCAATTCTTCCTCGACAGGGCCATCAAGTTACCTCATAATAGAAGTGAATTTTCAATTGAAACCTCATTTGATTATGTATATTTTGTAAGGAGTTATATCATCTGATCAATTTTAGTGTAATAAAATCCAACAGTTTGTGGATAATATTATACTTTATGATGGCCCCAACTCATATTAGGTCCTTAATAGATTTTAATTTAGTGGAATCCTTCATTGTTTCATCCAAATAAAGTTAATCCCTTAGTTTTAACAGGAGTTCCAAGTTGAGTCATATGGGGATCCATAGTCAGGATTGAATATCTCTCATTATATCTAATGATTGAGCTACATTTGGACCACTATAGTGTGGGACTATGTGGAATTCACCAAGAAGTGTCACACATGAAATATTCATTTCAACTTCATGTATAAGGCTCCATTTGTAATCCATTCAACAAAATACCATTGGAACATTATTGTATGGGGGATGGATGACATGGGTCCATAAACACCTACAACAACATGATATTGCATATTAATCTTTAATAAAAAAATAATATTTTCAAAGTGGTATGAATCCATTCTCCTCAAGAAGTTCAAGAAAAAATACATGATTTATTTCATGAAATTCTCTATAAATCATTCTTTCAGGATCTATCACACTACTCTCATGTACAATAGTCCCAGATTCTGAGACAATGCAATGAAGGACTTGTAATCCAAGTACAAAATCTAATCAAAACATTCTCCTTGATACCACGTGTTATCAAATGTATAGACCAAGGAATTCAATAAGACCATATGTAAATTTTTTCAAATGATGATGGACCAGAACAAGAAGTATTATCCAAAAAATCACACCAATTACTCCTGGTAATATTAGACAATGGATAAACATTCCACCTAGGTGAACCCTTACTTGATGGTATATAAAATAGATGGAGTGTTTCTTAATGTGGTCTTACTTCCATCACTCTAAAAATATTTTAATGATTAGTTGATAGTAGATATAATATATCATGTGTATCTATTCAAGTTGTAATCCCTTTATGGTAATATAATCTAGACACTAAAAGATTTTGATATCCATCAAAATCACATGTCTTGAGTATTGAACATGAAGATCCTCCATTTGTTCTCCATCCAAAGTGACATGGTACTAGGATTGGGAATTCTAATGATACCTAAAATTAAGCCTCTTAAATTAGAGCCTAAGTGGGATGGACCCTTTATTATACATAATGTTTCTTCCAATGGTTCATATTTATTAATACACATGTATTTGGATTCTAACACAACACTCACCAATATAGGGTTTCTTAAGAATTACATTGAATAAACTTCATGTCAGTTACCCCATCCTAGAAGAATGATGATAAAATACATATCTCAATATCACCTCTCTTTTATTTTAACACACAAAAACACACACAAATATATATATAGTACATATTGTATGTATTTAATCATCATACTCATTCAACCTTTTTGTATGATGTTAAATTTCCTAGTTTGTCTCCAGGTTTCATGAACTAAAAAGGCACATCCCAATGTACGAGCCATAAATAATTAAATTTCATATTAGAATTTAATTATTCATGGATTTTAACTTTTGGAATGGTTCTTGGTTTCATGAACCTAAACTATATGGAATATAATACTTACTAATTGATGTTAAAATATATAATCAACTTCCAATATACATGATGTTAAACTAATCAAACATTTTCCTTACTTTAGGACCCCAAAATAAATTGGTAATTTCCTTTGGTATGATTCTTAAAATACATAAATTGATAAGTATCCACACATGATAGAAAAATCACTCATCAGGTTGCAACATCTAAGTAAACCATTTTCAATAAATATAACTGGATTTATTAGCATCACATATGATATATAGAGATTCAAATATAACTTATCCTTTTCATAAACACCATTAAACCTATAAAATAATCATCAACCTCACCTTATCATGTGGTCAATACCCTTCTACCAGGTTCCTTGTTCTCACATGAAACTGAGATGAAACCCCTATCATGGGACATGCTTGAATATATATTACTAGTAGGCCTGTAAATATGGTTAATTCATGGGAGTATAATAATTATAATGTTTAACTCTACCTAAAAATCCACTATAAATCACCTTCAAACATTTTTTTTGATATTTGGTTCCCCATAATACTCCATGTCTAAACAAGATCCCATAAAGTGACAACACAATTCTCTAAATCCCCACCTCCCACCCATTTTATACTCCCAATAATAATTTGACAATGAACATAATATGTTTTATATTTATGAATACATGGTTAATTACTGAAATAAAATTCTCTCTCCCCATCCTTTCTAGTGTACTATTGAAACCTTCATTTTTATCTTGCTTAATAGTCATACTCAACCCACTTTTGACACCTTTCTGTGTTTGGGATTGTATAAGTCATGATTTAATTCCTTGTAATCCACTTTGTATTAGAGTAATTTAATGATATTGGGGTTAATTTGGTCATAAATTTGGCCACATTAGTGAAGGAATTTAGTCTTCTTCAATCTTACCCTGACTGGATTCTACTTTTTTTTGGGATGCTTTTAACGATTGATGGGTCCTTCTGATCTCAACACCTTTCATCTAGTATTTTTCATTCTAATGTTATATTATTAATATTCTTATATATATATATATTATTTCTCAGAATTATCATGTCTCAAGTGGTATTAGGTTGTTTAGTTGGTTGTCACTTAAGATAATTGAGGCACACCATTTCCATGATCAGGGAGCCCTTTTAGTCCTAAAAGCATGACTTTAAACCGAAATACCATGATTTTACCATATTAAGGACATATATACTATAATTTGGTCTCTATAATTCACATAATATTTATCCTAACCTATTAATAATTATATCTCACCCCTATAAGTTCATAAAAACTTACCACAAACCATTAGTCCCACTATCCTAACTTTATGACTTTAAACCGAATATACCCCCTATGGTCCATGCTTCATGACCTTAAAAATATGTGAATACACTTATATGTATATATTTGTTCGACAAGGATCCATGAGAATATATCCATGTTTTGTTTTCCTACATTTAATACTAAATACACTACATCACCTCCCTCTATGGTCCATTAATTATTACATTAAATTGAATGCATCCTCTTTGAGGTATTTTTTGTAGTTAAACAATATCATGTCACATTAGGTTTTGCGTTTTCATTCTTACTGTATAGACTTTACCAACTCTTGGTCAAAGCTATATGACCTTAATGTCTAGAGCATATTCTATATCACATAATTTTAAATTACATTTTAAACATTCTTTTAATATTTTCTAAACTATATGATATATTCTCCATCACTTGACTTTAAACTATGTGATATTCTAGATCATCACCTGAGAGGATTCCCCCTTTTTGGGTTGGCCTCTCACCACACCATCTTTTAGAACTACATGTCCCAGGATTAGTGCCTTATGAAATATGTAGTGATGTATGGTTCTCCTGTTCTAGAATCAGACAAGGGCCTGGTTACCATTAACCCACTTTTATAGGTGATAGGACTTATGTGGATTATATTTAGGCTTTAGATCCTATTTTCACTAGAGAACCCATTCATTTACCCCCCTTCATTATCTGTATTAGATACATGGAGAAGCCTTTCCCCCTCTTTGGTGTTGGTTCTCTACCGTGACACCTTCATGAACTATGTAATGCTTCGTTCTCGTTTTATGAGATATGTAATGAAACCTATATCTCTTGTATCAGACCTAACCCCATGTATCCCATCGCACCCTCTTCATCCCAACACATTAAACAACTTCATTTTATCCCATTTCCCTCCTGCGCATCAAGGTGGTGTCACAATCCGATGGAATTGGTCTAAGTGGTGTGGTTATAAACCTTTAATATGAAATAGATTAAGAACCATAACATTAAAATGTGTTCTTCTACCCCCCAATGTTGTCTATATTGGAAACTTAATTTCTAACACACAATAGGATTTTTCTTTCTAATCTAGATAGGCTACCACACCCTCAGTCAATGAATCATAACCTTTAACTATTTTTATTCTCCCTAAGGTTTTTATGTTACCATGAGGGATATCTTATTCAAATTGGGTTGGTATTATCCCACTATCTATATAAAATTTCTCACCTTTGGTATGAGAACCCTGAAATTAAGCTGGTAGGATTATATGGTCTATGATATGAGACATTAAAACATAAAATATTCTAGGTCAAATATGTGTGACCATAAAACTTATCCCCTGATAGTGCAATTTTCATGTTCCTAAACTACCACATGAAAGAGGTAAATTTTTTTTTAGGATGAAAAACCATAAATGGTGACCTAAAAAATTCAATTCACCACTCAAAAAGTCATAAAATTTTATTACATTGGAAGATGTTGGAGTAAAAATAGAAATGGTCTCAAGCATATGGGTAACACCATCAATCCCCAAAAAGACTAGCTATGTTTGTTGATCCAAATTGTGTAGGGAAAATAATGAGAAAAATAATTTTAACCCATTCCTCTCTTAGTCCTAGCTATATTAATTTAAACCACACAAAAACCTGTCATTGTGAGGTGATGTTAAACTACATGGCATAGGTCATGGTTTCATAACCTTAAAAGGAACAACCTTACTGTCCAAGAAGAATGACATTAAAAATTTTATACATTGTCTATGTTATATCTATAATGGAATTGAGTTTTTAATTCATTTCATGTTATCACCCATCCTCTTCCATATAGATTTCCCCGCATGTTTCCCAATCATGACAACCTCAAACTTCATACATCCCCTTAGAAACTATTTATTCTAGATATGGGTTTTCTAATTGACAATGAGTTTATTCCTCAAATATATAAATATATTTTCCCCGGTTCTGTATAAGCACCATGAATTTAAATGGAATTCATCTTCACCTTGATATATTCTATCTCAATATTGGGGTCTCCAATTTTTATTAGTTTTTTTCATTCCCAGTTCCATAAAGTTCATTCCCTAATTTTTGTTTTAACCACTAAGACCTTAAAAAAATAGAACACCTTGGATTAAGGGAGATGAATTTAAAATATACAATGGTAGAGACCGACTTGGTCATCACAAGGGAATTATTGAATAATTACCCAGTGTCTTTGGTTAGTTGAAGTCTTTCAATCTTGGTTCACCCTTTTGACCTAAAAATATAATAATAGTCTAGACCCTGGGTGATTAGAATCACATTCTATTAATTTAATTTATCTCTACACATTGTTTCCCTATAATTTGAATTACTTAATCAACCTTTTATTTCATAATTTAGTTCACTATGGAGATGTAATAGTGCTCCAAGGGAATGAATCCCATCCATGGATCAAATCCAGGAGTGTTCATGGAAAAAATATAATGAATCCCTTGTTTCGAAGAAATTGTTATTGGTCAGACATCATTTTCATTTCCTCCATTATCAATGATATGGAAGTAGACTATATGTATCCAATATATCCAATAATAAAACTTATCCTAACTATTTATATCTTTGAAATTATTATTCTGGAAGTAATAATTTATCTTTACATTGACAGACTAATAGGTGGGATTTCTTATTATGAAGAAAATATTGTTATAGAAAATGAATTTACAAGAAATCAAGGAGGATTATTTTACTTAAGGATAATTAAATTTCATTGGATGATGAAATCAAATTAAAAATTTGGGGATCCTAATCTCAAATATGTAATATTTTTCTCATCCAGAATAACTTTTGAAGAATTAATATTTATCGCCTTATTCCACTCATGCCATGTACATAAAATTTATGGTTATGATTAAAGAAAACTTCAAGAGTTATTTATTATATAGAAAATACCACACTGAAACAACATTGAATCCTTTAAATATTTGACCCAAAAATGGATGAATATAATTCAACTGAATATAATTTTATGTTTCTAGATTTGAAAAGATTTATTTAAATAAACATAATAAGAGGTTCTATTTGGAAGGAGGAACCCTCTCTATAGAAGGAAGATAAGGAAACGATGACTGGGTCTCTACAATTATATAAAATGAAATCTCCATGCATGATACCATGAAGGAATAACCCATCAGTAGTGATATTAATCCCCTAGATTAGAGAAATCTATCACACCTATGATTAATGTTCTTTGAAATATTTTGTTTCATGTCTAATATACATGAAAGTTGGGACCTAAGGTTAATAGGTATAGAAAAATTCATGAATAATTAAATTTTGTATTTGAACAGATAAAATATTCTATATTTTAATTAATCATTGTTTGGGAGAACAATTTAGTGTAGGACAATATTGAGGGTGTCCCATAACACTGAGTGTCCACTATTAATAAATAAAATTCATCATTGATCATTTAACTTTTCACCTAAATGAAAATAAAAGATGGATTAAAAGATGTGGTCAATTGAATCATAATGGTGATGAATTTCTCTAAGTAAGACCCATATATATTACACCATATCCCCATTGAAAAAAATTAACCAATGATTCAATATTAAAATTAACACAACATATATATTTATAGTAAAATTAGATTCCCTTATTCTTTACTTCGATATATGTAGAAAGATTCAGTTTCTAATATTTCAAAAATAGGAAATTGAGCTTAATAGGGTGGTCATTTCACTAATGAAAACTACATAGGGATTCAAAGTTTTATTTCTTATGTGAGAGATTTGTCACGGAAGGGAATGTGAGTGATATCAAATGTAGTGGAGAAAAAAATGAAATAAACAGGAATACCAGTCAACTGAATAATTATAAAAAAATATTTTTTATCATAATTGAGAAAAACCTCCTAGAAATAATTATAAGAAGAATAATCTATGAAGCATCAATATAGATTATGTAATCTAGGGAAAAAGTTATAAGATTTAGCTAAATTGTTATTCTAGAAATAAATTTCAATTCAACATACGATCCAATAGAATTTCATATTAATTAAGGGTATTGAATTTTATAGGACATACTATAGGTGAGTGTCTATATAGTTTCTAGAGAAATTGATAGAAAAATTACCATAACTACACTTTATATAATTTACCCAATGGTATTTCCTAGATATAGGTTGCCTAGAAATTTTAGCTTGCATACAACTGATTGTTTAGTTGATTCTTCTATGATTAATTCCCCATTCATCAATAGGTATGGGAATTCTAAACTAGTAGGTCCAATGAAATCTCCCATAATATTATGAAATCCAAATTAAACTATTTTATATTTTTTCAATATTCCATATAACAGTCTTCAAAACCCTACAAAACTAAAAGAATTTTTTCATGAATGAATGATAGTACAATATTCACATGATTGATCCATCACCCAATGGAATTAAATATATTCTTCCAATAACTGATTATCTATATTATCTTATTAAAAATACAATAAATTTTTTGAATGAACAAAATTCCTTTAAAAATTATAACTCCCATACAATCCATAGGAAAAGTTTCCTAAAAATTCCAATACTGTTCTGTATACTAGTAACATGCTTGTTTGTGCAAGATTTGGAGATGTATATGCTACTTTGGTTAAATTTTTTGAACTATAAACCCCTAATACTATAAGAATTATAAATTATCTTGAAAATTTTTATTTAATTACTATTAACACTGATAAAGAAGACTATTCCATCCACAAATAATAAATGAAATATTACTTTGGAAACATACTATCCTCTATATGGGTGATTTAGTTCACCATAGAAGTTATGATTGAGATTCCTATAGATAATATATTGTTCAATATTAAAAATTCTTGGAGATAGTGGATATAATACTTTAATTGCCCTATAATACACAAAAAATATTGAACTCTTTCCCATTAGGGTAATTGTTAACCCTGGAAATGAGAAGCATAAAAAAAAGGGCCACATACTACTTTAGAAAAAATACAGTGCCTCAAAACTTTAAGAATAAATATATAGCCCATTTTTCTTAGGGATTTAAAAAATTAATTATATTGATAATTTTGGAAAAATAAATTCATATATCAAGTTATGATATCATTTCTTTTGCTAGACTAATCACTCATTAGAATATTTGAACCTTTAAGAAAACCATGTTGATAATCCTAAATTTGGAGGCCCAAGTGCCAAGAAAGTTTCATATTAAAAATAGTATCCATATTTTTTATATAAAATTAAACTGGATAATGTGGTGAAATATTTTAATACCATTTGGATTACTTAATTTTTTATTGAGAAAAATGTTGTGGCTGAAGGAAATCTTGGAAGATGTCCTCCTTTAATGATGTAATGAATTTTATTGATAATATTTTATTTAATAAGATCCCAAAAATTATATAAGAATGATCCATGATTCCCATCAAGGAATTAGGAAGTATATAAATTAATCCCTTTAATGGCATTCTTTATTACCTATTTACTCCAGATGACACTGAATTTTTTTTATCATGGTATGTAATTAAAGTCAAGATTCTATTAAAATAAAAATCTATATAATATATCGATTATAAACCATCAATCATCATCTAATATAGTCATGAATTCAAATAAAAGAAAAAAAATCAAAAATAGGTCCAATAAAATTAATGTTACTAGAATCTGTTCCATATTCAAGAGTCATATTGATTTTTAACAGATTCTTTCTACCTTTTAATTGTAGAAATAAATCATGTTTATATTACACTCCATTAACAATTTTGTTATATACTTTTCTAAAGCCACACGTTATTCCACCAAATAAACCTCTTACTATTAACTTCTTTATAGTATAAAAGTATAAATATATCATCATTCCATTAATGTTACATAAAACTATCAATTTGATTAATTTCCTCTTAAAGTCCATAAATGATGAATTTATAATAATAATGATTATTTTTATAATTTATGATATCTCCTATCAATATTCTAATTTTATTTTGGAAAATCATCCAAGGAACTAACATCATGGGTATCGACCAATAGGATTGAACCATGTCTTTGAAGGCACTAACATCAATACATTTATTAGTGGTAAAATATTTTATCAGTGTATATTGTGAGTTGGAATTATGGAAAAAATGGACAGTAGTTGGAAAGAGAGTGTGATGAGAGCTTCACAAAAGAACTAGAGAATTAAGAGATGGAAAATATATTTATGTTGAATCTATCCTGCATAATCCATACCTTGAAACATCAATTTTTATTATTGAATTATTTAATTTTTTTGTTGTGAATCCTAGATCAAGTAAGTTATTTTAGATAAGGGACGAATTAAAAAATCCTATAGCCTTACTTCAATAAATAGCCAATCCATTATTCTATTATTGGTCTATAATATTAATATTTTGACCACTATAAACCATTAATTTCAACATGCACTAAAGGATTTTTTTTCAAAAGGAATTGTCTTTCTACTACATCACATTTTAGTTATAAGATAAAAAAAGAAATATTTTTTTGTTTACTGGTCTTTGTAATTCAATTTTTATGATACAAATTAATGATATCCTCGATAATTTGATTCTACATGAAAAAAAATGTAATATTTTGATGTATAGTCATGCATGGTGTGATCCAAAGGATGTTTTTGTGTATAATTAATAATGGATAGTGACTTTATCTTGGGTACCAAGATTTATTAATGAAAAATGTTTTTACTTCTATTGACCTTTCTAAGGTATTTTAGTTTTTCTAGAATTTCAATTCCCTTTGTGTTCTATATCATCATAGAGATCATGTTGAATATTAGAGAGTGGTCTACTTCCGAATATATTATTTAGAAAAGAAGATCCATTATCTTTGGAATTTTTTATAGATTGAGTGACATACTGATATGATTGAGAGGAATATATTTAGTTTTCTTATTACATGATTAGGTTTTGTGTGATTCATGGGGATATTCATGTACCGATTCAAGGATACTAAAATAATTAGAAGACCTGAACAAATCCTACTTGAGATTTTCGAATGATACCCATATATGTGTGAAGTCCCTTCATATTCCATTGATACTAGGAAAAAGGAGATGAAAAAATTTGGGAAGTCTTAATAAAGAATCCATATGATGTGATACATCCTTTGAGAATTCTAGTACCACAATATTAGAATCCATCATCCAGAATATTAGTGTGGTAGTGTTTGAATAAGAAGAGGAGGGGATTCTTCGAGGGAAAAAAACTTTTATAGTGAGATCATGAAATAGAAACCATTAGAGGGCATGGATAATCTAGGGAGATATCTAGATTTTCATTATAAAGAACCAATAAATACGTTTGAGGAATTCCTGATATAGGGGGAGATTGATTCTATGATTCTTACCATCCCTACTTGTAGACCATGTTTGATTCTCTGAAGCCACCCTTAGATCCTACTCCAATATTGAGTGCCATCAAAAGATTGGAATCACAGTCTAGGATATGAGTAGGATGGTGATCTTGGAATATTCTAAAAATTAAAGATTAATGACCTTGAATATGGAATGAGAAACACAAACCTAGGGATCTTAAAAGAGGATATTTTTCTAAAAGTATAGATACAACATAGCATGAGTAAGTAACTGATTATGAATTGGGTCATCTAGATAAATTATAATGAAAATCCTCATGACCATGATGTGTATGATCCTTACAGTGGATTCATCTATACAAATAAATAACTCTAGTGAATTGATTATAAATTTGAGAATTATAGGGATGTTATGGGGAAAGGGAAGTCCTAATAAATAGAGCCAAAGAATATTATGTTAAGAGTCATAACCCATGTGATCATATATCTACCACTAAAAGATATGTAATCTCCACCAATCATAGGAAAATCCTTCCCTAGAATAGTAATAAATGATGTAAATTTTAGAAAATGGGTGTACGAAGAAGGATTTCACTTTCAAGAAGGAAATAACTAAATGAAAAGATAAACTATAAGAGTAGATAAATTGATAGGTTATCCAGATATAGGTATTATTTACACAAAATTGGTAAATTATATTACACGTATGGTAGGTTGTATGTATATTGAATTTACCCAGATAATGAGAGAGCACATGATATCCATACATTTACTCATGAACCATTCAGTCCAAAAATATTAAGGGAATTTTAAGAATAGTCATTCTTTAGGGGGGAAGGTTTGAATGAAACTGAGAATTTAAAGTAGCCATACAATGGATGTAATGGAGATGTAAGTGTAAGAGGCACCACTTCAAAGCATGTAGGAATTGATAGAACATAGGAATAATAGGGTGGAAAAGAAATATCACAAGACTAAGTTAGAAGATCATAAATCAACATCATGTTTGCTAGTTTTGATAAGGGAAACTTAAGATAAAATAATCCTAGTGATACCACTTCTTTAAATTCACAATATAAAGATAATTTTAAAAGATTTGTGGAACATATGGTGCATTTTAACTTGAAAATTCCATTAGTTCCTCTCACAATAATACCATTAGCCACTCCCATTTTATCAGGTATAATCTTAACACCCTATATTTTATCCTATCATATCTTTTGGTGTGTTTAAAAATTTGAACACATTTATGGAGTTTCATCCAACAAGTCCCCCCATATTCATGAGTTCATTTAATGGTCGATAAAATACTTTAACCCCCAAACATTCATCTTTTTGACACTCACATGTGATGTGAGTAACCCTATATTTCTATATGTTTCTCATAATGAGTATATATCATGTTGGATTAGAGGATTTGAATCAATTTCCTCATTATCAAAATTTAGTTTCCCTCATGATCATCCTCACCATATTAAATTAAATTAGATGTTTATTATCCTTTTGGAATGATCTTAAACCGAATGGTGTCATACCTATTGAATAATTTTATACTACATGATACCTTGATAATATTATAAGAATAAATCCCCTATGCACCATTAGTCTATAACCATGAAAAAAATAGGTTTCAGTCCTAAATGGCATTAATTCTTTCAATTTTTATTCATTTGTGATATTCCCACTTTTAAGGGTTTATAGGGAACCCTTACATGGACTGTAAAATTTTGTGACATTACATGACATGAATGTAATAGGGGAATTCATCCTAGACTATGACTACTTGGAACTACCCCTTCCCAGAATTTTCATCATGAACAACTCTCCACCCTCACATGACTATTTGCCTAGGTATACTATACAAAGATTCATATGACCTGTACTGTTGGAAATTCCATACCCTCTCATTCTTATAAATCTGACAGATCTGATCAGGTGTATGTCATCCACAAAACTCTCTAAAGAACTATATATAGAATGATTCCTAATTCTCACATTATAATATTACATCCATGAACCTTATCCTAGAACAATCCAAAAAATCACGTTTATTTTAGTATTGGTGTTTGATCATAACTATATACTCAATTTAATCCCTTTCCCAACACAAATATGGATGATTCCAATTCCTCCATGCATGAGTCAGATCTACGTGGAAGGTTTACCATGTTATTATGGAGTATGATTCTATACGTCCATCATGCTAGGACTTATTTCCCAATAGAGAATTACCATTTTTTCTATTTATGATCAAGATATGTACATAGATATATTGGTCTAACAATCATGACCTTAAACTATGTGCACTCATCTTAGAGTTTTCTACCTAGAAATTTGGGTTTCCAATTTTTGTCAGGTTTTTCCTATACCAAGTTGTCGAGTTGGCTACCTCAACCATTGTTACTAGTTTCATAAATATAAAATTAAAAACCATTTATACATTCTATATGACCATCAAATTCTAGATTATTTTGGAAAAACTATATGACCATAAATTATATTGTAACTTGATTTGAGCAATATTAACTTAAATTGTTTTCACCCCTACTAAATTTGATTTTGATGTGTTGAAATTTCCAATTTATAACAAGTGTTTCTTTGGATCCTCTTTCCTCACCGGCTACCACATGATTTGGTCCTATAATCATGAAATTATACAAGAACACTCTCCTTATTCATGGATACATGAAATTAAAACAAACCAACACTTTTTCTTAATCGCACAACCTTAAAAGGCATAGTCCCATCATCATAGTTTCTTGAACATAAAAAGAAAAACCCATTGATACTAGTTTAATGTACATAAAAGGAATTCCCATATAGTTTAATTTTTATGAACTTAAACCATTATCTCCACTTTTAGTCTTAAATATGTGAATATAAACTAATAAAACTCCTAGATAATTAATATTATTTCTAGATAATGATCAAATATAATTCCCATGTCTCTCACAAAAGTGGAACAAAGATTTTAACAACTATCCTACATGCCATCCATATGAATGGTACACCCCATATATGTGCATGGATTACAAAATTTTAGTCCAATGAGTTCCCATTCTCTTCAAAAGAATCCTGCTCCATCATCGATACACTTTATGCCCATTTATATGGATCTAAATCAACTTTAATAACCAAATAACCTCCTCTATAGTGATAACAAAATTCTCCAAAGTCCCACCTCTTATATATGGTACAAAACATAGAGGATTCATCCACATTAATAGTAAAAATTACTCCCCTATAGTGAAAAATAATATTGATTGTCACTCTTTCCATCCAGGCTATACACCCCATAGGAAACATATACAATAATATGGTAGTGTAACTCATGTTTTGAATGATTTCAACAGTCATCCTCCACCTATCTACCTTAGTAATTCATTAAATTAGACTCTTGGATTACCATTTTTACCCACACAATATTCCATTTTATAAAGATTAATATTAACACCATTTGGGTTGTTCCATCATGAATTCTATATATTCATAGAGAAATCAAACAGTTGGAATATATCTATCTCGGTTCTCCATCCCCAGGGGTTCCCTTAGTGGTCAATACAATATTCTAACCCCAAACCATCAAAATAAATCCAAAACACTCATATAATTGAATGTTATTATATTTTATTTTGTTAACCACATTGATCATGACATAAATATACATCAAGGGTTTATTTAATTAGTTTATTAATGAAATCGACATGAAGTGAACATCAAGAAAAATAATTTCTAGTTCTTTCCATAGAATCAAATAATCCTCACCCTCCTCATACTTAATTGATCCCATTATGATATGGGGAATCTATTAATGCATAGAAGCACATCCAATGGGATTCAAAATAGAAATAAAAATTTATAGGGTTTATGGGAACTTTTTGTCCTAGGAAAATACCTACTGTAGGGGAAGCCAACAGTCAAGAGAATAAGTCATTTCTAGATATTCATTTTGACTAGTCATGATTCCAAAATGTAATTATGGAAAAAAAATTATGGTAAAAAATTTTTTACATCCAAAACCTATCAATCCATATAAATTATACTACAAATTTTATATTATCACTCACCTTGATGTTGTGTAAACCTAACATTAGAGCACCATGAAAGTCACTAGTTTCATGATCATGAAGTCATACATTTTGCTTTCTATATATTTATAACTTTCTAGATATTGGAAAATATCACTTATTTCATTGAATTAGAGAAATTCTATTTAATGATGGATAAATTTATGTGGGATGATTTATTATTTTTATATCATGATGACTAAATAATTATGAATATGGAATTAGAAAAAGATTATAGGAGAATGGAATTGAATGAAATAATTGATTTAATATCCTTGGAATAATGATTATTCTGAATATTAATATATAATGTAGATGGCGTATGCATAATTTTTTAGTAAATAGTTAAATCATGAAGGAATAATTAAATTTTTTTACTAGTGTTCTTATCGTCTTCCTAATCCATAGTAATGGTAGGTATATCATCATGTAGAATGTCAAATTTAGAAAGAGTATAGGGTAAAATAGTTTCCCCAAGATGGGTTGAGTGTTATATATATATCTTTATGATCTATGATTTATTATTCCCACTACCTGAGTTAGTTTGGAAAACCAACACCATTTTTTGGCCTTTAGTTTTTTGTTTTTTTACTAAAATCCGGGTCATCGTGGAAACATAATGGATGAATATTACCAAAATATTTCTATCTCATCTGTAAATTAAATTAATGTTTGGAAATTTTTGGGATATAGTGGCTTATGGTATAGTATGTTCACCCATACAGTCTATAATGGCTATCAGTTATTTCATACTTGTATGTGCTAGATGTGGTGGATGTAAGATATAGAAAAAACATATATTACATGTTCATTTATGAAAATGTTGTATTGGGTTAAGGTATAGTGCATATTAAAATAAGGGTAATATGGATCTCAAATATATATATATGTACTAGATAGTAAAGTGGTTGTAATTATGTTGTTTGTGGTTATGATGTATTTATGTGGATGTGAAACATGGATTATAGATGGGATGAGAGAACTAGGAAAGAAGTTGTTAGGGTTTAGGGTGAAAATTTTAGTTTGACAGTGGTATAGGAATTCACTTATAATATACATGATTTATTACTAAGTTGCTGTTCTTTTGTGGGTCACTTGGTGATCAAGCCTTGATGTGGTTGGAAATATAGTTTAACTAATTTTGCTGAGATGTCAATTTTTAATTTATCCACTAGATATTTAGTATGATTCCTCCACTCTAACGACCTAATATTTTATAATATAATTTTATATAAATTAATTCTATGTTTGATATCTTGATCTATATGCAACGTCAGACTAAAACAAGACCCATCATATTAGATGAATATTATTAAGATCATAAAAAGAATAACAGAACCAAAATTGAATAAAAAGATATTACCCAACTAAGATTTATTAAATTTATAATATAAATAATTAATATGATTTAATGTTACAAATGATTTTACTTTATCACATAACTATTATTTAAGATTTTTTATGTTCTATCCTAGAAAATAAAATTAAACACTTTAAAAATATTATTATATATTATCATTATTCAAATTAAAATTGATCTAAAATAATATTAATAAATTTGATTACTTAGGATTTCTTAATAATAAACCAATTTCATTTCTTAGTAATATTATTTGTTTTATTTTATAGATTCATTTTCTATGAAACTAATTTTATAAACATTCAGACAGAATAGGTATGGATTTTTCTAACCATATTTTTTATGAATAATATGGTTTTTAAAAAAGTTCAATTATACATTTTTGGGATTGAATGTGATAAAATGGAATTAATTTTAATATTATAATATAAAATGTTTATTAGTGGTAATTTTTGGGTATTTTTCAAAAATTATTTATTTTTAACTGAATATTGAGAAATATAGGTTTTTTTAAAAAAACACTTGTTTATTTTATTTAAATAAAGTAATTTAAATGCACCATTATTTTTTGAATATTGTTTTAATGTAACATATGATCTATTTAATATTAAATAATATAATAAATTCAATATGAATTAGAGTTATATTTTAATTTGGTTTAAGTGAGTTTTTTGGATTAATATTTTTTTTCGAAAAAACCTCCTTTCATTGCATTTTGCGTTCTTATTTTCCCACTTCAAAAGATTGAATCGAAAAAAATTTATTTAATAACTGGAATTCATAGGTTCAAATTTAATAATAAGGTCAATTTTATTCTCCAAAAGTTATTGGTGAAAATATTTATTATGATAAATGTGGGATACTTGAATTAATACATATAAAGCGTGAACTCTGAAAAAACTCAAACAAAATAGGTAAATAATTATTCTCTATAGATGACATATTTTATGATATCTTTGTTAATAACATTTATAACAGTGGTTTAAGACTCCATGGAGATAAACAATTCCAATATACATATACATTTCTCATTTCTATGTTGTAAGAACATATCCATATTACACTTCATGAAATTTATATTATGCTATTACATATGTTCTTATTATCATCACCAATTTCTATTCCTTGTGATTTCATTGCATAGATTAGAATATTCCATTTAGAATATCATATTCAAAGATATGTCTAGTTTGTTGAACTGAACCATCATTAATGTCAGTCAAAGTTTAATATTTGTATTCATACTAACAACTATATATGTGGCAAGTTGGGTCAAACCCACAGGGAAGACAATTCTTACCACTATTCTTCGAAAAACCATCTAAAACTCTACTAAAATAATTGAAAAGTGTGAAAAACTAAAATATAGAGTGTTGATAAATGAACTCTGGGTAAATTCTCAGGGAAAAATTTCAATTATACTAGTTTTGAAAACATTCCTTCTCATGATAGTGATTACATCTAATACCACTAAAAAAGAGTGATTTATTTCCTTCTCCCGGAGATAAATCACTCAAGACAACATATCTTGGAGTTCACCACTCCTAGATAAATCAACTTTGAAAATTCTGTTTTGAAAAAGATGACATAATGAACATGCTATAAGTTCTGTAGTTTTTATTTAATTGTATATGTTTATGAAAATTAATTCACAATCAAACTCACTGAATGATTGCAGAATTCTGAGATTAAATGTAGGTGGTACCTTGCAATTGAATGTAATCAAAACTAATCTCACCAATCAATTCTGATCACAAACACAATGATAGTGAGAAGAGGAAAAGAAGTTAACCCATAGATTCGATTTTTAACCCTGAACTAGAAGTATTCAACCTAACATTATCTCTATTACATATACTGAATCCATTCTGTTACAAAGACAGCGAATTGAAAGAAAACATAATATGAAAACACCCACTGCTAGCTTGAATTTTCGCTACTCCAGGACCTCGAATCTTCAGAGAATGGCTCTACAAGAAGTGCTCCAAGGTTCACAACCAGGTTCTCGCTCTGCTCTTGAGTGAATGATCTTATTAATTCCCTCTAACCCCCTTTCAAATTTTGTTGCAACTCTATTTTTATACCCTTCGTCATCTGCTGTAAGTCACCGGTCACTTCCACCGACTCCAGAAAGTCCTTAACTTAAGCACCGCATGCATGCGTTTTTTCACGACTTTACACGTAACACTAGTTTTTCTCACGTAACTAACTCTCGAAGAGTTAGTTTAATGAATGTGGATTCTTTTTAGGCTTCGGTGTGAACCTGATCATGTTTTTAACTCCACTGTGAACCTGCATAGCTAAAACAAAATAAAAAGTTAAAACATGAATACATTTAGATAATAGTTATTTTTAAAAAAAGCATAATGTTATAATACTTAAAAAGTTAACTATATTTAATTTTAAAATATCTTAATTGCTAATTTTTTATTAAATATTTTTATTAAGATTATTAATTAAATTAAATTATTAAGTTTTTAATTTATTATTAAATTATTTAATTAGTGTAAGTATTATTAATAATTAGTTAGTATAACTTAATTAATTTCATAAACTAGATTATTATCAATTAAATTATTAATTAAATTTTTATATTTATTCTTCTGAAATAAAATTAAAGTGTAAATATATTAATTTTAATTAATATTTAACTTAATTTATAAATTATTATTATTTATAATTTAGATTTATTAATTCCTATTTTTTTAAATTATATTTTAATATATAACTTATCTATTTATTAATATTATAATTTTTATAATTTATAAATTTTATAAATTATATTATATTCATTTGAATAATTTATTATTTCCTTTTTCTTTTCTTTTGTTTTATTTTATTTATTTTTATTATTTTTTTCTTTCACCCCCCAAAAATTCCACACTGCGCAATAGGGGGGGGGGGGGGGGGGTCCTCTACTTCCTAGCCAGTTCGCAGCTCCGCCTACCATCTCCACAACATCATCATTAGGGTTCATCTTTATCGATACATGACTCAGATCTTCTTACGATGGCTTCACTCCAGATATGGAACCGCATCTGAAGCCTCGGTCAGACTCCTCATGCATTTCTAGTCTTCCACAACGGGCGGTGAACCCATCAGTAGGCAAGGCGGCTTCTGTATAGGTCACAAAAAGTAGTGGAGGCTACCGGATCTTCAACAGTGGTGACTCTAGAACTTGCGTGTCTTCGGCTTAAGGAGTGGAACTGGGTTTTGAGTTCTGAGATTTATGGTTTTTTTTGTTTGAACTTTGTTTAATTTAAGGTTCTAATATATACTGTTGAGGATTAGTGATTTATGGAATGTGGATCAAATGGTTGTTATTCACAATCTGAGCAAATGATCAGGGAATTGAGACTCACTAATTCAGGTTGACGGTGAATCTTGCGGCACTGGTGGTAGTGAAGAAAATAGAGGAAAACAGTGGAAGAGGATGTCCGTGAATGAGTTGAAATAGGGGAGGAAAACCCAACAGTGAGAAGCAGAAGGGTGAGGTGGTTACTAATAGAATAAAATCAAGGTCACCGATAACATCATAATATAGGGTCATAGTTAGGAACAATGAAAAGCTCACTATTGATACAAAAAGAAAATGTCACCGGTAGGCACAATGAAAAGCATACCATTGATATAAAATAAGAAGTGATGGCTTAAAATAAGGGCTCACTGTCAGCTTTAAATTAGCGGGTCACCGATACATAAAAAAACAGAGGAGTAGTGGAATGGGAGTCACCATTAGCTTAAAAACAAAGGGTCACCGATAGACTGAATAGTCACCATTAGAAAAATATATTAAGGTTTCTGGTACATAATTATCATGGATGTAGTTAAAAAAATGTTACCGATAAAGAAAAAGGTCATCGTTAGAACAAAATAAATAAATAACATTAACCTTAAAAAACATAGATTGAACTTAAAATTGAAAAACTCAAGTAAACTAAATAAAAAATTGAAAATAATTATCCTGTTAAAACCATAAATTCAGAAATACAATGATTAAAAATTAATGGTAGGCTGAACAACATAAATTTAAAGCAAGATTATTATAAAACATAAACGTTAAGGTTGTAATTTAAAATTTTAATTGTTAACACTTAAATTAAAATCTTGATAATTTTTAAACTAAATTAATAAAAGTCTTAAATTATAATTATTGTATAAATTAATTTCTGGGTAAAAAGTAAATGAAAAAGGGTAGCATCGGTGACACAATAGGTCATCGATGGATCTTGACTACCTGACCGGTAAACTAAAATCAATAGAAATTGAATTAATAATTTAACTTCATACATAAGATTAAA
This sequence comes from Viscum album, assembly GCA_963277665.1. Taxonomy (NCBI): domain Eukaryota; kingdom Viridiplantae; phylum Streptophyta; class Magnoliopsida; order Santalales; family Viscaceae; genus Viscum; species Viscum album. The sequence continues at coordinate 218,323,294 of OY728158.1, forward strand.
TAATTAATGTTTTAAACCTCTTAGTTAATAATTGAAATAACAATTATAATACAAAAATTAAAAGTGAACTATTTTATTTAGTTAGAAATAAAAATCTTATATTAAGTAATTATAAGGATGACTAAACATATTAATAAATGAAGTTGAAAAATTTAAATGAAACTAAGTTAAAGGATAAAATATTATAATAAAGATAGAAAATTAAAACACATATAAGGATATTAAATGAATATTCATTATTTAAGTCAAATAATTAAAAGGCGAGCAGATTGGAATTAACACAACTGATAAACAAATAATAAATTTAGATAAGATATGTAAGATTAAAATTATTAATTTAAAGACAAAAAATACTTAATTCATTATAAAAAAATGTTTAATTATAAAATTTAATTTTAAAAATAGAAACATACAATTAATTAGTATAAATTTCTTAAATAATTAATTAAACCATTAAAAATTAAGTAAAGAGATGTGTCAAAACTCTGTAAAAATAGAGCCACATCAAATTCCCCCACACTTAATCATTGTTTGTCCTAAAAAAAATCCCGTGTTTTTTTATTAATGAGAAATAGATTGTAATATTTATGATTCAACTCAAACTGAAACATGTCCAACACTTATAAACAGAGGACTAAAGTGTCAATAGGCTTTTTGAAAATGTTTCAAATGATGTCTTTCCTAGAACAAATCATCAAAGGGTAATCTAGAAAGCTATAAATTATAAAGTAATGAAGATGTCATGCCTCATATGTGATACAACTTAATGACTCACTTCAATCCAAGCTTAGGTTCTAATTTCAAGAGTGACAAGAGGTAAAATTTATGTTGAATTAAAAACTTAACAAGAAGAACTTTGTACTTTTACTTTTCACCTAGGTATCAAAAATAAATATTTGTTTTGAATCACCCTAATGACACAAACGAAATGACTCCCATATAAACCAATTGACCCCTTCTTCATCCATTGTTTATCATTCCCCTCACCTTAATGAACTCATTTTTGACCCCATACACTTTATTTATTTTCCCCAATCCATGTATCATGAGCTTAGAACGATGCAATGAACTTATTCAAGGTGTAAATAGGGATTTTAGTAAATAAAAATACACCCATCATCTAGGGTCTCAAACACTCACTATGGGATCCCAGATGCCCAAATTACTTCAGTTCTTAAAGATTTATATCAAAAATCATTTACAATGTCTCATTATGGTAATTAATTTAATAATTAAAATACAATAAGATCCCTAGAATCAATATCAATCTTCCAGTTCTAAGGGTTGTGATCATAACTCCACAGAGAGATCACCCAAATCAATCTCAAAAAGTAGTTCCTAAACTAGATTTCCATGAACCCACTAATCAAGAAATCTTAGCAATCATCCAACCTCATTAATTTAAGACTCAATGCACAACTTAAATACTAAAGAAATATTGTCCATAGGCAAGACCCATTTGAAAGATAGTGTAAAGCCTAAATTTTATGGCAGAATTTGGAGAACATTTAACCATTTTTTGGAAAACGTTTTAAGTAAAGTGTGATTTTATGACATTAAATTTAAGCACAGTTTTGCATAGTCAAGAATTGACCCCCTCTACCACACTTAGAACCCAACTTTGTCCCCAAATTTGACTTCTAAAGTGGAGGATAAAAATTTAGTAATTATTTCTTAAAACATATTTTCAATTAGTAGAAAGATGACATGCATAAAGGGTCTCTTTAAAGTTCATGAAATATTTTTTTCTACAAAGTGTAATTTACAGCAGGTTCATAACCAAATACATGAAATAATATTTATGTCCAATGTATATTTTTTTCAATACAACTCAAAAGTAGCATGTGACATGTAAGTTCACTGCCAATTTGGGTGAAAGCATGTCCAGCAGATTTAATTTAGTTGGGTATTCAATATAGCAGAAAAAGTTCAATATAAACACCCCAACCCAAAGTAGATTCAAAAGACCCACATCATATAGCCCCCACACATAGTTTCAAGTAGTGAATGGTTTTAACCATAGTGAAATTCAATTTTTCAACAAAGAGGAACAAGAAGATTTTGTGTACATCATAATGACATACAACATAATTTTTTTAGAAAAGTGACATGTCCAATATTTTTCAATATATCAAGTCATAAAGCAGTATTTTCTAGAAAAAAATAGCATAATTAAAAACAAACATGCAGCAGATTTTATCCTTAAAGTAAATAGGAGCAGAAAAATAAATAAAACAATTATGAGTTGAGTACTTCCCTGAATATATTTCTCAATTTCCCTCCAATATAGGAATTACACTCCTTTATTGACATAAGAAGAAGCATCCTGAGATAGAACCAAGAGACCAAGAACAACTAGTAATATAAATTTTGCAAAAATGGAGCACAAAAGCATAATTTTATTCAAGGGCAAAAGGGAAAAAAGTAAAGACAAAAAGTACGATGAGTTTCCTTACATGAAACACTAGTCTTAAGGTCCCCAACCAGACATTATTCAAGATCAGTTTTTAAGAACTGCGAAATAATCCAAGCCCTTTGTCTGTCTCTCAAAATAAAGTTTCACCCTCTGCCCATTAACCAACATGGGTTTGTTCTCTTCACCTATAATTTATAAAGCTCCATTCTTCAGCACCCTCATAATTCTAAATGGTCCAGACCACATGGACTTGAGTTTTCTTGGATAAAGCTTAAGTCTAGAGTTAAATAGAAGGACCTTTTGTCTAGGTTTGTATTCATTTTTTTTAATGATAAAGTCATGAAATATTTTAGTACTCTCTTTATAAATTCTGGAATTATCATAACTATATCTCTTAATCTCATTAAGTTCACTCAACTCAAGTAATCTCCTCTCACCAGCACTCTTAAAATCTAAATTTAGAGAATTAACTGCCCAATAAGACTTATGATGAAACTCTACAGGTAAATTACAACATTTACCAAACAACGGCTAGTAAGGGGACATAACTATTGGGGTCTTGAAAGTAGTTCTATAAGCCCATAAAGATTCATCAAATTTAATAGACCAGTCCTTCCTAGAGTTTGACACAGTTTTCTCAAGTATCTATTTCAATTCCCTGTTTGAGATATCCACCTATCCTCTGGACTATGGATGTTAAGGGATACAAGTTTTATGAACACATACATATTTCTCCATCAATGATGTAAATTTATAATTCTTAAAATGTGTTCCATTATCAGTGATAAAAGATCTTGTGACTCCAAATCCTATAAGGATATTCATCTTGAAAAACTTAATTACAGAATTTTCTTGATTGTTTGGAAGTTCCACTACCTCAACCCAATTGAAAACATAGTCAACAACAACAAGAATATATTAATTCACATGAGATGATGGAAATGGACCCATGAACTCTAAACCCAAGAAATCAAAAATCTCAACTTCTAGAATTGCTTTTTGGGGCAACTCTTTCTTCTTAACAACATTACCTAGCCTATGACATCTATCACAACCAACCACAACGATTCTAGAATCCTTAAAAAGACCAGGCTAATAGAAACTAGATTGTCAAACTTTTTGAGTAGTTCTTTCACCACCATGGTGTGCTCCCTAAGGTAAGGATTGAAAAATCTCTAAAACAGGCATCATATCTTCCTTAGGCACACATATCCTATGGATACCATCAGCCCATCTCCTAAACAATAGGGTATCATCCCAATGGTTGTATTTAAGTTCTGAAATGAATTTTTTTATTTGATTATTTGATAGATTCATGGAAAATACACCTGCTGCTAGGAAGTTGGAAAAATTCTCAAACCAAGAAGATTTACTGATTGAAATATTAAGAAGATTCTCATCAGGAAAAGAAGATTTAATCTCCCTCGGATCTTCAAATTTAGATTGAGTAAGAGGAATCCTAGAAAGGTGGTCAACAACTAAATTTTCAGCTCCTTGCTTATCCCTAATCTCTTAATCAAACTTTTGTAGCAACAAAATCCATCTAATCATCTTGGGTTTAGATTCTTTTATAGACAACAAGTACATAAAAGTTGAATGGTCATTGAAAATGATGAATTTTGAACCTAGAAATTAATGTCTAAACTTTTATAGAGAAAAATCAACAGTTAACAGTTCTTTTTAGTGATGGTATGATTATTTTGGGAAACATCTAGTAGTCTACTAGAATAATACACCTCATGTAACTTTATATCTCTCCTCTTTCCAAGGAAAACACCTACAACTATATCACTAGCATCACACATAAGTTTAAAAGGTCGTTTCTAATTTGTCGCAGTGATAATGGGTGAAGTAGAGAGTTTGTCTTCAAGAAAATTCAATGATTTCAAATAGTTTTCATAAAAATTTAATGGTTCATCTTTCAACAGAAAATAACACAAGGCCTTAGTTATTTTGGAAAAGTCTTTTATGAATCTCCGGTAAAAAACTGACATTCCCTAGGAAATGTTTAACACCCTTAACATTTTCAGGAGGTGAAAAATTTTGAATGACATAAATCTTAGCAGAATCAACTTCTAGACCTCTCTTGTATACTTTAGGACCAAGCACTACACCTTCTATGACCATGAATTGACACTTCTCCCGATTAAGAACAAGGTTGGTTTCAATGCATCTCTCTTGAACTAACTTAAGATTTACAATACTAGTATCAAAAGTGCTACCCACAATGGGAAAATAAACCATGAAAACCTCAATAATTATATCAATAATATATGAAAAGATATCCACTATACACCTTTGAATGGAGGCTGAAGATCCACACAACCTAAAGGGCATTCGCCTATAGGAAAATTTCCTAAAGGGGCATGTGAAATTGGTCTTTTCTTGATCCTCTAGAGCCACAATAATCTGATTGTAACCAGAATACCCATACAGAAAATAGAAAATCTCATTTCCATCAAGCCTCTCAAGAATTTGATCCAATAAGGGCATTGGAAAATTGTCCTTCCTAGTGGATGAAGTAAGATTCCTATAATCTATTCAGACTCTCCATTTTGTGGCTTTCCTAGCTTGGAATTCTTCATTTTTTTCATTTTTAACTATATTAAAACCCCCCTTCTTGGGAACAACCTGAACAAGGCTGACCCAAGAACTTTCAAAAATGGGATATATCAATCGAGTGTCTAGAAATTTGATCACTTCCTACCTCACAACTTCTTTCATGTTTGGATTCAATCTTCTTTGACACTCTACCCTAGGCTTATGGTCAGGTTCTATAGGTATTTTATGCATAAAAATTGAGGGACTAATACCATTGTTATCAACTATTGTCCAGAATATGGCATATTTAAACTTTTTTAAAACATTCAACAATATTTCCTCTTGATTTTCATTTTGTTCAGTAGATATTTTAAAAGGAAAAGTGGAGTTCTCACCCAGAAATGAATATTTAAGATTACCAGGGATTGGTTTCAATTCAAGAGTGGGTTTTTATACACTAGAAGGAAGACTATTTGGCCTAAGATGTCCAAGTTCTTCAATATATCTTTTTTAAGGATTTTGAAATGATGAATGATTTTCAATTTCATGCTCAGATTCAGAAGTAATAGTGCTGCTGTCCAAAGTGGGCAGTACACTGTCAAGATTTTCCAGATCAGATTTTAACTAGGTAATTAGCGAAGAATCATATAATTGTCTTAAAAGTTCACTCTCTACATCATAAACGTTTTCAAAAAGTTTGATGTTAATAGAAACACCCTCAAATTTACTCAAAAATCTCAGAAGTTTAGAAATATAGGACCCTTCTACAGCTGAAACTGGACCTTTGTCTAGTTATGTAAAATTTTCCAAATTTAGTGTTCGAGCAGAATTTTAAATTTCTAAGACATATTCAACCTGATTTTGAGCTTCAAAATTATTTTCTTTAACATAGAATTTATTTTCAGATTTATCTATGTTTTCAAGTTGATTTTTATAAGAAACTTTATCTTCAAGGAACTCAATTTTTGAATAGTATTCAGAATAAGTTGGTCCCTTATTATTCTTAAACACATTGCACTATTCTTGTTGTTCTCCAATTTTGAAAATTAACTGACCCTTAGAAAAATCAATAATAGCACAACCTGTGGCCAAGAAGGGCCTACCCAAGATGATGGGAACCTCTTGATCAAACTTCTTGTCTAATAATAATAAGTCTATAGGCAGAAACAACTTCTTAACCCCAACAAGCAAGTCATCTACCCTACCCACAAGATGAGTAAAGGATCTATCAGCTAACTATAGTGTTACTATAGTGGGTTAAAGATCACCCAAACTTAACTGTTGAAATAGTGAGTATGGTAGTAGATTAATGCTAGCACCTAAACCACACAAATAGTTGAGTTGATCAAAATTTAATAAGTTACAGGGAATGAAAAATCTACCTGGGTCTTTTAGTTTTGGTGGAAATTTCTTTTAAAGTACAACACTACACTCTTTAGTGAGGATGTTAGTAGAAAATTATTCTATAGTTTTTTTGTTTGAAACAATTTTCTTGAAATATTTTATGTAATATGGAATTTGAATTAAGGCTTGAATGAATGGAATGTTCACTTGATGTTTGGAAAAGAGACCAAGTAACTGAAGAAGTTCAGCCTCTGTGTTACTTTGAGGTTTTATCTTCTTAGAGAAAAGGATTGGTGGGACATTTTTTTAACGAAAATAGATATATCCCTAATCTCTTCCTAAAAAAATTATTTTTCATTATTCCTTTTATTTTTAAATAAAGTTTCAGTTATAGTTTCAGGTGATAAATTTAAATTTTGATTGTTTTCATGACTTTTCTGTGAATTTCAAGCATGTGTGCAAAGAATATTTTTATTTCCATATTGAAGCAGATTTTCATTTTGGGAATTTTTATTGTCTTTTTCAGCAATAGTTTGAGTATTTAGCCCACTTCTAGTTACTACAGCCATGATATAATCTCTATGGTTATGTTCCGTGGTACTATGAAGTCTACCATTTTCCATAGATGAAAAATGTCTAGGAAGTTGTCCAATTTTTGTTTCCATGTTTTCCATTCTCACATCATTTTGCATTTTGTATGACTTATATTGATTTTGAAGTTTGGTTAGTTGAGTCAATATTAGATCAAGATTAGAATACATTTGATTATCATTGGTTCCTTGGACATTTGAAGGCTCACCCATTTTTTGATTTTCAAATTTTGTTCTTGGTTGATTAGAGCAATTAGGGGAAATGGATGGTTTGATTAAGACTTGATCTTTCCAGGATAGATTTGGATGGTTCATTTAGCATTGATTATAACTGTTTGAAAATGTATCTTCTTTAGAAGGAAACCTAGGGCCATAGTTATCACTATTTTAATTCTCTTGTTGTTGGGATGGCATATAAAAATTTGGATAGAAGTTTTCAGTATGACCAAACATACCACACTGGACACACTTTTCCCATAAATATTGGTTGGTGTTTTGATAGCCCAGTTGATTAATTTTTTTTTTTAGAATTTTGGTTCATTTAAGATTGCAGTTGATTGGTGATTTTAGTAAGTTTAGCTTGAGTTTCATTTCATTGAACCAGTGTTTGGGTTAAAATTTCTAGTGACTCTTTTCATTTTTGATTTTTTATGTGGTGAATTCAGTGCAAGGTTATTAATTTTTTTTCTAAATTCTTCATCTGTTTTATCATTGTAATTACCCCCAGCTACTTGGTCTACTAGATTCGGTCTAGAGGAGGAAATCCCTTCATAGAATGTTTCCATGAGAAGGTGAGATAAGAGTTGATGATGGGGACACTACCTAAGAAGATCCCTGAATATATCCTAAGCTTTATGAAAATCTTCTCCATCCTCTTGATAAAGGCTATTTATCTTTGTTCTAAGTTCACCTTTAAGTATTTGGGGATAAAATTTCATAGTAATAGAGTTTTACACTTGATCCATGTTTTCAAAATTGTTCTCATCTAGACTGAAGAACCAGTTTCTAGCATTCCCTTTAAGGAAAAAGGGAAAGGATCTCATTCTATGTTCTTTTTTTGTGAGTCCTAGAAGAGATAGTTGTTTCATAGAATTATATAATTCTTTAATTAATTCCATAGAGTCCTCATTAGAGAGACCATTAAAAGAAAGCAATAGTAAAATATGTGATTTTTTAAATTCATAGTTTTTGGACCAAGGACTAATAGATGATGGATTTCTTAAAACTTGTGGGAGGTGGAATTCCCTCATCCTAGGGAATTCATTTAAATATATGATTTCTAGTTGATTTTGGTTGTTGTTAGGTGCATGAACTCTATTATCTAAGTTTTCCATTTCAGTTTTGTTCTTCTTTCTTAGAGTAGTGAGATGTTTGTCTATTTCTAAGTTCAGTGGCTCTAATCTAATAGCAGAGTGTATTGTGCTCATACAAACAAAAACATATTGTACCTAGTAGTAACAATTCAGAAATAAGAGAAACTACTTTTTTTTACAATTTTCAAAAATTTCAATTTTTTAAAGATTTTTATATAAGTGTTTTTTTAGTTTTTTTAGAGTAATGGATCGTGCCTTCCCCATCACTGGCACCAAAAACATGACCTGAACCGTCATTGAAGTCATTCAAAGTTTCATATTTATATTCCTACTAACTACTGTATATGTGGCAAGTTTGGTCAAACCGACAAGGAAGGAAATTATGACCACTATTATTCTAAAAACATTATAAAACTCCACTGAACTAATTGAAAAGTGTGAACAACTAAAATATTGAGTGCTAATAAATGAACTCAGAGTAAACAGCCGAGGAAAAATTAAAATTATAATAGTTTTGAAAACATTCATTCCCATGATAGTGATTACAAATAATACCACTGAAAAAGAGTGATTTATTTCCCTCGTCAGGAGATAAATCACTCAAGAAGACATATCTTGGAGTTTGTCACTCATAGATAAATAAAAATTATAAATTATGGTATGAAAAATATGACAGAACGAAATCCCCATAAGTTCTGTAGTTTTTATTTAAATCTATATGTTTAGGAAAATTAATTCCTAATTAAACTCACCGAATGATTGTGGAATTCCGTGATTAAATGAAGGTGGTACGTTGTAATTGTATGCAATTAGAATTGATTTCGCTAGTCAATTCCGATTACAAACACAATGCTAGTGAGAAGAGAAAAATAAGTTAACCAGTAGATTCGATTTTTAACACCGAACTAGAATTATTAAACCTAACATTATCTCTATTAAGTATACTAAAAACATAAAATTACAAAGGAAGATAACTGAAAGAAAATAGAGGAAGAAAAATCCCTCTGCTAGCTTGAATTGTCGCTGCTCCAGGCACTCAGATCTTTAGAGAATGGAACTCCGATAAGTGCTCCTTGGTTCGCCTATAGGTTCTCACTCTTCTCTGGAGTAAATGATCAAATAAATTCCCTCATACCCTCTTTCAAATTCTATTTCAACTCTATTTCAATACCCTCCGTCATCTGCTGCAAGTCACTACTCGCTTCCACCAACTCCAGAATGTCCTTCACTAAAGCACTGCACACGTGCGTTTTTTCACGATTGGCACGTTGCACTAGTTTTTCTCATGTAGCTAACTCCAGATGAGTTAGTTAAATGAAAATGGATTCTTTTTATGCTTCGGTGTGAACCTATACATCTTTCTAACTCCATTGTGATCGTGCACAACTAACAAAAAATAAAAAGTTAAAACACAAAGAAATTTAGATAATAGTTAATTTTTTAAAAAGACCAATGTTATAATACTTAAAAAGTTAACTATAGTTAAATTTTAAAATATATTAATTGATAATTTTTTTATTAAATATTATTACAATTATTATTAATTAAATCATTAATTAAATGAAATTATTAACATTCTAATTTATTATTAAATTATTTAATTAGTGTATGTATTATTAATAATTAGTTAATATAACTTAAATAATTTATTAAACTAGATTAATATCAATTACATTATAAATTTTATTATTATATTTATTCTTTTGAAATAAAATTAAAGTGTTAACATATTTATATTAATTTATATTTCACTTAATTTATAAATTAATATTGTTTATAATTTATATTTATAAATTCTTATTAGTTTAATTTATATTTTAATTTATAGCTTTTATATTTATTAATATTATAATTGTTATAAATTGTAACTTTTATAAATTATATTATATTCATTTGATTAATTTATTAATTTATTTATCTTTTTTTTTTTTTTTATTTTTTTACTTTCACCCCCCCAAATTCCAAGCTGTGCAGTATGGCGGTCCTCTTATTCCAAGCCGGTTCGTGGCTCCACCTCCCATCACCATAGCTCTATAATTAGGGTTCATCATCACCAATGGATGACTCATATTTTCTTACGATGGCTTCACTCCAGATCTAGAACCATAGCTGAAGTGGAACTGGGTTTTGAGTTCTGAGATTTTAGGTTTGTTTCTATTTGAACATTGTTTAATTTAAGGTTCTAATATATAATATTGAGGATTGGAGATTTATGGAATGTGTATCAAATGGTGGTTATTTGAAAACTGAGAAAGTGATCAGGGAATAGAGACTCGATAATTTAGGTTGACGGTGAATCTTGCAGCACTTGTGGCAGTGAAGAAAAAAATAGGAAAACGGTGGAAGGGGATGTGTGTGAATGAGTTAAAAGAAGGGAGGAAAACCCAACGGCGAGAAGCAGAAGGGTGAGGAGTTTACCAATAAAATAAAATTAAGGTCACCAATAACATCATAATAGAGGGTCATCATTAGGAACAATGAAAAGCTCACTGTTGATATAAAATGAAAAGGTCACCGGTAGGCACAATGAAAAACTCAATGTTGATATAAAATAAGATGTTGGCTTAAATAAGGGATCACTGTCAGCTTTATATTAGCGGGTCACCGATACTTAAAAAAAACAGAGGAGAAACGACATGGGATTCACAATTAGCTTAAAAACAAAGGGTCACTAATAGAGTGAATAATCATCGTTAGAAAAATATATTAAGGTTACCAGTACTTAGAGATCACTAATGCAGTTAAATATAAGTTACCAATAAATCTAAGGGTCAATTCTTGAACAAAATAAATAACTAATGTTAACCTTAAAAAAACACAGATTGAACTTAAAATTAAAAAACTCTAGAAAAATATATAAAAATATTGAAAATATTTAACCGGTTAAAACCATGAATTTAAAATAAAAAAATTGAAAATTAAAGGTAGGTTGAAAAATGTAAATTTAAAACAAGATTATTATTAAAAATAAACTTTAAAGTTGAAATTTATGTTTTTAATTGTTAAAACTTATATTAAAATACGCATAATTGTTAAACTAAATTAATAAAAGTCTTAAAATAAAATTACTATATAAAATAATTACCGGGTAAAAAGTAAATGAAAAAGGGTAGCATCAGTGACACAATAGGTCACCGATGGCTCTTGCCTACCTGACCAGTAGACTAAAATAAATAGAAGATGCATAAATAATTTAACTTCATACATAAGATTAAGTAATTAATGTTTTAAAACTCTTAGTTAATTATTTAAAAAACTATTTGAATATATAAAATTAAAAGCTAATTATTTTACTTAGTTTGAACTAAAATTCTTATCTTAAGTAATTAGTAAGATAACTAAACATATTAATAAATAAAGTTGAAAAACTAAAATGAAACTAAATTAAAGGATAAAATATTATAATAAATACTATTTATTAAAACACAAATAAGGATTTTGAATGATTATTCATTATTTAAGTCAAATAATTAAAAGGCGAGCAAATTGGAATTAACACAACTGATAAATAAATAATAAATTTAGATAAGATAAGTAACATTAAAATTATTAATTTAAAAACTAAAAATAAATAATTAATTATAAGAAAATGATTAATTAACAAATTTAATTTTAAAAATACAAATGTACAATTAATTAGTATATAATGCTTAAATAATTAATGAAACCATTAAAAATTAAGTAAAAAGATGTGGAAAAACTATGAAAAAATAGAGCCACATCAAATTCACACACACTTAAGCATTGTTTGTCCTCAAACAATCACATGTTTTTTTATTAATGAGAAACAGATTGTAATATTTATGATTGAACTCAAACTGTAACATGTCCATCATATCAAAAAAGATGACTTAAGTGTCAATAGGCTTTTTGAAAATGTTTCAAATGATGTCTTTCCAAGAACAAATAATAAACGAGTAATCTAGAAAGCTATGAATCTTAAAGTAATAAAGATGTCATGACTCATATGTGATACTACTTAATGACTCACTTCAATCCAAGCTCAGGTACTAAATTCAAGATTGACCAGAGGTAAAATTTATGTTCGATTAAAATCTTAACCAAATGAAATTTGTACTTATAATTTTCACCTAGGTACCAAAAATAATTTTTTTGAATCACCCTAATGAAACAACTGAAATGACTCCCATATAAACCAATTGACCCCTTCTTCATCCAGTTTTCATCATTCCCCTCACCTTAATGAACTAATTTTTGACCCCAAACACTTTATTTATATTTCCCAAGCCATGTATCATGTGGTAAGCACTGTTAAATGCACTTATTCATGGTGTACAGAGGGATTTTAGTTAACAGAAATGCACATAGAATCTAGGGTCTTAGAGACTGACTATGGGATCCAAGATTCCCAAATTACTCAAGTTCTAAAAGATTTATATCAAAAATCATTTATAATGTATCATTAAGGAAATTACATTAATAATTAAAAGACAATAAGCTCCCTATAATCAAGATCAAACATCAAATTCTAAGGATTATAATCATAAATCCACAAATAGATCACCCAAATAAATCTCAAAAGAAGTTCTTAAACCAGATTTCCATGAAACCACTAATCAAGACCACTTAGCAATCATCCAACCTCATTAATTTCAGACTCAATGAACAAATTAACTACCAATGAAAAATTTTCTATAGGCAAGACCCATTTGAAAGACAATGTAAAGACTGAATTTTATGACATAATTTTGATAAAATTTAACCATTTGTTTTTAAAAAGATTGAAGTGAAGTAGGAATTTATGAGCATACATTTAAGAACAGTTTAGCACAATCAACAATTGACCCCTTCCCCCACACATAAAACCCAACTTTGTCCCCAAAGATGACTTCTAAAGTGGAGGAGAACAATTTAGTAATTACTGTTTAAAACATATTATCAATTAGTAGAAAGATGACATGTATAAAGGGTCTATTTAAAGTTCAATAAATATTGCTTGCCAAAAAGTTTAATTTACAGTTGGTTCATAAGCAAGTACGTGCAATAATATTTATGCCCAATGAATATTTTTTTCAATACATCTCAAAAGTAACATGTGACGTGTAAGTGCACTGTCAATTGTGGTAAAAGTAAGTCTAGTAGAATTAATTCAGTTGGGTATTCAACACAACAGACAAAGTTCAAGCTAAACACACCAACCCAAAGTAGATTCAAAAGACCCGCAACATGTACCCCCCACACTTAGTTTCAAGTAGTGAATGGATTTAACAACAAGTAGATTCAATTTTTCAACAAGGAGGAACAAGAAGAATTTGTGTACAATATAATGAAATATAGCAGATTTTTTTAAGCAAAGTGACATGAGACATATTTTTCAATACATAAAGTCATAAAGCAGTATTTTACAGCAAAAAAATTGCATATTTTTAAAAACAAAACATGCAACAGATTTTATCGTTGAAGATAATTGGAGTAGAAAAATAAATTAAAAAATTATGAGTTGGGTACTTCCTTGAATATATTTGTCAATTTCCCTCAATTATGGGAATTACACTCCATTATTGACACAAGAAGCAACATCCTGAGACACAACCAAGAGACCAAGAACTAATAGTAACAGGAATTTTGAAAAAAATAGCACAGAAGTAGTATTTTATTCAATGTTAAAAAGAAACAATGTAAAGAAAAAAAGGACCATGAGTTGCCTCACATGCAGCGCTAGTTTTAAAGTCCCCAACCATACATTATTCAAGATCATTTTTCAAGAATTGTGAAAGTATCCCAACCCATTGGTTGTCCTTCAAAATAAAGTTTCACTCTCTACCATTTAACTAAAATGGGTTTTTTTCTCTTCACCAATAATTTCTAAAGCTTCATTCTTCACCACCCACATAATTGTAAAAGATATAGACCACTTGGACTTGTGTTTTCCAGGAAAAAGTTTGAGTATATAGTTAAAGAGAAGGACCTTCTATCCAGGTTTGTATTCTTTGTTTTGAATGATAGAATCATGAAAAATTTTAGTCCTCTATTTATAAATTCTTGAATTATCATAACTCCCTCACGTAATCTCCTGAAGTTCAATCTGCTCAATTAGTCTCCTCTCATTGGCACTCTTAAAACAAAAATTTAGAGCCTCAACATCCCAATAAGACTTGTGTTGCAACTCTACAGGTAAATGAAAACATTTCCAAAACAACGACTATATGGAGAAATAACTATTGGGGTCATGAAAGAAGTTCTATAAGCCCATAATGATTCATCCAATTTAAGAAAATAGTCCTTCCTAGAGTTTGACATAGTTTTCTCAAGTCTCTGTTTCAATTCCCTGTTTGAGATCTCCACCTATCCTCTGGACTATGGATGATAAGGGGTAAACTTTTTCTTAGCACATACATTTTTCTCCATCAAAGTGTTAAATTTATAATTCTTAAAATGTGTTCCATTATCAGTGATAAAAGATATTGGGACTCGAAATCTTGTAAAGATATTCTTCTTGACAAACTTAATTATATAATTGGATTAATTTTTGGGTAGTACAACTGCCTCAACCAATTTCGAAACAAAGTCAACAACAACAAGAATATATTCATTCCCATGAGATGATGGAAATGGACCCATGAAATCTAAACCCTAGACATCAAAAATCTCAACTTCCAGAATTCCTTTTTGGGGGTAAATCTTGCTTCCAACCAACATTACCTATCCTTTGACATCTATCACATCCAAACACAAAGCTTCAAGAATCCTTAAAAAGAGGAGGACAATAAAAATCATATTGTTAAATTTTTGAGTAGTTATTTCACCACCATGGTGACCTCCCCAAGGTAAAGAGTGAAAACTCTATAAAACAAGAAACATCTCTTCCTCAAGCACACATCTCCTATGGATACCATCAACACATCACCAAAAGAATAGGGTATCATCCCAAAGGTAGTATTTAAGTTCAGAAATGAATATCTTTCTTTGATTATTTAATTGATTCTTGGGAAAGACACCTGCTTCCAGGAAGTTGGCAAAATCTGCAAACTAAAAAGATTTCCTAATTGACACAGTAAGAAGATTCTCATCAGGAAAGGAAGGGTTAATATACCTAGGATGTTCAGATTTATATTGAGTAAGAGGAAGCCTAGAAAGGTGGTCAACAACAAAATTTTCAGCTCCCTACTTATCCCTAATCACTTAATCAAACTCTTGTAGCAACAAAATCCATCTAATCAGATTGGGTTTAATTTATTTTTTATACAACAAGTACATTAAAGAAGGATGATCAGTGAAAATGATGACCTTTGAACCTAAAAGGTACTATCTAATCTTTTCTAGAGCAAAAATAATAGCTAACAGTTCTTTTTCAGTGGTGGTATAATTCTTTTGGGAATCATCTAGAAGCATACTAGAATAATACACCACATGTAACTTCCTATCTATACTCTTTACAAGGACAACACCTACTACCATATCACTAGCATAACACATAAGTTTAAAAGGTAGTTTCTAATTTGGTGCAGTGATAATGGGTGAAGTAGTGAGTTTCTCTTTAAGAAAATTAAATGATTTAAAATAGTTTTATTCAAAATTGAAAGGTGATTATTTCACCAACAAATAACACAAGGGATTAGTTATTTTGTAAAAGTCTTTTATAAATCTCTAGAAGAAATTGGCATTCCTTAGGAAACAACTAACCCCTTTAACATTTCCTAGAGGTGACAAATTTTTAATGACATAAATCTTAGTATTATAAAACTATAGACCTCTCTTAGACACTTTATAACCATGCACTATACATTCTGTGACTATGAACTAACACTTCTTTTGATTAAGAACAAGGATGGTTTCAATGCATCTCTCTAGAAATAACTTAAGATTTCCAATATAAGTATCAAAAGTGCTACCCACAATGGAGAAATCATCCATGAAAAACTCAACATTTATTTCAATTATATCTGAAAAGATATCCATCATACACCTTTGAAAGGTGGCTAGAGATTCAGACAACTCGAAGTGCATCTGCCTCATGGAAAATGTCCCAAAGGGGCATGTGAAAGTGGTCTTTTTCTGATCTTCTGGAGCCACATGGATCTAGCTGTAACGAGAATACCCATCCAAAAAATAGAAAAACTCATTTCCAGCAATCCTCTCAATAATTTTATCCAATAAGGGCATTGGAAAATGGTTTTTCATAGTTTATGAATTTGGCTTCCTATAATCTATACAACCTCTCCATTTTACGGCTTTCCTAACTTGGACTTCTACATTTTTTTCATTTCTATCTACAGTGAAACCTCCCTTCTTGGGAACAACCTGAAAAAGGTTGACCCAAGCACTATTAGAAATGGGATATATCATTCCAGTGTCCATAAATTTGATCACTTCCTATCTCACAACTTCTTTCATGTTTAGATTCAATCTTCTTTGACATTCTACTCTAGACTTATAGTTAGGCTCCATAGGTATTTTATACATACAAAATGATGGACTAACACCCTTTATATCATCTATTATCCAGACTATGGCAGATTTAAACTTTTTCAAAACAGTCAACATTATTTCCTCTATATTTTCATTTAGTTCAACAGAAATTTTGACAGGAAAAGTGGAGTTCTCACCCATAAATTAATATTTAAGATTAGCAGGGATTGGTTTCAGTTCAAGATTGGGTGGTTCTACACTTGAAGGAAGACTCTTAGGACTAGTATGTCCAAGATCTTAAATATATCTTTTGTAAGGAGTTTTAAAGGATGAATTATTTTCAATTTCTTACTCAGATTCAGAAGTAACAGTGCTGCAGTCCAAAGTGGGCACTACACTGTCCAGATTTTCCAGATCAGATTTTAAAAAGTTAATCAGAGAAGAATCATCTAATTGTCTTAAAATTTCTCCCTCTACATCATCAATGTGTTCAGAAAGGTTGGTGTTAACAGAAAAACCCTCAAATTTACTCAAAAAGCTCCTAAGTTCAGAAACAGAGGACCCTTCTACAACAAATAATGGACAATAGTCCAGTTCTGTAAAATTTTCCTAATTTAGTGTTCAAGAATAATTTTCAATTTATAAGACATATTCAACCATATTTTCAGATTCAAAATTATTTTCTTTAATAGATAATTTATTTTCAGATTTATCTATGTTTTCTCATTGATTTTTATAAGAAACTTCAGCTTCAAGGAACTCAATTATTGAATAGTTTTCAGAATAAGTTGGTCCCTTATTATTCTTAAAAACGTTGAACTATTATTGTCATTATTCAATTTTAAAAATTAATTGAACCTTAGAAACATCAATAATAGAACCACCTGTTGCCAATAAGGGCCTACCCAAGATGATGGGAACCTCTTGATCACACTCCATGTCTAGGACTAAATAGTCTATAGGTGGAAACAGCTTCCCAACCCCAACTAGCATATCATCTACCCTACCCACATGATGAGTGAAAGATCTATCAGCTAACTATAGTATTACTATGGTGGGTTGAAGATCACCCAAACTCAACTATTAAAATAGTGAGTATGAGAGTAGATTAATTCTATCACCTAAATCACACAAACAGTTGAGATGATCATAATTTCCAAAGGTACAAGAAATGAAAAAACTACTTGGTTCTTTTAGTTTCGGTGGAATTTTTTTTTAAAGTACAACACTGCACTCTTCAGTGAGGTTGTAAGAAGAAAATAGTTATAGAGTTATTTTGTTTGAAACAATTTTCTTCAAATATTTAAAGTAATATGGAATTTGAATTAAGGATTGAAAGAATGGAATGTTCACTTGAAGTTTGGAAAGGAGACCAAGTAATTGAAGAAGTTCATCCTTGGTATTACTTTGAGGTTTCAGATTCTCAGGGAAAGGGATGGATGTGGAAATTTTTTTAAGGACAATAGGTATATCCCTCACCTCCTCCTCAAATTTTTCTTTTCCTTTTTTCCTTTTATTTTTAAATAATGTTTCAGTTTGAGTTTAAGGTGACAAATTCAAATTTTGATCATTTTCATGACTTTTCTGTGAATTTCAAGCATGTGTGCAAAGGATATTTTTATTTCCAGATTGAAGCAGATTTTTCATTTAGGGAATTTTCTTGGTCTTTTTCAATAACATTTTGAGTATTTAGCCCACTTATAGTTACTAAAGCCTTGGAATTATCTCTAGGGTTATGTTTAGTGGTACTATGAAGTCTACCATTTTCCTAGAGGAAAAATTCCTAGGAAGTCATCCAAGTTGGGTTTCCATGTTTTGAATTCTCACATCATTTTTCATTTTGTATGAATCATATTGATTTTGATGTTTGGTTAGTTGAGTCAAGATTAGATTAAGCTTAGAAGACATTTTATTATCATTGGTTCCTTTTACATTTGAAGACTCACCCATTTGTTGATTTGGAATGTTTGGTCCAGGTTGATTAGAGTAATTAGGTGCAGTGGATGGTTTGATTAATCCTTTATATTTCTAGGATAGATTTGGATGGTTCCTATAGCCCTGATTATAATTTTTTGAAAATAGATCTTCTTTAGGAGGCATCCTTGGACTATAATTAACAATGTTTTAATTCTCTTGTTGTTGGGATGGCATATAAAAATTATGACAAAAGTTTTTAGTATGCCTAAATATAACACAATGGACACACTATTCCCTTAAAGATTGGTTGGTGTTTTGATAGCCTAGTTGATTAATAGTTTTTTTAGAATTATGGTTCATTAAAGATTGTAGTTGGATGGTGATTTCATCAAGTTGAGCTGAAGTTTCATTCATTGAACCAGTGTTTGGGATAAAATTTCTATTGACACTTTTCCATCTTTAAATTTTATGTCATGAATTCAGTATAGGGTTATTAAATATTTGTCTCAATTCCTCATCTGTTTTTTCATTGTAATTACCCCCATTATCTTGGTCTACTAGATTTTGTCCAGAGGAGGAAAGACCTTTATAGAAAGTATCCATGAGATGGTGAGATGGGAGTTGATGATGGGGAAACTGCCCAACTGGATCCCGGAATCTATCCCAAGCTTCAGGAAAAGATTCACCATCCACTTGATGAAAACTAGTTATCTTAGTTCTAAGTTCACCTTTAAGTGTTTTGGGAAAAATTTCATAATAATTGAGTTGTACACTTGATCCAAGTTTTCAAAAATGTTCTCATCTAGACTCAGGAACCAGTTTCTAGAATTCCCTTTAAGGAAAAAGGGAAAGACTCTCATTCTATTTTCATTTTCTATGAGTCCTACAAGAGGTAGTTATTTCATAGTGTTATATAAATATTTAATGAAGGATAGAGAGTCCTTATTAGAGAGCCCATTAAAAGCTAGAAACAATAAAATATGTGATTGTTTCAATTCATAGTTTCTAGCCATAGGACTAATAGATGGTGGATTGCTTGAAACTTATGGTAGTTGGAATTTCCTCATCCTAGGACTTTCATTATCATCTTTGAGTTCTGGTTGATTTTGTTTGTTGTTAGGTGCATGATCTCTATTATCTATGTTTTCTATTATAGTTTTTTTCTTCTTTCTTAGAATTGTGAGATGTTTGTATATTTATAAGTTTAGTGTCTCTAATCTAATGTCAGAGTGTCTTGTGCTCATACTAACAATAATAGACAATACTTAGTAGTAATAATTCAGCTAGAAGTGAAACAATTTTTTTACAATTTTCAAAATTTTCATTTTTAAGATTTTTATGTGTGTTTTTTAGTTTTTTTAGAGTAATGGATCGTGACTTCCTTGGAAATGGTGCCAAAAAAATGTCCTAAACCATTGTTGAATTCGGTAAAAGTGTAATTTTTATATTCCTACTAACTACTGTATATGTGGAAAGTAATTTCAAACCCACAGGAAAGGCAATTATGACCACTATTCCTCTAAAAACCTTCTAAAACTCCAATGAACTAATTGAAGAGTGTGAAGAACTAAAATATAGGGTGCTGATAAATAAACTCAGAGTAAATGACTGGGGAAAAATTTTAAATCTACTATTTTTGAAAACATTTCTTCTCAAAATATTATTAAAAACAATACCACTATAAAAAGAGTGATTTATTTCCCTCACCAGGAGATAAATCACTTTATTTGACATATCTTGGAGTTCGTTGAACCTAGATAAATCTACTTTGAAAATTTTGGTTTGAAAAAGATGGTAGAAGGAACTCTCCGTAAGTTCTGTAGTCTTTATTTCAATCTATATGTTTAGGAAAATTAATTCACAATCAATCTAACCTAATTAATGTGGAATTACATGATTTAATGCAGGTGGTACGTTTCAATTGAATGCAATCTGAACTCATCTCGCCAATCAATTCCGATCACAAACACAATGATAGTTAGAAGAGAAAAAGAAGTTAACCGTAGATTCAATTTTTAACCCCGAACTGGAAGTATTCAACCTAAAATTATCTCTATTATATATACTAATACCATAAAATTAAAATGAAAGATAATTGAAAGAAAACAGAGGACGAAAACTCCCTCTTCTAGCTTGAATTTCCGCTGCTCCTGGCCCTCAGATCTTCAGATAATGGGTCTCCAATAAGTGCTCTAAGGTTCACCTCCAGGTTCTCGCTCTACTCTTGAGTGAATAATCGAATGAATTCCCTCATACCCCATTTTAAATTTTGTTGCAACTCTATTTCTATACCCCCGTCATCTTCTTCAAGTCACTACTCACTTCCACCGACTCTAGAAATTCCTTCACTTAAGCACCGTACGTGTGTGTTTTTTTCACGACTGGCACATCACACTAGTTTTTATCAAGTAACTAACTCCAGATGAGTTACTTAAATGCACATGGACACTTTTTATGCATCGGTATGTGCCTTCACATGTTTCCAACTCCACTATGATCCTTCACAACTAAAACAAAATAAAAAGTTAAAACACAAAGAAATTTAGATAATAGTTATTTTTTTAAAAAGACTAATGTTATAATACTTAAAAAGTTAACTATATTCAATTTTAAAATATATTAATAGATAATTTTTTTATTAAATATTATTATTATGATTATTAATTAAATCATTAATTAAATGAAATAATTTCATTTTTAATTTATTTTTAAAATTTTTTATTAGTGTAAGTATTATTAATAATTAGTAAGTATAACTTAATTAATTTCTTAAACTAGATTAATATCAATTAAACTGTTAATTTAATTATTATATTTATTCTTTTGAAACAGAATCAAAGTGTTAATATATTTATATTAATTAATATTTAACATAATTTATAAATTATTATTGTTTATAATTTAGATTGATAAATTTATATTAGTTAAACTTATATTTTAATTTATAACTTATCTGTTTGTTAATATTACAATTGTTATAAATTATAAATTTTATAAATTATATTATATTCATTTTATTAATTTATTATTTTCTTTATCTTTTATTTTTGTTTTTTTATTTATTTTAATTATTTTTTTCTATCACACCCCCAAAATTCCATGCTGCGCAGCAGGTGGGGTCCTCTTCTTCCAAGATGGTTCACAGATCCGCCTCCCATCACCACAATACTGTCATTAGGGATTATCATCACCAATACACAGGTCGAACATTCTTGTGATGGATTCACTCTAGATTTGGAACCGCATATGAAGTCTCAGTTGGACTCCTCACGCAGCTCCAATCTTCCACAATGAGCGGTGAACCCTTTAGCAGACAACACAACTTCAGTCCAGATCACAAAAAGTAGTGGCAGTTACCCGATATTCAATAGTAGTGGCTCTAGAACTAGTGTGGCTTCAGCTTAAGGAGTGTAACTAGGTTTTGAGTTCTGGGATTTAGGGTTTGTTTTTGTTTGAATTTTCTTTAATTTAAGGATCAAATATAAACTGTTAAGGGTTGGAGATTTATGGAATATGGATCGAATGGTGTTTATTCGCAATCTGAGCAACTGATCTTGGAATGAATACTTTCTAATTTAGGTTGAGGGTGAATCTTGCGGCACTCGTGGAAGTGAAAAAAATAGAGGAAAACAATGGCAAGGGATGTGCGTGAATGAGTTGAAAGAGGGGAGGAAAACCCAACGGCGAGAAGCAGAAGGGTGAGGAGGTTACTGATAGAATAAAATGAAGGTCACCGATAACATCATAATATAGGTTCACTGTACGACACAATGAAAATCTCACCATTGATATAAAATGAAAAGGTCACCGGTAGGCACAATGAAAAGCTCACCATTGATTTAAAATAAGATGTGATGGCTTAAAATAAGGGCTCACCGTTAGCTTTAAAGTAGCGGGTAACCGATACTTAAAAAAACAAAGGAGTAGTGGCATGGGAGTCACCATTTACTTAAAAACAAAGGGTCACCGATAGACTTAATAGTCACCATTAGAAAAATATATTAAAGTTACCGGTACTTAAAGATCACTGATGCTGTTAAAAAAAGTTACCAATAAAGCCAAGGGTCACCGCTAGAATAAAATAAAGAACTAATGGTAACCTTAAAAAAACATATATTGAACTTAAAATTAAAAAAATCAAGTAAAATAAATAAAAATATTGAAAATAATTAACCAGTTCAAACAATAAATTCAATAATAAAAATATTAAAAATTAAAGGTAGGCTGAACAACATAAATTTAAAACAAGATTATTATTAAACATAATCTTTAAAGTTGTAATTTAAGTTTTTTATTGTTAACACTTAAATTAAAATCTAGATAATTGTTAAACTAAATTAATAATAGTCTTAAATTAAAATTACTATATAAATTAATTACTGGGTAAAAAGTAAATGAAAAAGGGTAGCATCGTTGACACAATAGGTCAGTGGTGGCTCTTGCCTACCAGACCGGTAGACTAAAACCAACAGAAAATGAATAAATAATTTAACTGCATACATAATTTTAAATAATTAATGTTTTAAAACAATTAGTTAATTATTTGATCAACTATTTGAATACATAAAATTAAAAGAGAACTATTTTATTAAGTTCGAACTAAAATTCTTATCTTAAGTAATTAGCAGGATGACTAAACATATTAATTATTGAAGTTGATTTTTTTTCATGAAATTAAATTAATGGATAAAATATTATAAGAAATACTGTTAATTAAAAAAAATAGTATATTGAAGGATTATTCATTATTTAAGTCTAATAATTAAAAGGCTAGCCTATTAGAATTAATAAAATTGATAAAAAAATAATAAAATTATATAAGATAAGTAAGATTAAAGTTATTAATTTAAAGGCTAAAAATACTTAATTGATAATAAAAAAAATGATTACTTAAAAAATTTAATTTTAAAAATACAAAAATTTAATTAATTAGTATAAAGTGTATAAATAATTAATTAATCCATTAAAAATTATGTTAAAATATGTGTCAAAACTATGTAAAAATAGAGCCACATCATTTGTCACACCCTTGTTTTTATCATGTAACGTATTTTTAATATGGTG
The DNA here is from genome assembly GCA_963277665.1 of Viscum album. Classification (NCBI taxonomy): domain Eukaryota; kingdom Viridiplantae; phylum Streptophyta; class Magnoliopsida; order Santalales; family Viscaceae; genus Viscum; species Viscum album. The sequence continues at coordinate 218,346,849 of OY728158.1, forward strand.
TTATATAAAGAATATATTTGACTATAAATATTATTTAGAAATATGAAATGTTTACCAACATCATGGTAATTTATTTATAATTTATGGAATAAATAATAAAACTCAATGGTGACATAATGATGATGTAGTAATAACTTAATTAATAGAAAAAATCAAATAAATGATATTATAAATATTAAAATAAATATAAATTGATATTATTTATATTATAATTGATTTAAATGGTTACATTTGGCATGTTAGGGATGATTTAATAGAGTTTTTTCAAAGACCATGAGTTGTTATGATATTTTTAAAATCTGAATAATGAATAGTGTCATAATTCATATTAACGATATTTTAAAATAAATAATATTTTATTAGATTTTTTAAAATTAATAAAAATTAAAAATTAGGACAAATTATTGGGATAAGTATATAAATGTCATAAATGAATAATTTAGTGGTATTTTAGTATTTTATAGTAATTATTTTAACTCTAATGGTTTAAATTACAAGATATCACAATAAAAATTAACAAGGGTTAAAACAAAATGATAAGGATTTAAAAAATAATAAAAATTGTATAATTTTTATTTGATGATTTTATTTATAACCATTAAAATAATATATTATAAATTATTCAGTTTGATACCATTTTTATTAGAAATTACATATATATTAATTTAATAATTTAAATAATTCCAAGAGTTCTCGTCAAATCCCCTATAAAAGGGTACCCAAAGTTCTCATTTTTTTCACATATGAAAACCTATTTGGTTCAGAAAATATCTAGAAAAATACCTTCATAGAATCCCTCACATTTTTTAAGGATATCTTATTTTAGTAATAACACCCACCTTATAGTTGTTAAGGTGTTAATCAAAGTAGATTATTTGAAGGAAAGGAATTATTTTTAACGTATTTTTGTTTTTTTCTTCTTACAATTCCATTAAATCTTATTCTAACATGATGAAATAATGGCTAATTTATCCTAAATATTCATATATGTTATTAGGTTAATATTATCACCTAAATCCATCTCCAATTCCATCAAAGTGTAAATGAATTATTCGTTCATGTGTATGAAAAGTTACCACCTCACAAACCGATATAATTTGTTTTCCATCACCGTCTCTTATGTTTGGTTATAAAATTGGAAATAATTTTTATATAATATATTAATGATATATTTTTAATTATTAAATATTAATTTATCATTTATTTTATTACCTTTCCATGCACATAAAAATGATGACTTCATTCGTGCATACGTGAGAATTATCACCTCTAAAAAGCGATGTGATTAATTTTTCTTCAACAAATCACATAGATGATATATAAAAGGATATTTAAATTATTATTATTATATTAAATATAATATTTTAATTTTTTAATGACTAAATTATAAATTCATTCTTTCTATAATGATCTTTGAAAAATTGAATCATTAATCACATGTACGTACGACCTACTATATCCATGATTATAACATTGTCCATTTTCTATAACCATAAATAAATATTTTGATTTAAAATTATAATTCATGTATAAAAATGATTATTATTTCAGGAATATTTTTTTTTGGAGATGATATAATTATGTCAATTTTTAATGTAGACATCATTTTTAAGTCATTTTGGACTCGAGTACTGAATATCGACAAAACACTCGATGTGAAGAGAAATAATTAAGTAATTGTTATAAGATGTTAATAAGTCATAAAAAGGAATAATAAAATCTAAATAGGTTATAAATAATGTAGTAAATTAACCAATTTTTTTATTAAGGAAGATTATTATTGTACATGGTGGGTCAGACTCAATGTATGAGACTTTCTTTTAAAAACATCTTATAAAGTTACTCCTTCAACTGTTTTTACAAAAGTCAAATGGAATGGTTTTTAACTTATAAAACATTAATGGATTTTCAATATTTTTTTTATTTATTTTTTTTATTCCATTAAAATTTCACACTTTTATTTTCAAATAATGTGTTTTCATTTTTGAGTGTACTACTTTGTAAAATTGAAAAGTGATTTTAAAAGTCATTTTTATGCATGGTTTCTGTGATGTGATAATGTTATGGTTTGTGCGAATTATTTATGGGTATGGTTGGTTACATGATAAACCACTATAGGGAAATACCATAATAGGTCTCCAATGCATTTGGTAATTATATAGAGTTAACGAATAGGGTTTCTCTTAAGAGATTATGGGAATATACTACAGTGGGTATTCATAATGTAACAACGAAGGTTACTCCCTATGTATCCATAAAAGCTACTATAATAGTGAAATAGAATTGATGCCAAAATTCATATTTATGATTTGTGTTTTCTATAGTGTTTTATATGAATATTCTGATTTCATGAGTTAAGCTAACGATGTTATGTTTTATGGGTAAATATTTTAACTTTGTGAATTTTTTTCATGGGATTAAAGTATTCATGGACTAAGAGTTTATTTCCTTACTTCTATGTAAATTATTGATATTTTTGTGTTAATCAAATGTTTTTAATTTTTTCTATAGGTTATAAAGATGGGTAAGAGAAAGGGGGAATTGAAGTTGAATGTAATGGAGATTTTTCATGAAAAATAAATCATGTTTTATTTTAAATTTTTATATTATAAAATAAATTGACATTGTTTTATAGGTATCATCTTTCTATAAAAGTCAGATATTATGTATTAATTATTATTAAATTATCTAAAACTATAAACCTGAAATTATTTTCAATGTTAAATAATGTAATTTCTTGAATAAAACTAATGATTATATAATTTTTAAGTATGGGTCCTTATATAATGACTTAAAAAAATTATTTTTCGAAAAGTATTTTCTTAATATAGTCTAAACCATGATGTATATGGAATTCATTGAGTTGAAAAAATAGAACAAGAATTATTGGGGAATTATTTAATGAAATTTACAAGGCAAGCATGATATGCTTCATGAAATTTCATCTATTCTTATGGGAAGATCGAACACTTCATTCAAGGAATGAGACCCCATATATAGAAATCATTGAATATAAAAGATGTATGGTGTTACTAAGACATATTAAAATGTGTTCTCAAAGTTAAAATGGAGTACAAATATTCATAGTATATTTATAGAAATAATCAAAATAAGGTAAAGATGATGATTTTTTTTCGAAATAATCTGACCAAGAAGAAAGTACAACACCCCCTTTTAAATTTTTTCAGGAGAGAGATTTTGGTAAATTTTTATAAGGATGTGGAAAGTTTACAATGTGTGGAATACATGACCACATATATCTAAAATATTTTGTATATGTTAATTCATAACTTCTGAATTCCAATGATGTAGGGAATATGGTTTAATTATAGCCTTCCATTCAACTATTCAGGGTGGGGAGCATGGAAATTTCACGAATCAATTTACATTTTAAAAGATAAGGAGGGAAACCACTATTAACCCCATCATAGTAAATGAGGTAAATGTTGTTAATTTTTAATAATAATGGATTAATTTGAGGCTCCAAATTATTATTTAATAGGTACACTCACCATATACTCAAAGCTAGTAAGTAAACTATTTCTCCCCAATTCAAGGTATTCCATTATTTCATTCAAGTTTACAAAGAATATAAAGTTAGTACCTTAAATCATAGTGGTATATTTAATGACTTAAAATCATGGATTAACTATTCAAAATAAAAATATATATAGAGATTCCCTAATTAAATTTTTTAGTGAAATCTATCCTAGAACATAGTGGTCATTCTAGTGGTGGAATTTGACATAACACTTGGGATGCATTGGTTATCAAATTATAATTTCAAGATAAACTGTAAAATTATGTTTATTTATGCAATGTTGAAATTTTAACCCATAATTATCTTAAAAATTGAGATATCCTATACCAAGACTTACTAATAACCACATCCTATTTCCATATTTGTGTAAATGATTAGTGAACAAGTAGAATAAATAGAATTTATAAATATTAGATATAAACCCATTTTTTGGGAATATATTGATGTATTTCCTAATGATTTTCCTAAAACTCCGCATAAGGATAGGTAAATGTAATATTTTATCTCACAAATAGATCCAAGTCAATATTTAAGACCCCATATAGAATTTAATAAGTGGAGTTAGAGGAATTAAATAAGGAACTAAAAGACCTGAGGGAAAAAGTTTTTATTCAACCAAGCGTCTCTCATTGGGGAGCACCTATTATCTTTGTAAAAAACATTTATGGATCAATGTGGATATGTGTTTGATATAGAGAGATTACTTATATCAATATAAATAAAATATAACAAATCTAGAGAATTTATGATTATTTTGACCAAATGTGAGGGGCTAAATTCTCCTCCAAGGTTGACCGTTGATCAGTGTATCATCAGTTTAGGGTGGAGATAAAAGATAACCCAATAACTTACCTCTATAAATTATACGGGATTTATGAGTTTGTTATTATTTTTTATGGCATGACTAAGGTTAATTTCATATATAAGGATTTGATGAATAGAGTATTCAAGGATTACCTTGAAAAATTAGTTGTGGTCTTAATTAATGATATTATGATATATTCTAAATGTTTTGAGGATAATGAGGATCATATATGGGTCATATTAAGCACATATAATAAGGATAAGAAGTCATTAAAATTTATCTAATATGATTTTTTTGAGTGAAATTTTCATTCTTAGGGAACATTATAGTTAGTGAATGAATATCGGTTAATACTATAAATAAAAAGCTATTAAGGAGTGGCCCCATCCAAAAATATTTATTGAGATTAACATTTTCCTTGGTCTATCTTCATATCATTAAAGCTTTTTGAATTTTTTATATGAATTTATAATCAATAACTATGTTAAATAATAAAATAGATAAGTTTACGTGAAAAAATTATTGTGAAGAAATTATCCATTAATTGAAGAAGTGTTTAGTTATTGAACATGTGAAAACTTTTTCTTCTATCAGTGAATGATTTGTTATGTATAGTGATGTATTTCAAAATGGGATTGGATGTTTTATCAAGAAAAATGACATGGTAATCACCTATAAATATTTATCCTTAATTAAGCATGAATATAATTATGTAAATCAATACCTAGTACAAGTTGCATTAATTTTTGTAGGACATTGAGACACTATATTTATCTTGAAAAGTGTTATATATATGAAGACCAAAAAAATTTAAAGTATATAATCATATTAATGTAACCAAAAATTTGAAAATGGGGTTGAATCTTCTTAAATACTATGATTTTTAATTTCATTATTTACCAATATGAGAAAAAAATTCATAGATTCATTGAGTAGGAATGATCCTCATGTTCTTAAAATGATAAGTATTGAAAGAAATTTGGTGATCAAGGACCCAATAAAGTTAGAAATGTGAATCAAAAGGGAAGGGACATCATTAATCCAATCCTAAATAATTCCTCAACTGATAATACTAGATATAATTAAGATATATCAAAGAGTAATATAGAGTCTATGAAAAATGGGATGTTTCTTAAATTAAATATTAACTAAGAAGGTGTGCTGAAATTTAGTAAAGGGACATATATTCTCTCAATTATAGATAATAAGAAATATCTGATGGATGAAGTTCATCGATCTATTTTATCTATACATCCCAGAGGCACTAAAATATATAGGGACCTTCATGATCATTATTTGTGGGATAATATAAAAAGTGATATTTTCAAATAAACATCATGGTGATTGTTGTGTTAAAAATATTTGACAGAGATAAGTCTTCATAATGGGGTATTACAGCCACTACCTATACTTGTATTGATGTTAGTTAACATCAGTATGGACTTTTCAATCATCTTCCTAATATATCCAAGGGAAACAATCATATTTGGGTAGTCATATATAAATTGAAAATACTACCCATTTCATTACTATAAGGAAGGATTTCACACTAGAGTGCCTATCTTGCCTCTATATAAAAGAAATTGTGAGATTCCATGGAGCACTAATGTCGATTGATTCCTAATGATATCCAAGAGTTTATTATATGTTTTGGAGGGGTGATCAAAAGGCTATGAGTATAGACGAAAACATGAGCACAAACTATCATCCAAAAAAAACTTGGATTTATAAGAGGAAAATTCAATAATTAAAATTTTTATTTAAGGATGCATCACCTGATTTGTAAGGACTTTTGGGCTAATATCTTCCAATTTTTGAATTCTCCTATAACAACTATTTCCTCTCATGTATTCAAATGTAACATTTTGAATACCTATATGGGAAGAAGGTCTAGAACTCAAAAATATTTTTCTGAATTTGGAGGATGGAAATTTGTGGCAATAAATTTTTTGAAGGAGAATACAAAAAAAATTCATGTTATTTAGAAACACATCATGCGTGCTCAGATTTAATAGAAAGGTTATAATGAAAACTCAAGGTAGGACAATGAATTTCTTTTTAAGGATCATGTTTTTCTCATGATATCACAATGTAATGGATCTATGATATTTGAAAAAAACTATAAAATAATTCCAAGATACATTAGAAAATTTGATATTCTAGTGTATTTTGGAGTAGTTTATTATAGATTTTTACTAGAACCAAATCATTCTAATTCCAATGATATCTTACAAATGTCTCTATTGAAAGAATATATTTCTGAAACAATACATATAATTGATATATATTATGTGTGATGGGAAATTAAATTTTATTATAAAGATTAACCAATCAAGATTCTTGACAGAATGGATCAAGTGTTAAGGAACAAGACAAGATAACTTATGAAAGTCCTATGGAGAAATAATAAGATTGAAGAAGCTATATGGGAACTTGAAGAAGTGATGAATGAAAAATACCCCCATTTTTTTGGGGAAGAGTCATATTTCAAGGGAAATATTTGTCATGTGGGGGAGAGGGTTGGTAGAATGAAATATATTTAATGTTCATTGTATGATTAATAAAATAAATTTTATTTTATAATGATTATTTTTTTAATTTTCACAATAGATGTATATAGAAATACTGTTATAAAAAGTATTATGTGTCATATAATACAGAGTAGTAATGTTTGGACTAGTATAGAGATATAAAAACCATATAATAGAGACTACATAGTGGTATTCATAGGTTCAAAGTCTGGAAAAATATTATTCCATAGAAAATATTTTTTTAAAAAAACAAACAATATGAATTTAATTAACATTATAAAAGGAACTGTAACAATGCCTGTTAATGAAGTGATAAATGAAGATGTTTGGAAAATTATGTTGAATTAAATTTAAAATGTGACTTCTAAGATACGAAAATTAAATTAATATTATATAACTATAAACTGATATTACTATTGGTCAATATCATCTGTGGGAATTATGACCATTGGTAATGTAGCCATTATAAAGGCACCATTAGGATTAGTTTATATAAAGTCTAATGATAAGAGTTAACTGAATTTAGAAGGATGAAATTATGAAATATACAAGTATTATTATTAATTTTCAATCCCATTTATAAAAAAATTATAGGGATGTAGAATCACTAGGGTTTTCCCTTGAACAATCCCAAAAAGAGCTTCAACATGTAAAACTCAAGAAAAATCGACTATAAGAGAAGTTCAAGTTAGTATAGATCACCACGAGGTCAATTTTTGTAACAAAACAACTAATTATGGAATAAATAAGTTTTATTTTTAATAATATTTTTGAATTATATATTTATATTCATTATAAAAATATATTAATTAATTTTTAAAATAAAAAATGAAATAGTTTTAATTAAACTATTTTATTATAGGGTTTTATTTAAAAATATAATTTCCAAATTATTAGATTTAAATTTGATAAAATGAATTTAATTTTTGAAACAATAAATCTAAAATAAACTTAGGGTTATATTTTGGTTTTTTCTGGAAAATATTGGTTTTTTCGTAAATATTTAAAAATACTGTGTTTGTAAAATTATCATTTATTTTTAATAAATTGAGTAATTTAAAAGTCCCATTATTAGTTTTATTTTATTTAACATAACATAAGTACTATTTAGTTATATTTAATAGAATTAAAAGTTTTTAATCATCTTTATATTTGATTTTAGTATTAGTTTACTTTTGGATTTAAAAATTCATTTTTTTGGAAATTGTTTTAAAGTGCATAATGCTTCCCCTGTTTAATTAATTAAAATAACCCCTAATAGGGAATGATTAAAATGAAACATATAGATTATATATCTATACATATTAATTAAAAATAATATAATTATGATTACTAGTCAAATATTTAATATAATATCATCTTATTATTGAAAAATACATTTCGTGAAAATTAACATTTTCATCACCTATGCAGTTTTAATTGTAAATTAAATTATTCCACTTAAATGAATTTAAATTATTAATATGTAATATATATTATTTAATATGAATAAATTTTATATTATATTAAGGTTCACACAATTGTTTTTTATAATAATAGTTAGAATAGTTAAAACAATTTATCAGAGTTATGGTAAAAACATGTTTACTGAGGGGTTAAACTAAACAGATAAGTGTTATTGTGACCTAAAAACCCATAAAAATTCTATTATATACATATATACACCATATATAATATAATTATTGATAATGGACTTTTTATGGACTTTTAGAATGTGTAAAATATTATTATAACATTTTCTTGTCAAAATTTCATGTGTGTCTACTCCCTCACTTATGAAAGGTCACACCCTCTCTACTACTCTTTACACCTTAAAAGCCTTTTATTTCAGCTAATAATTACCCAAAATCTTTAATTACATCCATACCTATTTCCTAGAGGCCTTTATATTATCATTAATCTAATATAAGAAATATTTATGTATAAATTTAAAGAGGTGTTCTGAAGAAGAGGTATCACTTTTAACTATCAGTTTTTGTTTTTTATTCAAAAACATCATCAAATATTATTCAAAAATTATTATATAATAATATAAGAATATAATAAATTATCAGATGTTATTATGTTAAATTAGTAACCAATATCCATCTCATATTTCATTAAATGGGAAATGGAATAATAAATCTTGTGTACGAGGGACTATCACCTCACAAAACGATGTAATTGTTTTTGATTATTGCCTCTAAATAATGGTTATAATGGTTTAATTATTTTTTTATATATGATATTAATGAAATATTTACCATTATTAAATTATAATAAGTCATTTCACTTTTAACCTTCCATTCACCGAAAATAAAAAGTTCATTCATGCGTACCTGCAGACTACAGTCTCTAAGAAGCAATGTGATTCTTTATTCACCATAAATTTAAAGGGATGATATATATATGTATATTACAAAAAAATATATTTTATTTAATATATTATATTAATTTTTTAAATAAAAAATAATACTTAACATATTTTCATAAAGATCATTGAAAAGTGGAAATGTTACCCATGCAAACGTATGACCTACTATCTCCATGATTATACTGCATCCCATTTTTTTATAACCATATTTCATGATTAATTTTATAAGTATAATTTATACATAAAAATAATAAATTTTTCTTGATTAATATTCTGTAGATGATGTAATAATGAAAAATTTGACCATAGCTAATCTACCGAAGTCATTTTGGACACTTGAGTTGAATATCATAAAAAATTATTATAGGTAATTTAATGATTAATTCATTGTATATTACATGGTAATAAGAGAAATAAAATGAATGAAATACTTAAAAAATTATCTCTATGAAGAAAATTATTATCATAATTTTAATATCACAAAATAAAAATAATGTACCTGATGAGTCAGACTCAAGGTATGAGAACCTTTAACTTTTAACATCATTTAATATTTGGTTTTCTAAATATTTCCCTTCATGGTCCATATTTTTAAATTTATTTATGAATACATTTTAATGTATATAAAATAATTATAAGGGAATTTTTTTCTCCTTTTACATTTTTCAAGGTTTTTAAAAAATGAATGTTTTGAATGAATTCTGGAATTTATTTAAAAACTATAAAATCAATATTCAATTTTAACATATACAATGAAAATGACTTTTCCACTAAAATCTAATTTATTTTTGATTTATATTACTTAAAAATATTTTTTATTTTATTCAAATAAAAATCCCCTTTCCCTTTTTCTGGTATTTTAGTACTAATTTTCTTTTAAATAAAAGGGTATCTTGATGTCATAACATGTTTTTCATACCGGTTAAAAGGTTTTTTCATGGGGTTTATGATGCAAAGGTGAAATAAAATAATGTTTTTCACATGATATATGGTCGATAGAAAATTTTTATAACAATAGGTGATATTGATAAATCTTATACGAATGGTTGAGCCATATTATAGCTTATAAAAAGACGGGTTAATACCCTTTATAGAAAAAGATAGGGCATGTTGAGTCCCATTATAGATCATAATATGATTGTTGAGCCCCATTTTATATCTCTAATAAATTGGGAAATGATTATACCATCTAGATAATTATTTTAGAATTAATCGATATGGTTATTCCAATCGATAAGTGTTCTGTAAAGATGATATCACAAAGAACCTACCTAGCATTTCAATGATTAATAATTTTTTATGGGAATCATTTATTTTCAAAATTAAATATAAATTATATTTTTAAAATAAATATATTAACATTTTTGGGTAAAAGGATATGTTTTAAAGAAAAGGTTTCTCATGGGTTTTAATTTTTTTCACTATACCAGTAGATTTATTCCTTTTTATGTTCAAAAATAAGCTTTTTTGTAATCATCCAAGTTTATTAAAATGATTTTCACTGGGTTTAAGATAGTGTATATAAAAAGAATAAGTCAAATTGAAATTGATGAATATTTTTTCTAAGAAGAAAACATATCTTATTTTAGAAATTTATATTATGGAAAAAATGGATACTAATAAAAAGTGTCCGGTTTGTAATATATAAGTTTTTATGTATGAGTTATGAAAAAATTCCTTAAAACTATAAATTTAAGTGAAAATTGGGAATAAAATAAAATGAATTATAAACTAATTACACTAGAATATAAAATATTTAACGTTGAGTCCTTATAATGTTAGGCAAGCCACACCATGAAACTACCACAATCGCAAACCTTACCCTTAGGGAGTATAACATTATAATTATGGGTTATGTATTTAGAAATTATTATAATAAAAGTTTTATTTAAATTTTATAATTGAAATTGTTATTTATTTAAATCCATTTAATTGTAATTTTATTAAATTAAATAAACATTAATATAAGATTAATTTGATAAAAATAAATTTTAATACAAATAAAACATAATTTTATTATCAAAAAATATAAACTCTTTTATTATTAACTTATTATATATAAAATATATTTTCAATAAATAGTATTATAAAATAATATTTATTTAACCTTGAATGATAATATAATTTTTTAAATTTTTAGTAAATTTTTACAAGTTTCAGAATGTTTAATATGTTTTAAAAACTATTTTTTTAATAAAAGTATATTTTTTTTAAAAAATAAAAAAATTATAATATTTAAATAATTGTTTTTATAAAATAAACATAATATTTTGAAAATTATTTTTGTAGATTTTTTAGGGAATTTGTTTTAGAATTTTCTAAAACAAATTATATTTTAGTAAATTATAAAAATTCAGTTTTTTGTTTTTTGGTATGTTTTATGAGTTTATAAATAGGTAATAATGATGTAATTATTAATTTAATAGTACCCATTAATAAAATATGTTATTTTATTTTTATCTTATTTTTTAATTTATTTCAATTAACTTCCAAACATATAAATCACTTTACAAATAATAAAATGAAAATTGTGATTTAAAAAACTATATTTTGTAGAAAATTTAATTTTCAATGTTTTCAGTAATATTAAAAAATTTATTTCCATTGTAATGGATTAAATTATGAAAAAACGTGAATTAAATGTATAAAAAGATGAACAAAAACCATTGGTAAGTCAATGGTTTTTCATTTTCTGCAATATATAATTGAATGATCTATATTTAAAATCTATTATGAAATTCCTCTTTTTTACTATAAATACCCCCTCATTCCCCCATTAAACTAAACGAAAAATCCTTTAATCATGTAATTATACTCATATTACCTCTCTAATGTCCCACCAAGGGGTCTCTAATGTCCTAATGTTTCCCTCTATAAGAATTAAAATGTTACTTCCCAAGGTAAGGGAAGTCTCATCTTCTTCTTTTCCATTCACATACCTCTTTTGTGGTATGAATTATAAATGACGAATTACATTATTTTCATAACAGTTTTATGATCACATAACCACCAATATAGTTATTTATAAATGGGATACTTCTTTTACCTATAATTATAACCTTTTATTTAGTCTACATAGTATACACATCATGTTTCTAAATTTGTTTCATAAATTTCACTCTTTTACAAGAAATTTTCAAAAATGTTGAATAACCATACTATCATTTTCCATGGGAATTATAATAGACAAAACATAATTTATTGATTAGGTATTTTCATCTATAAAATCTTCATTAATTTATATTGGGTTAAAAATGACAAGATTTTCAAGCCATTATGCACTTATATACTAAATTATTTTATATAAAACCTGATATTTATTCTCCATAGGATTTTGATGAAATGATTTATTATGATCAAAATTGCGCACATGAACTAAGATATATGAATGGTGTTACATAATATTATTCTAATTAATTAGGTAAAGAATTAATCTCTATATATTACATGTTTTCTGATACCCTATGATATAACATTTGTAATTATTTTTTATGATACCTTGGTGATAAACCACGGTGTTATGAATATGAATGTATCATTAACCTGTTATAGCTATATTTCCATGTTATGATTATTTATAATTATATTATGATATGTCTCATGTTCATATGATCATGACCTATTTTTTTCATCATGAGAACATTCTAAATATTTATTTTGTTATTCCCTGACTAGAATTTATACTCACCCCCTTTTTTAATGTTTTCCCCTAGGATATGATATGTAGTAAAATTAACCTAGGATGAATCTATGATGAATTATTTCAAGTGTATAAGGTGAAATATTATTTTTCTATAAAATTATATTCCTAATCTCTGAGAAATTAAACCTCAAAATGTGCGCTTTATTATTAAATATTTTACTATGTAAGGATAGTTTCATATATTGAAATGATAGGATACCATAGAATGAAATAGATGTTTGTTTAGTTTTTTTTGAAAATTAGAACTAGAATATAATTATAAGGAATCATAAGGTTATGTCTAAATATACAAAAACATAATAAAATATTGGTGAAGTGTAATGATAGTGGTTTCCAAGAAATAAAATATCAATCAAGATACTATATGTAGATATGTATTTGGAAAGGTTTTACCAAGGGGTAATAAACTTGAAAACAACACATTGGGTATTAACTCAATCATTACATGGGAAATGAAAATGAGGCTTTACTGTACACCTTGTTTGACACTTCCTAGGGATATTTTTGGTTAATCACATGGTCTTTAGAAACTATCATATAATATATATAGAAAATTCTTCTCTTATTTTATGAGTTTAAATAATAATATCTTTTAAGCATGATATTTTTTGTTATAAAATACCTTTATAAAATACATTTTCTTAAAAGTAACACCTTTCTCACAAATGTTTTTTTCTTTTGTTTTTAAAATAGAATGAATCATTTTAATAATATATGAAATGGATGGTAAGACAATATACTTAAAAATTTTATATAATATGAGGTAGAAAACTTCATGATGATTATATATCAGTTAACGTAGGTCATGAATAATAACCTATACCATGTGGAGCATCTGAATTCACTAAGGAAGGAACAATGGAAGCTAAATCCCTCATGCATCAATACCCACCAAATTTTAGTGGAAGATATAATCTAATAATCTCTGAATAGTATATTATAAATATTGAAAAAATATATTTTTTAATCTATTATTCTATCCAAGAGAAAGATATGTTGGTTTTATATTTATTAAAGGGAGATACTGATAAATAGTGGACACCAATCCAGAACATGAATCCAATGGATTATGTAGAATCCATATAATGGAAAGGCCTAAAAAAGTTCTTCTTCAATAAGTATTTTACTCATACCCTCTAATCATATATGGAGAGTGAATTTATTGAGTTGAAACCATGAGAAAAAGAATTAGTTGGGAATTATGTGATGAAAATTTAAAGGCTTTCATGACATGCATCAATCATTGTCTTTGATTCTAAGGGGAGGACTGACCAATTCATTCATTGAGTGAGACCCCATCTATGGAAAAAATTTGTAATCTGGGACATGAGGAGTAAAAAGGGATTAATATTATGTTCTCTCAAAGGTTAAATGGTGCTTTAAGATAACTAGTGGACTCAAGGATGAAATGAATCGACCATAAGGATGGATATTATTTTTGAATGATTTTATATGGGAAGAAATAATAACATCTTATGTGTAAAAAAATTGGGTAGAAGTATTTTTGGAATTCCCTATATGGTAGTGGAAACTGATATATGTGTAGAAGAGATGGCCATATATCTTGAAACTATCATGTAAATGTTTGGATCCAACATTTTTATTATAATGAAAAATGGAATACCATGAACGAAAAATTTTATATGAAATGATTTATGTCTGCGGAGAATGGAAATTTTACTAATCCATTTAAAAAACATAAGATAATGGAGTGAAACCACAATAAAATCCCATATAGGAAACATGGTAAAGATTATGTTTTTTAAATCACAATAGATGAAATAAAGGATTTGAATGATGTTGTTGAAGGTCCACACCTCATACATTCAAGGCTAACATACACATTGTTTTATTTTGGTTATATTCATTATTTTATTTCATTAATTTTTTCAAATAAGATTATGTTAGTCACTGAACATATTTTTTTAATTTTTTTTGTTAAAATTATTAGAGTAACTATTAAAGAATAAAATACATATAGTGATTCCCATTTATACTTTGATTATTGAAATATCTCTACCAACTAGGGGTCATTCCAATGATGTAATTTTACATCATACATGTGATGGATTGGTTGTGAATGTATATTGGAAATTTCAACTATATAAGGAATGTAATTCTACGATATTTATCTTCATTAGAGTGATACGCCGGTCAGAGTCTTACCAAGAACCAGCTCATATTGACTTATTTTTGGAAATGATTCGTGATGAAGGATATGAAAGTGAATCCATAAGGATTGTATATGCATTCATTTTTCAAGAATACCTTGATGTATCTTCTAACAATTTACTTATACCCCCCACCCCCACCAAGAAAGAGTGGTAGAGTTATCAATTTAACTCATAAATAAATTTAATCCAATATCAAATACCCCATTTGAATAGAATATGCAGTGTTAGAGGAATTAATGAAGTATCTATAATTCATCTTTGAAAAATGTTTTATTTGAAAAAGTGATTCTTCTTTATGAGAAAATATTATATTTGTGAAAAATAAATATGGATCAATGTTGATGTTAATTTAATTTAGATAGCTAAAAGGGATGATGGTTAACATATAATACCACCTCCTAAGGATGGATTATTTGTTCGACCAACTTCAAGAGACTCAATTATTATCCTAGATTAAAATCTAATAAAGTTTCATTAGTTGAGGGTGATGAAAGAATATATCCCATAGAATTCCTTCTGAAAAATATATGAGCATTGAAATTTTTTAATTATGCTTCTGGGATTGACTAACACTCCAACCATATTTATTTATTTTTATAATAATGAATTTAAGGACTGCCATGATAAAATTATAGTGGAATTTATTGATGATATTCTGATATATTAAAAAAGTAATGTGGATAAAGAAGATAACAAAAGGATCATATTAAAAACTATAAGGAAGGAGGATATGTCTGGTAAATTTAATAAAAGTTATTTTTAGTTACAAAAATATGCATTCATGGGACACATTATAATTAATGAAGGAATATCTGTTGATCTTACCATGATAGAATATATAGAGGATTAGACTCACCCTATAATAGTAACATATATTCTTAGTTTAATTGGTTTATCTGGATATTATATAGGTCTTGAATACCCATTCATGAATTTTCAAAAAAACTAAGTTAACTCCAAAGGAATTATGTTTACCTAGACAAAGGAGTGTAAATAATGTTTCCAACACCAAAGAATATATTGGTTAGTCCCCTTATTCAAATTCTATTATTTTTCAGAGAAGGATTATTCATCTATATTTATGACTTTATAAAAGGTATTTGATGTGTTCTCATAAATAATTAAAAGATAATCAACTAATAATCTCTACAGTTAATGTCTTATGAATATAATTATCAGACTAATGACTTGGAGTTAACTGTTTTAATTTTTTATATTGAGATATGGATACACTATATTTATGGGAAAAGTGTGATACATACATATAACACTAATTTTATAATTATATATTCACACAAAAATAATTAATCATGTGAAAATGGAGGTAGTTGAATATTTTTAGGGACTATAAGAGTTCAATTAATTATCACTTGAGAATAAAAAACAATGTCATATATGCATTTCGAAGGAAATATATTGGTTTCTAAGAAATGATGTTGACTGAAGGATATCCATTGATCAAGGACCTAGTTAGTATGGATATGGGAATAATAAGGGAAGGGAT
The DNA here is from genome assembly GCA_963277665.1 of Viscum album. Taxonomy (NCBI): domain Eukaryota; kingdom Viridiplantae; phylum Streptophyta; class Magnoliopsida; order Santalales; family Viscaceae; genus Viscum; species Viscum album. Next base: position 218,363,460 of record OY728158.1, read on the forward strand.
ACAATCAATCCTTTACCAAATGATTTTTCAACCTTCAGTATAAGATAATTTCAAGAAAGATCAAAGTGATGATCCTTTGATAAAAAGAATATATTGGATATGAAAAATGGTAATATTTCATAAATCAATATTGATTAACAAGGTTTACTAAAATATGGTACAATGATATGTATTCAGTCTATTTTAGAGATAAATAATGAGATAATAGATGAGTACCATTACTCTACATTCTCTATACATCCTAAAAAAATATATAGGGACCTCAATGATCATTATTGTTTGGATAATATTAAAATTGATATTTCTAATTACATTATTAGGTTCTTAATGTGTCATGAAGTGAATTATGATTAAAAATTTTATTAAGGGGTTTTACAACCACTACCCATAATAGTATGAAAATGAGACAACATCACAATGTACATTTTCACTCCCCTTTATAATAAATCCAAGGAAAAATTCTATTTATGAAATCATCATTAGATTGAAAAAGTATGACCATTTAATTTATATAATATAGGTTTTCTCACTAGAGTTCCTAGATTATATATACATTCAAGAAGTAGTGAGACTCCATGAGGTACCACTATTGATTATTTCTAATTGTGATCTATGATTTACTTATCAGTTATGGAGGATACTTCAGAAGGACATGAATACATAAATAAACCTAAGAACAAACTATCAACATAAAAATAAATGAAAGTTTGAGAGGAAAATTCCAACATTAGTAGGTATATTGGAGGATAGATAACATAATTTTAAAGGGTGTTGGAAACAACATATTTCACTTTCTGAATTATCATAAAATAATAGTTTCCTATCAAGTATACAAATGTAACCTTTTGAACCTCTCTACAAAAAATTTATAGAAATCAAATATACTAGGTTAAAGTTGTAGATGGGGAAATTTTAGGACCATAAATTATAAAGGAGACCCAAAACATGATACAAGTAATTTAGAAATACATTTGGCTTCTATGAGTTAACTGAAAAGTTAGAATAATGATAAAAATAATGAAATGTAATTTCATTTTAGGGATCATTTTTCTCTTAAGATATCACCATGAAAAAGAGTTATTAAATTTAGAAGGAAGGGGAAATTGAGTCTAATGTACATTGGACCATTTGAGATCCTACTTTGTTTTAGTGAAATTACTTATCAATTAATAGTTCTTCCAAATCATTCCAATGTTCATGATTTATATCATGTATTTATATTAAGAAATTACTTGTATTACCTACCACATATACCTGATACTAATCGGGTAGAATTGGAACCTGATATGTCTTAGGAAGAGGAATCAATCTAGATTCTTTAGAAAATGGAATAAGTGTTTAGGAAGAAGAGTTAATGACTTGAAAAAGTACTTTGGAGAAATAAAAAGTGTAAAGATGATACTTGGGAACCTGAAGAAGCAATGAAGAAAAAAGAAACAATTTGTTTAAGGAAATTTCTAGATTTATAGCATGAAATTTAATAGGGTGGGGAGGGGTAATGTTACTTCTTTATAATTCCTAATATAAATAATAAAATAATTTTTTCCCTAATGGTTATTTTATTAAATTTCACAATGAAAGTACATAGAAATACTATTACATAAATAAATTTACATGTTATGGAATAATACAAATTTATACAACTAAGACTTGTATAATGATATAAAAACCAAATAATAAAGATCACAAAAATGGTATAATCCATATGATATAACTCTTTTAGGAAGGTTTCACCAAAAATAAAAACTCATAAAAGAAAAACTATGGTTAGGAATATACTTGACAATATCAAAGGAAATTTGAAATCCGTAGGGAATAAGTAATAAATATTTATGTTTGGTGCTATATATAGGATGAAATCATAAATATAACTATTAGGATATGACTATTACATTACCATTACATGTTAGTTGGTCAATATGATAGTTGGTCAATAAGACCATTTTGAATTATGACCATTGGTATTGTAGCAGTTATAAAGTAAAAATTTGGACAGAAAGATTAAATAATGGACAAAAATAGTAGGATTATATTTTTTTCATCCCATTTTCAAAATATGAGTAGGAAGAAGTGATACAAGGGTTCACCCCTGACCAAGACCAACCATAACATTGATAAGTAAGGCTTTATTTGAAATAACTAGGTGATAAATTTATGTTATTAGAGACCACCTATAGGTCAATGTTAGCCGAGCCAACCCATGAAACTACCACCATTACACACCTTACCCTCAAGCCATATGTTGGTGTAATAAGGGGTCATGTTTCAAGACCCTATTTATTTAAATGATTAATTTAAGTTGTAAAATTTAAATATTTATTTCCTTAATTCCATTTTCATTATTATTTTATTTATATTAAACAAACAAAAAGATACGATGAATTTTATAAAGTTATTTTTAGCTATTTTTTAATTTTTATAAAATATATATACTTTTATAATTTAGTTATTCTAAATACTTTTTTTAAATGAAATATAATTATAAAACAATCATTATTTAAATATAAAAGATAAAATTATTATTAAAAGACATGAGATATTTTTATTTGTTTCAGAAAGATTACTTTATCATAAAAAGGATTATTTTTCAATAAATAAGGAATATAAATTAGTGATTTTTTGATAAAACAAACATTATATTTGAAATGATCTTGTCTAAATTATGTGAGTGTGAAATTTCAATAATTTTATAAAATACTATATATTCTAGTGAATTGTAAAAATAATGTTTTGTGTTTTTGGTTTGATTTATACTTAATAAATATTTTATAATTATATATTAATTAATTAAACATAATTCATGGAAAAAATATATTTTTTACAAATAATATCTATTTTAATGAATTTAAATAAATTTTAAAACCTATAAATGACATTCCAAAGACTAAAATAGAAATTATATTTTAAAGGATATGTTTTGTGAAAAATATACTTTTTCATGTCCAATGTAATATTAAAAAATGGATTTATATTCTAATATACTAAAATATTATAAAAATTTATTAAATGTATAAAACCATGTGAAAAAACCTTATATAGGAAAATTATTTTTGTTTTTCCACAACCAAGAATTCCCAGAGCTATGTTGGGAAAATATTAAAAAAATCACCCTATTTTTATTATAAATAAACACCCATCCTACTGGTCACATCTACTACAAATCCCATAAGAATGAAATTAATATCATTTTTCATCCCTAAAGACTTTACATGGTGTCTTTATGGTCCTATGGTTTGTAACATTCCAACTCAAACCATTGGGGATGAGTTGATTGCTACGTGACCTCATGCGTGACTACTCCCCACACCCAACAGGTTGATGACTAGTATTGAGAGTCTTATTCTAATTGTAGAGTGACTATACATTTTTTATCATTCCATAAAGATGAATTATAAATAAACAAAAATAATAAATAATCCCATAAAAAATGTGAAAAAATCAGAAATGAAATATATAAAAATAGCTCTGAAGGTGGTAATCTTGTCCCGATAACATGCAACAAATAATAAATGAAATGTAAATAAACAAACATATACAACTATATAGTTTCATCCCTATTCCACTATAGTTCATACTCCACTCCTCAACCATAACTATATGGCCCTCTCCCTTCCTTGGATATCTGGTCATAAAATCAAAAAGAACATCTAAATGCCTGGGTAGGTTGTAATTACATGAATTAGTGGGACAAGACTACCGAATAATTACCATAAGTGCACAATATATATAATTTTATATATAATGAAACAAGTAAATTATTAATAAACACACATCATGTGCTGAGTCATCATTTGAATACCAAGCCACCATAAACCCTGACCACACACACTTCATATCATTGTCAGAAATGATGTCATAAAAGTAAAGTTCCTCTATTAATGGAAGATATTTCACCATAAATATTTGGTTTTTGTCACAAGAGTGCTGCATGATCCACTATATCATCAGATAACCCCACCTAGAAAATTACTGTCATCGAAATTCATTAAATTAGATATGGTGAATCCCCTATCCACTTAGCATTTAATCATACTTGAACCAAGTCTATAAGAATCCATGAAATATATCTTCCATATAGTTATTATTATTTTCCCCTATATTGGGGTTTCCACACCCACCATTAAATATGTTCATATTATGCCAAGTTCTATAACAAACTACTAATTATTTCCACTCTTTAGAGGTATCCACACCCACCATTATAGAAATTATAACTGTATAACTCCAAACCTCAAGGCTCCACTAGATTATCACTTTATATAAAGTAAAATTCAATAGTCTATGAAACAAACAAACAATACATCTCATATTATGGGATAATAAGGCACACCAAGATCATTGTTAGGGAAAAATATAATTAATTATCATAAATAAGAAATCCCACAAACATTCGCACAACTAAATGCATATCTGAACAAGCATGAGTTAGTCCAACATAAACATCACATACTAATAACATCATATACACATGGACAATAATTGTAATGAAAACTCAACCTTAAATTCATCGATGTTAAAGGAAAGTCCTGAAAGGTGTTGTCACCCATTCCTTGTTTTCATAGAAATAATAAAGTACAATCATATAACAAGGATTTATAACACTAAAATAAGAAATTTTATTTCCATAAGAAATAAAATATTACATATGATAATAATTTCTCTCACCTTGAGAATTTTTAAATTATCATACTAGTCACATGCATGAGTATAGAAATTTCTGCTAAAGAATAATTATCTTTTGATAATTTCTTATAGATCATACTTTTATAATTATATTCTTATACTTGTTTTGAAATTTTCATTTTATAAGTATATTTTGAAAATTTATTCAAAATTATCCATTTATAATGAAAAAAGTTGAATTGAAATAACCCCACTAAAAATAAAAATATTAGGATTTACTTTATGCTCCTTTGGATGAATCCAATGAAACTGAAAACAAATTAATAAAATCAATAATAATCGAGATACTGATGAAAGAAGTTTGAATGATAAATAAATAAATAAAATAATATAGTGGAAGATAGGGAGAGATTGATGTGATAGAGAGGAGAGTGGCATGAGAGAGGCCTTCCCACCCACCGACAATTAAATACCCCCATTTTACCATTATATATTTTTCTTCATTTTTTTTATTTTTTGTTCATTAATTAATTACCCAATTAATTTCCCCTTACATTTCCTCTTAATTCATAGGACACCATAGTTTTCACATACATGTTTTTTTCTAAAAACCACATTTAAAGCATATTTAATCCACGACTATTAAATACTTGTATAAAAATGAAAATATATATACTTATATAGATTATATATATATATATGTATGTATGTATTTACAAACCTTTTTATTCATATATGCACCCACTCACTCACAGATATACATATGTATATATATATCCTATATAAATACATGTTATATATATACAGATATGTATCTACATACATACACCCCCACATGTATATATAAGCATATTTATTTATCATATATAAATATATATAAATTATATATATATGTATATAAAAAAATTATTTTAACAAATTACATAATAATATAAAAAATGATAATTGTTATTATTATTAAATATGCATCATCATTTCTATCATTTAGTTTTCATGTACAACTTCTATTAAATAATGATAATAGTTAATAAATTAATATCAAAAACAAATTTTCTTTTATTTAGAAGAAGGTAATAATATCACTATTTTCTCATAACCTCGAATTAAAATATTCACACATGGAGAAACATCAACAATCAATTAAGAGAATTTAATTACACATTCAATTTATATTTTTTCCATCACAAATAATAATAATAATATAATTATTATTTACCTTACGTGTGATATAAGAAAACACCCAACAAATACAAATATTATGTTGGGACTAGAGTAAAACACACATTTAAAACCTAATGGTTATCTCATATTTCTCATACAAGATACTGGTTGGGAGATTCAATTAATTTTTTTTCATTAAAAATTATAACAAAAATATTAAATAAATTACCCTCATTAGCGATATTACCAAAAAACGGACACACACATATTTTATATCATGCCTAATGTAAATACCATGTTCTTAATTTAATAGAAGTCTCAAATTTCACATTCTAAGGCACTGTTTGGGTGATATTCTATTATTTTATAAAAAAACTTGCATAATATACAATATTTACTATTTTTATTTAATCAATAATGAGGTTCTATGAGCCTCATAATGTCACACCGACTTTGCACATAATTATGAAAATATTATATAGAATATTCAAAGGTGATAAATGAGGTTTAACCCTTATAAAAATTCTTCAACTTATTTATTATGTTCCTTTAATTGAAAAATATCATTTCACATAAAAATACTCATAGATTATTAACTATGACATTTCATTATAATTAAAAATTTGAGTATGTTATAATTTTACCCCTCTATCGAATTATCATAACCAAGAAGTAACCCTAACATATCCTCTCAACAAATTTGGACACTAAGCATAGACACCTGACTCGTGCTCCAATATCTCCTCCTCATTCCAACCATTCTTCACCCATATTTGGACGAGTGGTACCATCTCCCCTCGATGGACATTATCACTTCATTATAAAATCTAAATAAAATTATCCCCATATGGTTCATCTTCTTCCAAATAAACATCCTTGTAGTCTATAACATTTAAGTATCAGGTGTATACCTCGGAAATTGATAAACATGGAAGACATCATGAATTCCTCAATAAAATGGATGAATGTATAGATGGTAGGCCATTGCCCCCATCCATTCAATGATAAGAAACGGTCCCAATAAACATGGTTCCAACTTACTCGAATTCCTCAAACATTGGTTCCCCAACTGAGGATTCACTCCAATGAAAAACATGATAAACCACAATGAAATCTACTATTATCCTCATAGATTTGTTATATGATCACTCTCTACTTTTAAAAATGATCAATCCCTTCTGAATCATCTACATTCTCTTAGAGGTCTCTTCAACAAAACTAGAACCAATAATTGCTTCCTCACCTACCTCATTTCACTATGGTGGTGAACAAAATGACCTCCCATAAAGATATAATTATGTTTCTAATGCTAGGTGGTCATCCCATTATACACCAGTGTCTATGATGGAAACACAACACATGTCTTCCAACATTTGTATAGTCTACTTAGACTGTATATCTATTAGAGGATGGTACATATTAAAAAATATTAATTGATAATATAGGGACATCAACAAGACTTACCAAAATTATAATGTAAAACGTGTGTGTCTATCCAAATTAATCTTCAAGGAACTCCTAGTTATCATACTATCTCACAAAAGTAAATCATTTCTATTTTGACTATTGGGTAAGTCACTATGGTCAACAAATAGTAGAAATGATTTTAATCTAATCAATAATAAACCAAACTATGTCACACCACTCTAGGGTCCTTTGTATCCCCATCATGAATTCCACAATGACGTCCTCCCACATATTGATAAGGATGTCACTAATTATCCATTCACTAGTGGAATAATTGAACACCAATCTATTATATACTTGCTGTTCACGTCATTCCTTAATTAAATATTAAAAAAAGATAATTTAAGAAAAAAATAAATCTACTAGTTAGTGAGACACCCCAATATTTTATATTACATTTCCTTTTTAAATAAATTTTTTTTAGGATTGAAATAATTATGTAGATGCTCAATATACAATAGGGGGTGGGGTGAGTTTTACACTTTAAAAATTTCCTTTGGAACTTTTAAAGTAGATTACAGATAACTATCTTTTCCTTAGAAAAAGAAAGGTCAATGTTTAACAAAGTTAAACTTAAGAAAATTCACAACACCTCGAACACCAATTGAAAAATTGGAATAAGGAATGAAGTTATAAACTTCATGTTCTATGTACTTGCTTAAAACTAGAAAGAGATTATGAAAGTAGGTTCCAGAAATATGGATCTGAAAATTGAAACGTAACTAAGGATTACAATATGAGATTCTACCAAAAAGAATATAGAATCTAAATGAAACAGAGTACAAGTAAGAAAGTATAAGAAAGTTATACTTTCCATACAATATAATTTGCAGCGGAAAAACAAGTAGTGAAACTACAAGTACCAAGATATAACTCTTTTAAGCCAAAGAGAAGGGTATCCAACAACCTTGGATAAAGGTCCCTTGATTTATACTTTCAAGCAAGTCTGTCTTATCCACACCAGGGTAAGCCCTCGATACTAAGATCGGAGTCTCTATCTTGATATCCCCACACGCTATCAACTTCACGGTAGTTGGAAACCTATGTCTTCCTCAGCAAGGAAGCCCTCATCCTCAAGGTGTTGGAAACCTCTGTCTTCCTATCCCCGAAAGTCCTCGAATGTAATCACCAACATTAGGAGTCTCACGAAGCAAAAACTGAATGATAAGTTCAGTACGCACAAGGCATGGAATGATTTCTCCCTCTAGAAATCACCTTAGTAGCGTGTGGTCTCTAGATCAATCAAATTCATTGTCATTTGAGCTCTTTCAAATGAGCTTCTATTTATAGGGTCAGTCGGCCTCCTTTAAAATGGTCATATTCTCCATAAAAATCGGTGGGACCTGTACACATGGAACTTAGCCAATGGTTAGTTTATAACGGAATAGACGACATTGTTTTACAAAAAAACAAGTGTAATAGAAAGTATGACATCATTTTATGGTTAGCTAAAAAGTTCGGAGTGAAGGTTTGGAGTGTAAGCAATATATCAAAGAGTAGACAAATTATAAAAGTGTAAGAAAAATGAAAGTTCAGAGTCTAGCCAAAAATAATATTCGGAGTCTAAATAAATTTGGACCATATAAAGCAAAGATGATCAGATCCTGTTTAATAGGAGAATTAGAAATGAGAATTCATCATCTGAATTCGTAATGGGAATTCATAATCAGAATTCTTCATTAGAATTCGGTGTCGAACTTCATGAGAGTTCGTATCCAAAATTTGGAATGGAACTTCATTACAGTTCTCATCCAGAATTCGAAGCCTAAAACAGAATGCTTCATATCAAAGTTTTAAAAGATTCTGAGAATATATAAATGAATCCGACTCTCATACATAAGAAATATATGGATATAGATAATGAAAATATGATAAGGATAATTTTCCTTATAAAAGAAATTTTCCTTAAAGATAAGGTGTTTGTGATTTTTAAAACAAGAAGGAATGGAAAAGTCATAAGGAAAACGTTATTGACTCAAAAATCTCCCCCTTTTTGGAAAGCACAAACATCCTTACGAAAAAGAAAGACTAAGAGAAAAAAACACTAAGGCTTATCTCCATTTTCTTATGGATATTGATGAATACGACTAAATCCCCCTTAATATTTGAAACTATAAGGATCGTATTCTAGATTTTTGGAATGGTATTTCATTAAGAATAATATTGTCTTATTTAATGAAAAACTCCCCCTTAGATGAACTCTATTAGAGTTCTTTTTCTTTTTCACCCTTTGTTAAGGTTCCTTTTCCTTTTCCCCCTTTTTTAGGGTTCTTTTTACTTCTCCCCCTTTGTGATTTTCAAAATGAATTTGAGGTAATGGAAAATATAACAAAGTACCTAAAAAATTAGTAAAAATAATAAAAGAGACAAGCAAGCATGATTTCCGTTATGTTTGAAAGATTAAAAACAAAGAAGCTAAGATACAACAAAAATATCAGATTTGTCTATTTTGGATCTTTTTCCTTCGACATGAGACCCTTAAGAATAGTCTTTATCTTCTTCAAGACTTTATGGTCTTCTTAGGCTTGCTTTTCTAACACAACTATTCTTGAACTTTGAGCTTCAAGCTTTTCTTCCTGGGCTTCAAGATTTTCTTCATGGGATTTCAAAATTTTCTCTTACTTTAACAACTTCTCTTCAATCTCAATCCGATGATCCCTTTCATTCCTCCAGATTTGGGCAACAGAATTTATCTTCCCATTCAGATATCTATCTTCTTGAATCTGAAAATTCTTCTCAGCTGTAAACTTTTCTTCAAAGGAAGAAGTAAGATCATTTAGCTTCCTATCTTCTGTCTCAAATGCATTTTTAACATTATCTTGTAATTCATCAAAGATCCTCATCTCATCTATAGTTTTGTTCGACCAACAAGTCATTTTCTTACAAGACCTTTTGTGGGCTTCATAGCCGACAATGTAAGATTTGACGTTTGCCTCAATCTATACACATTTGTCCATAACCATGGATATAGAGTTTGTTTTTTGATTCAAAGTATGTTAGAGCATCTGGAATCTTGAATCAATACTTGAGAAGGTTGGAATAGAACCCAACAACTTATTTAAAGACTGAACAACAAAGTCATGTCCCAATGAAGATGACTCTGAATCTGAGACTTTTCTTGGAGAATTTTCTTCTTCAATTTTCTCAACCTTTTTCTTAGAAGAATCACCAACTTCCCTTCTCTTTACAACCACTGAGCTTGGGGTATCGACAATAAGTTTCTTTCCCTTGTCCACTTTCAGAATGGATTCCTGTTCCGGGGTTTTCTGCTCACTATCAGACACTTGGACAACATTTTCTTCATCACCAATATCTTTTTGAGCACCATCCTCTACGTTATCCATTTGAGCAATATCATGTAGATGATGTTCTTCCTCTGCATGATAAGACACTTCTTGTTCTCCTTTCTCCTCATCGTTCCCTAGAGTGACTATCTTAGAAGACTCAGCTTCTGAATTTCAGAGCGAAAAATGCTTCGAAGGTGTCTCCATAAAATTTTCTACTTGCTTCAATAGATCTCCGGTCTCACCAATTCCTTCAGAAATTGCTTCTTCCTCAACATTATTAGCAACTACCTCCTCCGGAGTGACATAGTTTTTTCCTAGAGTCTCAGGTAGAGATTCCAAAGAGAAAGATCTTGGAACTGGAATGTTTCCGGAAGTCATCTCATTAAACCTCAACAAAGTCTAAACAACATCAGCTTCAGACATCTTCTTCTTAAGCTTCTTTTCTTTCACTTGTTTTTCTAGCTCATCCGCTATTTTTTCCTTCAAGGCCTTTGCCTCCGTAGGATCCAAGCTAAACTGAGGCTACCCTTGAACTCCCTTCTCTTTGACTTCCCTACACTTAGCAACTACCTCATCAAGGTAAGATTTCTTCTTCTTCGGTTTTGGAGGTGCAGAACGAACTTCCTTAGATTTAAGATTCTCTGCTTCAACCTCAACTTCTTTCAACATTCTCTTCTTCACTGGCTTAGAAAATTTAGGTTCAGCAACTTTCTGAACCACTTCTTCTTGAACTGGAATATCAAATAACTCACCAGTCTTCTTGTCAAAAAGAATCATTCATCCTCTTAAGGGTATCATCACTCACCAACAAAATTTTGCAAACTATTGGCTTAGACATGCAACCCTCTTTGAAAGACTCAAGGCAACGAACTATTAACTTCACGATGATTACTGGATACATTACGATCTGAGCTCTCTGATTCCCTTTCTTAACATTCTCAATGGTAATAAGAATGCGTCTCATGAAATTAAACTTCCTTAGATTTATCAGAAAGACTTGCATAAAGATCTCGCTCTTCTTCAAACTATCTTTGTCACCCTTTCTCGGTATGATAAAGCCTTATACCCATAATTCTAGAATCCAAAAATTTGTAGAAAGACTAGAAATCTCCAGATCCTTGTCATCTGACAGTCCAAGAGACTCCAATGTGTTTTCCTTGTTGAACCTTCCCTTTGAATCTGGCAAAAAATGTGTGATAAACTCGGCTTCTCCTTCATAGGTCAGCCCTACCAAACTGGATTCCTTGGAATAAGAAAGCTTATACGTTTTTCCATAAGACTAAAATGAAAATTTTACCCTATCATTTTCATTAAAGAAGGAAAAAGTATAATATAACTCAAAAAGAAACTCCGAATAAACTTCATCATGATTCCCGGTCATAGACACAACAGCATCTTCCCATCCGTTAAGCTTTATGTTCTTGGATATGAGAGAATCATAGTTGTTGAAGAAATCAGGATGAACAAACCTTTATCTATATACTAACCACTGAGAAATCAGATTTGGATTTGACATGTCTTGAGAAGCTACTTCCATGGAAATTCAGATATGATGACTTTTAAGAAGTTTGGAATGAAGATTACTGAAGATCAGAACTGCTATAAAATGGAGAGGCAGAGCTTCGGGACGCTGGAGCTTGAAAAACCGATGTGGGACGACCATTTGGGGTCCCCTTTAAATAGACAACAATATGACGGTTGATCTTCCTCAGTTGATCGAACAATTGTAAAAATTGAGATCAGATCTGACGGTTGAAAATCAATTCTCAAGAAAACTTGAATCTGATCTTTTGAGTTTTTTATTAAAACAACAATTTAAGAAAACTATAATCCAAAAACAAAATATAAGAAAATACCAGCTAGTAAAGTATGATTACGAAAACATGAGTAAGGAAATTATACCTTTCGGATGTCTTAGGAGGATTATTCGTAATGGGTAATATTCTTCTTGAAGATAAAAAAAAACTATGAAAAACTTTATTACGAAAAGATATAATTCACAAAACTTACTATAAAAAACTCATAAAGAAAACAAAAATTCATTACAAGAATTTCAGTATGAAAATTCCATTACAAAAATTTCAATATGAAAAGTTCATTACAAAAGTCTCAGTACAAAAATCTTGTTATGGAAACACCAGTATGAAAGTTTCCATTCCAAAAGTTTTCAATACGAAAATTTCCATTCCGGAAAATTTCAGTTCTGGAAATTCTCATTCTGAAAATTTTAGTTCCGAAATGGTTGGAAAACAAACTTCGAAAAAATTTAGTTACACTAACAATCAAATGTACCCCCCCCTTGAAAAGGAGTTTATTACTGTTAGGAGAATTGTTCAATAAGAAGTTAATAAAGAATGATTACCTTACTGTTATCATTCCTAACTTCTGTTTAATATATTCAAACCTATCGGAGGGTAATGATTTTGTGAAAATATCAGCAAGTTGATCTTGCGTTCTGATAAACTGAAGAATGGTATCTCGTTTTAGTGTGTTATACCTAAGAATGTGATGCCTAATATCTATGTGTTTTGCATGTGAGTGATGTGCAGGGTTCATACTTAGGGAAATGGAACGTGTGTTATCACACAAAATTTGAGTTTTAGTAAAACTCAAGGCATAGTATGTGAGTGTGTGTTGCATCCACAACACTTGAGCACAACAACTTCTAGCTGCTACATATTAAGCTTCAGTAGTGGAAAGTGCAATAGAATGTTTCTTCTTGAAATACCATGAAACTAGTGAATCTACAAAGAAATGACAAGTTCCAGATGTACTTTTTCTATCCATTCTATATCCACCAAATTCAGCATCAGAAAATCTTTTTAGAACAAAATCATTTCCAGAAGTATAAAATAATCCTAGATCCATGGTTCCCTTAAGGTAGCGAAAAATTATTTTTGCTGCCTTTAAGTGAGATTCCTTAGGATTGGATTGATATCTTGCACATAAGCATACTGAGAACATTAGGTCTGGTCGACTAGCTGTTAAGTGAATTAAACTTCATATCATACCTCTAAAAGATGTTTGATCTACGGGTTTCCCAGCTTCATCAAGATCTAGAGAGTTTTATGTACTGATAGGAGTACTTATACTTTTAGTATTGTCATAAACATACTTTTTGAGAATATCTTTAATATACTTATGTTGAGATATGTAGGTTCCTTTTGGTTTTTGGGAAATATGAAAACCAAGGAAAAAATTTAACTCACCCATCATACTCATTTCAAACTCAAATTTCATTAGACTTGCAAAAGAGTCAGTTAAATATTGCTGAGTTGAACCAAATATGATGTCATCAACATAAATTTGAACAATCAAAACATTTTTCTTATCTTTATTTATAAAAAGGGTTGGATCTGCATTTCCCTTAACATAGTTATTTCGAAGCAAAAATCCAGTGAGTCTATCATACCAGGCTTGTGGGACTTGTTTAAGACCATACAGAACTTTGGTAAGTCTAAAAACATGATCAGGATGTTTTGTATCTTCAAATCCAGGAGGCTGTTTGACAAAAACTTCCTCTTGAACATAACTGTTAAGAAAAGCACATTTCAAATACATTTGAAATAGTTTAAAATTAATAAATTCTGCAAAGGCAAGTAGAATACGGATAGATTCAAGTCTAGCTACCGAAGCATAGGTTTCTACATAGTCTATTCCCTCTTGTTGATTATAGCCTTTAGAAACAAGTATAGCTTTATTTCTTATTATGACTCTATTTTCATCACATTTGTTTTTGAAGACTCACTTTACTCAAATAAGATAAGTTTCTATAGGTCTTTCAACCAAGATCCAGACTTTGATCCTTTTAAATTCATTTAGTTCATCTTGCATAGCTTTGATCCAATCATCATCACCTAAAGCTTCATCAGTGATTTTTGGTTCTAACTTGGAAACAAATGCTAGACGTTCTATTTCATTTCTTAAGGAACTTCTATTCCTTATAGGTTGATTTACATCACCAATGATACTATCACCGGGATGATTCTTAAGAAACACCTGATTTGGGTTTTTAAAATCCTGTTCATCAACATTGGGTAGAAAGTCTTCTGGGGTAAATGTTTCAAAAGTATTTTCTTGAACATTTTCCTTATCAAAAGGATCTTCTATCAAAGGTTGACAATCAGTTTTTGAAAACACATCCAAGGATAAATATTTGGATGATTTAAAAACAAGAGGATCCGACTCATCAAATTTTACGGGTACTGTTTCTTCAACAATACAAGTATTTTTTATTGAAAACTCTATATGTCTTAGAAGTTTTGGAGTAGCCTAAGAAAATTCCTTCATCAAATTTCGGTGGGAATTTATGTAAATTATCTTTAGTATTGAAAATGAATACCTTTCAACCAAAAACCATGAAGTAGGAAAGTCTTGGTTTTCTACCATTCCATAACTCATAAGGAGTTTTATTAAGAAAAGGTCTAATCAAAACTCGATTTATAGTATAGAAATAAGTACTTACAGCTTCAGCCTGGAAATGTCTAGATATAGAATTTTCACTCAACATGGTTCTAGTTATCTCTTGAAGAATTCTATTTCTTCTTTCAACTACACCATTATGTTGAGGAGTTCTAGGTGCTGAAATATTTTGAGTAATACCTTTTCTACTGCAAAAAGTTTCAAAAACAGAATTTTGAAATTCTCCTCCATGATCACTATGAATAGTTTTCAATGGAAGGTTTTTATCATTTTTTACTTGAGCTCTAAAACTTTTGAAATAAGAAAAATATTCAGACTTCTTTGCTAGAAAATAGACCCAATTAAATCTAGTGTAATCATCAACTAGAACAAAACCATAGTATTTGCCTCCAATACTTCCAATTTGTGTTAGACCAAAAGATCCAAGTACACTAAGTGTAATGCATCAGTTGTTGAGACTTCACTAATTGATTTAAAACTAGATTTATGTTGCTTTCCATATTGACAAGGATTACAAACTTTAGAAGAATCAAATCTAAGCTCCAGTAGATCCTTAACTAGTTTCTTCTTAGAGAGTTTTCATAAGTTCCTATGGTTACAGTGACCTAGTCTTCTATGTCATAACCAGGAATGATCTTCCATTGCACTTAGGCAAGGTAAATCATTGCTCCTAAGGTCTTCTAAATTTAAGGTGTAAAAATTCTCTTTCCTATTGGCTGAGAGAATAAATTCTTCCTTGTAATTGTGAACAAAGCACTTATCATTCCTAAAATTCAAAAGGTATTATTCATCACATAACTAACTTATGCTAATGAGATTGTGCTAAAGACACTTATCAAAAAGAACATTTGAAATCAAGGTTTTACAGAGAAGAAAAATATTACCTATACCAAGAATTTCTCTCTTAGCATTATCTCCGAAAGTTACCTTTCCTTCTTTCGTTTTGATAATCTTTTCAAAATTGCTTTTATTACCAGTCATGTTCCAAAAACATCCACTATCCATGTACAATGTGTTTTTGTTGGTACTCTCTTTATTTTCCCGAAATCAAGAAAAGAATTAAACTTTCAGAATCCAAACTTGTTTGGTTCCGAAATTTCCAGATAACAAAACTTTGGGTACCCACATCTTCTTAGAGAAATAAGCTTTGTGAAATACTAGAGATTGGGTTTTGTTTACGGAACAATTATTTGCCTAGTGACCACCACATTGACACATGGTAAAAATTGGGGCACTTTGAGGAACAAAATAATTGTCACTAAAAGTTGTTTTTTCATGGGTATAACCAAATCCGGATTTATTTCATAAAGGTCATATTAGGGAATACATTTTATCAAAATTTTCCTTACCATGGGTAAAGTTTTATAAACACTTATTTAAGGAAAAAATTTTGGACTTGAGTTTTATTACCAAGTTTTTATTCTCAAAATTATTAGTTTTAAAACTAGAGCTAGGCTCGAAGATACATTTCTTAGAAATTACTTTTTCTAACTCTTTAGAAAGTTTGTTCTTCTCAGAACTTACTTCCTCAAGATTTGTTGAAATACTTTCAAAATCAGCATTTTTCTTATCAAGATATTTAGAAAGATCTGATATTTCTTCTGTAAGAATATTATTTGTAGAGTTTCCCTTAACAAGTTTTTTATTGAGTTTGGAATTCTTAATTTCAAGAAGTTCAGAAAACCTAGAAACTTCTTCATAGGTAGGTAAAGTATTATCTTCATCAGAAGAGGATTCTTCATCAGAAGAGTTAGAATATTATTTATTATTAGAATTTAAAGAAATATTGGTCAATGATTCAGCATTTCGTACCTTATCCATAAAACAATGATTGTTAATAGGTAGTCTGGCTACAAGACCAAGACTCTTCTATCCTGAAGATTTATAATCAGAAGATTCATCTAAAGAGTCACCACCACTGGCACTCTAGGTATCACTAGCTTTCAGAAAATTCTTAGATTTGGAATTATAATACTACTTTTTGTTCCTGTCTGAATGCCTTTCTTTCATTTCTTTCATTTTGAGCAAAGGATAATCTGGTCTAATTTGTCCAGCTCTCTTGCATTCATAAGACGTGACTTCTCCATCATTACTACCTTTCCTTTCCTTTTTCTTATATTTGGATTGGAAACTTCTTTGTCCAGATATCTTTTTCATCCGTTGAGCAAGATTTTCTAACTCATTTTCAGAGACTTCACTTTTTCTATATTCAGATTAGAAAATAACTTTCTTAGACTTGGATTTGGTAACTCTCTCAGGAGTCTTAGCTTTCATCTGATTTGATGTTGTTGTAAAAGAAACAATACCATTTCCATTTTTCTTCTTGATGTTGTCAGCATCTCTCTTCGTTCTTGTTTCATATTAGAGAAGAGTTCTGAATAGCTCATCAAGAGAAATTTGAGTGACCTTCCTATTCTCATCAATAGTTGTTCTTTTGGATTCCCACTCATTGGGCATAATATCAATTATCCTATCCACAAGGGCTTCATCATCTAACCCTTTTTCTCCCATAGACTGTAAGATGTTTTATATAGTCATAAACCTCTATTGAACTTTACAAATTAGTTCACCATAAGGAAAATTGAAGCCATGGTATTCAGCTCTAAGCATAGCTCTCCTAGTCTCAATCACTTTAGAAGATCCAAAGTGTGTAACCTCTAACTTCTTCCAGATACAATTGGCTTCCTCATAAGAAGAAATTTGGCTATATATATTTCTAGTCATTGATCACAGTAGAGTATTGCGTACCTTATAATTGAGTTGATACTCTTGCTTTTCCTGGTTATTGAAAGTTCTAACTTCCTTATCAGGAATTTTATAATCTCCAGTAAGTATAACGGAGTTATCCACTCCAGTATTGATAACAAAAGTCTTCATTCGATCTCTCCAGTACTCATAATAATTACCATCAAAGATTGGTGGTATTGTAAGATTTAGATTATCAATGGATCCAACATTGATTCCAACCATATTTAAAATAACCTTCGGCACACAAACTTGTCAGTAGAAAAAGTTCGTAATCACAAATTTCAGAATGAAAATTCGTAATGAAAAAGTTAGGTATGAGAATTCGTAATGAATTTTTTTTCTAAACAAGTATGAAGAATAAAGGAAATTGAGGAAGAAAAACATATACGTGAGTGTAAGTATTTCAGAGACCTCCTTTGATACCAATTATAGGATCGAAATAATGATTTAGATGCTCAATATACAAGAGGGGGGGGGGGTGAATTGTGCACTTTAAAAATTTCCTTTGGAACCTTTAAAATTGATTACGAATAACTATTTTTTCCTTAGATAAGGAAAGTTCTAAGTTTAACAAAGTTAAACTTAAGAAAATTCACAACACCTCTAACACCAATTGAAAAATTGGAATAAGGAATGAAGTTATAAACTTCATGTTCTATGTACTTGCTTATAACTGGAAAGAGATTCCGAAAGTAGGTTCCAGAAATATGGATCCGGAAATTGAAACTTAACTAAAGATTACAATATGAGATTCTACCTTAAAGCATATAGAATCTAAATGAAACAGAGTACAAGTATGAAAGTATAAGAAAGTTATACTTTCCTTACAATACAATTTGCAGCAGAAAAAGAAGTAGTGAAACTACAAGTAACAAGATATAAGTCTTTTAACCAAAAGAGAAGGTTATCCAACAACCTTGGATAATGGTCCCTTGATTTATCCTTTAAAGCAAGTCTGTCTTACCCACACCAGGGTAGGCCCTCGTTACGAAGATCGGAGTCTCTGTCTTGCTATCCCCGCAAGCCCTCAACTTCAAGGTAGTTGGCAACCTCTGTCTTCCTCAGCAAGGAAGCCCTCAACTTCAAGGTGTTGGAAACCTCTGTCTTCCTATCCCCGAATGTCCTAGAATATAATTACCAACATTCGGAGTCGCACGAAGCAAAAACTGAACGAGCAGTTCAGTACGCACAAGGCATGAAAAACTTTCTCTCTATAGAAATCACCTTAGCAGCGTGTGGTCTCTAGATCGATCAACTTCATTGTCTTTTGAGCTCTTTCAAATGAGCTCCTATTTATAGGCTTGGTCATCCTCCTTTCCAAAAGTCATATTCTCCTTAAAAATCGGAGGGACCTGTACACATGTAACTTAGCCAATGGTTAGTTTATAATGGAATAGATGACATAGTTTTATAACAAAACAAGTGTAACAGAATGTACAACATCGTTTTAAGGTTAGTGAAAAAGTTTGGAGTGAAGGTTCAGAGTGTAAGCAAAATATCAAAGAGTAGACAAATTATAAATGTGTAAGAAAAATGAATGTTCAGAGTCTAGCCAAAAATAATATTCGGAGTCTAAATAAATTCGGAGTGTATAAAGAAAAGATGATCATATCTTGTTTAATAGGAGAATTCAGAATGAGAATTCGTCATCAGAATTCATAATGAGAATTTGTAATCAGAATTCGTCATTAGAATTCAGTGTCGAACTTCATGAGAGTTCGCATCCATAATTCGTAATGGAACTTCATTACAGTTCTCATCCAGAATTTAGAGCCTAAAACAGAATGCTTCATATCAAAGTTTTAAACAATTCTGAGAATATAGAAATGAATCTGACTCCTATACTTAAGAAATATATGTATATAGATAATGAAAATATGATACAGATAATTTTCCTTATAAAAGAAATTTTCCTTAAAGACAAGGTGTTTGTGATTTTCAAAACAAGAAGGAATGGAAAAGTCATAAAAGAATACCTTATTGACTCAACATTTTATATCTCATGTTACATGCAACACTGGGATTTAATGCACCACAATATATTAAGAAGTGAATGTTAAAACATAGTAGTTAAAATTGAATAAATTAATTGTATTAAACACATGATCAAATTTCTATATTTAACAAAATGTTTTAACATTTTTTTATAAAATATTTTATAGGAATAAGATATGAATATATCCAATTTTAATCACTAGAAGACTATATTTTTCAAAAGGAATTTTTACCACCTTTTAATTGGACAATTGTTTTAAAAATACATTTTGACACTTTAATAAATTAAATTTGACAAAATAAACTTATTATTTTAAATTTTAATATAATAATTTACTTTTTTATTTAATTTTTGGCGTTTTTGTTCAGATAAGTTTCATGTTTTTATGAATAGAGAAAAAATATTGCATTATAATTGAAAAGAGACATTTCATCTAAATAATTTAGAGTGTTAAATTATATTTTAATTTTTTTAAAATATAATTACATCCATTTTTATCATTTAATCTAATTTAGGACATTTTAATCCATTTCACAATGAATTTGAATGTAAAAAATTTCAATATTTTGAATGTTTGGACTCAAAACATAATTTTCTTATTCCGTCAACGAGATTAATTTTAAATTAATTACTTAAACTTCTATATTTTGAATTTTGAAGAATTTATTGTATATTTTGAATCAGTTGGTCTAAATTATTTAAATATTTTCCTTTTTAATTTTGAAAATTATGAAGTAGAATTTTAATAGTTTTTTATTTAAATGATTAAAGTTAAATTAATTATTTAAGGGTAAAAATAATTTTATCAATATTAGAAAATTACATTAAAACTTGTCCTAATTTTAGTGGATGATTAATTTTAGGGAAAAATCATCTTTGGGAAACTTTTATGGCCTCTTGGAACCCCATTGAAGACATTAATAAGTTTTTAGTATTTTATTCTAATGAAATTCCAATACGTCACACTCAATTTTTTAATAAGTATTGAATTTTTCATATATGTTTATTTAAATGGTATCTTAAACTAAATATATTATCTAAAAAGATAAATTTTTTTCTAATAATCGTGGTAATTTTACTTATTTTTTACGAAATATATAATTGACTTAAAGGAATAAAAATGATGATATAATAATTATTTAATTAATGTAAATATAAAATAATTGAAAATAAAAATATTAAAATATATCTAATTTTAGAAAAATAATGTTATCCAATAATTTTCTAGATGGACTAGATATATTATGTCTTTATTGAATGTCTTGGTTAGAATATAACATGTTGTTATTATATTTTAAAACATACAGGTAATGAATAGTATCAAAATTGACATAAATATATTTTAATATAAATAAAATTTTATTAAATGATATAAAATTCATAAAAATATAATATTTAGAAAAATTACCTGTATAAGTTTAGATATTACATAAAATATCCATTTATGGTTCTTTTGGAATTTAGAGTAACTATATTAAGCCTTAAGTAAAAAAACACATGTTTTCAGTGTAAGAGTTAAAGAGATAAAATAAGGGGTAATCACAAAAGATAAGGGTAATAATAATACCAAAACTTGTATAAAAAATATTGGATAAGAGGGTTTTGACCCAAACTAATATTATATTTTAAATAAATCATTTTGGATATTTGTTTTAAATTAATTTAAATTCATTTATTATTGTAAGAGTTTTCAAAAGTACCCCTCACCTCAATTGTAAAGGGACGCCTCATCCCTCACTTCCTCTCACAACATTATACCTTATAGATTGACAAAAAACTAACCATTTCTCATCCCATCATCATTATTCATGTTTTTCAGGTCTTTGCCTTCCAATAATTCCACCTATAAATCCCTTAAGAATTGACCTAAAGGAAGACCACTAAAGAAGGGGTTATTGTTTTACAAACTCATTCAAGTTATGTTCCTCATATACTTCATATTTAGGTGTTGTTTACAAACTAAAGTAATAAATATAGTATCATATATATGGTGATATTTTAATATGATTATGGGACAATCATATTTCATCTTTTATCCATCCTACAAAAAATTAAATTACTATGCGTGCGTATGTATGACTTACCGTCTCCACACCATGGTGTAAATTTATCATAACCACTTTATTTGGATGGGTGAAATGATAGATATATTGGATATAAATAATAAATATGACATGATATTGATTCTCTAAAATTAATATACCCTAAAGTTTTTTACCCTTTAACTGTTAAGGGAAAGATACCTCCGATTATGCATAAGTTTGGCCTACCATCTCCATGACGCGATGCGATTTATCTTCCATGTCCACCATTCAATAATTATTATAAAAATTTATATAATTCATAAATATGATATCTATGAACTTAAAATAAATATATATATTAAGGAATAATTTCATATTCATAATAATTAGGACTTTCACGATGACATGTGTATAAAAAATGATGTAGTTATCACCCAAAACAGGGGTAATATTGAATTATTTTTTAACAAATTGGTTAATAGGTAATATTATAGGTTCAGATATGTTATCATAAAAATGAATATGGTTGTTGTATAAATTAATAATATGATGTAAAAAATTATACATGAGGTTCAGATATGTGAAAATTAAATTAAACCTATGGTAATGGTTATTTCAAAATATCATTTTTATTGGGAATCTTTATGTTTAATTCTCCACCGTGGAACATTTTTCTTCCATCTCCATGTTTTTTAAAAATATTTTCAATTTTTTACTATTATCCAAAAAATGTTCAATTTATTTTTACCCATGTTCAACTTTTTATAAAATAGGTTGAAATTAATCTTTTTTCTCTTTCCAACCAAGGTACTTTATAGATTTTTCGAAAATCTATAGAAGGAATGTTTTTTAACATATGCGGTATGAGAGGATTTTTCTAACATCATGATTCTTTTATGTCTCTAAGCTTACCTTTCATGTTTAGAAGGTTATTTTCAATGAAAATGCTTTCATTTAAAATTGTGCATCCTTTTAAGTAAACTAGTACTCACCCATGCATTGACACAATGATATGGGTCAATGATTATTTTCAATAAGACATTAATATTTTTCAAAGTTAATAAAAAAATTAATATTTAATATATTTAAATCAAAATTTAGTGGTTCATAATATTGATAGGGATTTAATGTTCATATTTTTTTAATTCAATTTTCAAGGAGTAAAAAAATCATGCTATGTATAATTGTGACTATGGTTTGTGCAATATATATTGGAAAGGAAAAAAATTAAGTTGACTAAGAATGTAATAAAATAAATTTATAAAATTATACATGAATGGTACATAAAATATATATGATAGAATTTTTAAATGTCCTGTATTGAATAAAATAAGTTAGACATATTAGAGATAAATGATATGATTTAGTTGTGTAGAAAAATGTCGACTTTGGTACAAAATATTGATGTTGAAAGATTCATGAACTAAAAGAGTTGAGGGTATGTTTTATGAATCACTAAAGACTATATATCACAGTAAACATTATAAAATTTATATGAAATGGGGAATAAGAAATATTAGAGACTGGAAGAAAAAAAATCATAAAATGTGAATAACATAAAAGTTAGGAATATGAAATCACTGTATGCGGTATACACCCTTATAAATTTATTCAAAATAACACAAACATATAATGTCAAAGGAAAATGGTTGTGTTTGATGTGGCAAAGAGTTTATATAAACTATTATAGGGTGAGAAAATCATAATTCTAAAGTCAATCTAGAAGAAAGAGAGGTCGATTGTAGATTCCATAGTTTCTTGATGGCGAAACAATTATTGAACGGGTTGTGGGATGTTGAATATAGAGCAGTAAAATTTCATCGGTAACCATAGGAAGAGATTATGGAAATCTTGAGTTGGTGGGGGTTAGAAGGGATGGGATGATAATGGATTAAAATAGAGGATGAATTCGATATTAGAAGATTCATACAGTACAAAGCTGATGAAATTATGCGGGATCCCAAGAAGGAGTGGAGGGAAATTAGGAGTGTGAGTTGGTGAGATTGAAGTGATTGTTAGGAAAATAATTGGAAGGAATATTTGGAATCACGATACTATAAATTTTATATGGGAACCCTAGGTCGAGCACATGGGAATTATGAGTTAGAACCCTAAGAGAATAGGAGAAAAATTGTGAACAAGGGAAGGTACAAAGGGAGTGAATGTGAGGGGAATGATGGGGAGGAGGGACATGGTGGAATATATGTATAACATGTGGTAGAAATGGTACCATTTTTATTAGATATAGTGGATGATTTCAAATTAAAAAATAGGTATTTCACTATATAATTTTCAATTATTTTTTTAGATTATTTTAATATATGTTAACATCCTTTGTTTAATTTTATGCTTCATTGAGGATGATGTGTTATGATATCATCTATTATATTTTATTAAATGGTTTATGATCAGTTTGACTGTGGAAGTTCTATTTTGATACAATTCACCATATTACTCAGAATGGGTTTTAATTATGTTTACTATTTTAGGAAAGATATTTAAATTTCATATATATATGTTGTTCACGTCTCACCCCATTAATATGAGGAATTAATTTTACTTAGTAAGTGATGGGTGATGCTCACTATATCCCCTCAATTCATTGGTAGGTCTCATGAGAAAAATCGAGTTTATATTTGGCTAAGGCCTTACCCATTTATTTTCAGATTTCCTAGCCAGGGCCTCGGTGATATATTTCACATGTCTATCATTATGTATTCCATGAATATTTGATAGTTATTTATTTACATGTGATTATTTTGTGAGTATGATTTCCATGGATAAATTTTATTGTTCATGTAATTTTATATATGTAATTATAATATCTTTTTTATATTGGACAATTTATGATCAATTTAATGATTAAATGGAATATGTTCTAGTAATTTAACTTTTTATAATTATTATTTCTTATCTTCCAATATAAGTAAACCCTTATTGAGCATCTTATCTCACCCCTTTCTTCAGTTTTATTTTTTCTAGATTTGTATGATATATATAATGACTAATATGAAGGGTAAATCTAAGAGACTAATGGTGTTTATAATGAATTTTCTTTGTTTTATTTTATATTTTTAGTCGTAATGTAAGATTAAAGTATATATGTACTTTTCCCAAGATACTAAATTATTTATTCCATTAGGAAATTATCACTTGTACTTAGTACCAATGTAATAAATTAACCTACATCTCTAGGCTACTGGGGTTTGGGTCTTTACAGTTGGAATTAGTGCAAGCTTAGTTTAACATTTGGAAACTTGGTTTAGAAAAATATTGATTATAGAAACGTAACCCTTTAAAATACTTTTAGAATATTTAAAATGTTACCAATATTATGATTTTGAGATTATTTATACATAAATTTAAAATTATGTTAATTTTTTAGAGGTTAAAAATTAAAAATTATGAGTAATAACCCAATCTAGTGTATTCCATTGTTTAGAAATGGTGCATAGTGGAAGGAAGATATATTTTATCAATTCATGTAATCCTTGTAGGTATTTTCATCCTTGTAAGATAATGATGTTTGAGTTGGAGCTATAAATAGTGTGGAACAACTTATAAATATAATGGGAAAACTGGATCATGTTATAAAAAATAACCTTACCCATATGTATCATCCTAATCCATAATGTTGAGAAAAAAATTTTATAATTCAATTTGATACAAAAACCTACACCATTAAATGGTACTACAAATCTATTTTTAGATGATAAATTTATAAGTTCCTGAGAGAAAATATTTCTTACGTAGTTATGTAACAAAAGAGATAAGGTTTTCATGTCAGTTTATTATCTCTCGGTAAATTAAGATCAATGGTGGACATTGTTTCAAAACATGATGGTGTAAAAAGAAATATAAAACATTGAATGGAAGGATTTTAGGTAAATTTTCTTATAAAAATATTTTCCTCATCAATAGCCATTATATATGATGATAAAATTTCAAAGTCCATTTAAAAAGGTGGGTTGGAACATTACTAAGTATGATGCCAACATTACAAGGTTACCAAGGCATGTTTTGGATTATATACGTAATCCAAAGAGAAATATAGATCAATTATTTTATGTGTTAAAACAATTCCTCTAAAGTGATTTAGTCTCCCAAACATTCTCATCATTAGAAGATATAGTATCATGTGTTATCAAGATAGAGAAATAATTATCTATGTATTATGAATATGTGTGAATGGAAGAGAAGAAGAGATTAGCAGAGAAAATAATGGATAATGAGAATAAAAAAAAGAATATTATAACAATAAATACTTGTAGAAAAAAACTCCTTGGTACATTCTTAAAAGGAAAAGGTGTTTTCTTCATGTTTAGCGAGAAAGGTTATCATGCTCATGATTTAAAGAGAAAGAAATAAGCTACCAATATTCAATTCTATAACTGTACGGATATGGGAAACTATTCAAATGATTATCCTAAGAATAAAGGGAACTTTACCAAGAAAGGGATAAGGGAACAAGGCCATGCTTATGCAATCAAAATAGTAGAGGTTGAAGTTCTTAATGATTTGGTGGAAGGTACTTTAATCTTATCCTAAAATTTTGATATTCCTTTTTTTGATTATAGATCATTGAATTTTTAATATCATCCTAGTTATCCATGAAAAATATACATTTATCTTTTTATTTATTAAAGGATTGATTGTAAAAACACCTAAGGGAATCCACATTGATACAATGATGTGTCTATCTGTCACAATTATAATACAAAAACATGATTTACTTGATAAACATTTCATCATACCTATAGTTTAATTTTATATAATCCTTATTATAAAAAGGATTTTATAATATTATGTGAAAATTATTTAAAAAATAAAGTAAATTATGATTTTGAGGAAAATTTAGTGTTCCTTATCATTATAGTAGAAAAAAAATTATGTGATTCTTATTAAGATTTTACCCTGGTATCTATATTTAATTAAATTCTTGAGGAGGAGAATAAAACTTTTGGGATAAAGAATCTAATATCAAAATTTAGGATGTTCCTATTTTAAAATAATACATTGATGAATTTCCTAAAGATTTTATTAGACACCCTACAAAGCATGAAGTTGGGTTTTCTATTTATTTAATCTCTAATTAAATACCCATATCAATGAATCCATATATAATGGATAGAGTGGAAAAATGTATATAAAGAAACAATTATATGAATTTGTGTATAAAAAAATATTTATTCACCTTATTGTTTCTCTATTGTGAGAGCATATTCTCTTTGTTAAGAATAAATACATATCCATGAGGCTATGTTTTGGTTATAGGTAAATCAATGCTATAATAATAACGAACAAGTATCCTCAAAATCATATTAATTATTTATATTATCAACTTTATAGAGATCAATTATTTTCAAAGGATTACATTTGTTTTGGATATCATCAATTTCAAGTTAATAAGGAATAAATTTTGAAAATATTATTTCAAATGAGGTATGGACCTTATGAGTTTACTATAATTCCTGTGGATTGACTAATGAAACCTCAGTTTTTATAGATCTAATGGAAAATTATTCAAGAAATATCCTGATGATTTCTTGTGGTTTTCATTGAGGATATTATAGTGTACTCTAAAAGTTATTAAGACCATAAGAATCACTTGTGAATCAATTTTGAGATCCTCAGAAGGAAAGAGTTATATTGTAAATTTAGAAAGTGTGAATTTTTATTTTAGAAAATCTTTTTTCTTGGCCATATTGTCTCCATGGATGGAATCACTACTGATATTCTAATCACAATGGAAATCCTAGAATGTCCTATACCAATGAGAATAACCATGGTATATAGTTTCATTGGTTGTTTAGGTTAATATCATCATTCTGTTTAGAATTTTTCATAATTGGAAGACCCGTTAACCAAGCCCACACATAAAGGGGTTATGTTTTTATAAAGAAAATATTATGATTATTTTTTTGAATAATTGAAGTAAATATCATTCAATTATCAAATCTGGAATTTACTATCAAGAAATAGAATATTTGTTACTTATAGTGATTCATCAATGAAAGTACATGGTGTTTACCGGATACATAATAATAGAGTTATTGCATATTCATCAAAGAAGTTAAGAAATCATGAATATAACTTTCCAACTCAATATATTGTGTTAGAATCTATAATATATTTCTGAATATATAGAGACACAAGATATATTTTGAAATATTTGAGATATATATGGATCCCAAGAGTTTCAAATATATCTTCTCAAAGAAATAACTCAATATAAAGAAAATTAGACAACATGATCTACACAAGGATTATGATTTATCAATAAACTACCACCTAAGAAATGTGAATACGGTAGTAGATGCATTGATTAGGAAGGATTATATAGTTCTAAGCAAAATCGGGGTTAATAGGGATCCATTGTTCCTAGATCTTATAATGTTGTATATGAAAATTATTAAGGATAGTGAAACATCATTCCTCTGTCAAATGGTTTCCAAATAATACTTATTCAAAAGGAAAAAAAGTTCTCAGTTTGATGGTGATAATTTCAAAAAAAAAATTAATGTTGTGAATGATGTAAAATTGATAGACTTCATTTGTAAAAATTTTGTTTTTAATTTTGGAAATAGGAATTTTATTCCATGCACATAAAATATGAAAAGGGAATCATTGGATGATACTCATTGATCTAATTTCTTTATACACCCTTCTACCACAAAAACGTATAGATATTTGATGGAACATTTTATTGGGAAAATATGAAGCAGAAAATTTCTAATTTTGTGTCAAGATGTATTTTTTCTTAAATTTGTAAAGGCTGAAGGAAAACATCCTAGAGGATTCATAAAACCTCTAACTATACCTTCACGGAAATGGGATGACATTACTACGAACTTTTTCACTAGATTACCAAAGACCCTAGGAAAAAATGATGTGATATGGTTTATTTTTGATATACTTACCAAATTGGCTTAGGATATTACTGTAAGAGAATATTTAACACTAGAGAACCTTTCATGACTCAATATTAATGATTTTTTAAGACTTCATGGTGTGCCTCATTAAATTTTGTTGCATTTGGATTATTTTTTTACATCAAAATTCTGAAAAGGTATTCAGAAGGCCCTTGTTACTAAACTTTATTTGATAATAACCAATCATCACCAAACTAAAGTGTAGTTAGAATGGACTATACAAACTTTATAATACATGTTTAAGTCCTAATCACTTGACTTTCAATGTATGTGGTATATATATTTACCTTTGGTATAATGTTCCTATAAAAATAGCTTCCATTCAAGTATTCAAATGGAACCGTATGAAGTGTTATATAGATAGAGATGTCATAACCCAAATTGTTTGGATGAAGTTGGTGAAAGGAAGATTGTAGTCCCAAAAGTTTTCTTGGAAACAATGTCAAAGGTAAATACTATTCAATTCTATATCAAAGTAGCTCTATGTAGGAAAAAGATCTATACTGATAACTGAAGAAAGGATTTGAAATTTCCAGTGAGATAATATATTTTATTTATGGTATCTCTATTGATGGGTGTTATTAGATTAAGTAAGAAATAAAAATTAATCTATAAGTTACTTAAATAATTTTTAAATTATATAATTAATTTAAACTATGAATTATAATTTAAAAATTCTATATATTATTTCAAAATTACACAATGTATTCCATATCTCTTTTCTATGAAAGTACCTGAGAAACCCAACACATGTTATCACATATAATGAAATAGAACTGTAACCTAATATATCTTACTGTGAAAAGGCTATCCAGATTTCTGTTACTATAGAACATGTTTTGGAAGAATCAATTGACTCCACTAGTAAAGATACTGTGAAAAAAAATAGAAGAGGTGATGTCGGAACTTGAGGAAATTATAATGAAGAACAACCCAAATATTTTTACATGGTGATATTATATAATGTTCATCGATTACGTTTTTAGAAGGAGGGAAGAAATTTATACCCCAATATTTTATAGTGCATATTCTTTTTAAATAAATTTAATAGCCTTTATTACACACAACACAGAGTTCAAACAAACTATGATATATTAATAATTGAATGTAATAAACTAGCTATAAAGATAGAGAAAACGGAAATTATTAACCAAATTATGAAATTTATATATTTATTGAAACTTTTTTACATTTATCTAAATGATTTTAAGTGCCTGATATTAGAATGAATCTAATTTTATGCATTAAAGGATTTATTTTTCTAAAAGAATTTCTAAAACATTTTAATGCTGTACTTGTTTTAAAACTAATTTTTGATATTTTTATTATTTTTATTTTAAAAAATTATCTTCATATTTTAAATCATATTATAAAAATTTACTTTGGTTGAATTTTTTGTATTTTTTCTAATAATTTTCATGTTTGGATTAATAGTGACAAAATATTGTAGTTTATTTAAAAAAACCATGTCATCTAAAATATTTGTACTGTAATTTTTTTAATTTATAATTAGATATTTTTTATCAATTAATCCAATATAGTTAATTTTAATAAATTTCACATTGAATTCGGATGTAAACAATTTCAATATTTAGAATGTGTTCACGTTAAATGCTCGTTTTCTTGTTCTATCAAAAAGATTATTCTTAAATTAATTAGTAAAAATTATTTATTTTGAATTTATAAAAATGTATTCCTATTTTTAATAAGTGGGTATAAACTATTTAAATATTTTCCTTTTCATTTTCCATATCATGAAGAGTAATTTTAGTAATTTTTATTAACACTATTAAAGGTAAATCGAGTAAATAGGGGTAGAAATAATATTATAAAAATTAAAAAATTAACCAAAAAATTTTCCTAATTTTATTGGAAGAGTTATCATCAAACAGAATCATTATTTTCTCTAATTTTATGAACTCTAGTATCAAATTTTATGATCTTATTCCCTTTTTAGTATTTTACTATATGGAATGTCCTATTTGTCATACTCAAGTTTTTTATAAGTATTTCATTTGTTTGTGTGGTCATTAAAAAGATATCATCAAAAATAAATATTAATTTGAAATAGAAATGTATATATTCATCATGGTTATTTCTTATTAATTTTTAGGAAATAAATAAATACCTTAAAGGATTACCCAATGATGACATAATAATTGTTTAATTAATGGAAATGACAAATAAATGATATTAAAAATATAAAAATAAATAATGATTTTGAAGAATAATTTCATCTATGAATTTTATGGATGAAATAGACATATTAGGGTTGTAATAAGGGTTTTTTGGAATATATCATGTTTTTATGATATTTTAAAAAGTGAAGTAAAAAATAATATTGAAATTGACATTAATGATTTTTAAAAATAAACAATATTTTATTAAATGGTATAAAAATATCAAAAATATAAAATTAATTCAAATGATTGGGATATTATTAAATGTGTCATTAAATATCAATTTATTTTTCTTTTTTAATTATAGAATAACTATATTAACCCTTGTGGAATAAAAACACACGTTTTCACAGTAAGAGTTGAAGATATTAATTAAGGATTAAAGAGAAATGATAAGGGTAATAATATGTACAAAACTTGTCTAAAAATTATTATATGAGCTTATTACAACCCATAATCATCTTATATTAAAAATAAGTCACTTTGGATCCATTTGTAATTGAAAAAAATTATATTAATTTAATATTTTTAGAGTTTCCAAAAGTTCCCCTCACCTCAATTATAATAAGACACCTCATTCCCCACATCCTAACACCACTTTGAGACTTATAACTTAACAAATGCCTTCCCATTTATCCTAAATACTTCTTTATACATGTTCTTTAGGTCATATTATTCCAAAATTTCCAACTATTTATCCATTAAGAAGAGATCTAAAGGAAGTCCACCGAAGAAGAGGTAATTATTTTACCAACTTATTCATGTTAATTTATATAATTCTACCTATTTATGTGTTGTTTAAATTATAGAGTAATAAATGCATTATAATATATAATAATATATGTTATAATGATCATGGGAGAACCCTTTTCCCCCTTTTATCCATATAATGAAAAATGAATGTACCATACGTGCGTATGTAGGACTTACTCTCTCCACACAGCAGTGTAATTTGTCTTTCATCACCAATTTATCTGGTTTGGTATAATGGTGGATATAATGGATATAAATTTTACATATGAAATTATATATATTCTGTGAAAATTAAAGTACCGTACACTTCCATAACCTTTCACCATAAAGGGAATGATACTGCCACTCGTGTGTACGTATCACCTATCATTTCCATGATATGATGAAATTAATATTCCATATTTACCATTCAAGAATTATAATAAAAATTTATTTAATAAATAAATATTATATATATGACCTCAAAATAATTATGGAGATTACATAACTATATCCATTGCATAATATGTAGGAATTAAATGACAAAACGTTCATAGAAAAATGAAGCAACACCCGAAACAAGGGTTAAAATGAAATATTATTAACAACTAGAAGATAAGATAACATAAGAGGATAATATATGATATAATAAACATTATAATGGTTGTCTTATAAATTAATAACACATGTTAAATAATTTTAATTGAGCTTTAGATATGTAAAAAGGAAACCAAAACTAAGTTAAGGGTTATTTCACAATGACATTATTATTTAGGATTGTTTAAATATAATTATCCAATGGGGATCAATTTTATTACATGTACATATTTTCTAATAATTTCATTAATTTTTTTACTATTATTCTAAAAATGATTAAATTATTTTTACCCCATTTAAAATGGTTTGAAAAGAATCTGTTGTTGTTTTCCAAAAGAGGAATTTTATTATTTTTTATAAAATATGAATAGATTTTTTTTAAATTATGTGGAATGAGATTATTTTTATAATTTCATGATTATTTAATGTATTGAATATTTGTTTACAAGTTTATATGTTTTTTTCACTATAATTGTTTTCTTTAAAAATTTCATGTCCTTTTAAAAAAATGATTTCAAAGTAAACAGAGGGTATTTTCCACAAGAAGTTTCAATTATTTTATTAGATTATTTTCATCTATGTAAACATATTTTTCCTAATATTATTATTAATTGAGGTCTAACTATTATTATATCATATAAAATATTTTATTGATTTTTTTATGATCAGTTTGACTATGGATATACTATTTTTTACCATTCACAATATTATTCAGAATGGATTGTGATGATGATTACTAATTAGGGAATGTTATTTAAATTTCATAGGTATATGTGGTTTATGATTCACCCCATTTATATTAGGAATTAATTGGACTTATTATGTTAGGGTAATATCCAACTATAGGCCCTCGAGGCATCAGTAGGTCTCATGAGACAAACCAGATTGGGATTAGGCTGAGGCCTTACCGATTTATTTTCAAATGTCTTAGTTGAGACCTCGAAGGTATATTTTAGATTTCAATCATTATCCATTTAATAATTATGATATATTTTATTTATTTTAATTTTATTATTTTATTATTTAAATTTTCATGTATAAGTATTATAGTTCATTGAATTGTTTATATATAATTAATTGGTCATTTTTATACCGAACATATTATGAGCATGTTTATGATTAAACGAAAAATGTTTTTGTTTTTTTAAATACCAAAACTTTTATTGGGTAAAATATGATTTATATATACCCTTAATGATCATTTTTTATCCCCTTTATAATGTGTTGTTTTTCCAAGGATGTAAAGATATATATTTTAACAAATATGTAGGCTAAACCTAGGAGACTGATGGTGTTTCCAATGATGTTTTTATATTGTATTTTATATTTTCATTCATAATGTAAGATTCATGTATATATCTACTTTTACAAAACTACTAAAATATTCAATCCCTTAGGATATAATCACATGTACTTTTCACTAATGTAAAAAAGTGAATACCAAATCTTATCTATTGGGGTTGGGGTATATACAATTAGTTAAGCCGTGAAACATCTCATGAAATTAGAATAACACCTATATATTATGAGACTGATGATCAAAAATATGTGGTCAAGACCATAACTCATACAGTAAAAATAACCTTATCACTATCTATATGAACTTGATCCACTGCATAGAAATGACCATCCTCAGCTCGATAACCATGTCTGAGACTCGCATGTGTCCCTGGCATATAACCCAACGCTGTAGAACTCAATCAAATCCTTTCTCCCCTGACCGTGTATGCCTTGATCCACTACATAATTTTTTCCTAACTAGTCTGGAAATAAATATTCATAGATTTCATACCTTTCAACATCATAGGCATTGGCTCTAAGGTGGTGGGCATAACTTCAAATAATATCCAAACTTCCCCTAGTTGTGTCCTTTTGTGAATCCTATGTGTAGGAATTACTATTTTTCATGTCTTATATGGGTTATTGAAATTATTTTTGGCTTGAGTTTGTAGTCATATCAAGTCCTTAATTTTCATTCATGGCGTATATGGGTTATTGACATGATTGTAGGCATGTGTGTGCAGCTGTAGGAATTCCTTGAATTTAGCGCATGTTTTATACATGTCATTGTCAGGATTTCTTGGAATGTGTTTGTAGACCACGAGTCCTATGTTTTATTCTTGATCACATGAGGTGTGTGTGTAGCCTTTGACTTGTTCTTTTATTTATTTCATATGAATAGTAAGGTATATGATTATGATACTTTCTAATTAATGTGATATTGACCTTTTTTTTCATTACGCATCATATAAGATGTATTAAAAAATGATGCATTTGAGGATGCATGTTTGGTCTATTTGGTAGAAATGCGAGATGTGTCACATGTATTGATCAACATTGGATGACATGTCTTATATGACACCTTATTGAAGACATTAAATATTTGATGCACGTTCAAGACTGTCCTATGAGAGGGATGTTCTAGGATTGGGTTGGTATGTACTTTAACTACTTTAAATGGAGGGATGTGTCACATGATTTTTTCTATCTTCACATATGGGATGTGATAAAGCTTTTGTTGGAATGCGAGACTTGGCACATTTTTTTTGCTATCCACTCATGATGGATGTGATAAGAACACAATGGTCAGAATGCACTAGGACAATCCAAACCGGTATAATGTGTCACATGGTTGGTGGTATCCACTAAAGAAGGATATGGCATGATAATTATTGATGATTCCATCCTGTATTATGTCAAATAGGCTATTTGTTTCCCGACATGGTGATGAAGTAGGTAGAAGTTGTCATTGAGAACCCAACATGTGTTTGGTACTTGTGTGATATATTGTTTTTATGTTTATACCCCATTTATGTCCATGGAATTAACCTGTATATTAATTAAACTAATGTTATATTCTATTTGTGGTTTCCTAATAAGTCATGTACTCAAAAAACACTTAGGAACTTCAGTGAGATTTTATATTTCATTACTATTGATCTAGTGAATTGAATGGTCTCTATAGTGGATTATTGATAAGATAGAACAAGAGTATGCAGACGAAGTATGATGAAGTTTGAGTGGGATATCAGCTGTAAATTTTTTTTTAATGGCTTAACCAATTCCCTAAATCCATGTTTTGTCTAGTTATTGTATCATGTATTCCATCATTAAATTTCAACATGTATTACTCTGATTATTTATTTAATATATTATATTGGATATTTATTTCTTAAGGGAACTTTTATGGAGGGTATAGTCTCCACATTGTTCTACTCAACACAATATCCATGCATTAGGAAGTTATATCCCAAGGTAAGATAACTATGCTATTCTTATATTCCATTCAAGTACCTTTTTTTGTGGCATGTCTTCCTAATTTTGAATCACTTTATTTTAATACACTTTGATTATCCCATTAATTCCAAAATAATGTTTTAATAGTGGGAGACCTTTGTTCCCTCTCATTATACCCTTTTCATTAATCTATGTTGTATACATATATGAATGATGAATTCATTTAATGATTATATATATTTGACATGAAGATTTATTATATTGTGAATACAGAAACCCTTTCATTGTCCATGGGTATTCAACTAGATGAAAAGATAATTCTTAGTTGATGATTTATATATATGTAACCCACATTCCATTATCCTGGGTAAAAAAAAAGAGATGTTCATGTCTTTAAGAAATTATTTCCTAATATATTTAATATGAAAACCAGCCTTTATTAGAAAGAGGTTAATGATGAAATGACTTTTTTAGGATGAATGTGGATCACATGAAAAATATATATATGAAGGGTTTACCCTAATAGTTTTATAGTTCATTGGGTAAAGAATTAATCTCTAGAGATGAAATGTTTAATCATACATTGGTTAATGAACATGGTAATTATGTTTTATGATACCTTGTTAATTAAACACGGTGATATGATTATGAATGTCTCATTTTAAGGTTGTAGCGAATTTTTCATGTTACACTTCAGGATCATTATACTTTTATATGCCTTATATTCTTATGATTATTCCCTATTATTATACCTCATGATCACATACAGAATATTTCTTTATTTATTACCTTATTGTGATTTTTATCACACCTTTTTTTAATTTATTCCCCTAATGTATGATATGAAGTAAAAATAACCTAGGATTTATCTGTTATGAATACATTCATATGTATTTGAATAAAATTATCTTTTTGATTTATTATATTCCAAATTTCCATGAAACTCAACCTAAAATGATTCTCTATGGTATTAAAATTTATACAATATATTGAATGCTTTATGTATTAAAATAGAGGAATTATATAGAAATAAAAAAAATAAGTAACATAATATATATATATATATATATATGAAAGGTACCCAATACCCATATCCCAAATTGTTTGTGGGGATCATTCCCCCACAAAAAATTCATGTTCTTTAAACCCTTCCATATATCAAGTGACAACTAATCTGGGTTGTAATTGTTACCTACATATCCCAACCTCCCATAGGGTAAAACATTCAGTATTGGAATCTAATATCCACATCATCTAATCATATTTAGCTTTAAACACACACCACAATAACATTATCAAATATCCCATCCAGAGAGAATGTAATAAAGGCAAGAAAAACCATATAGAATGCATTATACATAAAGAAAATATATCTCATATGTAAGGTATACTATAGTAATATTAGTCATTATAGATAGAATACATATATATTATACAACATCAAGACACTATTTCCTATAGATACATGTATTGAAAAATAGATAACCATCATGGAATGTGTTATCATATATCAAATTCTATACGCCATTACAACCCAAGTATGCCTACACATCATGCTATGTATTAATGTTGAGTGGATAATAGGGTGTATTTTTTCATTTTCCCTCAACTAACCTGATATTGGGAAACCCTTGAAAAATAATTTTTTTGGAATTATAAGAATCCAACTATGGTGGTGGAACATATTAAGTAGTATAATATACTGATTTTATAGAATTCAACCAGTCTTAGGAAAACATTCACACCCCATATTTGATAATAACTAACATCACTCATGAAATCTAGTCTACCATATATAGGACTAGAAATCAAAATTTCTGCAAAGAACACATGCATTAATGTTCTTCACTATTAAACAGTTAGTAATTTAATTAATTATCATTATCTTTGTTAATCACATAAAATATTATATCCATCGATTAACATTTATTCATCAAATCCAGGAGTATGTTTTTAACATAATTTTAAATATATCTTTCTATCCTATTATCTTAGAGGATTCATTCCAACCATACCATGGATTTTTTTATTATTTTATAACCATCGTCAATAACCATTATACAGATTTCATTTATAATATTTTATCATTATATAGTTTGAGTATTCGATGACCCACACTGATCTATCACAAAGATGATATACTCATAGTAAATTTGGATGACTAAAACATGTATAATAAATAAATGTATGCATCATCAGTAAAATAAATCACTAAGAAACAAAAATCATACAAAATGAGAAATCATAGGTCTCAACCCATACCAACCGTACCAGTGTTATTACCAAAACCATTAAAAACAATTAACTACATACTAGGACAATCCACATTGAACCATTTACACAACCTATGTGAAAAATCCCATCACTCACTTGATATCCTAATAATATAAGGTTCCACAAAAATTCATAAAAATGGCTCTACAATTCTAATGTAAAATACTTGTATTAAAGATTGTTTTTTTTTCATAAGGAAATCATTAGGAATTTATGTACATCACATCTAAAATACTAGCTCAACAATAATGGTAATTTTTGAAAGGATAGAAATAAAAAAATCAAAAAAATTTAATTCCAACAATCATCAATAACAGTTATAGTATTTAAATATCAAGTTAATTATGAATGGTTTTCAATAATAAGAAACCTTAAATTATGAATCTAACAACTTCTAAAAATCAACTATATGAATAATTCAACCAAAACCTACATTAATTAAATATTTCAAGGAATATAGATAATTAAATTCACATGCCTCATACGTCCTTCACTTCATGATTCCATATTTATGTCATAAAAAAATTAAAGTAATCAATCCTAACAAGGAACAAAAAAACGAGGGTAAACTTATTCACACTATCAAGAAAATGTCACAAGGTGTCTGACTTTGGTATTGAATAGACACATACAAATCAAAACACTCGTAAATTTATTATAATCTACACACATTATATTATTTATATTTATTAAGGTCAATATCAAACATTTACCCATAGAAGCTAAATAATCCAAATATCATATTAAAAAATATATAGAGGTAGTGAATAACATACCATTATTCAAGTATTCATGGATTTACCACTAAAAAATAATGAATCACGGATCAAACACAAAAATATAAAATGGAAACCACCATGAAAATGAACCACAAAACACAATCTAATCATGCTTTATTTTCAACCAAAAAAACCAATGAAACTGTCCACATAGTACCAGTAAAATAAAAGGAATACAGATGAATAGGTGAAGTGGATAATTGATAGTAACTTGAGTCAAGAATGATTTTTCAGGATAATCAAAAGGTTCAAAACCTCATTATAATATTTGGTAGATAACTAAGAGGGGATGGGTTAAGCTCGAGTGTAATGAGGGAAGATAAAAATTAATACAGAGAAGGTTATAAACCTTATTTATAGTGAAATATTGACAGGTTTCCACCATGACATGGGGACTTCAACCAAGACCATGATGCCCTTGGTAAAAGAGAGATCCTCTTTTCACTATTTGAAATGGAATATCCACCCAAAGCTATTTAATCTTCCCCAAATAGAATCTTAATAGATTTATGTAAGAAAATAACATGAACCATAACATGGATGACCCCATTTCAACCACAAAAACTATCACCATTACAGGCCACTATAATATACAGAAGATAAATTTACATTTTCAGATATCGATGCCCACGAATATATCATGGAGAGGCCCATATCACAATTTTCATTCCTCCTCACAAAACATGACTACTCCTAAAGTTATCACTACCACAACCACTGATTAAAACATTTTTTGATGTATATTTACACCTTATTTTCATGAAACTATTAATTATTTTATCATTAAATGAGTAGTAAATAATAATATTTTGAATTTATATTATTTGTTTGAAAGAAATTAATTTAATATCTGAATAAAAATAAGTATTCTTGGCATTTAAATGAATAAATGTTCATTTTAAAAATGTTTATTTCTTTTAAGAAAAAAATATTTTGATTTTATCGATTAATTTGTATTGAAATATCATTTAGTTGGGATTTTATGGATTTTGAGATTTGGAATAAATATTTTCAAGGATACATTTTTTTAATTTCATTTTTTAGAAACATTTTAAAATATAGTTGATTATGTTTTTTGAAGTTTAATATTTTATGTTGAATTATTAAATCATAATAAAGGTAAAGTTAGTCTTGATAGAACCCACACAAGGGTTGATGGGACACTAGGTGAAATGAGTAAAGAGTATATATAATGACCTATATAATAATTATTATTATTCTTGAATATAGGTAATTTCTATAAAGAATTTTCCATGTAAAATCCATTCCATATCAGTACAGCCCTAGATCAAGGTCACTTTGTTCTTAAAAACTTATAGAAGGGTCACTAACATAAGGACACATTAGGTTTATTTAAGGTAATAAAATTTAGGGATCCTTAAATTATATCAAACTAAAAAGAAAGAAAATCATTCCAAGATCGACATAGATGAGAGGAGACCAAATCATCATGAGGATGTTTAGAGTAGGGAGATGAGAAATATTTGTGTCAATGTAGTGAATAATTAGATCCAAAGATAAGTGATCAGGGATATTGCAACATTCATAGGGAACTTTTGTCAAAATCATCATGATTGAGATTATGGAAAACTATTTACACAAAGTGGAAATCTAGGATGTGAGACTAGACCTTCTGATCATGATATTGTAACTATGAATGACTTTTGTTTGAGGGTTTTTCAAAATAACTAGAGTTTTATCGGGCCAAGATAATGATCATACTTTATTAATACCTTGTATATTAATACCCATTTTATTTTTTAAACATTTTCATGTTTTTTCTATAATTAAGAGATTATAAATTTTTAAAAATAAAATTCATTATTCAACACTCTAGCTTTCAGTTTATTTTATATAACTATGTATTATAAATAAAAATTGATTTCTATATTCCTTTATTTTTACTATATCATTCAAAATTGATATTCCCATACACTAAAGAATTATATAATATATTCATTTTAGATGTTTGTAGATTTGAAGTACCAAAAAATAATTCGCTCCTTCTATACTTCCATCTAAAAATGATAGTGTAGTGGGAAAACAATAGCTTACTCACTACTGCAATACATTTTCTACTCTATGAGCCTTTTATTTTTATACATCATAATTTTGTTAACTCAATTGAAATTTATAATATAGAAAACCATAATTTTCATACATTAATACATCATCTTATTAGTAGAGTACTCATTTCATATCAATATGATCCTTGAAGGATTTATTTTGGTGTCTTTGAAAAAATGGATACATAAGAAATTGGTTCATAAATGATCTACATAATTCCCCATTAAGGTTTTCATAACTAGTACACTTCTTAAATATGGCATAAAAAAACTATTCTTCATAATATGATTAATGAAACATAAAAAATGGGTGATCTTAGATTCTCAGTAAAAGAAAAAAAAATAGATAGAAATCAATGATTATATGTGAACATAAATTAAGAATAATGTATGATAACATGAGATAAAAAATAGAAAATAAGACCCATCAATTAATATATTGTAATCTTAACACATGAGATAATTTTTTATCAATAAAAATAAGTAGGACATAGAAGTGAATAATAATCAATAATCAACTATGACCAATGAGAACATAGCATAGGAATAATACATAAGTTTGTAACATATACATAAGCATAGAAAATCATTTACTTAGTCATGGATCACCTCTAAAACTATTATATTTGATTTAATTAACTCACTATTCCATCATTTATAAGTTAAAGTTCACTCCAATGACTATATTATTATAAATAATCCCTTACCAAATTAGGATAAATCCTCATTCTATTTTATACTTATCTTGAGATATCAATATTTTACCAATTATTTGGAGGGATATATAATTATATCCCCACCCATAACATAATAAAAACCATTCATATTTGTGCAATAATATCCTCAAACAATCATAATATCATGAAATTATGAATTATGGGTAGGATATAGGTTTAATAAAAATTTCATCATTTAAATCATAAACCATCAAAAGAAAGATTAATGTTTGTAACAATGGATCATATCCCCAGTAAATAACTAAAAACAAAAATAATAATAATATTATAGATAAAACTATGTTTAGAAGATCATTATAAAATTTCTTGAGGAAAGTAACATTTTTATTATAAATCAATTTTTATGAATCTAATAATTTCCAAAAAAATTATGGTAAAAAGTTTCTATGGAAAAGAAAAAGGTATATTATAAAAGATTATTTAATTAAAAGAGTATTCATGATAGAGGAAAAATATATTCATTCAGTTTACATTTAAAAAATTATTTCCACAATGTTATTAAAAAGTCCAAAGTACCACATTTTGAAAAAAGAGAGAAACTTATTTTTAAAACATGGAAAATAATGTAAAATATAGTTAAAAAATAATTTAAATAATCATTAGTTAATATTAATAACACTCTTTAAAAAATTCTTGATAAAAGATTGGTAGTTAGTATGTGAATCCTAACCGAAGAGAAAACATGGTAAATATTCCCTAAAAATAGTCTTTTTTGTCTTGAGTACATTAAATTAAGAAAATGAAAGGAAAAAAATAATCTCCAAAAAAATATTGAATAATGAAATATCTGATATTTGAGAAAGATAAGTTATATAATTTTATTATTATAAATTTAAGAATAAATAATTCTTTTAGAAATGAGATTGATACATTAAGCCCTTACTGCTATGGTAGTTTTTGGATAATAACCACATGAAAGAAATAACATGAAATGAAATATTAAATATTATAAAAATAAGTATATTAATTATGTAACATATGAATTAGGATGTATATACAACTCATAAAAAATAGTAAGGGATAACACCAAACAAGTCTTAATGAAACTGAATTGAGAAAAAGAACCCTTTTAGATTTAGTAGTAATTGAACCCAGTGCCATTGAATTGTTTAAAATAATATAGTTTTATAAATACCCTTTATTAAATCATGGATTTTTTTAATGAAAATTATAGGGAATTATATGTAACACATACATAAGAAATTGGTTCATAACATTAAAACATGTCCCAATAAAGATAAATTGAGATGAAAATCTTACCTTATATTTGACTTGATTCATAAGCACTGTAACCAAATTTACAATTAATTTAGATTTATTTTAATTCTATAAAAATATCATATTCATCAATATAATATCATATTTTATGCACTTATATCATTTCAACACCTTTTTATTAACTATTTTATATGAAAATCATCATTTCATGTGTTAATTGCTTTGTTTTTCATATATATTTTGGTATGGAAGTTATGTTCCTTGCACTTTGATCTTGGTAAATAATTATATAAAATTTTAATTAGGATATTAATATCATATATAATCGTTATATAATTATTTATAACCATTCCTATTATGTGGTTATAAAAAATGAATTATATCACATTGTGAAGAAATTATTCCATATGAATAGAGGATTTATGTTTCCGATGTTCAATTGATGGAAAAAAAGAAAGGAAAATGATAATTAACCACTACTAAGTCATTATAATATAAAAATATCTAATATTTGCATTAAATATACCCTTTTTACCATCCATGTATAACAAAAATGGTAAGAAAATAACATCTCTTCATGGAGGTGGTAGTCCACATGTAGGAACATGTGACCTTATCTTTTTCCAATAGATTTGGAGGTAAGAAGTTAGAAAATATATTTTAATTATAAAGTAATAATTATGTTATAAATATAATTTATAAAATTTAAATCAAACATTATTACCACTTATGAATGATTTTTATGGAATATGAACCACATTGTGAGATGGAGGTGGTTGTCCTGGCATATGGATAAGCGATTCTTTTATTTACCATTTGATGGATAAGGTGTGGAAAATTATTATTATGTTATCATAATAAAATCACATTATATTTATTATATTTCATTCCTCAGTATTTTATGGATAAAAAAATCTATATTTTGTTTAATAAGAAATAAAATTGAATGCTCTTGGTTATGATTTCTACCTCTTCTTTGAGAGACCACTTTAGGATTACAACTTATATCTTGAATGATTTGTATTAAAAGTAAAAAATAGGTTCTTGGATTATGGAAAGGAATAAATTATTATTTTTATTATGTTTTTCTATGATATAAGGTTCAAATTTTGTGAATAGAGGATTACAAGTGGTTACCTTTTAAAAGTGAAGAGAGGGACACACATGTGATTTATTAATATATTACAATGATATAAAATCACTTTCATGGGAATGTTTCTCCAAATGGACAATGATTTGAATTCAGGATAATATAATGTTGATATAAGTTCAAAAAATAATAATTATATAGGTGTGTTTTGAAACACTACTAATATATATTTGATTACCCCATTGTAAAACTATTTAACCTTAATCATGGTAACAAAATTTAATTACATTTATTATTCACTATGATGAAAAATTAAGTTGACCATATAGATTTATATTAATTTTTATTATTAGAAATAGGGAAATCATTTTAATATAATAAATTTCTATAAGTGGTAAAATTTAACTTTAAATAAGTGAAAAAAGACAACGAAAACCAATTTTTAAAAAATAAATTTT
The DNA here is from genome assembly GCA_963277665.1 of Viscum album. Taxonomy (NCBI): domain Eukaryota; kingdom Viridiplantae; phylum Streptophyta; class Magnoliopsida; order Santalales; family Viscaceae; genus Viscum; species Viscum album. Next base: position 218,407,488 of record OY728158.1, read on the forward strand.
TAATCATAAAAAATAATTTACCTCTATTCATTTCTAAGTAAAAAAATATGAAAATATATTATTTATTATAGAATATATAAATTTCATTAAATTAATTAATAAATTATTATTTATTTTATTTATTTAGATAAAAAACATTTAATACATAAGATCTTTTTTTTTAAAAAATAGTTTTTAAAACAAAATGATGATGTCATACTAAAATTAAGTCTAATAATGATTCATATATAGCTAATTAAATTATTTATAATTGTAAAATGTCATGTTACATTAAAAAAATAATTGTAATTTTACTTGAATGTTACTGTCAGTTTTTAAATAAATCTATATTTTCACAATTCATTAGAAAATATTTATTTAGAAAAAAAATCAACTAAAGATATTATTGAAATAACAATTAAAAAAAAATATCAGCCTGCTAAACTCCTCATTTTTTTTAAAAAATTATTATGAGTATGAATATTATTGACATTGGGAAAAATGTTCACGATATTTTTGGGGTTGTTCCATGAATGTTCTTAAATAGACTTCATACTTAGAACCCTTATCCAAATCTCCTATAGTCCTAATTTGGATTGTTTTTCTTGATATTTCATTAATTTTTTTAAACAATCTAATTTGTTAATGATCTCTAATATAATTTTCAATCCATTGAAACTAGATACGATGAAAATTACTCTCTCAAGGCCTTTTGTTGCTAGAATTTTCATTAAAATTGATGTCTCTAAAGAGCCCTCCTCACAAATTTGGATCCAGAATGGCGAATATGGTTTCTTTAAATAGGTTGTTTATCAAAGGCTTCTATATTAAAATAATATTTTCCTTAAGCTTGTACATTCTCCAAAAGACTGTGGTTATAAGACTGTATGTATTGAGGACAAGAAATTCACTTGGGTTAAATAAGATAAGAATAATATTGTACTAGATGGAAAAAATGTTAGTCATAGGGTTAATGCTAGGCCATCTGGATTTTCTAAAGAAGGCAAACAACTGAGTTGAATAAGGTGATTTTTACTAAGTAGGACCAGCCTTCAGAAATAAATGGAATGCTAGGATTTTTTGACACCGTGTTTACTTCCACAAGTGACAAAATTTCCCCTACAACTATGGAGGAAGAACAAGTGAAATTGTTTGAATCAAATGACACAAGAGACAATGAGTAATGTGAACTTTCTAATTATAATGACTCATTTCAAGAGGATGATGATCAAACCAATAAAATTGAGGAAGCATTTATCATATCTTGTTCTATGATGGGGAAAAACATATGGTGGATGCTAATGGATACATTACCACATACCACAATAAAACAAGGAAATGTTGATATTATTTTGACATTGAAAGAACTATAGTTACAAGGTCCCTTGAAGCCTTTAAGAAAGAAAATACTTGTCCTATTAAACAACTAGTAGAACTTATTGCAAGCTCTATTTTAGAGGTGGAGGAATATGAAAAGAATAATTATCCAATTATAAAGATTTATATTTGATTAAGGATGATTTGAGAAAGGCAGTTAGTTCATGGATGGATGTAAAAAATGAAATTACACACCAAAAATACAACAATAGAGAAATTTCTACTGACATTTACATTGAAATAATAAAATTCATGTTCTTATGGATGGTTGATAAATAAAAAAGAACCTAAATTTTAACATTAGCGACACACCTTGGGAATTATTTTTAATGGATTGAAGTTATTCTTGTGGGGGATCCTAGTTTTGTTGATTTTGATGCACTCTACTATTCTGTTTTCTTGGACCCTTTGGAGTTGTTTTGTTTTTGGATGACCTTTATTTGTTTGGATTTTTTATAATTCTATTTCGATATAATATCAGTATTAGTCTTGAATCAAATTGGTTTCAATATTATGCGTATTCAAGTCTGTATGTCTTTTGGTGATGGAGTTAGTGTCACTTTATTTTAGTATGTTCTGTTTCTTCCTTTAATTGATTTTCTAGTTTTTTTATATTTTTGAGTTTTATTACTTCAGACTTGAGTGTTCAAATGTTTAATGACGGAGAAAACTTTAACATGTTTTTCAAGAATAATTTTCAATATTTTTGGCTATATATTTCCTACTTATTTGGGTTTATTTTTGTGTTATGATATGCAGTTCCCCTAACTGTCATGGGGGACATTGGGTGATGCTAGACAAGCAAAACTTATAGTTGCACATAATATGTCACTTTAGGATTCTCATGTTTGGGTGTGATATTTGGAAAATGTAAGCGTTGAAGCTTGATGGCCTAATAGTTTTTGAGTACTTGAGAGAGAATACATGGCATTCTTTTAGAAGGAAACATACAATGATCACTATGTGCTTCTATTATTTTATTTGGATTGTGATGTGAAAGATGAAAACCTTTCTATCTCAAGAAATGTTGGGTTGAACTCATCCATTCATTTTATGATCAAAATTGTATTGCAGTGTAAAGGAAAGGTCTCATGTTGATAAATAATTCAATATTTTGATAGAGAATTTGGCTTCCCTTCTGACTGGATGGATTCCTCCTTTGATGGCATCACCATTGGAAAGTAAATACCATTATTAATAGAAAAAAATATTTGATAATAGGTTGTTTCAATCATTTTTTGAAAATTGACCGTCTTCTTTCTTTTATTGTAATTTTTGGTTTGTACTCCACCAAATCCATAATGGTGTAAGCTCTTTACACATCATGTTCGTACTGTTACTCTTGTTTATTAATAATGTCTTTTGTGGTAAGAATTGGGTGATGAATTCATGTTATGAATTTTATAGAAAAATAATTTAAAAAATGAAATTAATTTCATAATATATAATTTATAATTTTTTATGTTAATTATAATATTCAAATAAAAAAATATGATGGAAATCATATTTGAAGAAAACATATTTTTGATGTATAAAATGAACTTACTAAAAATTATATATTTATTTATTATACATTAATAAATATATTTTCAATATTTTAAACCATTATAAATATTATTAATAATTTTATTGTTAACTCTATCCATATTTCTCAAAATAAAATCATAGATTATCCAATATTTTCTATAAACATAAAAATGTAAAAAATATAATAAAAAATAACACAAATCACATTCTACCTAATCAATAATGAAATTCATGGTAAAAAATACTATCCAATTTAATTTATCAATATCTATCAACTATTTATCCAATATAAAAATTATTAAATCAACCATATTATCATATTATGAGTTATCTATCCCTCAAATAGGTTTTTTCCAATGATATCAAATTACCACTGAAACAACATTTTCGATTATCAACACCATTCAATATATGATTACAAATCCTTGAAGAAATACTATTGTGGAGAAATCCATATATGTTTCCTTATTCTCTAACTATAATATCATCAATAAAACTATTCTATGAAAAATTATAAAATCCTAAAACCTCAACACATTAATCATTCCACTTGAAGTTTTCGAATTTAATTTTCTCACCATTTTTTGTAGGAGTTATCCATTATAGTATGGAATCAACTAGGAAAATTACAAATTTAAACACACATAATACATTGAAATATAAATGGTACCTTGGGTTGAACTTAATTTTCTTCCATTAAAATAATAATTTTCCTTAAATATTTATATGATCTATGTCTTTATTTTCCACACATTAAACACATTAACATTCATTTTTGACATTTTCACCAGTGCTTCTTACTATATTCTCGTCATCTGGGAAGCTAAATCTTCTTTCCACCACGAAATTCATGAAAATAAATTTTTATTTGATTCCATTCAATAAAAAATGTACCAATTTTGAATTTCTTAATAATATAATGAGTTTTTAGGTTATTCATAATCAAAAGATTTCAAATTCCATCTTATCTCACTATTAGTGTCTCATGAGGTGAATCATTGCATTTTCCATTACATTAAACAATAACATAGTTCTTTCTAATTCTAACCATTGGATAAAAACAAAATGAATATTATGAGAAACAATAATCATGGCTTAATTGATTTTGTCATGAAAATCATTTATAATATTTATAAATATTCACACCTTATTTTCATTATAAGACACATTTTTTTTACCCTAGGTCATAGATGGTTATTATCCATCAAAATGCATCATAATTTTTCATAATAAAAAAAATTTAACCTAATAATATCCCCCAGAAATACCAATCTAAGTGTGCTGTAAGAGACCATTTTCTATGAACTATAATGATGATCGATATTTACTCTATCAAATTTTTAGGGTTGTTACAATTATATTCATTTGTGCCAAAAATAAATCAACTTATAGTATCTAGAAAGTGGTGTATTTTATTAGTAAAACCATATTCCTTTAAATACCATAACACATGATGTTCTTTTATACATTTCAATGATAGATTCTCATCATATTTTCCAGAAATAAATAAAACTTGATCTGATACCAACTATAGAGACCCAAAATTTTCATACTTGTATACTATATCTTATTAGTGAAAAATTCATGTCACATAAATATGATCCATTCAAGAGCCACAATGGTTTAGTGTATTTTGAAGCATAGATACATAAAAAACTATTACACAAACGATCTACTTAATTTCCTATTATGTTATTTTTAACTAGTTCCATTATTTGACATAATACACTTAAAACAGTTCATTATGACCTAGGTAAGAAAAACAAAAGAAATGATGATATCAAATTCGTAATAAGGTCACACATAAGAGATACTAATCAATGATCATAAGTGATTATAGAATAAGAATAATAGTATTAGAACCCGATCTTATCAATGGAAAATCATACCTATCAATTCATAGATCATAATCATGAGGCATTCCATAATGTTTTATCAATAAAAATACATAAATCATAAGAGAGTGAAATAAACAATAATCAATAATGATCAATGATAACATAACATAATAATAAGGAATATGTTTTTGGCATACAGATAAGAATAAAAAATCATTTTCTTTATCAATAATCACCTCCAAGACTATCATAGTGGATTGGGTTCACTACCCATTTGATCATTTACTTTTTTGAGGATCAATCCCATGAACACCTTATTAAAAAATATCACTTACTAAAGAGGGATCACTCCTCATCACAATCCTTATTATCTTTTGAGATACCTATATTTACCCAATGCATTGCAAATATATTTAATTTCTGGCATACCTTTCACATATTGAAAACCATACATATGTGTACCATAATATTATAAAACATTTATAATGTAATTAAATCACAACCTTTTTAAAGGATACATGTTTCATTAAAATTACAAAAACATAATAATAAACCATCCATAGAAATAATAAATTTGGTAAAATCAGTTTATATCCCCAGAAAACCATAATAAACATAAATAGATGTTTTTATAGATAATAATAATTTTAAAATATCATTAAAACATTTCATGAGGAAGATAAAATTTTCATTTAAAATAAATTATTTAAAATAATAATGTTTCTAACAATATCAATGAAAAAATATTAGTTTATAAGGAAAAAAGTAAACTTATAATGTTTTTTTGAAAAAAAATTTCATGATGGTGGGGAAATTCGTTCATGTGGCATATGTTAAAAATTCCTTCCTTATTTTTGTAAAAAAGTCAAATTTACCACATTTGTAAAATGATAAGAAAATAATTTTTAAACCTTGTGAAATAATGAAAATATTGTTAGAAATTCCGTTAAATAATTTCTGGAGAATATAAAAAACATTCTTTAAATAATTTTAATTAATATATTTATATGGAAGAAAAATATTCCTAAATGTAAATAAAATAATGTAGGTTTTCATTAAAAATATACTTCTAATATCATTAGTACAAGAAGAGAATAAAAATAATCGGAAATAAGAAATCTCAAAAAATAAACCAAGAGGAATAAAATTCAAAAAATTTGGGTGTGATGTATCATATAATTTCATTATTGTAAATTTAATCTTAACAAATTTGGATAAAAATGATATTGTAACATAAAACCACTACTTGTATGGTATCATTTCAATAATAAACCCCCTGGAAGAAATAATTGAAAATGAAATATTAAATAAAATTAAAATAAGGATAATAATTATATAAATATAAATGATGTTGTAGATGCACCACATAATAGAATATAGCTTAATAACATAAAAAATGTCTCACTGAATCCCAATTGAGATTAATAAACCTTACAACTTATTTAGTTATTGAATCATAAGTCATTGGAATATTTAAAATCATATGGTTATGTAAATAAAATAAAATAAATAATGAATTACGTAAAATCACATTATTAGGTAGTATATACACTATGGAAATAAAAAGTTTTTTCATAACATTAAAACATGTCTCAATGAATAGAAATTGATATGAAACCATTAACTTATATCCAAATTGAATCATAATCCCTCAAACCACATGTATAATTAATTTTTATTTATTATAATTATATACCATATTAATATTCATACATATAATTACATAAATGATTAGATTATGTCATTTAAACACCCATTAAGTGACAATTCTATATTAAAGTCATTATTTTGGGTGATAATTACTTCTGTTATCATGTATTTTTTTGATTAAATTTTATTATACTTACCCTTTGATTATGGATAATCTATATAAATTTTTTTAATCAGGGTATAAAAAATACATATTACTTAAAACCACATTTATATATATTTATATTAAGTGGTGATGAAAAAGGAGTTACATATATTCATGGATAAGGTAATCCATATGTACACATGAGTGATGTTTCCACTTTTATATTTATGGAATGAATGAAAGGTAAATCATAACTCACCTTTCTAGAATAATTTATATATAAGAAAATATCAATTATTATCATTAAATATATCCTAGTTTGCAACACCCTGAATTTAAAAAATAAGAACATTATTTTCGATAGAATATATGAAATGAGAAAATAATCTTATATGAATATATTATACCCTAATATGATTCAATATATATATTAAATTTCTTGAATTACATGAAAGTATGAAATTAGCTAGCATTACAGAGAATATTTAGTTTTAACAAAATGTGAAATATTATTTAAATATTATTATAATAGTTACCACCAAGACACTTGAATAGTGGGTATAAATAGTAATAAAAAAATTATAAAAATTATTATTATCTATTGGTTACACATCAAATAAGAATGTTTAAGAATTTTTTTTGAAAGAGTATATTTTTCTTAAATGATAGTTTATCACACATTATTAACATAAATTAACACAAAATTTTACCACAATTTTAAAAATTATTTTAAAAAATAAAATTCATTTTTTAAATAATCATATTAAAATTATATTAGGATAAATTTCTTGTATTTTGTTTTTGAAATGTTCTCTTTCTGTGATGAATAGAGAAAAATATTGAATTTTAATAGAAAAATGATTTTTCACTTAAATAATTTATAATTATAAGTTATATTTAAAATTGGATTTAAATTAAATTATTTCAATTTTATATCAGTTAATTCAAGTTTTTTTATATTAATAATTTTCATATTTAATTTTGATATAAAAACCTTTTAAATTATTGATCATTTTCTCATTAACAATATAGTTTCTCGCCGTGATTGTAAGATTAATTTTAAATTAAAATTTTCTCATTTTGTAGATTAAATTTAAAAAAATGGATTCAATATTTAGGATAGTAATAATTTTTAATTTATAATGTGGTCAAATTAATTTTTTTTAAAAAATTAATAGTGAAAATATTAATAATATTATTTACCGTAGTTAAAGTAAAAATAGGATTACCTGGAGCTAAAATACGAAGATAATATTTAAAATTGACTTAGAAACATTTCAAAATACTATTTACTAGACGTATTTATACCTTATACTTCCCAATTTATAATCTAGTCCAATTTTGAATAATCCTTAAAGTGAATGAGTTTAATAATTTGGATTCTTTTGGAAAATTTATATGTATTTTCAAAAGGATTCTATTTCCCCGCTATTAAAAGAGAACTCACTACCCTAACTTAATCATGATTCAAAATAAATTTTACCTGATAAATACTATTTTATTATATCCCCAACAATTTTAATTACATTATAGAGCTTTTGGAAAACCTAAAATACTATCCTTATGGTCCTTAAGATGACATCCAAAGGAGGGTTCTCTTAGAGAAGGTAATTACCATACCAAATATCTTTCATTTTATTTCTTCTTCATCCACATTTAGTTATGTATTAACATATAGAATATAAAAAAACATTATATAACATAGAATTTTATGTTATTATATTTATTTAATAACAATTATCCATCTCTACTTCCATCAAATGTGTTACAAAATCATCATTCATGTGTATGATGAACTACCGTCCCACAAACAGATGTGATATGTTTTTTCCATTAGCACAAATCAAAATTGGATATAATGACTTATCTAATAAATATATATGATATTTATAATATCATTTCACTTATGTAATTTTAATATCACATAGTCCTTTTTATTTTCTATGACATTTAAATACGATAACGCTGCTCGTGTGTACGATGGACTACTTCCTTATGAATTAATGGGATTAATTTTTCAATTATGCAGTATATGGAGTTTAATAAGGGTAAAATTAATGAATATATGTGATATATAAATAAATAAATATTATATTATATTAACTATAGGAATTTAATATATCACCTACTTCATTACCCTTTCAATCATTAAGTGAATGATACCATCGCTAATGTGTACACACAGTTTTCCATCTCCACCAAGTGATGCAATTCATTTTCTATGTCTATCTTTAATAAATGGTTATAATAATGAATATAATTTGTAAATATTATATTATTTGAATTAATTTCATTCTGTATATTATGTATATATATTATATATAATTTAATCAGAATTTTAATTAAAAAACACACATGAGAAAACAAGGTAATTAGCAAATGAAATAATGAAAATAATGAAATATTATTAACAAACAAATGGTAAACTATAATAAAAGGATAATATATGTTATTCTAAGTATAAATATGGATATGTTATAAATTTATAATATTATTATACCCATTATATACGATGTTATGTCATGTTCAATGAAAAGAAAGCATGAGGTAAGAGATTTCATCTCGAATTCATTAATTAAGCCATATTGTAATGTTATCCACACATTTAACTTTATATAGTGTATATAATATTCATTCAACATATAATATCATAAATAATTATTTATTATAGGTATTTTTAGTTTAATTTTAATTATTTCATATAAGGTGATTTGTATTTAAAATTACCATGTGGGAAAAGTTATTGTAAAATCTCACTTTATTTTGTGATTGTTAAATTTATCTTGAAAAAATAACTTTATTGTAATAATTTTTCATTGGAAATTAAATTTTTCTTAAATATCCATTTTTATTCATTTTTGATATTGTTATTATTAATGCCAAATTTGTTTTTTAAATAATTTGTTTACTTTTAATTTGTATTTATTGACTGTGTAAATATTGATAATTATGTATTCTTTACTTAATACATATATTTGATGATAATGTACATTGATTCATGTATAAAATAAATTATTAGATATATGAAGAATGATTTTTACCTATAGTTATTGGTATGGACTTACGTTATAAAGACCATGATTTATCTATAGGAATCGTGGGAAAAAGTAGTAGGATGATATTAAATAGGTTTTTACCTGTTGTTTAAACCGTCTTATAAAAGGTATTAATGTTATATAAATTATATGCATAAGACATGACATCCAATAATTAAGAATTTAAAACATTCATAATTGATTTATTATTATTAATTATTTTTTCATAATGATATTATCCCTAAATTCATTTCATTTTTTCTTATATATTAAATGGTATGTGTTTTCAGTTATTTACCACACCATGATGATTATTAATTATCTTATTAGGACAGTCAGGTCATTTAAATTGAATGCGTGTTTATTTATTTAACCTTCCATATTAATTATTATCCATGATATTTTCAAATTGATATTATCTTTGGAAGTACTCAATTCACAGTTCATTAATTACATGACATGTGTGTTCATTTTTTTACCTTGTCATATTAATTATGATAATTAATTCATGGTCTCTTTTGATGTACTTAAACCTTAATGATCATTTGAGCTCATCATTATTTAGTTCCATTTCCCAGGAATCCATGAATCATACCATGATTTATGTGAAAGGATATTTTATATGGAATAATTTTATTCTAAAAAACAATATTTTAATATTTATATTCAATTATAATAAAATACTCATATATGTGTTTAATTTACCAAGATAAATAAAATTGTTAGTCCTTTAGGAGATGATTAATTGTATCTCATGCCCATGTAATAAATAATACACAAACTCTATAATTATGGGGTTAGGGTATCTACATTATTTATTAGTGAATGTTAATTTAAAATGTGGGAACTAAATTTAGGAAATCATAGATTAAAGATTGAAACCCTATTATAAACATTGAAGATAAGTATACAAGAACATACTAAATTTTGATAAGGAAGCGATTTTATGGTTTTCCAAGAAATATATCATTGTATGGATACTAGAAGAGGATGTGGTTCTAGATCATATTTAATTAGGGGTAATAGCTATTAAAAGTGTGCATTGGGCTTGTCCGGATCATCACCCTGTGTAAGAAAACAAACATTATTGCACACATAGTTTGACACTATTAGTGGACATGATTAAAAAAATTATATATTATTTATAAACCATTATGAAGGATTTGAATATTTGATGATAATGAATGAAATATGTTAACCCTAATGTCTTTTATATTGAAAATATGGTGTCTCAATAAAATAGGAATTTGTGTTATGTGTGGAAAAGTGGGGAATAAAGAATAAAATTGATGAGGACAATCAAAGAGTATGATGGAAGGAAATAAAGTTTATCATAAGGGTCTATTTATAGTTTATTATCAAAAATATGGGAATACTAGGGATTAACTGAGCTAGTTCCATTTTCTAAAGTTTGAACCCTATACGAGGGAAGGACCTATATAGAAATTAGACAAAAGAAGTATTTATGTATTGGGATTCAAGAATTAAATTGTAAGTATTTTACTAATGGTAATTTTATTCTATGAATTATGATACATTTAAGGATGGTGTAAAATTTTGGAATCATATGTGAATTCATTAAAATAATAGTTTTGAATACTATCATGATTTTATTTGTTTAATATTTATCATATAATCAACATCTTAAATTCACCCTTTTATGTTGTTTGTTATGGGATTATACCGTATTTAATTTTATTTTGGTAGGAAATTATTGTAATAGAACCCATTGGTTTAATATATTTTTAGTAAAAAAGAAAAATAAGGAATATTTCCTTTAATTGTTTTTACAAATAAGTTTAAAAGTATTGGTATCCTTTAATGCTAATACATTCATTAATGACATTGTAACAATAGTTAAATAATATTATGAGACTTTCTAAAAAAGGGTTGTATTAAAAACCCTTGAAAAGTTTATATAATTATTAATTTTATTTGAAATGATGTCCATCATATTTTTTTGGAACATTACAAGAATTATATTAAAATAGTTTAGAAAAAGGATAACCCATATGCTTTGTGAAAACAAATCACATTCTGCGAGGCCATGGGGAATGAACCCATTAGTGAAGGATGATAAAAGGTTAAACACCTACCAATGACCTATATGATATTCAGGTTAATATGTCAATGTTTTTAGTTAAATTATTTAAAAAATTAATATTAATGATTAAATAGTTCTATTAATTTAAAGGGTTTGAGATTAATTTATTATATTAGATAACTTGTACTAACCATATTGGTTTTGGAAAATAGTTTGATAGAAAAAAAAGACATGTAACTATTTTATGGATTTTATGATCTATTATAAGGGAATCTCAGTGATTCATGCATAAAAAATTAATTCTTGGATTAAGGGATCAATTATATATTGATCAAAACACAAATAAAGGATGAAATAGTTTTTATATAATATAAATATGTCAATTATGTATATTTTATTATATTATGAGACATTGAGAGTATTAATCAACTTCCAGAAAGGAATATTTAATGAAAATTAATCCTATTAAATTCCTATCCAAATAAATTATATTGTTTTTTAATTTATCACCTATTTATGGTTTTGAGGAACTTAAAATTTTAATTACAAATAATTTTTTTTGTGATCAATGACTTCAATCACTCTTTATAATTATTTACTATTTTCATTAATATCCATATATCCAATTCCCACTATTGTTATCCAATGTAGAAATATAGTTATGTGTTATTACATATGAAATTTGTAAAACCCTTTATATATTACTAATAATATATTTCATTAACCCTTTTTATGATATGGGTTTCAACAAAATAATTTTGAAATATCAATCCCTTGATTACTAAGATCATCTTTAAATTATGAGAAAAAAAATTTATTTAAGGTGGGGTGAATGTGACACCCCAAAATTATAAAATAAGAAAATTATTTTATATAGCCTATAAAATATGTGACTCAAAAAATATATGAAAATTAAACACCCTAATACTTTATGTAATATTTATTAAATAGCTATCATTACACACAACATTGAGTTTATTATGCATTATACACAATATTGAGTTTAAATGAAATGTGAAATATTAATAAAATACTATTATAATAGCTAAAACCTTTATTTTGGAATTTTTATATAAATATTAATAAATAAATTATTAAAATTATCTTAATATATTGATTAAAAATTAAATAAAAATAATTTAAAACGAAAATAAATGTTCTCTGAAAAAATATATGTTTTCTAAAATCTAGTTTATTTGTGCTTTGTGAAGAAAAGTTACAATAATTATTTACTATATTTAATTTTTTTTCAAAATAAAAATCATTTTGTAATCACCATATCAAAATTATCTTAGTTTTTTTGGTATTTTTCGGAAATGTTTCATTTTTTGATGAATAGTGAAAAATAATAAATTTCTATGGAAATCTACCTTTTCATTTAAATAATTTATAACGTGACATTATATTTATAATAGGTTTTAATGTAATGTTAGTTAATATTTATATCCATTTATCCAATATTTCAATGGAATAATTTTTATATTGATTTTTGATATAAAAACATTTTAAATTGATGATCGTTTTTTTGTTAAAAACCCCTCTTTCCCAGCGCTTCTAAAAGAATAATTTTGAAATATAATTTCCAATTATATGTATTAAATTTCATAAAATGGATTCCATATTTTGAATCATAATAATATTATATATATAATTATGTCAATTGAATTAATTTATAAATGTTAATATTGAAAATATTGAAAAATTAATTACCTCGATTAGGGTTAAAATGCTTTTACTGGGGGTTCACACAAAGAAGATAAGGGTTAAAAAAGATATAAAAACTTTTAAAAATATTCTTTTATGTAAATAAATCAATATTATTCCTATAAATTTATAATATATTTGTATTTAATGTAATTTTATATTTTAATTATGAACATTCTTACTTTTTTTGGAAATTTCCATGTAATTTACAAGAGGGTTACCTTTCCCAACTTATAAAAGAAAACTACCTCCCCTGACTTATTCAAACGTCAAAAGTCATTTGGATAAATGAAAACCTTTGAAATTATCTCTCAAAAAACATTAGTTACATTCTATAGCTATTGGTCCTCCCAAATGATGACCATCCCTAGGGTCTTTAAGATGAGATCTCATGGAGGATTCTCTTAGAGGAGGTAATTATCTTAACAATGCTCTTTCATCTTTCTTTATTAGATTTAGACAATAAAATTTTTATTAAAAAATAAAATCTTATAACACCATTATGTCACATATAAATATATTTTATTATGTTTTTGTAATAATAATAATTCATCTCCACTTCCATCCAATGGTTTAAGAAATCATCAATTGTGTGTTAGGCAGAAAACCGCATGATGAACTTATGTAATATGTTTTTTCATTACCACCTATAATAGTTGGATATAGATATTTATTTACTAAATGTATATTAAATCTATTATATTATCATACTTATTTAAGTCTAATATCAAATATACATTTTTATGTTTAAATTTCTTTAAAATACTATAATGTCGCTCATGTGTTTGGTGGGATATGACCTGAAGAAACAATGTGATTTGTTTTTCAACATCAAATTACATAAATTGTAATATGGATTAAATTATTGAATATATTTATCATATATTATATGATATTATTTACAGATATTAAATATATCACCCACTTTCATACCCTTTCAATCATAAAAGGAATGATATCATTGCTCGTGTGTATGTACGACCTACTATCTCCACGAAGTGATATGATTCATTTTACATGTTAAAAATTCATGAATTGTTATAATAATATATATAATAATTAAATATAATATTTATATCATTTATATACTTTCAAATTTTATGGATATTTATTATGTGTAAGAGAAGCATATCTTTCATCACAAAACAAAGATGAGAAAATGATTCAATTAAAAACCAAAATAATGAAAACAATGAAACATTATTAACAAATAGTTAATATAATGTATTAAAAGGAAAATATATGATATTATAAGCAATAATATTTTATTTTTATACATTAATAACATCCATGAAACCATTATACTTTATTTTAAAGCGTGCTTAATAAAAAGTAAGCACAAGGTGAGAGATTTCATCTTAAATTTATTCATTATGGCAAACTACAATGTTATGCACTGATTTTCTATTATATGGTGCATATATTACCCCTTTAACATATAATGTCATGAATAAATAATTATTCATGTTATTTTTAGTTTCAATTTTAATTATATAATCTTATGGGACTAGACCTGAAAATTTAAAAGTGGAAAAAAAATTTATACAAAATCACTTTATTTTTTGATTGTTTACTTCCTCTTAAAACAATCACATTATTGTAATGTTTTTAATTGGAAATTAAGTATATATTAAATATAAATATTATTCTAGGATTGATATGGTTTTTTAATAACATAAATATCATATTTATATAATGCTTTTACTTTTAATGTTATTTGATTAACAAGGGAAATATTGAAAAATATGTATTCATTAATTAAAATGAATATTTGATGATTATTCATAGTTAGTCATGAATTAAATTGGTTAATAAATATATTTGGATTTATTTGGACCTAAATTAATGGGTAGGACTGGAAAATATGCCGCCCTTTGATGCATTGATAAGTATCATGAGAAAAACCAGTAAGCCAACATTAAATTGGGTTTAACTATAGTTTGAACCATCGTGTGAATTGTATTGATGTTAGAAGTATCATGTGCCTGAGGAATGATGTCCAATATTTAAAAATTTATTTCATTCAGAATTTTTTTACTATTATCAATGATATTTTGACACTGATATTTTCTTAGTTACATTTCATTATCAGTTAATGATTATATGCGACACGTTTTTAGTTTTTTACCTTTCTATGTTGATTATGACATATCTTATTATGATAGACCTGTTATTTAAATTCATTGTGTGTTATGTTTTTTAAAATTAAATATTGATTATTATCGATGATATTTTCATATTGATATTATCTATTGGTGCAATTATTTCTTAGTTAATTGATTACATGGAATGTGTGTTTAGTTATTCACCATTCCATATTGACTATGGTTAATGATTCATAATTACTTCTATAAACATAATCATTAGTGATAATTTGATCTAACCATTATTATTTTCAATTTAATATGAATCTTTTAGGTTTCTATGACTGATTTTAACTGATATTCTAGAAGAAATAATTATATATTTTTTAAAAAATATGTTTTAATTTGTATATTAAAATTTAATGTATGACTTATGCAAGTATCTAATTTAATAATAATACTAAACTATATAGACCATAAAAATGTGATTACTTTTATATTATTACTATAAATTAATATAGACACTAGCTATGGGTTACTAGGGTTGGGTTTAATAAATTTTTACCATCCAAGTAAAGAAACAATTACAAATAAATCACATAAATTTGTGAGGTGGTAGTCCTAATGTATGTACGACTAACGTTATCCTTCCCCAATGGATCATAAGGTAAGAATATAGATAATATATTATACATTAAGAAAAATAATTATGTTATAAATAATATATATAGATATCAAATCCATCATTATAACCACCCATTAATGATGGTGCTGGATTAAAATTCATATCACAATGTTGATGTGGTATTCCACATGTTTGCAAGAGTGATACATTTACTTCTCATTTTACGAATAAAGAAAGGAAAATAGTTAGTCCACCATCATAAAAACACATCATTATATTAATTTTACTGTATTAATATTTTTTTATTTATACATCATTTTTAGAGAAAGGGTAAGAAGAAATAAAATTGAAAGAGCTTGGATAACATTTATACATCTTCTTTGAGGGACCTCTTTCATCTAACACCATAAGCATTGAAGAAATAGTATGAGGAGAAATATATAAGATCAAGGATAAAGTTAAGGAATATATTAATGTATTTTACCATGTATTGTCTCAAATATAAATATCAAATTGTGTGAATAAGGGAGTAGAAGTGGTTCCCTTTCATTAGTGAGGGACAGATGCACATATGTTTTCTTAAATGATCTTGAGGATACACAGTAAATTTCTTGGGAATATAGCACTAAATGGACATATATTAAAATTTAGGTTAATAAAAGGTTGAAATATTTTTAATATATAGGAATTAAATTGGTTTCTGTGTTAATCCTACCCTTATGTTTTAGTTTACCCGGCCCGGTGAACCATTTTTAACCTCTATCGTAGAAACAATATTTTATTAATTTTAATATTTAAAATTTCAAAAAATTATGTGTAAAATATTAAATTACATTAATTATGATAACTAAAAATAATAAATTCATTTTAGAAGATTAAATTTTGAAAATTTGTTGAATTTAATTTTCATTAATTAATGAAACCTCTATAAAAAACCCATTTTTGAAAAATATATTTTTAAGCATAAAACCAAATTTATATCCATTAAATTCTCAATAAAAAAGATAAAATTAATTTAAAAACATATTATTGAATATATAATTTAATAATTTAATCAAAAAATTAATCATTAATGATTAATAAAATTTATTAAGATAAAAAAATTATGCTTATAAGAATAGTTTTATGAAAAATGATTTTTGAAGCCAAAAAATGAACATATAGAAAAATAAAGTATAACAGTGATAACAATGAGATTAATTATGTATTGTATAATTAAAGTATAATTTTGTTACATTATGATCCAATTAATGATATTATGGGAATTTTAATGTAAAAAAGGAAGTATTTAAAAAATATTTATTTTTTACTATTTAATTAAAATGAAATATTTTTAGAAAAAACTAAAAATTCACCCTTATTTAAAAATAAAATAATGATTTAGAAAACGAAATAATATCACTGAAATAAAATTTCTAAAACATAGTGAAAATAATTATAATATTTATGTGAGAAAATTCAGTAAAACCCATTTTTAAAAAGAATATATTTTTGAAGTATAAAATTCATTTAATAAAAATTTAATAATGATTTATTACATATTAATCAATAAGATGAAATTATTTAAAAACTTTACTCTTATTTTCTGTAATTTTTTTATTTCAATTCATACAATAAAATCTAATAGCTTTGTAATAAATGGTTACTAAATGATAGTTCATTTAGACTCAGGGTTTCGTGCAAATATTATTATCAAACACTTTTAATTATTAATGAACCATATATTAAAAAATATCATGGATTTATATATGATATCATTTTTGGGATTTCATGACCTTGAAAGGGTTATTATTTCTTATGATAAATCATTTTTAGGGTGAATCTATAATGTTATTATTATTATAGGTAGATAGAATATCCCACACATTATGACAAATCCATTATTGGGAAATCGTTGTTTTTGGTAGGGTAGGTGAATTGAATTGAGAAAACAGTAATTAATTTAGTTATATTATGGTTGATGATTTCTTAAATTCCTTATATCAATGATATATAGTCTATAATATGAATGACATGGGACTAGTTTCTTTTCTCTCTATCTTCTTTCCCATTCTAGTGAGTTTTTTTTTATTTATCATTTTCATTTCACTATTGTATACCATTTATCTTCATGTTTTTTTCCAGTGTTTTCAAAATAAAATCAGATTCAGAAATATTTTTGAAGATTTATTAAAGTGAAAAAACCATATATATATGAGATAACCATGATGATATCCACTGTACTTTATTTAGGATATTTAGAAAATTTGTTTTGTCTTTTTTGATGATAGGCTCACATCAAAATTGGCATCATTGTAGGGGAGGAATGTATGTATTATTAATACTTTATTTTTCATTTAATTAATCCAATAAATAATGATGAACTCTCATGGGTTTGATTCAATTTTATTATTATATTACTAAATTATTTATGTAATTAGTAGGGGTTAAGAAATTCTATATGATTCAATGCAAGTAAAACTAAAAAATTACCTACTAAATATGTATTAGAAATAATCTAGTAATTGATATTGGGGATATCACTAGTAATAATTTCATATCATATAGATCCATGGAGAAAGAAATAATTTCATCCCTATTTTGATGACACATTTGATGAATAATTTGTGTAATAGATTGTTTTGTACACTTTTAAATATGATATGCCATTTATTTTTATTTTTTAGTTGCATGATATCCATATTAAGTGATTTTTAAAGGTAATAAAATACAAGGAACATGATCAATTTTAATATGGTAGATTTTAATTTTAAGTTTATTTAGCATTGAGCATTAAATTTTCAAATTATATTTTTTCGACCTTGATCAATGATATTTATATGATTTAAAAGATTGAACGAGTAGAAAAAATCCACATGTTTTGAATAGAAGAAACACAAAATGAGGTTTTAATTTTTTATGAGTAGTTGGATGAGGCTGAATACCATTTTCCAATCATGGAAAAACTCCCAGGAGAACTATTTCATCATGAAGATGAGAAAGTTGAAATATTTTATGTAATTATATAATATTGAGATAAGTTGTTTTTGTCTTTGATTTAATATATGTTATGGATGATATTTAGTTTATTTAATCATGGGTAGGTTTTAATTAGTTATATGATCTATTATTTATTATTAAGAGTTTAGAGGAAACTAAAACCACTCCTATTAAGGATATTTTCAAACATCTAATTTTAATTCTAAATCCATGTAGGAGAAAAGTTGAAGTTAATAGAGATATAAAAACAAATATGGTGGGCATTCTAGAATAATAAGTGGTGATTTTGGAGATGAAAATTAGAGTAAAACAGGATGTTGATATATTTTTTTCTAGTAAATAATTCATATCTCACACTGAAACAAAATAAAAATAATATCCTAGAGTTAAATTTTGGAAATCTATTCAAAATACACCTAAATGTGAAGAAATGGACTAGTAACCCTACTAGTTGTTACCACCTCCACTAATCTATAGTAGAATCAATTACATGTAATGATAATTACGGGATGTTGATCATGTAGTACTCTATATGGTGTGCAAGCTAAAAGAAACATGACTTAGAAAAACTCAGTGGTTCTTCAGAATGAAACTAAATCCATTATTATAATGTGTATTGACCATGATATAGCTCCCAATATACCATATAAGCACAAAAACATTTTTGGAAATATAAATATTGTCATATTTGTAATTATTTTTGGTTATCATTTTTTATTCTTAGTAAAATCATATTTTATTGATGTTTTTGTGTAGGAAATAAGCATGTAGAATCTTTTCACTTTCATGGAGTTCAAAATCCATAACTATTTTTAGTATTTAGATTTATTTTTTCTTTTACTATTAATAATTTTTTTATTATTCTTGTTTGCTTATTTTTTATAAGATTAATGGCGTAGTGGATTCCATTATCCAAAGACAACCTTCTATTTATTTTTACATAGTAATGGAAAAACCTGTTGTGTCCTTCCACATTAAAATTTGTTAGTTATATGTTCTTAATTTATATTGTAAAAAAATTAAGGGGGAGTGATACATTATTTTGTATCATTATAGTCCTCTTTTATATTATAATAAAGTTTCTTTCTCATTAAAATCTGGTATAAAAATGTTTGTTTCTTATTATTATGAAATATTACCAAAATCGTTAGTTGAATTGATAATTTTTAGTCTATTATCAATATATTTCTCATTATATTTCCTTTTTTAATTATGAATATGTACATAAAATCTTGGGAGATATTTTGGATTTAGTCATCATTTTTTTAAATCATTTTGAATCATAATTGGTAACCAATCTTAAAACCCTCAAATAATAACTGATTTAAAATAGAATATTGCATACTATTAGGTCTATTGTGATAGATTATAAACACATTAGTGAAAACGTTTCTACTATATAATCTCATTTAATTGTAAGATATATTTATTTTATTTAATTTTTGGGAACATTGATTTTAATTTTGCATGGAGTTTAGAAATATTCCACCTACCATGTATTCAACATATAAGATTTTATATTAAAATATTTATGTGATAAAAACTTGAAAAATTTCCATGATTAATAGTAATCATATACTGGAGAAAATTATGAAACACTTTACCATTAAAAAAACCATGATTAAATTTATATTTTGAGATTTATATTACGAGAATCTAATCAAATTTATTTTATTTAGTAGGTGTTGAATCATCGTAATAAGTGGGATTTGTCATGTATAAAAGATAGTAAGTTAACTTTTATGTATTTAAATGGTAAAATATTCTATATAAATGAATTACTTTCCTATTCTAAA
Source organism: Viscum album (assembly GCA_963277665.1). Lineage (NCBI taxonomy): Eukaryota > Viridiplantae > Streptophyta > Magnoliopsida > Santalales > Viscaceae > Viscum > Viscum album. The sequence continues at coordinate 218,428,271 of OY728158.1, forward strand.
ATATTTTTTCTCCCCTTACATTATAAAATCTTCAACTACTAGTTTTGGTTATTTAATAGTAGTAAATTGATTGGAATTTTTTTTCGTTATGAAGTCATGTGAAAAATTCCATTGTATACTTATTTTTTAATAACTTATGAATTTGATGTTATTATATTGCATATTTATTTTTTTCTTTTTTGAAAATCCTTTTGAACATTAAATGTATGTGCATTCTATTTTTGGAAAAAATTCAACATCTTCACTATAACATATGGACTAATTTTTTTGGAAATATTTGTACATGATATTAAATATCATTTAATTATACAGAATGAAAAATATGTTTTACTAAATTTTCTATGTCCCTTTCAACATTTTTTAGAATGTTGAAATTATAAATTTGGTTTGATCATAAAACTATTACTTTCAACTTTAAGTTCAACATTAGGCATAATCCTGAGTCTTAATTATTATGATAGAGTTATAAAATGTTTAAGCTATATTTTATGATGTGAACATAAAAAAATACAATAAAAATATTTAAAATTTACCATTTTCAAGATTTATTTGTAATTTTTAGTGGTTATTTTTTTTCTTATGTAATCTAATGTTTTTCCTTTTTGAGGGGCTTAAAAATTTCTATTTCATCCATAGATACAGTCATATATCATCATATTTATGGATTGATTAATAAATATTTCATCTTTTTTATCCATTGGGTGTACGATTTATATCCTTAATTAAATTTTAACTTTATTAATGAATTAAACCTAATAATAACTGCATTCAAATATACTGTAAAATGGAATCCAAATGGTTTTTGGAATTTTTAATTTTCTTTTATCAGTATTTTTTGAGTTAAATATACTATCTATTTAATTATTAAAACTAATAATCATATTAGTTGATTTTAAATTTTTGGACCTGTTAATTTTTTGTGTGTTTGTTTACAAACGAGAAAAAGTGACATTTTGAAGAACATTTAATTTCTTTTTTTGTCCAATTTGTTTTATAATTTTTAAATTTTGTCATATTTCTAATAATGGAAAAAAATATTTTCCCCTAACCATTCTCTTTGGAGAGTAAAATCCCCCTATTATACCTAAGAGATTATATAGGTGAATCATATTTAAAAATAATCTCTTAGGTAGCATAAATAGTCATTCATTTTTATGATTAACTATCATATACTATTTTTTAATTGATCATTATATGAGAATAATTTTATTAATTTTTGGTGAACTCATTTTAAACATACTTTTATGCTTTTTTCCAAATTATTTTCTTGGAATATAAATTTTCTTCATAATTATATGTGATTTTAATTGATAAAATTTGGAATCATGATCATTTTGATTGGAAATTGTAATTTGATCTATAATTTATTTAAAATGAGGGTTCTGGGTATTGAAATAATAAAACTTCCACTTCCTTAATTTTATTTTATTTTATAAACATTTTTTGTGTATTTTAGGAACATTATCAACTGAAATATCATTTTAGAAGCGATTTTAATTATTTTGGGTTTGGAAATTAATATTTTTAAAGTCTATGATTTTATTTTTTATATTATTATTTGGACACATTTTAGTTTAGAAATAATTGATCTTATTGATTTTATATTTAATTCCACATACTGAATTGATAATTAAAAATAATGGAAAATAGATCCTAACGGTACCTATGTACGTTTTCCATATCCACTAAGAAACCACCCTAAAGATTTTATTTACAGACCTTCATAATTTTTATTAAGGTACCTATGTGAATGTCCTTTCTACATAGTAGTATCTACATAAGGGTCATTCCGTATATCTATATAAATACATTTAGGACCCTATAATCTTCATAAAATATTTTATGTTTATTGAATAAACTATAAATCATGGTAATATAAGAGATAAAAAACTATAGGGACATCAATATTCTCAAACTCAAAATCAACTAAACTCAGACCAAGATTGAGAGATATGGTAAGATCCCAAAGAATCATGTTGGATCTAATAGGAGAAAATGTGCCAAAATTTTATCAATGTATGGAATAATGGGAGAAAAACCATGTTAATGTGATGGTTTCAATGTTTTTGGGGTATTTCTATTCTTATAAAGAATAATGAGATGATTAATAGTTACTTGAACAATGTGGATATCTAGTATACACGATCATAACTAGTGACCATGAAGAATGAAATGGTATAGGCTTAAGTTAGAGGATTTTCTAGGATCAATGGTGCTCAACCTGGTGATTATGAAGTTCATCCAATATTAATAGCATATAGATCAGTATATGTTAGATAGGTTTTAATGTTTTTACTATTTAATCTATAAATATGTTGTGAACCTTTTATAGAAATAATATTTCCCATTATACTCTATATGAATTTTTCCTTATTATAACCACATTTTGTAAAAACATAATTTATTGTCTTAATTGGTTTGTGTTTTAACCTTTTTAAATTAATGCTTAATTCACCAAATAGTACCATGATGTAATGGTTAATGTTGTTTATGGGTTTTAATTGAAGATAATCGCCACCACCTTCTTTATTAATATCTGAAAATGATATATTAGTGAGATATTTTTAACATAATCACCTCTGGAATTATTTCTCTTATTACTTATCATTCTATTTTTACTATTATTCATTTTTTATACTCATTAGATTTTCATGAAGGTTTTTTTGTGATTTGATGACCATAATAGGATAATTATACATTGACTGAAATCATTTGGGTGAATCTTTTGAGTGATTCCTGTTACAGTTAAAGAGAATATCCAAATAATTATGATAAATTCGTGGATGAGCATTCAGTTTTTTGTGGTTGGAGAGGTGAATTGAGTATTGAAATAACCAATTCATTAATATAGTTTGAGGGTTTAGGATTTGTTTTTTATTAGGTATTTTATATACAATGATAAATTAGAACGACATTAGATTATTCTAGTTTATTGATAACTACCTTCCCATTCCCATGATTCTATTTCATCTTGATTGTATTTATTTAAATGTCGTATGTGATTATTCATTATATATTTTCACTATTTTTTTAAATTTTGGATCAAATGAGATTAAAAAACTTCATCCTTAAAAAAGGTTAGAGGGTTAAAAACTATTCTATATATAGGGAGTTCAAAATTGATTTTGAATTTTCCCAATGGTAGGCACACACCACCCATGATGACAAAAACAAATGTCCACATAAACTTAGTTGTCCACATTATAAAAAGGGACAACCACTAAACTCCTTGAAACAAAACACCCTCCACCATGAGCATGGAGTTGTTCCCAATTTTACATAGTGAAATAATCACATGAAAATATAGATTTGATTCATTATTAAACTCACATTTTCTTATACAAATTAGATACATGATTTTTGTAATGCAGGATCAATGATGAGTCATAAATATCTTACAAACAATCCCATATATATTTCAGACATGATTTCAAACTAGTGATGTCTCAACACTCACTCCACATGGGAGTGTGAGAAATGTGAGTAGACTAGACCCAAATATAGTATTAATTCTATATTATCATATCATGTTTATAGATAATTATCCATTTTTAATTTTAAAATAGTAGTTATGTTACATCTTCATACACTATTTACATGATAATCCCCTTTAGTTATTTTTCCTAAAAAATTTTCCATCCACTATGGGAATTTAAGACCATGTGGTGAACCAATAACTAGAAAAACCAAGCTATAAAGAAAAACCATTAAAATCCTAGATCACCACACCCAGAACACCAAAATTATCCTAACCATCACCACCAAAATTTATAGATGCAAAAAATCAACAATATCATTAGGAACACCTTCAAACTCCAACTGAAGACATCTAACCTTATCCAAACATGAATATAAGGATTTTTAAAACTGACCCCCTATATCACATACCTCTCAAACAATTCACATCCTGAAAAATTAAATGAAAATATACAAAAGAATATAACGGGTATTAATCAACCAACCATATCAGATACCACTTAAGGTTCTCACTATATCGAGTGCACAATCAAAAATTTCAATGATAGAGTGCATATACACATAACATCATCATTCAACTCATATGTCTTCAAAGAGGATACATATCATCTGAAAAATTATCATAAAACATAAAATCTAGTAAATTAAGAATGCATTTTTGACTCAAATTTCTATTTACATTTTTAAATGCCACTATTATATAAGAGTAAATGAACCAAATAAATTAAACATCTGCAAAAAACCTTATACTGACTTTCTGGAAACTCAATACTCCACTCCTTGAATGTGAACTATTTCTAAAATTAAAAACACCCAAGTTAATGGAATTTAAAGCATAATGAAGTTACTTGTGATTCTTTAAGAAATGATGGATGCCATGGTTTTGGTTCCTTGGAAGTGTAAGTACTTACTGATATGAAATAGATCTGAAACCCCTGAATATCTATAAAGTTCCAAAAAATCATGGAGAATATATATTACAATGATTAAAACTATACTTCCCACTAATAAGAGACAAATTTAACAAAACATGATCTAAACTATCATTCTTTAGAAGCATATTCCTATGAATAACATATATCTTCTGATGATCACGTGCCAATTCAACTTTTCATGAATAACCTACCCCTTCATGGTAATGCTCTGAATAATTCTTGTACTAGAATTACCCAAACCCTAGCATCAGTCTGACATAATGAAAATAATAGGTCCAGACATATGTCTCATTAAATGTTTCCAAACCAATAGTGGATTTGTTGTTATTACTATTAGATTACTCCACTAATGGTATGTTATTCACCCATACCACCCAAAAATCTAGAATGCACGCATGTAACATTTATTTCAAATATAAGATATTCCACTATGTATTACCATTCATCTATGGATGAAAATAGTGATAAGATATAACTGTGAGACCAACTCACACTGAAGACCATTCCATTTCAAGGAGGTAAAACATATATAATAGTCATAGATAGACATCTTCAGAATTATAAGAAACCTCACTATATCCTTTAAATACTTACTTAGAAAAACATTAACCATGATCCACTCTTTAATGAACAAAATGTGAGATTACTTTATAAAATGGTGCACAATAACCTATATAACATCACAAAATCCTTGAGTTAAAAGAAAATAGGTGATTAATACCATTGATATATCCACCAAATCCACTAGGTAGGATAAAGTTGTGGAATCAAACCATATAGAACATAATGCTCAATATTCACCCACTAGTAGAAAAAACATCAATATGTACACTACAAAAAATATTTTTCATAGTAGGACTTAAAAATGAACTGTATTGGTATGATTTATATAAGATAAAATTGGTTTCACCACCAAGGGTGAACTATATAACTCATGGGGAAGCACATCACGCTTCACTAAAGGAACAAATATAAACCCAAAATCAGTAGTTGATACTAATAATAATTAAAAAATTCCTCAGGATCATCACTTAAAATTACTCAATCTCACCAAATATCCACCTAAATACCCATCCCCTATGAATTATATACCTATTGAACAAAAAATGATTTAACCATCATCTGATATCGAAACACTATACCATTATTTTCTCCCATATTATGGTTTATCACAAATAGATCCCCTATCATTCTCCAAGTGTCACCAAGCTCTCCCCTACATTATAATAGAATGAATATCTCAATAAATTTGCAAAAAAATCCCCCTTCCTTGGTTTATAAGAAATATAAATATTTAAATCTTGTATAAATTCTATTAATTACCACTACAAAAAATTAATATTCCTTCAAGAGAAAATATAAATCAAGAAATTTTTATATGTGAAGACCCCAAAAAAGATCACCAATTAGGTAATTCCAAAACAACCTTAGAGAAAAATCAACAACATAATGATTAAGGTCAAAATTTTCATATTTATGGTCATGAAGGAATAACTTATGAGATATATAAAAGATAATAAAACTATATTGCATCAGAACATATGGTAATATGAGACACGAATAATTTCTATTACCATTAGTCATAAATTACTCGTTGTGAGAATAAAGAACATGAGTATTGACCAACATATCCATCAAATAGTCTACAATAGTCAGTCATAGGTCAGTACACAAAAAAAATTAATCCATTCCTATCATTGTTTAATGACCCCTAATTCCATCAATGAAATTTTCCCATCTTATAATTATATCATATAGTATAAATTACATAAAATCAATTTTAGAACACAATAGAAACATTATAAATCAATATTAAATGAAATAAGTGGTATTTATTGAAATTAAATAACCTAAACCAATGGAATAATTACTTGAGATTTAGAGTATTTATATGAACATTATGAAAAGTAAATTGTACAATAGAATAGTAAACTCACTCATTAAAATATAAATTTCATTTATCCATATTATAAATGAAACTATATTATAATTATATCATACTATAAGTAGTTAAATGTTTTCAAAACAATAAATTAGTGTTCATATTTTCATAAAATAGAAATGTTTATTTAGAATTTAATAATTAATAGAATGATTTATAATAAAATTAATTTTCATAAAATAATATTTCTTTTCATTTTATTTTTATAAGATTATTTTATGTGACCTTAATTAATATTTTAATGTGTTATGAAATCTTTTATATTTTTAATATTCATATTTATTTAATAAATGATGATTTTAATCAAAAATAAATTTCTTATATTTTGAAAATTATGTTCATAAAATGGATCTAATTTTTTATTTTTATGCATTAATTATTTTTTAGTGTGAAAATTTGATATTTTTCTATAATAGTTGATTTTTAATTTAATAGTGAATTTCATTAATTTACTGTATTTAACAATGACATGATTTATTGAGTCGTAGGTGATATATTGATGACGTATGACCATAATGTCTAAATATGATTCATTATTTAATATATTTAGTGATATTTTTGAAACTATTAAAAGTCTTGTGCCAAAATAATAAACAAATTAATAAAATAATCAAAAAACACTCACCATCCTCTATAAATACCACCCCTAACCACATCTTCTAATCACAAATAAAAATACTTGAATCTTTTTCAAATTCCACACAATAATACTCCCATGTATCTCTCCTATGTAAACGATCCTTTGGTATCAAAAAAATACCAAATTGAATTCCCCTAAAGAGTTTCTTAAGGAGAAGAATTCAAGTTGAAAAAACCTATTTCTTTTACTTTTTTTTTTCAATTTCGTTTCATTTCTTTTCCTCTCCTCACCTAAACTATCCAGGTGATGTGATAACTCTAGTATAATTTATATAATGTAAAATTATTTTATTAATGGATCCACACATCATAATTTATCATCCCCTACCCTTTTATTCTAAAAATGAAAATATCACATGTGATGTGTTTATTTATTACATTCAAGGATGATGAGTTTTCAATTTCCATTACCACATTCAAGGATTATCCTAAAACTATTTTTATTGTTAAAAAAAATTAAAATATATGTATTTTATATTATTTAATGTTTTAGAAATAATATATTTACATAATATTAACCAATAAAACAGAACTTGCTCATGATGATTGAAAAATGCCCAAATAATCTAAACAATCATCATTAAGGTTTTATAAAATAAATCATACTCAAATATAGAAATAATATGATATATAATAGAATTTAATATTATTTAAGTTCATAAATAAAATATAATTTTAATCCTGTAAAAAATTATCATTTCACAAGATATTCCATACATGTATACAAGTAAACTGATCATTAAAACCAAGGATAAAAATGCTCTTAGAATGATGAAATCATATCATAAAACTCATAAAAAAGAAGATAAATTAATGTTATAAAATTTTAATAAATGAAATAAATGTTTATTTGGTTCTTAATTAAATTATTAATTAATTTAATTTCATTATGGAATACATTAAGTACAAGTGAATAACACTTTCAGACTTAAGGTAAAGGTTTCTTTACGAACCTCCATTTTTCCACCAGGTTATGATTTACCTTTATTTACCCCAATTTAATTTTAATTACGTTTTATAAAATTATTCTAAATTATATGAATATATTTGAATATCATCATTTCAAATTTATTTAATGGGGAATTTTTTTTAAAAAGGTTCCCCTATTAATTCGTCACGATAATCAAGCCCAATTAAAAGGAACTTCTAAATTTAATACCCATCTTCAAGTGAAACAGAAAATATATTTTAATCCACTATTTTTTTTTGTAAAATATTTTAATTTTTCATTAAAAACTATCTTGGTTCATTTTTTATACAAAAAACTATTCCTTTTCAATTTCAAATAATCTTTAAAATTTCCCCTTAAACTGCATTGAAGTGGCTCATTTCTAATCTTTCTTAAAAAGTCTTTGTAAATGTTTCCAATTAAGTTGGAAATAATTTATCATGATCAATTTCTATTTTTATTTATTAATATATATTTACTATTTAAACCCATTATTTCATAGAAACATTTATGATACATCCATTTTTTTCTCCATGACATGATTACGATACCCATTTCATTCCATGGGCAACACTCATGTCTATTTCTTATGTACGATTCTTAATGTCACCCATATATTCATTAACATGTTGTGATGGGTGTTCCTAGACAGCTCTCCAATTAATTGGGTAATGTTAAGTCTCATGAGATGTCATGTGAAATGGTCTTGGAGGTTAGCCTTGACTCATGCTCCTCCATGTGCAATGGTCTTACTGGTTAGCCTTGAATCATGCTTATGAAATGTTTTACGCTATTTCAATGTTTTTATGATTCCATAATTATATGATTTCATGTTATGTATGTTATGATTCAATGGGTTTATTCATGTTCCAAGAATTTTTATGTCATCATGTTATGCCTTCTAATCCATGTGTCATCCCTTATCCCTAATCTTATTCCCTTTAATGGGATTTTTAGCTGATACCTTTTTTATGTATTCCCAAATTTATCCCATGTATATGTAATATATAAATGGAAAGTAGGAGTTTCTTATGGAGAATAAATAAAATATATTTTTTATTTCATTTTTTTAAATAATGTACCTAATCTTTTAAAGACACTAGACTTTATGATCCTTGGTTTTTATTTCATGACTATTTACACTAAAAATTATGTAACAATATGTATAATAGGCTAGGTAAATTATAGTTTGTATCAGATATTGGAATAGTTATTTTTTGGATATTAGGAATAGATAAACTTAGTTTAAACCCTTGGGATAATTCTATCATCATGGATAACCTGTAGTATAACTTATAGAATCACAAGTCAGTATAAACTTTTTATTTTTAACACTACCATTTTACATTCAAAGATTCATTTCTACATGATTATTATCTATGTTGTAAATCTCCCAAATTTTATTTTCGTTTTTAATGTTAAAATATTGAAGGAAGAAGATCATGAACAACTCTTATATCTTTTTGTAAAGTACTAGTTGGAAATTTTATCCTAAAGTAATGCTCAGATGACATCTAATATTTTTCCAATATCCATGTTCTACGAAATCAACATTAAAAATCATCCAATACCTCTACCATCGCCAAATTCTATCAAGGATCAAGGACAATATATTAGAGAATATAACGATCAGAATATTTTTAAAATGCTATGAGTGGGAAGTACAATCAGGGTCCTGTTGAATTCTTCAATTTTTTTTAAAACACTTTAAACACTCAATTATTTTCTTAATACTATAGAAGTGGGAGATCTTTGAGTATACTAGATTTATCAGATTATAAATTATTATCATTGGGAAAATAATAAAATAGATTTATCAAAACCGCATTTTAAATATTTGTAGATAAATCATTTTGATTTTTTATAAGGGAAAAATTTATTAAAAATGTTTCTAAATTAAATATTAAAAATCATTTTTTATAATTTATCAATGCTTCGATCTATATAATCCAAGGCACCTCTGTTGTATTTGGATAAATGAAGTAGGTGATTTTGAAAGTATCATGAGGTACCATTGTGACATATGAACCATCTCCCAATTGAAGTAAATTCTAATAGGAATTAATGAAGACCTCATTGAAGTCATTTAGAACCTAAATAATGAATCTTGGAATGTGATCTTTAGGTTTTTCTCATGTTTGAGAAAATGTAAATTTTCAAGGGAGAAATTTTATAATGGTGTAAGAATATAACTACCCACAATTATATCAACTAAAAGTTTCACTATTATAATTATATCATATTGTTTTATTCACATAATATCACTTATAGAACACAATACAAATTTTTTAAATGAATAATGAATGAAATAAGCACTATTTATATAAATTAAGAAACATAATATAATGGAATAAAAACATGACCTATGGAATATTAATATACCCCTTGTGAATAGTAAACCATCTAATTGAGTAGTAACATATCTAATTAAATTATTAACAGAATTTATCCATCTTATAAATGAATATTTTATATAGTTATATCATTTCATAAGTAATTAAATGTTTTAAAAATGATAAATTATGTGTTGGTATTTTTATAAAATTTAAAATATTATTTATAATTTTATAATAAATATAATGATTTAAAATAAAATTTAGTTTTCATTAAATTTATCTATAAATTAATATTTTTTATTATTATAGTATAATTTTATGAGACATTAATTGAATTTTCAATGTGTTATAAAATTATTTATAACTTTTAAAACCATATTTTTCTTGAGAAAATGATTATTTTAATTAAAAAATAAATTTATAATATTTATAAAATTATTTTAATAAAATATATTTTATTTTTTAATTATACATGTCAAAAAATGGTTAGGGTGAATATTAGGGTCTTTTCTAAAATAGTTGAATTTTTGTTGAAAAGTTAAATACAGTAATTTACAGTATTTAATAAAAACAAGATTTATTGAGTCATAGATTAAGTATAGATAATTCAAGCCCATAATATATAACTACGCTTAATTATTTAATATATTTAGTGATAAGTTTCAAACTATTCATATTCTTGAGCCGAAATAATAAACAAATAAATAAAATAATAAAAAAACAGTCCTCTCCACCACTATAAATACCACCTCTTCTCCTCACACATCAAAATCCTTGATGATTTTCAAAATTATACTTAATAAAATTCCCATATCTCCCTATAATTCCTTAGAGACTTTTTTATAAAAAAAATACTTAACCCAATTCCACTAAGGATACTCTAAAGGTGGTGAATTCAACAGGTAAAAACTATTTCTTTTTCTATTAATTTCCCTTAAATTTCATTTATTTTCTTTTACTATACTCACATACAATTATACAAGTGACATGATAAATTAAGTATATTTGATATAAATTTTTTTTGTTACTTTAATATAACAACCAAATAATTTCTCTTACTCTCCCTTTTTATTCTAAAAATGAAAACATCGTTCATGATGTGTTAATTTATCGCATTCTGGGATGAAGAGTTTAAAATATCCATTATCAAAATAAAGGATAGATATAATAACTTTTTATTTTTAAAAAATATTAATTTTTTATTACAGTTTACCTAATTTTCTATAATAATTACATTAACATAAAATTAATTAATAAAACCAAACTATTTCCTGATGATCAAAAAACACCAAAATAATTTAAATGGTCATCATTAATGTCTTATCTAATGAATCGTATTCACATAAGAATGAAATGATATATAAGAACATTAAATATTCTTTATGATCATAAATAATGTATAATTTCAATTCTGGACCCCTTTTATCATTCCAAATGATATCCGATACATGTATATAAGTAAAAAAATCATGAAATTCAACGAAACAAATGATCTTAGAACGAAAAAAATGTATCCTATAACTCATAAAAAGTAAATAAATGACCATAATAAAATTATAATAAAAAAAATACATGTTAAATGGATTTTTAATTAAATTATTAATTAATCTATTTTCATTATACTGGACATTAAGTAATGGTGGAGAACACTTTCCGACATACGGTGAGGGATTCATTCCAAACCTCCATTTTTTACCTTTAGGTTAAAATTTATCTATATTTACTCTAATTTAATTATTCTTTATTTTTATATAATTATTATATTATATTTTTTTTAAATTCCATCTTAATCATTTCACACTTCTTTTATGGGGAAATACATGTTTTATAAAGGTTTATTTCTGAATTCTTCTCAATAAGTAAGCCCAATTAAAGGGAAATTCCTGATTTCTTACTCATTTTCAAGGGCACTCATCAATCTGTTTTAATCCACCATTTTTTTAAAATCTCTCATTTTATAATGAAAAATTTTCTTGGTTCATTTTTGATATTATAAAAATAATTTTACCTTTTTTAAAGAGTATTTAAATATTTTCATTAGACTGTAGTATAATGGCTCATTTATAATGTTTTATAAACACTATTTTTAAATGTTTCCAATTCAGTTGAACATAATTTATCATGATATGTACATATTTTACCTTATTAATGTTAATTTATATTTAAATTATTTCTTTTATGGAAACTTTTATGATACACTGATTTTTTATGCCCCATGACATGATTACGATATCCATTTCTTTCTATGGGTAACCCTTATGTTTATTAATTATGTTTGATTATTTATGTGGAAGAAATATTCATGATAATTTTATGATGGGTTCACCTATATTGAGCTCCAATTCATTGGGTAATGTTTATTCTCACGAAACATCATGCATAATTCTCTTTGTGGTTATACTTGACTCACGCTCCACCATGCGAAATGGTCTTTATGCTTAGCCTTGAATCATGCTACTCCATGTACAATGTTATTGGATGTTAGCCTTGACTTATTATTATATCATGTGGTATTATATTTCCACATTTCTATGATTCCCTGATTAAATGATCATGTGTTTTGTATGTTATTCTTCCATATGTTCATTCATGGTTCATGCATTTATATATCACCATCTTATGACATATAACCCATTTTGTATGATTTATTCATATTATTATTTCTTTACCAAGCCTTTTAGTTCATACCTTTGCTCATTTATTCTCAAGATTATCCTATGTAGATGAAATATATAAATGGATGTTTGGAGCTCTTTATAAGGATTAAATAAAATATTTTTTTATTTCATGTTGTTTATTTACGTACCTAATATTAAAAAGACACTCGAAAATACAATAAATGGTTTTTATTTCATGGATAGTTATGAGAAGATCATAAATCCATGTTTGATGCCACCAAAGCTCAGAAGGCTCCATAAAATAAAATGAAATTGATGTCAAAGAAATATAAAATTTAAATTCTCTTAGAAAAGTAATCAAATATTGAGGATTTTGAAAAGAAAAATTTTCAGAAAATATATCTGGATAATTTTTTACATACTTAGGAAAGACCAAGGGATGATACTCTAATGATCTTAAAATTTTTATGACTATCAATGATTATAAGGAAAAAAATACACATCTATCCAATTCGAGGATCCATCTCAATAACAAATACTTTAATATCTATTGTTGTATCATATAATAACACATATATGTTGAATAAATTGACAATATCTGTAACTAAATACACTAATTCCATAAGGATGATGTATTGTGTATATGTATATAAACCTAGGAAACCTACATTGATCTATGTTGATCTAAAATCATCCCACAGTCTAAAATACAAAATTAATGCTAACTTACCCTCCAAATGGAATAATTAATGGTTAGGGAACTGAAAAACTATCCACTTTAAGGCCTAATGAATAGACTAGTGGTGGTGTAATGAATGTGTGTATAGATCTTGAATAATGAAATAATACCCCTTAGATAATATAAGTAGATAATACCACACATGTTGTATTTCACATTTTTTAGTAGAGAATCAATGTAAAACATCATTCCATTTAAAACCCATAACTTATCTATACTAATGGTGACGACCTATAAGGCCAAACTCTACTATATATACCTAAAGATGAAGAGAATAATAGTTATATCCTATTCCCAACCATTTTCCTATCTGAAAATCCTAATCCATCACATCGTACTTTTATTGGATCAGATCATTTTTCTAAAATGATTATTCTTGAATAGGGATACTATCCTAATGATTACAATTGAGGATGTTATGGAAATAACACTTATAATATAAAAAACCCTCAAATGAGAAGAATACCATGTCTAATCAATTGTTAGTAGTTCAATAACTATAATACCTAGTGAAATGGGAAGAAGTCAATTGTAACTGACTTCTAGCTATTAGAGACATCATTTGATCAAGCACCTCAAAACCTCTATCCCTAAATATACTTTGACAAGAGTCTTGAAAAATCCCCACCAGTATAGATCCATTCTTAAACAATATTATCTCAAAGAACTCCACCATTATAAACGCCTCTAGATTCATTAAAAACATGAAAGGGGTGACATGGAAATGGATATATAGATGTAACAAATATATAGAATACATTTTCCAAATATTATTATTAAGAAGATGTCATAAAGCCTAATTTAAGAGGTTATCACACCAGATTCCCGAATCCTGCTTAAAGGAAATATTTTGGAATAAAATAATCTCCTATTAAAAATATAATTTGTTTTATATGTAAGAAAATTAGTTTAAAACTAACCAATGATGTTCTTCCAAAAAAATATCTAACCCCTCATAATCCTTGAGGAATAAAAACCTCAAATATCCAGGTAAATGAGAAAATATGCTAACATCCAATGGATTTTGGTGCTCCCTCTAAGGAAAAATCAAGATGAAGGAAAAATCTAACTCTTCCCCAACATTATCTGGTAATAAAACAATTCCCTCATTATTTTGTAAAGATTAGAACTAAAAAAATTAATGAAAATTATTATAAGTGTCTTTATAACTGGTCTCAATTCCATAATGATTTGCTAGCATATCTTAATGGAGAACATCAATAAAAACACAAAGGGGAAGTATACTAGGATCTATACCGATAAAATAGTACACCATATAGTCACCCTAAACATGAAATATGTAATACATGAGATTACATAAGTCATATTCATCCAAATTCCCATCTTATAACCAATTTAGTATTAAATTCAAAAAATCATGATGCATGATCTATACCTAGGTCGGTACCTTTAAATTTTCATCACTTCACCTAGAATATTTAGTAATCCCATGTTATTTTATTAGACAATATGAGGCCCTAAAATCCCCTGAAAAAGATTATATCCCATGATAACATCATATTCTATTCTCAACATACACTTTTTCCCTATTAACCCTTAAGAAAACCACCTTAATATATATTTAAACTCCATTATTTCTCTCAAATAAACACTCTCAGACCACTCTTTCATGATAACCATCTACTAGTACCCCACCTTAGTTGGTAGTAAGGAGAGGATCGTACCCAAATCCTATATCTAATAGGCAAGGAGTTTATGACATTTACCAAGGGTTTAAACACAAATAGAAATGAAGGCATTACACTCAATTTATCATAGAAATAATAAAAAACAAAAATAAAATCTATATCATAAATAAATAAACAATTAAAATACAGTAAAAATCATTCAATGTTGAATAAAATAAAAAAATACCAATGAAACTTCTAGGCAATGAGAATAAACACTACCATATCTTGAATAATAAATATAATCTAGAAATTCTCTAATTGATCACCAATCAGTTCCAATAGGCTTGGAATATAGTTTATATATATATATATTAGTGAGAATATAATTAAAGTAAGTAGGATCCTATCCAAATCCTCTTGTAAAAATATGAAAAATAATTCTAAAGCCTGATGATTATTGAGGTGAAACAAATGCATTACCGAAAATAAGAGAACTATATTCCAATCACACCCACAATTATGAAAATCACACACCCACAAATATATATATATATATATATATATGAAAGGTAAAAAACATCCAATTTTTCCATAGTTTGTCACTCACACACTCCAATGGGAATTTTCTTTCAATTCAATGCCTTAAATATATCAATTTAAAACTACTATGGGTCTGTCCTTGGATGTATATATCAAAACCACACTCATGGACTTATATTAATTTTTCGTGTCAGCCTATGACATTGATATCATCATCTCATCCTACACCCTATTCACACAACCCATAAAAATCATCAAATTTCACAATGAGGTAGTTAATTCAAAAATAATCACAAATGTGTATCATGCACTACACTCAATACCTTGAAACCTTTTTATAAGTAAAATTTTAGCAACCAAAGTATCTACAACCAAAATAAATATATATGATATAACCTCAAGCCAATACATCCCATAAACATAGGTATAGTAAATATGGGATCCATCACGGCTTACATGAAAACATGCCATATAATTTAATTTATAAAACCCATGAATTCCTTTAAATAAATCTATTTTTGATGTTTGTGGGGGTGGGGGGGGGGGGGGGGGTGTATAAGATGTAGTTTTTATCCATTGTAACACCCTGAACTAGGATCCACATAACCCATGCCCCAAGCCGGTGGGTCACATTACCTCAATAATGCATCGTCGTATAATAGAGGCTTCTAACTAGAAGAAGGGGTGTAAAGGTGTATGGTTGGGAGACTATACCCATATATCAGATTAGAATAGTGGATGAAATAGATAATAAAAAATAGAAAATAATAGAAGAATGATATAAACAAACACAACAATATGAAGTGGAAGAATAAACTACTAAAGAAATGAATAATAATCCAAATCCACTAGGTAATGTAATATATATGGATTCATGGCATGGTGATATTCAAAAGGGTAATAAGGAACAAAAATAAAAATACATACTAAATAGTAAAAATAAATCCACAATAATTTCGTGCTAATACTTAGTCTTATACCTACACTCCATCTAACAATAAAACATGTCAAGAA
Source organism: Viscum album (assembly GCA_963277665.1). Lineage (NCBI taxonomy): Eukaryota > Viridiplantae > Streptophyta > Magnoliopsida > Santalales > Viscaceae > Viscum > Viscum album. The sequence continues at coordinate 218,445,091 of OY728158.1, forward strand.
CATATAGGAATGACCTTTCTCTTATCTATTCCCATATTCAAATAATCTTCTCAGGTACCAAAAGGAATCCCAAGTACGTTGTGTGATACAAATCTCAATATTCCACCACCAACAGTGTCTATAAGCAATCCATGCAGTGCCCATGAATAAATAGTATGAATTTAATAGAAATTAATTAACAAAGAATAATAAATAAAAAAATCCTACTCAAGTCCCCAATGGACATATGGTAGCTATACCTACTTTGGCTCATGGCTAAAATAAGTTTATGAGGAGTAATTCTATACATAGTAATACATAAACACACACACACACATATATATATATAATATTTATTTATTGAATTCACCTATATGAACCATGTACATAAAGATATAAGTGGCCATATACCCGGAATATTAGTTTCTATCTTGATTAGGGTGTAACTCAGACATCCATGACCAATATATCGAGTCTATAAGCTAATGAAAAAATAAAACATTCCCTAAACCCCATAAATAGTGATAGAATTAATGCTCATTACTTGGGATGGAAATTGTTACATCATTTTAACACTCAAAAAAGAGATACAACGCGTCAATCCCAGCATTAAACTAGTATAAGTGGTGTGAGATGTCATGATCTACACCCAATGTAAGGGAGCGTGATACTTACATGCTCAACTAAATCTTTACCATCATATAATATCCTATAGAAATGAATAATCATATTTATAATATAATACTTGAGGAAATACCTCATATGAGTCATGTTTACCAAGCCATTATATATATATATATTTAAATACAACATAATATTTCAATTTATGAAATTGATATAGAAATAAACAATTGTCATGAAATTACCATAATTTAATAATTTCATCGTAGCCATTAATTTCATTTAAATAAATTCAACTATCATGAATAATCTATTTTATATAATTTTGACCCATTTTATTTACTAATTAATAAAAATTTAATTTATAAGGATTAATGGGTTTTTAAAAGGTGACATGGTAATTAATGGAATTTAATACATGGGAAATTCCAAGTCTAGGTTGAAAAAACACAAGGGATATACCCTTGGATTGATCAAGCATCCATATTACAAGATAAATTCAATTTAAAAGAAAATATGAATACTTAGGATGTAAACAAAGAATATACACATTTAAACATATGGTTCATTTCAACTTGGATCACCCAAGGGGTGACAATAAATGGTAAAAAAACCCTCTAATCCACTAAAAAAGTATCAACATGCATGTATCAATTTGTAGTAATTTATTTTATATGAAGAAATCAACATTTAAGGGATTATCGACACAAAATTACATGTGAAACAATGAAATAATTCCATAAAATAAAAACTAATGGAAGAATTTTTGAGACCACCTACCCCAAGGCCATAGAAGACTCCTCCCTTAATAATAGCATCATATTTAGTATATGTTTTAATAAATATAATAAACTGTCCAACTCCTTAAAAATAGAGAAAATAAAAATGCACCCCAATAGCTCAATCGATCTGTAACTAATCATAGATCAAAGGTAAGAGACTATTAGAGCTTCTAGAGATGGATATGATGATTTTGATGGAGTGCGATTTTGAGTCATGGCATGTGAGTTAACTCAAAGCCTTTGATTGGATAAAATGATAGCTATAGGAGGGATGATCTAAAATTTATGCATTGGAAGGGAAGAGAGGAAAATAAATTTTCTTAAGAGAATTCATTAAGGGAAAATAATATTTTCACATCAAAATATAAGGATTTATATTTTGAGTGCACAGTTGGCCAAATCGTGTTCCAATCGTGCATCATTTACTTCTATAGAGGGGAATCCCTTATAATTAGGCACACAACTTATCTAACCATGTGAAAACTGTGAAAAATGATCTGTCTTGAAACTCTACAACACCACATGGATGTGCTCAGAGGGTCGAATGCTTAAAAACAAATCGTGCGGCCCCTGGGTCACCACTGTCTACAACTGCACAGTTTCAGAGAAACCATATAGGCTAGGTGGTGTGATTTACGATAACCATACGACCTAGTATTTTATCCCGAATTTGGTGTTCACACTCTAAATGATCCCTTAACACACTCTAGACCTCATTTATTTTATTATGAATCATCATTAGTTCCATTTAATGGAATTGAAAAAACCAAATAATACACACCTTTATGAGAAGATCATTCCTTACTACCTCCCCTTTTTAAAACAACTCATCCTTGAGTTGTACTTCTAAGGGTAAAGAGGTATTTTTGGAAAAGTGTTACAACCACTAAGATTTTATATCATCTTCTCATTAATAGGTCCCATCCTGTACTTTTCTATGCTTCCACAACACCCATACCAGAGGAAGTAACCAACCTTAGAGTTTTTACCAGCTTTGATCCACTATATTCACTATATACTCATCAATGTAGGCATCTATATCTAGATTCACATCATTAGGATGAAAGACCTGCGATAGGTTGGGATAATATTTTATAATATTAGATACATGAAGGGAAACATGCATCAAACCATATATATGAAGGGGTTCCAACTAGTATGCAACTCGTACAATCTGTTTAACTACCAAAAAGGGTCCATAGAACCTTGATGAGATCTTATCCTACTTCCAAATAGGTCTGTGGCCCATCCCGGGTGAGACTCAAAAGAAAATACGGTATCTAACCATGATCTTTAGAGGTCACCTGTGCCCATTAGAATATGACTTCTGTTTGGACTGAGCTATCATCATATTATTTATGATCAACCAAACATGATCTGTAGTCTCCCACATGAGACATGGTCAATGTATAGATGCCTCTCCTACCTCTAGCCAACACAGAGGAGTTTGGAAAGGCCTTCTATATACAGCTTCAAAAGGATCCATCTTCATGGTATCCTAAAAACTATTATTATAAGAGAACATAAAAAATGTAATTCTTTTCTCCCAATTATGACCATGGTCAATGAAAAATAAATGAAACATTTTCTCTAGTAGCTGAATCATATTTTCAATCTATTTATTGGCCTGTAGGTGATAGGACATGATCAAAAGAACTTGAGTACCCAAGGCCTTCTATAACCCATTCCATATCTATGATGTGAATTGAGCATCTCTGTCATAAATGATTGAATGAGGATCACTTTAAAGACATACAACCTCTCCAACTAATCTACCAAGATGTACTATGACATAAGAAAAATGTGCGTGACGATTATCAAACAATCAATGAAAACCCAAACTATGTTATTTCCATTAGGTGATCTAGGTAAAATAGTTATAAAATCCATCAAAACATTATCCCATTTCCACTTAAAAATGGAAAATAGCTATAAACTCTTTACAGGATGTTGATGTGCTTCCTTCACCTACTGACAGGTGGGTCACCAAGTGATGAATCCATCAATCTCAAATTTCATAATAGTCCACCAATAATGGTGTCATAAATCTTGATACATTGTAGGGACACCAGGATAGAACACACATGTTGAGGAATGAAATTCCTACAGTATCTCTTCTTCCATGTATGCTAGGACCCATACATACCTATGGAATAATAGAGTATCATCCCCATCCATGGTCCAACCAGAGGATGTATCACTATCTAAATTTTTTTCCCTTCAGACATGGAATTTGTGATCAGAGAGTTATCTCGACCACACCCAATCCAGAAGAGTAGATGTCATTGATAAGGATGAGAGGATAATTTGAACATGGTCCTCATGAACCTCAATATGAATCTTTGAGAATAACTCCATGATATTCCATTTAGAACTATACTCCTGAAACACAAGTGTATGAGTCTTATGACTTAGATAATTGTCGATAAAATTTCCTTTACCAGACATATTGGCAACCTCAAAATCAACCAACTATAGGTATTGAACCCCCCCATTGTGTCTACTATTTAGATCTCAATATCTAAAGATGTAATTTAGGATTTTTTGATTAGTGAATACCAAAAAAGTCTCTACAAGTAGAGAGTGTTTCCAAAAGGTTAGAGAAAGAACAACAATAAGTAGTCCAAGGTTGTGTGTCAGGTAATTACTCTCATGAGTCCTCAACTGATGATACATGCACATGAAGAATCACTCATATGGTATTAGAAAACATCAAATCCAAATAATCTATGCATAACAGTATACTGTATAGCATCTTTCTGGTTTTGGAAGAATTAGTATCAGAGTTGTAGTCAAACGACCATTTAACTCCTAGAAGGCTGTTTCACAAGATTCTTACAATACAATTCTCACACCCTTCATTATTAAATCCATATATAGTGGTGAAAGACATGAAAAATAATGGATTTATGGTCATTAATATCTATAAATCCACAAGAATCTCCAAATGTAAAAGAATTTTTGGGATGCTCTAAAGAAACTAAAGCTCTCACTTCCTCTAGGTCTACAAAAACATCTGAATCCGAGATGATGTGAACCAAGAAGTTTACAATTTCAATCCAAATGTAACATTTACTGAGATTAGAATAAATATGATTCTCTCTTAGTGTATTCAATAAGATCTCATGACCGTTTTCATTGTCATGTATAGATAATGAATAAGCTAAGATATATTCAATAAATACTACCAGAAATGAATCTAGATATAGGTGGAAAACCTGATTCAAAAGACCCATGAAGATAGTAGGTATGTTCATGAGATCTAAAAACATTACCATGTACTCATATAAACCATAAATTCTCCAAAAAGTCATTTGAGGTATGCATAATGTCTTGACACGCACCAGATGATAGCCTGAGCTCAAATATATCTTTGAAAAGACTTTCACTCCTCAGATAGATCAAAGAGGTATGCTATTATGGGAAAGGTATATGTATTCTTTATCTTGAGATGCTTTAATTGATGGTAATCCACAAAGAGACTAAGGGTACCATATTCCATATTGGATAAAATTATTGGTGAACCCAAATGATACGTGGTGGGGAGGATAATGTCGTTGGCCTCTAGATCATCCTACTACTTCTTGAGATCCATGATATTTTTAGGTGCCATATTATAAGGGGATGGTCATTAGTTATTCTCTTAATAATATCTAAATATTAACTAATACCTCTCTCACAAAAATTAGATCAGATAAATCATCAAGAAAATGAACTCTGAAATGATCCATTATAGATGTAAAACATCATGTCATAATCCCTACTTAGTAAGGAAAATACTGGGAATCTGAGTTTTCACACTACCTATCCTCTAATACATGGGTCATTCAATAGATTAAATAACATTAAATTCAACCTTTTGTACATTATTAACACCCTCTGGTGATTTAAACATCACCCTCGAATTATTAAAGTCAATATATGCTTGATAGAGAACTAAGTAGTCCATATCAATGATTACATCAAATCCCATCATGAGGAGTAGATGATATTCCATACAAAAAGGTAACCATCTATATCATGGGGAAACCCCATATAATAAAGAAATTCATCAGGTAGGATACCAATTGGGGGTTCGAGATTGATAACTACATAATAGTACTCGATCTCGAGGCCCTAACATTCTGTGATTGCGTCAGATATAAAAGAGTGAGATGCACCTGTGTCAAATAAAGACAACACGGATGTGTAGGTTAAAATAATAGTAACACATATTCTGGAATAACCAGTGATAGTATCCCCCAATATATACTAGATTGTACCTTTTCCCTGAGTTACTGCCTAACTTCCTTGATCAAGACCACTCTTTAGGCATTGAGAGTCATGAGTTTGATTTCATATAACTCGACCTCAACCTCGGACGGAATGGATGGTGGAATTCCAACTACATTCCTATTTTGATCCTAATGACCCCACTCCATAATGTGGTGTAGGAGTAGATCCATAATCACTAGAAAATGATGTAAAGGTACTTTAGAAGCACTAAATATGTCCTATTCATTTGAAGCCTCTGCATTTTGTAGGATCTTGTAATAACTGAGGCTTCATGTTTCCTAGTATCCCACACAAGTGACGTAATAGAAATATATTAGCATAAGGATCTTGTGTAGTTCCATCCCAAAAAAGGGCATCAAAATTCCTCTTTATTTAAGATGAAAAGTAGTGATTAATCTACATACCAAACCTCCCAGACACTCACCATCAGCTTATCTCAAATTATGATATTTGATAAGGGATTGTTTGATTATTTAAAAAATTGTCTTCAATCTAAATACATTTTATTATGATAAAATTGTGTATATTATCCCTTCCTCTAATTTCCTGGTGGTCATAAGGTCATCACCAACTGGAGTACAAGTGAACTACTACAACTCTTTAAATTGATAAGAGTATTCCATAACATACTTGCATCCCTACTATATGAGTACAAATTATCTTCCTCTATCATAAATCAATGAATATTAAAATAAAGAGTCATAGTAGATTATTTATAGATCCACCAAACCATATATCAATGATGATATTCCTTGGTGATAACATCTCACCACCTCTTGGTAAAGTCATGTAGCATATACGTAGAAATATTGATCCTACACTCTAGAAGCATATCCAGATGCTAGAATATAGATGGGATAACTTCATGAAAATACTCAAATGGTTTTGGTTGTCCATCCCATGAAAATGTTGTAGGATTCTACTACTGGAATCCCCATGTCAAATCTTCCATACTCAGGGAAGGTCAAATGAAACCTTTCATATCCTAAAGAATATGAAATAGAAACCTATTAGAATTTGGATTTAGCTCCCATATAAAGTATATGGAGAGGTGAATAGGTGGAACTATAGGTGGAATTAATAACGGATTAGGGACTTCCACCCTAAGAGCATGATCATCCCCACCTTCTAGTCATACAATAGGAGGCATTCATTGTTTCATGATACCTCAATTCCAAATGCACACCCCAAAAAATATTTAAGAAACTAAAAAAGATTGTAGATGAAAAACTAGGATAGGCACAAAATCTTCTTATGAACAAATCATGAACCTATTCATGATAAAAAATCTAGGTATAGTTAGTAGAAGAGACCATAGGAGGCCATAAAAAGTTAAAGATACCCTTGTTACCCACTAATAAGAATGGGGTTAGGTTTTTGTGTCTGTTTTTCATGAACAATATGGATAATTCTAGTTTCAAAATCATTTTAATTTTAGATTTGTTCTTGTTAATCATTTAAATCACTTCCCAAGATTGAACTATGTAGAATACAGTTTATGATCTATAAGGGCCAATATAAAGGACCCCAAGACACCCTGAGAGGGGAAGGGAGAATCAGGGTGCCAACATTTTCTTTTAAAGTATCTGAATTTGTTCCCACATTGGTATGAACATGTTATAACTATTAGAAGGAAATGAACAACAATAAAACAATCACATGCAAAGAGACCACACAACACTTTTACTAGGTTCACCACAACAAGCTACGTCCAAGGAGAATACGCTGATGGTGTGTCAGTCGTACCTAAATACACTAATCATCACTAGTTTATGGATAAAAAGGTTCATTCATATTCACCATGTGATTGACACACTGCCTTTATAAGGGTTCATGGATAGCTCACTGTGACCCTCAAATAATGTCCGAAGACTCCCCCTAGCTCACTGCCTTAAGAGATGTCTAACTAATTTTATTGACTTGAAGTGCACTTCAACAGATTTGGAATGAAGTCTTGGCCTCAATCAAGCATGAGAAACTACTAGAATCAATGTCAAGAACTAATACACTTGAAAGGAACAGATCACAAAAACCAGATATTCAAAACCCTATCGGAAGCATAACACCACACTTGCGCGCAATACCTCAAGTTGAACGCAAGATTTGAGAATTGTTGAAAAAGATGACTTTAGAGAAAACCCTAATTTCCGTGCAACCCTAATCTTTCACACAACTACCACAAAGGGTTCACATTGTCTTTTTAGACTAAAGTAACACCTAGGGTGCAAGATTAACTCCCTATAATTCTTCCACGTGAAAATATTTCACGCATCAGGGAAACCATATTTTTATTTGAAATTTTTTAATTCATTCATGGACTAAATGCCTATTTATAGGACTTAATGATCCTGTTTGAAAGTTTCTTATGTTTCTTTGATGGTGCGTGCAAGATTGTACCTGAGCGTGCAAAACCCCTTTTGATGTTGCATTGAGTGCGTAAGATTATTCCGTGCAAACTCATTTTTTCAAACACATTTTTGACTTGCGCACAATTTTTTCCATTGGCATATTTTGATGCACTAATCCCTAATTAAAAATTATGCACATGTTTATAAACACAATTCAATCTTGTGTGCAACTCCCTTTTCCATAAAAAATTTTCTCTATTTTTTAATTTTGGGACCCAAAAAAAATAGCAAACACTAGGAAACAACACCACCTTAAATTATATTTTTCGATTAAACTATATGATCCATTTCCTAGAAATCATTTTGAACTTACAATGAGGATTGGAAAAAAACACAAACCATAGTCCATTTACATCATAGAATGGTCATGGTTACAATAATATTTCCCTTTGGGTTTTTTGGCAATCTCCAGATAAATTCAACAGAGCACACTGGTCACTATCAAAACCTAAAATGAAAAAGTAAACTTAGCCAAAAATCTATGTATATGTGGGAAATGATCAGTATTGAAAAAAATAGGGGAATATTGAATTAGGTTCCCAAGTTTTGGAATTCTTAATGATGTCCAATATATTCTCTCACTATGTCACATAAGTGTTACATGTCCTGAATTTTTTCTTTCTCCTCCTAACACCAAATTATCATAATGTCATAGATTCAAGACTTGTGTTAAATTTATTCCTTCTCCTATTGAATTTATTCCTTATCCTCCTAATACCGAATTATAATCATGTCATATAACCAATACATGTGTTTAATTTATTCCTTCTCCCCTATTAAAAATAAACCCAAAACCATATATTGATCATTTTACAACTCAAAACACTCTCCCCTTGGATAGTATCTCCCCTATAAACATGCATCACATCCACAAATAGATTTAATACTATTATCATAATTAGGGAGAGGGTAAACATGTATCATGATCATGCACTAGGAGGTGACTGAACACTGAGGTTCAACCAATGTTTTTCAAACACAGCGGGTGATAGTGACTTGGTCATAATGTCATCAACTTGATCATCTGTTCCCACATCTTCCATTTTTATTACACCTTATTCAAATTTTTCTACTATGAAGTGATATCTGATTTCAATATGTTTTTTATGATAATTCTGAACAAGAATCTTCATAAGGTCAATTGTGATCTTGTTATCACAGTAAATCACCATTGGTTGTTTTACCTTATCACTGATGTCAGTCAGTTGCTGCATCATCCAGAGTAACTGAGTGCATGACTTTCTATCATATATATATATATAGCTTCAGAAGTACTAATAGAATTACTCTCCTATTTTTTGATCAACCAACCCACACATTTATTTCTAATATAGAATGCTCCACCACTGGTGGATTTTCTACCCAATACATCCCCAACCCAATTAGCATAAAAAATATAGATAATTCCATATATTTTCTTAAAGCAATGAATAATCCAAAATTATGGGTACCGTGAATGTTCCTCATGTTTTTTATCATCCTACATATGTTCTTACTTTTGGTTACTTTTAATGTGGTATGCCAAACATATTGTAAATAAAATATATGGTAGTGTCGCTATCAGGTATAGTAATCTTCCAATGATGCTCTTATACATTGTAGGATCTAAAAAAATCCCATCCTCACGCTTTTCACGTTTTCTTCTGACCATAATCAGATTCTCCATTGGTTTTGAATATTTCATATTAAATTTTATTTAATTTATATTTTTCATAATTTTCTTGAGAAATGAAACTATAATCATTCCTCTGAATCACCTTCATCCCTAAGAAGTATGTGAGTTCTCTAATCATATACATTTCAAATTATGACTTCATGTGATTAGAAAATTCACCAACTAATACTTTCCTACTACCGCCAAATATAATATCATCCATATAAACTAGCACCATGAATGGATCTTTTAGAGAATTATTCACATAGAGATAGTGATCTTCTCCTACTCTTTTGAATTATAGCTTCTTGATATAGAAATCTAAAGAGGAATACCATGATTGCAGTTCCTGATTTAAACCATAGAGGTCCTTCTTTAGTTTTCAAACCATCGTTTCATCATTAATAAGAAATAAACCCATGGGTTGTTCAATGTATACTTCTTCTTCCAAGACTCCATTTAGGAATCTTGTCTTGACACACATTTGATACAATTTATATTATATTTGGATTTCCATGGAATGAAACAGACTGATTTACTCTAGTCTTTCTATTGGATAAAATGTCACCTCATCATCAATGCCTTTAGTTTGCGAGTATCATTTATAGACCAAGAGTGCATTATTTATGATCAAATTTCCATGCTGGTCAAATTTGTTCTTGAAAATCCACTTCATACTAATCAGAATATGACTTTTGTGTCTCTTGAAAAGATCCCTTCAATCTGATCTAACTCTTCATTCACAGACTTCACCCAAGACTCATACTTTATAACTTCTTCAAAAGGGATGGTTTCATAATAGATAAAAATGCATATTTTGCATTATTACTCTTTCTCCTTGTATGTGTAGGTACATTCTGATCACCAATAATGTTGGACTAATCAATATTCTATCTTCAATTTATCCTTTGGGGTTCGATCAAATTCTCTATAACTATGGCTCCCTCTTCTGAATATTCTTCTGAGTCAACAACATGATATGTCTCCTGAGAGTTTTTTACACTTTCCTCTACTTATGTATTAACATTTGTTCCATGTTCACATTCTTCCTCATTTTCTATCACAACTGCATAAGAATTACTTAAAGCATTTATGTTCTTCATTTCAATGATCTTAACATCACTGCTTTCCACAATTCTTCCCAAGATCTTATTGAAAAACTTGTTGGATTTTTTATTCATTGATTATCCAAGAATTATTCATTCATCTTCATTATCTCCATAATTCCCTTGATTTATTTCTTTGTTTCAGATGAAACATTTTCTTCCAAAAACATGAATATATTTCAATGTGGGATTCCTTTCATGCCACAATTCATATGTTGTTTTTTCCTCACTCATATATAGCCTTGTTTTATTATGAATATACACCGCAACTTAAACAGTCTCTTTCTAGTGATGTTATGTAATATGACTCTCAATCAGTATAGTTATATCCATATTGTTTACATGTTAGTTCTTATGCTCAATAACACCATTTTACTGTGAATTTCTGACAGAATCCACCTCATGTTGTATACCATGCTTCTTTAGATAATTTTAAAATTCAATAGACGTTTATTCCACTCCATTGTCAGACCAGAGAGGTTTGATCTTCCATCCAGTATCATTATCATAAATTCATTGATAGGTTTTCATGAAACCAAGCAATTATCACTTCCTGTGTATAATGATCACACATGATATTCCATTTTAATAATATATAAAAAGAAAAATGTACCTTTCTCCATGTATTCAGAAAACATTTATCGGCCTTCATACGTCTGTATGATTGAGATCAATGAGTGTAGATGATATTTTCTTCTATGGAGAATAGAAACTGCATACTAGCTTCCCTCACATACAGAAATCACATGTATTTTCTCATTCATACTTTAGATTAGGGATATCCATGAATATATTCAGTTTAGGAATATTTTCCACATCTTGCTGATTGATGTGACCCAATAATCAGTGACACATATTGTTTTTCGCTTCAACTATTAGGTAACAGATGTTCTCTTTGATGTCGAACTAATATAAGTTTCCGTCTACTCTACATCCTTTCATGAGAGGATTCCTAAATGTTCCTCTTATAAAACAACCATTCTGATTTAATTTCTCTATAAGACATGAGTCATAGAGATGACTCACACTCATAAGATTATGATGCATACCATCCACATAAATAACTAATGTTTTCTTCAGATCTCTGTTAGCTTGCTAATTACTTCTAAAACATTTTATCTTCAAAGAATCATCGTTACCAAACCTAACTATTCCATCAAACTTATTCTTGACATCTATTAAAAGGTCTGAATTACCAATCATGTGGGACGAACATCCACTATCAAGAATCCAAGTGCTGTTATTCTTTGTAATATTGAGGGATACTTCTGCAATATTGGAATTTTCAATTTTCTTCTTTTCTTTCCATGAGGTATTGTGTTGAGTATATGACACATATGGCCTTGAAACTCTCTCTTCTATATATATAGGTTCTTAAAATTCAATATCTTCATCCAGAAGGAAATCTTATTTGAAAGAGAAAGACGTTATTATTGATGAGAATTGACTTTTATATGAATTCAATATGAGGTGTCCCGTTCACACCTATACCTACAATAAAAAGATTTATGGACAAAGTTAGAACAATGAAAAAAATATCCATAGAAATTGTTTCTTATAAAAGAATTAGGATATGAATTTGTTCTCATTTTTTGAACTTCCATATCTTCTCCACTCAAATAACTCCTTGACTCTTCACAATAAGACTTGGTATGGAACATATATCCACATAACTAACACTTAATGAGGGGAAATGTCTTCTCACTTCTATTTATCCTCATTCCTAATTCTATGGGAAAATAGTTTAACTATCTATTATTCCTAGAGGCTCAAGGATAGTGTTCTGTTCACCTTTTATATTGAAATGGGAGTTTTTTTCCCTTTAGGAAACTTTTCAACATGAGCCACTCTTATCCTGCCTTTATTTTGGTCACCTTTATTTTTAACATTTGATGATTTGGACCCACAATCAATTCCATTGTTCCCCATGTAAGAGGGTCTTTGATCATTCAAAATATTTTAAACTCCATTAGGCCATGTTTTTCTCTCTCACACAATTTATAATATGAGAACCTTCCAAATTGTATTTTCTTCCTTGATTCTTTTGAGATCGATTAAATCTCATGTTTACTCCAAGAGTAAAAAATTATTCTTCAAGACCCTCATCATTATTTGAATTTTCTTCTAGTTTGGATGTGAGGTCATTGAAGTACATTTCTTGCTCTTCAATTATCACCATAAGATCCTCAACATCATTGGTGCATTCAAGGACTTTAGACTGTACTTTCACAAATTCTATCTGTCGTTTAATTTCAGCTTCAAGCTAATCAACATATTCAGATGATTCTTCTATATTTGGTTTCCATATATTACGACTCTTAAATTTAATCTAAAGATTACTAATAATATCCCTAGGTTGCAACTTGGGATTGGTATTAGTTTTCAACTGATTATCTCCACCCTTATCTTCTGATGGTTCTAATTTTTCAATAGTGTCCATCATGGAAGAATGTTTTCTAGATTATATTCGTTTTCCTCTTCCTCATAGAAATCGTTATCTTCATCATTTTATTTACACAAAAAAATATTTTTTCTATAGTTTTTTTTAAATTTGAAGTATCCCTATTTGAAGAACCTTTTCTAAGGATTTTCAATGTTTTCAAAATTACTTTCTTTATCATCAAATTTCTATGACCACTGAGAGACTTTGTGACCAACTTTACCAAAAAAAAAACATCCCATAACTAGCTTGCCTTCAAATTTCCCCTTTCCCTTCTTCAGTTTATTAGAAATGAGAGAAATAATTTTTCTCCTCAACATCATCACCACTAGTATATCCCGAATTTTTTTGTTTTACCATAGATTTTAAAGACATTTCCTTACTCACACGAGTCATAGCATCTTCCAGTTTTAATCTAATTTCATATGCCAACAGGATACTCAACAGATCATCCCGAGAGTTCATGGAGAGATCTCTTTCCTCCTGAGATGATAGCATTTCATTATAAAGAGGTGGAAGTCTACTCAGGATTTTTGTTACAATGTCAATGAATTTGATTTATTCACCTAGTCCTCAAATTTCTCCTAGAACATTAGTAATTCTATTGAAGAAGGAGTGTGAATTCTCATTAGGGTAAATCTTCAAATCGTCAAACCTATTGAGTAGTACTTGATGTTTTTCCTCCTTCACATTTCATATCCTCCATAGATGTATTCATGTTTGTACAATATAGACTCTACTGAGGTGTAACTCATCGCATTTAGATATATATTATCTGAAGGAGATGCGGTGAGAATATTCTATGCCTTAGCATCTGCATCAAGAATTTTCCAATTTGTATCAGTCATAGCCATCCCAATTAGATTAGTTAGTTTTATTCCTTGAAAAGAAGAATAGAGGAAATACATTCCAAGAGATATTATATAAGACTTCATTATTTTCTTCCAAAATAGAAAATTACATCAATCAAAGAGGGGGACTCCCCAGACATCGGTTGAATTCTCCATGATGGCAATATACAGATCTAACACAAGCAACCTCCCTCTGATACCACTTGAAGGTCCCCGGGACACCATAAGAGGGGAGGGGTGAATCAAGGTGTCATATTTTTCTTTTTAAAGAATCTAATCTTGTCACCATGATGGTAGGAACATGTTAAACCTATAAGATGGACATGGAAATCAATAAAACAATCACATGAAAAGAGACCACACAACACTTTTACTTGGTTCCCCCCAAAGGGCTACGTCCAAGGATAATACGCTGATGGTGTGTCACTCATACATAAATACACTAATATTTACTTGTTTATGGATCACAATGTTTGGTCACAGTAACTCTGTGCCCAACACACTGCATTGACAATGGTTTAGGGATACTTAACTGAATCCCTCAGATCACTTCTATTGACCCCCCTAGCTCACTACCTTGAGAAAATTCTAACACAATTTATCGACTTGAAGGTCACTTCAGCAGATTTGAATTTAAGTCTTTGTCTCAATACATCATGAGACACTTCTATCATCAATGTCTTGAATTGATGCAGTTGAAGGCACTGATCACACAAACAAGATATTCAAAACACCTTTGGAATTATAACACCAAACTTGTGCACAATCCCTCCACTTGACCGGAATATTTGGGAATTTTTGTGAAAGAATAATTTCACGCAACTCATACATTCTTCATAACCCTTATATTTCAAAAAACTAAACCAAAGGATTCACTTGGTCTTTTCAGACTAAAGGAACACCTTTGGTGCCAGATTATCACTTTATAATTTTTTTGTACACGAATCTCTCAAGTATCATAGAAACGATATTTTCATTGGAAAATTGTTATGTCTTTCATGGGGTAACTGCATATTTATAGTTCTTGATGACACTACATGCATGTTTCTGATATTTCTTTGTTGGTGTGTGCAATATTTTTCAAGAGCACCTAAAATCCCATTTGATGTCACATTGAGCGTGTGATATTCTTCCACACAACCTCATCCTTCGTACATATTTATGACTTGCCTGCACTTTTTTCCTTGGGAATATTTTGATGCACTGATCCCAAATTAAGCCTCGTGTACAAGTTTATAAACACACTTCAATGTTGTGCACAACTCCCTTTTCCAAAAACACTTTTCTCCATATTTCAATTTTTTTGACCCAAAAAAATGGAAACACTGGGAAATGAAACCACCTTCAATACTTTTTCCTTCTTGAACTATATGATCACTTTCTTGGAATGATTTTTGGGCTTCTAATGATTATTGAAAAAGAAAACAAACCATACTCAATTTCTTACATATAATGATCATTGTTTCCACACCATAATCCATATTTACCATAATATTACATCCACTTAACTCAAACCATAACACGTTTCATCCCTTTAGACCAATGCTCCATGTCTAAACGTTCCATAATTTACTTCTTATGGTGTATTATTTATCCTATTTAGGAAAAAACTATTATCTCATGGGTGAACATTTAAATAGAAATTATGTTTTGTAATCCTTTTCAGAAGTGTCCACAGTATTCAGTGCACATTCATGGCACTAATAATATGGAATAGAAAAATGCTCAATGAAAATAAACATTAATTGGAAAAATTCATGAATATTTGTCATGTTTTCCCTATAGTTGTGTATGTAATAAAACAAAATCCTTTCATTTGACAATGTTAAGAAGTCATAATTTGAATCATACTAATAATAATAACGTCCTAATACATGTAAATCATCTAATGATGAAGTCATATCAAATATAAAATGGATTAATAATTAATTTTTTCCCTATACTAGGTAATTTAGGTCCCCCCTGCACATGGGTTAGCTACATCCATGAACATGGTCAATCAAAAATTTAATTAACTCATAGTCTCCTTTATAACACCCAAAAAGTATGAAAAAGGGAAAATAAGGTTCTTATGCCCCTTTTTAATTCCCCGACCCTGGATCCACGTAACCTATGCCCCATGCTAGTGGGTCACATTGTGTTAAGTGAAACTCCTTATAATGAGAGTGAAAACTAAAAGTGTATGTGTAAAGGTGGTAAGGTGGGGAGACAATACCCTCCTACTAGAGTGGAATATCATATGAAATAGATACAAAATAATAGATAATAGAAGAAGTATGATATAAATAGGTAAAATAATAATCAACTGAAGAATACATACTTGAATGACTGAATAATAATCAAACTCCACTAGGATGTTTCATATATATGGATGTATGGAATACCGATATACAAAAGGAGAGCAGGGAGAATGATTATAAAAAGATTTAATAATGAAAAAACTTCTCCACTAGTATCATGAGCTAATTCTTGTTCCAATTCTCATATATTCATCCAGTAGTAAAACATTTAAAAAAACCCATGGAAGTACCCTCTCCCTTATCCATAAATGTAGTCAGATAATCATAACGAGTACTAAAGGCACCCAAATAAGGGTGTGAGTAAAAAATATTAGTATTCAACAATCAATAGTCTCTAGAAGTAACTTAAGTAGTGATCATAACTAAACAGTGTGAAGGTATTTCTAATTAATTATAAAAGTAAAATAAATAAACAATAGCCACTCAGGATCCCCAAGGAAAATTGGTGGCTCTACCTTCTTCAACTCTATCAAAATATGGGTATGGGGAGTAACTAAATATATATATTCAATAGTTATTTATTACATCAACCTATAATAATCACGTACGCGTGGATATAAGTGGCCATATACATGGAATACCATTAGCTGGATAGATCGGGGAAAAACTCACACATCAATGACCAGTATAATGAGCCTATATGCTCAATAAAAAATGGTACAAGCCCTATATCCCATAAAGAGTGAGAGAAATATTTTTCCTCAATTGAGAAGGTAAGTGTTACCTCATGTCAACACTCTAACAAGGGATGTTTTATGTCTATATCAACATCCAACTAGTGTGAGTGTTGTGAGATGTCATGCTCAACCCCCCATGTAAGAAAGCATGGTACCACTATTCTAAACTGAACCCTTACCATCATATCACAAACCATATAAGGGTATAATCATTTTTGTAATATAATACATGAGTAAATAACTATCATGATTCATGTTTACCAAGACCATATATATATATATATATATATATATATATAAATATGCATTAATAGTTCAATTTAAGAAATCTATAAGGAATGAAACTACAAATGTGACCATTATGTATAACCCATTTCATATAATTTCTTACCATTAAATTTACAAAAGCATGTAAATTTTATTTATAAGGCTCAATGGGTCTTTTAAAAGGTGACATGGTCATTACGGGAATTTCCCACAAGGGAAATTCAATGTCTAGGTTGGACAAACACATGGGAAGTAACATTTGTTCCATCGAGCATTCATATTACAAGAGAAACTAAACATAAAATATAAATTGAATGCTTAGGAGGTGAACCAAGAATATACTCATTTATTTATAAGGGTAATTTCAACTTATAAAACCCAAGGGTTGTCGATAAATTGGACCAAAAAACTCTAATACATTGAGCATGGATCAAAATGCATGTATAAAAGTGTACGGATAAATTTGATATAAATAAATCAACATAGAGGGAATGCTCGAACAAATGTGGCATGTGGCTCAATGACACAATTAAGAAACACCAAAACTCATGGGGATAATGAGAGACCACCTACATAAATCCTATAGATGAATCATTTCTCGATATTAACCTCATATTCAGAGTAGGTTTGAAGAAATCTAAGAAAGATTCCAATGACATGAAAATAGGAAAAAAGGTATTGCACCTAAATAGTGAAATTGATCCAAATATAAACATAGATATAAGGCAAGAGACTAGAAGACATCACTAAGATGGATCTAATGGTTCTAATATATTGTGGTTTGGAGTCAGAATGTGTGAGTTAGATCAAAGAAATGGTTTGGAAAAAATGAGATCTAGTAGAGGAAATAGATAAAATTCTTCCACTAGAAGGAACAAGAAGAAATAGAAAAATTTTAAAATAATTAATTAATGGTAAAAGAGACGTATCACCTCAAAATATTAGAGTACAAAATTTGGTCCTGCAGTTTTGCAAAACGTGGGTCAACCATGAAACATTCACTGCTATAGAAAGCCACAAATCATTATTAGGCACATGATTTATCTAACCTTGTGAAAACAATGAAAGAATTATCTATCCTAAAACTATGTAGAACTGCATGAATGTTCACCTAGGGTCACCTAATTTTAAAAAAACCATGTAGCCCCCAAGTCTCCACTATCTACAACTACATAATTTTAGAGAAATTGTGAGCGTTTGGATGCACAATTTCCTCTAACCGTGCTGCCTAGTCTTTTCTCCCCGATCCAGAGCTTCAGACTCTGAATGAGACCCAAATGCATCCATGACATACTTGAATTGACTAGGAATTATCATTAGGGTTATTAAATGTAATTCCAAAATAAAATGATCCTCAACTTCATGAGAAGACAAGCCATTACAACTGTTTATCCCCTCACCAAACTAAATTTTGGGGAACAAACTCGAAAATAAAAATATTTGAGTGTTAGAATAATCCCACTCAGGTGGTAGATCCTATGAAATCATAGACCAAGATAATAGTATATAATAAAAATAGTCAATGGTAAACTACCATACCATATAATATAATACAAATATCATCCATAATTTCAACATGATTATTATTTCTATGTTAATAACACTAATTCTCAACCATTCACACAAGCATTGATGCTCATATCATATAACCATTTGGTATTTAATCAGCTAAAATTTTGTTTATTAATCCTATTTTAAAATTTGGTTATCCATTCAAATTAAGTCATCAACTCCACAATACTTCCATTAACATAATTTAAATTATATATGTCTATCCCATTATCATAAATAATTTATTCCAACCATCCCACAACTTTCATTTATTAGTTCATAACCATTATTAGTGAAAATTCACATGAGTTCATTTATTCTTTTTTGTCCTTCCATAATCTATATATTATTTGAATGAACCAATGATACTATAAAAATGATGCAGTCACAGTGCATTAAGCCAATTTCAACAATATGATCTAAAGCACACAAATAATCATAATAAAAATAAAAAACTAAGAAAACATCATAAATAAAATTGTTATATCATCTTTCCCGACTGAATCAAATCATCCCAATCTCATCTTAAAATCATTCCACCCCATCCATCACATCTTAGAACAATCCAAATAAAACCACTATGTAATCCCAGATAAAAAATCACATCACTTTACATATATCCAAACCATAATAGGTTCCACACAAATTTACATGATGGGAACATTCAGTATAATGTACAAAAATGGAAAAATAATGTATTTTTAGAAACAAATTCAATGGAAACTAAGGACATAAAATTATTTTGACCATATTAGGAAGCATGTTAATAGAAATATGCATGAGAATACAAAATCCCAAAATGTTTCATTATAGGAAAAACAAAATATGATATAATCATTAATTAATGGATTAAATATAGATAGGGCTTGTGAAGGACCCTAGAGCATCAGAAGTGTGGAATTGGGTGGGAACAACTATTATTTCTCCGTAATCGATGATTAATTCTGGATCAATACAATGATGAATTCCAGTGTCCATGGATTGAATAAAAGACATTGAAAATGAAAGAAAAATGTTGGAACCATGATAGAAGATCTTTCACATCATATTTATAATTAATTTTATTAATTTTATAAACAAATGAACACATGGGTCTTCAGTACATTCTTCATTAATGATCATTGATCATTCAAAATTACCCTTATAGATTTCCTTCATTTCACTTTCGATGATCCAATATAGAATCCCTCTAGTGGAGATCCACATGTGCTTCAATGATCTCCGATCAATTCCACTCTTTCCCCGAGTGATATGTGTGAAAAAGAGAATTTATTGTCTTGATAATTCTTGATAACTAATTCTTTGATCTTTAAGAACATCTCTTTGTTCTTGAGATGTAGAGAGAAGAGGATTCAAGAGAGAGAATTTTTGGCGTAACAATTTTTTAGTGTCACTGTTTTGTAGGAACAGGGGCACAATAGATGTATATGTCCATTAATCGACATGGGGTTCAGTAATAATATATAATTGAGTAACATTGATTATATGAAATTATAACCATTAGAGAAAACACATACCATATTTCAATTTGAACAACGTTATTGTTTTTGGTGGGCCATCTTGGACAAAACAGAACCATAAATAAAATCATGTGCCATAAAATATTAGTGTTATTATTATTATCTTTCGCAACGCCACTTGGATAAGTATTATTTACTAACTTGTAAATAATTAATTTATCACCAGACACGGTCTTGGTCCATTTTAAATCCACTTCCATTTATTAAACAATCGAATAATATTTTTATTATCTTAAATATATATTTTCATTTAAAAACTTATAAATAAATATTTAATTAATGGTAATAAATAAATAAATTTTATTCACAATCCAGTGAATAAATATTTATTGAATTTATGCGATCATTTTAACTTGAATAAAATTATTCCTCAGGTTTTGAGAATAATATATAATCTATTAATTAAATTAAAATTGAATTTAATTGAGACCACCAAAAACACATAGAGTGTGAACCTCGAGGATTCTTTCCCGTTGGCAGTAGGCAGGCTTTCATAAAGTCCAAGATTACTGTCTAGAAATGGGTCAAGGCACCAAAAAGAAATAACTTAAAGTAAGAATCCTGATATCCCTATACAAGCACTCCATGTTTAATATAATCCCTTTGTCTAAATATCCAATCAAGTAGGTTTCATGGTATTATCATCAATCTATATGATTGATACGCCATTCTTTGAAAAATGTGAAATAAACGTGTCGATACACCATGGCCATGGAATTTAGGGCGACAATTCTATTTCATTTAAAGGGACAATATATAAACTTCCATTAATGGTAGGTTCAAATACATACTCAATTTATCCATTAATAACATTTCATTCCGGATGCACCCATCGTACCCTACTTCCCACCAACATATAGAATGATATTTTTCATCAGTAAATAAAAGTGTGTGAGTTGTGACATGCATTAATGATAATATTAAAGTATAAGGACCATCAAACATGCTAAATAAGAGTATCTAATGATACCAAAACATTCTGAATAATTACTAGCTATTCTATTCTCATAATCTACTATCTTGGAGATTACAAAATGAAAAATTTAACAGTGGAAGTCTCATCTACATAGGAGTACTAACACCTAATGAAATGTAAACATTGTGTCCAAACAAAGTATTCTATCCAACTAAAAAACTATATTTAATAATTTTGTTGTAGAAATTAAAGGTCCTCATCATAGAGGGGAACTTCCATGACCTTATCAATGAAATAAATACTCTAGGACATTGTTACATCATAATCATGCAAAATACGTAATAACAAGTTTAATATTTAAATACCTTAAATATTTATGTAATCAAAGTAAAAATATTTTATTCTAGGAAAATAACTATAATAAAATCCCTCTTAGACTAGAAACAACTGTCTATGAATTTTAGCGCACTAGACCTCATATGATTATCATGTTTCCACTAAGGTAAGGATTTATTGAAGGGGTCCTCCACGTTGTGTTATGTGGAGTGGATTCTCACTAAAACTACTCCTCTCTGAGATAAATCCATTAAGAGTTGATACTTTTGAATTCTGTGCATTTTAAACTGATGGGATGTTGGCTATTTTTTGAGATCCACTACTGTAGTATTATAACAATAGAGTTTGATGGGATCATTAATGCTAGGTTTTACATATAGCTCTTGGATGAAGCTTCACAACAAAAATGCTTCTTTAGCTACCTTATAAGATTCTATATACTCAGACTCAACTATAAAATCGAATACCACACTCTTCTATGAGCTCCTCTATCTCATAACACCACCATTCAAAATGATTATGTACCCTATTTATAACATCATGTCATCTTGATCAGTCTAGAAACTAGTATATTCATATCCTCTAATGACTAGTTTTTCATCTGCCCTATAAACAAGGAACATATCCTCTATACACCTTTGAAACACCCCAATATTTCATAGTATGTTATCTCATTAAAGTAATTCAATATCTTGCGCTACAAAGGACACCGAGTTCGAGCACACCACAACTTACCAAACTAGTAATTCAAAAAAAAATTTATGAATAATATTAACTAAATTTTGAATCTTATATACTATATATAATTTTAACATCCATATTATGTGTATCTTAGACATAATATAAGAACAAATTCATTTTTTCATATAAAAGAAGTATTCTTCAAAAAAAATTCTATTTTACATCCTTTTAATAGAGAACCATTTTTATAACCAATGTTTTACACTTTTAAATATTCAATGTAATGAAATTAAATTATTCATTAGAATATGTGCATAAAATTTTAGTTTGGATAAATTTTTGGTACTTTTTTGATTACATTCATTTTTTGATGAATAGTGTAAAATACTATGTTTTAATTGAAAAAAACATTTTTAATGGAAATAATTTAAAGTGTTTAATGAGACATTTGAATTGTTTTGAAGTATAATTATATTATATTTTTATCATTTAATAAAATTTAGGCCATTATATGTAATTTCACATTTAAATTTGACATAAACACATGCCAATATTTTGAAACTTTTTACTTTTTAAAAACACACTTTTTGGGTTTGACAATGGGAATTAATTTTAAATTAATTAAATAAACTTATATGTATTTAATTTTTTAAAATATAACTCATTTTTGAATTCATAATATCAAAAATATCTTAGGGTAAATTTTGGGTATTTTTCTGAAAACATTCAATTTTTAATGAATAGTGAAAAACACTACATTATTATTTAAAAACGACTTTTTATTTAAATAATTATTTAGTTTATTTATATTTATTTTAAGTACAAATAGATACATAATACCTATATAATTTGAATTTAATTAATTGGTGTTATTTTATAATAAAATTATATGTATAAAATTTTATTGAACCTTTTAACATATTTTACCCATCTTCTAGGAGCATTTCTAAATTTGCATAAAACATAATTTTGCCACTTCTGTGAGTTGAATTTAAATACATCAAGATATATGGTTGACATAATTATGTAAAATTTGGTTCAATAAGATGAAAATAGTTTTTGGTGAATATTAACTTTTGACTTTTATTTACCGCTGTAAAAAGTAAATTGGGTAATTAAGGGTAAAAATGATATAAAATTACCATAAAACATGTCATAATTCTATTTTATAAGTCTAATTAAAAAAAACAACCTTAGTAATAAAATATGATCCTCTTTAGTCTTCTTGGATTAGATTAGGAAATTTATTATTATTTTATTTAAAGAAGAGTTCAAAGTGTTAAATTCAAAGTTTACTAAATAAACCATTTTAAATATAAAGTTACAAAACAATATAAATCTGACTATAAATATTCAATATAAATCTAAATATATTTCCTATATAATGGTATTTTGTTTATATTTTTTTTAAAAATTAAATAATTTTATTTATTTATGACACTATGATGATGCATTAATTACCTAATTAATGAAATATTATAATAATTGACATTATAAATATGAAAATAAATGAAAATTGAGACTTCTGATGAATTTGATTAATTTTATAGGCTAATATTACATGTTATGGTTTATTAGATGAATTTTTTCTAAGTGATAAGGTTGTTATAACATTCACAAAAAAATACCAAATAGTTTCAAAATTGACATAAATTAATTTTTAAAAGAATATGACTGACATAAATTAATTTTTAAAAGAATATGATTGTATAATAAATTGAGAGTATTTCTACCCATAACCACCCAATTCTAAAAATAAATTCATTTTTTCATTTATTAAAATAATATGATTTTATAATAAATTAATATTTTAATCTTTTCCTAAAGTGACACTCACCACTTTTATAAAAGGGAACTTCCCTTATCTCAAAATTCACACCTCCAAAGCCATTTGTATCGACCAAAACCTACCCAAATCACTTCCCATCATTCTTTAATCTGACCTAGAGGCCTAACATTGATATTAAATCAAACCTATAGAGTCCTTTTGATCAACTCAAATGGAAACACCCAAAAAAGAGGTAATAATTTCACCACCCTCTTTCATGTTCTTTTCATCTTACATTTCCTCTTTAATTGTTGTTTCCATACCAAAATAAAAAATCCAGTACCTTATACATACTTGGTTATTATTATAAATATGGTACAACCACATTATATATTCTATCCATCTTATAAATGACAAAGTCCTCATACGTACGTACGTACGGTTTACCGTCTCCACGTCGTGGTGTAGTTTGTTATTCAAAAACTTAATTACTAGGATGGGTATAATAATGAGTATAAATAATGTAAATAATAAATATAACATGTTAAAGATTCTTTATATATGATATAACATCCAATTAAATACTATTTCACCATTAATATACTGATATTGTCGCTCGTGCGTACGTACGGATTACTGTCTCCCTGATGCGATGAAATTAATTTCAATGTTCACCATTAAACAATGATTATAATAATATATATTATTAATAAGTATGTCATATATTAAATAATAATTCCCCTAGATATACAAATATATTAATATTTATATACTAACATATATCTTATTCACTTACTTCTCTTCAATATGATATGAAAATAGAAACAATGTTTATGCGTACGTACGACCTACCGTCTCCATAAATGGTGCATTCCATTTTATATATTTATCTATTTTATATATTTATATTCTAAATATATATGATATATAAGTCAGTTTTTATACTCTGTAAGTATTTAAATCATGATCTAAATGATATGATCAATAATAACAAGTTAAAACATATACGATAAAGAAAGTGATTATTACCTGAAATGTTAATTTAACATGGAAATCATGATTAAATGGGTATTTTAAAGTCATAAATGAATCATTTATGATAAAATAAATATGAATATGGTTCTGGTATAATTTAATAACCTACTAATGTCATTATATAGGAGGTCAAACATACCCTCGACCAAAGTAAATTTCAAGGTAAGGGTTAATTTCAAAATCTCTTTATTATCTGAGGTTGTTTTTACGTTAATATTTATTGGGAAATATGTTTTATTCATGTACAAGTTTCATAAAATAGTTTTCAAAGGTACTATTTTTAAGTGTCTTTTTACAAAAACATCATTTTAAATGTTTTTAAGATTTATTATTCTAAACCATTCTCATTAATGTACACATTTTTTAAAATGATTATAAGGATTTATTTATATGGACATAAATATTTTAAAATGTTAATTTATTTCAAAAGTTTCAAAGTGGTATAAAACAATTTTATTAAAAAATATCTTTTAAATGATTTCCATTATAAATTATTTGACTTTAAAATGATTTCATCAAGAAGGGATATTTCTCTCAAATATTATTACTGGTCATTTTCAACTATGTCAACATCCTTTACTGGATATTGTTATTGATCAGGGTTGATTTATTATACAAATCTTCAATTTTGTATTGAAGGTTTTGTGATACGTTTGATTGTGGATGTGTTATTTTTATACCATTCATAGATTATGGATAAAGTATTGACATTTCATATGCTAGTTTTAATACAAACGTTTATGTTATGTTTAATCCTTTTCATATGAGGAATGCATTGGACATAGTAATGGGTGGAGCCCGCTATAGATCCTCGATGCATCGGTAGGTCTCCTGAGATAAACTAGTGTCTTGGCACAAGGCCTTGACAAAATTTTATTTGTAGTCTAGGCACAAGGCCTTGACTATGTGGTTATGAAGTATGGGATTATGCATTCCATCATTATGAAATTGGATATTGATATTGCATGTGATTATTCGACTAGTAGAATATCCATGTGAATAAGTAAATGGAATTATTTAATTTATATTGGCTATATTAGGAAGAAGTTTATGTTTTAAAGGCTTATGTTTTAGTCTCATACATTACCTTAATTGTTTATTATTATTTATGAAAGTTTACACTATATTTTTATCCTTATAGAGCATCTGAGCTCACCCATTTCTTATGTTTTATTTTCCTAGGATTCCTAGAAGTGTATTATGATTAATAAGCAGGGTTAAGCTAAGATATTAATGGAATTATCAAAGGACCAGTTATGTTGTGTTGTATGTCTGAAATTGAAATGTAACATTCATGTATATAATCTATTTTCCAAGACTGATAAACTGATCGGTATTTTAGGACATGATTCTTTATAATCATGCTAATATATTAAAATATTACACCGATTCTAGGGTTCTGGGGTCAGGGCATTATAGTTGGTATCATAGGAAGTTTAGTAGCAACCTTGGAAATAGATTTAGATAAACTATGATTAGAGAACATTACCCTAAGGTAGAATTTTAGGATTAGTATAGAATAACATTCTAGAATTTTGGTAATGTAGAGATTTTGTGTATTTTCCAAGAAATACATCCCTATCTGGAAATGATCAGGTAGAGGAAGATCTAGCCCGTATGTACCTAGGAGTGAATACTATAACAAACAGTTTTCGGCTTGACCTGGGGTATCCTCGTACACAACAATGAGCCTTACTACACTCCTGGTTACGAAACTCTCGGTGGATATTCTTAGGATAATTCACATTGTCATTACAATGCATTATGAAGGATTTAGGGGTAAATACTTCCTCAAAGAAAACATTTTATGATTACAGATTATATGTATAATCTTTTCAATTTATGGTAGGTATTTTACAAGTTTAGAATTATGCATTGGAATTCATAAACTAACCTAGTGTATGCCATTTTTTAGAAATGGAGCCTAGTATAAGGAATGACAATTCCTACAATACGCATGATCGAATGATTAATAAGGATCATATCTTTCATGGTATTAAGCAAAATTTTTAAAGGGAAATAGTATCCCACTTATTCTCATAATATGAATAAATAATATCATCTATTAATAAGAAAATTAAAGAATTTTCTGAGTCCTCTTTCTTTGAAGGGAAGCATGATAAGAAAAGGATGGAAGAGTGAAAGATGGATAAAGGGATGAGGGGAAAGATGGATTTTCCCATATGTGATAACTATGGAAAGAATCACCTTGATAAATTCTTAAAGGGAAAATGAGTTTTTTATATGTGGGGAGAAAAAGGCCACGAAGTATGAGATTACAAGGGTAAGAAAAAGGTTTCAAATGTACAATGCTTTATCTGTAAGAAGTTGGCACACTATGTTAATCAATGTCCGAATCATCAGAGTATATCCCAAATACTGCTATTGAATAATAATCAAGTTATTATACTACAAAAGATGAAGATGAATTATTATATTTCTTATGTTGTTATTAAATTATTGTGTCATTTAAGTATTATATTATTGATATACATGTTATAATAATTATAGAGTATATATAAGGATTATACTGTAGTACTATTTCATTAAGGACTTGAGATTGTGTGGAACTGAGAAAAGTGAATCAATAACAGGTTATATTTTATGGAAAATATATGGTTGAGAGAAAGATAAAACAAAACATAGTTTTGATATTGAGGTAGTGATTTTGGAATAATATATGATTGATTTGGATAAATAATATTGGATATTCTTGACTACCTTGAAGCTAATTAATGATTTTTATATTCCATCATTATTAGAGTTTACTGAATTTTTGGATTGAAGGGGTATATCTAGTATTCTATATGAAATAAGGTAACATTAATTTATTCAATAAGGATTTATGGTAATTCAAGGTGTTACAATGTTTTAAAAGAATACATGATGAAGGTATTCACATGTTATTACGTGGAAAAAAGGGTCTTCATTATGTTTACCTTCCTTATAAATTTTGGACTTTGAGTTTGGACAGAAGTATTTTGGATAAGTATAAAGGTTGGAATCGATTAAGTTTAACATTGGATACGATTGTTAAGGTTAAATCATTTTTGAGATTCCTTTTGGATTTTCATAAAAAGGACAACTAAGAGGTTGGGCAGTAACCCGTCGCGTCCGTCAAGGTCTTGAGACTTGAACCCGCAACTGAAGGGCGACAAGGGAGGATCACATACCATTGGCATACATGATGTCATGGTTAGTATAATGTAGTTTTTTAAATGGTATGATAAATAAATTATATATTCATTTTTTCTAACCCTATATGATTAGTATAAATAGAATATTTTTGAATTCTACTATATTTTGTAGTGAACGATGTGTTTGTGGTAGGAATTAGTTGAAGGATGAAACTCTACATGTCAGGTATATTTTTACCTCTTATTCTACGAATAAATTAATTATTAAACATTAGGGAAGGGATATTAAAACCAAAAATGTGTTATCCTAATACCTTATGTTTTGTTGAGCCATCTACATTTTAAATAATCATACATTTATGGCTTTGAGGCCTTCCATTTTACACTTGTTTGTGATTGATGACCTCAATCACTACCTATAAATATTTACATTTTCCCTCCAAATATGTGTCTTTAATTTCCACTACTGTTCTCCAAATCACGATCATAATTTGGTGGTGACTTTTTCATTTCCCTTTCACTATTATTGAGACTAAATTTTATTAACCCAATTTCTGATGTGGGTTTTCCAAAAAGGTATTTTTCTATTTTTAACCTTTTATTTCTAAAGAAGAATTTAAAATTATGAGGAGGCAATTTATTGAAGGAGGGAAGAATATAACACCCCAGGATTTCATAGTACATTATCTCATTAAAGTTATTCAATAGCTTGCACTACACGCAACCCTGAGTTCGAGTACACCACAACTAGGAAAACTAGCTCTTAAAAAAAT
This sequence comes from Viscum album, assembly GCA_963277665.1. Classification (NCBI taxonomy): domain Eukaryota; kingdom Viridiplantae; phylum Streptophyta; class Magnoliopsida; order Santalales; family Viscaceae; genus Viscum; species Viscum album. Next base: position 218,474,168 of record OY728158.1, read on the forward strand.
GGTTATGAATAGTAGTAACTGAATTTTAATTTTTTTATACCCTATATAATTTTTAGATCCATATTTTTTGTTTCTTATACATAATATATGAACAAATTGATTTTTTCAGATAAATGAAGTATTTTTCAAAAAATGCAATTTTACCGCCTTTTAATGGTCAACCCTATTTAGAACAAATATTTTACACTTTAATATCTTAATGAAATTAAATTATTTTTTAGAAGGGGGCATAAAAATTTAGTTTGGATAAATTTTTGGTACGTTTCTGATAACATTCATATTTTGATGAATATTGAAAAACTATGTTTTAAATGAAAACAACTTTGTTAATCGAAATAATTTATAGTGTTAAATTATGAATTTGAATTGTTTTAAAGTACAATTAGATCATATTTTTATCGTTTAATACAATATAGGTCATTATAAGTAATTTTACATTTAAATTTGTCATAAACACATGTCAATCTTTTGATAGTTTCTACTGTTTAAAAACCCGCTTTTTGGCTTTGAAAATGAGAATTAATTTTAAATTAATTAATGATACTTCAATGTTTTGAATTTGGTAAAATAAAATTTGTTTTTCTAATTTTTAATATCTATATTATCTTATGGTAATTTATTTACTATTTTTCGGAAAACTTTGAATTTTTGATGAATAGTGAAAAACACTACGTTAATATTTAAAACCGAATTTTTTAGTATAATAATTATTTGTATTATTTAAATTTATTTTAAGTAAAAATAGATATATAGTACCTATATATTTTCAATTTAATTAATTGGAATCATTTTATAATAAAATTAGATGTATAAAATTTTATTGAAATTTTTAACATTTTTTACCCACCTTATAGGAGCATTTGCAAATTTACATAAAACATAATTTTCCCGCTTCTATGAGTTGAATTTAAATAATATATGAGACATGGTTGACAACAGTAAGTAAAATGTAGTTCAATAAGATGAAAATAATTTTTGGTTAATAGTACCTTTTTACTTTTATTTACCGCTCTTAAAAGTAAATAGGGTAATTAAGGGTAAAAATGATATTATAATTACACTAACACATCTCCTAATTCTATTGGATAAGTTTAATTTGTCAAAAAACAACCTTTGGAAAAATATATGATCCTCTTTGTTCCACATTGATTAGATTCGTACATTTATTATTATTTTATTTAAAGAAGAGTTTAATGTGTTAAATTAAATGTTTAATAACTAAACCATTTTTAATATAAGGTTACACACAATATAAATTCGACTATAAATAATCATTAAAAATATAAAAATATTTCCAAGATAAAGGTATTTTATTTATAATTTTTAGACATTAAATAATTTAATTTATTTATGACACAATGATGATGCAGTAATTACCTTATTAATAAAATATTATATTAATTGATATTATAAATATACACATAAATGTAAATTGATACTTATAATGAATTGAAATAATTTTCTAGGTTAATATGACATTTTAGGGTTGATTAGATAAATTTTGTTTGAATTGATAATATTTTTATGACTTTCACAAAAACAAAATACTGAATAATGTCAAAATTGAGATAAATTAATTTTTAAAACAAATACTATATTATTGTTTGATATAATATTCTTAAAAGTATAAGGTTTAAACTAAGGTATTAAATAATATTATATTTTTCATTAATGAACAACTTGATGATCTTTTGGATTTCTTGAGTAATTTTAATAACCATATAGTGTAAGAATACAAAAAGACACGGTAAAAGTTAAACTGTTTAACTAAGGGTTAAATCTAAAAGATAAAGTTAAAATGATAAACTAAACTTGTCTAAAACCTATTGGATGAAAGGATGTAGACCTATAACCACCTAAGGCTAGAATTAAATTCAATTGGAACCATTATAAACCGAACATGATTAATAAATTAATATTTTAATATTTTCCAAAAGTGACCCTCACCACTCTTATAAAAGGGCACTTCCCCTTCTCTCAAAATCACACCTCAAAAGCCATTTGGCTCGGCCAAATCCTTCCCAAATCACACCCAACATTCCTCCATTCTACCAATAGGCATTACATTGATCATAAATCCATCTTATGAATCCCTTTTTATCAACACAAAAGGAAACACCTGAAGAAGAGGTAATAATCTCACCACCATCTTTCAAGTTATTTTCTTCTGACAAATCCTCTTTCCTTGTTGTTTTGATACCAAAATAATAACTACAGTACCTTCTACATATATTTATATTATTATAAATATGATACAACCATATTCGTTATTCTATCCATCCTATAAATGACAAAGTCACCATACATGTGTACGTATGACTTACCGTCTCCACGTCACGGTGTATTTTGTTATTCAAACACATCATTATTTGGAAGGGTATAACAATGAGTATAACTTATTCAAATAATAAATATGACATGTTAATGATTCTATATATATATATATGATATACCATCCAATTACATATTATTTCAGCATCAATATAATGATATTGTCATTTGTGCGTACGTACAGATTACAGTCTCCACGACGTGATGTGATTCATTTCCACGTTCACTATTCAATGATGATTATAAAAATATATATAATTAATAAGTATGTAATATATGAAATAACAATTCTTATGGATATATATATATATATATGTGTGTGTGTGTTTTTGTGTGTGTGTGTGTGTATACTTACATTATTCACTTACTTCCATTCAATACATTTTGAAAACGGAAACAACGTTTATGCGTACGTACGACCAACCGTCTCCATAAACGGTGCCTTCCATTTCATATATATATATTATAAATATTTATATTCTAGATATATATGATATATCATTTGAGGTTTATATTTTGGAATTATTTAGATCAGGATCTAAATTATACGATCAAGAATAACAAGTTAAAACACATACGATAAATAAAGAAATTAATAACAGAAATGTTAATTTAACATGTAAATCATTATTATGTGTGTATTATAAAGTCATAAATGATTCATTTATGATATAATAAATATGAATATGGTTCTTGTATAATTTAATAACAAAATATGGTTATTATATATGAGGTTAAACGTACCCTCGACCAATGGAAAGTGAAAGGTAAGGGATAATTTCACAATCTCTTTACTATCCAAGGTTTTTTTACGTATGTATCTATTGGGAAAAAATTATTATCCATGTACATGTTTCATAAATGTTTTTTCAAAGTAATTATTGTTAATGTAATTTTTACAAAAACATCATTTTAAATGTTTTAAAGATTTATTCTTTTAAACCATTCTGATTAATGTCCTTGTTTTCAAAATGATTTTAAGAAGTTATTTATATGGACATGAATGTTTTAAAATGATAATTTCATTCCAAATTTTCCAAGTGGTATGCGTCGCATTGCTTCAAAACTATCATTTAAATGACTTCTCTTATAAATTATGCGACTTTTAAATGATTTCATTAAAAAAGGATATTTCTCTCAATGATTTTTACTGATCGTTTTCAACTATGTCAAAATCCTTTACGATATATTGTTCTTGATGAAGGTTGATTTATTATACAATTATTCAATATTGTATTGAAGGTTTTGTGATATTTTTGACTGTGGATGTTTTATTATTATACCATTCATGGTTTATGGATAATGTATTGACATTTCATATGCTATTTTTAATATGAATGTTTTTGTAATGTTTAATCCTTTTCATATGAGGAATTATTTGGACTTAGTAAGTGACAGGTGTATCCCACAATATCTCCTCGATGCATCAGTAGGTCTAATGGGAAAAACTAGTTTCTTGGAATAAGGATTTGAAAAATTTTATATGTATTCTAGGAACAAGGCCTTTACTCTATGGTTATGAAGTCTGGAATTATGTATTCCATCATTATTAAATTGGCTATTGATATTTCATGTGATTATTCAACTAGTAGAATATCTATGTGAATAAGTAAATATAATTATTTGATTTATATTGTCTATATTAGGTAAAAGTTTATTTTTTAAAAGATTATGTTTTTGTCTTATACATTGCCTTAAATATTTATGCTTATATATGAAAGTTTCTTCTATATTGTTTTCCTTACTGAGCATCTGAGCTCATAACTTTATTATGTTTTATTTTCTCACGATTCCAAGAAGTGTATAATGATTGATAAGAAGGGTTAAGCAAGGGGATTAATGGAATTATAAAATGATAATTTATGCCATGTTGTATGTTTGAAATTGAAATGTAATGTTCATGTATGAAATCTATTTTCTAAGATTTCTAAACTGATCAATCTTTCAGGAATTGATTCCTTGTAATCATGCTAATGTATTAATATAATGCACCGACTCTAGGCTTCTAGGGTTGGGGAATTACAACCTTAGATACTTAATGATATTCCTGACTTCCATCAAATGGTTGTCACCTAGATCAGTGTGATATCTACCTATTACACATAATGCACATGAAACATCTAGCCTAGTACATTTCATGACATACATAACTATCCCAATCATAGATTCATATGAATTAAATTCCATTCTAATTTATTCTTCATGCATCTAAGGCCTCATTTTCTTGGAATAATGAATTCCATTTGACTCTGGTTGCAATCCCCTCCTGGATTGTTCCATAATAAATCTTTTTAATATTATGTCAACGTATGTACTTAGACTTAGGCCTAACAATCTCTTGGATATATCATGATGGATCTTGATCCCAAGAATATATGCTGCTCACCCAATTCCTTCATGGACAAGCATTTATTCAAATATACCTTAACATACTATAAGACTAGTATTTCATTTCCAATAAGTAATATGACATCAACATACACGGTTAGGAAAACAACCACAATCCCACTAAACCATATGTATTCTCAAGGCTCACATTAATTCTTTATAAAACAAAATTTTGTAATAGCTTCGTAAAAACAAATATTACATGAAGTAGATTCTTTCCTTAATCCATCAATGGATATTTAAACTTGCATATCTTATTGGCATACTTTAGAGTCACAAACCACTCAGGTCGTGTCATATAGACATCATTTTAAAGGTTACTATTATGTAGGTTGTTTGACATCCATTTTACAAATCTCATTGTCTTGGTAAGAGTAATGTCCATTAGAACTCTAATGTAATTCAACAATGAAACTGGTGAAAAGGATTTGTCGTATTCAATACCTTGACGATGTTTAAACTCTTTTGTAATGAGTTGTTATTTATAGGTACTAACTTTTCCTTACATGTATTTTTTCTAGGAATACCCATTTTCAACAAAAAGGCTTTTAATCTATTAGCGGATATACCAAAATATAGAATAGATTTTGGTACATGTAATCCATTTCATAATTCACAACTTCTCTCCACTTAGAAGCTTTTATTCCACTAACTACTTCCTTGTAGGTTTGGGGATCATTCTTATCAACTAATAATGAGACACCATCATCAGTGTTGGGAAAACCATACCATTAAAGTTATATAACTTCTCTTGTACTCCTAGGTAGTTGTTGCATCACTGGAACAGATTCTTCTTCCATAGGGCTATGTGGAATCTTATCATGTACCAACTCTTCAGTGCTATGAGCCTTGACTTCATTGAAGTCTATCTCCCTCCCACAATATCTTTTGGATATTTGTTCCATATCAAGGAATATGGAGTGTCTTTCCACTATAAAATTTCTTTCTAAGATTTTTTATAGGTAATATCCACTTGTTTATTTAGGGTATCCTATAATGGTACACTTTTTTTCCTCAAAGTGAAAGTTTGTTACCTGAAGAGTACTTAACAAATTCTTCTCTTCCCTACACATGCAAATTTGATAAAATGGATTTTATTCCACTCCAAAACTCATATGGAATACCATTTATTGATTTAGTCAGTACATGGATCAATATGTGTGCCACTGTGTGTACCGCATATCACTAAAAGCACAAGGGAATACTTTCATGACTCATCATTAATCTCACTATGTCCTACAAGGTGTGGTTCATCCTTTCTCTTACACCATTAAATTGAGGAATGTTAGGAGGATTAATATGGAATTTAATCTCAAAGTTAAATAAGTAGTAAATGAATTCTTGACTAAGATATTATACACCTTGGTCTGATCGTAGTTTCTTAAAATTCTTATGAATATGGTTCTCAACATCATTCTTGTATTCTTTGAACTTATTAAAATAATAAAACTTATAAGTCATTAATTAAATATATCCATATCTTCTAAAATCATCAGTTAAATTTATGATGTATGAGTACCAACCTCTTTCTTCAATTAGAAATGGTCCACACACATTGGAATGAACCAATTAATGAATCTATTTAATGCTTTCTGCTTTCCCACTGAATGGGGATTTGGTCATTTTTCCATGTAAACATGCATTTCATACACCAAGTGGTTTTAGTTCAAAAGAATATAAATATTCATCTTGATGACATTTTTTCAAGTGTTTATCATTTACATGACCTTGATAGTGATGCCAATTATGGGTGCGGTATGTGTTATGTGAAGTAATTTTTTTATAAATTTAAATTACATTGTCTGTGTAATCTAACACGTAAATTATGTTATATAAATGTGCCTTTACAAAACATATGCTATCTTTTTTAAAAGATGAACCATTCATTTCTGAAATTGAAAATAAATTCATATGTATCTAGTATGGATAAAAAAATAATGTTTTTGGATACATAAGAGACATAATAACAACCCTTCAACACCAATATCATTCTAGTCAGTAATGTGAGGTGGTATCCCCCGACAGCTACAATAGCAAGTCTCACTCCATTGGCTACTCATAGATCTACGTCCCCTCAGTTAATTTTCTTGAATCTAATTGGTTACTATATTTGGAAAAATATTTTTCCCCACAAGATATATATAATACCCAAGTTTTATAAATAGATAAAAAGTACTTGACAACAAAAACACCTAAAACATCCCATTGTTTCTTTGGATGGGTGTAGTTTTTTTTCAAGGGGCCCATCTTCCACATTCAAAACAAAAATCTTCTTATTCCATTGCCTCCACTTTGATATTAATTTTCTTGTAAGGGAGTGAAGAAGATTTGGGATTAAACTAAATTTTCTTCCCTATACCTTTATTTACCATAAGGGCAGAAGGGTTTTCATGTTTCATATATTTATCCACTTGGTGAAGGAGGACTAGATGATCTGGAATAGACTTATCAATGTTATTTATATTGAAATTTACAAAAAATCTTGAGAATTCTAAGAGATTGATGTGAGAATGAGAGCATTTCCTAGTTAATTAGGGGTTTTAAAACCTAGAACCTCCAGGTGCTAAATGTAGCCAATGATATTGACTATGTGAGACCCAACTGGGGAACCCTCTCCAAGCTTAATTAAAAGGAGTACCTTGGAGATTTCAAAATATTCTTATCTATTTCTCTCCTAGTATAGACCATGAAGGGCCTCAAGAATTATATAGGCATCCATGTTTTCATGAGACTTAATGAGTTCACGAGACATTGATGATAACAAAAATCATTGAATGATGCCCACATCATTTATATGTTTCTTTTAGACCAAGAACTCTTTATCACTCACCTATTAGGCATGCAGATCAGTTAATGAGGAATCCAACATGTAATATTTTATTTCAGGGAGTATATTAACCTGATGTCATATAAACCATTCATGGAAGTTATTACCTATGAGGATGTTTTGTTTATCCAGTATTGATCATAGAGATAGTGTGGTGAATAAGATTGTCATTTTTATTCTAAAATTGAAAGAGAATATTTTTATTACTTTATTGATTACAATATTTTGACAAATAATAAATAAATTTTTTATTGAGTCTCCCACTATTTTATCAAGTCCCAATGTCCCTTACCATTGATCTCAGAATGTCTAGTTTCTTGGAAATTCTAGTGGCAAGGATCCATATTTCGATTCGCATAACCCCAAGAATGGTTGGTCAATATATTTAAAGGTATTTATGTAGTTAGGTATTTGTAAACTGTAAGATTTCAACTCCATGATCCATTGAGTGGACGTTGTAGTCCCGAAATCCCGACTTGGTTTTTCTCTACACTTGCCTCAAAATTTACACCAAGTCTTGGAAGGGATACTCCTCTTGATGTAAAATGGTTAAGTCAACCCGAAACATTCATAAGAGCTTCCTGTATAAAGTTAAGTGTCCCAACAAGTATTAGTTAAATATATAGTTTTATTTTTCTTGTATATAATCATTTAACAGAAGGATTATTCTAACATAATATTTTATTGATGGATTTTTTTATCTCTTATGAAAATATTTATTATTATAACTATCAAATTATTATTAATATTAAGTATAATTTACTTAAGTTATCAAACATGTCTTGATAATAATTTTTGAAAAATCCATGTTTATTTTAGTTCTATCTTGCAAGATTTTTAATTCATTAATTATGTAGTCGTGATAATACATCAAGAATATAAAACGATACAACTAATAGAAATAAAATTAATCAAAGGGAATGATCATGATATTTTCTAATGGTTTTTTTATCTAGTGGTTGATAAACTAACCACTAAACTAAGGGAATGCCCCATTACCCTTTTTTAAAGTTCTTTTTAACAGATTTCTATCTTTCCACCATTGTATCTCCTTGGATTAGTTACTCTTATGCTCTCAAATTGAATCGGCTACACTTGCTTGGTAGATCCATCCATTAAATATTATTTTTCACTCACATGTTGGTGAGGTGTAAAAAAGGGGTTTACATAAAATGAAACCATGGATACACATTCCCTATATATTAATGAAGAGAGATGACACACATGCTAAAAATTTAATTTAATTAAAATTAAAAGGAAACCAGTCACATAAAAAGGTTTGGTTTATCTCATGATCATCCATATATATGCATTTAATAATGCATTTAATAAAACTATCATTAAATTATTAAATCACTATTAAAGATAAATTACACAAAAATCAATTTATTATTATCTTTAATTAATAAATGCTTTATTATTAATAATTTTATTAATTTCCTTGTGATTCTTATCTGTTAACCTAGTGTTAGAACAATGAATACTAAAAAAAATAAACCCAACATGCATTATATTCATATATTATTTTACTATCACGATATATTGCATACCTAATTTAATTACTACTATCAAAACATGTACTTCAGGGATGATTAGATGAGTCACATGATATTTTGGCCACATTTTATTATTCCATTCATAGAGTAACAACTATTAATACGATGTATACATGATTTATAGATTGAACATTTTTCAAATAATAATGTTTTTATTCTTTTTAATTTGGTAAAGTACACGGTGTGTATTTTTGAGTACACGGTGTGAACTACCTTCACCATATATTCAATGTAATTCCCTAGGGACTCGACATGTGTGGCATACTTTGGAAATCTCGGAATACACGACATGTCTAATGAGCCAGTTACTATGTTGTATCCGGGTTATATGATCACTAGTCTACTAAGTCATGTATGGGATTCATGGTTTCACCCTAACCAGAAAGGGACTACATGTTGTGTTCAGTAGGACACATAGTGTGTAATTTGATAACTGTGTTACTATCTATCTTGGTCAACACATGGTGTAAGAATTAACTACATCACATATAATAAATGCACCCAGATTAAGTAATTTTAAAACTAAACCTGGGGAATTGAACACAACTAAATTGAGCGTAATCTTAATTACACGACGTATATAGAAGATTTAAGGGTGTATAACACAAAATAAATGGCACGTACAATCGTATTCCCTTAAAAGAATCATCAGTGACTCCTGATGAGATCCACGATTTAATTTAAATTAAAAATTTATTCATTTTTTGATAGTTCTATGAGAAACGATAAATGAAGGTTAGATCACAAAATATAGATTACAAGAATGATCAAACTTGAATTGGAAAACTAGATTATTAAAGCATAAATCATCAATGAATTATTTAAGTAATTATAAATGATTACGTGACTGCTCTAATACCACTTGAAGGATCTAAGTGCAATGAAAGCATGACATTGAGTGGGGAACAACTTATCTTTTTTCATAATTGATGATTAATCTTGGATCAATACGATGATGAATTCCTATATCTATAGATTGAATCAAATAAATAGAAAATTAAAGAAAAATGATGGAACCTTGAGAGGGGATAATACAGATCATTATTATAGTTAATTTAATTAATTTCATAAAGGAATGAGTACCTGGGACTATGGTACATTCTTCATTGATGATCATTGATCATTCAGAAATACCCTTCCTAGTTTCCTTTGTTGTTCTCTTGAGGATCCTAAGTATAATACATCTAGCAGTGATCCAGACATCCTCCAATGGTCTCCGATCAATTCCAAACATTCCCTGGGTGGTAACATGAACAAGAAAATTTATTTTGTTGATCATTTTTGATCACTAATTTTTTGATCATGAAGAAATCCTCTTGTTATTGAGAGGATAGAATAGAGGAGTCAAGAGAGAAAATGTTTGGATCAACAATTCTCTAGAATCACTGGTTCACATGCATGGTAATACAATAGACGTACCTGTCTATTATTCATCATGGGGTTTTAGTTAAAATACTTAATTGCGTAACTGTGATTAAATGAATTTATAACCATTAGAGAAGACCTATTCCATGTAATAATAATATCAATACCTTTATTTGTGGTGCAAAAAATTGTGAAAAACAGAACCATAAATAAAATCCCGGTGCAAAAAATGATAACAATATTATTATTTTTATTTATTGTTCCACCTGGATTAATTTTCTTTACTGACTTATAAATTGTTAATTCATCATCGAACATGATCCTGGTCTATTCGAACTCCACTTCCATTTATTAAACGATCGAATTATACTTTTATTCTCTAAAATAAATATTTTCATTTACAAATTAGTAAATAAATATTTATTAAATTTTCAATAAAATAAATAAATAAATTTTATTCCCAATCCGGTGAATAATTTTTTATTCAATTTATGTTATCATTTTAACTTGAATAAAATTATTCTTCAGTCTAATAATAATATGTATTCCTTCTATTTAATTCAAATAGAATTTAATCGAGGCCACTAAAAGCACTTACTATGTGACCCTCTAAGATTCTTTCTCTTTGGTATTAGGTGGGCCTGTCTAATGTCCTAGATTACTATATAGCAACGAGTCAAGGAACCCAAGGAAAAAACATGAAGTCTTAATGATGAAATCCAAATATGAACACTCACTATGTAATATAATCCCTTTGTCCCAATTTTTCATCATGAAGGTTTCATGATAGTGTCATCAACCAATATGCTTGATATTTATTTCTTTAGATACATGAAATAAACTCATCAATACACCATTACCCTAGAATTTAGGGTGGTGGTTCTATTTTAATCCAAGGGATGAGATATAAACTTCTATAAATGGAAGGGACAAATCCTTTGCTGACATATCAATTAATAACATGTAATTTGTGACACACCCAATTTACCCTACATCCCACCAACATATGACATTATAGTTTTAGCTAGTTAATCAAAGTGCATGAGTTGTGACACATATTAAGGATAATCATAAAGTCTTGGACCATTATACATGCTCACAGATAGGAATATCCAATGATACCCAATCATGTGGAATTACTACTAGACGTACTATTCTCCTAATCTCACGTCTTGATGATTACCATGTGAGAACTTCATGATAGGATGTATCATCGACTTATTAGTACTCACACCTCACAATATGTATACTATGTGTCCAAACATTGAATGACATCCAACCAAAAACTATATTTAGTAATATAAATGTATCATTTCAAGGTTCTTACCATTTTGGGGAACTACATTGAACTTATCTATGAAAAATTACTCTAGGAAATTATTACATCATAGTCATGAAGAATATATAATAAGATGTTTAATATTTAAAAACATTAAATATTCAAGTAATCAATGTACAAACAGTTGATTATAGGTCACCAACTCAAACTGTTTGGTAATAAGAAACCTAATGTTTATTTTATAACATTATTTGAGAATCAACCACATGGAACTTCTAGAAAAAAATTCTTGCTTAGTATATTTGAAGGAAAAACATTAAATAAATTAACATGAATCATCATACATCTGTAAATATAACTATATTTACATTTTTATCCAATTCGTTGAATATTAATCTTGATAAGGAAAATTAATACTAATAATAAACCAATTCAAACTATGTTATGAATATCATGAGGAAAAATATGAGTAAAGAAAAAGAACATGTGAATCACAATACCCTGACAATTCTTCCAATTATCTTACAAATCTTTAATTTTCTTCATTGTGGTTGATCTCATTCATTAACCCATTTAATATAAATCATGGAAATCATACATCAAAACATTATTTATGAAATTTTATGAAACCCCTAATAAGACATAATGATTCAAGGAGTAACCAGTAATAAAAAATTAATCAAGTATAAACAACCCCTAAAATCCAAGAAACCACACCATAAATTAACCATGATAAATCAACATTTTTTCATGATCTAATTACAATGTAAAAATGAATATCACAATAACAAACCTCTATAAAATGGTAAAAATTGAATATAAGAAGAGGAGAAAAAATATCACCTCGAATCAAGAGTTTTTGATCCCAATGAACCATGTTGTCCAAACTATAAATATAGGTTGTTAAAGATAATTGAGAGGGCCAAGTGTCATCTAGGATCCAAATATTTATGATAGAATTTCATCCATTAAAGGATGGACCTTCTATTTATAGTAAACTCCCAATAGAACTATACCACAATGAGGTGAAATTAACTATTATTTTGGTTACCATATCAAAAGTGAGATCCTATTTTCAAGTAATTTTTAGTGAAATATCCCCCCAAAACTATTCATATTAAAAAAAATGAATATATTTCACTTGTACCACATAATGAATCACAAGCTGGAGGACCCTATTTTAACCACCCTAAAGACTACCAAAATATTTCACCATAGTATAACATTAATTTGATTATCATTTGAGATTAATATGGAAAATTCCATGGTGGTGAGATTCTTATATTGCCTAATAAATTAATAAAAATACTAATTATATCATTGTGTTCTCCATACCACTCCCACAACCCAATAACGACTACAAACATGGGTGAAAATCTCAAAAAAAAAAGTGACAACCAAAAGGCTCCTCATGACACTACTCCCTCTACCATAGGTGCATATACCGTTCCCTTTTTAAAAACGGAAATAATTCAGTCACCAAGCCATAAATTATATTTATTTTAGATCATATGGTACACTATTCACCAAAATAGAGATTCTTTATAGAAAAAAAATTCAATATAGGATCTCACAACAATCATAGCTGAAAAATGGGTTAACCAAAGTCACTACCATGAGACTCACAATGATGTGGTGATACAATAGATAGAAAAAGAAAAATTATCACCCATAAAAAACCTCTAAAATATCTCTTGATGGCTCCCAAAACATAAAAAATTTAATGGGATGAACTTAGGAACTAGGCCTATTACATCAGACACCTCTCAAAAAAATTTCACCCTTAGTCAATAAATAAAAAATGAGTAAGGTATGAAAAGTTGTTTAATCAATAAAACTAGTGATATATCTATCAAGGATCACAAAATACCAAGAGAAAAACCAACACATTCCTTGGAAAAATATAGTAAGCATCTAATATCATCAATCTTCTAATAAATAACCAACTAGAATATAAATCAATTCAATAAAATTATAACATTAGATAAATAAGGATATTGATCAAACAATTGTCACTAAAATTCCCATGTAACTTTTTCCAAGACACCATTATACATCAAAACATGAACTATGGAATAACACACAGATGGATCACTATCTTAGGAATTTATTGTATCTAAACATGTTATTACATAATGATTGAATCATATTAGACTTCCATATCAACCATCAAATGACTTGGGAATCATCATGAAGATACCTGTGATGTTATGAATAATTTAATACATCATTTATATAGTTCATATATGGGGCATGTTATAACCAATATGAAATAGTTCAAACATGCTACAACACCTTGAAATGTAGAAAAAAATGGGTAGAATGATTATTCCAATTACTGAACCTCTAATGTCCATGAAGAGGAGATGCCATTAAGAATACTTGATCTCTAACATAAATGTCCAGTAGCCTCTTCCTATAATTAGCATAGGACATATACAGATCATGTTCTTCCCAAATCCATTCCTGAATCACCTAAAACATCTTGGTTATAATATTGACCAATTCGAGTATAAGAATCCATGAATCCTAGATTTCATTTTGACACAATTTATATATTCATGTTTGGAGATATAACTCTTCATATCAAGCCATAAAAATGGTGTATTAGAAAATATAATTACAATTAAACTCCAATAAGGGTATGTTATACACTCATTAAAGTCTAAAATCAATAAGATATGTATGATATAGGTTCTCCAAAATTTGGATAGTACACTCTTTCTAAATGCAAATTAATGGATGAAAATAGGTTATGAGGAAAAACTAAGATCCAAGATCATGATGGAGACTCTTCATGCCCAGGAGGTAACTAAGGATCACAATTTGAGATGAATATATTTAGAACCCCATGAAGTTTTAGCGACTCCTCCAAATACGACCTTGAAAAATCAACCAACACATTTCACTTTTTAATATCTAAGAAGTTATTTGAACTCACTAAATAGTTTATAATAATGGCTATAACATGAAATACTCATTGGGATTGAGAAAAACCATTGATGAATCATAACAAGATATCATCCCATTTCAAATGAAGAATATTATACGGGTCAAGAAAACCAACATGAAAATGATGATCAACATTTACACTATAGCCGATTATGCCTAAAGGTATAAACAACCAAAATGATATCTTCACCCTATTCTACCATAACTGAACCATCAAGTTATAAAAAAACCTTATCTACACCATGATAAAACATCAAAGGAGAACTATAGAGGTTATTGAGAACCATTTATCATATCACTAATGTAATAGAGAGCACACCAAGGGAAGGTACTTGATGTTCATTTTCCTTAGACTATACACTAGAAGTATCAAAACAAACATTTATATTATACCAACCCTATTCCTCATTATGCCTGAGTAGTAATCATCTACATGAGGCTGTTGAAATCTATACACTATCATCTTATAAATACACAATATACCATTATATTCTACCATAAATATTATAGAGAGATCCTACATAAGTCTGTAAGTGTCACTAGACATGTGTTTAGAAATAACACTTCAATGTTTATAGAGTTAATGAAAATTTAAATTCCCATTCCCTAGCGTATATCAAATCTTGAAGTCTTAATCCTATAATAATTTCATCCACCATCACTACCTAAAATTCAAAATCAAGATTTTGGAAGATGTTATGAAATATATTGTAATCAATGATGACCAAAAATATCTAACAAATGAGGTAATAATTCCATAAATTATGTGAGAGAAATCACTACAAGATCAAGTTCATGTGTGACTTGGTTATTCTCATGGACCACAAGTTATGAGACCCATTAGAGATAATTGACCTATAATGAATCTGAATACAACCCAGTCTATGACAGAGAGAACCAAAATAAACCTAAAATACAACTTAATCCTATGGAAAATAAATAACATTGGTGATGGAAAACATATCATTCAAATATTAAAATATATCATAACATTTACATATTTATAAAAATACTAAATCCTTTTTTGTAAAATATACTGAAGGAGTATCTATATGGGATAATTGTTTTTTTAAACATCCTTTAATTACTTGAAAGATAATTGAAATAATAAAATGAAAACATATTCTTGGGGGATAACTAAGAAAAAAACACCATAATCATTAAATGATCCAATATTACTCTAAAAATGTTCCACCACCATGGAAAAAACCTCAACAACCATGATATTATCTCTAGTTTGAATGAATGGGTAATAACTATATTTTTTACTCCTATATATTGATCATATATAGGATCACCCTGCTATAATTTACATTGATGGTACTGCTATAATGGATGATCCAAATGAGGGATTCCTTTCCCATGTTGATGACTATTGAATTTTATGTCATCAAGATTCTAATGGTCATGGATGCTTCTTGAATGTAAAGTAACATCGATTCCAATATAAGTGGTCTGGGAACAATTATCCTCTACAAAATAGGAAAAATAAATATTGAATAAAATCTTTATAGTATAACACATACTTTTATAAGGAAATTAAGAACCTCTATCCACACATCTACTCCGTAGAGTGTCTTGATTATTTACCTTCTTTAATTATCTAGTTTTAATCAGTATCCTTTCAATAAAATCTATATTTTCTATTACCTTTAGATACTCCCAATACAAGACCAATGTTACCTAAATAAGGATATATAGACATAGATCCTATATGAAATCTATTTCTCTAGCCTTCACATCATGAAAAATATTTTAAGCATGATGAAAAAGGATCTTAATAAAGATTGAAAACAACTATACATGAGAGATCCCCAAGAAGCAATTAAGGATCTCCTTCCAGAAAAAAGTATTTATTGTCAATTTGAAAAACTAATCCAAAACTTGATCACAAATCTTTCACTATTAAATGACTTACTCCTTTTAATACCCAAGGGAAAACATCACTACCTAGCTACCCCACATAATAATATAACTGCCAATAAAATCTGGTAATCCCTCCATTAATTGATCAAGGAGAAATAAGTATCCAGATATTTCAATCAATCATTAGTCACTTGATTTGAAATAGATCCCTCATACTTATATAGGCTCAAGTTATAAAAATCATGAAGCACACACTCTCGAGAATCCACGATATTAATATTAACTCTACAAAGATCTATTGTATACCCTTACAAGACATCATTGGTGGGAACCTAGAATTTAAATTGACCTTGATTCAAACATGTAAAATTGCATATGTTATGGAATCACTAATCCAATAATATGTAATTCCGGGGAATACTCAATTCATATTCTTTACAATAATCATCATCTTACCAATCCTATTACAAGAGTAAATAATAATTGTGAATTACACTTAAATTAGTATCTACCATGAAATTATAACTAAATTTCATAGCACATTGAATAAATAATAGGTCCTTGCATCAAATGAGAATGGACCTTATGATCAAATTTCTCACTTAGTTTCCCATGTTTATACCATATTCTATGTTCAGTTGACACAATAATCTTACAAAATAATGCAATTATCAACATTTATTATTTTTAAACACCATAAATCCCTTGAATATAGACTTTGAAACCCCTATGTCTTAAAACACCCTAAACTTGTACCCATCCTGAGCTTATTGTGAAGAGTGGGGTGACTCCCAAACCCCTCCTCTAATATTATATTGGTTGGTGACAATCACCAACATTATAAACCCATATATAACAAGAGGAATTATATTCTAAATTTCCAATTAAATAATAAAACCCCACAAAAAACTCTATATAATAAATGAAAAACCAATTCTAATACATGAAGTATCATACAATGTGGAAATAAATGAAAATTACATGAAAAATCCAAGGTAGTGACAAAAAAAACTAGTAACACTTGAAAAACTATTCCAAGATATTAATTAACAACTTGATCACAAATGAATTCTTATAGAGATAATATATAAATATATATAGTTGTTATAATTAATGTACAGTATGTAGGATAATCCAAAAAATAGCCCAAGAAAATGTGAATGAAAAATACTAAAGTCCCATGAATAAAAAGATAAAATAAAATCATAAACTAAAATAGGATAAATATATCACAACCTCACCATGTATCACTCTACAAGTTATTCACTAAAATATATAATGTAATATGAAATGAATATATATATATATATTTATGAATGGTACACACATACACTTCACCACTCGGTTTTCACTTCTATTCCCTAATAAAAAATTTCTTGTGCTTCAATTTTATACATATATCAAACACTACTAATACAGGACCAGTCTTGGACCTACCTATCATAACTCCCACATAGACCAGTGTTCCAAATTGATGTAAGCCTAGAATAGCCACATCATATCATCCTACACCCTGTACACACACCACAACCATATGTCACATCTCACAACCATGTAGTAAGTTTGAAATCCATCACAACACATATAACAGGTTCTATACCACAATCCATTACATCTCATACATAAATACACATATATAAACATTTTTCACTATAAAAATAATGTATTCCTACTATAACCTCAACAAGTTATGTCTTGTACATAAATATATAGAAAACATGACATCCATCACAAACCGCATGTGAACATGTATTATAATTTATAAAATAAAAACATGGGCATGTCTAAATATCATTATATGTCAAAGGAGTGGGAGGGGAATATGGTGTATTTTTCTATTTATCCCCTCACAAACATGGATATTTGTGAAAACACTAAAAAAGTAAATAATTTGATCATTAGACGAATCAAAAGTGAGTACTGATGTATAAAAAATAATAGAACATTCTGATAGTATAACACATAACTATTAAAAGTGAACATACCCAATCATAGAATCAACTGTAGATAACTTCCCTCAAGAAAACCCAACTACCTTCTCTAAGAATAGGAATCCAATTTTTAACTAAACACACTAGCATAAAATTTTATCAAAGATATCAAATTAAAAAATTTATCTATTAACATTTACATCATTATCTACACAATTAATTCTATTTTCCATGATGATATATTAATCAATACTAAGATAATTCCTTTAACATCAGTTAAATACATTATTTCCACCCCGTTCTATAAGAATTTTTTTATACCTTCCCATCGATTTAATTTATTATTTCATAACAATCATCAAAAGAATGTCTCATTATTTAAATTAAAATTATTTATAATTCCACAATATGGGTATTTTATGAATCTGGCATTATATATAACAAGAATGTTTCATTCAGAGTCTATTAAGCCAATGTGAATATTCAAAATTCATAATTAAAAAAATAGTCCATGTGGTAGAAAAAATCATGGAATGTAGGTAAACATGTCTCTTAAACCATACCAGTAATCCTCATGTCATTCCTGATGCCATTGCTCAGAATCAATTCTATTCCAAAACCAGTCACATAAAACCACTACCACAACCAAAGGAAAACTATTCTTTCTCTTTTGTAATATGTAAACCATACCTAGTTCCATTATAATTCAAAGAAAAGGATCTATGATCCTATAACAAACAAATAAAATGTAATAAAATTTTTAATACAAAAAAATTAGGGGGCTAATATAGTCTTGACATTAAGAAATGATGCATAGAAATAATGGTAGTAGTAACAAGGCCAGTCTTATAGAATCCCAAAACATGTAATTTTAGAAAATATAAAAACCCATTAAGATATTTAATTAACTGAGTAACTATGAATATATTTTTCTAAAATTAAACATAATTTCTGTACCTAATAATAGGTTTGTATAAACAGTAGAATTACTACATAAATACCATTATGCGTAGAAAATTTCTTAGATGAAAGGTAATTATATTAACATTCCAACTCATCCTTCACTTCATCATAAAATATTTATTTTTTTAAAAAGTATAAATCATATTAACCATTCTACATAACAAAAAGTATCATAAAAAAAAATTAACACTACCGATAAAATATCAAAAGGTACCCAATATGGTTAAAGCATAAACTTGTGAAAATTGTAACACCCTTTTCATTCATCTAATTCTCTTAATTCCAATTAATTATCTTTATTATGGTGGATCTCACCTATTTAATTAGAGATATTATAGAATTATTATAAAAAAATAACATATAAATAAATATATTTGATGAATTCCATACCTTGATTCATCATTTTTTGGAATCACATTTCAAAAAAAAAAACAAATTGGGATCAACCACCACCAAACTAGAAGGAAAACACCCAGGAAAGTATCTGTAGGAAACCACCATCTAGACATTATATAATCCCAAAAACAACCCAATAAACTAAACATATATATAATTTGGAATGAATGGAACAATAATTTATATTAGAATATGATAACAGAGAGTACTTTGAATGCTGAGAGCTCAATCTCAATGAGCTAAGAATTTCAAAGCATCATGAGAGGTTGTTTGATTTTAATAAGTAGTCCTTAAGTTAGCTATGGTATTAAATGTGGAGATAAATGGAGAACCAAGGATGGTCAAATACCTTATTTATAGAAAAATATAGATAGTTCTTTCCCATGGAGTGATGACTTCAATAATAACTGCGGTTCCCATAGTCAAAAAATGAACACTTTTCCAGATGTTTGAAATTATATATCCTCATGAAACTCACTCACTTTGTAAAATAGTTTTTAATAGATTTGAATAACCCCATGACATGCACCATGGTTTGAAGGATTTAATTTCAACCTACAAGGCAACCACACAACTTATCACTGTGATATAAGGGAAATACCTTCCCCGCTTTATCTCACCTTTTCAAAGACCATGAAATAGAGAGGACTAACATCATGTTTCTTATATATACACACAACTCAAAATATCCTTGATTTCTCATGAAAAATACCATGCACATGAAAATTGATGCATGCATGAGAATTTATCTGCACATACCCAATAGGGATATCTAATAGACTCATAAAGACACTTCAACCTCCACCAGAGGTGTAGAAGACTTCCTCATTTTATATTAGAAATTCTACATACATTAAACCCTCCACCATGGGAGTTTCACAACACATAGTGAACCAAGTACCAACTTAGATGAGAATCATATACCAATAATCAAACTAGTAGCTCAAAATTCCCACAAATCTAAAAACGGTCTCACTATCACCACCACCACTCATACCACCACAACTTTGTGAAAATCTAGATATCCAAAACAAAACACTAACCTCTATAACACCTCAAAAAATCTGCTCAACATATCTAAACAGTTGGAAAACAGAAATGAAGGGATTCAATAAATAGTATCCTTATATAAAAATACATCCAAATATATAAATCCAATTAATATTTCTTGTATATTCAAGAAGAAAAAAATTTATAGTATTCCAAATAATTATTAAGGAAATAATTATATTTGGAATATTGCTTTCTTTTAATTAACTAAAATGGTAATTTTTTTATATCAATTCATATAGTACATGTTAGTATATCAAAAAATATCCACAGAAAAGTTTCACCTTATATGGTCAGAATACACATACCCTGAAGGTATGTTTTCAATTCGTAAAGTACATTATACAGGATAAATGATATGTGCCACCACCCATCTATCTATAGTTGATTAGCCTTCATCATTGGTCTAAATTGTATGCAATTAAATGTCAATGCTACCAGGCTAACATAATCACTTGAACAAAATCTACATAAAATATATCGTCAACATCATTAGGATACAAACACCATCCATAACAACCAAAAAATCCATTACAAAATTATTTATGCATTATATAATATACTAAGAATTAATTAATATATATAATCAGATTTCATCCAAGATCATTTAGGATACCAACCCCATCCATAACAAAAATTCAAGGAATTTAGTGGCATGAATATATGATAACCATCAATATTTACAATTAAAAATATATTTTTGAATTAAATATTCAAGAATACAATTTTTGTGTGTTTATGTATTTTTAAATCTCTTATATAAATAATTGTATATAAATTTTACAAAAATATATTTAAATATATAAACATATATACTGTAATGTATATAAATGAATAGTATCAAAGATATGTACAAGGACACAGAACTATTTATGTGTGTGTTCGTGTGTATTTATGTGTGTACAAATAAAATAAAATATATAAATGTATTTATAAATATATTATATATTAACCTATCAATCTAATATAATAATACATATATATAAATTAATTTATGATTTATGTAAATGAATATATTATAAATATATTATTTAAATATATATATATATATATATATATATATATTTCAAAAAACAATTATTTAAATTTATATGAAAAAATAGATAATATAAATGTATTAAAATATATTTTAATTACATTATACAAATTTATTTAAATATATTTCATGAATATAATTGAATATATGAATAAATTATTTAAAAAATTATATAAATGTATTTATAATAGATACATTATATAAATACATTATGTATATATAAATTATCTATGTTTATTTAAATAAATTATATAAATAAAGTATATTAAGAAATTATTTGAAAATATTTATAATAAATTAATTTTATAAATGTATTATTAAATATATAATTTGAATATATTAAAATAAAAATAAAAATATTTATATATAAATATTTTAATTAATTATGTACATATTTTTATTATAATATTATCTTTAAATATATAGGTAGATATAAAAATATAAAAATAAAAATATCTGTATTTAATATTAATGGGTGTTCTTGATGCGAGCCTTCCTCTAGAGTTTGAAATTACCAATTGTGAGATTGTAGTTTTGGTGCCCCCTCCCATGAAGTTTATTTTGGGGCTTATTTTGACAGGAGCCTCTTCTTCCTATCAGTTCAAAAATAGTTTTACTTTTCCCCTTCATAAACAATAATGTTCTATTATTTTTCCCACAAATCTAGGCTGGATCAATGTTTACCTCATTCAGACTAGACTCGCAGTTCTGGATATTGTGCTAAAACAGATACCCTAAATAATATATTTGATACCATATGAGATAAGCCTAATTAAAATTTACTATATTTCATAATATATTCATGATTTAAAGATTACATATAAAAAATAATTGGACAACCTAATAACTCAATGGTTTAGTGTAATTTGAGATTAGATACTTAAATATCTAATAGTGAACATGTTTTTTTTATAATATCACCATATTAGATCCACTTTTGTACATATCATTGTTTATAATTATATTCCAAACATACAGAATGGAGAACATAATAACCGCGTTAGATAAAATGATCAGTAAGGGGAAAACATATCAATATCGAATCAATGGAAACATCACTATCATGGTAAATCATTACTATAGGAAAAATATTTGATTAAAATTACCTGAACTACTATGAGTTGTATTTGAAATAAATTAATATGTAATCTTGAATGATTAAATATATAACTTGGAAAAATAAATCATTATTATGACACAATAATCACATTCCATGGAGCGTAAAGCCTGAAAATAACATCAAAATGTGGTATTACAACCAGAATAGTAAATCATAACATTTTTAGAAATCCCAATTATCCCAACACATTATATTTTGAATGAACCCATGATGACCCACATGAAATCCATAAAAAACATTCCCAGGTATAATGTTGTGAAAAATAAAAAATTACCACACCTTTTATCATGAACATATCATAATTCTAATGGCTATTATTTTCAAAAAGAAAAATTCCCATGTCTGATGTTATGAGAAAAGAAATATGGCCACAGGTCAAGTTGTGAACAAAGAAGAATGAAAGGAATCCTTCTTTGAACAATGAAAAATTATAATGTGTCACATAATTATTATGTGGGACATAAAACCATAACCAATAAATTTGAGGACAATAGATGATGCCACACATAAAAAAATAATAATTTATACATATGTTTTACACAATAAGTAAATCAATAATCATATGAGAATGAAAACATGGAATGAAAATTATAAAATATTTACAAATTGTATCAAATAAAATCACTTCAACAGTTAGATATGTTGATTCTAAAATTTCAATATACGAAAAGAAGTATCTCCCAGGTAAAATTTAATGGTTATTCATGAAAACAAACAACATTATAGATATGAATTTTTTGATATATATATTAAAACTGAGAAGGTACATAAAAAAATATTTTTAAAACATTTCATAACATTTATATAATGATATAAAATTATGAATCACTTTGAAAAAAAATTCATGAATGTATCATAAAAAATAGTATATAAATATAATTTTAAAAAATATTAATGAATGTGGAATAAAAATATATAATTTTTTATAGTGAAAATGTAGATTATAAGATATAATTTAATACATGATGGTGAAATCCATTTTAGAATTTTTAATATATCTTTACTGAAACTCACATTGTCAAATAGATAATAAAACATTCCATTGAAACATGTTATGAGAAATTAGAAGATCACTTTATATAAAAAATTTTTGTGTTAAAAAATATGAAAGGAAATAATTTTTGAAAATATATTATGTATTCATGTAGTGGAAGTAACAAAAAAGAGGATGAAGAATATTTTTAATTATGTTTAACATTTAGAAAGGAAGAAGTCTGTCATTGAAGAATAATTGAGCTAAAAACCATCTTAAAATAAGTTAATGTGAATAAAATTTAATTTAATACAAAAATGGTACTAGGTATAATATAATAGAATCATATGGCAGGATTTACCTTTAATTATATGAATAATGTTCAATAAGCATAATCACTAGTCAATGAATAGAATTTTAGTAAATAAAAACCCTTACAATATTAGTAGAAATTGAATCAAAAGAACCTAAAAAGTGATATTACAATGGATTTGTAAATATTTGTTTTATAAAAGGTATGAAAAAAGGTATCAATATTTTATTATATAAAATACAATAAATATCATGTGGTGAGAATGGAATATTTTATAAAAAAATTAGGATGGGAAAACCATGACAACTTTTGTAACATTCTTAAATGAATGATATTGAAAGTGTGAACATGAAATGAATCTTTAAATACCATGATTATAAATTTAGTCATTATATGTTATTAAAATTAGGTAGAATACAAACTATATTAATGAAATTATGTTAATAATCTGAAACATGTCTCGAAAAAAAAATGTTTTAGATGATCAACCCTTATCTTTCTTGTAACTTCTATCAAATGGATTTAAAATACATTATAAAATACATGAAATGTTTAATAACCAATTTTAAAAAAATTTAAAATCTAAAACTATTTTTTGTTTTTAATTATAAATAAAAATTCTAAATTTATTCTAAATTTATTGTTTTTTTCATCATATGAAATAGTGTTTTTACTGCTTTACACATCTTCCTAATTTCTATGTAAATACCCATAAAATGATACCAAATTCACCAATAATATATTATCCAAGGTTATAGAAGATAAGTTCCCTAATGATTAAAAAATTTCAAATTATATTTGATAAGTATTTTTTTGCGATTCATGATGATGGAAACAATAATGAGGTAATTGTGGTGATTTTTAATAGACAAAATGTTGTATTGTAATTAATGAGATAAATGTTAATTTTACCATTAAATAAAATAAAAAATATTATTTAAATATTAATTCCATAATGATTTTTTAATTATGCTTCTATAAAAATTTATATCATTGTTCATGTATTTAGTTAAATAGACACAAATAAGAACAATATTTATTAAATTAATTAGTATGATTATGAATTGATTGTAATATCCTAATTAAATAAGAATAATGATGTTTTTTTATTAAAGGTATAAATAATAAGGTATATGATATGTAAAAATAATATATGAAAAATATGTTTCATTTGTGAATAGGAAATGATTTTGCTTCTTAGTATATATGTTTTTTAGGTTAAATTTACACTGATAATTTAATGATAATATTTTTAATAGAATGAAAAATTAATGTTTCCATAATCATAATTAATTGATACATATATTATTTATGATTAAGATCTATTTTTATAACGATCCATGAACTTTAGTGACGAATAGATAAAAAAATCTTCCATAGAGGTGGAAACTTGTATGTATGGATTTGTGTTGTTTTCATTTATTGATTTGATGGAAGGGGAACATATAATGTTTTTACCATGAATATATTATAATTTTTAAATACAAAAATGATAACGAATAAATTATATTAATATGTTTAGTATATGTTTGGCTGAGGATGGATGAAAAATATAAATAAAAAAAATACTCGGGTGTGGATAATACTCACATTATAGATTTGAGCCATTTGTTGAAAGACGTATTGGAATTGGAGGACTTGAAGATGTTTCCTATAACCATGGTATTCAAAATGTGTAAGGGGATTCAATTAGTGTTTAATAATAAAGAGTTAAAGGAGAAATTATAAGTTATGTTAGTTATAAAGTGGGTGTAAGTGAGATTCTTTTATTGGTGAAAATGTGGGACTTTTCATTGGGATTTAATTCTAGGTGGAGGGTAATGATGGAGACACATGGTATTTCTGTGAATAAAGGATGGTGATACATGTAGGTATTCATTTAATACATAATAATGATCTCCAAGAAGGGTTTTTGCTTCATGTTAATTTTTTGAAATTAGATGAAACTTATGTTACTCATATTTACCCTTATTAACCATGATTAATAAATAACCAGGATAATTTTTTTTGAACTAAAAATAAAAAATAATGACACTTAAAAATTTATATGTGAGGTTAAATTTCATTTGAGAAAATTTAATGTAAGAAAACATAAAAATATTTTCATATTATTTTTTAAATTAAAACATATAATATATAAAAACAATCTTATATTAGAAAAAAAGTGTTTTTATACATTAAGTTATTTTATTAATATTTCCTTCTAATTAAAAATAAAATGTGTGTTAGTAAGTTTTTTTATATTTTTAAAATTCTTATATGATTCACCATTAAAAATAGATTAATTTATCTTATTTTGATAAATATTACACTATGTTTACAAAAATAAATCTTTTTACAAAATTTACTTTACCATGGTAAGTATTATTTACATGGGGAATATATTTTTTAAATATAAATGATAATAAAATTACATAAAAATATAGATATGATGATTAATAATATTACAATTTTTTTCAATTTGTTTTTTTATAAAAAATTTAATTTAATATAAGCACCCATAACATATAAAAACATTTTTTTTATAAAAATGTAATTTTTTCATTCAAATGATTTACTCACATTACATTCCATGTGAAAATATTGTTTTTAAAAGTAAATTAATATATATGTGTTATTAATATATATTATATTATTAAATGATTATTAAAAAAAATAAAAAATATATTGAAAAACTATTACTTGTTGAGAAAAAAATGCATTTATGACTAAATTATTTTACCCAAACTCCATTATTATTGATTAATTATATAGTAATAAGTAATATTTTTCTTAATTTGGTAATGGGTACACTATATTAAGTTCATTAATGTATAAAAACATTATTATAATGAAATATAAACTATAATAAAAATACATAACATATAAATACATATATAGATTTTTATAATAAAAAAATTTAATTAAATTTAATAATATTTTTATATTTAATTCTCATAATAGGTTAGTTTTTATATTCAATTTTAATATTTTATTTCAATATAATATATCATTGTTTTTTAGTTCTATAGTTCTTGTGAACTAATCTATTTAAAATGGTATTTATTTAATTAAAAACATATACTAAAATTTTATGGATCTATATTCCACTAATTAAATAAATTATAACCTCACCATTTTAATTATCAGTCATTAATGAAATAATTATAAAGGAATAATGATGCACACAAATTTTAGGTCATTGAATAATTGATTTTTTTCCTAGCGCAACGCAGTGGTTGACCAAGCTCATGTCACATGAGGAGCCTCTCAATTTATTCACCTACCTTATCGAAATCACCTAAACTATTTTTTTGTGTTTTGTAATATAATTAATATAATAAAAAATATATTTTTTGATTATTTGAAACAATGACATGAATAATAAACATTCTAACTTATAATAACATTAAAATATAAACATAATTAAAGAAGAAATTACTTTGTTTTAGGTTTTGTTTTTGATTAAATAATTATTATCAGTTATCATTTGATTTTGGTTTGATAATACAAACTCAAAATCTAATTATGAATTATATTTTATATATATAAATTGTGGAATATTTGAGAGAATAATCAATCTTAATACCACCTCATCCTACAATGTCACAAACCAGCAAGGGTACCCTAGTAACTCGATAAACTAGCCATCCTGAACATAGCTCGAAGTGTGTTCTCGATCCCCAAGGTTTGGTGACTAGAACCTGAAATAATACAACACACAAGTGGGAACACATTTTCATGAAACCATAGTGAAAGAAAACCAAATACTACAATATGCATAAAAAAGATGTTCCACTGCGAGTAATTTACCAGAATAGTAGGAGGCATAAAAATTCCAAAATTACTACAACCCAAGTACTAAAAAAGGGAAAATATCCCTATGGTCCCTAAGGACACAACTCACCATGAAAAAATCTCAACAACTGGATATACCTCCCTGTGATCCCTTCCTTTTTCTTGAATATGGAAGGAGAAAATCTATAAACATCCAAAGGAAAAATTAGGGTGTAATTTTAAGGCTAGTAGCATACCACCAAAGACTCCATAACAGATTCCAAATAAAAATTATCCAATGAAAATATTTCAATTTTCAGAGTAAATTGGTTTGGGAATTTAAAGTAATATTTAAAAAAACATGATATAAAGTTTCTGAATGATGGAAATTACTTACAGAATGATCTTAATTTTAAAACCCATGGAATATTTATAAAATAATGGATAAAATAAATAAGTTAAATAAAACATTTTATGTAAATCCAGCAATGGAATGATAGAATTTTTACAACATTGGAATGCATTTATGTCTCATATAAAAATAAACAAGAACAAAACATGGTAATGTTCCATGTAGGTATGATAGTATTATCTAAATATAGGATTCCACACTCTCTAAGTGATCAATGAAAAATGAGTATACTTACCTTCCACTAAAACATTCCAAAGGCGACTCATCACCCACCCACCCAAGATGTGACTCACCACGGGTATGTTTTATAATGTTGTAATAATGTAGAGTGTATCCAAATAACTCACCAATAACCTAAGGCATTCATGTTCTCTTACATGATTTGAAATTTATTTTAAGACTACATAAAATAAAATAAATCCCATTCTTCTATTTTACAAATTCCTATATAATTCCATTGAAGAGCTAAATAGGTTTTAATAAAAAATGACTCTTTTATAAGATAAAACCACTAGGTTTCTATCAAAACATTTTAATCAATTTTCACATGTTTGAAATCTATTCAATAACAATTCCATACGTTTCAAAATTCATTTCAACAATTAAATTCAAAAATTTAATTGAAATAAAATCACCAATTTTAATTGAATAATTTAAATTAGAAAATTTCTATAATACACACCCCAATTCAATGGAATTGGGGGGTTTCCAAATATCTGTTCCAAAACCATTTCAAATATGTTGATTCATTAGATTCATGTTTTGTAAATTTAATTGACATTAATTTTGAGAAATTTAATTTAAATAAAAAATTGAAATAAATCATGGAATTTAGGAATAATAAATTTGGGAATTTGGGTAAGAACCACCTACCACTATCTTGAAACTCAATACTTGCAATGACACCCATCAACAAGAACAAAGCTGGACAAGACCTAAATACCCAACTAAAAGAATGATCCAACACCACATGTAATATATCCATCAATTCCAAGATGATCGATTAATAATTTAAGAGAGGAGAAAGAGATATAGATGAAGAACAATTACCCGAATATCACTTTCCAGAGCAATGATAGTCGAATGCTAAAAGAATGGATTCGGTAGGGTTGGAAGGCTTCTAAACATATCGGGGAAGGATTTTGGTTGAGGGAGAGGAAATTGGAGAAGAGTATGAGGGAAATTCCTTTTGCGATACTTCTTTTATAAGAAAAAATTGGGGTATTACATGACACTTAGTATATTACATGTCGTGAAATCCTTAAGTAATGCTACCACATAAAAAAAATGTGTCTTCATGCATTAAAGGCTGATGAAAAAGTCAAATGAGTGATCTTTCACTATTTTACAATATTTAAACATAATTCACAATGTGAAAACCTTCACATAATGAATTGCTCTTTCACAGATTGTACCATGCGATGACTTACACATTCTGTAACACCTTTGCACGATGTGTAATTCTATTGCAGCCTACATTTATATTCCAAAAGAAATAGAGAGTATAACCGAACTATGACTTCACCATTTAAAACATCAAATAAAATAAAACTCAACCCTACTCCATTAAAAAAATGGGATAACAATGACAATTCTAAAGGCATCCGTATCAGTTTGGTAGTGGGATATTACAACCTCCCCACTATAAAAAAGTCATCTTTCTAGAACTTCTATGAAGAAGACTCTATCCCAAAGAGATGAGGCCACTACTATATCATCAATTCATTATGTTCCCTTGTCTTGTGATTATTTGAATCATGATGTCATAGCACTGGAACAAAATGTATCATCCTCCCCTGAAGTACCTTGGCCTCAGAATCAACAATCATGATTGGCCGTTCATTCAATGAAAAAGAAGGTTCAATCTCAGGATCACTCCAGCTCAAACTGTGAGTTGAATCTGAGAGATACGTTCTTATCTTTGATACATGGAATATTTTATGTATCTACATCCACTGTGCTGGAAGTTCTAAATAGAGAACAACTTTCTCCACATGATGAACAACCTGAAAAGGTCCCAAAAAATGATGAGAAAAATTCCCTAGACAACCTTTCCATCGATGAAACAACCAAGGTGAAACATTCAAGAACACCAAGTCACCAACTGATAAATCCAAAAGGTCTATGTTGATGATCATCATAATAATTGTACCAGATCTTTGATGCCAACATTATCTAACGAGTCAACTGAAACTTTACAATCATTTCTTACACCAAGATTTGTCCAACCAAATAACTTTAACCTATCTTGGACAAACATTGTAGATATTTAAAAGGCCGACTATACAATTCCTCAAAATTAGTCATTCTTATCATGGACTGGTAACTATTTATATAAGAGAATTCAACCAATCCCATGAGATCATCTCAATACCCACTGAAATCGAGAACACAAGCACAAAGCATAAACACAAGAATCCATATTTTTTTCTTTATCTGGATATCCAACTGTGGATGGTAGGCCATTCTTAGATGGATCTTAGATCCTAATTCCCCATGAAGGACTTTCCAAAAGTGATAAGTGAACTGATGATCCCTATCAAAAGCTATAGCAGATAGAACTCTGTTTAAATGTACAATCTCTTTCACAAAGAGATTTCTCAACTCCATAACATTGGTTGTATCACAAATGGGTATAATGTGATCCCACTTGTTCAGCCTATTGATCACAACCCATATCTACTTATTATTTCTATGTGAAAGATGAATCGCAACCACAAAGTCCACATAATAGTCATCCAACTTCCATTTAAGAACTGAAAGTGGTTGAAGTATACCTGAAGGCTTCTAATGCTCGATCTTAACCTACTGGCATGTATTATAGTGGTAAACAAACTCAAAAATTCCTTGTCTCATACCTGTACACTAGAAATACTTCCGCATATTATAAAATATATTAGTGTTTCTTAGGTGCACCACCCTCTATGAATTATGACAACCCCACAACACATCTTTATTTCTAAAAAATGGCACAAAAAAGTGGATCTAATCACAAATAACACCATCCTTAGAGATCTACAATTGGAAAACGGTCTCCCCCCCATAAATAGAGTCACTAATGCTACAAAATTCATCATCATGCTTTATTTCTTGAAGAATCACCTTGATAAGAGCAGATTTCAACTGAATGGTGGATGAAGAAACTTCATCCCATTTATCCTAAACTCTAATATGAAACTGTGAAAAAGAGATATCAAATTCTACTCTTTAGAGTATTCTTCCACCACCTAGGTTGTAAGTTTCCTTCATAACACATCTATAATAAAATTTCATTTCCTTAGGGTATAGGTGATATACAAGTCAAAATAGTGTAGATACTCCACCGAATGGCTCTGAAAAAGGTTCAAATATTTTTGAATGAAGATATAAATAAAGATTTTGTGGTCTGAAAACACGGAAAACCATTCACTATAAAGTTAATGTTTACTACTCCTAAGCATGTTCATCACAGATGCATGTTCAAGATCATTTGTAGGATAATTATTGTCATGTGGCTTATGAGAATAAGAACCATAAGACAACATGATTACCTTTCATAAGAACAAAATCAAAACCCAAATCCGATGCATCAAAAAAGACCACATAGCCTTTCTTGGCCTCTTGTAGAGTAAAAAATGGTGCAATAGTCAAAATAAATTTCATCTCAATTAAAGAACTCTGAAATTTATTATCTTATGAAAACTTCTCCCCCTTCTGAGTCAGAGAAGTCATTAGATAACCCATGTTTTTAGAAGTGATTCATGTATCTGTGAGAATATCCAGTTAAAACTAAGAAGCTTTGTATCTTGAAGACATTTTGTGGTTTCTACCAAGTCATAACATCCTTTACCTTTTTAGGATCAACTTATATACCCTATCTAGACACCACAATTCCCATGACTTTCAATTACAAAATCTAGACATCACACTTTATAATATTAGAATAATGATGGGTATCTCTAAGCAGGCTCAGAACATTTCTTAGATGATGCACATGATCCTCCTCAGACATGGAGTTTACAAGAAATTCATCCAAAAAGACAATAAAAATGGTATCCAGATATTTGAGTGAAATCCTGTTAATAGAAGCCATGAAAACTGAAGGTTCATTTGTTAGGCCAAAGGGTATGACAAAGTACTCATAATTCCCATACCTATTTTAAAATAAGGTTTTTGTAAATTTCATATTCTTTTATCCTAAACTAAATGTAAACAGAATGATGGTCGATCAGTGAAAACCACTTCACAAGTTTCAGTTGATCAAATTGATCATCAATCAATGGAAACAAATACTTTTTCTTTATCTTATCTAGATCAAGTTTTAGATAATCAACACAGAACATAAGAGACCCAGAATACTTTTTAGCGAAGAGAACTAGCACCACCCAAGGGGACACACTCTGGGGTATAAAGCCTTTCTTAAGAAGATCATCCTACTAGGACCTCATCTCTTTCAGTTTATCTAGTTCCATTCTGTAAAAGGGAATTTAATTTGGTTGAGTTTTTTTGAAATGGTTGGGTCAGAAGCCTTATTTTTATTATTTAAAGAAAATACCTCTTTTTGACTGGGTAGAGGGAGACCCATTACATATACCTAAGGGCCAAGTCCAAGTGGTAGGAATATAAGGCTTGAAATCCCATTTTTCCCTGAAGGACCCATCGATGAATAGTAACACTACAGTACCCAGGCTACTACAGTGCCTACTGCAGTACCACCGCAGCTACAGTTCCCCTGCCTCTACAGTGTTGCCACTACAATTGTTCTACCACTGCTATAATACTATTACATAGCCCTGGTGTAGTGGTGATATAGTACCCCACAAATATTAGTCCCTACGAGGATTTGATCTTGGGTCTTTTGGATGCCAAGAAGGTGCATGTACCACATGTTAATTGGATCATTGGAAAAATATGTTTAATTGTAACATGCTTGGGGCCATTGGGGGATCCGCCAACCCTGCAATATCCACACATTCCCTAGCTAATAAACAGATTTGAATAGCCCTATGCATAATATGCACGATGTCTATGTCTGGTGGTACTCGAGCCTTAGCCAGTCCCCCCATATATTGAGATGGTCCAACTGGTGAACCAATCGACCTATGACATGGGGGAATAATGTGTGTAAGGGTAAAAGGCCTAGGCCCATTAGAGGCTCCACCAAGCCACTGTGCTCCGCATGTTCCCTAGATAAGAAACAACTATGAAGCACCCTTTTCATACTATGCACATTGTATGAGTCATGTGAGAACTAAATCTCTCTCCCTAGTGGTAAAACAAGTAATTCCATAAGAAAAATGTCGAGAAACTCAAAAAAAAGTATGGAGGGTGATCAAAACTCATTGAATCCCTCTCTAGATCAAAATCTAAAACTGATATGACTTTAACCAATTCTGAATAAGAATGTACGTCTCTACTCGACCTTGGGTCCCAATATAAATGAAGGAAAAGTGGCAAAACAATGGGTGTTTTATGGTAGACCCATCGAAGATAAAAATCAATAATGGTTTTATTGTAAATGATCCAATCCATCCTAAAAATGATGTTGAAATATTTCATGTTGAGAGCAAAAAACTGCATGAAAGCTTGAAATTTGATAAAGAGAAGACACAAGAATGACTAAAAACACCATTATATATCCTCATACCAAAGGGTTCAGTAATATCCATTGCACTAGATAAAATTTCGATAGGAATATTTAGAATATTAAAAATATGGACTGAAACAAATGAATGAGATGGACCAGTATCAAATAGGACAGTTACAAATGATGATGCTATAATAAGGGTACCTCTCACGGTTACTGGACCCATTTCTAATTCCTATGGACTCTATTCAACTATGGGAAGATTATTCGTTCTATATGAATGGGGATGGAACCCTCCTGTACTTGAATCATTTGTTTTCCCCATTATTTTATGAGGAGATGATGATCCTGTTCCACTACACATAATACAAAAAAGATGGTAGTAAATATTTAAGGGCCCTGAACAACTGCAAGTGCTATAGTTCATGGGTTCCTTAGTGAAGAACCTATTAGAATTTCTTAAATTGACACATTGGTATAAAATCAAAGAACATACTCCCAGTGATTTAGTAGGTCTAGAAAAACAATATCATCAAGAAATTTTGTGAGAATCTTCATGCTTCCATTTTCCTTTGAAGGGCCCAATGCTGCCACTAGGAAAAATGGAATTCCTAACAACCCTGAATTCCCAGCCAGGTCCATCTGAATCATCATCACCAGATCTTGCACATCAATATATGTGTGAAGATTCAACAAGAAATCATGAGAACAAATATCTAATCAAATCATGAACTCAAAATTTTGAGCCATCATCCTCTTATTAGATAAAATCTTATGAGAAAATCGCACCATATCAAAAAAGTTATTTGAATACTCTATCACATTGTTTTACATTCTCAAGCATGAAAAACTCCACATCCTTAGCCAGCACCATTGAATCTGGATAGAAATTACTTTTGAAAATATCCTTTAAGAAATTCTAATTTAACCCCTCTTGTTTCTTTTCTTACACTATCATGTCCCACCATATCTGACATGGACCCTCCTGTACAAAGGTGGAACACTTAATTTTGATCAATTATAGTGTTTCCAAAAACTCAAACATACATTCTATCTTTCCAAACCATTCCTCAGTATTTTGAGGATCTATTGATCCTTTGAAAACTAGTGGCTTCCTGCAAAGGAAATCTTGAGAACAATTCTGAAGAACACCCCTAAGGGTCCATGACTGGAGCCTAAAAGGAGACTCTAGGTGGTGCATATTTCATAGCTTGGATAGTGTGTAAGATCACCTCACCTAGTTTTGGGTCCACTGAAGGATTCACTTGTTGTGGTTCAGCAGTAGACTCATCCTAGATCTAATTCATACATCTTCTTGGAGGCATGATTCTAGACAATATCAACAGATAACCATAATGATATTAGAGAATGCTCAAATGAAGAAATAAGGGAAACATAAATCCCAATAGATAGGATAAATACAATTTAGATTTCACATTATCCTAATCAAAAATAGGGAAAAAACTAGAACTAGTCCATAAGATATACTTACCTAACTACCCCAGGTGGATTATGGTTTATTATGGTGAGTGTTCTCCAGACACTCAATCACAACAACCTTTTAAGTCCTGAAACGATTTCATAAATTAATACCAATTTCAATAAAAAAGATGAAAAAACTCCCTATGATACCTCATTTTCATGAACCAACTATCATACCCTGGTAACCCAATAAATGAGTCATCCCTAACATAGCTCGAAGGGTGTGGTTGATCCTTATATGTTGGCAACTAGAACCTAGCATCATACAACATGGAAGGGTGAACAAATTTTCCAAAAATCATAGACGAAGAAAAAAAATACAACATGGAATTGATACCACTTTGTCATGAACCAGCCTGGGTACCCTAGTAACCTGATCACCGATCTGACACTGACATAGCCTGAAGGATGTTCCCAATCCACCGAAGTTGTAGACTAGCACCTGGAATCATACAACATGAAAGTGTGAATGAACTTTACACAAAAAATAGTAGGAGAAAACGAAATAAGACAATAGACATAACATGGAAGCTCCACTAGGTGTAATGTACCAAAATACAAGGAGGCATAAAAATACCAATGTACTTGAACCTAATTGCTAAAAATAGGGAAAACAACCCCAAGGTCCCTAAGGACGCAACTCACCAAGTACAAATCTCAATAGTTGGATCTACCTCCAAGAGATAACTTACCTTTTCTCAAAACTTGAATAAGAATGTCTACAATCACCTGAAGGAAAAAGTAGGGTGTGAGCCTAAGACCAATATGATACCACCAAATATTCCACAACAACTTCTAAATATACATTATCCAACGAAAATATTTCAATTTTCAAAATAAACGTGTTTGGAAATTTAAATGAATATTTAAAGAAACATGCTATACAATTCTAAAACGATGGAAAATACATAAAGCACAGACTTTACTTTACAAGAGATGGAATATTTCTATAATAATGTATTAAATAAAGAATTTATATAAAACATTTTATGTAAATCCAACAAAGGCATGTAAAGTAGTTTTACGACATTGTCATACGTTAATATCACATATAAAAATAAACAAGTGTGAAACATGGCCATATTTCATGTAGGTATGATTGTATTAAAAATATATAAGATTCCACACTCTATAGGTGATCATTGAAAAACTTGTATACTCATGTCCTCATTACACACACTAGAGGAAACTCATCACCCTCCCATAAAATATGTGACCCACCTCCTGTATGTTTTAGAACATTGTAATATCATAGAGTGTATCCAAACAACACGGACTAACTAAGGTTTGCATGTGCACTTACACGATGGAAAAGGTATTTTAAGACTAATTAAAATACAATGAATACCATTATTCCATTTTAAAAATTGCAATTTCATTCCATTTAAATCCAAAATAGTTTTTAATAAAATATATTCTCTTTTTAGAAGATTAAACCATAGGATTTCTATCAAAACATTTTAATGCCATTTTCACAAGTTTGAAATCCATTCAAAACCAATTCCATCATTTTAAAAATTCATTTCAATAATTAAATTAAAAAATATAATTGAAATCATTTCTATAAAATTGACACATTAAATTCAACAATTTAAATTAACGAATTTTTATAAAACACACCCCAATTCAATGGAATTGTGGGTTTTCTAAATTTATATTCCAAAACCATTTAACATATCTTGATCCAATGGAATCATATTTTTTTCAAATTAATTGAAATAATGTATGAGAAATTTAATTTAAATCATCAATTGAAATAAATCATGAAATTTTGGATTAATTAATTTGACAATTCGGAATGAAACCACCTATTGATTTTTTGAAACTCAATACTCGCAATGGCACCTGTCAATGAGAATGAAGGTGGAGAAGACCTCGATACCCCACATTGAAGAAAGATCTAATACCATAGGTAATCTATCAAACCATTCCTAGATGACCTATTGAAAACCCAATAGATGATAAAGAGTGATAGATGAATTATTATGAATAATACATACCTAGATATCACCCATCGAAGCAATGAAAATCGAATGATAAAGGATTGGATTTGGGATGAGGGAGAGGAACTAGAGAAGAGGAAAAGAGAAATGAAAAGTGAACTACTACTTTTATAGTCACCTGTTAAGGTATTATATATTGATAAATCCTTCTGTTACATAACCATCGAAAGAAAACATGTCACCATGCATTAAATGCTGATGCGGGAGTCAAGGAGTGATCTTTCACTCTTTTATGAAGTGAACAAACAGTTCATGATGTGAAAACCATTACAACATGAATTAATATTTCCAAGATAGTACCATGCGATAAAATACACATCATGTAACACTGCTTCACGACATATAAATCCATAGAAGCCCATAGTTAACGATCGAAGAAAAGGAGCATCCAACAAAACTATGACATCACCATTTAAAAAATCATCTCAATTCAAACTCATTCATAACATTTTTATATAAAGTTATAACAAAGGTATGGTTGAAGGTATACCTATTAGTTTGGTAATGATATGTTACATTTAATCAAGGTTTATGAAACACATGGTCTTGGGTGTTCCATATTTGAGGACCCGTTCTATCGATTTTGTTTCCTCCATTGAATTACTGAACTCCTTCATATTAATATTAAACAAATGGAGGGAGGGAAAAAATATTTAAATAAAATAATTTAAATATATTTGGTTGCATGTCATTTCTAGGAATTCCCCACATCAAGGACATTTTCCTCACTGTGCGTGCTACTCAAATTGTCCACAATCATAAAATAAATTTTAAAGAAAATGGAGTAACCCATTGACCATCCCCCAGGATGAGACCCAGGGCCAGCCTCACATTTTTTAGAGTAAGAGATCACTTGATGGATATTTATAATAGAATAATAAGAGAATAAAATAAAATAAATAATAATTTTAAAAAGAATAACGATGTAAAAATAAAAGAAAAAACTAAATAGAATTAGGATGACCAAGATGGAGAGAGGGAAATAAAATAAAATTGAAGAAATAAATAAAATGAAAAGATAATAAGAAAATAATAAAACAAAAATTAAATAAATAAAATAATAATAATAACAATAATATTATTATTATTAATTAAAAGAGGAAAATTTTAAAATAAAAAGATGAAGAACAGATAATATGGATGGATGAGATAATTTTATAAATAAATGCATGAACGATTATTATTAAATAAACTAAATTTGAATTACATAAAATCATCACTAAAAGAAATTAAAACTAATGAAATAGAAGAAAAAAATGAAAATTAAGAACAGGGAAGGGAAAATTGAAACT
The DNA here is from genome assembly GCA_963277665.1 of Viscum album. Classification (NCBI taxonomy): domain Eukaryota; kingdom Viridiplantae; phylum Streptophyta; class Magnoliopsida; order Santalales; family Viscaceae; genus Viscum; species Viscum album. Next base: position 218,513,025 of record OY728158.1, read on the forward strand.
GCAGCCTGAATAGTGGGATTATACCTCTTAAATGGTGTCTAATGATGATTTTGAGAAATGGGGTGATCATCATTTTTTAAGAACAATGATTAGGAGGATCGACATTGTCTTCCATTAATGATCCTACAAATCAGTGGGTGAGATATGAGAATTTTAATTCACCCCATGAATCATTTTGAATAATGATCCCACATCGAATGAGTCCACAATATATAGTTGGACTTGTGTGGTGCATGAATTTCATGAATGGAGGTGCTTCCTAACGGACTGAGAATAAGGTAGTGCTGAAGTGGAAAAGTGTATGAGTGCTGTAGTGGTAGTTGTATGCTGTGGAAGTTGGTGGAATCTTCTCTCCCAACCATCACAATGGCCGTTGGAGGCTCAATATCATCTAAAGTATTTTGTATGAGGTGAAGGTTTTGTGTTTAGAAGGAATAGATAGATGCATGGTGTGAAATGGTGTGGTACCTGATGAATGAAAGGGAACAAACAAAGGTTTTACTATTATTCGGTGGTGGCTAACAACATCGATCAGTGAACCCGCAATGGAGATGGGTGTTCTCTGGGGTGCTTCTGACCTTTAGTGATAGATATGAGCTTGGATGTGGATATAATGGTGGCTTAAAGTGTTATTAGGGTAGACTGGGTGACCTCAAGGGTTCTAGAGCAGAGGTAGAACAATTGAGGCTGAGCAACTGCGTCAGATGTGGCAGAGCCATGTGGTGCTACCATCCCATATAGAAACTGCCAAACGAGCAAGGAGCCATTGCTACCCTCGATGATCAGACTCTAGCCCCATGGAATGCTTCTAGATTCTAGATACACAAAAACCTTGGGGTTATGACACTTGTGTCCCATGATAGCTTTATCCCATCCATAATCACTATGGGGTTCACCACTTGTGGCCAACACACATAGTGCTTCATCACCCATGAACTTGTCGAATCCATTGAGGCCTCCCTTTAGTCTAAGTGGGTGACTAGCACACATGAGTTGGCTTAGTGTATTGTGCCCACGGGTTTGAAGGATTTATTTGATGGGCATAATTTTTTAGATAGAAGAAAATATTAAAGAGTTAGAAAAATATGAACTTAATTTCACTTGAAAATTTCTTAAATAAAAAAAAAATCAACATTATGTCATTAATCAAAAAAATTTTCATTAATTCAACAAAAAATTCCCACATTTAATTAAAACGTTTAAAATCATGGGGTTTAACATTGAAAAACATCAAAAAATCAATATATTTAGTTTAAAAATATATTAAAAATTTGTGTTTGTCAAATAACCACACACATAAACCATGCATTCCCTCCAGAATCTAATCTTCATAAAGAATTATATAGAGAACCAATTATTTGAATATTTAAATTTGAAATTAATAAAATCATAAAATTATCAATATCAAATAATGTTTTCAATATTCAATACAAAACATTAATTCAATTTAAGAAATTTCAATGAAATAATAAAATGAATTAATTTACTTTTCCCCATTTGAAATTTGTGAAACTTCTCCTCTAATTAATTAAAGTTCCTTAATTCATAATTACTAAACATTATAAATAATGATTTTCCCCTATTTGAATATTTTTCTCATCTCTCATGAAAAAATTAATTTTAACTTATGATCATATCATGAGAAAATTCTCCTATAAATATTATTTTAAATAAACTACTTTCTACACTATATAAAGATAAAAAGAACATAAAATCTAGGGGGCTTATAATTTAGCTTCATATGTCTATATGGTTGAGGTTTGGTCGGAATTTGTGTTTTAAATTATGGCTCAAGGAGGAGGTTTATCTCTAAAATCAAAAACGTTGATATAAATGTAATAGTGTCATGAAATTATCCCCGTTAAATTGTAGCAACTCCAAATTTCCCAAAAACATAAAAAAGATCTTGATTAATTTAGGAATGGTGAATGATTTGTGTACCATCTTAAATTTTTTTATACTTTTATTCCCCATTTTTTAGTGGTCCATTCCATTTTCTCCATTTTTGAAATTTATGTTAGAATAAACATCACATCATCCAGCGAACCACGCATGATAAAAATAATTTCTATAATAATTGTAGTTTTTTGTTTTTTCTAAATCAAAACCCATTTTTCTAATTTTTATGGTTATTTTTCATTTTCATTTTTTATTAAAAAGTCGAATGAAATAAAGTATCATTAATGAATAAAAAACTTACATAATTCCCTTAATAATAACCCCCAATTCCACCTTACAATTTATTTTATCCCATCCACTATGTCTACCTTATCCCCCATAATTAAAATTTAAAATATCATGAAAATACTAAGAAGAGCATACAAATTGATAAAAACTTTTAGAAACTTGTATCATTTTTATAAGGGATAGTCAAGGTCTTTAAGGGATAAATAAAGATTGATTTAATGGTTTTATTGTAAGGATAATTGGTTTATCAAAATATTCCTCAATAAAATTAATTGTGATTTTCTACTATCATAGTTTTCACAAGGTCAAATTCAAGTTATAGTAGGTGGCATGTTCCAAGATCACTCAAGAAATATCATAAATAATAAATTATAAATACTTGGTTTATAAATCCTCTCTTATATTGGAATATGATATTGGGAAATTAAACAAGGAATGATTAACAATAAAAAATAAACTCACATAAATTTCAGAAATTCAATGAATAAAAAATAAGTTAGAAATTTCAGTTATATAAATAATTTAATTCCCTTAAATAACAAGTCATCCTTCTAATATCCATGATTTAATTTAATCATTTAATTCTTCATTTTAGTCATTAAATGTTAATAACATCGAATTTTAAAACCTCGCGTCATGGGTTTCCTATGAATCCCATGTCTCCTAAATAAGTCAAGTAAAACATGAATTCCAGAACAGGCATGAAATTTTATCTTTAAATCTCAAAACAGTGTGTTGGACAATAAAATAAGGTATTTTAAAAGATAATCATGAAAATTTAACTCCCATTACCATGATTATTTAGTCTTATTTCATCATTCACAATTTGGTCAGCCTTATACCATCATAAACCTAAAATTGAAATTACTCAATTAAGCATAAGGATCATTTCATTAAAGATTAAAATGATATTAGAGAGTATAATGGATTCCATCCTAAGAAATGAAATTAAAATCTAAATTCCAAGAAATCATGTAGAAATATATAAGTCTTAGTGCGATCCCCAAAGTGGGCCCTGGTTTTTTCGGCCTCCAGAGAGCGATACCAACTATTTTCCAAAGTTAGTTGGTGTATGATGATTCTTTGATTTGGACCACCACACATGGACATTCCAAGCTTGTTATTAATCCTTATTCTTATTGAATGATGCATTAATAGTTTACACCATGCACTCACACAGACAATTAGGTATAGCTTTCGTGGAGAGGGTAGGATGAAGTGAGGATCATCTTCCACTTTTATTTCTACTTTTCTAACCTCTTCTATCAGTTATAGTTTTTGAAGTAGCATTGGATTCTTGAATTGAATAAAAAGAAGGAAAACAAACATATATATTTACTTGAAAAAAATATAAAATTCTAATATGTAACTTCCCCCTTTAGTATGATTATTATATATTCTAATTTCCTCTATCTAAACTATGTCAATTTTCTAATGGATCACCTCAAATGCATGTTCATCAAAATTAGGGTGCTCAATGTGTTCCTCAATATGTTCATATACAAATTTTTAACATCATCTAAGACATAAAAAATATTTTCTGAATTATAAAATTCAAAATTGATGAAATTAATACAAAATTTATATTTAATAAAATAAAAATAAATAGGGTCTATGAAAAGAACAAAATCCCTTAGTTTAGGTTCAATTACTTCCTCAACGTTGAGTTCCTCTTGAAGTTGGATAGTGGAATGTGGATTTAGGTAGTTTGGATACTCCACATGTTTTTATAATTCCTTCATTTTTATGGATTCTTACTCTTCCATGGGTAGAGTGACATGTTGTAGATGCCGAAAAGTGCTTAAGTTCTATAGATAGTTCCGAAACGAAAAAGCGAAGTCATATTCGGACCTGGAGACCCAGACCGGAGGTCCCAAAGGTGTTACGTGAAAAAAAGGATGAAGTGCATGAAAAAAGTTGTCTCATGTGGAAAGTACCATGATTCATGAAGGATCCCCGGCGCAGGTGAGAAATAATTTCACGCCCGCGCCCCGTGCTGTTGATATTTCGTGATGCCACCTCCATCACGAAATTATTTCAGGCAGCCCTAAATTTCACGCCTTTGGATTCCTATAAATAGAAGGAGGCCCCATTCCTTTTCAGGGAAGAAGAATTCGAACCGCCTCTCATGGGCGAAATCGGCATTCCACACGTGTGCAATATAGCCTTCAGGTATGGTTCTTCTTCACGCCCAGTTGCCCCAGGATCCGCCTTCGCGTGAGACCCCCCTGGCATAGACTAAATTCTAACTCCCTTTGGGGTTTTCCCCTTGTGCACAATCCTTTACAGGGCATGCATTCCAGCTGAGATGAGTGCAATCCTTCCTTTGTGCGTACACCCCATCCATTGGGTGCAATCCCTTAGTGCGCAATCCTCTCAAGTAGCGCATAAAACTTCATCCCACTATTTCGCACAAGAAACACTAATTTCACACTTACTCAAAGATTTTTTTTGTGTCGGATGCCCTTATTTTGCACAAACCCCCAAGGGTTGCGTGCCATCCCTGGGGCCCTACACCTCAGTGCTCCCCATGATCCCTTTTTCTTGAACACCCGGTGCCCTCCTTCTGGGTGCCATTCACAGGTGTCTCATACACCCCGACCATCCGCATCATACATGGTTTTCCCATACGACCTTCACGGCTTGTACGAAGTAACCTCAAGGTCACTTGGACAATCCTTCCGGTTGTGTTACTTCGCCTCATGCTTCTTCTCGTAGGCACGCTAACGGCTATTGCTTTTTCGCATAGCCACGCTAATGTGGACCCCTCGATGGTTCTCTCTGCAACACCCTCTCAGTACTACCGTGTCGATGCCTTTCCTCCGACAAGGAGCAGAGGGTACAAGTTATGTAAGTCTTAGGGGAGTGGAGCAATCCCACCTTGTCTGAGATGCAGGATGTTAAACTATCAAGTATCTCATCCTCAACACATGATGTTAAACTATGAACTAGCCCCATGACTCGCACGTAGGTTCCCCCCAACTCGGGCATTCTCTGCTCCCACTCAGCTCCATGGGGATGGTATCACCCTTCACAGGGGATGATATCCCAATTGATGGAGTGGTGTTTCTCCATGCGGAAGGGCAGCCACATTGGTGTAATCCCCTAGCCTTCCTTCCAGGAGGCAGCACCCCTACTCCTCCTCATTTCCTCGATGCGAAGGCCAGTGGAGGGCGTGATAGGGTACAGGGACCCTCCTCTCTTCTTGGGTGCCAAATCCCACTCCCGCTGCACTTTTTCAGCCTCGGGACTCCATCCTAGAGTAAGTCCCGACACCATGGGCCGCTCAACACGTAAGACCCTTTTCACTTCCCACAGATGCACCTTTCACGACGTGATCCTCAGGTCTCTACTACCTCTTGTTTCTCACACTAAGCATGACTACCGTGAGCTTAGAGTGAGCACCGACCATGACACACCTTGGGCTGCCCCAGATCATAAGCCCCAAACACCCTCATCCCGCATAACATTAAACTATGCAACCTGAACTACAGGGAATTTGGTCCGTGCTAAGGCATGGTACGTAGGAAGCCTCCACGAGGTTAAAGCCCCACCACCTTGGGACGTCTTAGAGTGTAAGCCCCAACCAACCTAAACTACAAGGAATTTGATCCATGCTATGGCATAGTATGTAGGAAGCATCCATGAGGTTCAAGCCCCACCACCTTGGGCCCTCTCAGAGCGTAATCTCCATCCATCCCAAGCTTCGAGGACTTTGATCTGTCCTAAGGCATGGTACGTAAGAAGCATCCACGAGGTTCAAGCCCCACCACCTTGGGCCATCCTAGAGTGTAATCCCCATCCATCCCGAACTATGGGGACATTGATCCGTGCTAAGGCATGGTACGTAGAAAGCCTCCACGATGTTCAAGCCCCACCACCTTGGGTCGTATCAGAGAGTAAGCCCCATCCAACCTGAACTAAGGGGACTTTGATCCATGCTAAGGCATGGTACGTTGGAAGCCTCCACGAGGTTCAAGCCCCACCACCTTGGGCCATCTCAGAGCATAATCTCCAACCAACCTGAACTACGTGGACTTCGATCCATGCTAAGGCATGGTATGTAGGAAGCCTCCATGAGGTTCAAGCCCACCACCTTGGGTCATCTCATTGCGTAAGCCCCAAACGCCCTCGTCTCGTATGACGTTAAACTGTCTAACCTGAACTAAGGGGAATTTAATCCATTCTAAGTCATGGTATGTAGGAAGCCTCCATGAGGTTCAAGCCCCGCCACCTTGGTCTGTCTCAGAGTGTAAGCCACAACCAACCCGAACTATGAGGACATTGATCAATGCTAAGGCATGGTTTGTAGGAAGCCTCCAAGAGGTTCAAGCCCCACCACCTTGGGCCATCTTAGAGCATAATCCCCATCCATCCCAAACTACGAGGACTTTGATCCATGATGAGGAATGGTATATAGGAAGCCTTCATGAGGTTCAACCCTGACAAACCACTGGCCCCAACCATCTCTGTCTCAGAGTGTAACCCCCATTCTCGTCCCACATGACGTTAAACTGTATCTGCCGCCTAAACTATAAAGACTTTGATTCCTCACCACGGGGATACGTAGGAGGCCTCATTGAGGCTTAATCCCATCACTCATGTCTCATCCTGATCTCTCCCTCGAGCCCACATGTATCTGGAAGTTCATGCCCTAACCCGAAGGTTCTACTTCCTCTGGGTCCCATCCATGCGTTCATTCCCACGGGCCGCCTCTTTGGTTGTCCCACCATGTCATCAAACTATGTGGACTTTGATTCCCCGCCATAGGGATACATAGGAAGTCTCTTTGAGACCCATGACCAAAGCCACCATCCATCCAGATTCTTACCCGGGTCGCCACATCCTGGTGGGATCATTCCACTTCATTCCCCATTCCCCTTCAGAGCATTCGGGAAGCCGTCCATGTGCTGGCCCCAACATCGGTGTCCCCTCTAGGGGGTTCTTCAATCTAATCCACTCTATCTAGTGTTCCGATTAGTCTGATTCGTCTCTGTTGGACGTTAAACTTGTGGCATACCATGTGTTAAACATGGTGAGATAAGGAAAACCTTATATATATGCCAATGGCATACAATTCCACACATTCGATGTGGGACGCCTCGAGCTTCCGTGCCCTTGAGAATCCCTATAATAAGGGAAATTGGACATAGATTCTAGTCCCCAGCATCAAGACATTCCATTGATGCCCCAACGGGACTAGTCTCCTAACCAAAGGTTGTTGACCTGACCGGACCCCTTGGAAGGTCCTGCCAGAATAGGTGTAATTAACTGGTGTCTATGAAGATATGGCGGAAGGAAGAGCCTCACAAATTATGTTTTAAATCTATGAGGCAGACCTGGACTAGGTGACGAGCTCCGAGGAGGAATCAACGGAAGGAAGAACCAATATCCCATCATCTTGTTTCAATCAAGGAGTAGACATCCCTGAATAAGGAGTGGATGTCGCCCGACATTGGAAACCAGGAATGCGGGGTAACAGCAGTGCGTCCTCTACGTGATGGATGTGCGCGCATGCCTTGGCAGAAATGTCAGAAATAGAAAATGGTGAACTTGATGTGAATATCCTCTCCTCAGCTTAGAGGCTAGTATCATTTGGGACATTAGTGGATAATCATGTCGTCTGACCTCGTCATCCGGTACCAGGTCCCACTAGACAGGCCTAACATGATACTCGCCAGGATTTGGGACAGTCAGGATGTTGAGCATTCCATTTTACGACGTTTTCAGCATGGATCCCTCTTGCCGACCACGGAAGACGTAATGGTGCTAGGGCACTGGTTGTTGATTCCTTTTCCTAGATGTTTCAATGAGTTCATCTCCCTGCTTTCAAGAATCAAGTCGTTGCATTCGGAGCTCGTTCACTCGCCCACCAGCGTAAGAGCAGGGGCAGCATCGATGCGACTACCCCAGCGCAGGAGCCCTCCTCTTAGCCCTCGGAGTCAAGGTTTGGGGTAGGAACGAGGCGTATCAGCCATATAATCCCAAAATGCGAGAACCACAGGATCCCTATTTTCATCCGAAGGTATATCCAGGAGGATGAGAACTGGGAATGTTCCCAGGGGTTAACCGTGCAGTCGTCGCCATCATCACCTGAAGCACCCTCTGCCACTGAGCTGTTTTGGGGGTCAATGGAAGGAGAGCCACGACATGAATCACCCTCGTCCAACACTGATGTTGCGTTAGGAGCCTTTGTCGTCGATCCACCCTATTGTGATATGTCGTCTAGGCCGCTGCAACCCTAAGAGGATAACCCAAGATTTGGCGGCCAATCAGCTCGCTTGCCGTATTCTCCGACGGCCTCCCCACTGGCCCAGCGGCCTGACTCAGCGCTACTGCTAGTTCCTCAGCCACCCTCAGTTGAAGAGTGGGGAAATAAAATGATAGACTTTGAACTAGATTCGGGGAGCTTTCAGACCATCCTCGCAGTGGGCCACTTCCCCGAGAAGTTTTGGTCGGTCACAGGGTTGAACTTTGATACGCCAGAATCGCTCAACCTGGAGGAGTTTGAATTTTTCCACCAGACCCTCTAGGAGACTCACCTCTATCTTCTCCACCAACAGGTGGCTTATCCCGGTAGCCTAGAGCACCTAGAAGACATCAGTGAACAATGCCTTCTGGTTTACCTAGCCACACTCCCTGCGTCACACACACTGAGTCACCTGGCCACCACAGGGCCCTCCAACAATAGTGTGTTCATAGTTTCCAAGTACTCCAAAAAGTTATCGAGGAGGCTACCCCCACATGAATGTCCATGGATGGGGGCATTACGATACCCTCCTTTTAAGAATGATTCACCGGCAGCTCGACTCGCTTGGCGGTGTTGAGGACATGGACCCAAGATGAGTGGCAGTCAACATGACCAATTTGACATGAGAGTTGAATTAACTGGAAATTCTCGATGGGGGAATACCCCATGAGGACGTTCTTCCACTGGACCCATCAGGGAGGATTACTCGCCAGCAGTGGAACCTCATTGGTCTCCCTCCACCCATCGAAGCATTGGTACTCATCCAGAATGTCAGTAAAGGCAAAGCGAATGTTGGAGCTATCAAGAAATTCAACCCATCGGCCTCACTATAGAAGATAGAAGGGGACCCCGAGAAGGAAACGTTGCGCTAACAACATTCTAAGTAGAAGAAGTTAGTCTATGAACTTCTAGATGAATGCATTGGAGAGTGGAGACCCGACTACGGTGATCCTAGGCCGGGCCAACAGGGGCCGGAACAGCTACCCCTCAGCGAGATTCTCCCAGGCTACCCTGATCACGCCATATTCACTGATAGGATGGAAGCCAGAGATGAAGACAAGAGGGAATAGTATGTCTCGCCAAACCCTTCCCGAGCAACGCGACAACCCAAGGAACCCCACTCGGGCTCCTCGGGTCGTACCAAGGGTTTCTCCACCAGCCACTCCGTGCGCCGCTAAGATCAGCTACCACATTGAAGTTCCTAGCAATGTGATCATGTTTAGGGATCCCTACCAGGAAAGGGAACCACAACCAAAAGATCCAATGGCGACCCTCATCGCCTGCCTCGAGGCTTTAGAAATGCAATAGGTGAATATCCCACCAGATGGAAAACCATACCTGGCATGGGTGGATGACATGCTGACACCCCTGGGATTTGGGAATCCCACTTTCTCCCCCTTTAATGAGACGAGGGAATCACCGCAGAACCTGGCCCACATTTACTCTAGGTGTGGACCTATGTTAGGGACCCCAGTGCAGTAGGAGGCCTCCAAGCTCTGTTTCTTTATTCAGACACAGGAGGGCCACCATTCATTTATTATAGCCATATCTATATGGGATTTGTGACTAGCTGGGAGGACCATTGTAGGAAGTTCCTTTACCAGTTTAGCTCTACCACCCAGAAGGCAAACATCACAGACCCCTTCATGTGAGAACAAAGGCTCGATGAGCAAGTTGCAGACTTCATTTCCCGGTGGAAGGGGATCACATACTCCATTGACATGCCACTGAATCAGGAGAAATTACGGATGATGTGCATGGGTAATGTCAAGAAGGAACTGGTTCTCTCCCTGATCACTCAGAATTATCCCCGAGGGTCCCGAGAATTCTCATATAAGGCCCAGTGCCTCGAGGAATCCATGCAATAGGCTTGTCAGGCACGCCTATTTCCCCCTAAATTTCCAGCAAGGATAACTTCTAGAGCAGAGCCCACCAACGTGGACCAGGTAGAGGCCCCCATGTAGCTAGATTTTATACTAGTAGCACCAGAACCATAGCCTCGTAGAGTCCCTCCACCACGAGAACACTTTCTAGCCCAGCAGCGCCCGCCCCAGAATCGGCAGGAGCCCCTGTGTAACGCGCCGTCGCCGCCGCCTAGGAAGGATAATCAAGTTCTGCCTCCTTGGTAGGCTCTTCCAGACCCCTGTCAGGGTCAGGCTCCCAGATTCCCGTTTCTGGAAAGAATGAATCAGACCTACCCATTTGATGAGGCTCAGGTCCCTGTCTACTTCTGCATCGCCTTAAAGCAAATAATTGTGCGACTTCCTGAGTGTCGGAAGCTAGAAGAGGCGTGTCTCACTGATCAACCAAACTATTGACCTTATCACCAGATCCTGGGGCACTCCTATAAGAAATTCTATGTGTTCATGGGCTATATCTACGACCATATTGACAAAAACATTGTTAGGTCAGCCCCAGCCCCAGCACAAGTTGATGGTGTCTTCGTGGGATCAGATACTGGTAGCAACGACAAAGGTGAGTGGCAGCAGGATCCTGACCATGGGTCCGAGAAGTATAATGACTGGATGGCTGGCAAGACGGTTTCCTATGCCCATAGAATCATTCGGGAATGCCTAAATCAGCCAACACCTTCAGAAGATGTTTCCACCACATTCGCATCATCATCTCAGCAGGCCTCTTCCCTGAAGAGAAAGCATCGAAGGCGCAAGAAGAAGCAACGTGCCTCGCCAAGGTCATCTCCGTCCCACACTCTCGGTGACTTCATGCCCTCGAAGATGGGAATCCATCCCAGAATTCTCCGAGTAGTTAATGATTTGTCAAGTGACAACCAGGGGTATTCTTTGGTTAACACCGTTGAGTTGGTAAATCTGTATATGACTTTTGATGAGGGGGAGCGCCAGGCGAACCACCCCAATGTCCCTAGCTGACGCCAAAGTCTGCGGAACCACAACCATATAGGTCATCGGGGCACGCCATTTGGCACCTCCAGCCATGCCGTTCATGTTGTTGAGACCAGAAAGCAGGCCCAGCGCAGAACTCAGCATGCACAGCCTCTTCATCCGACATCAACTAGTCCTCCTCCACCACCGTTTGTGCTACTGGATTAGGCAGAGTCACTTCGGCCATATCATGACCCGCTTCACCCCGTTGTAGGGCGATCCCAGTCACCTGGTCCTCATTCGATAGTTACCTTCTGAGATTCGACTAGTGAGAAGTGGGATGTCTCTAGTACCAGTCAGCTGTCGGTCCAGCCGGTAGGGTCCGCCATGCCTCCAATCGCCAAATGGCTTCCTGTAAGCAGAATTTCATGCCTGGCATGGAAGTATGACATTCTGAAAAACCTCGTCGGTATCCCACTAAGGCTATCCCTCCTTGAATCCCTTCTCCTATCACCAGATATGCATGGAGCACTCACTGAGGCTTTAAGGATCCCCTTCCAGTTTGAAACATAGGTAGCATCAGTAGAGGCCTTCCATGATGAAGCAATTGAGGATTCCGAATTCCAGTCTGTCATCTCATTCTCAAGAGAGGATGGAGGCTCCCCCATAGAGGGGCATATCCGCCCACTGTATATCACTGGACATTTCAATGGCGCGGTGATTCGTCATTGTCTCGTTGACACCAGTTCTGGGACCAACCTTATCCCAACACAGAAAATGTGGAAGCTAGGTTTATCTAAAGATGAACTGACTCCCTCTGATTTGAGGAACTAGGGATGTGACAGGACAGTGAAGACCCCGGTCAGCTAGATCCATCTAATGACCCAGTTTTGTGTACTTGTTTCCAGCACAAAATTCATGGTTGTCTCCCAGGACACCGCATAGAATGCATTGATGGGTAGGCCATGGCTCCACCTGCACGCAGAGGTCCCCTCATCATATCACCAATGCCTCAAGTACTCCCTTAATGGTCGAGTGGGCGTACTCCAAGGTAATTTATCTCCTTTATCCTCTTGCAAAGATCACTACTTGGATGCTGATTATTACAAGAGCAATGATAATAAAGTCCAAGAAAGCGAGGTTGATCCCATAACTTCTATGAACAACCATTGGGCATGCCTGAATGACCCCTACGTCTTCCCAATCCACTGGTTAGAGGCCACCACCCCCGATATGGGGTAGTGTTTGGTCATTTCCAGGACAAAAGAGAACCATGACCCTGGATCCAGGTGGCGTCAGAAGATCACTTCATATTATTATAAGAACCAGGCTCCAGTGATCCCAGATCCTCCCTCTCCTGTTAGGTATCAAGATGTCTGGCTCATAGAAACGACACTACGTCATACTTGTCTATTTCACTGGGCTGGAATAAGTCATCTCCATCCAACACACCACTACTTCTTCGATATTATCAAGAGTGTCCGGTTGGGCCAGAGACCAGATGGGATCGGGTCAACCACCTTCATAGCCATTGTCTCAGCAGTGCCGGAGTGCCCCGATGCAATGACCACGACCTCAAAAGCTGGTAGCAGCATTCCATCCGGGTTTTGTAGATAAGAAGCAGCGTCCCTCGTGGAAGATACCTCTATAAATAGAGAAGAAGATATGGAGGATTCTCCCCCTTCCTTTGAGGAAGGTTTCTCAGCCTCAGTCGATGAGCTGGTACAGGTGAATCATGGTAGCGTGGAAGATCCAAGAACCACATTGATCAGTTCTGCCATGTCCCTAGGGGAGATGTAGCGGTATGTGGACTTCCTGAAACAGCACCGTGATGTATTTTCCAAGAGATACGATGAGGTTCTATGACTATATCCTCAGGTATCCTTCCACCACCTCTGTCTCTTGACAAATCATTGCAGGTTGAAGCATCCTCCCAGAAAGATGCATCTATCTCACTGTTCCATGGTTGACGCCGAAGATGAAAAAATCATCAGATCAAACTTAATCAAGGAGTTCCAGTATCCTAAGTGGTTATCCAACATAATTCTAGTAAGGAAGATGAACAGACAAATCAGATATTGCATCGACTTCTGTGATCTCAACTGTCACTGTCCGAAGGATAATTTTCCCTTTCCAGTGACAGAATTGTTGATTGATTCTACGGATGGTTTCCATGCCCTCTCCTTCATGGATGGATACTATGGTTCTAATCAGAACCGGATGGCCCTCGAGGATGATGATTCTACCACTTTTAGAGTTCCCCAAGGTACTTTCTGCTACCAGGTTATGCCCTTTGGCCTGAAGAATGTAGGTTCCACCTATCAGTGGGCCATGCATCGCATATTCAAGCTGATCATTGGAACGTTGGTGGAATTCTATGTGGACAACCTGGTAGTCAAATCTCCCCATCTCCAGGACCATATCAAGGACATTGATAATGTATTTGGTTTCCTCTATTCCTTCCATCTGAAGAAAAACTCATTGAAGTGTGCTTTTAGGGTCACTAGTGTAAAGTTTCTTGGCTTTGTTGTCCGATACCAAGGTATTGATATTGATCCAGAGAACATAAAGTCCATCAGTCAGATGCCTCCCCCGAGAAATATTCAGGAACTTCGAGGTCTCCAAGGCCACTTAGCCTACATACGCCGATTCATTGTGAATCTGGATAGAAACTGTAAGCCCTTTTCTCGACTCATGAAGAAGGGTACCACTTATGAGTGGAATGAGGAGTGCCAGGCCACCTTTGCAGAAATCAAGAAGTATCTCCTCCAGCCTCCGGTCTTGATTCCAGCAGTCTCTAGAAAGTTGTTGATTCTCTATGTCACTACCGTGGAACGGTCCCTCGACACCCTTCTCATCCAATAGAACAATGAGGGGATAAAGAACAACCTATACTACCTCAGCCACATACTCCTCGATACGGAAACTAGATAGTCTGTCCTATTGAAGAGCTACCTTGCGCTAGTATATGTTGTGCAGAAATTATAGCATTACTTGCAACAACACGAGGTGCAATTGGTCTCTCGGGTGGACCCACTGAAGTACATTCTGAGCCATCCCATGATGACTGGCCGACTAGCGTGGTGGGAAGTAATCCTCCAGTAGTTTAACATCAGGTTCATGCCCCAGAAGGATATCAAGGGGCAGGCATTAGCAGACTTCCTAGCTGCCCATCCAACCTTCGTGAACCAGTCCCTAGACCTGGATTTTCCCAATGAGGAAATCCTCTCGTTAGACCATGTCATCCCATGTTGGAAAATGCACTTCGATGGTGCCTCCCGGAGCCCCACCGATAGGAGTCTCAATGATCCTAGGCTCAACAGAGTGGGACTGGGTATCATCTTCATCACCCCGGTGCAAGCCATTCTGCCACACTCATTCCTATTGTCAAAAGGATGCACCATGAACGAGGCAGAGTAGCAGGACCTCATTACTGGTCTCGAGCTGGCCCTTGAGATCGATGTGCCCCATTTTCATGTGAAAGGAAATTTCGAGCTAGTCGTCAAGAAGGTCAATGGTGACTATCTTGTCAGGAATCCAGAGCTCGTACCATTGTTAGAGAAAACTATACAGCTAATGGCCTAGTTACTTTCTTAGTTAGAGGTTATCCATGTCCATCAGTCACAGAACAGTTGAGCAGATGCTTTGTCCAGCTTGGCCGCATCACTTTCCAAACCTGAGTAGGATGATATCATTATCCATGTGACACACTGGAGAGTCATTTCTCCCATCACCCTGGGGGATGGTAACGAACCACAGGTATACCGTCTTACTATTGGTGCCTCTACGTCAGGACCCCTAGGTAGATCAGATGCGGTAATCGATGTAATTGCCAACTGGAGGACACCCTTGGTCGAATAACTCCAATACAGTAAACTCCCATTAGACTGGGCCAAGCGCAAGAAAATTTGACACTGTGTGCTGCAATTTTCAATCCAGAGTGGTCCCAGCCTTGAGCGGATCCTCTATAAGTGTGGTTTTGATGGTTTTATCCTCCATTTAATCTAACGAGTAGAGATTCCACAGGTCATGCAAGAGGTTCATGCTGGTTCCTGTTGTTCTTATCAGGCTGGGCCAAAACTGTCTCACCAGATTTGAAGATTTGGGTATTTTTGGCCCTCCATGATCCATGAATGCATCGAGTTCACCAAGAGGTTCCATACATGCCAAGTTCATGATAAATTTTTTCGTAGACCACTGGAGACTCTCCATACTACCATGTACTATTGAGCCTTTGCAGTCTGGGGGATAGATGTTGTAGTACCATACCCACTGGTAATGGCTCGCCAATGCCGATTCATTCTAACCACTATAGATTTCATTTCCAAGTGGGCAGAGGCAATTACTCTAAAGGAAGTCAAGGCCAATTCTATCATTGAATTTGTGAGTTCCAATATCATCTATATATTTAGAGTACCTCATGTTATCCTCATCGATAATGGAACCAACATCCTGGAAGTCGAGCTAAAGAAATTATACACTAAGTAAAACATTCGTTCCAACTATACACCCTGTTACCACATGAAAGAAAATGGGCAAATTTATGTATTAAATAAAACCCACTCTAACATTCTGCAGAAAATGGTTGGTCAGAACAAGAAGAGTTGGCCGGATAAGCTCCCCAATAACCTCTGGCTTATCGGACAATGACTCATAATTCCACCCAGGTGACCCCATATTTCCTAGTGAACGGAACAGAGGCCGTCCTTCCCATTGAGATTAAATTGACCTAATTGCGCATAGCAGTCTATGACCATCAAGAACCGAATAGAGTGTCTGAAATCCATCTATCTGAATTGGAAGCACTGGACGAGAATAGGCTTTGTGCCCTGTACAACCTATAATGGCATCAGAGTAGGATGGCTCGAGCTTTCAACAAAAAGGTTCACCTCCGCTCATTCCTGCAAGGAGATTATCTATTTCCTCTCAGGGCGCCAATGATCCCCGGCATGAAACCAACCAATTTGGATCCCAAGTGGGAAAGACCTTTCATTATTCATATGGTTTATCCCAATGGAGCATACTACCTGGTGACTAGGGATGGTGAGCGTATAACTCCTCCCACCAATGCCAAATTCCTCAAGCAATACTTTGCCTAACCATCTGGTCCTGCATGACCCTGAACTATATGATGGTCCTCCATTAAATTAAACTGGCCTACTGTCCTGTATGACCCTAAACTGCATGATGGTCCTCCATGAACTTAAACTGGCCTACGGTCCTACGTGAACATAAACTGCATGATGGTCCTCCATAACCTTAAACTAGCCTATGGTCCTACATAACCCTAAATGGAATGATGGTCCTCCATAAACGTAAACTGGCCTATGGTCCTGCATAACCTTAAACTGCTCGTCCCACATGACGTTAAACTGTATGCCATCCCGCATGACGTTAGACTATATCTTCTAGAACTAGGTGTGAATTGATTCCCATCCTTATGGGATACGTAGGACTGTCAGAACATTTAGATTTCAATTCTAGCCCCATCTTGTAGAGATCCCACGATCTCCTGGTCACCTAGGCCCCTCGGCCTGTCCCTCTCCACGAAGGGGATATATAGGTGTAGTATAGGGTTTTTGGAACCATGCCCTCTTCTCCTGGGAATCCGCCATCTCTTGGATGCTATCGAATTGAGCCCCTCAACCATTTACAGTGGTCTGCCAATGTTTTCAGAGTACGCTGGTCTAGGACCTGGAGTTTCAGATTCAACTTATGCAAGTTCCTTCCACTTTTCAAGTTTCTTGTCTCCCATAATTTGGGTCCCCGTTATCTCTCACGCCCGAATGGACCCCCCAAAAACGGCATGGATACCACGCCTAAGGGATTTACTACCATTATGGGACAACTCCCCCAAGGGTTTCGAACAAAAAATTTATACAAATCCCATGTTGAGAACATGGTCAATGGTCGATGCTCATTTGTTTGTCCCCATTTATAGTTAACGCGATAGGATGCTGTGTTGTTAATATGGTCCGCAGTAATCCTCCGTCATCACGCCAGCCCCTTCGGGACATGAATGTTGGTTGCATGATTCACATTATGTTCCACCCCCATCATGTCTATGTGGAATCTCGACACTCTTTGCACTACCCCTTACTGCACCTCCTCGTGTCAGGCAGACAAAACTATAATACAACGTCTCTTGAGGCTCCCGCAATCAATGTGCTAAGACTATAGGCTGGGATATTCTCTAAGATCCATGTGTAGCTTGACGCTCATCCCCATGGGATATGTGGGGTCTCCCGAACATTTCATTTTGGGTGCACTTCAACTAGAAGCGAACATCTCCTGCCCCTTATCCTCTGACCCTCAATGGCCTCCTGGACTGAGGCTCCTCTCCCAAAATCGCACACGGTGATGATATGGACCTTGTCCTCATTTGCGTCCTGTATGCTTTCTTGCGTTGTGCACATTCCCCCCGGTCCATGCAATACGAATTTAATCTGTGCTGGTTGGTCCTACCAACCGACCATAAACTGTGATGATATCCTCCCAGCAACACGATGAAAAATAGCACTCCATTGAGATGAACTCATCATAGGGGACGTCATATTGGGTATCAGTCATTTACCACCATTTTTCAACTACTTTATATGGCTTGACTGTTGTGAAGATGCCAAGATTTTCTATCATAGGCCGGTCACTCCACAAAATAAAAACCATTCACCTTAAAGGAAAAACAAGATACATCAAATGATGATTCTTTTTCGTGTAAGGGCTAGACCCGCAAGCCCCCTTTCATCCTTTTCACTGGTACCTTACCGTGCCATGCCAACCCCCAATAACTACGTATGGCTTGATTATCATATTAATGAGATACGTAGGAGTGCCCGACCACTTCCCTGCCGGCCCAACCTAACTTTTCGGTTCGGTCCCTTGACCGGAACACTTCCCTATGAAACACATGGTGAGTAGGACTCATACACCCATTCATGTCGGGAATTATAATCACCATTCCATGTGTCTCCTGCCTTCCTTACTAGCCCCTAGTTTGACTTATAAGACCTTAAACTAAGACCCTTTCCAGAACTATGTGCGTCTTGATTATCATCCTTATGAGATATGTAGGAACAACCAAACATTTCTTCTTGGGTCCAGCCCCATGTATCACTACATCCCATCCCTTCTCACTATCGGCCCCTTGGCCTGACTTCTCAGGGAATTGTGTAACTACAACATTTTCCCTGAACAAATTCGGGATACCCCATGATGACATTGGGATGCCACAGTTCCATCGCCAGAGAGTTCCTGTCTAAAAGTAGGGATGATCCATGACCAGATTAATGCGCCTGACTAATGTGCTTCCACCATGGTGGCGTAAGCTTGGGAGTGTTGGATTCTATATGAACAAAACAACACTTCACTTTCCACACTTTGTGTGCCCCTTTATTCAGATCCTCATCCACTTTTGTGTTTTAAGGGACCCCCTAATAGTACGGATGATCGACCTATGGTCCGCCTGCTGTCCTGGGACAATGTTCCTAAAGACTGTTCATATTTGAAGGGACCCCCTAATAGTATGGATGCTCGACCTATGGTCAGCTTGCTATCCTGGGCCAATGTTCTGGAAGTCTGGTCGATGATATTTGAGTTAGGCCCCATGTTTTGAACATGGTCAGCAGTCAACCCACAATTTGTGTCCTCGTTTCGGGCTAATTCAATAAGGATGCTGTGTTTAGAACATGGTAAATAGTCTTCCTTCATTTCCACACCCCTCCCATAGTGTTCCAAATTTGGGTAACATGATTCACATTCCTTATTTCCCTATGTTCAGACTGATTCCAATGCCCCTGGAATTGCCTCGCTTGTGTGCTAGAGCACATTGAGACGACGATACATTGATTGGTATGAGTTTCTCTTCCATTGGATGGGACTCCATATTCTCCTCGGAAATCAGGGTTCGAATTTCGAATTCCTGAATCTTGGTTGACGATGCCACGATCGAACGAAGTGATAGTACGAGCCTCCTTTTCTACTCACGGCCCATGTGAGCATAAGGATGTATTGCTATTTATTTCGGGATTATGGTTGAGTTTGTTAAACCAAAGGGACAAGTATATTAATCAATGGGGAATATAAGTAAATTTTTCTACACATGTAGTTCAAAAGAACAAGTAGCAGTAAAGAGGGAAATGTTTATGGATTTGGAAAAAACATGTCCTCTAAGGATCAGCTTCTTGGAAAGATATCTCCAATGATACCACCTTTTCACTGGTGGCCTCAAGATGGACTCCCATACCTTGAGGACCCTTTAATCATCAGTGTCCATGGAGTGCAGCTCGCTGACCTTGGACCATGCCTGCGCCTATTCAGTCTGGATCTCAGTTATCTGGCAACTCGCATCCACAAGTTGTTCTTGGGCATCTGCCAGCTGGGCCCTCAACTACTCCACGAGATCAGAGCAGTTTGTGATGAATAAATACTACTCATTCTCCTGTTACTTGAGGAGTTGGACCTCCTTATCCACCCTTAAGAATGATTTGGTACTCCATGACTCCACCTAGTACCGGATGACGTCGGCATGCCAGCTGCTCTCACACATCTTCTTAGACATGTAATCACGGACCGTCAGGTGAAGGCATTGAGCATCTGCCCATCCAGCACAAAGGAAATGAATCCAGGTGTGGAGTGACCCAATCCACCTCAGCCATTCCGCCTAGGGTTGATTGAGAAAACTCCGGATAAACTTCCATCCCTTGTGTCACGTCATCCGACTCTCCTCAACTGCTTCCGAATCTGAATCTTCAATCTCTTTGGGATTAGTAGGCCAATAAACAGGAAAGAAAACCAACATGGCAGTATCAGGGTCTTCCTCAGAGATTCCTCCCAGGGGAATGGGCTCCTCAGAATCGAGGTAACCTTCCTCTCCCCCTTCAATCCTGGTGGCACCCTCGTCGATTTCCGGCATTTCCCCGATGACAACACCACCAATGTACTCTGCTCCCTATTCACCAATTGTTAGAGACAAATTAGTTTGGGAGGCATGTTCTAGATGGGGTGGCACATTTTCCATCAGCACGCTCGTGGATGGTTTGGGGTCAGCAGTCCGACGAGCCTCCAGTGCTGTGATCACTGTACAGACAAGGAGGACCCTGATCAGTTGGTTCCCCTGACAGTAAGTACCAGTATCGAATTAAGGAACTTACAGATATCCAAGGCATCGGCCTTTGGTGCTCTAGCCTCTATGGGAACTATCATGGTGGGGGATCCCTTAGCACTTGTTAGCTCAATAACGAGCACCAGTGCCCCACCTGGTTCCATTGGAGCTCCTCCTCCTCTGATTGGGGACACCTGATTAGTCCCAGCACCAGTGTGATCCTGTGAGAGATAAGGAAGATGGGTTAAGGATTGCAAGGAATGATAATAAGGGATAAAATTAGGGTTGAAGAATACCTTGAGCATCTTGGTCACATCCATATTGGAGCCGACGATCTTGCCGCTCTCCCAGAGACTCCCTTGGTGGGATGCCCCCAGTGACCCTTCACCTTCGGGCTCCCCTTCTCCTTCTTCTTCACCTTCCCCTTCTACTTCTACCTCCTATATTATTTCACCACCCGCCAACTCCTCATCGCTGTCATCTTCCCCTCTCGACGTCCTTTCTGGATCATGCTCCTAGTCGAACGTCACATTCCCCAAGAGAGGTGGCTTCGCACACCGACACCATTGGTGTGCGTACGTGTCCATGCCCATTATATATGCTTGTCATCGGTGAAAGTTCACTTTTTCGGCCACCCAGACAAGCCCAACATCTAGCAGTTGGATCCTGTCCTGCACTATCTTCTTCCAGAGGGCTTCGGTACTCGTTGACTGCTGCAGAGTTAGCCAGACCCACCATAGCGCGGGAAAAAAGACATCATGGGAAGGTTGAAGCAAGTATCTTATTTTCTTATTAGGAAGTTTTTTGGCCACTATGTGGGACCCTCCCCCAGGCGATGAGGGTGCGGTCACCCCACAGGAATCCCCCGCTGCTGAGGTTCCAGCCTGCGCAGGCCCCATTGCCGGAGGCGCTTTTGATCCTCCCCCTCTAGCGGCACCCTACCTACTCTCTCACCCCCAAGGTTCCGCACTGGCAACATTGAGCAGCCAAACTCATTTCTGAAGAATCCCCTTAGGGTATGCTATGGTCCAATGTTTTGAATACTCAGTCGAGAGGCCAGTGTTGACTCTGCTGGGAGGAAATGTGATGATGTCACTGTAGTCATAGGTTATGAACATCAGCCACGACTGACGAAGAACACATGGATGCCTCTCCCAAGAACATCTGTGTATACTCTCTTTGGAATTATCTAGAGGAATCCGAACTGCCTAGCGAAAATAGATGGCACATAAGGCTCATAGGAAATCTTCCCATCAATCGGGGCCACGAGCACCCCACCTTTAATGATCTGGAAGTACTCCTTCTGCTATAGTGAGCCTTCCCCATCGTCAATAAGCACACCAGTTGGGGTTGGGAATGGGATGAAGTTGAAGTTGGAATTTTTACCAATCTTGATCCATACTCCCTCCTCATTGAGCGTCATTTTCATGACCCCGAAAATATTCAGCAGAGAGGTTCGCAGGCCATTACCTGGAGGACGGATGGAATTTGGGAAGGTGTAGCTGCAATAGTGATCCAAAACCCAGCCATGGAAGATCTGGAAGGGTCCACATACTCTCCTAGGAGATCCCCATCTCGGGATATGTCCTAAGATGGTGTATAGCTGGGCCGTCATGGGGACTGTAACGACCCAATCTTTTTGAATAGTATATTAACTTACTCTTATTGATTTAATAATATATTAATGGTTAATGCAGAAAGAGGAGTCGATGGCTTCATCCAGTAGACTCGACCCTTACGAAGCCCACTTATCAGAGCTTGGGAAGGAGGTAGCATCTGTGGGCTTCGCTTTGGACCAAGCCCAAGCCGAGCTCCAGCTTGTCAAGCTTGAACGAAAACTCTTGCAGGAGAAGTTCAAGTTAGTGGAGATTGCTACTAGGGCAATGTTATCTGAGCCTCCCTCAGATTCTCTCACCATATCACACCTTACACTTAGGTCTTATGCCAGTGTTATAAGGGGATATGTGATGAGACCCTAGTTTCCTTGTGTAATTCTCTCGGGTGAATAATTTGAGATTTCTTCCATTAGTGATGTTTGTGAAATTTCAAATATCTAGATAATTTTAGAATGTATTTTATTCATGAATTTTGAAAAAGGGATATTTTGAAATATTTATGTAAACCCTAAATAACTAATGATGTGTAATGATTTTCAAAAAATAGTCTTCTACAAAAGTGTTCATTACGGAATTTGGAGTCTAATAAGATCAACTTAATTTTTGATGAATAGTAAATTATGAATAGTGATTTTACGCTTAGGATTAGTAATATGACCAAATGGATTAGTAATTTCACTCCAAGAAAGTTTTAATATAATTTAGACACCTAGATTAAGTAATGTGATTCAATAAAATGGGTAAATAACAGTTTCATAAATTATTATTCAAGTATTAGTTTTTTCGGATGAATAGTGTTTTTTAATTAAAAATTTAATTAAAAATAATTAGAATTTTTTTTTATAAAAATGAATTTATTTTTGAACTCAGAGCATCGATATTATGTTATGGTAATTTTTGGGGATTTTTCTAAAAAAATAAATTTTCGGTGAATAATGTATTTATTTAAAAATAAAATTAAAAATATTTAGAAAATTATTTTTATAAAATGGATTTCATTTTTGAAATCATAGCATTGATATTTGGTTAAGGTGAAATTTTGGGATTATTCTGAGAAAGTTGAATTTTCGGTGAATAGTGAAAGTATAGTTTTTAAGTTACGGGTGTTTAATGACAACATTAAATGATGTATTAAGTATATATTGTAACGCCCCGACCCTAGTTACCTAGAGTCAGTGCATTATTACATAACATTGGCATGATCATGAGAAAGATCAAGTCTCGAAAGACCGATTAGTTTAGTAGCCTTGGAATAACTAGATACATCCATAAATTTTTACATTACATCATAAAAAAAACATCTTGTCTTCATATCCCCTCATACTATCCCTGCAGGTCATTCATAAATTACTTCTTCATAATCCTGGGGAAATAAAACATTAAAAGGGGTGAGCTCAGATGCTCAGTAAGGATAACATTATAGCAGAAGCTTTCATAAATAAGCATAAACACTTAAGGCAATTTATAACTAAAACAAAAGCCTTTTAAACTTGAACTTCAGCATAAAATGGCAAAGGTAAAATGAAATAATGCCATTTACTTACTCACATGGATATTCTACTAGTCAAATGATCACATGCAATATCAATAACCACTTTCATAATGATGGAATGCATAATGCCAGACTATCATAACCACATAGCCAAGGCCTCGTGCCAAGACTACAAATAAGATTTTGCCAAGGCCTTGTGCCAAGACACTAGTTTGTCTCATGAGACCTACCGATGCATCGAGGAGCTATAGCGGGCTCCACCCGTCACTTATTAAGTCCAATGCATTCCTCATATGAACATGTTTAAACATAACATAAACATTCGTATTAAAACTAGCATACGAAATGTCAATACTTTTACCACAAACCATGAATGGTATAAAAACAGCGCATCCACAGTCAAACATGACTCATTCGATACAATATGGAAGATTGTATTGTATCACATTAACCTCAATCAAGAATAATGAATGATGTTGACATAAATGAAAATAATCATCAAAACTATTTGAGAGAATTATCCCCCTTTTCTTGAAAACATTTAAAAGTCACACTATTTGTCAAGAATCCATTTAAAAGTAGATTTTTGAATCAAAGTGTCCCATACCACTTTGAAACTTTTTAAAAGGAGTTTTAATTTCTAAAACTTTAATGTCCATATAAATAAATCCTTAAAACCATTTTTGAAACATGGACATTAATGAGCAAGATTTAGAAGAATAAGTCTTTAAAACATTTAAAAATGGTATTTTAGTTAGAGATTCTAACCAAAAGAGACACTTGAATACAAATAATTGAGGTAATAAAAACTTTGTAATATCATGATAATAAAGGGATTCATGATATACTATGTCAAAGTACATTATATACACCACATAAAAGTGATTTGGTGTATATCAACAAAGAAGTCTCAATGGAATGTAAATTGAGATGAAATCTCTCATAAAGGCCGTATCCTTAGGTTAAGGATAAATCAACGACATAATTATGTGTGACAAATATAAATACACTAAATATGATTGGATATTCAGTGTAAAACAATCAAAGGATATTCACACATATTCTTGTAAAAACAACACCAACGAATTGGATGTTTAACTCAACAAATGGTGAATGAGTTAAAATTACTCTTATCAAATTCATATCAATGACTTGAGAATTACCAATGAGTGATTATGTGTATCAAACTTATATCCACAGGAAGGGGAGTGGAAATTATGACATAATCAAATGAATAGTGATTCCACACATAATCAGGGAGTAATATAATCAATGAAATATGCGTAAAGCCAAATGAGTGGAAATTGAAATCTCAAATTCCCTTATTGATTAGGTAACTTAAGAAACATACACCCATGAAAGAATTATCATACCATGATGATGTAAATACCCATAAATAAAAGTATATAACACAATGAATACAATCATGGGCAGTACACATACACCACATGCAATAATTAAGTGGTGATCAATGGAATTCTCACGGAATTAAAAGTGAGATAAGAAAATCCCTTACCACGTTAATCGACTGAGTCGTATGGCCAAAAGTTAATAACCACCAAATGATTTACAGAATAACATGAATATAAAGAGAATCATGATAATATATATCAAATGTCCATACATAATACACCACTTTCAATAATTTAGTGGCGAATAATGGAAATCTCACGGAATTGAAAGTGAGATAAGAGAATCCCTTACTTTGTACTTTTTCCTTGGTCGATGGTAGGTTTACCTCCTGTATAATGGTGAAATAATTGTTATTGAATAATAAAAGAATCATTTACTTTAATATGATATCATATATGATCTTTTAACATTGATTTGTTAATAATATCTTAGTATTAACGCCGTTTCGGGTGTTAATTTACTCATTTTCTTTTATATGTTTTGTTACATAAGTCATGTTTGTTGTATCTTATTCATATCCAGAATGATATCAAGTCCTTAAACATCATTTTTAAATCATTAAATGATAATTATACTTGAATGGATACGATGGAGAATGAATCTCATCGCGTTCGTGGAGACGGTAGTCCGTACGTACGCACGAACGCTACTTCCATTTAATTTTTTATTTTAAAAGAATCGAATCCAAATGATACATAGGTATATTACTATTCCAGTATAATATAATATTTTATATATGTTACTTAAGTTCATTAACACCATACTTTATACGTTCCATGTGTGGTATGAACGAGTCATATCATTTTAAGGGGGCGGTAGTCCGCACTTCCTCAAATGAAATTATCGTATGTATATACGACATGAAACGAATAATGGTATGAAATAAAATGGAATTACAGAAGCTTATATATAAAATATATATCATTAATATCATATTTAATTACAGTTCCATCATAATGGCCACCATGAGAGGCGGTAAGATGTTTTTGAACAATCATCGTTTCGTGAGGCGTTAGTTTGCCATCCACAGAAACATTATGTTCATCATCCATTAGATGGAGTTGTGTGTATGTGTAGTTTGAATACTTCTTATAACAACATCCTAGTATATTGAGGATACTGGTGTTGTTACAAAAGAAGGGAAATAAAAAGAGTTTGGGGGTTGAAGAAGCAAAATAAATGAAAATAATTTAAGAGAAATCGTTACCTTTAATTTAGGTAACTCACTTTGGTTGGAACCAAAGGACTTGTTGAAATGCTTTCTGCCTAAGGGGAAGCTTCAAGGAGGAGGAGAGAAATGTGGGGAGATTAGTTGGGCAGAGTTTGGACGAGCCAAGTGGCTTTAGAGGTGTGAGGAAATGAGAAGGAGGAGTGACCTTTTATAAGAGGGGTGAGGGACACCTTTGGAAAAGCTAGAAATATTAATTTATAATAAATTCATATTCGGTTTCCAATGGCTCCAAAGTTGACTATTCAAATGTTGAGGTGGGGATAGGTCGAAAACAACTCATCCAATAGAATTTAGACAGGTTTGGGTACTTACATTAACCTTATCTTTAAGTATTAACTCTAAGTTAATTAGTTTCACTTTTACAATGTCTCTTTGTATTTTTATATAATATGGTTAATAAACTTACTATATACATCCAAAAGACCCCCAAGTGGTCCATTAATTATTAAACTATCATAATATAAGTCTCTTGGCCGAGCCTTAGATTTTTAGGAATTTAATATCAATTAATAATATAATATTTGTTTTAAGAACTCTTTTATGTCAATTTTGACACTATTCACTAGTTGATTTTTGTGAAACTCATAACAGATTGATTACTTCGAAAAAAGTCAAATAAATCAATCCTAATATATCATATTATCCTAGAAAATTTGTTTAATTCATTAAAAGTTTCATATTATAATTATTTGGGTATTTATAATATCAATTATGTTAATTTTTTACTATTTTAGTAATTACTGCATCATCATTGTGCCATAAATAAAATAAATTATTTAATGTCAAAAAATTATAAATAAAATATAATTATACAGGAAATATTTTTATCTTTCTAATGAATATTTATAATCTAAAATTCAACATATATAACCCTATGTAACAATTGTTTTTCTAAAAGATATATGCTTGTGTAATTTTTGTATTCATTTTAACTTAATTAATATAAAGTGTCATTATCACTTACAAGTGGATCCATGGGGTCCCAAAATTGACCCAAAGATGCCCATGGTCGACCATGTATCAACCAATAGGGTTAAGACACATTTTAGGGTAATTTAGTATTATTATAATGTTATTTTTAACCCTTATTTACCGGATTTACCCTTAACCATGGTAAATAAAATATTTACCGCAGTAATTATTCAAAATGTCTAAAAATAAAAGTTACCTATTTACACAATTTGGACATCCTGATTCCAAATATGGAATCCATTTTTCTAAATTCAAAACACAGAAGTGGCAGAAATTAATTTAAAATTAATTCCCGCTGTCAAAACAAAAAGCGTGTTTTTAAGAGATAATAACTATCAAAAGATTGACACTTGTTTATGTTCGGTTTAATTGTAAAATTATGTCCAATGACCAACATTATATTAAATGGTAAAAATATATTCTAAATATACTTTAAAACCACTCAAATTAACAATTAATCACTATTAATTATTTTGATTAAAAAAGTTGTTTTTAATTAAAATTTAGTAATTTTCACTATTCATCAAAATATGAAAGTTATCTGAAAAGTACCAAAATTTCACCTTAGGCTAAATTTGATATTCCGAATCCAAAAATGAAGTCCATTTTGAAATATAAAATATATATAATTTCAAAAAGTAGGTATTACTATTCATAACGGCTAGTTTGATTGGTTGTGGTGTGTTAAAATCTCGAAGTTGCGTACAATGCACGTCATTGCATTATTCGAAAGGAAACATACCGAGGAAGCTTGGGGTGTTAAATTATCCCCTCCTTCAATAAATTGCGTCCTCGCAATTTTTAAAATTTTGCTTGGGAATATAATGGAAAGTCCCACATCGGAAAAAGAGTCAATAAAACTATCACTTTAAAAGAAAGAAAGAGAGGTATAAGGGTCATCCAAGATAACCCATACTAGGATTCCATGTAAGAAAACATGGATATGGATGATAAACTAAGTGTCAAGTTCTGATGGAGAGGGATATAAATCATGATCAGGAGAAAGTTAACAATGAGAAAACCACAAACTTGTGTTGGGACAAACGACCATTAGTCTCCTAGTAGGAAAGTAAACGGACAACATTTTTTTTAAGTTACATTACATAAGGAAGAGGAATTCATTTATGATATTGACTAAGAACATTATGAGATATACTTACATTTTAAATAGATTTTCATTCTTTAATAAATTTCCACCACTAACTCATTTTTTTTAAACGATGAGTATTCAAGAAGACTTGGTCACACTGGAAGAGATAGAATAAACTTCTATAGAATCACATGATCCATGAAGGATAAACCATATATTTACATTGTCTTTGAAGATTAATCAAAACCAAAATGGTCAGTGAATGATCTAATGATCCCCCAAAAGGATATTCATTGAGATAAATATGCACTAATCTTAATTTCTAAAATTAAACCAACAATACCCCAAAGATAAATAGATACCATTCAATAACCAATTGTCCTTAAAATCCTTTAATATAATCCAAACTAATATTGAAACCCAAAACATAGAAGAATTTGATTATGTAGTCTCCCATGTTAAATTGTATCTCCAAATGACATCAGATACTCTTAAAGTCACATACTCAAAAGTAATTAACCTAATCAC
This sequence comes from Viscum album, assembly GCA_963277665.1. NCBI lineage: Eukaryota > Viridiplantae > Streptophyta > Magnoliopsida > Santalales > Viscaceae > Viscum > Viscum album. Next base: position 218,541,744 of record OY728158.1, read on the forward strand.
ATATTCTCTATTATAGGTTAATCATTTCCATAAATAACCCAAATCACTATAAATCCACAATAAAAACGTAGATAAAAATCTATCATTACTCCACAAATGAAACCCCATAGTATTCTATTTTCCTTGGGCATATAGTGTTCCCAACAAAGCGAACATCTTTCCAAAATAACATTTATCACTTAATCACCAAATCATTTTCCTATACCAAGGGTATTCTTTTGATATGAAATAAGAACCCAAATCAACTTATTATTGATCAATAAAATCATTTAACTAAAAAAAGTCACACTAACCAGGGACTTCACATAGTCCAGTGGTAGGCGATAAATCCCAATCGCACTTTGGTTGTGGGTTCGATTCCCATAGCTTTGTCCGACGCGACGGGTTGTCACACGGTCTACGTGTTGTCCTTTTTCAAAAACTATATTTTATAATATTGCCAAAATGAGATAAATTCCTCAAAATACTATATCATAAATTTAACCACAAATGTTATATCATACCTTGAATCTTCATCCCAAATTAGAATAACTTATAATTCTCTCAAACCCCAATGATCATATAAATCCAAATGGTTATTTATACCCATATCCACAAGAGAAGAGACAATTCTTCCTCAAATATCATTCTCACATGGCAAACTGCGGGGTTACAAATACAAGAGAAAATTATTCCATAGTAAACCCATCAACAAGGAGTGCTAATACTTTTTAAACATTTCTCCAACCATTTATTCCCACATAGCTTCTTCTTTGACCAAGAAAATATCCTATAGAACAGGACATTCACTCGGGTAATGGCCAGGTCCCCTACATTTACGGAAAATGACTGTAAATGGACTCTTGGGACCATTTTTATCTTCTTCCATAGTACTCTTCATTTTTCTTCGGCAATTATTTACTTTATGTCCTTCCTTCCCACACGTAAAACATTTCGTTGTCCCATTGAGACACTTTCCTGGGTGTCTCTTTCCACATTTCCTGCATGATGAAAATTGAGGGTTCTTTTCTCCATGGTCTCCATTGCTGGAGCTCTTATCATTTATCACCTTTCTCTTCCTTGTTGAGTCTGGGAGTTGGTTAATATATATGTTGTTGATCATATTTTTGGAAAACTGATTTGGCATAAAGACGATATCTTTTACGCCTATCAACATTCCATTTTGTTGCTCATTGCCACCACCGTTCCCATCTTGTACATCATTCTCAAATTCACTATGACTTCCTTGGAATCCAGCCATTGACTAAAACCATAAAGCATTGTGTGAGTAATAGTAGTTGTAAAATCATTTAGAGATTAAAATGTCACCATATTCTCAATTTGAAACATATTAGGATTAACCAAGGTCATTTAATCTCATCTTATATATATATTACTTAAATTGGTTTGTAAAGAAAATGTAAATTATCCTAAGCATATCCCCCAGGAGTGTCGTAACCAAGAGTGCAGCAAGGCCCGTTGTCGTGCACCAGTTCCCGTTCGAGTCTAGCTCAAAGCGGTGTTTTCGGGTTTTACCCTTAGGTACATCTGTGCCAGAGCCGCCTCTACCTGCTCGTATCCAGACAGGGATGTATTGCTCGGAAAACTCACAAAATCTCTACAATACCAAAATTCTAGGAAGTTCTTTTATACTAATCCTCAAAGTTCATCTTAGGTCTACGTGCTCTAATCAGAGTTTATCTAAATCTAGCTACCAAGGTTTGTACTAAACTTCCTCTGATACCAACTGTAAGGCCCCGACCCTAGTTACCTAGAGTCGGTGCATTATTACATAACATTGGCATGATCACGAGAAAGATCAAGTCTCGAAAGACCGATTAGTTTAGTAGCCTTGGAATAACTAGATACATCCATAAATTTTTACATTACATCATAAAAAAACATCTTGTCTTCATATCCCCTCATACTATCCCTGCATGTCATTCATAAATTACTTCTTCATAATCCTGGGAAAATAAAACATTAAAAGGGGTGAGCTCAGATGCTCAGTAAGGATAACATTATAGCAGAAGCTTTCATAAATAAGCATAAACACTTAAGGCAATTTATAACTAAAACAAAAGCCTTTTAAACTTGAACTTCAGCATAAAATGGAAAAGTTAAAATGAAATAATGCCATTTACTTACTCACATGGATATTCTACTAGTCGAATGATCACATGCAATATCAATAACCACTTTCATAATGATGGAATGCATAATTCCAGACTATCATAACCACATAGCCAAGGCCTCGTGCCAAGACTACAAATAAGATTTTGCCAAGGCCTTGTGCCAAGACACTAGTTTGTCTCATGAGACCTACCGATGCATTGAGGAGCTATAGCGGGCTCCACTCGTCACTTATTAAGTCCAATTCATTCCTCATATGAACATGTTTAAACATAACATAAACATTCGTATTAAAACTAGCATACGAAATGTCAATACTTTTACCACAAACCATGAATGGTATAAAAACAGCGCATCCATAGTCAAACATGACTCATTCGATACAATATGGAAGATTGTATTGTATCACATTAACCTCAATCAAGAATAATGAATGATGTTGACAGAAATGAAAATAATCATCAAAACTATTTGAGAGAGTTATCCCCCTTTTCTTGAAAACATTTAAAAGTCACACTATTTGTCAAGAATCCATTTAAAAGTAGATTTTTGAATCAAAGTGTCCCATACCAATTTGAAACTTTTTAAAAGGAGTTTTAATTTCTAAAACTTTAATGTCCATATAAATAAATCCTTAAAACCATTTTTGAAACATGGACATTAATGAGCAAGATTTAGAAGAATAAGTCTTTAAAACATTTAAAAATGGTATTTTAGTTAGAGATTCTAACCAAAAGAGACACTTGAATACAAATAATTGAGGTAATAAAAACTTTGTAATATCATGAGAATAAAGGGATTCATGATATACTATGTCAAAGTACATTATATACACCACATAAAAGTGATTTGGTGTATATCAACAAAGAAGTCTCAATGGAATGTAAATTGAGATGAAATCTCTCATAAAGGCCGTATCCTTAGGTTAAGGATAAATCAACGACATAATTATGTGTGACAAATATAAATACACTAAATATGATTGGATATTCAGTGTAAAACAATCAAAGGATATTCACACATATTCTTGTAAAAACAACACCAACGAATTGGATGTTTAACTCAACAAATGGTGAATGAGTTAAAATTACTCTTATCAAATTCATATCAATGACTTGAGAATTACCAATGAGTGATTATGTGTATCAAACTTATATCCACAGGAAGGGGAGTGGAAATTATGACATAATCAAATGAATAGTGATTCCACACATAATCATGGAGTAATATAATCAATGAAATATGCGTAAAGCCAAATGAGTGGAAATTGAAATCTCAAATTCCCTTATTGATTAGGTAACTTAAGAAACATACACCCATGAAAGAAGTATCATACCATGATGATGTAAATACCCATAAATAAAAGTATATAACACAATGAATACAATCATGGGCAGTACACATACACCACATGCAATAATTAAGTGGTGATCAATGGAATTCTCACGGAATTAAAAGTGAGATAAGAAAATCCCTTACCACGTTAATCGACTGAGTCGTATGGCCAAAAGTTAATAACCACCAAATGATTTACAGAATAACATGAATATAAAGAGAATCATGATAATATATATCAAATGGCCATACATAATACACCACTTTCAATAATTTAGTGGCGAATAATGGAAATCTCACGGAATTGAAAGTGAGATAAGAGAATCCCTTACTTTGTACTTTTTCCTTGGTCGATGGTAGGTTTACCTCCTGTATAATGGTGAAATAATTGTTATTGAATAATACAAGAATCATTTACTTTAATATGATATCATATATGATCTTTTAACATTTATTTGTTAATAATATCTTAGTATTAACGCCGTTTCGGGTGTTAATTTACTCATTTTCTTTTATATGTTTTGTTACATAAGTCTTGTTTGTTGTATCTTATTCAAATCCAGAATGATATCAAGTCCTTAAACATCATTTTTAAATCATTAAATGATAATTATACTTGAATGGATACGATGGAGAATGAATCTCATCGCGTTCGTGGAGACGGTAGTCCGTACGTACGCACGAACGCTACTTCCATTTAATTTTTTATTTTAAAAGAATCGAATCCAAATGATACATAGGTATATTACTATTCCAGTATAATATAATATTTTATATATGTTACTTAAGTTCATTAACACCATCCTTTATACGTTCCATGTGTGGTATGAACGAGTCATATCATTTTAAGGGGGCGGTAGTCCGCACTTCCTCAAATGAAATTATCGTATGTATATACGACATGAAACGAATAATGGTATGAAATAAAATGGAATTACAGAAGCTTATATATAAAATATATATCATTAATATCATATTTAATTACAGTGCCATCATAATGGCCACCATGAGAGGCGGTAAGATGTTTTTGAACAATCATCGTTTCGTGAGGCGTTAGTTTGCCATCCACAGAAACATTATGTTCATCATCCATTAGATGGAGTTGTGTGTATGTGTAGTTTGAATACTTCTTATAACAACATCCTAGTATATTGAGGATACTGGTGTTGTTACAAAATAAGGGAAATAAAAAGAGTTTGGGGGTTGAAGAAGCAAAATAAATGAAAATAATTTAAGAGAAACCGTTACCTTTAATTTAGGTAACTCACTTTGGTTGGAACCAAAGGACTTGTTGAAATGCTTTCTGCCTAAGGGGAAGCTTCAAGGATGAGGAGAGGGATGTGGGGAGCTTAGTTGGGCAGAGTTTGGACGAGCCAAGTGGCTTGAGAGGTGTGAGGAAATGAGAAGGAGGAGTGCCCTTTTATAAGAGTGGTGAGGGGCACCTTTGGAAAAGCTAGAAATATTAATTTATAATAAATTCATATTCGGTTTCCAATGGCTCCAAAGTAGACTATTCAAAGGTTGAGGTGGTGATAGGTCTAAAACAACTCATCCAATAGAATTTAGACAGGTTTGGGTACTTATATTAACCTTATCATTAAGTATTAACTCTAAGTTAATTAGTTTCACTTTTACAATGTCTCTTTGTATTTTTATATAATATGGTTAATAAACTTACTATATACATCCGAAAGACCCCCAAGTGGTCCATTAATGATTAACCTATCATAATATAAGTCTCTTGGCCGAACCTTATATTTTTAGGAATTTAATATCAATTAATAATATAATATTTGTTTTAAGAACTCTTTTATGTCAATTTTGACACTATTCACAAGTTGATTTTTTTGAAACTCATAACAGATTGATTACTTAGAACAAAGTCAAATAAATCAATCCTAATATATCATATTATCCTAGAAAATTTGTTTAATTCATTAAAAGTTTCATATTATAATTATTTGGGTATTTATAATATCAATTATGTTAATTTTTTACTATTTTAGTAATTACTGCATCATCATTGTGTCATAAATAAAATAAATTATTTAATGTCAAAAAATTATAAATAAAATATAATTATGTAGGAAATCTTTTTATATTTCTAATGAATATTTATAATCTAAAATTCAACATATATAACCCTATGTAACAATTGTTTTTCTAAAAGATATATGCTTGTGTCATTTTTGTATTCATTTTAACTTAATTAATATAAAGTGTCATTATCACTTACAAGTGGATCCATGGGGTCCCAAAATTGACCCAAAGATGCCCATAGTCGACCATGTATCAACCAATAGGGTTAAGACACATTTTAGGGTAATTTAGTATTATTATAATATTATTTTTTAACCCTTATTTACCGGATTTACCCTTAACCATGGTAAATAAAATATTTACCGCAGTAATTATTCAAAATGTCTAAAAATAAAAGTTACCTATTTAAACAATTTTGACATCCTGATTCCAAATATAGAATCCATTTTTCTAAATTCAAAACACAGAAGTGGCAGAAATTAATTTAAAATTAATCCCCGCTGTCAAAACAAAAAGCGTGTTTTTAAGAGATAATAACTATCAAAAGATTGACACTTGTTTATGTTCGGTTTAATTGTAAAATTATGTCCAATGACCAACATTATATTAAATGGTAAAAATATATTCTAAATATACTTTAAAACCACTCAAATTCACAATTTATCACTATTAATTATTTTGATTAAAAAAGTTGTTTTTAATTAAAATTTAGTAATTTTCACTATTCATCAAAATATGAAAGTTATCCGAAAAGTACCAAAATATCACCTTAGGCTAAATTTGATATTTCGAATCCAAAAATGAAGTCCATTTTGAAATATAATATATATATATAATTTCAAAAAGTAGGTATTACTATTCATAACGGCTAGTTTGATTGGTTGTGGTGTGTTAAAATCTCGAAGTTGCGTACAATGCACGTCATTGCATTATTCGAAAGGAAACATACCGAGGAAGCTTGGGGTGTTACATATATTCAATATGGTCGAATTATGAACAGTAAGATAAGGTGTGAGGTGTCCCAAGTGGCCAATACCGTGGGAAAATACCATGGGCAAGCCCATGGTTTTTCCAAAACCACTTGTGAGGTGTCCCTTGGCCATTAATGCTTTGTCCCCTCACTTTCCCTATAAATACCCACCATTTCCTCCTTTAGTTTTCACTCCCAACTCTCCCCCAACGATGTTCTGGTCTTCTTACCTTCCAAAGAGTCCTCCCAAGGTTCCCCCAAGCCCTCAAGGTCCAATCCTTTGAGTTTCAAGAGTCACGTTTTAAGGTAAGGGATCCGACTCCTCTCTTTCTTTTCATGTAATCTCTTTTATGTCATTCCTATTATGCTCCTTGTTTTTATGTGAGAGGATGTTCTTTTATATTCCTCTTACTTCCCTTTCATGTTTATATGATGAGAGATCCCCTCTTACTCTCATCATTTCATTTTATGAAAGTTTAAGTGACACCGTTAGGCTGCCGAAATTTTATGGGATTCTTTCACCCTTCTCATTTTTCAAGTTCGATTTTCATGTCAAGTCTTTCAAGTTCCTTTTTATTATGTTGGGGTATGATCTCTATATCTATCATACTGATCTCTTATGATCATATGATGAGGGACCCTATTTGGTCTTGTCAAATCATTTTCTTTTGAAGTTAAGTGACGCCGTAAGGCTGCCGAATTTTCATAAGAGAAATCTAATCTTTTTTTTCCTTCCATGTTTTTCATTTCAAATGGTATGTCCCTAAAATTTCATTACCATGTCCATATTTCCTTCTTATTCTTTCACAATACTGTTTTATGGATCATTTATGAGTGGGTGACCCATGTCCCCTCTCATTTCAATGTTTTCTAAAACCCCGAAACTTAGCCGTTATGCTGCAGAATTTTCCCCTCAAAATGCCTCTCTCTTTTTTCAAAAATTATTTTATGTTATAAAGTGAATACTCAAAGCTCTTATTTATACAAGGGTATTCACATATATATCAAAATGTTCCATTTTAAATTATGGGATTTACATACATGAGACCCGCATTCCCTTTCCGTGGGTTTAAAGTGACGTAAAGATCATGTCTTTAAAGCAGTTTTTAAAATGTTATGATTATGAAATGAAACCCATTTATTTTATGTTATATGGGTTATTTATGAAATGTTTGATGATGATATATGTGGATCACATGATAATAAAGGAAAATTTAAGGGTGCGCCTTGATAGCGCTCCAATGCATTGGGTAATGATGTAACCACTAGAGATTACAATTTTCACGATACCTTGGTGAATAACCTTGGTAATTTTCAAATGACTCCTTGGGGATGGACCTTGGTGATATGTTCATGATTGTCTATGTTAAATGATGTAGCCACATCTTCAAGTTATGAAAAATGTAATTTTTATTATGAAATGCCACATGATTTCTTTCTCATGCCTTAAAGTTCTTTTCATGTCCTTATTGAAGTATCTCAAGTTCACATGTAAAATGTTCCTCTTGTTTCCCTTACTGGGCCTTCTGCTCACCCTTTCTTTTGATGTATGTCCCCAGGTTATGAGATGCAGTAATGAACCTAGAATGAACTTAAGGAGACGCCTTGCAAGTGTTTAAGAAGAATGCTTTATGTTGTTTTCATGTATTATGTTCCTGGTTTCCAAGACACTAAACCTTAAAGATCCTCAGTTGTGTGTAATGTAATGAAAGTTTATGTTATAAAATGGCGGGATGCTATAGTTGGTATCAAAGGGAGGTTTAGTTATTTGTGGAAATTAGGATATAAAAAAAACATTAGGAAGAACCCTATAGAAAAGTTTAAGTATAGGAAAACTTCCTGGTATTTTGGTAAGTATTGAGTAAGTGGTCTATCAAACAAATACATCCCTGTCTGGATACGAGCAGGTAGAGGCGGCTCTGGCACAGATGTACATAGGGGTAAAACCCGAAAACACCGCTTTGAGCTAGACTCGAACGGGAACTGGTGCACGATAACGGGCCTTGCTGCACTCTTGGTTACGACACTCCCGGGGGATATGTTTAGTTAATCACATGCTTTTTATGAATCATTATGAAGGAATTATAGAGAACTATAATTGTTTAAGCATGAAGTCTTAGTTAAAAGATTAATAAATGAAATAAGTTTCTCACTAAGTTTTTATTCTTTTATAAGATGGCGGGCAATAGGAGGAACCGTGCTGATGGTGACCGCAATGCACCATGTGCTGATGGCCCTCTGATGGAAGCCGGAATGGAAACATTCATGCGAATGATGAACCAACTGACTCAAGTTATGAGTAATAACTTGAATCAAGCTGAGAGGCCAACCTCACCACGAAGGGAACAACTTTCTGTTGAGTCCTTCATGCGTCAACGACCGCCAACATTCAGTGGATCTACTGACCCATTGGTTGCGGAACAATGGATAAGCTCCATTGAAAAGATCTTTTCTGTACTTCATTGTTCGGAACAAGAAAAAGTCACCCTTGCTGTTTACCGCCTAGAGGGAGAAGCTGATCAGTGGTGGTCACTGATCAAAAACACGAAGCCACGAGGAGAGATGGAAGCTATGGAGTGGGAAGAATTTCAGGGGATTTTCTTTAACATGTATTTCCCTCGTTCAATGAGAACGAAAATGGAGAAAGAGTTTCTCGAGCTGAAGCAGAAGGAGAACGAATCTGTCGGAAGCTATGAGATGAACTTCACAAGGCTTTCCCGTTATACCTCAAGCTTCGTCATGGACCCTAATGGGAAGGTTGATAGATTCTTTGGTGGACTACGACCTCATCTGCGGAAGAATCTAGCCAACAGGGACTACGATAGCTATGAAGAAATAGTTCGAAGTGCTATGAAAGTTGAACTAGAGTTTGGGGAGACACAGTGGTCTCACAAATCTAATGAGAAGAAGAGAACTCTAGAACCGAGCCTGGGAAGAAGTTTTGATCAGGAAAGAGGTGGAAAGCATATGCAACATGCCACATGCAATAAATGTGGGAAGAAGCATCCGGGGAACTGCTTGATCGGAAGTGGAAAGTGCTATAGGTGTGGAAAAGAAGGCCATATTTCTCGGAATTGTCGTGGTGATGTGAAGCCTCAACTTCCCAACACTAACGACAGAGGAAAGATGGTTCTGGCCCTCCCCGAAGTCACATGCTTCAAGTGTGGACAGCTTGGGCACTTTTCTAATCAATGTCCAAATCCAAGGGCGGTGGAGGGGAATCACCATTAACCTCAGCAGAGGCCACGGGAGCAAGGTCGTGCTTTCGCTATCACAACAACTGAAGTTGAAGTTCCGAACGATGTGGTAGCAGGTACTCTTTTTGTCCTCTCAAAACTAGCAAGTGCTTTATTTGATTCTGGTTCTACGCATTCCTTTATTTCTTCCAAGTTTGCAAGGAATATAGAATCAATCCCTGAATTGCTTGAGGTAGAGTTGTCAGTCAAGACTCCAAGTGGGATTATCCATGCATCAACAGTGTTTAGAGACTCTAGTGTTTACTTTGGTGAGAACAATCTTATCGCAAATCTAGTAGTCATCCCCATGATGGAATTCGACGTTATACTAGGGATGGACTGGCTCTCAAAGTATAATGCTAAGATCAAATGCAGAAGTAAGGAAATATCAGTAGTCTTGAATGAACAACCTACAGTTATCTTCCAAGGAGAGATATCCCGAACTGATCCCTATCTAGAAGCACCTCCTATAGCTTTCTTTATGGAGTTAATCGGTGATGAGGAAGAAGGGAAAGGGAGCATACAAATTGAAGATGTTCTGATTGTTCAGGAATACATGGATGTATTTCCTGAGGAGTTACATGGACCTCCCCCAGAAAGAGAGGTAGAGTTCTCCATTGAACTCGTACCTGGGTCTCAACCGATATCAAAGACTCCGTATAGAATGGCAAATGTGGAGCTAGAAGAGTTAAAGAAACAACTCCAAGACTTGTTGGAGAAGGGGTTTATCCGACCGAGTGTGTCTCCTTGGGGAGCACCAGTTCTCTTTGTGAAGAAGAAGGATGGATCAATGCGGCTATGCATTGATTATAGAGAACTGAACGGGATTACAGTGAAGAACAGACACCCTCTTCCAAGAATTGATGATTTATTTGACCAACTTCGTGGGGCTCAATTCTTCTCTAAGATTGACCTTCGATCTGGTTATCATCAACTGAGGGTGAAGAAGGAAGATATTCCAAAGACTGCCTTCCGATCAAGATATGGGCATTATGAGTTTACTGTTATTCCCTTCGGCTTAACTAATGCTCCTGCTATTTTCATGGATTTGATGAATAGAGTCTTTAAGGACTACCTTGATAACTTTGTGGTAGTTTTTATTGATGATATTTTGATATATTCAAAAAGTCGTGAGGAGCATGAAAATCATCTGAGGGTTATTTTGAAAACTCTACGGAAGGAGAGGCTCTTTGGGAAGTTCAGCAAGTGTGAGTTTTGGTTACAACAAGTGGCTTTCTTGGGGCACATCGTAACCAATGAAGGAATCTTGGTTGACCCTGCAAAGACAATGGTTGTGGAGGAGTGGCCTCAACCCACAACAGTAACTGAGATTCGTAGTTTCCTTGGTTTAGCGGGATATTATAGGAGGTTTGTGAAAAACTTTTCACGGATTTCTAATCCACTAACCAAGTTGACTCGAAAAGGGGTTAAGTTCATCTGGACAAAGGAATGCGAGGAATGTTTCCAAGAGCTTAAGAAGAGATTGGTTACTGCACCTATGTTAACACTACCCTCTATCGGAGAAGGATTCATTATTTTTAGCGATGCATCTCTGAAAGGTCTTGGGTGCGTCCTCATGCAAAACGACAAAGTAATTGCTTATGCATCTCGACAGTTGAAGATTCATGAGCAGAATTATCCTACGCATGATCTAGAGCTGGCCGCAGTTGTTTTTGCTCTAAAGATATGGAGGCACTATCTTTATGGGGAGAAATGTGATATATACACTGACCACCAAAGTCTAAAGTATATTTTCACTCAGAAAGAATTGAACATGAGACAAATGAGATGGTTGGAGCTTATTAAAGACTATGATTGCTCAATTCATTATCACCCTGGAAGAGCAAACAAAGTCGCGGATGCGTTAAGCAGGAAAGATCCTGTTGTTCTGGCAACAATGAGGATCCTGGGAGATCCCTTGATTAAAGATCTAGTAAAACTGGATATGGGAATTATAAGGAAAGGGACATCATCAACCCTATCCCAAATGATTTCTCAACCTTCATTACTAGAGAAGATCAAGAAGGATCAAAAAGAAGATCCTTTGCTGCAGGAGAAGTTCGAGGCTGTAAAGGATGGGAAGTTCCCTGATTTCAATATTGATCAAGAAGGTGTATTGAAATTTCGTACAAAACTATGTGTTCCATCTATTCCGGAGATAAAGAAAGAACTGATGGATGAAACTCATAGCTCTACTTTCTCTATACATCTGGGAAGCACTAAGATGTATAGAGACCTCCGTGATCATTATTGGTGGGATAACATGAAGAGGGAGATTGCCGATTACACTAAAAGGTGCCTGGTGTGTCAAAAAGTAAAGGCAGAACGACAACTTCCTAAGGGGGTATTACAACCACTACCCATACCAGTATGGAAGTGGGATAATATCACCATGGACTTTGTAACTGGTCTCCCAAAAACATCCAAAGGAAACAATGCGATATGGGTTATTGTGGACCGTCTCACCAAGACAACCCATTTTATCTCTATTCGGGAAGATTTCTCTCTGGATCAGCTTACCAAGATATACGTGAAGGAAGTGGAAAGGCTGCATGGGGTACCACTATCCATCGTATCTGATCGTGACCCAAGATTCACATCAAAATTCTGGAGAAGTCTTCAGCATGCTCTGAATACTGAATTGAATTTTAGTACGGCCTATCATCCTCAAACTGATGGCCAATCTGAAAGGACTATTTAGACACTCGAAGACATGTTGAGATTATGCTCAATGGAATTTAAGGGTGGATGGGATCAACACCTCCCATTAGTGGAGTTCTCCTATAACAACAGCTTCCATGCGAGTATTCAGATGGAACCCTATGAAGCTCTGTATGGAAAGCGGTGTAGAACTCCTACTTGTTGGGATGAAACTGGTGAGAGGAAGCTTCTTGGGCCTGATCTTGTGCAAGAAATGACAGAACAAGTTCATGCCATCCAACAACACATAAAGGCTGCTCAAAGTCGGAAGAAGAGCTATGCTGACAATCGTCGAAGGGACTTGGAGTTTGGTGTTGGTGACAAAGTCTTCCTTCGAATTTCTCCATGGAAGAGAGTCATGCAGTTTGGGAAGAAAGGGAAGCTCAGCCCTAGGTACATTGGCCCCTATGAAATCGTTGATCGCATAGGAGAAGTGGCCTATCGTCTAGCACTTCCACCAAACCTAGCTCAAGTTCATGATGTCTTCCATGTATCTCTCTTGAGGAAGAACATACCCGACCCTTCGCATGTACTGAACCCAGAGGTGGTACAACTTGAACATGACCTCTCTTATGAGGAGCAGCCAGTGGAGATCTTGGACCGTAGAGACAAGGTCCTACGAAACAAGACTACCCACCTTGTGAAAGTGTTGTGGAGGAATCACAAATATGAAGAAGCGAATTGGGAGCCTGAGGAAACGATGAAGCAAAAGTACCCTCACCTTTTCGACTAGGCCTCAAGTATAAATTTCGGGGACAAAATTTCTTAAGGGGGGAAGAATGTAACGACCCAATCTTTTTGAATAGTATATTAACTTACTCTTATTGATTTAATAATATATTAATGGTTAATGCAGAAAGAGGAGTCGATGGCTTCATCCAGTAGACTCGACCCTTACGAAGCCCACTTATCAGAGCTTGGGAAGGAGGTAGCATCTGTGGGCTTCTCTTTGGACCAAGCCCAAGCCGAGCTCCAGCGTGTCAAGCTTGAACGAAAACGCTTGCAGGAGAAGTTCAAGTTAGTGGAGATTTCTACTAGGGCAATGTTATCTGATCCTCCCTCAGATTCTCTCACCATATCACACCTTACACTTAGGTCTTATGCCAGTGTTATAAGGGGCTATGTGATGAGACCCTAGTTTCCTTGTGTAATTCTCTCGGGTGAATAATTTGAGATTTCTTCCATTAGTGATGTTTGTGAAATTTAAAATATCTAGATAATTTTAGAATGTATTTTATTCATTAATTTTGAAAAAGGGATATTTTGAAATATTTATGTAAACCCTAAATAACTAATGATGTGTAATGATTTTCAAAAAATGGTCTTCTACAAAAGTGTTCATTAAGGAATTTGGAGTCTAATAAGATCAACTTAATTTTTGATGAATAGTAAATTATGAATAGTGATTTTACGCTTAGGATTAGTAATATGACCAAATGGATTAGTAATTTCACTCAAAGAAAGTTTTAATATAATTTAGACACCTAGATTAAGTAATGTGATTCAATAAAATGGGTAAATAACGGTTTAATAAATTATTATTCAAGTATTAGTTTTTTCGGATGAATAGTGTTTTTAATTAAAAATTTAATTAAAAATAATTAGAAAATTATTTTTATAAAAATGACTTTATTTTTGAACTCAGAGCATCGATATTATGTTATGGTAATTTTTGGGGATTTTTCTGAAAAAATAAATTTTTGGTGAATAGTGTATTTATTTAAAAATAAAATTAAAAATATTTAGAAAATTATTTTTATAAAATGGAGTTCATTTTTGAAATCATAGCATTGATATTTGGTTAAGGTGAAATTTTGGGATTATTCTGAGAAAGTTGAATTTTCGGTGAATAGTGAAAGTATAGTTTTTAAGTTACGGGTGTTTAATGACATCATTAAATGATGTATTAAGTATATATTCAATATGGTCGAATTATGAACAGTAAGATAAGGTGTGAGGTGTCCCAAGTGGCCAATACCATGGGCAAATACCATGGGCAAGCCCATGGTTTTGCCAAAACCACTTGTGAGGTGTCCCTTGGCCATTAATGCTTTGTCCCCTCACTTTCCCTATAAATACCCACCATTTCCTCCTTTAGTTTTCACTCCCAACTCTCCCCCAACGAAGTTATGGTCTTCTTACCTTCCAAAGAGTCTTCCCAAGGTGCCCCCAATCCCTAAAGGTCCAATCCTTTGAGTTTCAAGAGTCACGTTTTAAGGTAAGGGATCCGACCCCTCTCTTTCTTTTCATGTAATCTCTTTTATGTCATTCCTATTATGCTCCTTGTTTTTATGTGAGAGGATGTTCTTTTATATTCCTCTTACTGACCTTTCATGTTTATATGATGAGAGATCCCCTCTTACTCTCATCATTTCATTTTATGAAAGTTTAAGTGACGCCGTTAGGCTGCCGAAATTTTAAGGGATTCTTTAACCCTTCTCATTTTTCAAGTTCGATTTTCATGTCAAGTCTTTCAAGTTCCTTTTTATTATGTTGGGGTATGATCTCTATATCTATCATACTGATCTCTTATGATCATATGATGAGGGACCCTATTTGATCTTGTCAAATCATTGTCTTTTGAAGTTAAGTGACGCCGTAAGGCTGCCGAATTTTCATAAGAGAAATCTAATCTTTTTTTTCCTTCCATGTTTTTCATTTCAAATGGTATGTACCTAAAATTTCATTACCATGTTCATATGTCCTTCTTATTCTTTCACGCTACTGTTTTATGGATCATTTATGAGTGGTTGACCCATGTCCCCTCTCATTTCAATGTTTTCTAAAACCCCGAAACTTAGCCGTTATGCTGTAGAATTTTCCCCTCAAAATGCCTCTCTCTTTTCTCAAAAATTATTTTATGTTATAAAGTGAATACTCAAAGCTCTTATTTCTACAAGGGTATTCACATATATATCAAAATTTTCCATTTTAAATTCTGGGATTTACATACATGAGACCCGCATTCCCTTTCCGTGGGTTTAAAGTGACGTAAAGATCATGTCTTTAAAGCAGTTTTTAAAATGTTATGATTATGAAATGAAACCCATTTATTTTATGTTATATGGGTTATTTATGAAATGTTTGATGATGATATATGTGGCTCACATGATAATAAAGGCAAATTTAAGGGTGCGCCCTGATAGCGCTCCAATGCATTGGGTAATGATGTAACCACTAGAGATTACAATTTTCACGATACCTTGGTGAATAACCTTGGTAATTTTCAAATGACACCATGGGGATGGACCTTGGTGATATGTTCATGATTTTCTATGTTAAATGATGTAGCCACATCTTCAAGTTATGAAAAATGTTATTTTTATTATGAAATGCCTCATGATTTCTTTCTCATGCCTTATAGTTCTTTTCATGTCCTTATTGAAGTATCTCAAGTTCTCATGTAAAATGTTCCTCTTGTTTCCCTTACTGGGCCTTCTGCTCACCCTTTATTTTGATGTATGTCCCCAGGTTATGAGATGCAGTAATGAACCTAGAATGAACTTAAGGAGACGCCTTGCAAGTGTTTAAGAAGAATGCTTTATGTTGTTTTCATGTATTATGTTCCTGGTTTCCAAGACACTAAACCTTAAAGATCCTCAGTTGTGTGTAATGTAATGAAATTTTATGTTATAAAATTGTGGGATGCTATAGGGACACCTAGGTTGAACCTCTTGTTGGAAGCCATGATGCCCGCCATCACCAGAGTCGCTGGACGGATGCCCATCGTTTTGTCCCGCACAGCCAAGATCCATCCGCTAAAGAATGTGATCAGAGATCCAACGAACCAGAAATTCAGGTTCCAAGCCTCATTGATGCTTTATCCCCATGATTGGTATTTCCACACCTCCAGGATCCTCCAATATGATCCTCTCTTGCTTCTCTGAGCCGCGGTTGGACACAGTTTACCCCACCCTGGAATCTTAACTTCCGGATCCTTATCCAGAAACATACTGAACAAGTCCTTGTAGTCAATGTCTTTCGAGAAGTCCTTGACCTTCAGCTTCTCCTTGGCCAACTCCAGAAGGTTCCATGTCAGTATGGGGGTTCAAAACCTATCACCCTAGATGTTCATTGGCGGTAGGAACTCATCGTATTGATGGCCCTCCAAAGGGATGCCTCTGATGTAGTGGATGTCCCAGAAACTAATGCCGACATCCCCATAGTGAAGATTGAATGTGTTGGTATCAGGGAACCACTGGGTGAATAGCTCCGACCCAAGATCAGGCTGCCATTAGTAGTGAAATTACGATGTCCACACCACCTCGAACAGACCAATGTGCCACAGCTCGGCTCCAAATTGGCTGCATGTGTGGCGATCCCAGAACGCCCAGGCCAACTCACTGGTGAATTTTCCTCCAGACCACAGATCCCAGTCATGCAGCCAACCCTTGGTATCAACATTGATGCTCTGATGGAAAGTGCTCGTGTAGAGGGCCGGTGTGCTCTCCGTAATAGGATCACCCCCAGCAATGGTCCTGGTCCTGGGATTCTGAACATAGACGTCCATATGCGTAGTTGCTTTGGCAGGATGACCTTTTTTGGTAATGTTTTATCAAGGAAGGTCGTATTCTTAGGTCACCCATGACTACGATGTATCAACCTCGAAACCCAGTAGGGGAACCGTCTCCAGAATGCCGAAGTTCCACAGTGGAAGATTTTTAGACATGGAGTCCTCTTTCTAGGTAGGGGTTTGTATATTGAAGAGGGTGTGGTTCTTAGAGACAACCCTATTTGTGCCATAAACCTCCTGGTTTATAGCCAACTCAGCTCTACGGGCAGCAGCCTCCGCATCATTAGCCTGGTTTGCATCCATCTTCTTCTAAGTGTTTCAGGAGTTGGCGCGAAAACTGGAAGGTTGGCGCAGAACCTGGGAGTTCGGCGTGCAAAATCAGTAGGCTGCGTGAAATTTTAGGTCGTTGCGTGCAAAGTCCCATGTTTTTCCATAAAATCTCTCCAAATATTGGAGGAATTACATGCTGCTAGGTGGTTTTTCGCATTCGAATGAAAGAAATTTCATGCATGAGAGCCCAGAGCTTATCATGCGAGGAATGGTGTAAAAAGCATCGAACCCATGGCCTCTTTTATAACCAAATCCTATGTTCCGTGCCCACACGAAAATTTTATTCTGTTCCTGGCCGAGTTTTGCATACTGCTCATAATTTTTGTGTGCAGGGGGCCCACAAAGCCCTGCATTTTGGCGTTTCCCTCGGAATATGATCATTGTGATCCCTCACCAATCCAATTCCGAGGGGAGGAATTTGTAGATGCCAAAAAGTACTTAAGTACTGGAGAATGTTCCGAAACAAAAATGAAAAGTCATATTCAGACATAGAGAGCCCGTCCGGAGGGCCTAGAGGTGTTGCACAAAAAAAGGATGAAGTGCACGAAAAAAGTTGTCCCATGCGGAAAGTACCGGGATTCACGAAGGATCCCCGGCGCAGGCGCGAAATAATTTCATGTCCGCACCCTGCGCGGTTGATATTTCACGTCACCACCACCATCACAAAATTATTTCATGTAGCCCTGAATTCCACACCATAGGATTCCTATAATTATAAAGAGACCCCATTCCTTTTTGGGGCTGAAGAATTCGAACTGCCTCTTGTGCGCGTAATCGGCATTCCGCATGCATGAAATATGGCCTTCAAGTATGGTTCGTCTTCACACCCAATCACCACGGGATCCACCTTCGCATGAGACCCCCTATCTTAGACTAAATTCCAATCCCTTCGGGGTCTTTCCCTTGCATGCAAGCCTTTATGGGGTGTGCAAGCTGGCCAAGCTTCGCGCAATCCTTCCTTCACGTGCACACCTCCTCTGTTGTGAGAAATCCCTTTGTGCGGAATCCTCTCAAGCCGCTTGCAAAACCTCAGCCCCATATTTCTCGCAAGCAACGCTAATTTTGTGCCAACCCGAGAATTTTTCACACTAGACCCCCATATTTCGTGCAAACCCCCAAGGGTTGTGTGTAATCCCTGGGGCCCTTCACCTCAGGGCTCCCCGGGTGCCCTCTTGCGTGAAAGCCCAATGCCCTCTTTCTGGGTGAAATTCATAGGTGTCTCGTACACCTCAGGCATCCGCATCATATATGGTTTTCCTGTACGACCTTCTAGGCTTGTACGAAGTAACGTCAAGGTCCCTTGGACAATCCTTCCTATTGTTTTGCTCAAGATCATGCTTCTATGCATAGGCACGCTTACAACTATTTCTTCTTCACATAGACACGTTAATGTGGACCCCTCCATGGTTCGCTCCGTGACACCCCCTAAGTATGGGCTTGCCGAATCCTTTCCTCCCATAAGGAGAAGAGGTTACCAGTTATGTATGTCTTAGGGGTGCTGAGAAATCCCACCTCGTCTGAGCTGCTAGACGTTAAACTACCAAGTATCTCACCCTTAACACATGACGTTAAACTATAACCTGGTCCTGTGCCTCGCACATAGGGTCCCCCCGCCTTGGACCCACTCCACGCCCACTCTTCTCCATGGGGATGGGATCAACCCTCACAAGGGATGATATCCTCCTTGTTGGAGTGGTGTTTTTCCACTGGTAAGAGAAACCACCTTGGTGTAATCCCCTAGACTTCCTTCCAGGAGGCATCACCCCTGCTCTCCTCACTTCCTCGGTGCCAATGCCAGCGGAGGGCGTGATAGGGAACGAGGCCCCTCCACTCTTCCTGGGTGCCAAATCTCTCTCCCGCTGCGCTTTTTCGCCCTCGGGCCTCCATCCTGGAGTATGTCCCATCACCATGGGCTGCTCAACACATAAGACCCTTTTCACTTCCCATGGATGCACCCTTCACGACGTGATCGTCAGGTCTCTACTACCTCTTGTTTCTCACACTGAGCATTACTCCAGTGAGCTTAGAGTGAGCACCGACCATGACACACCTTGGGCCGCCTCAGAACATAATCCCCAACCACCCTCATCCTGCATGACGTTAAATTGTCCAACCCGAACTATGGGGACTTTGATCCATGCTAAGTCATGGTACGTAGGAAGCCTCCATGAGGTTCAAGCCCTACCACCTTGGGTCGTCTCAGAGCGTAAGCCCCAACCAACCCGAACTACTGGGACTTTGATCCGTGCTAAGGCATGGGACGTAGGAAGACTCCATGAGGTTCAAGCCCCACCACCTTGGGCCGTCTCAGAGTGTAAGCCCCATCCATCCAGAACTATGGGGTCTTTGATCCGTGCTAAGGCATTGTACATAGAAAGCCTCGACGAGTTTCAAGCCCCACCACCTTGGGCCATCTCAGAGCGTAAGCCGCATCCATCCCGAACTACAGGGACTTTGATCCGTGCTAAGGCATGGTACGTAGTAAGCCTCCAAAAGGTTCTAGCCCCACCACCTGGGGTCGTCTCAAAGTATAAGCCCCAACCAACCCGGGCTATGAGGACTTTGATCTGTGATAAGGCATGGTACGCAGGAGGCCTCCATGAGTTTGAATCCCCACCACCTTGGGATGTCTCTAAGTGTAAGCCTCAACCATCCCAAATTACAGGTACTTTGATCCATGCTAAGGCATGGTATGTAGGAATCCTCCACGAGGTTCATGCCCTACCACCTTGGGCCACCTCAGAGCGTAAGCCCCAAACACCCTCATCCAGCATGATGTTAAACTGTCCAACCTGAACTACATGGACTTTGATCCATGCTAAGGCATTGTATGTATGAATCCTCCACGAGGTTCAAGCCCCACCACATTGGGCCGTCTCAGAGTATAATCCCCATACATCCCAAACTACAAGGACTTCGATCCGTTCTAAGGAATGGCATGTAGGAAGCCTCCACGAGGTTCAAGCCCCACCACCTTGGGCCATCTCAGAGTGTAAGCCCCATCCATCCTGAACTACAGGGACTTTGATCCGTGGTAAGGCATGGTACGTAGGAAGCCTCCATGATGTTCAATCCTAACAAAACACTGGCCCCAACCATCCCCGCCTCAGAGTGTAAGCCCCATTCTCGTCCTGCATGTTGTTAAACTGTATCCGTCGCCTGAACTATGAAGACTTGGATTCCTCATCACATGGATATGTAGGAGGCCTCCATAAGGCCCAATACCATCAATCATGTCTCATCCTGATATCTCCCTTGAGCCCACGTGTCTTGGGAAGCTCATTCCCTAAATCGGAGGTTCAACATCCTCTAGGTCCCATCCACACATTCATTATCATAGTCCGCATCTTCGGGTGTCCCACCGTATCATCAGACTACATGGACTTTGATTCTCCGCCACAGGGATATGTAGGAAGTCTATTTGAGACCCAAGCCCAAAGACACCATCCATCCTGATTCTTAACCAGGCCGCCACATCCTAGTGTGATCATGCCACTTCATTCCCCATTCCCTGTCAGAGTATTTGGGAAGCCGCCCACGTGTTGGCCCCAACATCGGTGTCCCCTCCAGGGGGTTCTTCAATCTGATCCACTCTAGCTAGTGTTCCAATTAGTACAATTCATCTCCGATGTACGTTAAACATGCGGAATACCCTGAGTTAAATAAGGGAAGATGAGGAGATCCTCAGATACATTCCAATGGCATACAATTTCCAACGTTCAATGTGGGATACCTCGGGCTTCCACGCCTTCGAGAACCCTTATAATAAGGGACAGAGGACAGACATGCCAATCCCCAGGGTCAAGACATGCCTGTGATTCCCCTACGTGACTACTCTCCTAAGCAAAGACTGATGCCCTGACCGGACCCCTTGGATGGTCCTGACAGAAGCGGTGTAATTAACTGGTTTCCATGAAGATATGGTGTCGGGAAGAGCTTCACAAATTACGTTTTAAAACTATGAGGGAGACTCAGACTAGGTGAAGAGCTCTGAGGATGAATCCACAAAAGGAAGAATCGACAACCCATAATCCCATTTTGATAAAGGAGCAGACATCCTAGAATAAGGAGTGGATGCCGCCCACCATTGGATAGTGGGAATGCAGGGTAACAGCAGCACGTCCTATGTGTGACGGATGCACGCGCGTACCACGGTGAATGTTTCAAAAATACATGCAATGATATTTTCTCTTCTATATTGAATGGATCTCATAGATCATGTTCTAACTCATACTCATTTCAAAATTCATCCATATATTACTTATCATTAACAATTTGGTTAGCAACATTGTTGTCCACATCATGAACCCACTATAACTAATCATGAGTTTTTTGGATTTTTTACATTATATGGTTGGTATTTGAATACTCATCAAGATGATCCTTGAAATATTTTAAGTATTCCGTGAAATCGGGTAGCTTTGGTGGACGGTAGTTCTTTTTCATCAGTATTTGATAATCCATTTAGACTTTATCAAACATATATCTTAGTTAATAAAATTAAATCTTGATTTTATGCCAATTTATCATAAGAATTTCTTGGTTAGTGAGTTCATTGAGATTTTGTAGGAGATACACCTCTTCATCATTTTGAATTATTTTTTTTGAACATGAGATTTATTATTCAATGAATTGAAAAAATTAACATTAGAAAAAATCAATTATTTTTTGTTAGTTTTTTATGAACATAATGAAATAAATCATAAATGTGAAAATATTATATGAAAATGATATGTTTATTAGATCCCATGAAATAATGCTAGTTTTTATGAATTCCTATCATGGGGCATGGAAAAATAAAATTATTTTCCTAATGCAGCACTTTGGCTGACCAAAGTTGTCTCACATGAGGATCCTCTTTATTTTTACACATAATCTAAATCAACCAGAATATTTTTTTGGTGTTTTTTAATTCAATGAAAACAATAAAGAATATTTTTGTGTTTTTTATTACATAAAACATTGTCACAAAAAATATTATTTCTAACTAAAAATAACAGGAAAATCTAAACATAATGAATAAAAGAGGAAAGGACTTGGTTTTGGGTTTATTTTTGGGTTCATTAATTATTCTTCTTTATTCATTTGATATTGGTTTTATAATCAAAACATGAAATTTCATGATGAATCTGTATTTTTTATTTAAAAATTTAAAAATCTTTTACAGCCTAATTAATCCAAATTCCACCATATCCTATAATCAAGGTTGATGATGCACCTCGGTCTAGGGTTTTCCATCTTCTATTACCCTACTCTATCAATGTTGTTTCATCCACTAATTATCTCAAATCTATCATATGAATAGTTAAACAATAGAGATAGGGATAATAGATTTAAATTAAATAAAATATATAGATTGAGTTCCATGTCATTGGTGGGTAGTATAATGTCCCATACTTAACATAAATTGTTATCAGTTCAGAATTGAAGCATACTAATTACAACGTATAACAAAACCATGATATGACCGTATAGGTATAATGTCTTTAGAAACTAGTAAACATAAACAACTGGTTCATAAATCATCTACAATTTCTCCCACTTATTTCATCATATCGAGAGTCCCTTTTGGAATATCCTACTAAATACACTTCTTTTTGACCTGGGGAAAAGAAAATATACAAAAGGGTGAGCTCAAATTCTCAGTAAGGGTAAACAAAGGAAATATCAATCATATCTTATTCATAAGAACATATCATTTTGAAAATCTTAACCTGAAAAAGAGATCATAATATCATGACATGGGATAAATTATAGTAGTGAGATGTAATACCAATAATCATATCATAAAACATGAAACTTTTTTTAATACAAAAATAATCATAGAAAATCATTTCATATTATTCAAGACTCATTACCAAGATTATCATAGAGGACAAAGTCCATTTCTGAACCGAGTTCACTCCTCATTCTAGTCCTGTATCACTGAACTAGATTAACTTTCCATTACAGAAATTTCTATATCATGAGATATAAATAATTACCCAATTAATTGATGGAAGATATAGGTCCCACCAATCTCATAATGAAACCGTTATTATGTGACCCACAAAATCATAAATCATATATCATAGCATAACCCATGTAATAAAAATGGGATTCTTAAACATCATCACATCAAAACATAAACCATATAAGATAAAAGGACTTTATAAAAATAATTCCATCATAACATAATCAAATCAATGTAAAAATATATATAGAAACAAAACCATATGTTATCTTATATGGAAAATAGTTTTGATAAAACACTTGAACTCTATTCTTGAAGAAAATATCCTTTCCACTTCAAAAACATTTTTCCTTTATTAACATGTAATACAATTTTAAACTAAAAGAAGTTAATTAAAAATAAACTTGAATACATGTAAAGTAATATTCAAGGAAATAATTTTCTATGAAATCATAAAAATCTATTCATTCTGTATATGTTAAAAAGACATTCGTCTCGCACTTTGGCTGAAAAAGTCGAAAAGTATCTCGTACTGAAAACGGAAAAATATTCCTTTCATATCTTTCAGTAAAAATTCACCAAAATGTAAAATTGAATTTAAAAAATTTTAGGAGGATAGAAATAATATTACATATTGAGGAAATATTTATTTGGATGTTAAATATTCTCCAGTAAATTCTGAAGTATAAACAATCTCTGATAAAAATGAGATTGTGAGATTTTCCCTTACCTTAGGTCTGATATGCTTTGAATGTGTCTGAACCTCCTATATAATGATTTAAATAATGTCATTGAATTATTAAAAAATCATAACCATTTTCATGATATCATATATGGTCATATTTATATCTTCTTATTAGTAATATTTCATTACTATTTGTTATTTGGATGTTCATTGCTTTATGTTCTTATGCGTGTTTTGTTGAATAAATTTTTATTCAAAATTTTAGGTTATAGATACATCATTTACAGAATGTTAGTAGTATTATATATATATATATCATATTGACTCATTAAATTCGTTTATATTATCATGGTTTATTGAAGATCATGTAGAACGAATCACATCACAGCATGGAGACGGTAAGCCGTACGTATGCACGGGCGACGATATCGTTCCCATAATTATTGAATGGTCTCGAAGTGGATGATAGAATATCTCAGAATTAGTATAATGTTATAATAATCATATATAGTTTTTCTTTACCCCATTATACCCATCCATGTAAGGTGGTGGTGGAAAACAGATTACACAATGGCGTGGAGACGGAATTCCGTACGTACACATGCTCGGTGACTCTGTTTTCTATAGGATGGATAGAAGGTGAAATGGAGTTGTTTCATATTTATAATAACATATAAGTATATTATTTATACTTATGTTATTACTTTATATTGAAACAAATAAATAATATGAAGTAGAAGAAGAAAGAAACTTGAAAGAATCGGTAGAAGAGATTACACCTTCTTCGACGCGCCTCTTCTAAACCTCTATTTAGGGCACTAAAGATGATTTTTTGAGAAGCCCAGAACCTCTATGAAATAAAAAGAGATGTTGAGAAGTGAAATGGGCAGGGTATGGCAGAGCATGAAGGCTCAAAATTGTGTGACAAGGAGAGGGAGGAGGTGCCATTTTATAAGGGAGGAGAGGGGCACCTTTGGAATTATAAGAAATATTAATTTATAATAAATTCCAAACCCCCTTAAAAACCTCCAAAAAAGACTCAATTCGATGATGAGATGGTATAGGGTTGTAATATAATCAAAAAATTAAATTTATACATGTTGGGAATTTATTTTAAACCTTATCAAATTGATTTATCCTTATTTATTCTATTTAATTTTATTTGTGGTAATAATATTCTAAATTTCAAATTATTATAAGTAATTACTTAAGTACATTTAATTATCCATAATTGGATACATTATGAAATTTTATATCATATAAATTTAAATTTATAATTTTATATATTTTTTTGGTTTTTAATCAATTTTATAATATGTTATTTTTATAAAATACCAATAGTGTGAATTTTGAAAATATTCATTTATTTGAATTTAAATAAAATCTATACAGAGGATATATTTGAAACAAATATTTATTTTATTCCTAACATGTCATAGTAATCTATAAATTTTTTGGATCACATTAAATTGTAACGCCCCGACCCCAGCTACCCAGAGTCGGTGCATTAATTACATAACATTGGCATGATCACAAGAAAGATCAAATCTCGAAAGACCGATTGGTTTAGTAGCCTTGGAAACACTAGATATATTCATAAGTTTTACATTATATCATAAAATGAAAAACTAATACAACAACATAATATTTCCACAATCCACACTACAATCCCCTCATAATATCCCTGCAGGTCATTCATAACTTACATCTTCACTTCCTTGGAAAAATAAAACATAGAAAAGGGGTGAGCTCAAATGCCCACTAAGGATAACAATATAGCGGAAACTTTCATCAATAAGAATAAACATTTAAGGCAATGTATAACTAAAACAAAAGCCTTTTAAACATGAACTTTCAACATGGTATGGCATAAATAAAATGAAATAATGCCATTTACTTATTCACATGGATATTCCACTAATCGAATAATCACATGCAAAAATAAATAACCACTTTCATAATGTTGGAATGCATAATGCCAGACTATCATAACCACATAGCCAAGGCCTCGTGCCAAGACTACAAATAAGATTTTGTCAAGGCCTTGTGCCAAGACACTAGTTTGTCTCATGAGACCTACGGATGCATCGAGGAGCTATAGCGGGCTCCACCCGTCACTTATTAAGTCCAATGCATTCCCATATGAAAAGGTTTAAACATAACATAAACATTCGTATTAAAACTAGCATACGAAATGTCAATAATTTCACCATAAACTATGAATGGTATAAAAATAGCACATCCACAGTCAAACATATCACAAAACCTTCAATACAATATAGAAGTTTTGTATCATAATAAATCAACTTCAAATAATCTTAAAATCCATCAAAGGATGTTGACATAGATGAAATCAAAATTCTTTTTAAAGAAGTATCTCCTTTTATTTTGAAATCATTTAAGATCCATATAAAATAAAACATTTTCTTTGAAAATATTCTTATAAGCTTGTATGGAAAACTTCGACGATTTTATAACGGCGGAAAATAACCGCACCCGCCGTATAAGTTAAAAAAAAACATTCTTACCTCAATTCTGTCGAAAAGGTTAAAAAGGACCTTGTTTTGAAAACGACGGAAAGATTCCTTTATAAACCTCTTATAAAAAAGTCAAACAAGGGTATAAATGACTTTAACCCATATTCTTGTAAATAGTGAAAATGTTTTGAAATACATTTTGAAGAAACATGGATGTGGATGATAACGAGATCCCAGTAGATTATTACGTATAAACAACCTCGGATAAAGAAGAGATTGTGAAATAACCCTTACCTTGTACTTTTCCTTGGTTGTGGTAGGTTAACCTCCTGTATAATGGTGAAATAATTGTTATTAAATTATACAAGAATCATATACATTATTATGATATCATATATGATCTTTTAATATTGATTTGATAATAATATCTTAGTATTATCGTTGTTTCGGGTGTTAACTTACTTGTTTTCTTTCATATGTTTTGTTACGTAAGACATGTTTGTAAAGGATAGGTTGTATATTATTCATATCCAGAATGATATCAAGTCCTTAAACATCATTTTTAAATCATAAAATGATAATTACGCTTTAATGGTTACGATGGAGAATGAATCTCATCGCGTTCGTGGAGACGGTAGTCCGTACGTACGCACGAGCGACAATATCATTCTTTTGATATTAAAATAATATATAAATGGATGGTATATCATATATACAGAATCATTAACATGTTATATTTATTATTTACATGAGTTACACATCATTATTATACCCATCCAAATAATATTATATTGAATAACAATTACACCACGACGTGGAGACGGTAAGCCGTACGTACGCACGTATGGTGACATGTTATTCAAAGGGTGGATAGAATACTGAATATGATTGTACAATACTTATAATAAAATCACAGTATATGTGAGATACTGGAGTTATTATTTTAGAATGGTAAGAACAAAGGAAGAAGAAGTGGAAGAAGAAATGAACTTAGAAAAGGGTGGTGAAATCATTACCTCTTCTTCGGGTTCTTCCTTTGATTTGATCAAAAGGGCTCCTTAGGTTGGATTTCTGATCAAACTAAGGCCTCTAGGTTGTAGTGAGGGATGTTGGGAGAGTATTTGGGCAGAGTTTGGCCGAACCAAAAGGCTTTGAAGGTGTGAAGAAATGAGAAGGAGGAGTGCCCTTTTATAAGAGGGGTGAGGGGCACCTTTGGAAAAGCTAGAAATATTAATTTATAATAAATTCATATTCGGTTTACAAAGGCTCCAAAGTTGACTATTCAAAGGATGAGGTGGGGATAGGTCGAAAACAACTCATCCAATAGAATTTAGACAGGTTTGGGTACTTATATTAACCTTATCTTTAAGTATTAACTCTAAGTTAATTAGTTTCACTTTTACAATGTCTCTTTGTATTTTTATATAATATGGTTAATAAACTTACTATATACATCCAAGCGACCCCCAAGTGGTCCATTAATGAGGAACCTATCATAATATAAGTCTCTTGGCCGAACCTTAGATTTTTAGGAATTTAATATCAATTAATAATATAATATTTGTTTTAAGAACTCTTTTATGTCAATTTTGACACTATTCAATAGTTGATTTTTGTGAAACTCCTAACAGATTGATTACTTCGAACAAAGTCAATTAAATCAATCCTAATATATCATATTATCATAGAAAATTAGTTTAATTCATTAAAAGTTTCATATTATAATTATTTGGGTATTTATAAGATCAATTATTTTAATTTTTCACTATTTTAGTAATTACTGCATCATCATTGTGTCATAAATAAAATAAATTATATAATGTCTAAAAATTATAAATAAAATATCATTATGTAGGAAATCTTTTTAGCTTTCTAATGAATATTTATAATCGAAAAGCCAACATGTATAACCCTATGTAAAAATTGTTCTTCTAAAAGATGTAAGCTTATGCCATTTTTATTTTTATTTTAACTTTATTAATATAATGTGTCCCTACCACATACAAGTGGCTCCAAGGGGTCCCCAAATTGACCCAAGGATGCTCATGGTCGGGTATGTGTCCACCAATAAGGTTAGGACACGTTTTAGGGTAATTTTGTATTATTATAATATTATTTTTTAACCCTTATTTACCGGATTTACCCTATAACCATGGTAAATAAAATATTTACCGCAGTAATTATTCAAAATGTCTAAAAATAAAAGTTACCTATTTACACAATTTGAACATCCTGATTCCAAATATGGAATCCATTTTCCTAAATTCAAAACACAGAAGTGGCAGAAATTAATTTAAAATTAATTCCCGCTGTCAAAACAAAAAGCGTGTTTTTAAGAGATAATAACTATCAAAAGATTGACACTTGTTTATGTTCGGTTTAATTGTAAAATTATGTCCAATGATAAAAATTAAATTGAATGGTAAAAATATATTCTAAATATACTTTAAAACCACTCAAATTCATAATTTATCACTATTAATTATTTTGATTAAAAAAGTTGTTTTTAATTAAAATTTAGAAATTTTCACTATTCATCAAAATATGAAAGTTATCCAAAATGTACCAAAATTTCACCCTAGGCTAAATTCGATATTCCGAATCCAAAAATGAAGTCCATTTTCAAATATAAAATATATATAATTTCAAAAAGTAGGTATTACTATTCATAACGGCTAGTTTGATTAGTTATGGTGTGTTAGAACTCGGTGTTGCGTACAACACACGCTATCACATTATTCGAAGGGAAACGTACCGTAGAAGCTTGGGGTGTTACATTCTCCCCTCCTTCAAATAATTGCGTCCTCGCAATTTCTAGGGTATTACTGCATAAAAAGACTCGGGTGGTTCTTCATCATAAGTTCCTCGGGTTCCCACGTTGCCTCTTCCATCTTATGATTCCTCCACAAAACTTTTACCAGACGCGTCGTCCGGTTTCTCAGCACTTGTTCTCTCGTATCAAGAATCTTGATGGGCTCTTCACAATAGGAAAGATCGGGTTCCAGTTCTAATTCCTCATAGGTGAGTACATGCGTTGGGTCAGGCATGTATTTCCTCAACAGAGATACGTGGAACACATCGTGAACTTTGGAGAGACTTGGCGGCATTGCCAATCGGTAAGCTACAGCCCCAATTCGTTCTAGAATTTCGAAAGGTCCGATGTACCTGGGACTCAATTTACCTTTCTTACCAAAACGTATGACTCCCTTCCATTGAGATACCTTCAGGAAAACATGATCACCGACTTGAAATTCCAAATCCTTCCTTCGATTATCGGCATAGCTCTTCTGCCTACTTTGAGCTGCTTTAATGTGATTTTGGATTACCTTCACCTTTTCCACCGTTTCCTCCACCAGTTCTGGTCCTACAAGTTTTCTTTCACCAACGTCATCCCAACAGGTTGGTGTACGACATCTCTTTCCGTATAACGCTTCATATGGTGCCATCTGAATACTCGAATGGAAGCTATTGTTATAGGAAAATTCTACCAGAGGTAAATATTGATCCCACATACCCTGAAAATCAAGTGAGCAAGATCTCAACATGTCTTCTAAGGTCTGAATAGTCCGTTCTGATTGTCCGTCTGTCTGAGGGTGGTAAGCAGTGCTCAAATGAAGTTCAGTATCCAGGGATTTCTGAAGACTTTTCCAAAATCTTGAAGTAAAACGGGGATCACGATCAGAAACAATCGATAGGGGTACTCCATGAAGTCTCACAACTTCATTAATGTATAGTCTTGCTAGACGTTCCAGGGGTAGATCTTCTCTTATAGCAAGAAAATGTGCTGACTTGGTAAGAAGATCAACAATAACCCATATTGCATCGTTCCTTCTAGGAGTCTTTGGTAGCCCCATGAAAAAGTCCATTGTAATATTGTCCCATTTCCACTCCGGTATGGGAAGAGGTTGCATGACTCCTCCAGGCTGTTGCCTTCCAGCTTTCACTTGTTGACAAACCATACATCTTGACACAAAATCAGCAATCTCCCTCTTCATGTTGTCCCACCAAAAATGTTCCTTCAAATCTCTATACATTTTGGTGCTCCCAGGGTGTATAGAGAAATTGGAACTATGAGCATCATCCAGCAATTCCCTTTTTAGATCAGGTATATTGGGAACACAAAGTCTCTTCCCGAATTTCAAAATTCCACCTTCATACGCAAAGTCTCTCAATATCCCATCATTCACAGCTTTAATCTTCTTCTGAAATTCTTCATCATCGGTCTGAGAACTCTTAATCCTTTCTAGTAAAGATGGTTTGGCAACCATTTGAAAAAGAATTGATGTTTCACCTTCCCTGGTTATTCCCATGTCCATCTTCACTAGATCCATGAAAATTGGATCCCTTTCAATTCTCATCATGTTCAGAACTCCATGGTCTTTTCTGCTCAAAGCATCTGCCACCTTGTTTGCCTTCCCCGGGTGGTAGTGTATCGTACAATCATAATCCTTGAGTAATTCAAGCCATCTCCTTTGCCTCATGTTGAGTTCTTTTTGTGAGAAAATATACTTCAAACTCTTGTGATCAGTATAAATCTCACATTTTTCACCATAGAGGTAGTGCCTCCATATCTTCAAAGCAAAGATCACAGCTGCTAACTCAAGATCATGAGTAGGATAGTTTTGTTCATGAATTTTCAACTGTCGTGATGCATAGGCAATAACTCTATCATTCTGCATAAGGACACAGCCAAGTCCTTTCTTCGATGCATCACTATAAATAACGAACCCATCATTCCCCGATGGTAGAGTCAATATAGGAGCATTGACTAATCTTCTCTTCAGTTCTTCGAAACATTCTTCACACTCTTTTGTCCAAACAAATTTAACCCCTTTACGTGTGAGCTTCGTTAATGGGTTAGCCAATCGGGCAAAATTCTGGACGAAACGTCGATAATAACCTGCCAAACCAATAAAACTACGTACCTCAGTTATATTCGTAGGTGCTGGCCATTCTTGGATTGCCTTGGTCTTAGAAGGATCAACAGAGATTCCATCTTTAGAGACAATATGGACAAGAAAAGAAATCTCCTGAAGCCAGAATTCACACTTGCTAAACTTTCCATATAATTCATGCCTCCTCAGAGTCTTCAAGATAATGCGCAAGTGATTTTCATGATCTTTGTAGGTTTTGGAGTATACCAAGATATCATCAATAAATACCACCACAAATTCATCGAGATACTCCTTGAAAACTCTATTCATCAAATCCATGAATACAGAGGGTGCATTAGTCAATCCAAACGGCATTACAGTAAACTCGTAATGCCCGTACCTGGTTCGAAATGTTGTTTTCGGAATGTCTTCCTTCTTTACACACAACTGATGGTATCCAGATCGAAGGTCAATCTTTGAAAAGTATTGAGCTCCATGCAGTTGGTCAAATAAATCATCAATACGAGGTAGGGGATACTTGTTCTTTATCGTTATAGCATTGATCTCCCTGTAATCGATACATAACCTCATAGATCCATATTTCTTTTTAACAAAAAGAACAGGGGCTCCCCATGGAGAAACACTAGGGCGAATAAATCCCTTATTACTCAATTCCTCTAGTTGTTTCTTTAGTTCGACTAGCTCTACATTGGCCATTCTATAAGGGGTCTTCGATATAGGCCTTGATCCAGGAATCAAATCAATAGAAAACTCAACTTCTCGTTCTGGAGGATGTCCAGGTAAATCTTCCGGAAATACATCTACAAATTCTTTCACAATAGGTACATCCTCTATTTGAACATTCCTTTCCTCACCGACAGTTATTTCAGTCTCTTCCTCCCCGATAATTGAATTAAGTTGAGCTACAGGGGGTGGATCTAAATAAGAATTAGGTGGTGACGATTCTGCTCTAAAAATAAGGTGTTCTTTATCATTATCATCAAGAATCGTAACCTCTTTCTTCTTACAATAAATCTTCGCATCATAGTCCGAAAGCCAGTCCATACCGAGGATTATATCAAACTCAATCATAGGTATGACGATGAAATCAGCAGATAAAGAAAATTTATGTGCTCTAATGGGGACTGATTCACAAAACTTTGTTGCAACGATACTTCCCTTAGGAGTTTTAACTGACAACTCCCTTATTAAATCAAATTGGAAATATCTAATTTTCTTAGCAAACTGGGAAGATATGAAACAATGCGATGATCCAGAATCAAATAATGCATTTGCTAAACTTGAGGAAACCATTAAATTACCTGCCACCACGTCTTTCGGAGCTTCTACCTCAGCAGTAGTGATAGCATAAGCCTGGCCTTGATCCCTTGGCCTTTTCTGAGGTAAGTTCTCCTGACGCTTAGGACATGCATTTGCATAATGCCCCATCTCCCTGCAATTGTAGCACTGAACGTTGGTAGCTTCCTTCTTCCCCTTGCAATCATGAGCTTGGTGGCCTTTTTCACCACACTTGTAACAGACTCCCATTCCCTTCAGGCAAGCACCGGGGTGTTTATTCCCGCACTTACCACAAGATGGATATTCAACCTTTCCCTTCTTCCCCTTATTTCCATTCCCAGATTGATCAGCAGGTCTCTTCTTCTCTTGCTTTGCTTTAAAGTCATAAGACTTAGAGAATTCCTTTTCGGTCTTGATAGCACATGAGACAATGTCTTCGTACGATGAAAAGGATTGTGAGACTAATGCTCGACGGAGAAATGGTTTTAACCCATCAAAGAAACGATCAATCTTACTTCTTGGGTTGCGAATATAATCACCAGCGTACCTCGCTAACCTTGTAAAGTTAGCCTCATACTTTGTGACATTCTCATCCTCCTTTTGTCTCAGACTCAGAAATTGCCTTTCCATATCTGCTCGATGGTCGCGAGGGAAGTATTTTTCTAAAAACAGATCTTTGAACTCCCTCCATTCCATATTTGATACTTCATCATCTTCCTTCGTATTTTGAATCAATGACCACCATTGATCAACATCTCCAGTGAGGCGGTAAACTGCCATGATAACTTTTTCCCTTTCACTGCTCCCCAAAGCCTGAAATATTTTCTCTAGGGAAAATATCCATTGCTCAGCTACTACGGGATTTGTATTCCCATTGAACGTTGGTGGTTGTTGCCTCATGAATCGATCTAACATTGATCCTCCACGCTGCGGATCAGGGTGCTCCATACGGGTAAGGTTATTATTCATAACCTGAGTAAGTTGTCCCAGTACGGTGATTAGCTGATCAGCACCAGTTGCATCACCAGCCCCACTATAATTATCTTGAGCATGAGGGCAATCCCTACATGGAGTGCGTGCATTGATACGGTTTCCATTTCTTCCACTAGGCGCCATTTCTAAAAAATGGCATAAACTAGATCAGTTTATGCATCAAAATACATAATCCCATACTTATAAAACACTAAACATAAATTGAACTATCTATGGATATAATCCATAATCATAAATATGTTTTCTTTGAGGAAGTATATACTCATAAACCCTTCATAATGATTTGTAAAGAAAGTGAGAGTTATCCTAAGCATATCCCCCGGGAGTGTCGTAACCAAGAGTGCAGCAAGGCCCGTTGTCGTGCACCAGTTCCCGTTCGAGTCTAGCTCAAAGCGGTGTTTTCGGGTTTTACCCCTAGGTACATCTGTGCCAGAGCCGCCTCTACCTGCTCGTATCCAGACAGGGATGTATTGCTCGGAAAACTCACAAAATCTCTACAATACCAAAATTCTAGGAAGTTCTTCTATACTAATCCTCAAAGTTCATCTTAGGTCTACGTGCTCTAATCAGAGTTTATCTAAATCTAGTTTCCAAGGTTTGTACTAAACTTCCTCTGATACCAACTGTAACGCCCCGACCCCAGCTACCCAGAGTCGGTGCATTAATTACATAACATTGGCATGATCACAAGAAAGATCAAATCTCGAAAGACCGATTGGTTTAGTAGCCTTGGAAACACTAGATATATTCATAAGTTTTACATTATATCATAAAATGAAAAACTAATACAACAACATAATATTTCCACAATCCACACTACAATCCCCTCATAATATCCCTGCAGGTCATTCATAACATACATCTTCACTTCCTGGGAAAAATAAAACATAGAAAAGGGGTGAGCTCAAATGCCCAGTAAGGATAACAATATAGCGGAAACTTTCATCAATAAGAATAAACATTTAAGGCAATGTATAACTAAAACAAAAGCCTTTTAAACATGAACTTTCAACATGGTATGGCATAAATAAAATGAAATAATGCCATTTACTTATTCACATGGATATTCCACTAATCGAATAATCACATGCAAAAATAAATAACCACTTTCATAATGTTGGAATGCATAATGCCAGACTATCATAACCACATATCCAAGGCCTCGTGCCAAGACTACAAATAAGATTTTGTCAAGGCCTTGTGCCAAGACACTAGTTTGTCTCATGAGACCTACCGATGCATCGAGGAGCTATAGCGGGCTCCACCCGTCACTTATTAAGTCCAATGCATTCCCATATGAAAAGGTTTAAACATAACATAAACATTCGTATTAAAACTAGCATACGAAATGTCAATAATTTCACCATAAACTATGAATGGTATAAAAATAGCACATCCACAGTCAAACATATCACAAAACCTTCAATACAATATAGAAGTTTTGTATCATAATAAATCAACTTCAAATAATCTTAAAATCCATCAAAGGATGTTGACATAGATGAAATCAAAATTCTTTTTAAAGAAGTATCTCCTTTTATTTTGAAATCATTTAAGACCCATATAAAATAAAACATTTTTTTTGAAAATATTCTTATAAGCTTGTATGGAAAACTTCGACGATTTTATAACGGCGGAAAATAACCGCACCCGCCGTATAAGTTAAAAAAAACATTCTTACCTCAATTCTGTCGAAAAGGTTAAAAAGGACCTTGTTTTGAAAACGACGGAAAGATTCCTTTATAAACCTCTTATAAAAAAGTCAAACAAGGGTATAAATGACTTTAACCCATATTCTTGTAAATAGTGAAAATGTTTTGAAATACATTTTGAAGAAACATGGATGTGGATGATAACGAGATCCCAGTAGATTATTACGTATAAACAACCTCGGATAAAGAAGAGATTGTGAAATAACCCTTACCTTGTACTTTTCCTTGGTTGTGGTAGGTTAACCTCCTGTATAATGGTGAAATAATTGTTATTAAATTATACAAGAATCATATACATTATTATGATATCATATATGATCTTTTAATATTGATTTGATAATAATATCTTAGTATTATCGTTGTTTCGGGTGTTAACTTACTTGTTTTCTTTCATATGTTTTGTTACGTAAGACATGTTTGTAAAGGATAGGTTGTATATTATTCATATCCAGAATGATATCAAGTCCTTAAACATCATTTTTAAATCATAAAATGATAATTACGCTTTAATGGTTACGATGGAGAATGAATCTCATCACGTTTGTGGAGACGGTAGTCCGTACGTACGCACGAGCGACAATATCATTCTTTTGATATTAAAATAATATATAAATGGATGGTATATCATATATACAGAATCATTAACATGTTATATTTATTATTTACATGAGTTACACATCATTATTATACCCATCCAAATAATATTATATTGAATAACAATTACACCACGACGTGGAGACGGTAAGCCGTACGTACGCACGTATGGTGACATGTTATTCAAAGGGTGGATAGAATACTGAATATGATTGTACCATACTTATAATAACATCACAGTATATGTGAGATACTGGAGTTATTATTTTAGAATGGTAAGAACAAAGGAAGAAGAAGTGGAAGAAGAAATGAACTTAGAAAAGGGTGGTGAAATCATTACCTCTTCTTCGGGTTCTTCCTTTGATTTGATCAAAAGGGCTCCTTAGGTTGGATTTATGATCAAACTAAGGCCTCTAGGTTGTAGTGAGGGATGTTGGGAGAGTATTTGGGCAGAGTTTGGCCGAACCAAAAGGCTTTGAAGGTGTGAAGAAATGAGAAGGAGGAGTGCCCTTTTATAAGAGGGGTGAGGGGCACCTTTGGAAAAGCTAGAAATATTAATTTATAATAAATTCATATTCGGTTTACAAAGGCTCCAAAGTTGACTATTCAAAGGATGAGGTGGGGATAGGTCGAAAACAACTCATCCAATAGAATTTAGACAGGTTTGGGTACTTATATTAACCTTATCTTTAAGTATTAACTCTAAGTTAATTAGTTTCACTTTTACAATGTCTCTTTGTATTTTTATATAATATGGTTAATAAACTTACTATATACATCCAAGCGACCCCCAAGTGGTCCATTAATGAGGAACCTATCATAATATAAGTCTCTTTGCCGAACCTTAGATTTTTAGGAATTTAATATCAATTAATAATATAATATTTGTTTTAAGAACTCTTTTATGTCAATTTTGACACTATTCAATAGTTGATTTTTGTGAAACTCCTAACAGATTGATTACTTCGAACAAAGTCAATTAAATCAATCCTAATATATCATATTATCATAGAAAATTAGTTTAATTCATTAAAAGTTTCATATTATAATTATTTGGGTATTTATAAGATCAATTATTTTAATTTGTCACTATTTTAGTAATTACTGCATCATCATTGTGTCATAAATAAAATAAATTATATAATGTCTAAAAATTATAAATAAAATATCCTTATGTAGGAAATCTTTTTAGATTTCTAATGAATATTTATAATCGAAAAGCCAACATGTATAACCCTATGTAAAAATTGTTCTTCTAAAATATGTAAGCTTATGCCATTTTTATTTTTATTTTAACTTTATTAATATAATGTGTCCCTACCACATACAAGTGGCTCCAAGGGGTCCCCAAATTGACCCAAGGATGCTCATGGTCGGGTATGTGTCCACCAATAAGGTTAGGACACGTTTTAGGGTAATTTTGTATTATTATAATATTATTTTTTAACCCTTATTTACCGGATTTACCCTTTAACCATGGTAAATAAAATATTTACCGCAGTAATTATTCAAAATGTCTAAAAATAAAAGTTACCTATTTACACAATTTGAACATCCTGATTCCAAATATGGAATCCATTTTCCTAAATTCAAAACACAGAAGTGGCAGAAATTAATTTAAAATTAATTCCCGCTGTCAAAACAAAAAGCGTGTTTTTAAGAGATAATAACTATCAAAAGATTGACACTTGTTTATGTTCGGTTTAATTGTAAAATTATGTCCAATGATAAACATTAAATTGAATGGTAAAAATATATTCTAAATATACTTTAAAACCACTCAAATTCATAATTTATCACTATTAATTATTTTGATTAAAAAAGTTGTTTTTAATTAAAATTTAGAAATTTTCACTATTCATCAAAATATGAAAGTTATCCGAAATGTACCAAAATTTCACCCTAGGCTAAATTCGATATTCCGAATCCAAAAATGAAGTCCATTTTCAAATATAAAATATATATAATTTCAAAAAGTAGGTATTACTATTCATAATGGCTAGTTTGATTAGTTATGGTGTGTTAGAACTCGGTGTTGCGTACAACACACGCTATCACATTATTCGAAGGGAAACGTACCGTAGAAGCTTGGGGTGTTACATAAATAGTTAATATATTATTTATTTTAATATTTTAAAAACCATTTATTTGATATTTCAATCAATTAAATAATTTCAACATCACTATTTTGTCATCATAAATGAAAATTATTTAATCCCTAAAAATTCTAAATAAATCCACATGATGTAGATAATTTAATTATCTTTCTAGATACTATTCATGATCAATGTTTTATTAAGTTTATCACTAAATTAATATTATTACACTTATAAGATATAAGAGAGTGACATGTTGTCACTTTCTTTGGTTTTAATTATAATTATATCATTTTCGTGGTCCATAGTCCATGAAAAGAATCTATTCTGACCCTTAGGTGATATGGGTCAACCTTTATTCATCCAATAGAATTATGGCAGGTGTTAGGGTAATTTTATAATATAATTTTACCCTTAATTACCCGATTTACCATTAACTGTAGTAAAAAAAAATTTCTGTAGTTATTATTCATAATGTCAAAAAAATAAAATTAACCAATTAACATAATTTGGACCCACTGAATCCAAATATGGAATCCATTTGTCAAAATTCAAAACACATAATTTTCAGTAATTAATTTAAAATTAATCCAGTTGTTAAGAAAATGAGTTTTAAAATTTAAAACTTTATCAAAGATTGAAAGGTTTTTACCTATGAATTCAATATAAAATTTAATGGTTATGAC
The DNA here is from genome assembly GCA_963277665.1 of Viscum album. Taxonomy (NCBI): domain Eukaryota; kingdom Viridiplantae; phylum Streptophyta; class Magnoliopsida; order Santalales; family Viscaceae; genus Viscum; species Viscum album. The sequence goes on from OY728158.1 coordinate 218,580,349, forward strand.
ATGAATTATATTAAATGGTAAAAATATATTCTATTTATACTTTAAAACAATTTACTATTATTATTAAACTATATAAATTATCTTGATGAAAAAAGTTGTTTTTAAGTAAAATTTAGCATGTTTTTACTATTCATAAAAATCAGAACGTAGTCAGAAAAATATCAAAACTTTATTCAATGTAAATTTTTATATCCTAATTCAAAATAAAAAGTTTATTTTTTAAAATTGAACTTACAAACTTGTCAAAAATGATATTTAAAATGGATGCACCATTAAAAGGCGTTAAAAGTGCATTTGTGAAATATACTTCTTTTATCTGAAAAATTGATTTTGTTTTCATATCTCATTCTAGAAAATGTGTAAGATGAATTATAATGTTAAAAAATTCCAAATTCAGTTAATACTATTCACAACGGCTAGTTCATAATATTATAATAATATCCCATTATTTAGTGAAACTCAGTATTGCGTACAACGCAAGCTATCAATGAAGGTTGATCTTGTGTGTATCGCTAGCCAAGACAATGTTGTGTGTAGTGAAGGATTATCTTGGTGTTGCGTATAACATAAGACAAAAAAATTATTTCTCATAAAATATCTGGGAGTATCATTCTACCCCCCTTAAAAAGAATTTCACCCTCGAAATTGTTCCCTTCGTAACAAACAGATGAGGATACCTCTCCATAATTATATCCTCATATTCCCATCTACCTTCTTCTAATTGGTGGTTCCTCCATAAAACATTAACCAAGTTAGTGGTCTTGTTTCATAGAACTTTTTCACTATGATCTAGATTCTCTATTGGTTTTTCTTCATAAGAAAGATCATTCTCCAGCGGTACGACTTGTGAGATTAGTACATGTGAAGGATCAGGTATGTACTTTTTCAAGAGAGATACATGGAACACATCAGGAACTTGAGAGAGATTTGGTGGAAGCAGAAATCAGTAAGCTACCTTCCAAACATGATACAGTATTTCAAAAGGACCAATATACCTAGGGCTCAACATTCCCTTGTTTCCAAATCTCACTACTCTCTTCGAAGGAGATATTCGTAAGAACACTTTATCACCCAGTACAAACTCTATGCCTTATCTTTGGTTGTCGACATAACATTTTTGTCAACTCTGAGTGGTTATTATGTGTTGTTGAAAAGATCATTCCTTTTCTGCCATCTCATCAACAAGATCAGGTCCTAATATCTTTCTTTCCCCAACTTCATCCCAAAAAGTTGGAGTTATACATTTCATTCCATTGAGATCTTCATAAGGAGCCATCTGAATACTGGAGTGAAATATATTATTATAAGAAAATTCCACCAAAGGTAGGTGTTGATCCCAACCACCTTTGAGATCCAGAGAGCAATCTCTCAGCAGGTCTTCCACGGTTTGAATTTTCCTCTCAGACTGACCGTCTATCTGAGGATGATAAGCAGTGCTGAAACTCAACTCTGTATCTTGTGTATGCTAAAGACTTCACCAAAAATCCAAGGAAATCCTCTGATCCTAATCAGATATAATGGAATGTGGTACTCCCTGAAATATTAACAATTCTTTTACATATATCCTGGCAAGATGATCAAGATATAAATCCTCTCTAATAGAAATGAAGTGTGCCGACCTCGTAAGATGATCAGATATAACCCAGATAGCATTATTTCCTTAGGATGTTTTAGGAAATCCAGTGACAAAGTTCATAGTGATGTTTTCCCATTACCATTCTGGTATAGGTAATGGCTATAACATTTCCTAAGACTTTTGTCTCTCAACTTTAGCTTTCTGACAAAACAATCATCGAGAGACATATTCAGCAACATCTCTTTTCATTCCATCCCACTACAAGTACTCCTTAACATCCCTATACATCTTCATGCTTCCCGGGTGAATAGAGATGAAGAACTATGAGATTCATCCAACATTTCCTTCCTTAATTCTAGGATGGGAGGACCACAAACCCGATTCTGGAACCTTATTTTATCATCGCAATCAATGTGGAATTCAGGAGCACTTCTCAGTTTCTTTTGTAACTCTACATCTTCTCTTTGTGCCACTTTAATCTTCACATGTATAGATGGTTTAACATTCATTTGAGAAATATAATATTTTACCCTTCCATTATAATTCCAAGATCCATCCTTTGTGAATCCAAAAATATTGGATCTTTTGTGATCCTCATCATGGATAAGCTAGCATGTTCTTGTTGACTTAATGAGTCTTCCACCTTGTTTGCTTTCCCAGGGTGGTAATGAATTGAGCAGTTGTAATCTATAATCAGATCCAACCATCTTCTTTGGCGCATATTCTGCTCCTTTTGTGTGAAAATATACTTCAAAATTTTATTATCAGTATAAATATCACACCTTTCACCATAAATATAATGCCTCCAAATATTTAATGCAATGATTACCGTAGATAACTCCAAATCATGAGTTGGGTAATCTTGCTCATGGATTTTCAACTATCACGAGGCACAATCTATCACCATATCATTTTTCATGATAACACACCCCAATCCCTTCTTGGATGAATCACTATAGATCACAAACCTTTCTCCACTACATGGCAGTGTGAGTAAATGTGCACTGGGTAACCTTCTTTTTAACTCCTTGAAATTCACTTCACACTCCTCCATCTAAACAAAAATTACACCTTTTAGAGTCAACCTGGTGAGTGTATTAGATAATTGTGAAAAATCATTCACAAAATGTCAATAATATCCAGCCAAATGAAGAAAACATAGGATCTCAGTTACTGTTGTTGGTCTCAACCATCTTTCTATAACATCTATTTTTGCTAGATCGATATATATCCCCTATTTTGAGATTATGTGACGCAAAAATGAACCTTATTGAAGCCAAAATTTACTCTTGGTAAATTTGGGATAAATATTCTCCTTTCTTAGGGGTCTTTAATACAATTATCAAGTGATCTTCATGTTCTTCCATGATCATTGAAAAGACAAGAATATAATCTATAAAGACTACAATAAACTGATCAAGAAAGTCTCTAAAGACTCTATTCATTAGATCAATAAAGATAAGAGGGGAATTAGTAAGACCAAATTGTATCACTATAAATTCATAGTGTCTATACCTTGTACGGAATGTCGTCTTTGGTATATCCTCCCATTTGACCCTTAATTGATGATACCCTGAATGAAGATCAATCTTGGAGAAGTATTGAAATCCACCTAATTGGTCAAATAAGTCATCAATGCGTGGGAGAGGATATTTTTTGTTGATAGTGATCCTGTTATGTTCTCAAAAATCAATGCAGAGTCTCATTGATCCATCTTTCTTCTTAACAAGCAGAACAGGTGCTCCCCAAGGTGATACACTACGACATATTAATCCCTCATAAATATTCTCTTGGAGTTGCTTCTTCAATTCATACTACTCAATTGGGTCCATTATCTAAGGTGTATTTGAAATTTGCATAACACCCGGTATGAATTCTATTGAAAAATCAACTTCACGATTTGGTAGAAGACTTGGAAATTCCTCTGGAAATACATCATCAAACTCCCGTACAATGGGCATATTCTTAATCATGAGTTTATATCCAACCATTTGAGATAAATAATCTTCATTTATTGTAATCAAGACCCATATGATGGATGAAATTTCAACTGGAAGGTTATATTCATCCTTGCATCAATAGATGATCATTGATTGATATGGAATATGAAATGTGACATCCCTTCATTGGAAATAGATATGAGATCCATATAAGGAAAGCCAATCCATACCATGAATCAAATAAAATTCCACTATAGGAAGTATCACATGATTTGAAGGAGGCACTTTCCCACAAACATCCATTAGAGAAGAATTATAAACTTTTGATGCAACCGTTATGCCATTAGGAGTTGTCACAGCTAACTCAACAACTAATTGTTGTGGTAGTATGATGATACCCTGAGCAAATTCTTCAAAAATAAAATATTTAGTGGATCCAGAATCAAATAAAAAATTTTCTACTTTAGAGTGGATGATAAGTGTACCTTTCACCACTTAATTATCGTACTCCACATCGCCAATAGAAATTACATGTGACTTTCTTTTGTCATTGGCCTTAACATTTTATTGAAGTCGATCATCATCAACAACCCTTGGATTAGGGAATTTATTAGAATAATGCCCAATTTCCTTGCACTTGTAACATTGAAGTGTAGGAGGTGCATTCTGTGTAGCCTTTTCTTTGTTCGCATCACTAGAAATCCTTTTCCCATTATTGTGGAATTCAAATGCCTAATGACCTTATTTTCCACAGTTTAAACATTTAATTGTCCCTTTATGACAATTCCCTCCATGTTTCCTTCCACACTTTGAGCGTAAGGGAAAAATCATCTTCTTTTCAGTGTGGTCTTGAGAATTCCCTTCGAATTCCATTTTCCTCTTCTTATCAAACCCATATGACTGATGGGTTACTCCAATATCCATCTCAACCTTGAGAGCACATTGAAAAATTTCCTCACAACTACTGAAGTCCCTTATGGATAATGCCCTTTGGAGACTTTGTTTTAAGCCACTAAAGAATTGATCGATCTTACTATCAGGTAGGATAATAATCCCCGAAGCGTACCTTCCAATCCTTGTAAAAGTTTCTTCGTAGGTACCAAAAAATTCATCATCCTTTTTCTTTAGTTCAAGAAACTCCTCTATCTTGTTTCAAATAATACGAGGAAAGTATTTATTGAAAAATAAGTTCTTGAACTCATCCCATTCCAGGGACTCAACTTCATCAATTTGAATCATATTCTTGATAAGATTCCACCATTGACCAACTTCACCTTCCAAACGATATACTGCTAAGATGACTTTATCATGTTCATAACATTGAAGAACTAAAAATATCTTTTCAGTGGTATTGATACATTGTTCAACCACTAATGGATCAGTAGACCCGCTGAATGAGGGTTGATGCAACCTCATGAAGGATTCAACATAATGTTGCTCCCTCCTTTTCTCGTTTGGAAGTCCTTCATGATTTATAGCTTGGGAAAGTTGTGTGATCATGGCTACAAGATTTTCAATTCCATCTCCCATAACGTTAGGTTTCTCAGGGGGCCAATCATTGCATTGCCCGTCACATACAGCTTTAACACGGTTTCTTCGGGTTCCAGCCATTGACTAAAACCAATAATCATAGTGTGAGAAACACTAATAATAATTGGAAAAGTACATAATCAAGAATAAAATTTCACACATTAGGTCTTATCATAGGTTATTCATGGAAATTTCATAGACACTAATATTGTATTCTGTGATTAAACATATCCTTAGTGTTCTTACTAAGGCTTCCACATCCTAGTTTCCAAAGGCTGACAATACCTTTCCTCTGATACCAACTATAATGACCCATACTTAACATACATTGTTATTACTTCAGAATTTAATCATAATTATTACAACATATAACAAAACCATGATATGAACATATAGGTATAGTGTCTTTAGAAACTAGTAAACATAAACAACTGGGTCATAAATCATCTACATTGTCTCCCACTTATTTCATCATATCTAGAGTCCCTTTTTCCATATTCTACTTAATACCCTTATTCCTGACCTGGGGAAAAGAAAACATACAAAAGGGTGAGCTCAAATTCCCAATAAGGGTAAAAAAAGGAAAAATCAATCATATCATATTCATAAGAACATAACATTTTGAAAATCATAACCTGCAAAAGAGATCATAATATCATAACATGGGATAAATTATAATAGTGAAATGTAATCCAATAATCATATCATAAAACATGAAACATTTTTGAATACACACATAATCATAGAAAATCATTTCATATTAGTAAAGACTCATTGCCACGACTGTCATAGTGGACAAAGTCCATTTCTGAACCGAGTTCACTCCTCGTTATAGTCCTGTATCACCGAACCAGATTAACTTGCCATTCCATCCATGTATATCTAATGATATATAAATCCTTACCCAATAAAATTTAGGGAGATATAGGTCCCACAAATCTCATAATGAAACCATTCTTATGTGTTCCACAAAATCATAAATCATAAATCATATCATAACCCATGTAATAAAAGTGGGATTCTTAAACATCATGCCATCATAACATAAACCATATAAGATAAAAGGAATTCATAAAAATAATTCCATCATAACATTATCAAATCAATGTAAAAATACAGATAGAAACAGAACCCAATATTATTTTAGATGGAAAATAGTTTTGATAAAACACTTGAACTCCATTCTTGAGGAAAATATCCTATCTATTTCAATTTTTTTCCTTTATTAAAATGTAATTAAATTTTAAACTAAAAGAATTTAATTAAAAATAAACATGAAAACTTGTAAAGGTTGATTCATTGAAATAATGTTCTATGAAATCATAAAAATCCATTCATGCCGTAAAAGTTAAAAAAAACATTCTTCTCGTACTTTGGATGAAAATGTCAAAAATTATATCGTACGGAAAATGACAAAAGTTTCCTTTCATATGTTTTACTAAAAAATCACCAATAGGTAAAATTGGATTTAAAAAATTGTATGAGTATAGAAATAATATTACATATTGAGGAAACAAGTATGTGGATGATAAATATTCCCTAGTAAATTCTGAAGTATAAACAATCTCGGATAAAAATGTGATTGTGAGATTTTCCCTTAACATAAATCCGATATTCTTTGTACGTGGCCAAACCTCCTGTATAATGATTTAAATAATGTCATTGAATTATTATGGAATCATACTCATTATTATTATATCATATATGGTAATATTCTTATCTTCTTATTTGTAATATTTCATTTCTACTTGTTATTCAGATGTTCATTGCTTTATGTTCTTATGCGTGTTTTGACGAATAAATTCTTATTCCTATTTTTAGGTTATAGATACATCATTTACAGAATGGTATTAGAATAATATATATCATATTAATTCATTCAATTAGTTTATATAATCATGGTTTAGTGAAGATCATGTAGAACGAATCACATCGCATCGTGAAGACGGTAAGCCGTACGTACGCACGAGCGACGATATCATTCCAATAATTATTGAATGGTCTTGCAGTGGATGATAGAATATATCAGAATTAGTATAATGTTATTATAATAATATATAGTTATTATTTACACCATTATACCCATACATGTAAGGTGGTGGTGGAAAACAGATTACACCACAGCATGGAGACGGTATTTCGTACGTACACACGCGTAGTGATTTCGTTTTCCATGGGATAGGTAGAAGGTGAAATGAGGTTATTTCAAATTTATAATAACATATCAGTATATTATTGATACTGATTTTATTACATTATAATGAAACAAATAATTAATAAGAAGTAGAAGAAGAAAGAAACCTGAAAGAATCGATAGAAGAGATTACCTCTTCTTTGACGCGAATCTTCTAAACCTCATTTTAAGTCACTAATGTTGTTCTTTTGAGAAGATCAGAACCTCTATTATATAACTATATATGTTGAGAATAAAAATAGGCAGGGGATGGCTGAGTTTTAAGGATCAAAATTGTGTGACGAGGAGAGGGAAGAGGTGCCATTTTATAAGGGAGGAGAGGGGCACCTTTCGAATTATAAGAAATATTAATTTATAATTAATTTCAACCCTACATAAAAACCAAAAAATAGGCTCAATTATAATACGAGTTGATATTGGGTTGTAACATCATAAAACAATAAAATTTATAAATGTTTGTAATTTATTTTAAATCTTATCAAATTGATTTATCCTTATTTAATCTATTTTATTTTATTTGTGGTAATAATATTCTAAAATTTAAATTGTTATAAATAATTACATATGTATATTGAATTATCCATATTTGGATAATTTATGACATTTTAGACTATATAAATTTAAATTTCGTATTTTTAAATATTTTTGTGATTTTTAATCAATTTTGTAATATGATATTTTTATAAAATAACAATAGTGTGAATTTTGACACTATTAAAGTATTTGAATTTAAATAAAATTTACATAGAGGATATATTAGAAAAAAATATTTAACATATTCCTAACATGTCATAGTCATCTATAAAATTCATGGATCACATTAAATAGTTCATATATTATTTATTTTAATATTTTTAAAACCATTTATTTGATATTTCAATCAATAAAATATTTTCAACATCACTATTGTGTCATCATTAATGATAATTATTTAATCCCTAAATATTCTAAATAAATTCACATGATGTAGATAATTTTATTATATTTCTGGATACTATTTATGGTTGATGTTTTATGATGTTTATCAGTAAATTAAAATTATTACACTTATAAGATATAAGAGAGTGACATGTTGTCACTTTCATTGGTTTTAATTATAATTATATAATTTTCATGGTCAATAGTGCATGAAAAGAATATTTCAGACCCTTAGGTTATATGGGTCTACTTTTATTCATCCAATATAATTTTGGTAGGTGTTAGGGTAATTTTATAATCTTATTTTTACCCTTAATTACCTGATTTACCTTTAAATGTAGTAAATAAAAATTATCGTTGTTACTATTCACAATGTCAAAAAAATAAAAGTAACCAATTAACAAAATTAGGACCCACTTAATCCAAATATGGAATAAATTTTTTAAAATTCAAAATATAGAAGTTGAATTAATTAATTTAAAATTAATCCTGTTGTTAAGAAAACGAGTTTTAAAAGTTAAAACATTATCAAATATTGAAAGGTTTTTACCTATGAATTCAATATAAAATTAATGGTAATGACATGAATTACATTAAATGGTAAAAATATATTATATTTATACTTTAAAACAATTTACTATTATAATTTAACCATATAAATTATCTCAATGAAAAAAGTTGTTTTTAAGTAAATTTTAGCGTCTTTTTACTATTCATCAATATAAGAACGTTGTCATAAAAATATAAAAACATTATCCAATGTAAATTTTTATATCCTAATTCAAAAAAAGAAGTTTATTTTGTAAAATTGAACTTATAAACTTGTCAAAAATGATATTTAAAATCGATGCGCCATCAAAAGGCATTAAAAGTGCATTTTTTGAAATATACTTATTTATCCGAAAAATTGATTTTGTTTTCATATCTCATTCTAGAAAATGTGTAAGATGAATTATAATGTCATAAAATTAAAAATTCAGTGAATACTATTCATAATGGCTAGTTCATAATATTATAATAATATCTCATTGTTTAGTGAAACTCGGTATTGCATACAACGCAAGCTGTCGAGGAAGGTTGCTCTTGCATGTAACGGTGGCCAAGAAAATGTTGTGTGTAGTGAAGGATTCTGTTGGTGTTGCATATAACAGAAGAAAAAAAAATTATTTCTTATAAAATATCATGGTGTTACAGGTAGTCACCACATGAGGGACATTCTCCTCACCACACATGCTTATAAATCCACCACAAACAAAAAATTAACATTATGGAAAATTCAAGAACACCATGACCTCCCCCTAATCCAAACCTTGAGGTAATTATATTATATTTGAGAGTAACATATCACTGTGGGTAAATATGGATAAGAATAAAATGAGAATAAAATAAAATAAATAATAAATTTTAAAATAATTGGATTGAAAAAATAAAATAATAGAATAAATAATATGTGCTTGGTAGAGAGGGAGATATAGAGAGAAATAAAAAATATAGAGTAAAGAATAAAAAATAAAATAAAATAATAAAATAAGATAAATAAATATAAAAATAAAAATATTATTATTATTAATATTAATACGAATAAATAAAAGATTAAAATTTTAGTAGAATAAGATTAAGAAAAGAGAAGATGGATGGATGACACAGTTTTATAAAGAAATGCATGATTTTTTACTAAATATAAAAATTTAAATTACATAAATAAACAAACTATAAAGAATTAATATATGTAAAAGAAAAAAATAAATGAAGAATAAGAACAGGGGAAGGGGAGAGTATTGTAGTACCCTGAGTAGTGGGAATCTATAGCTTTACTGACAACGAATGTTGATTTTGGGATGTGGGGTGATTTTCATTTAATAGGAATAAGGAGGAGGAGGTTCATCCTCATTAGAAATCAAATATATATCAAATCAAGGTGGAGTGATACATGGTATATAAATAACCAAAAGACTTGCAGAGAATGAATAACATACATGAAATGAATACATATGGGACATATAGCCTTGTGTAGTGAATGAACCACATCCATGCCAGTGGTTATTCATGGACTGAGTGTGAGGTAGTGCCTTAGAGGAGGAGTTTATGAGCATAAAAATAGTAGTTTCAATGGTTGTAGTAGGTTTCATATTCACCTTAAGAATTCAGTGTGGATAGAGGAGGCTCGAGATGGATAGAAGAGGTTTAACTGAGGTGAAGGGGTAGTGGAGAGTAGGTAGAGATGGATGAATAATGATATATTAGGTGGAACCTAATGGAAGTACGGGTGTGAATATGGTGTTCTATTTCATTAGTGGTGGCTGGTGATATCGAGTGGTGAATCTATGATGATAATGGGTGTTATCGAGGGAGATTATGGCCCTTAATAATGAATAGGAGCTTAGAGGTGGCTCTGATGGAGGATTCTAGTAGTAGAAGGGGTATCCAGGTGACATCAAGGGCATGGGAGTAGAGGTGGTGTTGAAGAGTGTGAGAGGTAGCAACAAAGTGCTATGGAGCCATGAAGAAGCATGTCATCACTAATATCACACATTGAATCCACGACACAATCATGAAGCCTTTATTACCCTCAATGTGGGATACATCCATCAAACACCTACACTAGGGTGGGATCCTGGATTCTACATGCACACACACCTATAGACCACGAAACGTGCGGACCATGCATGCCTTGTCATAGCTATACTCACCACATGGTTCACTACCCATGACTACGTACATGGGATTGATCACCAGTGCAATCACCGATTCCAGCGGGCCCTCCCTGAGGGCTGTGTGGAAATTCATCTCACATAAGATGGATTGGTGGAGTGCACCCATGGGATTTAAGGATTTTTGGGCCTGACCTAATATTTCATTCAAAATAAAATACTATAGAGTTATAAAAATATGAATTAAATTTCTTATCCACAAATATTAAATAAATTCCAATCATAGAATATTCAACCTTATTTAATTATTTTTAATCTATTCCATTAATTCTACAAAAAATTCACAGATTAAATTATATCATTGAAAATCATTGTGTTTAACATTGAAAACATCAAAAAAATCATTGAATTTTGTTTATAAATATGCATGAAATATGTACCAACCCAAACCACCACACTAAAACCATTAAAGTAACCAAGATTAATATATCAACAAGAAATTAAATAGAAAACTAATTATATAAATATTCAAATTTCAAAGTAATAAAATAGAATAATACTCAATGTCCTACCAAATATTCAAATTTTCACATAACAAATTAATTCAATTTATAAATTTTCAACAAAAAATAGAAAATACGCATTTTAATTTTCCCAATTTGAAATGGGAAAAACATCTCTTCTCATTAATTGAATATTCTTAATTCATAATTATTAAATAAGAAAATTCATGATTTAACTCACCTTTTAATCTTCTTCTAATCTATAACAATAAAATTGAAGTTGATTTATGATCATATCATGAGAACATGCTACATATCCCTAGGATTTTAAATGAAATAAATTATTTCCTTTGTAAACAAAAAAGAACATAAAAACATGAGAGATAGCAATTCTATGTAATGTATCAGAATTTTAGTGAATTTTGTTTTAATTACAAGGAATTATTTAGAGACCGCACGCCTTGACGAAATATTATTCCACGACCCAGTGATCCTGGGCCATATTTTTTAAGTTTTTTAAGGTACGTTGAGTAAATTTGAGAGCAATACTTTCTATCATTTGAACTGGTGCTCATACCAAAAATACGATGGCATTGTTGAACTCACAGTGCTGGGATTATCTTAGGTGAAGATTAACTTCGACAAGAAAGGGTTGAAAGGAAAAGATAATTTTCAGTCTTTTCAGAAAAAATAATAGTAAAATAACTTTTTTAAGTTATTTTTATTTTTTTTATAAACTATTGAGTGACAATAATGTGGTGTAACAAGCCACTTCAAAGAATGTATTTAAAAGGATCGTTGTTTTATACAAAACTGCTATATAATTAATTAGAAGGTTCACTTTATGAGGGATATTAATGAGCATCAATAATGACACGACATCGTAGCATAACTGAAATGATGTGGCATGTTTCTTATATTAATAATATAATTCATTGGAGAGTGGAGGAGGAATCGCTGGGAAATCTATGAAGAACAAGTAGTGGTTTCCCTCTCTAAAGATGAATGGAGAATGAAGCAAGGGGACTTTGGATGATTAGATTCTGAGGTTGAAAAGCGGATATGAACACCCACAGTCATAGATCAATGATGACACGAACCACATCCTTCACCATTAGCTAATCCAATGAATCCAGGCAGGGGTTTATGCGTTCATTGTAATTGATAATTCATTCATTGTTTTTGAAATTAATAATGAACGTGGATCAACCGACTAAGGGGTTTATCTGCGATCCATTCATTTTAAGGGAGGTTCTAATGCGTGGATTTGAATTTGGGTTTTAATCAATCATTTAAATTATTATTGTGTTTTCCCCATGGTTAAAATCTAACGTAGAGGGTGAGGTCTAACAAAAACAGGGCCCGGTCCCTTCTATGTTGGTTTTATTTGTGTGTTCTTTGAGGTTGGATGATCAAGATGGAAACAACACATTTTCAAGGGCTTCGAAGTGAAGGTGACATCCTAAGGAGTCCGTAGGCACAAGAGGTTCGAGAAACAGACCACCATGTTGACTCTGGGGGCCCACTGAAGGGACCACCGGTGCGCCAATACCGGTAGTGGTCCACCACAGAAGCCGCAGGTAGTGGGTGGTTGTGTGATCGATGGAGCACAGATTGGCTGTGTCAGTAACAAGGCACAACTCTTGTCTGTGCCATGTGGAGGAGGGGCCCTCTTGGGCCATTCAGATGCCTTGGAGGCATGCTTTCTATTGATCACATGAGGGTGAAATGGCTGGCCTCTTAGCAGCCGTGGAGGAGAAGGGGGAAACACCAGTTAGTGCCACATGCCAAAAACTAGATGCACCCTCATTCGAGCTTGCAAACCGGCCTGCACCATGTAGGTTGGGTATTTTATGGTGGGCCAGACCCGCACCACCAGGCAAGACCCACCAGTAGGCTAGACCTTTCTTACCTTACCATACTCATAGAACCAATGGTTCTTCTTGGCCAGACCCATTCCAGACCCACACCGGACCCTCAGATCAGGTCAGACCAGACCTAGACATGACTGGCCCCATTTTACTAAAATGGTCATAATTTGCAGACGGTGCATCTGATTGATGTCTCCTCTATGAAAAATGACCATTTTGACGTGGAATTCATTTTGAGATACTCCACTAGAGTTTTGGCGGGTGTTGGAGTACAACCAGGTTGGATTTGATTGGAATCCATCCAGCCCTTTTTACTAAAAAGCATATAACTAATAGACCAGGAGTTCTATTGATTCACCTTCTATTGCGTTGGAACCCTAATGACAAGACGATACATTTATTTACTTCATTGTGGGACTTTTTGGAGGTTGAGGTACAACTGATGGCTTGAGGAGAAGATACTCTCAGAATCAAGAGTGATACATGTTGGAATCATGTAGTTGGCTGTGACGTGAAGAATGAATATCGATCCTATGTGAGTCATCACCTAGAGATATTATATGGGTCATAGCATATAAATACTGTGTGGTTCAGTATGTAGCAATCCTAGGTGGGTCATCACCTAGCGATACAGTGTGGGTCAACACCTTGTTTTCTTGTGTGGATTATAAGCAGAGCTTCATGACATAATTTTTTGATCTAGCTTTATGACAAATCATCTTTACATATGTACTTATGTTATACATGGCGTGAGTTGATTATTTTACATTGTGATATGTGTTTGAGATCATTCCTAGGGGTATTACCTATGTGGTATTTTCTTTTGTGGTTCTTTCCTTCATGGATTACCGAGAGACCTTTGGGGGTATTGGGGTCTCTACTGAGTATTTTTATACTCACCCCTGCAAAGGCTTATCCCAAAAATATTATATATTGTGAATATAACAAAAATATTTGACTAGGACTTTGGGGAGCCTGGACTAGACGATGATTTGAGGTTGATCAATTGATGTGGTTTGCTGAAGTGGCATCCAAGAGAAAGTTGTACCTACCATTCAGGTAGGATCTTTTGTGGACGACCTCCGGAGCTTGTACTTATTTTTCTACACTTCCCTTTTTGTTGGGCTAGTATTATGTCCCCTATACTTTTAGTTCACACACTTTACACTCAGGTTTTGTACTTTGTGGTGGTTTTATTACTTTACTTTCATTCATGGTTAGCTTTGTGATGATTTCCCTGTCTTTGTGTGTACATGTTTAAAGGCAATGCCTTCCATTTTTGGGATATGTATTCTAGTGCTAGTCTCTAACCCCTAGCTTATGGAAGAAGGGATTTTGGTACACACAACATGGGCCCTGGGAGACGTGTCATGAATAAGTGGTATCAAAGGGTAGTCAGTTCTACCAGAAGAACTATGAGTATATATTTTCAATTAGGGCAATATTATTAAGTTTCTTGAGTTTATCTTTTAGCCCAGGGAGTACAGTGTTGGTGTGGTGACTGATGTATCCATACACGAGGACCCTAAAATATGTTTTCCAACTCGGTAAACAAAAATCGTAGTTGCATGTGTTTTGGAAATTTTTTCTTCTCTTGATATCATTTGACTCATCTCACCAGGTATAACTTTTTGACCCTGGCACATCTATTTTTATTCAGTATACCTCTATCAAGACAACCAACAAGGAATTCAATGAGAGATCACGATAATGGTTCACCGAGAGATGAGGTGTCAGTGAAGGGACCACTTACTGCAATAACACCCTTGGCTGGTGTACTAGAAGTATGACCACCTGGAGATAAAAATTTTCTACCTGCCCCACCTATGGATAGTGCACGATGACTGTGCACGTTGCATGAGTTCTAGGGACAGGTAACTATGAGGTTTCAAGGTGGTACATATCCTCAGGTAGATGTGGATTGGCTAGAGGAAGTTAATTAGGGGTTTTCTTGGTATAGACCTCTATAGATCATATGGTCGTCCTAAAAATTAGTCATTTTTTGGGAATAGTAAATAGATGGTAGATCTTGACACTCCAGAAAGAAGAGGAGGCAACCCTTGTCTGTTCCGACATTGAGAACCTCTTCAGGGAAGATTTTTTACCAGTGAAACTATGCTCAGTGCGTACTTAGAAGTTACTACACCTACAACAGTGCAGCCTGACTATGGCTAAGTACTCAGTGAGGTTTACCAACCTCTCATACTACTCCATTGACATGGTACATGACCATTTTTTAGGGTATGGACCATTGATCAAGGGCTCTGACTTGAGATTAGAGCGTTGATGATTTCTGTCAGCATCCTAACGTAGGCTAGACTGCTAGAGTGAGCCCTACTGGTGGAGTGATTCTGAGACGAGAAGACACTGATGGTGAGAGGCACCACTAGTTTATTGGTGGCCGATTCATCTGCAACAGGCAGTAGGATGATGACACAACGACCCAAATGAGCTAGACCATTTGTAGGACTACCCTATGATGCATGGTTAGAGGTTCAGATCATGCAAGGAAGAGGAGGTATCCTGAGTTATAGAGTTTCATACTCTTATGACAGACATGGGAACATGGCTCATGGTAGTCCGACTCCCCGCATAGATGATAAGAAGGTGATTGAGGGATTTCCAAGACAACGAAAAAGGTTTTGATTAGGAGGTCCTCATAGCGATGGACGTGTTAGGGCAGTAGGTTAAGAGACATGCAATGGACAACGGTTCAAGGTACAACCACCACCACCATCCCTAGGAGGTCCAAAACAAGCTCCTGGAGAAGGTTGATAGGTATTGGGCTAGCTTCAGGCAATGGAGGCCTTTGAAAATAGTGCTCCCGATATGATTCGAGGTATGATATTTGTATACTCCACCTTTGCTACAATTCTTATGGACATAGGTTCTAGTCAATCATTCCTTTCCATTGACCATGTTCGAGGCATAGAGATTCTGGTGGAACCATTGGCTCGATCTTTACGATTAGATACTCTTACGGGAGGGGATTCGATGATTACACACTCGTGTCAATAGTGTGAGATTACACTAAGAGGAATGCGCTTCAGCTGGGATCTCTTAGTACCAATATCTTGCAATTAAATCTTCATCATGGATATGGACTAGTTATCTACAGTCAATGCTCAGATCAACTATTTTAGGAGCAATGTGCGGTGTGTCCATGAGGATGGGACCGTGTTTTTCTTTCACCGACGAGAAGGGAACCTTTGTGGCACTTGATATACTATTCTTAGAGGAGGGTGCATCTAGTCACTCACCAGTTGGCTAGTCTCACCCTTGGTATGGTGGAAAAGGGGAGTCTGAGATTTCCTGTAGAGGTGGAATAGTATGAGGATGTATTTACAGAAAATGTCCCGGGACTACCTCCTTGTAGAGAGGTAGAATTTTTCATTGACTAGTGCCCATGGAAGGTAGTAATATCTGCACCTTCTTTTCAAATGGCTCCCATGGAGCTTCATGAGTTGAGGGAACAGCTGGAGGACTTAAAGAAGAAGAGGTTTGTAAGGCCTAATGTTTCTCTATGGGCTGCCCTGATGTTGTTTTCCAAGAAGTATGATAAGAGATTGGGGCTCTGCGCGGACTTCCGACACCTAAAACAGGTGTCCATAAAGAACAAGTATCCACTGATGAGGATTGCTAACCTCTTCGATCAATTGAAAGGAGTGAGGTGGATCTCAACAATTGACCTCAGATTAGGCTATAATTATATTTGGTTACACGATGAAGATGTACCAAAGAAAACCTTTAGATGCTGGTACGACCACTATGTGTTTTTGGTGATGCCTTTTTGTGTGACCAATGAATAGTTATGTTCATGGGTCTCATGAACAAGATATTCTAGCTTTACTTCAATCATTTCAAGGTAGTCTACATTGATGACATCTTGGTGTACTCACCGTTATAAGAGAAGCATTTTACACACCTGTGGATAGTTCTACATGCACTCTGGGAGCACCAGATTTATGGTAAACTCTTGAATTTCTAGTTCGGGATTCGGGAGGTCCAATTTTTGGGACATGTTATCTGAATAGATGGAGTTACAATGGATCTGACGATGATAGAGGCAGTGCTTGCTTGGGATCTACCCAGGAGCATGACCGAGGTGTGGGGTTTATTGGGGTAGGATAGGTACAACTGGGGGTTCATAACTGACTTTTCCAAATTATCATCACCCTTTTCATATTTGTAAAATAATAAAAAACCCTTTGAGTGTATAGAGAGGTTCAATCATAGTTTCTAGGATATTAGGTAGAGACTGTTGAGTGCCCCCATCTTGAGACTACTAGAAGTGGGATTTGGGTATGTTTTATACTCTGATGCATCAGGGAATAGACTAGGTTGTTTCCTGATGATGGAGTGAGAAGGGATTGCCTACAAATCAAGGTAGATGAGGAAGCATGATAATTACTATGTGACCCATGACCAGGAGTTAGAAACAATGGTTATTGCCTTGATGATGTGACAGAACTACTTGATGAGTGAGTAGTTTACCATATACTCTGATCACAAGAGTCTTGAAAAAATCTTCTCACTGAAGGACCTAAACATGAGACAACGAAGATGGATGGAGTTCCTCTAGTTCAATGAATTTGAGACAGTCTATAATCCTAGGAAGGGAAACATGGTGGATGATGCACTTAACAGGAGGTTTGGTTTGTAGCTACTGAGTGAGGTAATGCAGTAGCTAGCCATGAAGAAGATATATTTCATGGATAGTGATTGAGAAGATTACATATAGTTTATTACTATCACTCCCCCACTGTTATAGTGAGTTAATGGGGAACATCTTGTGGAGTTGACTATGAGGTCCAATGTTCTTAGATATCCTCAGGACATTCTCTTGATATATTTTTGATAGATGGGGAGGACATCAACCTTTTCAATGGATGTACATTAGTACTAATGACATTGTAGGAGGAGGTGTTGATAGATTTCCATAATTCCACATTGGCAGTATATCTTGGTGTGTAAAAGATGTACAAGGACCTCTGACTCTTGTATTGGTGGTCAAGGATGAAGAAATCTATGGAAGAGTTCGTTTCTCGATGCCTCACTTGTCAGCATGTGAAGGCCAAGCTTCTGATCCTAGTAGGCTTGACACAACCACTTGAGTTACAATAGTGGAAGTGTAATGATATATCATTGAAATTCGTGATGGGGTTACCAAGTATGTCCAGAGGCCAGGATTCTATTTTGGTGATCGTTGACTGACTCACTAAGTCGGATCACATCCTACCCATGTAAGAGTAGGGATCCATAGAGGGCATGTGACACCTATACATCTTGAAGATAGCGTGGCCTCCTAGGGTTCCTTAGACAATTGTATCAGACTGTGATGCACTCTTTACATCCTAGTGGTGGAAGTGGTTGCAGGAGACATTCGAGACATAGTTATGGTTTAACACAAATTTTCACCCCTAGACAGATGGTTAGATAGAGCAGAAAATATAGAACTTGGTGTACATTCTTAGTTCTTGTGTCTGGTATTTTGGTCGTAGTTGGAGAGAAAACATATCACTAATGGTGTTTTCATACAAAAACAAAAATCAATACACCATTTTCATGGAAGCATTTGATGCCTTGTACAAGAGACCATGCAGATCACCTCTATGCTGGACAGACATAGGGGTTGTCTTCACTCAAGGTTCGATATTTGGTACGAGCTACCACAGAGATGGTGAAGATCATACAGGAGCATATGAGGACTACATAGAGTTGAAAAAAGTCAAATGTTAATAGGAGATGGAGACCCATGGAGTTCGAGGAGTGAGAAAGTGTTTTCCTTCAGATCTCTCCCAGATAGGGATTATGAAGATTTGGTCAGGGCTGAAAGCTATCTCTGAGTTTCGTCATATCTTTTCTATATTCTCAGTAGAGTTGGTGAGGTGGAATACCACCTAGATCTTTTCCAATAGATGCATCAGGTGCGTGATGGTTTTCACATGTCACTAATGATGAGGTACATGCATGATCCATCACACGTCATCGAATGGGGCGAGTTAAACATTGTTTATGGGGAGACCATTATGGAGTTCCCAGTGGTGATAGTGGATCAATAAGAGCAGGTCCTTGGTGGATGGTT
Organism: Viscum album; assembly: GCA_963277665.1. Lineage (NCBI taxonomy): Eukaryota > Viridiplantae > Streptophyta > Magnoliopsida > Santalales > Viscaceae > Viscum > Viscum album. The sequence continues at coordinate 218,599,617 of OY728158.1, forward strand.
GATTCCTCTTGTAAACATTCAATGGAAACATAGGAACCTCTAGGAGAGAACATGGGAGCGAGAGGCTCTGATTTGTACTCAGTAACTCCACTTGTTTGATTATCCCTTGTTTTGGATTTTAGGGATGTAAAGCCCTATGATTGGTAGAATTTAATTGCTCTTAAATGTAGTTTAATATTTTTAATTACATTGAATTATTTCAAGATGGTACACTTTGATGGAACATGATCCCGATGCCTAGTCATCCCACAACCAATTTTTGAATTTTTTATGGTATGATTAGTAAAAATGTGAGTAAGATTTTCTTACATTTATACCAGTGCTTGGATAAAAAATATGAGGGCACCATCGAACTCACAGGTATATGCTTAACTTTGACCGAAAAGGGTCATATGAAAAAGATAATTTTTTTACTTTTTGGGAAAAAATAATAAAATATTTTTTCTATGTAATTTTTATTTTTTTATAACTATTGAATGAAGACACTACGGTTTACTGAAACACTTTAACAAATGTATTTAAATGGTTCGTTGTATTATACCAAACAATTATGTTGTTAATTAAGAGGTTCCATTAATGAGGTCCATTGATGATCATCATTAATGATGCAACCTCGCAGCATAACTGAAACACTATGACTTTTTTCTTTTATTAATATCTAATCCATTGGAGAGCAGAGGAGGAATCGTTGGGAAATATCAGATGAACCGCTGATGATTTACCTCTCCATTGAATAATAAAAAATGAAGAGAAGTTATTTGGAGGATCAGATCTGATGGTTGAAAAATAGTGATGAACGCCAATGATCTTAGGTCAGGTTGGGTCGGTCTGATTGGGTGAGACCAGACTCAGACCCAACTGACCGCATTTCACTGAAAGGATCATAAATTGCAGACAAGACGTCCATTTTTTGCACTGTATATGACACATGGGCCCTTTTGATGAGGTGGTACTTTTGAGATACTTCAATTGAGTTTTTGTGGATATTGGAGTATGGATGATTTGGATCAGACTCAATTCTAACTGAACCCTTTTTACTAAAAAGCATATAACTTATATATCGGGCGCTTGATCGATGCATCGTCTATTGCGTTGGAACCCTTGCAAAAAAACATTCCTTTTGATAACTTCTAAGTGGTACTTCAGGGAAATTGAGGTATGACCAATGGATTAATGAGTGGATCCTCCGAGAATCAATCATACTAAGTGATGGAATCCACAAGCTGGATGTGGTGTTGATAATGAATAATGATCCAATGTGGGTCAACACCTAACGATCCTGTGTGGGTTAACACCTATCGATCTTAGGTGGGTCAACACCTTGTGATCCCTGGTGGTTCAACACCTAGTGACCCTGTCTGGATCTATAACAGTGCTTCTTGATAGAATAGATGATCTAAAATTACAACTAATCACGTTTAATTATTTACTAATAATATACCTGCTGTGGGTGAGTCTTTTAAATTGTGCTACGTATTTGAGATATTTTTTTGGTGGTATTTCCTCTATGTTATTTCTTTTGTGGTGTTTTCATTTGGGTATTAATAAGAGACATTTGGGGGTCTCAAGTTCCTTTCCGAGTATTGTTATACTCACCCCTGCATAGGAATCTATTTCACGTATTGCATCTTGTGTAGACAATAGACATATTTGACCAAGAATATGGGGATCCAAGACTAGATAGTGCTCAGATGGGGATAGATTAACATTGTGTGTTGTATTGGCATCCACTATAGAGCTGTACATACAATTCAAGTAGTATAATTGGTAGAAAATCTCTAGAGATTGTACTTCTTTTGATACACATACCTTTCAGTTGGGCTTGTATTATGTCCCCTTTACTTTCTGTTTACACATTTTACTCTTAGTGGTTGTACTTTGTGGTGGATGTATTACTTTAATTTACTTTGTGGTTATATTTGTGCTGTTTTCCCTATATATGTGTGTACAGGTTTAAAGGAAATGCCTTACCTTTTTAGGATATGCCTTTTGATGCTAGTCACTTTCCCATAGCCTATGGATGGTGGGATTGGGGTAGTAACGACATGGGCCCTGGGGGATGGGTATTAATATTCAAGATAAAATATCTTTGAGGTTGATGGTTAGTTGGAATTTATGTTTAAAATAATGTCATAAGGAAGGGGGTTATTTCCTAATTAATAAATCATGATATAAAAGTAAGCTTCATGAAAATCCCCCATTTAAAATTTAAAAATTCTCAAATTCCCCAAAACCAATAGAAAATCTCATGATTAGTTAAGGCATAATGAAATATTTGGGAACTCTATTGAAATTGTTTATAATCTTATACACTTTATTTTTTTCAAGTAGAATTTTAATTTTTTTTCTTTTTATGAATGTTATTTTAGAATAAACGTCATACCCACCACCTAAACATGTATGATAAAAATAATAGGTTTCGTAAAAGTTATTTTTGGGTTTTTTCAATTCACAACCCATTTTCTCATTTTTTGTGCTTTTGGTATTATTATTATTATTTTTAATTAAATAGTGTGAAATAAGAAAAACCAGGATTAAATAAACAACCGTACCCAATTTAAACAATTAGAACCCCCATATTTTCCCCTTATAATGTATTTTATCCCATCAACCATAACTCCCTTCACCCCACACATTAATTTTTAAATAACATAAAACAACTAAAAGAAGTGTAGGAATGTATAAAAATGGATTAAAACAAGGCTCATTCTTGTAGAATTAATTTAGGGTCTCTATAGGAAAAATAATTATTTATGTAAAGGTGGTATTAAGGATAATTGGTTTATCAAAATATTACTCAATTATATTTAATTTGTTTTTTGTACTATCACAATTTTTAAAAGTTCAAATTCATTTTCAAGTAAATGACATGTCCCAATATCACACAATAAATATAATTAAGAATAAATAGGATGTTATTTATTTATAAATCATCTCAAAAAATAAAATATGATATCAAAAAATCACTCAAGAAATGATTAAAAAACAAATAAATTCACATAAATTTTATAAAATAAAAGCATAAAAATGGTTGGGAAATTTTATTTGCATAAATCAATTAATTTCTATAGATAACGAGTCATCATTTTAATATTTAAGCTTCAATTAAATTATTTAATTATCCATTTTACTCATTCAATCCTGATAACATTGAAATATAAAGAATAAAATCATAAGACTCCTAAGAAACTAATGTCATTAAGATAAGTTAAGTGAAAAATGAATTCAAGTATAGATATAAAATTTTATCTTTAATTCTAAAAATAGTTTGTTGGAAAATAAACACATTTAGTTTAAAATATAATCAATAAAAGTGATCTTCCATTACCATGAAGCTTTATACTTCTTTCATCCTTCATTATTTAGGATTCCTTCTTCCATCATGAAACTAAAAATAAAATTTCTTAATTAATCACATTAATCATTTTATTAAATCTAAATAATATAGGAGTGATTGGGGTGTGTTATAGACTACATCCTATGAAATGAAATTGAAATCTAAATTCCTAAAATGGATGTAGAAATGTATAAGTCTTGGTATGATCCCCCCCAAGTGGGAATTGTATTTTTACTACCTCCAAATGGCAGTACAATACTTGATCCAATGTTATTTTGTAGATGGAGATTCATTGATATGAGAAACCACATGTTGTATTTCCCTGATTGTGCTACATCTTTGTCCTTGAGAAATGACCCATGGATATAGTACACTAGATCATACCCTTGACCAATTAGTTATATCATGTATGGAGGGGTAATGATGAAGTAAGTATCTTCCTCTTTATTGGTTTATACTTCTGAAAACTCTTCTTTCTTGTTTACTTATCACATAACATAGGCAACATGAATTTAATAATCAAAGGGGAAGTAAAATACGTTTCTTTCCATGAATAATATATTAATTTTTAACAATTAATTTCTCCCATTTAACATCACCCACCTATTTTATAATTTTATCAAGATAAAAAACTTCGATTTCCTGGTGGTGCACCTCAAATTCTTGTTCTTCAAATTTAGGGAGATCTACATGTTCCCCAAAAGCTACTTGTCTAGTTTTTTTCATCCTCCTATAAGGAATAACAAAGATTATCTGAATCTGAAAATTAAATGCAATGGGGATCAATACAAAATTAATATCTAATAAAAAAATGAAATAGAGTTCAATAAAAATGTCATATCTCTTAGTTGGTTCAGGTTCAATCATTTCTTTAGTGGTGCATGCCTCTTAAAGTTGGATTGTGTAAATTTGAGGTATGTAGTTGGATCCTCCATATTTTCTTCAAAGTCCACTATGTAGATGGATTCCTCCTCTTCCTTGGATATAGTGACATTAAAATTTATTGGATATTATACTTTTTATAGATCACAGTGATTAGGTTGTACCTCACTCTCATTCCATAACTCATTATAGTATTGTTGATCTCCCAATATTAGCTCAACTAGAATTTTTTACCCATCTTGAAACCACATAATTATCATGGTCATTTAATATTTGGATATTTAGATGGTTGGGAAATGAATACTCTCCCATATGAGCCTTGACCACTTTGATGTCTTTAGTGAAATAAGGTAGCTATAATGGAACTTCCTTCATGGTCTTTAGTATATGATAATTCTTTTTTACTCTATCAACCATATCTTCTAGTTTATGAAATTAAATCAGGGTTTTATTCCTACTTATCAAGATTTTCTCTAGGTTAGTGAGTTCATCTATTTTTTATAGTATATCCACCTCATCCCCATATCAAAATACTTGTTTTTTCACTTGATTGAGATTATTCATTGAACAGAAAAAATTTTCATTTGAAATCATAATAGATTTTTTTTATTAAATCAATTAAATATATCTAAAATGTGAAAAAAATTAAATGAACTATTTATTAGACCCCGAGAAATAGTGACCATTTTTAAGCACACCATTCATGGGGAATCTAAAAAGAAAATTATTTTTCTAATGAAGCATAGTTGCTGATAAGGTTCATCTCACATAGAGATTCTCTATGTTTTCTTAACTAAGTAAATAAACATGAAATGAATTATTTATTTTTTTGGTTTTAAATTTAATGAAAAAATAAAGAATATTTGTTTTTAATTATTTAAGATAATTACATGAAAAATAATAATTCTATATTATTCCAATATTAATATTCAAACGGAATTAAGTAACAAAAAAAGACTTGATTTTTGGTAACATTTGGATTCAATCATTATTCTCTTATATTCATTTCATTTTGGTTTGATAATTAAAAAATAAAATATCATGATGAATTACTATTGTTTATTAATAAATTGTTGGATCTTTGAGAGCCTAATAAATATCAATTCCACTACCTCCTATTATCATGTATGATGAAACATTGTGGTCTAGGGTGCGCAATCATTCAAAACATAGCTTTACTGATGCAATTTTACCCATTGATTAGATCAATTACTTCATATAAAGAGTTAACAAATGGAGATAGGGGAAACAAATTTAAAAAAATGAATAAAAATTTATTGAGTTTTAGGTCATTGGATGGAATCCAAAACATTAAGGGAATTCATCTCACCATTCTTGCTACTTAAATATACCACAAACTTAAAATAAAAATTAAAAAAATTTAAAGAACCCCTTAAAATCCCCCAGGGCCTAGCCTCATTGTCAGCTTCTCTTTTCTTAGAGTAAGAGATCACTCACTGGATAGATAAATGAGAAGAAGAAGTGAGTAAAATAAAATAAATGACAAAATTTTAAATAATGGGGATAAAAAAAAGAATATAATAAATATAATTGGGATGAGATATATAGAGAGAGAAAGAAATAAAATAAAATAGAATAAATAAATTAAATAAAATAAATGAATAAAACAATAAAATAAAAACAAAATAACAAAAATATTAATAATAAGAACAATAATAATATTATTATTAATACTAATAATTATAAAATAAAATTTTAGAAGAAGAAGATGAAGAAGAGAGAAGATAAATGGAAGGAAAAAGTTTATAAAAAAATTCATGAACTATTTTTCTTAAATATGCAAAATTAAAATTATATTAAAAACAAAAATAAAAGAAACAAAAATAAATAAAAGAATATAATAAATAAAAAAGAATAATAGGGGAAGGTGTAATGTAGCTATGTCTTGGGAAGTGGTCTTATCCCTCTTCACTGTTGTAGACCAATGATTATGAGCATTTGGGTGATCATCCTTTCATAAGAACATGAAGAAGGATATTTGAACTCTCTAGTCTTCAAAGGTCCCTCAAATAAAGGGGTGATATTTGAGGGATTTAAATCACGCCAAGACCTATGATGAATTATGATCCCTCTTAGAATGAATCGACACGAGGCAAGAAGTCTTATATGGAGAATAGGCATCACGCATGGTAGTGGTTCCTTGTGGACTGAGCATGATCCAGTGCCTCAGTAGAGTAGTGTAATATCATGATAATTGATGTTGTCATGATGGATGTGGGTGGAATCTTTTCATTTGGACTTTATAGTGGCTAATGGAGGATCGAGACAACCAGAATCAAATTTCTCAATGTGAAGGATTGATTGAGATTAGGTAGAGCTAGATGGTTGGTGATCATTAGGGTAATTCCTTATGAAAGAAGGGGAGTGACAGTGGTGTTCCCCTAATTTGGTGGTGATTGATGATATCTATTGGTGAATCTGTGGTGGAGATGGGTGTTATATGGGGACTTTACAATCATTTTTGATGGAGAGAAGCTCAGATGTGGCTTTAATAGAGAATTTCAATGGGAGAATGGGAAACTGAGTTACATCAGGGGTGTGGGAGTAGAGGAAAGGTGAAAAAGGGAGTGATATAGTGGTAGAGAGGGAGGAAAGTGGCAGAGATATGACAAAGCTACCATCCTATAATGTCAAATATATCATTTTAATTTATTTATAGAAAATTTACACAATATATAATAAAACTATTCTTAGAAATAGAACTATTTTATTGTGGTAAATAATATTTATTTTGCTAGTTTATTTTCAGGTCATAATTGAAAATTACCACACTAAAAAAATTGGATTGAAAAATAAATAATAAAAAATAATTTTATAAAAATAAATTTCTATAGTTTAGAAAAAATTAATTTTAATATAAGAGTTCATAATGCATAATGTTTTGAAGAAAAAAGTATTTTCTAGAATGGAAAATATTTATTAATATTGCATTTAATGTGAATACATTTATATGAATAATAATGTTTTTATTATATATGATATTAATATATTCCAAATTAATTAATACTAATTAATTGGTTTAAAAATAGAAGATATATAGAAAATGTATTATTATGTGAGATAGAGTCATTTTGTCACTAAATGATTTTATTTCTAATTATTTATGATTAATCACATATTTATTAAGAATTATATAAAATTATCTCTATTTAATTAAAATAAATTTTTACATTTTATAATTTCCAAAAACATACACTTAAAAATAGAAAACAAATAAGTTATGTATAAAAATTCATATAAATTATTAATATAGAATGTGTTATTTAAATATTATCTTTTATGTTTCACATTGAATTATCATATTGTATCAATTTCTAACTTGTATTATAATACTTTATCATAATAAAATGTATCATTTTTTTGACTTGGGTGTTGAATGTGAAACAAGAAATTCAAATAATTATTTAATTAAAGGATAATATTTTCTAAAATATTTTGGTGTTATAATCCCACTATTAATTATAATACACACTAAACAAGATCTTTTAATAGTGATAAGATACAAGATCTATGGGACCTCAATCATGCCTTTTTATATTCTAGGCCAAGTGATTAATTATGAGTTTTTATGACCATTTAATAGGGGATACTCTACCTATTATGATTTAACCATAAATAATAGAACAAATAAAGATATATTGAGAAACTATAATTTTTTGGAAAAATATGATTATTTAAAATATTATTCTTAGAGTATGGAGTGGAGTCAGCATGATGTATCAGTCCTTATGGCGGATTGTTATTGATATATTAAATTTTTTAAAATAATATATCACATGAATGTAGTATTTAGAAATAGTGGACTAAATCTAAAATTGTGTCCCATATAGAAATAATTGGACTACCATTACATTTGGAACATGGTTTTTACCTGGGTGTTATATATGCTTTGTCAGAGAAATATGTATCAGTTAATTTATATCATTGGAAGATTTTGAATAAATTAAATTTATTAAATAAATAAATTGATTTTAATTTTCAAATTAGTTCCCCAAATCACGAAACGATCTATATAACCACTCTTAAATATATCCTCCAGTGTTCTCTGCATAATTCTAATGATTTGAGTGGAGGTACATAGAAGAGACTATCAGAGAAAAAATATGGCATTATTGATCCATGATGACCATAGTTTGGAATTCGTGGAGTTGATGAAGATCACAAAAAATTCATTAAAATAATTTTTTTAGATGTATTCTCCCCCAATGATTGATCCATCTTGAGATAGGTATTTTATTTTGTTGATTTAATCCTCATTATTTATTTTTTATGATGAAAGTGAACTAATTATTTATGAAATTCACTTTTGTATCATTTTTCGTTAATTATCCCATTGATTATTTTAATTTTATGGAAATCAGAATTTGATATTATTTTGGAAGTGATATTCTTAATAACTTGCACATTTTTGTGATTCCATCAATGATGGAAAAATGAACATGAAATTTGTTTGATGATCACATTTGTGTTTTCTTCCATTATACCTCTATACTTTAATATTCATCATTTATATTTTGATTGGTCGATGATTGGACTACACCGGGGAAGATAATCATTTTGAATTCACATAGTAGAGAAAACATATAATTCTTTTTAATTTTCATTTTGGGATTAGAGATATGTTGGAGAAAATAAACTTTTTAAAAATATTAAATGGTGGTATGAGTGATATTGGTTTTATAAGACAGAATGATAGGGAATTTATGGAGGAGAAATTATGGTTGATTTTCATGAAAATGGTGGATGGAATCAAAACCACGGAGATGACATATTCATAGTGATAATAATTCTTATAGTTATGTATAGGAATCATAGTGTAATCTATGGAAACAAAATTAGCTATAAATACCTATATATGATCAATAATTTATAAGAAATTATGATATACACTTGATTAATTTTTGAACTACACTGACCCGTTATATTGAACCATAAGATGATAGGGTTCTGGTTTGAGAAAAAATATCACATGATTTTGTACTTGTCTTAAACAGTGTGTGATACAACGGTTGGTAGCTCATTGTGTACATAGAGAACACACTGAGTATTCAATGTGACCCCATAAACGATGTGTTAGGGGACAAACCCTCTATTTATATAGTACATGGACAGAGGAAGAAAAAACATTCTTGGGTAATTCTACATGTTTTATATCATAACAATATGGATAATTACATATTGTATAGGATTTATGGTCAGGGTAAATACCCCACAAACTGGTACACTACATTTGTCCCCAGTACACACAATGTACTTCTTTTAGGGATGGTTATATCCATTAATCTCATCATGATATCATCAATTTTATCTTGGGTGTTTTCCCTAGTTCCAATTCATTATGTATGTGTTCCTAATTTTAGGATGAGTTTGGTAGTGGAACTAATAAAGGTTCAATGAAACATCTATTACTAATAAATGGGTGTATGATCATCTTAGGGAACTAGGACATGTATCTCTTTTCAAGGATCATGGTTTATCAGCATTCACATATTCCAACTTAGGTTGGGTCAAGTATCTTATATTTGACATATAGGGTGTGTGGTCACATTTTTAGTTGTCTATCTTAGATAGGTGAAATTCCATTTAGTGAGTGTCTTGGATGATACCTCTCAATTCTTTAATATTTAAACATGAATGGACCGATGAGTGTGAAATCTTAGATGAGTTTCACCACTTTTGGAGTTACAAAATGAGGGAATTATCTAATATGAATATTTTTGTGGAGACTCAAGCAAAATTCAGAGGCAATAAGTGAGGATTGACCTCACCTTGAGACAAAAATTCTTCCTTTAGGCTTATCTATGTAATATTGTTTATCCTGCATTGTTATGTGATTTATAGATCACTCTCACTGTGGTGATTTATGTTTAGTTATTTAGGGGTGTCCTACTTGGTATTTTTATTCACACCCTGGAATGTGATCTTCATAGATATGATGTTCCTTATGCAGATGAAGGGACTATTGATGGAGTCTTAAGTGGAATCAAAGAAGGTGGATCTTAGTTATGAATGATGGACCAATGATGGATCTAGGTGTGAAATTTTAATACCAATCCCCTTTTTATTAGTGTGTTGGGATCTTATATAGGTTTATTGGGATTGTATTTGACCCTTTATAATTTCTTAGTCTTTCATCATACTATGATGTGGGACTAGATGTTATGAATCCATTTTTATTATTAGTTTTTTACATTTCCCAATTATATTTGTGTATAGAGTTGTGTGTATGTGTTAAAATTCATTAGGATAAGGACTCCTATGTCAGTTATATTCTTACTCTATGTAAATATCCACCCCTAGACTATTGGAGGTAGTCTTGTTGTTTTACTATTGTCATAATGTAGGATAGTTGGCCCCCAATTGGTCATGTCATTACTAATAGGTATCAGAGGAATATGACTTATTAATAATGGTGTCTGTAGATAGTATAGTTATGAGTATTGGTTTTTAGACTAGGGATGTAGTGTTAATGTTTATCCTGTAATTGTCTTATGTATGAGAACCTAGTGATTATGCACTGGTGGTTGTATCATTGCACCATGACTCTCATAACATTTTTTTGACTCGATACATGTAGTGACATGTATCATTGAAAATAAAAATTCACGAATCTAATAAGAATGAGTTGTAATATCCATATCCATCTCAAGTCAAATACCCAAATATTATCTTTTGACCAATGTATATTAATACTAATGTAGGATGTTTCAATGATGGAATCGAGCTAATATTTCATAGTGGGTTATTGCTTATGTCTGGATGGGTGATGAGGCCCATATGAAGGGGCCTAGTCTTGAGGATGTTGTCCCTATAGAGGTATAAAAAATAGTACATCCACATATTCAGAAAATCATAGACCCACCCACTAATGTTTTAGGTGGATGTATTATGACAAACCAAGCCAAGGGTGTCCTTGATAGTACATGTTAATGAATCATATAGGCATAGCATGGATAATGAGTTTTAGGAGAAGATGTCACCATGATTTATATGGAGGAAGGATGATCAAATAATAGGAGGGTAAAGTAGAATTTATAGATCATGACATATGAGTTGTTTAATTTTTTAATGACCTCAAGGAAAAACTGTTCCACTGAGTTAGATTTATCTTTTTGTAGTGATTGATGTGTTAACATCACATAAAATGTTTTGATATGAAGGATTATAACACATGCTGAGGATAAGGATGAGCATCAATGGAAGAGGTAGGACCATGTGTAGGGAGGTATTCAGGGAGGTTGATATAGAATATTATGAGAGAGATTTCTGGGTGGTGGTAGATGATATTATCCACTACCACTTATACTACCTATATTAGGAAAACACCATTCTCTATGAGATGATAGTGAAGGAAGTAGAAAATTGTCTATATTGGAATCTTTCAACACTGAGGTTTTAGGAATTGTATGAGTTACAAACAATTTCATCTATTCATTAAATGTAGTGTCTATAGATACACACATGATCTTCCCTCCAATGTATCAACTATAGTGAGATATATAGAGATTCCAACAGAGTCTTTAGATTGATCATAGATATTACAATATCTAATAATGGATGTTCCAATAATCACACTATTTTATCAATATTTTGACATGAATATTAATGGAGAGAGCTCCAAAAGAGATAACATGATATCATTCATGAGGATAAATGATGTTTTTCTCAACATATATTGGTTTTCTAGTGTCTATTACTAATTTAATTATTACTAGTTATGATAATAGTGTTTCCATGTTAGAGGGAAAATTTATTTCATCATTGATGAGAACGAATATATGGTAGATAAGGATAGTATTATATGTAGTAGAATACAACAAATTTCTAATTTCCTAGATACTAGACCATGGGAGAAGTAGGTATAATAAGCATTCATTTCCATACCATGATGGAGGATTGAGAGGAAATATTTCTTAAAGAGGTATCATTAATAACTATCTATCAATTGGTGAACATATATATAGACTTATATATAGGGATTTTTTTGATACTATTCTTGTGTATTAGATTTCCCCATAGTGCTATGAGATTTAAAGGCCCAGTTTTATGATCTAATGTGGAAGGGATTCATTAGACCTAGTGTGTCCCTCCCTGAGATGACCTATTCTATATTCAAATATGGAAAATAGAAGGTTGATGTTGATAATGGATTAATTACTCCTAATATCTGTAAATATATAGAATAAGTAACCACTTCCATAAATTTACAACCACTTCCATCAGTTGGTAAGATAGAATTAGTTCTTAACGTGTTACCATAGTCCAGTTTATAGAAAACTATGTGTTCAAGTTTTATGTATACTGATTATGTTTATACACTAAATTTATAGTCACTATGAGTATATGCTGATTAACTTAAACATTGAAAACTCCATTTTTTTGTTTATGAGACTCATGAACCAAATCTCTCACCCTTTCTTAGACCACTTTTTGATAGTCTGTGTTATTGAAGGACATCTTTAATTATCATTTTATGTGGATCATGAGAGACACTGGAGGTTATTTATAGATATACTATAGGATAAATAACATTATGGGGATATATCTATGTATTAGTTCTACATTCAGGAGGTCCACTTATTTGGGTAAGTCATATCAGAAAATGGATTAGTAGTGTTCCTAGTAATGATCAAGGGAGTGGTAGATTGGGATCCACCCAATAGTATTTAATAGGTTTAGATATTATTTGTGTTGACATTATATTATCATATATTCATTTCCAAATATTCAATGGTAAGAGAACCTATAACTTAGATGATGTGATAGTGGTATCCTTTCATGAGGATGAAGATGTTTCATAATAATATTCAGAATAATGGAAATGGTTAATCATTAACCCTATATTGAGACTTCCAATAGAGATTGTTTAGTACATTGTGTTATGAAATTAATATAGAGAAAAAATTGGATTTATTCTGATATAGGGTTGGGAATTAATTAATTATTGTTATTGGAAGTTATGAACCCATAACTAGAATTGCACAACCCATTGTTAGAAGCTAGAAATAGTAGTATTTTCCTAAATTTTTATCATATATATTTTATGGGATTCCAATTCATCTCTTATTTGAACATTATTGTCGTAGGTATATATTCTCATAGAAGGGTATTAACATAATGCATTGGTGATGGATGTAGTTCCTATATGAATATGATTTTGAGATAGTCTATACTCCCGGAAAGGGGAACATGGTTGAATATTCTCTTAGAATGAAATCCCATTCTTCATCATTGGGAAAGTAAATAGAGAATTTGTACTATTTTTCATTGACTATTGTGGATTATGGTACCAAAGCATATCTCTAGTCAATTGTTTGACACAACCACCTCTCTACTGTGTTCAGGAAGTGAAATTTTGAGATATCAATTATAGGGTATTTCATAACAATATTTTCAAAGGACATTTTTCTGGTTGATATTTTAATGGTGGGGTGTACAACAACCTTTCATACAAAGAATAACAATGGTACCATTAATTCTATGATAGAAGGTGATGAGATAATTTCAAACCTCCACATTAATGAATCCTCAAGGGGTAGTGAATATGTTATTAGATTATTGAATTTCATTTTGGTATCAAGGTATCGTGTAGATTGTAGATGAATCTATCTCTTGAGGCCACAATTTCTGAAAAGTGAAGGCTAATAACTAGGTAAAAGTGGGTTTAGACCACCCTTTATGGTTCCATAGTGGATGTTGGATGTTATATTTTTGGATTTTCTGATAGAACATCCACAAATAGTGAGAGGACGCAAATCTATGTTAGTGAATTTGGACCAAATCACCATGTCATCCCATTTCGAACTCATCCATGTGTAGTGTTCAGTAGAGATATTATAATGCTTTTACATGTTGTAGATAGTATATATTCATTGAGTTACAATAATGATATAATTAGGCCATGAAACTAATTTCCCATTCTGATTATAGAGAATATTTTATGAGTATTTTAGTACTAATTATTTATTGGGGATTACATTACACCTTCAGAAGGATGACAAGAGAAAAAATACCATTTAGATCATGGATTCAATATTATGGTCTTTCATGTCCGATTTAGGTTGTTGCAGGGAGATCCATAATACCTTAGTGTAGATTTAATATGAAAATGGTTATAGTACCACCATTTGTATATCACCATTCATGGACTTGTATTGATGATAGTGAATGTCTTCACTGTCTAGAATGGATCGTAGAGAGGAAGTACTAATGAACCTAGAGACTATGTGAATGACATTTGAAAAGGAGAAGAACATCAAAGTGAGGATGATAAATTACTATGTTTTTTCATAAGATCTTTGAGGATTAATGATCGTGGACATTAATTTTTGATGAGGGAGGCTATGTCATTCTAATAATATCACCTAAGTGTGGAAGATATTTATTTTTTCCATTGTGGATTGTAAACTATAATTTTATCGACCCTTTCCAAATTTTAATGGAGTTGACAATGTGGTGTACTACATGGGCCTACAACCATAGTTTGACTAGATACATAATGTGTTCCATGTGTCACAACTAGGTGGATATGTGGTTGATCAGTCACATGTTATAGATATGGGTGAGATGGATATTGAGAATGAAGTTTCTTTTTCATAGTGCTTGGTGGTGATAGAAGATTGGTTGTTTATTAGATTATGGTGTAATGTGTTTCCCCCGGATTATTTTTGTTGGTAGAACAAGAAACTACAAAAGAGCTCATGGGAGAGGAAGAACCCAATGAAATCTCTAGGTCTCCACTTATCATGTTAGGGGTTCTATTTATGAGATGAATATCCTTATAGGTGAGGAGAATTTAGAGAGCTCTAAATTTATATTTAACAGTTTGGAATATTTGAAATAATATTTTTGGAGTATGAAATAGACTCAACATAGATTTTTGGGCCCAATAGAGACTTGATATTCATATACTAAAAATATTTAATAAAACATATCACAAAAGGAAATTGTTTTTATAATAAATGGATTAAATCCATAATAATGTCTTAAATGAGAAAACTAATACCTCTGTTAATTAAAGATGATTTTTTTACCTATTTTGGGATATATTTGATTTCAACATTGGGTTTTTTAGTCATGTTCAATCACGAGAGGATTATAGATAAAAATAGACTGATGAAATAAATAAATATATTTAATTGTATAATTTTAATACTAACATTAGAAATCGTTTATATATTCTCAATTAATGATTATCTCAAGGGTTAGCTGCATAATCCTAGTGTTTTGATTAGAGGCCTATGGAGGAGACCATATACATATAATTATATGAATTTTTTGATGATGATCACTGGTGCGAATTCATGGATCTAATTATGAATGTAACGAGTTGTACAACATCAATTATTGTTGTTGTATTCTCCACAACAAATTATTCCACACTAAGTTATATATATATATTGGTGGTTAATCAAAATTTTATATTTTCCATGGAAAATATGAATTAAATATTATAGTAATTAATTCAATGAATTTTCATTGTTTATTAGCTCATTTATTTTATCATTTTCAATGAATTAAAAATTTGATATTATTTTAGTTTTGATAAATCAATTATTATCCCCATTCATTGGATTCCATCAACGATGGAAAATATAATACAATATTGATTTGATTCTCAATTTTTTGTTTTTTCTATTCGCCTGCTTTTTATTTATGATACTCATAAGTATTTATACTGGTGAATGATTCAACTATACCCAAGAAATAGATCATTGTGAATTAACATAGTGGGGTGACTAATCTTTTTTATGGGTTCAGTTGTGGTATTATTGTTGTCTTGGAGGTGTGGAAGTTATGAAATAAATCTAATGATTGTACATTTGATAGTGGTTCTATAAGAATAAAATGGATTCTATTATTTGAGGTTCAAAGAAAAATGATTAATGAATGAAGGGAGGCCAAAATCAAACAACCAATGATGATGTAAGCTTTAATAACATGATTATAGATGTTAAGATTTCGGAATGTAGTAGAATTGGAGGAGATGGGGTCATATGTTAAGAGGAATGAATGATATTAGATTTATATTAAATGACGATATAAATTTTATGTATTCTATTAGAATAAACTATGTGTGGACCAGTCCATGTGATACTAGTGTTTTTATTTGATAAAAATATCACATGATCGTGTACTTAGCCTATATTTCATGTGATACCTATGGCATTAGCATGATGTATATAATGAGTACATTCCTAGTAAGACATATGAACTATGTGTACAATGTGTCATGTAACACACCATATACATTTGATAATACAAAGATGTAGGAAGGGGACACATGCCATAGTTCCTCTACATGCTATGCGTCATAACAACACATTATGAATCAGAATAAGTACATGTTGTGCGGGACTGTTGGATATAAGAAGGATAATACATTGATATACAATTCATGTATCAATATTTCATGTATTTTACCCCTTTCATGGAAGTTTAGTGTAACCACCCTAGATTTTATAAGATATGTTCCTTTTAATTTCTTTCATATCTTCTGTGGTATGATACACCAAGATTATTTTGCACTATACGCATCACCGTATTAGCTTGCAGTATACACAAAACTAATCTTGGATCATGTTACACACAATTTCAAGTTTGTTTGATAGTAGTTATTCTACGCAAAATTGAGTGTGTGTGTGTATATATATATATATTCAATGTATAAAACAAATATGGTTGGATTTTGTTATACGCAACAACAAAGTAGTCTTGCACTACATGCAACCCTGCCTTGGCTTCAATTACATGGAATCACAACCTTCCTCGATAGCGTGTATTGTACGCAATATTGGGTTTCACTAAACAACGATATATGGTTATAATATTATTATAAACTAGCCGTTATGAATATTAGTAAATACATTTTAAATTTTATGACATTATAATTCATCTTGCACATTTTATAGAACATGGTATGAGAAGAAAATAAATTTTTCGGGTAAAATAAGTATTTTTCAAAAAAAGATATTTTCCCACCTTTTGAATGCACACCGATTTTAAATATAATTTTTGACAAGTTTGTAAGTTAAATTTTACAAAATGAACATCTTCTTTTGCATCAGGATATAAAAATTTACATTGGATAAAGTTTTGATATTTTTCTGATAACTTTCATATTTTAATGAATATTAAAAACACGCTATATTTTAGTTAAAAACAATTTTTTTCTTCATAATAATTTATATGGTTAAATTATAATATTTAATGGTTTTAAAGTATAAATAAAATATTTTTTTACCATTTAATATAATGTATGTTATTAGCATTTATTTTACATTTAATTCATAGGAAAAATCATTTCAGTCTTTTGCAATGTTTTAACTTTTAAAACACGTTTTCTTAACAATGAGATTAATTTTAAATTAATTTATGCAAATTTTGTGTATTGAATTTAGAAAAATTGATTCCATATTTGGAATCAGTTGGTCCAAATTATGTTAATAGGATAATTTTATATTTTTGGGCATTATGAATAATAAGTACAGTAAATTTTATTTACCATAGTAAATGGTAAATCAGGTAATTAAGGGTAAATATAATATTATAAAATTACCCTAACACTTTTCTTAATATAATTGGATTCTTATATTTCGTCCTAAGTCATATTTGGGTCGAAATGGAATCCATTAGAAACCACATGGAGGTGATTAAGACCTTTAGTGTATTTTATTTAACGGAAAGTGAAATATGTCTCACTCAAATTTAATAATTAAATTATTTTTAATAGCTTATACATTAATTAATTAGTGAAAAATAAGTAATATAGTTTTTACTGAAATAATAATACACATTAAGAGGCACCGAAACCTGACCAAAACTTATTAGTAGTGTATATATACACCATAATGATCCAATGACCGAATATATGACGGTTTGGAGTCTTATAAAAGTGATTATGACACTTATATTATTTTATTGTAAATTTTGTCAAAGTTGTCACCTTCATAATTTAATAAATATATCATTTTAAAATATGGTTTTTTTATAATATAAATCTGACTAAAAGTACTCTTATGAAATATATAAGATTTATCTTCATCCTAATATTTTATTTTTAATTTTTATGCTACAAATAAGTATATTTAATAATTATACAAAAATATTGAAGAAATTATTTTATTAAGAGACGTATCAAATAAATGGTTTTACAAATAGTAAAATAAATATTATATGAACTATTTAACATGATCCACTAATTTTTTAGACGAATATGACATTTTAGAAACCTATTAAATATTGTATTACGAATATATCCTCTATGTGGAAGTTATTTAAATTCAAAAACATGAATAGTGTCAAAATTGACACTATTGTTATTTTATAAAAATAACATATTATTAAATTGTTTAAAAATCACAAAAATATTTAAAAAATATAAACTGAAATTTATATAGTCTAAAATTTCATAAAGTATCCAATTATGTAAAATTAACAACACATAAGTGATTATTTATAACCATTTAAAATTTAGAATTTTATTACCACAAATAAAATTAAATATATTAAATAAGGATAAACCAAAATTATAAGGTTTAATATAATATCAAAACATGTATAAATTTGATTGGTTGATGGGATTACAACTCTATATCATCTAATATTTTAATTGAGTAATTTTTTGAGGTTTTTATGTGGGGTTTTAATTTATATTAAATTAATATTTTTGAGGATTCCAAAGGTTCCCCTCTCCTCCCTTATAAAAGGGAACCTCCCCCCTATCATCTTTACACAACTTTGAGCCTTCAAGCTCGGACAAACCCTGAAAATTTTCATTATAAACATCCCTAGACATATTCTATAAGTCTTGGTCTTTTTCAAAGACCAATTTTAGTGCCCTAAGAGGAGGTTTCAAAGAGGCGTGTCGAAGAAGAGGTAATATCTGTTACCGATTGTTTCAAATTTACTTCTTCATCTACATACTCTTCTTTAGTTGTTTCATTATAAAGTAATAATATCAGTATTAATTATAAACTAATATGTTATTATAAATATTAAACAAACCTATTTCACCTTCTATCCATCCTACGGAACACAAAATCACCGCGCGTGCGTACGTACGGAATACCGTCTCCACGCTGTGGTGTAATTTGTTTTCGACCACCACCTTACTTGGATGGGTGTAATGGTGTAAATAAATAACTATATATGATTATTGTAAAGTTATATTCATTCTTAAATATTATACATACAATTAAATACAATTACACGATCATGGGAATGATGTCATCGCTCATGCGTACGTGCGGACTACCGTCTCCACGACGCGATGAGATTCATTCTCCATGTTAACCATTCATGAATGATTATAAAGTATATATAATGAATAATAATAAAATATATGAAATAATAATGATACTTGATATATATATATATATGTATGTATGTAATCTACTTAATTCCATTCAATTCAATAAGGAAACGGAAACACCGTTCATGCATACGTACGACCTACCGTCTCCATGAACGATGTATTTCATTCCATTTATTGATCTGTCATATATATATGTATATGATGAATATATATTATATATTTAAATCATGTTTTACATTCTGGAATTAATTAAATCAGGATATAAGTAATAATATCAAGAACAACAATTCAAAACACGTACGATAAATGAAACGATTTTACCCAAAACGTTACTTTAACAAGGAATTTACAAATGAACGGGTTATATAAAGTCATAAGTGAACCATATATAATATCATAAAAATGAATATGATTCTGTAATAAGTCAATGACATTATTTAAATCATTTTACAGGATTTGTGGATACATATAAAGCATATCAGACATAAGGTAAGGGATAACTATTCCAATCTCGTTCTAATCCGAGATTGTTATTTGTAAGTATTTACTAGGGTTATTGTTATCATCTATGCCCATGTTTTATAAAAATGTTTTCATGTATTTTTGAAGTCCTTTTTACCCATTTTTGATATTTACAACATGTTATGAAAGGAATCATACATTTGTTTACCACATGGGGAACTTTTTGACTTTTCCGACAAAAGTACGACAAGAATGTTATTTTTAACTTATACGGCATGAACAGATTTTTACAGTTTCATAATGCCTCTTTTTCATGAAGCATAATCTACAAGATTTTATGATTATTTTAAACAAAATAATTTTCTTTTAATATTGAATGGCATTTTGTGAAAAGAAAATGTTTTTGAAGAATAAAGGATATTTTCCTCTGGAATTCATTTCAAGTGTTTTATCAAAACAATTTTCAATCTAAGATGACATTATTTCATATGTGTATGTTTCATGTATAATTTATCTATGATTTAAATGGTTTCACTTTTTATTTTGATGCAATATCCATTTGTTTTATATGGATTATGTGATGATGGGATGAAGTTTATGAAACCCATTTTATTCTTTGGGTTATGATGAATGTTTTAAGTTTATTTCGTGGCACAAGTAAGAATGATTTCATTATGAGATGAGTGGGACCTATATCTCCCTACAATGAATTTGGAATAGATTTATATCTCATGATATAGATATGGATGGAATGGTAAGTTAATCCGGTTCAGTGGTACAGGACTGGAACGAAGAGTGAACTCGATTCTGTAATGGACTTTGTCCACTAAGATGGTCTTGGAATCAATTCCTTGGCTACTATGGAAATAATATCATGTGATTAATGGTTTTCCATAATTACTTGATTTATTCCCATGACATTTTATCATGATTTCTGATCCATTAGGATCTATGCCTTACGTACTGCAATATTTTATGTCATTGCTCAAGATTTTGAGGATTAAACATTATGTTCATCTTTTGAAGTTCAAATTTATATAGTTTGATTTATTTTCTCAATACATACTCTTACTTAGAATTTGAGCTCACCCTTTATATGTTTTCTGTTCCCCAGGATATAAAGAATGGTTTTAGGTAAGAAAAAAAGGAAGATCTTTATGGCAGATGTTGAAGATCTTTCACCAAGATTAGGAGATTATATTCTGAGTTTCCAAAGACACGAAACTATTACGATCCTTGAGTGTTGGTTCTTGTTATGTATTAAATATTCCGAAAAAGTAATTTAATGTCCATGTACATCACGCTTTGGGTCTCTATTGTTGGTATCAGAGGAATGGTTTAGTCAACCTTTGGAAACTAGGATCCGAGAACTTTAGTGAGATCCCTAGAGATATTTCTAAGGTATGTCTAGGGATGTCTCTAAGGATTAGTATAAGTATAGGTTATAGTACTAGAATTATGGTAACGATATTAGAATTAAACCAAAGATGTTCGATATTGAAGTTACTCCCCCTTGATTATGATTTTGGCCTCTCACGCTATTCTTTTTTGGTTTTAGAAAATGGCTTGAAATAGGAAGATTCTCGATAATAGAGGATATGATGGACAATGGAATGATATTATTCATGAGCAACCAAAGGAAATTGGATCTGAAAGTCCACATATCATTATTATACATAATCAGAAATCTCATAATATGATCAATAATCTCAACTTTGGTAAGTTTCTCGACTCATCTAATAAGATAAAGATAGAGTTTCATGATGATAATAGAGGAAAGAAAGTTCAATTTCCCTCATGTAAATCATGTTGGAAGAGGTATCCAGGAGAATGTGTCAAATGAACTAGAAGAGGATTTGGGTGTGTAAAATAAGGGCAAAAATCTAGTAATTGTAAAGGAAAAGGTTCAGTTAACACCATGGACAAGGATAATGGTATTTCTAAGACATCAACAATGCTTATGTGTTTTAAATGTGGAATGTAAGGGCATTATGCAAACAAATTCCCTAAGGGAAAATCACATAAAGAGAATCAGCATGGTCATATGGATAGTATTTATGAGGATGATGATGAAGAGACTACAAATGATATATGAGATGGAAGAAATGATGAAGCTTAGTTAGTGGTTTAAGAAGGTAGTGTAATGATTGTATGTTTATCGAGAATAATGTATGGTACAATGGAATAAAGAAAAATCTATGGATTGTTACACTGTTGCCTCTACTTGAGTTTTTAAAGTATTTATTGAATGGTATTGGTAAAAATGAAAGGTTATTTTAATATTTTTGGAAATCACCTAATATGCGCATAATGAAGGGATAACGAGAAAATAAAATGTTTCATAGTATTAATGATCTCATGACTAATATAAGGAAAAAGTGATATCACGGTTTGAGTATATAGAATTTTTTGGATTTTGGTGTATGGAAAGAGTTACCTTGTGAGAAAATTCATGTTTTCACTATGGTTAAAGAGAATACATGATTAAGGTATTCACATGTTTGGAATATGACCAAAAAGATATATCGTATGATATATGGGGGATAAATGATTTTATTCACATGCTCGGTAGATGACATTTCTAGTAATTGTTTTCTTTATACTACAAGATTTGATACAAGTATTTTGGATAAGCCTAAAGATTGGAAGGAATTAAGTTAGATATAAGATAGTATTGTTTAAGGCTTGAATATTTTCTATTTTATTGTAGGAATGTAATTATAATATAGTTTTAAAAAAAGGGACATCCTGAAGGATGGGTGAAAACCCATCGTGTCGGACAAGGCTGTGGGATTCAAACCCACAACTGAAGTGCGAGAAGACTTTATTTCCTACCACTAGCCTACATGAAGTCTCTTGTTAGTAGAAACTATTTTTATTAAGCAGTACGATAGATTATGTGTAAGTCCATTTTTGAAATCATATACGATTAACCTCACCATAGATGGTCTTACGTATATTTGATAACTTTTTCTATCCTTTTTTTTGAGACATATGGAATGACCCATCATTCTATCACATGATCTGCTAACACTTCATTAATGAAAAATTCAACTTCATTTCTCTAAGACATGAAGTGGAAACTGTTCAATCCATGAACAACAGTGAGATTATACCGAAATAAAGTATGTATTTCTTCTATTTCAAAATTTTCAACTTTAGGAAAATGATCTTGAAAACCAAAAATGTTATCCTAGTGCCCTTATATCTGACGAATCAGATGGTACCTTCGATCATCACAAATTTATGGCTTTGTGATTGTTGGCTTTTTCATAGCTATGTTCTCTACCACTCTCCATCAGAACAAGATGGTTAGATTTTTCTTCCATATCCAAATTTTCACCTATGTTATCCTATGTGGAAACCTAGTGATTAGTTAATTTAGGTAACTGTTACATTTCATACTTTAGTTTTTTAAAGTTATGTTTGGGTATTCTTTTTTACGATGTGGGTTTCTATGAAAGGAACTTTCAAATAGTAAACTATTTATAACCTCGTTGAATTTCGACGGATAAATTCATTTTAAGGGAGATAGAATGTAACAACCCGAGATTTTATAAGATATATTCTTTCTAATATCTTTCATATCTTCTGTTTTACGCTACACCAAGATTATCTTGCATTATACGTAACATCGTATTAGCTTGCAATATACGCAACACTAATCGTGGATCATGTTACATACAATTTCAAGTTTGTTTGATAGTAGTTATTCTACGCAACATTGAGTGTATATATATATATTCATTGTATAAATGAAATATTGTTGGATTTTTTTATACGAAACAAAAAAGGAGTCTTTCAGTACAAACAACCTTAACTTGGTTTGCATTACACACAATCAAAACCTTCGTTGATAGCGTGTCTTGTACGCAATATCGGGTTTCACTGAACAATGATATATGGTTATAATATTATTAAAAACTATCTGTTATGAATAGTAGTAAATAAATTTTTAATTTTATGACATTATAATTCATCTTACACATTTTATAGAACATGGTATGAGAACAAAATAATGTTTTCGTATAAAATAAGTATTTTTCAAAAAAATGCAGTTTTACCACCTTTTGATGGCACACCCATTTTAAATTTAATTTTTTACAAGTTTAGAAGTTAAATTTTTAAAAATAAACTTCTTCTTTTGAATCAGGATATAAAAATTTACATTGGATAATGTTTTGATATTTTTCTGATAACTTTCAAATTTCAATGAATAGTAAAAACACGCTATATTTTAATTAAAAACAACTTTTTCCATCGTCATAATAAATATGGTTAAATTATAATATTTAATGGTTTTAAAGTATAAATATAATATATTTTTACCATTTAATATAATTTATTTCATTATCATTGATTTTACATTGAATTCATAGGTAAAATCATTTCAATCTTTTGCAATATTTAAACTTTTAAAACTCATTTTCTTAACAACGGGATTACTTTTAAATTAATTTCTGCAAATTTTGTGTATTTAATTTAGAAAAGTGGATTCCATTTTTGGAATCAGTGGGTCCATTTTTTGTTAATAGGCTACTTTTTTTTGGGCATTATGAATAGTAACTACGGTAAATTTTATTTACCATAGTAAAAGGTAAATCGGGTAATTAAGGGAAAATATAATATTATAAAATTACCCTAACACTTGTATTAATATAATTGGATGCTTATATTACATCCTAAGGAATATTTGGGTCGAAATGGAATCCATTGGAACCCACTTGGAGGTGATTAAGACCATTAGTTTATTTTATTTAAAGGAATGTGAAATATGTCTCACTCAACTTTAGTAATTAAAGTATTTTTAATATAAGTTTATACAGAATATAAATTCGGTTATAAATAATCATTTTAAATATAGTTTTTTTATCATGTTAATTTATTTATAATTTTTATGAGAGATTTAATTACCTTAATAGATTATACATTAATTATTTAGTGAAAAATAAGTAATATAGTTTTTATTGAAATAATAATACCCATTAAAAGGCTCAAAAAGATGAAAAAAACTTATTAGTAGTGTATATATACACCATAAACATCCAATGACCGAATATATGATAGTTTTGAGTCTAATAAAAGTGATTATGACACTTATATTATTTTATTTTAAATGATGTAAAAGTTTTCACCTTCATAATTTAATATATATAACATTTTAAAAGTTGGGTTTTTTAGAATATAAATCCAACTAAAAGTATTCTTATGAAATATATAAGATTTATCTTTTTCCTGGCATTTTATTTTTAATTTTTATGAAACAAATAATTATATTTAAAAATTATACAAAAATGTTGTAGAAATTAATTTATTAAGAGAAGTATCAAATAAATGGTTTCAAAAATACTAAAATAAATATTATATGAACTATTTAATGTTCTCCACATATTTTATAGATTACTATGACATATTAGGAACCAATTAAATATTTTATTTAGAATATATCCTCTTTGTGGATTTTATTTGAATTCAAATAAATGAATACTGTCAAAATTGACACTATTGTTATTTTATAAAAATAATATATTATTAAATTGTTAAAAAATCACAAAAATATTTAAAAATCATAAATTGAAATTTATATAGTCTAAAATGTCATAAAGTATCCAATTATGGAAAATTAACATCAAATAAGTGATTATTTATAACCATTTATAATTTATAATTTTATTACCATAAATAAAATTAAATAGATTAAATATGGATAAACCAAATTGATAAGGATTAAAATAAGATCAAAACATCTCAAAATTTGATTGGTTGATAAGATTACAACCCTATAGCATCTAATATTCTAATTGACTCATTTTTGGAGGTTTTTATGAGGGGTTTTAATTTATATTAAACTAATATTTTTGAGGATTTCAAAGGTGCCCCTCTCCTCCCTTATAAAAGGGCACCTCCACCCTCTCATCTTTACACATCATTGAGCTTTCAATATCAGCCAAACCTTAACATTTTCCCTTATAAACTTCCCTATAAATATTATAAAGGTCCTGGTATTTTTCAAAGAACAATTTTAGTGCCCTAAGAGGAGGTTTCAAAGAGGCATGTTGAAGAAGAGGTAATATCCGTTACTGATTCTTTCAAATTTATTTCATCTTATACTTCCTCTTCCTTATTTGTTTCATTATAAAGTAATAATATAAGTATTAATTATATACTGATATGTTATTATAAATCTGAAACAACCCAATTTCACCTTCTATCCATCCTATGGAAAATTAAATCACTGCGCGTTCGTACGTACGGAATACCGTCTCCACGCGGTGGTGTAATCTGTTTTCGACCACCACCTTACTTGGATGGGTATAATGGTTTAAATAAATAACTATATATGATTATTTTAAAGTGATATTTATTCTGAAATATTATGCATACACTTTAATACAATTCCACGATCATGGGAATGATATCATCGCTCGTGCGTACGTACGGACTACCGTCTCCACGACGCGATGAGATTCATTCTCCATGTTAACCATTCATGAATGATTATAAATTATATATAATGAATAATAATGAAATATATGAAATAATAATGATACTGGATTTATGTATATATATATGTATGTAATCTACTTAATTCCATTCAATTCAATAAGGAAATGAAAACATCGTTCATGCGTATGTACGACATACCGTCTCCACGAACGGTGTATTTCATTCCATTTATGGATCTATCATATATATATGTATATTATGAATATATATTATATATATAAACCATGTTTTACATTTTTGAATTACGTAAATTAGTATATAATTAATAATATCCAGAACAACAAGTCGAAACACGTACGATAAATGAAACGATTTTAACCAAAATGCTGCTTTAACATAGAATTTACAAAAGAATGGGTAATATAAACTCATAAGTGAACCGTATATGATATCATAACAATGAATATGATTCATTAATAAGTCAATGAGATTATTTAAATCATAATGCTGGAGGTTCAGATACATATGAAGCATATCAGACATAAGGTAGGGGATAAATATTCCAATCTCGTTCTTATCCTAGATTATTATTCGTAAGTATTTACTAGGGTTATAGTTATCATCCATACCCATGTTTTCTAAATATGTTTTCATGTATTTTTAAAGTCATTTTTACCCATTTTTGAAATTTACCACATGTTATGAAAGGAATATTACATTTTTTACCACACGAGGAACTTTTTGACTTTTCCGACAAAAGTACAAGAAGAAAGTTATTTCTAACATATAAGGCGTGAACAGATTTTTACCATTTAATAACGCCTCATTTTAATGAAGCTTATTATACAATATTTTATGACTATTTTCAAAAAAATAATTTTCTTTTAAAATTACATGGCATTTTGTGAAAAGAAAATGATTTTGAATAAGAAAGGACATTTTCCTCAATAATTCATTTCAAGTGGTTTATCAAAACCATTTTCCATATAAGATGACATTATTTAATATGTGTATATTTCATGTATAATATCTCTATAATTTACATGGTTTCACTTTTCTTATGATGAAATATACAATTATTTTATATGGATTATGTGATGATGGGATGATGTTTATAAAACCCATTTTATTCTTTGGTTATGATGAATGCTTTATGTTTATTTTGTGGCACACGTAAAAATTATTTCATTATGAGATGGGTGGGACCTATATCTCCCTCTAATGCATTGGATAAATATTTATATCTCATGAGATATACATGGCTGTAACAGTATGTTAATCCGGTTGATTGGTACAGGACTGGAATGAGGAGTGAACTCGATTTCATAAGGGACTTTGTCCACTAAGATGGTCTTGGCAGAAATGCTTTGGTTACTATGGAAATAATATCATGTGCTTAATGGTTTTCTAAAATTACATTCTTTATTCCCATGCTATTGTATCATGATTAATGATCCATTATGATCTATGCCTTATGCACTGCGATGTTTTATGTCATTGCTCAATATTTTAATGATTAAACATTATGTTAATGTTTTGAAGTTCTAATGTATATGGTTTGTTTTATTTTCTCCATGATTACCCTTACTGAGAATTTGAGCTCACCCTTTATACGTTTTATTTTTCCTAGGATATAAAGAAAGGCTTTAGGTATGAAAAAATGATGATCTTTATGGGAGATGTTGAAGATCTTTCACCAAGATTTGAAGACTATATTCCGAGTTTCCAAAGACACTAAACTATTACGATCCATGAGTGTTGGTTCTTGTTATGTATTAAGTATTCCTCAAAAGTAATGTAATGTCCATGTACGTCAAGCTTTGGGTATCTATAGTTAGATCCATTGATCATATTATACATATTTTTTTAGATTTGGTGTCCTACCACTTTTAATTTTAGTATGGGTGTGTTCTATTGTTCTTGAATGAGATTAATTAGTTCACCCACAATAGGTTTAATTATAGAATCTAATGCCAAACATTGGATATAAGATCCCTTTGGAGGGATAGTGTATGTATCCTTCTCCTAGGCATGGATTAGGATCCTCATTTCTATCATCATTCCAAATATGGTCCTTTTATGCTGTATCTAAAAGCTAGATCATGTAATCCATTTCCTAGTAGTTATGTTCGATTGTGTTTAGTATATACCATAGGCCATGTAAATGATCCCCTACTTATGTAATGATATATGTTGTCTCCTGATGAGGTGAATTATAATTGAGTGAATATATTATATGAGATAAACCAATTTCTTTATATGTTAACATATAATTGATTGAATAGTATGACTTCTCTAATGAGTGCCACCGGTTTTATTGAGACCCAATGAGTGAGTTTTATAGAGATAATGTTACCTTGGATCCTTAGGAAGAATACCTAATATGGTAGTGAGGACTAACATCACCTTGATATGTAGAGTCTTCCATTGTGAATATCTGGGTTATCTATTTTCTCCTCTATGCTTTTGAGGTATAGAAATGACTCCATATTTGATGTTTTGTGCTTTTTGATTTATGGTTTTTTCACTAGGTTTGTTTATACTCACCCCTACATATACTCTATCCACATTTGTGATAAATTATAATGATTTAAAGAGTTTATGAAAAGATTTGGATGGTCTATGTTAAATTGGATATTAGTCATGCTAGGTAGAAGAAAGATGTAACTAGGAGTTTATTTTTTATAAAATTAACATTTTTTAGTAGGTTAGGGTCTTTTATAGTTTTAGAGGACTTGTACTTATATATTTTATTATCATATTATTTTTTCAAACACTGATGTGTGTATATATTCAATTAATTCATTTAATGTATCATTCATTTAACATTCCAAAATATACTTAGGTATTTTGATTTGTGCATTTGTATAGGTGCTTCAGGCTTAGGCATTCCATTTTTGTGATATGCATTTTATGTGATAGTAAATTTCAAATAAACTATCGAAGGTGGGAGTGGGGTTCACCATTTATTTATTCTTAAAATCAAGGCACTAGAATGCAATGTCCTCATAAGATAAATAACAAAACACTACACCATCATTAAAATATTAATTCAACCATTAATAATATACAAGATCAAAAAAGTTTAGAAAACATAACAATATTTCATCCAACCACTCTAGATGGAGTGCTCATGTTGTGGTGTGAGGGCCTCCGACCCCTTTGAGGGTGTCTTACTCACCTAGAATCCTTGAATTGTATCCAAGGCCCACTACCATAATCTAAGAGCTCATCCAACTCATCATCCTTCATGAATAAAACTCCAAGAACACTATCATTTTCTTTCCCATCATATTCACTACAATCCCAAGCAAGAACAACCAAGGGATTATAAAATCGCACATATCTTTTAACCTTACCATTATAAGATTGAGGAGTGGAATGAATATTCGAGACACTAGAAGTCCCTCTATCTCTGGACTTCTTAAACCCAATTGCCAAAGAAGCAGAACCTGAAGGTGTCATCGGACCATGAGAAGACCAAGAGGCTGTTTTCGCATGGGTTTTGTAGATACCATAAGAAGAGGCCTTCAAGCCTTTATTTGAATTCAAGGAATTACACATTCTTCTAGAGACCTTTCCATGGTCGAAGGCTTCTATATGCTTGCTACCATCAGAGGAAGAGGCTATTTTAACCTCCCATTAAATGATATGAGGGGTAGAAAACAACACGCTGGAATCTTGTTTCCCATACAATGAGACAAGCATCAAAGCACACTAGTAGTTCTGAACTCTGCTCGATGATGCTCCAGGGCCAACAAACAAGACTAAAGAAAAATTCGATGCTTCCTGATTAGACACAATAACATAAAAAACAACCACCCAAATGAAAAATAATCAATTGAAATAGAAATACTTCTAGATCCATCATTAACTCACAAAGATCCTGTAACATCAGAGATAATCACCAAACATATCATCCACCTGATCAGTAGAAATGACACAGATTCATTGGTACAAAAACCCCCAGAAGAAAAAAAATAGGATTCACAACAACCAATTTAAGGGAATAACACAATAAAAAATAGGATAACAAGTCAAAAAAGCCTAAAAGTAGGAAAAAACATCTATCCCTATGAAAAATAGAGATAACATCCCCTGGGATTTGATCAGACCAAGAAAGATTCCCCCATCAGCTCCTTTATTATCCAGACAATCAACTAGAGCATTACCCTCCCTGATGAAATGGGTAATAATGAAGTCAATAGATGAGAGAAATTGTAAACAATTAATCCATATATTCATAATCTTCCAAAGGATATGAGTAGAAGAGGTTATAATTACATGAACAACCGTAGTGGAGTCACTCATCAACCCAATCTTATTCAAACCCCTATTTTTAACAATATTAAGGGATTAAATGACACCAAACATCTCACCCTCAAGAGATGATGAAAAAACACAAAAGCTATAGGAGAAACCACAAACATCACCAAAGATGTTCCTGAAAACTAAACCATAACCTGAAGGACCCGAATTTCCTCTAGAAGAGCCATTAGTATTAATTTTTATCCTCCCCAACAATGGAGGATGCCAAAGATCTTCATAGTACCCAATGAAGTCTGAAAATTACCTTTAAACTTGATATGCCTATGAACATAAAAATCATGCACCGAGTTGTTACAATAAGAATTACAAGGGATGTTTACATGTTTCATGAGAAAACAAATACAAGAAAGGTAGGCCTGGGGATTGAAACCAACTCCATCTTGAAAAACCTTGTTTCTGTCCATCTATAATGAATTAACAAGTTCTGCAGCAGCAACTTGAAAATGTATCAACAACATAGAAGATAAAGGGAGACATGAAATACCTTCATGGATGCCTCAAATAGTAGAAACAATATGCATTTTAACATGAAAAATGACCTAAAGTTCCTTCCACATGGAGGCATCTGTAGCATAACTCAAAAAAAGATGATCCAAATCCTCACTGTGTTGATGATAGAGAATACAAATAGAATAAAGAGAAATACCACAAACCTGTATGTTAGAATCAATAGGGACTTTACCACGAGCTAGTATCCACAAAAATGTGAATCGAGAGGGGGGAATGATTCTCCTATTAAACTCCCAAATCCAATCTATACCTAAAACAGAATTATATGCATGAGGGTAGAAGAACTTAGAAGTTAGAATACTAGAGGGATGCGGTCCCCAAATCCAGAAATCACCAATAGAGGAAAAACAATAATTACTAATAATCTGTTCAACATTATCCAGAACAGTATAAATATAATTTAATTCATTGTTAATAGAAACATCAAGGTTCAGATTAGAAATGTCTTGAATAAGAGTATTAATAAGAGAAACACCTTTCTAATTATCTTTCCAAAAAATGATCCAAAATGTAAAAAATAATGGATACACCACAAAATTATACGTATAGCCCAACGTTTACGTGAATCCCATTTCCTACCACACATCTCTATATAAATATTTGAGAGCATGTCCCTTTCACATAACTACACCATGTCCCATGAAGTTTATATGTGCATCTGGGCACCCATATATATTTTGTGTAAGTCCCATGTGGTCACTACTATTGAGTGTTATGGTCTCTTGAAAAATATGACACCTTAAAAATAAATTAATTTTATGTAAACTATCCTATCATGGGGTTAATAACATCTCCCCATAAGGATGATCATACCTCTCATCTGGTATTAAAATGTGCTTGTGTTACCATACATTAAACATAAATATTGAATGAATGTATTATTATCCCAACAGAAAAATTGTTGAATGGTAAATCACCATATATTTAGAAGATCAATGTGTCATAACCTCTTTCCTTAGTTCTCCTAGTGAACATAATATTACTATCCAAAAAAAGTATGGATGAACAAGAAATCACTACTCATAAAATATAAATGTGTAAATTGATCACCCCTATGTAAAAAAATTGGCGAATGGGATATCACTAAAATTAAAATATAGTAGGAAATACTACCACAATAATGATATACATAATGGGATATCCCAATTACAATTTTTTAGTGGGATATCATTATGGAAATTAGTAGAATACGCCATAATTGTCATAAGAAGTATGCCTGAATAAGAAATCAATACTACATTATCATGGGGAGAATATCCTATCTCCAGACCCATTAGGCGGGATTGATATGGACAATATGTCATAATATAGGTGAATGTTCTACCACCATAAAAATACCAAGATGAATGAGATATCAATATATAGAAGTAATATTTTTTAATGATCCAAAACTAATATATTTGAAACTATGGATGAAGGTTATATCACCATAGTTTTAACATTCACAAAGACTCCTCAATATGATATATATCCTCAAATTTTGAACAAATATTCAACAGAATATAACCACTCACAGGTGTATAGGTTGTTATAGAAATTAATTCACAATAGAGTGAATGGAATATCAATATATACATAGGCATAAAATAATGAGAATGGGTTTTCACTATAACATCACCATAATAATTAATCAATAGAAAACCATTATAAACATAATATTAGAAAAAATTGAAAAAGATAGATCCATAATAACTTATATCAGTTCTATATAAAAACATTAGTGGGTAAATTATCAAATAATAATTGGTACCATAATTTCAATGTTACTATATATAGTATCCATTCCTAGTAAATTATACTCCTTAGACATATAATTTATTTAAAGACCCGAACTTGATTATTTGTATGTAACCAGGAAAAATTTACAACTGAACTCATATGAACATCATAATAATTGACAGATAATTTAAATGAAAACGGTTTACAAAAATAAACAATTGGAGGAATTTTCTCCAATATTGAATGAAAAAAAACTAACTGGGTGGTATATTTGAAATATATGATAATCCCATGGGTGTATAGACATGTATAATCCATGAAACCATTACGTGAAATTGATATATCTATTAATAAAACAACTAGTAAAATAAAATGAAATGAAAATAAGTAACATTATTATATATCAAAATAGTATAGATACTTAAAAAAGTCTATAATGTTAGTAAAATATACTATAATACACTATATATAAAATGGAAAATAGGCCTAAAAGAGTATTTAAAGTATATTCCAGGTGTAGAAGCCTAATGATAAAAACTATGGAAATCACCTTAGGATTCATTCATTAATCCCACTTTATCTTTACCTTATTGCTATTTTATATTAAGAAGATGAATTGAGTGGTATGGGAACAACATTTTGAAAGAAAATAATAAGAAATGCATAAAATTCAAAGTTATCAAACAATAGAATGATACATTAAAAGATAAACCATATGAAACTCTATATTTGGAAGATAAAAACTATCAGTAACGCTTTGTTCTTTTCTTGGTTTCCTAGAGTGAACATTTAGGGAAACAATTTCTCCAAATCTATTTAAACAATGAATTAATGTAGTTAGGGAACTTATATATTCAGGATTTAATGGAAAAAGTATATTATATATTAGGTTCAACTTTAGTCATGTGGAATAGAGAAAGGGGTATATATAGTTAGTCCATTGAGATACTATCCCGACACCATGATAAAATTAATCCATTCTTGAGGGGAAATATATAAAATGATCAAATAACCATTCTAGAATGTTATGAAATTTTATTTGATGATCATGAACCAAACAGAATTGAAATATAAAAATCATAATGATGTTCAAAATTAAAATTTAACATGATTATCTATGCTATACTAGCTGTCATATAATCCAATAATTCTTTGATGTTATATTTATATATTGAATAATAAATTTATATTCCATGAATAATATATCATAAATCTAAAATATTTATATATGATATATGTCAAGCATGGAACAAATCACTAAGAATAATTGGATAATTACCAAAACCGAACATAATATAAGGAATGATTTATATTTTATGTTTTATTAATTACCCTCAAAAACAAAGAACTTGGTATCATATTGAATTTCGTTGTGCGCACTAAAGGTACAAAACCTATGGTATTTGTTGAAACATTTGTTTAAACCCATAACTTGTTAGAATAACGCTCATAATGTGCTGTGAATGGTATAATAGTTTAGATAAAAAACATTACACAAAATTAATGTGATTTCAAAAATTATGTTGTCTCATTTGAAATAAAATTTTATGAATGTTAAATAATTTTAAGATAAATATTAATAATAAATTAAAAAATCAATATTTATACAATAATATTTAAAGCAGAATTTTTTTCAATGAATTTCCTTTTTAATATGGGAAATCATTAACCACCACTTTTAGTAAGTTAGTAACAAGACTCGTAGTTATCATTGAAAATATGCTTTATTTAGTGTGGAGAAGAAAACATGTTTTTAAATGTATAAATTTTATAAATAGAAGAAACTAGTTGAATAATTTTTAATTAACAGGAATGAACATCATTAATTTTAAGGAATACAATCATTTAATTATTGTATATAAATATTATGATATGTTCCATTGACAACAATGTTTAGGAAACCCAAAATATATTAGAGTCATTCCATTACCTTTAACATATCTCACATAAATTATATTTCACCTTAAATGAAACTTATATCCATGGTTATATTTGGATTATTATAATATAAATCTTTCAACAAATGGTGAATGAATTGACTATATTATGAATTAATGGTTATGTAATGATAGAGTCGGTAAAAAATAATGTGTTTGAGATTTTAAATCATCAATTCCACAATTATAACATATTAATAATTTAGATCCTATGAGGGAATATAATGGTCTAAAAAATTCCTATAATACTTACCATATACCATCTTATTATGTTTTATGACCCAAGTTCATTTGAATGAACTCATAAAATTTCTAGAGAAATGAACGAATAATTAAATTTATATGAAACATTAGATGTACAAAAATGAAGAAAACCTAATTTTTTTGAAGAATAATTAATGTATAGAATATAATGTGATCAAATATAGAATACATAATAAAAAATTTATTAAAACCCATTTCATTACAATAAAAATGAAAACAGTTTTAAATATTGTATTATGAATAATTTTCAATAATTATTTGGGAATCTAATTAATGTCTTCAAATTGATATAGTAAATTAGATTTTGAAAAAAATCAATTCATACTTTCAAAACTATTTTGATAAATTATTAATGAATTAATTGAAAAATAGTGGTAGGAATTTCCAATGAAGGTCATATAAATTTTACAATGGATTGGGAACATCATAACTTATATGTAGAAGAAAATTAGTAATCAAACTATTATCATGGAACAAAAAATGATAACCAAATATACCATACAAACCATTAGGTACTCTTCCATAAACAAGAAATCCAAATTGAATATCCACGATAATCAATGATTCTCTAAGAATAAAAAATGATAACCACTCTAAAATTTACCACATGAATATAAAATTCATGAGGATGAAGTAAAACTACCTCCACATCATACAATTCCAACATTAAATAGTAAAACTTCATAGAAACATAAAAAAGGTTGGCCAAAATCATATTATAACGTATTATATGAAATATTGTTTTGTAACATAATTTAAGAAGTTATTTCACAATTAGAAGGTGAAATTTAAATATAAAAACCAAAACATTGATATTTAAATTAGAGGAATGAATTATAATAAAAATAATAGAATATATATGTTGGGTTTCCATTTAATAATCATGATGAATATTCCTTGTATCACTCAAGGTTGAACATAGTTAACAATAGAGAAAATAAACAATGAAGGAGAAATATAGAGCCTACCATGTTTATAGGAAAAAAATAAGTAAAAGGATCCATAAAAGGGGGTTAACTAAAAAGGATAAACGAACCAAATTACTAAGGATTATGGTTGAATCAACCTAGTCCTACCAACTAACCTTAGGAGTTCATGATTTCCAAAACTCATTATTCAGATCACTAGGTAATTGGTGAGAAAACAGTGAGAACCTAGTGTCACCTAATGTTTAAAGATTATAGGTTGAACGTTGTTATATCTATATGAACCCCCATAACCATTCAAAGAACCTAAAAATTAAAAAACACAATATTTGATCATAAAAGTCTATAATTATAATTTAAATCCCAAATTAAATGGTGGAACCTTAGTCAGAACCAAAAAATCTAATAGTACCTCACATCAAATTTCTATATACCATAATTCACCTAATAATAATTTAATAAAAACCAACACCTTTCCATGGATATTATAACCTCCCCACAAAAAAATTTGAATCCTTGAAAATATGAACTGGCCTTTCATTTAAAATTTATTACATTGCTAAGAATCCAAGTTGAGATCCAATTCCTCTAATCTAGAACATTTCTAGTAAACCAATCAATGATGAAAATATCATTACTAAAATGAATAAATTATCATTATTCTAATTCCCATATAACAAATACACTCTAAATCAATAATTATAAATATGAAATCAAGATTAATATAATATTATAATAACTTGAATGTGCATAAAAATTTAAAAACCTCTGAATCCCAACATCTATATTCAATAATTATTAAGATACCTAAAAAGTATTTTCAACATAGAAACTACGATAATGCCTTAGTAATTACCAAATATGGATAATAGAATCAATCAAATAAAAATAACCAATGCATACTATTGAATTTTTATGGAAAAGGTTTTACTCTAATTAATTAAAAACTAGACATGATGTTAACTAAACTATAAAAACTCTAATATGCACCTCATTATATGGATTATCTTATTTTCCAAAAAATAGACCATATAATAAGTTTGAAATTATGAAATATTCAACATATCAAATTATTCTTATTAGAAAAGAAATTCCATTTTCAAAATTTAATGTTACATTTATTTCTGAAAACATTTATCATTTCAAAATATAATGGAATTTAATAAATAGGTTCTATATAACAACTAATTAGTTATACACACACATTTTATTACATTAAATTGGACAAATATAAATAATATTATTAGAAAAAATTAATATAGTAATATATATTTTAATTGTTAATACAAGTAATAAAAACCCATGCCAAAATATTAGTAAACAAGGACCATCTTACTATCCTAAAAACAATACCTAAGGATTAGGTAGGTATCATGATAAAAAAATAATCACTAATCGAGAGGAAAATATATTACTTTAGTTATATATAATAACCAAAGAAAAACTAAAATGTTGAGTAATAGAAATATAGATAAAATATTGAAATATTGATCTATAATTAATTTAGAATAAAAATTGTATATTATATTTTCTAAAAAAAATAAAAAATAAATTTCTAAAATAGGTCCACATGTGAGTGAATTTATTTGATTAGATAAAATAAAAAATGGTATTTTAAAAAACCCTGATCACTATATTATATATTTATTATTTAATTAAGGTCATTCAAATATAGTAATACAAATTATTAAAAAATTCATATGTTATAATGTTCCAAAGGAGTATAAAACCATAAACCATTACAAGGAGGGGATCATAGTCCATCCGTTGAACCTTTATCCCAAAATTAGCAAAATAAATTTTTTTAATACTTGGAATATGACCTCACCCATACATATAGATTATATACTATTCTATAAAACATACCATGAAACTTATAATTAAACCATAACCATATTGGAAAGACATGAACATGAATCACCATATTATGTATTGACATCCTATATGTTTTATAAATCATAATTCCCCAAATTCCAGATAACCTCAAAACACACTTATAATAGCACTTTCTAATAGACTAGACATGATTACCAAAATGATTCTAGGTTAAATTTTCATAAAAATACAGGATAAACATCCATTAAATGTTTTTTTACATAAAATCATCGAGTTTCGTTGAAATAAAGTTGGATGTTTCTTCTAATATATAGAATTAGAGAAACTATCCTTGGTGGTTCACTAAAAATCCTATATGCCTAATTATATTGATCGATTTGTTGACCCAATATCATTATTACCCAATATTGGAATTCCTATTAATATAACCACAATTTAATACTATATTAAATGGATATATATAAATTTTATATATATAAGACTCATAAAAAATCCCAAAAAAATTCTAAAAAGTGACTAAAATAAACCAAAAAGCACAATACACCTAAATTGACGTTAACAGAGACAATATTTTCATCAATTTTCAAAAAAATTCATTGCTTTAATCCATAACAATTTATCGATTTAGTTTATTTAAATTAATTTTGTATTTTTGGTGTGTTTTGGACTTAAATGTGACAATTGATTAATTTTATAATTTTAACATATTTTAATCTTTTTTTTATTTTGATCATAAAATTTAAAATATCAATTGAATTTATAAGACTGATTGTTTTAAAATTCCTTGATTTATGGGTTACAACTATCCCTTAGGATCCTTGAACTAATTAAAACATATAAAGGTGAGAAAAAATAAATCAATTTTAAAAATATTCATAGAAGGTAAAGTGAAACCCACCTCCATAAATGAGGGACAAATAGAGATGAATTCCTCTAATTAAAGAAAATTCTTTTTGAATTTAAAATAGAGTTTTCATAAGAATATTTAATCAAAATTTCACTGATTTATTCACTCATTAAATCTAACAATGAATTCTCAACATTGAAGGATTGTTTTTGGAATCCTCATATAGAAAACATCTTAATCATTATGGATTTCTCTATACGCATCCAATTAATGTAAAATTTATAAGGATGATATAAATTAAATTTCTAGAATTCTATACGAAGGACCATATTAGAGATTTGATCAACTGGTGTTCCAAACTTGAGAAATCTATTGGAGGAAAAATTCTTTTATAGAAAATTTATGCTTTTTGTTTCTCTCTTTTAATCTTTATGGTTTTGTAATTCCTTCTTTTCCCCTATTGTTCTTGATTACCATTACCCTGGCCGGGTAAAAATATGATTTATTGGGGAATATTGGATTTGAATTTCTAAATTGTTGAGTTCTTTCAATTTATTGAATGTAAAATGTTTTTATCTTCTATAAAGTTGGAATCGATTTCTATAGCTGTTTTTATTATCTAGTTCGATCATATTTGATTTTTGATACTGTTATTGATTTTTTATTTAGCCAATGATCATTATATCCCTCCACCTGGTTGAATATTATATACTGTGGAATATTCCAAGGATTAGTGATGATGTAATCAATGATCATCAATATGTGTGGGAGGGGTATTGGATGTTCTTGATTGATTGGGATATGCAAGATCCAACCAGCTATTGCCTATGTCAATTGAGGATATCCACTGTAACTCTCTTTCATATGTAAAGTGATTATACCAAAACTATGATTTTAGTCATTTTTCACTCACCATCACCATTTTATCATGTGAGTGAGAGGAAAAGATCATGGAATATCACATTAATCAACTTATAATAAGAGTATTGGGTAAAATTAAAATTTGATAACATTATAATTGGAAAACTAACCCTGACCTGATCACTATTGTCACATAATAATTTTTAATAACGTGAGTTTACAATTTCATTTCAATTATTTTCTTAATTTTTTTTATTTGTTTCAACTCTTTAATTTTTTCCTAAACAAAACAAATTTAAAAGAAAAACCCCATTTTTACCTCTCATTAAATATGAAAAACTATTTTTTGTGCACTCATATTTAGAATAATATTTATTTTTAATCACTAGAATATACATAGGTAATATAAAATATATTTTTTCCATTCCCCATTAATGTCTTGTGTCAAGATTGGAATCATTTCTAGAGAGGAAGGAATACTTAAAAACTATTTTTTTTTCAAAACTAGATATCCTAAAATTCAAACAAACAATTAATTAAATTTTATCTATAAATTTAAATAACTTAAACCAAACTAAGAAAAAAAAACCTAAAAAGATGTTTTTTTGAAATAAACATCTCATATTCAAGTGAAACTCGTAGGGTTCACCCTGAACATGAAATAATGGATGGAAATCCCAACCAAACCTTGCACGATCTGTGGGTGCCTCAATTCTCATTTTAAAAGAACCAAATAATTGCACCTATTACCCTAAATAATTTTTAATTAAATTTAAATATGTTTTTTTATCATCATAAATTTCTTGGTCTTATAGGAGAAGACCCAAATTTGAACAAGCAATATTTTATTTTCACTTTCTCATGCTTTAGGACTATAGGTGCACTAGAAGGCAAATTTCATTGGTAAGAATTACCCTTCCCACTTGAAGGAGAGGATAAATAATGGATGTACAATCTAGAACTAGAGGAGATCAATGATTTGAAGGATTTAAAAATTCCTTTCATGAATATATTATTTTTCAAATCTAAGATCACCACAATCAAAAAATAGATTTATACTGTATGAAAAACAACTAGAGAGACCCTATAGTAGAACTAGAATCATTTTAAAAAGGTCTTAACTTGATGCCCACATCATGAAATGGAAGGACACTAATTCCTAATGTTCTTCTACCATGGAAATCTCTAAAACGATCAAAATCTACTAGTCACATCATCTAGAGGAGTCCTCATCAAAAATTCACCATAATATGTTAGAGGCCTGAATTAGAAGATTGTGAAAAACTCATATCAATGAAGAATGAGAGGTTCATCGACCATGGAGATACATTATGTACTAAGTTATGATTCATCTATATTTATTGGAGATAATGTTGATGAAGTCACAAGGTTAGTCAGTTAAATAGCTTTAACTTATGAAAATGGACAACAAACATTATATCAAGTATGTTGTTTATGTTTTTATTGCACTCATTGTTTTGGAAAATGTATTGTGATATGTTGGAAAAAATGAAGTGATGTGTCCTTTCAGCAAAGAAAAATCTTGAAGAATCAACCATGTCAACCTGGAAAACATCAAGGATATAAAAACCAACAAAACTTGGTGATATCCTTTACTCCTAAGTAATACCCCAATAAAAATCCCTATAAGTGACAATAAAATTATAACCCACCCACCATTCCAAAAACTATAAAAATAGTTGTATTAAGATAATAACCATAAAACACCAACTTTCTAGAGACCCTATGGAAAACCAACCACTAGTATAAAACCTTCAATTCAAAACCAACATCTACAATATAAAATTGATGGGATAAAAGAAACTATAAAAGTTTTTTTCAAAAAATTCAGTAGTCTCATTGAAACTATAAAAACGAATCAAGGAAAAATCCAGTTGCATACATTACCAAACCCAATGGATAATTTCAACATGATAATAATAAGAAGTGGGAATGAACTTCCACTGTAACAGCCCGAGATTTTATGAAAAATATTCTTTTTAATTTCACTAATGTCTTGTGTTGTACGCTACACCAAAATGAGCTTGCACAACACGCATCCTTGACTTGCCTTGTATTACACGCAATCACGACCTTCCTTGATAGCGTGTATAGTACGCAATAACGAGTTTCACTAAACAGCGATATGCTATTAAAATATTATTAAAACTAGCCGTTATGAATAGTAATAACCACTTTTTAAAATTTTTAGCTCTCAAAATGGACTTCATTATTGGATTCGGAGTATCGAAGTTTGCCTAAGGTGAAATTTTGGTACTTTTCGGATAACTTTCATATTCTGATGAATAGTGAAAATTACTAAATTATAATTAAAAACAACTTTTTTTAATCAAAATAATTAATAGTGATAAATTATTAATTTGAATGGTTTTAAAGTATATTTAGAATATATTTTTACAATTTAATACAATTTTGGTCATTGGATGTAATTTCACATTTAAACCAGACATAAACAAGTGTCAATCTTTTGATAGATATTGTTTCTTAAAAACACGCTCTTTGTTTTAACAGCGGGATTTAATTATAAAATTAATTAATGCAACTTATATGATATGAATTTGGTAAAATAGACTTCATTTT
Organism: Viscum album; assembly: GCA_963277665.1. Lineage (NCBI taxonomy): Eukaryota > Viridiplantae > Streptophyta > Magnoliopsida > Santalales > Viscaceae > Viscum > Viscum album. The sequence continues at coordinate 218,641,912 of OY728158.1, forward strand.
TGAATTCGGAATATGAAATATAGCTTAGGATGAAATTTTGGCATTGTTCTGAAAAACATCAATTTTCGATGAATAGTGAAACCACTAAGTGGTAGGTTAAAAACTGAATTTTGCATAAAACATAATTTTACCGCTTCTGTGAATGGAATTTCGAAAATCCGGGAGACACGGTTAATATCAAGGACTAAAATGTGGTTCAATGAGATGAAAATAATTTTTGGTGAATAGTAACTTTTTACTTTTTTTTACCACGGTTAATAGTAAATAGGGTAACTAAGGGTAAATATGATATTCCTATTACCCTAACACATGTCCTAATTCTATTGGATAAGTGTAATTCGACCAAAAACAACCTTATGAATATAATATGACCATTTAGGTCCACTTGGATTAGATTATGACATTTAATATTATTTTATTTAATGAATAGTTAAAATAGTTAAAATCAAAGTTTAATAACTAAAACATTTTTAATATGGGGTTATACATAAGATAACTTCAACTATAAATATTCATTAGAAAGCTAAACAGATTTCCTACATAATGATATTTTATTTAGAATTTTTAGACTTTAAATAAAGTAATTTATTTATGACACAACGATGATGCAGTAATTACCCTTTTAAGGAAATATTAACATAATTGATGTTATAAATACTCAAATGAATGTAACTTGAGACTTTTTATGAATTCCACTAATTTTCTAGGTTACTATGATATATTAGTGTTGATATAATCAACTTGGTTTGAACATATAATTCTGTTATGACTCACAAAAATCATATATCAAATAGTGTCAAAATTGACACAAAATAGTTTTTAAATAAAATATTATATTATTAATTGTTATTTTATTCCTAAAAATCTAAGGTTCGGACAAATGAATTAGATAAGGATATATATATATTAATAATAAACAATTTGGGGTTCGTTTGTCATGTTATAGTATGTGTATTAACCATATAGTGAAAGAAAACAAAAAGACACGGTAAAAGTTAAATTATTTAACTTAGAGTTAAATCTAATTGATAAGGTTAAAATAATACCCTAAACTTGTCTAAATCCTATTGGTTGATAGGATTTCAACCCATCCCCACTTTAGCTTCGAAATAAGACCCTTTGGAACCATTATAAACCGATTTTGACTTTAATATAAAATAATATTTTGAGATATTCCTAAGGTGCCCCTCTCCTCCCTTATAAAAGGGTACCTCCTCCCCCTCCTCCTCACACCAATTTGAGCACTCATGCTCGGCCAAACCCTGCCAAAATCCCTTCTCCACTTCCCTAGAATAATCCTAGAGGTCCTGGTCTTCTTCAAAGACCAATCTTAGTTCCCTAAGTGGAGGATTCAAAGATGCGTTTCAAAGAAGAGGTAATATCCATTACCGATCTTTTCAATTTCTTTCTTATTCAACTTCTTCTTCTTTAGTTGTTTCATGATAAAGTAATAACATCAGTATTACATACATACTGATATGTTATTATAAATATGAAACAACCCTAATTCACCTTCTATCCATCCTACGGAAAAATGAAATCACCGCGCGTGCGTACGTACGGAATACCGTCTCCACGCCGTGGTGTAATCTATTTTCCGCCACCACCTTAATTGGGTGGGTATAAAGGTGTAATGAGTAACTATATATGATTATTATAAAGTTATATTGATACTGAAATAGTATACATACACTTCAACCCAATTCCATGACCATGGGAACGATATCATCGCTCGTGCGTACGTACGGACTACCGTCTCCACGACGCGATGAGATTCATTCTCAATGATTAACCATTCATGAATGATTATAAAGTATATATAATAAGTTCTAATGAAATATATGACATAATAATGATTCTGGATTTATGTAAATTTATATGTATGTCATCTACTTAATTCCATTCACTTCAATAAGGAAATGAAAACAGCGTTCATGCATACGTACGGACTACCGTCTCCATGAACGGTGTATTTCATTCCATTTATCGATATTATATATATATATATATATATATTCTGAATATATATTATATATAAATCATGTTTTAAATTATGGATATATGTAATCATGATCCAAGTAATCATATTAATAATTACAAGTTAAAAACACGAACGACAAATGAGACGATTTTACCCAAAACGCTACTTTAACATGAATTTACAAAAGAACAGGTAATATAAAGTCATAAGTGGACCATATATGATATAATAACAATGAATAAGATTCTGGAATAAGTAAATAACATTATTTAAATCATTATACAGGAGGTTCGGACACTTACAAAGCAAGTCGGACCTAACGTAAGGGAAATATCACAATCTCATTTTTATCCGAGATTGTTTATACTTTGGTATTTACTGGGGTGTATTTTATCATCCACATCCATGTTTACTCAATATGTAATATTATTTCCATCCACATACTATTGTTTAATTCAAATTTTACCCTTCGGTTAGTTTTTAGTAAAGGATATGAAAGGAATCTTTTGTCGTTTTTCGTACGAGGTACTTTTTGACTTTTCCGACAAAAGTACGAAGAATGTTTTTTTTAACTTATACGGCATGAATGGATTTTTAAAACATTATTTCCAAGAAGCTTCCTTTAAAATTTTTCAAGTTTATTTTTAATCATCTTCTTTTGTTTTAAAGTCGTATGACATGTTATGAAAGGAAAAATGTTTTTGAAGTAGAAAGGATATTTTCCTCAAGAATGGAGTTCAAGTATTTTATCAAAATTATTTTCCATCTAAGATAATAAAAGGGTTCTGTTTTTATCCCTATTATAACATGGATTTGATTATGTTGTGATGGAAATATTTTTATGAATTCCTTTATCTTATATGAATTGTTTTATGATGTCATGTTGTTTAAGAATTCCATTTTTATTACATGGGTTACGCTATGATGTATGGTTTATGATTATGTGGCACACATAAGAAAGGATTCATTATAAGATGGGTGGGACCTATATCTCCCTCCAATGCATTGGGTAAAGATTTTATATCTCATGAGATAGACATGGCTGGAATGGTAGGTTATACCGGTTCAGTGAAACAGGACTGAAACGAGGGTTACTCGATTCAGAAAGGGACTTTGTCCACTAAGATAGTCTTGGCAATGAGTCTTGACTAACAAGAAATGATTCTCTATGATTATGTGTGAATGCCACAAAGTTTCATGTTTTATGTTATGATTATTGTGATTACATTTCACTACCATGATTTATCCCATGTTATGAAATTATGCTCTCTTTTACAGGTTATGATTTCCAAAATGTTATGTTCTTATGAATACGATGTGATTGATATTTCTTTTGTTTACCCTTAATGAGCATTTGAGCTCACCCTTTTATGTTTTATTTTCCCCAGGATATAAAGAATGGTTTTAGGTAAAAAAAAGGAAGATCTTTATGGGAGATGTTGAAGATCTTTCACCACAATTAGAAGATTTTATTCCGAGTTTCCAAAGACACTAAACTATTACGATCCTTGTGTGTGTGCTTTTGTTATGTACTAAGTATTCCGCAAAAGTAATGTAATGTTCATGTACGTCAAGCTTCGGGTCTCTACAGTTGGTATTAGTGGAAAGGATTAGTCAACCTTTAGAAACTAGGATGCGAGAACTTTAGTGAGATCCCTAGAGATATTTCTAAGGTATGTCTAGGGATGTCCCTAAGGTTAAGTATACGTATAGGTTATAGTACTAGAATTACGCTAACGATCATAGAATTAAACCTAAGATGTTAGATATTGAAGGAACTCCCACTTTATTATGTTGTTTTCCCTAGCATGATTTTTTCCTCTCACACTATTCTTTTTGGGTTTTAGACGATGGCTGGAACCCGAAGGAACCGTGTTGATCAATGCAATGGACAATGCAATGATTGTCCTCCTGAACAAACAAATGTTATGGGAGATGGAGTGAAAAATCTTATTGCTATACTTACACAAGATATGAATCATTCTGGACTTCCGAATGAGCAGAGAAGGGAACAATATTCTATTGAGTCCTTCATGAGGCAACGTCCACCTTCTTTCAGTGGGTCTTCTGATCCACTTGTTGCTGAACAATGGATTAGTACCACTGAAAAGATATTTTCAGTTCTTCAATGTTCTGAACATGACAAAGTCATCTTATCAGTGTATCGTTTGGAAGGTGATGCTGATCAATGGTGGAATATTATTAAGAATACGAGGCAAAGGGATGAAATTGAGTCCATGGAATGGGACGAGTTGAAGAACTTATTTTTCAATACGTACTTCCCTCGTATTCTTCGAACAAAGATGGAGAAGGAGTTTCTTGAACTGAAGCAAAGGAATGATGAATCTGTTGGTAATTATGAAGCAAATTTTACAAGACTTTCAAGGTACGCTTCTGGTATTATCATCCAACCTGAAAGTAAAGTTGATCTATTTTTCAGTGGCTTAAAACCATGTCTTCAAAGGGAATTAACTATAAGAGACTTCAGTATCTATGAAGAAATTGTGCGTTGTGCTATCAAGGTAGAAATGGAAGTTGGTGTTACATATCCATCTCATGGTTTTGACAAGAAACGAAAGATGGAGTTCATGGAGAAATCTCAAAATAATGGTGAAAAGAAGATGAATGTTTCCTTATGCACAAAGTGTGGAAAGAAGCATGGTGGAGACTGTCTTAGAGGTACTAGAAAATGTTTTAAGTGTGGAAAAGAAGGTCATCGAGAAGCTGAGTGTCGAAGTAATGGAAAAAGGGTTTCTAATGATGTGAATAAAGCAAACACTACAGAGAACGCACCACCAACACTTCAATGCTTCAAGTGAAAGGAAATGGGGCATTATGCTAATAAATGTCCTAATCCAAGGGTTAGTGATGATCAACATGAGCAACCACTGAAGGCAAAGGACAAAGGGAAGTCACATGCGATCACTATTGGCGATGTTGAATATGACAACGATGTGGTGGAATGATTAAGTGTTTATGTAATGGGATTCCAAAATATAATTGTATCATGGAGTATTGGAATATTTATGTATTGGTCTAATGTGGTATTCAAAGTAATTGAGATATTTTTGGAAATAAGATGATATGCGCATAATGAAGGGAAAACGAGAAAACAAAATGTTTAACGGTATTCATGAGCTCATGATTGATATAAGGACTAAGTGATATCATGGTTTGAGTATATAGAATTTTTGGATTTTGGTATGTGGAAAGTGTTAACTTTAAACTGCATTCATGTTTTCACTAAGGTATTCAAGAGAATACATGATTAAGGACTTTGAATGTTTGGAATATGACCAACAAGACATATATATGGGGAATAACGACAGTATTAAATATCTGGTTATCATTTTCACTATATTATGAGAGTGGACTGCAGTATTATGTATAAGCCTAAAGATTAGAATGGATTATGTTGGACATAAGTTAGTATTGTTTAAAGATAGAAGATTTTTGATATTATTGATGGGATGTTATAGTAATGTAGTTTTAGAAAAAGGACAACCTGCAGGACGAGAGACAGCCCATCGCTTCGGACAAGGCTGTGGGAATCGAACCCACAACCGAAGTGCGACTGGCCTTTATCGCCTACCACTGGCCTACATGAAGTCCCTGTTTAGTAGAAACTAGTTTTATTATATTAAGCAATATGATATATGATGTATAAGTCCATTTTAGGAACCATATATGATTAATCTCACTATAGATCGACTTATGTATATAATTTTTGCTAACCTTTTGTTTGAGACAGATGGAATGACCCGTCATTCTATCACATGATCTGCTAACACTTCACGAATAACAAATTCAACTTCATTTATTTAAGAGATGAAGTGGAAATTGTTCAAGGCACGAACAACAGTGAGATTGTACCAAAATAAAGAAAGTATTTATTCTAATACAAATTTTCAACTTTAGGGAAATGATCTTGAAAACAAAAAATGTTGTCCTAGTGATCTTATACCTGATGAATCAGATAGTACCTTATATCATCACAAATCTATGGATTTGTGATTACTGGCTTTTCTATAGCCATGTTCTCTACCAATCTCCATCAGAACATGATGGTTAGATTTTTCTTCCATATCCATATTTTCACCTATGTGGAAACCCAGTGATTAGTTTATTTGGGTAACCGTTACGTTTCATACTTTTGTTTTTAAAGATTGGTTTTGGTATTCCTTTTTACGATTTGGGTTTCTATCAAAGAAACTTTCATATAGTAAACAATTTATAACCCCGACGAATTTCGAGGGCGAAATTCATTTTAAGGGGGGTAGAATGTAACGGCCCGAGATTTTATGAAAAATATTCTTTTTAATTTCACTAATGTCTTGTGTTGTACGCTACAACAAAAGGAGCTTGCACAACACACATCCTTGACTTGCCTTGTATTACACGCAATCGCGACCTTCCTCGATAGCGTGTATAGTACGCAATAACGAGTTTCACTAAACAGCGATATGCTATTAAAATATTATTAAAACTAGCCGTTATGAATAGTAACAACCACTTTTTAAAATTTTTAGCTCTCAAAATGGACTTCATTATTGGATTCGGAGTATCGAATTTAGCCTAAGGTGAAATTTTGGTACTTTTCGGATAACTTTCATATTCTGATGAATAGTGAAAATTAATAAATTATAATTAAAAACAACAATTTTTAATCAAAATAATTAATAGTGATAAATTATTAATTTGAATGGTTTTAAAGTATATTTAGAATATATTTTTACAATTTAATACAATGTTGGTCATTGGATGTAATTTCACATTTAAACCAGGCATAAACAAGTGTCAATCTTTTGATAGATATTGTTTCTTAAAAACAAGCTCTTTGTTTTAACAGCGGGATTTAATTATAAAATTAATTAATCCAACTTATATGATATGAATTTGGTAAAATATACTTCATTTTTGAATTCGGAATATGAAATATAGCTTAGGATGAAATTTTGGCATTGTTCTGAAAAACATCAATTTTCGATGAATAGTGAAACCACTAAGTGGTAGTTTAAAAACTGAATTTTGCATAAAACTTAATTTTACCGCTTCTGTGAATGGAATTTAGAAAATCCAAGAGACACGGTTAATATCAAGGACTAAAATGTGGTTCAATGAGATGGAAATAATTTTTGGTGAATAGTAACCTTTTACTTTTTTTTACCACGGTTAATAGTAAATAGGGTAACTAAGGGTAAATATGATATTACTATTACCCTAAAACATGTCCTAATTCTATTGGATAAGTGTAATTCGACCAAAAACAACCTTATGAATATAATATGACCATTTTGGTCCACTTGGATTAGATTATGACATTTAATATTATTTTATTTCATGAATAGTTAAAATAGTTAAAATCAAAGTTTAATAACTAAAACATTTTTAATATGGGGTTATAAATAAGATAAATTCGACTATAAATATTCATTATAAATCTAAAAAGATTTAATACATAATGATATTTTATTTATAATTTTTAGACTTTAAATAAATTAATTTATTTATGACACAACGATGATGCAGTAATTACCCTTTTAAGGAAATATTAACATAATTGATGTTATAAATACTCAAATGAATGTAATTTGAGACTTTTTATGAATTCCACTAATTTTCTAGGTTACTATGATATATTAGTGTTGATATAATCAACTTGGTTCGAACATATAATTCTGTTATGACTTTCACAAAAATCATATATCAAATAGTGTCAAAATTGACACAAAATAGTTTTTAAATAAAATAAAATATTATTAATTGTTATTTTATTCCTAAAAATCTAAGGTTCGGCCAAATGACTTAGATAAGGATATATATATTAATAATAAACAATTTGGGGTTCGTTTGGCATGTTATAGTAAGTGTATGAACCATATAGTGAAAGAAAACAAAAAGACACGGTAAAAGTTAAATTATTTAACTTAGAGTTAAATCTAATTGATAAGGTTAAAATAATACCCTAAACTTGTCTAAATCCTATTGGTTGATAGGATTTCGACCCATACCCACTTTAGCTTCGAAATAAGACCCTTTGGAACCATTATAAACTGATTTTGACTTTAATATAAAATAATATTTTGAGATATTCCTAAGGTGCCCCTCTCCTCCCTTATAAAAGGGTACCTCCTCCCCCTCCTCCTCACACCAATTTGAGCACTCAAGCTCGGCCAACCCCTGCCAAAATCCCTTCTCCACTTCCCTAGAATAATCCTAGAGGTCCTGGTCTTCTTCAAAGACCAATCTTAGTTCCCTAAGTGGAGGATTCAAAGAGGCGTTTCAAAGAAGAGGTAATATCCATTACCGATCTTTTCAATTTCTTTCTTATTCAACATCTTCTTCTTTAGTTGTTTCATGATAAAGTAATAACATCAGTATTACTTACATACTGATATGTTATTATAAATATGAAACAACCCTAATTTACCTTCTATCCATCCTACGGAAAAATGAAATCACCGCGCGTGCGTACGTACGGAATACCGTCTCCACGCCGTGGTATAATCTATTTTCCGCCACCACCTTAATTGGATGGGTATAAAGATGTAATGAGTAACTATATATGATTATTATAAAGTGATATTGATACTTAAATAGTATACATACACTTCAACACAATTCCATGACCATGGGAACGATATCATCGCTCGTGCGTACGTACGGACTACCGTCTCCACGACGCGATGAGATTCATTCTCAATGATTAACCATTCATGAATGATTATAAAGTATATATAATAAGTACTAATGAAATATATGAAATAATAATGATACTGGATTTATGTAAATTTATATGTATGTCATCTACTTAATTCCATTCACTTCAATAAGGAAATGAAAACAGCGTTCATGCGTACGTACGGACTACCGTCTCCATGAAGGGTGTATTTCATTCCATTTATCGATATTATATATATATATATATATTCTGAAAATATATTATATATAAATCATGTTTTAAATTCTGGATATAAGTAATCATGATCCAAGTAATCATATTAATAATTACAAGTTAAAAACACGAACGACAAATGAGACGATTTTACCCAAAAACGCTACTTTAACATGAATTTACAAAAGAACAGGTAATATAAAGTCATAAGTGGACCATATATGATATAATAACAATGAATATGAATCTGGAATAAGTCAATAACATGATTTAAATCATTATACAGGAGGTTCTGACACTTACAAAGCAAGTCGGACCTAAGGTAAGGGAAATATCACAATCTCATTTTTATCCGAGATTGTTTATACTTTGGAATTTACTGGGGTGTATTTTATCATCCACATCCATGTTTACTTAATATGTAATATTATTTCCATCCACATACAATTGTTTAATTCCAATTTTACCCTTCTTTGAGTTTTTAGTAAAGGATATGAAAGGAATCTTTTGTCGTTTTTCATACGAGGTACTTTTTGACTTTTCCGACAAAAGTACGAAGAATGTTTTTTTTAACTTATACGGCATGAATGGATTTTTAAAACATTATTTCCAAGAAGCTTCCTTTAAAAGTTTTCAAGTTTATTTTTAATCATCTTCTTTTGTTTTAAAGTCGTATGACATGTTATGAAAGGAAAAATGTTTTTGAAGTAGAAAGGCTTTTTTCCTCAAGAATGGAGTTCAAGTATTTTATCAAAATTATTTTCCATCTAAGATAATAAAAGGGTTCTGTTTTTGTCCCTATTATAACATGGATTTGATTATGTTGTGATGGAAATATTTTTATGAATTCCTTTATCTTATATGAATTGTTTTATGATGTCATGTTGTTTAAGAATTCCATTTTTATTACATGGGTTACGCTATGATGTATGGTTTATGATTATGTGGCACACATAAGAAAGGATTCATTATAAGATGGGTGGGACCTATATCTCCCTCCAATTAATTGGGTAAATATTTTATATCTCATGAGATAGACATGGCTGGAATGGTAGGTTATACCGGTTCAGTGAAACAAGACTGAAACGAGGGTTACTCGATTCAGAAAGGGACTTTGTCCACTAAGATAGTCTTGGAAATGAGTCTTGACTAACAAGAAATGATTCTCTATGATTATGTGTGAATGCCACAAAGTTTCATGTTTTAAGTTATGATTATTGTGATTACATTTCACTACCATGATTTATCCCATGTTATGAAATTATGCTCTCTTTTGCATGTTATGATTTCCAAAATGTTATGTTCTTATGAATACGATGTGATTGATATTTCTTTTGTTTACCCTTAATGAGCATTTGAGCTCACCATTTTATGTTTTCTTTTCCCCAGGATATAAAGAAAGGTTTTAGGTAAAAAAAGGAAGATCTTTATGGGAGATGTTGAAGATATTTCACCACGATTAGAAGATTTTATTCCGAGTTTCCAAAGACACTAAACTATTACAATCCTTGTGTGTGTGTTTTTGTTATGTACTAAGTATTCCGAAAAAGTAATGTAATGTTCATGTACGTCAAGCTTCGGGTCTCTAAATCCACCTCCTTCCACCCTTGAACTTGGAATAATACCCCAAATTTTTAGGGTGACTAAAGTTGAAATATTCTAAAAATTTAGTGAAAATTCACCGAAAATATGAATAGAAAATAGAGGAGGAGAAGGATATGCTCTGGAGAAAATAAACCCAACTAAGAAATAAGTTAAGGGAGAATAAATATATACACTCACAATTTCCATTAAATATGATTGAATAAAATACATTTTAGAAAGACAAGTTTCAAGAATAAATTATTGAAACATTTTAGAAAGTGGAAATTAATATCCCCCTACTTGAATCATTCAAAAAAATCCAATGTATATAAATGTTTTTGAAGGATCTTTTCACCATGAGTGGAATACTTCAAGGAAATTTGAGTATCATCTTGGGAATAAGTGTCTCATACCTGATCAAACCATACATTCAAATAAAATGTCATGAACTAGTGATGATTTCCATTCCATGAAACATTGGATATTAAGATGTCTACAATTATTTAGGTGATCCTAGTTCTTAAATTGAGGTATTCACTCACTTAGTATACAGTTTTTTTTTCAGATGTGGAACATGAAGAACATAATAGTGGTGGTCCAGTTTAAAAATATATCCACAGTATTCCCAGCAGGAAAACTTGTAGATGTCCTTGTGAAAGACAAATATAATTTATTCCTAGGTGACAAATCTATTCTGAATATGGAAGAATATAGTCTCCCCTCACACTCACCCCTTATTTTGGGGATACCTATCATAAATTAATCCAAAACCATCATCAATTTCCATGAACAATCATTCTTTATGGAGTTTGGAGATAGCACTGTCCACATAAATAATTTTTATTTCACAAGGAAACCCGCAGATGATCATGCACACTTTTCACTCTTCCATGAATATGGTAGTGAAACAATTGAATAATAATGTATATTACATTTATTCTTAGAATTAGGATATAATTTATCCATTTAATATTTCCATGAAGAATGGAATACTGAAAACATTATAGATTCTGATTTCATGTGGGAAGAATAGGTAAATTATGATTTCTGTAATGATTTTTTAAATAATGAAGAAGATAATATGATTTATTGTGTGTAGGAGGTCCAAAATTCAGGAATAGAGAACCTTAATTTTTTTAATACCTTAAGAATCCCTAATATCATGAATTAAGACCACTCTCTACTGATTTGAAATATGTGTATCTCATATAGGGGGATAAATTACTAGTGATAGTTTCTTATAATCATTTTGAAACCTTATAATTAAGCTTTTCAGAGAAAATTTATATGCAATATCATGGATTTTAGGTGATGTCACTTGATGAATTCAAATAATATGCTCACATAGAATTCATCTTGAGCGAGATTTTAGACCAATTAGATATCCCAAAAGGAGGCTGAATCCATGTTGATGAATTTTATAGAGAAGAATATTGAGAAGCTTTTTGAAGATGGTATAATCCATCCCATTTCAGATTCATATTGGGTTAGACCCATTCTTGAAGTATAAAAAATAGGCATGACCCTTTTGAGGAATTAAAGGATTGAAATAAAACCAATGATAATTCAGAAAAGATGGAGAGTTTGCAAATTATTTAAGTAGTTGAGTCTGGTCACATGAAAAGATTAATTTTCCACCCCATTGATTGGATATATGATATATATATTTTCTTCAAGAACTCATTATTTAATTTTTATATGTATTTTCCGGTTATTTCTAGGTACCCATTACTCTCAAGAATTAAGAGAATAATACATTTACATGTCCCTTTAAAAATTATATCACATGAAAGGATTACATTTGGATTATGTAATGCTCTATTTAATTTTCATAGGTACTTGGATAGTATAATTTCAAATCCCATTAAATATTTATATGATGTTTTATAAAGATTTTACAATTCTTGGAGATTTTTTTGACCATTCATTGAAAAATATATAAAATATTTTGAAAAACTGAATTAAAAGAGAATCTTCTTTTAAATTTTTAAAAGTGTTATTTCATTAGTGAGAGAGGAATTTCCCATTGTAATATCATTTCACAAAATTTAATTGAAGTGGATAAATCAAAAAATTATGTGAAAAATTTATTTCATTACCCAACTTGTGCGACAAAATTTAGAACAATTTTAGGACATGTGGGATTCTATAGGAGGTTTATTAAATATTTCAATCATATTTATCTCTTTCTAGATTAATTTTTAAATTTTCTATTATTTATCTCAAGGGATCACATAAGTAATCATTTTTTGAGTTTGTGTGTAGATTTATTTCACCACCTGTGATATAAATAAAAACATTTGGATGAACCATTCTAGAATTTTGAGATGATTCCAACCCTAAAGATGTATAATTCTATTCTCAATAGATCGAGGGATGGCCAAAATTCATTTATTATTCCTCTAGAAGCATATATGTAGAACAATTAAATTAAACAACCACAAGAACGTTCTTTTAGTAGTTTTATTTTCATTAGAAAGATTTAAATCATATATTCATTGAACTAAAATCACATTGTTTTCTAATCATGAAGATATTAGGTACATGTTGATGAATAAAGATGCTAAACCAAGGGTAGTATGATGGATGATAATTTTGATGTAGTTAAATATAAAAATCAAAGACAATAAGGGAATTTAGAACTATGTGGACAATCACATTTGTAGACTATCAATCATTGTTGATGTTTCAATTCTAGGGAAAAAACCACAGAATGATAAAATTATAGGAGTGTTTTGTACTTTATTGAAGGATAATTTCCTTGGACTGCTAAAATGGTCATCTTTTTAGTAACATAATAGGTCCAATATCATTTAAATTCATACGATATTCAAAAACTGATATATGGATCCAAATATTAATTTTGGGAAGACAAATTTTTGTTGAATATTTTCATTGAGCAAGTGATAAGAAGATGTTTAATTGAAATTGAAATTGAATATTTTCTTGAGATTATTCACCTTTTAGCTTGTGTATCCCACTTCGGACAAAACAAATAATGTATTTAAGGTTTTATAATCTAAAATTTATGGGCTATTCTTTTTAAAGATGATCATTATTTTTTTAAAATGTGGGAAATATATCAGTTTTCTGTAAATATAACAATGAGATAAAAAATTCCTCGAAATAAACTATATTTTGTTATATTTCTAATGTTTTAGTGATAAATTTTATGGGAACCTTCCTAATGTTATTTGGAAATTATTATATATTTCCACCAGTTTATTATGTTTCAAAATGGGTGGATGTAAAATCCTTGAAGACTGATGATGATATATTAGTTTTTTATTTTTTCTGTGATAACATATTTTATAGGTTTGGAGTACCCAGAGGCATTATTAGTGATAAAAAGACTCAAATTTATAATATAATAATATATTATTTACTAAAAAAATTTAGTGTGTATTGTCTAACATCAACTCTCTATCATCCATAGAATAATGGACAAGCTGAAGTTTCAAACATATAAATAAAATTATCTTTTGAAAATATTGTTAAACCAAATAGGAAGTGTTCTAGCTAAATTTTAGAGGATATATTATGGTATTATTGAAAATACTAAAAAACCCCAATAAGAATGATCCTATATAGGTTGATTTGTTGAAAACATTTTCAACATCATGTGGAATTGGAGCATAATAAATATTGGTCTATGAGAAAGATGAATTTCGATAATGAAAGTGCTAGAAAAGAGATAATATTGAAGTTTCAAGATCTTGAGGAAATTGTGAAGGATAATTTTTAGACATACAGTATTTATAAGGAAATATCCAGAAATTCTCATGACAAGATGATCCAGCCAAAAGACTCCCATCTCAGAGATAAAGTCTTGTCATTCAACTCAAAAATCAAGGTGATTCCATATATACATTGTTCTATATGGGATGGTCTATTTATAGTTATCATGAACATCTTTTGGTTCTATTATGATTAAGAAGTAATGACAACATGATCTCATCAGTTTTAATGGACAATGGATCAAAAAAATTCTAAAGGATCACGCCATCAGAACCAATAGAGGAGATGAAACTTCTCCAACAAGTTTATCAATAAAATCCACTAGGTCGTAAATTTCCACACCACTTTAATTATTTCTATAATTCAATTAAAAAATTATTAAAATGATAAAATAAACCTAAATACACTGATGAGTCTTAATTATTTAATTGTGGGGAGGGAAAATTTGTCATTTTGGATTTTAAATTTCCATTTTGATTTTTTTTTTAAATTGTGCTTCCATTTTTTATGTTTCTATTATAATTTTTGTGTGTTTTTAAAAAATATAATATTAAATTATTATCTTTTAGTATTTCTAAAAACTATGTATATGAGTGAAACAACATATTCAATAGATTCTGAACTTGACGTTGTTTTAGGTTCAAATATTTTGAGAATTTCTTGAAATTATGATTTTTTAATCCCATACCACAATTCGTTGTCTTTATATTGGAAATGAATTTCCTATGAAGACTCTTAACCCTTTTTTCATATTATTTTCATTTACCTAATTTTAAGAGAGAACCAATATTTTTTTCTATAATTAGAATTTGATTTATTCCTTCTAAAACATATGGGTTTGATGTAACACCCCAGGTAAATAAAGAATATGACATTTAATATTTATCTATATTTGTGAATAAAATATTGAAATGACTTTAAAGGGGATGCTATGCTCGATGGCGTACCCAACACGCAACAACGAGTTTCTTGGGAATCTTACGTTGCACTCTAATAATAAAATAATATTATTTTAAATTGTAGTTAACATGTAGCCGTTGTAATGGCGGGAATGGATAGAAATAACTAAAATATGATTATATATGTTCTTAAATATTTTTACATTTATACAATAAAAGATAAAGGCTTAAAATACGGAAAGAATTCAATTTTAGGCGTATATGCCCTAGTTTTCACTAAAGGTTCACTTATCACCTTTTGATGGAGAACCATCATTAAATATAGTTTTGTTCACTCTTAAACATTCTTTTGGACCAAATAAAACTCTTATTAATAATCGGGACATCAAAATTTAATTTGTGTAAATTTTTGGTATCTTTCCGATAAAGTTCATTTTTTTAATGAATAGTGTAAAATGTTGTATTTTAATTCAAAACCACTTTTTAATCTAATTTATTTATATGATTAGATTATATTTTTAATTGGTTTTAAAGTGAAATTAGAAAATATTTTTACCATTAAATCCAATAGTGGTCATTGGAATCAATTTCACTTTGAAATCAGACTTAAACTAGTGTCAATCTTTTGATACATATTGTTTCATAAAACACGCTATTTGTCATGACAGCAGGAATTAATTATTAAATTAATTAATGTGACTTATATGTTTTGACTTTTGTAAAACGGACTTCATTTTTGAATTCATAATATCAAATATAGATTAGGGTGAATTTTTGGGATTTTTCTGAAAAACATCAATTTTTGATGAATAGTGAGACCACTAAGTGGTACTTATAAAAACTGATTTTCCATTTAAATGAAAATTTGCCATCATTGTGTTTTGATTTTCAAAAATCCGACATACATGGTTTTCATTAACATGTAAAATGTGGTTCAATGAGTTAAAAATAATTTTTTGGTGAATAGTAACTTATTAAGTTTTTAATCGCGATTAGAGGTAATTAGTGTACTTTAAGGTAAAAATGATATTATAAGAATGTGAAAACACCATGAAACTTGTCCTACACCTATTGGTTGTATCATGTCCGACCCAGACAATCCATGGGTCAACTTGGGGACCCCATTGATCCACTTTGGTTGGGAAATGACATAAATAACATTTTATTTAATGTAAAAGTAAAATTGACACAAACATGATATGTTTTACTAAAACAATTTTTAAGTGGGGTTATACAAGTCATATTTTTTATTATAAATATTAATTGGAAAGATAAAAATATTTCCTACATCATAGTATTTTTTTTATAATTTTTAGACATTAAATAAATTAAATTATTTATGACATAATAATGATGTAGCGATGACATCATTATTTGACGATTTAAATAAAATGGAAAGCTAATGTAAAATCTATGCACTACACATGTCCAAAACTTATTGGATGAGTGGATTTCGAAGACTTATCACCTTATCCACGAATTATATTTATGTGGGACCTTTTGAAACCGAAACACATTTTCAAATAAAGTAATATTTCTTTACTTTCCAAAAGTACCCCTCCTCTCCTCTTATAAAAGGCCCCCACCTCTACCTCATTTAACACACTCCTCAAGCCTTTGGCTCGGCCAAACCCTGCCCATTTACTCTCTCCACATCCCTCTCCTCATCCTAGAGGATTCACTTTGGGCATAATCCTTTCAAAGGAAGCCCTTAGCCTCAAATCACAAGGAGTTACACTTTTAAAGGTAATTCGTTCTCTCATGTTCATTTGTTTTATTTTGCTTCTACAACCCCCTAAACTCTTTTTATTTACTTCTTTTGTAACAACACCAGTATTGAAAATATACTATGATGTTTTTATAAGATTTATTCGAGCTACACTCTCACACAACTACATCAAATGGTTAAAGAACATACAGTTTCCGTGGATGGTGAAATTCTACCTCCCGAAATGATGATTGTTCAATACTCATTTAACACCTTAAAAGGTGGCCATTATGATGTAAATATTTTTATATATGATATATAATATGTTTATGTTTTATTTATGATTCTGTATTTTTCATTTTTGTCTTACCTTTATGGCTTCCATTATGGGTATACGCGATATCTTCATTTAAGGAAGTGCGGACTACCGCCCCCTCAATGTGATTTGATTCGTTAAATACCATATGTGGGATGTATAAAGGATGAAAATATGATATTATATATGATATTATACTGGAAGTATAATATAACTTTATATAATTATTATTCCATTCTATAAAATACAAAATAGAAATGAAAGTAGCGTTCATGCGTACGTACGGCTTACCGTCTCCATGAACGGTGCATTTCATTTCTTACCTCTAAATGATTATGTAATGTTATAAATGCATGAATGTACTGGATATATATGACATATATGATATCTACATAATGAATAAAATTCTGGATATAATAAACATTTGGCCACACGAACAACATGTAATTGTAACAAGTCCACTTTCGACTTAAGAACCAAATATCGGCAAAACAAATATTATTAACTTAAATGATTACATAATGTTTATGACATGGTAATAAGTGGTATAAAAGTAATAATTAACTTGAAAAAGGTTCTTAAGGAATTAGAAATTAACTTAAGTTTATTATTCAGGAGATTAAAGAACGATCGAGTCAAGTCGGACCCGAGGTAAGGGATCCTACAACTCTCTTTCTTTTTAAGTACACTCTTTTATGTCATTCCTTTTAAGCTCATATTTCTTATGATTGGGATGTTATTTTATATTACTCCTACTGTACTTATTATGTTCATATGATGAGAGACCCTATTTCCTCTCATCAATCCATTTTGGAAGTTTTGAGTAGCGTCGTTAGGCTGCCGAATTTTCATAAGGGATTTTTCATCTCACTTTTTTTCCCGTGAGATTTATGCTACATTCGCCACAAATTCCTTTGAGTGGTGTATGTACTGCCCATTATTCTACTATTTTTGTCATATAATTTCGTTTATGAGTATTTACATCAATGACCTATTGTCTTTCTTTCATGGGGTGTATGTTTTGAAAGATACCCAAGTCGGTAAGGGAACCTTTCACCCTCCTTTTTTTTAAAAGACTTCTTTTATTGGGTCTTTTAATTTACATGTTTTTATGTTGGGATATGTTCTCATACATCCTTATTGATGTAAATTTTATGTCGAAGTGATGAGATACACTTTTTATCTCTCATCAACTAATTTTGATGTGATGCCGTTAGGCTGTCAAGGGAACTTTTTAACCCAATTTCGATTTCTTTGGGTTCAACTTGTAGTCATTGAATATGTCATCCATTGAATATGTGTGAATGACCTTTTATTTTTTTACACTTAATATCCACTTATATTGGGTGTATATATATTTTTCACACATATTTTTGAGATTTATTTGTCCTTAATTTAAGGATACCTTCTTTATAAGGGATTTCATCACATTTGACATTTCTATTGAGGGTTCATTGTTGTTATGCACCAATTCACTCTTATATGGTGTATATACTGTCCTTTGGAGTATTATATCATGAATCATTTTATTCTCATTATATTATAAAGTCTTGACTAAATGTTATTCCTCGATTATTGTATTCAAGTGTCTCTAATTTTGGTAAAACCCCTTTAACCAAAATATCATTTTAAATGTTTTTATTATTTGTTCTTATTAATATCCATGTTTTCAAAATGGTTTTAAGGATTTATTTATATGGATATTAATGGTTTAAAATGTTAAAAGCTTCAAGGTGGTATGGGACAATTTGATTCAAAAATCTCCTTATTAAATGTTTTAAATGGTTTTGGAAATGGTTTCTTTTTGAATGGATTCATTATTTCAATATCCTAAAATGTTATATTGTGATTGAAATGTGGAAATGTTATGTTTACTTTATTAATTTTATGTGATACGATTATGTTATGGTTCTTGGTAATTTTTATGAAGAACGGGTGGTTCCGTGATAAACTAAGGGCGGGTGA
The DNA here is from genome assembly GCA_963277665.1 of Viscum album. NCBI lineage: Eukaryota > Viridiplantae > Streptophyta > Magnoliopsida > Santalales > Viscaceae > Viscum > Viscum album. The sequence continues at coordinate 218,660,998 of OY728158.1, forward strand.
GCCCGATATAGCTATCCAATGCATTGGGTAATGCGAAGGAGTGAAACGTTAAGGTTTCTCCGAAGAGATTTAGGGAATATACTGTGATGGGTATTCCAAACGTATCCAAGAGGGTTACTCCCCACGTAAGAATGTTATGAATGCCTCAAGTTACCTTTATGTCTTATGTTTTCTATGATTTATTCATGGTTTGATAAGGTATGTTAAAGTGCCTATGTTTTATGGGTAAAGTATGATTTCATTCTTATGTATATATGAACTCATGTTTCCTTTCCATATTTTTATAACCCTTACTGAGCTTTTTATGCTCATCCCAAGTTTTTGAACTGTTTTTAACAGGTCAAGGGAAAGGTACATGATGTGATGATAGTGTCAAGGATGTGTCAAGAAAGAATCGATGTTTTATTTTAAATATGTTTCCGTTGATGGGAAGAATGAATGCTGTCTTTTATGTAACCACTTTGTTTAAATGTGGAATGTAATGCAAGTTTCATGATCTAATTCTCTAAAACTCTAAACCTGAAAAGATCCTCAATGTGTAATCTTGTAATAACTCAAGATTAAGTAAGGTTTAAGGCTGGGGCCTTATAGTTGGTATCAAAGGTCGGTTTAGATAACTTTAGAGGTTAGGTTATTTTCTAAGCATAAGTGACACTACCATAATGGTTAGGATTTCAAAAAGAGTCTTGGTTTTAGATAAAGTGAATGAGTAAGTATATCTTAGTGTTTATCTTCCTCATTAGTACATGATGGTTATGTTGATATACTTACACTGATGTTTTTGGTTTTAGTAAATGGCTGGATCTAGCAGGCACCAAAGTGACAATGGGTTTGAAGGAAACTGTGGTGGTTCTCTGATTAAGAGACTGGATGAGATGGGGGATTCAATGAGAAATCTCATGGTTGTTCTAAACCAACTATCAAGGAGTCATGATCAACCACTTCAACCTTGGTAAGTTCTCTAATGCATCATGTACGAGATGGCCAACTCGATGTCGAAATTCAGGTAATAATTATTAAGGTAACCATTAGGGTTTATATGATCCTTACTTTTGAGGTAATTATGGGTTGTTATATGTTATGATGGAAAATTAATGGAATGAGATAAACTTGAGGTTAAAATATGTTATGACCATCTTTGTAGATTTTATCTCATTTTGGGGGAATGTTTTAAGAATTATATAGTATTGGAAAAAGGACAACACGCAGACCGTGTGACAACCCGTCGCGTCGGACAAAGCTGCGGGAATCGAACCCACAACCAAAGTGCGACTGGTATTTATCGCCTACCTCTGGACTACGTGAAGTCCCTGGTTAGTTTGACTGATTCTTTCTGGTTATATGATTTTATGAATTAAGAGTAAGATGATTTTGGGTTATTTATGAAAATGATTAAACTATCATGGAGGATATGTGATTAGGTTAATTACTTTTCAATACGAGACTTTAGGAGCAACTGATATTGTTTGGAGATAAATGTTACGATTTAACTTGGAAGACTATGTGACTAAATCCTTCAAATATTTGGGTTTCAATCTTAGTTTGGTTTACTTTGAAGAATTTTATGGACAAATTGATTATAGAATGGTCCTCGTCGAACTTTGGGTTATGTTGAAAATTTTTTGGAGATTAAGAATAGATTTTCTTTTTATAAGGGGTTATCCTTTTCTGGATTATCTGATCTTGTACTAGCCTTTTTGGATCTGGTTTTGGTTAATGTCTAAAGACATGGGATGTATATAGTTCTATTTTGTGGATTTGGTGATTCTATAGAAGTTGATTATAGTACTCTTAATGTGAACAAGTCATCCTAAATACTCGTCTATTGGAAAAAAATGAGTTTGTGTAAGGAATCTAATAAAAGTTGAATGTCAATATGATAAATGATTATGTTTCCTTATGAATAAATTCCTCAATAAAAAGTAACTTAAAACAAAAATGTTGTCTATTAACTTTTCCTACTGGGGAATCGAATACCATTTAACCCATCACAAGTTTGTGATTTTCTCATGGTTAACTTTCTCCTAAACATGTTTTCTATCACTCTCCATCAGAACATGACCCTTTGTTTTTTCCTCCATGTCCATATTTTCATACTTGGAATCCTAGTATGGGTTAACTCGGGTGACCTTTGTACTTATCTCTATTTATTTTAAAGTGTTTGTTTTACCGACTTTTGTACCGATGTGGGACTTCCAAGTATGTTTCCAAGCGCAATTTTAAAATTGCGAGGACGCAATTCCCAAAAGGGGGGAAGGATGTAACACCCTAGGTAAATAAAGAATATGACATTTCATATTTATCTATATTTGTGAATAAAATATTGAAATGACTTTAAAGGAGATGCTATGCTCGATGGCGTACCCAACACGCAACGACGAGTTTCTTGGGAATCTTACGTTGCACTCTAATAATAAAATAATATTATTTTAAATGGTAGTTAACATGTAGCCGTTGTAATGGCGGGAATGGATATAAATAACTAAAATATGATTATATATGTTCTTAAATATTTTTACATTTATACAATAAAAGATAAAGGCTTAAAATACGGAAAGAATTAAATTTTAGGCGTATATGCCCTAGTTTTCACTAAAGGTTCACTTATCACCTTTTGATGGAGAACCATCATTAAATATAGTTTTTTTCACTCTTAAACATTCTTTTGGACCAAATAAAACTCTTATTAAGAATCAGGACATCAAAATTTACTTTGTGTAAATTTTTGGTATCTTTCCGATAAAGTTCATTTTTTTAATGAATAGTGTAAAATGTTGTATTTTAATTCAAGACCACTTTTTAATCTAATTTATTTATATGATTAGATTATATTTTGAATTGATTTTAAAGTGAAATTAGAAAATATTTTTACCATTAAATCCAATAGTGGTCGTTGGAATCAATTTCACTTTGAAATCAGACTTAAACTAGTGTCAATCTTTTGATACTTATTGTTTCATAAAACACGCTATTTGTCATGACAGCGGGAATTAATTATTAAATTAATTAATGTGACTTATATGTTTTGACTTTCGTAAAACGGACTTCATTTTTGAATTCAGAATATCAAATATAGCTTAGGGTGAATTTTTGGGATTTTTCTGAAAAACTTCAATTTTTGATGAATAGTGAAACCACTAAGTGGTACTTATAAAAACCGATTTTCCATTTAAATGAAATTTTGCCATCATTGTGTTTTGATTTTCAAAAATCCGACATACATGGTTGTCATTAAGAAGTAAAATGTGGTTCAATGAGATTAAAATAATTTTTTGGTGAATAGTAACTTATTAAGTTTTTAATCGTGATTAGAGGTAATTAGTGTAGTTTAAGGTAAAAATGATATTATAAGAATGTGAAAACACCATGACACTTGTCCTAAACCTATTGTTTGTATCATGGCCGACCAAGAAAAGCCATGGGTCAACTTGGGGACCCCATGGATCCACTTTGGTTGGGAAATGACATAAATAACATTTTATTTAATGTAAAAGTAAAATTGACACAAACATGATATGTTTTACTAAAACAATTTTTACATGGGGTTATAAAAGTCATATTTTTGATTATAAATATTAATTGGAAAGAGAAAACGATTTCCTACATCATAGTATTTTTTTTATAATTTTTAGACATTATATAAATTAAATTATTTATGACATAATAATGATGCAGCGATAACATCATTATTTGATGATTTAAATAAAATGGAAAGCTAATGTAAAATCTATGAACTACACATGTCCAAAACTTATTGGATGAGTGTATTTAGAAGCCTTATCACCTTATCCACGAATTATATCTATGTGGGACCTTTTGAAACCGAAACACATTTTCAAATAAAGTAATATTTCTTTACTTTCCAAAAGTACCCCTCCTCTCCTCTTTTAAAAGGCCCCCACCTCTACCTCATTTAACACACTACAAAAGCCTTTGGCTCGGCCAAACCCTGCCCATTTACTCTCTCCACATCCCTCTCCTCATCCTAGAGGATTCCCTTTGGGATGAATCCTTTCAAAGGAAGCCTTTAGGCTCAAATCAAAAGGAGTTACACTTTTAAAGGTAATTCGTTCTCTCATGTTCATTTGTTTTATTTTGCTTCTCCAACCCCCTAAACTCTTTTTATTTACTTATTTTGTAACAACACCAGTATCTACAATATACTAGGATGTTTTTATAAGATTTATTCGAGCTAAACTCTCACACAACTACATCAAATGGTTAAAGAACATACGGTTTCCGTGGATGGTGAAATTCTGCCTCCCGAAACGATGATTGTTCAATACTCATTTAACACCTTCAAAGGTGGCCATTATGATGTCAATATTTTTATATATGATATATAATATGTTTATGTTTTATTTATGCTTCTGTATTTTTTATTTTTGTCTTACCTTTATGGCTTCCATTATGGGTATACACGATATCTTCATTTAAGGAAGTGCGGACTACAGCCCCCTCAAAGTGATTTGATTCGTTAAATACCATATGTGGGATGTATAAAGGATGGAAATATGATATTATATATGATATTATACTGGAATTATAATATACCTTTATATCATTATTATTCCATTCTATAAAATAAGAAATAGAAATGAAAGTAGCGTTCATGCGTACGTACGGCTTACCGTCTCCATGAACAGTGCATTTCATTTCTTACCTCTAAATGATTATGTAATGTTATAAATGCATGCATGTACTGGATATATATGACATATATGATATCTACATAATGAATACAATTCTGGATATAATAAACATTTGGCCACACAAACAACATGTAATTGTAACAAGTCCACTTTCGACTTAAGAACCAAATATCGGCAAAACAAATATTATTAACTTAAATGATTACATAATGTTTATGACATGGTAATAAGTGGTATAAAAGTAATAATGAACTTGAAAAAGGTTCTTAAGGAATTAGAAATTAACTCAAGTTTATTATTCAGGAGATTAAAGAACGATCGAGTCAAGTCGGACCCGAGGTAAGGGATCCTACGACTCTCTTTCTTTTTAAGTACACTCTTTTATGTCATTCTTTTTAAGCTCATATTTCTTATGATTGGGATGTTATTTTATATTAATCCTACTGTACTTATTTTTTTCATATGATGAGAGACCCTATTTCCTCTCATCAATCCATTTTGGAAGTTTTGAGTGGCGTCGTTAGGTTGCCGAATTTTCGTAAGGGATTTTTCATCTCACTTGTATTCCCGTGAGATTTATGCTACATTCGCCACAAATTCCTTTGAGTGGTGTATGTACTGCCCATTATTCTACTATTTGTGTAATATACTTTCGTTTATGAGTATTTACATCAATGAGCTATTGTCTTTCTTTCATGGGGTGTATGTTTTGAAAGATACCCAAGTCGGTAAGGGAACCTTTCACCCTCCTTTTTTTTAAAAACTTCTTTTATTGGGTCTTTTAATTTACATATTTTTATGTTGGGATATGTTCTCATACATCCTTATTGATGTAAATGTTATGTCCAAGTGATGAGATACACTTTTTATCTCTCATCAACTAATTTTGATGTGATGCCGTTAGGCTGTCAAGGGAACTTTTTAACCCAATTTCGATTTCTTTGGGTTCAACTTGTAGTCATTGAATATGTCATACATTGAATATGTGTGAATGACCTTTTATTGTTTTACACTTAATATCCACTTATATTGGGTGTATATATATTTGTCACAAATATTTTTTAGATTTATTTGTCCTTAATTTAAGGATACCTTCTTTATAAGGGATTTCATCACATTTGACATTTCTATTGAGGGTTCATTGTTGTTATGCACCAATTGACTCTTATATGGTGTATATACTATCCTTTGGAGTATTATATCATGAATCCTTTTATTCTCATGATATTATAAAGTTCTGACTAAATGTTATTCCTCGATTATTGTATTCAAGTGTCTCTAATTTTGGTAATACCCCTTTAACCAAAATATCGTTTTAAATGTTTTAATTATTTGTTCTTATTAATATCCATGTTTTCAAAATGGTTTTAAGGATTTATTTATATGGATATTAATGGTTTAAAATGTTAAAATCTTCAAGGTGGTATGGGACAATTTGATTCAAAAATCTCTTTATTAAATGTTTTAAATGGTTTTGGAAATGGTTTCTTTTTGAATGGATTCATTATTTCAATGTCCTAAAATGTTATATTGTGATTGAAATGTGGAAATGTTATGTTTCCTTTATTAATTTTATGTGATACGATTATGTTATGGTTCTTGGGCATTGTTATGAAGAACGGGTGGTTCCGTGATAAACTAAGGGTGGGTGAGCCCGATATAGCTCTCCAATGCATTGGGTAACGCGAAGGAGTGAAACGTTAAGGTTTCTCCGAAGAGATTTAGGGAATATACTGTGATGGGTATTCCAAACGTAACCAAGAGGGTTACTCCCCACGTAAGAATGTTATGAATGCCTCAAGTTACCTTTATGTCTTATGTTTTCTATGATTTATTCATGGTTTGATGAGGTATGTTAAAGTGCCTATGTTTTATGGGTAAAGTATGATTTCATTATTATGAATATATGAACTCATGTTTCCTTTCCATATTTTTATAACCCTTACTGAGCTTTTTATGCTCATCCCAAGTTTTTGAAATGTTTTTCATAGGTCAAGGTAAAGGTACGTGATGTGATAATAGTGTCAAGGATGTGTCAAGAAAGAATCCATGTTTTATTTTAAATATGTTTCCGTTGATGGGAAGAATGAATACTGTCTTTTATGTAACCACTTTGTTTAAATGTGGAATGTAATGCAAGTTTCATGATCTAATTCTCTAAAACTCTAAACCTAAAAATATCCTTAATGTGTAATCTTGTAATAACTCAAGATTAAGTAAGGTTTAAGGCTGGGGCCTTATAGTTGGTATCAAAGGTCGGTTTAGATAACTTTAGAGGTTAGGTTATTTTCTAAGCATAAGTGACACTACCATAATGGTTAGGATTTCAGAAAGAGTCCTGGTTTTAGATAAATTGAATGAGTGAGTATATCTTAGTGTTTATCTTCCTCATTAGTCCACGATGGTTATGTTGACATACTTACACTGACGTTTTTGGTTTTAGTAAGTGGCTGGATCTAGCAGGCACCAAAGTGACAATGGGTTTGAAGGAAACTGTGGTGGTTCTCTGATTAAGAGACTGGATGAGATGGGGGATTCAATGAGGAATCTAATGGTTGTTCTAAACCAACTATCAAGGAGTCATGATCAACCACTTCAACCTTGGTGAGTTCTCTAATGCATCATGTACGAGATGGCCAACTCGATGTAGAAATTCAGGTAATAATTATTAAGGTAACCATTAGGGTTTATATGATCCTTACTTTTGAGGTAATTATGGGTTGTTATATGTTATGATGGAAAATTAAAGGCATGAGATAAACTTGAGGTTAAAATATGTTATGATCATCTTTGTAGATTTTATCTCATTTTGGGGGAATGTTTTAAGAATTATATTGTTTTGGAAAAAGGACAACACGCAGACCGTGTGACAACCCATCGCGTCGGACAAAGTTGCGGGAATCGAACCCACAACCAAAGTGCGACTGGTATTTATCGCCTACCACTGGACTACGTGAATTCCCTAGTTAGTTTGACTGATTCTTTCTGTTTATCTGATTTTATGAATTAAGAGTAAGATGATTTTGGGTTATTTATGAAAATGATTAAACTATCATGGAGGATATGTGATTAGGTTAATTACTTTTCAATACGAGACTTCAGGAGCAACTGATATTGTTTGGAGATAAATGTTACGATTTAACTTGGAAGACTATGTGACTAAATCCTTCAAATATTTGGGTTTCAATCTTAGTTTGGTTTACTTTGAAGAATTTTATGGACAAATTGATTATAGAATGGTCCTCATCGAACTTTGGGTTTTGTTGGACAAATTTTGGAGATTAAGAATAGATTTTCTTTTTATAAGGGGTTATCCTTTTCTGGATTATCTGATCTTGTACTAGACTTTTTGGTTCTGGTTTTGGTTAAAGTATAAAGACATGGGAAGTATATAGTTCTATTTTGTGGATTAGGTGATTCTCTAGAAGTTGATTATAGTACTCTTAATGTGAACAAGTCATCCTAAATACTCGTCTTTTGGAAAAAAATATGAGTTTGTGTAAGGAATCTAATAAAAGGTGACTGTGAATATGATAAGTGATTATGTTTCCTTATGAATAAATTCCTCAATAAAAATTAACTTAAAACAAAAATGTTGTCTATTAACTTTTCCTACTGGGGAATCGAATACTGTTTAACCCATCACAAGTTTGTGATTTTCTCGTGGTTAACTTTCTCCTAAACATGTTTTCTATCACTCTCCATCAGAACATGACCCTTTGTTTTTTCCTACATGTCCATATTTTCATACATGGAATCCTAGTATGGGTTAACTCGGGTGACCTTTGTACTTATCTCTCTTTATTTTAAAGTGTTTGTTTTACCGACTTTTGTTCCGATGTGGGACTTCCAAGGATGTTTCCAAGCGCAATTTTAAAATTACGAGGACGCAATTCCCAAAAGGGGGGAAGGATGTAACACCCCAGGTAAATAAAGAATATGACATTTAATATTTATCTATATTTGTGAATAAAATATTGAAATTACTTTAAAGGGGATGCTATGCTCGATGGCGTACCCAACACGCAACAACGAGTTTCTTGGGAATCTTACGTTGCACTCTAATAATAAAATAATATTATTTTAAATGGTAGTTAACATGTAGCCGTTGTAATGGCGGGAATGGATATAAATAACTAAAATATGATTATATATGTTCTTAAATATTTTTACATTTATACAATAAAAGATAAAGGCTTAAAATACGGAAAGAATTCAATTTTAGGAGTATATGCCCTAGTTTTCACTAAAGGTTCACTTATCACCTTTTGATGGAGAAACATCATTAAATATAGTTTTGTTCACTCTTAAACATTCTTTTGGACCAAATAAAACTTTTATTAAGAATCGGGACATCAAAATTTACTTTGTGTAAATTTTTGGTATCTTTCCGATAAAGTTCATTTTTTTAAGGAATAGTGTAAAATGTTGTATTTTAATTCAAAACCACTTTTTAATCTAATTTATTTATATGATTAGATTATATTTTGAATTGGTTTTAAAGTGAAATTAGAAAATATTTTTACCATTAAATCCAATAGTGGTCGTTGGAATCAATTTCACTTTGAAATCAGACTTAAACTAGTGTCAATCTTTTGATACTTATTGTTTCATAAAACACGCTATTTGTCATGACAGCGGGAATTAATTATAAAATTAATTAATGTGACTTATATGTTTTGACTTTTTTAAAACGGACTTCATTTTTGAATTCAGAATATCAAATATATCTTAGGGTGAATTTTTGGGATTTTTCTGAAAAACTTCAATTTTTGATGAGTAGTGAAACCACTAAGTGGTACTTATAAAAACTGATTTTCCATTTAAATGAAATTTTTCCATCATTGTGTTTTGATTTTCAAAAATCCGACATACATGGTTGTCATTATGAAGTAAAATGTGGTTCAATGAGATTAAAATAATTTTTTGGTGAATAGTAACTTATTAAGTTTTTAATCGCGATTAGAGGTAATTAGTGTAGTTTAAGGTAATAATGATATTATAAGAATGTGAAAACACCATGAAACTTTTCCTACACCTATTGGTTGAATCATGGAAGACCAAGACAAGCCATGGGTCAACTTGGGGACCCCATGGATCCACTTTGGTTGGGAAATGACATAAATAACTTTTTATTTAATGTAAAAGTAAAATTGACACAAACATGATATGTTTTACTAAAACAATTTTTAAGTGGGGTTATACAAGTCATATTTTTTATTATAAATATTCATTGGAAAGCTAAAAAGATTCCTACATCAAAGTATTTTTTTTATAATTTTTAGACATTAAATAAATTAAATTATTTATGACATAATAATGATGCAGCGATGGCATCATTATTTGACGATTTAAATAAAATGGAAAACTAATGTAAAATCTATGAACTACACATGTCCAAAACTTATTGGATGAGTGGATTTCGAAGACTTATCACCTTATCCACTAATTATATCTATGTGGGACCTTTTGAAACCGAAACACATTTTCAAATAAAGTAATATTTCTTTACTTTCCAAAAGTACCCCTCCTCTCCTCTTATAAAAGGCCCCCACCTCTACCTCATTTAACACACTCTTCAAGCCTTTGGCGCGGCCAAACACTGCCCATTTACTCTCTCCACATCCGTATCCTCATCCTAGAGGATTCCCTTTGGGCAGAATCCTTTCAAAGGAAGCCTTTAGACTCAAATCAAAAGGAGTTACACTTTTAAAGGTAATTCGTTCTCTCATGTTCATTTGTTTTATTTTGCTTCTCCAACCCCCTAAACTCTTTTTATTTACTTCTTTTGTAACAAAAACAGTATCTCCAATATACTAGGATGTTGTTATAAGATTTATTCGAGCTACACTCTCACACAACTACATCAAATGGTTAAAGAACATACGGTTTCCGTGGATGGTGAAATTCTGCCTCCCGAAACGATGATTGTTCAATACTCATTTAACACCTTAAAAGGTGGACATTATGATGTCATTATTTTTATATATGATATATAATATGTTTATGTTTTATTTATTCTTCTGTATTTTTCATTTTTGTCTTACCTTTATGGCTTCCATTTTGGGTATACGCAATATCTTCATTTAAGGATGTGCGGACTACCGCCCCCTCAAAGTGATTTGATTCGTTAAATACCATATGTGGGATGTATAAAGGATGGAAATATGATATTATATATGATATTATACTGGAATTATAATATACCTTTATATCATTATTATTCCATTCTATAAAATACGAAGTAGAAATGAAAGTAGCGTTCATGCGTAAGTACGGCTTACCGTCTCCATGAACGGTGCATTTCATTTCTTACCTCTAAATGATTATGTAATGTTATAAATGAATTCATGTACTGGATATATATGACATATATGACATCTACATAATGAATACAATTCTGGATATAATAAACATTTGGCCACACGAACAACATGTAATTGTAAGAAGTCCACTTTTGACTTAAGAACCAAATATCGGCAAAACAAATATTATTAACTTAAATGATTACATAATGTTTATGACATGGTAATAAGTGGTATAAAAGTAATAATGAACTTTAAAAAGGTTCTTAAGGTATTAGAAATTAACTCAAGTTTATTATTCAGGAGATTAAGGAACTATCGAGTCAAGTCGGACCCGAGGTAAGGGATCCTACAACTCTCTTTCTTTTTAAGTACACTCTTTTATGTCATTCCTTTTAAGCTCATATTTCTTATTATTGGGATGTTATTTTATATTAATCCTACTGTAATTATTATGTTCATATGATGAGAGACCCTATTTCCTCTCATCAATCCATTTTGGAAGTTTTGAGTGGCGTCGTTAGGCTGCCGAATTTTCGTAAGGGATTTTTCGTCTCACTTTTATTCCCGTGAGATTTATGCTACATTCGCCACAAATTACTTTGAGTGGTGTATGTACTGCCCATTATTCTACTCTTTGTGTAATATACTTTCGTTTATGAGTATTTACATCAATGACCTATTGTCTTTCTTTCATGGGGTGTATGTTTTGAAAGATACCCAAGTCGGTAAGGGAACCTTTCACCCTCCTTTTTTTTAAAAGACTTCTTTTATTGGGTCTTTTAATTTACATATTTTTATGTTGGGATATGTTCTCATACATCCTTATTGATGTAAATTTTATGTCCAAGTGATGAGATACACTTTTTATCTCTCATCAACTAATTTTGATGTGATGCCGTTAGGCTGTCAAGGGAACTTTTTAACCCAATTTCGATTTCTTTGGGTTCAACTTGTAGTCATTGAATATGTCATCCATTGAATATGTGTGAATGACCTTTTATTGTTTTACACTTAATATCCACTTATATTGGGTGTATATATATTTTTCACACATATTTTTGAGATTTATTTGTCCTTAATTTAAGGATACCTTCTTTATAAGGGATTTCATCACATTTGACATTTCTATTGAGGGTTCATTGTTGTTATGCACCAATTCACTCTTATATGGAGTATATACTGTCCTTTGGAGTATTATATCATGAATCCTTTTATTCTCATGATATTATAAAGTTCTGACTAAATGTTATTCCTCGATTATTGTATTCAAGTGTCTCTAATTTTGGTAAAACCCCTTTAACCAAAATATCGTTTTAAATGTTTTAATTATTTGTTCTTATTAATATCCATGTTTTCAAAATGGTTTTAAGGATTTATTTATATGGATATTAATGGTTTAAAATGTTAAAATCTTCAAGGTGGTATGGGACAATTTGATTCAAAAATCTCTTTATTAAATGTTTTAAATGGTTTTGGAAATGGTTTCTTTTTGAATGGATTCATTATTTCAATATCCTAAAATGTTATATTGTGATTGAAATGTGGAAATGTTATGTTTCCTTTATTAATTTTATGTGATACGATTATGTTATGGTTCTTGGGAATTGTTATGAAGAACGGGTGGTTCCGTGATAAACTAAGGGCGGGTGAGCCCGATATAGCTCTCCAATGCATTGGGTAACGCGAAGGAGTGAAACGTTAAGGTTTCTCCGAAGAGATTTAGGGAATATACTGTGATGGGTATTCCAAACGTAACCAAGAGTGTTACTCCCCATGTAAGAATTTTATGAATGCCTCAAGTTACCTTTATGTCTTATGTTTTCTATGATTTATTCATGGTTTGATGAGGTATGTTAAAGTGCCTATGTTTTATGGGTAAAGTATGATTTCATTCTTATGTATATATAAACTCATGTTTCCTTTCCATATTTTTATAACCCTTACTGATATTTTTATGCACATCCCAATTTTTTGAAATGTTTTTCACAGGTCAAGGGAAAGGTACATGATGTGATGATAGTGTCAAGGATGTGTCAAGAAAGAATCCATGTTTTATTTTAAATATGTTTCTGTTGATGGGAAAAATGATTACTATCTTTTATGTAACCACTTTGTTTAAATGTGGAATGTAATGCAAGTTTCATGATCTAATTCTCTAAAACTCTAAACCTGAAAAGATCCTCAATGTGTAATCTTGTAATAACTCAAGATTAAGTAAGGTTTAAGGCTGGGGCCTTATATTTGAGGTAATTTTATTTTAAATGATTAAAGAATTTATATGGGTTAAAATCCCCACTTTTCAAAAGAATCCTTTTTATTATGTACCTTAATGTATATTTAATCCTTATAGCCCTTAAATCCAAGAAATTCTTATTAATTTATCCATATTACAAGCCAATTGTTCCGATACAACATGCTCTTGAAATAAAATTTCATGATCTTGTTGATCCTAAGGGTGGAGGGAATCTATCTCTTCTTGTGAACCTTCATTTGGAGATACATTGGGTGGAAAATTAAAATTTTAATATATGATTTTATTAATGAATAAAATTAATTATATTAAATGATATACCAGTACAGATATTTCATGATAAAATAAGTCAAAACTTTCTAGATCATTCATGATAAATGAAGCCATGCATTTTAGAGCTTTCAAAGGAGAAATAAAGATGTGCCTATCTGAAGTGTTAAAAAAACGAAATGTTGGGAAGTAGTTACTATTATGAGGTTACAAAATTGATGAATGGATGTCCTTCCTAGAAATCAAAATTTGATATTATTTTGTAGTTGCTTTTCTACCATGGGGAGTGAATAGGATACCATAGTAGTGTAAAAATTAGAATCATGAAACTTTTCTTCTAAAATAGGCAAGCCCTCCTCATTCAGCCTTAGAATATTTGACATCTAAATCTAACCAACCTAATTTCATAGAAAAACCCTAAAATGTCCCCATGATAATAAATTTTTCCTAACTCATAACAGGTAGAGATTTAGTAATTTACCAAGCCTATGGTGACTCTTTCACAGATTAGGATCAGAAAAGACTTGTTGAAAAATGGAAATTTCTGAGAAGGGAAACAATTAATGTGAGGTAACCATTTTTTTGGGAATGAGAAATGAATTTGATATATATATTTATATTTTTAGATGTATAATGTAAAATAATGGTTTTTGTCAAGTCATGATATCTTCTGGTTCTTGTTTTAATGTTTTGAATAAACTCTTGTGTATGTGTTTTTAATTATCTTTAATTTAATATTGATTATTACATGTCCATGATTCAATGTTCCATGTGTGATGGAATTGAAAAATATAATATTTTCATCATTATAAATATATTTTAAATAATTTAATATTTAAAAGTTTATCAGATTTTGTTATTTTCATCAATTTTGGGTTTATGGTGTGTTTACAGATTAAATGTGAAAATTCATTAATTCAGGAATTTTCTTATATTTGAATCTATTTCATATTTAGATCATAAATTTTAAGATATAAATCAAATTGAAATGATACATTTTTTTCAGAATTAAATTATATTTAGGATACAACATTCCCTTTTGGACCTTCAGAAAATTCGATAATCTAGTGGCACAAATAAAAAAATAATTATTAACAATATTCTTTGATATTAGAGTGGACCCTGACTCCAAAAATAAGGTATAAATTGAGATAAACAACACCAATTAAGGTGATTCCAAATATATTTGAAATAAGATCATATAAAAGGTTCACCATTAAATTCCCTATAGTTATTCACTCATTAATATGATTATTGAATGGTCATCATTGAAGGAATATTTCCCAAATTCTTAGCCATAAAAAGTAATTCTCAATTGTTGTTTCCTAAAATCCCCTATACCAATCCAACTAATGTCAAATTTGGTGGCTCAATAGAAAATTAAATTTATAGAATCCTATAAGATAGTCCCTTGAGGATATACAACAATATGGTGTTCAGAAAAGGAGAAAATGGTCAGAAGAAAAATTATACAGGAGTACATTTCTTATTTTATTTCCTCACTTTTATTCTTCTTAGTTTTGTATTTACTTCTTCTCTCCCATTATTCAATGTTTCCCTTATCATGGTGGGGAAAAAATCTAAGTGATTGGGAAAGGTAGGTTTTATATTATTTAATAATTTATTTATTAAACATTATTGAATGAAAATAATTTTTCTATTTTGTGAATTGGTTTTCAATTTTATATAGTGGTTTTTGTTATTAAGTATGATTGAATTTTCTTTTTGATTATATTATTGAGTTTTTTATTTGGTCAAATAACATAATCTCCCTCCACTAGGTTTTAATATATATATGTTGGAATAAAATATTGTCTAGTAATGAAGTACTCGACTACTATTAGTATACATGTGAGGGGTGTTGGATAATCTTTATTATTTGTGATAGAAAATACCATATCCGGCATTGCCTAAGTCAATTGATAATATTCACAAAACCTATATAGAAAATTGGGGGGGGGGAGTAACCCAAAATAATATTTCTGTATGTTTTTATCCCACAATCACCATTTTACCAAGGGAGTGATATTAAACAATCATGGAATCTCACTTTAATAGACATAAGAGAAGAGGACTGGGTAAAATAGAACTAGTATATCAATATAATTGGAAAATCAATCCTTACCTGATCACCCTTATCATATAATAGTTTTCAATCAATTGTGTTTCTGATTTGTTATAAATCATTTACTTAATTAATTTATTTTGTTTTATCTATTTTGTTTTATTTTTCAAAACCTAATAAAGTAAAAATACCCCCTTTCCCTCCAATTAATAGTGAAAAATTAATTTTTTGTACACTCATTTTCAGGAGAATACCTAGGTTAATCATTAGACTAAACCTAGGTAATGAGAAATATTGTTTTTCCATAACCCTTGACAAGTGTGAATCAGCTATCCAAACATAGCATAAAGGAATAAATGAAAGTAGATTTAAAGTTTACAGATCTAATAAGAACAACTAGGGATATCCCTAAAACATCTTCACCACATTTATAATACTATTCTTATGGATTTAAGTTAATGAAGATATTACTCATAAATTTCCCCAAAGGGAAGTTCAATGACGTTTCAAATGATAATAATGGTCTTTAATTAAAAACATGAAGCTATATGTCCACTGAGTTGTCTATGATGGTTAAAGAATATAAAAACGTACTAGGGAATCATAAAAAATGCTTTAACTCAGTAAGAAGTAAGTTGATATATAAATGAATATGTATGAACACTACAATACAAATATAATAATATTTTTAATAAAATTATAGAAAGACACAGAATATTAATATATGGGCACAAAAACTCATAAAATACAATTAAAATATAAACTATGGAAAAACCTCTATAGAGAGGATCCATACCCATCGTACCTACATTGAGACTTAGCTAATAATATTAATAAACTATGAAGGGTAAATGGTTCACAAATCCCATCCAAACCTAGCCCAAAGATAGATAAGGTATATCATAGTCTAATCAGGAATGGGAAAAGTATATTTCATGGTGAGGGTAGAGTAAATGATTTAACCATCACTTTTTGAAATTATTACCCCTAGGTGTATCTATGAAACCACCTAATCTATATACTAATATCAAAATACGAATTTTATTTCTATAAAAACCATTCAATATTTATATTCCAAAAAATTTATCATTTTTTGCATTATAACGTATTTGGAAAAGTATTTAATGTGATAAAATTTCAACTTCAATATATCAAATGGGTGATAATTCCATATAATTATAAAAATTATAACATTATAATAATTTTTTGTATATGATAATTAAAGGGGAGAATGTAATCACTTATGTCGGTATAATAACGACACTTGAGAGAGGATAAAGTGAGATGGGATTATTTTTCTCATATGAAAAATAATAAATGGAAAATATTACAATGAATTTTTAATCAATGCTATATCTATAAAAACTATTATATCAAAATAATTTCAATAAAAAAGAAATGAGAAAGATTGGAAATCATTACATTACATATTTAGATTCATAAATCATTGGGGGAATATATAGAACCATATTGAATCACTGGAAAGTTTTTAGAGAGGGTTAGGGAATGGAAAATAATGACAAACATATTTTTTATAGAGTTGAATGAGAAAATTGGAAGGATAAAACTTTTTTAATTTTTGAAATTCTTGAGATTTTCATGGAAACTAATGTTAGGTACGAGTTAATAAGGGAATCAAATGTTTGTTAGGTGGGTTTGTTGATTTGTGTTATTTAGGTAGTGAAATTTTTTGTGAGATATGTATCTATGAATTTCATAACTGATATGTATTTATAAAATTATTAAGTTACCAATAATTCATTAAAAAGTATAGATACTGCATTTACACAAATTAACTTAATTAATCTTAACTAAAAATTAACCATACTAATAATTTTCTAAATAAAATACAATTTTACCCAAATTAAAATTATTTTTTTGGAATCCTAATTTGGGATCCATTTAACCTAAATTAACTACTAAATATAAGAAATTTAAATTTTTAATTAAAACATACGATATATAGAAAACTATTTCTGTAGAAACAAGTTTAAATATCATGTTTTTTAATCTAATTTCTTATTATTTGTTAATTGGATGTGTGTTTATGTATTTTTCATGTCGTTAAAAATCATATTAGAATTTTATTTTAGATTATAATAATTTAATTTATTTCAATAAATGATTATATGACTATCATAAAATTAATAAATTAGAAAAAACTATATTATAATTACTCTTGTAATTAATCGTTAACCTATGTCATTTTATTTCAATTTCTAAATTTTTTTTGATAATAGTTACATAATTTTTTCCAACCAATTATAAATATAAATTTAATATTATTATATAATGTAAATATGTGTATCGAAAATTAATTTTATAATTATGTGTGCGTAAAATCCATTTTTTAAATGTTAATTTTTAACATAAAAATTATGTATAGGATAAATTTATTATTGATTATTATTTTCAGGAAATCAATTATAATATTTAAAAAAAAATATATATGTTTCTCTTCATAAAAATAAAATTGAAAACTATTTTTCCAAAATTATAATTTGTTGAAAACACCAAAAAAATTATTTTATTGAGAAATATTACTTAAGTATATAATATGTTAATATTTTTTTTAAAAATTTATGAATTATAATTCTAAAATGTGTTGTTTTACTTCATAAACAATCCTTTTACCATTTAAATGGTTTTATAAACTTCCAGATCTTTTGTATATAAATAAATGTTTTAGTTATGTTAAAAACTGATTTTCATTCAGTATTCACTTAAAAATATAATATTCCAGAATGATCCGAAAATATAATCATAGGATACTATATTTATGAGGATTTATAATATGAATTTTTTTTATAATTATATTCTAATCGTTAAAATTGAAACATTTTTTTATACTCATGAATAATGTCCCATTAGAGTGTGCATTGTCTGACAATTTAGGATATGGTGTTTACATGCTACAGTATGGTATTAGGTATTATATTCCCCCATATGAAATAAATATATCTTTATAATTTGATTATATATCAGATATTTATTTATTTTGATATTTTTCCTCATTGGGTTTTCATGCCTGTAGTTTTCCCCATCTCCCTTATCATTTCTCTAAAATTATTTCAGCAATCGAGTTGTTCAATTCTATAAAAACATTCTCTTTGGTGTCAATAATTTGTATAGGCTCCTCATTATAAGATATTTCAGGATCTATCTCTATGACCATAGATTAGAGAACATTTATTGTTTATGGAATGTATTTCTATAGTAATTAAATATGGAAGATGTCATGTATTTTAGAATGGTTGGGAGAGAAAGACCACTAGAACAATACCACTCTAGTTATTTCCTATATTTTTAAAGGGACAATGCAAATAGGGTTTAACATCCCAATTTTACTAAATCATAAAACTCATTTCCATTATTAATTTAATTACTCTAATTTTCCTGATTTTATATTTAGAAATTATTTGAAAAAATTATGAGACCAGGATCTGAGATGGAGTGCGATTCTGAGGACAAGTGTTCCTAGAACAATTCATTGGAAAATGTTAAGTTTTTAATAACACACACGCATGAAATTTATTGAAAAATTGGAATAACTCTTAAACAGTTTCTCGGGCCTGAAATCTAAGGACACCGTTAAGCTTAGAGCAGTGGATTTACCATATGCATGAAATAAATTTGGTTGGTGCATGTCATATATAGAAAAAGTCACCAGGATCATAACCGTAAATAAAATTATTTAAATAAAATTATTTAAATAAAAATAAGTGTATTTTTATATCCCAATAAATCATTAATGGTGATCTGTAGGGAAAATACAATACTATCATTAAGTACATAATGGGGTGTTATCTTTACCCACGACATAACATTAGTTGATAGGCGTCTTCTGTGGAAAAAATAAAAAAAATGTAACTGTCATTAAATATTTTAAAGATAATTTATTTTTTGATGCAATGGTGATTTCCTTTAAATGTATCCTCATATAGAAATTACAGGATTAGCTACAAAACAATGGGAATTTTGGATAATCACTAAGGATAGGATGGAGTATTTTCCCTTCACAGATGAAAGCTGGATTGTGGATCGAGGACTGCCACATGAGGAAATCGAAGGATACTTCCAATGATGAGAATATAACCATTCATCATCAATGATCAATATAAACTCTAGGTAGGGAATTGTTTTCCGTTTTCTCCCCATTATTTGTTATTATGATTAATGTTGGTTAATCCACGAACAAAATGTTCTGTGATTAGAACATTGTGGGATAGATATAAACCAAAGGGTTTATTATGGGACATTATTTTACCTCTTCATTTATCCATACAACATGAAAGAATCAAGGCTGACATGAATAATGGTAGAGGATCCTTCCTCGAGTGTTCTTGCTACTTTTCTCTCCCCCCGTTATTGGCGTTCTTAATTTTTAGACCCTTATGGTCACCACTAGATTTCCCAAGAGGCTTTGAATGTGATAGGACCCCCAATTTATAGAAAAGACAAATCAGAGACTAGATTTTTGAAGATCGGGACCTGAGGATCCAAGAAGTGATTTCGTTTGTGAAGTCTAACCACCATAGGACAATCAGTGGACCATTAAAGCAGTGGAATAGGTGAACGGTGCCGGAAGTGGCTGTACAGCTCACCGACACCTCATGAAATGAATCTAGACTGTGGAAAGGGAGCTTGTGGCAGTGGTGAGGTTACGAGAAGGTTGAGCATATGAGATGTTTTCAAATGTGGTAGTCCAACCACGTGGGACGCTGTGCGGCACCATGGTGACCAGTTGGAATTTGGTTGGGGGGATTATGCAGTGCAACAATATGACATGTGTGTGCGGTTTGGACCAGTGGAGTTGGGTTGCCCCAGGCAGACCAATGGGCAGGGCCAGATTGGGCCCAGTAGGGTTGACCAGGTAGGGTTGGCTCGACTTGACTGGGTCAGGTTGGCCGACATGTCGAGTATGACACAAAATGGACCTAGGACGTGCTATTTTTCTAAAATACCCATACATTTAATACAATACAATCTATAGAAGAGCCATATATGGTGTTGGGACCCTGACAACGAGACATTCCTTTTTGGTACTATGTTAGGTTTTATCTTTGAAATAATTTTAGTGACACATGCCATTTACACGGGAATTACCTGAGGTTAATGGACATGGAAGGTGTGAAAACTTATCATTGTGCATCCTTATTTCCAACTTTGATTGATTCTAATACCTCTAATATATTGGATGAGTTTTATTAGGGTACATTACATTTTATTTCTTCCATAAAGGCTTATTGGTATCATTTTCTTCTCACATAAAAATGATATCTACATTAGTTCTTCCTGGAAAGATTTGTCGAAATCCCCTGAGAGGCCCATCATGGATCCTATTTTCCTCCTTCATGACCTAGGTAGAGTATTTGGTATTGATGCGACCAACTTAACCATGTTTTTATCCAATAATAAGAAGATTAATCTAGATGGAGTTATTGGTATCACCCCATGGCCCTATCTACGATACTCCTCTGATGTATTGTATATCTCTTCTGAATAATCTATATATATATCTCTCATTACAGTTCCCGACAAAACATTACTTCTTAGAAAGATGTCATCAATGCTGTAACACCCCAAGATTTCATAGTGTGTTATTTCTTCAAAATAATTCAATAACTTTCACTACACGCAACACTGAGTTCAATCACACCATGACTTACAAAAAAAAGCCATTCAAAAGAGGTTATGAATAGTATTATCTAAATTTTAAACTTTATATAATCCTTATAATTTTAGAATCCATATTATGAGTTTCTTAGATATAATGCAAGAACAAATTCATTTTCCGTATTGCACTTTTATCAACTTTTAATAGTGAACCCTTTTTAAATACAATATTTTAAACTTTTTTACTAAATGGGGACATCAAAAATTTAAAATGAAACATCCCAAGCTTCCACGGTACGCTTTCTTTGAATAATACAGTAGCGTGTGTTGTACGCAACCTTGAGTTTTAACACACACCACAACCAATCAAACTAGCCGTTATGAATAGTAATACCTACTTTTCAAAATTATATATATTTTATATTTTAAAATGGACTTCATTTTTGGATTCAGAATATTGAAATTAGCCTAGGGTGAAATTTTGGTACTTTTCGGATAACTTTTATATTTTGATGAATAGTGAAAATTACTAAATTTTAATTAAAATCAACTTTTTTAATCAAAATAATTAATGTTGATAAATTATGAATTTGAGTGGTTTTAAAGTATATTTAGAATATATTTTTACCATTTAATTTAATGTTTGTCATTGGACATAATTTCACAATTAAACCAGACATAAACAAGTGTCAATCTTTTGATAGTTATTATCTCTTAAAAACACGCTTTTTATTTTAACAACGGGAATTAATTTTAAATTAATTTCTGCCACCTATGGGTTTTGAATTTGGAAAAATGGATTACATATTTGGAATTAGGATGTCCAAATTATTTAAATAGTTAACTTTTATTTTTACACATTTTGAATAATTACTGCGGTAAATATTTTATTTACCATGGTTAAAGGGTAAATCCGGTAAATAAGGGTTAAAAAAATTATATTATAATAATACAAAATTACCCTAAAACGTGTCCTAACCTTATTTGTGGACACATACCCGACCATGGGCATCCTTGGGTCGATTTGGGGACCCCTTAGAGCCACTTGTATGTGGTAGGGACACATTATATTAATAAAGTTAAAATAAAAAAAATGGCATAAGCTTACATCTTTTAAAAGAACAATTTTTACATAGGGTTATACATGTTGGATTTTCTATTATAAATATTCATTAGAAATATAAACAGATTTCCTACATAATGATATTTTATTTATAATTTTTAGACATCAAATAATTTAAATTATTAATGACACAATAATGATGCAATTTTTACCTCATTAATAAATCATTTAAATAAATAAGATTATAATGATTACAATATTATCAAAAACCTGTCCAATTCTTATTGGTTGATGTTATTTAGAATATGAGTCATCTTATCTTCTACCTCAATGATTTTTGGACCATTATAAACCGAATATAATTATATTATAAAGTAATACTTTCACTCTTTCCTAAAGAGCCCCTCCTCTCCCTTATAAAAGGAGACCACTTCTACTCATTCCTCACACCTCTCAAGCCACTTGGCTCAGCCAAACTCTTCCCAAATACTCTCCCAACTTCCCTCAATACAACCTAGAGGCCTTAGTTGGATCAGAAAGCTATCCTAAGGAGCCCTTTTGATCAAATTAAAAGGAAGAACCCGAAGAAGAGGTAATGTTTTCACCACCCCTTTTCAAGTTCCTTTCTTCTTCCACTTCTTCTTTCTTTGTTCTTACCATTCTAAAATAATAACTCCAGTATCTCACATATACTGTGATGTTATTATAAATATGGTACAACCATATTCAGTATTCTATCCACCCTTTTAATAACCTGTCACCATACGTCCGTACGTACGGCTTACCGTCTCCACGTCGTGGGGTAATTGTTATTCAATATATTATTATTTGGATGGGTATAATAATGATGTGAAACTCATGTAAATAATAAATATAACATGTTAATTATTCTGTATATATGATATAACATCCATTTATATATTATTTTAATATCAAAAGAATGATATTGTCGCTCGTGCGTACGTACGGACTACCGTCTCCACAAACGCAATAAGATTCATTCTCCATCGTATCCAATCAAGTATAATTATCATTTGATGATTTAAAAATGATGTTTAAGGACTTGATATCATTCTGGATATAAATTATATACAACCTATCCATTACAAACATGGCTTACGTAACAAAACATATAAAATAAAACAAGTAAGTTAACACCCGAAACAACGATAATACTAAGATATTATTATCAAATCAATATTAAAAGATCATATATGATATCATATTAATGTATATGATTCTTTTATAATTTAATAACAATTATTTCACCATTATACAGGAGGTTAACCTACCCCAACCAAGGAAAAGTACAAGGTAAGGGTTATTTCACAATCTCTTCATTATCCGAGGTTGTTTATACGTAATAATCTACCGGGATCTCGTTATCATCCACATCCATGTTTCTTAAAAATGTATTTCAAAACATTTTTAATATTTAAAAGAATATGGGTTAAAGTCATTTATACCCTTGTTTGACTTTTTATAAGAGGTTTATAAGGGAATCTTTCCGTCGTTTTCCAAACAAGGTGCTTTTTAACCTTTTCGACAGAATTAAGATAAGAATGTTTTTTTAACTTATACGGCGAGTGCGGTTATTTTCTGCCGTTATAAATCTTCAAAGCTTTCATTACAAGATTATAAGAATATTTTCAAAGAAAATGTTTTATTTTATATGGATCTTAAATGATTTCAAAATAAAAGGAGATATTTCTTTAAAAAGAATATTGATTTCATCTATGTCAACATCCTTTGATGGATTTTAAGATTATTTGAAGTTGATTTATTATGATACAAAACTTCTATATTGTATTGAAGGTTTTGTGATATGTTTGACTGTGGATGTGCTATTTTTATACCATTCATAGTTTATGGTGAAATTTATTGACATTTCGTATGCTAGTTTTAATACGAATGTTTTTGTTATGTTTAAACCTTTTCATTTTGGAATGCATTGGACTTAGTAAGTGACGGGTGGAGCCCGCTATAGCTCCTCGATGCATCGGTAGGTCTCATGAGACAAACTAGTGTCTTGGCACAATGCCTTGACAAAATCCTATTTGTAGTCTTGGCACGAGGCCTTGACTATGTGGTTATGATAGTCTGGCATTATGCATTCCAACATTATGAAAGTGGTTATTGATTTTTGCATGTGATTATTCGATTTGTAGAATATCCATGTGAATAAGTAAATGGCATTATTTCATTTTATTTATGCCGTAACATGATGAAAGTTCATGTTTGAAAGGATTTTGTTTTAGTTATACATTGCCTTAAATGTTTATTCTTATTTATGAAAGTTTCCGCTATATTGTTATCCTTACTGGGCATTTGAGCTCACCCCTTTTCTATGTTTTATTTTTCCCAGGAAGTGAAGAAGTAAATTATGAATGACCTGCAGGGATATTATGTGGGGATATGAGTGTGGATTATGGAGATATTATGTTGTTGCAGTAGTTTTTCATTTTATGATGTAATGTAAAACTTATGAATATATCTAGTGTTTCCAAGGCTACTAAACCAATCAGTCTTTCGAGATTTGATCTTTCTTGTGATCATGCCAATGTTATGTAATAATGCACCGACTCTGGGTAACTAGGGTCGGGGCGTTACAGTTGGTATCAGAGGAAGTTTACTACAAACCTTGGAAGCTAGATTTAGATAAACTCTGATTAGAGCACGTAGACCTAAGATGACCTTTGAGGATTAGTATAGAAGAACTTCCTAGAATTTTGGTATTGTAGAGATTTTGTGAGTTTTCCGAGCAATACATCCCTGTCTGGATACGAGCAGGTAGAGGCGGCTCTGGCACAGATGTACCTAGGGGTAAAACCCGAAAACACCGCTTTGAGCTAGACTCGAACGGGAACTGGTGCCCGACAACGGGCCTTACTGCACTCTTGGTTACGACACTCCCGGGGGATATTCTTAGGATAACTCTCATTTTATTTACAAATCATTATGAAGGGTTTATGAGTATATACTTCCTCAAAGGAAACATTTTTATGATTATGGATTATATCCATAAACTATTTAATATATGTTATGTGTTTTACAAGTTTGGGATTAGGTATTGTTATTCATAAACTAATCTAGTGTATGCCATTGTTTAGAAATGGCGCCTAGTAGAAGGAATGAGAACTCCAGTAATGCACATGATCCAAAGAGAAGGAAGGATCATATCTTTCATGGTCTTAAGCTTGAATTTATAAGAGAAATAGTCTCCCATGTATTATCATCATATGAAGAAATAATATCAGGTGTTGATAAGATAAGTAAAGAGTTTACTGAGTCCTATGGATTTGAAGGGAAGCAAGAGAAGAAAAGGATGGAAGAGAGAAAGATGGATAAAGGGAAGAGGGAAAAGAAGAATTTTCCCATATGTGGTAACTGTGGAAAGAAACACCCTGGAACTTGCCTAAAGGAATGGGAATTTGTTATAAGTGTGGAGGAAAAGGGAAAAATGTACGTGACTGGAAGGGTAAGAAAATGGTTTCAAATGTACAATGATTAATTTTCATGGAGTTTGGACACTACGCGAACCTATGTCCCAGTCATCATACTATGCCGCAAATGATGATATTGGATAATAATCAAGTTATGATACTACCACAGATAAAGAGGAATGATTAGAGTTCTTATGTTGATTATGTCAATTGAGTGTTGTATCAACAATGTACTTGTTATAATAATTATGGAGTATATAAGGATTGTACTGTAGTACTATTTCATTAAGGACTTGAGATTGTGTGGAACAAAGAAAAGTGACTCAATAGCAGGTTAAATTTTTGGAAAATATATGGTTGAGAGAAAGATAAACCATAATATGGTTCTGATACCGATTTAGTGATTTTAGAATAATACATGATTGATTTGGATAAATTATATTGGATATTGTTGACTACCTTGAAACTGATTAATGATTTGTATATTCCATCATTTTTGGGGTTTAAAACATTTTTGGATTTATGAAGTATATCCAGCATTCTATATGGAATAAGGGAGCATGAATGTAATCAATAAGGAATATGGTAATTCAGGATGTTTCAGTGTATTAAAATAATAAATGGTGAAGGTATTCATATGCTATGACGGGGTAAAA
Organism: Viscum album; assembly: GCA_963277665.1. Lineage (NCBI taxonomy): Eukaryota > Viridiplantae > Streptophyta > Magnoliopsida > Santalales > Viscaceae > Viscum > Viscum album. The sequence continues at coordinate 218,687,322 of OY728158.1, forward strand.
AGGATATACATTATGTTTACCTTCCTTATAAATATTGGACTGTGAGTTTGGACAAAATTATTTTGGATAGTTCTAGTTTGGATTATTTTGGATTGCCATAAAAGGACATCCCGGAGGTCGGGTGGCAACCCGTCGCGACCGGCAAGGCCACGAGACTTGAACCTGCAACCGAAGGGCGACAAGGGTGTATCACCTACCACTGGCCCACGAGATGTCCTGGATTAAATAATGTAGTTTTTTTAAAAAGATCTGGTAGATGAATTATAAATTCATTTATTTTGGAACCCTGTACGAATAGTATAAATAGAATTTTTTTTACGTTCTATTATCTTTTCGAGTGAAAGATGAGTTTGTGGTAGAAATTTATTAATGGATAAAACTCTAATTATAATGTAAGTATATCTCCTTATGATCTTAGCCAATCTCATAAATAAATTCCTCAACATTAATAAAAGGAACTTAGAACAAAAATGTTGTCCTAGATGGTACCTTAAATCATCACTAATTTATGGCTTTGGGATTTTTGGCCTTTTCATAGCCATGTTCTCTACCACTCTCCATCAGATAATTGATGGTTAGATTTCTCTTCCATATCCATATTTTCCTACATGGAACCCTAGTATGTGTTATTTTCGGGAATCTTCATACTTTCCACTCTTTATTTTAAATAGAGGCCTCGTTAATTCATTTTTCGATGTGGGATTTCAACTAAGATATTTTGAAACGTCAAAAATGTATTATCATAATACCCTATGTTTTGTTGAACCGATGGTATTTCAAATCATCATAGATTGATGAATTTAAGGACCTCAATTTTATACTTGTTTGTGATTGATGACCTCAATCAATAACTATAAATATTTATGTTTTCCCTCCAATTATATGTCTCTAATTGCCACCAATGTTCTCCTATTCGAGATCATAATTTGGTGGTGACCCTTTCATTTCTCTTTTCCTCATATTAAGACTAAATTTTAGTAACCCAATTTCCGATGTGGGGTTTCCCACAAATATATTTTCTATTTTCAACCTTTTATTTTCGAAGAACAATTTCAAATTGCGAGGACACAATTTATTGAAGGAGGGGAGAATGTAACACCCCAAGATTTCATAGTGTGTTATTTCTTCAAAATAATTCAATAACTTTCACTACACGCAACACCGAGTTCAATCACACCATGACTTACAAAAAAAAGCCATTCAAAAGAGGTTATGAATAGTATTATCTAAATTTTAAACTTTATATAATCCTTATAATTTTAGAATCCATATTATGAGTTTCTTAGATATAATGCAAGAACAAATTCATTTTCAGTATTTCACTTTTATCAACTTTTAATAGTGAACCCTTTTTAAATACAATATTTTAAACATTTTGACTAAATGGGGACATCAAAAATTTAAAATGAAACATCCCAAGCTTCCACGGTACGCTTTCATTGAATAATACAGTAGCGTGTGTTGTACGCAACCTTGAGTTTTAACACACACCACAACCAATCAAACTAGCCGTTATGAATAGTAATACCTACTTTTCGAAATTATATATATTTTATATTTTAAAATGGACTTCATTTTTGGATTCGGAATATTGAAATTAGCCTAGGGTGAAATTTTGGTACTTTTCGGATAACTTTTATATTTTGATGAATAGTGAAAATTACTAAATTTTAATTAAAATCAACTTTTTTAATAAAAATAATTAATATTGATAAATTAGGAATTTGAGTGGTTTTAAAGAATATTTAGAATATATTTTTACCATTTAATTTAATGTTTGTCATTGGACATAATTTTCACAATTAAACCAGACATAAACAAGTGTCAATCTTTTGATAGTTATTATCTCTTAAAAACACGCTTTTTATTTTAACAACGGGAATTAATTTTAAATTAATTTCTGCCACTTCTGTGTTTTGAATTTGGAAAAATGGATTACATATTTTGAATCAGGATGTACAAATTATGTAAATAGGTAACTTTTATTTTTACACATTTTGAATAATTACTGCGGTAAATATTTTATTTACCATGGTTAAAGGGTAAATCCGGTAAATAAGGGATAAAAAAATAATATTATAATAATACAAAATTACCCTAAAACGTGTTGTAACCTTATTTGTGGACACATACCCGACCATGGGCATCCTTGGGTCGATTTGGGGACCCCTTAGAGCCACTTGTATGTGGTAGGGACACATTATATTAATAAAGTTAAAATAAAAATAAAAATGGCATAAGCTTACATCTTTTAGAAGAACAATTTTTAAATATGGTTATACATGTTGGATTTTCGATTATAAATATTCATTAGAAAGCTAAACAGATTTACTACATAATGATATTTTATTTATAATTTTTAGACATCAAATAATTTAAATTATTAATGACACAATAATGATGCAATTTTTACCTCATTAATAAATCATTTAAATAAATAAGATTATAATGATTAACATATTATCAAAAACCTGTCCAATTCTTATTGGTTGATGTTATTTAGAATATGAGTCATCTTATCTTCGACCTCAATTATTTTTGGACCATTATAAACCAAATATAATTATATTATAATTAATACTTTCACTCTTTCCTAAAGAGCCCCTCCTCTCCCTTATAAACGGAGACCACTTCTACTCATTCCTCACACCTCTCAAGCCACTTGGCTCGGCCAAAATCTGCCCAAATACTCTCCCAACTTCCCTAAATACAACCTAGAGTCCTTAGTTTGATAATAAAGCCAACCTAAGGAGCCCTTTTGATCAAATCAAAAGGAAGAACCCGAAGAAGAGGTAATGTTTTCACCACCCCTTTTCAAGTTCCTTTCTTCTTCCACTTCTTCTTTCTTTGTTCTTACCATTCTAAAATAATAACTCCAGTATCTCACATATACTGTGATGTTATTATAAATATGGTACAACCATATTCAGTATTCTATCCACCCTTTTAATAACATGTCACCATACGTGCGTACGTACGACTTACCGTCTCCACGTCGTGGTGTAATTATTATTCAATATATTATTATTTGGATGGGTATAATAATGAAGTGAAACTCATGTAAATAATGAATATAACATGTTAATTATTCTATATATATGATATAACATCCATTTATATATTATTTTAATATCAAAAGAATGATATTGTCGCTCGTGCGTACGTACGGACTACCGTCTCCACAAACGCGATAAGATTCATTCTCCATCGTATCCATTCAAGTATAATTATCAGTTGATGATTTAAAAATGATGTTTAAGGACTTGATATCATTCTGGATATAAATAATATACAACCTATCCATTACAAATATGGCTTACGTAACAAAACATATAAAATAAAACAAGTAAGTTAACACCCGAAACAACGATAATACTAAGATATTATTATCAAATCAATATTAAAAGATCATATATGATATCATATTAATGTATATGATTATTTTATAATTTAATAACAATTATTTCACCATTATACAGGAGGTTAACCTACCCCAACCAAGGAAAAGTACAAGGTAAGGGTTATTTCACAATCTCTTCATTATCCGAGGTTGTTTATACGTAATAACCTACTGGGATCTCGTTATCATCCACATCCATGTTTCTTCAAAATGTATTTCAAAACATTTTTAATATTTAAAAGAATATTGGTTAAAGTCATTTATACCCTTGTTTGACTTTTTATAAGAGGTTTATATGGGAATCTTTCCGTTGTTTTCCAAACAAGGTGCTTTTTAACCTTTTTGACAGAATTAAGATAAGAATGTTTTTTTTAACTTATACGGCGAGTGCGGTTATTTTCTGCCATTATAAATCTTCAATGCTTTCATTACAAGCTTATAAGAATATTTTCAAAGAAAATGTTTTATTTTATATGGATCTTAAATGATTTCAAAATAAAAGGAGATATTTCTTTAAAAATAATATTGATTTCATCTATGTCAACATCCTTTGATGGATTTTAAGATTATTTGAAGTTGATTTATTATGATACAAAACTTCTATATTGTATTGAAGGTTTTGTGATATGTTTGACTGTGGATGTGCTATTTTTATACCATTCATAGTTTATGGTGAAATTTATTGACATTTCGTATGCTAGTTTTAATACGAATGTTTATGTTATGTTTAAACCTTTTCATATGGGAATGCATTGGACTTAGTAAGTGACGGGTGGAGCCCACTATAGCTTCTCGATGCATCGGTAGGTCTCCTGAGACAAACTAGTGTCTTGGCACAAGGCCTTGACAAAATCCTATTTGTAGTCTTGGCACGAGGCCTTGACTATGTGGTTATGATAGTCTGGCATTATGCATTCCATCATTATGAAAGTGGTTATTGATTTTTGCATGTGATTATTCGATTAGTAGAATATCCATGTGAAAAAGTAAATGGCATTATTTAATTTTATTTATGCCCTACCATGATGAAAGTTCATGTTTGAAAGGCTTTTGTTTTAGTTATACATTGCCTTAAATGTTTATTCTTATTTATGAAAGTTCCCGCTATATTGTTATCCTTACTGGGCATTTGAGCTCACCCCTTTTCTATGTTTTATTTTTCCCAGGAAGTGAAGAAGTAAATTATGAATGACCTGCAGGGATATTATGTGGGGATATGAGTGTGGATTATGGAGACATTATGTTGTAGTAGTAGTTTTTCATTTTATGATGTAATGTAAAACTTATGAATATATCTAGTGTTTCCAATGCTAATAAACCAATCAGTCTTTCGAGATTTGATCTTTCTTGTGATCATTCCAATGTTATGTAATAATGCACCGACTCTGGGTAACTAGGGTCGGGGTGTTACAAATGCTGTCAAAATTAGGAGTGTGTTCTCCCAAATGAGTGCTTCTTCGAATCTTCAAAATGAATCTCTAGTGTCAGTATAAAGTGGTTATCAATTACTATATATTATTTGGTATGGATTGAGTATATCTGGATATTTTTTTCTTGTTATGTAGACCTATACTTATGTTAAGTTGACTGTATCTTTCCCTTATTCATTGTTTTGTGGTTTTTGGGTGTCTTAAGAGTATTGGTATACTAACCCCTGCATAAGATTTTCCTACATGGGTCATGTCTTGTACAGATGAGTGACACTTTGATAGATTCTACTGAATACTACCACTGGATAGATCCTAGTGAAATTAGAAAGACCCTGGTGTTCCTACGACCTCAGACAATAGCCCCCATACATTGCCTTTAGGTTGGATTAGGTAGGGTTTTCCTCAAAAGAGTTTCAGGAACATGTTTATAGAATTTAATTTTATTGTTCTTGTATTCTAGAATGGTTTAACTTACATTAACTCACATTACCATCATACTCGGGTTGGGTTATAGTGGTATGAATTCATTTGTATCTTAGTGGTTTTTATTTTTCAGCATTGTGAGCTTGGAGATGTGTGCATGTGTATAGGTACAAATAAAATGCCTCACATGTTTGTGGTATGCCTAGTCAGTGATTGTAACTATCCCCTAGCATATTGGAGGTGGGGTTGGGGAGTCATGTAACAGGCTCCATAGGTACTGGTCATGATAGAGTGGTATCATAGTTAGTCAGTTCGATCTCCAGATCGGGAGTCTGGGAGATTGTATTGGGTCAACAATGTTATGTGTTTTTTGTCTGTATTTCAAGACCTGAACCCCATTGTTGGTACAACTACTGATGGATACTTACACAAGAACACTGATAACCTTCTTTTCATCTCGGTACATGAGAACACTGGTTGCATGAGAAATAATGTTAAATGCATTCAAGAGGATTGGGTTGTGGTTTCAATGTCCTTCCTGTGTAATCTATCCATATTTACTCATTGACCGTGATACATCTTTCTTCTTATAGGATTCCTCGATGATGCATACCAGCTAGTATTCAGAAGCTTTTTCAGGAGGATAACCCCCTCAGTGATGAAGCTTTGTTACAGAAATTAGTTCCCTAGATGATACATCTAGGTGGTACACCCACCATACCACCACCTATATAACATCACGTGGTACCTGTAATACCAGAAAATGAGGTGTGTAGGATGAGCGTGATTCACATGTTTCAATGATAGATACCCCTCAGGATCCAAGGTGGGACCTACCCATAGGTGGATGAGGACTGGCTTGAGGTGATGAACCATGTTTTGTGTTTAGTCAGAACACCAGAAAATCAGATGGAGGTCTTTGTAGTGATCCTTCTTCATGGATCAGTAGGGTGGTGGTGGGGTTTAGTTAAATGATATTACGATGAGTAAAATAATTCATGGATTGATTTTGTGAAACTTTTTAGAGGGAATTTATCCCCTTATTATTTGGAGGCTATGCATATCTAAGAGCTTCTATAGCTTTGGTAGGAAAACATGTCATTATCTGAGAACTCATCATGGTATACAAGCCTCTCCAGGTACTCAATGGATACGGTACAAGACCAGTTCTTTAGGGCTCATAACTTCAAGAAAGTCCTATGAAATGAAATTCAAGCCAGTGATAGACCTTTGGGCTTTTAGACTTATGTTGGGGTGATCAAGTGAGATTTTATAGTCAAGAGTTCCTTGGATGAGCAGATACAACCAGAGACTGTTAGTAGTGGGTAGGAAATATCATATAAATCAATAGTAGGGAGCCGATTTAAGTCGCGAGGACTTGTATGTGTGAGAGGTTTTGGGAGGATATCCTGAGATAGAGGATCTACAATGTAGGTATCACAGGGTGGGTCTCGTAAAAATAAAGAGAGATTGTTCTACTCATGTGATGTCATGGGGCATCTGACATGAGATTTTACAATAGACCATGCTACTAATAGAGTAACCATGGATGGGATGTTGAGGAAAAGACAACAACATGAGGAGGAATATCCACATTGTAGATGACATGGAATAGTATATGGGAGAGAAGCATGAGGTGGTTGACATTTCAAATTACCACCACCACCCCCTTAGTGGTCCACACCATGATCTGAGAGTTAATAGGGTGGGGACAACTGCATATAGTCAATGAATCCGACCCAGGGGCTCCAGGAATGAATTGAATTATAATATCTGTCATTTATTATATGGATTTTATTTTTATAGATACATGGGCTAGTCATCCTTTTCATTCCTTGAATTTTCATCGAGACATAGATATTCCGGTTAAACTTTTGACTCAACCAACGTTCTTAGAGGCTCCTGCTGGAAAAGACTGAATGATCACACACTAGTACCAATAGTGTGACATGAATACTAAAGGTGAGAGTTTTAGTTGGTATCTCCTTCTAGAGGCATAAATTCATTATGATTTCATCATTTTTATGGGATGGATATCTACATTTCATGCATAGATTGACTATTTTAGATGAAGGGTACGATATGTCCATAGTGATGGAACTAGGTTTTTATTTTGACGGTGAAAAAAGAAACACAGGAAGAACATGATAGAATCAAACATATTAGGGTGAAACCGATTACTCAGTAATTGTCTAGCCTAACCCTCGAAGTAGTGGATGTTATGATTCTTCAGTTTCCTACGATGGTGGTGGAGTATGATGGTATTTTCCTAAAGATTCTTCTGAAGTACCTCCCACTGGGGGATAAAATTATACATTGATTTAAACCCTTGGATGACACTAATTTCTTTACCAGCATATCGGATGGATCCAAAAAATATTCATGATCTTAGGGCATTATTGATGTATTTGTATAGGAAGGGATTCCTGAGACCTTGTGTTTCATCTTGGGAAACCACATTTTTGTATCCCAAAAATGCAGATGGGATTTTGAGGTTGTCTATGGATTACCAGTGTTTGAACTAGGTAATAGTGAAGAAATAGTTTTCACTAACTAGCATGGATGACCTCTTTGATTAGTGGAGTTGGGCCTGATGGTTCTAGAAGGTTTACCTCTGATTAGGCTATCACCATCTACATGTTCAGGATGATTATATATAAAAGATAAATTTAAGATTCCACTATAGTTAATATGAGTACATGGTGATTCCATTTAGCATGGAAAATTCCCCATAAATGCTCATGGGGATCATGAAATGGATCTTCCAGCCTTAATTAGACTAGTTCTTGGTTGTCTTCATCAATGATATTGTTTTGTACTCTGTGTCCATGGAGGATCACACGAGACAGTTAATAATGGATTTGGACATGCTCTAAGAATAACAACTTTATGTGTAACTATTGAAGTTATTGTTTTGGATCCAAGTGGTACACTATCAGGGACATTCTATATTAGCAGAAGGAGTGCCAGAAGACAGGCTAGGGATGGGGAAGTGTTATCATGGGTGCCACCTAGGAGTGTGATGGAGGCACGATGCTTCCTTGGGAAAACATTCTATTATCAGAGACTCATACCTGATTTATGTAGGATATCATCACCTATGAGAGATTTAATTTGAAAAGGATAGCCTTTTGTGTGGTCCGAGATGTGTCAACATGATTTTAAGTAGTTGAGAAAGAGTTTGATGACCCATATGATCTTGAGATTATAGAGGATGGTGGTGAGTATGTAGTGTTCTACGATGCATCGGGGACTATACCTGCTTTTGACTTAATGTAGAGGAAATTAGTGATTTCTTAGGGTTTGTTCTAGTTGATACCATAGAAGTATAACTATGGGAACCATGATCTTGATTTTTTATTGGTAGTCTTCATGTTGAAGATGTGGTGACACTACTTAATATGTGAATGGGTTGTCATCTACTTTGATCACAACATTCTCTACTATATCTTCTCCCAGAAAGATGTTAACTTAAGGCAGATTCAGTAGATAGAGTTAATATTAGATTATGACATTGTGATTGTCTACACTCTTTGGAAGGAGAACATGGTGGAAGATTCTGTTAGCATGAGATCAAGTTCGTAGTTGCTGGACCAGGAGTTAGAGTAGTGGACCTCAATGTTGTTATCTATTGTGGGTGGATATGGGATAGATTACCTGAAATTGATGGTTGTTACCCCTACACTATTGTAGTGAGTTTGGGAGGATCATCTTGGGGATACTGAATGTGAGACTCTATGTGCCCATTTAACCATTTTACATGCTCTTAATGGATATTTGAAATGTAGGAATAACTTTTTTCCTTTCAAAGGGCGCACAGTTGTACTAGTCACATTGCAGGAGGGGGTTTTGAGGGAGTTCCATACATCACCTTTGTTAGTACATCTAGGTGTGGAATAGATATACCAGGAACACCAACATTAGTTTTTGTGGATCAGAATGAAGAAGGGATTTACATAGTTCATTTATCGATGCCTCACTTGTTATTAAGTGAATGTTGATCACCATGTTCCAGCGGGATTGGCTCAACCCCGTGAGGTTCTAGAGTGGAAGTGGGATGGGATATCAATGGTATTTATGAGTGGTTTACCAAAAAACTATAATTGAAACAATTACATGTGGGTGATCATTGAAATAATCACTGAGTCGGATCACTTCATACCTATCTGAGAGCAGTGGTTAGTGGAGAGATTGGGGAACCTCTATGTGAATGAGATAGTTCAACTACATTGAGTTCCATTGACAAATGTTTAAGATTGTGAACGTCATTTCACATCCTGGCTGTCTAATGCATTTGAGGAGGCATTTTATCCTTAATTACGCTTGGTCATAGTGTTTTATTACCATATGGATGACCATAAATAGATGATCATTCATGTTTTGAAGGACTTGCTGCAGACCTATATATTGGATTTTAGTCATAGTTGGGATGGCCAAATACCCATAGTGTAGTTTTAATACAACAAAAAATATCAATCTATCATTGGTATTGATCCATTCAAGGCCTTTCACATGTGACCCTATATGTCACCATGTGGCCGGATTTACCTAGGTGAGTCAGCGACCAAGGGCCCGATGTTGGTGTAAGGTACCACAGAGAAGGTACAATTCACCGAGAGTGGATGAGGACTAAATAGACCCAGAATAAGTCAAATGATAACTAGATATTGAGGCCCTTGGATTATTAGGAATAAGACCATGTTGTCATTTGAGTATCACCTCAATGTATATTATGGAGATTTGTCCATGGTGGAGTGATATCATTGAAGTTCATCAGACCATTCTAGATACTGTGCAAAGTTTTCAAGGTGGCATACCACATGGCTCTACCATGATAGCTAGATTGGGTAAATGATGTCTTCCATTTTTTGTAAATGAGGAGGTGCATGAATGACCCATAACAGGTCATCAACTGAGGATATATGGATATTGAAGATGGATCGACTTTTATGGAGTACTTGGTGGATATTGAGTATCAGCATGTGAGGATCTGTTCTTGTTGCAATATTCCCTTGGTGTGTGTTCGATGGTGTCACGAGATTCTCCAAGAGAACACATGGGAGAGAGAGGCTCATAGGAGTGTTCAACACCCTCATATTTTTTTGGGTAGTTTTTTTTTTGGATTTTAGGGATGTAAACCCCTATTGTGAGGAGAATGTAATGACTTGACTTTCTCGGTTTTATATTTATAAATTATTTGTAAAAAGCTTGAGACCAACTGCTGAGACTATCTTTGATTCCAAGCCACGATGTTCCAAGAACAATTCATTGAAAAATATTCAGTTTTTAATAGCATTTGTAAATGAAATTTCTGAAAAGTGGAATAACTATTTAATAAATGATTGGATCAGAAATCCAAGGTCAATGTTGATTTCAAAGAAATGTATTTACCCTAAGGACAAATTATCTTTGGTCTATGCGGGTTATCTATAGAAAAAGTTACCACTGATGTAAATGTAAATAAATCAAATTAAATAAAGTTATTTTATTTTAAAATCCCAAAATCTCATTAATCGATACCCTGATTAAAAATCCAACATGACCATTGAGTTTGTAATGGAGTTTTTTCTATAGACACAACAAAAGTTCAGTCAGCGTAGGTATTATTTGGAAAAACAATATGAAGTAATCACCATTAAATAATTTAAGGATAATTTATTTATTTGATATAGTGATTATTTACTTTAAATGTATCCAAATGTAGAAATCCTAGGGGTGGGAACACCCAAGACTTACTAGGAAGATCTTGTAGGATTTCCCCTTGGAAAACGACAACTAAATCGTGGAACGATGATCAACACATTAAAAATTGAAATGATCTCTCCAACGATGATAATGAAAACATTTTTAATCAATGATGGATCAAACCTCTAGGTAGGTAATTTGTTTAATATTTTTCCCATTCAGGGTTTTCACGATGAAAATGGTTCAATAAATGAATTGATTTATCTGTATTTTGATTGTTGCTGGATGGATATAAATTGTAGGTTTTTTTGTAGGATTTTATTTTACATATTAGTTAATCATTTTTACATGAATGAATTGAGACCAACACAAAAAATGGATGAGGTTTGATACGTAGTAGTTATGGTGGATTTTATCTCCCCTGTTTTTGGAGTTCAATGTCATTGGACCCTTATGGTTGTGACACGACATTCTGGGACACTTCAAACGTGATCAGACCCCCCGTATTGGATGAATGATGAATAAGATACCGTATCTATGAAGATCGCGACCAAACGATTAAGATAGTACTTTCATTTCAGAAGTTCAACCAATGAAGGATGATTAATGGACTAGAAAAGTGGTGGCACCATTGGCCACTATAGTCAGTGGCAGTAAGCGACGCATGGCAATGCACGGTGATACAACATGAAGAAACCACATGGAATGTGGATCTGCTATAAAAAGGGATCACATGGTGGAAGCGAGGAAACTGGTAGGAAAACCATGTGGGGGTGTGCACAGATGCAGTGTGTCGACCATGTATGACATGGTGCGGCACCATAGGGACCAAAGGGAACATGGTCAGGGCTGGTCATGTGTGGTATACAAGTTGACCAGTGTGGGTGCGGACCAAATCAGGGGAACCAGGATGGACCCTGACTAGATGGCCGAAATGGGTTAGGTTTGGTTGACCATATAGGGTCAGGTCAGCTGGCAGGTTGGCTCTGAACCAGAGAAGACCTGAGTTATACCTTTTCACAGAAACAACAACAAATTTTAAAAGGTGAGTCAGTTTCATGATATGTCTACCACATTTGGACCTTGAATATGGGACAATACCTTTTATACCCTTGGTGGTGTTTTATATTGGACATAAATATAGTGAAAAGGGCCATTTAGATGGTCAATACCTAGTGTCAAGGGACATGGTAGGTCTGACCATTACTCACCGTGAACCCTCCTTTCTTACATGGATATATTCCATCATACACCATATCATGGTTTAGTTTAATTAGGTCAAACTCTATTTTATCACTTCCCTATAGGTTTATTGGTATCATTTCTTATTCACAGTAGAACAACCCCTTTAGAACGGCTTCATGGATAGAGTTGTTGGAATCCTTCAATGGGATTTGATCAGATCCTCTATTCCTTATTTATTCACTAGATAGAGTAGTTGTTATTAATGTGACCAACTTCACCAAGAAACGATCCTTTACATTGTGGGTTATTCTAGAGGGTGTTGTCGGAATCACCGCGTGGCTATATCTATGATCCTCATATGATGTATCATATATCTCTTCAGATATATCAGCTTATCTCTCCCATAATTGTTCTTGAAAAAATAGTACTTCTTGGATGGACATCATTTCCTCTATCAGAATCAGGTGTGCATTCTCCTAAATGAGTGGTTCGTGGAATCATCAAACTGAATCCCTTGTGTTGGATTATAGTTATTGTGAATTTCCCTAGATTTTTTTCTATGGATTGAGTATATCTAGATATTCTTGTTATATGTTCTGTAGACATATAATTGTTTTTAACTTACAAGATATTTCCATTGTGTATTGCTTTGTAGTTTTGGGGCATTTTAATGGGTTTTCTTATACTGACCCCTATATAGGATTTTCCCAAATTTGTCATGTCTTGTGAAGAAAAGAGATTGTTTGACAGATTCCAAGGTGGAACAGGACCAAACAAGGAATTTTGAGATCAGATAGACAGTGGTGTTCCTATGGCATCTGATAGTAGCCTATGTACCTTTCCTTTAGGTTGGATGAGGTAGGGTTTTATACATATGAGTTTTATGAAACGTTTTTAGAAATATTCTTTTTGGAGGGCATGTAAATTGGCCTGGTTTGACTTACTATACTTTACATTCCTATCGTAATCAATTTGGGTTATTTTGGTATGCACACATTTGTTTCTTAGTGGTTTTTACATTTCAACATTGAGATATTGGAGACGTGTGTGTGCATAGAGATACTAAGTCAATGCCTCTCATTTTAGTGATATAATTACTCAGTGATATTCACCATCCCCTGCCCTATTTGAGGTGGACTTAGGGAGTCTTTGTACGGGCCCCACTATGACGGGTTGTGGAAATTAATCATTCATTCATGCTTTATCCCCAAAATGAAATTCTATGTATTTCCTTCAATTATAAGAATGGACATTTTTTATACTCTGATTATTTTGAATATGATCATGAATAGTCCTTACATTAACAATAATATTCTCCAAATTATTTGGTCCAAGTATATTTTTTCCCTAACTTTTTTCCAACATGTTATAATACAAAACCTCTTCACACATAATCCTCCACATGGTTACATCAAGATGCTTGAGAGAAATATTTTTTTATATGAATGCCTTAATATAGGTATATACTGATCACAAATATATTGTAAGTTAAAAGAACATTTTATTAGCTTGGATTCCAATTAATTGACAGTACTTTTAGACTTGTCATTAGTTTAGGGATGATAAATAGTGTCTAAATAAGTCTCAGTTTGAATACACATTTTAATACTATTCCAAAACTAAAATATGATTCAAGGTCATGATCAAATATAATTGATAGAGTTTTACCATTACATATTTCAATATCATTAATAGTGAGGTGGGAATAGAGGTCATGGGGAAAATCATATCTTATTGTTAATAAATGTGTAGACATTGTAAAATGATTGATGTTAAAAAAACATAATTCATCAATGGAGTATTTTTCGGTCAAGTGAAAAAGACCATTATAGTATTGTACCACTACAATATAGGTATGAGTAGAGGTTTCATGACACCCATAACATGATTTTTATAAGCTATTACCTTATATTATACTATGTATATAGAAAAAAATCAATAATTTCATGATTTATAATATCCCACAATAAATCATATCATAAATACTAATACATATGTCTTCTACCTAGGAGTTTAGAGAAACATGAGTTATCTTCTACGTCTAGTTGTTCCATTTTTAGCTACGGTATAGATCTAAAACATAACCTATTTAGAAACATCAACACACTATATCTATAGTTTAAGTTTAAATGTTTTAACATATTTTCTTCTTTAATATTCATTTATATGTTATCATAATTATACTAGTACTTCTTTATATTTTTTAGTAAGGATGGTTTTAAAATTTCACAGACCATTAACCAAAACTCCCATAACCTAAAAATTAACATATCTATCTTTATTTGAAAACTATATATTGGATCGTTTGAAATCATCATTATGGTAAGAATTACATTGTACCTCTTACTCAATGATTCAATCAATATTGGTTTCTTTCTTAGGGTGGTAGTAAACTAAGAAATGATAGTCCTTTAATAATTCTGACCATCTTATTTCCCTTATGTTGAACTCCTTTTGAGAGAAGAGACAATTAAAACTCATATAATATATATATATATTATAACATTCACTATAGATGCGGAATCACCATATTTATAAAGAAATAAATTTTTCTTATAGATCAAAGTCAATATCAAAAAAAAATCATTTATGTTCAATTTTATTTATTTATAGGAAATCACCTAACACTATTTATAGTGAATAATGATGTGATTTATTCAATGAATCACCATATATTAAAAATAATTTCTTATATGATGGTAAAGTTATTTCAGCTTCCATAATCAATCTCCTATTCAAATTTTTAAAACTCCACTAATATTTTTTTACCATATAAATATTAAACCTTTTCATGAAAATATTGTAAATATGATGAGAAAATTTTAAATATCTGGAAAAAAACATCCAATAATAACCTGTTAATCCCAAGAAACATTAGATACCAATTACATTCATCAATGTATGCCATTATTTAAGTAATGTTTTCATTGAAGTTTCAATAACTAATCAATCCATAGAGACAATATAGTAATAGAATAAAAAATTATTGATCCAAAACACATACATAATACATTTACAATATAATATTTAATATATAAGAGTATTTATAATTACTTATAGATGAACCTCATTATATTCATATCACATACAATATATGAATATATCACATTTCATACCACCATAGTTTTATACTGAAATTAAATCAAAACCATATTCATCAAATCCATAGGTGCATTCATGCGTACAAATGGAATTACTTTAAACACAAAATTTCTAGTCCATGATTAAAATTTCAACTCCCATATATTATCCCTTTTCATCCTAAGAAAGTGATAGCCATATAAATAATTGAATTTTGAATGGTTTTGCGACCCTAAAATATGATAAAATTAATCATTAATATGCAGTAAATGAAAAATTTTCTTTATTATAATGGAATTTACCTCCCAATAATGATGCAAAATATCATAAACCCATCCTTATTTCTCATGAATTAAAATAGTTATTCCCATGGTTAGACACTGGGGATTATATATACATTACCACACAAATCATTTAGTTGTTTCTTCCACTCAAAAAATCCATTGATTCCATTATATTGCAAGTTTTAGATAGATTTATTTCATTATGAATTATTCAATAAAGAATAAACAAAATAATTAGGTGTATGTATGGGTAATACTTTTAGATGTACATTAATGATTTTCTATTCAATGGTTACATATTTTATTTTATAGCATCAACCTTATCCATATATCAAAATTGATCATCCTTTATAGTATATTTAATTATAGAGCACCATTGGTCAACATAAACCATCAAATGAGTGAATTACATGATGAATTTCTACCTTCTACTATATAAAAAACCATTTAATGTATTTTATAGGGACATGATCTCTTTTAAAAAAATAAATTGGATTAGAAGTCCAATGGAATGTTATTGGTTTTTGTCATATGATATGATCCAAAATCAATATACCTTTTTGTAGGTCTATTGGTCTCCCCATATAAGAGATTTTATTTATCATAACCATGGTCGACTAAAATAATGTGGTTAGGATCATATTTGTTACATAACTATATTCATTGACATTCTTATGGGGAACATCGCTTCATTGAAATTGAGTTTTGAAATGGTTACCACTATCAATACTAGTATCTATCTTTTGAAAATGGAATACATATAATTGGATTTGGATATTGAATTGTAAAATATAATAACTATTATTTATTTTAGAGTATACCATATAAATATTGATGTATTTGTACAGTACCTGTGCTATATATCTCGGTTCCATTGAATCTAGATCCCATGAATCCAACTAGACTTTCACAGATAATAATTCCAGAATCTAGACATTAGAAAATAGGACCTATTAGTTATTTTACATTATTGGTACAAAATAAACGAGTCCCCATAAGATAAAATAAAATACAATTCTTATAAGAATAGATATATATAGACATTACATTTGAAAAATATTGTTCAACATGAACATAATTTATGATCATTATTATCCCTTATTTAAAACCACTTTAAATTACACATAGTTCTGCTATAAGTTTCCTAGGGAAAGGAAAAAAATTAGGGTGTTCTATTTTATTTTTTGAGGTGTATCATATTGCATAATTGTATAATAACATTTTGGGGAAAAAATAACTCAAGGTGTTATTGAAGAATTTTTAGGTGATTGTGTATGTTGACAAAATGGGCCCATGTGTAGTGTTTGTTCCCAAAGAAGACCATGATGTATGAGTGTGTTGACAAAGGGGGTTGACATGGTGATTTTTTGGGTTCAAGGGATGCTTTCAACAGTCGATGATTGATTGAAGAACCTCTACAAAGGAATGAATGATCTGGAGGTGGTACAAAAGAAGCATATACAAGGTGTGGCCATTTTCCAGTGTTTTCCAAATTTTTGGGCCTGAAAATTAGAAAATGAAGACATAGTTTTTTGGCAAAAGGAGGTGCATGCAAAGAGGTATTGTTGTGAGAAATAAAGGAGGTGTGCGCGAAAAATAGTGGCGTGCGTGAAAAATAGCTGCGTGCGTGGAAAAAAAGCGTCCTGTGCGAAAAATATTATTGCACATGAAAAATTAGCGTGGTGTGGGAAAAATACTGTGGCACATAAAAAATCAGTAACACCGCGAAATACTGGAAGGGGGCATGGAAAAATGAAGTGTTGTGTGAAATTTTTTCGTGGTGCGCGTAAAAGGAATGTGGTGCATGAAATATTTGCACGTGCACGAAAAATGAAAATTGTGCATGAAATAATGGATTGGTGTTTTTCACACACAAAGTGTTTCATGATCAGAAGCTCGAAAATTTCCAAACGCATGAGGTGTGAGAAATAATAGAGCTATGTGCAAAAAATGATGTTGTGTGTAAGATGTGTTTTTTGTGCTTGAATAGAGTTACGTGCTCAAGGGGGGTTTCTATGTACAGGGTGGATTTTTCCTATAAATAAGATGTAACCCCCCCCCCCCTTCATAAGAATGATGCTCAAGACATTGAGAGTATTCGATCTTTGGCATTTGAAATTGAAGTACTCAAAGGAGTCTCCCATAAACAACATGTTTGCGCGTAAAAAGGTGGTTGCGCAAAAATCTCAGGTAGCGCGAAAAAAGTTTGTGCATGTAAAGACAAAGATGCACTTAAAAGAAGGCTGTTGTGCATAAAAGAGGTCAGTTGTGTGTAAAAAGAAGCGTTTTCACATAAAGTGACGGCTGCGCGTAAAAGTAGATGGTTGCACGTAAAATTGTTATTGGCGCGTAAATGTGGTTTTGCGCAAAAAGTGTATTTTGTGCAAAAGTAGGGAATTATGTGCAAGGTAGTTTAGAGGCTGTGCATAAAAATAAGAGGCTATGCATAGAAGAGTAGTTGCATGAAAAGTGGATTTCGCACAAGATAATGGAATTACGTGCAAGGTGCAGTAAGGGATGCGTGTGAAAATTGGGGTTGCCTGATACACCCGATGCAAAGTGGTATTCATTTACAGATGAAAGTTGTACTTCAATAGAGAATCTATCAATAGTTGAGGATTCATGTATTAATGAAAATGAAGAGACCTACATGTATATAAACTGTGTGTGGATCTCTTCCAAGTTCAGTGAGCAAAAGAATAGAAAGAAGGTCATCCTTTCTACTAGCAGTGAGCTTGAGAGAGAAGAACATGGAGTGACCCTTGGGAAAGAAATGTGCTAACCCTAAACATTGTAAAGGCAGTGAGTCTATGCATAGAAGTGATCTAGCCTGAACATTATTGGAAGTGAGTTTTAGTGGATTTGGTACAGCAGCACATCACCGTTGTATGCTCCTTGGATGTATCCTAGTGAGGGTGATCCAAGTAAAAATCTCTATGTATGCCTCCTTGCTTTCATGCATTGCATTCAAATCATCATCCTCAGATAAAGAAGAAAAGAAGTGATCATAATATACAGACAAATGAAATCAATGTGACCCTTGTAATAAAGAGGTCAAGATCTAGTGGGGAAAAATAATTTAGAAAAGAATATTCGTCCCCTAATTCACCCCCCTCTCAGGGTATATAGGCCCCTATTAGTCCTAAAAACATAAACATGGAAAATAGTATATGGATGGAATAAATAATAAACATGAAGTAATAATAAACTAAAAAAGTGAATAATATATCCATATATAGAAATGAATATAAATAACTCAAATAGATAATAAAAACTAGTTTCTTAATGATGAAATGTATAATGTCTGAATCCTAATGCCATACTATAGTCCAATATATTTTGATCTTAGACATCATTATCATACCTTCGATTGAATATTTTTTTCACGGAAATAATACTCAACAAAACATGTTTACCTCTTATGACCTAACAATGAATTAATGGTATATATAATTTTGGGCCCCACCCACCACTTGTTTATGTCCAATGCATTCATCATAGAAGAAAATGAATAAACAATTCCTAATCAACCATTATAATAATCAAATATTTTGGAATAATAATAAATGGTAGGATAATAGTTTTTCTTAGGTCAATAAAAGGGTATTACATTATTGTAACCCATTCGGAAAGAGAAGGTGGGTGGTTAAAATATAAATATTAAACTTTCAAATAATCATCCATATTTTAATTAAAATATTTGAAGTGATAAAACTTTTAACCATGTTAATAAAATGAATACCATTATCAAACCATATAAATATAGAGAATGTGGATGGTTAAACAATACATAATCAACATATAATCTACAGGGTATTATCAATTTAATAGGAATAACCCTTATTAATGGAATAAATATAGTGTAATAGTTAAGGGAGCTTTTATAGTGTTGGGTTTTCAAAATAGATACTAACCGAGTTTAATAATTTTCTTTATAGAGAGAAATCATCCATCAGGGTTCCTAGAGAGCATGTGAATATCTAAAAGAAATTCCCAAGAAGGGTCAATCTCTGTATGTAGTCATATCCCCACTAATTATGTATCAGAGTGATTGTTAAGTGAATGATTCAACCATATCTTTTCGGTGTGATTACCAGTTGGTGGATATGTTCCACAACTATATCTGCTTTCCAATATCCAGACTGTGATTCCATATCTTGGAAAGCAATACAGTCATTACATTCTAATTTTTTATTCATATATGAAAGTTTTTAAAACCTAGGAAAATGATTTAATGAGATGAAATCCCATTTTCAATATATAATATTGGTAATAATTACATATAATTGCTACAATTGAAACATTATAGTAAAGGGTTGTATTTGATTATTAGGGGGGATTTGAGCCTAAATGTTTCCATAATAATGACATATGAAAACGGATATAATTATAGGGGATAAGTTATTTTTTATTTAAAAGAAATAAAATTAGAGATATTTCTGAGAAATTATTCTCTAATAAATAATTTAAAAGGTTATTATAATATAATAATTTCATTTAAATTTTAATTGAAATCATTTTAAAACATTAATTTTGATAGGGTTATGGAAGGGAAATTCCATATATTCCTGAAAAAATATTAGGAGGACATCGTAGAACATTAGGAACACATAGGGTTGTCTTAAGAGAGGGTGATAGAATATAAATTATTTATAAATTCCTTTGGAGATGAGTGGAATGAGATAAAGGGTGGTAGTGAGCAATTATTATAGGGAAAAAAGAGAGGGTTTTTCATGGAAACAAAAATTTGGAAAGTGATATGAATTTAGTCACATGGGTTTAGGTGGGTTTTTTGATATAGGTGAATTAGATGGAGATGTGTTTGGGGAGACATGTGGTTATGACATTTATCCCTAACAAGGATTTCTATATAGAGTAACTATCATTAAAACATTTCAAGATACTTGATTCACACATTTTACTAAATATTGGTTTAAAACCAATAGGGTTTTATGTGATAAACTAGTTTAATAAATAATAAATATATAATTATTTGGTCATTAGCATCTACCATTTATGATTAATTTCATCCTTAGAAATTATGCGACCTTTAAATGATGTTTTGTTTTTGTTGTTTCTTATAAGTCATTAAGGAAATGTTAGAGGAACTAAATCTCATAATATGGAATGGTGCAATGTCAAATAGTGATATTAATAGAACATGGTTAAGAATTTCAATAATTAGTGTCAATAATATAAAATATTTACAAAATGGGAACCTATAATGGCATAAAAGTTCCACCAAATTATATATCATACTTCTTATAAATAATTTTATAACATGTCATGACGTGGGAAAATTTGATTTTTTATGTCAAAATACAAAAAATATTAATGTTAATATCTAAAAGAAACATTAGATATAAGGTGATGAAACATGATTATATACTTTTATAATATAACTGAACTATATAACTAAATTTTAAAAAATAAGGATGTAATCATTAAGACAATACTATATCATGTTTCTTTAAAACTATTTATAGGATTAAAAAATGGGATGGAAAACATTTTGTAAAATATATTTAATATCCAATTATATTATTTAATAATAAATAATAATGTAGAATGATATAAAAATAAATTCATAATGTCAAAATTGAATTTATAATTTTCAATGATTTAGTAAAAAATTATGTCACAGATTTTTTAAACATAACCTAAAAATTTATTAAATGGATGATAGAACTCTACCTTATAGGTAGTTAATAATTAACAATACATATATCCACATAGGTTTATAAAAAAAAATTAATGATTACCATCATCTTTTTGGAAACATTTTATTGATAGGAAATCTAAAAAAAATATTCTTCATAAATAATGAATCACTAAACCTCAAAAAAGATATAAGAAAACAACACTACAAACAACCTCAAGAACAAAACATATATATAACCATGTAAATCCCTATGAACATTATCTAATTGAAACTTGAAATAATTATAAATATTGAATAAATCACATATCACGTAATATTGGAATCAAAGGAAAATTTCTGAAAACAACATGTTAGGATTCCTTTAATGTTAATAAGCTACATAATTTTCTTTAGATGATATATCACCACACCAGGGTGAAATAAATAATTAAAACTTCTTACCAAGATGTTGAAAAATAGAGGAAATTGAATGAATGGGGTGTATAGAAGATAATTAAGCGTTTAAAAGAAATCAATATGAATAAATCAACCAAAATCATTTTTGGATAGAAAATATTATAGTTGGATAAGAAGAACCAGAGGATGAACCATGTGAAGACTCATTGTAATGATCCCCTCCATCCAACAATACCAAAATAAGGGGATATAGATAATGAACCCAAAGTCATACCTCTTATAGGCCCTATGTTGGAGACTGGTACGAATGATGTACAAATCTCACAGTATGGGAGGCATTACCAATATAATATAAATATGGCCACGATATAGAATAAAACATCAAAAATCAATTCCAAGACATAATGTGAAGTATGGTTACACACAGTGTTCCTTGAAACCGGGTACTTCCCGTGTAATGGCCCGTGTCATCCGTCCAAGTTGTTTAAAATCTACTACACGACATGTAGAAGGATCACACGTCGTGTTCCCTAAATCTGGGTACTGTCCGTGTAAATGGCCCATGTCTGGAATTGATGTCATGTAGGAATGCATATACACAGTGTGTAAGTCAAAGAACACACCTTGTCCAGTCAACTGGAAAACACCCGTGTACCCTGGCCGTATGCCCGTACACGATGTCTGTCTGTGATGCCTGCTCGTGTACCAGTACATGGGGTATCCCATGTATCTGGACGAGTCTGGCCAGGGAGGGGTACACAAGCTGTGTATTTGGCCGTGTACTCAACCCGTGTCCGTGTACTCCTGGAGTACACGCCCGGTGATCCGTCGATGAATACACATCGTGTAGTCGGGATTTTTCCAGAACATTGTCTTCTTCCTCGCGCTTCGGTCGATCTTCTAGATATGTGACCTCTCATCCGTTCATCCTGATGCTTTAGGGCTTGGTTCATCCAATCATACGAACACCGAATCAGGTGTTTTAGGTCCTTTGATCAGGTCATAAACCTCTAACGATCGATCCGATGAAAAATGACCAAAAGCGAAATATCTCCCAATCCTCTTCCAATCGTCCATCGAAACCATCATCGCACCTCCGCGAGATCGCCGTGGTGTCTATTCCTTAATTTGGGATTGTTGAGTCACATAACGGATGTTCAACCATCCATTGTTCATCACCCCGCAAAGAACACGAAGAATGCACGGATGAAAAAAGGGGATAAATCCAATGAATCAACTTTTAAGAAGGAACCTCCACCATCGTTCATCATGGCGTTGATCCACTCCTATTAATAAGATTTAACGGAGCAGAAAGTCAACAACAATAGATCAACACAGATTCAATCCCCCCAAATACCTGTAAAATCCCATCCTGCAAGAACGATCGATCTGTGGGATAATGTGTTCATGGATTAGTCTGCGTTCATCGTAGAAATCCCAAACGGGGAAGAAAAAACAAATTAAACATCCTACCTGGATTCGCTGCATTCGATAGTGAAGATATGGTTGATGCGTTGTAATTGCTGGAGAAGTCCGTTAGGAACGTTGTTGATGCGTAGGGAGGTTTTATCCAGAGCTCTCCAGAGAAATTCAGAGTTATGGTAATTGTAACCCTAACCCCCCTATGAAATATCTATTTAAAAGAATAAAAATATTTCACTATAGTAAGGATTTAATAAAATATTTCAAATAAATATTTTATTACGGTTGAGTCCATAAACTGGATTTCACCACTGCCCTGCGCCAGCCGATGTCAGGTCTCCCCTAGGGTAAACGCGCTACTCCTGAAACAATGGTGCCCTCAAATTTATGATATGAGCACCCATTTAGGAGTTATTTCAGTTTTTTCAGAAAAACCACTTGGTCATGCTATTTAATTATTTTATTAAATTGAAACTTTTGTTCTGGGATCACTGAGCATTGGAACTGTGCGCTGTCTCAAAGCTTAGTCTTGAATGAATTCCCATATAATATTAAAAATAAAAGTTGGAAAAAATACGGGACATTACAGCCCAAAAACTGATATCCATAGATGTGGGTAAATACTCATTCTGTATTTGTCTAGGAGATCTCTTTTCCAACCATCGCTACCCAATCCATACTCCATCATATGCATGACTTAGATAGTGAAGTGAAGGATAAATGTGGAATGAGAAGAAGAACTTGGTGGCAGGGAAAATTGAGAAATCACACACCATAATCAAATTAACCACCACCTAAATCCTCATAACTAAATAACGTGATTAAAATTTTAGTACAATGAAACTTAATCAACCACCATTCTCCCCCTCTTACAAACATCGAGGTTCGTTCCCCATTCTCATGGAGTTAGAAGAGAATACAGTGGGAGAAACACATAAAAGTATATATGGAAGAATGAGGTATGAAGAAGAACTCTGATATAAATAAAAAATTATAAATATATTACAAAATAAAATAAAATATAAAACTACAAAAAATGGCAACTACTTTTCCAACCCATTGAAATGAAAATGAAACACTGTTTTATAGGGAGAGGGGACGACATTTTGGATCCAAAAATATGTCCAGTGGATGTATGCATGTGTATGGCCTAATCAATGACAGTATTTTGGAATTGATCCTTCTTTAATGTTCATCGCTTACTTATCCTCTGTCGACCCACAATATTGTAGCTTTATTGTTCATGTTTGCAGAGAGATATGGTCACTTTACTCCGAACATTTAATTCTTCCTAACAGACTCTACGTATTCCAAGGCAACAGGTTCCAATGCATTTATGGCCTTGAAAATGAAAGATACAGACGTGAATATCTTAATTAATGTTCTTCCTCTGGATTTCATCCAGCTCCATGTAAAATATCTGCTCCAATGGTTGGGTCATTTATGATATGTGGTCCCATAAATAAAATTCTCTAGTTCTGTACATAGTTTTTGAGGCCTGGTTTGTGTGTTGGATTTGAGCTTCCAAATTATTGAATGAGATTTGGTTTCATGAGTATAAAATAAATCTCTTCAAACATATAAACCTATAAAAGAATAATTTTTCAATTTTGATCTATTTAGGAAATGTTATGGTTGAAATAGAATAATAAATTAAAACTATTTGAATCCAAAATAAGCCATTTTTTCAATTAATCTCAAAAATACTCTTAAAACATAAAACGTGACAATTTATTTTTAAATAACACATTGGTGGGATTAAAAACATTTAAATTAACAATAAAATAATTTAAAATATTCATTATATCAAGGATTTACTTTATTTCGTCATGATTTTGGGGTGGTGAGGAGGTGGTTTGTTCAGTCATTGTTTTGGGTTGTAAGGTAATAGTTTTTTTAGTTATGATATTGGGGAAGAGATGTGGTGGTTTCTTTGTCCTATACTCCCATGTAGTGAGGAAATTAATAAATACTTTTTTAATAATGTTTGAAATGGAATGGTTTGGTTTGGTTATTGGGATATGAATTTGTTAATACACAAGTTAATGATTGGTTCTGTGATTACAAGTGGTTGCCTCTAAATATTGAACTGAATGGGTGTTTAACAAGGAGGAAATGTGATGTAGTATTAGATTATTATGACTCTTCACCTTATGAATTTACTGTTGTGGATACTAATAAATGAATTTAGAGGTGACAATAAAGGTTCCAGTGTTGTGATTTGGTTTTTTGTTTGAGTACCCATAGTTTGGTCTATATTTATTGATACTATATATATATACTTTTATATTCTTGTGATTTATATATTGATTACACCCATGATGAGAGTTATTTGTCAAACACCTACATAGTCAAGTGGGGGTGACTTTACCAAAATCCTAATGGGAGGATTGAGGGTTGGAAATCTTTGCTTCTCAACTCCCTCTATTAGGTGGGGGAGTTATTTCACAGGCCATGATGGTTGGAAGTCCACTAATACAATAGGTAATGAGATGTGAAATCCCATGTGTCTTCAGGATGAGTTTTGATGTCCTTTACTGTGTGTCTTTAGGATTTGTTGTGATGTTGTGTCCCATGTATCTTTAGTATGAGTTCTAATCTGTTTTCCATTGTGTATTATGGAAGAGTTGTGATGCAGTATCCAAGGTGTCTTTTAGATGAGATGTATTGTGTTGTGATTCCCAGGTGTGTGCATGTGGAATGTGTTGTTAGTTCTAGGTGTGTGTGGATGGGATGTGTTGTGAGGCCTAGGTGTTTGTGGGCAAGGTGTTTTTTGAGTCCTCCGTGTGAGTGGGAGAGATGGGTCATTTAATGTTCAGAATGGGTGGGAGTTACCGAATATTTTCCATTTTGGTTTTAGAGAGGCTAATTAGTGAGAAATTGGTTCATGGTACCCTATCATCTATTTTCTTTTCTTCAGAATATATTACCTGGATAGATTTTTTTAGTGAGCATTCCTTAGTGAGGTTGGTATAGTTAGTATTTATATTTAGGTAATGTTCAGTTCTATAGTCTTCTCACTTGTGTGTTAGTATGATTATTTCAAATGTACATGAGCGACATATATTTATTTCTACTGAGTATACATGTATTATCACCCTATCTATATAAAAAAATTCTTGTTTCATATATTTTTGAGGACACATGGGATTTCACATCTCATTACCTATTGTATTAGTGGACTTCCAACCATCATGGCCTGTGAAATACCTCCCCCACCTAATAGAGGCAGTTGAGAAGAAAAGATTTCCAACCATCAATCCTCCCACTAGGATTTTGGGAAAGACACCCCCACTTGACTATGTAGGTGTTTGCCACATAATTCTCATCATGGGTGTAATTAGTATATAAATCACAATAATAGAAAACTATATATATATATATAGTATAAAAAACTCTAGCCCAAACTATGGGTACTCAAACAAAAAACCAAATCACAACACTGGAACCTTTATTGCCACCTCTAAATTAATTTATTAGTATCCACAAAAGTCAATTCATAAGGTGAAGAGTCATAATAATCTAATACTACTTCACATTTCCTCCTTGTTAAACACCCATTCAGTTCAATATTTAGAGTCAACCACTTGTAATCACAGAACCAATCATTAACTTGTGTATTAACAAATTCATATCCAAATAACCAAACCAAACCATTCCATTTCAAACATTATTAAAAAAGTATTTATTAATTTCCTCACTACATGGGAATATAGGTCAAAGAAACCACCACATCTCTTCCCCAATATCATAACTAAAAAAACTATTACCTCACAACCCAAAACAATGACTAAACAAACCACCTCCTCAGCACCCCAAAATCAGGACGAAAAAAAGTAAATCGTTGATATAATGAATATTTTAAATTATTTTATTGTTAATTTAAATTTTTTTAATCCCACCAATGTGTTATTTAAAAAGAAATTGTCACGTCTTATGTTTTAGGAGTATTTTTAAGCTTAATTGAAAAAATGGCTTATTTTGGATTCAAACAGTTTTAATTTATTATTCTATTTCAACCATAACATTTTTTAAATAGATCAAAATTGAAAAATAATTCTTTTATAGGTTTCTATGTTCGAAGAGATTTATTTTATACTCATGAAACCAAATATCATTCTATAATTTGGAAGCTCAAATCCAACTCACAAACCAGGCCTCAAAAACTATGTACAGAACTAGAGAATTTTATTTATGGGACCATATATCATAAATGACCCAACCATTAGAGAAGATATTTTACATAGAGTTGGATGAAATCCAGAGGAAGAAAATTAATTAAGATATTCGCGTCTGTATCTTTCATTTTCAAGGCCATAAATGCATTAGAACCTGTTGCCTTGGAATACGTAGAGTCTGTTAGGAAGAATTAAATGTTCGGAGTAAAGTGACCATATCTCTCTGCAAACTTTGACAATCAAGCTGCAATATTGTGGGTCGACAGAGGATAAGTAAGCGATGAACATTAAAGAAGGATAAATTCCAAAATTCTATCATTGATTAGGCCATACACATGCATACATCCACTAGACATATTTTTGGATCCAAAATGTCATCCCCTCTCCCTATAAAAGAGTGTTTCATTTTCATTTCAATGGGTTGAAAAAGTAGTTTCCATTTTTTGTAGTTTTATATTTTATTTTATTCTGTAATATATTTATAATTTTTTATTTATATTATAGTTCTTCTTCATACCTCATTCTTCTATATTTACTTTTATGTGTTTCTCCCACTGTATTCTCTTCTAACTCCATGAGAATGGGGAACGAACCTCGATGTTTGTAAGAGGGGGAGAATGGTGGTTGATTAAGTTTCATTGTACTTAAATTTTAATCCATTTATTTAATTATGAGGATTTATGTGGTGGATAATTTGATTATGGTGTGTGATTTCTCAATTTTCCCTAACACCGAGTTCTTCTTCTCATTCCACATTTATCCTTCACTTCACTATCTAATTCATGCATATGATGGAGTATGGATTGGGTAGTGATGGTTGAAAAAGAGATCTCCTAGACAAATATAGAATGAATATTTTCCCAAATCTATGGATATCAGTGTTTGGGTTGTAATGTCCCGTATTTTTTCCAACTTTTATTTTTAATATTATATGGGAATTATTTCAAGACCAAGCTTTGAGACAGCGCACAGTTCCAATGCTCAGTGATCTTGAAACAAAAGTTTGAATTTAATAAAATAATTAAATAGCATGGACAAGTGGTTTTCCTGAAAAAACTGAAATAACTCCTAAATGGGTGCTCAGATCATAAATTTGAGGGCACCATTGTGTCCGGAGTAGCGCGTTTACCCTATGGGAGACCTAACATCGGCTGGCGCAGGTCAGTGGTGAAATCCAGTTTATGGACTCAACCGTAATAAAATATTTAATTAAAATATTTTATTAAATCCTTACTATAGTGAAATATTTTTATTCTTTTAAATAGAGATTTCATAGGGGGGTTAGGGTTACAATTCCCATAACTCTGAATTTCTCTGGAGAGCTCTGGATAAAACCTCCCAACACATCAACGACGTTCCTAACGGACTTCGCCAGCAATGACAACGCATCAACCATATCTTCACTATCGAATGCAGCGAATCCAGGTAGGATGTTTAATTTGTTTTTTCTTCCCCGTTTGTGATTTCTACAACGAACGCAGACTAATCCCTGAACACATTATCCCACAGATAGATCGTTCTTGCAGGATGGGATTTTGCAGGGATTTGGGGGGATTGAATCTATGTTGATCTATTGTTTTTGAATTTCTGCTCCGTTCAATCTTATTAACAGGAGTGGATCAACGCCATGATGAACGACGATGGTGGTTCATTCCGAAAATTTGATTCATTGGATTTCTCCCGTTTTTTCATCCGTGCGTTCTTCGCATTCTTTGCGGGGTGATGAACAACGGATGGTTGCACATCCTTTATGTGACTCAACGATCCCAAATTAAAGAATCGACACCACGACGATCTCTCGGAGGTGCGACGGTGGTTTCGACAGATGATTGGAAGAGGATCGGGAGATATTTCGCTTTTGGTCATTTTTCTTTGGATGGATCGTTGAAGGTTTATGACCTGATCAAAGGACCTAAAACACCTGATTCAGTGTTCATATGATTGGATAAACCATGCCCTAAAGCATCAGGATGAACGGACGAGAGGTCACATATCTGGAAGATCGACTGAAGCGCGAGGAAGAAGAGAACGTTCTGGAAAAATCCCGACAACACGGTGTGTATTCATCGGCGGATCACCTGGAGTGTAATCCAGGAGTACACGGACACGGGTTTAGTACACAGACAAATACACAGCTTGTGTACCCCTCCCTGGCCAGACCCTTCCAGATACACGGGATACCCCGTGTACTGGTACACGAGCAGGCAACACGGACAGACATCGTGTACGGGCATAAGGCCATGGTACCTGGGTGTTTTCTAGTTGACTGGACAAGGTGTGTTCTTTGACATACACGCTGTGTATATGCATTCCTACATGAAATCAATTCCATACATGGGCCATTTACACGGACAGGTCCCGGAGTTAGGGAACACGACATGTGATCCTTCTACATATTGTGTACTAGAGTTTAAACAACTTGGACGGATGACACGAGCCGTTACATGGGCAGTACCCGGTTTCAAGGAACACGGTGTGTAACCATACTTCACATCATGTAACCTATTTTACATGGCTTAATGCAGTTTCCATCTATGACTTGGACAAGTTTCTTTAGTGTTTTTGTCCCCATGGTCTTTATCCCGAAGGTTTTTGGAATCATTTCTAACATACAGGAGTATGATCCCTTCAGCAGGACTTCTGGAATAGAGTTGTTGGAATCCCCTTTATGAGACTCAAAGGAGGATCCTTTATTCATTCCAATAACACTAGGTAGAGTTCTTTGTATCGATATGACCAACTTCACTCGGGTGCCGATCCTCTGCTTACCTGATTAGTTTAGACTCAGTTATTGGAATCATTGCATAGCTATTGGCTATGATCCTCATCTGAACATCGTTTTCTCAAGTACTTGTGGAGTGTGTACTACCTGAACGAGTAATTTGTATATCTTTCTATAGACCTAGGATTGTGTTCTCCTTGTTATATGCTTAGTGGAAAACCTAGAGCTGTATCCTAGTGGTGGTATTAGCGATAGTCGATCATGTATGAGTATATCTGGATATTCTTGTTATGTGTTCTATAGGAATATACTGTGTGTAGAGGATTGTATCTTTCCTTGGTGGAATTACCCTTGTTGCATTTTTTTTGTGGTCTCGGGGTGTCCTACTGAGTATTGTTATACTCACCCCTGCACGGGCTTTGCCCGCACGTGTTATGTCATATGCAGACGAGAAAGCTTTTGACAGGATTCTAGGAGGACCAAGACCAGATGGTGCTTAGTGATATCAAACAGACCGAGGTGTGTTCCTACGGCTATGAATTGCAGTCCCAGTACCTTTCTTTACAGGTTGGAATTTGTTACAGAATCTTCTTTTAGTGGGATTGTACTTTTGGCCCAGGATTTTACATTACAAAACATTACATTCCTATCATACTATATAGGTTGAGTTTTAGTGTATGCATGCATATTTCCATTTTTAGTAGTTTTTACTTTTCAACTTTGTGGTCATGGAGATGTGGGTGTATGTGTACAGGTTTATAGGAAATGTCTCCCATGTTAGTGGCATGCCTACTCGGTGCTTGTCACCAGCCACTGGCGTATTGGAGGCAGGCTTGGGGAGTTATTACTCTGGCCCCACTAGGACGGGTCGTGACAGAGTGGTATCAGAGGTGGTCGGTTTCACATTAGGGCCGAGAGTCTTTGAGTTGGTTTGGGGCAACAATTTTAAGTGTTTTGAGTTCCTCTTTCAGACCAAGGACCCCAGTGATGGTGCGAGTGGCTGGCGTATCCATACACAAGGACTCTGATAACTTGATTTTCGACTCAGAACATGATAACACTAGTTGTAGGGGAAACATAATGATACATGCATCATATAAGAATGGGTTGTGGTTTTCATGTCCTTCTTGAGTCAGCTCTCTAGATATACTTATTGATTGAGATACATATTGTTTCTATACATGATTCCTCTGTGACATGCACCTGCTAGGATCCAGAAGCTTGATCATGAGGATGACCCCCCTCAGTGATGGGGCTTCGATACAGGGAAAAGATCCCCCAGCTTTACCTTCTTGTGGTGTTCCAGTTGTTCCACCACCTATGGAGTAGTGTTTACATCTTGATGTACCTGTGGAGGAGGAGGGCAGTCTGAGCGCACTCTACGAGTTTCAGAGATAGATACCCCTTAGGTTTTGAGGTGAGCCTGACCCTTAGGAAGTAGAGGACTGGATTGAGGTAGTGACTAGAGTCTTCCATTTGGTCTGGACACCAGCATACCTGATGGTGATCCTGGTAGCGGGCCTTCTTCTGGGCTCAGTAAGGCGATGGTGGAGTTTGGTTATCCAAACTCACGACGAGGCAACTCTTTCATGTTAAGAGTTTTAGAATATCTTCAGATATGAGTTTTCACCAGTCACCCTAAGTGCAGTACATATACATGATCTTCTTCAGTTTCAGTAGGGAACCTTGATGGTGGCTGACTATTCCTTGAGGTTTACCTACCTCTACTGGTACTCGATGGATATGGTCAGCGATCATTACTTCAAATATTGGACTTTTGAGAGGGGCTTACGAAGAGACATCCTAGCTAGCATAATTCTGATGAGAATTCCTACTTATTCTGGGGTGCTCGAGCAGGATTTGGTGTTCGAGAGCTTCTTGGAAGAGCAAAGACAGCCGGTAATTGCCAGAAGTTAGCGAGCTAGAGAAGAGACCTCAGCAGTAGGGGGACGACGTCATGGACCCAGAAATGGGAGACGTTTTTAGAGGAGATCCAATGATAGGGGATCTTCTGTACATGGTTCACATGGTGCATCTAGCCAGCCTCGAATGAGTCGTTGTTACTCATGCGATGGAAGGGGAAATATCCCCTGATATTTTCTGACCCACTGTACTACTGACATAGGAGTGGTGGATGGACCCCTGAGGCAGATTCAACCCGGGGAGAAGACAGATTCGTGGAGCAGCAGATGTGGTGGAGGAGCGGGGAGAGCAGCTGGAGGTGGTCAGTGTTTTGAACTTTTACAACCACCACCCCCAGGAGGTCCACCCCATGTTTAGGGAGCTGGTGGAAAGTGGCCGGGATAACTTCATGCAGTAGAGGGTAATAACCCAGGTACTCCTGGAATGATTAGAGGTACATTCTGTGTCTTTTCTACTTTGGATACTGTACTGATATACATACGTGCTAGTCATTCTGTTTTGGGTTCTTATCATGTTCGATACCTTGAGATTCTAGTATAATCGTTAAATCGACCCTTATGCTTAGAAACACCGACTGGAGAAGATTTAGAGATCACACACCTTTGTAGAGAGTGTGACCTGACCCTTGGAGGTGAGAGTTTCGGATGGATCCTCTTGGTGGTAGTGTCGAGGCCTTATGATTTCATTCTTGGTATAGATTGGCTATCCACAATTCATGCCCATATTGATTGTTTTAGGTGAAGGGTGTGGTGTTTCATCACAAATGGAATGAGGATCTCCTTCGTCGGTGAAAAGGAGACCCAGGCAGTGCAAGATAGACTCATGCATAAGAGGGAACAACTGATTTCACATCAGTTGTCTAGCCTTTCCCTTAGCACATTAGATGTTACGAGTTTCCAGTTTCCAACATTAGTGGCTGAGTACGAGGAGTCTTTCCGAAGAATTTCCCCAGGCTACCTTCCCGTCAGGAGATAGATTTCTACATTGAGTTGAAACTTAGGATGACACCGATATCAACATCATCATATCGGATGGCTCCTACAGTGCTTCATGAGCTGAGGGTGCAGCTGGAAGACTTGCAGAAGAATGGCTTCGTGAGACCCAGTTTTTCAACCTGGGTGGCCCGAGTGTTGTTTTCCAAGAAGGCAGACAAGATAATTAGGCTGTGTGTGGATTATAGGTGCTTGAATCAGGTGACCATGAAGAACCGGTATCCACTACCGTGGATGGATGACCTCTTAGACCAGTTAAGAGGGGCACGATGGTTATCGACGGTTGATCTATGATCAGGCTATCCCCAGTTGTGAGTACAATATGAGGATGTACCGAAGACAACTTTTAGATGTCGCTACGGTAAATATGAGTACTTGGTGAAGCCCTTCAGCATGAAGAACACCCCAACAATGTTTATGGGACTCAGGAACTGGATCTTTCAGCCCTATCTAGATCAGTTCGTGGTGATATTCATCAATGATATCTATGTCTACTCTACATACGAGGAGGAACATGCGAGGCACCAATGGATGGTTTTGGATGCACTCCGAGAGCACCAGTTGTAGGGGAAACTCTCGATGTGTCAGTTCTGGATATAGGAGGTCCACTTTCTGAATCATGTTATCTCATCAGATGGTGTAGAAGTGGACCCAGCCAATGAAGAGGTAGTGCTAGCATGGAATCCACCTCAGAACATGATAGAGGTGCAGAGCTTCCTTGGTTTGTAAGGCTACTATCGGAGATTCATCCTTGATTTATACAGTATTTCAGCACCCATGAAAGCTTTGACCAGAATGGGGAAGCCTTTCGTGTGGACCGAGAGATTCCAGCAGGATTTTCCGCAGTTGAGACAGAGTCTGACGAGCTCCCCTATCTTGAGACTACCAGAAGAGGGTGTTGAGTACGTGGTGTTCTGCAATGCATCCGGAACCGAGCTTGATTGTGTCTTGATGTAGAGAAAATTGGTGATTGCTTATGGATCATGTCAGTTCAGGCCACATGAGTTGAACTATGCCACCCATGATCTTGAGTTGGCAGCGGTAGTCTTCGCGTTGAAGATGATATGACACTACCTGATGGGCGAGCGGTTTACTATCTACTCTGATCACAAGAGTCTCAAATATATCATTTCGCAGAAGGATTTGAATTTGAGACAGAGGTGATTCTTGAGTTCTTCTAGGATTACAACTTTGAGATCGTTTATACTCATTGTAAAGGGAACGTTGTGGCAAAATCTCTTAGCCGGAGATCCAATTCGCAGTTGCTGTATGAGGAAATGAGGTATTTGGCGTCTTTATAGTTATCCTTCGTGGATAGAGATGAGGGATATTACCTTAATTTGATGGTTGTTACCCCACCACTCTTAAGGCAAGTC
This sequence comes from Viscum album, assembly GCA_963277665.1. Lineage (NCBI taxonomy): Eukaryota > Viridiplantae > Streptophyta > Magnoliopsida > Santalales > Viscaceae > Viscum > Viscum album. The sequence goes on from OY728158.1 coordinate 218,721,481, forward strand.
AGGGGAGCGCAGCTTGGGGATGCGAGCTGTGAGACTTTATGTGCTCAGATATCCGCAGGCGATCCTACGGATAGATATTCAAAAGGTGGGGAGAACTTTTTTCTTTTCAGAGGGCGCACAGTAGTACCAGTGATGTTGTGGGAGGATGTTCTAAAAGAGTTCCATACATCTCCTTTGGCGGTGCATCAAGGGGTGGCAAAGATGTACTAGGACCTCCGACGACAGTTCTAGTGGCCAATAATGAAGAAGAGTGTGGCAGAGTTTGTTCTAGATGCCTTACTTGCCAGAAATTAAAGGCTAAGCACTAGGTTCCAGTAGGGTTGAATCAGCCCCTCAAGGTTCCAGAGTGGAAGTGGGATGGGATATCCCTAGACTTCATGACAGGTTTACCATGTACGTCCAGGTGACACGATTCCATCTGGGTGATCGTTAACTGACTCACCATGTCGCCACTTCCTAGACATACGGGAGAAAAATTTAGAAGAGCGCTTGGGACGCCTATACGTGCAGAAGATAGTTCAACTTCATGGAGTGCCATTCATGATCATCTCAGAACGTGATGCTCATTTCATATCCTGGTTGTGGAAGGGATTTTAGGAAGCCTTTGGGACTCAGTTACAATCGAGCACAGCGTTCGATCCTCAGACTGATGGTCAGACAGAGCGACCATCTAGGTTTAGGAGTATATTCTACAAGATTGCATACTTGACTTCGGTCGTAGCTGGGAGGATCAACTACAACTGGTGTAATTTTCTTATAAAAATAGTTATCATTACACTATTGGTATGGCACCATTCGAGGCTTTGTACGAGAGACCCTGCAGGTCACCACTTTGCTGGACTGACACAGGAGAGTCAACACTCATGGGTCCAGGGATGGTGCAAGCTACTATGGAAAAGGTGCAGGTCATCCAGGAGAGGTGGGAGACTGAATAAATTCAGCAGAATTCTTATGCTGACCAGAGATGGAGGCCCTTGAAGTTCGAGGAGGGAGGCCATGTGTTCCTTCGGGTCTCACCTCGAAGGGTATTGCAGAGATTTGTCCAAGGTGGCAAGCTATCTACAAGGTTTTTTTGGGCCTTTTCAGATTCTGAGTATATTTGGTGAGGGGGCGTACCGCTTGGCTCTACCTCATCAAATGGACCGGGTACACAACGTCTTCCATGTGTCGCAACTGCAGAAATACGTGCATGATCCATCACACGTTATCGACTGGGGGGAGCTGGACATCAATGATGGAGAGACCTTTGCCGAGTACCTAGTGGAGATGAAGGATTGGTAGGAGAAGATCCTTCGTGGGTGAGCTATTCCCATGATGTGTGTCCGGTGGAACCACGAGAATCTCTAGGAGAGCACGTGGGAGCGGGAGGCTCAAATTCGTGTGTAGTACCCACATCTTTTTGAGTAGCCCTTGTTTTGGATTTTCGGGGATGTAAAATCCCTATGGGGGGTATGATGTAATGTCCCAGATATTTTCCATGTATTAATTTTAATGTTATATGGGATTTCTTTCGAGACCAGGCTTTTAGATGGCTCACAGTTCCGAGGCCCAGTGAGCCCAGATCAAATGTTTGAATTTAATTAAATAATTAAATATCACGCCTGTGTGGTTTTCCAGAAAAAAGTAGAATAACATTTGAACAGGTGCTCGAATCAGAAATTCGAGGGCACCAATATGTCCAGAGTAGCGAGTTAACCCTAGGAGAGACCTAACATCGGCTGGCGCATGTCTGTGGTGAAATCCAGTTTTCGGATGCAACTGCAATAAAATATTTTATTAAAATATTTTATTAAATCCTTGTTGCAGCAAAATATTTTTATTCCTTTAAATAGAGATTTCGCAGGGGGGTCAGGGTTACAATTCCCAAAACTCTGAATTTCTTTGGAGAAATTCGGAGAAAACCTCCCGATGCATAAATGACATTCTTGACGGACTTCACTGGTGACGACGACGCGGAAACCAGATCTTCACCATCGGAAGCCGTGAATCTAGGTAGGATGTTTAATTTATGATTTCTTCCCCATTCTTGATTTCTACGACGAACATAGACTAATCCACGAACAGATTTTCCCGTGGACCGATCGTTCTTGTTGGATGGGATTTTGTGGGGATTTTGAGGGATTGAATCCATGTTGATATATATTTTTTGATTTTCTACTATGTTTAATCCTATTAACGGGACTGGATCAACGCCATGATGAACGATGGAGGAGGTTTGTTCCTCAAACGTGTTTCATTGGATTTCTCCACCTTTTTCTTTTGCGCGTTCTTCATGTTCTTTGTGTGGTGATGAACAACGGATCACTGTGCATCTATTCGGCGATGAAATGATCCCAAATTGAAGAATCGACACCACAAAGATCTCACGAAGGTGCGACAAAGGTTTTAATGGACGATTCGAAGCATATCAGGAGATATTTCTCTTTTGGGAGTTTTTCTTCGGATGGATAATTGGAGGTTTATGACCCGATCGAAGGACCAAAAACACTCGATTTGGTATTTGTATGATGGGACCAACCAATCCCAGAAGAATCAAGACAAATAGACAAGAGATCGCGGATCCGGAAGATCGGCCAAAGCGCGAGGAAGAAGACGACGTTCTAGAAAATTCCCGACTACACTGCATGTATTATGGGCTAAACAACATGTGTTCATCGGTGAATCACCCGTCGTGTACTCCAGGAGTACACATACATCGGTTGGGTACACGACCAAGGACATGGCGTGTTTACACCTCCCCGGCCAGATTCATGGGATAACCCGTGTACTGGTACACAAGCATGCGACATAGACAGACATCATGTACGGGCATATGACCAGTGTACACGGGTGTTTTCCAGCTGATTGGACACAACGTGTTCTTTGAAATACACGGTGTGTATATGATTTCTTAAAATACTTCGATTCTAGACACGGGACATTTACACGGGCAGTACCCGAAGTCAGGGAACACAACATGTGATCCTTCTATATACCGTGTAGTTGAGTTTTACACAACTTGGATGGATGACATGGGCCGTTACACGGGCAGTAACCGATGTCATGAAACACGGCGTGTAACCATACTACACGTCGTGTAAACTATTTTACATGGCTTTATCCAGTTGTCTTCTATGACTTGGACTAGTTTCCTTAGGGTTCGTCCCCTTGGTCTTTCTCCTGAAGGTTTCCGGTATCATTTCTTACATACAGGATTATGAACCCTTGAGTAGGACTTCCTGAATAGAGTTGTTGGAATCCCCTCTACGATACTCATAGTTGGATCTGCTATTCATTCCTAGAACCCTAGGTAGAGTTCTTTATATCGACGTGACCATCTTCACCCGAGCGTCGATCCTCTTCTTAGAGGGTTAGTTCAGACTGAGTTGTTGGAATCACCCAATAGCTATTGGTTGTGATCCTCATCTGAACATCGTATTCTCAAGTACTTTTGGAGTGTGTTTTCCCAGAACGAGTACTTTTTATCTCTTTCTTTAGACCTAGGAGTGTGTTCTCCTTGTTACATGTTTAGTGGAAATCCTCGAGTTGGATCCTAGTGGTTTTATTAGCGATAGTTGATCATGTATGAGTATATCTGGATATTCTTGTTATGTGTTCTGTAGACATATACTGTGTGGAGCTAACTGTATCTTTCCTTTGTGTCATTTCCCTTGTTGTATTTTCTTTGTGGTTTTGTGGTGTCCTACTGAGTATTGTTATACTTACCCCTGTATGGGCTTTTCCTACACGTGTCGTGTCTTGTGAAGACGAGAGATATTTTGACAATATTCTAGGAGGACCAGGACCGAACGGTGCTCAGTGAGATCCGATAGGCTGAGGTGTGTTCATATGGCTACAGATTGCAGTCCCGGTACATTTCTTTACAGGTTGGACTTTGTTACATACTCTTCTTTTGGTGGGATTATACTTTTGGCTTAGGGTTTTACATTACCACACTTTAGTTTCATGTCGTACTCCATTGTTTGGGTTCTAGTTTATGTAGGAATATTTCCATTTTTAGTAGTTTTTATTTTTGAACATTGTGGGCTTGGAGATGTGTGTGCATGTGTATGGATTTTTAGGCAATGCCTCCCATGTTAGTGACATGCCTACTCGGGGCTACTCACCAGCCCCTGGCCTATTGGAGGCGGGCTTGGGGAGTTGTGGCTAGGGACCCATAGGGACGGTTCATGACAGGGGTAATAATATTTTGAATGAGAGTGTTTGGTGTGGTAGATCTTGATCACTACATTGAATTGATATTGAGAATATTTTAATAAACAATGATATCAACCATTATGATCCCCCAAGAACAAATGTCTTACATCTTTCTTTTTAACACCATTTTTTTCACATTTCATATATATATATATATTCATATTTTAAGTATATTTCAAACTCATATTAATATTATATATTAGTTATAAAATAAATAGTGACAATAGAATTTCGGTGTTTTGTAGGTTGCCTCCTCGAGACTGAACCTCGGAGTGCACTATATTGCATTCTTAGGTAAATAATTTTTTAATCGGGGATCTGTGACCAATTCCCATTCACCAAATTGGCTCCATTTCTAGGGATGCGCAACACTTGCACACAACGTTTTTAATAAAAGAACAAAAAATTCATAAATTTAAAAAACTAAAAAAAATAATTGTTCATGATGACTTTCAGTTCAAACTTTTATGCATGTACTACTGAATCTCAGGTTCCATAAGAAGTATTAAATGATCTTAATAATAAGTATAAAAAGAATAGTATTGTAGTCGAAAATTTGTAGAGTCAAATAGAGTTGATTTCTGAATACGTATATGCTTGTTAAGAGAAACCAGTACCTGAACCTAAGCCAGAACAACTGTTGAAAGAGATTTCACCAATCATTTTTTATGTCAAGGAACCCGATACTGGTGAGAAGGAGCTATTGAAAGTGTTAATAATATCATGTAGTACTCAAAAATTTCTCAAGGAGATCCATGATGTACATATTCTAGGTGATTCACTTATGAGAGATCAACATTTTTTGGAAGAATCTTGGAATCACTTTGTTGAAGATAACCTGAAAATTGATCTTTACATATTTGATATTGAAAAATCAACACCTTTTGACCTCACTCTTTCATTGGAAGACAATGAAGAAAATGCACCTGCTGAGATGGAGTTTCCAATGATCTTTCCAGAAGAGATAAATTTCCAAGACGACTTACTTGAAAGGGAAGATTTCTTAATTGATTAGTAATGTTTAAATCTTATTCTAACTAAATTGTTTTCTGATTTCTCCTTTCTTAATATTTCTAATACATCACAAATGGAGCAGGCTTTGGATGTTAATTATGAGACCACCCATGTGGTGGTGACCGAGGAAGAAGATTCAGAGATGCTGGTGGTGGTGCGACTACCTCATATACAACAAATTTCATACCATTTGGAGGAGGACACCACAGAAGTTCACAGGGAGCACCCCTATTTTCTTTTCCCTCCCACTCTTGAACTCAAATTCTCTCTATCTTATTTCTTGGGGGTTGGGAAATTTCTTATTTTCTTTGGGGTTCGATATTCTTCGTGTTTACTGGTGGACACTAAAAAAAGTCACATGGGGTTGTTTATCTCAATGAAACCACATCCACCATCTGATTGGGGGATAATATGCTGCAACTGCCTGACTAGGGGCAGTAAAAACCTAGCATCTGGTTGGGGTCAAACCAAGAATTATCCCTTTTCTATACCTTTTCTATTTATTTTTATTTATTTTTCTTATGTATTGTCATTTCATTTGTTTGTTCTTTCATTTTACTTTTCTTGTTTTTTTTTTGAAATTTTCTTGTTTTCTTTTTTCATTTTTTGGAGTGTTTTTAAGAATCTTGAATGAAATCAAATACTTTAGAAAATTAAAACAATCTTGGTATTTTTGGCATATTTATTGATTTGAGTATTTCTGGAATTAAATGATTGGTAAATGAATTATGTTTTTTGATTTCCGTTCTTTTCATTTGATGAAGTTTTATTGACTGTGAAACTCATGTGTACTAGTGCGGTCCAAATTGAAAATCTTACCCTACCCGAGAGGTTTCTAAACCTGTTTGAAAACTTCTTATATTTATATGTTTCTTGAGTGTCTTGATACATGTTGTGTGATCCATAACTTGCTATTTTTCTCTTTTTCAAAGCTGTTAGAGTTCATGGAATGTGTCAAGTATTATCGAGGCCCAAATTTGAAATCCATTTTTCATTAAACTCTTATTTTGGACTACCTTTACATATGACCTTATTTCATACTTTAGTATCCATGAAATTAATTTTTAGGAAGCCACATTACATTCCATTTATCCTTTTCCAAACATCTCTAGATGTTAAATGCACGATTAATTTTGAACTCGAGTGTGGGGTAGGGAGAAGATGGGCATTGTTTTGCTTTCTTGAAGAATCTGTTTGAGATGAATTAAAAGTGTTTCCATATTTATTTCTACTTGGGGGGAAGAAATATTTTAATGGAAGATGGACTGGTGGACCAAAATATCATTACAAAGATGGGCTGGGTGTTCACCATTATTTGAAGATCAAAAGCTACCTCTCTTTTCCTCAAAAACATGATTTTAAAGAGAAATCCAGATCTGAATTTAGGCTGAAACAATACTACAAATGGGGAAAATTGGGTTTCAAATCATTGATTCTGAAATTATAAGTATTAAATTTATGAAATAAGAGGTGTTTAGAGGTGATTGATTTTTGAGCTGATTGAGGAGCACACCATTTTTAAGAAAAAATGTTTTCATGCATTTACTTCACTTTAGAGCTTAACCCTCCTCACTCTACCTCAGATGTATTTACATTTTAACCCAACCCACCCTCTCCCTCAGAACAATCCATGAAAAAGACCTCATGATTGATACATTTTTGACTCTGTGAAGTGGAGATTTTAATAGGATATCATGCATATGGAGATCACACTTCTTTTGAGAATGAGAAAAACTCAACATTGAAAATCCTTGAGTGAAGAGATAAATATTTTTCTGGGGAGGTAGGTACAACATGCATGTGAGGATTAACATGAGATTTAATGGATTAATATTATTTTTGAGGAGTTCTGAAATTTTGATACATGTAGGAGGCATGATATTTTCTCTGATATGATAATTGAGTTGTGTGGTCATTTATGCTTTGAGAAGTTTGTTTTGAGCATGGTATAAGATGATTGCCCAAGAGTGAAATATTTAAGTGTGGGGGAATTGATAAATGAATTTTTTCAATTAATTTATTCTTAATTTCAATGTTTTTAGTTCCACCAATATGTTATTTAAAATCCAATTGTTACATTCCATGTTTTAGGATTATTTTTTAGCTTAATTGAAAAAATGGCTTATTTTGGATTTAAATAGTTTTAATTTATTTTAATGTTTCGGCCATTATGTTTTCTAAACTGATCCAAATTTCAAAATTATTATTTTATAGATTTCTATGCTCGATTATAATTGTTTTATCCTTCTGGACCCAAATATCAATCAATCATTTGGAAGCTCAAATCCAACTCACAAACCAAGCCTTGAAAACTGTGTACAGAACTATAAAAATTTATTGTTAAGACCATATATCAAAAATGGACAATCCATTGGAGCTGAAATTTTACATGGATATGGAAGGCATCCAAAGGAAGAACGTTAATTAATATATCCACATCTTTATCTTTCATTTTAAAGGCCATAAATGGGTTGGAACCCATTGCAATGGAATATGAAGAGTCTATTTCGTAGAATTAAATGTTCGGTGTAAAGAGACCATATCTCTCTAAAAATTTTGCCATTCAAGCTGAAATTTCGTGTGTCTGCATAGGTGATGTAATGGAACATCTTCCAAGAAGGATACATTCAAAAATTATGTCATTAATTAGGCCATACATGTGCATACATCTGGTGGATTGATATTTGCAACCAAAATTTCATCCCCTCTCCATATGAAATAGTGTTTCCTTTTCATTTCAAATGGTTGGGAAAGTAGTTTCCATTTTTTTAGTTTTATATTTTATTTGCATATGTAATATATTTGAAATGTTTCAATTTTTATTATTCTTCTTCTTCATACCTCATTCTTCCATTTTTACTTTTATGTGTTTCTCCCACCGTATTCTCCTCTAACTCAATGAGAATGGGGAACTAACCTCGATGTTTGTTCGAGGGGGTGAATGGTGGTTGTTCGAGGGGGTGAATGGTGGTTAAATTGATTATGGTGTGTGATTTCCCCATTTTCTCTACCACTGAGTTCTTCTTCTAATTGAACATTTATCCTTCCCTTCACTATCTAAGTCATGCATACGATGAAGTATAGCTTGGGTAGCAATGGTCGGAAAAGAGACCTCCTAGCCGACTTTAGTAAGAGTATTTCCCCACATGCAGAGATCTCGGTGTTTGGGTAATAACGTTTATAATGAGAGGGTGTAGTGTGATAGATCTTGATCACTACATTGAATTGGTATTGAGAATATTTTAATAAACAATGATATCATCCATTATGATCAACCCAGAACAAATGTCCTCCTTCATTCTTTTTAACACCATTTAGTTCACATTCCATATATATATATTAATATCTTAAGCATATTTCAAACTCTTCATTATATTATATATTATTTATAAAATAAATAGGGACAATATAATTTTGGTGTTGTGTAAGTTTCCTCCACGAGACCGACCCTGGGAGTGCACTATATTGCATTCTTAGGTAAATAATATTTTGATTGGGGATCTGCGACAAATTCCCATGCACCACTCCTAACCGCCCAAAATGTGTGTCCCAGTCAACCTCACATCACCCCACACCCCATTGAAACAACATGTTGCTACCCATAAGAATGACCACATATCACAATACATCTATATCATTTTTATAGATTTATAAAGGGGATTGTATCACATTCCTCTTCATTTTTTGGGGTGTTATCACAATATAAAATTGGGAAAACAATTTCATTAGCCAAGTTTATATAATTAATATATATCTTTTTTGGTGTGATATAAAAACAATCACAATATTTACAATAGAAACAAGAGACAAAATAGTCACAATATAAATATCTAGCATAAACAAATCCCCCAACAACCTCAATTTTACAATCCAAAAGATCTGAATCATATGAAGGTTGTAAAAACATGTAAAGAATACCCATTTAATCATCAATTTCAATTTAACCAATTAAATATACTTAATTATTATAAGAAAACCATAATCCATAGATAAAAAATAGAAAAACCCTCAAGCATGATACACATGTAATGGTAAATGAGGGAATTCCTACATCAAGGAATCTTTCAAACTTGCTACACACCATAGGGTGAAGTAGAAGACCCACTACCAAAACATCATCATGAGAATAATGAATCAACCAGTACCACACCAAGGATCCACAAAAATGAAATCAAAACATGCCCCAAACCAATGAATCACCATCATAGAGGATGACCAGGATAATAATAGAAGAAATCAGAGGATAATAAGAAGAGAACTCACCATGGATTGACCACATATTGGAAATGAACAACGACCTAGATCAACGGATAAATGAGTGATTAAAGGGGATTGAAGAACGCCTAGTGAAACCTAGGATTCAGCCAAAACGTTTGTAATAAGTAAAACTAAACAATGAATGTGAAATTGGTTGAAATGTATTTTAAATCTGAATAGTATCGAGAGATTACATGACGTGTAATCCTTTAGGTTTGGTTTTTGATAAAAAACATCAACTCCTCATTTTATTATATATTTTTAAACTCTTATAAATTATATTTAATGGAACCATCTTCCACATCATGTAAATTTTCAGGACTTGAAACCCTCTTTCAAGTCATGTAAAATGTTTAGACATCATAAAATCTACATTCTTCTTAACTTTGGAAACCAATCATTTCCAGAATTCCTTTGAGCCTCTTCCAAACACCTCCAACAACCCAAAATTGAAACATATTAAACCATAAAGGCTCGAACTGTTACATCAGATAACTCTCAAATGATTCTCTCCATCGAGGATACAAAACCAATTCTATAAGAAAAATTATTATGAATATACATCTCATGAGATTCCTCTCAAGGATATCTTCATACCTTAGATGCTACCACCCACCAAGAATGAGAAAACAAATGACCAAAAAAAACTATATAACTAAATTCCATGAAACCAAAACTAAAAACTCTATCCTCTCTCAAAAACATAGTACCACATTGCCACTTCATAATTATATCAACCTCCACACAAACCAATCCAAAAACCACAACAAGCAACAATCAAAACAATCCCAAACACCTGAATATAATAATTCTATCATCCAATTAAAGATACTATCATCTTGGTCTGACATTGAATTTCCCGCATGAGTTTGATTTCATTGTAGTTAATGATTCTCGATTAAGAATACATTCTGTCCATATTTAAAATTTTAGGTCCTTCTCATACATCACACCACAAACATCATAAACCAAGGAAAAAACTCATCACATTAATAAAAAAGGTCACAAAAATCACATCATAAGAAAAACATTGAAATTCATAACTCCAAACAACTTCAAGTACATGGAATGAATTTGTGTATCTCTCCCCCAAGTACTCTCCTCATAGTCAACATCATTCTAAAACACACAAACCAATGAAATGGTCTACCCAAACAATGTCTTATCCTGACGATCCTTGATCTCTACTGGTTGCTCCACAAATGTCTCATCATCCTTGATATACAAATCTACCAATTTGATGACATGTGAGTCATTGTGAAGATATAAAGAATTTGAGAGATGTATAAGACATTGTGGATCCTATCTAACTACATTGGAAATGCCAACTGGTAAGAAACATTGTCAACAAAGGATAACACCTCCATGGGCCTAACAAAAGTGAGGGAAATCTTACTCCCTCTTCTAGAAATCTACTCCCCACATTAAGGGGTAACCTTCAAGAAATTATGGTCGCCAACCTCAAACTCCAAGTTCATCCTCAAGTGATCAACATAAAACTTATTCCAGTCCTGTGATGCTTTTATCCTCTCATAAACTAGCTGAACATTATATTTTATGCTCTACAACACTTAAGAACCATGTATATCTCTCTCCCCATCCTTTGTCTAGAACAATAGTGAACAAAAATGATCTTTTGTAAAAAGCCTCAAATGAGGCCATGCCAATGGAAGAGTTATAATTATAATTTTAAGAAAACTCTACCAAGGGTAGGTGTTATACCCAAGATTTTACAAAGTGTTAGAAACACACCCACAACATATCCTCTAATGTTTTTGTTATTAGATCTATCTCTCCAACTTACGAGGTATGGAAAGCAGTTATGAGTCGTAACTGAGTTCCAAAAATCATTCTACAATCCCTTATAAACTTGTGATGTAGAACATGAAACTAGATCCAAGATAATGGACCTTAGAACACCATGAAATATAACCACATCATACATGTACCTCTTAGCCATGGAATCTTTTATGTGTGAATCCTTGATCGCTAGGAATTGGGATGATTTTGTAAAATGATCCATTATCACTCAGATAACATACTAACTTCCCTGGTCTATTGATAATGTTATGAAAACATCCACCAATACTTCCTCCGATTTTCACATTGGAAGATCCAGGGGCCTCAAAAACCACCATGAGAACAATTCTCCATCCATACTTGATGGGAAACTAAGAACTCTGTGACAATCTCCTCCCATGGTGATTTTATCCCAGGCCACCAAGACTAAAGACTCAATCCATGGTACATCTTAGAAACTCCCAAGTGAAGTACCAAATGTGAGTTATGAAATTCAAAAAACACTACATCAAACATTACAATAAAAATAAACAACCTTCCATGAAATAGATTCTAATTATGACTATACTCCATCCATACCGCTAGAGTATCACCATGGCCAACACGATCGTGCATCACCTCTACCTCTGTGTCTCCCCACTAAGACTCCTCCACCTACCACATCAAAGAAGATTTCACCATCATCTTTAATAGATATCCTCTACCACCATCCGTCCTTGAACCTAAGTGAGAGGATCAAAACTCCTCCATTGTTCTCTAAGTGTCCACAAAATCCCAATCCACACCCTTCCACGACTTCTTGATAAAATATTTGGACACAAAATTCCCCCTTTTTGATGGTTTAAGAGATCTCAAAAATCAAATATCGATAAAATTACATCTATATTAGCTGAAAAATGTTCAAATAAACATGGGATAAGATATACCTCTAGTTCTTGTGATTTGTGGTGACCATGAAGCACTCTCTAATGAGTTAATGTTTCTACAAAATCAACAGAAACAAAACTGATACTAAATCCATATCATGTGTGGCATAGTTATATTTTTGAGGGTGTAACTACCTAAAAACATAAGAGATGACAACCTTATAAAACATCAAGACACACTCTGATCCTAGACAGAAAGCATGAAAAAACACCTTAAAAATCACTCCTTCAAAAGGAAAATGGTGAACTAGATCATTAACCATATTCCCATTCCAGTAACCGAACACTACATGACACTAATCACTGTATATAGAACCTTGGTCTTTACTAGTCAAATTTGTCAATGAGGATGTAAATTTTGAGAAATGAGGTATAAACCACTGAAAATAGCCTGTGATACCAAGGAAACTATGAACCCCTTCCATGTTCTTAGGTTCTTCCCATTAAAAAACAATTTCATCCATGGATGGGTCTACCACCATACCCTGTTGAGACACTGAAGGCATGAAGAAATTCACCTCTAGTGTCCAAAACATTCACATGGAAAATAACCCATAGATATTGTGGTGTCGAAGAACATACTAGACAAAAAAAGATTCTTGACATGATTATATTTTGAGTTTGAGTAGATTAAGGCATAATCGATGAATATGATGACGAAATGATCCAAGAAATAATGGAAGATAGAGTTCATAGGCCCCATAAAAATGGATGGGGAATTTGCAGTACCGAAGGGCATGAATAAAAAATTGAAGTTCCCATATATGCATTTGAATAAAGTATTTAGGATATGACCAAAAATCACCACAAATTGGTGATATCTAGATGGTAGATTGGTTGCATAACAACAAATATACCCTATCTACTGGTCCAAAAGATCATTTATCATTGGAAGTGGGTAATGTTTTTTGAAATTCACCCTATTCAACCTCTAGTAGTCAATACTAAATCATAGACTAAAATCATCCATTTTAGAGAAAAACACCTGAGAACACCATAGTGACACACAAGGCTAGATAAAATAATTTTGAAATAGATCATCTATCTGAAACCTCATGTACTATAACTCAAAAGGTTCCATCCAATATGGATCCATCAAACTCTAAGATGAAATAGGCTGCAAGTCTATCCTGAATTCAACATCACATATATGGGGTATCATTACAAAATCCTTGGGGATAACATCTCTAAAATCCTTAACAACCTAGGGAAACTACACTATCAGATCTCCCACTAATTCCATCGACAAATGAGACAACATGGAAAGAAGGTTGTCCACATACTGACTTACCACCTAACAACTCTGTTCACTGATGAAAACCAGACATAGACCACCCATATCTGAAAAAATTACATTGTTCTAAAATATGTAAAAACAACACACACAGAATACAACTAGTAGATGTTTAATATGCCATCCTATGGCTATATCTATATCTAGAAAAGTACCCTATGAGAGCGATACACCCGCATCATTAGTCTACACCCCCGACACACATCAAACAAGCTAGTCTGGCCTCCAACTAGTGTAGTAAACACCATGGGTATAATGATACTCTCTACATATAGTCCTAGAACATGTTATATAGTGGGTTCAATAAATGAGTGTGAAGAACATTAATATATCAAGTTACAAGAAAGGGTAAAAAACAAACTGATTGTACCTACAATGATCTATGTAAGATCTAGAACTTCTTCTTACAATATGTGAAAATGACCACATCCAAATTCTCTTCCACTTTGCTGATTACCACCTCTATAGACACACTCAGGTCATGGTCTCTGAACATGAGGAACAACCTGAGGTTGTCCTATACCTTCTCTGTATCCCCTCAGTAGAGAAAAAACTAGCTAGCCCTGCTGCTGAAATGACATCACTAGAAACTGCTACTAAGGCAGATTCTAATCATATCCATGTCCACCAAACCGAGATTGAGTAACTATTTGGAACTGGATCTGGAAGTTCCCATGAACACCAAAACCAAAACACACTAGCACAAATCTCATAGGAACAACATGGAAACTACATGAACTAGATGTCTGGAAAGAAGGTTACTGAGTTCAACTCCTAACACGTAGAAACCATAATGTTCTAGAAACCTAATACCGTCCACTGATAACAATACCCCTTGAAAAACCATGATGGTTCCATTTCCCTAGAAAACATCCTTGCGAGTTCTTTCTCTCAGTCACATATTCTATATTTTAAACCTCCAAATACGTTGGAAACATAAAATGAGTAATTATATACTCGATAGAAGGATGCAATGCCTCCTCAAGATGTATCACATGAGAATCCTCATCTGGAAAAGGAACTAGCCCAAAATGTATATGGTCCATAAACATAATTCCCAACTCCCAAACAAACATGATTTGATTCTAAAGATAAAGAAGCTTTTGCCTCTTTACTACCTTTGTGTTTGACGATAGGTAAACTACCCAAAACTTCTTCTTGAAGTCGACCCATAATTTTTTTTGTCCACTATCCTAGAAACAACATCCATAACTGACGTGCAACTCATCACATCTAACTAAATTATAAAGGGTCCCAGTACTCCATTGTACCTCATATCAATCTAAGAGAAATATCAAGCTCCTAAAAGTAGCTATCCGTCTTCAAAAATGAAACACAGCCATTGTAATTTCTCCAAATCATACTGCTAGAAAGAATGCAACACAATCATCCACTGATCATCCTCATCAACCAGATCAAACCTTTGGCGATCAGCTGGATCAGCCTGATAAACCTCAATTTACTGAGCCACATGATAATGACGATCAGGAGCCATAGTTGAATGGAAAATAGGGATTTCTAATGACCATATAGTGTGTTATTTTTATCTAAGATTCATTTTAACTCATTTATTTTATTTTTTATACATTTTAACATTCCCAAAACAACACATTTCAAACAAGAACACAATTCATCATGATTCATGTAAATTTACTAGGTATCTACATTTCAAGAAGTTCCATATCACTTAGCCATTTAATAAGATTATAGTCTCTGCACTTGAACATGGGTGGACCTAAAATCCCGTGTCTTAGCCAATCTCCCTAGCCTATGGCACACACTAATGCTGACTGGAATTGTTTCTATACCAAAAAATCTAATCCACACTATGGCTTACCCCAAAATTCATACTATCTCTCAACTATCACCAATGATACCACTCAATTAGGATAGCCTCATTCTAATGATAACTCATTGAGAAGAGAGAGTTAATGACACCCTGAGTCCCACCTCTAGTAGGCTATTGGTTGGAGACTAGTACCAAGTTAGTAAAAATCTTAAAATATGGGATGAATTACCCATTATAATATAAATAGGACCCGAAGATAGAATGAATCATCAAAATACTTCTTGGAGAAATAATATAAAATAGAAATCCGAACTATCCCACATGCATGTATAAATAGATATGATATAGATAATAGTCTCCAAATAGATTACCCAAAAGTAAAGCTAATATAGTTTCATAAAAACACTCAAGGGGACAAGATAGTAAGGTCATGCATGGTCCAAGAAATCATCTTGGAAGCATAAAAATAGTTTGATATACCTAGGGTGAGCATATAAGTACACCCAGTTGAAAAAACGCAAGTCTCTTATGCACATGTGAATGAATCATACTGATGCACGTGTAAAAAAACAACAGAAACAAACTAAAACTAAACAGTCATACTAACCAACCCAACCTCACCAAGGCATGATACCCAAATATCCAAAGCCTTGTAATATAATATATATTAAATAACATCTGTGATAGGGTACCCCACACTACTTTCCCATAGACAATCCACTCTCACACCCCAATGAAAGACATCCTCAAACTCCAACCCCTTCGGAACATACCACATAATGTATCTAACACACACACCTAGGCCACAAAAAACATCTCACCAGTATACATTTGGGCCTCAAAACACATCACATATCATCTCTAAGTCACTAGGTATACCACATGACAACTCATCCTAAAGTCAAATAGGACACCATATCACAACTCATCCTGATGAAACATGTTATACCACTTCACAACTCAACCTAAAGACACCTGGGACACCACATCACAACTCATACTAAAGACACATGGAATGCCCCATCTTAGAATCTAATGAAATAGTAGACTTCCAAACATCCCTCTCTGTACAATAATTTCCTCACTTGGAAGAAGGAGTAGGGAAGACCGGGTGGCTAGAAATTCATCCCACACCTGGGATGTTGGAAAAGATACCCCCCCACATGATCATGTGGGTGTTCATCACATAGTTCTCAAAATGGGCGGGGTTCATTGGATATCACAAGAATATATAAGCTTATATATTTGTATATAGAACCAATCACTCAATCCAAACCTATGGGTTTGAAAAAAACAATGAACTCAAAAAACTATCACCCTTTCTACCACCCCTAAATACATTTATTTGTATCATCAATAGTCATTTTAGAAGATTATGATTCCTCATAATATAATAAAGATTCATATTTACTCCTTGTTTAACAACCATTCATTTCATTATTTAGTATCAAACGCTTTTAATCAAACAACCCATCATTAATTTTCCCAAAGACAAATTTCCATCCAATTAACCAGACAAACCCATTCCATTTCAATAATTATTAAACAATTATTTATTCTTTTCATCAAAACACAGTCATCCAAAACAAATTAACCTCTACCTCGCCGCCCCAAAAGCATGGTAAAAAAACAACCACATCAACACACCAAAATTACGGCCAAACAAACCTTCCCCTCACCACCCCAAAATCATGACAAAAAAAACCACCACCTCACCACACCAATGCAGAACCGAAAAAACCACCTCCTTGTAGGATCCATGGGCAGCAGAAGCTCATGGGTTTATGTGACCACTTGGCCTTTTTTCATTAGCAATGATCAATCCAGGATCAATACAATGATAAATTCCCGACACCACAGATTGTATCACCGAAATAGAAAAGGGAGAAGAATAGTCCCAAAACCACAAATAAGGATCATCATATATTGGTTTAATTAATTTAATTGATTGACAAGAATTACCTTGATGAAATTATTTCTTCGCTGATGTCTCCGGTCACGATCTGATGTGATCTTTCATTGCATCGTAGAATCCAAGTGTAGGATTCCTCTTGTGGTGATCCACATGTGCTCCATGAATCTCTGGACATCGTAAAAAGAATATTCAGGTGCTAGAATGGATAATAACTTACTAGATTTTTCCACCATAGAATTCCTTGATCCGATAGAAGAGGATCTCACTCTGTCTTGAGAGTGTTCTTAGAGGAATGAGTTCTTTCGGTCTTGAGAGATAACTCTAGAATTGTTGTGCACAATGATTAGGGAAATGTGTCTCTTCTGCGAGGATATTTATAATTGGGTTTGAGGTTATAGAGTTATGACAATAAATAAATGTATTACACCTATTATTTATTTCATTAAATATTATTGAAAACCCCCATGTCGAATAATTAATTCCTTGACATGCATCCACACTAATTATAATAAATATAATTTAATAAAACAATATTATATCATCAAAATATTGACTGAAAAAACTACACGGTGTGTAATAATTAGTACACGGTGTGTAAATTCTTTACAAAATTGAAACTACATGGCATGAAATCATTAATACACGGCGTGTATATCTAGTTTTCATTTCCTTTCCAAAATGAAAACTACACGACATGTAATCATTAATACACGGCGTGTATGTCTTGTTTTCATTTCCATTATTCCAAAAATATTAAAATGATTTAGGCTTCCATGAATAATTATTAAACCACATATAAGAATAATAATTATTCTACTTGAGATACTTGTATACACATAGTGTGTGACCCTCTAGTCCTCTTTCTCGTTTACATTAGGCAGGCTTACCTAAAGTCCAAAATTACTGTCTAGAAATGGGTCAAGTCACCCAAAAGAAATAATTTAATTCCACATTGACGTGTCACATCATATGAATGCTTACTATGTAATTTAATCCATTTGTCTCAATATCTCAAATAAAGTAGGTTTTATGCTAGTACCATCAACCCATGTGCTCAATTATTATTTCTTTGACTTTCCAGAATTGAAATTTCCCATTCTTACCATGGACATTGATTTATTTAGGCTATATCAATTCCATCAAAGGGAATGAGATATCTACATACATTATGGAACAGAAGGGAAAAATCCTTTCTCACATTATCTATTAATTTAGTATCACTCATGACACACCCATCTTATCCTACCTTGCTGTGAATAGTCTGTGGTCATAATTTTTGTCAATACATATAAGTGTGTGAGTTTTAATACCAATTAATAAAAATCCTATAGTCTTAGAAAAAAACACACCTCCGTAGATACAAAGATCCAATGACACTACGAAATGTGGATTTCATACCAGTGGGTCTCGTTCTCATAATATCCTCCTGGATATTACCAAGGGCGCACACCATGAGAAGGTGCCTCAATGTTTTATGAAACCTCACCCCTAATGGACTGTATTTTTTGTGTCCCTCAGAAAACATCACATGGCCATAGAACATATATTCAAGAATAGTGGTATGAAACCTCTAGGTTCTCATCATAGCAGGGATCTGTTATAACCCTTTAATGAAACAGTTATCCCGAGGACATTATCACATGCATTTTCACACATAAGAACAATAAATATGTAATAAAATATTAATTAATAAAGTATAGTGTTGTTGGTTCTAGGACACAAACTCCAAAATACTCCTACTTGGACTAGATCCAACTGCTAACAACCTTTAACCTGCTAGCTCTCACATGATATTCATGCTTCTGCTGAGATAGTCATTTAGTCATGGGGTTTGCCACGTTCTCTTCGGTGGACACTCTACTCACTATAACTTCACCCCATTGATAGAAATCCCCCAAGTGGTGATACTTCCTGAGTATATTATTTGTCCGTTGATGTGACCCTGGTTCTTTTGCAAGAGTCACCACTACATTATTATCACAATAAAACATGATAGGATATTTACTGCTAGGAACCACATCAAGATCCTGGAAAAAGTTCTGAATCCAGATGGCTTCCTTCGCAACATCAGAAGCCACTATATATTCAGAATCCGATTTAGAATCGAGGACAACTGGCTGCATTGAACTCTTCCAGCTCACAGATCCTCCATTGAGATAGAATATGTAACACCCCAGGTAAATAAGGAATATGACATTTTCATATTTATCCATATTTGTGAATAAAATATTAATATGACTTTAAAGAGGATGCTATGCTCGATGGCGTACCCAACACGCAACAATGAGTTTCTTGGGAATCTAACGCCGCGCTCTAATAATAAAATAATATTATTTTAAATGGTAGTTAACATGTAGCCGTTGTAATGACGGAAATGGATAGAAATAACTAAAATATGATTATATATGTTCTTAAATATTTTTACATTTATACAATAAATGATAAAGGCTTAAAATACGGAAAGAATTCAATTTTAGGCGTATATGCCCTAGTTTTCACTAAAGGTTCACTTATCACCTTTTGATGGAGAACCGTCATTAAATATAGTTTTGTTCACTCTTAAACATTCTTTTGGACCAAATAAAACTCTTATTAAGAATCGGGATATCAAAATTTACTTTGTGTAAATTTTTGGTATCTTTCCGATAAAGTTCATTTTTTTTAATGAATAGTGTAAAAATGTTGTATTTTAATTCAAAACAACTTTTTAATCTAATTTATTTATATGATTAGATTATATTTTTAATTGGTTTTAAAGTGAAATTAGAAAATATTTTTACCATTAAATCCAATAGTGGTCGTTGGAATCAATTTCACTTTGAAATCAGACTTAAACTAGTGTCAATCTTTTGATACTTATTGTTTCATAAAACACGCTATTTGTCATGACAGCGGGAATTAATTATTAAATTAATTAATGTGACTTATATGTTTTGGATTTTGTAAAACGGACTTCATTTTTGAATTCAGAATATCAAATATAGCTTAGGGTGATTTTTTGGGGTTTTTCTGAAAAAGTTCAATTTTTGATGAATAGTGAAACAACTAAGTGGTACTTATAAAAACTGATTTTCCGTTTAAATGAAATTTTGCCATCATTGTGTTTTGATTTTCAAAAATCCGACATACATGGTTGTCATTAAGAAGTAAAATGTGGTTCAATGAGATTAAAATAATTTTTTGGTGAATAGTAACTTATTAAGTTTTTAATCGCGATTAGTGGTAATTAGTGTAGTTTAAGGTAAAAATAATGTGTTAATAAAATGAGATGAGCTTGAAACATGTCTTACACTCATTGGTTTTATCATGGCAGACCAAGAAAAGCCATGGGTCAACTTGGGGACCCCATGGATTTACTTTAGTTGGGAAATGACATAAATAACATATTATTTAATGTAAAAGTAAAATTGACACAACCATGATATGTTTTACTAAAACAATTTTTAAGTGGGATTATACAAGTCATCTTTTTGATTATAATTATTAATTGGAAAGATAAAAAGATTTCCTACATCATAGTATTTTTTTTATAATTTTTATACATTAAATAAATTAAATTATTTATGACATAATAATGATGCAGCGATGACATCATTATTTGACGATTTAAATAAAATGGAAAGATAATGTAAAATCTATGAACTACACATGTCCAAAACTTATTGGATGAGTGTATATCGAAGACGTATCACCTTATCCACGAATTATATCGATGTGGGACCATTTGAAACCGAAAAACATTTTCAAATAAAGTAATATTTCTTTACTTTCCAAAAGTACCCCTCCTCTCCTCTTATAAAAGGCCCCCACCTCTACCTCATTTAACACACTCCTCAAGCCTTTGGCTCGGCCAAACCCTGCCCATTTACTCTCTCCACATCCCTCTCCTCATCCTAGAGGATTCCCTTTGGGCAGAATCCTTTCAAAGGAAGCCTTTAGGCTCAAATCAAAAGGAGTTACACTTTTAAAGGTAATTCATTCTTTCTTGTTCATTTGTTTTATTTTGCTTCTCCAACACCCTAAACTCTTTTTATTTACTTCTTTTGTAACAAAACAAGTATATTCAATATACTAGGATGTTTTTATAAGATTTATTCGAGCTAAATTCTCAC
Source organism: Viscum album (assembly GCA_963277665.1). Lineage (NCBI taxonomy): Eukaryota > Viridiplantae > Streptophyta > Magnoliopsida > Santalales > Viscaceae > Viscum > Viscum album. The sequence goes on from OY728158.1 coordinate 218,742,785, forward strand.
ACAACTACATCAAATGGTTAAAGAACATACGGTTTCCGTGGATGATGAAATTCTGCCTCCCGAAACGATGATTGTTCAATACTCATTTAACACCTTCAAAGGTGGCCATTATGATGTAACTATTTTTATATATGATATATAATATGTTTATTTTTTATTTATGCTTCTGTATTTTTCATTTTTGTCTTACCTTTATGGCTTCCATTATGGGTATACGTGATATCTTCATTTAAGGAAGTGCGGACTACCGCCCCCTCAAAGTGATTTGATTCGTTAAATACCATATGTGGGATGTATAAAGGATGGAAATATGATATTATATATGATATTATACTGGAATTATAATATACCTTTATATCATTATTATTCCATTCTATAAAATACGAAATAGAAATGAATGTAGCGTTCATGCGTACGTACGGCTTACCGTCTCCATGAACGGTGCATTTCATTTCTTACCTCTAAATGATTATGTAATGTTATAAATGCATGAATGTACTGGATATATATGACATATATGATATCTACGTAATGAATACAATTCTGGATATAATAAACATTTGGCCACACGAACAACATGTAATTGTAAGAAGTCCACTTTCGACTTAAGAACCAAATATCAGCAAAACAAATATTATTAACTTAAATGATTACATAATGTTTATGAAATGGTAATAAGTGGTATAAAAGTAATAATGAACTTGAAAAAGGTTCTTAAGGAATTATAAATTAACACAAGTTTATTATTCAGGAGATTAAAGAACGATCGAGTCAAGTCGGACCCGAGGTAAGGGATCCTACACCTCTCTTTCTTTTTAAGTACACTCTTTTATGTCATTCCTTTTAAAGCTCATATTTCTTGTTATTGGGATGATCTTTTATATTAAATTTACTGTAATTTTTATGTTCATGTGATGAGATACCCTATTCTCTCTCATCAATCCATTTTGGAAGTTTTGAGTGGCGCCGTTAGGCTGCCGAACTTTCGTAAGAGATCTAACCTCTCTCTTTCTTTTTAAGTAATCTCCTTTATGTCACTTCTTTTAAAATCCTCCTTGCAATGTTGGGGGATTTTCTTTTATATTCCACATGCTGTAAATTATATTGTAATAGAATGGGATACTCTATTTGATCTCATCAATCCATATTCGTAAGTTTTATGTGGCGTCATTAGGCTGCCGAGTTTTCGTAAGGGATTTTTCATCTCACTTTTATTCCCGTGAGATTTATGCTACATTCGCCACAAATTCCATTGAGTGGTGTATGTACTTCCCATTATTCTACTCTTTGTGTAATATACTTTCGTTTATGAGTATTTACATCAATGACCTATTTTCTTTCTTTCATGGGGTGTATGTTTTGAAAGATACCCAAGTCGGTAAGGGAACCTTTCACCCTCCTCTTTTTTAAAAGACTTCTTTTATTGGGTCTTTTAATTTACATATTTTTATGTTGGGATATGCTCTCATACATCCTTATTGATGTAAATTTTATGTCCAAGTGATGATATACACTTTTTATCTCTCATCAACTCATTTTGATGTGATGCCGTTAGGCTGTCAAGGGAACTTTTTATCCCAATTTCGATTTCTTTGGGTTCAACTTGTAGTCATTGAATATGTCATCCATTGAATATGTGTGAATGACCTTTTATTGTTTTACACTTAATTTCCACTTATATTGGGTGTATATATATTTTTCACACATATTTTTGAGATTTGTTTGTCCTTAATTTAAGGATACCTTCTTTATAAGGGATTTCATCACATTTGACATTTCTATTGAGGGTTCATTGTTGTTATGCACCAATTCACTCTTATATGGTGTATATACTGTCCTTTGGAGTATTATATCATGAATCCTTTTATTCTCATGATATTATAAAGTTCTTACTAAATGTTATTCCTCGATTATTGTATTCAAGTGTCTCTAATTTTGGTAAAACCCCTTTAACCAAAATATTGTTTTAAATGTTTTAATTATTTGTTCTTATTAATATCCATGTTTTCAAAATGGTTTTAAGGATTTATTTATATCGATATTAATGGTTTAAAATGTTAAAAGCTTAAAGGTGGTATGGGACACTTTGATTCAAAAATCTCTTTATTAAATGTTTTAAATGGTTTTGGAAATGGTTTCTTTTTGAATGGATTCATTATTTCAATATCCTAAAATGTTATATTGTGATTGAAATGTGGAAATGTTATGTTTCCTTTATTCATGTTTATGTGATACGATTATGTTATGGTTCTTGGGCATTGTTATGAAGAACGGGTGGTTCCGTGATAAACCAAGGGCGGGTGAGCCCGATATAGCTCTCCAATGCATTGGGTAACGCGAAGGAGTGAAACGTTAAGGTTTCTCCGAAGAGATTTTAGGGAATATACTATGATGGGTATTCCAAACGTAACCAAGAGGGTTACTCCCTACGTAAGAATGTTATGAATGCCTCAATTTACCTTTATGTCGTATGTTTTCTATGATTTATTCATGATTTGATATGCCTATGTTTTATGGGTAAAGTATGATTTCATTCTTATGTATATATGAACTCATGTTTCCTTTCCATATTTTTATAACCCTTACTGAGCTTTTTATGCTCATCCCAAGTTTTTGAAATGCTTTTCACAGGTCAAGGGAAAGGTACATGATGTGACGATAGTGTCAAGGATGTGTGAAGAAAGAATCTGTGTTTTATTTTAAATAGATTTCCATTGATTGGAATAATGAATATTGTCTTTTATGTAACCACCTTGTTTAAATGTGGAATGTAATGCAAGTTTCATGATCTAATTCTCTAAAACTGTAAACCTGAAAAGATCCTCAATGTGTAATCTTGTAATAACTCAATTTTAAGTAAGGTTTAAGGCTGGGGCCTTATAGTTGGTATCAAAGGTCGGTTTAGATAACTTTAGAGGTTAGGGTATTATTTAAGCATAATTGAAAATTACCATAATGGTTAGGATTTCAGAAAGAGTCTTAGTTTTAGATAAAGTGAATGAGTAAGTATATCTTATTGTCTATCTTACTCATTAGTACATGATGGTTTTGTTGATATACTCACACTGACCTTTTTGGTTTTAGTAAATGGCTGGATCTATCAGGCACCAAAGTAACAGTGGATGTGAAGGAAACTGTGACAGTTTTTTGAGCAAGCAACTGAATGATATGGGAGCTGCAATGAGAACTCTTTTGATTATCCTCAACCAACTATATGGAGTCATGATTGACCACCTAAACCTTGGAGATTTCTCTAAGGCATCATATATGCAAGAAACAAATCCCTACGGAAGTACAGGTAATAATCATAAAGGTAAGTGTGTTCAAAAACCTATGTGTCAAAGATGTGGAAAGAAACACCTAAGAAAATGTTTCAAAGGGACATAAATATGCTATATATGTGGAAATGAAGGTCATAAAGCAAGAACCTTCCATGGAAAAAGGAAGTAACCAGTTGACTCGAGGAAAGGGAAAGAAGTTCTTTCTGAGGGATCAATTGAATGTTTTAAATGTGGTGTGCATGGTCATTATGCAAACACATTTCCTATGAAGAAGTTTCGTGAATGGGCTCACCAAGAGTGTACCAATATTCGTTTACCAATACCTAATGCCATTCCGATTGAGGATGAAGAAACTGACAATGACCAATCAAAGGTATGTACTATTTCATGACTATTGTTTTCTTATTTTGGAATCTTAGGATATGATTCATGATTTTGTTTATAGGAAAGAGGTATCTCGGAATAAGTTGGAAAGGAATGGATAATGAATCATGAAGAATGTTGAATGAGTAAGATGCCAACATATAAGGGCTTCAAGAGTTAGGGTGAAATTCTTAAGAGTATTAAGTCTCTTTTGATGATGGGGTTACATTAGAAGACTTTTTATATTATGTGTAACCCTGATGTCTAATATAGGCAAATTTTATTCAAGTAATAGTTATCTTTTCTTTTGTGGACATAGTTATAAAGAACCATTTGGGTTTATATGATCCTCACTTTTGAGGTAATTATGGGTTACCATATGTTATGATTGAAGTGAAAAGCATGAGATAAAATTGAGGTTAAATTATGTTATGGTTATTTTTGATGATTTTATCCCTTTTTGGGTAATGATTTTAGAATTATATAGTTTTGGAAAAAGGACAACACGCAGACCATGTGACAACCCGTCGCGTCAGATAATGCTGCGGGAATCGAACCCACAACCAAACTGCGACTGGTATTTATCGCCTACCACTGGGCTATGTGAAGTCCCTGGTTAGTTTGACTGATTCTTTTTAGTTATATGATTTTATGAATTAAGAGTAAGTTGATTTTGGAGGATATGTGATTAGGATAATTACTTTTCAATGTGAGACTTTAGGAGCAACTGATGTTGTTTGGAGATAAATGTTACGATTTAACTTGGAAGACTATGTGACTAAATCCTTCAAATATTTGGGTTTCAATCTTATATTGGTTTACTTTGAAGAATTTTATGGACAAATTTTTTATCGGATGGTCCTCGTTGAACTTTGGGTTTTGTTGGACAAATTTTGGAGATTAAGAATAGATTTTATTTTTATAAGGGGTTATCCTTTTCTGGATTATCTGATCTTGTACTAACCTTTTTGGTTTTGGTTTTGGTTAAAGCCTAAATACATGGGATGTATATAGTTCTCTTTTGGGGATTAGGTGATTCTCTAGAAGTTGATTATAGTACTCTTAATGCGAACAAGTCTCCCTAACTACTCATCTTTTGGAAAAAATATGAGTTTGACTATGGAATCTAGTAAAAGTTGAAATCCAACATGATAAGTGATTATTCTTCCTTATGAATAAATTCCTCAATAAAAAGTAACTTAAAACAAAAATGTTGTCTATTAACTTTTCTTACTGGGGAACCCAACACCGTTTAACCCATCACAATTTTGTGATTTTCTTATTGTTAACTTTCTCCTAAACATGTTTTCTATCACTCTCCATCGGAACATGACCCTATTTTTTCTCCTCTATGTCCATATTTTCATACTTAGAATCCTAGTATGGGTTAACTCGGGTGACCTCTGTGCTTATCATTCTTTATTTTAAAGTGATTGTTTTACCGACTCTTGTTCCGATGTGGGACGTTCAAGGATGTTTCCAAGCACAATTTTAAAATTGTGTGGACGCAATTCCCAAAAGGGGGGAAGGATGTAACACCCCAGGTAAACAAGGAATATGAAATTTTCATATTTATCCATATTTGTGAATAAAATATTAATATGACTTTAAAGGGGACGCTATGCTCGATGGCGTACCCAACACGCAACAACGAGTTTCTTGGGAATCTTACATTGCGCTCTAATAATAAAATAATATTATTTTAAATGGTAGTTAACATGTAGCCGTTGTAATGGCGGGGATGGATATAAATAACTAAAATATGATTATATATGTTCTTAAATATTTTTACATTTATACAATAAAAGATAAAGGCTTAAAATACGGAAATAATTCAATTTTAGGTGTATATGCCCTAGTTTTCACTAAAGGTTCACTTATCACCTTTTGATGGAGAACCGTCATTAAATATAGTTTTTTTCACTCTTAAACATTCTTTTGGACCAAATAAAACTCTTATTAAGAATCGGGACATCAAAATTTACTTTGTGTAAATTTTTGGTATCATTCCGATAAAGTTCATTTTTTTAATGAATAGTGTAAAATGTTGTATTTTAATTCAAAACCACTTTTTAATCTAATTTATTTATATTATTAGATTATATTTTGAATTGGTTTTAAAGTGAAATTAGAAAATATTTTTACCATTAAATCCAATAGTGGTCGTTGGAATCAATTTCACTTTGAAATCAGACTTAAACTAGTGTCAATCTTTTGATACTTATTGTTTCATAAAACACGCTATTTGTCATGACATCGGGAATTAATTATTAAATTAATTAATGTGACTTATATGTTTTGAATTTTGTAAAACGGACTTCATTTTTGAATTCAGAATATCAAATATAGCTTAGGGTGAATTTTTGGTATTTTTCTGAAAAACTTCAATTTCTGATGAATAGTGAAACCACTAAGTGGTACTTATAAAAACTGATTTTCCGTTTAAATGAAGTTTTTCCATCATTGTATTTTGATTTTAAAAAATCCGACATATATGGTTGTCATTAAGAAGTAAAATGTGGTTCAATGAGATTAAAATAATTTTTTGGTGAATAGTAACTTATTAAGTTTTTAATCGCGATTAGTGGTAATTAGTGTAGTTTAAGGTAAAAATAATGCATTAATAAAATGAGATGAGCTTGAAACATGTCTTACCCTCATTGGTTGTATCATGGCCGACCAAGACAAGCCATGGGTAAACTTGGGGACCCCATGGATCCACTTTGGTTGGGAAATGACATAAATAACATTTTATTTAATGTAAAAGTAAAATTGACACAAACATGATATGTTTTACTAATACAATTTTTACGTGGGGTTATACAAGTCATCGTTTGGATTATAAATATTCATTGGAAAGATAAAAAGATTTTCTACATCATAGTATTTTCTTTATAATTTTTAGACATTAAATAAATTAAATTATTTATGACATAATAATGATCCAGCGATGACATCATTATTTGACGATTTAAATACAATGGAAAGATAATGTAAAATCTATGAACTACACATGTCCAAAACTTATTGGATGAGTGGATTTAGAAGCCTTATCACCTTATACACGAATTATATCAATGTGGGACCTTTTGAAACCGAAAAACATTTTCAAATAAAGTAATATTTCTTTACTTTCCAAAAGTACCCCTCCTCTCCTCTTATAAAAGGCCCCCACCTCTACCTCATTTAACACACTCCTCAAGCCTTTGGCTCGGCCAACCCCTGCCCATTTAATCTCTCCACATCCCTCTCCTCATCCTAGAGGATTCCCTTTGGGCAGAATCCTTTCAAAGGAAGCCTTTAGGCTCAAATCAAAAGGAGTTACACTTTTAAAGGTAATTCATTCTCTAATGTTCATTTGTTTTATTTTGCTTCTCCAACCCCGTAAACTCTTTTTATTTACTTCTTTTGTAACAACACCAGTATATCCAATATACTAGGATGTTTTTATAAGATTTATTCGAGCTACACTCTCACACAACTACATCAAATGGTTAAAGAACATACGGTTTCCGTGGATGGTGAAATTCTGCCTCTCGAAAAGATGATTGTTCAATACTCATTTAACACCTTCAAAGGTGGCCATTATGATGTCACTATTTTTATATATGATATATAATATGTTTATGTTTTATTTATTCTTCTGTATTTTTCATTTTTGTCTTACCATTATGGCTTCCATTATGGGTATACGCGATATCTTCATTTAAGGAAGTGCGGACTACCGCCCCCTCAAAGTGATTTGATTCGTTAAATACCATATGTGGGATGTATAAAGGATGGAAATATGATATTATATATGATATTATACTGGAATTATAATATACATTTATATCATTATTATTCCATTCTATAAAATACGAAATAGAAATGAAAGTAGCGTTCATGCGTACGTACGACTTATCGTCTCCATGAACGGTGCATTTCATTTCTTACCGCTAAATGATTATGTAATGTTATAAATGCATGAATGTACTGGATATATATGAAATATATGATATCTACATAATTAATACAATTCTGGATATAATAAACATTTTGCCACACGAACAACATGTAATTGTAAGAAGTCCACTTTCGACTTAAGAACCAAATATCGGCAAAACAAATATTATTAACTTAAATGATTACATAATGTTTATGACATGGTAATAAGTGGTATAAAAGTAATAATGAACTTGATAAAGGTTCTTAAGGAATTATAAATTAACTAAAGTTTATTATTCAGGAGATTAAAGAACGATCGAGTCAAGTCGGACCCGAGGTAAGGGATCCTACACCTCTCTTTCTTTTTAAGTACACTCTTTTATGTCATTCCTTTTAAAGCTCATCTTTATTGTTATTGGGATGATATTTTATATTAAATTTACTGTAATTTTTATTTTCATGTGATGAGAGACCCTATTCTCTCTCTTCAATCCATTTTGGAAGTTTTGAGTGGCGCCGTTAGGCTGCCGAACTTTCATGAGAGATCTAACCTCTCTCTTTCTTTTTAAGTACTCTCCTTTATGTCACTTCTTTTAAACTCCTCCTTGCAATGTTGGGGGATTTTATTTTATATTCCACTTGCTGTAAATTATATTGTAATATGATGGGATACTCTATTTGATCTCATCAATCCATATTCGGAAGTTTTATGTGGCGCCGTTAGGCTGCCGAGTTTTCGTAAGGGATTTTTCATCTCACTTTTATTCCTGTGAGATTTATGCTACATTCACCACAAATTCCATTGAGTGTTGTATGTACTTCCAATTATTATACTCTTTGTGTAATATACTTTCGTTTATGAGTATTTACATCAATGACCTATTGTCTTTCTTTCATGGGGTGTATGTTTTGAAAGATACCCAAGTCGCTAAGGGAACCTTTCACCCTCCTCTTTTTTAAAAGACATCTTTTATTGGGTCTTTTAATTTACATATTTTTATGTTGGGATATGTTCTCATACATCCTTATTGATGTAAATTTTATGTCCAAGTGATGATATACACTTTTTATCTCTCATCAACTCATTTTGATGTGATGCCGTTAGGCTGTCAAGGGAACTTTTTAACCCAATTTCGATTTCTTTGGGTTCAACTTGTAGTCATTGAATATGTCATCCATTGAATATGTGTGAATGACCTTTTATTGTTTTACACTTAATATCCACTTATATTGGGTGTATATATATTTGTCACACATATTTTTGAGATTTATTTTTCCTTAATATAAGGATACCTTCTTTATAAGGGATTTCATCACATTTGACATTTCTATTGAGGGTTCATTGTTGTTATTCACCACTTCACACTTATATGGTGTATATACTGTCCTTTGGAGTATTATATCATGAATACTTTTATTCTCATGATATTATAAAGTTCTGACTAAATGTTATTCCTCTATTATTGTATTCAAGTGTCTCTATTTTTGGTAAAACCCCTTTAACCAAAATATCGTTTTAAATGTTTTAATTATTTGTTCTTATTAATATCCATGTTTTCAAAATGGTTTTAAGGATTTATTTATATGGATATTAATGGTTTAAAATGTTAAAAGCTTCAAGGTGGTATGGGACACTTTGATTCAAAAATCTCTTTATTAAATGTTTTAAATGGTTTTGGAAATGGTTTTTTTTGAATGGATTCATTATTTCAATATCCTAAAATGATATATTGTGATTGAAATGTGGAAATGTTATGTTTCCTTTATTCATGTTTATGTGATACAATTATGTTATGGTTCTTGGGCATTGTTATGAAGAACGGGTGGTTCCGTGATAAACCAAGGGCGGGTGAGCCCGATATAGCTCTACAATGTATTGGGTAACGCGAAGGAGTGAAACGTTAAGGTTTCTACGAAGAGATTTTAGGGAATATACTGTGATGGGTATTCCAAACGTAACCAAGAGGGTTACTCCCTACGTAATAATGTTATGAATGCCTCAAGTTACCTTTATGTCGTATGTTTTCTATGATTTATTCATGATTTGATATGCCTATGTTTTATGGGTAAAGTATGATTTCATTCTTATGTATATATGAACTCATGTTTCCTTTCCATATTTATATAACCCTTACTGAGCTTTTTATGCTCATCCCATGTTTTTGAAATGCTTTTCACAGGTCAAGGGAAAGGTACATGATGTGAAGATAGTGTCAAGGATGTGTCAAGAATGAATCCGTGTTTTATTTTAAATAGGTTTCCATTGATGGGAATAATGAATATTGTCTTTTATGTAACCACCTTGTTTAAATGTGGAATATAATGCAAGTTTCATGATCTAATTCTCTAAAACTCTAAACCTGAAAAGATCCTCAATGTGTAATCTTGTAATAACTCATGTTTAAGTAAGGTTTAAGGCTGGGGCCTTATAGAATACATATACAGATTGTGACTTCATATCATTCTTATATATCTAAAATCCAGTATCAGCAAAATCTATAATGATAAGCTCCCCGTCTCCTCTATACACCAGGAACATATCCTTAGTTCTTCTCAAATACTTAAGGATAGTCTTAACAATAGTCCAATGTTGTTCTCCTATATTTTCTCGATATCTGCCTACCATGCTCAGTGAATAGGCAACATCAAGCCTGGTACATAACAAGGCATACATGATGGTTCTTATATCTGAAACATATGGGATCTTACTCATTCTATCTTTCTCATGTTGAGTCTAAGGACACATTTTCAATGAAATATGTAGGCCATGTGACATTGGAACCAATCCTCTCTTGGATTGATCCATACTAAATCCCTTTAGTATCTGGTCAATGTATTTTCCATGACTTAGTCCAAGCAGCCACTTGGATCTATCACGAATGATTTTGACCCCTAAAATGTAGGCTGCTTCACCCAAGTCCTTACTGGAGAAACACTTGTTTATACAGTCCTTAACTGACTATAAGACTGGTACGTCATTTCTAATATGCAATACGTCATCATCAAATACTTGTAAGATAATGACCACATTTCCATTAAACCGCTTATAAACACATGTTTCACAATTGTTTTTAATGAAACCAAATTTGTTTATGGATTTATCAAATCATATGTTCCATGACATAGATGCTCGCATTAATCCATAAATGGATTTCTTCAACTTCCAAACCTGTTTGGATTCACCTAGTGTCACAAATCCTTCTGGTTAAGTCATAAAGACAACTTCCTAATGGTTCCTGTTAAGGAATGCTGTTTTGACATCGATTTTCCAAATATCGTAGTCATGGTAAGCTTCTATGGCATGTATGATTTTTATGGATTTAAACATGGAAACTGGCAATAAGTTTTTATCATTTTCAATTCCTTGATGTGTTCTAAATCCTTTAGCAACTAGCATTTCTTTATAAGTGATAACTTGACCTTTCATGTCCAGTTTTCTCTTGAATACCCATTTGCATTCAATAGGCTTTACATCAACTGGCTCATCGACCAGAACCCAAAAATGGTTCTGGAACATGGAATCCATCTCAGAATTCATATCTTCTAGCCATCTTGCATCTTCTAATCTTTCTACTACTTTTTTTGTAGGAGAGAGGTTCATTATTGTCCAACAATAATGATTCTCCATCCTCGGTGACTAGGAAACCAGATCTCTTTGGTTCCCTTACCTCTCTTGAGATCCTACGTAGTACTTTTGTTTTAGGAACATCTTCCACAGGGACCTATGGAACTTGTTCCTGTACCAACTAATGTGTATCTTGAGCAATATCTTCATCAATGTCAATCTTGCTCCCACTATCATTTTTGATGATGTGCTCCTTCTATAGAAAGACAGCTTGCCCAGTGACAGTCACTTTATTGTCTGAAGAGTTATAGAGGTAGTATCATTTGGTTTCCTTGGGATATCCTATAAAGATACACCTCATGCCCTAGGGTGCTAGTTTGTTTCCTGATAAGGCCTTAAAATATGACTCACATTCCTATACACATGTGTGAAACAAAATGGGTTTCTTTCAATTCCATAACTCATCGGTAATTCCATTTTCCACCTCAGTTGGCACTTAGTTTAATGTTTATACTATATTTTGTAATGCATATCCACAAATGGAGAATTGAAGATCTGCATGACTCATCATTGATCTCACCATGTCAATAAGTTGCAGTTCCTCCTTTCACTAACACCATTCTACTATGGTGTATAAGGAGGAGTGAGATGTGATAGAATCCCAGACTCCCATAGAAGATTTATGAACTCTTGGTCTAGATATTCTCTACCTTGACCTGATCTAAGCTTCTTTATCTTCTTACCATGCTGATTCTCTACTTCATTCTTGAATTCCTTAAATTTCTTTAAGGATTATGACTTATACCTCCTTAAGTAGACATATCCATATCTACTCAAATCATTAATAAATGTTATGGAGTAAGAATATCCACCTCTAGATTCTACTATAATTGGTCCACACACATCCATGTGAACCAATCCTAGAAGTTCTGTGGCCCTTTCACCTTGTCCACCGAAAGGCGGCTTGGTCATTTTTCCTTGTAAACAAGATTGACATCTATCAAGTGGTTTTAGATCAGTGGCGTCTAAATAGCCATCTTTACAGAGCTTTATCAAACTCTTCTTCTTTACATGACCTAGACGGTGATGCCACAACTGGGTGATGTATGCATCATTTGTGTCTGTTTCGTTATTGATTTCCAACACTTGGTTTTTGTAATTTAATACATACAAAAAAATATTTAAATACGCCACACCATAACATAATTTGTTCTTATAAAAGAGACAACCCTTATTTTTTAACCTGAAAATAAATCCATCCATATATAAAAAAGATATAAAAATTATGTTCTTGGTAGAAATAGGCACATAATAATAGTTATGTAAAACCAAAATCATCCTAGTCGTTAATGAGAGGTGGTAATCACCAATGGATAACACCGCCAGCCTCATGCCATTGGCAGCTCGAAGATCCACCTATCCTCTGGAAATCATTCTAAATATACTTGGTTCCGGTATTTGAATACAGATGTGAGCCCCACAAGCTGTATCTAATACCCAATGTGTAGAAATGGAAATATGGAACTCGATAAAGAAAACACCTTTAGAATCCACACACTTTTGGGTGCAGTTCCTTGTCAAGTGGCCTTGCTTTCCATATGAAAAACATACCGCCTCCCATTCCATTCCCTGCCTCTGGATCTTACCCTTCTTGGAGGATGACGCTCGGGGGCTTCAGACACTTTATAAGTTTTTTCCCCTTTGCCTTTTCCTTACTATTCTTATTCACCATATGGACTGTGGGTTTTTCATGCCCCATGTCCTTATCTACATAGTGAATTAAGGTCATAAGTTCCAATAGATTCTTCTCATTGTTGATCATGTAGTAGTTGACAATAAATCTATATAATGTACTGGGCAGTGATGATAGGATGAGATCTGTACACAACTCATTCGGAAACATAATCCCTAAGATGTCCAATGGTTCAATATAGACAATATGATTGACTACCCGATGCCCCGCTAGCACAGACACTCCAAGATTAGTTGTAAACCATGTATTTGAGATCTCATATCTCTCCTGTCTCACATTCTATTGGTAGAGATCCTTAAGGTGAGACATCATGGTAAACGAGTCCATGTTTTCATGTTTCTTCAAGAGCTCATTAGACATGGATTATATCATGAGACACTGGACAGATGTGGAATCATCCATGTGTTTTATATAGATAGATAATTCCTCATCACTGGGCTCTTTCCTTAGTGCAACTAGAACATGCTCATCTAGAACATATAATTTCCTCTTGCGGAGAATGATGACACATAAATGCCTCTGACACTCTTGGAAATTGGTGCTGGTGAGAAGGTTTTCCTTCTCGAGTATGGTTCACAATGATATGATTGACGTCATTTTTATGTCCATTTCTAAAATTTAATATGATCAAAGGTTTAGTACATTATTATAAATCTGAGACAAATAAATAAATTAATACTTATTAATCTTGCACTATTTTATTGAAATCCATAGCCTCACCATTGACTTCAGAATATTCTATTTCCTGAATATTCTAGTGGAAATGATCTATATTTCCCTTAGAATTACCCCAATAAGGGTTGTTCAATCAACTTGAAGGGTTTTAGGCATGCATTACCAATTCCAAATGCATTAAATCGTAGATCCTTGATCCTTTGAGTGGACTCCCCAATCCTAAAATCCCTTTATTTTCGATTCCCTCAACTTTTTCCTCTTGTTCACATGAAGTCTTGTTGTGGTAGTCATCCCTTGATGTGAACCAATTCACGTCAACCCAAATCCTTGAATTATAATTGCCCGATAATTGAATTAACCGAAACTATAGTTGGTCAAGAACTTTGATCTATGGTTTGATTCCAACTAAGATTGTGGAAGGCTATTCTGACATAATATTTCATTCAAGGATTTTATCCTTATCTGTAAATTTCCATTTTATTATCTTTGATTACATTCTTGTTAATATTAAGTGGGATATACTTAAGTGATTAACCATGTATAAGATAATATTTTATGAATAATCCGGTTTTGGTTTAGTTCCATCTTGTATGCTTGTTTAATTCATTAATTGTGTGATCATGACAGCACACCCATAATAAATAAACCATGAAACTGAGAAAAATAAAATAATTTGTACGATCATGATCTTGTTCTATTGGTTAGTTTATCTAGCGGTTGATAAACTAACCGAAGACCTAGGGGTGAAACACCATGAACCTTTCAGGTTCGTGTTTACAGGTTTCAACCTATCCATCTTTGTATCTCCTTGAATTGGTTTCACCTTAACACCTAACTTGAGCCACCTCCACTATCTTGGGAGATCCATCCCTTACATATGCATTTATCTCACATACAGGTGAGGGGTAAAAAGGGGTTTTTACATAAAAGAAACCTTGGTCTCATAGGACCTACATATTAATGATGAGAAGGATTGCAAGCCAAAAAATTTAATTTAAATAAATAAATTAAAATAAACCATTGACATAAAAAGTTCTTGGTATAGCTCATGATAAAATATACATGCTATGATATTTACTTATAAATAAAACTAAAATTCAATTCATTAATCATTCTTTTTTAAGATAAATCTTGCTCGAATCAATTAATTATCTTTAATTAATAAACCCTTTTATCATAAATCCTTTTTCTTAATTTCCTTGAGATTATCATCCATCATAATTTTAAACAAATAAATTCAATTAAAATTTTCTTTATACATAACTTGTACCTTTGAGGCAACTCTGTGAATTCCTTTTTAAGCAGATACTAAATTAATCACACGTATATAAAACACCTATCACGTGTCGTGCCTCAGCTTTGCGCCCACACTATAGTACACGTCTCAAGGGTTTGTACAATATAAGAATAACTTTTAATACATATGCATAATTTGGATGAGTACACAATGTGTAGTTTGGACTACACGACATGTAATTTTGTTCACATTCCATCCAAAGTACACGCCCGAGGTCATATCATGCTTTTGTAATTCAGAAATTTTTAGAGCACGCGACATGTCTAGTTGGACACAACCCATGTAGTGTCCACGTTACATGATTTTTGGCCCGGAAAGACGTGTATAGGGTACACAGTCCAACGATAACCTGAAGGGAATACAAGTCATGTTCAATGGACCTCATGCTGTGTAATCCGGAAACTATGTGCCACTTGTTTCAGGTCAACACACAGTGTCATTTATGACTTAGGAATACTCCAACACACGACCTGATTTGGAGGATCGGTCTGATGCCATGAACCTAGAGTACACGACGTGTACTTCAAATAAATGCCATGTATTCTGTTTTTGTATGGACAGTATCATTTCACACCTCTAGATGAGAACCTATATTTAATTTTAATCAAAATTAAGAGAAAAAATCAATTTCAGTAAGGTGAATGACAAAGGAGAGAGGTGGAACAAATATTGAGATTCAGATTTATAGAATGATTAACTTGAATTGAAACAACTAAATTATTAAATGTGTAAATCACCTACAGAACACTATATAATTATAATCAATGATATGACTCCCTCTAATACCGATTATAGGATCCGGGTGCATCAGAATCTCGTGGGTGGATGTGCCCACTTGGCTATTTGTCATATGTACTGATCAATCTGGGATCAAGACAATGATAAATGCTAGACTCCACAGATAAAATCACCAAAAGAGAAAAATTAGAAGAATAGCCCTAGAACCACAAAGGAGGATCATTATATGCTGGATATTATTAATTTAATTGATTGACAAGAATTACCTTGATGAAATTATTTCTTAGATGAAGTCTCTAGTCATGATCTGATGTGATCTGTCATTATGTCGTAGAATCCATGTTGAGGAATCCTATAGTGGTGATCCTCACAGGCTCCACGTATCTCTAGATGTCACCAAAGGAATATCCGGGTGCTAGCATGGAGAAGCCATTGCTTGGGTTGTCCACCTTATATCACCTTTATCTGATGGAAGAGGATCCTCTCTGTCTTGAGAGCGTTCTTGGAGGAAGGAGTTCATTCAGCCTTTAGAGAACTCTCCAGAATTGTTGTGCACAATGATTGGAGAAATGTGATGGGGTTGTGAGGGTATTTATAATAGTGTTTGAGGATATAGAGTTATGACAATAAATAAAAGAGTTACACATATTATTTATTTCCTTAACTCTGATTGAAAACCCCCATGTCGAATCATTAATTCCTTGACATGCACCCATGCAAGATTTTAATAAATATCATTTAATAAAATGATATTATTTTTCTCAATACCCCGATTGGAAAAACTACAAGGAGTATAATAATTATTACATGGCATGTACTTGCTTTTCAAAATAAAAACTACACGACGTGTAATCATTAATACATGGCATGTATATCTTGTTTTCATTTCCTTTCCAAAATTAAAACTATATGGTGTGAAATAATTAATACACAACGTGTATGTCTTGTTTTTATTTCCTTTCTTCCTCCAACATTAAAAGAAATTAGGCTTCTTTGAATAATTATTAAACCACATAAGAGAATAATATTTATTCTACTTGGGATACTTGGATACACTTAGTTTGTGACCCTCTAAGCCTCTTTCTCATTGGCATTAGACATGCTTTCCTAGAGTCCAAGATTACTGTTTAGAAATGGGTCAAGGCACCTAAGAGAACGAATTTGATGCCACATTGACGTGTCACCTCCTACGAACTCTTACCATGTAATTTAATCACTTTGTATTAATATCTCCAATCAAGTTGGTTTCAAGCTAGTTCCATCAACCCATGTCCTCAATTATTCGTTCTTTGACATTCCGGAATTGATGTTTCCCATTCCTCACCATAGACATGGATTTATTTAGGCTATATCTATTACATCAAAGGGCCTGAGATATCTACTTCCAATATAGAACATATGGGACAAATCATTTCTCGCATTTTCTATTGATGTAGTATCACTTGTGACGCACCCAACATAACCTACCTCAGTGCGAATAGTGTGTCATCATAGTTTTCATCTATACATATAAGCGCATGAGTTGTAATACCCATTAATAATAATATTAAAGTCTATGGACCAATACACATGTACATAGATAGGAACATCTAATGACACAATAAAATATGGATTTCTTACTAGAGGGTCTCATTCTCATAATATCCTCCTAGATATTTCCAAGGGCGCACACCGTGAGAAGGTGCCTCAATGTTTTATGAGTCCTCACCCCTAATGGACTGTATTATTTGTGCCCCTCAAATACCATCATCCAACCATAGAACATATATTCAACAATAGTGTTATGGCACTTCTGGTTTCTCATCATAGCATGGATCTGCTATAACCTTTTAATGCAATAGATTTCCTTAGGACATTATCACATGCATTTTCAGGCAGAAGAAAAATCAAGATGTGATAAATTAATAACTAATAAGTAAAAAGTAGTTGATTTTAGTCCACCATCTCCAACACTCCTCACCACCCAAAAGAATAGACAAATAAACAACATCTTTGCCACCCTAAAATTATGGCCCAAAAAAATCCCCCATCCCCCCAATCCCCATTGAAACCTCAAATTTCTATCCCACATGAATGACCACACATCATAAAGAATTATGATCATTTTTATAGATTAAAAAAGGGGATTCCATCACATTCCCCATCATTTTTTAAGGTGTTCTCTAACAAAGAAAATTCTTAGGAAAAACATTCATTAGACAAGTATAAGTAATTATCAAATTTCTATTATAGAGTGATATCATAAAAATAATAATATTCAAAATAGTCAAAACAGTCACAATACATATATATTGGGTAATCAAAGCCCCCAATTACCAAGACATTAAATGAGGCATCAATACCGTACACTCAACAATATCAAAATCATATCATGGATATAAAAACATGACAAAAATACTATTTTACCCATAAATACAAATTTAATAAATTAATTATCTTTAATTATGCCAGTTAAACCCTAATACAATGATAAAAAAAAGAAAACCCCTCCACCATGATTCACAAATAAATAGAAATGAGGGAATCCCTACCTTAGGGAATCATTCCAACTCACTGTGCACTGCAGGTGGAAGAAGAAAATCTGGGAAATAATCCTACACCACGAGAACCATGGTTCAACTTATACAACAACAGTAATCTAGAAAAACAAATCCCAAACGCACCCCATTCCAAAAAACACCACTCTAACAGATTACTTGGAGAAGAAAGAAAGCATAAAGAGGGGAATGAGAGGAAAACTCACCCAGGATTGACCAAAGATTACCAAATAATAACCAATAGATTAAATATGTCAAACAAAAAGGATATAGGATTTCAGAACACCTTGGTGTGCCTAGGTTTCATCCAAAATTAGATTTATAAGAAACCACAACTGAATGAATAATAATTAATCCAAAAATAATTTTAAATATGCACTGTATCGGGGGATTGCATGACATGTAATCCACTTTCATGTTATCTAATTCCAAATGTTCTATTGTCACTGAATAATGTGTCACCTCTTCATTTTATCTTTTATTTTTAAAACATTAATAATTATATTTTGTGAAACCTACTTCCAAGTCGTGTAAAATGTTTACAGGTTGGGAAATCTCCCATCTTATAGTGTTTGGAAAACGAACATCTCTGAACATCCTATGAGCCTCCTCCGAACACCCCAACAATGAAAACTGGACATTTAATAGACTGGGAAGGAAAAGACTATAAAAATCCTCATTTTTTTGGGTAATAAATAAGCTAAATTATCCCAAAATTGGGGTAAATAGAATTAATAAAACTGAAAAAAATCACAAATATTAATTGAAATTTGATATGGGGATACTAGTTACTCATCATAGTTACATTAAGTACTTGATGGTCCCTACAGGTTCCTGATTCAACTTCATGGGCCACCGAGTACCCGATGATCAACTACTAAATACTTAATATCAGTTATAATCTTATGAATACTTATGTTACCCCCATCAATCATATTAATTATCATGAAAAATTGACCAAACCCTAGAAAATTTGTTTTATAACTTAACATTCATCATAAAATATTAGAATTATAATATAAAGAATAAATTGAAATGTAAAAAAATTATTGTAAAAAAATAATCAAAATAAACGTCACATAAAATTCCAAAATACTAAAATTATTCTATAAAATGTTGAATAAAAACCATAAACATATCTTGATAATTATATGTCAATTATATCATCCCAGTGACATGGAATTTATCCTAAAAGTCATCCATTTCTTGTATATTAAAGAATGTGAAATGAGTTTTTTAATATACCAAATCAAGGATGATACATAACACCTAAACCTATACATGCACTTTTAATTCCAAAAAATTTTAAAAAATGCCTCACAATGCCCCTATATCGAAAAAAATTCATAGACACCCCTTGGGGGCTATAATTTCCTTAAATCTCACAAATTTCCCATATAAATACAACCATTAGAGACCATGGATGTGAAATAATTATTTACAATGCTCTTTCAGGGGAAGGAAATTTCATACCCCCTTCAATGAACTATAGAACCTATATTTGGTTATATTTATGGTTGTTCGTACACACCCTCCAATAGATTCATATCCGAAGTCACATTAATTAATTTAAAATTATAGAAGAATTGATGGACCACATTTCACTAATTCATATGAACCTTATCAATGAATTTCCCCCCTAAATCAGCCTTAATTTGATTAGATAAATAATATATCATAATATATAAAATAAGAGATATCCATGGAAAAATTATTTTACATGGATAAAATTACGTATTGAAATATTCAAAAATAAGAGACTAACTTAAATATTTTGACTAGGAAGGTTGAAATATAAATTAGAACAAAAAAATATAGGAATCATTGTTTTAGGATGAGAAATCCAAATGAAATTTCAATCCATTTGAGGTTCCATTGAGGGGGACTGGAGGAGTTTTTATTACATCATAATTAAATTTTTAAAAAATTTGATAAAGGAACATCTTGTAAAAATTATTTTTTCACCATGTTTTTGTAACAAATTTGACACCATCATAGATGCCACTAAGATTCCATTGAACCTTAAAGGATTTTAATAATATTTTAAATACATAAGTAACATTATCTACTACATCTACTTCCTATTACTATCTACCTTTTTCAGATACCACACATAAATCCTAAATATTTAAAAACTAACATCCATACTTAGAAAACACCTCAATCTAATGGGAACCATAAAAATACACATGATCTTTATAAAATAATTAATCTTATTTTTATATCATTATATTGGAAATAATTATGTTTTGAAGTTTAATATTCACTTTAAATAACTCTATTAGTTTTCTATAATGAATCACCATTCAGTATCCAACAATGATAAAATGGATTAGGAATAAAAAAAATATTAACTCTTATGGAAAACATGTTATGGAATCCTAGGACATGAAGTGTAACTACAATGTGTAGATTACACATGAATGTATATCAGGTCGAGGAGCTACATGACCATAGGAACACCTCCCCACATGCCGATGGATCATAACTCACAGAGGATTAATAATCAATACAATGGGGATTCTATAATCTCTAATCATATTGAGAAAATAGAAAAACCTAATAAAAAATATACATAATAATCTGAGTATACACAGTGATATAAACACAATTCTATTGAAAACATACCATGTAGAAACCTATAGTCATACATCCCAACTTGGAACCTACTTTACTGATATCATATATAAAATAAACAAAAAAAATACATTAGTGGATTTTATTCCATCCTAGAGCCTAGCCAAATCCCATTATACAATACCTTTTGAGCTTCCAAAGCATGATCTACTACACCACCTATGATCAACCTCTAAGAAAGGCATATGGTCTTTATGTATAAAAATGTTCCCATGAAAGGTTTGAGAATATAACTTAGTATATTTTATTGATATAATCCTAATATATTTTGGCATATTATTATAGTCATGGTGAAATTAGAAACATAAGTAAATATTCCTGACAGATCATTATCTGCTAACTAGGCCACCAAAACACTCTATAATGAACATGAACATGTCAGTCCACCACGTGGTAACTAGACCACCGTGGTACACAACAATAACTACATTAGAGTCATACATGAATATCATTATCACATATTTATACTGAACCAATATCCAACCCATACCCATAGAATTTGGGTAGGCCAACCTCCAAGACCGAAC
Organism: Viscum album; assembly: GCA_963277665.1. Lineage (NCBI taxonomy): Eukaryota > Viridiplantae > Streptophyta > Magnoliopsida > Santalales > Viscaceae > Viscum > Viscum album. Next base: position 218,764,085 of record OY728158.1, read on the forward strand.
AACAAACTGAATGTGCGTGGTAGGTCATGTGCCAGTGTCTTATATTCACCATGTTAGTCAAGGAGGTCCTAACGACTCATACTGATGAAAGGTCATGATTTCCATATCCTAACCACCATATTATATTTAAATAGGTGAATAAAATAAAATTATCTTCCCATAACATCTTTATAGTATTCCATATCACTCATGGGTGGTCACACATTACATCTATCACCCCATCACCCAGGACTAAGTCAACACATCACCACTAACATTTTTTAGGGTGGGTTTCACATGCACTAGTATATTATACCCTTTCACTCAAGATGGTCAGAGTAAATAACCTATCACTCTCTAAAAGACCCTACATCACACCCACTACCATATCACTAATGGTAATGTTCAATTCCTGTATCCCACCTCTATCACCCGAGGAAAGGGTTAATACTAGAACATACATTAATTTATCATAAGGAACATGACCCATACCACAACTTAACCAACTCATGACCTAACCTACTGCCACTAAGATATTTACCCACACCTCAAACCACATTACATCCCACTCATAAGGGTTTAAACATGTGTCCCTTAACCTAACACAATCATTGTTTATCGATAATATCCCACATCTATCAACCGGAAATGAAAAAAATATGAAGGATATATCCGAAACCAATATCATAATATGGTGTTGAATTCCACATTTTAACCCCATTGGAATACCAATTCCATGTCCATATATATTTCCTTGGGAATGTATTTGTTTTGAACCTCACATCTCATAAGATAGGTCTCATAGACCATCACCCCAAAAATTGCCTTCTCAATCACCCTCTGTTTGATTCATGGAAGAAATATCTATATCATAACACACCAAAGGGGTTCATTCTTCCCTTATGAGTATCCTTATCAACTCACATTATATACTCAACCATCATTGATATAATTACATGAAGTATAACTATTTTTCCCTTTTAACTATCTATAAGAATAACCACCTAGGATAGCCTTATCTAATCTCACACCATGACACCTATCCATGATCACTTATTAGCTTAACCAACACCTTCACATTATTGAAACATTGTGAATGATTCTTAAAATATTTGAGAAATTCTAAATAACTCTTTTTCTAATCCTAGGAAAAAACTAGATCTATTCCTGTATACACAATCCAATTAATTTGTTCGGTATTTATTATCCTTAATAAACAAGTATACGAGTTTATATAAAAGGTGGAACATAACTATATAATGTATCTATCATACATTCCACATGATGAAGGACCTTGAATAATTCTATCTATGCATCATTTATGTAAATTATACAACCCATGTTCCTATCTCAATATAATTATCTAAATAAATAATTATAATTTTTTTAAATAATTATTTAATTTAATCCTAAGAGGTAAAATATTTATAAAACTCACTAGCTATCATCACATAAACCAAAAGAGTACCAACCACACCAAGAAGGTCCCTTATTTTACCCACAAAAACCTCATGAAAAAAATACCTAACCACCCGGACCAGTTCAATCTTTAATTTCATTCAATTTATTAGAAAAATATAAATATAGTAGGAAACATATTACTACAATAAAAATAGGGAATGACATTGTGTGTTTATCATATTGGTAGCTCCACTAGATACTCAAAGAATTTCCCCCACCACTCCTTATTGATTCAATAACACTCCATTATATTTAATTCCTTTACCATCCAAATCAGAAATTAGAAAACACGATAAATAAGAAATTTTGTGGGGAATATACATGGAATTTTCCTCAAAGGACTACCATGAAACATTCCATACTAAGGGGGACTGAATAGAGGAATAGAGTGGGATGGTTACACATGAATGATTCTATAAATGTCACCACTATCACATTCAATTTTATGGGGCCAATTGGGAAGTTATCTGTCCATTCCTTATTAAAAGGCATTCAAATTGATCTCAAATTTGTCATAAAGTACCCACATCAGTGCATTAGTAACATGCAATGTTGCGACATTTCCTATTAGACTATGGTGTGGAAAAGCCGTAAATAGAAGGAGGTTTATTTAATAAGAAACAATGACCAAATTACTGATATAGGGGTTTCCACGGTATACCTATGTTAGATGTTTTCTATAGTTCTATTGTTGGGTTATAGGGGAATTTCTTATTAAGGAATATAAGGAAAAATTCAAATGATCTCTCATATACATCATGGTCCTTAAGGAAAATGTCACATAGAATCTGATTCATAAAATCACTCAATAGAGAATCCTATAGATTTTTTCTTGGTGTTTACACAAAGAGAACCCCCTTGGAATTACCCTTTGCTAATTTTTTAGACCCTCCTTAGCCACAACCCACTATGCTGTAACACACCATATTTTTTATGGAGGTTACCTACAACAGGAATGTCAACTACATCGGAAAAAAATCTTATCTAAAGATATTTAATTCACCCAACCCATCATAAATGTCTTATTATACATAAAAAAGATATAATTGAATTTATGTTGTAATAATATTCCAAATCTGAATGTTAATTCACCAAAAAACCCTGTCCCCGAGACAAAAAATTAAAGCTCTTTAAAAAAATTCATGAGAATGAAATATATAAGCCATTATAACATCTCCACTATTAAAATTATCATCCATTAAAATCAAATATAGTCCCCACCTATCATATTCAATCCATCATCATGGATAATTAACATTTTAATTTCTAGTTTTTATATCGGAGCACTGATTGTGCTTCTAGTAAGAAATTGAATGTAATAAGGAAAATAATTTTCAAAATGTTATTCCACAAGATAATCACCATGTAAAACACCAATATTAAACTCATCTGACTCCATATCTCTAGATACACCATGATTTCATCAGCAATTTTCAATGAGGATTGTGATACTCACTACAAAAAAATACTTATAATGACTGATTCTATTCTACGGTGCTCATTAATAAATAACACACGTCCATTAATTCACATACGGTGGTCAAACTCCATAATTAGAACAATATACACCTAATCACACCAAATTAGAGGAAAAATAGTCTAGAATCCTTTGGATTACCTCCTATAAAAACACATGACCATACCAACTGACTTGATATCACACCACTAGATCACAATGGATCAACTCCCGAAGCAATCAATAGATTATCCATGAACACAGAATGATGTTACGAATTTAATCTCAATATAATACCACCTAAATATCACCTAAAGACCCAAAAAATTATCATGCTCATTACATGTGCACCCATGCACCTCTAATTCATAACACAATCAGAATTCACCAACTATAACTAAATCCCAATTCTTACATTCATACATTATCCAACACTATATACAATTTTAAAATTAATTATTTTCTAAGGAAACGTATAATAATAGATGTTTTCACAAAATTATTTTCTAATGGAACTCGACCATCGACCAACTAGTTTGACATTGAACAATACCCTTCAAAAATAAGGGTTTCGAATCTATGGAATACACAAAACACTATATTCTAGGTGAATCCCTAAGAATAATAATTTGAACAAAAAATCATTCTCTACATCCTACTTTATTTTTTTATTCATAGAAAATGTCTTTACCTGCCAATGTACTCATACATGATAACCCACTAAAACTCCAAAAACACCCGTTCTATGCCTACAATGAAAAATTTAAATTTTTTTGAAAATAACATATAATCATTGTCACACCGTATAATAGTCAATACTGTAATCATGACCATATATAATATCTTACAAAAAACCTCAAATAATCACTAAAACATGTCCTAATATCACAAGCACACTATACATATAGAGATACTCTCACCCATTATTTTTATACCTTATAATTATGTGAAGGAATTTACTGGATTAACCATGTCAAAGTTCACTGATATATACCCAATTCCACTTATTAACATGGAGACATAAATAGTTATCATTTAAACCTAACACCTCTATTATAAGGTATATCTCACCAGACCTGACAGTTCTCTACCCAAATAGGTCCATTCATAAATTCAAACCCCAAATGGGCATTGTGCATAAGAAACAAACAGCTTTGTCACACACCAATAATTTCTCAAAAAAGATATGCTAACACCAATTATCCTCCATAAGAAATATTTATCCCTCAGACATTACGTCACTAGTTTTTACTCACAACCCTTCTTCAATCTTACCTGAACCCAATGGACGCACACTCCCATAAAGAAAATATCATATAGGAAAACACAAAATCCTATGGGTCACATCCCATATAAAAATTTATCATAAAATTAAATCACTAACAATGCTCTACAACATCTAAGTATCACCAAGCCAAATCATCCTTGATGATTTCATTCAAACATGCTTGAGGCATCTCCCTCATGTCATGGACTATCAGATGATTACATTTAACATGTGAATTAATTTAGGTCCCTGATATTCTATCAACATACTCACCATTCAGCCCAAAGAGTATCCATAATCATTAGTGTAAAGGATAGGACTATTCCTTCCCAATCAAATAACATCCATACCCACTCAGAGTTCTTTAAATTTTAATAACCCAAGGCATTTTAGATACCTTTCTTAAACCCCCTTAGAGTTTTCAAAAAACCATTCTATTTTTATTAGTGTAATTCCACTGAGAAAATATATTATAATATTAGTAATACAATATTTTTGAAACTTTATACTACAAAATTCAATCACAATTACTCAAAAAGGATACCCATATGATCTAGTAAACACTTTCTTATTCTTGGACCATCCTACATAGAAGAAATATAATAACTAATCAAAAATGTTTATTTATAAATTACTAACATGAAGGGTCAATATAGCCTTCACTAGAGAATGTGTTACTATAAGATCCACATGGTCTTCTATAGAAAAAGATAAATGGTGTAGGTGAGTAAAATTCCATGAAAATGTAATATGGGGAAATTCTATATAATTTTTACTAAAAAATTAACAAATTAAACCTCACACTAGAAAAACATTCACACATGACCACAAATATCTTAAAAGAACCCAACATTCCAAAACAATGTAAGTATATTGTCCTATTTAAAATAATCCATTTGATAAAACTATAAATAATAATTATAATTAATAAAATAATATTTGAATAAACACTTAAAAAATAAATGAAAACAAAACAATATCATATTCATGATAATAAGAAAAAACCAATAGAAACATTGTCCACAACACATTAGTTTGTGGTCCTATCAACGATCCAACACATTCTTATTCCCTATCAACTATTACCCAAAAATAGTTATCTAGTAAAAGGATGATCTAATAAAAATTTGTAATGCACTAGTTCGCATTTCATTTGATACTGAAATGATTCGTTGAGAAAAACAACCACATGAGTGTAACCCCATATTCAAAAGTCTTCCATAGAGTCGAGATGATCTAATAATACTATTTATAGGCAATTAAATTGAATAAAAATGATATAAATTGAATAAAAGTACTTAAATTTCAATAACAAAATCATTTTATCCATATTCAAACAATCTTATTGAAATAATAAATGGGTCATGAAAAAAAAATACTTTTATACATCCCAACTGGTAGCTCATTTGGCCGAGCATAGAAAAATTATACAAAAAATACAAAAAAACATAGAGGATCTAAAACCATCCCAGAGAGTCATATAAATGTCTACAATACCCATAAATCTCATAAAACCATAAAAATGTAGTTAAATAAGATGATAAACTCAATATCATTCTTTACATTCACAAAAAAAGTATTATGAAAATTAAATGTATTATGAAAATATTATTATTTATATTTGACCCTTCAATTGAATTTGAGTGTATGTATATGAAAAACTAAAATATGAAACATATTTATTTTATTTCTATGAAATAAAATATTATTGAATATTTCTTAATAATTAATCACTCAATTTTTAGTGATGTGGATTTATTCTTCAAAAATTCATTTTCATCAAAAAAATATTTACGGTGATTATTGATTCATGGGAACTATAATCAAATTATCCCAATTTTATAGTTTTAATTGAAAAAAAAAATCAAAATGTAAAACAGGAATATAATAATTTTCATAGAGTAAATCATTTGCCTTTTTCTAAAAAAGTGGTCTTTTAGTGAATAATGAAATACAAGATTTTTTTTGTAAACATATATTTTATTTTCATTTTATCTTATCATTATGATATTAATTTAAATAAAAAGTAAACAATTTAATCATTAATTTGATAAGAAATTAATGAAATATATTGGAATAAACATTATAATTTCTTTTAGAACTAATTCAATTTTTGGCTTAAAACAGATTTTTATAAAAATAGTTTTTTGTTCTATTTTATTTATTTTAATTAAAATTTACTTCAACCAATTATATAAATTGTATCATGAAATCTAGGATCATTATTTTTAATCAAGAGGATAATTTTTTTAAATATTACCCTTTTAGCTTTTATCATTATGAATAGTAAACTTAGTTACTATTGTCAACTAAGTAAGGGTAAATTAGGTAATTATGGCTAAAAATAAAATGAAAAAGGATAAAAAACCTTGGAACCAGAAATAAATATATTATATAAGTGGGATTTGAACAGAATCATACAAAATTATAATATATGGAAATTTTGTACCATTTTAATTTAAAATTACCTATAAAATATTTTATGTAAATATAATGTCAAAAAATGTCACTCTCTTGATTGTAATGTTTATGATGTTTTTTGGAAGGAAAAAAAACTTATATTTAGTTATAATTTTTTATTTAAAGGGTAAATAATTTTTTTCATCATTGGTATTTACTTTTAATTTTAAGTGATGAAATAATTAACTTAAATTTTTATGCAATGCCGAAACAATATAACTTCTTGCAGTTGAAGAATCTAGTAATTCATTTTAAAAATAAGAAATTTAATATTTTTCTATCATGTTAAAGTGTACCAAAAAACGTTATGAAAAATATAACATACTATAGATGGGACAATTGTTTATATGTTAATTATATAGATTTCATATTAATATGAAAGTCAACTTTTTTTAATCATCTTTAAAACTACATTAATAGAATTTTATTTTTTATATAAAATTTGTAAATTAGTTGAAAATAATTAAAATATTAAAATATGAAACTTATTATGTAAAATTGTATAAAATATAACCCCTTGTCCATTTATGAAGAATTTCACTATAAAATTCAGATTATAACCCATTAACATTAAAATTTTCATCACCATAGTTAAGGGATAAATTTGTTAAGCAATAATTTAATCGAGAATAAAATGTAGAAAATGATATCAAAACATTTAAAAATTATAATGTGTTATTATAATAAAATATTAAACTATTTATCATATAAAAAATGTAATTTTTAAATCATAGTATTTGATTAAGACACATATTACACTATAATATTTCATGTATTTAAAAAAAAATATTAATATTTTAAAATAATTAATATTTTATTAAATGATTTAAAATTAATAAAATTACTAGCTTCATCCATGTGAATGGTGTATTGTTTAAAATAATAATAAATTCCCATTTATAGTCCACTTGTGTTTTTTATGGTATCATTATTGACCCATAAGGTGTAAAAAACTTTGATATTGTCGTAATTGTCAGAAGGGGTAACATGGGGTGAGGTGTTAAACCCAATAGATAGGGGTTAAAACATTATCTAAAATTTCCAAAAAAACAATTTTATGAGATTATGTAGACTCATAGTCACTATATATTATAAATATTTCAATTTTATGGCACATAAACATTGAAATTAATTTATATTATTTAAATATTAATGTAATTCAAAGAGAGCCCATTTACTGACATATAAAAGGTAACCTATTCTCCTCTCATTATTAGACTCATAGATAATTATATACTGATAAAAACATGTATTAGTTTACTATGTACATTCCACTTCATGATGTAGAGGTTTTATTATTCATAAAAGGCTTTTCCAATGGTCCTCAAGAAGGGATCCAAATGAAGTATACCAAAGAGGAGGTAATAATCATTACAGACCCATTAAAATCTCATTCTTCCTTAACATACACTAAACATGTTGTACCCATTATAAAATAATAAATATAGTATCATAAATATACATATATTTTAGTAATATAGTACAACATTTTTCTATCTCTTCATCATCATATAAAACATGGAAATATCAGTCATTCGTACATATGACATACCATCTCCATATTGTGGTGTAATTAATTTTTCATCACCACATTACATGGATTGTTATAAATACAGAACTGAAGAATATATATTTAATTTATGAATTAATTATTATTCTAAAATTTTAATATAATATCTACCTTCTTTACTTCAAATCCCTAAGAAATAAATAACGCCACTAATGCGTAGAAGTGGGATCCCACGTCGATGAAGTGATATGAAATATTTTTAATTTCCATTTGACATAGATTTCAATAAGTAAAATTTTTAATGAAAATATATATATGACAAAAACATTATCCAATATAGGTAAATTATTATTATTATTTTTTCATTCAATCTATTGAAAAGTGAAAACAGTGTTTATGCTTATGAAAGAATTACCCCTCTCCATGGATGGTGTAACTCAATTGTCTATATAAAACATATATAAATTCCATCTAATATGTATGTAATTAATATATATTATATTTATATTGTTATTTAAATTATTAAGATTATGGATCTATTATCCAAGTAACATAACTAGGAATGTATTACCAAGACATATAGAGAAACGAAACATATATTACTCAGAATAATACTTTTAGTAACAAATTTTCAATAAATGGATGAGAATACATTTTTAGTAAATTATATATAGTATAAAATATATTATTAAGGTTATGTAATAAATTTATAATAAATATAATTTTATTATACATGATATTTAATCATGTAAAATGTAAAATGACACTAGACATAATGAATTTTTATTTAACTTTTATTTCCACGAGACATTCATTACTCACAACTTATTTAATTTTTTGGGGTTATTTACTACACATAAATTCCTTTTAATATTCTTATAATTAATATTATGGGGATTTAATTATGCGTATATGGTTTTATCTATCATGATTTTTTAATGTTACCAATGTGGTATAGGATTTATATTTCAATATCATATTAATAATGAATGTTTATGCGTGAATTTCAATTGATGAAATTATATGATCATTGTCTAATAAAGAAATTAATTTTTATTCTCCTCTGGTTATTTATATAGAATATATGGTTCCCTTCAATTTTCCTCCATTATTTACTCAAGATAATGAAATAATATTTATTTAGGAATAAAATTATGTTTAACTATTAATTCATGAATATTTTTATTTCACGTCAATGATTTATTTAGAATGTTTTCATGTATAATTCTTATTATTATATAATTAATATTTAAATAATTTTTTTAGTTTTTTTTTAAATTTTTATATGTTTTTTACAATTTAATCAACATGTTTTCCCTATCTAGATAATTTTGAATTTTTACCTAAATTTAGAATGGAATCATTATTATAGCATATTATACATGAATATAATTTCCCACTGTCATGTTCTATCAATTTTTTATATCTTCATTTAGAATATTTCTTTGTTATTTATAAATAAAAAAATTCTGAATAATTTTTAAAAAGTTTTAGTTATAAATAATTAATTTTGATAGGAAAATAGTATATTACTCAAGAAATATTCTAGTGATATTTTAAATTATTTTTTAGTTGTGATAAAATCCATTAATGTTAGTTATTCATTATAGGAGATATGATCCAGTTATACAATCCCTATTTATTATTAATATGGTTTAAAATTATGATGTTGATATTTTTATGTAATCTATTTTTTTCATGGGTCATAATATGATGAAGTGATGAAATATTCTTGGAACCCTTCTTTTTTCCTTAGGGAATGGTATAATATATAATGAATATTTTATGATGATATGGAAAACCTATATATGGTTTTCATTATGTGATTAGTAGGACCAAAATAATATATACCTTTAATTAATTATGTAATATTTTAAATATGATGAGATAATAATGTAATTCATGTTGATGTGCTTAATGATCTTTAGGATTAAAGTTAATATGATTTATCAAATATGGAAAATAAGTGAAGATTTATGATTTTTTAAGTGACGGGAAACATTTATTAATGCATGATAATCTACGATTTGATGGTATGTGTAGTAAAACATTAAAAATTTAATGGTTTATATATATATATTATGGTTCCACTCTTTTAGGAATGTTTTCATACTTATAATATGAAATTATGGTTCATGATATATTTATGATGATTCCTCAATGTTATGATTTATGAATTTTGAAATGTTAATGCTTTATATGATGACTGATATATATAATATATGACATATTGAGTATAATATTTTTAATATATGGACATGATATCATATAATTATTCTTATATAAATATTTAATATGATCATTGAATGATATATCAAAAGTTTAACCATACTAAGAATAAAATCTCACCATCTTTTATGATTACATTATCCTAGTTATAAAGAATATTTTAAATTTGGTTATATCAAGAAGTTTACATTGGGAAAACTACATTAGGAAAGATATTGATGAATATACCTAAATAATAGTTTTGTGTATCTAGTAAAAAAGGGAATCACCCAATATGAATATGGTATGGATCCTAATTTTGTCAATTGGAAACTAATTTAAAAGGTTTCAATATTTGTGTGTGAAAATCATTGGAATCTATTGATTGTATCAAATAAGTGTTTATTAAAACATCATATATTATGTTTATAAAGTATTATAAAAAACAATGAGACAAGTCTTCGTATTGGATAAAATCTTAGATTTTTGGTAAGGAGGAGATTATGGGTTTTCCATGAAATATATCCCTAAATGTGTACTAAAAGTTAGTATGGTTCTGAACTAGAAGTATCATTCAGTAAAACCCCAAAAAAATATGATCAAGTATATCCCATCAATACGTTGTAGGTAAGATGAGTGTTCCATTATTATACACCTAGATTTCCACACCTAATGAATATGATTCCGTTAACTCACAATTTCATTACAATACATTTTGAATGAGTTGAATAGATTATTATCATGGATATCCAAGTTTAAACCTAAGGTATCCAAAATTTAAATGGAGTTTTCATGTATTAGAAATAATATAAATGAATTTTCTTGATTATGATTTTTGTTTCTCAAAGAATAATTTTTCATTTTAGTAAATTTATGGAACTAGGAGGAATGAAGTTAATACTAAATATGATGGAAAATAGAGATATTTCAAGAAATTGAATGATATTATGACTGAATTTAAAAGATATTATGATTATTATGAATAAATTACCACAATATATGATTTATAAAATGTACCATAACCAACTCTTGGACTAAAAAATAAGATAAGGGTGGATTTTTCTAAGAGATTATGTTATAGAGATCACAAAGTAAATAAATCTAAATCTCTTGCATGCCAGAAATTTGGAAAGAGATACCCATGAGAATTCATTAAGGTAATAAGTATATGTTTTATGTGTAAAAAATGTCAATAAAAAATGAATTGGTAAGAAAAAAAATAGATTTAGATGTAGGTTAATTAATTCTATCATATAGATCCATTTATATTTCACTGTATAAAATGTTTGTAACCTAGTAATTATCCATGTAAATTCATCCTTCTAAATTCTTACTCCTAAAACAAGCATATACCATTGCTGTTCCAATAATTACACTGAATGAATTGAAGTGATACTATCATAGGATTCAATAAATAAGTTATAGATGTATCATTTTTAATCTTATTTTTGATATAGAAATTATGGAATGTTGAAGGATGGTTGTGAAGGAGTTTTTCATCAATGGTTTATTAGAATATAATTAATATTAATGATTACCTAGTAAAGGGATATAGTGGAAAATTTTATTTTATTAGGGAAAAATTATTGAGGGATATATAACCATTTATAAGTCTCTAATGTGGAGATAATAATGTTAAATGACAGAAACATAATATTGAAATTGAAAAATTAAATTTTTTAGTATTGGTGACCTTGATATCGGTTATTGATTTAATGAAAATGTGACTGAGGTCATCTTTAAGAAATATTATTTCATTTTTAAATTCATGGATAATACATAATTGTATTTTTTGAGGAATATGATTCATGTTACTTTTTAGAATAAAATATGTTTTCCTAATTGTTTTATTGTAATTTAGGTTGTTAGAATGTTTTTTATAGTATCAAGATATTTATATAATTGGTATGTGATATCCTGAGAAAATTCTATTTTTTGTAAAATTTGTATATAAATTAAAATTAAGTTTAATTATTTCATGGATATTATGATATATTAATGATAATTCAAGTGCATCATGTTTGAAAAATTGATATTGTAATTTTATATGAAGTTGAAATGCATCGATACACAACTGAAGGATGAAATTGTGATTATGAAAAGGAATGAAATCAAGTTTGCATATTTTCTCTTGTTTAATATCATGATAGAAAATCAATCCCTCCGCATTAAGAAAAAGTATATTGAAAAAAAAATTATCCTTTAACTTCATTTTCGATATATTGATTTTTTTTTCACCCATCAACGATTTATGGTGATGTGGTCACTAACTATCTTAAGACTATGTTCTCTATCACTCCCTATTCATTCGTATATTTTAGTTTTCTTCTCCCTGCCTATATTATTATTTCCCTAAAATTTTATTCTTATCCAATAAAATTATTATGTGTAATTTTATGAAACTATTACCTTTCACACATACCCTTTCTAGAGGAAATTTTATCAACCCTTTATAAAATGTGAGTTTTCAGAAAAGGTATTTTAAAATATTGATTCCTTGATTACCAAGAAAAATTAAAAATTTAAAGGATAATATTAATCAATGTGGTGGGGAAGATTGTGACACCCTAGAAATTTGGTTTAAAATAATAATAATATTGATAGATATCAAAAATTGCAAGATAGATCTTTAATAAACATTAGATGTACTATAAAAATATTATTATTTAAATATGAACTAGCAACTGAATATTATATGTAGGAGTATAAATAATCACATTATGAAATATATGTATTGTTTTCCCACTCAATAGAATTTTATTATATAATTATTAGGAAATGATAAAATAATTTATAGTGTAGTCATTTTATGCTTCAATATACATTTTATTAAAAATGATATTAATTTCAGTTTGTGTATGAATATTATAAATCATTTTCAAAATTTTTTAAATTTTATTTTAAAAAATTAATATAATTTTTTTAAATCATCATATCAAAACTATCTTTAGGTGTAATGTTGGAATTTTTCTAAAGAGAATTATTTTTCAGTGAATAGTTAAAATATTAAATTTTGAAATAACGTTTTTTATTTCTATATAAAAGACTTGTTATTATTTGAATTTGATCTTAATATTGACCAAGTATTATTTAAAAATACACAATAAAATTAATTACATAAGAATAAACATTATACATGAGTTTATATATGCTCATGTTGTGGATAATAACGAATTGCTTCAAAAAAACTAATTTTAATTGAATTATGTGGATTTATATTAAGATCGATTTCTTCCACTAATATAAATTGAATCTGGAAAAATACATTCAATATTTTTAATTAACATGTTCAAATTTGGTAAATAATTCCCTTTTATTTTTTATCATTTTGAATAATAACAATAGTAAATATTTTCACCTCATTAAGGGTAAATTAGGTAGTCAAGTGAAAAAATAATAGTATAATGTCGCAAAATAACACTAACACTTATATTTAATATGTTTTATGAGTTTTTATTACATCCTCATATATAATTCCAGTATATGGAAATTTGGTGAATGTTTAATTTGAAAATTAATTACATAATGTCATTAGTAAATATAATTTTAAAAATGCCACTCTTTTCTTTTTAATATCAATAAAATATTATGATATGGATAGAAAAAAATATGTTTAGTTATTTTTTTATATTAAGGGTATGTTATTTTATTTTGAAGTAATTTTGTTTATTTTTATGTGATGAAATAATTACCATTAAATGAATACACAACACCAACTCAATGATTTTTCATGTACTAAAAAAATGAAGAAAGTAATTTTTAAAACGTTTAAAATAATATTATTTCAACAGTATTGTACAAAGAATATTTGAGATAAATAAAATATAAAATATAATTTTTAAAAGAAAAATATTTTAATCATATTTCATATATATATATATATATTCAAATTTAAACTATTTGAATTGTTTTTTAAGTGACATAAATATAATTTTATGTTAAATATTACATACATAAATTATTAAAAAATAAAAAAAATATTTATTGAGGTAAAATAAGAAGTAAATTGTCTAAAATTTCATCCCATTTTCATTTATGATCAAGTAGTTCCCTTATATGTAAATTTTTAACCCTTTAATATTGAAATAGTAATTACTCTAGTTAATATAAAAAAATTTCAGCTAATTTTTCATTCCAAAAGATAAGGTCTACAATGATATCAAAATCCCTAAAAATTTAATTGGGTAATTATATTGAAACAATATATTCATTGTTATATATGAAGCAAAATTTTCGAACCATTCCACTTGATTTAGGAATATATTATATTATAATATTTGACATATTTATAGAAAATAAAATAATGAAATTTAATAATATATTTTATGTTAGTGAATAAAATTTTAAAAAAATATTATATTTCACCATTTAAATTGGATATTGTTGAAACTAATAACCAGGATTTATTTATGGGTCAGATTACATTATATTGTATCATTTTTTACCCATAAAGAATAAAAAACATTGATATTGTGGGAATTTAATAACAGATGGGGGTGGGGGGGGGGGTTAAAAAGAGATAAGGGTTAAAATGGCACCTAAATTTTTAATTTTTTTTGTATGATAGGATTTAGAATCATTGTCAACATATAATTAAAATAAACCAACTTTGGTCCAATTAGACAGGGAAATTAATTTATTTTAATTTGACACATTAAGTATTTCAAAAAGTTTCCCTCTCCTAACTTATTAACGAGAACCTATTCTCCTCTATTGATCCCACCCATTTATCCATATATATTGACCGAGCACTGTACAATTATTTTTGGAACATCCTTATCCATGTATTATATTTACTATTTAAATTAATGTACAACTCCATAGGTCCATAAGAATTGATTCAAAGGAAGTATACCGAAGGATAGGTAATCAAATTTACCAACTCATTCAAATTTCAGTATTGTTATAGATCCTTTTAATATTTTTAACCCAACATAATATAAGACATAAATTATCATCAATATAAAAAAATTACTTCATTATAATGGTACTCCCAATTTAAAACTATTCATTAATATATGAAAAGAGAAAACATCTCTTGTCTTTATGTATGACTTACCATATCTTCATATCGATGTATTTCATTTTTCATTACCACATTATTTGGATGGTTAAGAGGATTAAAAAATGGATATATATAATATTTATGGAATAAATATACTTATAAAATTATAATAATTATTTAAGTTCTTACCATTCAATCTATTAGAAATAAAAAATGCCACTCTTGAGAACCTGTGGATTACCACCTCCACTAAGTGGTGAGATTCACTTTTTAATTACTTGTTACATTGAAAATAAAAAGGATATATATATTTTTAATATGTAATATATATGTCATAAAAATTATCCATTAATTATTATTTATTTTTAATCACCCTTTTATTTTATTCATCTAAAAGTGTTATTTGATTTCATGCATATATATGGACTATGATATTCGTGAATGATGTAATTCATTTTTTATCTATATTTTAATTGGATGGATGTAAATATGTACATAAAAAATATAAATTCTATTTATATTATTATTAACACTCTAAATATGATAGAACCATGAAAAATTTTAAATAATTGTGACATCAAAATCAAACTGTGTATAAGAAATGAAATAGTTATCACCTTGAAAAATGATTTTAAGAATAAGTTATTAATAAACTGGTTATATAGTTTTATAAGTAAATATTATATGGTTTGATATAGATGATTATGTTTTGAGAATAAATTTATAATAAAGATATATTTATTTTACAAGAGGTTTTAATGTTAAATAGAAATTATTATACAAGAGGTTAGGGTTTTTCATCTCGCATTGATTTCGATGACACACATTCCATATTCATAACTAGTTTCATTTATATAGTGTATATAATATTAATTAATAATATTTATGATTCTTTTCAATAAAAACATGTGTAAATAAATACCCTAATAATCTTCTCTCTATCATGATGTTTTTATTTGAAATTTACTATATCGGTATGGGATCTATGTTTCAATCCCATTAATTGTTTCGTCTTAAACATATAATGAGAAAATTTGAAGATAATTATCTGATAAATACCATTTTTTAAATTCTCTATTTATTTATATAATTATTGTTTCCCTTTCATTTTCATTTTCATCCCTATAATTAATCAAGAGGCTGAAATAAAATTTTCCAAAAAAATATACTTATTTTTACTATTTTCTAATAAATATGTGTCTTCCATGTCTATGTTTTCATTATTTTGTTTTGAATATTGATTTTTATTATTCAATAATTATTTTAAAATGAATAAATTTCCATGATAGAATTTAAATTAAAATATTTCAAAGGATTCTTATTATTATTTTCATTGTGGGTTACATTTGATATCCTACAGAAAATGCGAAAGGAATTTTTGTGTTAAAATAGATGAAATGAAAATAATTTCCCACTTAAAGGACTGGTCATATATTTTAATATTCCATTATATGTATCCATATGTTTTTAAAATAAAATGGAACCAATTTAACAAATATTTAAGGATAACCTTTAAAAAATTAACTATTAGTGGGTGAGGAATCAACTATCTTTATTTGGTGTGGGGAACGTTAAAGTCATATTATGGAAAAGGTACTAGATTTCACTCTATATGAATAATTATTTAGGGACTCTATACCCTCCCATTTCAAAGAAAAATAAATATAATCTCTCATCAATTTCAAATCATAGTTGAAATATTTATATGAGTTACAATGTCTTGACATTACCCTGACTATGGATGAGTGAAGAAATTTGAGAAACCGATCAAATTATATTATCCTAGAGGCATGCATATGTGACTAACTAGAATCAAGACTAGATGTTTGTATCATAATTTGGATAATGTTAGAATTCAAATTAAGGATTATCTTGAGTTAGTGTTATTCATTATTATAAATATTAAATTATAACACTCCTTCCAAACTCATCCTAACATAAATTGAAGGAATTGGAAATATTTGGTGAATGCTTAATATTATAAATCTTCCTATTATTTGATGGGTTGGTTTTGACTGTCTTACTGAGTAATTGATTGTTGGGGTTGTTGTGTGGGTTCCCCAGGAAGGTTATTTTCATAAAATTATATATATATATATATATGGAAAAAATATAAATAGAGTTATAATATATATTTTTATAAACACACACAGAGAGAGATATATATAATATACATATACACACACACTGACTCACATAGATATATATATATATATATATATATATATATCTTTAACAATATAAATATTCTGGAACTATGTTATAGATGGTCTCATAGAGGCATAGTTCTTGGTATCAAATATCATGAAAGAAGGAATTTAATGATATCTTAAAATTATTATATTTTAATATGAAAGGCAACATAATGATTTTTTTCAAAGGAATGTATCATTGAAAATATAGGAATATATCAGAGAGTTTAATTTTTATTAGGGGATTTTAATAGCCACTATTTATTCACTATTTTAATGTTAACAGTGGATTTCACATTTTTAAAATATTATTCCCCATTAAATATGTTATTCATGGTTATAAGAAACCAAAATATGGAAATCATATATTTTTAAAAATAATATGACAGATTACATACATTCTACTATATTGTGGTAGGGGATGTCATTGTAAGTAGATTTCATTTTTGCAGTCACCGGGTGGTCATTACAGTGTCAAGAATGATATAGTGAATGTATAACTATAATTAATTTTATGAAAAATATTTTAGTCATTATATGATGAAGATTATTTTAAATTCAAAATAGTGATGGATTTTTTAAATATATAACATTGCTATTTTTTCACCAATATGAGATAATAAAAAAATGGCCGAATAATTTTTTGATATTTTTGAGGAATAATGTTGATGAAGATCCTTCATAGTACTCATATTAATGTTTTTTGGTTATAAAATATATATTCATGGGATTTATATTAAGATATTGGTATTTTAGTTCAAATAGGAAAAACTACATAATTTACATATTAACATTTTATCCCTATTTATAGAATTTGGGAAATAATTTGGATTGAAGGTGATAACAAACAACGACGCTTAAAGAAAAAATATTTCGAATAACCCATGTTTTATTTATTTTATTGATGTATAGATGCCTCAATTGATGATATGGATTAATTAACATGTAGTTTCTTTTTGTGACGATTTAGAGGTTTCAAATTTAAAAAAGATATTTTTGGGACTTATAGATAAGGGAATCACACCGCAAAATGGGCATAATTCTTTTTTTGATAAATAAGTTGAAATCAATATGAGTTATTTTGAAATATGAGAAATTAAAACATAACATATCCATAATTTATTTTTAAAAAATATAATAAAACATATTTTTTATTGAATGGTACATAATATATTTTTCGATGGATTTATTACTTTAGAAAATTGAATGAATTTTGACAAAAGATATTAAAAATTAGTTTTACAGAAGTTTTATAATTCCTATAACATATTGGGGAATCATACACTAGTATAATTTATTTATTATACACTTTCAAGTTTAAAAGAGTAATGTTTTCAATATGTTTCAAGATTCTTGTATAAGATGTATTAATATGATTCTACTAAGAGGGAAGTATTTAATAACTTGAGAAAGCGTAATTAAAATTGGAATGAATGGATATTGACTTACTAAAATCAAAAAATATTTTACATATATCAATAATCTCATATCATAAGGTTTTATGATATAGATATCTAGAAATAGAATAATAAAGGGTGAACTCATATTGATAGTATTTGAGATTAGAAATACATTAATAATTCTATGAAAAAAGTTTATTTTGATGAGTAAAAATTATCATATTTAATGAAATAATAAAAAGAATGATATATATTATCAACATGATGTTGATAATGAATAATACAGTACCAAAAATCAACCATGAATTTTTATTTAATAAAAAAAATTAATTCAACTTTTTTTATTTTTTATATAAATAAATGAATTAATGTTATGAGTTTTTTGTTGTGCATGATAAATACAAATGAGAATAATGTATCCAATTTAAAAATTAACAAAAAAAATTTATTTAGGAATTTTATATTTTCTTACACTATGATTATTTATTATCACATGATTAACCTATTTTGGGTTAAAATGGATCTTCTATTTCCATTCAATTGATAGGTTTTTAAATACATAGAATGATGTATCATAATTTTTAAGAAATAATAAAAACATTCAAAATGTGAAATGTTTGAATTTTCATTGTATGATTCACCCCTATAAGTGTAGTTTCAATGGGTATCTAATTTTATTTTAAATAAATGAATTTAATGTTGATGTAATATATTTTAAAAATCACGATCATTGGTAATTATAATATATTAGTGAGAGGTAAATCATTAATCTATTTCCATGGTTTTCAAGAGTTAATAATAAAATTTTGAGAAATTATTTGATCTTGACCAATGGTTCATATAATACCTCATGGGATGATTACATGGATGAATTTGATTTATGAGGAGTTAATTATGAGGATTAATTGTTAACTTATATCAAATGTTAAATGATACCAATGGTAATGTTTCTTTTACAAAGTATGTTTCTAACATCTTTGAATATGTATATGGCAGGTTACCATAACAGTGGTACGAACATTGATGATAATTATTTCTAATTATTTATGAATTAAATGGAAAAATAATTTAGACCATTTGTTATGAATATTTACATCATATTTATTCATGCAATTTTATAAAACATTCAATGTGTAGTGCTCAAGGATTGAAATTTCAATGAATTTTTTGTTTGTGTGAAAAGAAACGACTATGTTGGGGTATATTTTACAAACACTATCTAAATAGAGGTTATTATGTGTAAATCCTCAAATGAAATGTGGAAGAACTTATTTGAATATAAAAAAATAATAATAG
Organism: Viscum album; assembly: GCA_963277665.1. NCBI lineage: Eukaryota > Viridiplantae > Streptophyta > Magnoliopsida > Santalales > Viscaceae > Viscum > Viscum album. The sequence goes on from OY728158.1 coordinate 218,784,319, forward strand.
TGAAAGAATCTGATTATCAACCATATTAGAAAAAATAATGATATTTGAGGGGGTACCATACAACAATAATTGATATATATTATAATAATTTTATTGTGAATGTTGAAGAAAGTCAAGGATATTGTGAGGTAAATTAAGATATGAACATTATGGATTCTACATAGTAAATGATACATCATACTTTTTTTAATGGTTTTAGTTATTGAAGTGATATATTCTAAGATGACATTATTTGGTTGAATAAAAATAATTCTCATTGAATATATGATGAGCATGGTCTTATAGAAAAGTGGATATTAAGTAATTTCATTTTAAAATATTTAAATAATAATACCATAAAGGCTTATCCGGTAGGGTAGTATAACAAAGATTTAATTTACTAACAGTCCATAAGTCAAAAAATTGGGAAATAAATTAGTAGATAATGTCATACCCACACACTATTTTAATATAGAAATATTGGGAACCAAACCGTGTAATATCAAAATAATTATTGAGTTTTATGGGGATGTATCAATCAATGTAAAATATATATTGATTGTAATTTTAAATTGGAGTCTCAATTATAAATTATTCATAAATAGGAAACATCTCTTAATTTAGTATGAAGGTATCTGTGAATCTGATGTAAAAAATATTGATCATATTTATAATATCAAAGAGTAACTACTCAATGTTATAATAAAAAATCCATAATCACAATAGATACATGATATATTAGATTATTATTTTGAATATTAAATATAAATTAAATATGAATGAGATGATACAATTTAGGATATTGAGATATGAAGAACAATTTGGAAGAATAATTTTTTTTGCTAATATATCCATTATAATAAATAAATATTTGTATAAAATTATGATATTATAGTTTATATATAAAAGGGAAATTATAAAAATACATAGAACATGAAGATGTTGAAGATCTCAATCTTAATGTTATAATAAACTATAGAATAAATGATTCTTTGAAAATTACAATTAATGAAAAGAATAAATTTATGTGAGTTAATTTTGGTATAGTTTCCAACATGAGGTTCCATCTTGATGATTAATGAATACCTATACATACCAGAATGATATTGAGATGTTTGATCACACATAAAGACGTGGAGGTAAAAAAATGGAATGTTTAATCATTAAGAAATCATAAAGAGTACATAAAACTACAATTTTATAGTCATAAAGGTATGGTAGACTTCACAATCTATGTTAAGTATTATACTATAAATAATGTTTTAAGGAAATAAAATACCACTGAAAGGATGAAGTTTGATTATGGTGAGTCATGAAATACATCAATTCAACCAAAAAAGGAATATAAATATATACATTAATTTAACCATTATTATAATTGAAATAAGAAACTCCCAAAAACATAATGTCCTAAAAATACAATTTTTCTCAATGCATATTAATAGTGGTTAAAAATTAATGGAACAAAATAATAACATTATTGAATATTTTCAAGAAATTCAGAGTGCTACAAAAATACTACAATTGTTTCATTTTGTATTTATAGTAGTAATCTAACAAGATGTAAATAAAAATTTTTGTTTTTTTATTGGAAACATGAGGAGGATCCATTATATAGATATTTGATGCATATTTTTCAAATATTAAAATAGGTGAACAAAATATATTCTTGAGAAAAACAAATGGGATGAGAGTGATATATTAGATATGATTTCATTAATGGAACCCAATTAATATTTAGTTTGGATTAATCATTACAGGTGTAATTACAACCTAAAGGGAAATAATAATATCATGATTAATGTAATATATGTTTGAAAAAATTATTGGTAATATAGATGTGTTGATGTCTTAATGACCATTTAAAAAGTAAGAAAAATCTATCAGATGAAACAAAAAAATGACTGATTTCATAATGTTACAAAATAAATAGTAATAATATTTTAATAATAATGTAATTATGGAAATTATGGTATATAAATCATCTCCCATGAAGCACGAAAAATTGATTGGAATAGAAATAGTATTTTTTATTAAAGGGAAGTAGGAAAATATGAATATTAACATCTTAATTGAAGAGGAATACACATTCTTTCATACTATAGAACAGTAATGTACAATGTAGTATACACATATTAGGTAAAATATCCAAGATTCAGTAGGAAACCTATTGATAAATAATTGTTCATAGGATATTACTAGCATTAAATGTGACTTTACTCATACATATAATTTATGAAAAATGAATACTAATCTAAAATGATTTCCATATGAAGGAAATTTGGCTATTATGGTAACTTGAACTAGTGTATGTGGATAATGATTAGATTATCAGGTAAGGTATATTGATGCAAGAATGTATTATATATCTACAAATAGTTTTTATAATATAATAGCACAACTCATATAAATAGTAATAATTTAATGGTTTTTTTACATTACTAATTATTAGAGGCTGGATGAGAAGTTGAATTTAATAAATTTAATAAAATCAAAAAAATTAATGACTAAAATTTCAAAACTAAAATATATAAAATTATATTAAAAAACATGTGATATGAAATGCAGTTTCAATTGATAAAATTACTCTATAGAATAGAGTCTTTAGTAGTTTAATAATATATATCATAAAACATGTTATACTTTCTGAAAATGGAGAACAAAAAATGTTTTTGATGGAAATAGTCTTAAATGTGAACATCATTAATAATTCAATGTATTTTTTAGAGAATGTGGTCCCCCTATAAAATGTTTAATTTAAAAATGACCACTTAAATATTTATATCTTTAAAAGAAAATTATTTGTTATCAATAAATAAAATTGTGAAAATGATATTTAATATTAAGTGGATAATGATATTTATTTTTTTCATTATTGATAAAAACATATGATGTCTTTAAAAAAGGACTAAGAAGGTTATTAAAATTTAAATGTAATTTTTGTTAAATAGAATAATATTTTTTAACATAATGGTGACATTTATAATCAATCAGTTGTTGATGTGGGTAATTCATGTGATAATATGTTCATGATGATTATTTAAAAACATGTATTGATGATGATGATTTTAATCTTGGTAATCTATTGATAATAAAAACATATATTAGAGTTTAAATTAATGAGTGAAATTTTTTTGACAAAGAAACACCAGGATAATCATTAAGGATGAATTATTTATATTAGTTTAAATTAATTTAAAATGTAGATTAAATTATTATCAAATAAGATAATAAGGATGATATTTTGTTTTAATGCATGAATATGTATTTAGATTAAGTCAAGATATATCAATCTATTTTTATTTTTCATGATGATGAATGAGGAAAAGATATATTTTTTCAAAAATTGGCTCCCAAAAAATAAATATTGTAATGATGTTGTAGTGATTCAAAATAAATACTTTATAAATTTACATAATACTCATAATTTTAAGGGATCAATGGTGATATAATATTTTCATAAATTATGTAGTATGATATGAATCATTTATTCTCCACTATAATAGTCCAAAGAAGGATTATGGTATTCTAAATGGACGACATGTACACTTCTGAAGATAGATTCAATGAAGAATTTACTTAAATAAATAGAAAGAATTATTTATCATAAATAAAAAATATAATAAATTATGATGTTTGATAAAATAACTATATGTTTTAAAATAATAATAATAACAAAGGAATTGAAGGGTAGATTAGTTTCTGAAGAATGATGGATTTTTAGGAGATTATTTCTATTCAATTATTATATAAGTTATAAGAATTATAGTTATTCAATATGTAAATATTATTATACATAAATTATCAAATGAATATAATTTAATTGAGTTAGTTGAATTATTAAAGAGAATTATTGATATTCCAATGATTGGGGAATTATTCTTTTCTCATTTGATAGAAGGTAAATCGAGGACGGAATGAAACTATTATTTATAAATATAAATATGAATGATAGGTGATTAAATAGGTTAAAATTTTGAATTAAAATATAATATTATAATTTTATTTAATTATATATAGTTTTCATGAATCAAAGGTGTATATTTTTTCAATATCATTATATACATGAAAATCATTAGAAGACAATTATAAATGTTTTTGAAATGACTTGTATTTTGTTATTACATGTTTCATGGTATTTAACATCAATTTAATAATAATGAAAGATACATGAATGAAATAAAACATATAACTAGAGATATAAGATGCATTATATATTTTATATTTCATAAAAATAGAAAATATAACCTATGTTATATTAATTTATAAATTAACCAAGGATCAGTTATGTTTTTTATATAAAATAAACAATTATTGATGAAATCCATTTTGCTGGATTATGTATTTGATTTATTAAATTTATTTAAAATTTTATTTCTCTATGAACTAGTGGTTGTAATATATCAACATTACTCAATATTGTTTAAAAAATATCTAAATAGGAAACAGAAAATGTTTTTTTTGTAATGATATTTTACCCATTAAAATCAATTGTGATTATTCATGTTCAATAATTTTAAGAAAAAAACATGTATTCTAATTAAAAACACAAAAAATATTGAAAAAATTTATCATTCTATGAATTTTAATGTCGAATAATTTATAGTGAAGTTGGGATATTTGTAAACATCAGATCATTATTTCTATGATATGTTGAATTAACTTACAAAATAAAATGTTTTGAATAATATAATAAATCATATAGTTCAACCCTCACCGTCTACTTTTTTTTCTGATGAAAAATCCAGTAACCATGATTATTTTTTCATATAAATGATAATAAAGAATAATTTTTTTTGAAAATAAATTATTTTTCCATTATGCGGGAACACTAATAAAAAATGTTATCAGTTTTATAAAATAACATATATAGTATGGTATGGTATGACCCTATCGATTATTTTTTCCAAATGTGGAATTGTTATTTAGGTGATTCAATGAAAAAACGTGAAAATGGGGCCTTGATGTTCATAAAAACAAGGGATAAGACTAAAATTATAGTTAAAATGGAGAATATATAAGAAATATGGAAGATATAAATTAACATAAGGGATAATTGTTACATTAAAATACATAATTTGTGATAAAATCTAAAAGAGAGTAAAAATTATGATGAATATATAATGAAATACATCATCAGGTAAATCATTCATAAAACTAGTTAAAATATAAGAGAATGAGGTTATTTATTTAAATATTTAAAGGTAAATTTAATTAAATTCTATAATCACATTATTATAATGATTACTATATTGTTAGAGTGGATGATTATTTATTTATTGATTACATTATGATGTAGATTCTCAAGATGGTTTAAATATATATTGAAGGTATATGAAAATTGTTATTTTTAAGAATCATATTAATATTATATATCATATTTATTCAACTATTATATAAGATTCACTATCAATGATTGGTGGTGGTGAAAAAAAGAGTATATCATTTTTTGGAAGAGCTACATCAAATACTAAGAACACATTTTTTCATATTTGTTAGAGAGAAATAAATATTGTTTATAAAATTAATATAATAAAATGTAAGTATAAAAATTATACTTATTTAATTATATCATTATATAAATATGTGATTTTGAAGAGGATTATTAAGGAGAAAAGATCACGAACAAGGAAATACTTATGTTTGATACTTGAACTTCTCTTAAAGACCTTATTAAAAAAAGGAAATTAGTAAAATATCTAAATACTAAGGGATTTTCAATAGAAAATTAAATCATAGGATAGTTATATTAGTTAATTTTTTTTTGAAATTTCAATGATAATTGTAACCATGGAGTGTGTGTAAGTGATCCGCTTTTATAAGTGAAAATGTTAATTTTGGGAAGACCCTTTACTCTTCCATGATATCAATAAACTATTAATTAGTCAATGACTCAAACATTTCATAATAATTGATTGTTTAGTGCTTTTGTATCAATAATTAAACATCAAATACTTTTCAAAAGGGTTTTAAACATCCATCAAGCCTTTTACTGTAGGTTTTTACATTCTAATATTTGGTTTTTTTATCATGGTAACTAGTTTTTAAGTGGGTAATTTATATTTTATATAAATATAAAAGGTAAACACTATAAACAATAATTATTCGTTGATCCAAGATTTATTTTTAATTTATTTTAATGAAATATTTATGTGAGATAGATTAATAAATTAAATTGAAATATAAAATATATGATATAATGATTTTTATAGAAAAAGTAATTTTAACAATTAGGTGTTCATAATCTTATTTAGTGTTTATTAAAAATTGAATGGGTGATAATATAATTATCTAAATTTTAAAAATAATATTTTATTAATCATTTAACTTATATCTACTAGATTGATTGTTAATAATTACACAACATTAAATAAAAATACATAATTTTTTTACTATTATTATTGTAATTAAATTTAATGTAAATAATATTATCTTTATTCATAAAATAAAAAAATGAACTTTTTTACTACTATTATAATGATGAACCATAATATGAAATAAATTTTTTTAAATTAATTTCTAAAAGATATAATGTAATTTTTTAATATAAGTGTGTAAAAATAATTTTTAGTGAGAAATATTACACGAGTTTTAAAAATGTTAAATATGTATTTTAAAATATCAATATAATATTTAAAAAAATCTTTAAATTACATATTAATTATATATATTTTTTATAAGAAATTTTTCATAAAAATTTCAATCAATGTTTTATAATAAGAGTTTATTTTTAGTAAAATTGATATTTTTAATATCCCACCAAAAATCAATAATCTCATAAAATAAAAATTTCATAACATTATAATTATGATATACTGAATTAGAAAATTATTTTATTTATCAAAAATTAAAATTAATTTTTTATTTATTTTTGTAGTGTAAAATGTAAAATATAAATTATACTCAATTTGTTCAAAAATGGAATTTTATTACATTATGTGTTTTTAATATATTTTCATATTAATTAAAAATTAAAGTGAATTTAATACATTAGTTATTAAATAAGAATATATTATAAGTACATAATTATATTATTAGGATATAGTAAATAATACTTAATAACATAATTCTTTAAAAAAATGACCACTTTATACTAAAATCTATTTAAAAAAATAATATAAACAAATTATTTATATTCTGAAAAATAAATTTTCTTGAATCCATTGATAGTAAAATAATTATATGGATTATGAATATAAACTACATAATATTTTAATAATAATAACAGTATTTATACAAAATGATAATATATATATATATATATATATAAACTATTTTAATATAATTTTTTTTTATTTTTTTATGATTTATAGTTTTTAACAATACATGACATTAGAATAACTATTAGATGTATATCCAATGGACATATTTGGACTAAAAATATTTTTAATGAACGTTTTTCAATTACCATATATTTAATTACCGTATTTCTTTCCTATATATTGTCCTACTAAACTAATTCTAGACACACAAACCATTTCCATATATTTTATTTTAGGCATGACAATATGATCTCTTTATTCATGATATTCTTCATCATTATAGGTTTTCTTTGGCCATTGGAAACCATTATTGAAAAGATGATCCTATTGATATCCTATCATTAATGTCATGAACCAACCTAGTTACCCTGGTACCCTAATAACTAGGAATGTACGGACACGGCCTCAAGGGTATTCCTAATCCCCACATGTTGTCGACTATAACATAGAATCATACAAGATAAAAGTGGGAACCGTTCATCGACAAAATAGTGGATGAGATAATAATAAATTAGTATGCTCAATAGAAAACTCTATAGGGTGAACTATACCAGAAGTTAAATAAAAATGAAAACCCGAATTAGATTATAAATATAATGTCCCAACCAAAAAATCTCAGATTCAGTTCCTTAAATTATTATATTTCCATGATTACAAGGAATCATATCCCGAAGGACCAATGAGTTTCCCTATTTTTGAAAAAAAAACTACTTACTTGATATTTTATATTACATTGGGAAAGAAAAAATAAATCAAGATATTTAAAAAAATTAAATGTAAAGCATACTTTAAATATCTTTCAATTTTTTTCTTCATAACCAGGGGATATGAAACAAAATAAGTGTGAGCTCAAATTCCTAGTACGGTTAAGTACAATGGAAGAAATAATGAATCATTAAACATAATCATCATGTAATGGTAAATAACTAATAGCACATGGCTTATAAATATCTGGATAAGGAAAAATCAACATGGAACGGTATATTGTTGACAAAAATTCCATTTTATCAATTAAATAACAATGAAATGAATCTATAAATTTGTCAATGATAAAATATATTTGATATTAATAATTTCTGAATTACCTATAAAATAAATTCATTATTTTTAAACATCCTGTTTTCATAAAAAATGACACCTTTACATTCAATATTTATTCTCAAGACTGGTTAAGGTATTTATATTTGGTAAACTAATTCGTATCATGAGACTTCAAATGCATCATGGTTTTTTCATCTACTGGTCTCCAGCCCATAGGTTGTACTTTAAAATGTCTCTAAACTTTTTAGTTTATACAAAAATTACTTATCTTATATAAAATTATCTATTAAATTTCGTAAAATATTTCCTTCTTAAATATTCATATTAAAGTATACGTATTTATCAATATTTCCCTTGTAAATCAAATAGCATTCAAAGTAAAAAACCAGATATAAAAATGATATTAACTTTATGAAATTATAAAATAAATTGCATGATAATGTTAATATTTAATATAAATTTAATTTAAAATAAAATTGATCATATGTATGTTATAGTTTCTAGGGAATGTTGACAATCACCAATGAAAGTGATATTGCAAAGATAACTTTTACTACATGGTAATTTGCAAATAAAAACCCCTTGAATGAGATTTGTCAAAGGAAAAAAACTTAAATACTTGGTAGATAAAATAATTCATTAAATTATATTTAAAAAAATTAATTATATACAACACTAAAAAGAAGTAATTGGTTAATGTGACGCTTATCTCAAATATTAAAAAAGTTAGACGAAATGCCTTATCTTGCATTTCCTTTGCAGTGAATGTCCTTAAATATCCCGTATCAGACTTTTAAAAAAATTTATTAAATTATTACAGAACCATAATATTACTCATTATATCATATATTATGTTCTTATAATATCTTATTAACCAATTTTAATAATATTTCATTTTTTTACTATTTCACGTGTTAATTGACTAGTTTTTCGAGTATGTTTTGACTTGTTATTTATTGATCCAATTACATATATCATGATTTCATCTTATAAAAAATTTAAAAAATTATTTATTCATCATATACATTCTGTATATATGATTTTATAATAATCCACAATATTTCATAATATGAAATGAAATTCACCGTCAATGGGAACGGTAGGCCTTACATACGTATAAATGTTACATCCATTTCTATTTAATATTTTAAAAAGTATGTGAAATAAATATATATATGTAAATTATATTTATAGAATAATTTTTATATCATATTTTTTAGATGTTTTATCTAAAACCATCCGTTAATAAATTCCTAATATAGTGTGAATGAATGACATCAATTTGAGGAGGCGGTATACCACACTTCCACAAACGATGATATCATATACCCACAAAATGCAACTAATGAAGCAATGTGTCATATAAGAATACCAAAATTATTAAAAAAATTATAAATAATATAATAATAAATTATAAATAAAATATATAACTTACATAAACTATAAATACATGACTATTTTCAACTATGAAATATGGTAAATGAAAAAATCAGTGACATTAGTTCATGAGGATTTGGTCTACCTTACAAATGAACAATGATTGCGTATCGCATTTGATGGATGTGTGTGAAATTATATTTCATAAATTAGTATAATAATAATAATTTATATTTATTCTATTAGTTTTATATTATAATAATTAAATAAGAATAATTGAATGTGTGAATAATGAAATGAAAAGAAGTGATCAATGGAGAATCATGGATTGTTTTTCAGGTAACTCCTTTTGATTTATAATCAAAGGAATACTTGGCTGTAATTATACTGAATTTTATAATTATCGGTTGAGGGGAGTAATTTTTAGATCTCAATTTAGTGTATTTTTGGTGAGGCAATTGGCATGAGTGTTGTGAATAATTGGGAAGGGTGAGTACCTTTTTTTAGTGGAGGAGGTGTGCCATTCTTGTAAAATTTGGAAAAGGGAATTCCAACAAAAATTTTCCACATCACGTGGCCCCAATAATGAATAATATATTATATAATTAATGATAGGTTCGAAATGTTGATATAATTTTTTTTTTGGACAAGTTTCATGATTGTTTTGTCTCATAAGTTTATGGTTTGGGCCCTTGTTATGTTTATTTTCCTCTAAATTTTTGTAATACATTTTAATTACAATCACTAATAATTTTTTTTCCAAATCTGATTTTAAATTATTTAAAATCATACATTCTTCCTATTGAATATAGGGAATCCATTTTTCTAACATCTAATGACGTAATTGGAATAAATTAATTTAAAATTAATCCCGTACACGGGAAGAAAAAGCAGGGTTTTAAAGAAACATGTTCAAATGTTTGAAATGTTTTTAATAAAATTTCAATGAGAAATTTATTATAATAAATTCAATTGTATTAATTGATTCATAATTACTATTAAATTTCTATAAAATAAATTTAAAATATACATTTTCCATATTAATAAATTATACAAAAAATTTGTTTTCAATTAATATTTACTATATTTCACTATTCAACAATAAACAAAACGACTAAAATAGATGAGAAAAATTAACCCTAACCTTAGTTTGATGATTTTATTTTAGAAAATAATTATATTTTGAAATAAATAATTTATAAAAGTGTCAAAATTAGATTTCAAAATTGGTGAACCATTAAAATGTGAATAAACTACCATTTTTGAAAAAAAATTAAGTATTAAATTGGATTCGTTCTTATTTTATGCATATCAAATCTATTGGATGAATATAAAAAATATTTTATTGAATATATAATATATATATTTAATTATTATCATTACTATTAATAATTAATTTAATTCGCCAATATAAAACTCTTTTGGAATCATAAAAATAGTTATTTATAAAAATATTTACAGCATATTCAATTAGATTTGACATTCATTTATATTTTTTTTGCTAACCAATGTATTCAATGATATATTAGTAAATTATTTATTACTATTTGAATCCATCAATTTAACTTTTATGTTATATATTATTATATTAAATAATAATATGATAATAATATATTATTTTTTGGTAAAACATGATCTTGTGTGTAACGCAAAGTACACACTATTGAATTTGTAATATTATGTTCTATGCATGGTGTTGTATATCATACACACTATTGAATAAAAGTAACATTTTTAGAATTTTTAAATAGTTACATTATCAAAAAAATAATTAATTTTCATCCTCACAATTTATATTTGATCTCAGTAATTGAATTTTTGATATTTTGAAACAATATTTTTGAAAAACCAAATTTATAAATAAGGTTAATAACACATCTTCTTAATTATAATTTAAGGGAAATGTAAAGGTTAAAAAAATCTAGGATTTTAAATAATAGAGAACATTAGTGAGAAAATTTAAATGAAATAAAAATATCACTATCAAGAACGATGAAGAGTGATAGAGAACATGTAAATGAGAAATTGGATTACGAAAAAACTATAAACCATATGTGTGGATATAGGTAATTTAAATCACATATAATGATAATAATTGGACAATAATTTTATTCCAAGACCAGTTTTCCCTAGAGATGAGGAAATATTCAACAACATATGAATATTGGTAAATATGAATTTCATTTTTGTAAACACAATATTATCCTTTAGTTATGTCTCAAACCATTTCTATGTAATTTCTTATCATAGGTTTGATCATATAGTGATGAAAGATAACAATCTAAAAAAATAATTCCATGATCAACAGAAAACATTTTATAAATAGTTAAACATTCCAAAATATTGTGATCCAAAACATTAGAATCTTTTCCATAATTGTTATTAGTATCCAAATTACATTATACATATCAATCATCATTATCTTATTATAATAAACATATTAAAGGATAATTTTTACTCAACCACATGTTTTCCAAAAATGTATAACTTGTTACAAAATAACTTTTCATTATACCTTTCAAAATGTGATCTAAAATCATAATTGTTATAGTACTATAGTGAAATAATTATATATTTTATAACAATAATACGTTGTACATCATTGAAAATAATAATATAATTACATAATTCTTGAATCCAAATACCAACACATTAATCATTCAACTTTGGTTGTATGAATAAAAAATTTATGACTTTGATCCCATAGATTCTTCATAGGTATATTATCTTGAAACAATGGGAATTGGTTTTCTTTGTGCCCCTTACCATTATATTAATAACTATGAAGAGATGTGTTTTCTTATATTTCATTGCATTATTTTTTCTACTGACCCTTTTCTCCACCCTTATTACACAGTCTTAATCCCATAAAAATTTCTTTGGATGATTTTTTCTATAGTCATCACATGATGGAAAATACTTCATTACTTTCAATTTATTGGACTCATTCCCTTTTACATTTTTTTCAAAGATCCCTTTTTCTCTTTAATTCCTTTGAATGGGTAATATATTGAAGATTAATTCTCTATCCTAATATTACATAAAACCATTTCTTCATATGAAAAAAATGTATGAGAAATTAGTTCCCTTTAGAGATATGGCTTAAGGACTTCAAATAAGTATTCATTCTTGTAGTCCCTATTGCATATTTAATTCAGATAATACATGGATGTACTTGGAGAGGATACTTCAAAATCATCAAAACATTCATCTTTCTTTTTATTTAAGAAAAGGATTTTTTTAACTTAATATTTTGATTAGGTTGTAAGTACTCATTAAATAAGTCCATCTTAAAGGTTATCTATTCCATGAGTTCTATTTCATCTTCCTCATTTTTATCATGGATCAATAACCACTATTGATCAATTTCAAAATTTATAAAATACACTAAAAGTGTATCCTTTTCTTTTTCACTACATCTGAATTCCACAAATATCTTCTACAATGAATAAATCCATTTATCAGCTAGATTTGGATTAACAGTCACACTTAGCAATTTGGAATTTTATTGCATAATGATATACAACAAAGAATATTATAACTTTGGAATATGTTTCTCTATTCAGACAAGTTTATTTATAATTACCTGATTATGTTTCCCAAATATTATATTATTTTTCTCTATTCTAGTACCACCTATATTGGTTTCTCAAATAGGTTAATATCTATATTTTCCATGAGTAGTGATTCCATTCTTGCAGATAATATCCATTAATAAACAACGGAACATAGTCGACTAGTTCATAAAATTATGAAAAATTTATAATTCTATATACAAAATAATTCACAAAATTAATTTAAACATTTATGGAAAACTAATATCATAATTAAAAACACAGTTTTTTGGGATATCATTAATTTCAAATCCTTCATAATGTTTTGAAATAAAAAAGTAAATTATCCTATGTGTACCACATGAGACTGTCAAACTAGTTGAATTGTAATTCATGTTGTCGTGTACTAAGTGATATTGGAGTTATGACCAACACTCCTTTTTTAGAGTAGTTCTTCTTGGTATATCTGTTCTAAAACAAAGTCTATTTATAGTATTGAGACCTAGATGTTTTTCTGGGAATACCCAAATAATATAAATATTAAAAAAATTCTTGGAAATTATTCTATAATTTCCATCAAATAACATATTGGTGTTATATGGATTATTATTTGTTTTCCAAAATATAGTTTCCATGGATTCTACTTAACTTCTTTTTATAGCAACTATAATGCCCCGATTCTAGATGCCCAATACAAGTGAATTACTTTATAACATTAGCATTATTTCAATGGATAAAATCCAAAAGAACTGATCATTTTAGTAATTTTAGAAAACCACATTTCATTAATGATAACCATATTATATTAGGTATTATAAAATAAAACATGATACATAATAAAAAGAAAATTAATAGAATCTTTGAAATCATATTCAAATATTTCTTCTTCAAAACACGGGTAATGGAAACAAAATAATGGTGACATAAAATTCTATACAAGGGTATGTAAAATGGATGCAATAATGAATAAATTTAAATAATCATCATGGAAAGGTAAATAACTCAGCACAAAATCTATATATATATATGTGTATAAAGAATTATTAATATGGAATTATAGATAACTGAAACATATTCCATTTAACCAATTTACTGAGAATATAATGTATCCATATATTAGTTATTGAATAAATATCATGGATAATAAAAACAAATAAATCATTAGTAAAGGAAACACATAATTATTTGACGCCATTTTTCATAGTAACAAGAAATATTTTCCATAAATATATATTACTGATGGTAGTTTAAACTATTTTTATTAGGGAAACGAATTCATCTCATGTGATTACTGATACTCTTTAGGGATTTCATTTAACAATACCCAACCAATAGGTCCTGAATTAATAGAACTAAAAATCCATGAGTTTAATCTCCAAATCATTTTTCATATATCTAATATTTGATTTAAATCTATAAAACACGTTCCTTACCAAAAATATTTTTTGAGTGAAGGATATAGATTTTTCAATATTTCCCTAGTAAATCAAATAATTTTTATAGTGAAATTGAGTATAGAAAAGGTATAAAATTTATGAACTAATAATACCCATTGCATGAGAAATAATATATTTATGAAAAATTTAATTTTAAAATAAATGTTATCATATGTAAGTGATTATTTCACGATAAAGTTAACTGTCATAAAGTAAAGTGATTATTGAAAGATATCTTTTACAACAAGGTATTTTTTTCGTAAAATCCCCTTGAATGGGATAGTTTGATGTAAAATCATAAACACCATAAATTTATAAATATTATGGATAAGATATAACAAAATGTTTAGTATATAACCCACTCAATATAAGTAAGTGGTGACTATAAAATTTTTTTCAAAGATGTAAAAAGCTAGTTGAAAATCATTTACCTTGGGTTTCCTTTTGGGTGAATGATGTTTAACCTACTGTATAATGGTCTGAAACATGTTATTAAATTATTCTAGAACCATAATCATATTGATAATATCATATATTATTTTAAAATATTATATTTCCCATTTATTAATAATATTTCACTAATTTTACTATTTTAGGTGGTAGTTGCCTATTTTTTGAGTAAGTTGTGACTTGATATTTCTTATTTTTGTTAAATAGATCATTATGTAATCATTTGCATAATGTAAAAAATAATTTAATTATCATATATATATTATATTAATTTAGAAAAATACATAGAATATGGAGACATGATATGAAATGCATTGTTCATGGAGATAGTATGTTGTACGTACATATGAAATCTAAATACATTTTATGTATTTTATTTAAAAAATAAGTTATATATATATATGTATATTAATCTAGTGTTATCACATTAATATAATTTGTATCTCAGGTTTTTTTGAAACCACCAATTAATACATTCCTTGTATAGTGTAAAGGAACCACATTGCTTTGATGAGGTTGTAGTCCACACGCCCACAAATGATGTAATAATATCCCCACAAAATGGAATGTAGAAAGGTATGTGTAATATAAAAATTAAAATATTATAAATATATTATAAATATCATATATAAAATGTATAAACTATAAATCCATCACTATTTACATCCCTGAAAGTTGGAAAATGGATAAACGAACGACATTGGTACATGAGGTTGTTGTCCACCGTACACATGAATTATGAGTGCATATAACATTTAAAGGGTGTGTGTGAAAGTGTTGGTAAAAATTGTTTCAATATAACATTAATGTTTATTTAGGATATTTTAGTTATTTTATAGAAATTGTACATGATTAATGTTATCGGTGGATAATGAAATTAAAAGAAATTGATCGTTAGAGAATGCAACCTCTTTTCTATGTAACACATTATGGTTTATACCTATAGACTTCTATGTTTGGATTTATGCCCAAGGTGAGGAATCTAGGATTATTAGAGGTATATTTGATGACTATTTTATTAGTGGTAGGTTGATAAAAATGTCTTCATATGTTTGAATTAGTGGCAGGGTTGAGTGCCTTTTGATAGTGGTGGAGGAGTGGAATTATTGTAAATTTTGGAAAAGGGAATTCCACCCATATTTTTACATTAAAAGTGGATGAAATAATAGAAAATATTAGATCCAAGTGAATATATAGTCTATATAAAAAATAAAATGTCGTTTTGAACATTTTCTATGTCATTTTGGAACTTATGTTTAATGTTTTGTCCCTTATTAAGTTAATTTTTCTCTAAATCAATGTAATTAATTTCAATCACATACAGTAATATTTTTTGGTATAATAATAGGATTACCTTAGTATAAATTATAAATTGTTCTTATTACAAATATATATTATATTTTTACAAATTTAAATAACATAATTCTATGAAAATATATTAATATTAAACCCAGAGATGGGACAACAAAGTGTGTTTTTAGAGTAAAAATGTTCTAAAGATTGAATTTATTTTATATAAAATATCAATTAGAAATTGATTCTAGAAAAATTAATTAGATTAATTTATTTATAATTAATCTAATTTCACTATAAAATTTATTTAAAATATAATTTATCTGTAAATATAAATTATATGAAAAAGTAACCTTTATTTTAAATTCTCTACTTTTCACTATTCGACGAAAAATTTATCTTCTCATAAAAATTCCAATAATTAAACTTAACCTAATAATATTTTTTTGACTTGAAAAATTAACTTTATATTTTCAAATATTTTTCATAAATGTATTAAATTTAGTTTTCATATAGGTTCATCATTTAAAGGTAGCTAAAGTTCCTTTTTTGGAAAACACAATTTATAAGAGTAAAAATAGATTTATTATTTTATTATACCTATCATATCTATAAGATTAATATAAAAAATATCTGACTGAAAATAATATATATATATATATATATATATATATAAAATATTTGTCACTAACACTAACTAATTTCATTTATTATGATAAAATTCATTTGGAATAATAAAATAATTTTTTTGAAAACATTTCCCCTATATTCAAATGGATTTGATATTAATTTCAATTTAGTTGTTAACCAATGAATTAAATGATATATTTATAAAGTAGTTATTACTATGCATGTACATAAATTTAATGGATAGGTTGACTGTTTTTTATAAAAAAAATATACTAATAATATTTTTTTGTTTGGTAAAACTCAGTATTGCGTGTAATAGAAACTACTAAAAAAGTCATCCTTACATGTATCAAAATGTAACTCAGATTTTTAATCATTGTATGCTATATAATATATTTATTTAAAATATTAAATATATCAATATTTCATGGGTGGTTATATTCCTTCATATAGTTCGTGTTTTATGTCATACATGCTATCAAATAAATGTAGAACTTTTAGAACATTCATGGTGTCACCATCAAAGTATCAGAAAACCAGATAAACATCCCACATGTGAACATACTCAGTAACTCAAAACCAAAGGTGAAACAACAAGAACCACCTCCAAGTTGTTCTTTTCCCTTGAACAAAACATAATGAAGATAATCTACATAGACCTAAAGGCACATGTACGGTGTGATATAATATCCAAGTTGTGTCTCACTAGTGATTTTATAAATTGATGACACAATTAATAAAACAAATAATGATTTCAATTTTAAATAAATAAGCAGAAATTTAAAAATAAAATATCAAAAAATCAATATATAAAATTTTAATGATGGAAATTTTTTTAAATAATGGTTTAAATAAACATTCAAATTGAAATTTTTTATATAAATTAATATGGTATGTGAAAAATAGTATAGAAGAAATTATATATATATATCAGTTCATTACTAATAATAAACATGTTCATATTCCAAGATGTGTGATAGTTCTAGGTTATGGGATCCTCTCACACATATACAATTATAATGGAAATGTTAAAACTTGTCCCTATAACCCTAGAAAACAAATACTAACCCACATCCCACAAGAGATACAAACTCCCATTAAGATTATGTCAGTGTTGAAATGTATTAATATAGTGATAGGTTAATTCTAACCTAATGGGTTCTTCAATAACAACTCACTAACAACCTTGTATTTCATGTTATATAATATTTTCAATAATGGTAAATATATTTCAAAATGGTTTGAAATACAATTCAACCCATATTTCAATTTTAATATTCCAATTTCAATTTTAAAAACCAAAATGTGGTTTTAATAAATTTGTTCCATTTTCAAGGGAATAAATGTGTTTCTATAGAAACATTATTCCATTTTCATAAAATAAATTTCAAAATTTAATTCCACAAATTAAATATAACAAATTCCATCCAATTCCTCAAAAAATCCGTAATTAATTGGAGTTGGGGGGTTTTACCCGATTTCAGGCCATACTAAAAAAATTTAAATTCAAGGAATTAGGATTCTAATAATACAATTTAATTTTATTTAATTTAAATAAATTAATTTAGGTTTAAATAAAATTTTTAATCATAAACAGAATCACCAACCATAGATAACATGATCATGTAAAACAAAATCTACAATTGGATTTACTAATGAAGAATGTTAAAAATGGGGATCTGAGAATCCAACCTAGATTCGAGATATAAAAAAATGGTGATTAGATCACACAATAATATAGTGATCTAAATTACCCATGGGAGGAGAGAAGGAAATAGTGGGAGATAAATAATGAGAGAGTAACTCTTAATGGGGAAGGATTGAACGAAGATCACAACACTTTGATTTTCCTTAAAAGGGGTTTTGGGGATCTAAAAATGATCCTCGAGAGCTCTAAGGACATAGGAAAACGTTCTTGGTTGAGTTAGGCCTAATAGGGGGATAATAATGGTGTCCATGAATTTAAATGAATGTTTATTATAATTAAAATATTTGTGTATAGTTTCCAGGTGGGGTGTGGCACGATTTTTTAGACCATGTGCCCAAGCTGTGTGCCCCTTCTAGTGGGGTTACATGATTTCTCCTATATGGGAACACAGTTTTGCAAACTTTTCAGAAATCATGTAATCTCCCACTACCTGGCTTATCCTAGTTGTCACAACCAGGCAAACGATTTTGTTAAAATGAACTCCAAATTTGCACAACCTAACAGCCCTTCAAAATTTAAGAATTTTCACACAAAATACCCTTAACTAGATCCCAACCAAATCTTAAAAAAATAGGGTTTTAGGTATACCTGAATATAGTAACTAGATGTTACAACCTCCCCACCATCGAAAACGTTTTTCCACAAAATTTATGCTATGATACATCCATGTCAAAATGACAAGGCCATTACTCTAACATTAGTGCCTCGCAATCTATAGTCTCATTAGTATCAAAACAGTGATTTAATTGATCTAAACCCCTTGGTATCTTCCTTCCATGAGGTAAAATGGTTTCAAAATCAAGAATACAAACTATATATTTTGTCACAGATATATCTGGCTTGATGTCAATATCACCCCATCTCAAAATGTGATATGGACCAAAAATATACTCTCTCAGCTGAGATACATGGAAACTATTATGTATCCACGTTAGCTGTGGTGGAAGTGAAAAATGGAAATCCACTTTCCCCACCTTTTTAACAACCTCAAAATGTCTCACAAAATGAGAAACCATCTTCCCTTACCTCCCAATCCATCGATGAACCAATAATGGTGGAAATTTTATAAACACATGGTCATTAATTGAAAATTACAATTGTCTGTGGTGATGATCTAGATGATAATTATACAAATGATGTTCCATAAGAATTATTTTATGAATAAACTAAACCATTTTTTTCATCGCGTGATCCAAGATTGGTTCAACTACGCAACAGTCACCTATCTATGACTATCACAAAATAGATTTACTATATACGCCATAAAAGGCCAAAAAGAGGGATTATGATTGTAAAATGGTAACTATTTCTATAAAAAACTCTACTAGACATATATGGTCATCCCAAGATCCACCAAAGATAAGGACATAGGTGAAAAGAATATACTAGTGAATCTGTATAGGCCTTTCTATCTGGCTAACTGGAAACGGATAGCATTGCGTACACAAAATGTTCTGAGATCATAATGACTCTTGATGGCCTCTCCAAAAGTGGGAAGTAAAAATGTATCTCTATTAAAGACTATTTCAGATAGAAATCCATGAAAAACATCAATTCCTATGGCAAAGAGATCAGCTAATTCCTCAATATTGTTTATATAGAGAATTGGTAAGACAAGAGGTGATTTATTCAAATTATTGATCACAACCCATGTCACAATATCCTTTATGCAGGTACATGGATGCCCAATGAAAAATACCATAGAGATCTCTCCCTACTTTTATGTTGGAACTATAGTGTTTAAAATATTACTAAAGATATCTTGTGCTCAGGATTGAACTTCTTCTATGTATAATTACAAGAGAAAAAATAATTTAGGTATCGTCTCATACCTAACCACCAGAACATACATCAAATGTAATAAAACATATTCATGGTTCTTGGATTCACTTCCCATGAGGAACTATAGAAATACCCTATCCCATCTTTATTGACCAACAAAAATACCATAAAATTATTCAGACAACATAAAATGAACTCAGTGGAGAACAACCAATCAGTAATGATCTCTCCACTATCAAGAGACACTCTAATTCTACAAAAATCATTATCTATATGATTTTACTAAATAATCATCTTGAGAAGAGATAAGTTAAATTGAAAACTGGTCAAGGAAACCTCTACCTCTATTTCTCTATGTCCAATATGATATTGTGTAATGTGATACATCCAGTTCCAATCTTCTAATGTTTCATTCACGGTCTAGGTTATTGTTTCCAACATAAATCATCCTCTAAAAATTTCATTTCCACGTGGTATTGGTTATATATAACATAAAATATTACTTTTATTCTACCCATTGACTTTGGAGGCGACTCAAATTTTTTAGAGAGAAGATATAACTCAATCTCTTGTGGTTTGAATACATGATAAAACACAGTTTTAATGTTAATACCACAAAATTATAAGTTCATTTATCACAACTGCATGTTCAAGGTATTGGGTGGGGTAATTCTTCTCATGTCGCCTAATTTACCCAAAGATATAGGTAATAATATGAACAACCTATATAAGAACCCAAAAAAAAACTATACATGGTGAATCATATAAGACCACATTTCCCAAACTATTGAAGATTCAATATCAGAACAATATTCAATATAATTTTCATATAAAAAAATATCTCAAAATTTTTTAATTATATGAAATAATTACTCTCTCAAAATATAGAGTAGTCATCATAGAAGACAACTTTGATATATCCTTTACTAACCCATGATAAAATCTCACTATATCGAAGAAGTTCTAAATATAAAAAAGAAGTCATTGTCAGTCCCATGACATAAAAAATTCTACCTTTTTAAGATCAGTTGAAATAACATGATTTGACACCACATTCCCCAATAAAATCAATTCCTGAATAGATAAATCACATTTTTGAAACTTGGAATAAAGTCAATGATTTCTCATCAATTATAGAACATTGCATGGACAACATACATAATCATCTTTGGACATATAGTAAATAAGGTTTTCATCCAAAATGTCTAACATGTAGGTATAAAGTTACTCATGGTAAATTTTATACATTAAATCCATAAATACTACATGAGAACATGTTATAACAAATAAAATTATAGGGTACTCATAATGGTTATACCGACTCTGAAATGAAGGTTTTTAATGTAATATTATTTGTCCTGAAATGATGGTAAACCGATCAAAAATCCATTTTTGAGAACCTAATCACTGATTTTAATTGGTCAAATAGATAATCCTTTTTGGGGAAAAATAATTTTTATACCATTACTCAATTTTGTTTTTAGTAATCAACACTAAATAGAAGTGATCCATCATATTTAGGAAAAAAGCGATCTGGTGCAGCACAAGGTGACACACTCAATTATATAAATATTATCTCTAATAGATAACCCAATTGAGTCTTCATCTCATTCATAACAGATGGTTATATATGAAAATATAGAAGAAATATGAGTTGAGTACTTGATAATAAATCAATATAGAACTCAATATGTCTTACCAATGGGAAAACTGAAAATTCAAAAGGGATAATTTTGGTAAACATAATGAAAACTATATGATCATCACTCAGGGGTTCCAACTATAAATCAAAAGAAAAAATAGACACCACTTTATCTAAATTTGGAGAAGAAGTTTTGGATATAATTCACCTCAGGTCCGATTATACCAGAAAGATTTCGTAAACCCCAATAGGTGTAGTGAAAGAGACACATAAAATATAGAAATAAATTTCTTATTTATTAGAAGTATGCCAATCCATTCCAAAAAATTATGTGGAGTGGTTTCATGTTAAGAGCCAAAAAATCCAAATAAATAATGATGTATAATAATATGAAAACACATTAAGGTCTATTGAAAACATGCAATCTCATTATTCTGAGTGGGGTAGTAATATCCATCACATAAGATAATATATCCTAGGGATGATTTAATTTGATGAAAATATAGGATGAAATAAATTAATTAGATTGACCTTTAGCAAACAAAGTAGTTAATTATGATGAATCAAGAGTGATAGAATCTATCACAGTAACCAGGCTCATATCAATTGCCTAGGGAGACTCTTAAACTGCATGATGAAGCTTTATTACAAATGTCTATGGATGGAACACCATTTTTCATGAAGTATATGATTTCAATATGATTTTAGTCGGTGTTTATGATCATATTCTAATATGCAGAGTGGAATAAATATGTGAAAACTTTTAAAATAACATTATAATCTAGAGGAGCCACATATATTATGATCCTAAGTGAAAACATGTTTAAAATGAATAAGCATTCCACACGCATAAAAAATCCATGGGCCTCTTCCAGGTACAAAATGAGGACTAAAAAACTACTGTTGAGATTTTCTAGGAGAATCGTCATACTTCCTCTACCATTTAGAGGATTTAACACAGCCACCATTAGGAGAAAATGGAAGTCCTTTCAACATTGAATTACCATCCATGTCTATTTCCACCATCAACACTCTATCAAACAAATATTCATAATAATGCTGTTTCAACAAGAAAAAATGAGAACATATATTAGATCAAAGTCCCATTTCAAATTATTGGGTCATCATTTTCTCATTCGATAGAATATGAAGTAAAATATAAAAAATCTTAAAAAAATCCTTTTTATATTTTGTCTTGGTCCTATAATCCTACTAGAGTTTGAGGAAGCCCATAGCCATAACCAAAACCCTAGACTCTGGATAGAATATAGTAGAGAAATGAATTCTGAAATCATTGTAATCAAATAACTTGGGATTATTCTTCTTTAATATTATATCCCCCCATATCAAGATGGTCCCTCTTTCTTGAAGGAGGAATATTTCACCTCAAATTCATTGGATCTCTCCATGAAATGAATTATAAGCTCTATATCCCACAACTAATACTCAACTAGTTAGGGATATTTTGATAATTAGAACATCGATATCTTCGTACAATGTAAATATATTAAATTACTCCATAAAACATCTCTTTGAGGTTTTATAGTTTTATCCTAAACTATAATAGGTGCAGGTGCATGTCCTTGACAGTGGAAAAAATGCATGATAACGTCAAACAGATTCGATTCCACAAGAGGATTATCTTTATGTAGTTCACCTAAAACTTCCTCCTAGATCGAATTTTCACATCTTCTTGGAGGCATAATTCTACAAAACATTAACAGACAACATTTAAGGCATCAGATTAACCCACAAAAAATAGAAACTTAGAAATAAATCACAATATAAAGGAATTGAAGATTAGGATTTCAACCTATAAAAACCAAAATTAGGAAAAATACTAGGACTAATTATCAATATCTCTCTAAAAAATTACCCTCGGTGACCTAAGGATGATTGTGATGAGTCCTGTCCTATCATTCAATCACAACTACCTCCTAATACCTAACAGGATTACTCAAACTATATACTGAAATCATTGGACGATGCTTGAAATGCACCTTTGATACCAATTTTTCAAAAACTAACCTTGTTACCTAGGTACCCTGATATCCAAGACTCTCTAGATATGGACCTATGGGTGTTCCCCATCCCCATGAGTTGGTGACTTTCACTCGACATCATAAATGATAAAACTAGGAATGACTTTCCCACTTAAACAACTGAAGAAATTATTTCATGCCACTATGATAAAAATAAAACACAAGAGGGAGCATTGTACCATATTTCAGACTAGTATAAATCCCAAAATACATCAATAATATACTTGAAAAAATTAGAAACAAACCATGTACCAACATACTTAGCAACTTGTGAAATGATGATCAACAATAAGAATAATATCCAAGTGTTTCTTTTAACATACATAAACCTCGAAGAAGATAATATGAAAAAATTGATGGCATATATAGGGTTAAAATAAACTCACATTAGGTTCTCACCATTGATTCCATAAAATTATGGAATAATTAATTTACCAAAATAATTCATCCATTTCTAAATAAGTAAGAATGGAATTCAGAAGAATATTTATATAAATAATTATTTATACTTAAAATGATTGAATCATTTATCAATAATTGGTTAAATAATCATTTTATAAATGTAATTTATATTAATTCACAAGGAATGTGTAAAAAATTTGTAAGTGTTAGTGCCAAATTCTGCATAAATCCAAAATGAAAATCTTTGAAAAAATTGGAGGCACCTTCCGGCGTAGTAGAACAACATCAGAATATGAAGGAAGAAGTGTGAAATTTTAGAGGTGTTCATACACGATTGAAATCTGAACTAAAGTACCTTTCTTGCCCAATGTGATTTCAAATGTCCATCATCAACCCTGGTGACTCAAAATGGATGAAAAATTTGGGAGAAAGTGGTTAATTATCGCTGAATGAACATAGATGATGTGCAAGACCCTTCTTCAACAAATGCAATGTCAAAAATTCCTATCGACTCTTGATCTCCATGACTCAAGGAATGACCATACATAAGTACTCTTCTGCCAATATTTTCATACCTATTGTCACTAAAGGACTGTCCTATATATTGATGTGCACCCCAAACCTACTTAGGGTGATCCTTCAGAAGGCGAAATGTCACTCTACTATTTGTTAGAATGGTCTTCTTCGACATCACGAAAGAAGGGAAACATCAAGGCATTGAATCTTGCACTACTGGTTCCTAATAGGTCCACCCTTGTGTAGAAGAACAGTTTCGTAACCATTTTCAAACAAATTTTGGCCTATTCTATGTTCATGAAAAACACACCTATTACATCCAGATCTAGCCTTGTACACTACACAATATCATGATAAACCATTAATTTTGAACACAAAAAATCTAATCTCCTGTGATCCCATATTTGATTCTCCATGGATTTTTCATTTTTTTCAAAACTCCATGTTTAATCTTATCTTTCCTAAAACCCCAATCTATTTCCAACAAATATTTCATGCATCCTTCCAAGATTTCATGTAGTGAGTTCAGGATCCCTCGTGAGATATACCCTATGTCCCTAGATCATGTGTTTCCCTACAACTTTTTTTAATAATAGGTAGGATAATCCTTTTTCTTTTTAGCAAATGGATTCTAACATTGTCATCATGAGTGACTAGTGGTCATCACCATTAACACCTAGAATTACTGAAGCCACCCCCCTCCCAAGGTTTGATGAGTGATGGTTATGTATTCCTAAAGGGTGAGGAGTGAGTCTTCCATGTCTGAGATGAATCATGTAAAACAACCTAGAACTATCATCCTCATCACATGGTGATAAGATATACCCTCTCCCTATGTGTAAAATACAGGATGTCTCGGTGTATGATTGAGATGGAATAAGATCCTCCTCACAATGAATAAAATCCTCTAAATTGGATCAGAGATGGGATAGGTACCATGATCCTTCCCACCTTCTATTCTCTTATTCCTCCATCCCTATCCCTTTGGGATTTGTCACCATGTGGTCATCATGAAGTTTCAATGCATAAAACCCACACACCATTGATAGGATGTTGTGTGTATGACTGACATGTAATGAGATCTTCTTCACATAGAATGAGATCCTCCTTGTACAAAATAAAATGCTCTTTGGGAATATTTAATGTATAATCCGAACATCATCATTCATCGGTTCATATATCATGTCATAGTTTTCATGTCAACAACTTCATCTTATTTATCACATTGCGCATGACTCATGTGGGCTTATATTTTAGCAGTGACCATAAAACTCATCCCTCTAATCATCATGTTAATCCCTCATAGAGTAATTTCATGTCTTCATCGACCCACTGGGTCTACTACTATGGATAAACCCCATCCAAATGGATATATTTACTAGATTATACACCAACAATATGATTCAATCCAATTCGTGCCTCATTCTTATGTGTAATCCCCAATTACTATTCATTAAATAAGTGGGCTTTCATTCACACCCACATGGGATGTAT
Organism: Viscum album; assembly: GCA_963277665.1. Classification (NCBI taxonomy): domain Eukaryota; kingdom Viridiplantae; phylum Streptophyta; class Magnoliopsida; order Santalales; family Viscaceae; genus Viscum; species Viscum album. The sequence continues at coordinate 218,810,927 of OY728158.1, forward strand.
ATGAATCATCTTTGAGGTCCAAATCCAATTACCCAACACTTCATCAACTATATCCATTCCATCCACTTCACCCATAATCCATCCCAATTTTAAATGGTCCACCACATCTCGGTAAAGTTATGCCACACATCTCGTCCACTTATATATGTAAGACACATCTATATTATCTCTATTCCAAGAAACACCTATCCATATTCCATTCTTAATCCCCACATCATCCATTAAACTATTTGGATTTTGATCCCCGTGTCCTAAATAGGATATGTAGGAATCATTTTTGTGGTTCAATCCCAACAACTGGTAAACCTTTTTTCACTTCACCTAGTGGTTCTCCTCCATGATCCACCTCCAGTGGTGTTCAAATCAACTTTTACTATGTTAAATCTTCCATTTAGGGGACACACCTCACCGGGTCTACCCCATGGGGAATTCATATCCTTATATATGTAAATATTTAACAGGGTCCCTCCTAGGGTTGTATATCCCCAATCCACTCAATGTGTTATTATGATCAACCAACCACATCTCCATAACCTGTTAAAACCAAAACCTATCACACTTCTACATCATGTCAAAGATGGGATTTCTGATTAATTCCATAGAAGATATGCCTTTGGAATTTGATAACTCGTGAATGAAATGTCATGCATCAAGTTTCATGACTGATATGTCCCCATGAGATTCCCTCCTATGAGGATTAATATAGGTGACTAATATTCTCTTGTCCATATATGCATTTGATGCCCAACGAGGATAGTACCTTAACAAATGGTTACATACATATCATGACCCCATGGAATGTTAAAAAAGAAGTAGCGTAATTAACTAGGGTCCACTAATACATGGAAATGAGAATGATGTTAATGAACACATATTAATATATAAGGGAGACCCTATCTAAGAGATGAGTTCCAAGGAAAAATCCATGAAAATAGGAACTGACATCCCATCATCACTTTTGATCAAGGATTTGACATCAACATCAAGTGTGATGAATTTCACCAACCTTTAGAAAGTGGTAATGTGAGGAAACAACACACATTAGTGGAAAATAACATATGAGGTGGCATGAACTATTGAAATATTCAGATGATAAATGGGGAACCTAACATGAAACTCTTCTCCTCAACATAGGTACTAGAATCATACGATACATTAGTAGATAAGCATGTCACCAAATACAAAAATCCAGTTCCATGTGTCATCAATAAAATTATGGGCCTGTTGTGAAAGTCACCAGAATTTTGGGTAGTTAAAAAATGGTTATTTAGGATAGAAACATCATCATTTTGGATCTATATCTCATTCCATGCAATATTTGATGATGCTGGGGAATTTAGAGTTTCTTTTCCAGTATCCGTACTGATTGTTAATTTTTCTATTTTCTGGACCGTAGCAATAGGTAACAAGAAACCCAATTCCCTTTAGTTCATGGCAGGAGAAATGTTGATTTGGTAATACCATATGATTTCACCACCACCTTGATGTGTTATATCATGTTAGCTACTAGGATCCTGTACCCTATCTATCCCATTGATACTATTAATAGGTGGGTGATCTAAACCCTAATACAATGACACAAATAAGAATGTGTCATTCAAATTAGTGATAATGCTCAGTAGGACCTAGAGGATTTTTTCCTCACCCACACCACCACTCCCATGGGACTCAATGAGAGCCTCCCCTCCTCACTCTAATGAAGAAACCCTACAGATGCCTCTCTCCAGAGCACATTGAATAATATGTTTCCAACAATGAGAAGTTAGGGGATGCCTCAGTCAACCCTGAAATAATTACTACTCCTAATATACCATGGAGGGATCCCACCGGACCCTGTCAATGCTACTAATGATTTGTATCTCATATTGAGGAGAAGGTGAAATAAATTATTGATCCTCCAAACCTAGTATGGATGACCCAATGTGAACGTTAGGCCTATGATCCTTTGGATTCTTATCAGGGGTATCATCTTACAATACTCCAAAGGATCCTATGACCCTCGACACACTCATCTAGATCATAGCTACTATAGATCAGGGACCCATTGAATACCACTTGTATTCAATAACTCATCCTCCTATAGGCTGGATTTGTCGACTCATTCAATCACGAGAAACACCACCATCTATCATGGGATAAACCACGATGAGGAGATTTATTATGGAGGACCTCCTCGTACAATCTCTAGTTATAGTATAGGTTATTTCCACTCTTAAACTCAAATTGGATGTCCTTTCTATGTTCCTAAAAGTGATCAAAGTGGAGTCCCTTATTTCTATGTCAACAACATGTTCAAAGGTCCTCCCCATTCCTATGGTTCATGATATGTAGGTTCTCCCCATATCACATACTACCAATGTCATGGTCCTCAACATACCATTCCTAGATGAGGTGGAGGTGGTCTCTTCTCCTGCATCAATCCATGAGGTGGTCATGCCCACTTCATCGAATACCAGTACAGAGGCCCTCCCCGTAATACCATCCGTCCACATGGAGGTCCTCCCTCGGAAATATCCAACATGTATGGAATCCTCCCCATGTTTCCACCATATAAAATGTAGGTCCTCATCACTCCATCACCAATTAATGAGGATTTATTCCCTACTCCATCGATAGAAAACACATAGACACTCCATCTTTTAGGTTTGATCAATATGAAAGTCCTCCTCATGCTTCCAGCCACCTGTACAGAGGTCCACCCTGTGTGGTTTCCACCGGTAAGCATGGAAGTCCTACCTATTCTCCCACTGACCAAATTTATTGTCCTCATTTATATACTGACATCCATAGTGGAGGCCCTAAACACTCTCACAGTAGTCCAAGCAGAGGTCTTCCCCGCTCCAATAACAACTGATATGGATTTCTTCCCCATATCCATGTTATCCACTGAGGAGTTCCTCCTATCTCCAGTACCAACCAACAAGGAGGTCCTCTTAATGATGAAGAACCACGCTGCCCTAAAGATCCATCATGGGGAAGAAGTTAGAATTACCACTAGTAATAGAAAAAATTTAGAAATCCCTTACCCTTTATCAATCTTATTCACATCTTAGATTCCATAGCCAAATGAGATTAAATGATGGAGACTTCACCATAGTCATATTCTTAAGAGATTGGGGTTGGATACCAACATGGGGGATTCTTCAACCAAGAATGTGAGATCAAAAAATAACCAAATTGATTCATAAATACCTTAATGAGTAGAAATATTTGAATCCGATATATGTTTTGATGGTGCAGTCATCACTGCCATCGCGACTTTCATTATCTACCGTGACCCAAGACCAAAGAGTGTTAGTATGGTATTTGATAGACAATGGGAATCCATTAGACATATAGATTTATACTACTACCCACACACAAGAGATAGTCGTATGTACACAGTCATATAGGGATGTGATGATGTAGTTGGTTCTATCTATGAGATATGACCTAATGTGTTGCTATAAAATGACTCATATAGAAATCCCTATTCTAACCAGTAAACCATCACACCAATCCATATCAGTATTGCTGTCATGTTCTCATAAACCGCAAATCAAAGCATAAGAAAACCAAGAGTAAGACCCCTATTCTGAGAAGAAAAGAATATGGGAAACTATAGATTACAATCAGTTGTCCATGGTATTTTTTTCAAATGTAATCTCCAACATTGAAATTATAGTGTCACTCAACCAAGATGAGGTCACAATTTTCCTTCAGATGATCTAAGTGATGATTTTTCATCTCAGTGGATATCATTTGGACTACCCCAAGAGTTAGGTGAATTTTGATGACATTGATCAGTAGTGTTGTATGGTCATTTTGAAGGAACTCCCAATAACCCAACACCTTTGGTCACCTGAATAATTCTGGACCCTCCAACAAAGAGTAATATAGAGCACTATAGTGATCTAAGAAATTATTGAAGAGGCTTACCAACTTGAGAAAAAATAGGGATATAACCAGAATGTTGATCTTAACTTCAGTCCCATCCTACAATATCTTGACATACCAGGTGATATTGAGGACACACCTACATGATTTTTCATTGAAATATAGATGAAATTAGGTTCCCAAGGACGGTGACATCGATATAGGATTCGATGGAGGGAAACATCCTACTAGGTAGTAAAATATTAGGTGGAACCTCACATAGGTGTTCCTACCAGAATGAAAAGGAATAAAATATACAGAGGAGAGCCTTCTACACCATTTTCTCCCATCCATAATCTCATCAATGGTAAGGGAATTCTATAAACCTAAAATCTTCTTGATGTCACCCCGAAGAAACATATTTATCCTACAATTATCTCCCTATGAAAATACATTGAAAATCAGAACTGGATAATCAACGAGATCCTTGAAGAGTGGTACCCCTTGAAAAGATCATTTACTTTCTCCCCTTGGGATGTAGGGGATGTCATAATTGCATCTTTGATAGTTTCCCCTTTTTGACCCTAGTGATCCTATCCACCCTAAAAGGTAAGAGACATAACTTTATTAAATTCTACCATGATTAGAGTCAATTAATCAACCTGAGAAATGTTAAAACCTTCCCCAGAACCCATATCAAGATGCTCATCAATCCAGTCCACAAGACACTCCAGGACAACCTGAGCCAACCTATTGTGTTAATGATCTTATCAACTCATTAGTGGCAGGTAAACCTCATTAAAATAGGAATACATTCTAATAAAATTTGATAATTGTTTCCCTACTCCCATCAATACACAAGAGATATGACACGTTTCAATACCACTTTATGGAAAGAAGTATATGTCATGGTTGGATGATATGTGAGCACCCACCAATTTCAAGAATCCTAACTTTATCCCATTCAATGGGATGGATGACATGTTATATCATCTGGCCTACTTCATCTCAAGGTTACGACCCATTTTTTGATCTCTAGAGTAGCAAGAGGCCATAAGGATCATATTTCTGTACAAACATTGGAATGGTCTATATTTATCTTGTACAACTTGGTCCCTATTGAGTCTATCACTAGATGAGAAGACCTCAACATGCAGTTTCATTACTAGTTCAGCTTCACCAACGGAAAGAAAATAATTTCTGACTTCTTCAAGTGTAAAAACTACCCAATGATCATGTCATAGATTTTGTCTTCTATTGTAAATGTCTAACATACCCAATAAATATGATACTGACCCAAGGGGAGTTGTTGAATATGTGTTTGGGGAACATCGATACTAAAATGGTCCTGTATATCATCACTCAGAACGTCCTAGGTGGATTTTAGGATTTCAATGAAAATGATTAATGCCTACTGGAACCCCTATAGTAAGCCATGAAAGGATGTATATTACATCTTCTATCTCATGTAAGAAGTAATTTCAAGGTAGATACTACCACAGTAGTATTGGTAGAGGTTCTATAGACACTAGAGGTGTTACTAAAAGAGACATTCCCAGTGGAGCCTTTCCAAGTGAAGTAGCTTCAGACATGTCCTCTCATGGAATAGAATTAGAAGGCATCACACCACCAAGAACCACTTCCTAGATGAGACATCCTGGATCCATTTGACAAAAAAAATCCAACCCCTCACTAGGGACATGATCCCAGATCCAATTTCATAAAAAGGATAAATGAGACCTACAACCACAAGGATTCATAGTTACCTATTTGTTAATGTAGTGCTCAAAATAAAGGGGTCCTAAAACTGTTAGATTGTATTAATCCACATGATTCCAAGCTCATTGACCCTCTTGAAAACTAACCATATCATAGAATCATTAGAAATACCATTAATAAATGTTTTGGATTACAACACTAGTGTTAGGTCTAAGTGAGAAATAGTTTTTTCAAATTGGGACATATCCCAGGAATGTTTACATGAATCACTATTAAGCTTGACAGTGATAATGATGGAGAATGTGAGAACATATCTATACATGAAACTTAGAAGTATGATGACTGTTTGGCTCATAGAGAGATTTCTCGGTCCCACCGCATGATCCATTCCAAATTATGCCCGATCAAGTCCCATATCATCAATACAACTTCTCAAAAAGGTGATTCTAGATCATATTCATAGGGTCCCACATATCAAAATAACAGATGTTGATAACCTAGGGAAAGTAATATCCATGGATGGTGTTGAATACATTTCCCACTCTTGGTGATTTTCATTCCTCCAAAGATGGGAATCACCCCTAGAGTATATCCTTCGATGGAAGACTCCTCTTATGATGGACAAAAGTTATCCTCTATGAATACCATCAGGATAGTAGATTCCTAAATGTTCCCTGATGATGAAGAGTGTCTAGAGAGTTATCTAATCACCTCTGGTCGATATCATCAGAGAAGGAGATGAGGAAATGTGAATCGTCATGTTGAACAGAAAAGTGATTCAATCCAAGTCATGCATTCTATTAAGACCAGAAATAAGGGTTTGTGAAAATCACAACCGACATAGTCATATCAACCATTTTTACACAATTACCTTCAACAATCGATCATGATACTTGACTAAGAGGAAGAGACATGACCACATCATAACCATCCATGTCTAGCTGTGGACATTCATCAACTAACTAAAGACCAACTATTAGTGATTCATGGAAAATTTTCTAATGAAAAGATGTATATTTCATGCACTAGCATGAGTACACTAGTTTAACCAACAATACCCACCATGAATTATCACATTGAAAAACCCCCCATGGGTAGAAATGTGTGCATAAAATGTATGTACGATATTATTAACCACTTTTATATCATTCCTATGAAGCTCTCAATCCTCGATGACCACCTTTTGTGACAATATATGCAAGAGCCCCTCACAGAAGCCTTGTAAATCAATCTCTAGTTAGAAACAGAGATTACGACCACATAGACATTATATATTGATGATGTTAAATATAAAGTATTTCAAGACACAATATAATTATATGGAGAAGATGAGGGATCTATCATATAGGGGAAAATCTTCCTATTTTACAACATTGACAAGTTCAATGGAGTGGAAGTCCATCATTGTCTATTTGACTTAGGTTCTACGATTAATATCATCCGGACCTAGATGCTCTACACGTTGGGATGGACTAAATTAGATATAAGTCCCCTTGACCAGAATATTCACAAATATGATAGGACTGTGAAGATGTTATGGGGAAGAATTTATTTGAAGACTCAGTTTAGTGTCTTGGTCACAAGCCATGAACTTATTGTTTTCACATAGGATATTTAATTCTTTACCATGATGGGTAGGCCTTGAATCTATCTCCATGTAGTAGTTCCCTCCTCGTATCACCAAAGCCTCATGTACTCCCTCAACGGTCAAGAAGGTGTGCTCCAAGGTGATTTATCTCTCATTGAATCCTTTGAAGGACGATCTTTGGAAGCGGGATATTACCGTAGCAATTAAATTTATGTTTAGACTAATGAGGCTGAGCACACGACCGCTGTGTCCCACCCATTCATTTACATGGATGAAAATTTTATCATTCCAATTCATCAATTATAGACAATGATTCTAGAAATGGGACACTAATTCATTATTTCCATGAATATGGGGAAACATGTCTCCATGTATAAGAAATGTTTAATGATTACATTGTACTTCTATATGGGATAGGCTATGGTAATCATAGAAACCCCTACCCCTATGAAGTATGTCATTTTTCACTCAATGGAAACCATACCATCAAACCATGATCTCTTCTATGGGGCCAAGTTGATTCAGTAATTCATCCCTACAACATTTTCCAACATTATTCATGGACCCTATAGTTAAAGGACTAATGGAATAGGTTTGTCACTTGCCGTCACCATTGTTTCTATAAGGAATATTTTTTATTGTAAGGATTATGTATCCTGACTAGGAGGTTCTACAGTTACACCATATGGACCATATCCTCCAACTAATCACCCTACATAAAAAGACAAAGAGTATTTAGAGGACACTCCTACCACATTCGAGTATTGAATCTACACCACCATCGATGTGTTGTTTTATGTGAATACCAATACTGTGACGAATCCAAAGGAAATGATGATCAATGTAGCCATGCCAATATTAGAACATTAGTTGTATGTTGATTGAAAAAGAATAATCATGATGTATTTTCATGGATCTATAAAGAGGTTCTAGGGATAAATCCTCATGTTTCTTTCAACCATCTTGGAATCCTTGAAATTCACCATGGGTTCAAATAGCCTCCTAAGAAAATGACCTCATAACAATATGTCATGGTTGACGCTGATGTTGATAATCTCATCAAAGGAAACTTTATCAAGGAAGTTTTATACCCAAAATGGTTGGCCTATATAATTACCATTAGGATGAAGAATAGAAAAATTAGTGTTTTTATCAACCTGAAAAATCTCAATCACCACTTCCCAAAGGATGATTTTACCCTTATGGTGATAGAGCTATTGATCCATGAAAAATGAGGTTCTAGGATCTTTCCATTACTAATAGATACACTAAATACAATTATATCTAGATGGATCTAAAATGTGTGGATTATATCTATTTCAAATCACCACATGGTATATTAAGTTATTAGGCAATTCCCTATGTTATGAAGAAAGAAATAGCCACTTATCCACGATCCGTGCATCACATCTTAAAATTGGACATCAAGATGCTATTTGAATGGGACATGGACTATTTTGTGGCCATGTAACACCAGGGTTAGGGCCATCTCTGATATTTTTATATTGTTTTCAACTTCCGTAAATAGTGGTAGTTGAAGATCAACGCCTTGATGTGTTCCTTCATGGTTACCTCTAGGAAGCTTCACATCTTCTTCATATAGTATAGAGGCATCGAGATTAACCCAGAATCGATGAATTCCATTAGTGAGATTCCTCCTTTGAGACCCTCTCAGAGGACTTGATGGAAACATAGCCTACATACATTGATTCATCATGAACCTATTCAGAATGTGTAAACCATTTTCCACATTCATGAAGAAAGGTACCATCTATTAGTTGGATGAAGAGTGAAATGCCACATTTGAGCAAATATATTAGTACCTATTACATCCACCAACTCAACTACCACCCATCTTAAAGAAGTAATTGGTCCTTTACTTGACCTATTGGGAATGATTCCTCCGTCTCATGATCACATATAACAACAATGAAGGGGTAGAGAACAATTTATAATATCATAGTCATATGCTCATCGACATAGAGTCCCCAAACTCTCATATTGAAAAAATCTACCTAATGCTGGTTTTTACAGTACATATGTTGTGAAACTATATGAATCATCAATACTTACAATTTGATATCCTATGTGGACCTACATAATTATGTCCTAAATCAACAAAATTTGGAATGGAGACTAGTTTACTAGCGGTGATCCTTTAACAATTATCCAACAGTTTCATTTTAAAAAATCATCAACTGTAAGACATTGATATAATTCTAGGCCACGCATACCAAACTAGTAGAAGAGTACATGGATATTGAATTGATAGAATAATCCATCCTTTCATTGAATTAGGTTTTACCATGTTGGAAGATTTATTTTGATGGTACCTCCTATTGTTTAACTAGTAGAAGGATAAATGTTTCTTGGCTCAATAGAATAGGCTAGAAGATTGTATTAATTACCCTAACATTTTCTTCTCTACCTTACTCATTACTATAATCAAAAGGCTACACTAAAAATGAGGTAGAGTATGAAGATATCATTACGAAAATAAATTTGGATCCCCACTTGCATGTGAAGGTAGAATTATTATTAGTCATCAAGAAGATCAATGGATACTACATAATGAGGAATTTAGAGCTTGTAACCTTCCTGGTGTGCACTCATCAGTTGACGGACCGGTCCCCTTCTCATATATAGGTGATTAGTTTCTTTTGTCATTTAATTGTCAAGCAGATTCCCTAGATAACAGAGCTATACATCATGCAAAGCCTAACCAGGTTGATCATTTAATTCATCTAAGGTATCAAATGGTTATCCCTCCCATACTACCAGATATTGATGATTCTATGAAGGTAAACAACATGAATTCCAATGATTCCAGGAAGAGAACTCCGGTTCCCCCTATATTTGAAGAATCCTCTAATTGGACATCCCCTTTCAATGATAATCTCTAGAATGACACTTTTCCACTAGATTGAGCCGAACATGAATGAATCCATCTATGAACATATCAGTTCACCATACAGTGTGGGAAAAACCACAAGATGAATGTCTACAAACATGGATTTTATGGGATCCTAATCTATTTCATTCAAGGAGACAAGATCCCTTAGGTTATATTATATGTTTATGAAAGTTCCATTGGGGATAATTAGGGAGGGTTGAGACTCCCCCACAAGATTAAAAGGCTGGTATAATTTATTCCCACCATAGACTATGATTTTTTCAATTTCACTAATAGGTTCAACATGTTTCAGTTTCATGCCACATTTGTAAATTGACCTCTTTATCCCCTCCATACCACAATGTTTTCTCAGACCACTGTAGTCTAGGGACATGATGTTATGGGACTATATCCACCAGAAATAGATCATCAAATTAGGTTTATTATTACCATTACATATTTCATCACTAAGTGGGAATAAGTAATTCCTCTCAAGGAAGTCATGTCCTGATCAATTTTTTAATTCACGAGCTCCCCCACCATCCATTGGTTTGGGGGCCCACACGCCATTCTCAAGGACAATGAAAAAAATTTTCAGGTTGATGAGCTAAAAAAGTTTTATTCCAAAAAAACAATATATTACATCTATGATTATCACTTCCAAAGGAATAAAATGAGGAGATTAAGGAATTCAAAAAATCCCTCTTGAATATTTGGTAGAAGATGGTGTCCCAGAATAAGAAATTTTTCCAGAAAAGCTCTCTATAGCCTCTGGTCTTATCAGATGGTGACTAGGATTTCCAACCGTATTACTCCATATTCCTTAGGGTATAGAAAATAGGGATTCCTACCCATATATATTCATTTAACATCACTCCGAATATCTTTATTGGATCAGATGATGTTAGATCATATATACAAGGTCTATCTATATAAACATAAATCCCCCGATAAGAACAAGCTATGTTCCTTGAAAAATCATGAGAGTCACTAGATCGGGATTTTATGAGTGTTCAATAATAAGGTTTTCCTTCCCTCTTTTCTCCCTGGTTATACATTATTGGTTCTCCAAACACCAGTGATACTATTTAAGATTACACAAAATTTGGATCCCATGTGGGAAGGACCATATATAACCCCCGAGGTTTCTCCTAATGATGCATACTATTTGGTCTATAGGGATGGGGAGTGCATTGATCCTATAAAAAATTCCATTTTCATTTAGAAATAGGTCACATATAGAGAATCAACATCCTAGGAATGCGATGTTGAACTAGGCACCTGATCCCAAACATTATGATTTTAACTTTCATGTGGGTTTTACTTGGAAATGTGTTATGCAGTGTGGTCCTCCTTCAACCCACATTCACACTGTGTTTTTACAACCACACTACACATTTCCCCTTTTCTGGAAACCCCTCCCATATATTCTGATTTGTATGACTTTAATTTAAATAGCCATTGTTTAAAAATCACAACATTAAATTGCGTGTTAGTTATTATCTATAATGTGTAGTGTTATGATGGTACTTCCTCATACCCATTCATGTCTGGTAGTTTATGATGCCTTACTACATATTGTAACTATTGAAGCCTCATACCATGGTTCAAACTCTATTTCATTAATCTAATAGCAGATAGTCCAAGAAACATGAAACTAAATTTTTTTCAATAGGTCCAATAATTATGAACATAAACCATTCATAACCACTATATTCTAATTTTTATGACTGTAAATTGAAGATCATCAGTGTCCCAAGCATACATCATTATAATTGGGACATGGTCCAAGATGTACATTCATAAACTATAAGTTTATGTCCAGGAATCACGTCATTAATCTATATACATGTCTTCTTTGGTAGCATATAGTGTAGTATGGTCTCCATTGGTCTTCATTAATGCTAGGTTATAACAAAAATATCATTTAAATTCCCCTCAAAGTACTTATCCATTAATTTCCAAGATGCATGAATATTTAATGTAAAGAATCCATGTCTTATCAAACAAATTTTATCTAACTAACAATTATCATATTGTGCGAATGAAAAAATGGAACACCTTTATGATTCCCTCACTAGAGAAGTTGTTGCATCCTACATTTGTAATATACTAATATGTATTTAGAGAAATTTGTTAAGATTGATTCCATCATACACATGATACATAGTAATCCTCAAATTTTCTATACCATTCCAACCACTAAAAAAACTATAGAAAAAAGGAAGAAAGAAAACAAAAAAGTATACGCTATCGCTATATACGTGTCAGATCTATAAAGGGAGATCTCCTTACCTACCTATGTTTTGATTGATTACCATACTCATGAGAAACAGAGAAACTCTAAGAAAATATATCTTACTAACCAACAACAATGTTTTATTTTTTTATCCCTCAGTCCCCATTTTGGTAAGTCATTCCCACTTGTCTCATTATCATTTGTTATTCCTTCCATCCATGCCACATATATGTCTACAGGTCTTATATCTAATGATTCCTTGAAAAAATATGGTGTGTCATGAGACCTCCTAGGTATTCATTAAAATCAAATATATTAGTCCATTTCACCACATATACACATTTCAAGGAATATATTACCCTAGGTCCGAACTCTACAACCTTAAACAAAGAACCTATAGTCAAAGAATCAAAAATTTAAACTTATGTGCCGGTCTCTTCATGGATGTTTCACATGGTGTTGACCCTCCATGGCCATATTCACATTGGGTATGTCATAATACCAAATTAAATACACCCACATGATATACCTTCCTTGTCGTTCCAAAATATATTTCCATAAACTACGATCCAACAGCTTTGACACGTGATGTTAAACTACTACCGAACCCTAAATTATTTTATGATGCCCCATGAAAATCATGGGATGCCTTAGTTTTAGGACCCAAACCTACCCGAGCTCGAGTCACAACTACCCCAAGCCCATCTCCATAGGCTAGGGGCTGACAACAAGTGTCGAAGGCTAAACAACAAAGAGAGGCCTTTTCCTGAGTACCTGTGCACACCCACAGAGCCCACTCAATGCAGAAGTGCAGATTAAAAATGAATGTAAAGTACCATCTGCTATAAAAAACCACAAAAAGTTCATCGACCTCTAAATAGTACAAAGTTAAATATTAACGTAAACTGAAAAGAAAGAGGGAAAACATGAGCCTAACCAAAAAAGTGCCATAACCTGGCAACAGGTAGACAAAATTAATCAATTAGGAGATTCCCACACCTGGAACCCAACTTCGACCACCGCACATGGTTCAAGCTCCCAAACTCCTAATCTCCGCTGAATTCACGATCAACCTGTCTGTCATCGTCAAGGGAACACCAAGTGCGGTCAGAGACCAAGTAGGGGAGAGTATAAAAATAATCAGTAGGATACCCTGAAGGCTCGAGGGAGAAACAAAGGAGGTAACAAAAATTGACTAGTAGATCGAAAAAGGAATAGTAAAGGTGTACAAAAGAGAGAGTGCAGTAAGGAGTACAGTTCAACCAAAAAAGAGGAAGGAAGTAGACTTTTCCAAACACAAGTATCTAGAAATGATGAGAAGATGAACTTCTCATCAATTCATCAATACGAATAGCAAGAGAGTAGACTCTTCAATCCATGAGAAGCTAGACACGGAAAGGACACAACATACCCTGTGCATCTTCACCTCTCATGGAAGGAGAGTAACCAAAACCCAAGAAGTGGGAACTAGAACAAGGTATATACATATCCATATGCTCTGTTAAGAAACCAGAACAAGATCGTAAGGGGATATCTGTCCCGTAGATCAGCCCAAGAAAATTGTGTCACCAACAGTCTCAGAAGTAAACACCATTGATGCCTAGCATTCTACACGTTTTCTCAGAACTGAAAGTCAAGGGGCTCAAATCACCACACCATGACACTATCTTCTTTTGGCGGCACTGACTCGCCCGAATGGTTTTAGGTCGCGTATCAAGGATGTGTCTCAGTGGGGGAAAGCGCCTCTCGAACATCAGAGTTTTAGGTAATATCAGGCCACACCTCATCACTGAAATACCGTCGAGAGGTCTCCTCAAATTCAACAGGTGAGGCCCTGCCCATCCCTGCTGGTGGGTAATCCCTGGAAGTCGACGTGTTCCCACTGGAGGGAGACCTGACAAAAGTTGACGGGTGCCACACTGCCCATTTCCGTAATAGGATAATCAACTGAAGGGATACCTGGATAAAGTCATCAATAGGTCCCAATGCCTAGTCTCGTAAAAGAGTACTACACTGGATGGATGGTCGGAACCATCATCTAGGACCTCTTCCTAGCCCACCTGAAATTAAACCCGGCATCGGGGACCAATTCAAATTCTCGCTGGAGGTAAACCCAGAACTGCACTGGCCATCCCTGCTGGGTGGTACAACACCGGTCATCCCTAGTGGATGGTAACCCACTGGCCATCCCTGCTGGATGGTATCGCACTGGTCATCCCTACTGGATGGTACCCCACTAGCCATCCCAACTGGATGGTACCTCATCGGCCAACCCTGCTGGAAACAACTTCCTGGCCAGCCCTGCTGAAAACAACCTCCAAGGTAGAGGATCAGTGCCCACGTAATGTTTTGGTCTCACCGAAACCACAAGAACTCTACCAAGGAACACAAAATAACTCTTCTGGCCAATCCATTGAGAACAGAACTAGGGGAAAACCACTCAACCCTGCTAGTCAAACAAACGAGAACAAAACCAGGAGGAAACTCAACCCGGAAGGTCAAACAAATGAGAACAGAACCAAGGGGAAACTACTCAACCCTGTTGGTCAGAAAAATGAGAACTGAACCAGGGGAAACTCAACCCGGCTGGTCAAATAAATGAGAGAAAAACTATGGGGAAACTCAACCCTATTGGTCAAACATACGAGAACAGAGGGACCATCTATGTCGTGAGAGGTCAAGGGCACCAAAGAAGAACATGACACACACATGGGGCCCATAAGACGTTTAGCCCTATGTAAACTATGAACTAAGTGCACCAACGTCCTTTGGTACAAACCACAGCATGTACCTCCATGTATTTGTGTATACTCCCAGGGAATACCACATCTCTAGGCCAAAGGCTATCATGAACACGACACCCAACGTCAACGCGAAGGGAAAAAATGTAATTTCGCCAACCAGCATCCTCCACGGCCCTAGAATGGCCCACAACATCTCATTAGACAACAAATTCCCTCACATGGGAGTGAAAACGATCTCACGCCAGGGGTTCGCTTCCGAACACAGCAAAAAGACCCGCCACCAGAGCACCCTTCATATTTCCACATTAAATAAGATCACGTAAGAGGCTCCACTCTCCTGAACAGAATACACCATTGTAATCCACATGAAAAAACATGTTAGATAGACTACTAACTCACCTCAAATAGATATTTGATGGAAAAGTCTTCCAACACCGCTTTATGCCCGAACGACGTTCGGTGATCCTAAGCCTCGACCCTGAAAATCATCGGGCGCATCGCACCATTTAGATCCCCTCAGAAAAACATGTCAAATTGACTACTAACTTGAGTGGAACAGATATTTGGAGAAAAATATGCATCTCACAATGCCGCACATGAGTGGTAATTCATGGGACCCACATCTCAGTCCTGAAACACAATGAACGGGTTACACAGTTGTGATCCTCTTGAAAAAGTACACAAGATTGACTAATCACTTGTCCTAAAAGGAAACTCAGTGATAAAGATACAAATCACCACCAACTCCCAGAACAGCCCTCGTGGGGCCTGCACCATCTTGCGGAAATAATGCGGGCGGATTGCACCATTGCAATGCCCTCAGAAAGACACCCAGAATCGACTACTCACACGCCCCGAATGGAAATCCGATGGAAAAGTTGTAAAGCACTGCACGCAGCTCAAAATAAGGGTCTTGGGGCCCATGTCTAAACTCTTGTTTCAACGCCTGAAACCAAACTAGAAAACTCCAGCTCAACGCCAGGGCCACAACGCCACTGACGGTGCTCAAAACGGATATCAGATGTGTCCGCGCCTCCCCAAACAATAACCCCTGAAAAAACACCAAATAATGGTATGTCAAACCTCCAAGGCCCCTCATTTCAAGAATTAAAACCACCAAAACATCTAAAAATGTTCTTATCAACTTAAGGATCACACGTCCACAGACGGCATATAAAACGGACACCCGTAGGGAAGTTTACAGGCGTTTGAAGTCGAGGGGATGAATGCCTCTTGGGATGGACCGGCCGGTCCGCCCGGCCTGGGCCGGCCCACAACCCCGCCACGTGGGTCGACCATGGACCCACATTCCATCTTCAGAACGGCTGAGGCTAGTCGTACCATGTGAAAACCCACGGGATTCAGGTCTTTGTTCACCCGCGGGGTCGCACGCCGCGACCCCGGTCCACCCGAGTGAAGACGCCACTCTCCCGCCCTCCCCGATCGTGCTGACGCCACTCGCCCCCCACCTCCGCTGAAGGGAGCCCACACTTCCATGCTTGGAGCTTGTAGCCGACCACTATACTGAAGCCTCCATCGACCGCCACTCCGCCGAACCACCTGATGGAGTCTCGACCGCCTGACGCTCGCCGGACCGCCGCCAGAACCCCCAAATTTTGGTCGGAAAAACTCCAAAACCACCGAAAAAATTCAACAGACTTCCCCAGCCTTATCGGGACTCATATTGTCGATCCAAAAAGACCATTGGGAACCTCAAATCGAGCTCTAAAAAAAATGTTCTTCGCTCGAAAAAACAACAACAATTCGACGCATATATAGCAATTTAAAGATGGGAGTTTGAAATTGAAAAAAAGCAACGGAAAACCCTACCTCTTTGGGCGTAACGATGCTTTGCAAAGGGGATTTCCTTCAATGGAATCACAAACTTGGAGAGGAAGAGATATTGGTGCTGAGAGAGACTCCATGGTTGAGCCTTCTTTTGTCAGAGAAAATGAGGAAGAGAAATATGGGGGGTAGGTTTAAGTAGAGAAAATTAATTAAAAAGTTTTACTTAATTCTACTCCCAAATTATCCCACATTTGAATCCTACGACAAAGTCGAGTTTAAGACTCCCCTAGGGTAAAAACCACCTCCTGAGAACAACTACATCCATATAATTTGAATCCGATCCTCCATTTAAAAGTTATTAAATTTAACGTCTGAGGCCGCTAAATTACGAAAACGCCCCTAGCGGCATTTTTCACAGAAGGCCCGCGCCTTCAAAAATTACACCCCTCCATGGGTAAACGACATGCTCTGAACTCAAAGGTGCCCTCAGTTTTCTAATCTGAGCCACCGTATAAGAGATATTTGAGTTTAACCATTAAATGTATAAATTAATTATTTTATTTATCCGTTCAACATTCCGGTAATGGGCGAAGGGGTCCCAACGTCCCGCAATGACATAATTTAGGACGTTCCTAGGGTAAAAACCCCATTTCAGAACCATCTGTACACTCCAATTTAGGATCAGAGTCACCGTTTAGGAGTTATCCCATTTATTTGGTGTGCTCAGTGTAAACGCACTGAAAATTTAATTCCAGTCACACTGGGGCTCAGAATCTCTCACCTTCTGAAGGAACTGCTTCGGAATAACATCAAGAATATTCCAAAGTAATTTTTAGAACAAATTGGTTTCTTAATTCATTATATCCTTAAAGATTTTCATCCCCGAAAATAAAAACTAGGGGAACAACTCAGGGTACTATGCCCACACCTGGCTCTTCCATACTCAGAAGAACTCTTGCACGGTCCTGCGTCACCGCACACAGACCAAACAGTTTGATCTGTTCACGTGAGGTCCGCCCTTTCTGATGACCTGAATAGGAGCACAAACACTTTTTCTCGGGTGAGTCACGAGGGAGACTCTATGCATCCAAACAAGCCTTTTGGGTTAGGGAAAAAAGACAGAGAACCTTATCATCCCTTTGCACTGTCTTAAACGGCCCGAAGGCTCTTGGGGGTAACTCACATCCCTGTCCGAACTCCTATGTCGCATGCTGCGACTGGAATCACTATTTGGACCTGGGACAAAACACGGTAATTCCCTCCTTCAGAATAACCATATAGTGAAACACCCAAGGATATCTGGTCACACAAGATCTCACAATCAATTTCCCACGACCCAGACTCACTTCCATGCTCAGAGAGCGAACGAGTCGACCCCATCGACTAATGAAAATGATCCATGTCTTATATTCAACTAAAACAGGGTTACACCAACACCCCGAATCACAGTAGTAACACCTCAAGAAAGGAGGAGGGAGAAAAGAATTTCACACACAGAGTATTACATTTCTACTGTAAAAAGTAAAAGAGTTGTAGAGCGTACCTCTTATAACCTCATGCTCTACAGGATCGTAGACACCCAATTTTCGCGGCTGTCTGTGGTCCCAACTGTCATCTCCCAGAGCTTAACATGGACCGCCTGGTGGTGATGGGAGGACCTCGTAAGGTTTTCCTCTACTTCCAGCTCCTCCCACTCCTCTGAAAGCACCACCTCATTGGGTACCACTCTGATCACGGCGCTGCCTATGCCGTGGTGGTGCAGCTACTGCCTGCCCAATATTCTTAGTGTTCCTGGTCGGGCAGTCCCGTGCCGAGTAACCTCGGCTATCACAAGCATAACACCGTCTCTCTCTGGGATGCATAGGTTCTCTCCGGCACCACTTTGGTGTACCACCACTCCCCTATGTTCGGTTATCAGAAAGATACCTATGTCGAGGTTCTATCACCCAACACCCAATAGATGTGGTAGATGTCTCGGCTCTATCGAGCATGCTTCCACTACCAACTGTATTACGTGACAAGAATATCTCTATCAACATCACCTTCTCTAGAACCATGAAATATATGGAAATTCCCAAGGGTAATATGACAACATGAATCTCTCTGTGGGGAAATTTCTCAAACTTCTGTGTTAGGAAGTTGTCTTTGTGGACCAAGTCCGGGTAAAAGCGTGCACGGTCTGCGAAACTAGTCTCATACTCAGTCACCATCAACCCTCTCTATTGAAATTGCAGGAGCTCCTGTATCCGAATGAAGCGTAAGTAGGAGGGGTAAAACTCCTCATGAAACCGTAGCTGAAAGTCACCCCACAAAAGTGACGACTGTAACACCCCGAGCTTCCACAATACGCTTCTCATTCAATATTGCAATAGCTTTCATTGTACGCAACTTCGAGTTCTAAAACACCGCGACTAATCAAAGTAGCCGTTATGAATAGTAATAACCACTTTTTAAAATTATAGAAATTTTATATTTCAAAATGGACTTCATTTTTGGATTTGGAATATCGAAATTAGCCTATGTTGAATTTTTGGTATTTTTCTGAGAACTTCTAATTTTTTTATGAATAGTGAAAAATACTTAAAAAAACTTTTTTAATCGAAATTATTTAAAGTGATAAATTATACTATTTAGTGGTTTTAAATTATAATTAGAATATAGTTTTACCATTTTATCCAATGGTGGTCATTAGAATTAATTTAACATTGAAATTGGATATAAATAATTG
The DNA here is from genome assembly GCA_963277665.1 of Viscum album. Classification (NCBI taxonomy): domain Eukaryota; kingdom Viridiplantae; phylum Streptophyta; class Magnoliopsida; order Santalales; family Viscaceae; genus Viscum; species Viscum album. The sequence continues at coordinate 218,830,481 of OY728158.1, forward strand.
CCAATCTTTTGATATAAATTGTTTCTTAAAAATACGCTATTTGTTGTGACAACGGGAATTAATTATAAAATTATTTAATGTAACTTATATGTTTAGAGTTTTGTGAAATATACATCATTTTTGAATTCAGAATATCAATTATATCTTAGGGTGAAATTTTGGCATTGTTCTGAAAAACATCAATTTTTGATGAATAGTGAAACCACTAAGTGGTAGTTAAATAACTGATTTTTCGTTTAAATGAAATATTACCACTTCTGTGATTTGATTTTCAAAAATCTGACATACATGGTTTTCATTAAGAAGTAAAATATGGTTCACTGAGATTAAAATAATTTTTTGGTGAATCGTAACTTTTAAGTTCTTAATCGTGATTAGAGGTAATTAGTGTAGTTTAAGGTCAAAATAATGTTTTAATAATATGAGATGAGATTGAAACATGTCCTAACCTCATTGGATGTGCCATGTCCGACCAAGAAAATCCATGGGTCAACTTGGGGACCCCATGGAGCCACTTTAGTTGGAAAATGACATAAATACCTTTTATTTAATGTTAAAGTAAAAAATGACACAAACATGAAATGTTTTACAAAAACAATTTTTACATGGGGTTATACAAGTCATATTTTTTACTATAAAAAGTAATTAGAATTCTAAAAAGATTTCCTATATCATAGTATTTGTTTTATAATTTTTAGACATTAAATAAATTAAATTATTTATGACATCATTATGATGCAGCGATGACCTCATTATTTAACGATTTTAATAAAATGAAAAGATAATGTAAAATACAAGGCTTACACTTGTCCAAATACTATTGGATGGGTATATCTCGAACCCTTATCACCATATCCACGAATTATATAAGTGTGGGACCTTTAGAATCCAAAAATCACTGTATAATAATGTAAAATTTCCTTACTTTCCAAGAGTGCCCCTCCTCTCCTCTTATAAAAGGCCCCCACCTCTACCACCTCATTCACACTTTCAAACCATTTGGATCGGCCAACCTCTGTCCAAATACTCTCCCAACTTCCCCCTATTACTCCTAGAAGCCTCACATTGGGCAGAACTATTCCCAAGGAAGCCTTTGGCTCAAATCAAAAAGAGTTACCCGATTTTGAGGTAATGTCTTCTCTAATGTTGTTTTGTTTTATTTTTCTTCTCCAACCCCCTAAACTCTTTTTATTAATTTATTTTGTAACAACACCAGTATACTCAATATACTAGGATGTTTTTATAAGAAGTATTAGAGATACAATTACACACACCTACATTTAATGGTTAAAGAACATACGGTTTCTGTGGATGGTGAATTTCTGCCTCACGAAACAATGATTGTTCAACACTCATATAACACCTTCAAAGGTGGACATTAAGATGTCACTATATTTATATATGATATATAATATGTTTATGTTTTACTTATGCTTCTTTATTTTTCATTTATGGCATACTTTATGATTTCCATTATGGGTAAACGCGATAATTTCATTTTAGGAAGTGCGGACTACCGCCCCCTCAAAGTGATGTGAATCGTTAATGCCATATGTGGGATGTATAAAGGATGGAGTAAATGATATTATATATGATATTATACTGGAACTATATTATACCTTTATATAATTATGATTTAATTCCATTAAATATGGAATAGAAATGAAAGTAGCGTTCATGCGTACGTACGGCTTACCGTCTAAATGAACGGTGAATTTCATTTCTTACCTCTAAATGTTATGTAATATTATAAATTCATGTATATACTGGATATATATGATATATATGATATCTAAATCATTAACATAATTCTGGATATAATGTATATATCACCACATGAACAACTTGTAATTATAAGAATTTTATTTTTGACTCAAGTACCTAAGATCGACAAAATGACCGTTATAAACATAAATAATTACATAATGTTCATAACATGGTAATAAGGGATATAAAAGGAATAATGAACATGAAAAAGGTTCTTATGTAAATATAAATTAACTCTAGTTTATTATTCAGGAGGTTAAAGAACGGTCGAGTCAGGACAGGACGCAAGGTAAGTGAACTTCTTAACCCAACTTCCATTCTTTGTGTTAATCTCTTACTTTCAAATTATGTCATGATGTTATTATGTCCTATTTTGTATTTTTACTGTCTTTATGTGTACCTATAGTGAATACACATAATAGATCTATTTTATTTTAAAAATGATCTTTTTAAGTACTTCGTCTCAATCTCCTTTCATTAAGGCATATTTGGTTTTATACACAACTTTCTTTTATACGGTGTATAAACCCCATTGAATTTTAAGTTTATTCAAAAGGAATCTTTTTATATGAAGCGTTTTACTAAACGAAAAAAAGGGAATGTTTTTCTTTCCGTACATATGTGGCAACAACGACTTCTCCGCTGCCGTGACCATTATTTGAGTTTCGGCTTCCTCTACAAGCCATCTTTTTTTGAATGAAAAATAAATACAAAGTTTTAACATTCTTTTATTTTGGTATTGAAAATGGGTTTTAAAGAGTTTTTATTATATCAATGTGTTGTATTGATATCTTGTGATTGAAATGTGGAAATGTTATGTTTCCTTTATGCATGTTTTATGTGATACGATTATGTTATGGTTTATGATATGTTTAAACCTATTCATATGAGGAATGAATTGGACTTAATAAGTGACGGGTGGAGCCTGCTATAGCTCCTCGATGCATCGGCATGTCTCATGAGACAAACTAGTGTCTTGGCACAGGGCCTTGAAAAAATCTTATTTGTGGTCTTGGCACGAGGCCTTGACTATGTGGTTATGATAGTCTGGCATTATGCATTCCATCATTATGAAAGTGGTTATTGATATTGCATGTGATTATTCGACCAGTAGAATATCCATGTGAAGAAGTAAATGGAATTATCTCATTTTACTTTTGCCATATTATGTTGATGTTCAAGTTTAAAAGTCTTTTGTTTTAGTCATACATTGCCTTAAATGTTTATGTTTATTTATGAATGCTTCCGCAATATTGTTATCCTTAGTGAGCATCTGAGCTCACCCCTTTCAATGTTTTAATATTTTACAGGATGTGAAGAAGTATTTTATGAATGGCCTGCAGGGATAGTCAGAAGAGGATATGAGTGTGGACTATGAAGACTTTGTTATTAGTCATTCACTTTATGATGTAATGTAAGACTTATGAATGTATCTAGTGTTTCCAAGGCTACTAAACTAATCGGTCTTTAGAGACTTGATGTTTTGTGATCATGCCAATGTTACGAAGTAATGCACCGACTCTGGGTAGCTGGGGTCGGGGAGTTACAAGGACTCATCAAGAAACTGAGTCACTAGACTCCACCAATGCCTAGCTGCTCTATGGAAAAGGCTGGAGGCCAAAGCCACCATAATATTTTCTGGTATTTGCACAAGCCTGAAGAGGAGAACCACTATCTTGAGCCAAAAATCTACATCCTGATGGTTTGGATCACCACTGAACCTCAGCAGTCTCTGCCTCTAGAACTCACGGAGCGCACTCAACCTGCACTCAATCTCAGCTAGCTCTGTTGAAGCTGCCAGCTGCTCAACAGGTGGGGGTGATGCTACCAGCCAACCTGGAGAAAAGGACTCACATGATGGGTCCTAGACTGAGGCCTGGTAGCTCGTAGGGTCGTCGTCACAAACCAAAGATGGTATCCTGGCTAGCTGTCTTCGCAGAAATATCTTGAATATTATCAAGGAGTGCTGTAGTTAGATGAGCATATGTGTGTATAACAAAAATGACAATGGGGAGCTGAATCAATAATGACAGTCAAAGACTCAATCCTATGTGACACACAAACCAAGTTTCCCTACAATGAGTGTCTCAACACACCAAGTCGACAAGTGGGTTATCAGGGTCCCGGTGAATGGATATGTCGACCGCCACACCATCACTGGACTCCCTAGCCTGAGAGCCGCACTCGATACACGTTAAAACTGTTTCCCTAAATCCCAACCAATTCCTTTTTAGAGATGTCCGAACAACATCCCAAGGAATGAACCACCTCTGATACCACTTTTTCACGACCCGACCCTACTCGGGCTCGATCCGTAACTACCCCATGTCCGCCTCCAAAGGCTAGGGGCTGGCAACAAGTGCTAAAGGGTAAAGAACTCAGGGAGGCCTTTTCCTGAGTACCTGTACAAAAAACGTAGCCCACTCAATGTAGAAGTGCAGTGTAAAAAGGAATGTAATGTACCATCTACTATAAAAAACCACAAAAATTGCATCGATATGTAAACAATACTATGTAAAAGCTAAAGGTAAACTAAAAATAAAGAGAAAAAACACGCGAACAACCAGAAAAGTGACAAAACCTGACAACAAGTATACAATAGTATAAAACTAGGAGATTCCCACAACTGGAATCCGACTGCGACCACCGCACGCGGTCCAACCTCCCAAACTCCTAAGCTTTACTAAAGTCACGACCAACCTGTCTGTCATCTCCAAGGGCACACCAAGCGCGGGAAAATCCCATATATGAATGAGTATAAAAATACTCAGTAGGATACCCCCGAAGGCTCGATGGAGCAACAAAAGAGGTACCAAAGGGTGAGCAGTAGATCGAACAGGGAATAGTAAAGGATTATAACAGAGAGAGTGCATTAAGAAGTACAGCTCAAGCCAATAAAAAGAAGGAAGTAGACTCGTCCAAACACAAGGAGCTAGAAACGGTGAGAATATAAACTTCTCATCGAGTCTTGGCTACCTATAACTAGAGAGTAGAATCATCCAACGACAAAAATCTAGACACGGAAAATAGGTGGCATACCCCACACGTCTTCACCCCTCCTGTAAGGAGTGTAACCAAAACCCAAGAAGAGAGAACGAGAGAAAGGTATATACATATCTATTTGCTCTCTCAAGAAACCAGAACAAGATTTTAAGGGGATGTCCATCCCGTATCTCTACCTAAGAAAAGTGACTCACTTACTGTCCTAGATGTAAACACCATCGATGCCCAGCATTCCGCACGTCTGCCTCGAACTACAAGGTAAGGGGATCGAATCACCACACCTTGAGACTATCCGTTTTGGGTGGCACTGACTTTCCCACAAGGTTTTAGGTCGCGTCTCAAGGATGCATCTAGGTGGGGAATGTGCCCCTCGTACTTGAGAGTTCTGGTGAACATCAAGACACACCTCGTCAATGCCCCGCAGTCGAGAGGTCTCCTAAAAGTAGATAGGAGACCCCCTGCCTAGCCCCGCTGGAGGATAATCTCTAGAACTCGTCGGGTTCCCACTAGAGGGAGACCCGACAAAAGTCGATGGGTGAAACACTGCCCAGTCCCGTAATAGGGAAATCCACTGGAGGGATACCCAGCTAAAGTCATCGATGAGTCAAAATGACAAGTCCCATAAAAGGGTAGTCCACTGGAGGGAGGCTCAGAATCATCACCGGGAACCACTTCTCAGCTCAGCTGGGGGTAAAGCCAGCATCGGGGACCACTTACCAACCCCACTGGAGGTTAACCCAGAACCGCTCTAGCCATCCATGTAGGATGGTACAATGTTGGCCATACCTGTTGGATGGTAACCCATTGGCCATCCCTTCTGGATGGTAACCCACTGGCCATCCTTGCTGGATGGCACCCCAAGGACATCCCAGCTGGATGGTACCACACCGGCCAGCCCTTCTAGAAACAACCACCAAGCCAGCCCTGCTGGAAACAACCTCCTGTCCATCCCTACTAGAATCAACCTCCTGGGTAGAGGATTGGTGCCCGCGTAATGTGTTGGTCACATCGAATCCACAAGAACTCTACCATGGAACACGAAGCAACTCTGTTGGCCAAACCATCGAGAACAGAACCAGGGGAAATCCACTCAACCCTACTGGTCAAACAAATGAGAACCGAACCAGGTGGAAACTCAACCCGGCTGGTCAAACAAACGAGAACAGAACTAGGGGATACTACTCAACCCTGCTAATCAAACAAACGAGAACCAAACCAGGAGGAAACTCAACCTGGATGGTCAAACAAACGAGAACAGAACTAAGGGAAACTCAACCCGGTTGGTCAATCAAATGAGAACATAGGGACCCTCTATGTCACGAGAGTTCAAGGGTACGCAATGCAGGACACGACACACACATGGGGCCCACACAACGTGTTTCCCTAAGTCAACTCCGAACTAAACGCACCAAAATCCTTGGGTACAACCACAACATGTACCTCCAGGAATTTCCATATACTAATAGAGTATACCAAATCACTAACCCAAAGGCTATCATGCATACGACACCAAACGTCAACGCGAAGGGGGAAAATGTAATTTTTCATTCCTGATTCCTCCAAGGCCCATGCACGACCAACCAAATCTCTTTAGACATCAACTTTACTGACACAGGAGTGACAGAGATCTCACGCCAAGGGTTCTCTTTCGAACACAACAAGAATGACTACCACCGGAGCACCCTTCATATTTCCACATTTAATAAGATAATGTAAGAGGCTCCGCTCGCCTAAACAGATTACACCATTGTAATCATCACAAAAAAAATGAGAGATAGACTAATTACTTTCCTCAAATGGATATCTGATAGAAAAATCATCCAACACCTCTTTAAGCTCGAATGACGTCCCGTGATCCTGAGCCTCAGCCCAAAAAATCGTCAGGCGAATCAAACCATCTCGATCCCCTTGGGAAAACATGTCCAATTGACTACTCACTTGAGTGGAATGGATATACAAAGAAAAAGACGTGTCTCGCAATGCTACACACAAGAAGTGCTTCGTAGGACCCACATCTCATTCCCTAAGCTCAACGAATGGATCTCAGCATCTTGATCCTCTCAAAAAGTTACACAAGATTGACTAATCACTTGTCCAAAACGGACACCTGGTGATAATGTTACAAATCATCGCCAACTCCTAGAATGAACCTCGTGGGGCCCACACCATCATGTGGAATCAAAGATGGTGTATTTCACCGTTTCAATTAACTCATAAAAACATCCAAAATAGACTACTCGCACGCCCCAAACGGACATCTGATGGAAAAGTTGTGAAGCGCTGCATGCAGCTCCAAAGACGGGCCATGGGTCCCACACCTCAACTCCGGCTTCAACACATGAAACAACACTGGGAAACTCTTTCTCAATGCCAGGGTCGCAACACCACTAATGGCACTCAAAACAGACATCGGATGTTTTCGCACCGCCCCAAACAAAAATCCCTCAAAAAATGCCAATTCACCTAAAGGCATGTTGCACCTCCGAGGCCCCTTGTTTCGTGAACTAAAAACCCCAAAACCATATAAAAAATGTAGTCTCAATTTAAGGATCACACTTCCATAGACGTCATACAAAACAGACACATGTAGTGATGTTTACAGGCATTCCAAGTCGAGGGGATGAACCCCCCTTGGGCTGGACCGGCCTGCGCCGGCCTGCGCCGGTCAGCCCGGCTCACAACCCCAGCCCGCGGCCCAGCCGCTTGGGCCATCCGTGGACCTGGAATCCATGCTCATACAGGCCGAGTCCAGTCATCCGACGTGAAGACTCATGGGATGTGGGTCTTTGTTCCCCCGTGGCGTCACGCGCTGCCACCCCAGTCCACCCGAGCGACAACGCCGCTCGCCCGGCCTCTCCGATCGCACCGACGCCGCTCGCCCGCCCACCTCCGCTGAAGGGAGCCCATGCCACCACACATGGAGCCCACATCCGACTGCCCCACTGATGCCGCCGCCGATTGATGCTCCGACGAACCACCTGATGGAACTGTTGCTGCTTGAGAATCATCGGACCGCCGCTGGAACCCCCAAATCTGGTCGGGAAAACTCCAAAACCACCAAAAAACATCAACGGACTACCCTAGCCTCGTCGGGACTCAGATTTTTGATCCAAAAATACCATTGGGAAGATCAAATTTGGATCTACACAAATACATGCTTCACTAGTCTAAAAAAGATCAATTCTACACATATATAGCAATTTAAAGAGGGGTGTTTGAAATTTAAATATATTGCAACGAAAACCCCTACCTCTTTGGGCGTAGCCCGAAGCTTCGCAAAGGCATTCACCTTTACCAGAACTACAACCTTGGAGAGGAGGAGAGAATGGAGGTGAGATGTAATCCTTGGTTGATGCTTCTTTCGCCTATGAAAATGAGGAAGGGAAAGAGTGGGGATATGTTTAAGTAGAGAAAATTAATTAAAAAGTTTTAATTAATTTAACTCCCAAATTAACCCGCATCTGAAACCTTCGATAGAGTCGAGGTTAATATTGCCTAGGGTAAACAACACCTCTAGAGAACAATGGCGATCATGTAATTTTAATCCTAGCCTCCATTCAAAAGTTATAAAATTTAACGTCTGAAGCTGCTAAATTACAGAAACACCCCAGGCTGCATTTTTCACAGAAGGAATGCGCCTGCAAATATTACACCCCTACTAGGGTAAAAGGCATGATACAAGCTCAACGGTGCCCTATTTTTTCCAATATGAGCCACCGTTTAAGAGATACTTGATTTTAACCATTAAAAGTATAAATTAATTATTTAATTTATCCGTTTAATGTTCCGGTAACAGGCGAGGGGTCCCAAAGTCCCACACCGACATTCTTTATGCCTTTCCTAAGGTAAAAACCCCATTTCAGAACCATCCGTGCACTCATATTTAAGATCCGAATCACCGTTTAGGAGTTATACAATTTATTTGGCGTGCCCAGTTTGAACGAACATAAAATTTAATTCCAGCCACACCGGGGCTCGGAATCACACGTCTTCTGAAGGCGCTGCTCTGGAATAACATCAAGAATATTACAAAGTCTTTTGTAGAAAAAACTGGGTTCTTACATTAGTTTCCTCACCATAGTGGTTTTCCCCCATCAGTTTTGGTCTCCTAACACACTATATTCTGCAAAAATATGTGGCTGGATTCCCGTTCTCACGGGATAAAAAGCGAAGTCTATACATTTTGTCTTTGGATCCAGCCACAAGTTCTTTCAAACCATCATCCCATTTTCCTCCATTATGATCTAGAACATATGACATTAAAATATGTAAAAACTGCATTGGGGTATTTTCATGGAATTTATGGCTTCTTTGTCATATTCAAATCAGGTCATCAACATTCAAACTGTGTGAATGTTGTTGAACACCAATTTTATTCATAGTCTATGCATTATGACCTTAAGCTATTTTCAACCCCTGTAGAAAAAAATTTATGAATTTAAAATATTTTCTATTGTCTATATTATATGAATATAAACTTCTTATAATATCCTTGTATTAATTACACATTCCAATATTCACCATTCTAAAATTCAAGTCATTATTGATTCAGATTTCTATCATCATTAAATCTAGAATGACCTGTGATAGTGGTGGTATCATGCTATTATAGATATCCTCCCAGAATCAGACATTGGCCTAATGGATCTTTGACACTAAATAGATAATCCTATATTTTTAACTTCTTCATTTATTAATTCCATGTTTTTTATTCCTATCCCTGGCTAGTGTGGTAGTGGTCCCTAACATTCCAACATGTTCAGCAGACGATCCTTACTCATCACTCTCACCTTTATCAAAATATTAAATGTCATCACTTACCCATTTCCACACCTTTGTGTCATGGTGGAATTCCACCATTGGAATCACCTCTAATATATTCTCCCACATGTCTTGTATCCCCCTTGTACCATTCATTGTTTCCCAAAATATAAGTGACTCATATGGGATTTGAATTCTTGTGGGGTACATATTGATGTGGCTGAGCCGCACATGATATATTTATGATCAAACTCTAGGGCCATAAGCTAAGAGACTCATTAGGAAAAGGTGGGGTGTCCCTAAACCACTTTTCACCTAATTTATGTTGGTTTTATCACCCATCTACACCATAAATTCATATCTTGAAAATGCTTCCACATTTGGTTGAAAATCCATGATCTTAAACTAATAGCATCCCTAGGGATGCGTGGTGCATCATGGGACCCATGGTCCTTATTCATGATGAAATTATACTATTTTCTAACTCTTTTGTTGTATGATGGGCCTCTTTAGCATATTCATGTTGTGAATATTTACTATGTGATGCACAAATGTATGGGGAATACAAATTTCCATTGTATGCGTGACATGACATTAATCATTTGTCCAGGGTCCATGTAGTGTTACATTAATCTATATGAAACATATTATTCACATTATGTTAAATTGTGGGACTCATCATATTCACATGATGTTAAATATTACCATTCATCATACTCACTATATAAAGTTAAATTACAAGCTTGTCATCCTCAATTACATGATGTAAAACTACAAGGTAACCAAGGCCTTATACAAAGAGGACCTCTCCCTCAGTGAGGGTCACCTGTCACATTGTTCGCATATTATGTTTTATCTTGGAATCTAAGACAAAACTCCCCTATAATCTGGGATAGATCTTTGTTTAGACCAATACATTTATTGAAACATCCCGGTTCTGGGAGCCTCTTAGAGGATCCTCATACCTAGTTTGTCACATGGATTCAATTGAATTTCCCCAAATTTTGTAGGATGCTGACTAGAAGTGAGAGAATTGGGTGTGATAGGGAGGAAACAATACCCTCATTGGCAGAGTAATACAGTGTAAACAAAACAGATAACAATAGTGGAAGTAGTGATAATACCATACCAAAATTAAACAGTGGGAGTAATAAACAAGAGGAGAACACATATATAAATGATGCATAATACATATGTCTAGGATAGAATCCAAACAAATCATTATGATTTAAAATAGTAATAAACCATAGTACAAAAAATATCAGTAAATAACTCCATGGCATCGCTAGCCAAAGTATGGTCCCATGCTCCCCAGCTCCAAAATAATCCAGTAACTGATGTAGAAGGGCGCATTCCCTAATCTATACCTGTAGAAATATAATCAGTTTGGGCCTAAAAGCATGACCCAAATAGGGTTTGAGACTAGTCCTAGTAGGCAACCATCCAACGATCTATGAGAAATAGTCTGTGAATATTTATGGTAGGTAATAAAAAAATGAAGTAGTAAGCAATGAATTACATATAGTAACAATCCTACAAATTCAATTGCATTCATTTTTATATATCAAGAAAATAAAATTCAAAAGCGGGTAATCCACTTAGAAGTACTCAAGACCTTAACCCTATGGTTCAACCAAGAAACCACAAGAAACCCTCTGGGATGTACACACACTCTAACCCCTATGGTTCAACTTTAGCAAAGACTCTCTAAGGATGAACTCACCATCAATTCCCCCTATGTTCTAATATCAGTTACTAATAGGCACCCTGAGGAAGAAATCAACATCTAATTCCTCCATGTGACATGTATCAAGGAAAATACAGACACTCTAAGGGTGAACAATGTTTATGCCCCTATGTTCCCACAATGTAACAGTATAACAGACACTCTAGAGAAGCCATCAACATCCATTCTCCCTATGGTCTACTACACAAGGTTATCAAAACCCTATTTAAGTCAGTCGTACACAACCGATACATGAAAGATGAAATAAACCTCATGAACTACTTGGCCATATAATCTACAACATATCATCAAATGTCAGATAATAATCACTCCATCCAATCAATACTAGGCATTGGAATCAAAGCAGCCTAACATGCACGATGGATCAAACAGTCAAAATAAGAAAACATAGGAAAAACCGCCCTAGTATGGAAAAATTAACCGTAATCATAAACAAACAACCTTTATACAAACAAAAAAGGCATAGAAGTAAAAACAGTAACAAAAACATAAACACGCAATACCCCGTTCTAGGGTATTGGGAACTTTTTCACATAAAATTTAAAGAATATATATGGAAAGGCACATACCACCTACCTCGGTATCGTGATATTTATATACATGAATCTCTGGCCTTGAATCAACCTAGAATACTATAGATATACAAAATAGTTAAGAACACTCAACAGAGGATACATCATGAGAGGGGAGAAATATGTAGATGAGGTTCAAGAAGAAAGGAGAACTCACTGATGGGATTCCAACACAACTGACAGATGTCAAATCAGAGGATGGATGGTGTGTTGCGGGCATAGAGAATATCTGCATCCATATGGATTTTCTTGGACAAAATAGCTCGAGGATAAGGACATTTTATCCATTAGATGTGACCCAGATCCGTTTAATGAAAAAATAAAGTACACAGACAGTTCTCTAAAAGTACACGACGTGTAATTACATTTTCTAGATTCCTCTTTATGTGGTCAATAGGTTAGCACACACGACCATGTACTCGGCTATTGCACAACTAGTATACTGTCACCCATGGAAATAGGGTACACGGTGTGAACTTATAAGCACACACCAGGTACTCCTAAAATTTCAGAAAACTCGTTTTTTTTTTCAAAAAAAACACGAAACTAAAAATGTACCTAAAAAGAAGATTCATGTTCTTATAAACATCCCCCCTTAAATAAATCCTCCCCCAAATATCTCTAATAAGATGAAATAGAAGAAGAATCCTCAAACAGCTATGGCTACTACGATCGTACATCGGCCTCCCTCTCCCAGGTCTTGTCTAGTACTCACTCGTACTGCAACAACACTCATACTAAATGAACTGACTAGCTACAGGTATCCTTCTCACTTCGTTAGAAAATCTAGATAAGATTATCCTCAAAGGATGTGTCCACTGTTAATTCAACCTCCTGGGTTGGAAAACATGACACGATTCTGAGAAGTAATGCCGATGCTGATAAATGTTAAAGACGTTGAGCATATTCCAGTACCTCTGATGAAACTGCAATCGATAAGAAACCATACCAACACTCTCTAACACCTTAAACCGTCTGATTTACCTCAGTGAAATCATACCATTCCTCCTAATCATCTTGTATCTCATCCTCTGTGTGACATGTAGAAAAACTTGATCCCTAACTTCGAACTCCATATGTCTTCTCCATCGATCATTATAAGTCTTCTGTCTTGATTGTGGAGTATCCATCCTCTTCTGAATCAACACAATCTGCTCTGTGGTCTCCTGGAAAAGAACATGTCACTACATAGCTGCCTCTCCTGCCTCTTTCCAGCATAAGGGTGATCAGCATGGCCTACCATACAATGCCTCATAAGGTTCCATCTGATTAGTTTTATGAAAACTATTATTGTAGTAAAACTCAAAAAGAGGTTTTTTCTTATCCCATGAACCTCTAAAATATGTGATGCATTCCTGAAGAAGTACTTAAGAACCTAAATCGTATGATCGGACTGGCTGTCTACCATGGTATGGTAGGCTATACTCAGAAGTACCTATGTACCCAACTCCTTATGTACTGCCTACCATATTTGAGAATTAAATCATGCGTCTCTTTCTCACACAATGGAGTGTGGAACCCCTTGTCATCAAACAGTCTCTCAGATGTAAAATATTCCCAGTTCATCAACACTAAAAGACTACATGATCGGTAAGACATGGTCAACCTTCATGAGTCTGTCAATGACAACCCACACTGCATCATTACCTCTTGGCGATCTCAGTAAACCTGTCATGAAGTCCATCATGAAATTATTCCATTACCACTTGGGAATGTGTAACTACATCAAAATCCGTGATGGTCACTGATGCTATACCTTCACCAGTTGACAGGTGGAACATCTCAGGAGAAACCAAAATACATCTCCCTTCATACTTGGCCACCAGTACTGATGTTGTAGATCCAGATACATCTTCGTGACAGAAGGATGAACTGCCCAAACTGAGGAATGAAAGTCTCACATCAATTCCTCATGTATGTCAGTTGGCACCCACACACATATATGAAAACAGATGATCTCATAGTCGCATTCTGTCCATCCAAGAATAGGGTCCTCTCCTAACACACTCTCTCATAGGACTAGGCCTTCTGAATATGATAGCTTCTTTGTTCACACTCGATCAAGAAGAGTAGAGGTAACATCTATAGAAAATAGAAACGTCCACCTCGGTCTTTCGTGCACCTACAAATTCATTTCAAAGAATATATCCATAAGTTTCCACTCACTGTGGCCCCCCCTGAACTTTCGGCATCTAATTTTTCTTGCTCAATGCATCAAGCACTGCACTTCCCTTCCCAGGCGTTCATGCTGAGTGAAGATATACTTGAGACATTTGTGGTTATTGAAAACTACAAAATGCTCTCACAACAGGTTGAGTCTCCAACATCATAAAGCATGAACGACTACACCCAAATCAAGATTGTACATCTGGTAGTTCCTCTCTTGTGGCCTCTACTGCTGAGACCCATACACTACAACCCCTTCCCCCTGCATAAGCACAACTCCCGACCTGATACCAGATGAATCACAATACACAGTATAGCTCTTCCCAGACATTGGAAAAACTTGTATCAGTGATAAAGTAAACCTCCCTTTCAGATCTTAAAAGGTTGAATCACAATAATATGACCACAATTACATCTCAACCTTATTAGTCATCTCCATCAGTAGCACTGTTATGTTTGAAAAGTCCTGAATAAAATGTTTGTAGTAACTATAAATCCACAGGAAACTCTATACCTCAGAGTTTTTCTTCAGTTTCCCTGAAGAAACCACTACTCTCACTATATCTTAGTCAACTAATAATACTGTCTCTAAGTTAACCTAACACAAGAATTGAATTTTATCCATCCAAAAGTTGAATTTTGAGAGAATAAAATATAAATTATACTCTCATAGTGTACTCAAAACAATCTCAAGATATGTGTCATGGCCATGTTTATTGTGATATTACACTAAGATATCATCCACGAAGACTACCAGAAAAGAATCCATGTATGGATGAAAGACTCATTTCATCAGAACCATGAAAACATCAGGCACGTTCGTGATATCTAACGTCATAAATACATACTCGAATAGACCATACCTTCTCTAAAAGGATATAAGAGGTAGATATAATTGTCTAATGTGAAACAGATGATAACCTGATCTCAAGTCAATCTTTAAGAACACCCTGGATACACAAAGATGATCAAAGAGATCATCAATACTTGGAAAGGGATATCAGTTCTTTACAATCAGCAGTTTAATATTTCGATCATCCACAAAAACTCTGAGGTTATCGACCTACTTTTTTGAAAATAGGAATGACGAACCCAAAGGGGAAGTACTGGGTTGGATGAAACTCTTTTCATGCAACTCCTCCATCTGCTTCTTGAGATCCTACACCTTTGGTGTAGCCATACTATCAGGAGGAATGTACACCAGTTCCACACCTAGCCTGAGCTCAATAGAAAAGTCCACATATTTTTTCAGATGTAAACCTAAAAATTACTCTATAAAGACATCCCTGAAACGATCCACCACTGGAGGACAGTCCATCAATGAAGTCCCCTAGGCATCTATATATAGATTACCAATCTGGGTTGTAACTCCTCCCAACTCATGATTCTTGTGTCCTTATCTACTCACCAAGACATCCCACACACCATTATAAGGAAATGATCCACCCAATAGTGATGTGAAACTCTGCATACAATGATAGAAATTGACAATTTCCTAGAAGGGAACTATCCAGTCCATTATGAGAATGACATCATTTCCTATCATCTCTAGGACATAAAGGCCCCATATGTTGTGACACCCAACAACCACAAGAGGGAACTCCTTGAACTGACATACAATAGCCATTATTTTCCCCAATGGAGTTTCCAAAATCATGATATTAGTAGAAGAAAATATATAGATCCCAAGGATCCTCACAACAGCAAAATATAAAAACCTATGGGATGCCCGTATATCAAAAAGCGCAATAGCTAAAACCGAGGAAACTATAATCAAAGCAAGAACAATATAGTGTCCAGGATCCTGCTTCGGCTGGGTCTTCTCCAATGAAAAATTCTGATCGGCACTATGACCCTATGACCCTGCCCGACCACTTGGAGCTGATCCCACTTTTTGTCACTAAACGCCTGAAAACATGCAACAATGGCCATGACCTCTACATCGGCCTGAATGGACGGAAGAACTCCAGTCCCAGACTGGTGAGAAACTGGTGGTTCTTCTCTCAAAATGGAGTCATAGAAGAACCCCTATCACTAGCTGCTGGTGATAAAAACGGACAAAAATGCTATAGATGAACAATATTTTCACAAGATCGGCACCCGACTAGGTATCTCCGGCAATGTGGCCTCATATGCCCACTCTTCCCAAACTAGTTTCAGACCACCTAGATACCATAATACGTCTCCTTCCTCCTCATATCACCACACGTAGACTCTCTGTGATGGTTCCTTCTATCAGTAGGAGGGATACCCACTCCGGAAGTTGAGCTACCCTAGCTCACAACTCTTGAATCCATCATATTTCACTCCATGATCAGTGCCTCATTGACTATAGAAGTGATGAAAGTAAACTGGAAAATGTTCACCTGAGATTGGATGTCATATCTGAGACCATCCTCCAACTTCCTTAGTAGGAATAACTCATCACCTCCTGGGATGTAAGTAAAGCACTACCGCACTATGAAGTGAGAAGAATAATCCATAACAAAAAGAGTAACCTTCTCTAGACTCATAAACTATGGGGATCAATCATCCCTCAACGTCTCCAGGTAAATGTAGTCATTGAAGGCACACAGAAACTCAACCCCCACCATAATCTTCGGGCGTCCCGCCTATGAGATCATATCCCACCATCACCTGGTAGAATTCGAAGGCATATTTGTATCGAGATTCACCCTCCTCTATGGTGGAATCTACAGATTATCGAAGATAGAAAGCATAGATTCTAACAATGACTCTGAATCCTGAGGCCCTCCTTCCCCTATGAAGGTGTGAGGTTGCTGCTGTTGGAAAACCCATGTCAAGTGTACCATAGAAGGGGCAGGAAGTGCTACTCCTCACAAGGTCTGCATAAACTTCATGAATCCCCCTCAAAACTGTGCATTAGCACCTGTGTCCAGAATGATGGATGGTTCCAAGACTAGCAAAGCTGGTGGATCTATTGGTTGTCCCGGATCAGCCATATCTGGTGTCTTATCACATCCCTATAACATGCATAAAACTAGAGGACGTCTCGGTGGCATGACTCTACAATGTCAAGCGAACCCCTTAGATCAATATTAACATGGACTGAAACATAGAATTGTAATAATAGAACAAGATAAATAAATCATTCATGTTTTTCAAAACATGGATACATGACATGTATAATTCCCAAATGGAGTGTTCCCTTAATCCTTTACATGGGTGTGTACTTCTGCCGTCGCAGTTCATGTAACACCCCAAACACAGGGCGTGTTGTCCTAACACATGGCGTGTAATTGAATCATCTCTCCTTACACGAGTTCTTCTACATGGCTAGGCCATACGGTTTCCCTAGAACAAGACTACATGACGTGTTAGTGCCAGACATGGCGTGTAACAGACTAACTTCACTGACCCGTGTTGTTAGGTACATGGTTGACTCTACATGGCATGTCTGTTCCAGACACAACGTTTACTAGAAATATTTCACTGACCCGTATTGTTCGCTTCACGTATGAATACAAGGGCCACACTATATGGTGTGTTCAATATTGAAACGATATGTATATCCTATGTTTTATCCATCCATGTTGTTTGTCACATGAGTGGACACATTGTCTTTATAACACAACAAGTACATCAGGAACACACAGAAGATTTCCCAACCACATGTCTCCACCCACATAGCTGGGGACATGGTTACATACTACAAGGTGTGTACATAATGTACACATTGTGTACTTAATAAAAACAGTTACTTCTTGAATAGAAGGAAACATGGAATGTACTTATCATTACACACAGTGTATTCTAGGTTCTTCCAGACAATAAGCCTCCAAAACTACTCTAGAACACAAAAAAACACTAAAATGAACATTAAAGTTTCAAATTCTGATATGTGAGGGCCCATACTCCCCGCGAATCAAATCATGGAATCTTATACTTGTTATATATAAACATAATAGAGAAATGATCCACCGAATTATGGTCCATGAGGTCCCATAACACCCCAAGAACCAAATTTTTCTTTCCATTCAATCAAAATCATACACAAACCTATACCTTATCAAAATGTGGGTATTCTATCAAAGAATCTATCAAAACCGTATGAATATCAAGCACACCATCCATCACAACAATATGAAATCACTAATACACCCTAAATGTCATGGAAATAATACATGACATGTGATCTCTAGTAAGTTCTCATATGATGAATGAGATGACATACCCTCATCTCATCAGTTTTCAACAGAAATAAAACCTCGACAACATCAACAATAACAACACAATACATGTGAATCACCCAATAGTGAAATCAAATCAACTATAAAATTGAAAACTAACCCAATATATGAGGTAAATTGGCTTTTCCATATACATAGGTTAGCTACTCCCGGACATAGTTTATTACCAAGTGCCTATTCCTTTCTATCCCTGGATATCAGCTTCAAACAGTAAGTTGAGAAGAAAACAATTCTTTTGATACCACTTTGTAACGTCTTGGTTCTGGGAGCCACCCAGAGGTGACCCATACCCAGTTAGTCACATGGCCTTAAGTGAATTTCCCTAAACAGCAGTGGCTTGTAACTAGCAGTGAGGACCTTGGTTGTGATTGATGGGAATCTATTCCCTCACTGGAAGAGTAACACAATAGAAACAAAACAAATTGAAATAGTGGATGTAGTAATAAAACCATTCCAAAAGTAAATAGTGGAAGTAATAAACATGTGGAGTATAAATATATAAATTATTCATGATACATATGTATAGGGAATTTTCCAAAAAAAAAACACAATACTTGAAAAAGTACTAAACCAAAGAACAAAAAGAAATTAGTAAACAAATCCACATCATCACAAACCTCATCTTGGTCCCATTCTCCCCAGCTCCATAGCAATCAGGTACCTGAAGTAGAAGGGCTATTAACTTTATCTATACCTACGACAGTATAATCTAATTTGGCCCAGAAGCATGAACTAAACATGGTGTGATACTAAATCTAGTAGGAAACCACCCAAGGATTTGTGCCTAACAGACAATGAATATATATGGAAGGCAGTAAACAAAATGAAGTAGTAAACAAGGATGTTCACATAGTAATAATCCTACAAATTCAATTACATTCATTTTTATATATCAAGTTAACCCAATCAAAAGAATGTAAACCTTTGGGAAGTAATCACAGCCTAAATACTCTGGTTCAACCAAACAAACACAAGCATACCTCTAAGAATTACACACAGTCTAAACCCTTGGGTACAGCTTTAGAAAAGACTCTACGAGGAATCACTCACCATCAATTCCCCCTATGGTCTCGTATCAGTAACTAAAAGGAACTATGAGGAAGAACTCAATGTCCAATTCCCCATGTTGCCAAAATCGAAGAAACTACAAACACTCTGAGGGAGTACAAAGTCTATTCCCCCTATTGTATTGAAATATAACAATAAAACATACACTCTAGAGACACCATCAAAGTCCATTTTCATTATGGTCTACTACACCAGGATCTCACAACCATGTGTAAGTCAGTCATGCTCAAATAAAACATGTATGGAAAAGTAAACCTTAAGAAATACTTGCCAATAAACTCTACAACATTTTATAGCATTTCAGATAATAATCACTCTATCCTAACAATACTAGGCATGGGAATCGAAGTATCATATCAAGCAAGATAGACCATATGGTAAAAACTATAAAACTTGGGAAAACCTCCATAGAATGGAAAAATTAACCCTATTCATAAAGAATCATCCTCTATCCAAACAGACAAGGCATAGAAGGAAAAATTGGGATTAAGACCATAAAAACTCAATACCCCGTTCTTGGTTATTGGGCACATTTACACATAAAATTCAATGAATATCTATAGAAAGGCACAAACCACCAACCTCGATGTTGGGAGATTGATATACATGTATATGAAGCCTTGAATCATCCTAGAACGTCAAAGATCTTCAAAAAACATTAAAAAAATTCATTTGGGTTGATATATACATGTTTATGAAGCCTTGATTCCAATGCAATCGATATAAGTCAAATCGTTGGACAGACAACGATTCAGGGGCTTAGAGAAGATCCACATCTGTATGGATGCTCCTGGGTGAAATGGGTTGAGAAGAAGGATGTTCTGTCCACCAAACATGTCACCGGTCTGTTTGATGAAAAAAAGAAAGTACATGACCTGTACTTTCCTTTTTCATCTTCCTCTTTAGGTGGTCTCCAGGTCACCACGCACGACCATGTACTCGACCATTACACAGATAGTACACAGTCACCTGTGGAAACCAGGTACACAATTTGTACTTATAATTACATGGAGTGTACTCTTGAAATTTCTAGAAAATCCTATTTTTCTCAAAAAAACCATGAATGAAAAACATACCTGAAAATAAGATCAAAGATTTAACACTTACAAACATTTGATCTAAGATACAATATCATAATTCCATGATTGTTGAAATCCATTATACCATTCCATCACTGCATTTTCATGATTTATGTGCACATTTTTAGGATCCTCATCCTCTTCCATGGCTGAAGGGACCCCATAATAGCTGGGTATCATGACAATTTGGCTCAACTACCATCATGGAAAATGTTACCGATAACATTGGATGAAATTATGAGATAGGTTCAACGTTTCAAGCATGGTTAGCAGCCGAACCCTGATTTTTTGTCCCCATTATTGGATAATGGTATAGATAAAATGTTTCAATCACAATCTTTAGTAATCCTAAGCCACCATGAAACTCTTCCCATGTTTCTAATGTTATGAATTTTGATTAAAATTTCTCATCCTCCTTTGATATTCCATTTTTAAATCCCTCTATAATTTTCCCCTTTCCTCACTAGCACCCATTTTTGAAGCAAGTTGGCCATTCTAGGTGCCCTATTTTTCTTCCAAAACCTCCCTCAGCCAGGTAATAATGGTGGTCAATCCATAATAGTTTTCACTAAGTGTTCGACGATTATCTAATAGTCTCAAACAAAGTTAGTGATAATGTGACTATCTCTTGTTTCTCAAACTGGGCATGACCCACATGATATTAGGTATTGATCATTAGTTGTCTAACAAATATGATTGAAGTGAAATAATTACAGTTGAAAAATAAATATATCAATGAATTTCAATCATTATAAGAAAGAAAGAAATTTTAGGGCATGGTAAGGGTCACCCACATATTAGAGGCCCTCATGAGTTCTTAAATAAATACTCCTATATATCCACTATAGTGATGGAGATAATCAACACTTTTAAACTCTTACATGTATATTGTAGGATTTTATATCTTTTCCCAAGCTCTGCATCCCCAACATTGGCCACTAGATAAGAATTAGCTACTCTAATATATGTTCTTCCACACTCAACCGGGAGATTAGAAATTTGATCTGTCACTTAGATCATTTGGTTGTTGACCACTTTTAGATAAGTCCTCAGTTTGTTGATGATACCCATTTTATCTAGGAGGAATGAAGTAAACATACCCACATTCCCCTACAATTGATTGATCTCATGGATGACATTACAATGAATTTACATTCTATCAGACTTATCTTGGTTCCATAAAACCTATATATTTTTTCTCCCCCATAAGGTTCCTAGAAGATAATAATGGAAAACCACATGGAGGTGTCAAGAATCAACCCCTCTGACACACAGATTTCCTAAAAAATAGTGAAGGGACCCTATCTGTGTAACAAGTTTTGACTCCAGAGTTTGGTTGATCAAGAATTGAATTCACCTTCATTCACAATTCTAGATGATGTTATTATCTTCAGCAGGTAAAGGGTTTATGTCGTCTAGCTCTTTAGGATATGTAGGCACATACTCTGTGAATGCAACCAAGAATTCAGCCATAGTGTCCTTATCTTGTATACTCTCATAGGGGCATGGATCTATATCATCGAGTCTCCCATATTAAATTGATTCTTCTTTAGTATCCTCTTCTGGAAAACCTCACGTTATTTCCCACAAGTGGCATCCCTTATAGCTATAGTTGCCTAGTCATCAAGAACAACCAATGCTGGATCAGTTTAGAAGGATGACTCCTCATGAAGAAGAGAAGATATCAATGAGTATAAAATAGATTCTTGAGCCCTGTATGTTCACTATGCCTCTAGTCATTTGATCACTACACAGAAGAATAAAATTTAGTCAATTTTTCCAACAAATGAAATGTCATAATTTGTGACATCTAAGAAATACAGGAGCAGATCACCACTGGGTTAAGCTCTTGAGTCAATGCAGGGAATTCCACCATAGTAGATCCTTCAACATCCAGTATTTCAATGTTTTTAATATATCCTCCTTTTATTATTTTATAGTGTGTCATATATGATAGACACACATTGATTCTATGTCTCTTTTAAAACTTGATTATAAATTGATAATTTTAGATTTTCTATTTCATTATGGAGGTTTAATTTGAAAAATGATCCATATTAATCATGGAAAAACTCTTATGGTGGTTTATTCAATAGTAATTATAGGATAGAATACCATATTTATGATGGGATAATCATGGGGTATCGAGGTTTCCACCCCGCCATCCTCAGCTGGCCCACCACATTCCATCTCAACCATAACCATCTCACCACCTACCCCGACGTTGGGTGTAGTACCTAGATCAATATCTTCTACACCAACTAAAATGCCACCCCCCATACAGTGTGGCCCCTTTATTTGAACTGATTTTCTCCTATTCAAGATGATTTTCGGTAAGAAGATATATGTGGTAAAAAAGAGAGATCACAGAATGACATGAGTAAGTTATGTTTATCAAGAGTTCTATAGACAATGTTTCTTCGGATTCTGTGACAGTGCCACTCTCTTGAGGAACCCCTTGATGTGAAGCTATCCCCTAGGACTCCCCATACGCTTCCTCGTGTTATTCTTATTCATCATTTCCACCCTTCGTTGGGAATTGATCTTGAACTAATTCTTGGTCAAGCACGACCTTTACTAAGGTGAGAGGTTTCTAATACATCCCCTTTTTTGCATGAATAAATATCCATGGCTATCAGGTATACATATCATGATAGAATTTCACTATGTCATCAACCTGAATGTGCCTAACATTAGATAATTAAAACTCATCAACCTTCATGTTTAGCTACCAGTCTTTGAATGATACTGATTATCACAATGTTGTCTAGGAAGAATAGATTAATGTGAAGATTAATTCAGTGAATTATTACAAGAGATACATTATCATCATTCTAGGAGTCTATTTTGTAGGACCTTGAGGTTGGTTTTTGGATTATTCTCTTTCAGAAGTTATATATGTGGCTTCAACCTATGATATCCCTACTATTATGGTCCCATCATGTGCCTCCCTCGTTGTTTAGCTTGTATATTGGGTAGAATCTAGAGTTCCTTCCAACAGTTCTCACTCCATTCTCACTAGTTCAATCACCCAAATGCATTTTTTGGAATATTTCTTCTAGATAAGACACCAATTATTTTTTTCAAAGTCTATCGATCATCTCACATCAAAATCTGTATTCTGTAGTATTATAGTTTTACCAAAAACTAGTGTCATCAACATGAACTACATTTAGAAGAGGATATTGAGGTTCCACTATTCTTAAAAATTCGTGTAAAATTTATTTTCCTCTTATTGAAGGAATTCAAACTACCTTGAAAAAGGGGTATCATGTATGACTCATAGATAACCTCTACATCGATTTGAACCACCAACACACCACCCTTACAACCTTGTATGTATTCTCTCTTCTCCCACAAATATAAAATGTTCCCCACCATCAATTCTACTAGAGTGTAGAAGGGGTGGGAGCTGATGTTTTCATAGATTTCAATATAGAGTATGACGCCATCGTCAAAATGAGTTAGTGGAATTACCCCATAAATGTTTATTAAGGATGGTCAAAGATTAATTCTTATATGGTGGATGGTTTTTGGGAATTCATACCAACCAAGATGTGATGAAATTTAGCCATTTAGGAACTCGAACATCCAATATATTCTCCTTGTAATATTCCCACTTTTGATGCATCCCGAGATCCTTTAGAGCCATGAAAGCACAAGAACTCCAAAGGTTAACCATGTTTCAATCTACCAGAATCCGAACAATCATGAATTTTTGCAGGGGTATCCCTATAATTGTTTATATCACTAGAAATATAAACCTTCTAAAAAGTGGAATGAAAGGTTGAATGGAAAACCAATGGGTCTTAGTATCTGACCATTTTTCCCCAATGTTTGATATTTTATTTCCTCCTAGATCACCCAATATGATCCTATCATTCCCCTTTGAAGCACAATCATAAAATTATTCACTCAAACCAAAATTATTACTTTCTCATCCTTCTTGGGAAACATGTTGAACCATTATTGAAATGAGTTTTCCTTTTGGATGAATTTGATCATCATATTCTTCTTAAAAGCCTCCAAAAAATTCCACACTAGGATATGAGTCATTTTTATATCCGTCCAATTATTCTCTAATGGATTGAACTCATTATATTTGCCCCATACATAAGAATTCCTCTAATGTAGTGAATGTCCCAAATGATGATTCCACGTTTCCCATGGTGGATGTGGAATGTGTTATTCATAGAGACCATCAACTAAGGAGTTTCAAAATTGATCTTGATGATGATAGATATGGATCTACGACTTCCATTATTGTTCAAACAACCTGATGTTACTCATATCTACTCTAAAATCCTTGCATGTTTAGTATACCCAGAATGAAAATTACCATTCTCTTGTGAAGATTTCACTAAACCTCAGGTCCCAATCCTTCTTCCAAACCACACAATCATTACTCATGCTACATTAGAATGTACTGGAATAGTGGTCAGGGAACACCTCCACTCCTATCTCATATCCCAGGATTCTTCTGGTCCGTACAATCAATACATAGATGACAATGCCCCAATTCATTCTTACTGTAGGGCCTTGAACATTTCTGTTTTATCACTAGAGGTTTTCTTCATGTGTGAACCATGACCACATTGAATGGACTTAGAAGCCTGGTTTAACAACATCATATGGAATCCCAAATTACCCGAATAAAGGGATGTTACTTACAAGATAATCCTTATGTAACTATTTCAATATGTCAAGAAGCTAATGAACACCTGAAATGACTCTCCCTTCATGTCGTATCATAGTGTTCTTGATCATCTTATCTCTATGTGAAGCAATGGGGGCTTCGATCTAATTACTGTTATGTTGGTCAAACATATTGGTTGAGCCTAGAAATCCAAAGGTTCATGTTTTAAAGAAAATGGGTTTTGCACACAAAATGTTGTCATGTGTGAATGATCAGATGATGGTCATATAAATTTTCATAATTTATGCAATGTTCAAATAGTGAAATAACCACAGTTGTGTGAAAGAATGGTCAAAACATTCTATTTTCCTACCAAATATTCAAACATAGGTGCATGATATTTGTTTTAATATCATTGGGAAATTAAAGGTGCTCTACATATCCACCCCCACATATGTCTAGGTGTGGACCTGGGCCTCTAAACCAATGCAATTATCCTCATGTAAGCCCCATTCTCTATTTGAAATAAAATCATGAAATAAACCCCTTTCGTTAATGTTTCGCTTGGAAACTGTTCTTCTGGTCCCCTTTCTTCTCATATTCCTGGAAGAGGGAATTTTTTTTGTGTTGAATTCATCAAAATCATTAATGATCCTCTTTGGGTATACCAAATGCACCTTACTACACAATGTAACATCTCAAGAATATGAGGAAAAGCAAGTGAAATTTTTGAGGTGTGAAAACATGATTAGAAACTGCACGCAAGTCCTTTACATGCCAAATGCAACATAATATATGAATATCACACCCCAAAATCTGAAAACATCAAATAATGGTTTGTGTAAGTGGTTCTTTCATAGTTCAAGATTTTTAATCATGCATAAGACCCTTCTACACCAAATACGGTGCCAAAATTCCCTTTGTGTGACTGAAATCTAGGACAAAAGGAATAGCTACGTGGACAACATCTTCCCAAACCAAAATATTACATCCCATGGGTAAATAAATATTCTATATATTGATGTGAACCCTCCAATTATGGGAGATCCTTAAGATGCTAATAAGCTTCTCTACTGCGCATAAGTCAACTCTTCAATGACATCATGAAATAATGGAAACATCAGGGTATAAAATATTTTAGGGAATGTATCCTCAATGTAATCCAGTATGTGGGGCTATAGTTTATTTACCCTCACATAAATATTTTATTCCTAATTAATGCACACCCGTAAGACCCCTTTTGTGCACACCCCTGGCCTTGTGTGCAACCCAATCTTTTGGTCAACCCCTCCTTTTGAATGAAACTCTCAAATATTTCTATCACCACATATTTGATGCTCTAGATAATTATTCCTTTGTAAAAATACTATGTTGGAGCCATTATTTTAGACAAACCCACATATCTTTCACACACCTATTGGGTGCACACCTCCAGGATTGCATGCGTTGAACTCTAAGTCCTTGTGAGATGTCTCATATGCCCCTTGTGAATTCATTTACCGAATTTTTTATTTTCATCATAGGTATGATAATACCTCTTTAATTTAAACATAGGGATGCTGACATGGTTCTTGTGAGTGAACAATCGTACACCCTGTTAGTACCTAGAATTGTTGAATATATCGTCCTACAAAGGGTTGATGAGTGAAATTTAGGTTTGCAAAAGGGATTTAGAGTAATTCCCCTAAATAAAATCCACATGATGTAGAACTACCTAGAAAAATCATCCTTAACAGATTATGTTATCCTGAGTCCTTGACCTATGTAGAAAACACAAGATACTCTCATGTACGAGTAACATAGAATGAGTTCCTCCTCACATGGAATGATATCCTCTACAAATGAGAAGAGATGGTTTTGAAAATGGGTTCCTTCCCACTACCCATACCCTATATCCCCCATCCCTCTCCCTCTAGGATTTGTCACCAGGTGAACCTTGGGTAGTTTCACTAAATAATACCCAAACAACGTTGATATGATTCTCTGTGTACGACTAACATGGAATAAGATCTTCCTCATAATGAATAATATCATCCACCTATAGAATGATATCCTCATCATGAACCTTCTATACATAAGACCCAAATCATATCACATTGTCACATATTTGATGACACGACTATTAGGACAATGACATTACTTTTTTTCCCACACAAAGCATGAATCATGTGGGCTTAGATGTTAATAGTTACTTTGACACCCATTTATCTCATCCCCATGAGAATCACTCCTTGAGTAAGACCTAGTATTAATACAAAAAGTGGGGAAATTCCATGCAAAATCACGAACCAAATGGGAATCCCTCTTATATTAAGCCACAACCATTTGATCCACTCCTATTTGGGAATCCCCTTATGTTTAATCCCTTATTACCCTCCTTTAACTATGTGGGATTTGATTCCCATCCACTTGGGATACATACGAAGCCTCATTGGGGTCCAAACCTAGCAACCCAACACATCATCCAGTCCATCCATTCCATACACTTCATCTATAATTCATATTTACTTTATATAGGCCACCACATCTCACTAAAGTCATTCCAACCATCTGGGCCACATCCATGCATAATCCCCATCAATATTTTCGATGGTTCATGCTATGACTGGGTAGATTCCATGCATAACGCTTAAATAATCCATTAACTATGTTATTATTGATCCCTGTATCCTAAAAAGGGAATGGGTTAATGTGAAGAATGCATTGGATACACCTTTTAATGATGTTTTTTTGACCCGTGCATGGTTTACTTGCACACCTATGAAAACGATACACTAACTGTGCATTATCCATTTCCTTGAGGATGAACCACACATGTTCTACTCACACAGTCTCTAAACCATGGGTCAACCACGCTGAATAATATTCGTAAATGTGATTAAGTCTTTTTTTCAATGCAGATGGTTTCTCCTTGGATTTTTACATGGTTTGAAAAAACTATACACAACCAATGTACATCCCCTTTAGAACCTGCCTTACTAGGAATGCTTTCTTGCAATTGTTTCATGGTTTCTCTGAACTGTTCAATATCTAAGAACCAATAGACAATACAAAAAATTTATTAAATGTCACCCAAACATTCACAAGCATTATCGACATACTTTATTTATTTCAAAGAATAATTAAATGGTTTCATACTAGAAACCAGGGGTGGTAAAAAGGCCATTTCACATTCCTTTTATGTCAATTGAACATTATCAAAAAATTAAATATACTAATCATAATGGTCACTATACAATGTCTATATTACAAATGGTTATGTATCCTAATGTTATATTCAATCTAATTGACAATATAATTTTCAAAAATAACCCATTTAGTTCTTGTGTGTTCCATACATACATTACTTAATAAATATTTTACTTATTAAAAAATTGAATTTGATTTATAAAGGTTTGAGTCTCTATATCCCCTGATTGAAGGTGTATTATTTAGGTTTAATAAAGACCTATATCATTCCATCAACAAGGATTCCAGCCTCAATTATTTACTTAAATATCATTATAGGTATATATGGGGGAGTAATCAACCATTGATGATCATGAGTTACATTCTACTTTAAGATATACTAATTTGTTATCTTTTATAATTTATTTATATTTATTTTATATAAGGTATTTCTTATCTTTTATTTTCAAGAAGAGGATGTAAATACAAGGAATAATAATGGATTCATATTAAATGTTTACAAGGCTTGATTCTTCATATAATAAAAATGTGGAATTTTTTATAAAATTTCATTCTTGTTCCATAATTTGGGAGTGGGGGGTATATGGTAATTAATAGGTTTTTCATACATGATAAATAAAGATATTTTATGCTATGAAAATAATGGATTGGGGAATCATATTTTATGACTATATCAATTTATATCATAGGAAATCATATTTCTCCACTACGAGAAGTTCTTATTAGGTTATTATCAGTGGATTTAGATTTCATGTGGATGTTTATGGAAAAAATACCTATAATGTTAAATAAATTAGAATAAATATAGACATTTTTATGTTTGGTTAAGTTATATATATTGAATAAATTATCACGGTTCAAAAATCATACATTTTTCATGTTATTTTTTCTTTTTTATTTCTCATGTATACCTCCCATGTGATAGGTAATGTTCTTTATTGTGCTATTTATTAGTAGAAATGTTTTCCCACTAAATTTCATAATAATAAAATAGATTGGGGACATGAGAAATTAGATATAAGAGCTCAATATAAAGGGGTTAATAATCCATAAAACATATTTATTGGAATTCCCAATTCCTTTTTGAATGAAACATGAGAAAAGTGTACAATTTTGTGTAAAAAATCAAGCGATGAACCATGTAAAAATAATTAACATTAATATATTTCCTTGAATTAGATATTTATTTATCTAACTAATAGTGGAAAAATAGTGCTCCATGACTGATTAGTTTTTTATTTATCATTATTTATTTGACACTATAGATTATTTGAGGATTTATTTTCAATGATGTTTTTAAAACTATAACTACCTTATCATATAATTTAGGTTAATGAATTACCATTCATAATTTATGTTATAATAATATGATATTTGATATATTAATAGTTAACTTATTTGTGTTTTTTAATTATTACTTTATATTGTTGATAAAATACAAAGTGGATCCAAGTATCTATCTTTGGATATTTACATAGACCCATTTGAAGCACTATATTTATGATAGGTTTCTAAAGGATTATTATGTATTTGAGAATTATGGTTCATTGTGAAAGTTGTATAAAAGTAAATATTATTCTTAGATCCTAAATAGTTTGCAGTGGTAATATCTTGGAATGTTCCCTTAAATTTCATTGAGTATTGAAATTTTATAAGTCTTTCTGAATATTATAAATACAACAGAAATAACTATTCCTAAATTTCTAATTGAATGATATGGAAAATTAAGGTAGTTTAGTTTAATTTTCTTTAAATTACTTATATATCATTACCATATTTGAATAAAATCGAAAAATTAATACTAATGTGATATTACCACCTGAATGTGAGGTATTTGAGATTTATTGTAAAACATCTTTAATGAACTATGGATTTTTCCTTATGCATGATAATTATATGGAAATATATACTGGTCAAAAAAATCATCCTCATGAAAATAACTATCCAATTATATATATTTAATTGAAAATTATAGTATATTGTTAAAATTGGAGTATGTGTTATCTTTTAGTTGAGTGATTCATGTTATGAATTGAAACAAAGTGTCAGATAAATATGTTATCTTAATGAAATATATATATATATATTATAGTTTTTTGGGAAAAATAACACAAATTATTTCATTTAATTATATATTATAATCTTATGGAGGCTATTGATGATATATATTCTAATAGAAGAAATACATAAATCCAATATTTGTAGAAATCTATAAGACCATGTAAATATTGACTTTATTTCCTTGTTTTTTATGTTACTGTATGTATTGACCCGACATGTGGTATTTGGGTTGTTTTTTTGAGGCTAATTGGTTTTTGGAGAGATTTCATCCAAAACTAGGGAGGATATTCTGTAGACCACAAGTTGACACCTTAATGGGTGGGTTCCACCATAGTAGAAATTGGATATGCCGTAGTTTTAGGGTGGAAGATGGGTATAGTCAAAACACCTAAGACCACACTATTGCTAAGGATGTCTTGTTATGATTTTACTACAACTGTGGACATGGATGGTCATTCATGGATGTCTATGTTGTGGTGACATACACTACACAACATGATCCTTTCCATGTAATATATATATATATCTAGTTAACAATAAAATATTTGGGTGTTAGTGGCATTAAAAGGAAATAAAAAAATAATATTATGGGAAACCTATTTCAAATTAGAGATGGGGTTTGTTGAGTAATTATGTGGTATATTAGCATGATTAAAACACATGATGGTTACCCCTATAAATAACCTTCTTTCTCAATGTTTCTTTATCGATATAAAGATCCATAGGGATTGTGAGTCCTCTACCACACCACATGACTTTTATTTGTGCTAGGGTTGTGGAGTTTCAACTACATCATATACCACACTCGGAGTCCATTTTTCATAGTAGTGCATGCACTGAAATAATACTACACTAGATACTTAGTTATATTCGACACCTTCTATCTTCTAGGAATTTCCCATTCCATATTTAGTTTGAATTCACTATGGTTTTCAAGTCCAGTAAACCTCTATAATATATCCTTATTCTCTTCACCATGCTGCGTCTTTGATATTTATCTATCAACATACCCTAGGGTAATAATTTGTTTCTCCCTAGACTCATTTCCCCTTTCCATGGCCTCGATTCATTTATTTGATGTTTTGTATTTTCTTGGTGACATATTTATCTATTCGTTTTCTTATTTGTGTGAAACATGGTTTGGGTGAAGGCATTATAAATGAAATTTGATACCTACTTGTTCAAACCTGAGGTTGGAGGTTCCTTACCATGTTGAGACCATTATAATGATTGATTTAATGAAATTATTATGCATGATGATGTGATTTAGAACTTTTTGTCTCACATGTGTGTATCGTAGAACTTTTCATACATTAATGATATTCCATTTGTTCTATGAGATGACACCACAATTTCCTTATTTTATTCCTGGTATACCAGTGTGAGAGTTGGAACAATTATGAATCAGTATACCTATAAGAGATCATGTTTAGATCCAACATGTTTCATAATATAGAGATATATTTTGATGATCTGGAAAGATGTCCTAGTTTGGATTTATGTGGGGGTATAATTATCATGATAGATACGACCTCTATATTGATAGTGGTTCTTGATGATCATGAGAGATTATAATTATATGGAAATAGTGGGAAAAGATGATCTATATCAACTCACTATGAGATTGAGATAGGATAAAATGGCATAGTGTGTTTTGACCTAGTGGCATGTGGTCTATATCATTATTTATATAATTGAGTTTGTCTCTGATAATGAAACAATACATGACCATTGCAGTTGTTTTTCTACATGGTGATGAAGTAGGTATATCTCGGTTTTTTGGCAGATTGTTTAGAATATAAAAAATCATTATTATTGATTCATGTGTTAATTTTTTTGTTTAATTATATTATACACTATTATGCATGGTGACAATTACTAAGGACACATTAGGGGTGTATTAACATGTTATATACTCACATTATACTCATGCCTTTTGGTGCCCTTGTAGATTTCTAGACATGAGATCCAATGAAGGTTAAGGGATAAATGGTGGATTGTTGAGTAGTGGATCACAGTGTCGTATCATACAATGAATGACTTTGGAGGGCCCAGATATAATTAATTATTTTTTTCATTTATTTATCTATGGTTATACTCTATGACATCCTATGGACTTGGGGGATATTTTTATATGTACATTATTTATTTTGTTTCCACATTTAACCTAATTACTTATTTATTGTTAATATCAATTTCATATTTTTCGATGAATTGATACATAGGGTATAGTCTCCACACTACCAAACATATAAACTAAATATTATTCACTAGTCTCTTACATGCAATAAGGAAAACATGAGGTCATGTGGAACTCTAGCATGAACCTGGTCGTTTTGGTCGGGATGCTACAAAATTGTAACAGATGAACAATAATGAATGACTTATTTGTTATATTTTTCTTATTTTGTGTATAAAATACATGCGATAGATCTTTTGGTAGTTAATAATAGAATCTATGAATGTTATTGGCCAAAACAATATAGTGGAATTCAATTAGATAATTATTTATGTTAATGTTAGATGTTTTGTTGATATTTGATAATTGGGAAGAAATTGAATGTTGTATGATGTCAATATCAAAAGTGTTCATTAGTCAAAAATATTAATAATAATATTCATTATATAATTCTACAATTCATACATCATTTATACTTACAAATCCTGCCATTACATCGATATATGAAAAATGATAATTGTAACAATCAAGGAGATGGTATGTGTACGTACACAGGTGTAACATTTCCATTTTTAAACGACCATTGTGGGAAGAAAGAAATTATTATTTTATCTTTATAGAATTATAATAATATAATGTATATTATATTAATCATTTAAATATACTTATATATTTATCATATATCTTATATGGTGTTGAAAAACAAATCACATTTATTCATGGAGTTGATAGTTTACATGTATGATCAAATGACCTTATCATTTTCATTTGAATTGAAATATAAGAACATAAATGAGATATTATTCTTTAATAATGAGAAATTTCTCATTAATATCATATATATTCGTTTATTACACCATTAAAATCATTCTTTGAGATATAGTGATGGAAAAAGAATTATATTGGTTCACAAGATGGTATTCCCTCATACCCGTGAATGATTAATTCTTTTCCAATTAGATGAATGTGGAGATTGATTTAAGTTATAATATTAAAATATTAACATATCAGTATTTTTTTATATTGGATTTATTATTTCAACATTTTGTAAGAAGATTTTAATTACGTGTATGAAGAAACAATACAAAAACACTTAATTAAAAACAATAAATTTTATTCGGATAATCTCCTTTTATTAATAAAATAATAACTATAAGAAGGGTTTTATGACATAATTAAGATTACTAGAATGCAAGGTGGGATTCTAGTAAGGTATTTGGGTTGTTATTGGAAGAAAGAATAGTTTTTTGATGTGTGAGTAATAGATAATAAAAGGATCCCTTTTATAATAGTGGGGAGGGGCAGTCATAATATTATTTATAATATTAAATTAATATTAAATAATTATCATTTTGATATGGGTAAAAAGTTATTTATTTAGAATATTAGATAAATATGGGTCAATATCCATTTCTTTAATAAAATTTTATATTTATTGAATATTTTTGAATCCTAAAACTTTTGTTTTAAACCATGTTTTACCCCTTTAACTCTTACCATGATAATTTTTAATTTAGAAATTGGAGGTCAATATAATTACAATGAAATGAAGAAAGTGAAATACATGACTCATTAATGAAATTATGATACATTTCACAATTAGTAGGATGAATATAATATTTTTTTATAAATTTTATATCATTTAATAAAATATTATTTATTTTAAAATATAATCAATTTTAATTTTGATAGTAGTCAGTAACTAACTTGTAAGAAATATCATAACAACATTTTATATTAGAGAAATATATTTTAACTCATCAATAACTCAAAATAGGAATAAAAAAAATCATGGATTCATTTTATTCTCCGGACTTTTATTTTCTTGAATAGTTTTGATGTCATTTATTTGATATTTTATTTCATATAACAATTACTGCATTATCATTATGTATGAATTTATTTTAATTATCTGTTACCTAAAAACTAAAAATATATTATCATGATAAATGTAAAGATTTTAAAATTTCAAATACTATTAATAGTCTGTATCATCCCGAATATAACACCATATAAAAAATATTTCACATGTTAAAAACAAATGTATGACAAAATGGTATTTTCATGTAATAAAATACTCTAAATAGATTAAAGTCATACAAGCCACACAAATAACTCATAAACTAAGAAAAATGTCGATTTTTGTTGATACTAACTCATCCAAAAACATTAGTACAATGTTTAGTTTTATTTTAGAATATGAATACTATTTTTTTATAGTTAATTACTAGATTTACCTTTAACCATGGTGTTAAGTCCACAAGGGTGATTACCCTGGGGGGGGGTGGTGAATCAGGGTATGAATAATTAAAAATTAAAGCTCGTTCTGATGTTGTTTCACTGTTAAGGAAACCAATCTTCTCTCTCCCTTTACAATTAAAAAATATAAATAGAATGTAAAGCAATCACATGACACAATAATTTTTCTTTGGTTCACCACTAAGGGCTACGTCCAAGGAGTATATGCTGATAGGTCTTCAGTCGTACCAAATTCCACTAAACTTCACCAGCTATGGATTACAAGGTTCGGGCTAGATCACTTCTATGCCCAGGGACACTGTCTTTACAATGTTTAGGGTCAGCTCACTGCTTTCCTAGGGTCACTCCCAGTTTCTCTCTCTCTCTGGCTCACTGCCGGTGTAGAGAATCACCTTCTTTATCTTCCTTTGCTCACTTCTATGGAAGGAATCCACTCAGAGTTTATAGATTTGTAGGTATCTTCATTTTCTTGAACGAATGCATCTTCTTTCATACGTAGATGATCTTTTGAAGTCCAACTTTCAACCATAGATTAATCTCCTTTTTCACCTAAGGTATCAGGAAAACATCCAACTTCCACAAAGCTCGAAAAAAATGCTGGAAAATCAACCTTACATGGAATGCAAGTCTAATCTGGTGTGCAAGTATCGACGTGCATGTCACAACTAGTGCGCAATTATTCCTCAACCACTTGCACGACACAAGCTTCTACAACACCAAACTTGGGCGACTCACTTCCTTCCTCACCTAAACCACCTCTGGAGTGCAACTAACACTTGGAACAACTTCCAAAACTGGCGTGCAAGTCCCACTTGTGCGACACACCACCACTTGCGTGACCACCACACCTACACGACGGGATCTCTGAATCATCTAAGTGTTGAACTCTGTTAAGAAATGAGGAGGGGTGGTCCAATATTTATAGGCATTTTAAACACCCTCCATGTATCACCCGATACTTTTATGTTATATTAATCATCAAAGGAATCTTTTTCTACACAACACTTGCTTGACTTGATTTACACGAAATCACGACCTTCCTCGATAGCTTGCTTCGTACACAATATCGAGTTCCACTAAACAATGATATACTATTAAAATATTATTAAAACAAGACGTTATGAATAGTAATAACCAATTTTTTAAATTTTATAAATTTTATTTTTCTAAATGGACTTCATTTTTGGATTCGTAATATCGAAATTATCCTAGGGTGAAATTTTGGTATTTTTCTGAAAACTTTCAATTTTTGATGAATAGTGAAACCACTAAGTGGTAGTTAAAAAACTGAATTTTTCATAAAACATAATTTTACTGCTTCTGTGAGTAGAATTTAAAAAATCCGAGAGACATGGTTGATGTCAGTAAGTAAAATGTGGTTCAGTGAGATGAAAATAATTTTTGGTGAATAGTAACTTTTTACTTTTATTTACCAC
Source organism: Viscum album (assembly GCA_963277665.1). Classification (NCBI taxonomy): domain Eukaryota; kingdom Viridiplantae; phylum Streptophyta; class Magnoliopsida; order Santalales; family Viscaceae; genus Viscum; species Viscum album. The sequence continues at coordinate 218,866,615 of OY728158.1, forward strand.
AGTTAAAAGTAAATAGGGTAATTAAGTGTAAAAATGATATTATTATAACTCTAAAACATGTCCTAATTCTATTTGATAAGTGTAATTCGACCAAAAACAAACTTAGCAATAAAATATGACCATTTAGGCCCACTTGGATTAGATTAGGACATTTATTATTAATTTATTTAAAGAATGGTTAAAATAGTTAAAATCAAAGTTTAATAACTAAATCATTTTTAATTTAGGGTTATACATAAGTTAAATTCAACTATAAATATTCATTAGAAAGATAAAAAGATTTCCCAAATAATGATATTTTATTTTTAAATTTTAGACTTTAAATAATTTAATTTAATTATGATACAATGATGATGCAGTAATTATCTTATTAATGAAATATTGACATAATTGATGTTAAAAATACCCAAGTAAATATAATTTGAGACTTTTTATGAATTAAACTAATTTTCTAGGTTAATATGACATGTTAGTATTTATTTAATTAACTTTGTTCGAACTAATAATTCTGTTATGATTTTCAAAAAAATCAATTACTAAATAGTGAAAATTGACATAAAATAGTTTTTAAAACAAATATTATATTAGTAATTTTTATTATATTCCTAAACATATAAGGCTCAGAAAAATGACTTAGATAAGGTTATATATATTAATTATAAACAAATTGGGCTTCGTTTGGCTGCTTATAGTATGTTTATTAACCTTATAGTATAAGAACACAAGAAGACACAGTAAAAGTAAAATTATTTAATATAATGTTAAATCTAAATGATAAGGTTAATATAGGAACCTAAAGTTTTCTAAATTCTATTGGATGAGAGGATTTCGACCCATCCCCACCTTATCTTTGAAATAAATCAATTTGGATCTATTTGAAACCTAATTGGGATTTATAATAAAATAATAATTTTAGTTATTCTGAAGGTGCCCCTCTCCTCCCTTATAAAAGGGCACCTCATCCCTCTCTTCCTCACACCAGTTTGAGACTTCATTCTCAGCCATCCCCTGCCACATTATCCTCTCCACTTCCCTATAGACATCCTAGAGGTCCTGGTATTCTTCAAAGACCAATTTTAGTGCCCTAAAAGGAGGTCTCAAAGAAGCACTTCAAAGAAAAGGTAATGTCCATTACCGATTCTTTCATCTTTATTTCTTCTTCCACTTCTTCTTAATTAGTTGTTTAATTATGAAATAATAACATAATTATCACTTATATAATTATATGTTATTATAAGTATGAAACAACCCTATTTCACCATCTATCCATCCTACGGAAAATGAAATCAACGCGCGTGCGTACCTACGAAATACCGTCTCCACGCCGTGGTGTAATCTATTTTCCACCTCCACCTTACTTGGATGGGTATAATGGTGTAAATAATGACTATATATGATTATTGTAAAGTGATATTGATTCTGAAATAGTATACATAAACTTCAATACAATTCCATGATCAAGGGAATGATACCATCGCTCGTGCATACGTACGGAATACCAACTCCACGATGTGATGTGACTTGTTCTACATGATCTTCATTGCATTATAATTATATAAATGAATTTAAGGAATTAATATTATATATATTACACTAATAAAATTCTGGAAATGAGGTATCTATAACCCAAAGAGAAGAATTAGAATTTATTTGACAAAACACACATAAGAACAAAAAGTAATAAACACCCGAATAACAAGTTGTAATGAAATATTTCTAATAAGAAGCTAAGAATATGACCATATGTGATATCATAACAATGAGTATGATTATGGAATAAGTCAATAACATTATTTAAATCATTATACAGGAGGTTCAGATACGTACAAAGCATATCGGACCTAAGGTAAGGGAAATATCACAATCTCATTTTTATCCTAGATTGTTTATACTTTGGTATTTACTAGGGTGTATTTTATCATCCACATCCATGTTTCCTCAATATGTAATATTTTTATCCTTCTACAATAGTTTATATCCAATTTTACCCTTTGATGAGTTTTTATTAAAAGATATGAAAGGAATCTTTTGTCGTTTCTCATACGAGGTACTTTTTGACTTTTCCGACAAAAGTACGAGAATAATGTTTTCTTTACGAAAAGAATGTTTTCTTTTAACTTATATGGAACGAATGGATTTTTAAAACATTATTTCCAAGAATCTTCCCTTAAAAGTTTTCCGGTTTTTTTTAATCAACATCTTTTAGTTTAAAATTATATGACATGTTATGAAAGGAAAAATGTTTTTGAAGTAGAAAGGATATTTTCCTCAAGAATGGAGTTCAAGAGTTTTATCAAAATTATTTTCCATCTAAGATAATATAGGGTTATATTTCTATCCCTATTATTACATAGATTTTATTATGTTGTGATGGAAATATTTTTATGAATTCCTTTATCTTTTATGAATTGTTTTATGATGTCACGATGTTTAAGATTCCCATTTTTATTACATGGGTTATGCTATGATGTATGGTTTATGATTTTGTGGCACACATAATAATGGTATCATTAAGAGATGGGTGGGACCTATATATCCCTCCAATTCATTGGGTAAAGATTTTATATCTCATGAGATAGACATGGTTGGAATGGCAGGTTAAACCGGTTCAGTGAAACAGGACTGAAACGAGGAGTGAACTCAGTTCAGAAATGGACTTTGTCCACTAAGATAGTCTTGGAAATGAGTCTTAACTTACAATAAATGATTATCTATGATTATGTGTGTATGCCAATATGTTTCATGTTTTATGATATGATTATGGGGATTACATTTCACTACTATGATTTATCCCATGTTATGAAATTATGATTTCTTTTGCAGGTTATGATTTCCAAAAGTTAATGTTCTTATGTATATGATGTGATTAAAATTTCTTTTTTTTACCCTTACTAATCATTTGAGCTCACCCTTCTGTATGTTTTCTTTCCCCAGGTCAGGAAGAAGGTTATTAAGTAAGATATGCCAAAAGGGACTATAGATATGATGAAATAAATGGGAGACAGTGTAGACGCTTTATGAACCAGTTGTTTATATTTCCCAGTTTCTAAAGACACTATACCTATACGGTCCTTTCTGGTTTTGTTATATGTTGTAATAAGTGTGCTTCAATTTTGAAGTAATAACAATGTATGTAAAGTATGGGTTGTTATAGTTAGTATCAGAGGAAAGGTATAGTCAACCTTTGGAAACTAGGATGTGAAAGCCTTAGTAAGAACCCTGAGGATAAGTCTAGGCATAGAACACAATCTTAGTGTTTTAGAAATGGCAATGAATAACCTAGGATAAGACCTTAAGTTTGAAATTTTATTCTTGATTATGTGGTTTTCCTATTATAATTAGTGTTGCTCACACTATTCTTCTTTGTTTTAGTCAATGGCTGGAACCCGAAGGAACCGTGTTAATGCGGAATGCAACGGGAAATGCAATGATTGTCCCCCTGAGCAACCAAACGTTATGGGAGATGGAATGTAAAATCTTGTAGCCATGCTCACACAACTTTCTCAAGATATGAATCATGCAGGACTTCTAAACGAGCAAAGGAAGGAGCAACATTCTGTTGAATCCTTCATTGGGCAGCGTCCACCGTCATTCAGCGGGTCTACTGATCCATTAGTTGCTGAAAAATGGATTAGTACTACTGAAAAGATATTTTCAGTTCTTCAATGTTATGAATATGATAAAGTCATCTTATCAGTGTATCGTTTGGAAGGTGATGCTGATTAATGGTGGAATCTTATTAGGAATACGAGGCAAAGGGATGAAATTGAGTCCATAGAATGGGATGTGTTCAAGAACTTATTTTTCAATAAGTACTTCCCTCGTATTATCTGAAAAAAGATGGAGAAGGAGTTTCTTGAACTAAATAAAAAGGATGATGAATCGGTTGGTACCTATGAAGCAAATTTTACAAGACTTTCAAGGTACACTTCTGGTATTATTATCCAACCTGAGAGTAAGATCGATCGATTCTTTAGTGGCTTAAAACCAAGTCTTCGAAGGGTGTTAGCCATAAGGGACTTCAATATCTACGAGGAAATCGTTCGATGTACTCTCAATGTCGAGATGGAGATTGGAGTAACCCATCAGTCATATGGGTTTGATAAGAAGAGGAAAAAGGAATTGAAAGGAAAATCTAAAGTGCACACTGATAAGAAGATGAGCTTTCCCTTATTCTCACAGTGTGGAAAGAAACATGGAGGGAGTTGTCTTAATGGGACAAGTAAATGTTTCAGATGTGGAAAGGAAGGTCATTGGGCATTTGAATGCCGCAATGATGGGAAGATGATGTCTAATGATGAAAAGAATGGAAGGGATGCATAGAATGAACCTACTACACTTCAATGTTTCAAGTGCAAGGAGATGGGGAATTATTCCAATCAATGACCAAATCCAAGGGTTGATGATGATGGTCGATGTCAACAAACTCTTAAGGATATAGACAAAGGAAAGTCACATGCAATATTTATTAGCGATGTGGAGTACGATAACGATGTGGTGAAAGGTACACTTACCATCCACTCTAAAGTAGAAAATGTTTTATTTGATTCTGGATCCACACACTCTTTTATTTCTGAATAATTTTCTAAGGATATCACCGTATTACCTCAACAATTAGATGTTGAGTTAGCTGTGACAACCCCTAATGGCACACCAATCGCATCAAAAGTTTATAATTCTTCTCCGATTGAAGTTTGTGGGAAAGTGCTTCCTACAAATCTTGTGATCCTTCCTATAGTGGAATTTGATGTGATTCTTGGCATGGATTGGCTTTCTTTATATGGAGCTCATATCAATTTCCAATTAAGGGAAGTCACCTGTCATATTCCAGATCAATCTATGATCGTCTATCAATGCAAGGATGAACATGACCTCCCAGTGGAAATTTCTTCCATCTTATGGGTATTGATTCCACTAAATGATGGTTATTTATCTCAAATGGTTGGTGAGAATCTCACAATTAAGTATATGCCCATTGTACGGGAGTTTGATGATGTTTTTCCAGAGGAATTACCGGGTCTTCCACCAAACCGTGAAGTTGAGTTTTCAATAGAACTCGTACCAGGTGCTTTCCCTATTTCAAAGTCCCCTTATAGAATGGCCCCAATTGAGTTGCAGGAATTGAAGAAGCAACTCAAAGAGAATCTTGATAAGGGGTTCATACACCCTAGTGCGTCACCTTGGGGAGCACATGTTCTGTTTGTTAAGAAGAAAGATGGATCAATGAGACTCTGCATTGATTATCGAGAACATAACAAGATCAATATCAAGAAAAAATATCCTCTCCCTCGCATTGATGACCTATTTGACCAACTACGCGGAGCTCAATACTTTTCCAAGATTGATCTTTGTTCAGGGTATCATCAATTAAGGGTCAAAAGGGAGGATATACCAAAGACGGCTTTCCGTACAAGGTATGGACACTATGAATTTATAGTAATGCCATTTGGTCTTACTAATGCCCCTGTTATCTTCATGGATTTGATGAATAGAGTCTTTAGAGACTATCTTGATCAGTTTTTGGTAGTCTTTATAGATGATATTCTTGTCTATTCAAAGAGCAAGGAATAACATGATGATCAGTTGAGAATAATATTGAAGACCCTGAGAAAGGAGAAGCTTTATGCCAATTTTACCAAGTGTGAATTTTTGCTTCAAAAAGTTTCATTTTTGGGTCACATAATCTCAAAAGAGGGGAAATCTATGGATCCAGCAAAAACAGAGGTTATCGAAAGATGGTCGAGACCAACAACAGTAACCGAGATCCGAATTTTTCTTGGTTTGGATGGATATTATCGACGTTTTTTGAAAGATATTTTACGATTATCTAATCCACTCACCAAGTTGACTCAGAATGGAGTTAAGTTTGTTTGGATAGAGGAATGTGAAGAGAATTTCAAGGAGTTGAAAAGAAGGTTATCCAGTGCACCTGTGGTCACACTGCCTTGTAGTGGAGAAAGGTTTGTGATCTACAGTGATGCATCCAAGAAGGGATTGGGGTGTGTTCTTATGCAAAATGATATGGTGATGGATTATGCATCAAGACAGTTGAAAATACATGAGAAAAATTACCCAACTCATGATTTGGAGTTAGCTGCGGTAATCTTTGCATTAAAGATTTGGAGGCATTACCTTTATGGTGAAAGGTGTGATATTTATACTGATCATAAAAGATTAAAGTATATTTTCACACAAAAGTAGCTGAATATGTGCCAAAGAAGATGGTTGGATCTGATTAAGGATTACGACTACTCAATTCATTACCACCCTGGGAAAGAAAACAAGGTGGAAGATGCATTAAGTCGACAAGACCATGTTAGTTTATCCATGATGAGGATCACAAAAGATCCAATATTTTTGGATTTACAAAGGATGGATCATGGAATTATAATGAAAGGGGAAAAATCGTATCTTTCTCAAATGAATGTTCAACCATATATACATGTGAAGATTAAAGAGGCACAGAAAGAAGATGTCGAGTTACAAAAGAAGGTGAGAAATGTTCCTGAATTCAACCTTGATTGGGATGGGATAATAATTTTCAGGAATCACGTTTGTGTTCCTCCCATCCCCGAATTAAAGAAGGAGCTGCTGGATGAGGCTCATAGTTCGTCGTTCTCTATTCATCCTGGAAGCACGAAGATGTACATGGACCTGAGAGAGTACTTCTGGTGGGATAGCATGAAAAGAGATGTTGCTAAATATGTCTCTGGATGCTTGGTTTGTCAGCAAGTTAAAGCTGAAAGACAGAAGTCTATGGGGATGTTACAACCATTAACCATACCTGAATGGAAATGGGAAAACATCACTATGGACTTTGTCAAAGGACTTCCTAAAACATCCAAAGGCAATAATGCTATCTGGGTCATAGTTGATCGTCTTACAAAGTCTGTACACTTCATTTCTATTAGAGAGGATTTCTCTCAGGTTCATCTTGCCAAGATATATATAAAGGAAGTGGTAAGATTGCATGGAGTGCCACTTTCTATTATATCTGATCGGGATCCGAGATTTACCTCGAAGTTCTGGCAAAGTCTTCAGCATACTCTGGATACAGAGTTGAGTTTCAGAACTGCTTATCATCCTCAGATAGACGGTCAGTCTGAGAGAACAATTCAAACTCTAGAAGATATGTTGAGAGCATGCTCTATGGATTTCAAAGGTGGTTGGGATCAACACCTACCTTTGGTGGAATTTTCTTATAATAATAGCTTTCCCTCTAGTATTCAGATGGCACTTTATGAAGCTCTCTATGGAAAGAAATGCAGGACTCCAACTTGCTTGGATGAAGTTGTGGAAAGAAATATATTAGGACCCGATCTTGTTGATGAAATGGTAGAAAAGGTCAGATCTATCCAACAACACATAAGAGCAGCTCAGAGTCGACAAAAAAGTTATGCCGTCAACCGAAGAAAAGACCTAGAGTTTGAAGTGGGTGATAAAGTGTTCTTACAAATATATCCCTGGAAGAGGGTCATGAGATTTGGAAAGAAGGGGAAGTTGATCCCTAGATATATCGGTCCTTTTGAAATACTGGATCTTGTTGGGAAGGTAGCTTACCGATTGGTGCTTCCACCGAATCATTCTCAAGTTCACGATGTGTTCCATGTATCTCTCATGAGAAAGTACATACCTGATCCTTCACATGTACCCAGCTCAGAAGTTGTACCGCTGGAGCATGATCTTTCTTATGAAGAACAACCAATAGTGATTCTGGATCGTAGCGAAAAAGTCCTACGAAACAAGACCACTCGCTTGGTGAAAGTTTTATGGAGGAACCACCAATTAGAAGAAGCTACATGGGAGCTTGAGGATATGATGAGGGAGAGGTATCCTCATCTGTTTGTTACAAAGTGACAAATTTCAAGGGCGAAATTCATTTTAAGGGGGGTAGAATGTAACACCCGAGGCTTTTATGTTATATAAACCATCAAAGGAATCTTTTTCTACACAACACTTTCTTGAATTGCTTTACATGAAATCGCGACCTTCCTCGATAGCTTGCGTCGTACGCAATACCGAATTTCACTAAACAATGATATACTATTAAAATATTGTTAAAAATAGCCGTTATGAATAGTAAAAACAACTTTTTTAAATTTTATAAATTTTATTTTTCAAAATGGACTTCATTTTTGGATTCATAATATCGAAATTAGCCTAGGGTGAAATTTTGGTATTTTGCTGAAAACTTTCAATTTTTGATGAATAGTTAAACCACTAAGTGGTATTTAGAAAAATTGAATTTTTCATAAAAATTAATTTTACCACTTCTGTGAGTGGAATTTCAAAAATCTGAGAGACACGGTAGATGTCAGTAAATAAAATTTGGTTCAATGAGATGAAAATAATTTTTGTTGAATAGTAACTTTTTACTTTTATCTACCACGTTTAAAAGTAAATAGGGTAATTAAAGTTAAAAATGATATTATTATTACCCTAAAACATGTCATAATTCTATTGGATAATTTTAATTCGACCGGAAACAAACTTAGGAATAAAATATGACCATTTAGGCCCACTTGGATTAGATTAGGACATTTATTATTAATTTATTTAAAGAAGGGTTAAAATAGTTAAAATCAATGTTTAATAACTATGTCATTTTTAATATAGGGTTATACATAAGATAAAGTCGACTATAAATATTCATTAGAAAGATAAAATTATTTCCTACATAATGATACTTTATTTGTAAATTTTGGACTTTATATAATTTAATTTATTAATGACACAATGATGATGCAGTAATTATCTTATTAATTAAATATTGACATAATTGATGTTAAAAATACCCGAATAAATATAATTTGATACTTTTTTATAAATTAAACTACTTTTATAGGTTAATATGACATGTTATTACTGATTTAATTAACATTTTTCGAACTAATCATTCTGTTATGATTTTCACAAAAATCAATTACCAAATAGTGTCAAAATTGACATAAAATAGTTTTTAAAACAAATATTATATTAGTATTTGTTATTTAATTCCTAAAAATCTATGTTTATCCCAAATGACATAGATAAGGTTATATATATTAATAATAAACAACTTGGGGTTTGTTTGGAAGCTTATAGTATGTTTATTAACCTTATAGTATAAGAACACAAGAAGACACGGTAAAAGGAAAATTATTTAATTTAATGTTAAATCTAAATTATAAGGTTAAAATAGGAACCTAAACTTGTCTAAATTCTATTGGATGAGAGTATTTTGACCCATACCCACTTTAAATTCAAAATAAATCAATTTTGAGCTATTTGAAACCGAATTTGTATTTATAATTAAATAATATTTTTAGTTTTTCAAAAGGTGCCCCTCTCCTCTGTTATAAAAGGGAACCTCCTCCCTCTCTTACTCACACCACTTTGAGCCTCCAAGCTCGGCAAACACCTGACAATTTCTCCTCTCCACTTCCCTAGAGACATCCTAGAGGTCTTGGTCTTCTTCAAAAACCAATTTTATTGCCCTAAAAGGAGGTCTCAAAGAAGCACTTCAAAGAAGAGATAATGTCCGTTACCGATTATTTCATCTTTATTTCTTCTTCCACTTCTTCTTATTTAGTTTATTAATTATGAAGTAATAACATCAGTATCACTCATATAATGATATGTTATTATATTTATGAAACAACCCTATTTCACCATCTATCCATCCTATGGAAAATGAAATCATCCCGCATGCGTACATACGGAATACCGTCTCCACGCCGTGGTGTAATCTATTTTCCACCACCACCGTACTTGGATGGGTATAATGGTGTAAATAATGACTCTATATGATTATTGTAATGTGATATTGATTCTGAAATAGTATACATACACTCCAATACAATTCCATTACCATGGGAACGATATCATCACTCGTGCGTACGTACGGAATACCGTCTCCACGATGTGATGCGACTCGTTATACATGATCATCATTGAATAATGATTATATACATGAATTGAATGAATGAATATGATATATATTACACTAAAAACATTCTGGAAATGAGGTATCTATAACCTAAATAGAATAATAAGAATTTATTCTACAAAACACGCATAAGAACAAAAAGTAATAAACACCCGAATAACAAGTTGTAATGAAATATTACTAATAAGAAGCTAAGAATACGACCATATGTGATATCATAACATTGCGTATGATTATCGAATAAGTCAATAACATTATTTAAATCATTATACAGGTGGTTCAGATACATACAAAGCATATCGGACCTATGTTAAGGGAAATATCACAATCTCATTTTTATCTGAGATTGTTTATACTTTGGTATTTACTGGGGTGTATTTTATCATCCACATCCATGTTTCCTCAATATGTAATATTTATATCCTTCTACAATAGTTTATATCCAATTTTATCCTTAGTTGAGTTATTATTAAAAGATATGAAAGGAATCTTTTTTCATTTCTCATACGAGGTACTTTTTTACTTTTCCGACAAAAGTACGAGAAGAATGTTTTCTTTACGAGAAGAATGTTTTCTTTTAACTTATACAGAATGAATGGATTTTAAAAACATTATTTCCAAAAAGCCTCCCTTACACGTTTTCAATTTTATTTTTAATCAACTTCTTTTATTTTAAAATTGTATGACATGTTAAGAATGGAAAAATGTTTTTGAAGTAGAAATGATATTTTCCTTATGAATGGAGTTCAAGAGTTTTATCAAAATTATTTTCCATATAAGATAATATAGGGTTCGGTTTCCACCCCTATTATTACATGGATTTTATTATGTTGTGATGGAAATATTTTTATGAATTCCTTTATCTTATATGAATTGTTTTATGATGTCACGATGTTTAAGATTCCCATTTTTATTACATGGGTTATGCTATGATGTATGGTTTATGATTTTGTGGAACCCATAATAATGATATCATTAAGAGATGGGTGGGACCAATATCTCCCTTTAATGCATTGGGTAAAAATTTTATTTCTCATGATATAGACATGGGTAGAACAGATGGTTAAACCGGTTCAGTGAAACAGGACTGAAACGAGGAGTGAACTTAGTTCAGAAATGGACTTTGTCCACTAACATAGTCTTGGAAACGAGTCTTGACTAATAATAAATGATTCTCTATGATTATGTGTGTATGCCACAATGTTTCATGTTTTATGATATGATTATGGGGATTACATTTCACTACTATGATTTCTACCATGTTATGAAATTATGATTTCTTTTGCAGGTTAAGATTTCCAAAAGTTATGTTCTTATGTATATGATGTGATTGACATTTCTTTTGTTTACCCTTACTGAGCATTTGAGCTCACCATTTTGTATGTTTTCTTTCCCCAGGTCAGGAAGAAGGTTATTAAGTAAGATATGCCAAAAGGGACTATAGATATGATGAAATAAATTGGAGGCAGTGTAGACGCTTTATGAACCAGTTGATTATGTTTCCTAGTTTCTAAAGACACTATACCTATAAGGTCATTTCCTAGTTTTGTTATATGTTGTAATAAGTGTGCTTCAATTCTGACGTAATAAAAATGTATGTAAAGTATGGTTCGTTATACTTCACGACACAGCGCAAGTCGCCCCTCGGCGCACAAGTTTCAGCGCGCAAGTATGCTGTCCTCCTAGACACTTGCATGACCAAAACAAATACCTGCACAACCCTCTTTCCTATGCCATATTTTGATCTTCTGATCTTGAAAAACAATAGGCGTGCAAGTTTCCAAATCTCCTAGGAACTGGCGCGCAAGTCCTTTCTCGGCGCACAAGTCACCTGCATGACCAACCTAATAATTGCACGATCCTTATCCCTTTTACATATTTTGATGATCTGAACTTCAAAAACATATGGCACGCAAGTTTCCTATCCTCCAAGATTGGCGCCACCTTGTATCTATTCTTTTTATGCCACCTCCAGATCATCCATTCCTTTGTCGACATTCTTAAATCAAACATGGATCGTTGAATACAGCTCTTGAACTAGAAATTCCACCATGAAATCCCCTTTGTCAACAAATTTATATGTCATGGTTTCCATTGTTAACAAACACAACACAGATGTTCACATTGTCAACAAAAACAATCACCTCAAAAATACTTCAATGATGCCTTATGGGATTTTTTCCCAACACATGGAAATTAAAAACAACTAAAATTACTAATCATATTTTCCAAAAATAAAAAAGGGATATTTATTAAAATTGGACATTAAAATCCAAAATATTGAACCCATTTTTCAAATTGCAAAATAAATACCTGGTTAGAATGATTATAAAATTAATTCCATTGTCTAATCGAGAAACTAGTTTATTAAAGTAAAATATTCCAAATTTTAAAATTCATATATCTATTTTTAATGTAAAATTGAATACAATGTATTAAAATGGATTATATGACATAAAATGGATCCAATTATAATTTATAACTATAACGCCCTGACCCGACTTACCCAGAGTCGGTGCATTACGACATGAAATTGGCATGATCACAAGAGATCAAGTCTCAAAAGACCTATCAGTTTAGTAGACTTGGAATCACTAGATACATTCATAATGTTTACATTACATCATAAAATGAAAACTACAACAACATAGTCTCCATAGTCCACCCTAATATCCCCTCATACTATCCCTATAGGTCATTTATAAAATACTTCTTCACGTCCTTGGAAAAATAAAAAATAGAAAGTGGTGAGCTCAGATGCCCAGTAAGGATAACAATATAGCATAAAATTTTATAAATAATTATAAACATTTAAGACAATGTATACCTAAAAAATCCTTTTAAAGTAGAACATCAGGAAAATATGGAAAAATTAAAATGAAATAACACCATTTACTTATTCACATGGATATTCTACTAGTCGTATAATCAAATGCAATTTCAATAACCACTTTCATAATGATGGAATTCATAATTCCAGACTATCATAACCGCATAGTCCAGGCCTAGTGCCAAGACTAAAAATAAGATTTTGTCAAGTCCTTGTGCCGAGACACTAGTTTGTCTCATGAGACCTACCGATACATCGAGGAGCTATAGTGGGCTCCACCCATCACTTATTATGTCTAATTCATTCCTCATATGAACAGGTTTAAATATAACATAAACATTCATATTAAAACTAGCATAATAAATGTCAAATACTTTCTTTATAAAAAATGTATGGTAAAAAAAATAAAACATCCACAGTAAAACTTATCAAAAAACCTTCAATACAATATGGATATTTTTTATCATAATAAATAAACTTCAAATAAGCTTATAATCCATCAAAGAATGCTAACATAGATGAAATAAAAACTATTTGAGAGAAATATCTCTTTTTTTGATATCATTTAAAAGTCACATAATTATAAAGGAAAAAATTTACATTGAAAATATTATTATAATCTTTTAAGTGAAGATTCGATGATTTTAAAATGGTGGAAAATAGGCGCACCCACCGTATAAGTTAAAAAGTCATTCTTACCTTAATTCTGTCGAAAAGGTTAAAAAGGACCTTTTTTGGAAAATGACAAAAAGATTCCTTTATAAAATTCTTATAAAAAATCGACATGGGTATAAATGAATTTAACCCATAGTCTGTAAAATTGGAAGAATGAATTGAAATAAATTTTTAAGAAACATGGATGTGGATGATTAAGAGGTCCCAGTAGATAATTAAGTATAAACAACCTCAGATAATGAAGATATTGTGAAATTAAACCATACCTTGTACTTTTCTTTGGTTGAGGGTAGGTTAATGTCCAGTATAATGGTGAAATAGTTTTTATTAAATTATTCAATAATCATATACATTAATATGATATCATATATGATCTTTTAACATTGCTTTGTCAGTAATATCTTTGTATTATCGTTGTTTCGGGTGTCAAATGATTCATTTTTCATTATATAATTTATTATGTTAGCCATGTTTATTATGGATAGGTTGTATCTTATTCATATACAGAATGATATAAATTCTTTATACATTAGTTTTACCCATAAAATGAAAATTATTCTTGAATGGATATGATGGGGAATGAATCTCCTAGCGTTCGTGGAGATGGTAGTCCGTATGTACGTACGAGTAAAAATATCCTTCTTTTTGATATTAAAATAACATATAATTTGGTGGTGTATCATATATAAAGAATAATTATCATGTTATATTTATTATTTACATGTATTACACATCATTATTATACCCATCCAAATAATAATGTATTGAATAACAATTACACCACGACATGGAGATGATAAGTCGTACGTACGCACGTATGGTGACATGTCATTCAAGGGATGGATAGAATAATGAATATGGTTTTACAATATTTATAATAAAAACACAGTATATAGGATATATTGGATATTTTATTTATGAATGGAAATAATAAAGAAAGAAGAAGTTGAAGAAGAAAGGAACTTTAAAGAGTGTGGTGAAAACATTATTTCTTCTCCGGGTTCTTCCTTTTGATATGATCAAAACGGATCCTTAATTTGGATTTCTGACTAATTTAAGGCCTCTAGGATGAAGCGTGGATATTTGAGAAGGTATTTGGGCAGAGTTTGGCCTATCCAAAAGGCTTTGAATGTCTGAATTTTAGAGAAGGGAGAGTGCCCTTTTATAAGAGGGATGAGGGGCACCTTAGGAAAACCTAGAAATATTTTTTTATAATAAATTCAAATTCTGTTTCTAATGGCTCTAAAGTGGATTATTTAAATTTTAATGTAGGGATAGGTCTAAAACCATTCATCTAATAGATTTTAAATAGGTTTGGGTCACTATATTAAACTAATATTTTAGTTTTAACAATTAGTTAATTAGTTTGACAATTACCATGTCTCTTTCTATTTTTTTACTATATAGTTAATAAAAATACTATATACTTCGAAGAAAACACAAAGTGGTTCATTAATGATACAATTATCCTAATATAAGTCTCTTGGACAAACCTTATATTCTTAGGAATATAATATCAATTAATAATATAATATTTGTTTTAAAAACACATTTATGTCAATTTTTACACTATTCAATAATTGATTTTTGTTAGTCATAAAAACATTATTAATTAGAAAAAAAATTAATATAATCAATACTAACATGTCATATTAACCAATGAAATTCGTGGATGTCCTTAAAATGTTCAAAATATTTTTATTTTAAAATTTGTAATACCAATTGTTTGATTATTTCATTAATAAGGAAAATACTGCATCATTATTATGTCATAAATAAATTGAATTACTCAATGTCCAAAAATTATAAATAAAATACCATTATGTATGAAATATTATTAGATTTCTAATTAATATTTATTGTCTAAAAGATAACATATATAACCCTATGTAAAAATTGTTTTTCAAAAGTTATATGCTTATGTTATTTTTGTATTTACTTTAACTTATTTAATATAAAGTGTACTGATCATCTTCAAGTGGCTCCATGGGATCCCAAAATCAACCCAATGATGCCCATGGTTGGAAATGTATCAAAAAATAGGGTTAGGAAACGTTTTAGGGTAAATTAATATTATTATAATATTATTTGTTTACCCTTATTTACCAGATTTACCCTTTAACCAAGGTAAATAAAATATTTACCGAATTATTATTCAAAATGTATAAAAATAAAAGTTACCTTTTTACAAAATTTGGACCTCCTGACTCCAAATATGGAATCCATTTTTCTAAATTCAAATCACAAAAGTGGAAGAAATTAATTTAAAATTATTTACCGTTGTTAAAACAAAAAATCGTGTTTTTAAGTGATAATAACTATCAAATGATTGACACTTGTTTATGTCCGGTTTAAATCTGAAATTATGTCCAATGACCAAAATTGTATTAAATAGTTAAAACATATTCTAAATAGACTTTGAAAACAATAAAATTCATAATTTATCATGATTAATTATTTGGATAAAAAAAGTTGTTTTAAATTAAAATTTAGTAATTTTCACGATTCATCAAAATATAAAAGTTATCCGAAAAGTACCAAAATTTTACCCTAGGGTAATTTAGATATTCAGAATCCAAAAATGATGTCCATTTTGAGAGTTAAAATTTATAAAATTTCAAAAAGTGGGTATTACCATTCATAAAGGCTACTTTGATTGGTTGTGGTGTGTTAGAATATCGAAGTTGCGTACAATGCAAGCTATTGAATTTTTCAAAGGGAAAAATACTATTGATGCTTTGGGTGTTACATTATCCCATCCTTCAATAAATTTAATCCTTGAAATATAATATTTTTCTTTGAAAATAGATGGTTGAAAATAGAAAATATCATTGTGGGAAAACCCACATCGGAAATTGGGTTAATAAAAATTAGTCTTAATAAGAGTAAAAGAGAAATGAAAGGGTCTCCACCAAATTATGATCTCAATTTGGAGAAAATTTGTGGAAATTAAGGACACATAATTGGAGGAAAAAAGTAAATATTTATAGGGAGTGATTGAGGTCATTAGTTACAAACAATTGTAGAATTGAGGGCCTCAATGCCATCAATCTATGATGATTTAAAATATCATTGGTTCAACAAAACATAAGGTATTAAGATAACACATTTTTGGATTCAAGATCCCTTACCTAATGTTTATGAATTATTTTCATCATAGAATAAGAGAAATATATAAACATATGTATATATATATATATACTTGACAAGTATAGTTTCATCCTTCAACTAATTTCTACCACAAACTAATCTTTCACTCTAAAAGATAATAAAACTAAAAAATACTATATTTATCCTAATCATATAAGGATCCAAACATTAAAATATACCATTAAAATGAAGAAAAATACTTTGTAATGAACAGAGACTTCCTGCAGGCTAGTGGCAGGTAATGAAGGCTTGTCGCACTATGGTTGTAGGTTCGTTTCCTCCAGCTTTGTCTGACGCGACGACTTATCGCCGAACCTGCATGTTGTCTTTTTCCTAAAACTATAGTATCATAATATTCCAAAAATAGATCATAAGAATTGTTTTAACCTTAACCAATACTATCCAAAGATAAACTTAATCCACTCCAATCATTATAGTTATCCAAAGTACCTATATCCAGACTCTCTGTAAAAGGTATCTAAATTCCAAAATCAATTGTCACATCAGATTCCCCAAAAAAAGTAAAGTTTTTCTTATTGTCACATACTGAAAATATGATTACCTTAGTCATATTAAAACATTAATGTAAATAACAAGTACTGCTGTACAATCCATATATATATCACATTATTCATATGACCAGAATATAATACTTGTGTCCAAAAACACAAATACATTAATTATTCCACATTAACTGTAGTAACAACATAATATTGGCCTTGATCCCTTGGCCTTTTCTGAGGTAAATTTCCTTGGTTTTTAGGGCATTCATTCGAATAATTCCGCATTTCTCTACAATTTTAGCATTCAACATTGACAACATCTTTCTTTCCCTTAAAATCACAAGCCTGGTGACCTTTTTCTCCACATTTGTAACAAACTCCCATTCCTTTTAGGCAATACCGGGGTGTTTCTTCCCACAATTATCACATAATGGAAAATCATTCTTTACCTTTTTCCCTTTTTCTATCTCTTGTTCCACCACTTTCTCCTTATCTTGATTTACTTTATTGTCATTAGATTTAGAGAATTCCTTTTCTGTCTTTATAGCACATGAGACAATGTCTTCATATAACGAGAAGGATTGTGAGACTAATTATCGATGAAGAAATGATTTTAACCCAAAAAAGAAACAATAAATCTTACTTATTGAGTTACATATATAATCTGCAGCATACCTCGCTAACCATGTAAAGTTAGCCTCATACTTTGCAACATTCTCATCCTCCTTTTCCCTCAGACTCAGAAATTGCCTTTCCATATCTGCTCGATTGTCACGAGGAATGTTTTTTTCTATAAAAATCTCTTTGAACTCCCTCCATTCCATATTTTAGACTTCATGATATTCCTTTGCATTTTTTATTAATGACCACCATTGATCAATATATCTTGTGAGGCAATAAACATCCATGATAACTTTTTCCCTTTCACTACTCCCCAAAACCTGAAATATTTTATCTAGGGAATTTATCCATTGCTCAGCTACTAAAGAATTTGTACTCCAATTGAACGTTTGCGGTTGTTTCCTCATGAAGTGATATAACATTGATCCTCCACACTACGGATCAGGGTGCTCCATACTTGTAACTTTATTATTCATAACCGGAGTGAGTTGTCCCAGTATGGTGATTAACTGATCATCACTAGTTGCATCACCAGCACCACTATAATAATCTTGAGTATGAGGGAAATCCCTACAAGGAGTTTGTGCATTTATACGGTTTCCATTTCATCCACTAGGCGCCATTTCTAACCAATGGCATACACTAGATTAGTTTATGAATCGCAATACATAAATCCAAAATTTTAAAATACTTATCATAAATTGAACAGTTTATGGATATAATCCATAATCATAAAAATGTCTTCTTTGAGGAAGTATAAACTCATAAACTCTTCATAATGGTCTGTAATGAAAATGAGAATTATCCTAAGCATATCCCTCGGGACTGTCTTAACCAAGAGTGCAGCAAGGCCCGTTGTCATGCACCGGTCCCTGTTCGAGTCTAGCTCAATGTGGTGTTTTTGGGTTTTACCCCTATGTACATCTATGCCAGAGCTGCATCTACCTGGTCGTATCTCGACATGGATGTATTTCTCGGAAAACTCAAAAAATCTCTACTATACCAAAATTCTAGGAAGTTCATCTATACTAATCCTCAAAGCCTATCTTAGGGGTATGTGCTCTAATCAGAGTTTATTTAAATCGTGCTTCCAAGGTTTGTACTAAACATCCTCTGATACCAACTGTAACACCCCAACCCCAGTTACCTAGAGTCAGTGTATTATTAAATAACATTGTCATGATCACAAAAGATCAAGTCTTGAAAGACCTATTAGATTAGTATCCTTGGAATCACTAGATACATTCATAATGTTTACATTACATCATAATATGCAAACTACAACAACTTAGTCTCCATAGTCCAAACTCATATCCCCTCATACTATCCACATAGGTCATTCATAGAATACTTCTTCACATCCTTGGAAAAAAACATAGAAAGGGGTGAGCTCAGATTCCCAGTAAGGATAACATTATAGTAGAAACTTTTATAAATAAGAATAAACATTTAAGGAAATATATAACTAAAAAAGCCTTTTAAACATTAATATCAGCATAATATGGAAGAAATAAAATGAAATATTTCCATTTACTTATTCGCATGGATATTCTACTAGTCGAATAATCACATGCAATACCAATAACCACTTTCATAATCATGGAATGCATAATTCCAGACTATCATAACCACATAGTCAAGGCCTTGTGCCAAGACTAAAAATAAGATTTTTTCAAGGCCTTGTTTCAAGACAGTAGTTCGTCTCATGAGACCTACCGATGCATCTAGGAGCTATATCGGGCACCACTCGTCACTTATTAAGTCCAATGCATTCCTCATATGAACAGATTTAAATATAAAATAAATATTCATATTAAAACTAGTATACAAAATGTCAAATATTTTCACCATAAACCATGAATGGTATAATAATAACACATCCACAATCAAACATATCACAAAACCTTCAATACAATATGCAAGCTTTGTATCATAATAAATAAACTTCAAATAAGCTTAAAATCCATCAAAGGATGTTGATATAGATGAAATCAAAACTATTTGAGAGAAATATATCTTTTTTTTAAATAATTTAAAAGTCACATAATTATAAAATAAAAAATTTACTTTTAAAAAATTCTTATAAGCTTATAAGGGAATCTTCAACTATTTTATAATTGCCGAAAATAGCCACACCTGCCGTATAAGTTAAAAAGACATTCTTACCTTAATTCATTCAAAAAGGTTATAAAGGACCTTATTTGGAAAATGACAGAAAGATTCCTTTATAAAAATCTTATAAAAAGTCAATAAGGGTATAAATGAATTTATCTCATAGTCTTTAAGAATTATTTGATATAATATATGATCTTTTAACATTGCTTTGTTAGTAATATCTTTGTATTATCGTTGTTTCGGGTGTTAACTGATTCATTTTCCTTTATATAAATGGTTATGTAAGCCATGTTTTTTATTTATATGTTGTATCTTATTCATATCCCGAATTTTATTAAGTCTTTATACATTATTTGTAACCATAAAATGGAAATTAATATTGAATGGATACGATGGGGAATGAATCTCATCGCGTTCGTGGAGATGGTAGTCCGTACGTACGCACGAGCGACTATATCATTCTTTTGATATTAAAATAATATATAATTGGCTGGTTTATCATATCTACATAATTATTATCATGTTATATTTATTATTTAAATGAATTACACATCATTGTTATATCCATCCAAATAATAATGTATTGAATAACAATTACACCATGACGTGGAGACGATAAGTTGTACGTATGCACATATGGTGACATGTCATTCAAGAGATTGATAGAATACTTTATATGGTTGTACCATATTTATAATAACATAGCAGTATATAAAAGATACGTGAGTTATTATTTTATAATTGAAATAACAAATAACGAAGATGTTTAAGAAGAAAGGAATTTGAAAGAGGGTGGTGAAAACATTACCTTTCATCGGGTTCTTCCTTTTGATTTGATCAAAAGGGCTCCTTAGGTTGGATTTATGACTAAAGTAAGGTCTCTAATTTGAAGGGAGGCTATTTTAGAGGCTATTTGGGCAGATTTTGGCCGATCCCAAAGGCTTTGAAGGTATGAATTTGAGATAAGGGGATGTTCACTTTTATAAGATGGGTGAGGGGCACCTTAGGAAAAGCTATAAATATTATTTTATAATAACTTCATATTCATTTTATAATGGCTCCAAAGTGAATTATTTAAAATTTAAGGTGTGGATAGGTCTAAAACCATTCAACCAATAGGTTTTATATAGGTTTGGGTCACTATATTAACCTTATTTTTTAGTTTCAACTCTTAGTTAATTAGTTAGACATTTATCATGTCTCTTTGTATTTTTATATTATATAG
The DNA here is from genome assembly GCA_963277665.1 of Viscum album. Lineage (NCBI taxonomy): Eukaryota > Viridiplantae > Streptophyta > Magnoliopsida > Santalales > Viscaceae > Viscum > Viscum album. The sequence goes on from OY728158.1 coordinate 218,887,662, forward strand.
TTAATAAACATACTATATACTTCCAAGAGAACCCCAAATGGTTAATTAATGATACAACTATCATTATATAAGTCTATTTTCCGTACCATATATTTTTAGAAAAGGAATACCAATTAATAATTTAATATTTGTTTTAAAAACTTATTTATGTCAATTTTGACACAATTCAATAGTTGATTTTTTTTAAAGTCATAAATACATTATTAATTCGAATAAAATTCATTTAGTCAATAATAAAATGCCATAATAACAAATAAAATTAGTTTATGTCATCAACACTTTCAAATTATATTTATTTTAGCATTTATAATACCAATTTTTTGATTCATTCATTAATAAGGAAAATACTGCTTCATTATTGTGTCATAAATAAATTTTAATATTAAATGTCTAAAAATTATAAATAAAATACCAATAAGTATCAAATGTTTTTATATTTATAATTAATATTTATAGTTGAAATGATAACATATATAACCCTATGTAAAAATTGTTTTTCTAAAAGATACATGCTTATGTCATTTTTGTATTTACTTTAAATTAATTAATATAAAGTATCCTTATCATCTACAAGTGGCTCCATGGGGTCCCAAAATCGACCCAAAGATTCCCATGGTCAGAAATGTATCAACCAATATGGTTAGAACATATTTCAGGGTAAATTAATATTATTATAATACTATTTGTTTACCCTTATTTACCAGAATTACCATTTAACCATTGTAAATAAAATATTTACCGAAGTAATTATTCAAAATGTCTGAAAATAAAAGATACCTATTTACACAATTTTTACCTCATGATTAAAAATATGTAATCCATTTTTTTAAATTTAAAACACATAAGTGGCATAAATTAATTTAAAATTATTTCCCGTTCTTAAAACAAAAAAGCGTGCTTTTAAGAGATAATAACTATAAAATGATTGAAACTTTTTTATGTCTGGTTTAAATGTTAAATTATGTCCAATGACCAAAATTGTGTTAATTGGTAAAAATAAATTATAAATAAACATTAAAACCACCCAAATTCATAATTTACACTATTAATTATTTTGATTAAAATAGTTATTTTTAATTAAAATTTACTAATTTTAACTATTCATCAAAATATAAAAGTTATCTAAAAAGTACCAAACTTTTACCCTAGGATAATTTTGATAATTCAAATTCAAAATTTATGTCCATTTTGAGAGGTAAAAGTTTTAAAATTTCAAAAATATGGTATTACTATTCATAATAGCTACTTTGATTGGTCGTGGTGTGTTAGAATCTCGAAGTTGCATACAATGCTTGCTATTGCATTATTCAAAGGGAAACATACCGTGGAAGCTTGGGGTTTTACAATAACCAATAACATATATAATTTAACACTATATATTATTTAGAAAAAAATTTATTTTCAATTAAATGGGTTTATTTATTCATTAATCATCCAAAAATGAAATTTCATAGTGAAATACTATAAATTTAATCACAGTAAATTGTGAGTTATGATTTCAAAAAGAAGATTATTTTTTCCAATAGAATTTTTAAAAGTGTATGAAACAATATTTAAAACATCTGAACTCTAAAAATGTGGTAAACTGTCTTTTTAGAAAAATATTGATTTAACCATAAAATAAGTTTAGTCGTATACATTATTAAAAATAGTGGCCCTTAATAATTAATATTTAATACATAAATAATAATTAATATGACATATATTTATTATATGATATATTGTTTAATTAGATTATTCCATATTTTGGATATTTCATCCTGTAATTTTATTCACTTATTAAATAATTGAGGATACATTTACCTCATAGAATTGTGAATTTTTTTTTGATATACAATCATATGGGTTTTCTCTAAAACCATAACTCGATGAATCACTTTATTCCCCAAAAATTTGTATATGGTCAACAACATGAAATTCTTGTCCCTTATATGAAATATTTTCTTCCTATTAAACTACTACAATTCTCAAAGTTTGAGATTAATATAGAATACAAATTATTATCATTGAAACATGAAATATGTTATGTAACTAGGATTAAATCATAAGAATATACACTCTTTAGAAAACTAATAAAACTTTATCAATGATTTTATATGGTCCAACGAACCTTGGACAAAAATTCCACTTCTTTCCAAAACACATTACACATTTCATGGATAATCTTTAAGAAATGAATGATAACATACCTCAAAAGAAATATCACTATTATATTTATTTTATAAGCTTTTATATCTACTTTATGTTATCATAATTTTTTGCTGAGTCAACTGAACACTCTCTTCCATTTCCTCTACCAATTATGGCCTCATTAGTTCCTTCACCTGAATCATATGAAAATACTGGAGTTTGACACCACATTGCATATAATGATTCAAATGGTGGAATATATATATTTTAATTAAAATTATAATTAAAAGAAACCCATCAAAATAATGATATTGGTCCCAAAATCAATGTTAATATACTGTACAAGAATGTTGCATATCCTCTATTTTTGGAATTGTTCATTATGACTATCTGTTAGACTGATGATGAGATATTGTGATAAAGTTTAATTCTTTTACCAATTAATTATAAAGGTATGTCCAAATTTTATATGTGAACCTAGTATCATGATCAAATACAATAGAGGGAGGAACATCATGTAGCATTATTATCTATTTGAGATAAAAATGATAAATTTTATAATGTGATAGACTGTATCGAATTGGATAAAAATGTGCATATTTAATTAGTAGATCAATAAAAATTTATATCACATTGTTACCTTGAGATGTCATTGGTAATCAAACTAAAAAATGAAACGTTATATTTTCCCATTTACCCTTTAGAAATGGAAAAAGATGAATCATCTGCTTCAAAAAAATTTGTTCAACATTAACATACAAACAATTCAAACTATTCCCAGTAAATTTTGAAATATCACTTTTAATTCTATCACACTAGTAGTACTTCTGAAGGTCTATATACATCTTAGTGCTTCTTGGATGAATAGAAAATTTAGAACTATGAGCTTCACTTACCAACTCTTTCTTCTGATATGAATCAGAACGCACAGATAATATAATTCCAAATATCAAAACACCATCTTTATAAATGTTACATTTAAGTATCGTACACTTTTTTAATAAATTATTCCTTTTTATGAAACATAATGTCTTCCTTCCATACATCTTTAAATCTATATGATAACGAATATTGCACAGAAACATATAAAATAAAAAATTAATTTCCCACACTAATAACATTAAATAAAAAATTCATAAATAACTAACCAAAGGGTCACATTCCAATTGTAACATGGTTAGTGTAAAATCACATATTTTATTGAATGAATAAACAACATTATTTTTGAATCAAGGATGGTAATAAATTAGGAAATCACAATCCTTGTTTAATTACATTCATCTTCATTGTCTCATGTTAAATTAATTATAAGTTAATGCATAGATAAAATGTTTATAATAAGTTTCTATTTCACATTTTATTATATCCACATCATTCATCAAATTTATAATGAAAAAAACAACAGCTAATTCTAAATCATATAAATGAAAATTTAACTCAAGTGTATTAAACTAATGTGTATTATAAAAAATTACCTGATCATTATGCATTACAAAAAATCAATTCCTTTCAAAGAAGCATCACTATGGATGAAAAATTAACAATTTTGTCAAGGTATCACAAAAACAAGAGCATTCAAAAATATTATTATTAATTCATGAAAACTATCATCAAATTTGTTTTTTAGATAATGTGAACTCCTTTTTGATTTATCATAGTTAGTGGGACATATAACCATGAAATATTTTCATAAAACATCCAATAAAATCCCTCTAAACCTAGAAAACAATGAAACATAGTTATATTTATTCCTCATGAAAATAAATCAATTAATTTTATTTTAAAAGGATCAATAGTTATTCCACTATTTGAAACAATGTTACTAAGGAATGAAATTTATTGTAACCCAAACTCACTCTTGTTAAATTTCAAAAATAGTTTTTATTATTAAATTATTTTAGAAACAACCATTAGATGTATTTAATATTCTTTTTAACTTTTAGAATTTTCCAAAATGTAATCAATAAACAAAAAAAATCATATCCGAGAACTCATGAAGCATTATATTTATATGTTCCATAAATAAAACATATTAATTAGATAACCCTAATGTTATAAAAAAATTCATAAAAACCATATCATTTTTGAAACACAGTCTTTGGAATTTCTACTTCCTTTAATTTCAACTAATTATACCCCAAACTCATGGCAACCTTCGAATAATACTTTTCTTCTGGGAGCTAACAAAAAAATCATTGATATAAAGAAAATGATTTTTTTCTTAATATTGATGTTATTCAATGATACAAAATCAATGAAAAATATCACTAAATTGTAATTATTTTTAACAAACAAGATAGGAGCACCAAATATAGATTTTCTAAGTCAGATGAAACCTTAATCTTGAAAGTCGGGTAACTTATTTTTCAATTCTAGAAGGCCTACATGATCCATTTGATAATTGTTTTTAGAAATAGGCTTTGTAGTAGGCATTAAGTCAATAGTAAACTCATCCTATCAGAAAATAATAACCCCAGAAAAATCATCAGGAAAAATATCAAGATACCCATTTACCACTAGAACATCACTAATCTAAATAGTTTTTTTATTTTAAACTATATGTGTAATATAACATTTGTTTCCATCTATTGAATGTTTTCCACATCCTAATATGTTATAAATTGTATGGGATCAATGTAGTACAAAAACTATATCACCTTTTGAAAATTAAATTCTTTATCTTTACAATATATATAAGAATTGTAAATAGATAGAAAATCTATACCCCTAATAATATTAAATTAAAGTAGCGAAAAAAGGTTTATATGTAAATTCCTTTCGTAGAAGAATAATGGATGATTAGTGTAATTAAAATTTTCCTTTATATTTTCCCAGCTTTTTTTACTATAAGATATGAATACATTTAATGAGGTAGAATTTATAATTTAATAGAACATTTATAACAAATGAATGAATGTGTAGAACAAGAATAAAAAAACACACAGTAGTAATCTGAATAAATAATGAATGTACCTAATACCACATTATTTGATGGCCAACTATATGCAGATGTAGTTTAAAAGGATTTTACAACACCTATTTGGTTATATTTTAGCTATTTTATTATTATTAATGATCCTATACAGACACTCCTTTTCATAATGACCCATCTCATTACACAGAAAACATTTTACTAAATATTTATCAGAATTTTTCATACCAGTAACATGATATTTTTTATTTCAATTAGAAGAATTATGTCTCATATTTACACATTAGGAACACTTCTTTGAATTCAAAAGGCATCCCCCAAAGTGTTTTACCACAATTCTCACAAACTTTAAACATAATTTTATTATAATAAAATTTATTTGATCCATTCATCCCACTTCTTTCCACCTATAAATTATTTAGGAATCATTCTATAGAACAAAGGATCATAAAAAAAATATATTTCCACTATCTACTCACATTGAAATAGATTTTTTTGTAACTTCTTAATTCATAAGAATCTAATTCCCTATGATATTTTGAAATTAATATTCAGTAAAAATTATTAACCTTAGAATCAACATCCTGGATAACATTTGGTGCACACTATTCCAATCAAGTGAATTATTATTCATATGAAGACACTAAAACCTACACCTACATCAATTCCAATTTTTTTCCAACCTATGTCAAACCTACATAGTAAAATATTTCTCAATAAAAATATTTTTTAATTCATTCCACTCTAGAGAATTAATATTCTCAGAGCCCAAGATATTCTTAACCATCAACCACCACTAGTATGCGACACCATCAAAACCATAAATATAATGACTAACATTTTGATTTTTTGAACACCACATGAATTCAAAAAAAATTTATAGGGATTTAATCCCCTATTTACCTAACACCAGGTCTAAAGAACCACAAAAATATAGAGTATGTTATCTCATAAAATGTTCCACTATTGAAATATTTCATTGTGGTTGATCAAGATAATCTCATGAAAGGATTTAGCCACCATTTATAGTTTGTGCGAATTAGAGCATCATAATAAAAAATTGTTCATATCTGGTTTTGAAAATCTCAAGATTCTTATTTGAAAGGATGTTTTCCTCTAAACTCTTACATAGTACAACTACATGGTTTCCTCCATTGAAAACCATTCTGAACAAGCACTTATTAAATGAACAAACATTGTAATTTTTAAATTATATATCATTTCAAATTAACAATAAATTAAAAATCATTTATGTATATTTTGTTAATAATCAACTAATCCAGTATATTATCTAATCCGACCTTTGATACCAAATATAAGGCATCAACCGGAAACATTAGCGAATCTTGTATTTTATTGAATATTTTTCATTTTTTTAAATTGAGAATCTTTTAATTTTTATCATTTTAGAGAATTAGGTCATCATTCCAACATAACATAAAAAATTTATACTATGATAATACTAAAAAAAGTATCATTTTTGAAACATATAAAACTTTTCAAATAAAACATGATATATTTTTTATGAACAATCACTATAAAAATTAACTTTGCATCCATATTTATCTTACCCATCATTATACCTAATGATTTTTTTTTAAATCCAGAGTTATGGAATAAAAATAAATAAGGTACATAAAATAAATGAATCTTTTAGACCATGAACACTTATAAAACAATGAAAATTTTTTACAAAGATATAATGTTTATGCATAAAACATGTCCTCAATTGATTACCTCATAAAATAATAAGGTGCCTATAAAACTGAATTGAAAATATAAATTAGAAATTTATCTTTTTGAATAATGTCCACATAACCCTTAAATTTATTTTATCTCTCATGGAATGAGAGGGAGTTAACTTCATGATTACTTTTAGAAGAACTAATATAGTATATCACCTTAATATCTTAGGAATAGTCTTTCTGGTTAACTCTGTCTCATTACTTAATAAATTTGAATGAAAAATGGGCTAACCTTCCATCTGTTTATCAATGAACCACCCATAATCATAAACATTTCCCAGGAACCTTAATATGAACACAACAAAAAATCATTCATAAAAGGAAAATTACTTCTCCAATTTGAAATTACCTTTCATTATTACAAATACACACATTCGAAAATGTAAATAATTTCATTGTAATTTTTTTAAACAGTAAATAATGAATAGAAAAATTAATGTGAAATAAAATTGATAAATTATATTCATTCAATATATTTAAAATAACATTCATTATGAATTTTGTAAAAATATATGATAGAGTAACCTAAAAATAAGGGTTTAAAAGAATGTCTCTTATATTATGTCTAACTCGTAATGTAAAATATTAATCCACATGAATTATAATCATAGGTTATTTATATAATTTATAAATAACTTTTAAATTTTTAATATTCCATATATATAACTTATTATCATTTTATATCAATTACATAATTATATTAATTAATGTTGTAAATTTTGTTGATATTCGATACTTAAGTACAAAATGAAATTATTATAATGTAAATAGATAATGTGGTCATTATTCCATCATTTATATAATAATTTTAATGAAATAATAATCAATTTTAAAAAAAAATTATAGTTTTAAATCTATCTATTACATATGTATATGAAAAATGAACTAAATTACATTCATATAGAATGTAAGCCATATGTACGCATGAGTAACATTTGTATTTTTAGTGATCATTGTGGAATAAATTTTAGTGTTATTTTATATTTAATTAATGATAATAATATCATTAATATAATATTAATAATTATAATATACATATTAATATCATCAATGATATTTCGTGATGAAAAAAGTCACATTGCTTTGTGGATGTAATAGTTCAGATGTACGCATAAATGATGCCATCATTTTCATGTTCATGTAATGGTATAAATTTAAATGAAATATTATTATTAAATAACGATAAATATTTCATTAATATAACTTATTAAAACTAAATACTTTATAATAAATATTTTAGGGAGATGGTAATGGAAAACTAATTATACCGGTGGGCGTGGTGGTATTCCACTATTCCCATGAATGATTAACTATTTCCCCTATTTATGAATGTGGATATGGATTTAGGTGATGATATAAACATATAAATATATAAATATATTCATAATAATCTATTTATTACTTCAACACGGTGGATTAATATCTTAATAAAATGTAATAAGAATCAAAATAAAAACATTTAATTAAAAATTATACTATTTCGTTGGGGAATGTTCATTGATTAGATCCTTAAAAACTATAAGGTGAGGGTTATGCCTATTATAAAATCTCACGAATGTGGGGAGGGATTATAGGGAGGTATTATGGGATACAATTTTCAAATAAAATTTCTTTTTAAGTGTCATTAATAAAGAATAAGTGATTCCCTTTTACATTATAGGAGAGTGGCACTCTGCGAATTCTTCAAAATATTACATTATTAGAAAATAATTATCTATTAATAATGTGTCCAAATAGATTTATTTATAAAATAGGATAATTATGGGTCTAAATAAATATATCAAATTACAATTATAAATGTTTTTAATATTTTTAATCCTTATCCTTTTAACCTCTAATTATTCTCTTTAACTCTTACCGTGATATTATTTACATTAGATATTGAGGGACAATATAATTTAAATAAAATTTTAATGTCCAAAAAATAATTAATACATGAAATTATAAAACTTCCTAAAATAAGTTTTATGAATTCATAATTGTTTTTAAAATTTTACATATTTTATAAAAATTTTAGATCTTTTAAAATATGATTAATGTAAATTTTGACACTATTTATTAATTGACATTATATAAATATCATAACAAAATTGTATATTCGAAGAATTTTTCTTAACTAATATGTAATATGTAAAAGTGTTCCTTAAATTTCATTTATGAAATTAGTTATCTATAATTTTATTTGTAATAATATTTTTAATATCATTTATTTGATATTTCCTTTAATTAAAAAATTACTTCATATTCATTGTGTAAGAGATTCACTTTATTATTTATTACATCAAAATGAAAAATAAATTATCCTGAGGAAAATAAAAAAAATTAAGTTTCATAATATAATTTTATTCTAAAATATCTCTTATATACCCCATATAAAAAATACACCCCTTATTAAAAAATGTATCTTATAATTGTCATATTTTTGAATAAATACAATATTTTCCATAAAGCCAATAAAGTGGCCCTATGATCTCATAAAATCGTATTTATTTTTCTCTATAATAAATCGTAAAATAAAATTAGGATATGTTGTAGGGTAATTTTATAAAATTTATAATATAATATTTACCCTTAATAACCTGACTCACCTTTAACTACGGTAACAATTTTTTTTTCTAATGTTAATATTCATATTATCCGAAAAATAAAACATACCTAATTAATCCATTTTTACCTTAGGATTAAAAATCATGAATCAATTTTTCAAAATTCAAAACACAAAAGTGTATAAAATTAATTTGAAATTAATCATCTAGTTGGATCCTGAAAACAAGTTATTAATGTAAAATATTCAAAAGATCACAAAGTATTTATGTCTAATTTCAATATAAAAATGATTTAAATTAATGAAATATGACTAAATAATATACTATTTATCTAATTGAACTTTAAAACAAATCAACAATATAATTTAACACTATATAATATTTGCACAACAAAGGTGATTTTAAATTTAAATGTTGCATTTTTTCACTATCCACAAAAAAATGAAACCTGTAAAAAAATATAAAAATTAAAAATAAAATAAATAATGATATTACAACTTAAAATAAGTTTTTTAATTTTTCTTATATAATTTATAATATTTTCAAAATATTTTTTTGAAACTAGTGCGCCATGAAAAGGCATTAAAACTGCTTTTAAGAAAAATATAATTTTAACCATAAAACTAGGTTTATCATATACGATATTGAACATATTGGCAGTTAAATATTAATAAATAATTGATAATTATTAATGAATATAAAAAATTATTATATAATTATGTATATTTTTACATTACCTTGTGCTTATACTCTGGATAGGTTTACCACATTGGGATATTTTTTTAAATCTACGTCATTTTTTTAGTTTTGATATTTATTATGATTTATTATGATTTTTATTATTTATTTATTTTGATAGGAATTGATACAGAGTTTATGGACTCCACAATTCTTTAATTATACACTCTCATCTATTATGAAGGATCTTACACATGAGTAAGCATGCATAGTTAACATCGAAGTCCCACTCAAACCTGACAGTTTGGGTTGGGATGTTACAAAATCCATATGATAATGTAAATTATTGAAATTTAATTATGCGGTTTACTTATATTTACATAAGTAATTAGATTATATATTTTTATTCAATGTTAATTTCACAATTACTATTTATATTGAATTTAATTTTCATAAATTTTAGACTATTAGTGCGTTGTTGTTTGAGAAATTATTGATGGTTGCAAGATACATTATGAATGATCTATTTATTCCAATTAAATCCTCAATGTTAATGCTATTACTACATTTCATTCCATAATTATCATGGATTTTATATTGAATTTAATTCTTCAAGGTGATATATTAAAATTAGTATAACAATTATGTTTCATGGTATCCATATTTAATTCTAGAGACATATCACAAAACAATGGAACAAATATTTCATTTAAATTATTTCCAATTAAAAATAAGTGATATCACAAAAAAATTTAAATTAATGTGTATTTCACCTATTTTCTATATCTACATAAAAAATGGTAAACCTCATGATGGATTTTCGCATTATCTAACTAGGTTTTTTGAATTTTTAATATCATGTTTGGTAATTGTTATATTTTTTGACAGAAAAAGAGACACATAACATATTATAAGAGATTATTAAATGTTTGAGAAATGTACGCTATGTATTTGGGAGATAAATAAGCATAATGTAGAAAAATGTGTATTGTTTTTTATAATAATAATGGATCACTTTCTTGTTCATTGTAGGATTATAGATGAGTATTAACACTTTAATAAAACCAATAATAAAATATTAACCCAATAATGACGGGAAAATATAGTGAAACATTCTCATGTAGTGTATTATTATTGAAGAACATATTAATTACATTAATGGTTATTAAAATATCACTGTTTAGATAATTTTTTTTATAAAATAAAACGATTTCACTTTTCTATTTAGATGGAACCTTTTATGGACAGTAACAAAATATATATCACTATTTTTATATGTTACTAATATTTTATTATTATTATACCTCATAATAAACATAGTTCTAAGGATACGTGTGTCGGTAATATTTAATTTGAAATTGTTACTAATAATATAAAGTTACTATAATTTTTATACTGATTGAAATCAAAGACCCATTGCTTTCTTAGTTGATGACAAATTTTTTTATTATGTTTACAATCGATTTGGATTTTATTAGATTCGAATATATAGAAAACTAAAACTAATGCTAATTTGACAATATTAGAATTTAGTAGAATGTGGAAAAAAAATTTAAACATTTTCAACATCCAATATTTATTTTTAAATATTATATATTATGTATTCTAAAATTTAAGAGATATATGATTGATCATATGAATGTAATACATTTTGAAAATATCATGATAAATATGTTCTTTTCATAAATGGATTAACCAATATGTATAATCATTCATAGAGAAAAGGTAATACATGGTATGTTCATTCCATATGTTCATGTGTGGTTAATGATGGATGAAATATTGGAGTGAGATATTGATGTCAGAACTATGTAGTTGAACTTATAAAGGATGAACTATTATGTATCATAAGGAACTAAAGATGGGATTTTGGTGATTTGGAATATAACAAAATTTATAGTTAATTTTTTCTCATAATGATCAATTATTTTTAGGTAATATAATAAGATTTAGAGTCTAAGTGGGACTTCTAAAAAATAGTTATTTGTAAGAAGGTGGAATAAATGGATTGGTGTAACCAAATAATTTCTTAACTAGTTGATGTTTATGGGTAATTGAATGGTATTTTTTATCAATAATAATTTTTATTTATCGAGAGACAAGTTATCTAGTTATCTTTTACAAGGTTCCATTTTTGAATAGTGATATGATTGTTCAAAAGATATTGTAAAATTACCTTGTTATATTAACATTAGACATAATTAACTCATTTAACATAATATTTACCATTTTTAGAGTCATTACACCCTTAATTAAATAATACATTCCTCCTAGCATGAACTATAAGAAAACATTCCATCTATCTTAACATGGATTCCTCTTCATGGTCCAACATGGAATTTTTTTGTAAAATATATGATTACATACCCATCACATTATATATTTTATTGTTCAAAATGTTTTTGTGACTATAATACATTAATCTTATTTTTCATGTTTTTGAAATATATCTCTAATTATATATTTTTATAAATAAAAGTGGTGATAGGGATAATTATTTGGGAAACTATTTTAGGATATTTATTTTCACTTCAGTATTTCACATACATGTCTTTGTAAAAGTTGATGTTGAATTCCAAAATTCTCATGTTTGGACTAATCCCTAAGAATGAATCTTACCATATTAATCTAGATTACAAAAAAGGTGTTCAAATTAATTAGTTGGTTACTAATCTATTTTTTAAGACTCCCACAACATGTATGTTTAAATTTGTATAGGATAGAGTGATAAGAAATGAAACCGATTTTTTTACTAATTTATTTTGTTGATTTATATATGTAAATATGTTTTTCTATGCTATATTAGTTATTAATTTTTTGACATGTTTTCTACCATGTGATAAAATATACATTATCATAATTAATTTGATAGATTATTTTATAAATATTGCATGTTTTTATTGTGATTATTGTTATATATATATAATGTTTTTTATTTTATAGATTGATGAAGGTAATAATATTTTTATGAAATATTTAAGGGTTCCTAATTTTGATATAAGATAGGATGAAATATTTTTAATGGTATGTACTATATAAATGTATATATTCATCCCTGTACAATATAATATTTTTCCTTATTATGAGATAATTATTTCCCTTCTATTGGAACTTATTCATTCTTTAGAGCATTTATAGATTGTAAAAATTTTATTTTCACCATTATATATTCAACTTAAAGTACACAATCATTTTACATAGATGTGGTGTGTCTAGTGGGAAATAAGAGTTGTGGAGGCCAGATAGTGGATTCTATTGAACCTAAGAAGTGTTTTTACATAGGTTATAAAAAATTGATCAAGGAATAGAGGGTATGGAATTGATGTAGAGATGTCCTAAAAGAGAGGTGGCTTCCATTAAACTGGGTAATCATTTTGAACAACTGAAAATTAAAGAACTAGGGGAAGATATTGAGGGTGAGTCATTCAGGACATCTATTCATGAGAAGTGTAGTCATTCATGTGCTGGTGAAATAGAGGAGGAGGGTTTGGGAGATAGTCCATAGAGTCTAATTAGTTTTAAGAAGCTAGAAGGGCAAGCATAAAGTGATTAAGGATTATTCATTTTTTCCAAATCGAATAGAGACACGATCATTAAAGAAGTTAAAAGTCAAGAATAAATACAATTACTGTTATTATAAATTAATGAAGTCAGGTTAGGGGTTTGATAAATCCTTATAATTTCATTTGTGTTCCATATATGTAGTGGTTGATCAGATTCTGTCTAACAATGCAACAAAAGTGGAAGATACCAAACTGATGGAGAGGTACTTAAGGGTGACCCTCAATGAGGATGAATATTTTTGGATCAACATGTAAGACCATATTCTTGTTGGGGTCTTTGATAATGGGACGATCATCCTTGAGGAGTACATTTAGTCCTTGGACTTGTTGGCCTTTCAGTTTAAAGATCTGATAATGGATGAACCAGAGACTTTGGTAACAAGTATATAATGGAAATAATTTAGGGAGATCAAATTTTGAAGGCTTAAATTATATTTCAATGTATATATTATTTCTTTTTTTGGTTGAGAACAAGGTTTATAACTTTTTCCATAAAAGGGTCTAAAGAAAAAAAATTAAATTTTCAGTTAGTTCCACAACAAATTAGATGTGTTTTTATAAATAATACCATGTTTTGAGGATTACTGTTTATTTACAATAGATTTATAATATATACGACAACTATTTTTTTATATTTTTTCATATTTTGTGATTCTAATGCATACACCTATATTATTTGAAATATTTTATGAGCTTTAAATGGAAAACATAATTAATACAATGAAATAACATACCATATAAATATTATTGGGATATATTTATATATTATCCTGTGAAATCATTATAGACATATATGGAATGAATTAGGAGATTATTTCATTTATTTAAAATTGTTTCTTTTCTTTGGACACCATATTTATTAACTATACTTGCACACTATTTGTATTTTATTTATTCAGGCATTGAATATATTAGTCACTCTCCCCTATGTTCGGTACATGGTTTCGATGATTCTAATTATTTATTACATTTAATTTTCATGACCTTTTAGATAAAGATTTAGGTTTATATACTAGTATAAAAGATACCATCATAGTATAATAGAATTCATTAGTGGATATGTGACTTTTATATTATAATATTATCTATTATAAATTAATTAGTCTAATTTTATTGTTGAATCTGTAATATAAACATATTTTTAGGTTCTAAATTGGGAAAATCACATACCCCTATATTATACTTCCCCTTATAAATAAATAAAATTGTTTGATGAAAATAAGTCATGTTGAAGGTTTTTCATATATTCACTTATGTTTTTAAAATATATAATAGTTTATTAATTATTATTTTCATGTATATTATTTTTTCATGTTGAATTATTAAGAAAAATATTGTTTTTTAATTATATATTAAAATAATACTAAAAAATAATTTACTACATAGCTAATAATGTGAAACCACTGAGAATTTTCATGTTGTTCCCCTGATTAAAATGTATCGATTTTGACATTTATGATTATCAAAGCTTAGTAGAAATCAACCCAAAATGAATCAAAATCATATTTGTAGTTCCCTAACCACAATATATATTTTAGTAATCCAATTTAAAATTTGTAAATGAATATTTTGGACTATGTAAACTATATATTGAATAAATTTTATTTTTAATGACACAAAAAATTACTAAACTAATTAAATATAAAAAATGTTACATTGATTATTCAATATAATCTTTAATAGTTTTGTTTCATGTAATATGAATTCATATAAAACCATTTTCCATAAATTTTAAAAAAATTAACACCATTAAGAAAAAAGTGTCACACCCTGACTCTTTAAATTATTTTATTTTCTTATTTATTGGTTTGAGTTATCCTCAATAAGGTTCAGGTCATGCATGAGTCTCATATTTTTTAATGCTTAATGTTTTTTTTTGGGTTTCAGACTCGTTCGTGGGCACCATAGGGTTGGCAGCAGCCTCGTGACAGGTCCATATACCTGTGCAGTTATCTAATGTTTTAAAAAAAATTATAAAAATAAAATGTGTTAAATGTTTTCACCATAAAAATAAAAATATTATTATTTTCTAGATAACAATAATAATATTATTACTGGTAAAGTTACTATTATCTAATATTAATTTAATTTTAATTGTTTGTTAAAAGTAATTTTAATATTTATTTTAGAAAATTATCATTAATAAAATTATTAATGTACAATTATAATTAATGTTTTTAGTATTTTAAAAAAGACGAAATAAAATGAACGAGATCATTATTTTCATTATTCTTTTTTTTAGTATTATTGTAATTATGTTATTATTAATATTAATATTATGATTATGATGATGATCATTATTATTATTATAAAGAAAAAAGAAAGTGAACCCTAGATCTTCCATCCCCCATCCTGCCACTCACAGCCCCTCCCCTAGGTGTCGGCCTATAGCGTGCGACCCCCCTTCCCGCACCACCTCTATAGGAGACACCCCACCTCGCTAGCCTCCTACTCCAGTGTGCCTCCAATAAAGCCCACTCTTCTGCTCAGTTTTTAGCATCCGATGAGGAATTTATCCCTAATACGCGTGCTGTCACATGCCCGTGTCCCCCTATCGCTAGCCGACTAGCTTCTATCCAGGAACATCCTATTCCTAGTGACCCACTACTTCAGCTTGTGCACGATGACCTCACTCTGACTCCCTCTTCCCTTGGCCAGACCACCCATACAACACCCATTTTTAGCACGTGACCCTTCTTTAGGTGATGGATTCCTCTCGGGTCTTCCATGAATCAGGTCCGACTCTTTGAGGTAATACATTCTCTGATGTCCTCCTTCATCACATTTTTTTTTCGATTCTCTTTTGATAGATGGTTTTGATTCAACCGGAACACTATGGTCTGGCTAATATCTAGTTCTGCTACTCTTCTTTTTATTGGGTATGCAATTGATGTATCAAGACTCGCTGGTCCATGTTCTGGCATCTGCCGCCAAGGGTGTGGTGGATGGGATTGCTTATCTATGATACCAATTTTTCGAGTAAGGTTCTAAACATATTATTTAGTTTCACACCATTAAATAAGGGTATTAAAGTGTTTATGTATTTTGAATAATTTACTTGGTTGCGAGTTGAACATTTCCACTGAGTTTCTATGGTCCATGTAATTGTTTTAGTTAGTTTTTTCCAATATCTAAGGTGTGTGCAAGATTATATTAAGGTATCTTTATATATATTAAATATATGCCATCCATGTATGTATTCCCTCATGGAGCGGTGAATACATACATTGGATTATGGACATATTTATTTTTTTATTGGTATGTGTGTGAGAGTACGGGCTAGTTACGAGTGGTTTCTGCTTATTTTTGTCAGGTTCCAACATTTTCGGTATGACCTGGTTCCCCATTGAGGTAGGTGTTTCCATCCTTTCCCTTTTCAAGATTTTTCTATACATATTTTCATGATTTAATTTAATTTATAATCATTATTTGTACCTATATAATCATAATATTTAATGAATTTCCTTGTCTTTATGATAGTTATAATTGATTAAAACAATTTTGATAAATTCCCTTAATTTTGTATTGGTGTTTCCCATGTATTAATTGACTAAGGCATTCTTTTGATGCTTGGAATTTTAATGAACTATATAAATTCGGTTATCACCTCTATGGAACCCACTTTTAACTTATTATACAACTTTGGAGTTGGTTTGGTTTACCAAAAATAGTTTTTAAAACCAATTTGTTTGGAATGTCTAGGTTTAAAAAACCTGAAATACTACTTTAATTGTTCTTGAACATTGATATAAAATTTAGGATTTTTGAGAAATATTTAGTATTAATTTTGATTGTAATGAAAATTTTTTATATGTGAAATTTGTTTTTTCATGAGATTCCTAGAAAGATTATTGCGATGGGTCTTATTCCCGTAGCAAAAAATCCGATTAAAAGGTTTTTTGCGATGCGAATTTATTCCCATCGCAAATGGTCTGTTATTTGCAATGGAAATACAGGGCCCGTCTCAATTGCAAGGGCACGGTTTGCGATCCAAAATGCAAGTAGGCTATTTGCGATGGGTAGAAGGATACCCGTCGCAAATACCCGGCGGTAGTAAGTAGTATTTTCGATGGGGAAATTACCCCATCGAAAAAAATATTCACCCATTATTATTAGCAACGGGCCCCGTCAACAATACCGGCCGCTGTAAAGCCTATTTGCGACAGGTCCCATTGCAAATACTAGTGGTGGTAAATAGGAAGTTGCGATGGGGATATCCACCCGTCGCAAATACCGGCGGCAGTAACTAGTAATTAGTGACGGGACCATCGCAAAAACCCTTTTACCTACTGCATGTAATTAATGCGGGCGAAGGTATTTGCGACGGTTCCCATCACGAATACCGGTGGCGGTAAATAGAAATTTGCGATGGGGATTGCCACCCGTCGCTAATAGTGGCTATTTGCGATGGGCCCATCGCAAAATCCCTTTTACCCACCGCCTGTATTTAATGCGGGCGAAGGCATTTGCAATGGTATCCCATCGCATTACCTAGTATTTGCGACAGTCTCCCGTCGCAAATACGATCGTCGCAAAAAATCTAACCTATATATACACCCCATCCGTTTTTTCCATAAAATTTAGATGTCCATTCTTTTCATTCTCTCATTTTCAGTTCTGAGCATATTTTTTTTAATTTTTTCTTTTGATAAGAGGAAGGAATGAGTTAGAAGGTTCAGATTAGTAAAGGTATTTATATTTTTTTTAATTGTTGAATTTTTTTTAATTGTTAATTTTATTTGTAATTGTTAATTTTATTTTTTTAATATAATGTTTAGATATATAATATAATTAATTTATGTGCTTGTACCAAATAATCTTTGTCTGGGTATGAACAAGTAGAGGCGGCTCTGGCACAGATATACCTAGAGTGAAAAATCTGACAAGGTGTTTCGAGCTTGACTCGGGGTAACCTGGTACACAATAATGGGCCTTGCTGCTCACTTGGTTTGACACTCCCGGGGTATGTTTTGGTAATAATTAGAAATAAATATATAATTATAAAATACTTAAGAAATAATTAGATTTAATTGATTAGAAATAATAAGTAAACAATTAGATTTAATTGATTATAAATAATTATGAAACAATTAAAATAATTAGGAAACAATTAAAATAATTAGGAAACTATTAAAATAATTAGGAAACAATTAGTATAATTAGGAAATAATTATTATAATTAGGAAATAATTAGTATAATTAGGAAACTATTAGTATAATTAGGAAACAATTAGTATAATTAGGAAACAATTAGTATAATTAATAAAAAATTAGTATAATTTGGAAACAATTAGTATAATTAGGAAAAAATTAGTATAATTAGGAAACAATTAGTATAATTAGGAAGCAATTAGTATAATTAAGAAACAATTAGTATAATTAGGAAACAATTAGTATAATTAGGAAACAATTAGTATAATTAAGAAATGTGATTGACCACTCATCTACCTCAATTTTCTTTTCTTTTGCGAGTTGAGGCTTGACATGAAACTTCTACCTCCACATGTAATATCTGCTTTTACTATCAAAATTATCAACCTCCTCACCAATATTGAGGTGAGGAGGTTCATAATTTTGATAGTAAAATCACATATTAGATGTGGAGGTAGATGTTTCCTGTCAACCTCAACACACAAATGAAATGAAAATTGAGGTAGATGAGCAGTTAATTATGTTTGTTTTTCTATTCATTGATTGATTAACCACCCAATGTATATGAATATCTTCGAATTTCTAATTAACAACATAATCAGTAACATAATTAGTAACATAATTAGTAATATAATTAGTAACATAAATAGTAACATAATATATAATATTATATTACTCTAATATTAATAGTTAAATAATACATATAATATAATTATTTTATTATTATTTGTTTAATATTTATAAAAAAATATCAATATTATTAAAATTATAAACAATTTAAAAAATATTATAATTATCAATATTTTCAACAAGTTTTTCTTTATTCTTAACAATTTAAATCTTAAAGGGTCGCCAATTTTCAGGTCATGCCCAATAAAAGGTTTGCGCCAGCCGTGTCCAATGTAAAATCTATAATTGTTCTTGATTGGTTGATCACCTCGCAAGTATCATTGCAATAGGAAAAACCAAGTCATGTCTTTATCATTACTTGTGTCTTCCTATTGCAACACTACTTGCGAGATGATCAACCTTATAAGGACAATTATAGAGTTTAAATTGGTCAAGGTTGACCCAAACTTTTTATTGGGCATGACCTGAAAATTGATGACCCTTTAAGATTTGAACATGTTAAGAATAAAGCAATATTTGTTGGAAATATTGATATTTGTAATAATTAGTTATAATTGCTAATAAAATTAATAAAAAATAAAATAAATTCAAGTACATGGTTGTAAATTGGCTTAATTTCCAGCGGATTGACGACCACATTTTTTTCAACGTCTCAGATCTTTGCTACTTTCTCCCACTGAAATCAGTATGAAAAATGTGCTCTAACGTATGTCAGATCAAGTTTTTCAAACTGAATTCAGTCGGGAGAAAGTTAAAAAGAGATGAGCCATCAGATAAATCAGAATAATTAGTAATATAATCTTCACAACGATGATTACAAAATTTAATTTCATTATTAAAGCATATTTATTTTTGCCAAGTATTTCTAAGTATTGCTAAATTAATAATAATAAGTTGGGTTGATTACAAACTAACTGTGTTGCCTATAATTATTGGCAATTACTAATAAATAACTATAATTATGTATCTTCTTTTTTTAGGATATTGTTTCTTATATAAGATTATTTAACAAGAGTAATGGTTTTAAATTTTGTGGAAACATATATATGAATATGGAACAAGGAAATCAACATCAATCATTATTAGATGATCATGCTTGGATAAATCAGCGCAGAAATTCAAAGAGTTCTAGTTTAAATCCGGTATATGTTGATGGTGTTGAAGCTTTCTTATCATTTTAATCATCAAACCCAGAATTTTTTTCAGAAGGGACAATTAAGTGCCCGTGTAAAAAATGTGCTCTGAGAACATTTGAGACATTTGTCATCGTTGGGAAACATCTCTTGCGTTATTTCTTCAATCAGATTATATTTTTTGGTATCAACACGGTGAACGTAGATCCAGATAAGATACTAATAATTTGATTTCGGATGCATCACGGTTTCAGAATTTAGTACATGCTGTTGTAGGGTCATCCGTTTCACAAATTGAAATTGAGGATGATGTTGATTTACTTCCCGAGTTGGCACCATCTGAATTTGCTGAGTTGTTCAGGTCTGCTGAGGATGCATTACATCCTGGTTGCAAGATAAAAAAATTAGAAGCAGTTGCAAAATGTATGGTTATTAAATCAGATAATGGAATGTCAAATAACTGTTTTGATCAGATATTTTTGATGGTTAAAGCACTGTTACCTGAAGGAAATGTACTGCCTACTAATTACCATGAGAGAAAAAGACTTGTTCATAATCTAGGCCTTAGTTATTAGAAGATCCATGCATGTTCAAACGATTTCATCTTATATTCTGGTGAAAATGAGTCATTGGATAGTTTCCCATATGTGGACAATCGAGGTATAAATATGCTCAATCAGGGAAGTATGGATTGATTCCAGTAAAACAGATGAGATATTTCCCGCTTATACCTAGGTTGTAGCGTTTATTTATGTCTTAGAACACAGCGACAATGATGTCATGGAACAAAAATAATATTTCAAATGGTAAAAGCTTGATTCATCCATATGATGGCGATTCATGGAAACATTTTGATCATGTGCATCTGTCTTTTGCTTTAGAATCCTGGAACGTGAGATTGGGTCTTTCTACTGATGGTTTTTGTCCATTTGGATCTTTTGGTAGTCAGTATTCCTATTGGCCTATCTTTATAACTCCGTAAAATTTGCCTCCATGGATATTGATGAAAGAGCCTTATATCTTTTGGACATTATTAATCCCAGGACATCTGAAAAAGAATATTGATGTTTATTTGAAACCACTGATTGATGAGTTAAATTTATTGTGGAGTCATGGTGTTGGTACATATGATGCTACTGTGAAAGAGAATTTTGTAATGAAAGTTGCTTTGATGTGGACAATTAGTGACTTACCTGCATATGGTATGTTATCTGGATGGAGTACACATGGTACAAAATCTTGTCCTTACTGTATGGGAGACAACAAACAATTTACGCTCGTGAATGGAAAAAAACCTTCATATATTGACTGTCATTCCAGATTTCTTCAAATCGATCATCCTTTTCGGAGGAATAAATCTCATTTTAGAAAAGGTAGAATTGAAATAGATGAACCTCCAAAAATGATCTCAGGTACAAAGTTATAATCAGTTGTATTTTCATTACCTTCCATCACTTTTGGACCGACAATAAACCAACAGAAAATTCATGGTTTTGGGAAAGAACACAATTGGACAAAACGGAGAATTTTTTGGAATCTTCTATATTGGTCTGATTTGTTGGTCCGACACATGTTGGATGTCATGCATATTGATAAGAACTATTTTTATAATTTATTTCATACATTTTTGGATACACCAAGTACAACCAAAGATAATGTAAAGGCACGATTAGATCTTGCCCAATTTTGCAGGTGACCAGAACTTGAATTGTTTAAAAATGTCAGATCACAGAGATTAATGAAGCCAAAAGAAGCTTATACATTGACCAAAGAGAGTCGCTTATTATTCTGTCAGTGGATTACAGATTTGAGACTTCCAGATGGCTATGCTTCCAACTTGGGCAGATGTGTTAAAAATGGTCATATTACTGGATTAAAAAGTCATTACTGTCATGTTATAATGGAAATAATTATGCCTATTGGATTAAGAGGTTTGATGAATTCTAAGTTTTGGGATTCGATAATAGATATATCATATTTTTTCCGAGATATGTTTGCGGCGACAACAGACTACGATACAATAAGAAAACTGGAAGAAGCTGTTGTTGTAATTATATGAAAATTGGAAAAAATATTTCCGTCGACTTTCTTTGACTCGATGGAACATTTGATACTACATTTTACACAAGTAGAAAAATATAGAGGTCCGATTCATTTTTGATGGATGTACCCATTTGTGAGTTGCATGCAGAAATTGAAGAAAAATGTCTGTAACAAAGCATCAGTTGAAGGCTCAATTGCTGAAGCTTATTTGCAAGAAGAAATTGCTTTATTCTGCTCTCATTATTTTGAATCTGAATATCCCTCAAAATTTAACCACATGGTCCGGAACTAGGGGAATTTTGATGATGATATGAACAATCAATTATCAGTTTTCAATCATCCCGAACTTGGCTTTGGTGGAGTTCATGATAGATGGATTTTAGATGACGAACATCATAGAGCTCATACTTATGTTCTACTCAACTGTGAAGAAATGTAACCAATTTTACAGTGACTACTCATATCCCTTATTCTATATATTCTGTTACAGTAAATTAATCATATTGTATTTATAGGTTATATGATGATCATATCAAGAAACAATATCCACAAATTACAGCAGCTGGTTTAGAAGAACGTCTAAAAAAAATTTCCTACTGGTTTCAAAAACTGGTAACATACATTCTTTTTTGGTTTTACATATAAAATAAATTTATTACTTGTGATAGTGATAAATGTTTTACAAATTTTCAGGTATCCGTACATGCTGATAAGATGGATAGTCGATTGCGTATTTTGAGCAGCCCACCATCCAATATGGTTAAATCTTATAATGCATATGTGGTGAATAGTTACCACTTTCATACATGTCCATATGGGGAATCAAATAAAACAATGAATAATGGTGTTTCTTTGAAGGGATAACATCATAGAGATATTTATGTTGACTTTTACGACATGCTTTAAGAAATTATTGAACTGTGTTATTTGTGACAGAATTATGTATCAATGTTTAAATGTCGATGGCTGGATACTGACAGAGGCTTGCGTATTCATCCGACTCATGAAATTGTTGATATTAAACATAAAAGTCTTCTTGTAGTAAATGAACCATTTTTATTGTCTCATCAGGCACATAAAATTTGTTATGGAAAATTTTGTTCTACTACAAAAGAGTTGGATGATTGATGGAGTATAATAAAAGTTAAACCTCGAGAAAATCAGTTTACTCAAACTGAATGTGGTTCCACAGATGTGAATGGAAATGAAAATTTTCAGGACACTCCTAAAAACACATATTTTTTACAAAGAGACATGAATATTGAGGATGACACCACACAGTTAAGGGTTGATGATGACGATGTTGTCAATGATGTTACAACTGAATTTGAAATGACAAGAGATGATGACAGTGAATGTAATATGGAAATTGATGATGTTGATGAGGAAGATGAAGACATTGACATTTAAAACTATGAAGATGATGATGAAGATGAACATTGACACAATAAAATGCTGGTTTTAATCTTAACAAATACATATCTATACATAATAGTTATTTTCAACTGTTTTCTAATAACAATTATTTAATGTTTCAGATGGACTCAGAAACATTTCGTCAGTTGCTAGAGGCTGATCTACCTATGGATGATGAGGTTCTTGAGTCATCTGACCCTCAGGTAGTTGGCACTATAGGGAGCACTCAGAGGGGGCGTGGTCTTGCCAGACTAATGATTCCAGATCCTATCCCGGAGCGACGTCCACCTCTTGGATTCGATGTGCACACGCGGTGGTATGGTAACCTGTGTATTTTAGTTATCTTTCATTTTAATTTATTAATATACTAATTGGTTGATTATTTGTTCTTTTTCCATAGTTTTAAGCATATATATATTGGATAGGGGAGCGATATCTTGCGCAATTATTTTTCTCAGCACTAGCTCACATAGGATCAGATTCCCGCTGATGTGCATGCCGCCATGTTCGATCATTGGCTGGTACGTAATTAAATATTATTTATTTTGAAATTTAATTCATTAATAACATTATATTATGTTTTATGGTATCCAATCTACGAGAGAATGTGTGACACTATCCATGCGGCATGGGTGGTGTCTATGTGTGACCATTTCCGTCAGTTTTTGCATAATTTGAGAAAGAAGGCTGTGAAGAAAGCCAGAGTGACAAAATTTGATGAGTCCTGTAGAGTCCACCGACCAGAGTACATTTCATCTCACGTATGGGATGGATTATGTACACACTGGTTGGGTGGTGGGTTTCAGAGGATATCTGCATTGGGTCGACAGAATCGGGGGAGGCAAGAGGTGTCACATCGAGCCAGTAGTCGTACATTCAGTGTGCATAGAGAGCATCTGGTAAGTACTTTTTTTTAATATTTTATACAACTTTAAATATAAACACTTTATTTTATATTCATATCGGAATCCTAGCAGCCATGTATTTCGGCGTGTGGCGTTTATCGAAGGATGTACACTGACCCGGCTACTAGAGAGATTAGAGGTGACCGCCGGCGTCAGATTGTGGTCAGTATTATTTTCTTTTCAGTTTGCAAATTAAATGCATATAATATTTTCATTATATTAATATCTAATTGAAATTTAAGGAGTCATATGAGGCCGCGACCTCTCAAACACAGGCTGAGAGTCAAGACGAGATAGGTGATCAGACTAGTGCCCACCATTTTGATGAGACAACATGGATGCAGGCAACCCAATATGGCTTCGAAAAGGGACAAGTAGTTGGTATCGGCTCTCATTTGACTCCTGCAGCTTATTATGGTACTACTGCGATATCGGCATCCAGCTCAAGAGGAGATCATGGAGAGACATCATCTTCTGCCTCATAATATCAGGAGCAACTGCGTGCTCAGAGTCAGCTTATAGAGGATTTCCGTCAGGGGCAGGAGCAGATGCGTCAACAGCATGATGAGGAGATGCGTCGATGGCAGGAGGAGATGCGTCAGCAGAAGGATGAGGAGAGAAATCGATATGATGAGGAACATCAACAATATATGGAGTATATGCATCGTCTGACTCATAGTTTAGGGATGGAGTTTTCTCCACCACCTCCTCCAGGTCCTTCAGGTCCTCCAGATTATCCGCCCCAATGATTTTTTAGAGGTAATAAACATTTGAGTTCGTAGTTTATTGTCATATTAACTATTTGCAATTCCTCTTTCATATTGGTATGAATAGTACGTGATTTAATTTGTTTTTATTTTTTATTATATTATTACCTATTAGTATTATTTTTAATGTCTAGTTATTTTAGTAATATTATTTTTAATATTTTATATTTATTGTTAATATTGAGAAGTTTATAATTTTATAATTTTATTAATATTAATAATATTAATAATATTTTTTCATAAATATGTATTTTTATAATAATAATAATATTAATATATTAATTTTTTATATTAATAATATTAGTACTATTATTATTATTTTTTGATATTAATATTTAATAATATATAATATTATATTATTTATATTCATATTATTATTATTTTTTGATATTAATATTTCATAATTATATTATATATACATTTTATTATTAATATTATAATAATATAATATATTTATATTATTATTATTAATATTATTATTATATAGATAGTTTAATAATAATATTACTATATTAATTTTTTATATTATTAATATTAGTATTATTATATTGTATTATATTATTTGTATTCATATTATTATTATTATTTTATATCAATATTCTATAACAATATTTTATATATATTTTTATTTATATTATAATAATATAATTTTATTATATTATTATTATTATTATTTTTATAAAATATTATATATTTTGTAATAATTATTTAAAATTTTTATTTTTTAAATATTTGTGATGGGAACATTTATGATGGGTATTCCTGTCGTAAATGGTTTTTTACTATACAATTTGCGACGGGACGAATATCCGTCAGGAAAAACTTTCTGCGACGGTCTGTTGCAAATACCATCATCGTAAGTATTTTTTAAAATTTCACATTTGCGACGGGATTATGACCCGTCGTATCTAATATATCTGCGATGGCCCGTCGCAAATACCCTTTTTATATAAAAATGAAAACTCATTTGTGACGGGGGAAAAATACCATCGCAAATAAACTTTTTGCAACGAGACCACCGTAAAACACCTATTTGCAATGGGATTCCGACGCAAATAGCCCGTCGCTAATAGTCAATTTTCCTATAGTGTAAATTTGGTTTTGTGTGTGTAACTTTGTAATAGTGTGGTTTTAATAAGTGTTAAAATGATTTGGAAAAGGTTTTATTGTATTAATGGAGTTGTTTTGTATTTTTGGAATAACATGGTTTGATGGATTTTATTTCAAATATAATGGTTAGTCTTCTAGAAATGGTTTTGGAATGTACTCTTGGTTATTGGTGTGTCATTTGATATTGGCAAATCCATGGGTGGACTAGGCGCGCACATGGACATGTCCTCAAATGAAAATGATGATTTGAAGTGATGTTTTTTTATAAAAATGTATTGTTTTTTCCAAAATGGTTCCTTCATTTCCATGTGTCTCTTGTGTAACTTCTAATAAATATCATGAATCAGAAACTGAATAGTGTGTTCCTGGTTGGATTTTGGAGTGTGTTTTATTAGGAGTTTGTTTTATGGACCATTTGGAATTTAAAATGTAATGTGGCATTTGTCTAGTTTTTGGGTAATGTTATGGACATGTAATGTTAAAGGCCCATTGGGAAATTTTTTTAATGTGAAAAGATTGAATTTATATATGGGGAGATCCAATCTTGGGTTACCCTTTATGGGTGAATGGTTATGAAACGTCCGTGTTTGTGGTGGGAAAAGGTGTTTATGACATGGTGAGTCACATGTGCGAGGGCCTACTAATTACATAATATTAATATTATAAACACCATGGGTTCTTTGAAACATTTTGTTGATCATGTGATGGTTTCTTTTCATCCCTGATTAGACAGGTTGTACCCATAGGTAGGTATAGAGGCTTGATGCGAAGTTCCACTGATTTACTTTTCGCGAGGGTGATCAATTGGTTATAGACAATGGGGATTCAGCCTATGTCGACAGGTGTTTCAGAATCAAGTATGTATATGAGTCTTCTAGGGATGTTTAGGATCACCCACAGTTACATAATTATTTACAGTTATTGTCTACTTTCAGCTATACCTGATTTTTTATTTCTAGCTTATACTACTTACCTGTTTTATTTTAGCACAACCATGGTCTTGTCTATAAAATAAAAAATGGATTTAGAAATTATATGTATAATTTTTTGTGTTTTATTAAAATGGAAAGCATGTTTCTTATTTTAAAATTTGAAAAACCGACTTTCATACTTTTATTTCAAACATTGGTTTTTGGACTGCCTTTGAAAAGAGATCTTATGGATTTAGTGGATTATTTTGGGTATCCCTATTAAGCTTCTCGGTGCTCATGCCTATAATGTCATTTTAATTTGAGGTTATTTTGGTGCAAGATCTCTCTTGGAGAGACCTTGGTTAAGAGTTGGTGATCTAGTAGGTCACAAGGAGGTATGTGCAGTTTCATTTTATTTCTACTTCTAGTTTATTATTTTTAATCTCTATATTTATTTAGTTATTATTTATATTTATGGTCCAAATAATTCCTACTTGTTATGTTTTGATGCTCGGTACTAGTTTGCAACCCGTGTGGATTGGGAACACCCCTCGAGACAAGCTATTGATTTTCTCAGGTGAACAGTTCAGGGTCGACCTGGGTTGGTTTATGACAAAATTGTATCAAAGAATGCCCTTGTTATTTGGGATGTATGGTAGATGGGATTAGGAGAATCGGAACGTGGGAGGTAGGTGCGGGAAGTGAATCATGAACTATTTCTTACGCTGATCCTAGAGTTACACGGGATATATTGGGATTTGAGCATTTTTTCTGGGTAGTATTAGATTAAGGTAAGGCAATGAAGGAAAGCCGAGTTATTTTGTGTCCTCACGTGGTGTGGTGACCCAGGTGGAGTCCAAGATCCATGTTAAATGTTCTCTTAGTGTTACGACTTACACGAGGAATGTCTCACGACTATGTTGCTGGGTTAGGCAAAGAAACTAGTTCGTCATTTAGATGGTTTATTGTTGATTTTGTTTTGTTTTGATTTTAGTTGATGAGAGAGTATGTTGAAATTGAATGTGGACATTTAAAGTGAAAATGGTTTTGGAATGGGAGAGCTCTGCACAAATTGTTTAAAATGGTTAATGTGGGTTTGTAAAAGGGTAATTTTATTGATTTGGAAGGTTCGTTATGTGTTTGGATTTGAAACATAAAAGAGATGGTTGGACCATGATATTCTTTCTGGAGGGTCACATGAGAACTTTTATGTAAAAAGTGTTCATGGGGGCACTAGTTTGTGGATGATATATGTGAGATGACATAAATGTACATGTGACTGTTCATAAGGTTCCATTGGAAAGCTTTAATAATTTGAAAGAAATGGATGTTTTTGGAGAAGTAATTTTTGATTGTGTTTTTATATGTTTTGTTTAAGGGCCTGTTACCCTTTGCTTGGGCTGTTTCCTTTATTGAGTTTTTTCTTGATTCCCGTTTTGATGGTGTTTTTTATGATGATTGAAGTATGCCACCTAGAAAGGTTGTTAATGTTATTGGTGAGTCATGCATAGTTTATGGTTACTCTTTGGAAATGCATGTCATTGGAGTCGTTGAGGCCTGTTAAAAGTAGTGAGGTGGTTTGATAGGAGCAGATCATGACTTCAAGTTATTGGAAGCTATTGATTTTATTATAGACTGTATTATTTCTAGTTGAATGGAAGGTCCAGTTTTGGACTACTATAGGTTTGGTTCCTCATCATTATTAGGATTTGGGGTGTGGTTAGAGGGAATTCAATCTTTAAGGTGGTTCCCCATCGGGCGAGCAGGGTGTGCCACATGATGCTTTTTTTGAAAAATATACTTTGTCAGTGCCGACTCCTAGTTTTTCAGACCATTCTCTTATGTGGAACCTATATGGTCAGTTCAGGAATTCTAAGATGTCATTTTTTGTCCCTTTGAAAACATACCACCACGATGGTCTTTTGAATCATTCGAATGAAGGAGTTATGGATTAGATGATGAAAATGCCTGACTATGAGGAAGGATATGCTTCAGCCATCAGGTCCCCAACCATAGGTCTCGAGGTGAAGCTCACACAAATTCAAGAGTTTCTGAATGTTTGTGGAATCTTGATCCATATCATGTTTTTAGATTTGGGAAGGAAATATCCAAAGATTACTTGTTCTAGTATCATCTTTTTCGTGTAATCATCATTTTTTGGCATTGTGATAAGCTCTTTCTACCACAATCGAAGGAGCCTTATTTTCTCGTAGTGTGGTTTCTAAATCATTCAATTTCGTTGAAGGGTGTGGGTTCTTGAATAAAAAGACCCCCTTTGATTTTTTTTCTGTCTCAGCGGTTTTTGTTTAGTGGATGTTTCATTTTGTTATATTTATGGGAGGTGTAGAGTTAATTTCTCATCCTCACGTTTATGGGTTGTTTCGTAGAAATATTTATATCAAAGTCTCAGGTGTGTTGTTCAATCCATGAGAAAAAATTTAATGAGTTCGGTTTGGGATTTTTGAATTGCCTCCCGCAGGGGGTGGGGTGTTCAATTTTGATGTGTTTCTGTATTTGTGAATTCTTTTGGTGGGGAGAACCATCCTGTGTTCTCACCACAATATCAGGTTACGATCATCCTTGAATTGGTCAGGTGTGACTTTTGTTGGGAATGGTCACCCCGAGGATCTCAAATGACTATGATTTGATCTGGGCAGTGACTCAAGTTCTGTCAACTGTTGGCTTGGTAACATTCTGGGGGAAAAATGTTTTGTGTTGGGGAGAATTTTCTATAAGGCCCCCGCCTTAAACATTACTAAATCTTGAGTTACATCAATAATACATGTTGAGGATATTTTCAGGTTTAGAGTTTTAGAGAATTAGATCATAAAACATTCATTACATTCCATATTTAAACAAAGTGGTTCCATAAAAGATAGTATTCATTTTCCCATAAACAGAATCATATTTAAAATAAATCATGGATTCTTTCTTGAAACATCCTTGAATCTATAATCATATCATGCACCTTTCCTTTGACCACTGAAAAACATTTCGAAAACATGGGATGAGCATAAAAAGATCAGTAAGGGATATAAAAGTACGAAATGAAAACATTAGTCCATGTATGCTATCATACACTACCCATAAAACATTATCAATTTAACATGCCTCATCAAATCATGAATAAATCATAGGAATCAAAATACATAAAGGTAACTTGAGGCATTCATAACATTTTTATGTAGGGAGTAACCCTCGTGGTTATGTTTGGAATACCCATCAAAGTATATTCCCTAAATCTCTTCGGAGAAACCTTAATGTTTAACTCCTTCACGTTTCCAATGCATAGGAGAGCTATATCAGCTCACCTGCCCTTAGTTTATCATGAAACCACCCATCTTCATAAATAATGCCCAAGAACCATAAAATAAATCATATCACATAAAACATGCATAAAGGAAACATAACATTTCCAAATTTCAATCACAAGATATCAATAACACACTGATATAATAAAAACATAATCAAAACCATTTTCAATACCAAAACAATAGAAAAGTAAAACAATGTATATATTTTTCATTTAAAAAAAGTCATGGCTTGTAGAGGAAGCCGAAACTCAAATAATGGTCACGGTAGTAGAGAAGTCATTGTCGCCGCATACGTACGAAAAAAAACATTCCCTTTTGTCGTTTAGTAAACGCTTCATAAAAAAAATATTCCATTTGAATAAACGTAAATTTCATAGGGGTTTATACACCATATAAATGAATGTTGTGTATAACACAAAGTATGCCTCAATGAAAGGAGATTGAGACGAAGTCCCATAAAAAGAACATTTTTAAACAAAATATATCTATTATGTGTATTCGCTATATGTACACATAAAGAAAGTATAAATACAAGATAGGACATAATCATATCATGACATAATTTGAAAGTAGAAGATTAACCCAAAGAACGGAAATTGGGTTAAGAAGTTCCCTTAACTCGGGTCCGACTTGACTCGATCGTTCTTTAATGTCCAGAATAATAAACTTGAGTTAATTTATACTTGATTAAGAAAATTTTTCAAGTTCATTATTCCTTTTATGTCACTTATTACCATGTTATAAACATTATGTAGTCATTTAAGTTAATAACGGTCATTTTGTCAATATTTGGTACTTGAGTCAAATGTAAACTTCTTATATTTACAAGTTTTTCACGTAGTCAAATATCCATTATCTCAAGAATTATATTCATGAGTTAGATTCCATATATCATATATATCCAGTATATACATGCATTTATAATATTACATAATAATTTAGTGGTATTAAATGAAATTCCCTTTTCAGGGAGACGGTAAGTCGTACGTACGCATGAACGCTACTTCCATTTCTATGTCATATTAATGGAATTAAAACTAAATGATAGATATGTATATTTTAATTACAGAATTATATTCATAATTTATATGTAACATACATCATATATATTTATTATATATGTGTGCTTATAATAGTACATTACATTTGTGGAAAAGAAATGAAATGCACCGTTCATGGAGACGGTAAGTTGTACGTACGCATGAACGCTGCTTTCGTTTCTATCTCATACTTTAATGGATAGAAATAATAATTATATAGTGTTATATCATAATTCAAGTATAATATCGTATATAATATCATTGAATCTATCCTTTATACGTACCACATATGGTAGTAACGAATCAAATCACTTTGTGGGGGCGGTTGTCCGCACTTCCTAAAATGAAGATATCACGTTTACCCATAATGTAAACCATAAAGGTATGCCATAAATGAAAAATAAAGAATCATAAGTAAAACATAAACATATTATATATCATATATAAATTTAGTGACATCTAACTGGCCACCTTTGAAGGTGTTATATGAGTGATGAACAATCATCGTTTCGTGAGGCAGAAATTTTCCATCCACAGAAACAGTATGCTCTTTAACCATTAGATGTAGGTGTGTGTAAGTGTAACATGAATTCCTCTTATAAAAAAATCCTAGTATATTTAAGATACTATATTTTGTTACAAAATAAATTAATAAAAAGTGTTTAGGGGGTTGGAGAAGCAAAATAAAACAAAAGAACACAAGTGAAGACATTACCTTAAAATTGGGTAACTCCATTTGGTATGAACCAAAAGGGATTCTTGAAGAGATTCCTACCTAAGGTAAGGCTTATAGGGTGAGGAGAGGGATATGGAGAGACAAAATGATCAGGTCTTGGACAAACCAAAGGCAGGAGAAGTGTGGGTAAGGATGTAGAGGCGGGGCCTTTTATAAGAGGAGAGGAGTGGCACTCTCGGAACTTTACAAAATGTTACCTTATTTTCAAATGGGTTTCGAATTTTAAAGGTCACACATTGATTTATTTAGAGTATAAGGTGATAAGGGTTCGAAATATACTCATCCAATAGGTCTTTGAAAAGTGTAGGTCTTATATTTTACATTATCTTTTTATTTGATTTAAATCATCAATTAATGAGGTAATAGTTGCATCATCATGATGTCATAAATAATTTAATTTATTTAATGTGTAAAAATTATAAAAAAATACTATGATGTAGGAAATATTATTAGATTTCAAATGACTGTTTATAGTCTAATAGATATTTTATTTAGACATAATTAAAAATGTTTTACTCAGGTGATACATTCTTTGTTATATTTAACATTCTTTAAAAATAAAAAGATAAAAAGTCACTTTCACACAAAAGTGATTCCATGGGGTCCCCAAGTTTGGCACAAGGAATCCCATGGTCAGCCATGAGACAACTAGTAGCATTAGGACGCATTTTGTGGTCATTTTTTATTATTATGATATTATTTTATTATCCTTAACTACCCGATTACTCATTAATCACGATAATTAAAGATAATTACCATTGTCACTATTCATAATGTCCAAAAACAAAAGCGTCTTAATTACATAATTTGGAAATTCTGATTCCAAATATGGAATCCATTTTAACAGATTCCAAACATATAAATTGAAATAATTAATTTAAAAAATAATTCCCATTGTCCAAACAAATAGCAGGTTTTTTGAAATAATATCTATGAAAAGTTTGACACTTGTTTATGCCCAATTTCAATGTGAAATTAATCCCAATGACCACCATTTGATTAAATGGTAAAACTATATTGTATTTACACCTTAGAACCAATAAAAAAATAATAATCTAACCATATAAATAAATTTGATTAAAGAGCAGTTTTGATGTAAAATGCAGTTTTTTTCACTATTCATTAAAAAATGAACATTGTTAGAAAAATACCAAAAAGTTATCCAATGTAAATTTCAATTTCCCAATCTTAAATAATAAAATTATTTTGAAAAATATATCTTATAAAATTTACAAAAGTTTGATTTAAAAAATGGTTTTCCATCAAAAGGTAGGAAAACAATCTTTTAAAAATATTAGTGTATTCCATGCTTAAGATTAGATTTATTCTCATTTAAGCCTCTAAAACACCATCTAATTCATAAATAGACATAGAAAAAAATATATATTACTCATTACATACATGGGATGTTACATCCTTCCTCCATTTAGAAAATTGCGTCCCCGTAATTTATTTACATATAGAATAAGTCGGGGTATATATCCCTCATTGCATTTTCAGATTCCCATGTTGCCTCTTCAATCATGTGGTTTTTTCACAAAACCTTTACCTGGGGAATCACCTTATTCCGTAACACTTGCTCCATGTGGTCAAGAATCTGGACCGGTTGTTCCTCATAAGATATGTTCTCTTCCAGCTGAACTACCTCTGGACTCAAAACATGAGATGGATCTGACATGTACTTCCTTAACATTGAAACATGAAAAACATGGTGTACCTAAGATAAACTCAGAGGTAAAGCCATTCGGTATGAAACTGATCCAACTCTCTCCATAATTTCATATGGTCTAATGAACCTTGGACTCACCTTTACTTTCTTACCAAATCGCATCACACCTTTCCATGGTGAGACTTTGAAAAAAAACATGATCACCTACCTCAAAAGAGAGATCCTTCCTCATGTTGCCCGCATAACTCTTCTGCCTGCTCTGAGCTATTCTCATGTGTTTCTGTATCAGCTGAACTTTTTCTGCCATCTCTTCTACCAATTATGGACCCATCAGCTTCCTTTCACACACTTCATCCAACAAAGCTGGAGTTCGACACCGCTTCCCATATAATGCCTAAAATGGTGCCATATGTATACTGGAATGAAAACAGTTATTATACAAAAATTCAACCAAAGAAAGTTATCGGTCCCAACATCCCTGATAATCCATGGAACAAGCACGTAGCATATCTTCCAATTTCTGAATCTTTCTTTCTGACTTCCCATCTGATTGTGGATGAAAAGCTGTACTAAAATTTAATTCTGTACCCAATGACTTCTAAAGGTCTTTCCAAAAGTTAGGAGTGAACCTGAGATCACGGTCAGATACAATGGAGAGAGGAAATCCATGTAACCTAACTATCCCTTTAAGATACAGATGATAAAGATGATCTAGGGAAGAAGTATCCCGAATAGGAAAGAAATGAGCAGATTTAGTCAAGCGATCAACAATAACCCATATTGCATTATTCCCTTGAGGTGTCTTCGGCAATGCCACAATGAAATATATGGATATATTTTCTCATTTCCACTCTGGTACTGGTAAAGGTTGAAGCATCCTTTTTGGTAAAGGATGCTCTGCTTTAACCTACTGACATGTCAAACACTTCACAAGAAAATCAACAATATCCCTTTTCATTCCATCCCACCAGTAATACTCCCAAAGATCTCGATACATCTTAGTAATTCCTGGATGAACTGTAAACGGAGAACTATGAGATTCACATAACAACTCCCTCTTCAACTATGAATCACAAGGCACACACAATCTCTTTCCAAATCTCAAAACACTATCATTATCAATGTTGAATTCTGGAAACTTACCCTTCTGAACCAGATCTACCTTTTTCTACAACTCACTGTCTTGCTTCTGTGCCTACTTGATTCTATCTAATAGAGAATATTTCACTGATACCCGAAACAAAACAGAAGGACATCCTCCACAAACAACTTCTATGACAAAGTTTATCAAATTCATAACCAAAGAATCATGTTCCAAACGCAACATTGTTAATGAAGAATTAATTTTTCGACTCAAAGAATCATCCACTTTATTTGATTTTCTCGGATAGTAATGAATTGTACAATCATAATCCTTGATTAATTCTCTCCATCTCCTCTGTCTCATGTTCAATTATTTCTGAGTGAATATATAATGTATACTTTTGTGATCGGTATATATTTCACACTTTACTCCATACAAATTATGCCTCCAAATTTTCAAAGTGAAAACATCAGCAGCTAATTCCAAGTCATGTGTAGGGTAATTTACCTCATGAGTTTTCAACTGAAGTGAAGCATATGAAATTACCTGATCATTCTGTATAAGGACACAACCAAGTCCCTTCAACTAAGCATCACTGTATATAACAAACTCACCATTC
Source organism: Viscum album (assembly GCA_963277665.1). Lineage (NCBI taxonomy): Eukaryota > Viridiplantae > Streptophyta > Magnoliopsida > Santalales > Viscaceae > Viscum > Viscum album. The sequence continues at coordinate 218,923,784 of OY728158.1, forward strand.
CTGGAAGGTAGTGCCAAAACTGGATCATTCACCAATATTCTTTTCAATTCCTGAAAACAATCATCACATTATTTTGTCTAGATAAACATAACACCCTTCCGAGTTAGCTTAGTCATTGGACTAGATAATCATGAAAAATGTTCAACAAACCTTCAATAGTAACCTTCCTAACCATGAAAACTACAGTTCTCGGTTACATATGTGGTTCTTGGCCATTCTTCAATGACTTTTGATTTAGTAGGATCAATAGTTATGCCATCTTTTGAATCAATGTGACCAAGGAATGAAATTTGTTGTAACCAAGACTCACACATTCTGATTTTTCCATAGAGTTTCTTTTCATTTACGGTTTGCAATATTACCCTTAAATGACTTTCATTCTCCTCTTTACTTTTAGAAAACACCAAAATATCATCAATAAAAACAACCGACATTTTTCACCTGAGTCAACTGAGCCATCACTGCAACATACTGCTTAGTTCTAATTCTGACCATCTCTGGATACTGATTTGAAAGGTCATTTCCCCTAGTATGCCTTCCTCGAAAAGCTGTTCTGTTTACTCTATGAAAAACCATTCTTAACATAAAAATATCTTAGGCGAAGCAAAATGGTAATCTTCAAATGCTATATCATTTCAATCATACCATAAATTAATTTATAATTTAAAAATTTTCTAACTCCTAATGTTGTCTAAACCAACCTATGATACCAACTATAAGGCCCCACACTTAAACATTACTTAATCATGAGTTACATCAAGAATACATACTGAGGATCGCTTCAGTTCTAGTGTTTTAGATAATTAGATCATAAAATATGTATTGCATTCCACATTTAAACAAAGTGGTTACATAAAAGATAGTATTCATTTTCCCCATCAATGAAATCATATTTAAAATAAATAATAGATTCTTTCTTGACACTTCCTTGACACTATCATCCTATTGTGTACCTTTCCTTTGACCTGTGAAAAACATTTCAAAGACTTGGGATGAGCATAAAATGCTCAGTAAGGGATATAAAAGTAAGAAATAAAAACATTAGACCATGTCTGATATCATACTTTACCCATAAAATGTAAGCATATTGACATTCCTCATCAAATCATGAATAAATCATAGGAATTATAAGACATAAATGTAACTTGAGGAATTCATAAGATTCTTATGTAGGGTGTAACCCTCATGGTTACGTTTGGAATACCCATCACACTATATTCCCTAAATCTCTTAGTAGAAACCTTAAAGTTTAACTCCATCATGTTACCCAATGCATTAGAGAGCTATATCGGGCTCACCCTCCCTTAGTTTATCACGGAACCACCCGTCTTCATAAACAATGCCCAAGAACCATAACAAACAGTGTATCACATAAAACATGCATAAAGGAAACATAACATTTCCAAATTTCAATCACAAGATATCAATAACAAATTGAAATAATAAAAACATTATCAAAACCATTTTCAATACCAAAACAAAATAAAAGTTAAACATGGTATTTATGTTTCATTTAAAAAAAAGTTATGGCTTGTAGAGGAAGCCGAAACTCAAATAATGGTCACGGTGGCGGAGAAGTCATTGTCGCCGCATATGTATGACAAAAAAACATTCCCTTTTGTCATTTAGTAAACGCTTTGTATAAAATATATTCCTTTTGAATAAACATAAATGTCAAAAAGGTTTATACACCGTATAAAAGAAATTTGTGTATAAAACAAACTATGCCTCAATGAATGGAGATTGAGATGAAGTCCGATAAAAAGATCATTTTTTAAATAAAATAGATCTATTATCTGTATTAAATATATTTACACATAAAGAAAGTATAAATTCAAGATAGGACATAATAATATCATGACCTAATTTGAAAGTAGGAGATTAACCCAAAGAACGGAAATTGGGTTAAGAAGTTCCCCTACCTCGGGTCCGACTTGACTCGATCGTTCTTTACTGTCCTGAATAATAAACTTGAGTTAATTTCTACTTTATTAAGAACATTTTTCAAGTTCATTATTACTTTTATATCACTTATTACCATGTTATGAACATTACGTAATCATTTAAGTTAATAACGGTCGTTTTGTCGATATTTGGTACTCAAGTCAAAAGTGAACTTCTTATATTTAAAAGTTGTTCACGTAGTCAAATATCCATTATATCAAGAATGATATTCATGATGTAGATTCCATATATCATATATATCCATTATATACATGCATTTATAATATTAAATAATAATTTATAGGTATGAAATGAAATGCACTGTTCATGGAGACGGTAAGCCGTACGTACGCATGAACGCTACTTCCATTTCTATGTCATATTAATGGAATTAAAACTAAATGAGAGATATGTATATTTTAATTCCAGAATTACATTAATCATTTATATGTAAAATACATCATATATATTCATTATATATTTTTACTTATAATATTACATTACATATGGGGATAAGAAATGAAATGCACCGTTCATGGAGACGGTAAGCCGTACGTATGCATGAACACTACTTTAATTACTATCTAATACCTTAATGGAATGAAATAATAATTATATAGAGGTATATTATAATTTCAGTATAATATCATATATAATATCATTAAATTTATCCTTTATTTGTACCACATATGGTATGAATGAATCAAATCACTTTGAAGGGGCGGTAGTCCGCACTTCCTTAAATGAAGATATCACATTTACCCATAATGGAAACCATAAAGGTATACCATAAATAAAAAATACAGAAGCTTAAGTAAAAAAAAATATTATATATCATATATAAATATAGTGAAATCTTAATGTCCACCTTTTAAGGTGTTATATGAGTGTTGAACAATCATCGTTTTGTGAGGGAGAAATTCACCATCCACAGAATGAGTATGTTCATTAACCATTAGATGTAGGTGTGTGTAAGTGTATCTCGAAATATTCTTATAACAACATCATAGAATATTAATGATACTGGATTTTTTACAAAATAAATGAATAAAAAGAGTTTTGGGGGTTGGAGAAGCAAAATAAAACAAAAGAACACAAGTGAAGACATTACCTTAAAATCAGGTAACTCCCATTGGTTTGAACTAAAAGGGTTTCTTGAAGAGCTTTGTGCCTAAGGTAAGGCTTCTACGGTGGGGATAGGGATGTGGAGAGACAAAGTGATCAGGTCTTGGCTGAACCAAAGGCTGGATAAGTCTAGGTAAGGAGGTAGAGGTGGGGGCCTTTTATAAGAGGAGAGGAGGGGCATTCTTGGAAAGTTACAAAATCATACATTATTTTCAAATGCGTTTCGGATTTTAAAGGTCCCACATTGATGTATTTATAGGATAAGGTTATAAGGGTTCTAAATATACACATAAAATAGGTCTTTGACAAGTGTAGGTCTTAGAGTTTACATTATATTTTTATTTTATTTAAATCATTAAATAATGAGGTAATCGCTGCATCATCATGATGTCATAAATAATTCAATTTATATAATGTCTAAAAATTATAAATAAAATACTATGATACAGGAAATCGTTTTATCTTTCCAATTACTATTTATATTCCAACATATAATTTATGTAGACAATATTAAAAATGTTTTACTCAGGTGATACATTCTTTGTTATATTTATCTTTCTTTAAAAATAAAAAGATAAAAAGTCACTTTCACACAAAAGTGATTCCATGGGGTCCCCAAGTTTGGCACAAGGCATCCCATGGTTGGCCATGAGACAAAAATTAGAATTAGGACACATTTTGTGGTCATTTTGTATTATTATGATATTATTTTATTATCCTTAACTACTCGCTTACTCATTACTCAAGACAATTAAAGATAATCACCGTTGTTACTATTCATAATGTCCTAAAACAAAAGAGCCTTAATTACATAATTTGGTCCTTCTGATTAAAAATATGGAATCCATTTTACCAAATTCTAAACATATAAATTTCAATAATTAATTAAAAAAAATTCTCATTGTCAAAATAAATAGTGGGTTTTTTTGAAAAAATATCTATGAAACATTTGGCACATGTTTATGCCCAATTTCGAAGTGAAATTAATCCCAATTACCACCATTAGATTAAATGGATAAAATATATTCTATTTAAACCTTAAAACCAATTAAAAAAATAATCTAACCATATAATTAAATTAGATGAAAAAGCAGTTTTGATGTAAAATGCAGTATTTTTCACTATTCATTAAAAAATAAACATTGTCATAAAAATAACAAAAAATTATCCAATGTAAATTTTAATGTCCCAATAATAAATAATAAGTTTGTTTTGACAAATAGAGCTTATAAAATTGTCAAAATTTTGATTTCAAAAATGGTTGGCCATCAAAAGTCAGTAAAACAGTCTTTTAAAAATATTAGTGTATTCCATGCTTAAGATTGGATTTATTCTCATTTAAGCCTCTAAAACACTATATAATTCATAAAAAGACATAGTAAAAAATATCTATTACTCATTACTTACTTGGTATGTTACATTGTCACACCCAGACTCTTTAAATTAGTGTATTTTATTATTTATTGCTTTTGGTTATCCCCTCCAAGTTGTAGGGTGAGCGTGGGTCTAATTTTTTTATTAACATTTAATTTTTTTGTTGGGTTTTGGACTGGTGATCAAGCACTACAAAGTCTACGGTATCCACATGGTCAGTCCAATAACCCGTGCTGTTATCTAATTTTTAATATATATAAAATTTTTTCAAAATAAAATCGGTTAAATTTTTTTGTCTCAATAATAAAAATATTATTATTGGGTTGATAACAACAATAATATTATTATTGGAAGTGTTATTATTAGAATTTATACTTTTAAAATAATTTTCTTGTTAAATGTTTTTTTATTATTATAATGTTTTTAGGAAAATTATTAATGTTATGTTATTATTAATGTTGTTAATATTTGAAAAATGGGAAATAAAAATAAAAAGATTATTATTATTATTGTTATTATTTTCTTATTATAAAAATAATTTTATTATAAATATTAAGATTATGATGATGATGATGATTATTATTATTTTTATTATTATAAAAAAATATGAAATAGAACCCTAGACTTAACCTCCACCATCCTCTCACTCACGACCCCCTCTTCTTTGCTTGTTGATCTTCAATATACGGCCCCCAGTATTGCACCTCCTCTGCCGAACGTTCCCCACCTCATCATCCTCCTGCTTGGTAGAACCCACCAACTTCTGCTTTGTTTATAGCATCTGACACAGCCTTTCCCCCTCATACGCACGCAACCCACATCCCGGGTCCCCATATCACTTGCCGACAAACATTCCTCCTAGCATGTCCCCTTACCAGACACCATCTACATCTGCATGTGTGCGACAACCTCACTCTAACTCCCTCTCAAATTGGTCGAAGCTCCCCTACGATTTCCCTTTTTATCGTGTGACCCTTCCTTCTGTGGTCGATTCCTCTCTTTTCCTCTATGAATATGGTCTGATTGTTTTAGGTAATACCATCTCTAATGTCCTCCTTCAGGAATATGGCATTTTGTTTCTCTTTTTATACCTAGTTTATATTATACCAGAACCCTATTTTTGGGATAATATTTGATTTTGGTGTTATTCCTCTTATAGTGTATGTAATTTATGTATCAAGACCCATTGATCCATGTCCCGACATCTTCCCCCAAGGGAGAGCCATATGAGCTTGTTTCGCAATGCCACCAATGTTTTGGGTAATGTTATAAACAATATATTTGGTGGAAAACAATTCACTACTGGAAATCTGACCTTTCCCAACGCTTCTATACCAACGGTTCATAAAAACCGTTGGTATAGGTTCCCTTTCCCAACGGTTTGGCCAAACCGTTGGGAAATCCCACATTGTGGGGACCTTTCCCGACGGTTTTGGCCAAACCGTTTGGAAAGGTCCACTTTGTGGACATATTTCCCAACGGTTTGGCCAAAACCGTTGGGAAAGGGTATACCTTTCCCAATGGTTTGCCAAAACCATTGGGAAAGGTAATCAAATCTAGGCTCAAAATCTATACCAACGGTTGTCAAAACCGTTGGTAACCGTTGGTATAGGTCTATACCAACGTTTTTGACAACCGTTGGTATAGATCCTTTGATTTTTTATCATTTCTTCTTACCCAGAACATTATATAAATCAAAATTTAATATAATTATGAGAATACATATATATATTTATGTAATTATATACAAAAATGTCATGTTAGGTTAGTGGTTAAGTCGTTCAATAATAAACTAGGGGTGCTGGGATCAAATCCCAGCGAATTTTTTTTTTGAAATACATATACCAACGGTTCCACAACCGTTGGTAAAGATTTTCATATTAATTATACCAACGGTTTCCAAAACCATTCGGATAGGTCTATACGAACGGTTTTGGGAAAACCGTTGGTATAGACCTATACCAACGGCTTACTTGGCCACTGTTCTCCAAACCGTTCGTATAGGATATACCAACGGTTTGGAGGCATATACCAACAGTTCCAAACCGTTGGTATATGTTAGTTTTCTAGTAGTGATTATTTATTAGTATTAAAGTGTTTGTGGTTTCTATATAATTTATTGGGTGTGCGTTGATCCTTTTTTCTTTATTATTATGGTCTGTGAAATTATTATAGTGTGATTTGGCCAACATTGAAAGTGTGCAGATGAATATATTAATGTATGTATATATATAATATATATATGTCCTCCATGTATGTATTTTCTTATAGAGCAGGGAATACATGCATTATATTATGAACATATATATGAATATATATAGGTATGTGTGTTCCAGTTTGGGACAGTTATGAGTGGTCACCACCTATTTTCCTCAGGTGAAAATGTGTTCATAATGACCTTGTTCCCCTTTGAGGGAGGTGTTTCCATCCTTTCCCTTTTCCAGAGTTTTTCATAAGAACGTTCATGATTTCATTAAATTTATAAACACTATTTTCACCTATATAATCATTATAGTTAAAGATTTTACGTGTTTTTATTATAGTTATAGTTGTTAAAAACAATTTTGAGATAGTCCATTGATTATGTGTAGGTGTTTCCCAAGTATTACTTTCCTAAGGCAATCCTTTTTTTCTTTGAATTTTAATTATATTTATAAATTTGGATCGCACCTGTTTGGAATCCATGTTTAACTTGGTATACCATTTTGGTGTTAGTATAGTTTATCCAAAATAAGTTTTGAAACCAATTTGAATGAAATATATAGGTTTAACGCACCTAGTATACTAATTTAAATGTTCTTCCTCTTTGATGTAAAATTTAGGATGTTTTAGAAATGTTTAGTATTAATTTCGACTGTAATGAAAATTTTTTGTATTTGAAATTTTGTTATTTCATGAGATTCATAGACCATATGTTGATAAGATAAGGCTGTATAGTTGTAAATATGGTTTGGTTTGAGTATTTTTAATAGTGTGGTTTTAAAATGTGTAAAAATGATCCGGAAATGGTTTTATTCTTTCAATAGTTTTCTTTTATGTTTTTTGAGTAATGTAGTGTGATGGATTTGATTTCAAAAGAAATGGTTAGTCTTTTTTTATTGGTTTTGGAATGTACTCTTGGTTATTGGTATGTCATTAGATGTTGGAAAATCCATGGGTGCACTATGTGCGTGCATGGATGTGACCTCAAATTAAATTGAAACGTTGAAGAGATGTTTTTTTATAAAAATGTTATGCCATTCCAAAAAAGGTTCCTTCATTTTCAAGTGACTCTTATGCGACTTTAAAATTATATCATGAATCAGAAACTCAAAATAGTGTTCCCGGTTGGCATTTGTTTTACATTATAACAGGAGTTTAGTTTTAAGGACCATTTGACATTAAAAATGTTAAGTGGTATTTTGTGTGGTGTTTTGGGTAATGGTTTGAACATGTAAGGATAAATGATTGTATTTCACTTTGTTTAATGTAATAATATTGAATATATATATGGGGGGCTCCTAACTAGGATAACCATTTATGGGTTAATGCATAGAAAACACCATTGTTTGAGGTAGGAAAGTGCAGTGACATCATGGTATAGTGAGTCACACGTGCGGGGGCCTCCTACTTACACAATATTTTTGTTATAACTACTATGTATTATTGGGAATATTTTATTTGACTGAGTGATGGTTGCTTATTAGCCTCAAATAGAGAGATTAGTACCCACTAGAAGGTACATGGGCTAGATAGGGAGTGCCGATGAATTATTTTTCCACGAGGGTGATCAGATTGGTATAGACTATGGGGCTTCACCATACGCCGATAGGTGTTTCCAAAATGAGTACGCCTGAGTTTATCTAGAGTTGTTTCACCCATGGTTACTTAATTATTTACATTTCTTGTCTACTTTCAGCTATAACTATTTCTTTATTTCTTTCCACTACTTCTTACCTATTTTTTATTATCATTGCCTTGGTCTTGTTTATAAAATAGAAAATGGTTTTGGAAATGCTATGAAGCATTTGTTGGGTATTTGATATGGGAAAACATGTTGCTTATTTTAAAAACAATAAAACCTACATTCATACTTGTATTTCACATGTGTTTACGGGCTACTTCAGAAAAGAGAACATATGGATTCTGTGATTTGTTCTTAGAATCCCTACTGAGCATCTCAGTGATCATGCTGATCTTTTCAGTTCAGTTTCAGGTTCTGTTGTTTCTCGATCTCTATTGGAGAGAGCTTAGATCTAAGTTGGGTGGTGATATAGTATGTCATAAGGAAGTATGTGTAGTTTTATTTTCATTTCACTTATAGTTTTTTATTTTTAATGTTAGTAATTTTTTAATTAAATGTTTGTATTTATGTAACAAATCATTACAACTTATAATGTTTTGGTGCCTGGTCCTAGTTGTCAGCCCTTGGGGATCAGGAATTTCTCTTAGGACATTTGGCAGATCAGCTCGGGTTAACAGTTCAGGATCGACACGGGTTGGTTCCTGAAATAAACATTCTCAAAAGTAGAAATTATCGTAATATCATTACCATTCATGCACGAGTATCATTATAAAGAATAATTTAATACTATAATATATGATCAACTACAATATGTGAAGAGATATTAATATTGTAATGATCATTATATAATTACATGTTTTGAATTGGGAATGGTCTCCAAAACACCTCATGTGCTACACTCAATTATTCATGGATGACATAAATATATAAGGATAATTATCATAGTGGTGGGAGATTTTTTAACTATTTAATAATGGATCAATCAATTAATATATAAATAAGAAATTGATCCAAAACATATTTATATCCCTTGTGGATGAAATACCATGTTGAACATGATGCTGATAGATTCAGAAATACATATTGGTTAGATAAATTAGTGAAAAATAGTATCCCTTTAATATAAACACGAATTTTAATCAATATAATTATCAATATATATATATATATGTGTGTGTGTGTGTGTGATTTAAAAAAGAGGAAAAAATTTAAAAAATAACTTATAGTCATAATGTTTTTAGAAAAATATAGACTATGTATCCAAAATAGTGACACCCCTTGTATAAAATATCTACTATAGCCTCTTATTACAACCAAAAAATTGAAACTCCAATTAAAAAGGTCCAAAATAATCCTCCCATGATCCAGAAACCATGTTTTCTTAGATCTCGTGTTCAATGTCCTTTTCGATTCCATTATCACAAATGAATATTGATGAATACATCACAAAGAAGTCTATATGTGTTTTCAGTGTATCATATATAGAAGGTTGGAACCACTTGATCCTTAACAATTTCTATTAATGTTTAGTGTTTGTGAACATAATAAAAATTGAAATGGATAAAAAATAATGCATATAACATTCATGTGCATATTTATGTATGTTTATATACAATAATAATAAAATTAGTATATTAAAAGGTTCAATACAAGATACGATATTCAATCTTCTACTATATGCTTGAAAAATGGATATACATACATGAAATTGGGTGTAAAATTATAAATAACTCACTCAAATACCAATATGCATGAAAATATATATTTAAGTGGGGATATAATATTTCAAAGATCATTGACCAAATCTATGGATTGAGATTTGTGAATAAGTATTCCAGGAAACCTCAATGCCTATATATTTAGGATATGGTGCAGTGTATACCACTTCTTACTCATGTGATTATCCCAAAATATTTAGATATTCATTATCATATGCATACCTTATAATTATCATAAACAATAATATATGTATATTCAAACATACTAAACAAGGATATAAAAAAATTCAATCATGTATTATTGGAAAACTAAACATGAATAATACCTGAGAAAATACATTAAATTTAAATGGAAAATATAAAATAACTATTTCATTCAATATTCATGTTTAATAAATAATATACAAAAACTCCAAATTCTAAGATAGTTCATGGTACACCACAAATTATTTCATGTTATATGAAAGGAAGTGTAAAATGTAAAAGGAAAATATAATTGGTATAATATTTTCATGTCATTCAAAAAAAATCATGAATAATTATTGACTAATATATAATTTTTTATTTTCATAAACCCCCTTTTAAGGGATAAGGTGGAACCCAACAAGACATAAAATAATTAAGAAATAAAAAGAATCCCCAACATTCTAAAATCCATTACACTATATCAATTCAACAAAGGACGACCCCTACCTTGCATCAAAAACGTTAAGTACATAATTCACATTGTAATCTTTAGTCATCTGGGTTTCCCGTGAAAACATGCACGAGCCATGTACGGATTGAATAAAGTCATACACTCTCAAACATCCAATTCAGGATACCAATGGTATGATGAAAATTATATGCTCTAAACATTAACTGGAGAATCCCATAAAGAAGATATGGATGAAATGTCTCTTGAACCGTAGACCACATGACACACAAAATTTCATAAAACCAAAACATATTCACACATGAAAATAGAGTCACAATATATGATTCATAGTAATTTTGAAAAACAGATTCACATCCAAATCCAATTATCGTAGTAAAAAAATCATCATTCCAAAGACATCACCATACTGAAGGCCACCAGAATGATAGAACATTCTATAGTATGGACCTGCCCCATGCTAGATTAGAAAATCTTGTCACCACAATCAAGTCCACTTGTATAGAACACAATAATCCACCCAATGCACCCACAACCAACATAGAAAATGAAGCAGTGACCCCTAATCCAGATAAGTAAGAACTCGGCCTCCAAAACATTACTACACCACCATGGGAAGGCCTAGGCAGCGCAAAGGTGGAATGTGGCATAATGAAAAGAAGGAATGTGATGAGAATCACTGAGATTACTGAGGTAAAAATGTCGTAAGATTCCACCCCTAATAGAGAACCAAACTCTATGAGCTCTCTGAGAAGAAGCGCCATGGATGGGTGCTGTTGATGATTGAGATAGAGTAAAGGGAGGTGATGAAAAGGAAACCCTAATGAAGTGGCACCCCTTACTATCTCATCCAAACTAGTATCTTCTTCATCATAAATAATTATGAAAAAAATTATTTTTACTACACCTATTCAAAAACCATGTCAATAATGGCTCTCTATGGGTATGAGAGGAATAAGGTATTCACCAACTAAATTATATTTAAATAACCTCATCATTGTCAAAAAATATTTGATTATTCTACCATTGATTTAAAATTTGAAATTTACAATTTCATATGGTATAAGGTTTACAAATCTATGAATTATGAATTTTAATTCTAGGAAACATAACAACAAGATGATTTTTGATTTGGATAATATAAGATCCAAAAATATATTGACTATAATTAATTCCCTGAAATTGATATATATCACATGAAATAGGTTTTCTAAGAATAATATTAAATCATTAAAAATGTAGAAAATAATTTAACAGTTGTGTTATAGGAGGTATATATCTTTACCCATCCTAAATTATATATCTACTAATTAAATTCCATAGGATCATGGGTGGTAGGAGGACTCATTTTGTTTTATAGTAAGAGAAGGAGGGAGTAATAAAATTATTCCCAATGTAGAATGAGTCCAAAATTTTTATATAACAAAATTATAGGGGGTTAATTTTTTGGTGAAATGTTGAATGTAAACCAATTAAAAAAAACACTATGTAGTACCATGTTAAACCTATTCCTTATAAATAATATAGTGTTTGATGTAATACAAAAAGAAGAGATGTTATAAAATTTATTTTTTACTCTTGTAAATTTTTATCACATTAATTAGAACATATAAACAAGGAAATTTAATGTTTCAATGATATATTAAGAGTGATAATTCATTTGAAATATTATTTAATAATAAAATAATTTAAATTGAACTTTTTTATTTCAATATCCTTAGAATTAATTTTCCATCAAATCAATAGTTTATTCCATTTTTTGGAACAATCATAATGAGTTATTAAGAAATTAAATTACCCTAGAAAATTAAATCCCAGATCTGAAACATCACTTGGACAAGTAAATTTATAACTTGTTATTTAACAAATATTCAGTGATTATGTTTATATGTAACACCCAAAGATATTGGAAATTATTTTACACTTAAATAAGATTATGTCTTATAGAATGTTTCCCACACACCAACATAATATAAGGATTAGTTATATAATATATTAATATTATTAAGATAATTTATGTATACTAAAACCCTTATTAAAATAAAATATTATAACTTATTTGAAACAAATAAAAAATGGGACTAATAATACATAGTTTTTAAAAAAAAATTTAATGAATAATTATCATTCCTCTACATATCATTTTAATTTAAATGGAAATTTTATATTTTATATAATTTTATTTTGAAAAAATTTAATTATTTTTTAATTAAGAATGTCAATATTAGGATAAGGGGAATTTTTGAAATGTTTCTAGAAATAATAGATTTTTTAGTGAATAGTGAAAACACATATTTTTTCTAAAACCATTAATTTTATGAAATTATTATAATAAAATGATCGATTTAAATATTTTAAAACTTCTCTCATATTGAAAAATATATTTATAATGTAATAAAATTGTTTCAAAAATGTCTATTTTGAATTTATAATACCAATGTGTAATGTTTTTGAAATACAAGTAATATTCTACACTAAAAACTATTCTTTACAACTTATATAAAATAAAAGGATTCATCACTTTCAAGATTAAATATAAAAAACATATTAAATTTTATTGAAAAAATTTTAATATTATATTATAAGGTAAATTTCATTTTTAGGATTAAAACTAATAACAACAAAAATAAATTTAATCATTATGATAATTATAAAACTATAATTTGTAAAGAAATATTTTAATAAAATTGTGTGATTTATATCTAATAAAAAAATTAATCTCTTCTAAAAAATAAAACTAATACAAATTTTATAAAATAATACTTGAATTTTCAATACTCATTCAATCGTAAATAAAAACTGAATAATTTTAATAACAGTTAATTGTATGAACAATATTTTTCTACAAAACTGTTTTTCTATGATATATGTTTATATTATAAAGATGATTCTAGAAATTTTAGAAATTCATATAGGATGAATAGAGAATATTTTAGGTTCCTAATGTTTTTTAGTTTCCCTAGAACAAAATTTTTTTAGTAAATTATAACATTTTTCATTATTTATGATTTCTTCTTATTAAAATATTATCGTTCCTCTACATTAATTCTTTATATCAAAATTTTCATAGAATATGTGTTTCACTGAAAGGTTATAAATGTTCACCAACATATTGAGAACTTAGAGGTTCCATGACAATTTTCATGAACCATGTTATATGGATGGTTAATATTTTGTAATGAGGTATAACTGATATAAGATATCAGGGGTAGAAGACTCATAAAACATTATTGCACCTTCTTTGGGTGATCTACATTTGAAATATTCAATATATAAGGTTATTTAGAGATATTCGTTTATTACATGTTCTTATATCAGGACATGTGTATTGGTCTTTAGACTTTCTGATTATCATTAATTCATATCATTACTCACATTATTTTTTTGTATTATTGAAAAATATACTACCTATGAATATGGTGGTGAATGATACGTTGGGTACATTGATCATATATTTTGATTGAAATATCTTGAAAATTTAATAATTCACGATATCATGATAAGGGGATTATATTACACAGTGAGTATTCAGAGGAGGTTGGATGTCATTATGAAATTAACTTCTATTCCTATAGGTGAAATTTCATGTTTCTAGATAATAAAATTGGACATTAGGTGGCTATTTGAAATTACTCTACGAAATAGTTCGAGGGGATCGAAATCTTATTTTATCCACAATCCATATTAAATTCAAGAAATTATTTTAACATGTCATACTAAACAAGACTTATTTAGTTTGGTTGATCCCCATAAATTAATAACAAGTTATCCGAAAGTCCATGTGTGTTAAAAAATAATAATAAACATTTTTTTAAAGGTTTGGAGATTATTCTGTTATATTTTTGTTATCATAGTATAATATATTTATTAAATATTTTTTATTTGATTATCGAAAAATGTCAACGAGGGATAGTGGATTATGATTAGTTATATGATTACATATTGTTTAAATAATATTTATTTTCATTATAAATGATTTGGTCAAACAAATGAATTAAATATACTATTATCATAACTAATAGTCTTGGGGTCGAAAAATAATATTAAAATTGGTAATGGGATTTTGTGTTATTATATAACTGTAAAACATACATACAAAATATATGGTTATATCTCATTCCATAAATCACATTGGGGTGGGGGGGAAATGGATATATAAATATTTAATTAATATGTAGAGTGAATTATTTCATCCACCTATATCATGCATTGAAGAAAAAATCATGAATTCATCCTTTATCAATAATAATACTACTTCGATCAACCATGAATAATGCATGCGATCATGACCCACAATCATAGACCATGATGATTCAGTAAAGGCATTTAAAATTTGTGTTGTATGTGTAGATCATACATAGAGGGATTATATAATTGGACTCTATAGTGATATAATGGTATAATTATATCTTGGGAAAAAATCACCAATGAAAGATAAATTAAATTTTTGAGGTAGTTTTAAAACTACTAATAAATTAGTTATAAATTACACATGAGGATCATCTTATTATCATTATGATGTTTTAATCTAGTCATGTGATCTATATTTTTTGATGATAATTATTTTTTGATCATGCATAAAAATTATTACACAAACATTATGATTAAAATATGGGAGGATCATTCCATCAATTGATGCACATTCTACACCCAAAACATACAAAATGTTTTATATCGGGTACATGATAAATTTAAAATAATTTATTATTCATTTATTATTTTTATGTATTTTTGTTTAATTTTATTTATATAAATTTATTTCAATATTCAAACAACATCGTATCATCATTCCATTATTCATGATAAAATGGCTAGAAATTAGTTAATGATTAAAAATGAAGAACCATTCAAAAAATAGAATCTAGAGGTGAAATGGGATCTCCCTTGACAAAATCAGAGCATGTGAGATTAATTACCATATAAAAATTAATTAATTTTGTTTTTGTGTCTGCATCCCATGATGATGTTTGACATATTTGATTAAATTAGATCTAAGATCCAAAATAGATGATTATCATGTAAATCTGGATATACTTTCACATATGTTGAAGAAAATAACACCATTAACCAATGAAGATGACATGTAATACCTATTTTATCATGTACATGAACATGGGGCATCCCAGTGAGCTGTGTATTAGATATACGACATTGGGGTGGATGATTCATGCTACTCAGAGGTTACAAAAAATTAATGTTTCACTATACATTATGTACCTCGATCCAATCGACAAAAGGAAGAAAAAAACCCGATGGAATGTACTGTAGACATGGGTGGAGGAATGTATATGTTGTGTAATTTAGTATGATCTTAACTGCCTGTTGTAGATAGTGTGTCCATTTTTTCATGGAGAAAAATTAAAAATATATTAAATCATATTATCCAATGTTTTTTGTGTCATACTTTAAACAACATACATTATATCTTGTAGGGTTTATAACTATATATAATATCTATTTTGTGCTAATATAAAACCCATGTTTTCTTATAGTATATTTGTCTAAATTATTAATTTTTAATGAAATTAGTTTTCAACAAATTTTTTGATGATGGTTGGTGAATAATGTGTGGATAGAATTATAGGAAAATATAATTAATTGTATTAATTCATTGAATGTTATCTTAATTAAATAATAAATTTATATAATTGATAACACGATTTATAATGTATGATTATTTAATGTTATATGGATTATAATGAGATTTGAAAAAGAATTTTTATGTTATTGGTTAATTTTATATTATTTGGATTATATTAAAATTCAGGGACCATGAGTAATCCCTTCATCATTTTTTATGTAAGGGTTTATATGCCCGTGAATTAATTAATATAATATATATTTATCCTATCCATTAGATCCCATCACCCGCATCTGAGAAAAATCTTATGAAATAAATGATCTTCCAAATGAGTTATTGCAGTTGGCCCATTTCTATTAACTAAATCCATTTTTATAGATTATCAAGCCTAGTTATTTGTTATGAAAAGGGGGATATATAAATACATTACAGTAGACTATTAATGTGAAATGATATTTTGTATCTATTTGGGAGGGATATAATTATTTGAAAATTTGTATCAGATTATATTAATTTAAATTAATTACTAATATCGAAATACGTGTTTATAATTAGAACATATATTAGTAATCATCACATAACTGGTAGAAAATGGGAAATTATATTATTTTTATAATATATCTATGATCCAAATATTATTTTGATATCCATCTCACCGGTGTGAATTTCTATGAAGGGTTTTTGTTCTTGGTTGTAATTCTATGTCACAAACTGAAGTCATAAATTCTTGAAACCCCAATTTTTGACTCACTCTCCAAATAGAATGTTTGGGAAGAAGTATATATCTTTATAAAAAATATAGATGATGATGAGGATTTATAATGATTCATCTTATGCTTACTTCAAAATAATCATCTAATGAAATTTGAGGATATGGATTTATATAACATTGGTTTTAAACATAAACATATTTATATTGATAATTTGATCAATAGTGATATGATGTATCAAATAAACATTCACATGCATGTTTGGAGAGTCGATGATTGATGGGGATCATTTAGCCAAGAAGGTTTGATACATTAACTTCCTAAACATCTTGGTTTTAATAATCCTTGATGGGAACAATAATGTTTTTATTCTATCAACTCTAAAAAAAACTAATAAAGATATATTTTAAATTATAATATATTAAATAGTGAGATTAATGTTTCTGAACAACTTACAAATAATATCCATGATGATAAAGAAATGCAGTGTTATAAACCCACTATTTATATGGTAAATAAGAATAGGAAAGATAAATTAATGGGGTTGAAAGATCATCCATTCCATAATATCCAATTCAACATCCCTCTTTTATGAAGAAGAATATCAAGAGGAAATATTTGAATATGATGATGTATGTATTTAAAATAGAATTCACAGACACAGGAAGAGAAATTACAAATAGAAAATGAAGGATGAAGAAATTTCTGGTGTGTTTATTATTCAGTGTAGTATTTCCATATCGATAGGACGTGTATTAGAAACTTCTTATGGTTCATAAATTTGTATCCAAATATTTTCTACATGTATATCTCAAAATCTTACTATAGATTTCGTGGACCTACAAGTTGAAAATTGAGTTAAGATGGTTGTTGTAACAATTTGATACCACCATCACACTCTTCTGACATGATTAATTATATATTGATTGAATTTTTATTAAGTTCCTAGTGATAAAAAGTACATTATTTCCATTTGAGGATCAAATATTAATGGGTTTTTATCACATTTGGATATTATGTTTTATTCTTTTAGTAAGATATAAAATGTTATTGTATTGTAAAACAAAATAGTGGTATTTATGTATTAAATTCTTAAAATCAAAATATTTTAAAAATAAAATGAATAAAATAAATATGAATCATTTAATACCTTGTTATTGAATCACAAAATATGACATGTAAATGTGTATAATTTGACAAATATAGATGCAGATGGTTAATTGGAATCATTTTATCTTTGTACACATGAATGATATCGGGTTTTTTACTAGGTAATGTTATAAAAAACATTCCAAGGTCAAGGTGATTGTGAAACAATTATTCTGGATTTGGTAAATATATATGTGTGTGGACCCTAACCATTATAGAATAGAGGTGGGTTATCATAATTTATTACTTGTAATGATTACCAAATCATGTATGATTATATATAAATGATGAGGTATAATTTTTAATCCTTTGAGAACTATATAGATTTATAAAATTATGTTGATAATCATCTAAGTTTGAAGACAATTAATCATCGATCAGATCAAGGCGGTGAATTACGTAACCAAGAACATATCGAATTTATATTCGATTATGAGATTTTATTTCAACTTTAACAATAATATATACATCACATTGGAATGGTGTTATATAATTGAGGAACTAAACCATTTAGGACATGTTTTTTTTGATGATGAGTAAAAGAATCATTTTATTATCCTTTTGAGATATGAATTATAGACCCCATCCTAATTAATAAATCAGGTACTAACTAACAAATAAAACAGTATTCCATTAATGTTATAGAGTGGAAAGAAACCTAATTTGACACATGTTCAAGAATGGATTTATGATTCTTTTGTGAAGGGTATCTCAATTAATAAACTGACACACTGAGGAACAAAGGATATCATTATATTATATCCCATGTTATTAAGTGGATACTAACTATCCAACCCTTTATACGAAGAATTTATCTATCATAGTATAAGACATATAAATTGATCGGTAGCTCATACATACGTATTATAGTGTGAGAAAGATATAATTTAATTTATTTGATTATATTGAAATACTGGAATTGGTATAGGAACCAATTCTACTGGTCCCCATAGAAGTAGTTGTTCTAAATACACAAGTACTTCATATAAGAACAATAGATGTACGAGAACTAGAGAGATATAGTTTTCTAGTCACTGATGTTGGTGATACACTATTGGATAAAAATAATTATCCACTCTTATTCATAGTGAAATTAGAGATCTTATAATCTTTTATGTAATAATAATCCATGAATTATGAGATGGATTTCATATATCTAAATCATTTTTGGGTTCTGACTAATTATAAATATAATGTAATACACGCGAAGTGGAAATGTGTATTCAATGGAATGTTGATCATAAAAGTTAAAGTAAATATATTTAAATAATGGACATTAAGTAAAGGTTATAAGAAAAAAAATTCATTAACAATGATGAAACCTTTTTTCAACTTCTATTACTCAAATCAAACAAGTTTCTTTCAATAGATGCTTACAATGAAAACGAGATTTTGAAAATGGATAAAAAACTATTTTCTATAACATGTTATTTCAAGAGGATTTTTATATATCCCAAAGTGATGTTTTTTCGTCTTCGTTGGATACTAGAAATGTATGAAATTTTCCTTAATCCATCTTTTCATTAATGAAAAAACATAGCTAATGGAAATATTGTTTTGATTAATCTATAAAATAATTAGGTTTAAAAAATAATGAATGATACTGATATGTGTTCAAATAGTTTTTTGGATGTATGGTTTGATTCAATATAGTATATTTAATTGACATGTTACTAATTATAAAATATATACCAATTTTATACGAGTTTAATGGATTCTTGGTAATTTTCAACTACAATAAAGAGATAGGTGAGACATCATTTGTTCTAGGGATCAGGAAAATGAATCATATAAACAAGAGGGTTATTAGAATATGTGATGGTACATACATTAACTAAATACCAAATAGGTTCAATATGGATTAATCCAATATTTTATTGGTTCTAATGTAACATGTTATCCATATTTCTAAGCAAACGAGTACACAGACTTAATAGGAAAGGGAGATAATGAGTAAGATCACATAAGCTTCTATTATAATATCTGTAATATCTTCCATTTTATTTATGAAGCATGGTGTTTCCTAGGAATTGGGGAGGGAAGTAATATTTCTTGGAGACCTTATAGAACATCATTTGACTAATATTAATGAAATCCATATGTATAAAAAGAAAATTAATGAATTCTTTCTCATGTATATTGGAGGTGAAAATCTTGTCAACATGGGTAACATAGATGATATCATATTAGATATATCAGAATGGTCTTAAGTCACAATATAGATAAATACATTTTCTAAAATAGAGTTTTTTTGAGTTTTAAGTGTTCAAAAAAGCCATATATCACTAATTATACTCCATATTCGAAGTATAATAGAGTTTTTGATGAGTCCACAGAAATAGAATATATTTAAGAAATATCTCATGATCTTGATGTGGTGAATAATAGTAAATATAATATCAAATTTCACATTGATATCACTACTGTTTTGGATCTATCCAATGAGATGAGGTCACAATAACAGACAAAGTACATACTTTAGAAGATTCATCTTTTTATATATTTCTCCAAATGACTGAATGTTGTGTTGATTAGAGTACAAGTGGAATAAAACATAAAATATCCAATAAACAAGGATTTATCAATAGTATGGAATGAGTATCACATGAGAGTTAGTGGAATAAATTTTATTTTCAGTTAGATCTATTAAATGTTGTAGTCTATGATAGTTGTTTCCCTAGAGACAACTTGTTTAGTACAAGATTAAAATTTACCATTATTAATGATGCTTTCATATTTAAGGTTTATTTTTCCACTATATGACATTTAAATGTGATAATTTGTTATGAATATATGTCTCACTGAATTTTTATATAAGTTCCCACCCATGACAAGAACCTAGAGTTTCCATGAAATTATCCTTGAACTATGTTCTATTAATGGATGATAATTTATGATAGGAAAAAATTGATAGAGGTTTTCAAGGGTAGGAGGACCATAAGACATCGAGTCACATTCTCATGGTGTTCAGCTATACCAATATTCAATATAAGTGTTTATGAGAAATAATCATTTGGTATGAAATCAGAATTTTAATATTCTAAAGGTTATTCTAATATACAAATGATTTTACTTGTACTTAAAATTTATGATTATATTTATTGGAATTCACGACTCACATAATTTTCTGTACTAACAAAAAATTGATAAATTATGATTGTGGCGAAATAGGATAAATTGTTTATAAAATGACTAATTTTTTTAATGGATAATGATGAAAGTGTATATCCATTATATCCCTTTATTGAAGTTGATATCTATGTTCTGCATATGTGAGTAGAACTACATGTATAAAAACATGGACATGGGGTTTAAACAATAAGTTCTTTTCTAAAATTAGTAGAAATATACATTGATCTTATAGGTTGAAGGAATTATTATGAATCCTACAAGATTATATATATCACAATAAAGGTATTGTAATATAACTTAATAATTTGTATAAGGTATGATGTTATTGATAAATTTACTTCTTTCTGCATGGATTCCTTTGTGTGTTTCTAGATACTAACCTTGAACATTAGGTGGATATACCTAATCCCATTTTGAAAGTGGCCCAAATGGTGACACACTTAGTCTATCCATAATCGAAGATAAATTAAATTAATGAATTTAATAATTTTGGTATAACGAAATATATATATTTTAGTTGATCAATATAATTTAATCACATGTTATTTGTAAAAATAAGCGTGATAAATAATACTAAGATATTTTTTTAAAAATATTTCAAAATAAAATACTTATTTTATTTATCATATAATAATGAAGTAACATTTATTTAATTAATATATATTATTTTATTATTGATAAATTTACACGAGTGAAAGGGAACTGAGCATAATAGTTTGAATAGAAATGGGGTTAATGATTTTTGTTTATCTCCTTAATACATTAAACATGTAAATCAAATTACAATAATATTAATATTATTATTAATGGAAATGTGGTAAATTAATAATATTAAAGATGGAAAGGAGCATGTGTGTGATTTTTCAAAAAAATCCATCCCGAATAAATATCTAAATATATAACTTTCTATAACTCATGTTTGGTGTGCACAATGTACATATAGTGACTTTCTTAATCCCCTTAGTGAATTATGTCATACTCTCTCAATAATTGGAGTAAACATAAAGATTTTTTCATCATTATAGTATAATACTACTCCAATTGACCCTAGATAACACAAGCTATCATGATTAGAGTTACTATCACCAAATGATTATAGGGAATCATTAAGAGATTTTTGTGAACATGCCGATCACCAATAGAGCTATTCTATACATAGATATTGTAGTGTAAGTATTATATGATGATATATAGTCTACCATTTCATCAAAAAATATCAATTAAAAGTTGATTTGGTTTTTTTAAAATCATAAGTTTATTATAAATTACACTTTATGATATTCTTCGTTTGGTTATGGTATTTAAATATAATCAAGTAATATATGGTTTTTGTTAGACATGATGTGTTGATCATATGTGGAGATGATTACATATAAATTAATTCTAAAATCTATGTCAGTTACACTCTTAATAAATGTTTCCTATGCATCAAAAAGCTACTCATAACACTAAAATTTGGTTGGAGGGATTATCAATTATATATTATGTAAAACATAATTTACATAATAAAAAACTAGTTACCATAGTTAAAAATACAAATATAAAGATAGATAAAATTTTAAAAGCATATTTTAAGATAAAATTTTTAGTATTTCATACCCCATACCACACTACACTAAGGTAAAGACCACTTCTTGAGAGACTTAACATCTAATAGTCTCATGTCATCATTGAGATGTAAGGGATATTTATAGGAATTCCGGTTTTTCTTCACGTGTAATAAGAGATCTTTTTTAACACATCTCTTCAACAATTCCTACTATTTCCCTATAACATGAATATGAAATATTCACTTATAATAACTCTCCCAAAATAATATAATCAATAGTGTTTTGAAAATATATATATATATATATATATATATGGATACATATGGTTTTACCCAAGGGATAATATCCAAAGGGACAATGTATTGTCCACTACCGAGACCTCATAGATTATTTATAATTATAAAATATAAAAAACATTAAATCAATAAAATCATTATAAAATTATTATTATTATTATTAATTTAAATTTTATTATATTTATGGTATATAAATTTTCTACCTTCCTCTAATCCATTCATATAATAATATGTTATAATGCATTTGTGTCGACTACCGCCTCCATAAAAGATGAGTACAATTTTTTATAAAGTCATTAAATTGATTGAATAAAAGATATGGTTAATAAAAAATATATTATAATTGTAGTTTTTTTTATTTTAAAATAATAATTTTTTAATACCCACCTCATATTCTATGAAAAAATATTGAATCATTTGGGACTGTGTGGACTACTAACTCCATGGTCCAAGACATTTCGTTTTCCATTTCAACAAAACGTTGATGAATTTAAAAATATATTTAAGGTAAAATAATTATTTTTATGAAAATATTATTTTTATATAATGTTAAAATTCTACATTATATATGTGATATTAATTATAAATGTTCATTGTATTCATAATGAACATAATAGAACATATCTGAGTAATTTTACTAATATGTTTTCATTTTATAAAAAAATGTATAAGTACCTGTATATCATGTTAATATTTTAAAAATGAAATAATTCCTAAAGTTATTAATATTAAGTGATTATTATATAACACCTTTTACCATGGTCTGAAAACAAAAAGAGTTGCATACAAAATTTACCATTTCACATAAGATAACAGATATAAGAAAATATTGTTCAATAAATCAATATAATATAATAATAAATGGCCCCTATTATATTAATTATAGACTGATAATTTTCCAAAATAGGCATGTAATAAAAAAAAGTAATAACATAGTATGTTAAGTTCATTCATAGATCTAATCAGGCCAATGGTATGTGTTCTTTTAAAAAAGATTCAATTACATGGGACATGTTTTTATTATATACTATGTTTTCAATTTATGATTCAATAATTTAAAAATCTTCATTATAAATCTTGTTTATGTTATATTTCTTTATATTATTAATTTTATTAGTTGTTATTCCTTATATGGGTTTGAAATCAAATGTTACCGAATCTATAAGTTGTTTTTTGAAAAATTAAATTTCCTTCAAGTGAGCTACTAGACTGATAATTTAACTATATTATTCCATGTCTTATTTATTATACCTAATAAATAAATTTTATTTTATTTCATACATTTATGTGGATAAAAATTATATATTTTAAGCTCACTATATAATTATTCTTATCCCAATGATTGTGTTACAATAATGACATTTCAAAGTCTCAAATCCAATTTCGTGTGATATATTATATATTATGAAAAAACGTAATTTCATATTTTCTATATATAGACTATATGTTATATTATATCATGAATTATAATTTTCAACATTTATTATTCAGTTTCACTCTATTTATCCATAAATAATATTTATTTAAATGTTACTCTAGCCAGAAGGTTTCTTTTCCAAACCTCATCTTAAAATCATGAACTCTCAAATATGATAAGACATATGGGGAATTTTTTTAATATTTCACTTCAACTTCATAAAAAATTTCTTCATATTTTTTTATCCTTTGTTATATTTTCTTCATCATTATAATTTTTATAAATTGGAGGTTCAATAATAATTTTATCATGTATTTGTTTCAATAATGGTAAATTTAATATAATAAAAATTAATTTTTTTTTCATCAAATATTATATTTAACATTTTATTTCATAGGAATTATTATATATATTTTGGTATTAAGTGATTTAGTTTTTAACCATAATTAATTTATATGAAAAAATTTAAATTAAAAACTAGTTTAAGATTTTCGAATTTTTTTATTTTCTACAAATTAATGTCTTTTAGAATTTCCAGGTGAAAATATCATTTTTCATACTTTAACATTTTATATGAAACTATATACATATTTTTTCATGGTTTCTAAAAGAAATAAATTTTATTCTTTTTTTAGAACATATTTAATTTAAATTACTTCTAATGGTATAAGAAATTTCATATTTACAATTTGTCTTTTTTGAGAAGTCGTAACAATTGTTTTTCTTCTAGGTCATTACCCTTTTACACATAATATCATTAATGAAGGATATTAAGAAGATATTAACACCAAATTTCATTACCTATATGGATTGTGGTATATTCATTTTTATTAATTATATGACCAAAAATTATCATTTTTTACCCATCTATTGTGAATATGAATAATTATTCTATTAATTAATTTTTGTGATGAATATAATGTTTTTAATTTTATTTGATTAATGAGTGTTCACCTATATACCATACAATTATTTATCATCAATATTATGAATATATCATTATAACCATTATTGATATGGTTTAAATATAATTTTCTTTATTATCATTATTTAAGGGTATTTACGTTGAAAGGTATTGAATATCACTAGAAGCATGTTTATTTTCCATTGGTATATCATGTTATAATTATTTATCAAATTATGAATGATTTTTATATGTGATTCCATTTGTAAATTACATGAAACTGATTATAATCTCATTGGATTTTTTTCATTGAATGAATGTATTGATATCTCATGGCACACATATTTATGAATTATAACAAGAAGTCTTATATCTCCCTACAATTTATTAGGTAATGTATTATATGACTTGAGATAATTTATAATGAGACTACCTAGATATGATAAAAAATTATAGGGTGATTTATATAGAGAAATGTCAAAATCAAAATGTGGGCCTTTATTAATATACTCACAATTTGATGATAGATTTTTCTAATACTTTTTAGAATTTCATTATTTAATTATTTATTGAAATAATTTTAAATATTCATAACATTTTCCTATGATTAGACTACAATACTAATGTTTATCATTATTGTATTCCATAATATTTTTCCATGTATATGATTGTTAATATTAAATTTTTTATTCTTCCACACTAATTTATAAAAAAAAATACCATGTTATTTTTAGTAATATATTTATACATTGGTCTTGTTTTATCATATTATTATGAACTAACCCATAATGAAATGTTGAAATGTTTTCTTGTATAGTGAATTTTGGCTATCCAATTTCCTATAATTCCATTCCTTATGTTAGGAAGTGTATTTGAACTTATAATAATATAATAAGAGTAACTAGTTTGGATAAATTTTGGAGAATCATTAAAAAATTTCATAAAATTATTTTCTTATAATGATGAAAATCAAAGATATGAAACCATACTTTCTTGGGAAATTGCCTCTATTTTGTGAGATATAATGATTAGTATATAGAAATAATATGAAATAAACTTATACATAGATTAGATCACTATTTATTTGTCAGAGAAGGGTTATGATATTTTTTTATTATTTGATTAATGATGTTTTTTGGAATTATGATATGAAAGATTTAGTTAAAACCCATTGGATATGATTAAGGGACAAATATTAGGGTAATATAACATCAATAAACTATTGTTAAATTTTATTACTTTAGATTCCATGGAATTGAATACTAGTCTAGACACTAGCATGTAGATATTACTATGGAAGAAATAAAACTATTTTTAACTAACCTAAAAATGTTGGTTTCATATTAACATGATCTTAACTTGTTAAAATATGGGTGGTTCTAATACTACACTCTATGATTGAAATTATTGAGGTACATTCTTTGGATTACAAAAACTTTTTAATAATCATTAAAAAGGATTTGTTATGATATTTAATTTGGTCCTGGTATATTGGAGAATACAACTATAAGAAACATTGAATGAACCAAGAGTAATATAGGTCTAAATAAAATTTAATTTGATGGTTTTACATATTAATACATTTCATGGATGGTTTTAACATAATGTAATTTATGATAACGCTCTAATTATTTTACTTCATTTTCATCTACATCAAAATATTTGATTTTTAGTAATGTATGAATCCCTATGGAACCATGTAAGGAATATATGTGATTGAAAACAATGTAATTGTCCAAATGTGGAATCAAATGGGATATAATCTTGTCTTGAATGTCTGGTTGTTATGCCCATAGAATATTTTTTAGTTATTATTAAAAATATGAGTCTTTACATTCATAAAAAAAATACCAAGTAATAATATGATTTAATTTCACAAAATATTGGGTGATGAACATGTTGAAGTAAATAATAATCATTTTTTGTGAAAAATATTTGAAGTGGAAATATGTTGAATGAATCAAAGGAACATGATGTTTCTTTTTCATTGATAAAAGTTGGTACTGATAAACCATATATTGAGTGAAAAATAGTTTAGTGAAAATGTTAGGGAGAATAAATTTATCTATAATTTTCTATAATAAATTTTATATTTTAGATATGTGGAATTTACAATCTATGAAAACTAGTTAACTAATATAATGAATTAAGATGAAAATTGACACCATAAACCTAAAAAAATATATAAATGAGAATAAAATAAATTTTCAACCATTGATGTTCGTAGTGATAATTAAGTGATGCTTGGTACACTTATTTATAACCATAGATCTTTAGATGTTTTATGGTGTTAAAATTTTCAGTAACTTTTAACTATTCAAATAATAAAACATTGTGGTAACAATATTATTTCTAAGTAAAATATATCTTCTTCAATGTTTTGGGGATTTTTATTCATGAATATATTTTTATCTTCAAATAAAAAAAAATTAATGTGACTTTTGGAATGAAAATTTTATCACAACATAGAGGAATACATATTTCCAGATTAAGGATATCAATTTTATGTCATCCTATGATAATATATAAATTAATTGATGATTAATTATAATCACCAAGATCAAATGATTAGTGAAAAATTCATCAGTTAGGATAAGACTATTCCTAAGAAAACATATATTTTCAAAGATATATGGGATGATATATCTCTATGAATCATTTCTTTAATATCCTATTTCTTGTATATATTATTATTTATTTTCATTATTCATATATATTTAAAATTGTGAGGATGAAATTTCATTAAAGGGGGAGAATGTAAAAGCCATAGATATTTATGAAATATTTCTATAAATTAATTCTTTATTCGATAGGTTTTTTTTTCACACATAATATAACTCAGATGAGTCACATCATTTTAGATGAATGTTATTAATAAAATTTTATAATAATAAAACTATTAGTAAATAAATGATTTTGATTATTTAGAAATGAATACACAAAATGATTAAGAACATAGAATGTTTTGAATGTGATTTTTTCAATATTGGAATTGTTACTTTATATATTATATTTATGTAAAAGATATTTTTTTGGATTTTATAATTTTAATTTTGTTATATTAACATAATTTTTAAATTCACCTTTTCATTATTATAATAAGGTTAATTATAGACATTTTAGTGAAATAATTGGTTTTAGGTAATTAGTAAAAAAACTATTTTTCAAAAATAATACATTTTATGAATTTATCATAATAAAATACATAATTAATAATTAAAAAAATTATTCTATACTTTTTTTCACAAATTAAAATAAATTTTTTAAAAAATAGAGTGAATTTATTAAACTTATGTTTAACAATTTGGAAAAATCAGAAATATTTTACTCTTAGAAGATTTTTTTTTTTCAATTACATTTATAATTAGTTATCATCAATTATATATATATATCATATAACCAATTAGATTCTATATTATAATTCACCGTGATCATATTAAATTATAATGTATTTTCTATGTATACAAATAAAATTACTAGGAATAATTTTTTTACCCTATTAACTATAAATTTTTTATTTTCAACAAATAATTTTATTAATATTGTGAAATTATAATCTAATAAAATAAATTAATACCATATAAAAAATGAATATATTATAATTTTGTAGTGTAAATAAAAATACTTCATCACTCATTAAATTAGATATTAATAATAAATAGGATTATGAACGCATAATAGTGAATGAAACATTTTTATACAAAAACGTTTTTAAATGTATTATATTTCATAATTTAAATGTTAATTGTTCCATTTTGATAAATTTATTGGGATTAAATATATTCAAATTTTATGTTTAGGACCAAAATGTTTTTCATGCATCACAATCAAATATTTTTATAAAAATAACTTTTACCTAGGTAAATTTACTTGTTGCCAATGTAAGAACCATAAGAACAAAGGGTAAACATCTTTTTGTAAAATTATAGAAACATATTTGAAAATACATGGTTTAGTATACATGACCCACACACCTCCCTAATAAATGTTTTTACACTTTTTGATCCATTGAACCATAAATAATATATTTTCATCATGGAGATGTACTTGTTATTTAAAATTATTCCATTTCCTCCAATTATAAATAGATAAAACTTACACAAAATATCCCACACATAAAAAATATTAATCCATAACAAAAATATATCCTAGTATATTAATTGTCATATCCAAAAATTATTTAAACCATGGTCTTATTGAAATACTAATATGATTATCCTTAAGTTTTTGGTAGATGCAGAATATCCAAACGTAGAATATAACACCTTCAACTAAGATCTCATACATTTTTCTAATTCTATCGTGTCAAGAATTTTATATCATGGAATTTTTTATAGTATATGTTTAATTAATATGTTTATTTTTTTATATCAATGTCATATGAGTTTTATAATATCATCCAAATCCCTTTGAAAAATTTATATGACCCCTTATGTTTATATAGAAAACCAACTTTGTGGATAGGGGGTGATACTCTCTATAAACACCTTAAATAAAAGATAAAAAATAGTTATTCATTAAAACAATATAATAATAATTATAACATGATTAAAATTGATAAAAAAATTATTCAATTTATAACCCCCTCAAATTCTTTCAATATTATGGAATGATAATATTAGACATTCTAAAAGTGAAATATATTTTATGCATCCATTGAAAATATAACCTCTAAAAATTAACATTTATAGTTATTTTAATTGTTGTATATAATTCATATTTATAATTTTATATAATTAATAATTAATAATTATTGTTATTTAATGATTAATTTTAATCTATTTATTTTTTAATGGTTTTTATTTAGATTGCACTTAGCTCATTAAGATTATTTTCTAAACGAAAATTTAAAAATGATATATGTAAAATTGGATTACAAATATAGGGAATTTTTCTTATATTTTTACCATTATAAAAACAATTCTCCCCTATGGTTATAAATTGTGTTCTTTTATTATTTATAATCCTATTTAATATATTTTTTTAATCATTTTTGTATTGTAATTTTAAACTAGTGTATTTTTAATTTAAAAAAATGAAATTCCCTTTTACATGAATTTTAAATTTGACTCTACATTTTAATTACATGAATATATTTTTTTTCTAAATTAAGAATGTTACATTTATAAAAATAGAATTTGTTTTCATATTTTCCCAAAAAAAATTTACATTTTTTGTATGTGTTTTTATTTGAAAAATAAATTCTTTCAACATTTCAGTGTTAACAATACTTTTTTTAAACATGAATATTTTATATAAAAAAATATCACAACTTTTTTAGATTATAAAGAAATGACTTTTCTCTTAGTTTGATAAAACAATTTCTTCAAAATGATTTCAAAATATTAAGGATGTATATAATTCCCAATGGTTTTTATCTCATAAAATATGTTTTTCATCAATTATATTTCCCATTGACTTATCTTATGATTAATAAAGGATATTACTAAAATGTTATCATCTTCCTTATTTATATGGTTGTCTTATGTAATATTATTTAATATGAAAGATATGACCCAACATTGAATTTTTCATTCCTAACCATATGATGTGAATATTAAAACCTTTATTTATAATTCATGTTCTTTATCAATATCATATTTTTCATTTCCTTGACAAAAGGGTCTTCACCTATATTCCATAATGTTTTAATTTTGGAAATTATTGACTTCCCCGTATATAATTTTCTTATATGGAAAAAAGATAATATGATTTATAATATTTATTGATATGAATTTACTTAGAACATTACTAAAATTCAGTATATACTCATTTATTTTTCATTGGTATTTCTCGTGAAGATTATGTACATAATTAAGACTGATTTATTTATCTGAAACAATTATAGAATTATATGAAACCCATTTTTTCCCATGGGGTTTCATGAATGGTAGAAATGATTTCAAATCTATAGAAAATCTATGTCAGGATGATGATGGATATGGACATATTTCTCCCTCAAATACAATGTATTGGGTTTTATATCTAATGAGATAATTTTGTGTGAGCCTAATACTATTTTCTATAAAATTTTTGGGTGGTGCTTCATTGATATTTCCCCAGACAAATGGTTTTATTTTAATAGATACACATAGAAATTAAATGGTGTTATTTATTGGATATGTTCATAAAACATAGTTTTAGGATTCAAGATTATGATCAAAAATTAAATGGAGCACATTAATCTATATTATGTAAAACTAACAGTGCACCTTCTTGGATATACTCAAAACATGATGCTAACGTGATATTATTTTTGGGCTAAATACTATTTTATGAATTTTTTTAGCTTGTCCAATATCCATTTCATATTTATATGATTATAATAGTTGGATATTTTTATTATCTCATGATTAAATAATTTTTTCTAGGGTATATCTTTAACAATTGAATTTTCATTCCATTATGTCAATATTTTTAGTGAAATATTATTTTTTCATGTTCATTTTATTAAAATATTTATCCCCATATAATGCATTCTCATATAATCATGATATAATCTTAAATAAAATATTGATATGTTTTCCCATATAGTGTATTTGAACTCATTAATTTATTATAATTATATTCTTTATTATATAAATGATAATTTTTAAATGTTTAAAAGTGAGTATTGTAAAAATCAACTATACGGATATGCTTACACATATCATAAAATTAGTTCTGTATATAGCTCATCCATGATGACTCTAAACTATTATTTCATAGTATTATGAGATTAATTTTTGAGATATATTGAATAACTTATTTAAATGATGTAAAATAATGAGTTGTTTTCTTGGGATTTTATAATGGCTGTTGTATTTTTACAATGATATGCGAAATAAAAAACAACATAGACAAATACATTGGAAAATTAGTCTGATAATGGATGAATGGTCCAATTCATCATTGAAAAAAATTAAAGGGGAATTATTTTATGTAATGGGAACTTATAGAGATACTAATTACTATATAATAATTATAAATCCATCTTAGATACATCTTCTTGCCTCACCCAAGGCTGAAGATAACATTATAGAATATCAATTTTTGAAATAAAATTTCCCTATAATAAGATATTTTTCATTATTTTTTTAAATATTATAATGAATCTTAATCCTCACATAATTAAACATATAATTTTATGTGTAAATTTGTTTTGTAAAATTATTTTTCTTTGGGGAAAATAACTTCATCCGTAATAAAAGGTGTTATTAGTATAATAATCCCATTTTCATGAATCCATTCTGATTGAAACTTTATCTATGTCAACTCAACACATTATATTTAATATAAATTAATTGATATAGAATATATTCTATGAAACTGACTGATAATAAACATCATCCTCATTAAAAGTGTTAATCAGAATAAATCAAAATTGAACCCATAATGGTATAGATCCACCTATAGAAGAATGTATCATCACCCCATAGCACTGAACATTCTTATTTGAAGACTATCCATCACTCTGAATTAGTCCCGATTATAGACAAAATGATTTTCCTAGAACATTCACACTCTAATGGGGGTATATTTATCAATGATAGGTGATAATAAAAATACCTTCCATGGATAGAAATTAATAACTTCATAGAATTGTGATAACTAGTCTATTCTAATAATGTAATTCAATGGTTTTATTGCATGCACTATATGTCTGTAATGATACCCAAAAAATTAACACAACCAAAGGTATAAGATATAAACTTATTTATGGGAAACAATCTTTAATCTAAATGGATATCAATAATATGAAAATATGTGATGTTCCCCGATTAAGGTTGGTGATACAAACAAATTTCACAGAAATAAATTATTGAAAATGTCCTAAATCGAATAAATAACAGGGTGATGAAGGGGACACATGAATGAAACTTAAAATAGTTGGAAAGGCTACTTTAGTAAAATTACTGGGGTATCTAAACGCTCATGAAAACCTTATAGAAGGAATAATTAGATATTTCATTGAATTAAAACCATAAATATCTAACTTCTATGTTGGAATATATTTCCTTAACTCTGTGATTGTATTTTATTCCATTTTTAGTGGAATCTATTGAATTTTTTGTAGATTCCTAGTTTGGTTCAGGCCCCAAACCAATAAATTCAAATATTATCCTATTGTTTATTGATGATATGTATCATGACTATAAGAATGTATATTCATTACATAAATGGTGAAGTTATGATTAATATAGAAAAATATCCTACATAGATGGAATAATACACATTAACATATAATTTTAGAGGGATTCATAACTCGCCAATCATGATTAACATGAAGCATTTCATCTTGAACTAATTCTATCTGTCCTAACATCTACACCCATAAATGTCCCTAGTCAATTTAAACATGATGTTGAACTCCACTTTCATAACGAACCTCTAAAAATATTCTTTCTAATTAATCACAAATGTTGATACTCATTCATTAAAGAGATCTATAAAATCATTATGTAAGTTAAGGATGTATATTGGAGGAATTATTTATTCTGTTATTGAAAAATAAAACAAAATATGGCTTATTAGACCTCATTATATGATTCTTCCAACTCAGTGAATAATTAAACTACATCATAACGTAGTTGAATAAGAATCTCTTAATATTTAAAATTGGTGGAAGGTCTCATAAGATGACTATAATCATATAGACCTACCTAAATAATTGATACTTTTTTTATGTGATATGATCTATAAAAAAGTAGTGTAGGATATTAGCATTAACATTCCATAAATAACTACTAAAAATTTCTCATTAATAATGAAATATTTAGGGATTACAAATTTGTCCCTCATTGATATAAATATACATTTATTGTAACAAAATTCACCATTGAAAAAATTTCTCAATATTTATAAAATATATTCATAAACATGAAATATTTTATATGAATAATTTAATGTGTGAATCAATTAGAAGAGTAATTAAATAAAAAAAATACTACACGACATGAGTTATATGAACCATGAGAATCCATTATTAATTTATATCCACATAGTTGTTAATAATAAATATTAACGAGGAAAAAAATTATGTACTTATTTTTTGTTTCTATTATTATAAGTCATAAATGGGTTGTTATGAAACTATAATATAATGAAATAAAAATCATGATATTTAATTTGAATAGACAAGTTATTACATATTCACATGTGATTTGTTGAAAGAAACTCTAGAAGATACATATATACGATGAAAATAAATGAAATCTACAACTAAAAAAAGTATCTCAAGCTTCAACCAAAACTAATATAGCTTGGGATTTAATTATTACCTTCTAAATGATAGTCCTATAAAAAAGATATGATTATTTACCCAGCCCAAGAGTCTTTAGTGTATCAAATAACATTATATAAAAACTATGAAATTATTACCTGAACAACATCATGTTGGGATTCAATAATACATTAGGAACACATATTAAGAAATAGATGGAAGTGTAAGTGATGAGTGTTGATTGATATAGAGGTATGATATAATATCCCCTATTTAGTAATGGATTGATTGATAAATGAATAAAAAATAGGGTATACTCAAACATAGGGTTTTCACTTGGATTTGATAGTATATAATAAAAATTTAGTTTCTATATTCCTAAAATATTTTTTCCATTGGCTCTTAGAGTAATAAATTGATTAAATATATTATTATAATCCACCCTTATGAAAAAGGTTCAAAAGAAAAAAATATGTACAAAAGGAATGAAACTAGGCACACATTTCTGATGAACATATTATGTTCTCTATACAAGAAATTTTCATTCCAATGTTAGAACTTCTATGAATTGTATCTATATGATAAACACCATATAAAAATCCACTACATTCAATCTACCATCTCATATCATTTATCAAAATGACTCCATCTAAAATCATGGAAACATATGATAGTAGCTCTTATACTTTACAGTAATTTTCTAGCACTGATAACAAGGAATGATATTTAGAGTTCCCTCAGAAGTACTCATCTAGATAGTGTGTGTGTATCATACCTTGTTGGTAGTCAAGATCCAACCTCAAATATATATCATAAACAATAATGTATGCATCAACAAAGAAAGTCTATATAGATAAAGAACAAAAAAAATATAATTTGGAAAATAAATTACACTGATACATATTATTCTAGTTAAATTCTTATACATAAATATTATATATAAGACAAACCTTCCCAAAGCTTCAGATTAAACTATGAAATGTGTCACATATGACTTCCTCAATCGTACTTATCACCCATACTTTAAATTACTGCACTCATGAGAATACACAGAGAAAAACAATGATTTATATATATTTTCAAACAATGTTAGTGACTACTATCCTTCATGGATAATGGATTTCATGTATATAAAATTAGGGTTCTCTCAAAACTAGTCACCTTAGTAATACTGGTAAGGGTATATATTTCGGGAGATTGTGGAGATATATCATAACATATAAAAAAATATCAACCAGGATGAATGTAAAAAAAATAGGGTAGGGAGGAATCAACGATATATTTTTCTTTTTATTACCGCTATTTCATAAAACCATTCACCTGAGGTTGATGATTAATCACAATTGTTAAAACTAATCATTAACAAATCTATAGAAACCAAAGTATTAATGTGGTTCACCATTCAAAAATATTATATAGTACTTGGCATGGAATGAAAATAATATAATACTACCGAATCCTATATAAAAAAAATCCTTTTTCATGGATACAACAATTAGGAAACACCATTACACTTATATAGAACTATGATCAATACAATAGTTCTTGGTCTTCACTAATAATGAAATATGTCAACATGTTTTTATAATATGTTTAGAAAAATTTCAATGTTCATTCAAAAAATGTAACTTTTCTACATAAATAACATCATATTTTGTAATTCATAGAAAAAAAATTATCACATTTTTAACATGAATAATGTAAAAACAAATTCTCTATAATTTTTACAAAAACTCTGTCTGATCAGTCGCTTTTATTCCTCATTC
This sequence comes from Viscum album, assembly GCA_963277665.1. Lineage (NCBI taxonomy): Eukaryota > Viridiplantae > Streptophyta > Magnoliopsida > Santalales > Viscaceae > Viscum > Viscum album. Next base: position 218,960,091 of record OY728158.1, read on the forward strand.
TAAATATTAAGTCTAGAAAAAATTTTGAATTTCATTTATGATTTTTTAATTCACATCATTGTTTTTCTTGAATTATTTAGTCATTTTTATTTTTTTTAATAGTTAAATCATTACCATATACATTTCTTAAAAAAATTTATATACATAGATTTTTTTGATGATATTATGTCCAAAAACCAAAACTCCAATTTTTTCTTTCTCTCCCATATAAGAATATTGTCCGAGTACATTGAACATTGAATTCAATTTATAGGTTCCTTACAAGGGAAATGAGAGGAAAACCAATTTCACTTTAACAGAAAAAAATATATTGAATAATTAATTTCACAATCATTTAAAATTCATTTTTACAAATTATAAATGTATCTCTACAAATTTTGGTTATTATCATGTAATGTTAAACTGTATAAATATTTTTTATTGAAAACCTCATCTGAAAAGAGAATTTTCAACTTCTCATTCTGGAAAATAGTTTCTCATTCCGATTCAGTTGTCCCGAACATTCCACTACAATGTTAAAAATAAAATGAATATGTTTTCCAATAATTTTATTTTTAAATGAATAGTAACATCAAAACCAAAAATCAATAGTTTGGTCGTAAATTCAATATTTTATCCATTTTATCATTTGATCAAGAGCTCCCCAAAATAATGAAAGTACATATGATGAAACTCATCCTTGGATGGCACATTGGTTTGAATGCTTCCTGAGGATTTTTGACCCAATATCAAACAAAAAACATGATAACTATCTATGATTCTCTAGGTCACATGAAAATGGTTGAAGAAATTTTTGTATTTCATAAAATTTATCTATTTGTGAAGATCTCATGATTTCTTAGTTACAACATCTAAACTAATTTACATACATCAATAAATTCACCACTTCATAAAAATAAAAAATTTTGGTCTTTTCAAAAAAAAAATACATTATGATGTTCTGTATCCAATTTTTTTTGGGTCCAATGACTTATTATTTTCAACCATATGATTGATGGACTAGTTCCATAAAATGTATGATACACCAATTTTTATGGACTTATTTCTATCAAAAACTCAATAGATAATAAGAAACATAATGTATTTATTAATCTGATGGGTAGACCATCTCATGAATAAGTCTATCATGACTTTTTCAAAATATCTGTCTTCATCAAATTCAAAATCCAAGTCTCTAAACAACATATAATTATGGTTCTCCTAGTACATATGATTTATGACAATAAAGAATAATCATCAAATAAACACTGAAGAATCACAATTCATTTAATATTATCTAACAATTAACCCCCCATTCTATCAAAAATCATAGATCAAGAGTTTTCAGTTAACTTATAAAATTGAGAACTTTTTTCACAAAAAATCATCATCCAATTTTATGTTGAACATAACTAAAGTAATTTGGGAAAAGCTAGATCTTCGTACTCTATTATAAAAAATAACATTCTATAAAATTTAGTATGAATAAAATATCATTGAAAAAATATTTAGAAATGAAAATTTTTTTAATGAAGGAATTTATAATGAAATTTCTTTATGGTCCTTCGATATTATAAAATCATCCAATAAAAAAATTAAAATGTAATTTTTCATAAAATAAAGACTGAAAATAAAAAATAACATGGAAACCCTTCATTTAGAATCATTCCATCATCTGAAATATAGTCTTAAAACAACATGGTCCTGAATATATACCCCTTTAGAGGGTTTCAACCAATATTTATAAATCATATAATATTTTTAACACAATTAATGGGTCACTAATAAAAAATTCAAAACATATGGGGTTGAAATAATTTTATTAAACAAAGATTCGTTATATATAAAAATATGTTTTTTATAAGTAGAAAATTAAGAAAATTTCATGCACTTCAAACATTAAGATATTCTAATTATTTATAACTAAACTAATAGTCATTTAAATATATGTGTAACATCTCATATCTTCCATGTATAGTTTATGGATATTATATGGATTTATTAAGAGACCAAGATCTTAGACAAAATGTGATTTTGAGGCCCTATGTTCCTAGAATAAATGATTGAAAAATATTAAAATATTAAATAGCATGCACATTTAGTTTTCTATAAAAAGTGGGATAAACCTTAAATGGGATACCATATTAGAAACCTGAGGGAATTTTTGAGTTCCTAACAATGTATTTACCCCTGGCGTGTCCTTACAATTTACAGTATCGGTTGTTTGTGAAAATGATATTGCAGGACAAAAAAAATAAAATTATTTATTAAATTCTTTTTGACACGTAGAATTGAAAAAAACTAAATGTATGCATATGTTATAGATTCATTATTAGCAGAATAATAGTAGAACATCCGGAGGATCAATTTAGAGAGATTTGTGGAATCATATTAAATGAACTGTGGAAGATTGTGGATTGATCGACAAATGTAACTTTTGATTTGGTGAATCTCACAAATATACATGATGCCTCCATCGAACGAAATTGATTTAGGATGTTTTTAATTTTGATTTCCATCCCACTATTAACCTTGTAGGAATGCGGATAAACTTCATGATAAATAGATGATATGCATATTTTTAATAGATTTAAAATATATGGATTTATTTCTGGTATATTGATTTATTCCTTTGTGTATAACATTCTAATAGAAACAAATAATGGCCAATATGAACAATGGAAGAGGAACATTCATTAAGTTTGATCATTGTGATTACATCCATATTTTCTTTGTTTCATTTTCTAATTGAAACCCGTTGTTTCCAAATCAACATTTTTGGGTGGTACTGAACATGATCAGACCCTTGGATTTGACAAAAATCGACAAATGAGTCATGATTTCTATAGATCGGACCCCAGGTCTTCATATCTGTGATCATTTGACTTTCCAGGCATTGATGGAAGCATGTTGAATGATTGAAGGGACCACTAATGTAGCGGTGGAGAAAAATGATTGGGAGAAGAGTGTGTTGGTATTTAGCATGAAATAGGTGTTGATTAGTGATGTGGAAACACCAACGAGATGCAGTGATAGACATGGTAGCATCAACAATGGATGATGTAGTAGGTGCAGTGATGGGTTTAATGCAGCGGCGGATGAAGATCATGTAGTAGTAGGCAGCCTGATTCAGATTAGTGGATCATGCTGGGCCAATGTATGGGTTGGATAAGTGGACTCGGGTAATATCTAAGGAAACCGTTGTGGAGTCCGATGGTGGTCTAATGCGATGGTCAACCGCGGGGCCGCAACCACTCTACATATCATGGGTGCTCCAACCACGACGGTCGATCACAAGGGTTAATTTTAGGTCTAGTGACTATATGTCTAGTATACCAGGTAAGTTGAATGACCATTGTGGCAGGTGGACCTACCTTTATGGTCTGTCTGCAGGCTCCCGGGAGTCCTACTGGCGGATTCGTTTAAAAGAGCATAACTCTTAAACGACGTGTCCAATCGATGGGACCCAAGTGTCTTTCTGATCCTAACATTGAGATGTTTATTTTTAGAATAGTGGTGAGTTTTTCATGTTGGACTTCTATGAGTATTTATTGTTTTCATTTTCCTTTCCTTGAGGGTTCAGTGTGCCATTACATCCACATCACTAGTTTGTGATATTCTATAGAGGATGGGTCTTATATAGAGTGTGATATCCCTCCCTAATATTGGAGTGTGTTCCTATAACACCCCAAGTGGGGTTGTGGAATTGGAATAACATCTGAGTGTAGGGAGTTGGTACTCCATCTACTGGGATTCATCTATAGGGTCTATAAAATCCCTCTTTGTCTCTAGGTGTGATCCCACTATATTGAAGGCTGATCCTTATTGGGTCTATGGAATACACCAATGAGTTTGGGCATGATCCCATCTATGTGTGTCATAGTATAGATTTAGAAATTAATTTTATATTTATGGTAAAAATGATGTTGACTTATTATATGATGGTCTGTGATGGTATCATTGTATGAGGAGTACGTTATCCTCTATCAAACATGCTTTGAGAAGAATCATGCGGTTGGTACATAGATATGATATCCTGATGGTGTGAGGTCACTTCTAAGTATATCTGGGTTATTTTTTAAATACTCGTTGTATCTGTTATATAATGTTACTTATTGTGTTATGATAACTATACATGGTGCTTCATATTTAGTGTTTTTGGGGTGTCATACTGGGTATTGTTATACTCACCAATGCACGGGATTTTCCTGCATGTGTCGTGCCTTATGAATACAAGTGATCTTTTGAGGTTTTCCAATGAGGATTGAGAGAGGGTAGAGTACAATTGGATCTTTTAAGACCATGTATTTTTTGGGAGTATACTTTGGACATAGCCTTCACCCATTGATAAGGCTGAAATCTTCATAGTTTTAGTTAGGCTTGTGCACAAAATTGTGGTGGTGGGCTTTTGTTTGGCCTTGTTTATTTTAATTTTCTTCATGTGGTTTTCTAGATGTGGTGTATAGTGGTTTACGTATATATTTTATGTAACATCCCAAGTAAGTAATGAATAATAGATATTTTTATCTATGTCTTTTAATAATTAAGATAGTGTTATAGAGGCTTAAAATAAAAATAAATACAATCTTATGCATGGAATACACTAATATTCTTAAAATATTGTTTTACTGCCTTTTGATGGCAAACCATTTTTGAATCTATATTTTGACAATTTTATAAACTATGTTTGTCAAAATAAACTTATTCTTTATTATTGGGACATCAAAATTTACCTTGTGTGAATTTTTGGTATTTTTCTGACAATGTTCATTTTTAATGAATAGTGAAAAATACTGCATTTTACATCAAAACTACTTTTTAATATAATTTATTTATATGATTAGATTATGTTTTGAATTTGTTTTGAAGTTAAATTAGAATATATTTTTACAATTTTATCCAATGGTGGTCATTGGAATCAATTTCACTTTGAAATTAGACTTAAACTGGTGTCAATCTTTTGATACTTATTGTTTCGTAAAAACACGCTATTTGCTCTGGCAGCGGGAATTAATTATTGAATTAATTAATGTGACTTATATGATTTGAATTTTGTAAAATGGACTTCATTTTTGAATTCTGAATATCAAATATAGCTTAGGGTGAATTTTTGGTAATTTTCTGAAAAACATCAATTTTTGATGAATAGTGAAACCACTAAGTGGTAATCAAGCAAACTGATTTTTCAGTTAAATGAAAGTTTACCACTAATGTGTATTGAATTTTGAAAATCCGACATACATGGTTGTCATTAAGAAGTAAAATGTGGTTCAATGAGATTAAAATAATTTTTTGGTGAATAGTAACTTATTAAGTTTTTAATCGCGATTAGTTGTAATTAGTGTAGTTTAAGGTATAAATAATGCTTTAATAATATTAAATGACCTAGACACATGTCCCAACCTCATTGGTTGTGTCATGGACGACCATGACATTCCATGGGTCAACTTGGGGACCCCATGGATCCACTTTTGTTGGAAAATGACATAAATTACTTTTTATTTAATGTTAAAGTGAAAATGACACAAACATGATATGTTTTGCGAAAACAATTTTTATGTTGGGTTATACAAGTCCAAATTTTGATTATAAATAGTCATTGGAAAGATACAAAGATTTCCTATATCATATTATTTTGTTTATAATTTTTAGACATTAAATAAATTTAATTATTTATGACATACTAATGATGCAGCGATGACATCATTATTTGATGATTTAAATAAAATAGAAAGATAATGTAAAATCTATGAACTACACATGTCCAAAACCAATTGGATGAATGGATTTAGAACCCTTATCACCTTATCCACGAATTATATCAATGTGGGACCTTTTAAAACCGAAACACATTTTCAAATAATGTAATATTTCTTTACTTTCCAAAAGTGCCCCTCCTCTCCCCTTATAAAAGGCCCCCACCTCTACCTCATTTCACACACTCTTCAAGCCTTTGGCTCGTCAAACCCCTGCCAATTTACTCTCTCCACATCCCTCTCCTCATCCTAGAGGATTCCCTTTGGGCAGAATCCTTTCAAAGGAAGCCTTTAGGCTCAACTCAAAAGGAGTTACACTTTTAAAGGTTATTCATTCTCTCATGTTCATTCGTTTTATTTTGCTTCTCCAACCCCCTAAAATCTTTTTATTTACTTCTTTTGTAACAAAACCAGTATATTCAATATACTAGGATGTTGTTATAAGATATATTTGAGCTACACTCTCACACAACTACATCAAATGGTTAAAGAACATACGGTTTCCGTGGATGGCGAAATTCTGCCTCCCGAAACGATGATTGTTCAACACTCATTAAACACCTTCAAAGGTGGCCATTATGATGTCACTATTTTTATATATGATATATAATATGTTTATGTTTTCATTAAGCTTCTGTTTTTTCATTTTGGGCATACCTTTATGGTTTCCATTATGGGTAAAACACGATATCTTCATTTTAGGAAGTGCGGACTACCGCCCCCTAAAAGTGATTTGATTCGTTAATACCATATGTGGGATGTGTAAAGGATAAAGTTAATGATATTATATATGTTATTATACTGGAATAATAATATACTCTTATATCATTATGATTCCATTCCGGAAAATATGAAATAGAAATGGAAGTAGCGTTCATGCGTACGTACGGCTTACCGTCTCCATGAACGGTGCATTTCATTTCTTACCTCTAAATGTGATGTAAGATTATAAATGAATGTATGTACTGGATATACATGACATATATGATATCTAAATCATGAATACCATTTTGGATATAATGAACCTTTGACCAAATTAACAACATGTAAGTATAAGAAGTCTATTTTTGACTTAAGAACCAAATACCGACAAAATGAACATTATTAACTTAAATGATTACATGATGTTCATAACATGGTATAAAAGGAATAATGAACTTTAAAAAGATTCATAAGAAAGTAGAGATTAACTCAAGTTTATTATTCAGGAGTTTAAAGAACGGTCAGGTCAAGTCGGATACGAGGTATGGGACTTCGTCTCAATCTCCTTTCGTTGAGGCATATTTTATTTTATACGCAACTTTCTTTTATACGGTGTATAAACCCCTTTGACTTTTACGTTTATTCAGAAGGAATCTTTTTTATACGAAGCGTTTACTTAATGACAAAAGGGAATGTTTTTGTCGTACGTATGCGGCGACAACGACTTCTCCGCCGTCGTAACCGTTATTTGAGTTTCGGCTTCCTCTACAAGCCATACCTTCTTTTTTTTAAAAAGAAAAATAAATACCATGTTTTACTTTGGTATTGAAAATGGTTTTCATAATGTTTTTATTATATCAATGTGTTGTATTGATATCTCGTGATTGAAATGTGTAAATGTTATGTTTCCTTTATGCATGTTTTATGTGATATGATTATGTTATGGTACTTGGACATTATTATGAAGACGGGTGGTTCCGTGATAAACTAAGGGCGGGTGAGCCCGTTATAGCTCTCCAATGCATTGTGTAACGCGAAGAGTGAAACGTTAAGGTTTCTCCGAAGATATTTTAGGGAATATACTGTGATGGGTATTCCAAATGTAACCAAGAGGGTTACTCCCTACGTAAGAATGTTATGAATGCCTCAAGTTACCTTTATGTCTTATGATTTATATGATTTATTCATGATTTTATGAGGTATGTAAAAGTGCCTATGTTTTATGGGTAAAGTATGATTTCATTCTTATGTATCTATGAACTCATGTTTCCTTTCCATGTTTTTTTATAACCCATACTGAGTTTTTATGCTCATCCCATGTTTTTGAAATGTTTTTCACAGGTCAAGGGAAAGGTACATGATAAGATGATAGAGTCAAGGATGTGTCAAGAAATAATCCATGTTTTATTTTAAATGTGTTTCCATTGATGGGAATGAAGAATACTATCTTTATGTAACCACTTTGTTTATATGTGGAATGTAATGCAAGTTTTATGATCTAATTCTCTAAAACTCTAAACCCGAAAAGATCCTCAATGTGTAATCTTGTAATAACTCAAGATTAAGTAAGGTTTAAGGCTGGGGCCTTATAGTTGGTATCAGAGGTCAGTTTAGATAACATTAGGAGTTAGAATTCTATTAAATGATTATCCAAATTATTTTTTTTTTGAAATGATATAGCATTTAAAGATTACCATGTTGCTTCATCTAAGACATGTTTGTTCAGAATGGTTTTTTGAAGAGGAAACAAAGAAGCTTTTTTGGGAAGGCATGCTTAGGGAAATGACCTTCCAAATCAGAATACTGAGATGGTCAGAATCAGAATTGAGCAGTTTACTTCAGTGATGGCTCAGTTGAATCAGGTGATAAGTTTGTGGTTGTATTCATTGATGATATTTTGGTGTTTTCTAAAAGTAAAGAGGAGCTTGAAAAACATTTAAGGGTTATCTTGCAAACCATAAAAGAAAAAAATTGTATGGGAAATTCAGCAAGTGTGAGTTTTGGTTGCAACAAATTTCTTTCCTTGGTCACATTGTTTCTAAAGATGGAATAACTGTTGATCCTGCAAAAAAAAAAGTTGTGGAAGAATGGCCAAGACCAACAAATGTAACCGAGATTCGTAGCTTCCATGGTTTGGCGGGCTATTACCGAAGGTTTGTTAGAAATTTTTCACGGTTATCTAGTCCAATGACTAAGCTAACTCGGAAGGGTGTTAAGTTTATCTGGACAAAAGAATGTGATGATTGTTTTCAGGAATTGAAAAGAAGATTGGTGAATGCTTTAGTTTTGGCACTACCTTCCAGGAATGGTGAGTTTGTTATATACAGTGATGCTTCATTGAAAGGACTTGGTTGCGTCCTAATGCAGAATGATCAGGTAATTGCTTGTGCTTCACGACAGTTGAAAACTCATGAGGTAAATTACCCTACACATGATTTGGAATTAGCTGCTGTTGTTTTTTCATTAAAAATTTGGAGGCATCATTTGTATGGAGTAAAGTGTGAAATATATACCGATCACAAAAGTTTAAAGTATACATTCACTCAGAAAGAGTTAAACATGAGACAAAGGAGATGGCTAGAATTAATCATGGATTATGATTGTACAATTCATTACCATCCGGGAAAAGCAAATAAAGTGGCTGATGATTTGAGTCGAAAAAGTAATGCTTCATTAACAATGTTGCATTTGGAACGTGATCCTTTGGTTAAGGATTTGATGAACTTTGGCATAGAAGTTGTTGGTGCAGGAAGTACTTCTGTTTTGTTTCAGGTATCAGTGAGATCTTCTCTATCAGATAGAATCAAGCAAGCACAGAAGCAAGACAGTGAGTTGCAGAAAAAGGTAGAGCTGGTTGAGAAAGGTAAGTTGCATGAATTCAACATTGATAGTGATTGTTTTTTGAGATTTGGGAAGAGATTGTGTGTGCCTTGTGATTCACAGTTGAAGAGAGAGTTGTTATATGAAGCTCATAGTTCTCCTTTTTCAGTTCATCCGGGCAGTACTAAGATGTATAGAGATCTGCGGGAGTATTACTGATGGGATGGAATGAAAAGAGACATTGCTGATTTTACTGTGAAGTGTTTGACTTGTCAGCAGGTTAAAGCAGAGCGGCAGTTACCGAAAGGGATACTTTAGCCTTTACCAGTGCCAGAGTAGAAATGGGAGAATATATCCATGTACTTTGTTGTTGGATTACCAAAGACATCTCGAGGTAATAATGCAATCTGGGTTATTGTTGATCGCTTGACCAAATCTGCTCATTTCCTTGCTATACGAGATACTTTCTCTCTTGATCAACTTTCCCGTTTGTATCTTAAAGAGATAGTCAGGTTACATGGAGTTCCTCTCTCCATTGTATCGGATCGTGATCCCAGGTTTACTTCTAACTTTTGGAGAGGCCTTCAGAAGTCGTTGGGTACTGAATTAAATTTTAGTACAGCTTTTCATCCTCAATCAGATGGGCAGTCAGAACGAACAATTCAGACATTGGAGGATATGCTACGAGCTTGTTCTATGGATTATCAGGGAAGTTGGGACCAACATCTTTCTTTGGTTGAGTTTTCATATAATAACAGTTTTCATTCCAGTATACATATGGGACAATTTCAGGCATTATATGGGAAGCGGTGTCGAACTCCAGCTTTCTGGGATGAAGTGGGTGAAAGAAAGTTGATGGGACCAGAATTGGTAGAAGAGATGGCAGAAAAAGTTCAGCTGATTCAGAAGCACATGAGAACAGCTCAGATCAGGCAGAAGAGTTATGCGGATAACCGGAGGAAGGATCTATTTTTCGAGGTAGGTGATCATGTTTTTCTCAAGGTTTCTCCTTGGAAAGGTGTGATGAGATTTGGTAAGAAAGGAAAGTTGAGTCCAAGGTTCATTGGACCATATGAAATTCTGGAGAGAGTTGGATCAGTTGCATACCGAGTGGCTTTACCTCCGAGTTTATCTCAGGTACACAATGTTTTTCACGTTTCGATGTTGAGAAAGTATATGCCAGATCCATCTCATGTTTTGAGTCCAGAGGTAGTTCAGCTGGAAGAGAACCTATCTTATGAGGAACAACCGGTCCAGATTCTTGACCACAGGGAGCAAGTGTTACGGAATAAGGTGATTAATCAGGTAAAGGTTTTGTGGAAAAACCACATGATTGAAGAGGCAACATGGGAATCTGAAAATGCAATGAGGGATAAGTACCCTCATTTATTCGATAAGTAAATAAATTGCGGGGACGCAATTTTATAAAGGGGGGAAGGATGTAACATCCCAAGTAAGTAATGAATAATAGATATTTTTATCTATGTCTTTTAATAATTAAGATAGTGTTATAGAGGCTTAAAATAAAAATAAATACAATCTTATGCATGGAAGACACTAATATTCTTAAAAGATTGTTTTACTGCCTTTTGATGGCAAACCATTTTTGAATCTATATTTTGACAATTTTATAAACTATGTTTGTCAAAATAAACTTATTCTTTATGATTGGGACATCAAAATTTACCTTGTGTGAATTTTTGGTATTTTTCTGACAATGTTCATTTTTTAATGAATAGTGAAAAATACTGCATTTTACATCAAAACTACTTTTTAATATAATTTATTTATATGATTAGATTATGTTTTGAATTGGTTTTGAAGTTAAATTAGAATATATTTTTACAATTTTATCCAATGGTGGTCATTGGAATCAATTTCACTTTGAAATTAGACTTAAACTGGTGTCAATCTTTTGATACTTATTGTTTTGTAAAAACACGCTATTTGCTCTGGCAGCGGGAATTAATTATTGAATTAATTAATGTGACTTATATGATTTTAATTTTTTAAAATGGACTTCATTTTTGAATTCGGAATATCAAATATAGCTTAGGGTGAATTTTTGGTAATTTTCTGAAAAACTTCAATTTTTGATGAATAGTGAAACCACTAAGTGGTAATCAAGCAAACTGATTTTTCAGTTAAATGAAAGTTTACCACTAATTTGTATTGAATTTTGAAAATCCGACATACATGGTTGTCATTAAGAAGTAAAATGTGGTTCAATGAGATTAAAATAATTTTTTGGTGAGTAGTAACTTATTAAGTTTTTAATCGCGATTAGTGGTAATTAGTGTAGTTTAAGGTATAAATAATGCTTTAATAATATGAAATGACCTAGACACATGTCCCAACCTCATTGTTTGTGTCATGACCGACCATGAAATTACATGGGTCAACTTGGGGACCCCATGGATCCACTTTTGTTGGTAAATGACATAAATTACTTTTTATTTAATGTTAAAGTGAAAATGACACAAACATGATATGTTTTGCGAAAAAAAATTTTAAGTTGGGTTATGCAAGTCCAAATTTTGATTATAAATAGTAATTGGAAATCTAAAAAGATTTCCAATATCATAGTATTTTTTTTATAATTTTTAGACATTATATAAATTTAATTATTTATGACATACTAATGATGCAGCGATGACATCATTATTTGACGATTTAAATAAAATAGAAAGATAATGTAAAATCTATGAACTACACATGTCCAAAACCAATTGGATGAATGGATTTCAAACCCTTATCACCTTATCCACGAATTCAAGCAATGTGGGACCTTTTAAAACCGAAACACATTTTCAAATAATGTAATATTTCTTTACTTTCCAAAAGTGCCCCTCCTCTCCCCTTATAAAAGGCCCCCACCTCTACCTCATTTCACACACTCTTCAAGCCTTTGGCTCGGCCAAAACCTGCCCATTTACTCTCTCTCCACATCCCTATACTCATCCTAGAGGATTCCCTTTGGGCAGAATCCTTTCAAAGGAATCCTTTAGGCTCAACTCAAAAGGAGTTACACTTTTAAAGGTAATTCATTCTCTCATGTTCATTCGTTTTATTTTGCTTCTCCAACCCCCTAAAATCTTTTTATTTACTTCTTTTGTAACAACACCAGTATCTTAAATATACTAGGATGTTGTTTAAGATATATTTGAGCTACACTCTCACACAAATACATCAAATGGTTAAAGAACATACGGTTTCCGTGGATGGCGAAATTCTGCCTCCCGAAACGATGATTGTTCAACACTCATTAAACACCTTCAAAGGTGGCCATTATGATGTCACTATTTTTATATATGATATATAATATGTTTATGTTTTCCATAAGCTTCTGTTTTTTCATTTTGGGCATACCTTTATGGTTTCCATTATGGGTAAAACACGATATCTTCATTTTAGGAAGTGCGGACTACCACCCCCTAAAAGTGATTTGATTCGTTAATACCATATGTGGGATGTGTAAAGGATAAAGTTAATGATATTATATATGTTATTATACTGGAATTATAATATACTCTTATATCATTATGATTCCATTCCAGAAAATATGAAATAGAAATGGAAGTAGCGTTCATGCGTACGTACGGCTTACCGTCTCCATGAACGGTGCAATTCATTTCTTACCTCTAAATGTGATGTAAGATTATAAATGAATGTATGTACTGGATATAAATGAAATATATGATATCTACATCATGAATTACATTCTGGATATAATGAACCTTTGACCAAATTAACAACATGTACGTATAAGAAGTCTATTTTTGACTTAAGAACCAAATACCGACAAAATGAACATTATTAACTTAAATGATTAAATGATGTTCATAACATGGTATAAAAGGAATAATGAACTTGAAAAAGATTCATAAGCAAGTAGAGATTAACTCAAGTTTATTATTCAGGAGTTTAAAGAACGGTCAGGTCAAGTCGGATACGAGGTATGGGACTTCGTCTCAATCTCCTTTCGTTGAGGCATATTTTATTTTATACGCAACTTTCTTTTATACGGTGTATAAACCCCTTTGACTTTTACGTTTATTCAAAAGGAATCTTTTTTATACGAAGCGTTTACTAAACAAAAAAAGGGAATGTTTTTGTCGTACGTATGCGGCGACAACGACTTCTCCGCCGTCGTAACCGTTATTTGAGTTTCGGCTTCCTCTACAAGCCATACCTTCTTTTTTTTTAAAAGAAAAATAAATACCATGTTTTACTTTGGTATTGAAAATGGTTTTCATAATGTTTTTATTATATCAATGTGTTGTATTGATATCTCGTGATTGAAATGTGGAAATGTTATGTTTCCTTTATGCATGTTTTATGTGATATGATTATGTTATGGTACTTGGGCATTATTATGAAGACGGGTGGTTCCGTGATAAACTAAGGGCGGGTGAGCCCGTTATAGCTCTCCAATGCATTGGGTAACGCGAAGGAGTGAAACGTTAAGGTTTCTCCGAAGAGATTTTAGGGAATATACTGTGATGGGTATTCCAAACGTAACCAAGAGGGTTACTCCCTACGTAAGAATGTTATGAATTCCTCAAGTTACATTTATGTCTTATGATTTATATGATTTATTCATGATTTTATGAGGTATGTTAAAGTGCCTATGTTTTATGGGTAAAGTATGATTTAATTCTTATGTATCTATGAACTCATGTTTCCTTTCCATGTTTTTTTATAACCCATACTGAGTTTTTATGCTCATCCCAAGTTTTTGAAATGTTTTTCACAGGTCAAGGGAAAGGTACATGATAAGATGATAGAGTCAAGGATGTGTCAAGAAATAATCCATGTTTTATTTTAAATGTGTTTCCATTGATGGGAATGAAGAATACTATCTTTATGTAACCACTTTGTTTATATATGGAATGTAATGCATGTTTTATGATCTAATCTCTAAAACTCTAAACCCGAAAAGATCCTCAATGTGTATACTTGTAATAACTCAAGATTAAGTAAGGTTTAAGGCTGGGGCCTTATATTTTACATAGTGTTTTAACATTTAATCATCGATATCTTGGAGATGTGTGTGTGCGTGTAAGTACTTTCGGATAATGCCTCATATTTGTGGGATATGCCTACTCGGTGCAAGTAACTAGCCCCTAGCCTATTAAAGGTGGGATTGGGGAAGTCACTACACTGGCTCAACAAGGATGAGTCATGAAATAATGTATCATTAAATCACCTAAATAGACTATTATAACATTTTTTGCACTCAAATTTTTAATTCAAAACATACCCCTTTTAATAACATAGCGTTAATATATTATTCCTTAAAAGGATTAACACTTAAAAATGGATTGACTTATAAAGAAACATTTTTTCTCTATTTGAAAGACTCTCCAAATAATATATGGGAGAGTGAACATAATATCACACATCAACCTTAGAGAAAATGTGTTTGGATTACAATTTTCCACCTTAGCATGAATAAAGATTCATTTTCTAATGAGTTTATAAAAATGTAAATATATTATACCCATTCATGAACATATTCAAACTTATACTCTTTATTATGTTCATTATAATTGAATATGTGTTATTTAAAATACATATATTTATAATGACAATGTTGTAATTTATTTATTCTTAGATTTATAACACTATGATTTCTATATACCAAGAGAATTATTATCATCACACTCACTAGAAAATCATTCAAATGAGTCACCATCCATATAAGACGTGTTTTATCTTTAGATGAGAATATTTATTATGGTTTAATCATTATACGTGTCAAATAATTATGCATTTTATTTTTCAAAAAACACAACATTCCCCTAGAATTAAAAATCCAACATGTGTAGATCTTCAATCATCCACACTTCTTCCACAATCAGTAACTCTACAATAAATAAAATCTATTATACCCCTGATGTCATATTTTTTTTATTGAAATCTATTTTTTTATTATTATATATAAGAATTATTTTTAATGAAATAAAATTATATTTATTTGGATAACATTGGAATCATTCACATAACGTGCCAATACACACAATACATGGTGTTGAAGTATCCATATATGATTAGCTACTAACCTGCATCCGAAATTCATCGAAATCCACTTCTATACATCTATATAAATAGAACAAATGGTTAAAAATAGACTAGAATATGTTTTTGAATATTAAATTCCAAAATTCTTAAAAAGATACTTAGTATACATATCCTAAGAACATAGAATAGTACATTAATATAAATAAGTTTATTTTCAATGATGTAGATATTAAAAACAACACTTCATTTCTAAAATTTAAACTACCTTATGCAGGCATCCAATTTGGAATATTAAGCCCTCATAGATTTCATTAACACATACAAATATTTCCTGAACTATCTCAGATAAATTTCATCTTATCCAATTAAAAATCAACATTTTTGTTCAATATAAACTTCTTCATCAAGTTTTACATGGATTAATATTGAGTTGACATCCATCAAAAATATTTTATAACTTTGTTGTGAAGAAATTTCAAGAATGATTTTAATGTTTCTATCATCAACACACGAGAAAAATTATAATCCAAATCAATGACTTCAATCTATGCGTAACCATTGCAATCAATTTATTCATTATTTCTTATCAATTTACCATCCTCATTTACCTTGTTTCATATCACAAACTTTTTTCCAACACAATTTCTATTATTTATTTTTAGTACATGTTAAAAAGTATAATTCATTCGAATATTGTCAAACAATTAATTAATTACAATAAACCACTCTTGATTTTTGAAAGATTAATTATCACCATTTTGATGGGCTTTTGAATATTAATAAGTATCAAAACTACAATTTCTGTTATTCTCATGGGAACCTTTTTTTTTATCACCAATGGTTTTTTTTACTTCCACATAGTTTCTCATACTAGGATGTGTTGTATAATTTTCTACCTCATCACCAGAAATATTCGGGTCCATTTCATTCATCTAAATGGAATCACTATAGTTTAAATTCTATTTATCTTTCTCAAGAACAACTCTTTCAACTTCATTATCATGAACTTACATATGTATTTATAAATCTATTTCTTCTTATTTTCAAATAAATCCTACATAAAAAGAATCAACACACATTCATGTTTATTTTTTGAATCATATATATAATATTCCATTTATTGGATTTATAAGAAATATTCAATTTTCACATATTTGATCAAATTTTACATGATTTTCTCCATCAATATTTTTGATAAAGGGACAATCGAAAATCTTAAGTGTTTCAAACATATAATTTCATTTTAAAAAATATCATAAGAAGTCATATTACAACATATTATATAAAATCATCAATTGTGAATATAAACTACTGTACTCATCGCATGTCTACAGAAGTAATGAGAAAGACCATTTTTGTTAAATATATTCTTTCCCATATCAACAAAAATTATATTCTTTCAATCATCAACAACATTTGGTGGTGGTTTGTATGGTTAACTTTACTCTTGGAAAAATCCATATTATTGAAAAAAAAATTATGATTCTTCATTAATGTACTAACCACATTTATCAGTTTACAACTTCTAAATAGTATATTCACATTATTCTACCCTCTTCACTGGAATCTCTTATAAATATTTTGGGAATTTTGTTTATTTTTCTAATATATAATATAAGAAATGTGAATTCAATCATCAAAAATATAATCAAATTAATTATCCCTAAAATTATATTTCTCACTTATTGAACCACAAATATCATTATGAATTTGTTTTAGGGGATTAGTTGAATGAACATCAACAATATTGTGAACAATGTTTTAAAAAATTCCTTTCTGAAAGATTGAACAACAATACTATATTATTCGATTATAATATATAATATGGAATATAGTATCTTTATTTGTTAAAATTATCATAATAATATGTCAAAAAGATCCAAAAATTTAACTCCACAAATAATTTTCATCCATCAAACCATGATAACATGAATTCTGTACATAACAAATACAAAACAATTTCAACATTTTTATGTCTCCCACTTGAAATAAATTTTCTATTTTCATCTATTTTCATAATGAATCCATATTTTCTAAAGAAAAATTATTTCCTTAATCAAAATGTTTGGTAACACTCAAATAGTTTTTTTTCATCCCTTCAACAAATAATGACTTTTTTTATTTTATTTTTTCTTTCCCCTATAATAGCAGATCAAACTCCTTTGATTCTAATGATCCACCATTTCCAAATTTTACTATTCATTATTTAAATATATTTAAATTATTAAAAAGATTCAAATATCTTATCATTTTCAAGATAAATTACTATCCAAAATATAGGTATTTTCTCATTTTCCATCATTAAGAGAATTTTCCACAATGAGGGACTTTTTCCATCCCTTTATATTCATTAACATACATTATTTTTGTATTAATAGAATTTTTTTGATGGTATAAAAATACATAAATAGGAATTACTAAAATACTATTTATATATTTCACATATAGTTTTAAAATTTTGTAATATATTTTCATCATACAAAACATCTATTCTTAAGATTATTTCTTTAAGATTATTAACTTCCAATTGAAATTTTCATCCTATTAATCATGGGATAATTGAAGTGTTGTTCATTGAAATGAATTTTTTTTAATATTCAAAAATCAACATTCATTCTAGTAGTATCCATATAATGAATATTATATTTATTAACATCTATAAGACCTATATTCGTGACATGTTTTTCAAATACAGCTATTCTATCCCTATTAGAACATTATTTATCCCCAAACATCATGTTATGATAAGAGATATTATTATTCAATTTTAATTTATTCAAAATTTTAATTCAATTATATTTATTATAAACATTCATTTAGACATAAAAATTTATATTTTTCTAGAATTTCAAATTTGTTGGTTTCAGAAACATTGACATTTTTATAGTTTTCTTCTTCTTGAGAAGATCTTAAATTTTCATTAAATCCCTTGAAGTTAAATTTTGATGATCATTATTTGGTAAAAAATTCAATAAATTTTACCAAAATCAGAGATAAATTTATTTTTTCTTGTAACTCCCTGCTTAGTAATGTAGATATTTTGTTAACCATGTTCCGACACATCATGCATCATTTAAATCATCACATCATGTTGTCTATTCCAATTAATTTTTTGGATGTTATTTTTCAATTAATAAATGTCTTATTTTATTATAGTTTTCTATTTATGAAAAAGTTAAATATTTCGTAATATAGAAATTCACATTTTAAATATCTTTGTCTTTATTTTATGCCTTAAAATCCATATAAGTTATTTATCAACTACATTTTATGAAACAATTCTAACTGAATGTATTATTTTACATAACTACCAATTTATTCATTAGAAAACTATTAATTTTTAATTTTCCCATAATTTTTTTTCTAAAAAATCCATATTGTTAGTTACCACTTCATCTTTAATGTCATCATCTTCATAATATTAAAAAATACTACATTTTTATTTAGGTAAGTTTTTATGTTTTATTTTAGAATATGTTTTAAATTTTTCAATATGTTTCTTCCAAGATCCTCTTGTCCTTAGTTTATTTTCGTCACATTTTATTTATCCATTCCTCAATGTAAATTTTTAGTAAATTTTTAATAGTTTCAAATTAGAATAGTCCAAAAGTAGATTCCCATTCTACTTTTATTCCAATAATTTTAGAATTGTATAAAACAAGGTAAACATATTATAAAAATTCTTACTAATCTCATATTTGTTTTCAGAGTCACTACATTATTCAACTTTATGATTTTTCTTGTATTTTTATTTTGTGGAAGCTATGAAGTTAATATTTTGATCAATAATTAATTTTCATTTCATGAGTTTCTGACTTCTTATTTCATAATCATTGATAGTGAAATATATGTCATCCAATGAGAGAATTTTAAGAACTCTACCTTCAAAGGATGTAACCATAGAATCAAACATGTTAGGAAGATTTTTTAATATTTTTTCGTCAATAGTTGAATATTCAGACTACTCCCCGAGGCATCTTATGGTGCTAAAAATATCAATCACTCTTGTAATCCAATAGGTTAAAAATCATCCTTTTTTTATCCCTATAAATTAGAATCTATATTTTAATTTTTTCATTATTAACATTTTTATTTAATTAAAATATATTATTCTACTTTTTAGAAATACCATTATGAGTTCTAAAAAATTTCAATCAAAGAAATTCAATACCATATAGTTATGAATGTTAATTATTATGAACCCTTCCATAATTTTCTAGATTATTCTTATCAAATGTTTTAAGAGGAATATATAGATTTATAAGTTTAAATAAATGTTTATTAGCCTCTATAAATCATAAAATAATGACATAATATACATCAAAATTATATCATTCTACATATGATAGTTCTCTACCCCAAAAATTAGAATTGTCTAACTATCAATACAGTTTCAGTTCAGTATAAAAACATCTATTTATAATTAAATAAATAGTTAACAATGTAAAAAATCACTGTGATACTAATTGAAAAGGCCATGTCTAGATAAATTTAATAAACGGTTATGGGATGGAGTGAATTAGGGATATCTTTTATTTTATATTTTTTTCTCGTATAGCAACCTTTACATTTTATTATAAATTTATCCAATTTTTAAAAACCAATCATTTACACATACAATGGAACAGAAGTATTTACAATGTTCTTAGAAAAATAGTAGTATCATATGTTTAAAATGGTCTAAAAAGAATCCATTATAACAAAATCCAATAGAATATTTTGTGTATGGATATAACATGTATGAAATACCTTATATTTATATAGTAGTAGTATTATTAAAATAATAAATTTTATCCTTATAACATGAAATATGTAAATACATTTTTATGATACATTTAGAACTTTTCACTAGTTAGATCTAAATATTTCTATGTAATTCATTAAAATCATCAAATTTGAAAAATCTTCTGAAAAAAATATTCACATTTTTATAAAAAAGTATGGTTGGAATAAATTCTCTAAACATAATATTAATATTGATTCTAAAATATAAATATGATTCTAATTTTCGATTGTTCAGTCTTTGAATAAGTCTGATTCACTTCATTGAAAACAAGTCTAATTCAAATTTTTCATTTTCCAAAATGGTTTACTATGATGACCTATTTTGAACTGTCAAATCCTTACATACACTTATCATAATCAATTTTTTTGTAAAGAAGGATTTTACGATGAAATTTTGTGTATAAAACACACCACAATCACCCTTTATATCTCCTGCACAAGAATATGGTCATAGTATTTTTAACATTACATCTTTTTATAGGTGCCTTAGAAGGTAAAAGGGTTGGGAAAAAATTTCAATTTCCCACTTACACAAATTCTATAATTATGAATTTCACATAATTTTCAACTTCATTTTGAAAAATTCTTAATTCTTCACAACTCTTCATGAGTCATCTCTATTATTCTTCTATTCACCCAAACCTATTAAATATGTACATAACTAAAGAAAGAACATTACAACTTCTCATTCTTGGAGACTATTTATCTTTCAGAATCACATTTCTAAGAAACTCTTGATGATGTTCTAAAAAACAAATACTATATTTCCATATAAATTATTAAAAAAAATTATATACTTTTGTAAAAAAATCTCATCTAAAAGTTAAATATATTTCACATTTTAATCATTTAATCAATATCCCCTAAAAATAATACATCTATGAAAAAGAATCAAAATATATAATGAATTATCATTTTAAATATTTTTCGATGTGTCATGACCCAATTTATTTTTAATATAGTTGATACCACACTCTAATTCTCCGAATAAAAAGAAATATGTTGACTAAATTATTGTATTTTATCCGAATAATAGGTTTATAAGGCCCAAATATCTAATTGGTTCTATCTAATCAACTAATTGACCAATTCCAACAACTTCTCTTCTTCATAATTCTCAAAAAAATATTTTCTATCTGAAAAAACCTTGATAGTTTGATGATCATACCATGATATAACTATTAATCAGATGTCTTTATGGTGTGAACCTTATGTCTAATGGATTAGTTCCAAAATTTACACATTTAACCGATGTTTGTGGACTTCAATCTCTCAAAAAAACAAAACATATTTGTTCATAAAGTAGATTAGTTCATCTGATGGGACATACAATCATATGAAATAGTCTATGAGTTCTTCTTCCAAAACACTTTGTTTAGCACATTCAAAATCAAATTATCCTAAAAACTTTTATGTAAGGTGATCCCAGATATAATGTTATAAGACAAAAAATAATCCACTTCATTAAAACACCAGGGATTCTCAATTTATTTTTTCTTCTCCCAAACATATTTTCCCGAAATGTCATCACGAAGCATAGACAAAAAGGATTTTTCGACGTTATATTTTGATAAATTTTTTGAAAGAAAAGAATCACCCGATTTTGTGTTGATCATATATAAAGACGTTATTAATCTGGTACATATTCCATCTCTATTTTAAAAAATTGTATTCTGAAAAAAAAGAGTCCAAAAAAACATCACCCATTTAAAAATATTATGACAGAAAATTATAAATGATAGAAATTGTTAAGAAATATATGTAAGATATTCTAATTCTGAGAAAACTTTATCTGATTAATAAAAAATGTTCTATAAATTATCACAAATAAATAAAAATAAAATAAAACAATAATAATGATAAACTTCTTCTAGTATGTAAAATCCATCTCCATCTAACTTGTACCAAACCCAACCACTAGTTCTCCAACATGTGGATCCCTTAACAGGTACCTGTAAAAGGATATATGCATATTCAATCAAGATACACATAGAAATTAAGACAACTAATAATTATGACCATATATTAACTACAAAAACTAAATAAAATATTCTATCAAAATACATTCCCATACATTTTATGTTTAGTGTTTTGGATAGTCAAGAAAAATCATTAACTAATTAGTCTAATGTATTCTTATATTAATTGAAATTTTTCACACTATATATATGGAAATTATTAATCTATAAAATGAAATTGAAAAATTCTAACAAATCCTTCTTAAAAGATAAAATTATATAATCATTATACATGCTACTCCCATTAATAACCAAGGTAAGTTAATATATATGTAAATAGGGAAGTTAAACTCTCTGTAATGCTAAACGTAGTTGATATTAACAAAATAATATATTATATCATATTAATATTATTTGGTAAATAGAATATAATAAATGTATTGGAAAAAATTATTGATAAATCACGTATAATAAAACATGGATCAAAATCCACCTATATTTTCAGTATGCTTTTAGTATAATGGAATTATTATTTGCAGATCCTAGCATCAAAAGATTTTTAAATAAACATAATACATGTTTTCATAATAATATTACCAAATTGATTCATTATGGTGTCATAAAATAATATTAGAATGATTCTTTGTAATGGTAACATAAAGTATTACCATGTAATTATTATATGGAATCATAAACTGTACCGATATAGAGACTAACCAATTATTCAATTAATTAGAGAGTAATTATGGTATACAACTCCACACATTACTTGTATATTTTATGTTTTTTCCTTTGAAATAAAAAATTATGGATTCCATCAATAATAATAACATAGTAAAATAATGTAAAATAAATGTGTTTCCAACTATATTATGTAATTTTTGAAGTCAAATACATTAAATGGATCATATGGTATTTACATATGATAGATATAAGGTATATAATTATGTCAATGATATTCATCATCAATTTATATGTGGGTTCTTAGTGAAAATGAATCAATAAAAGTGTGAAAGACTATAAAAATCAATTATGAAATGTATTAGAAGAGAAATTCATTTTATAATAATCTGGTGACGAGGTTTGACATAGGTAGTGATGGATCATTTTTTTCATAGAGTATATTTTTTGATATGCTATCTAATGGAAGTGTTTGGATTATATCATATGATGAATACCCTCAATAAAGCATAAAATATGTAAAAATAGACATAAATGAAAATTTATATTATTATATACTAGGAATATTACATTAGATATGAGTTCAATCTATGATCATTTGAAATAATTTATAAAAATATTTTATAAAATTAAGATAAGGGGAATTTATTAAATAAATAAAGAAGAAATTTAGAGGAATGTATATATAAAAAGGAAAATATTATAATGGTATGTGCTCACATAGAAGGTGTTAAATAGAGATTCATGTGATAAATTATTGAAAATGAACCATATAAATAATGATAAATACATTCGTAAAATATTTTAATAAAAGTAATATAGTTAAAAATATACTTAATTAATTATTAAGAAATAGATAATGGAATTAATAAACAAATAAAATAAATAAGGACATAGATAAGGGTCATTATTGACTTGAGATACGAGGTTTGGTTAGTTTCATTTATTAGAAATACTTTGGGTGAAATAGGTTTCAAGGGGAAGATGAAATTTTTAAGGATAATGTAAAATAAATGAATTAAAAGAATATATAAAAAAATAAGCATTATGAATTAATCACACCATATCAAATAATTTATGGTTCACATTTGGAAATATGTCTTAAGAAATAAAATGCGAGAAATATATCCCCTCACTTTAATTCCGAAAGCCCACTAAAATTATAGAATGTAATATATATAAAATAATTACCCTAAAAACATATTTTAAAATATTATTTATATTTAAATCAATTTTTGAAATTCATTTATAACTTTTTTCAAAATGTATATTTGATAGTTATCATATATTTTCAATAGAATATGCAATTAATCATGATCATTTTGAAAAAATTAAGTAATAACAATTATGTTCATTAGTAATCTTTTAAATATAATGATTCAAAGATAATACAAGGTAATGTATTGTTTATTTATAATTATTTACAATTTTATATTTTCATTCAATTTTATTTATTATGATAATTAATTTTGAAATTTTTGATGAAACTATTTAAAAAATATATAATGTATAAATATTGGTTAATTAAAAATTGAGATGAATATTATTAATAAAATTTTAAACAAAAATAATTTTTTTATTTAAATATATATTTCAAATATTATCGTTAATTATGTTCTCATATTCATCCACAAAAATGTTTTATTACAATGTTCAAGTATGTGGCCAGACTAACCAAAAAAAGAACATATCATATTTAATGGATGATTATCATTATAATAGTTGATTAATTTTGAAAAATATAATAATTTATGAAGAAAAATAATATTATAAAGAAATTTATAATGTGTGTATTTATCAATTAATAAATATTAATTCATAAGGAGTGAACTCGTTGAAAAATTAGAAAAGTAACTTTATTGAGGTGGTATTATGAACAAACAAACAAATGGAATTTTCATTTATCTAAATGGATTAATGTGAATGGGGGAGTATTATAATCAATCTATTTAGAATAATAATAATAATATTTTATATCTCTCATTTATTCATCAATTAAATCCTTATAAATAGCTATGTTTGGTAGTGCAGAGAAATTAAAGGTGTCTCTTCATTAACGCAATAGTGTACACAAACACACCAATGTCATTTTAATTTTTTTTAATAGAAAAGGTAAATATAGTTAAATATTGTAAACATAGATTAATAAAATTAAATATACAAATAATTGTAATGTTAGTATATAGTAACATGAATTTTTTTAGGAAAAGTTTGCTATAAAGGATTAGAAAAAGGGAATGATTTTTACAAACACTAATAAGTTGTGTTTTCCATTAGAGGAATCCTTAGGAATAGAAGGATTTGAATACAAATATTCTATTAAAATTATAATTGAAGTGAAATATTATTTTTGAGTATGTGAAATTGAATATATTAATGAGAGTACTGAAATATTTAGAGTTATTTTGAAGGATCTAGGATTGGTACCATTTATAAGTGCTGATAATTTATTTTTCATAATTATTCAATCATAATATAAAGAGAGAAAATGATTGCAATGTCAAGGTGACTACAAATTAATAAATAATATTTTTTAGATATGTTATGTTCAATCCATACACTAACATCTACATTTCATTATATTTTTTAACTTTTTATTTATTTTACCCTTTTTGTTAGCCCTTTTTTCATTTTATATTTTACAATAGTAAAATGTTTTAAAATAAGTAATTCATTTTTATTTCTAAAAATAAAAGTATAATTATTTAAAAATAAAGAAATAAAAAATATATATTTTAAATATATTTCAGTTTCTTCACTTTTATATATTGATGAAGATTAATTTTTAACAAATGACTTTTTAATGTATTGATAAATATTTTAGAAATTGGTGTAAATTGGGTTATAAAACATTAAACATAATGTTTTTAAAATAAATACATATATATTCAAAATTTCAATCATAAAATGATTTTTTTAATAAAAAAGTGTTTCGTAAATTCTCCATGTGAACTATTATAATAATAATTTTGAAAAATTAATGGTATTTGTAAAAAAGGTATGTTACACAATTAAATAAAAAAATTCATTTTTTGGTGAAATCTCTATTTTTGTTTGCAAAGTTTATTTTAATATTATATATCAAAACATAAATGTAATTAGGTCAATTTAAATTTTTCAGAATTTAATAGGTAAGCATAAATATAATGAATGGAATTTAATTGGGAAATAGCAATTAAAATCATTACTTGTTCCTATTCCTATTACCATTCAATTACCAATTAGTTTTTTGTTAATGAATTATTAATATAATTATATATTAAATATTTTTTATATTTATTATTCTAAAGTATTTCACATAAAAAACCAATTATAAAAAATAAAATACATTTTTTAGAGTAAAAAATATATTTTCATGGTTATCATTGTGTTAAAATTTACCATGATATTACATTCCAAGATAAAATTTAAAATCTATAATATAAAATTTATAAATAATGTATTTTCATACAAATTATATTTTTTAATCTATTTAACCCCTCATGATATACTCATATTATCTATGTATAATTTATGTTATGGTTGTTTTTTGAGGGTGGTGATTTTGATAGCATGTAAATTGTAGAAATTTTAATAATCATGAACATATCATAGTATTGATTTCAATCCTATAGAAATAATTAAATATCATAATTTTATTGGTCTCGGGAGGACACTAGTTGATTTACCCAATTTTTATCCGCATAAAAATGACCTTCATAGGGTAGAACTCTACTACCCGATGTAGTTTTATTCCTCTTTTATAGATTTCATAATATCGATACATTTTTATACCATATAAAATAATGGTTAAATTATGTGGTAAAATATTATCTTATAGTTTCACTATTTAATTTTATAATTTTGAAACATAAGAAAAACTATTAAAAACTATTAATTTAATTAAAATATAAATTGTAATTTCATATCATTATATTCCAACCAATTAAATAAATTTAAACAAAATTAGTTTAGTTATTTATAACTAAATTTTTTAATAAGGGTATCTAAAATATAAACATAGTTTAAAATAATATTTATAATTATATATGATCATAATTTTCATAATAAATGGTAGATATTATTTATCTCAAATCTTATTTCATAGCAGTTCATTCAGATATAACATTCATAGTACTATTTTAATTATACTGATTTTAAACCTGAACTATAATAATATATTGGATAATATTCAATAAGATTAGAGTAAAGGATCCTATCTATATAAAATATCAATCATATAATTTATTCTCATATGAATCCTCATTTCAACATTTATTATATTTAGTTTAACAATGTCACAATTGGTTCATCCTATAACTCTTCTTCATTAACCAAGGTTATCCTTCATATTTTCTAAAAAGGATTTCTATCTTCAGTAGTAATATAATATAACCTAAAATTATATTTAAAAAATTTAATTTAGTTAACAATACAAATGTTAATTACCCCATGAAAATATCTATGATGTGACTTGTGTGGAATTTAGTCTATGGTCTACTCTTCTTCCACTAAGAGAAGTTCATACTGATACTCATTCATCTATTTCTTGGATTATATCAACTAGTTATATTTATACCAAAAAATTTCATCAACATGAAAATATAGAATTTGGTATAAAAATTATAGGAGAATCCCAAAATATATACATTACTATAACATATGGACGTTATATAGAACTATACTACTATAAGGCCCCGACCTTAAATATTACATAATCTTGAATTATGTTAATAAACCACATTGGTGATCTTTTCTAGCTTAGAGATTCAATGAATTAAGTCATAACTTATTCATAAATTCTTGAATATTATATATAGAAACTTCAACTAAGTATCCATTTCTTCACAAAACAAAAAATCTTAAATGAAAAGAAACATGTTCAGTCCCATGTTTCAAAAAAATGACTTTTCATATATATCATCCTTGACCCGATTCCACCATATGTCCTATGAAAAAAATTTCAAAAACATGTAATGAGAATAAAAATCCTATTAATGGATATCCAATGAAGGAATGATATTATATTTTAAAAAACAATTAATCCATGAATAATTAATCATAATGTAATACTTTTCACCTAAAGAAGTAGAAAAAACATCACTGAATATAAACTCATTTCATACACTTTTGGTAACCAAAAGATTACCATAAATTGCATAGGAAGCAATTTATATAATATAAAGGTAACTTGGGACATAAAAATACATAAATGGAATAACCATATGGTCTAATTTTATATATATCACTAAATGTAATAGCCATAGGGAAGACATCCATTCCCAATGCATTGGAGATTATAACGTCACCACCCATCCTTGGTTTATCATTGAACAACCTGTCAATTGGTTTATCACATAACCAAATGTAAAATGTCCAAGAACCATTATATAATAATAACACATAAAATAATTGAAAATATCAACATTTCACTGATAACATCTCATTTGAAATCATAAGTAAACACTTCACGATATTGAAAAAATTAATCAATTTCAAAAAAAAATTCAATTCAAAAAAAACCAAAAAGGGAATATGGGATATCTTTTCCTTTTAAAAACATTAACAACTATAAGAGATATAGTGTAGGCCAGTGGTAGGTGATGCTCCCTTGTCTCACTTCGGTTGTGGTTACGATTCCCAAGGACTTTCCGGATGTGATGGGATTCCACCCATCCTACTGGTTCTCTATTTGTGAAAACCATATCATCATTATAACATTCTAAATTATAAGATAATTTTCTAAAAATCACCATTAACTATTTTATCATCAAAAGTTATCTAATACCTTTAATTTTGGATCCAAATTTGTAATAACCATTTATCACCTCCAAAAAAAGATCATATGATACCCTAAGGTTATCCGTTTTGTCCAAACAAGAAAATTTAATTCAATCATGAATAAAATTTTAACATATCAAACATCAGAGTTACAAATTCATGAAAACGTGTTCCAATGTAATCCAATAATCCAAATATCCTTAATACTTTTAAGCATTTCATCATCCTAAAATCTACCATAACTCTTGATTCTCTTATATGTATACTTCATAGACATTAAACGTTATTCATGATCCATTAACAATTTTTTTCCAACTTATTTAATAATACTTCATTCCAATGAACAAAATCATTAATCATTTCCTAATATTCAATAATGTAAAAATGACTATTAGAAATAATCCATTCCTTTCATTGTCTACTGTTAGTTTCCTCATCCTCAACTGGAATGACATTAGGTATTGGTGAAGATAAATTTGTACGGTCATACTGATCCCATTCTAGAACCACCTTAGTACGAAAATTATTTTTATAATGACCATGCACATATCAGTTAAAACATTCAACTGATCCCCTTAAAAGAACATATTTACCATTATTATATTCAACTTGATTCTTCCTTTTTCCATGGATTGTTCATTCCTTATGACCTTCATTACCACATCTGTAGAATCTTCTCATCCCTTTGATGCATTTTCCTAGGTGATTCATTCCACAACTTTGACACATAGGTTTTCGAATATACACACCTTTATGGTTATTACATAAAATTTAGTAGGGGTTTCTTTTGTCACATAAACTATTCCATATAAAAATCACCATGGTTCTGGTTTTCAATAACGACTCAAGATAATTGGTTGATAATAATCATAAGAGTTCACATTGTAGATCTCATTTGATTCGGTTTCTTTTTTATAAAATAGTCACAGTATTCATCACTTCCATTGTTACATTGGTTCCTACTACATTTAACCATTTACAAAAAGCAAAATCCACAGTGTGAGTATATCCATAAAATCATCAAATAATATCTTATGAGGAGGGTAAACACTAAGATATACTTATTAATGTTATCTTAAAATCATTCAATTTATCTAAAATAATTATGACTCTTTATAATATGATTCCATTATGGTTATGTCACATATGCTTAAATAACACCCTAACCAGTAATGTTATCTAAACCAACCTTTGATACCAACTATAATGTCCCATCCTTATAAATTACATAATCATGAATTATGTAAATAATTCACATTGAATATATTTAAATGTTTATAAAATTAGAGAAATAGGTCATAATATATACAAAACATCATGAATATTACATGTAGACACTTATACTCAGTATCCATTTTTTCAAAAGATTAATACTCTTAAAAAAAGAAACATTTCTAGATCCATGTTTTAAATAACTTGAATTTTTCGTGATCCTATCCTTGATACTATTCCACATTATGTTTTGAGAAAAACATTTCAAAAACATTGGATGATCATAAAAAGCTATGTAAGGGATACACAAATAAGGAAAGTTGTTAGTTTTCAAAACAACATGTAAACCATGCATACGTATCCATAAAGTAATAATTTTCATATTAAAGAAATAGAAAAAAAAACCCTTAAATGAATATATGCTCATAGAATACTATTTTTTAACCAATGTTTTACCATAATGCCCATATAAAACAATGTATAGAATATAAAGGTAACTATGGATATAAACACACATAAATGGAATAACTATACAGTCAACATCCAAACATATCACTTAATGGAATAGCCATATGACTGAATTCCGTACCCAAAACATTAGAGGTTATAACGTAACCACCCATGCTTGGTTTATCATAGAAACACCAATAATTTGGTGTATCACATAACCACCCATCAACTATCCAAGTACCATTATATAATCATAACATATCAAATAATTTCAAATATTAACATTTCACTAATAAAATTTCAATTTCAATCATAACGAATCATTTTACGATATTGAAATAATAAAATAATTTCAAAAACCATTTTCAATATGAAAAAACCCAAAAAGCGAATAATATATTTCTTTTCCTTTTAAAAACAATTTGGCTTATAGATGAATCCAAATAACAATTATAGTGGTGGATAGGTTATTATCACTACAAATCATTAAAAACATTCTTTTTTTCTATTAGTAAAATGATTCATATAAATATTATTCCTTTTGAATGAAAGTAATAGTCAAATGGGTTTAGTATACACCATGTAAAAGGAGGGTATATTATCGAAACATTCCCTAATGAATGATATTGAGACAAAGTCCCCTACCTTGAGTCCAACTTGTCTCTCATGTTACATATTCTTCCTGAATAATAAAATTATGTTAATTTCTAATTGCTTCAGAACCTTATTCAAGGTTATTATTCTTTTTATATCATTTAATACCTTGATATTACAATTAGTTAATTATTCAAGATCACATTAGACATTTTGTGGATGTTCGGAACATGAGTAAAAAAATGAAATTATTGTTATTTAAAATTTTCCATGTGGTCATAAGTACATATATCTAGAATGATATTCATGGTTTATATATCATAAATATATAATATATATCCAGTATATAAGTATTTAAAATAGTATAACAACCCAATGTTTTATTACACACTTAAACATGATTTATTACATAATCTATTCACCTGATACAACATAGATGACCAATAGTTCTAGTGTCTATGGGGCATAGGAACATTACATAACTACTTAAAACATAAAACATAAAACATCTTTATTAAAAACAACCCTTACATAACCACAATGTGCCCTCTTATGTAGCATTGCTTGGGATAACCTAAGGACATACATGGGAAACGGGTGAGCTATAAAGCTTAGTATGGGAGTAAACAAGGCATAACATGAAGAAGAAAATGCTTGTCACAAAATAGGCATATCAATGATGCATAAATTAAAATGAAAAAAAATTCATGTTATATAATGACTATCATAACATGGAAATTTGGCAACAACACTTAACATGGAAATAGCATGATCCATGAATCATTGGACTAGAAACATGTGTAAACCCTCATTGCACTTGAATTAGCATGAGTAAATCCTAATTTAAATTTAATTAGCATGAGTTAATCATCTTTTCACATGAAGTATCATGATTCTAATATTTACCCAATGCATTGGAGCGCTATCAGGGCACACCCTTATTCAACATTTAATTTGATTTATATGTGTGCCACATGGATCATAAAACATGAATTCATTAAACATCCTCATTTATTCCATTATAAAGTAATGATTAATTCATAAATGAAAAAAACATAATCACTTTTTAAATGTTCATAAAGGTGAATACCATTGATAAATAAATGGGCATGGTATTCACTACACTTTGACTTTGTCTTGAAAAAACATGGTGCAATTTCGGCAACATAACGACATGACATAATAACTCATAAAAAATATTGATGATAGAAAAATGGATGTCGCATAACATTTACATGAAATATAAAGTAATTTGGTCATATAGATTCATTCCCCAATAAATTTAATTCAATTATAGATCATAACACAAAATAATATCTTGATTGTAAATGAACAGAGAGAAATTATTTACGGAATTTCTGCATGGAAAAGGGAGTAAATGGGAAGAATTTTTGAGAGTGAAATGGTCATATCAAAATTAAAAAACAAATTGGGAAATATGGGGAGGTTTGTAATAATACCCCAAAATATATAATTGAAAAAAGGTATAACAATATTAAAAAACATGGATAAAATGAGAAAGGGATCTGATACGTGGAATTGTGATCGTAAAGGATTGGGAGAGGCTTGAGAGAGGATTATTGGGAGATTGGGGCGCCTTGAGAGGATTCTAGATAGAGGAGTGTAGAGGTTGGATGAACTCAAAAGGCTTTTAGTGAAGACGAAGTGGGATCTTTGGTGGGTTTATATAGGAAAAGAAGAGGGAATTCTTTATTATTTAGGTTTTTGACACCACATATTAATCTAATCAAAACTACAAACAATACCATGGTTTTTGTACATGGTTTTTTCCAAAGTATATTGGAAAACAGTATATTATAAGGCCAATGGCCAAAAAATTTAAAATAATAGGGTTTCTTTTGTATATGTGAGTCACTCTCTCAAGGAAGCCAATTTAAAATGCTAAATTGTATTATATGTCTTGGAGGGTCCACTAAATCTTTGTAAAATATATCAAATAGACCTAAAATCAAATTATTTTAGTGTTAAAGCATATATTTCCACAACAATTTTTTTATAGTATTTTATTACATCACTATTGGGACATTATTATGTCATAAAACACATTATATATTTAAACAGTATTTAAGTTTTAACAAACAATTATACTATCTCAATAAATTATGAAATATTGACCATTGGATAATTTTGATGTCTTTATTTCAAAAATAATATTAATATTATCTAAATAATTTTTTTATAAATATTTGGATTTTCAATTTTAAAATAAAAACTAACATCTATTAAAAAATCACGGTGTTTGAAAAAATAGCTTCTAATCCTTATTAATAATTATAATTGTAATAAAAAATGTTTAAATCCATTTATACATTATAAAAAGTAATTTAATAATAATAATTATATTTTATTAAAATATTATGTAATTCAAAATATCGATTAATTTATCAATATAGATTTATTAGTTGAATATTAACTAAAAAAATACTATTTGGGATTTAAAAACTATTTAAAAAGTAACTATAATAAAATGGGAACATATTCTATATTATAAAATGAAATAATGAACAAAATCATAGTGATAAGGTTTTATTACAAAATCCCTTATAACACTCACATAAGACGTTAGGGTAAAGTTTGTAATTGTGATAGACTCTTGGGGTGGCTCAGATAACATCACTTGTGATGTAATCTTTAACAACTTTCACTTCTTCCATAGGTAGTTTCATCCTAGCATAACATGTCGATGCTCAGATTGAGCTTGGTCAATAGAGAACCCCAATGACGCCACCTCCATTCCAAGCTCCATCAAATGAGCTTCATACGGGGTATGTCTACTGAACGAGGCCATCACTTCCTTTGTTTGAGTAAATTGGATTTGATGAAGCCCAATATTTATACTAATCATGTGATCACTATTCAACAACTAAATTAGCAAAAATCAAAATTCATAATGGTACATTGAAAATCGAAAATCATAAAAACAAAGAAGAGAATATATTATATAACCATTTCACAAAATAAAACTTCTAATTAGACAATATATATGTTTGGGTCATTACAATCTTCACCCCTTATGAAATTGCACTGTAGAAATTTTATTTTCCCACAATAAAACAGATGCAGGAAACTCTGCTTCATCACTTCCTCTAATTCCCATTTTTCTT
The DNA here is from genome assembly GCA_963277665.1 of Viscum album. Lineage (NCBI taxonomy): Eukaryota > Viridiplantae > Streptophyta > Magnoliopsida > Santalales > Viscaceae > Viscum > Viscum album. The sequence continues at coordinate 218,993,937 of OY728158.1, forward strand.
CTTTAAACATATGGTTTATATATAACACATTCATGAGGGGAATTATCTTATTCTGTATAACTTTTTCCCTATGATCTAAGATCTTCACTAGTTTCTCCTCGTAATAATGATCATCCTCTAACAATACTACCTTTGAAGAGAGTACATATGAAGGTTCTAGTATGTACATTGTTGAGCAGGATAAGTAAAAAACAACATGTACTTTGGCCATGGTGGGTTGAATTGCTAGTTGATAGGCCAGAACCCTGTCACGATCATAAATCTCAAAGTGGATGATCTACCTAGGACTTAACTTCCCTTTATTTCATAATATCATGACATTCTTGCATAGAGATATTCATAGAAATACCATGTGTCCAACATTGAACTCAAGGACTATTCAATAATTATCTTCATAACTCTTCTATCGACTTTGGGCTGCCTTAATATGGTGCTGAATGGTTTTCACCTTCTCCCCCATTTCTTCAACCATTTCTGGTCTTAGAAGCTTACGCTCACCGAATTCATCACAACACGCTAGTTTTCTATTACTATTCACATAAAGGGATTCATAAGGAACTATTTGGATGATTTAGTGGAAACAATTTTTTTTACAAGAACTCAATAATATGAAGATGTTGATCCCATACTACTTTGATGTCTATTGAGTAGGCTTTAAAAATGTCTTCAAGTGTTTGGATAGTCTACTCTAATTGACCATCAGTTTGAGGATGATAAGCCGCAATGAAGTTCAACTCAGTATCCAGAGCTTACTGAAGAATCATCCAATACCATGAGGTAAATCTTTGATCTCTATTGGATACAATATATAGTATTACTCCATGAAGCCTTATCTTGTCTCTGATATATATCTATACCAGTTGATCTACTGAGAAACCCTCCCGAATTGTAATGAAGTGTGTAGTCATTGTATGATGGTCCACAAAAACATTCATAGCATTGTTTCCATTATATGTCTTTATAAGTCTGGTGAAAATGTCCATGGAAATGTTTTCCCACATCCATGTTGGTATTGGTAGTGGTTTCATCATCCCCTTAGACATTTTTTTCATAACCTTCACTTGCTGACAAACAATGAAATTTTAGGTATATTCCCCAATATCCCTTTTCATATTGGCCAAACAAATGCTTTCTCATAGATCTTGATACATCATTGTTCTCCCTAGGTGAATAGAGAAGGTTGACCTATGCACGTTGTCCAGATGCTCCATTTTTATCTCTTGATTCAATGGTATACATAATCATGACCCAAATCTCACAATTCCATCCTTTTCAACCACAAACATAGAGGATTTCCCATTTATGATAGAATCAACTTGTCTTATAATTTCAACATCTTTTCATTGAGCATCCTTTATTTTATCCATGAGGGACTGTTGAGAAATCATTTGAGAAAGGATTGATAATATTACTTCTTTAATGATTCCCATGTCTATCCTCTTCAAATCTAAGATGATTGGAAATTTTTCAATTCTAATTATTGATAATGATGTTTGATCATTTCTATGTTGAGCATATACCACCTTGTTTTCCTTACTGGGATGGTAGTGGATTGTGAATTAATAATCATTGATGAGTTTTATGCATCTTCCTTCACACATATTTCATTATTTTTGTGTGAATATATATTTTAGGTTCTTATGATCATTATATATCTCACACATCTCCCCATAGAGATAATGCTTCCAAATTCTTAATGTAATGATCATATCCACCTACTCCAGATCATGCGTGGTATATTTTTTCTCAAGAATTTTTAGCTTCCTTGAGTCTTAGGCTATCACTTTATCATTATACATCAACAAACTACCCAATATATTCTTTGAAGCATCACTAAACACCAAAAACATTTCCCCACACTTAGGTAATATGAGAATGGGAGCAGTTATAAGACTCCTTTTTAACTCCCTTAAGCTCTCTTCACATTCATCACACCAAGAAAACTTTAATCCCTTCCATTTTTGAATGGTATGTCAGTTGGATAATCGTGATAAATTTCTCACAAATCGATGATAATATCCAGCTATCCCCAAGAAGATACTAACATATTTTACCGACGTTGGCCTCTACCATCACTCAATTGAAGTTGTCTTGTAGGGATCCATAGATATCCCATTTCTTGTGATGATATGATCCATGAATGAAACCTACTTCAACCAAAAATCACAGCTGCGGTACTTTCCATAGAGCGTCTCCTTTCAAAAGGACTCTAGTATAGTTCTTAGATGCCTTTTATTCCCCTCCATTTATTGGAGTATATTATAATATCATCTATAAATACAACAATATATTTTTCAAGGTAATCTCTAAAGAATCTATTTATAAAGTCCATGAAGATTTATGATCAATTAGTGAGTCTGAATGGGGTGGATTTGAATTCACAGTTCCTGTATCTTGTATGAAAATCATTTTTAATGATATTTTCATTCTTCACCCATAATTGGTAATTTCTTGACCATAGATCCACCTTAGAGAAGTATTTTAATCCACTTAGATGATCGATCAATTAAAAAACTCATAGAAAAGGATACTTGTTCTTTATCAAGATTTTGTTATGCTCACGATAATCAATTCAAAGGGGGCATTGATCCATCCTTCTTCTTGATGAATAAGAATGGTGCACCCCACTGTGAAGCACTTGGGAATATAAACCCTATATCGAAATTATCCAGTAGTTGTTTCTTATATTCCTTAATCTCCACAATAACCATTCTATATAAATTCTTGGATTTTGGAAATGCCTGAGATATAAGGACAATTAAAAATTCATCATCTCTTCTAAGAGGAAGACTAGTCAATTCCTCAAGAAGAACTTCAGCGAATTCCCTCATAATAGGCATTTCATCAAGGTTGGTTTCTTCATTAGACTCAGTCATCTAAGACAGATTTGTATGCTCATTGTGTAGTAAAATCCACACATGAGATGATGGTTCTAAAGAAGATTCATCTTCCTCCATACACTAGTAATTAATTGGGGGATGATTCTATATATGGAGATTGATTTCCCTTTCAAGGTAATTTATGTTGTCTCTATATAAGGAAATCCAATCCATGCCAAAAATTGCATCAAATTCCACCACACGGATTATAATGAAGTTCACTGGGAATTTCAATCTAAAAATTATGACAGGGGAACAGTTATATTTATGGGATACAATAGTTTCTCCATTTTCTATGCTCACCGACATCATTACATTCATGATTTTTGGGGCTGTAGGTATTGTTATATGAAAACTTCAGGATACAAAAGAATGTGTTGAAAAAAAATCAGAATGTAAATTTGCTATTATTGAATGAATAACTAGCATTCCTTTCACCACTTCATTGTCGGCATTCACTTCGGTGGTAGTAATGGAAATAGCTCGCCCTTGTTGCATTGGAGGTTGTTGGTTCCCTAAAAAAATCCAATCTTAGGGCACTAATTTGCAAGGTTCCATTTTTATTTGTAGTTGAAGTAATGAACCATACATTGAGGATCAAATAGAGTGTTTCTATAATATGTTGTAGCCACGGGTTATTTCTTGTCAGCAGTTAATGTCTAGTTGTTCTTCTTTTCAACACCTAATGCATTTCCACATCCCCTTCAGGAAATTTTTGTGGTGCTTCTTTCAATACCTTTGGCAAGTGGGGTGATGAATTTTCTTATAACCATTGGATTTATACACCGGACATCCATAATTTAAATCACCTTATGATTATTATCCCATTTTACACCTTATATTCTTTGACCTCCATTTTAAGATTGAGGGAACATCAGAAAATTTCCTCATAGCTGTTGAAGTCACAGATCTCCAGGGCTTTCCACAAGCTAGGTTTTTTCCCAACCAAGAAGTGGTATACATTGCATTCATGGGTAACGAGAAAGCTGGAAGTGTATCGTGCAAGCAAGGTGAATGTTTCCTCGTACACTCTAATGTATTATTCATCTTTTTTCATGAGGTAATGGAATTCCAGTCCCATATTAAGTCAAATGGTGTGAGGAAAATATTTATCGAAATACATTTTCCAGATATCTTTCCATTCCAATGCCTCGATCTACTCCCCAAGATGCATATTTTTTATCAATGTCCACCATTGATCTGCTTCACCTTCTATATGATAAGAAGCCAGACGAACCGTCCCTTGTTTTTAATATTGATGGATGGATAATATCATTTCAATAGAGTTGATCCATTTTTCGGCGATTAAGGGATTAGATTATCCATTATAAGTAAGAGGTCATTGACTCATGAAGCTCTCGATAGTGAGATTTTCATTCTTAAAGGGGGTTGAACATTCTTTTTAACCCATGATTCAATTAAAATATTGAGTTAACTGAGAGAGTATCGTGACACAGTTCATCATTCTAGCTGCCACCAGATTGGGCATCTAATTTGAACAATCATCACATTGATATTTGCATCACTGTTTAGCCCTTTTCCTCCCATTACCATACATTAGAAAGAATAAAAGGAATGTTAGCGGCAACACATAAAGGATAATCCAAGGCCAAAAACATATGGCATATAAATACCATTAATTTCCATAACATATGAATCTATTGGCCTCAATCTATGTTATCCCTGATCTAGTTTCTCACATATATTCAAAGGGGGTTTTCTTATTCCATTAATAATGGTTAATACTAAGCATATGATTTTACCAATGCATATCCCCCTGGGGTTTCATAACCAAGAGTGTAGTAAGGCCTGTTGTCATGTACCAGGATACCTCGGGTCAAGCCCAACACTCATTGTCATAGTTTTCACTCATATGTATATCTGTGTCGGAGCCCCGTCTAACTACCTTTTCTATACAAGGATGTATTTTCGTGATAAACCACGTAATCAACACTCATAAAAATTTAGGGATGTATATATTATTCTTATAATTATCCAAAAACATTTCACTAGGGTTTTCTAATCATATTCTAAAAAATAACTAAACCTATGCTTTGATACCAACTAAAACAACCCTACTAATTATTAGTCACATAAACATGATTTGTTAAATGAAATCATCACTTAATATAACATGGGAGATCATAAGGAATAGTGTCTTTGGGTATTATGATCATTAAATAACAACTAAAAACCTAAAACACACAACATATTTATTGGAAACATCTTTATATAACCACGATATTCCCTAATACTTATCATTGCATTGGATAACTTGAGAACACACAAGTGAAAAGGCTGAGCTATAAATTCAATTAAAGGAGTAAACAAGGAATAAAATGAATAATACAATTCATGTTAGGAAATATTTATATCAATGGAGCATAAGTTATTAGGAATATATTGGCATGATAAAGCATGATTATCAATAATGAAAATGTGACAACAACATTTAACATAGAATTAGCATGAGCCAAGGCTCATTGCATTTGGGGAATGATTAAACCCCAATTTCACATGAGTTAGACCGATTAAATCCTCATTGAACATGAATTAGTATGACTAAATCATAATTTCACTTGACTTATTAGGATACAAATCTTTCCCCAATGCATTGGAGCACTATCAGGGTGCACTCTTCTTAAACATTTCATTTCAGGAATAAGTGTACAACATGGATCTTAAAATGTGGATTCAATAAACATAATAATTATTTCAAATATAAAGGAATATCTAATTCATCCATGAAACTCTATAATCAATAATTAATTGAACATTTAGGTGAATAACCTTGATAGAGAAATGGACATGGTATTCATTACACAAAGACTTTGGTTTGATAAAATGTGGTGAAAATTATATAGCATAACAACTTGACATAAGAATTAATAAAAATAAATGATGAGAGATAATGGGTTGTATCATCATATGTATATGAAATTGACAGTATGGGGGTCATATAGATACATTTCCCAACATATGTAATGGAATTTGGGTTTATAATATAAACGAATTTCTTGAATGTAAATGAGAAGAGAAAACTTCATTATGGAATTTCAGCATGGTAATAGGTGTACATGGGAGGAATTAATGAAAGATAAATGGGTATCTCATCATTAAAACATAAATAGGGCACTATGGGGGCGTTTCAAAATCATACCACAACATTTATAATTTAAAAAATGCGTATCAATATTAAAAAATATAGAAAAAATTAGAAATGAAGGAATCCGTTAAATGGAAGTGTGATCCGAAAGGCTTCGGAGAGTCTTGAGAGAGGCTTATTGGGAGCTTGGGGAGCCATCGGTGGATTCTAGAGATATGAGGGAAACATTTTATCATCTCAAACGGATTTTAGTGATGAGTAAGTGGGATATTTTGTGGTTTTATATAGAAAAGGATATGGTATTAATTAATATTTTTATTTGGGAAACTGCATATGAAACAAATCAAATCCACAAACCAGCCCATGGGTTTTTCCCATGGGTTTTTCCAAAAGGGGATAAAAAACAGTATTTTATAAGGCCAATGTCAAAAAATCTTCAAATAATAGGGTTTCTAATGTGGTGGTGAGTCACGCTCTCAAGCAAATCAATTTAAAAATGTAAAATGTATTATAAGTCATGGATGGTCCCCTATGGTTTTGTAAAATAAATAAATAAATCCTAAAATGATATTATTTTAACAATAAAAAATATATTTTCTTAACATAAGGTTTATAGTGTTTTATGAAATCACTATTGGGTTATTATGATGTTATAAAACACATTATATATTTAAAAGGTTCTTAATTTTTACCCAAACTTTTGACTATCCCAAAAATTTTTGAAAAATTTTTCGTTGGATAATTTCGACATCTTTATTCTAAAATTAATATTAATTTTATCAAAATAATTTTCCAAATATGGGAATTTTCTCTTTTAAAATAAAAACTGACATTTATGGAAAATTCATGGGTTTGGGCAAAAAATAGCTTTCAAACTTAAATAAAAATTACAATTGTATTTATAGAAATTATATGATCATTTATATATAATTAAAAGTAACATAATAAAAGTAATATTTTAGTAAAATATTATTAAATTCAAAAAGTCCATTAATTTATCAAAATATATTCCTTAGATTAATATTAACTAAAAATAACATTTCTGCTTTAAAAAATATTTTCAAAGTAACCATAATAAATTGAATTTATATTATTTATAATATAAAAAACAATATACATATTTATAGTGAAATAGTATTGTTATGTAACCCATTATATCACACTCATAAGACTTAAGGTTACTGAGTGCTATGGGGACAGACTATTTGAATGGCTTAGATAACATCGCCCGTGGATCATCATTATCAACTTCCACTTCTCTTGTAGGATTTTTCTTTCATGCTTAACATGGTGATGCTCGGCTTGGGATTGGTCAAGAGAGAAGACCAATGACAACACTTTTATTTCGAGATCTATCAAATGATCTTAGTATTGAGAAAGTACACTTGACAAGGCCATCACATCTTTTGTCTGAGTAAATTGGATTTGTTAAATACCTATTTTTATACTAATCTTGTGATCACTCTTCAACAACTATATTAGAAACATTCACAATTCATAATGGTATTTTATAAATCGAAAAACATAAAAACAAAGAATTTAATATGTTATATAAAAATTTAAAATAATAATACATTTAATTATTCCATGAGAATGTTTCATTGATATAAGTTTGGGTCATTATAAATAGTCCATAGAATTTGAATATAAGAATTAAAATTCACCATTCATTGAGACGATAAGCTGTACGTAAGCATGAAAGAAACTTTCATTTCTTTTTCATATTTAAAGGAATGAAAACTAAAGTATACATAGGTATATAATAATTCCATTATAATATATATTTCATATATGTTACATAAGTTCATTAATTCTCTCTTTTATATGTTCCATGTATTACATAAATGAGTCCTATCACGTTGAGTGGAAGTAGTCTGCACTTCCTCAAATGAAATTATCTTTTTTATACGTCTGGAAAATCACAAAGGTGTGTTATATATAAGAATTAATGAAGCCTAAAGATATAAAAAATATCCTAAATATCATATATAATTACCAGGACATCATAATGGACACCATAGGAGTCAGTATGAGAAAATTGAACAATCATCATTTTGTGAGGTAGTAGTTCACCTTCCACAGAAATATTATGTTCAATACCCATTAAATCGAGGTGTGTGTAACTGTAGTTAAAATAATTATCATAAAAACATCCAACTAAATTTTAGATACTAGTGTTTTCTTATAAATAATAATAATAATTTAATAGGGAGTCGAGAATGAAAAATATTGGAATTAAACTTGAGAAAAGACATTACTTCAAATTAGGTAACATCTTTTGATTTCATATAAATGAATATATTTAACTGCCTTATGCCTAGGGTAAGGATTAATGGAGTAATATAGGGATTTTAGGAGATTATTGTGAAAAATTTTGGATGAGAAAAGTTTCTTGATAGGTGTGAGTAATAAGTTAGATGTGATGACATTTTATAAGGGGGAGGAGGGGCACTTTAAGAAATATTTACTGTTTTATTTTATATTATATAGAATATAAATTTAAAAAGGTCCACAACTAATTTAGTTCAATGATAAGGTGGGTATTTCCCTAAATAGACTTAGAAAATGGTGTTTAGACATGTTTAGGGCATAAAATTAAATTTATATCATAGCTTTAACCATTAGTTATCTAATTTAACATTTACCATGTTCTCTTGTATATTCAAACTATATGGTTAATATATTTACAATAAAATTCCTATAAACAAAAAAATTGATCAATAATGAAATTATTAATATAATATATTTCAATTTTCATAATATTAGCTTTTTAGGATTATTTTACCATTTAATGAAATATTATTTATTTTAAAAACTTGTTTATTTCAATTTATAAACTAGTCATATCATGACTTTTGAAAAATCTATAACAACTTGATTATTTTAACAACCTAAATTAATTAAAATATAACAAGTGATACTCAACCATAACATTATTTGATTTCCTACAAAAATTCAAAAAAATTTATTTTAATATTTATAATGTCATTAATTTAAATCTATAATTAATAATGTAATCACTACATCACCATTGCATCATATATAGTTTTAATTATTTTATGTATAAAAATATTAAATAAAATATCATAATGTAGGAAATATTTTTAGCCATATAATCATTATTTAGAGTTGAAAATATATCTTATATAACCCAATTTATATTCTTTTTTACTAAAAGATATATGTTTTTCTTACATTTTCCATGACGTTAAGTTAATTTTTATAAAACATTATTGTCACATATATGTGGCTTCATGGGCTCCCCAAATCAACCCAATGATTCCCATGGTCTGAAATGTGTCCTAAAATTGGGTCCGGAAACATGTAAGTGTAATTAAATATTATTATAATATTATTTTTTGAACCTTATTTACAAGATTTTCCTTTTAACCATGGTAAATAAAATATTTTACGAAGTTTCTATTCATAATATCTAAAAATAAAATTTACATATTTAAAAAATTTAGACCTCCAGATTCTAAATATGGAATCAATTTTTCTAAATTAGAAATTAATAATTTTCAGAAATTAATTTAAAATTAATTTTCATGGTCAAAACCAAAAAGTGTGTTTCTAATAAGTAAAAACATCATAAGATTGACATGTATTTATGTCCAATTTCAAAGTGAAATTGCATATAATGACCAAAATTGGATTATAAGGTTAATATATAATGTAATTAACATATAAAATTAATTTAATTTATAGTCTGTCTATATAACGAAATTAGATTAAAAGCATGTTTTTATTTAGAATGCATAATTTTTAAGTATTCTTAAAAAATGAACTTTATTAGAAAAATCCATAATTTTACCCAAAGTAAATTTTGATATCATGATTCTAAAAAGGAATTTTATTCTTTCAAATAGAGCATATAAATTTGAAAAATCTAGATTTAAATATTGTTCTCCATTAAAAGGTGGTAAACCAACTTTTTTAAAAATATAAGAGTTGTTTATGATTAAAATTGAATTCATTATTATTTTAAGCATCTAAAACTGGTTTGATAAAAATAAACATGTTTAAATAACATGTGTAATAATATTTTAATTAGTTCTATTCATTACTACCGATACAATAGATGTACATTAACAACCATTTAAAATAATTATATAATTATATTATTTTTTGGAATAACTCAATGTTGTGTGCAATGTAATTTTTTAATGAAACCCATCGATACGTATAGATTATTCTATACGACATGGAATCTATTTTAAAGTAAAATTAATATTTAATTGAAAAATATAAATAATTTTGAAAATGTCATGTTATATATTTATTAAAGATGTAACATCCTTCCCCCTTTTTCGGAATTTTATCCTCACAATTTTAAAATTCGGCTCAGAAACATCATTAAAAGTATGAAATCATAAAATTGATTCAATAAAAAAATCACATTAAAAGAAAGATGGGGAACTTTAATGGTCACCCGTGTTATCACATACTAGGGTTACATGTATGAAAACATGGATATGGAAGAGAAAATAAGTGTCATGTTCTGATGGAGAGTGATAGAAAAATGATCTAGAGAAAGTTAATCACCAGAAAACCCCAAACTTGGGATATGATTAATGGTATTTTATTACCCTATAAGAAAATTATACAAAAAATAGTTTTTGTTTTATGTTCCCTTTCATAAATTTAGAGAATTTATTTATGATATTTACTAAGATCATATGGAAATATACATACTTTTCATGTATAGTTTTATCCTTTAAAATATTTTTACGAAAAACTCTTCTTTTGAGCAGATTATTATAATTCAAGATGAGTTGGTCACACCAGAATCACTAGAATCAACTTATAGAGAATCAAATAATCCAAAAATATGAAAATATATTTCCCCCATTTTTAAACATTAAAAAAAACAAAAAATTGTTAGTATAAGTTCAAATAATCCCCGAAAGTATTATATTTTATAAAAAAATAATACTCCTAATCTCCAAAATTTAACAAATAATTCCCAAAGATCATCAAAGACCATTCAATAAACAATTGTCATTAAAATTTTCAAATATAATCCAAACTAGGTTTGAAACCCAAAATTCAGAAGGATTTGACCACATTTTCTTCCCCAAAAATCATAAAATTTATCTCCAAATAACATCAGATACTCGTAAATTCACATTATTAAAAGTTAATGACCTAATCACATATTAAATTTGATATATTAAGTATATTCATAAATAACCAAAACATCTATATGTTTAAAAAAACCTAGATTCTTCAAAAAAAATCAACTATTACTCCTCAAATGAAATACCATAGTATTATATTTTTAGTTGGCATGTAGTGTTCCTAAAAGAGAGAACGTAATTCGAAATTACTTTTATCACTTAATCAATAAATCATTTTCCTATAAAAAGGTTATATATTAAATAAAACATATGTTCCCAAAATCAAATTATTCTTGACCTATAAAATCATTTGTCTAAAAAGAACAAGTCATACTAACCAAGGACATCATGTAGGCCAGTGGTAGGTGATGTTCTCATGCCTCCCTTCAGTTGTGGTTTCGATTCCCTCGACCTTCCTGGACCTGACGGGTTGTCACCCTTCATGCGGGTTGTCCTTTTTCTAAAACTACATCATTCTTATAACATTTTAATAATAAGACAATTTCCTCTAAAATAAATATAACCTATTTTATTTTCATTGGTTTTCTAATACCTTTCATTTTAAATCCAAATATGTAAAAACAATTTATCACCTAAAAACAATGATCATATGAAACAATAAGGTTATTAATTATCTCCAAATAAGAAAATATAAATCTTTGTTGAATAAAATTTTTACATATCAAACTTCAGAGTTAAAAATGCTTGAAAAAGTCTTCCAAAGTAATCCCATAATCAAAACATCCTTAATAAATTTATGAATTTCATCCTCTTAATGTCTACCATAACTCTTGAATCCCTTAAATATAGACTTCTTACCTATTGAACTTAATTCATGATCCATTAACCATTATTTTCTAACTTAATCCATAATAGTTATATCCTATAAACCAAATCATGAATCATATCCTATGATTCAATAATGTCAAAACATCTGCTAAGAAATAATCCATAACATTTATTGGTCATTTTCAGTTTCCTCAAACTCAGAAGGAATTGAATTTGGTATTGTTAATCACAAATATGTATGGTTATACTGATCCCATTTTTGAACCTCCTTCTCATGAAATTTTATTGTATAATGACCAAGAACACCACATTTAAAACATTCAATTGATTGCTGGAATAGAAAAACATTTCTTTTCCTGGAGTCAAATGGATTATTCCTTTATCCATTGAAGTTTCATGCATTATTCCTATCATTATGAGATATATAGAATCATCCTGTCACGTTGAATCATTTTCCTAGGTTTTTCATTCCACATCCTTGACACATAGGTTTTTGAATATACATAACTTTATTATTATTACCCCAAATTCTATAGGGATTTGTTTCTCACATATACAATTCCTTTTAAAAATCACCAAGGTTTACGTGGTCAATCATGACTCTAGATAATTGGTTCAGAATAACCATAATATTTCTCATTGGATCTCCCATTTCATTAAATTTAGTATTCATAAAATAGTCACAGTTTTGTTTTTCTTTCATTGTTACTTTGGTTCCTACTAAATCCAAACATTTACTAAAACCAAAAATTTAAATGTGAGTATATTAGTACAATCATAACATAATATCTTATGAGGAGGGTAAACACTAAGATATACATATAAATTTTCTCTTAAACTTATTCTATTTATCTAAAATTACTACGAATATTTCTAATATTCTAACCACTATAGTAATGTCACTTTGGCTTAAATAACACCCTAACCTCTAAAGTCATATAAAACGACCTCTAATACCAACTATAAGGCCCCATCCGTAAACATTACATAATATTTAATTATGTTAATAATTCACATTGAGGATATTTTTAGGTTTAGGGATTTATAGAATTAGGTCATAACATATACAAAACATCTTTAATATTACATGTAGAAACATCTACACCGTATCTATTTTTTTATAAAATAAAAACATTAAAAGGAAAAGAAACATGTTTAGTTCCATGTTTTAAGTTGAATGACTTTTCCTAGATCCCATCCATGAAACTATTCCACCTTACGTATTGTGAAAAACATTTCAAAAACTTGGGATGAGCATATAAATCACATTAAGGTATACACAAATACAGAAATCATTTTGTTTTCAAAACAAATGTAAACCATTAATAGTTAATAAGAAATTAAAATATTTCACCTTAAATAAGTAAATAAAATAATTAAAAAAAGATCATTGTGTACCATTTTTATCACAGAAAGATTACCATAAAACCCATAGAAAACAATGAATAGCATATATAGGTAACTTTTTACATAAACATACTTAAATGGAATAACCATACGGTCGACTTCCAAACATATAATTAAATGGAATAGCCATACGACCAAATTTTATAACCAATGAATTGGAGGTCATAAGGTAACCATATATCCGTAGTTTATCATGGAACCACCCATCATTTGGTTTGTAATGTCACCACCCATCAAATTTCCATGTACCATTTTATAATCATCACTCACAAAATAATTGTAAATATCAATATTTTACTAATAAAATTAAATTTGCAAACATAATGAATAATTTAAAAATATTTAAATAATAAATGCATTTAAAAAAAATTTATATACTAAATCACCAAAAAATGGAATATGATATTTATTTTCCTTTTAAAAACATTAAGGGATATATAAGAATCCAAATAACGATTACGGAAATAGAGAGGTCATCATCACTGCAAATCATTAAAAACATTCATTTTTATATTTAGTAAAATACTTCATAGAAAAAGTATTCCTTTTAAAATAAATTAAATTTAAAAGATGTTTATTATACAACATGTAAAATAAGGAGGTGTATATTATCAAGACATTCCTTAATGAATTGAGTTGGATACAGAGTCTCTTACCTTGAGTCCAGCTTGTCATGTATGTTCCTTGATCATCCTAAATATAAAATTAACTTAATTTATACTTGATTCATAAAATTTTTCATGTTTATTATTATTTTATATCACTTATTACCTATATATAGAATTTATTTATTTATTTGAGTTCATATTATACATTTTGTGGATGTTCGGAACATGAGTAAAAAAATGTACATGTTATAATTATAAATTGTCCTGGTGGACCAACGCCCATAATCACTAGAATTATATTTATGATTTAGATATCATATATATCATATATATCATGTATATATATATATATATAATATTATATTACATTTGGATATAAGAAATCAAATGCATTGTTCGTGGAAACGATAATCCTTACGTACACATGAACGCTACTTTCATTTATTTTTCATGTTTAAAGGATTGGAAACAAAATTATACATAGGTATATTATAATCCATGTGTAATATCTATGTTATATATGGTATATAATTTCATTAATTTCATCCTTTATACATTCCATGTATGGAATGAATAAGTCAATTCACTTTTAGAGGGAAGTAGTCTGCATTTCCTCAAATGAAATTATCGTAATTATACAACATGAGTGTAATAATGGTATGTCATAAAATTAAATTTATTAATAATATATATAAAATAAATATCATAAATATCATATATAATTACAGTTACAAAATATAGGCCACTATAATAGGAGGTAAGAGAAGATTGAACTATCATTATTTCGTGAGGCAGTAGATCGTCGTCCACTAAAATAGTATGTTCTATACCAATTAGAAGGAGGTGTGTGAATGTTTAGTTAAAATTATTTTAAAAAAATGACCTAGTACATTGAGGATACTGGTGTTTTTATTTAAACAAAGAATAAATAGATCACAGGGTGTGGAGAATGAAAAATAATGGAAAGAAGCTTGAGAGAAGACATTAACTATAATCGGGTAACATTTTTTGATTTGAGCCAAAGGGATCTCTTGAATTTCATTTTGTCGAAAAGAAGGATTATTGAAAGAATATATAGATTATGGGAGCTTATTTGGTCAGAGTATGGATATTAAATTTGTCTTTAGAGGTCTGAGTAATGAGTTAGAGGTGATGGCCTTTTATAAGGGGGAGGAGGGGCTCTTTTGGAATTTTTGAAAGTATTATTTTATTATAAACTAAATTTAGATGTCAAAAGTTCCAAAAATCATTTAATTAGAATATAATGTGAGGATTTTCCTAAATCCTCTCATCCTATGGGTTGTAGACATGATTTGGTCCTAAAATTAACCCTATCTTTTAGCATTAACATTTAGTTATTTCGTTTAACTTTTACCATGTCCTATTGTAAATCCAAACTATATGGTTAATATATTTACTGTAAAATTCCAATAGATCCAAAAATGGATCACCAATGACATTTTCAATATAAAATATTTAAATTGTCTGAATGTTATATTTTTTAGGATTATTTTATCATTAATAAAATAGTATTAATTTTGAAAACTAATTTATGTCAATGTGTAATCAGTTCATATCCAGGATTTTATAAATTATATTAAAACCAGATTATTTCACAAAACAAACAACACTAATTCAATTATAACAAGTTATTATAATCCATAAAATTCGTGTATTGGAAAAAAGTTCAAAATAAAAATATTTTAATATTTATAATCTCATTTATTTATATCTATCATTAATAAGGAAATAACTAAATCACCATTGTTCCATAAATAATTTTATTTATTTTATTATCAAAAACATTAAAATAAAATACCATTATTTAAGAAATCTTCACAGACTTCTAATGACTATTTATAGTATAAAATATAACTTATATTACCTAATATAAGAATTTATTTTTTAAAAGATATATGTTTCTGTTACATTTTCCATATTATTAAAATTATTTTTAGAAAAAATCATTTTCACTTAGAAGTGGCTCTATGGGGTCCCAAAATTGACCCAAGGATGACCATGGTATAAAATATATCATCTAATAGGGTCATGACACATGTTAGGGGAATTTAATATTATTATAATACTATTTTTACCCTTATTCACTAGATTTACCCTTTAATCATTTAAAAAAATATTTAATAAAGTTACTATTCATAATGTCTAAAAATAAAAGTTACCTATTTACAAAATATGAACATCCAGATTCAAAATATGGAATCAATTTTTTCTAATTTAAATAATAGAAGTTTTAGCAATTTAATTTAAAATTAATTCTAGTGTTTATAATGAAAAAATTGTTTTTAAGAAGTAAACTCTACTGAATGATTTACATGTGTTTATGTCCAATTTCAAAGTGAAATTACTTCTAATGAAACAAATTTGGATTAAAAGGTAAAAATATAATATAATTAAACAATAAAATTAATTTAATTTTCAAATTTATTTATATAAATGAATTATATTAAAAGGAATTATTGAATTAAAATATAGTATTTCCACTGTTCATAATAAATTAACTTTATCAGAATAATACCAAAAATTTTCCCAAAGTATATTTTGATATCCAGATTCTAAATAATAATTTTATTTTTCCAATAGAGAATATAAAATTAAAAAACCTATATTTAGAAAATTTTCTCCATCAAATGGCGGTAAAAAAACTATTTTAAAAATATTAGAGTTTTTCGTGGTTAAAATTGGATTCATTTTTATTTTAATCCCTTAAACCAAACTATATAAAAGTGAAAACAATTAAAATCATGTGTAATCATATTATAGTTAGTTATGTTCATTCCATCCAATACAATGGCAAGACATTCACTACCATTTAAAATAATAATATTATTATTTTATTTTTCAGTATAACTCAATGTTGTGTGCAACATAATATTTCAAAGACACTAGTTGTTGAATGTTGAGTACTCTATCAGACATAGAATACCTTTTAATGTAAATATAATATTTAATTAAAAAACATTAATTAATATAAAAATTTTATATTCATTATTTACCTAGGATGTTACAACCATTGTATTATCCCATGTGTTTACACTATATTTCTCTAATAATAATACCTAAAATATTAACTTCTACCATAAATAACCTAACGGTTTATCTATTCCATTTAATTAAGTTTGATGTAAAATTATCAACCATTAAATTATCATCAACATACATCATATACTATAATTAAATCTAAACCAGGATCATATAAAAACTATATTGACCCCTGAAAGTGGGTATTGTTTTATTACATGGTGGAATGAAAATATTCCATTAAGATACATAAATAATATATTTATGATTTTATAATTTATATTGTTTAGAAAAATAAATTTCTAACATATTTTTGGATGTTTAAAACTAATTATCCATTCCTAAATAATATAAGAAACTACTTAATTTGAAAATGTTATTAATATATTACACAAATCCTCCCAAAAAAGAACCCTTATTGATAAATCATACTTATTAATTTTGGTCATAAAATAGGGAAATGTATACAAAATAATGGGTTGATATTAATTAAATATTAATAGTAAACATATGAGAACGAAAAAAAAATCATATCTGTTCATATGTTGATCATCTCTATACAATAATATAATCAAGGTACTGTAATACATAATAGTGAAATTATACCAAATAAAATATGTATCTTATGTCAAAAATAATTTAACATAGCATTGAGCATATGATAATAGTTATTATGGGATTCTGATACCAATTTCTTGTGACCTCAATATTATAGAATGCAACCCAATCATATCACTAAATCTCATCATTAAGGTGTCATAATAGAATTTTACATGTATTACTCAACATGGTATCCCAAAACATTAGCATGGATTACTAAAATGGTTTCCTAATCAGGAAATTTATCATGGTTAATTTTTTACCCAATAAACTTGTCCACTATCTAGGTGAAATATCCCATATGGTACATTTTAAATGTATATTTGTGTCAAATAAATAAAATAAATATGAATATTTAAATAATTCTTATATTATAAACCCATGGTAAAGAAATTGTTATCTAATGATATTATGTAACATTCGTTACAAATAACCTTTCATGATGATTATGACGCTTAAATAATATGTGAATGGGGTATACTATTATATTGATAATTTCAAAACTCAATATATGTGTGAAATAATGGTGAACTCACTTCAATTAATGGAATTAAATTTGTAATAACCATATATGAAAGGTATTAAAAGAAATAATTTGATTAAAACCAATAAATTAATAGGATAAACAAGTAAAGTGATGGATCATTTCCATGATAGAGAAGAATAAATCAAAATTCATCAAGATGAAGATATAGGATGTTACCCAATGAATAATATCTTTGATCAAGAATAAACTATCTCTAAAAGATGACTGCATATATGAAAAACTATTTATTAGCATCATTATGAAAATTTCATTTGAAGGTATAAATTTGAATGAAATTGTTTTTGAATTTATAATACTCATAGAATAATAATTTTCTATATAAATAATTATGATGTGTATAACATGTTTCTACGAAAAATAAAAACATGATGAAAAGTTGTATTCATAAATAAAATCATAAAGAGGGATTGTATCAACACATTCATAAAAATAACACTTAAATAAGTCATTAATAATTACTATAAAAGATATTAATGAAATTAAATACTTTATTAAATTTACAAAATAAATTATTTATGCATTAATATAAACATAGAAAATATCATCCAATGAGTACATACCTTGAACATGAGGTTCTCATCCTAAAACTAGAGATGTGGTTGATTTCACTTTTTCGAAACATTTGGGGGTAAAATATTGGTCAATGGTTAATCAAAATATTATGGAATAAATAAAATACCATTAATTTTATAGATATATTAAAATAAATCCACCAGTCTCTAATATTACATTATCAAGGATATCATGTTTACCAAAATATAATTATTCACAATAAATTAAATTTTAGACAATTAACATTGTTCCTTAGCTCATGAATTCAACCATGGTATATGAATATCCCATATAAAAAAAATATATCATACTAAACTATTTAAAAAACCTATAAATTTATATGACCATTTATATTCATCATTTATAATTATTCTCTACCTATATAAAAGTTGTTTATTTTATATTTTAAAAGGTGTGTCTGATTTGTATTAACTGTTTTCATGATGATTTATAATAGTAGAGTTATTTTTTATTCTTATCCAAAATTTTGTCATTACATATCAGTAATGGTAATAAAAATTATTATTTATAAATATTTATATTACTGTAATATCAATATAGTTTTTTTTCTTATGATCATTAAATAAACATACAAAAAATGAGATTAATTTGGTATTTTCTTCATCAAATGGGACATTATATCTTAATTAATGTGTTTAATATAAATTGTACCGTTATATAAGTCTAATTTACTCATTATTTAATTATATATATAAATATATATAATATTTTTATTCATTATTTTTTATAGGCATCCATAATACTACATTATACAACTGTTCAAGTAGGTGTTTATAATGAATTTAAAATGAACATACACTTATTAATGGATGATTATTGCTATGTATATAGATTATTTTGGAATACATTAATTTTTTTAGAATCATAATTATATTAATTATATATTTTTACTATTTTAATTTTGTTTGAAAAATATTTAAAAATAATAAATAATATAGATGAAAGGTGAGATATCATACTTCATGTATGCAGTTGTGCACTAAATCACACAGATGAAATTTTTTGTTTTTAATAATTGATGAGTTGGAATGAATGTTATTTATAATTTGAATAACAATTGTAATAACAATATTTCATAAATTTAAAAATTATTCAAAAATTATTTCATTATATCTATCTCAATGTGGTGATGGTTAAAAATGGAAGAGGTCACTGTGTGGAGGTTTTAGTTTCCACAAACTAGTGAATAAAATCTTTAGTGATCATTAATAAAAAGGGTAAATGAAGTTAATGATTACAACTATATCATAATAAAATTTAGTTCAAGAAAAGATAATAGTTTCAATACATATTAATGATAAAATTAGTTTGGTAAATGATATCAATATAAGAAAATAAAATATATAAGGATTGGTACAGACATTGGGAACAAGGGTTTCCCCCGGGAAGAATCCATGGATATAGAGGACTTAAGAAAAAAAATTGACTCCATAATGTTAACTATGTTAAATTGGATTATATTATAATGTAAAATCAAAAAATTTTAAGTTAAAATTTAATTTTATATTGTTCTTTAATTGGTTGTTAGGGGCCACATTTTGAAGTGGTAAAAAATTTATTATTGTATATATTTCATATTAGTAGAAAGAGATTTCATGTTTCAAAGGTTAATAAGACTCAAAAATTGAAAAAAATTAAATGATGATTTCTTTTGTTTGACTGAATTATCAACTCATAAATTACAAATATGATGTTACCATGTTAGGCCACATACCCATTTGGTTAACTCTTTTTTCTATCATGGTTTTTTCCGTGGTAACTAATTATTACCTATGTTCTCTTTTATTCTAAAAATTAAAATTACTTTTATTAAATTATATTGGAATTATAATTATAAATTTTAAATATACTTTTTTATATTCAATTTATAATTGAGATAAAAAATAAAATTTATAATTAATAATTTAAAATCAATTAAAAAAATATTTATAAAATATTGTAACATAAGATCTAAAATACTTAAAAAATGTTTATTAAATAAAAAATTTTAATTTTTTAACTTTTTTAAAAATTAAAATATTTATTTTCTATTAAATGGTATACCAAAATTTACTCATCATTTTTATGTAGTAATAATATCACAAAATCATGGTATTTAAGAAAATTATATTAATCACTATTCTATTAAAAGAAAATATTTATATAAATGTAAAAAAATTATCATAATTTAATATTATTGTTCTAAATCCAAAAATAGATTTCAATTTTGGAAATATAAAACCATATGATAGAATAGTTTTTCTTTTATTCCTAAATACAATAAAAATATTTTTCACTAGAAAATAGATTATTATATTTAATCAATATTAATCATTATATCTTATCATTTAATAATTCTATTTGAATTTTCATTTTTTCCTTAAAATAAATATATATTATAATTTTTGATAATATTAATTAGAATAAAATTCTTCATAAAAATATACACATAAGAGTAAAACCATTTGTTAATTTTATAAATGAATTTTTAAAAAATCATTCATTTTATTAAAATTTAAAAATATGAAAAGTATAAAATAAATGTGATATATAAAATAATAAAATCAAAATTACATATTTATATCATTAAATTTTACTATAATAAAACCCCTCAGATTCCATTTATATGTTTTATGTAGAATAAAATCTATAAAGAAGGTAAAGTGTGGTGATTACTCTAACATAGATCATGTGTAAATTTACATGATCTTGAAAATATATCACATTTTTGTTCAATAATTTCAAAACTAATAGAGTTTATATAGGGATTTGACTATAGAAACCCCAATATAATAAATATTCTCTATGATCATAGATAAATGAACTTCATAATTGAGACATCCACCTCCCAATAACATTTCATTCATTTTTCTTCATTGTTTTTAAAATATGTTTTCTTTATTCTATACAAACTAATTTAATGGAAAAGTGGAAAAAGTTATTTTCTTATATATGAGGGTTTTATTTTCTTTTAATATTATGTATTAAATAATAAAAATAATAATATTTATTTTAGAAAATTACAATTCTTTTATTTTTGGTAGAAAACCATACAATGTAATATTAGGAATGTTGGTTAGGATTAACATAAATACAACCAATGATAATATATTAAATCATAATGTAAAATAGTAATTATGTGTTTTTTAAATTTTCTCATTTAACTAAAATTAGAAATCATGAGAAATATTTACATGAAATAAACCAAGGTAAAATGGACTTAATAGTATCATTTATTTTACATTGAATACTAAATGATGGAGTGGATATTTAATTGGTCCTAATATTTATTTCCATTCCAAATCCATTTTGGAAAATAATCAATATTTATATATTTATATATTATAATTTTTGTACATAAAACCCTAATTATTTTTCATGCTATATCCATTTGATTATTTGAAGAAATATAGGTTATCCTATAAAAAGAAATTAAGGGAATGTATTTAATGAGTAGATATAATAGAATATTCCTATACTTTATTGCATTAAATAAGTGGAAAATATAAAAGGTATATGTTTTAAATACTATACAAAAAAGAACTAATATAGTAATCTCCAAAATAGTGTAGCCTTTAATTATCCTCTGATAATCCTCTTCTAGAGATTCAAAAAAATGATTTTATTGAAATCAAATGCTCTGACATGAACTAATTTAAAGAGGTAGAAGAGTAAGTTATTTTACATAATGAATAATAACTTAGAGGAAGAATAGAGGATTGACTTATGGTCCCCATGAATACCTAATTATTTCATGACTAATCAAGCACTAATAAATAAAAGGTGGAATGTGGACTCATTTGAATATATTAAATGATAGGGTGGCATGAAGGGAATCATCATAGTTTGTAATGGGTCTTATATCATTATCCAAACCCATTTTATTTCTATAACATTGAGTTGGTAAAATTATGTGAAAAGAAATAATTTAAAAAATATTCTTTATTTACAACAACCACTTGTTCTAAATCTCATGGGTATGATGTTGTGATATCAATGGCTTTTAAGACTCTTGTCTAGCATGATGTACATAATTCTATCTGACTGGGTAAACTATACTATCTATAAACTTAGGTACCCTATTATACTAATTTTTTACCCCACAAAAACTCTTATATGTTAACATAAACATAACCCCCCTAAATACACCTAAATAGGATTTTAGGGACTTTAATTTATATAGGTCACTCACCTTTTAATGAAAAATGTTTTCCAGAAGAAGGATTTTCAACAAGTACATCACATGATACAAAAAATATGATTTTATTAAAAGAAAATTAAAAAAATTTCCATTTTTAATTTTTTCTTCAATTTTAGAATCATAAATATTTCATAATATCATAAAAAATTCCAATATCATAGATTTATCCTTGAAATATAGATTAAAAATTGTTCATTTATTTTGTAATAAACCAAGAGAGTCATTTTGTATGTTTCAGATGGTGGATTTTTTTATATAGTCAACACTAGTTTCTCCTAAATATATATCAAAATTAATAATCAAGGTTCTTTAATAAATTTTTTAATGATTCCCTTTATGGATAACAATACATATATTAATAGTCAATACTATTTTTGTTTCACACCTAGAAATTGTTTCAAATATAATAGGATTAATTTAAAACTTATAATACTAGAGAAAAAAACCACAATCCTATTCACAAAAAACTCTAAATTCCAATAAAAATTTCTTGACATTCTTAATTGAAGTTATTAATAAAATACCATGGTAAAAAAATCATGCAGAAAAATTCACTCTAAATTTTATTTAAATCATATTATGATCACATTATAGGAATAAAAATCAATATTAGGAAAAGTAGAATTTTTTTAATTATTATAATTCTCCATTAGGTTCTACTTATAAATTATAGGTTATGCATCCATTTAATCAACAGTGTTATACTATAAGAGATGAACCTAATGATCCTAGACCTGAAAATCAATAGGCATAAATAAAATGAATCATTTATTTAAATTCTTTTGGATGGAAATTACTAAGAAGAGTAGGATATTATAAAAAAATTATGATAATTAGTTCATGAATTTTGATCAAATGAATAAAAAATTAAAAATAATGAATTACTACTAGGATTCTTTCTGGAATATTTAAAATCATATTAAATATTATTTAATGAATTTTTTTATGACAATAATCATAAACCCCTGAAACATATACATATTTTAGGAATATTATAATGGAGAAACATTATATATATTATGGAATAAAGAGGATTATTTATTAAAAATTAAACTAATTAGACAAAAAATAATGATTTTATGAAATATTTAAAATTAAATAATCAATGATAGGTTATTGAAAATGTGATACACAATTGAATCAGTGGAGAAAATTACTAATTAAATAATTTATAAAAAGCTAGAAGTAAAACCATATAAACCACTGCTTCTATTTTAATATATACATTAAATAAAAAAATAAAGGCATAATATAAGAAAATATACATCACCATTCTCTAATTTAATTCCATATATAATTTGTAATGGTTATTTCATAAAAATTAGTATAAATAATGTTTTTCATATGGATCTAAAATACTATAATACATAAGAGTAGTTTAAAATGATAAATGATAAAAATTATTTTATAGTTATTTTGTGATGGATGTTGCATCCAATATATTTATACATAGTTATAATATAATTTCATTATACTAGAGAATATTATACCTTTGTGAATTAAAAATGAGATTTATGATATATTTTTAATTTAATATACAGAAGGGTTTTTAAAATCTTTTTATAAGATATCATAATTATGAAAAGAGTTATATAGTTATTAGGGAAAATATATATGAAACACCAAATTATTATTAATTAACATTTCATCTAAATGGTGGAAGAAATTTAGTTTTTCAAATTTTATTTATATTATAAGAAATTTTAGTTGAATTTGAAATAAAAATTAAACAAGTATGAAAATTATATTTATTATGGAATGAAATAGGCCATGTTAAATACGAAAGTTCCATATATTGACTGACTAATGAACATAATATCATTATTAATAAATAATTATACAAGTTTAATATCATAATATAGAGATATTTTTGAAATTATATATTCTTATATTTAGTTGGAAGATATAAATTATCACATAGATTATTATAAAAAAACTATATAATGGTAATTTAGAAATAGGGATTTTTCATATTATTATTAGAGATTTCCAAAATATTTTTGTATGTGAAATTAATATCTAATCAATTAATTTCTTTAGATTATGTTAAAAAATCATTATTGAAAAATATGTATAAATATGATTTTTTATAAAATAAAATATTCATTCGTTGGAGAATGTTATGAAAAAGAATATAATTTTTCAATGCTTCCCCAGGTAGTGCATTATATGTCATTCTAGAATATGTGTTCTTGGAATAGTCATGTCACTTTATTGCCTGATGTTATAAATTTCAATTGAAGGTGTCCTCCATAACCCTAGATGATGATTTCATATCATTAATCAAAATAAGAAGATGGTATGTCGGCTCGTTCATCCTTAGATTCCTCCATAGTGATTATTTACCTATTTGGGTGTCTCTTACACATCTATGAAAAGTCCCTGATTCTCATTCATAGTTCCATATTCTCATAGACAATGGTTAATTACATCATTTCCATTCATGGGTGTGAGTCTACCTTTAGTCATAGATTATTATATTTTTGGGTATGTTTTTAATCTATGATGACATTTTTTACACTAGGAAATCATAAAAAGTCATCCCCATTTGATGTTGTGAGGGCATCTTATGCACATGGAATAAGTTATCTAAGGAGAAATTCCTAATTCACCCTTGATCACTATAGGGAAACTTATGTTTGGTTCATAATGAATACAAGGTTCATTACCTCAGGCATCCTATTCTCATCAAAATGGGAAGCTCATGTTTTAATTTTTATAAGCGAGGCATCCTATGATCATCACTCTAAGGAAATAATTCTTATCACATAATGATTCGTCGAGTTGAAACAAAAATCCTGTCATGATCAACACATGAATTAGAAACTGAGGACCACCACCTATGCATGGAAGAATATATCATCTGTCATCACATATAATTCTTAGTTTCACAACTTAATGTTCCCCTATATCACCTCCTAATATGGGTTCTGATGTATCAAGAGGTTTTACATGCTTAAATCTGAGTCTAGGGGATCGTCTATTTAGAGTCTTGTAAAGATTATGAAATATATATTTATCATGTGTGTGTTAATCACATGTATATTTTTTAATGGGAAATATATATCTAAATGTTATGAGGATAGGTATATTCCTAAATTCTGATAATTATTTTTAGTTTCCACCCACCAAGTGAAGGGATAATTTTGGTAGTGATTAGACTAAACCTCAAAGAGGCATCCAATATTCCATGTTATGAGATAGTGATCAAAACCCATGCAATGAAATTGTAAATATTGTGGTGATGTGGAATTACCATTATATAAATATAACATCATTATATAATGATTCATGTGTCATAAAAGTAAAGAAAACAAAGGATATTTTTGGGTTTATAATCAAAATATTACTAGAACATGAGGATATCATATTGATCTTATCAGATGAATCATTCCTTGTTTTTCACAAAAGGCATGGTTTTATCTTATTCTGAATATTTTATGTCATTGTCACGTAGTTTATCATCATGATACTAATATTTTACATCTATTATGTTTGATAACAACGAACACATACATTATTTTGGGGACTACACATGGAGATGCACATTACCACATAAGGATATAGGAGATAAAGATGCATAAATCCCTCCATTCACAATAATGGGAATTATGTCTTGTTTTAGATGATGATGGAACCATTTGGACTTAAATTTCTATTATTTATGTTATTTTAGATAGAATAATGTGATGAAATGTCATGATTTGGGTAGTAGGATGCGTTATAGGTTGACGATTCCATTTTATAGGAGTGGATGTTAATGAGATTGTCCAGTATATTCTTAGTGAAAATTGGATGGACATGAGGGTTCATAACACTGATAATGTTTGGGGTTATGAAAATAATAAATGTAGTTTTAATGGATGGTAGAACAATGTGAATGCAACATTCCTGAAGCTATGTCTTCTATAATGAGGTCTGATTCTATATGTTTCAGGATGATCATTAGGATCATGATAAAAAGGATTTTTTAAAAAATGAGTTATTTATACTAAGGGTGTGTTTTAGTATCCAATGGGTAGTTTTAAAAAGTATGGAGTCATTTCACAACACTAATAGGTAAAAATAAGGTTCTTCTAGCATACATGTTGTGGTCTTCCATGAATTACATATCTGTAATACAAATATACTATTAATGAATCATGGTTGTTAAATTATGATGTATTTTTATATATATAAAAATCCATATATCACATAGTGAACAATGCAAGTAGTTTTCTGAATAGGGAGATCTATATATAATTCAAAATATCATGGATCCATGATACGGGGAGTTTGAGGGGTATTTATAAGTGTTGTAGAGGTAGAAGATTTGTTGTGTGAATGATTTATATTGGAAGACATCCATTAAGTTAATAATGAAAAATTATTGGGCTGATTGTGTTTACTGAAAATTAAGTATTCCAATGTATGTTGTGGAACTCTAGAGATATTGTTGAAATGATATCTTGACAAAGATCCAAGACAATGGAATGAATTCCATGGAAGTGGTACAAAAAATTGTGTGCAATACAAGACACTGTTTCCTTTTTTCTGCAAAATTTATGTGCTCTAAAATTTGAAGTTTCTATTGAATCAAAAAATAAATATTTCAATGAATAGATCGTTAAAATATGGAAAAGGGGTGATTTTCACAAATATGGGCTTCTTAAAGTGTGTTTTGAAAAGTATCAAATAATTTTTATGGTGATCTCTGTGAACAGTGATGTGTATTCCAAGCAGTGATGGTGAGGATCATCACGAGTGGAACATCATGGTGTTGAGAAGTTGTGATAGAAGTCTCTCTGATTATGATGAGAATAATGAATAAGAAATTTCAATGGATATTTATTAAATACAGAAGACCATGATGGAAATTAGGGATTATTGATAAATTCTGATGATTTGACTTGAAAGGTTCTACAATTGATGGAAACACATATAAATAGGCCTTTACCCCATTCAAAAAATTTGTGAGACTTAACTATAATCTTAAGTCTTTGGAATCAATAATTTGGTTCATAAAGGGTGGTTAAAAAAGCGTGGTTCACAAAGGTTATATGTGAAAATATTTTTGAAAGATATAAAATGAAGTCAAATATTTGGATCATCATGAATGTAAGGGAATTCATTATGGATAAGTAATATTTAGGAATGTAAGGAGAATCGTGAAGTGTTGTTGATCACCAAGAAAGACGTGTTCTTTGTGAATTCTATGTCATCCCTATGAGAGGAAGGTGTACATTAGTATGGATTAGTGTGCTTCACCAAAATAGGATCATAGATATGGAAGCGAGCATTGTGAAAGTGTTATAAAGTTAATTTCAAAGATGAACTATGGTAAATTGGTATTAATATATTAGTTGAATGTGGAAATTCAATAGAGCGTCCATTGAGAACTGATGATGTATTCATTAGAGAGAATGAAAGGACCTACAATATTTAAACTATGGGTGAATCAATTCCATGAGTTGTGATCTATGGAAGAGGGATATGGTGATCCCTTCCACCGATAGTGAGCTAGAGAAGGAGATATAGAGAGTGTCCATTGGGAATGTGGTGAGAAGATAATAGACCTTATAAAGGTAATGTACCTGGGTATAGAGGTGAGTTCACCTGAACATTGTTATTATAAGTGAGATTTAGTGGAATTGGTACATCGTCACATCTTCATTGTATCCTCTATGGACTTATCCCTATTAGGGTGAACCATGTGAAATCATTGTTTTATGGGAATGATTTAATTTCTGTTCATATATTTCATCGAGATAAAGAGGGAACTATGTTTTCATAGAAACGGAACAAGATCTCAAGGGGTAGTAATTTTAATTTGTCATACCACAATTCAACCCCTCTTATGGTATTTGACCTAGTATACCTAACAATTTGTATCAGTGGGAATGGTTAAAAGTCAATAGTTCTCTCTCAGTTAATGAAATGCAGGTGTTTAATCACAGAATAAATTAAATCTTCAATGGAAATAATTTTCAATTCTAGAAGATTCATATGGAGGACAACTTCTGATATTTAGGAATGGATGTGTTCATAATAGTAATGCATGGTATTCTAGCTATTATTAAGATTGCAGATTTATTAGATGCTAAAATTTGAAAATTGGATTCTTTTTCCCAACAGATCAATGCATTAATGGTATCCATGTACAATGAAATTAATTCATAGGAAATTTCATGCAAAACATCACTTACCATGTGGGAAATGTTGCTAAATATTTATGAGGGAGACTCAAATGTTATGGATGAAAAGCAACAAGATCTGTAGAATAAATATGAGGACCTCAGAATTCACCCTAAAGTGTTTATTGATACATTGTTTTATTGGGTAAATTTAGTTGATAAAGACATTTGTGGTCTTGGAGAAATTATATAATATATAAAAATTGAGTATGTAATCTTGATAAAACATCGACAACCATTATATCTGACGGTTTTTGTGTTTAAAGATAAATATATGAAAGAGTTGTCACTGGATAAATTTCATAGTATCCTTATTACAAATTACCTATAAAATTATGATGATGATGCTATGGAAAAGTGGAAATCTATATAGGTATAATTTGAGGCCTTAAAGAATGTCAGCATCGAAGATTGGCATGAACATGAGGAGACATATGATGTGATTTGATACCTTTCCTCAAATCACCAAAGGTAAGATCGAATTTTCTAAGATAAATATCCACTTTCATGGTTTTGATGTGGGATGGTTGGACATCTTGAAGAAAGGTTCTTGAAGAACATTCAAAAAGATGAATATGATAAAGTGATATATCCCATGAAGAAGTAATTATCCTTCATTAATGGAAATAACATTAAGATAAATGACTTAAAAAAGAAGAATATCCTTTCAAGATAAGCATTTATTACTTAAAAATATAAGGATTAAGATTTAGAGGACTATAATGATCACAAATATGATTCTATGGTGGAAGTCGTTGGAAATTTTATAATAAAATTAGAAAGTAAAAATTAATAAGGTGAAGTTGAATGAAGATTTTACATGCAGGTTGAACTTCTACTACTCTTAAGGAATTAGATATTTGGGAAAAGAAAACTATGAAATCCAATAATGTTGTTCATGATAACAAAATTTATGTACATCAATAGGAATAAGAGATGTATGATATAAATAAATAAATTGAAAAAGTGAAGTCTTCAATTGTAAAATGTTTTTATAAGGATATTGAGTAAACAAAAAAATTGAA
Source organism: Viscum album (assembly GCA_963277665.1). NCBI lineage: Eukaryota > Viridiplantae > Streptophyta > Magnoliopsida > Santalales > Viscaceae > Viscum > Viscum album. The sequence goes on from OY728158.1 coordinate 219,023,983, forward strand.
AAATAGAAAATCAAAATTGATAGTTTTATTAACATTGGAAGAGGAATAAAGTATGTGCATTGATGAACGTGAATTGGAAGTTTCAATATTGTGATGAAGTGTTATAGACCCACATCAACTCTTATATAACAGTACAAAATCAGGAAATATGATCATCTAGGAAACAAAAAATGGGAGCGTGTAACAAAGTGGTCCAGAAAAATATACGGAAAAGTAAAATCCAAATGATAAGGCTGGTATTGGGATTGATCAAAAAATAATGTAGTAACAGTTGATGTTAGACCATAGGCACCCAATTCATGATTAAATATTGATTTGGGTACGAACCAGAATTAGAAATTCATGGGATTCAAAGGGTAATATATTTTTTATAGTTACACACATGAATTCACATCAAATTAGATTGTATCACTGTGGAAATATGGGAAGCTCACAAAATGTATGTTACATAGACAAGAGGTATCAAAGGTAGAAAGACCAATAGAGGAAGCAATACTATACTCAATATTCTAAGATATTATTTACATGTAATTATTTTTGGTGTAGATGAATCAAACACATTTAATGATATTTCACGTCAATAATATAATGAATTGTGCCATGGTAGACTGAGTATAGAATTCAGAAGAAGAAAAATTGATCATCAAATAAGATAAAAATGAAAAATTGATTTGCGTCTCTACATGATAATGTTGGTGTATCATACAATTAGAATGGTCAATATAATCAATATTTACATAGTATGAAGTAAAAGAACATGAAAAAAAAAACAAAATGATAGTTGAAGAAGCATTGGTTATAGAAATAACCTTTAAATTATCATATTTCTTAAGTATATAGATTATTAATAGTGGATGCACCTCTGATATGATATGTAATAATGATATGGTTACCAAAATCATATACGAGAAGCAATGTATCATATGATTTTTTAACGATGTAGTCCTGAGGATTGTTGGCTCAGGAAAATCCACATTTGGGAAAAAATACATGAGATATGATGATGTATTAATTGTTGATGGTCTCAGTCACAACATGTTCATTGGAAGTCAACTATGTGACTAAGGACATTACAATGTTTCTTGAAGAAATTATATTTCATCAAGGAAAATGATGGTGAATTTTTTAAGGGTAAGCATATAAAAGGGAATCTATTCCTAGAGAGTGGATAAAAGATATGTGATTTTGTTCCAAGAAGAAATAAACATTTAATGCCACAAACCCATTAGCCAAATGATCCAAAAATCATTATATGATATGATGAAATATGACGATGCTTGAAACCTCCTTATATTATCACATGATCTTACAAATACATGAGATACTTCTAAACAAATTGATGATCATTCGAAAGACATATAAGGAAAAAGAAAATATGCCAAAAAATATGTTGAGCATGAGCATATTGTTGTATGCAGACCAATTTAACCAAGATCTATTGATGGGAATAGATTCTATGTTCTCTTTATTAATTATTATATCATTATGGTGTGGGTATCAATCATAATCCACATTTTTGAGGTGTTCAGTTGCGTTTCAAGATATCGACAGGAAGTATAAAAGATGTTAGGTCAAAATATCACGTAGTTCATAAAAAATTATGTAACATGAGTTGACCAATATCTTAGTGATGGACTATCATGAGAAACATGAGATAAGAATTAAATATTCACTGGTAATAACACCATAGTAGAATGGTTTAGTTGAGAGAAGAAATCATATTGTCAACTACATAGATAGAAAAATAATCATTGTAAAATAAATTCTAGGGATGTTTTGGAATGATGTAGTGATGACATTAGTCTACACTTGAAATAGAAATTTATTGTGTTATACAGAATAGATGACTTCATATGATCTATGGTATCAAATGAAACCATCATTGAAGTTCTTTAATGTCTTTGGATGTATGATATTTATTTTCAATATGTAAAAACACAATAACATTGAATCCCATGAAGATGAAGGGATATTTCATTGATACACTAAGAAAATAAAATCATATAATTTTTTTAACAAGGGGCTAGGGAATGTAGATGAATATCAAGATATAACAATAGCTGAGAATGATAAGAATATTCCGCAAATACATGATCAATCTCCAGAGAATAGTGATGTAGAAACAAGAATATCAGTAGATTATTTAGTTACATATTATGATTTAAAAGAACATTTAGATAAAAAATGATTAAAAAATTAGTATCTCAAAAAACAAAGAAGAGAAGATCAAAAAATGATAGGAAAAACATAATTAGTGATCAGACAAAACTAGTGTAGAGAGGGAGGTTGAAGAATCTACATTATGAATCACAATTATCACAAGTAGATCCTAAATATTTTGATGAAGTAGCTAGAGGTGTGAATTGGGTAAAGGTTATGAATTAAGAGATTGAAAAAATTGAGAAGAATTAGAAATGGTTGATTATTATGGGACCAACGGATAAGAATGTTGTCAAGAAAAAATGGGCCATTCACAACAAAATGAAAGATCTTGGAGTTCTAATTTGAAAAAAAAAGAATTTCTAGTGTGCAATGTGTACTCATAGATAAAGGGAATTGATGTTGATGAGAAATTTTAACTTATTTAGAGGATGGGTAAAATCATATTATTCTCGGCCATAATAGGGAAAAGAATGTTCATAGTTATAAAGATGGATGCCAAGTTAGAATGTTTGAAACGGATTATGTAAGAATAAGTTTATATTGAATAGTATATGGTTTTCTCATTCATAAAGATGAAAATTGTGTTTATCTATTGATGAAGGATTTTTATGGTTTTAGTTAAGCACCAAGAGAATGGTATTCATGTCTAGATCAGTTTTTGATGGAGCTTGATATTTATATTAGCGTATTTGATTACAATCTCTATTTCAACCATGATAGTAATAAATGGTTAGTGGTGTTGGTATATGTTGATGACATAATCATTGGAGGATCTTATAAAGCAGAGTTCTGAAAATTTTAATATTTCATTAAAAGTGAGTTTGAAATTTTAATGATTAGTGAACTAATTTTTTTACATGGTTTACAGATTACACAAGGGAAAAATGGATCATTTATCTTTTAATATATATATATATATATATATATGACAAGTAGGTTTTGAGATGATTTGGAATTGATAATTCCATGGAGACGATGACTCTGGAGGCTACCTAGATGAAATTATAGTGGTATGATGAAGGGAAAGGGGCTAATTTCGCCGAATATATGCAGATAATTGGAAGCTTATTGTATATGATAGTGGTATGAACAAATATTATTTTTTTCCACATGTAAAGGTGAAAGGTATCAAATAAATCCAATTTATAGACACATGCTTGTAGTGAAATGAATTGATCATTAGATTAAGGGCATATTGAATTTTAATATGAACAAAGGTAGATCATTGGGTGTTTCTTGCCTAGGAAAGAAACATGATTTCATTTCACTAAGAACAATATAAGCTGAGTATAATGCAACCATTCAAGCATGCACACTATTGTTTTGGATGAAGAATCAACTTAATGATATGGGTGTTGAAGTGAAGTCTCTGACTAGAATCCATTTATATAAATCATGTTCTATATATTTGAGAAAAAAATCGAGTCCATCACTAAAGGAAAAGTTATATTGAAATAAAAAAACATTTTATCAAAGAGAATGTGGACCAAGGACTTAGAAGGTTGGATTATGTTCCTACATAATTACAGGTTTCATAAATGATGATAAAGGGCTTACCGAAAGAATATTTTAAGAGGTATCAACTGGCTCTAGGTGATTAGTCAACTCCCCACACTTGAAAAAGTGTGGATGTTGGACACCCCCTCTCCCTAAGGTGTGGTGCGACTTTCCCTAATCTATTAATCTTTGTTCATTACCCTATTTCAGACCTGAAACTTAATGGACATAGTGTTTTTTGAAAAAGGGGGAGAATGTGTAGTTCTTTACAGGGGAAAAAATTATTTGTTAAGAAATGGGGAGATGCTGACAGGTGGAGCATCATTATTTGGGGAGTAGTGAAATAATAGTATAATTAAATCTTATGAATCTAAAGGTGATCAATAAATGTTTATATATCACAGACGATGGATTTTAAGATGAATGTAGTTTATAGATTTTAGAATGAAACAATTCATTGATGAACATTGAATTACACTATTGTTTCTCACACTGAGCTTTACTAATGTGTAAAAAGAGTGCGTGTTGTGTAAATAATTGATCTATCTCTTAATCCAAGTGATTGCATATTGAGAGGAGATGGAAGAGGATCCAATGAAGTATCAAAATGTGAAGTGTTATAAAAAAAACTCAAAGGGTCAGATTGTTGAGAAAAAATCCATCAAGGTAACAATGCAACATTTTTGGGATAATTGTGTTTTTAAAAATCTAGTTTCAATAGAATACTTTGGTTCTCCAAAGGGATTATTTACATGATAAATTGAGAAAAATACAATAAAGAATAATGGCTTCCATGGAAGTTTTAATGAAAATTTCATACAAAAAGAGACAATGTTCTCCCATGTATTCATGATTTTCAAGGACTAAAATTCAGAGTTTGGATAACATTGTGAAATATTTACATCATTGAAGATCATATTAAAATAAGGATACGTCATGAATTTTCAATGATGTTATTCTAAATTTGTGTTTCTCGTAGGATCAAATAATTTTTATGGTGATCTTTGCAAACAATGATGATCATTGAGAACGTTTAATGCGAGGAACATCATGATAGTGCAAAGTTGTAACAGATGTGTCATGAACTGAATCTGGTCACCACTAAAACCAGCACCAAATATAAGGCCCCGACCTTAAACCTTACTTAATATTGAATTAAATGAATAATTCACATTGAGGATCTTTCCAGGTTTAGAGTTTTAGAGAATTAGGACGTAACTATTACATCTCAAAAGATTACAAAGTAGACACTTCTACTATGTTTCTATAAAATAAAAACTCTTTAAAAGAAACATGTCTAGGATCCATGTTTTAGATAGCCTGACTTTCCCTTGATCCCATCCTTGACCCTAATCCACATTACGTGCTATGAAAAACATTTCAAAAAAACTTTGGGTGAGCATAAAAAGCTCAGTAAGGGATACACAAAGAATGAAAACTGTTAGTTTTTCAAACATCAAGTAAACCATGTATACATTATCAAAGTAATACCTTCACCTTCATGAATTAGTAAAAACTCCTTACGGAATAAAACATCATTACATACCCTTTTGTAACCAAAGAATACCATAAAACCCATATAAAGAACACATAACATATAAAGGTAACTTGGGACATAAACATACTTATGTGGAATAACCATACGGTCGACTTCTACACATATCACTTGATGGAATTTCCATACGGCCAACTTCCACACATACATAATGGAATAGCCATACGGCCGATGTTATAACATAACCACCTGTCCTGGTATTCACGGCACCACCCGTCATATGGTTTATCACATAACCACCCGTCAAATGTCCAAGTACCATTATAAAATCATAAGACATAAAATAAACACAATGGAAAGAAAAAATTTACACATTCCGACCACAATATATAACAAAAATATGTTGACATAACAAATCCATTATAAAAACCATTTTCAATACCAAAAATACATAAAAGAGTATATGGTATTTATTTCATTTAAAAAAACATTATGGCTTGTTGAGGAAGCCAAAGACCAAATAATACTCACGGCGGCGGAAAAGGTTGTTGTCATCGCGTACGTTAAAAAATCATTACTTTTTGTCATTTAGCAAAACGCTTCGTAGAAAAAGATTCCTTTTGTAAAAAATTAAAATTCAAAGGGGTTTGTACACCGTATAAAAGAATGTTGTGTATAAAACGAAATATGCCTCAATGAAAGGAGATTGAGACGAATTCCCTTACCTCAGGTCCGACTTGACTCGATCGTTCTATAACCCCCTGAATAATAAACTTGAGTTAATTTCTACATTCTTAAGAACTTTTTTCAAGTTCATTATTCCTTTTATATCACTTATTACTAGTTTATGAACACTATGTAATTATTTAAGTTAAAAATGGTCGTTTTTGTCAATCCTTGGTACTTGTGTCAAAAATGAACTCTTTATAATTAAAAGTTGTTCATGTGGAAAAATATCCATTATATCAGGAATTATATTCATGATTTAGATATCATATATATCATATATATCATGTATATACATGAATTTATAATATTACATAATCATTTATAGGTAAGAAATGAAATGCACCGTTCATGGGGATGGTTAGTCGTACGTACGCATGAACGCTACTTTAATTTCTATTTCATATTTTTATGGAATGGAATCATAATGTTATAAAGGTATATTATAATTCCAGTATAATATCATATATAATACCATTAATTAAATCCTTTATACATCCCACATATTTAATTAACGAAATCAAATCACTTTGAGGGGGCGGTAGTCTGCACTTCCTTAAATGAAGATATCGCGTTTACCCATAATGGAAACCATAAAGGAATTCCCAAAATGAAAAATAAATAAGATTAAGGAAAACAAAAACATATTATATATCATATATAAGTATAGTGTCATCTTAATGGACACCTTTGAAGGTGTTAAAATAATGTTGATCAATCATCGTTTCGGGAGACAGAAATTCGCCATCCACGGAAACAGTATGTTCTTTAACCATTAGATGTAGTTGTGTGTAATTGTAGCTCAAATACTTCTTATAAAAACATCCTAGTATATTGAAGATACTGGAGTTGTTACAAAAGAAATGAATAAAAAGAGTTTAGGGGGTTGGAGAAGCAAAATAAAACAAAAGGACTCAAGTGATGACATTACCTTAAAATCGGGTAACTCTCTTTGGTTTGAGCTCAAAGACTTCCTTGGGAAGACATCTTCCCATGGTGAGGCTTCAAGGAGTAAGAGAGGTATGTGGAGAGACAAAATGGGTAGGGGTTGGCCACACCAAAGGCTTTGGAAGTGTGGGTAAGGAGGTAGAGGTGGGGGCCTTTTATTAGAGGAGAGGAGGGGCACTCTTGGAAAGTAAGGAAATGTTACTTTATTTTAGAATGAGTTTCAGATTTTAATGGTCCGACATTGATGTGTTTCGAGGATAAGGTGATAAGGGTTCGAAATCCACCCATACAATAGGTTTTGGACACGTGCAGGTCTTAGATATTACATTATCTTTCCATTTTATTTAAATCCATTATTAATGAGGTAATCGATGCATCATCATGATGTCATAAAAAATTTAATAAATTTAATGTCTAAAAATTATAAAAATTATCATGATATAGGAAATGTATTTATCTTTCTAGTGGATATTTATAGTCCAACATATCATTTATGTAGACAAAATTAAAAATATTTTACTTAGGTGATACATTCTTTGTTACATTTAACATTCTTCAAAAATAAAAAGATAAAAAGTCACATTCTCACAAAAGTGATTCCATGGGGCCCCCAGGTTTGGCACAAGGCATCCCATGGTCGGCCATGAGACAACCCGTAGCCTTAGGACACATGTTGTGGTAACTTTTTTATTATTATGATTTTATTTTATTATCTTTAACTACCTGATTACTCATTAATCAAGATAATTAAAGATAATAACGGTTGTTACTATTCATAATGTCCAAAAATAAAAGACTTAATTACATAATTTTTAACTTTTGATTCCAAATATGTAATCCTTTTTACCAAATTCCAAGAACATAAATTGAATAAATTAATTTAAAAATATTTTCCATCGTCAAAACAAATAGCGGGTTTTTTAGAAACAATATTTATGAAAGGTTTGGCACTTGTTTATGCCCAATTAAAAAGTGAAATTAATCCCAATGACCATAATTGGATTACATGGTAAAAATATATTCTAATTACACTTTAAAAAAAATTAAAAATATAATATATCATTTAATTAAATTATATGAAAAAGCAATTTTGATTTAAAATGCATTATTTTTCACTAATCATTCAAAAATGAACATTTTCAGAAAGATACAAAAAATTAACCCAAGGTAAATTTCAATGTCCCAATCATAAAAAATATGTTTATATTGAAATATAGAGCTTAAAAAATTGTCAAAAAGTGGATCTAAAAGGGGTTCACCATCAAAAGGCGGTTAATCTTCCTTTTAAAGAATATTAGAATGTTTACACTTAAAAATGGGATTTATTTGCATTTTTAATCCTCTAAAATTTATTGAAAAAAAGTAAAAATATTTGACAAAAATATATAATCATTTTGTAGTTAGTTCTGTTCATTACTTCCATTACAACGGCTAGGCGTTAACTACAATTTAAAATAATATTATTTTATTACTAGTGTGCAACATAAGATTTCAAAGAAACTCTTTGTTGCGTATCGGGTACGCTATCGAACATATCAACCCATTTAAAGTAAAATTAATATTTAATTCATAAATATTAATAAATATGAAAAGTTTTTATTCATTATTTACCTGGGATGTTACATACTTCCCCCGTTTTTGGAATTGTGTCCTTGGAATTTTATTCACTTATCAAAATAAGTGGGGATATTTATCCCTCATAGCATTTTCAGATTTCCACGTTGCCTCTTCAACAATATTTTTTTCCACAAAACCTTTTACATGGTGAATTACCTTATTTCGCAACACTTTCTCTCTTCGGTCAAGAATCTGGACTAGTTGTTCTTCATAAGATAGGTTCTCCTCCAGCTGAACTACCTTTGGACTCAAAACATGAGATGGATCTGGAATATACTTCCTCAACATCGAAACATGAAAAACATTGTGTACTTGAGATAAACTCGGAGGTAAAGCCACTCGATAAGCAACTGATCTAACTTTCTCCAGAATTTCATATGGTCCAATGAACCTTGGACTCAGCATTCCTTTCTTACCAAATCGCATCACACTTCTCCATGGTGAGACTTTGAGAAAAGACATGATCACCTACCTCGAAAGATAGATCCTTCCTCCAGTTATCCGCATAACTCTTCTATCTGCTCTGATCAGTTTGCATGTGTTTTTGAATCAACTGATCTTTTTCTGCCATCTCCTCTACCAATTCTAGTCCCATCAGCTTTCTATCACCCACATCAACCAAAAAAGCTAGAGTTCAACACCATTTACCATATAATGCCTCAAATGGTGATATCTGTATATTGGAATGAAAACTGTTATTATATGAAAACTCAACCAAAGAAAGATGTTGGTCCCAACTTCCCTAATAATCCATAGAGAAGGCACGTAGCATATCCTCCAAGGTCTGAATTGTTCGTTCTGACTGTCCATCTGATTGAGGATGAAAATCTGTACTAAAATTTAATTTAGTACCCAATGACTTCTGAAGGCCTTTCTAAAAGTTATAAGTAAACCTGGGATCACGATCAGATACAACTAAGAGAGGAACTCTAGGTAACTTGAATATCTCTTTAAGATACAAATGAAAATGTTGATCCAGAGTGAAAGTATCTCGAATAGGAAGGAAATGAGCAGATTTTGTCAAGCGATCAACAATAACCCAGATTGCATTATTACCTCGAGGTGTCTTCGGCAATCCCACAACAAAGTCCTTGGATATATTTTACCATTTCCTCTCTGTCACTGGTAAAGGCTGAAGCATCCCTTTCGGTAACTGCCACTCTACTTTAACCTTCTGACAAGTCAAACACTTCACAGTAAAATCAGCAATATCTCTTTTCATTCCATCCTACCAGTAATACTCCCGCAGATCCCTGTATATATTAGTACTGCTTGGATGAACTGAAAATGGGGAACTATGAGCCTCACATAACAACTCATTCTTCAAATGTGAATCACCAAGGACACATAATCTCTTCCCAAACCTCAAAACACAATCATTATCAATATTGAATTCAGGCAACTTACCCTTCTGAACCAGCTCTACCTTTTTCTAAAACTCATTGTCTTCCCTCTGTACTTGCTTAATTCTATCTGATAGGGATGATCTCACTGATACCTGAAACAAAACAGAAAAACATCCTGCACCAACAACTTATATGCCAAACTTCATCAAATCAAAAACCAAAGGATCTCGTTCCAAATGTAGCATAGTTAATGAAGCATTACTTTTTCAACTCAAAGCATCAGCCAATTTATTTGCTTTTCTCAGATGGTAATGAATTGTACAATCATAATCCTAGATTAATTCCAGCAATCTCCTTTTTCTCATGTTCAATTATTTCTGAGTGAATATATACTTTAAACTTTTGTGATCAGTATATATTTCACACTTTACTCCATACAAATGATGCCTCCAATTTTTTTAAGCAAAAACAATAGCAGCTAATTCCAAATCCTGTGTAGGGTAATTTACCTCCTGAGTTTTCATCTGACATGAAGCATAAGCAATTACCTGATCATTCTGCATAAGGACACAGCCAAGTCCCTTCAACGAAGCATCACTGTATATAACAAACTCACCATTCCTGGAAGGAAGTGCCAAAACTGGAGCATTCACCAATCTTTTTTTCAACTCATGAAAACAATCATCACATTCTTTTGTCCAGATGAACATAACACCCTTACAAGTTATCTTAGTAATTGGACTAGATAATCGTGAAAACTTTTCTACAAACCTTCTGTAGTAACCTACCAAACTAAGAAAACTAAGAATATCAGTTACATATGTGGGTCTTGGCCATTCTTCAACAACTTTTGTTTTAGCTGGATCAACGGTTATGCCAACTTTTGAAACAATGTGACCCAGGAAAGAAATTTTTTGTAACCAAAACTCAGACTTGCTGAATTTTCCATATAGTTTCTTTTCTTTTAAGGTTTGCAAGATAACCCTTAAATGACGTTCATGCTCCTCTTTAATTTCATAAAACACCAAAATATCATTGATGAAAACAACCACAAACTTATCCAAGAACTCATGGAAAATTATATTCATAAGGTCCACGAATACAGCAGGTGCATTGGTTAACCCAAAAGGCTTAACTAAAAATTCATAGTGGCCATATCTAGTACGGAACACAGTCGTCAGAATGACCGCTTCTTTTACTTTCAACTGATTGTACCCCGACCTCAAGTCAATCTTTGAAAAATACTGAGCTCCCTAGAGCTGATCAAACAAATCATCGATATGAGGCAAAGCATACTTGTTCTTAACAGTAATATTAGACAAGGCTCTGTAATCAATGCAAAGTCTCATTGAGCCATATTTCTTTTTAAAAAACAATATAGGAGCACCCCATGGTGATGTTCTAGGTCGAATGAATCCTTTATCTAATAACTCCTGCAATTGCTTCATTAACTCTAAAAGTTCTACTTGAGCCATTCGATAAGGGGGTTTTGAAATTTGCTTAGAATCGGGAACTAAGTCAACAGAAAATTCAACTTCTCGATCATGAATAATACCAAGCAACTCATCAGGAAAAACATCAAGATACTCATTTACCACTGGCACATCATTAGTCTGAATAGTTCCTTTATTTTCAACAATATGTGCAAGGTAACATTAATTTACACATTTTACTAGTTTCTCAACATCCTGATATGTTATCAAAAGCAAGGGTTCATTCTTGCACACAAACTGAAAATCATTTTGAAAATAAACCATTTTAGCCCTGCAGTCAATCTTTGCATGATAAAAAGAAAGTCAATCCATGACCAAAATAAAATCAAACCCTACTAAAGGCAAAACAATAAGGTTTGCTGGTAGATTCATTCCACACACAAGGATAGGAAGGTTCTTATAATTCCTATTTGTCTCAACGTTTCCCCCGGGTAATTTTATCATAAATTTAGGATTCATATCTTGTGATGGAATTACCAATTTACTAGAAAACTTCTCAGAAATGAAAGAATGTGTAGACCCAGAATCAAACAAGACATTGGCATAATCTGAACAAACAAAAAATGTACCTGATACTACTTCATTCGATGGCCCAACATCTGTTGAAGTTGTTGCAAAGGATTTCACCACCCCTTTCTGCTTGTAGTCTGGCTTCTTTCCCCTAGTTTAGTTCTTCCTTAGACACTCATTTTCATAATGACCCATTTTATTACATTTAAAACATCTTACCGCTGGCTTTTCATTTCCTGCTTGACCATCTTCCTTACAGTTACGAGCAATATGACCAGACTTACCACACCGAAATCACTTACCAAACTTGGATAAAAATTATCCATGATGAATTTTACCACACTTCTCACAGGATGGATATTTGGTTTTCTTACCTCCTTTCTTCTTTGATGAATTCTCCCCCTTTCCCTGCCAACTGGACCTCTTATTCTGTTGTTTGTCATAGAACACCTGATCATCAACAAACTCCATTTCCACCTTCTCCGCACATCAAAAAAGTTTTTCATAACTTTTGAACTCACAAGAAGCTAATGACCTTCTATACTTTGGCTTTAACCCTGAGTAAAAATGGTTGATTTTACTATCAAGTTATCATTTGAAGTTTGGAGTATACCTTGCTAGTCGAGTGAACTTTACTTCATAAGCAGCCACTGAGTCATCCTCCTGCCTCAATTCTAGAATTTTTTTCCATCCTAAGACGAACCACCTTAGGAAAATATTTCTCAAGAAACATACCTTTGAATTCATCCCAGTGAAGATCATCAATCTCCTCACTATCCCTGATATTTTTCACCATCGACCACAACTGATCAGCTTCTCCTTTAAAATAGTAAATAGCAGGACTAACCGTTTGATGTTCCGAACACCCCATGACATCAAAAATCTTCTCCAGTGCTTTAATCCACCATTCAGCTAGCACAGGGTTAGAAGATCCTCTGAATGATGGGGGATGTTGCCTCATGAAATGTTCCACTACTGACATGTTCCTTTGCAGTTGATCTGGCTGATCTCGTGCATGGATACCACCACTATTTATAGCCTGAGTCAACTGTGCCATCACTACAACAAACTGTTCAGTCACAATTCTGACCATCTCAGGTTGCTGATTTTGAAGGTTGTCTTCCTTCTCATGTCGTCCCAACATAGCTGCCTTGTTTCCTCTGCGGAAAACCATTCTGAACATTGAAATATCTTAGGCGCAGCAACATGGTAATCTGTAAATGCTATATCATTTCAATCATATTATAATTTAACACTTTTATAACTCCTAATGTTGTCTAAACTGACCTCTGATACCAACTATAGGGCCCCAGCCTTAAACTTTACTTGATATTGAATTAAATGAATAATTCACATTGAGGATATTTTCAGGTTTAGAGTTTTAAAGAATTAGGAAATAACTATTACCTATCAAAAGATTACAAAGTAGACACTTCTACTATGTTTCCATAAAATAAAAACTCTTAAAAAGAAACATGTCTAGGTTCCATGGTTTAGATATCCTGAATTTCCATTGATCCCATCCTTGACCCTAATCCACGTTACGTCCTGTGAAAAACATTTCAAAAAAACTTAGGGAGAGCAAAAAATGCTCAGTAAGGGATACACAAAGAATAAAAACTGTTAATTTTTCAAACATCAAGTAAACCATGTATACTTTATCAAAGTAATACCTTAACCTTCATAAAGTAGTAAAAACTATTCACTGAATAAAATATCATTACTTGCCCTTTTGTAACCGAATATTACCACAAAACACATATAAAGAACACATAACATATAAAGGTAACTTGGGACATAAACATACTTAAGTGGAATAACCATACGGTCGACTTCCACACATATCACTTAATGGAATAGCCATACGACCGACTTCCACACATACTTAATGGAATAGCCATACGAAAGACTTCCATACCCAATGCAATGGAGGTTATAACATAACCACCCATCCTGGTATTCATGGCACCACCCGTCATATGGTTTATCATGTAACCACCCATCAAATGTCCATGTACCATTATAAAATCATAAGACATAAAATAAACACAATGGAAAGAAAACATATCCACATTACGATCACAATATATCAAATAAATATATTTACATGAAAAATACATTATAAAAAACATTTTCAATACCAAAAATACATAAAATAGTATATGGTATTTATTTCATTTAAAAACATTACAACTTGTTGAGGAATCCAAAGACCAAATAATACTCACAGCGGCGGAAATGGTCATTGTCACCGCATACGTTAAAAAAACATTCCTTTTTGTCTTTTAGTAAAACGCTTCATATAAAAAGATTCCTTTTGTATAAAAGTAAAATTCAAAGGGGTTTATACACCATATAAAACAAAGTTGTGTATAGAACGAAATATGCCTCAATGAAAGGGGATTGAGATGATGTCCCTTACCTCGGGTCCGACTTGACTCGATCGTTCATTAACCTCCTAAATAATAAACTTGAGTAAATTTCTACTTTCTTTAGAACCTTCTTCAAGTTCATTATTCCTTTTATATAACTTATTACTAGGTTCTGAACACTAAGTAATTATTTAAGTTAAAAATGGCCGTTTTGCCGATCCTTGGTACTTGAGTCAAAAATGAACTCTCTATAATTACATGTTTTTCATGTGGTAAAATATCCATTATATCAAGAATTATATTCATGATGTAGATATCATATATATCATATATATCTAGTATATACATGAATTTATAATATTACATAATCATTTAGAGGTAAGAAATGAAATGAACCGTTCATGGAGACGGTAAGCCGTACGTACGCATGAACGCTACATTCATTTCTATTTCATATTTTTATGGAATGGAATAATAATGATATAAAGGTATATTAAAATTCTAGTATAATATCATATATAATACCATTAGTTAAATCCTTTATAAATCCCCCATATTTCATTAACGAAATCAAATCACTTTGAGGGGGCGGTAGTCCGCACTTCCTTAAATGAAGATATCGTGTTTACCCATAATGGAAACCATAAAGGTATTCCCAAAATGAAAAATACAGAAGCTTAAGGAAAACATAAACATATTATATATCATATATAATTATAGTGTCATCTTAATGGACACCATTGAATGTGTTAAAATAATTTTGAACAATCATCGTTTCGGGAGGCAGAAATTCGCCATCCACGGAAACGATATGTTCTTTAAACATTAAGTGTAGGTGTGTGTAAGTGTAGCTCCAATACATCTTATAGAAACATCATAGTATATTTTATATACTGGATTTGTTACAAAAGACATTAATAAAAAGAGTTTAGGTGGTTGGAGAACCAAAATAAAACAAAAGGACTCAAGTGAAGACATTATCTTAAAATCGGGTAACTCCTTTTGGTTTGAGCTCAAAGGCTTCCTTGAGAAGACTTCTGCCCAAAGTGAGGCTTCAAGGAGTAAGAGAGGGATGTGTAGAGACAAAATGGGAAGGGTGTGGCCGAGCCAAAGGCTTTGAAAGTGCGGGTAAGGTGGTAGAGGTGGGGGCCTTTTATAAGAGGAGAGGAGGGGCACTCTTGGAAAGTAAGGAAATGTTACTTTATTTTAGAATGAGTTTCGGATTTTAATGGTCCCACATTGATGTGTTTCGAGGATAAGGTGATAAGAGTTCGAAATCCACCCTTCCAATATGTTTTGGACATGTTCAGGTCTTAGATTCTACATTATCTTTCCATTTAATATAAATCCTTTATTAATGAGGTAATCACTGCATCTTCATGATGTCATAAATATTTTAATAAATTTAATGTCTAAAAATTATAAAAAATATCATGATATAGGAAATAGTTTTAGATTTATAATGAATATTTATAGTCCAAAAGATCATTTATTTAGACAAAATTAAAAATATTTTACTTAGCTGATACATTCTTTGTTATATTTAACATTCTTTAAAAATAAAAAGATAAAAAGTCACTTTCTCACAAAAGTGATTCCATGGGGCCCCCAAGTTTGGAAAAAGGCATACCATGGTCGGCCATGAGACAACCAGTAGCATTAGGACACATGTTGTGGTCATTGTTTTATTATTATGATATTATTTTATTACCTTTAACTACCTGATTACTCATTAATCAAGATAATTAAAGATAATAACGGTCGTTACTATTCATAATGTACAAAAATAAAAGAGTATTAATTACATAATTATGACCTTATGATTACAAATATTTAATCCATTTTACCAAATTACAAACACATAAATTGCAAAAGATAATTTAAAAATAATTCTCGTTGTGAAAACAAATAGCGTATTTTTTAGAAACAATATTTATGAAAAGTTTGGCACTTGTTAATGCCCAATTAAAAATTGAAATTAATCCCAATGACCATCATTGGATTACATGGTAAAAATATATTCTAATTACACTTTAAAAAAATTAAAAAGATAATATAACCATATAATTAAATTATATGAAAAAGCTGTTTTGATGTAAAATGTAGTATTTTTCACTATTCTTTGAAAAATGAACATTGTCAGAAAAAAACCAAAAATTAACCCAAGGTAAATTTCAATGTCCCAATCATAAAAAATATGTTTATATTGAAAAATATATCTTATAAAATTGTCAAAAAGTGGATTTAAAAGGGGTTCTCCATCAAAAGGCGGTTAATCGACCTTTTAAAGATTATTAGAATGTTTACGCTTAAAAACTGGATTTATTTTCATTTTTAATCCTCTAACATTTATCGAAAAAAAGTAAAAATATTTGACAAACATATATAATCATTTTGTAGTTAGTTCTGTTCATTCCCGCCATTACAACGGCTAGGAGTTAACTACTATTTAAAATAATATTATTTTATTACTAGTGTGCAACATAAGATTTCAAAGAAACTCTTTGTTGCGTATCGGGTAAGCTATCGAACATAAAAACCCATTTAAAGTAAAATTAATATTTAATTCGTAAATATTAATAAATATGAAAATGTTTTATTTATTATTTAGCTGGGATGTTACACCAATTCAAGCCCATTATAAAGCTCGAAGGGTGTTCTCGATCCCCACGTGCTGGCACAAGTGCCTGGGTTTCATGAAATGGTAATTGGGAATGATTTACCCGAGTTTATAAACTTATAACCAAAAATGAATCCAATAAAATGAATCTGGAATTTTCAAACCAAACAATCTTTTTCAGAAATAGAGGATGTAAATACATATTTTAAAACAACTCAACTAGACTATAAAAAATTTAAAAAAACAAAAAGAAAGATCCCAAGAACCCTCATGGAAAGGGGAACCTCCCTCAAGCCATCTCCACAAGACTTCACCACCACGAACAATCTAGAAACGTGAACCACTGGAACTAAAAAAGATTGTACCCAAAGAGTGACAAAAAAATAACCAATTATACTTACATCCGAGATAGTATGTAGGGTATGACCCAATTCCCACTAGGATACCACCTCGAAGAGAGTCTAAATGATGAAAATAATGCATGTTTTCAAAAATATGTAATTTCTAGTTACAATTTCCAAAAGATGCCACTTAAAAAAATCAGTTTTCAAGTGGGATAATTTAAATAATCAAATTTTTAAAATAAATTCCAAAGATACTTAAAATTCTAGCCAAATATACGATATGATTTTGGTAAGTATAAAGGATCTAATTAACAAAAGAAATAAGAAATAACCCCTAGGCACTAGCTCGTTGTGGGTCCTAGGTACCTCGTGTCTCGATGAGAATAACCATCAGAAATATCTGTTCTCATCTAGAAGACCATAGTAGGGAACATATCCATAAACTAGTGGTCCCCAATCATCATCATCATAGTTTTGTTAGTGTTTTTAGCATTAATCTTACTATGTGAAAATGAGGCCAAACCCCACGTATTCACAAGCACACTAGTACACATCTACCCACCTAGATACCCTATATTTCCCTTTGTTCTCAAACTAGTTCAACAAGCCACGAAATATAAATTTCACATGAAAATATAATTTCCATATCACAAATTCACCAAACAGCCCACATGTATACCACACAAGTCAAAAAATCCCACTTTTCATTCAAATTGTTTTTGAAATCCAACTGACAGCAAAATAGCCCACAAAACATTTAACTATTTTTAACACTTCCACAAATCCATTAAATAATTTTTATAAACTATTAAAAGACATTATAAGTCACATAAAAACCCACTCAGAAAAAATATAATACCACTTTTATATAAAAAATTCATTTTTCACAACGCACTCCCACAAAACAGCCCACAACCATGTTTTTCGATTCTCTTTCTATTTTACAAAACATTTCAGCACTTTATAAAACATTATAAAAAAATATTTGACATCTTAAATAACCACCTTAAATTTCAAAAACCCATATTATGTGAAACACCCCTCAAATAGTAAATATACACTCTATTACCCACATTGTATAACCAATCAAAACATTCACAATTTTCATAAAACAAACTCAAGTGGTGTAATTATGTCTTGCACATAAAACTCATTTCAAAACCCACATTTAAGACTAAAAACATACCAATCCCTTTCCAAAACACAATTGGTAGCCCTAGATAAATTTATAAAACCACATTCAAGTGTAATAAAATAACCAGGAATAATACCACAAAAGATACAAATGAAAACACACATTTTCATAAAATTTTCTCAAGAAGTATAACAATGTTTTACACATCAAACCTCTTCAAAATCATTCTTTTTAGGACCACATAACACTAATAAATTACCAAATCATAATTGGCAAGCCAAAGAGGTTTTATTAAGCCAATTCCAAAAGTTATAAAATACACCCAAATAATACACCATGTGTTACACATGAAAACACACAATTTCAAGTTAAAAAGAATCTATAAAATTTTACATTTAAACAAATAAATCATAAAAAGTATTCGCAACACACCAAAAATATGGTGAATATGAAAAATGAGTAAACAAAACAAGCTAATAAATCAATAATTGTTTACACATAGAACCACCAACCTTTTGGGTAAAAACTCTTGAATCTTGTTGCAAAACCTCAATCTCACCTCTGCCACACCACAAGGAAGTCAAAATAACCCTTAAACCATAATATTTCACCACAAATACCTCAAATAAAACCCAAGATATAAACTCTAACATATGGACACTGTATAAATTTATGAAGGAGGGAGGATACCCTATGGAGAAGCAAGAAATTGAAGCGATAAAGACTTACCCAAAACAATCTTGAAGAAAACGACCTAACATCCACCAGAATGTGAATTTTAAAATAGCTAAAAATTTAATAGAGATTTGAAAATGGATGAGGAGATCATGCAAGAACTAGAATGGGTGAAAAGAGTAAAAATAGAAGGAGTTATGAAAGGATCAATTTACCTCTTCAAATCTGGGCAACTTGTAAAATCCTGAGATGTTTTACCCAATTTCGTGATACTATGGAGATCCAAATTTGGGGAGGAGGAAATGGGGACGCACCTTAGGTAAGTTGGATTAGGTGGGAGTTGGAAGCACTGAAAAAACGTAAAAAATGAATGAGTTAATAAACAATTAACAATTATTTTTAATGTATTAAATGGGCTTTTCGGTAGGCCCAATCCCTTAAATAAAAACCAAAATCCAACATGATTATAGATTTCTAAATGGTCCAAAATAATTTTGTGGTTTTCATAGGCCACGGTATGAAAAGTAGGAATTGTAATGGATGAAAAATGTTTAAAAAATAAGGAGTTATAATGGAATAAAATTTTATTTTAAAATCTGTAATTGGGCACACTGTTTGGCCCAATTAATAAAAACTCATCCACTCCACCATAAATTCTTGGGATAGAAACAAAATAAAGAATTAATGGAAATTAAATGAAATTTAACATTACAATATTTCAATTCTAGGACAATTCTCCCATCCATGAAAACATTATGTCCCTGGAAAGCCACAAAAATGCCAAAACAATAATCAAACCCTACTAAGAAACCATGTGGTACTCCCTTGCCAGGTTTCACCCACAAAGGGAAAAACACCTCTAGTGATCAATTAAGGAAGGAATGCTCTCATAAACCACCAATTTCCTGAAAAAAAATTTATATTCATATTTTAACCCAAACAAAAACTCCTCAAACACTATCCAAATAATATTCCATCAATTTACCCAAACGAACAACAACAATGAACAATGTTACACTTACCTTTATTTAAACATACTATTGGGTGTTCTCCACTACCAACGTTTACCCAAGGATGGTGTAGGTAGTTTGATATCTCAAAAAAATACAACCTACATCCAATCCAAAACTAAGGACTAATATGAGTAACTAGTATGGGGAGACACAAATGGGCTCCCAACCATAAGTGACAACACAAAATTTCCCGAGACAGAATCGGGACACTAAATGGGGGAGGCCCGAACAGACTCCTAGTAAAAGGTGGTAGACTCCCATTAGAAATTTAAAAAATAACACACATGAGACACATATTGGGTATCCCCACCAAAAGAGTATACCATATTAACAACCAACATGGGAAGACATAGAAAGACCCCAGAATTTATATGGTTGGGTTGGGTTTGTCAGCATGGTTTGGGATACCATGCACTAACCCTGGGGATTATTACTTCTGCCTGGATTCCTAGCACATGACCACTACTAATCATGAAAAAACTACGTGCTCATCCATGAAGACACCAAACATTTTAACTATTCCCATCGTCGATACTAAGGATAGGACTTTGTACAAGGGTTTAAATGACCCTGGGATTTCCCATGACTACGAGCCAACTTCTCTCCAAGACCGGTGGGTGGAGCTCAATGATTGATGAATCTTCGGCCTCACAATTAGGATTTGTAAACCCCCTGAACGACAATTCTTACTTCGGTGCAACAAACAACTACACCACAATCCCCGATAAGTTTTCCAAGACATAACACATTCCAAACACACTTTACCCAAACAAAATATTTTACTAAAACAATGGCTTAGAAGATGCACACACATCACACATTGTTTGTTCAGTTGAGAAACAATAAAATTAAAGGACCTTGATACTCACCATCCTCTAAAATAGAATATTCTTGAGTTTGTTAAATGGAGAAATTCTCCCAACATTACAGAGACTCTCAGATGATTGTACGACTTTCACCTTTACGATCAATCGAGCGCATGACATCACAAGGAATTACCGAACATGACCATTATGAAAAATATAAACAATGCATGGATAGGGACCTTATAAAACATCACCATACAACACAAAATTCTAGTAAGTGTCCACAATCTCCTATCGTGACCATATCTTCCACACTGGTTGTTCAACATAAACTCTTGCTACAAAGAAACTATGAAGAACCCAGAGGCCCTCTTAGACACCATCGAGACACTCATCCACACTAGCAACCCCAGACCACTTCCACCTTAGACGTATCAAGTAGCTTTATAAACTAAGGCCTCTTTCAACCTTCCATGCAAACTCTTATTCTATAAGAGGATTAGAAAACCCATGAAAGGAAATGGTGTCTAATCAATCTACAGAGATGAAAAAAAAATTCCTTATATTGATCAACATGAAGATTTTCCAATGGAGAAACCATCTGGGTTGCACTTAGGTCATTAACTAACCCTCAATGGGGCGTATATTATCCAACTATTGAACCTAAAGACACAAAAATGATGGTACATTGGTCAAGACCCACCAAAAAATACATCCAATCTCACAAATGGAACCACTATAAAGGCAACCCAAAACGTTTCTCAGAAGAGACCACTAACCAGCCCTTCAACACAGCTTATAGACAAAACACAATCCCAAAAAACAGTTCAAAAAAGAGGGGTTCTTGGACTCAAAACATCCCACAACATCAACATTTTCAAAAACACATAATACACACCATTACAAAATATTCATCATGTTATCTTGTTTTTACTTTAAAATCATATTTAAAAAAAATATATTTAGAAGTTAGCTTATCCACCAATGGTACACCATGGGTCTTGCACATCCCTGTTTCTATTCCACACCGGGCACCCTCCTAATATCCATCCTGAAACTCATCCAGTCATTCCCTTAACCATCCATCATCCCATATAACCCCATTCATGTGGTCTCTCACGAAAATAGAAAAGGTTAATGAAAAAACTCATTCAACTTTTCAAAACAAAAACAATCAACCAATATATTTTTTTTATCAAGACCGCTAACAATAAAATTGAACCCAAATTACTGCATAAAAAAACCTTTTAGGAAGGCACAATCACTCCAATTAAAAATAACATTCGTCTTATTAAAATAAATTTCAAAACATCTCATCCCATTACAACACCTTAAAAATAGTTTATAAAATTCTATAGGAAACACATTTTCAAAACCAACCTTGACATAGTTCATGCTTTCAAAAGAGGTGCAAACAGACCATTTTCCATTTCAATACAATTTGGAAAATTCATTTATCCATTTTCAAAAATCTAACCATTCCCAGTTTATTTTATAATTATTTCACAAAAACATTACGCTTCTTAAAACCAATTCACTTTAAAACCAAAGTTCCAAGATTTCAAAACTAAAGAACACATGTTAATGTGAGAGAAAACTAGTTTTAGTGGGTGACTTGGACATATAGTTGGTGGTCATATTACAATCACATCACCTTAAAATAGAGTGTTCTAGGGAAATATCCCTGGCTCAACATAGCTTGCTATACCCTACGAGCTCACTCAGACCATTAACACAACTCCCTTATCATTTCTACAAATAATCATGAAACCAAGAAAACCAAAGGACTCAAAAAAGTCTTGAATTCCACTGATGAATTGAATCCCATATTTAGGTGTGGTGATCATACACACTAATCCTAACCATAATAACAATTCCATGAAATCCTAACTCATGAATATCCCAAATGTTCCCAATATAATATGACCCAAATAGAGTGAACCTCCTCTGATACCATTTTGTCACGACCCGAATCTCGTCGCCACCAAAACTAGAACCAAACCCAGCTCATGACAAGGCCCAAAGGGCGTTCCCAATCCCCATAGGCTGGAACAAGTTCCTAGGATTCATAAAATGTGAATTGGGTATGATTTACCTTAGTTTATAAACATAAAACAACAAAAGAATCTAATAAAGAGAATATATTTTTTTCAAACCAAATAATATTTTAAAAAAATTTGGAACTGAATTACATATTTTAAAACAACTCGAAAAGACTATAAAAAAGTTAAAAAACCAAAAATAAACATCCCAAGACCATATGACAGGGAGAACTGTCCTCAAGCCATCTCCATAAGACTTCACCACTAAGAACCTGCTAGAAATCCAAACCAGTGGAACTAAAAAAAATTATTCCCAACCTATGAAAAAAATAATTAAGTCTACATAGACCAAAGGTTTGAATTAGGGATTGAGGAAATTACTAGTAGGATTCCACCACTAAGAGATTCCATGTGATAAACATTAAAAGATGAAAATCATGCATGTTTTCAAAAACAAGTAATTTCTAGTTACAATTTCTAAAAGATGCAACTTAATAAAAATCAGTTTTATAGTGGTATAATTTAAATAATCAAAACTTTTAAAATAAATAAAAAAGATACTGAATTTTCCAGCCAAATATAACGTATTGCAATGGTAATAATAAATGATCTAATGAGCACAATCAATAGGAAATAACCCCTATGTACTTGCTCATTGTGTGTCCGAGGTACCTCGTATCATGGTGAGAAAAACCATCACAAATATTTGTTCTCATGAATGAGCCACAAGTATGGAACATACCCATAACCTATTGGTTCCCAATCATCATAATAATTGTTTACTTATTGTTTTTAGCCTTAATCATGCTATGTGAAACTGAGGCCAAACCCCACGGATTCAGTAGCATTCTAGTACACATCCACCCACCTAGATTCCCGGGTTTTCCGTTGGTGCTAAAACATGTTCAACAAGTCATGAAATATTCTTTTCACATGAAAATTTCATTTCCATATCAAAAATTTACCAAACAGACCACATATATACAACATAAGTCACAAAAGTCCAATTTTAATTCAAATTGATTTTGAAATCCGACTCACACCAAAATAGCCCACTACACTTTTCAAATTTCATTATGATTTCCACAAATCATTTAAATATTTTTTATAAACCATTTCAAGACATTATAACTCACATAAAATACTACTCAAATATCATATAATACCTCTTTCATAAAAAAAATTCATTTTCCCAACACACTCCCACAAAACATCCCACGACAATGTTTTACAACAATCTTTCAATTTTATAAGACATTTCATCAATTTATAAATCATTATAAAAATATATTTGACATATAAAACAACAACCATACCTTTAAAAACCCTTATTAGGTGAACAAATCCCCCAAAAAGTACATATACACCCTTTTACCCACATTGTTTATCCAAACTAAACATTCATAATTTTCATAAAACAAACTCAATGGGTGTAACTATGTATTACACACAAAACACATTTCAGAACCCTAATTTAAGAACAAAACCATACCAATTTTTATCAAAAATAGAATTAGAATCCATAGATACATTTATAAATCGACATTCAATTGTTATAAAATAACGATGAATAATACCACAAAAGATAGAAATGAAAACACACATTTTCATAAAATGTTCTCAAAAATATAACAATGTTTTACACATAAAACCTATTCAATAACCTCATTTTTAAGACCCCATGACACTAATACATTACCAAAACAGAATTTTTAGGACAATTATGTTTTAGTAAACCAATTATATAAGTTATAAAATATACCAAAATAATACCCCATGAGTTACACATGAAAACACCCAATTTCAAGTTGAAAAACAACTATAAAATTTAACACTTTACCAAATGAATCATAAAATGTTTTCGAACCACACCCAACATATGAGGAATATGAAAAATGATTAAGTACAACAAGATATATTGTCAATAATTTATTAAACATTGAACCATCAAACTTTTGAGTCAAAACCCTTGAATTTGGGCACTAAACCTCAACCACACCTCAGTTGCACCACAAAGAAGTGAAAAGAACCCTAAAAAATAATATTTCACCACAAATACGTCATAACAATCCCTAGGATGAAAACCTAACTTCTAGAAACTCTATAAAATTATAAAAGAGGGAGGAAACCCTAAGGAGAAAGAATGAATTGAAGAGAGAAACACTTACCCAAAACAATCTTGAAAAAGACGACCCAAAATCCACAAGAATATGAATTCTAAAATAGCTAAAAATTTAAGAAAGATTCGAAAAAGGATTAAGAGATCATGTAGGAACATGTATGGTGAAAAAAGATTAAAAATAGAAGGTGTTATTAAAGGATCTATTTACCTATTAAAATCTCGGAGATTTGTGAAATCAAGAGAAGTTTCTTGCAATTTTGCGAATTTATTGAGCTCCAAATTTGAGGTGGAAAAGCTAAGGACGCGCCTTAGGTAAGTGGGCTCTGGTGGGAGTTGGAATCACCAAAAAAAACATAAAAAAATAATGATTTAGTGTATAGTTAAATATTATTTGTAATCCAGGAAATGTGCATTTGGGTAGGCCCAATCCCTTAAATAAAAACTAAAATCCACCATTATTATTGATTTTTAAATTGTCAAAATTACTTTTTTGGTGATAATAGGTCAGGGTATGACAATTAGGAATTGTAATGGATAAATTTTTTTTAAAATTGAATGAGTTATAAAGGAATCAAAATTTAATTTTAAATCTGTAATTGTGCTCACGGTTTGGCCCAATTCAAGAAAACCCATCCATTCCATAATAAATGCTTGGGAAACCCCCAAAACAAAGCATGAATGGAAATTAAATAAAATTTACCTTTACAATATGTCATTTGTGTTATAGGAATGAACCATTATTATGAAAATAATTAACAATGTTAATTTTACATGGAGCTTCACGAAATTGGTGTCATTGCGAAGGAAATCAGGGAGATTCACGAAATGGGGATTATGTTACATGAAAGGTTCTAAAATTTACGGAAAATCCTTAAATAAGCCCAAACACACTTCAAAAAAGTATCAAGACTTTATGAAAATCGTATGACTCTGGAATCGAAAAGGTAATTCACAACAAGTGCATTATTAAGGAGATAATCGAAGAAGTTCTATTAAGAGGTAAAATCCAACTAAATGTTCTAAGCATCACAAAATTTAGAGAATTCATGAAAGCAATGTAATATTCATGAATCGAGGGAGCATCGTGAAGGCTAGTTGAACTTTTTTAAAGAGGTGTGTTTCATGAAGAATAAGTGAGCATCATTAGAGGAAGGTGTACTTCATGAAGGAAAAGTGATCATTGTAAAAGGACGAGCTTCAGGACGTTAGAGAGCATCATAAATGTGTTGTGAAATTGATTTCTAAGTTGAACTGTGGCAAAGTTGTAATCATCAGTTGGTTGACAGTGGAACCTCATTTGGTAATAAATCAACAACTAAGGATATATCTATTATAGAGAATTAATGGAACTAAAAGTCCAAAAACTATAGCTCATCCCTTCTAGGAGTAGTGATCAAAGGAATTGAAATATGGTGATCCTTTCCACCAGAAAGGAGCTAGATAAAGAGACATAGGTAGTGACCATTTGGAATGTAGTTAAATGACCTTAAGCCTTGAAAAGGGATTAAGATTGGGTATATAATTTATTTAGACTAAAACTTGTAATTGGTAGTGAGATTTAGACTATTTTTTTACCATGAAACATTATCGTTGCATGCTCCTTTTATGTACCCTAGTGGGAGAGAAACCTAGAAAATATATTTTTCTTATGAATTTTTTCATTTATATTCATAAATTTATATTGGAGAAAGGGATACGTGTGTTTTTAATGATAGAACATGATCCAAAGGGTTAGTTATTTTAATCATTCAAAACCCGATTCAACCATAACTCCATATCATGCTATTTGAACTAGTAGACCTATTCATTTTTTTCCTCATCTAATATATAGTTTTGAGTCTTGTTGAAATCCATTCACAAAAGCCTTGATTTTCATGAAATTATATTCCCTTATTTAGCATTCACCCTTGGTATTTTTTTCTTATGCCAGCCCATATTTTCTTAAAGTAGTCATTGGGGTACTCTAAATCATGAAAATTTATTTTTTTTAAATAAAAAACCCATATAGGTTTCAATATGTTAGATGATGATATAATTATGAGCCCATTAAAAATTGAGTAATATCATCCGCATGGTTCACAGTACATATCCTAGACCGTGGCCTATATATGTGGGATGTTCCATTAGATTTGGCTAAAAGATTACATTAAATAGTGGAAAGATCCATTTTTACTTGATAGTTTTAATTGTATGATTGTTTTGGACCAAAATAATTAATTATTTTGACAATGTTCCCTAATGAAACCTATTTTAATCCAGTATATTTTTGAATATGCTATTCCTGTGAGAAGAAATTTATTTTGAAATAAATAATTATAAAAACATCCTTCATGAATGTTATTTGAATAATCTTTCCATAACTCCTAAGATGGAAGCTAAAGGTGATGAGGTTTCTATTACATGATGGAAAATATTGGCCATGAACATCCATAATAGAGAGAACATATGAACTATATCATAGAATAAAATCCTATTCTAACTGCTTATAGGAGATCAGAATCACAATAAACTATAACATAGGTTATAGCTATATAGCTTCAAACTAAGTGATGATTCTTCTATCCCAAGTGTAGATTAGGATAACCATGGTTATTGATTAAGGTGTTTTTTATTCTATATAGTGGAACATAAACCACATCAGTCAATATGATATGTAAATTTCATTAATCACAACGCATAATATTTAACACTTCATGAAAAAACAATGTGTAAGATATATCTTTGAAAAATATCGATCTCAAAATGAAGACATTTTGGAGGCGGGCCTATTGAAAAAAAGTAAGGGTGGATTGAAGAATGGGACTTGTAATATATAGAAAAATATATTTATCAGTTGGATTAGGTATACTGATAAAACAAGAAATAAAGTTATTTCTAAGATGAACACCAAAGGGTTATTATTTGTTACATACTAAGGGATTTACGGTTCTCCATCTAGCTCCAAATAGAAATTATACTATAATTTTGGAGTTGGTGGTCTCTAGACACAAACTCTTTTCTCCTTCAAAATGGTGAGGTTAGAATTATTGTGGTGGACCTCTACAATGTTGCATCAATCCCAATTTTGATGAAAATTAATGATGAGTTTCTCCTAGTATTGAGTTTCTGGGTAGGCTAATAGAATTTGGTTGTGCATGAAAAATAACTATTGGATGACATGATTGATGGTTGGTGAAACAATCATAATGCCATATTTTTGGATTTAATGAATTGCTTCAAAATTTTCTTGAATGATCCAAATGTTTGAATTCAAGGGAGTCCATAAAAATTTCCAAGGTTGGTAAAGCATGTGAAATATGACTCGTACATTTTTCTTCTTGAGGTGAACCTACTTATAATGTAAGGGTACATAATGAAAGGTCCATGACTACTTGGTTAGGTTGGTAGGGTTTATTTCATTAATACAATGAGGGTGGATGCTTCATATTCGTTATACTCATTTGGGGGTGTGGGAATTTACCTTTTCTGTGCTAATGACACTAGAGATGTGAAATCCTAATAATCTATCAATCCTAGAGTTTTAGTGGATTTACTTGTTTTTTTACACATTAATCAAAAGAATAAATTGTTTATTTTTTAACCATTTGATATTTTTCATGGATAGATTACCATAAAACTAATAGGTTCTCAATACCTACACTCATTTCAGCCTCCTAGAGTCAACTTCCTTAAATAATCATCAATAATTTCCCCTATCAGTTGGATAAACATGGAAAATTTAAAAGGTCCTGCCATCCAAAATAATTTATAATTTATCCATTCCCATTCAAAATTAGATTTATTATTGATGAAGGTATTTGGAAAATTGAACAATGATAAAATCTTATGGCCTTTCGAGACGGGGTATGAGTGGTATAGGATCAAGACACCGTCATTGTTTAGTATTTGATTTTATATCAATTTTCCCATCAATTATGTTTTTTATGATGGATAACACAAATGGAGTATAATGAAATATTTTATGAGTAACTTCTCATGTCCCATCTCTATGTCTAGTGTATATTCACATGTGATGTTTTTTCGGATAGAATTGAGCATCGACCAATTGGTATTTTTTCTAGACTATTCCAAAGATTTCATTGATTTGTAAGAGAACCTATTTCATGGAATGAAATATATGAATAGTGATCATGGATGATTTTTTATAGGAGGTTACCTTACAATGTTTCTGATTGACTCGTAGGATGGGGGGATCACACCATGTTGCAAGAGGCATACCTATAGGTGTAGTAATAGTCGAAGCTCCAGGGTATCCTGATCTCGTAGTAGGTAAAACTCCTCTGAGAGGTAAAAAAAGTTCCAAATACTCCCTGGGGAATTTACAAAGATGTAGGGTGAATTTTTTTCTCTCATAGAGAACCCAAAATAGATCAAGGGAGTCCAATTTGACTAAAAATGGATATACCAGATGAAACACTCTTCCCCGATGCATGGTAACATTAGAAAATCATTTAGTCAAACATAACTACCTAGGATATGTGGATGTCCAATTAAAGGGATGTGGGTATATTGTTTTGGGATTATGTATTTTGGGTACGGATTCCTAGATCCCTCTACGGATTCCATTTTGTACCAAGATGATATATAGTATATGGTTCATTATCGCAACATGGAACGACATTTTACACATCATGTATCGGTGCTATTGGAAATTACAAATCCTAGAAATAAATATGTTAGTGGATCAGCTAGAGGAAAAAAATAGAAATATATCATTTATAAAGTATTATAATATAATTTCATCCAATCTTATCTCCCCATAGAGGGAATAAAATGAAATTTATTGTGAATGTACCTCTGTATTTATGGGATCAATGAAATTGAAAACCACTCACGTTTTCTCAGTCATCTCTGGTTGACTTGTGTGGGGGTTGAAAATAGAATATTAGGGAAATATTGAATATTATTCAATGAGAGAGGATAATGAAATACTAATCCTCTAAATTGAGGGAGGTCCACCTCTCTCTGATTTTATAAAAATGGGAGATTAGATATCCAACATCAATGATATGCACGTGGTTCAGGTATTATATTATCTACTAAAGGGATCAAAAGGTATATTTGATGAATTTTCCCAAGGTTTTGGGTACCAATATCCATGATATTTTGTGTATACATATTTTCTCCCCTAAAAAGAAAAATACGAACATTGTATGATCACATGGAAACCATTGATAGTTGATGAGTTTCCAATTTATATGAGAATTTCAACACTAGTAGAGCCTACATCAACAACAATTATTCTAGGATTTCCCACTAGCATTGTTATATAGCTCTACTAGAGGACTATTTCGTATGTTTATCTAAGAAAAATTCTCAAGGAATATACCATTTAACACACTAAAAAATTCATCATTTCCACACCTCACATCATTAAAAGTTTTCCCTTTATAATTCTTTTGAGTAGATACAAATTGGGATTCATTAAACTGACATCCTAATGGAATTTCTCCATGAATTAACTAATCATCCACATGAGGTAACACCAGGGATTTTGGATCCCATAGCTATGGTTATATCTACCGATTATTCCTACAAAATAGTTTACTAAAGACTCCATAATGATTGATCCAATCCCGTATTTTGAAATATACTATGTAAACCATTTTATTTCCCATTATCGGAACATCCTCTAGAAACGAGAAGGTGAGTAGGAAGTTGTTTTATATGGTCGATGATGACACTATTTCCTAAACTAACGAGGTGTCCTTAATATATTTTTCTACAATAATAATATTTGATTTGACACCAAAGTTAAGATTTAAAATCCTACACATCATTCAGAAGGTGAGATAAAATATGGGGCCTCTCCATAGATGGAGGAATACATTATCATCTATGGATTTAGCATTATTAATCAATTTCCTCATTGATATTGCTTGGGATGTCCCATAATATTATCCTACCCTAGATGAGATTTATTACACAAGGAAAAATGTTTCTATTGATAATTGGGTGATCTAATACAAGTAATATAGAAGTTAAGAAAACCACACCCCTCACCCACCATTGGGAACGTTTTTTCATTGGATTGGGTCACTTAATCATCGATTGTTGATCCTGAGTATTAGTGGAGTATAATACTATATATTCCACGCACTTGAAAAAGATGTTCTTTTATATTGAGTTAATCAGTTGTGGTTTAATCTTGGAGTTACCTAGAACGATTTATTATTAATATTAATTTCCCCCATTTGAGTAGATGAGTGGTAGTTCAACCATCTGGAGGATCAATTAATATTTTGGTGAGAAATCCTTTCATCATGAGAGGAAAATTATCATCACCTAGAGGCTCAAATGGTAAAAACACAAGACGATATTTCCTATAAGTCATCCAAAATAATGGAGTGTGAAGTAGGGAAATTTAGTCTATAAATCCATATTTGTGTAGTGCATCAATAGGTTGGCAATGATCTTTAATAACTAAATATATTATATTGAATCAATTACATGGTTCATAGAGGCTAGATGATAATGATAAATCCATATACCATGATGGTCTAGAGTGGATTTGTTTATTATAATAAGGGTATTCTACTCTATATAGATGACCCTCTATATTTTTATTTTTAAAAAATATTAAAATTTCCATTTTTATCAAAGGTATTTGTTTTGTGCGTGTTATATATTGATATTATAAACATGAAAATCAACTATAAATCTCTAAGGTCATGTGACTCATTGACAATATGAGATATGAATGGGAAATATAATATTTTCCATTTCCGTGAGAGTGTTAGTACATGTATAAAGTGTTGGGAACTATAGTGATTCAACAATATTTACTAAGACTCATGGATTTTGGAACTATATTTGTACAATATTTTGATTTTAAAAGGATTTATCAATGTTAATAGGGTATGGAAAAATATAACAAAGGGTTTTAGAGCTCAACATTATCAATTGGAATGTGGGGAGTCTTAAATTGAGTCTGTAACACATTGTATCATCAAATAGAGGAGACATAGGGGTTATATATTTATATAATCCATATTCAAAACAAAATTTCCCCAACAATTATATTAGAAGAGTTATCCTCTGGGATTTATTCCCTAGATGGGAGGATAAAATAATTTTTTTATGCTCTGTTCCTATCATGGTGTAAATTCAGAGATGATGAAGTTTTATCTTCCCATGATTGTTTTCTAGATGTGATATGATCTTATTTTATCCATGCATATCAGAATATGGAAGACCATTTGGATATTGATGATTGATGTAGATCAACATAAATGAGAAAAAATTTATATTTATATAGGACTATGATTCTCATATATATTTCAAAAAACATAATAATACACTATTTTGTAATGAGTACACTAATGGAGTGTTCCAAATTAATATAAAGGGTGCATGAAAATAGATCTAATGTGAATTCCAATCAGGTGAATTTCATGAAAGGATGGCTTGATCATAGTTCAAGGGGGATATTTTTTTGCCTCCATATTTTATTAAATGTATTATAACTATATTAGACCTAGTGGGATCCTTTTAAGGTCATGTTTCCAGGACCTTGTATAATTCTGTTTAAATCCTCCTACACATGACCATAATGATGATTGTCTACTGGATAAGATAAGTAATCCTGAAATGAATATGTCCAGTGGTGCATCCAAGATCAAAATAATGAATCTCAATAGTAGAGATAAATCTAATGTATAGGGTCTATATTTATTGTATAGTCATCCCTATGTATACCAAGTAGGGGAACCAAATCATATAGTTCTCTAAAGAAGCGTGGTATGAGACTAATGTTGGAATTAGAGGTCCTCTGGATCAACTACTACATCCATGCATAAAACTAAATTCAACAATTAAGGATTAATCCATGAATTTTAATTTATTGTTGTAAGTTATTTGATATGAAGAAAAATTTCAAATAGTTGGGTTGAGGAGAGTGGAATTAGTCACTATATAAGCACTACATTATTACCAATCCAGTAGGCACTGTAAGAACAAACTTATTTTTCTTGTGGCCCAATACTACATATATCTTTTTTTGTACAATTTTCATCCATGAAATGACTATTTCCAATGAATAATGTTTGATTTATATTTAGAAAAACATAATTTTTCATTGGGTACCCTTTAGGTATTTTCAAGAAAAAAATAATTTATACATTTTACCTCAGTCTGTTTATGGTTAGGCCAATCCGATCATGGGGGCCGAAGTGTGTGGCTGCACATTATTGACCAAATTAGAGATCTTATGTGACATTTAAGGTAAGATAATATTTATTTTAACTGTGTTAATGAGTAGAAATTTGAAATTAAAATCATAACTCAGATGGATTCACATAGTTCAATTTCAAAATTCCTATATCACTTTCACAACAGTTTCCTATTTTTAAATACAGTTGGGTCTAGTGGTTAACAGTTGAATAAAAATTTACAGAACAAGGTTAGAGTGATTTTAAATATGTGTATAGGCCTATGATAAGAGATCCATCTATACCTCTACAAAAAATTTATGGATAATTAAGGAACACATATTTCTTGATGATTCATGGTAGATGACTGACACTAGAAAAAGTGTAATCCATTGATGTGATGAATGATGGTGCCCTATAATTTTCATTGAAGTGATGAGTAATATACAATGAATATTAAAATATTTTTATTAGTGAAAATATATTTAAATTGTTATATGTGGACTAAAAAATTATTATACTCAAACTTGAATGGATCTCTATAGTGTTAGTCACTTTAGAATCATTGATTTATTTCCAAATCATGTACCCAACCTTAAAGCATAATGCATGGAATATGGGAGTGTGAAAACCTCTCTAGACAGAATATATCATACCCAAATTATATATATGGGTTGAGTGGCTAAACAATTTCATAATTTTTGATAGGTGATCTATCAATGAAATTATGGAAACATTTATAATCACATAGATAGATAATTTCACATAGATTTAGGTAAAGATACTTAGACTGGAGAAGGAGGAGGTTTTGAAAAATATCTCATGTGAAATGAGAGTAAAAAAACATTATATGAATAGAGGGGAAAAGAGGTATTGTTAAATATGAGTCCATCTAGGGTGAGGTTAATAAATTTTTATGTTTGTTATGTGTAGGCCATTAGAATTCCCCACTTAGAAATTTTCCTATATCCTTGCTTAGATGGGGACATCACATTGAGATTCCAAAGAACATGTAAGATATTTTTGGTGGGGGAAACAAGGAGTGTCAAGAAGAATCCCCTTTTACATGAAATAACATGACATTAAAAAAGTTAATATAACTCAGGTTTGATATAATGACATATACATTCATATTCAATGTTAAAAACATCATGAATTAGTAACACTGTGGTTATTTGGACTCCACCAAAGTTGAGATAGTATAATTTGAGTTAATAATGAATTCATAGAAGTAAATAACATGATATGGGTTTTCTAATTGGCAAGGAAGGACTGCTAACAATGTTCAATATTTATGTTCTAAAATTCAACTACTCTAGACGGAGGTGATAAAATGTTGGAATGAAAATTAACATTGTTCAAAACCTGTGAATGACCACTTGTCATAAAAAGTCTATTCAGGATTGTGACATGAATGGGAGGTGGTCATATTTGGTCTATGTTTTGACACTTAAGGGGATCCCATTTAATCATGTAGGATGTTGAGGAGAAAAATCATGGAGTACCAAAAGTGTGGAGGTAAACATTATTGACTGTTTTTGTTGGGATTGACTCTATAGTAGTTCTTCCACCTTGTGTTTGGGAAAATTAAATGATCAAATAGGTGAGTGATTTTTGATGCTATTATAATGGGGGGACTCCATGGTTTAGTTTAGTTGTTGGGATGGAATCCATATGTTTGATATGAGAATATATACATGTTCCATGAATCTAGTCATCAAGAAATATATAGTTATTAAAGGTGGTGTGAAGGATACATACACAATAATGAGAGTTAAACTCAAGAAATGGCCAATTAATCACAATGTTTAATGTCACATTATTAGAGATACAAACCATGAATTTTTAATTCCTATGTAAATAACATTCAACACATAGAATAACATGATATTTTTAGGATGATATGTCATACACTATAACATATTGGGAAATGGATATTGTGTTATAGTTTAACATCATGAAAGTATGATGTTATCCTATTGTTTAACACCACAAAAATTGGACGGCGGGTGTGAGTTAATAAAAAGTACCATTCATGGATCCATTAATAGTATGAGTGCATTATACACTCTCTATATACAAAGATCGTGAAGTACATATCATTGGTCTTGAGCATAAAAATTATAAGGAATATACCATTTAGGCTCAATCATCGATGACATATTTTCAAATATCATAACAGTCAATAATGAAAATTCAATTTCAATGTGATTGATTTAGTGGAGGTAAAATTATATGTTGAAATAATAGGGTTCCTTTTCATAGTGACCATTGATATTGTGAAACACTAATAGAATGCTCACATAAAAGATATCCAAATTAGCTTGGCAAACATAAACTCCCTTTTTTAGAATCTGCTAATCATAAATGGTCTCTTATGGAGTGATGGATGAATAACAACTATAGGTAATATTTAATTTTCTTCATATACTAGGGAGTATGTGGTCCCATTGGTGGAATTTTGATCATATAATATTACAATAGGTAATTGGAGAGATTATTAGGCCATATATTTATCATTTGACAAACTATCATCTATAATATTCTGAATAATATATTTTGAACACCTCAATGTATCCATAGCCTATGCATATAAATGTGAAGTATGATTTCAATAGACACATTACTCAAAATATGTCACCATCCTATTAGAATCTTAAATATTAATGTTTTTTTCTATGAGGATGTTTTGATGAATACTAACATGGTGGATTATGTGAGCCATGAAAAACTCAATCCAAGGATGGATCTTGACATTATTGTGGTAAATGGTTTCTACCCACACTAAAATGAATTTAGATACATTAATAATGATAATGTACTAATGATATATCAGTGTAGATCTTAGAACACCATGTCAGTCCCCTATAAATAGAATGGCCAGTGGTACATGGTGGCCTGAAGAAGGTCTGTTGGATGATATATGATTTTAGAAAAGATATGTCATGCATTAAACTTATTGAAGAATTTTGTGTAATATAAAAACATGGTGGGGAATTAGTATTTAAATCATCAGATCTAATGAGTGAGCTTTAACCCCACTTCATGGGATCCACATGATCATACATAGAATTAGTATAGGATATGAAGGACATCCATTACGTGGATATAGTAAGAAAGAATTATATCATAGCCACACCATTAGGGAACTAATTATGCTATGCGTCCATCATTGGGTGTAAATTAACTTTTTATTAATCTATATTCGTATCATAGGATCATTCTTTTATGTGGGTTTCATTTTTTGGGATCCTGAGGAAGGGGTTATCCACTATGGTTCTCCTTTGGACATATTATAACATGGATGATCTCATAAAGATTTAATAATGGTATGTTGGATCACTTTTATGTCATATTCATTAAATTTAATGGAAATAATTAATCTTTAAAGTACCACGTGAATTACGAAGTAATTTGGGATGGGATCTAAAAGGGTTGTGTCAAGGATTAATAACACATCATCTTAGTCAATCATGGAGTATGGAACATTTGTGAACTTCAATATAAAAGTTAAAAAATACATAAGTTAACGGGTACACTAAAATAGAAGAACAAATTATAGTTTCTTAAAAATTTAGTCACTGTTGATCTATTTGATAACCGTATATAATACTCCTTTCACATGTAGATGTGGACGCTCACATTTGAGATACAACTTAGGGATGGTTAAAAGGAATTAGTGGTCATCATCATTACTAGTACCCCCTAAGATCAAAAGGGATGAGTACAACAGGATGGAATTTTTTGGATTGATGAATATGATCATAAGTTTGCCCATAGTGAGTTTAGATTTATTAATAATTCCCATAATCAGGCTATAATTGGCACTGCCAATGTGAATATTTCTTCATAGTAAATCCTTGTCAATAGAGATGGTTTATTCTTCATGGAAGATGATATCTATGGGATCCCACCCAATAATTGGATGGAAGTTCCATAAATCATCTTGTGATTAGAACAAGAATTATTTCTATGTGATGAAAATGATCTTGGGATTCTAAAAAATCACTTCCCACTATACCAATCACCCATCGAGGATATGGAGGTTGAGGATAAAAATCAACTGGTTTACAGAATAAACTAGTTTAATGTTTTTGTGCTCTAGTTCATGACACTATTTGTTAATAATTAAAACTATGGAGACAAAATATTTCTTGATGATATATTATATGTTCCCCTTATAGTATATCATATGATTGTTGTAATAAAAACTATTACATTTTCAGTTATATTTTTGAGACAAGAATGTTAAAAGTGAACTTTCCTTGGTGGTAATGTAAAGGAAATGATTATTGCATATGATGGGGGATTCATGATTAGAGGATGTGACAAATATAGTTTTATTTCCACAAATATGGATACAAATTACTTATCTAATTAATATGTGATTTCTTTCTACATGGGACTAGAACTGGGCTTTTTTTAGATAGGACTGAATGAAAAGAAAAAATATATTCTTTATAACCATGGAGGCCATATAAATCTAAGAGAATGCATATAGGGTTAATTATTATAATATCTATTAACATTCTAGAATGTTGTGAACTCCTCTATACAAGATAAAAATATAGTGAATCATTCTATAAGTAACCCTAAATATCCACATTAGGGGGTTTATTTTCTAATTATGGGAGTAGAGTGAACCAAATATATTATCAATATTCTTGTGATGGTTTTGATATTATTGAAAATTTACCTCCATGTCAACAACATATAATTTCACCAATGTCCTATAGAGTGTCTTGAAGATGTGATGCATAGTAAATTTATAAAAGAAAATAGAAATCTATAGACTAAACTAAATAAATAGATAAAATAATGTTCTCTGAGGGATACAGAATGTAGTGGATTATTAATTCTAATTGTCCATTTATATTTTTTATAACCAGAATATATATCCCTAATGTAAAGTTCCTATAAATATTTATTTACTGCAATTTGTAACTTTACTACCAGGATTGGAAATTATTCCTTTTAGTAATGATTAATGTCTTCTTGGAATTCAATTCATAAATATTTTTTAATTTAGTATTTATTATATGAATGTTGATAGTCAAACATTTATGGTGATGTAATTCTCTATTGATGTTATCCATGACAAGCCTATCAACTTCATCCACAACCATAGATCCTTAGGAGGGATTCAACAATTTTAGAGCCCATTTGAACATATGGTGGTCAATATGATGGAGATGGCTATAGAAGGAAATATTGGGATTCAGCGTTGGACGTTCCTTCTAGTTCAAGGTGAACAAATTGTAGTGTTTCTTTTGGAAAGAACGATATCTATACTTCTCCTCTATGAAATTACTATGCTAATCACCATCAGACTCTATTCATCCTTAGTTCCTTGGTTCAACTGAGTCAATTAATCTATAGAGGTAGAGACTAATCCCCCAAAATAATGATTTTATTCACCCAAACCCTCTACATGACAGAAATAAATTTTTTGGTGCAGATGATGAGTCCTTAGAAGCTGGTGATCATGAGTAGTGCTATAATCAATGTTAGAAGGGATGGAATATTTAGAGAAGTGATATTACTATATGGATTCAATTGATAGAATATATTATGTGTCAATCTCATTTGGTATAGAAAAATGATATCCACTTTTTAAATAAAAACAATGATTAATGGTTTAATTTCACATGGACAACCCGACCCTTTATAAAACACTTTGTTAGTAGGGGTTGGTGGACAAGGGGTGGATATCCAGTTATACTAAGGGAGTGGGTCTATTTAGATTCAATGATAGCTACCCTATATAGGGACTTGTGGTAATATGAAAAAATACCTTCTTCTCCATTTTAATGATATGGATCCCATGGTCTGTGGTTGGTTCCCCTAGTAGGTGAATTGATAGGATGTGTTTTCATTTAATTCCACTCAAGTATCTTCTGATGTGGCTATGATGTTATTTTTTGTATTTTTGTAACTGATCTCCCCTTTATAGTGTTTCCTTCTCTATTTTTTTAATAAATAGTATCACGGTAATGAGATTCGTTGAATTTTAAGGGGGAATCATTGACCTGAAGTACCCTTACATGACTAGTAATAGAGATTTTATAGCAATAAATATATGAATAGGGAACCACCACATAAAAATGGAACTTGTGAATTCCTAACATGGTTCCATAGGTTGTGTCCTCTGAAATATGTTTGTTACAGTGCCAACAAATCAGTTTTGGAGGTGAATCATTCATCGTTCAATCAACTCTCTATTATCATATCCCCAGATTTTCTAGATTGGATAGGGCCAAATCTACCTCATTGAGGAAAAAATTATGGATCATTTTTTTGTATAAGATAAACCCTAGAGACCATTTCTACCAAGTGGTGATGAAGTAAATCACTTTTAAACTGGCCTATGACATGGATCAATAATTTGTACACCCGAATGGATGCACCATCCCACTCTTATGAGAAATGAATTATGATCTGAAAACCAACATACTATGATTCTTCTATTCAGAAGGCATAAATGAAATCTTCCTCATTCTATAACTAGATAAGGATTTTTGCGGACCCAATTAGAGCTTAGAAAAACACATTCACTTTATTAGAGAATCAAGAATTGGGAGCCAAACATGTATAACACAAATGAATTTAATCACCTCAAAATTCCTAGGTAGGGGAATATTACAACATTATGAAGGTTCCTCTTTATGTAAAATCATGGTATCCACAGTTGTCCATGGTGATGTAGAATAAATAGTTTCTATCCCCCCCAATATTATATATATGGATTATGTTGAGTTTTAGGATGCTATGATCAATCCTTGGACATATATTCCAATGTACATGGGTGTTATT
Source organism: Viscum album (assembly GCA_963277665.1). NCBI lineage: Eukaryota > Viridiplantae > Streptophyta > Magnoliopsida > Santalales > Viscaceae > Viscum > Viscum album. The sequence continues at coordinate 219,063,870 of OY728158.1, forward strand.
GCAGAGGCACACAATCAAACAACATTATAGGTTTTAGGGGTGTAACTGATGATTCAACATGTGTGGACTATGCTTGTGATGCCTTGAGAAATACCTATTTGATGGGTTGAATAGAATTAAAAATCATTTCTATAGGAATATATCATGACTATTTCTTATAAGAAGGATGAATACCCTCCCCTTTATACACTAGTGCAGAAAACGTTTTTTACGTCGGTTATTTTTTATTATTTACGTCGGTTATTAGGCGACGTTAATACGGACGACGTTATAAATAACGTTTTTTACGTCGGTTATTTAAAACCCGACGTAACATCCCTAACATCACGGTGGTTATCACGTCGGTTCATATAATAACCGACGTGATAAATATGCGCGGGGGGGGGGGGGGGGTTTATCACGTCGGTTATTTTTTAAACCGACGTGATAAAACGCCTGGGGTATCGTTTATCACGTCGGTTATGACATAACCGACGTGATTAACCCTTCCCCTGGCCTATTATCACGTCGGTTTCTTAAATAACCGACGTGTTAAAAAGGCCTCGGAAATGTTTTAGCATGTCGGTTATCCAATAACTGACGTGGTAAATCGATTCCCAGGCCTTTTAGCACGTCGGTTATATTAAGAACCGACGTGATAAAAGGCCCGGGAACGGTTTATCACGTCGGTTCTCGAAAAAACCGACGCGATAAACCCCTACCGATTATTTACCACGTCTGTTATTTTATAACCGACGTTATAGTGATATATATTTTTTTTAAAATAATTGCACTGCTCTCACCAAAAATCAACCAGAAACCAAACAACAAAAATAACCATGCCAGCCCTCCCCCAAGCCCCAACTGAACCCCACCCTCATCTATACCCACCTAACAACCTGGCCAGCCTCCCCCACCACAACCCTTGGACACCCCCACCCCTTCGACAGCCCCCCCACCCTCATTTACACCCCCACGACCCCTAGTACATCCTCAAACACCCATTGGACACCCCTCCCATATCCCTTGGACACCCCCACCCCTTGGACACCCCCACCCCTTGGACAGCCCCCCACCCTCATTTACACCCCCAAGACCCCTAGTACAGCCTCAAACACCCATTGGACACCCCCACACCTTGACAGCCCTCCCAGACCCCTTGGACACCCCCCCGACCCCTGGACACCCCCCCAACCCTTGGACAGCCCCCACCCCTTGGACAGCCCCCCCACCCTCATTTACACCCAACCGGCCCCTTGGACAGAACTCCCAGACACCTTGGACACCACTCCCATATCCCTTGGACACCCCCACCCCTTGGACACCCCCACCCCTTGGACAGCCCCCCCACCCTCATTTACACCCAACCGGCCCCTTGGACAGAACTCCCAGACACCTTGGACACCACTCCCATATCCCTTGGACACCCCCAACCCCTTGGACACCCCCACCCGTTCGACAGCCCCCCCACCCTCATTTACACCCCCCGAACACTAGGACAGCCCCAAACACCCCTTGGACACCCCTCCCATATCCCTTGGACACCCCCCACCCCTTGGACACCCCCCACCCCTTGGACAGCCCCCCCCCCCACCCCCTGGACACCCCCCCGACCCCTTGGAAACCCCCCTACCCCTTGGAAACCCTCCCATCCCCTTGGACAGCCCCAAACACCCCTTGTACACCCCTCCTATATCCCTTGGACACCCCCCACAACTTGGACACCCCCCCACCCCTTGGACAACCCCCCACCCTCATTTACACCCAACCGACTCCTTGGACAGCCCCAAACACACCTTGGACACCCCCCACCCCTTGGACACCCCCACCCTCATTTACACCCCCCGACCCCTAGGACAGCCCCAAACACACCTTGGACACCCCCCAAACACCCACCCACCCCCTTGGAACCTCTCCCCCCATACCAAAATCCAGACCAGAAAAACCATCAACAGTAGACCAAACCAAGAAGTAGAGAAAAATTAAACATTCACTTATATAACATTCAAAACTTACACTGTCAACTTCAAAAAAAACTAAATCCAACCTAAACGACTACGAAATACACAATTACATTGACAATATTAAAATTACATTTTACATTACAAACAACTAAAAGTCAATCAAACCTGTAAAATAATTTGACCACTCCACTTGTAAGTGTTTGATATCTTCAGCAGTAAAGGGTTGAGGGTCATCAAAAAGCTACAAAGGAAAAGGATAGTAGTCAACGTGTATAATGAATAAATCAAATTGAAATATTATGAGAAAGAGGAAATCTTACCAGGTCAAAACTCAGAACTGTCCCAGTTGTTATTATTTCATACATAAATCTTATCATGTAATATCCGCATTCGATGATGCCTTGTTGCTCGTGACATTTCTGTTTGAATGAGTGTAAATTCAATATATTATTTTTATGTAATAAATCAAAATGTACAAATTATAAATGGATATTTACCTTCGCATGTACATATTTGATCTTGTAATTCCTTTTCTTTGCGCTTTTTCGAAAGTGGACCCATGCCCTGTTAGAAAATAATACGAATGGGGTAAATTTAAAATTCATTATAATATATAAAACTATTGTGAAATTGAAACTTACGTTTCCAATATATTCTTAAAACTTTCTCGCACATCATCATGGAGAGAGCATATCCAATAAAGTGTTTTCTCCCTAGGGCAAAAAACCCCTAACATCCAATGATCCCTGATAAAAGGAAATTTAATGTTAGTGGTTTTTTATGTTAAAAGATAATTAACTCTTTGATAGGGATGTGTTTCATACCTCTCACAAAAAGGCATCATCCAACACTGTGTGATTACATTCTTTTCAAATCTATCAGCAATATAAAGCATTCTTTGTTCCTCATCCAATGCACATGCTTCAGTGGAAATCAATTGTGGGTCCACGAATCCATATACATCTGTCAGCTCATTCCTCTCAAAAATTTTATATAGATACCTAATACAAAGCAGACATAAGTATACATTTTTAATAAATATAATGCAAGGAAAAGGGGTTAAGACTTACATGATAAAAATTTGCACCACGTTGATGCCCAACTTATCTCCAGTGACAAACTCCATGATATCAGTTTTCATAATCCCCACACTTAGTTCACGTCCACAGACATGAGCTTCCATTGTAAAGTCATAATGATCCACCAACAAATTTGAATATCTTGACAATTTGTCAAGACTGCTAGTATCTGCATCTGATGTCATAGCTATCTGTCTTTGTTGTTGTCTATACAGTATTTCTTTATCTTTGAAGTATTCCTGTAAAAATAAATTGAAAAATATATTAGTTTTCAAATGATAAAACATTAATAAAAATATAAAATAAAAGATATAACATCCATACCTCTATGGTAATGAGTCGAAGAAGTCTGGATGGCCAAAGTAAAAAATGGCCGATACTATGTCCAACTGTCGTCACCTCATCTGTAGGTAATGGTATCCGAGCTGATCTATCTATAATATCCTGTACAGTGACCCTCTGATTCTCTACCTCTAACTGTTGATGATGAACTGTATCTCCTATACAATATACCATCCCATATGCAACTATATGATGTTGAGGATCATCAACATACAACTCACAATAAGTAGGTAGCTGCGGCGGAGGAGGAGGATCAAAAATGGGGTCCGCAGGCTGAGGTGGGGGAGTGGGAGCTACTGGGAGAGGTGGAGTGGGAGCTGCACCCTGAAATTGTCTTTGCAAGTCTGCAAACATAAACTGCACCGATGCTCTAATCTTGTCCTCCATTGTCGCATTAATATTATGGACTTCAGCCTCCAAGGATTCTTTTTTTTATAAACTTCCTCAACGTTAGAAGTTGAGGAACGTGGCAACACTTTTCTTACCGATACACCTGCCGGATATCCTCTTACACGGCCAGGATGTTCGGGCTTTCCCAATGCCACAGATAAAATATCTTCCCTCCCAGATGGTGTAAATGTCCCCTATGATCTCTGCTCCTCAAGAGAGTCCTATAATAATTAATTGAACATTTATATAATGATTGGAAATATATGACGAAAATAGTAAACTTAAATAAATAAAATAGATATCTTATAATCCTCTCAACTAAGAGTCTCGATTCTTCCGAAAGATATTGTCCTTTTTTGCCCTTCCGAGCTCTTTTCCATTTCTCATGTCTAGATGGAGGGGATGGAGGGGCCACCTCTCCAGAGCTTGAAGACCCAGCTCTTAGTTGTTGAAATTTTTCTTCCATCATTTGTTCTTCCAATAATGCATACCCTCCCCGAGATAAACTACGAGGGTATACATTTTTAGATTGGACTCTTGATGAGCTTTCCTTGTTTGCTGTAAATTAAGAATAAGTAATCATTAACAAAACAATAATAAGATCATTTATATAATAAATCTTATAAAAGTTTACATTACCCTTACCAAAAATGATTCTTTTCTTCTACTTTCAAAAAATTGTCTCCATGTGTCTTCATCTATAAAAGGATATATACGACATGGATTCTCACGACTCCTATGACCATAAATGAAATCAGATGAGAGGGTTGATTTGAAATCCCTCCATCTCCTAGCAGCCAACGATAAGCATTTCTTCCTGACTCCTCCAGTGTCAGGAATATCAAATGTCATCTGATAAAAAAGAGGTTAAAAATATTATATATACTAGAAACATTTAAAGAACAGTCAAACAATAGCAAAAGATCTTACCAAAATGGTCTCCCACAGCTGAGAAATTATCGCCTTATCCACACTTCTCCAATCATCATAGAGAATGCTTACTTTGCTCTTAGCCTGAGTTGCTACAAAACCCTTAAAATCTTTAGCATTTGGACCTCTAGGAAGATCATCATCATCAAACTCCACGACTATCCTCTCCTCCTTCGTACGGGCAAGTGATAATTTTGGTAAACGTGTGCACCCACGCTTACCAACCTTTGAACTCTTTTTCGTAATAGGAGCATGTGAATGTTCCTCCCCAGATGTATGACCAATATGCTCATCTCCAGAATCATGTGGCTGATCAACTGATTGATCTGTCATTTTCCTTCAAATCAAAAAAACAAACATTAGTTCACAAATAGAAAAGTGTACTAAATTACATAATAGTAAACATTGGTAATATGGTAAGCTTGTTAAACAATGATAAACATGGTAAACACATGCAAAAGTTTGCCAAGGAGTTTGCCCAAGAAATCTAAAAAGTGGACTCACTGAGTCCACCGGTCCGCCGGTGTGAGCTCACCGGCCATCGGGAGGACCCAGGCAGTGGACTTGCCCACTGCCTGGTGCCACCGGCCGGCCGCTGGCTCACCACCGGCCGACCGGTGGACCAGACAGCCTTCCTGTCTGGTCCACCGGCCGGCCGCTGGCTCACCACCGGCCGGCCGGTGGACCAGCCAGAGCCTTCCTATCTGGACCACTGGCCGGCCGCTGGATCACCACCGGCCAACTGGTGATCCACCACCGGCCAGCCGGTGCGCCCAGGACTTCTCCTCTTTACGGTTTTTATTGTTTTATCGTTTTGGTTTGATACATGTTTTAATAAGTAAAAAATTTACAATATCTAATATTATATGAAAAAACTAAATGTAAACAAGAAATAAAATTGTGTTACTTGTAATTTTAGGAATGTAAAGTTGGATTGTTTTCCCAAATTCCTTCGTCGTGATCGTTCCTTATGGCACAAACCATGTCTTCAACATACTCATCATTATGTTCTGTTAATCTTTCCATGGAAGTAGGGATCTCACATAAATCAGCATCTTCATCAAATTCATCCTCACCAACATATTGTTTTTTCCCTTGTAAAACAACATCCCACTGCATATCTGATTGATCTACTACATAGAAAATTTGTTTGGCATGTGTTGCCATTATAAAAGAATCAGCTGTGTCTTCCAATCTATTCAGATTAACAAGTGTCATTCCAAATTCATCGTGTCTGACACTGTTGTTACCGATAAACCATTTACAGTTAAAAACAGGAACTTTAATTTTAAAGTAATCAGCCTCCCATATGTCTTCAATCACTCCATAATATGCACTTGATGCCGAAATTGGGTTTCTGTCCTTAGCACTCGAAAAATGCATTGCTTCTGCAAACACCAATACACCACTATTCTGAACTGTACTTCTGTTGTCCTGAGCTTTTGTATGAAATGTATAGCCATTAATGTCATAAGCGGACCATGTTATCACATTTAAATATGGACCACCCACTATCCATTTTAATGTCTCTGATACATCTGATCTACCAAGCAAGGTATTTTTAAACCATGGCAAAAAAGTTTTGTTGTGCTCATTCAAAATCCACATTTCTTTCTTCTTTGGATGACATTGTTTAAACTCATTAATATGCAATGTGTTATACGGTTGAACATCAGCTATGTTATTCAAGATGTATGATTCTAACTTCTTCATATGTTCAGCTGACAGTGATTTGACTTTCAAGCCACGAATCCCCTTTGTAACACCCCAAGCTTCCTCGGTATGTTTCCTTTCGAATAATGCAATGACGTGCATTGTACGCAACTTCGAGATTTTAACACACCACAACCAATCAAACTAGCCGTTATGAATAGTAATACCTACTTTTTGAAATTATATATATTTTATATTTCAAAATGGACTTCATTTTTGGATTCGGAATATCAAATTTATCCTAAGGTGAAATTTTGGTACTTTTCGGATAACTTTCATATTTTTATGAATAGTGAAAATTACTAAATTTTAATTAAAAACAACTTTTTTAATCAAAATAATTAATAGTGATAAATTGTGAATTTGAGTGGTTTTAAAGTATATTTAGAATATATTTTTAACATTTAATATAATGTTGGTCATTGGACATAATTTTACAATTAAACCGAACATAAACAAGTGTCAATCTTTTGATAGTTATTATCTCTTAAAAACACGCTTTTTGTTTTGACAGCGGGAATTAATTTTAAATTAATTTCTGCCACTTCTGTGTTTTGAATTTAGAAAAATGGATTCCATATTTGTAATCAGGATGTCCAAATTGTGTAAATAGGTAACTTTTATTTTTAGACATTTTGAATAATTACTGCGGTAAATATTTTATTTACCATGGTTAAGGGTAAATCCGGTAAATAAGGGTTAAAAAATAATATTATAATAATACTAAATTACCCTAAAATGTGTCTTAACCCTATTTGTTGATACATGGTCGACCATGGGAATCTTTGGGTCAATTTTGGGAGCCCATGGATCCACTTGTAAGTGATAATGACACTTTATATTAATTAAGTTAAAATGAATACAAAAATGACACAAGCATATATCTTTTAGCAAAACAATTGTTACATAGGGTTATATATGTTTAATTTTAGATTATAAATATTCATTAGAAAGATAAAAAGATTTCATACATAATTATATTTTATTTATAATTTTTTGACATTAAATAATTTATTTTATTTATGACACAATGATGATGCATTAATTACTAAAATAGTAAAAAATTAACATAATTGATATTATAAATACCCAAATAATTATAATATGAAACTTTTAATGAATTAAAAAAATTTTCTAGGATAATATGATATATTAGGATTGATTTATTTGACTTTTTTCGAAGTAATCAATCTGTTATGAGTTTCACAAAAATCAACTAGTGAATAGTGTCAAAATTGACATAAAAGAGTTCTTAAAACAAATATTATATTATTAATTGATATTAAATTCCTAAAAATCTAAGGTTCGGCCAAGAGACTTATATTATGATAGTTTAATCATTAATTGACCACTTGGGGGTATTTCGGATGTATATAGTAAGTTTATTAACCATATTATATAAATATACAAAGAGACATTGTAAAAGTGAAACTAATTAACTTAGAGTTAATACTTAAAGATAAGGTTAATATAAGTACCCAAACCTGTCTAAATTCTATTGGATGAGTTTTTTTCGACCTATCCCCACCTCATCCTTTTAATAGTCAACTTTGGAGCCATTGGAAACCGAATATGAATTTATTATAAATTAATATTTCTAGCTTTTCCAAAGGAGCCCCTCACCCCTCTTATAAAAGGGCACTCCTCCTTCTCATTTCCTCACACCTCTCAAGCCACTTGGATCGTCCAAACTCTGCCCAAATATGCTCCCCACATCCTTCTCCTCCTCCTTGAAGCTTCCCCTTAGGCAGAAAGCATTTCAACAAGTCATTTGGTTCCAACCAAAGTGAGTTACCTAAATTAAAGGTAACGATTTCTCTTAAATTATTTTCATTTATTTTGCTTCTTCAACCCCCAAACTCTTTTTATTTCCCTTCTTTTGTAACAACACCAGTATCGTCAATATACTAGGATGTTGTTATATGAAGTATTAAAACTACACATACACACAACTCCATCTAATGGATGATGAACATAATGTTTCTGTGGATGGCAAACTAACGGCTCACGAAACGATGATTGTTCAAAAACATCTTACCGCCTCTCATGGTGGCCATTATGATGGCACTGTAATTAAATATGATATTAATGATATATATTTCATATATAAGCTTCTGTAATTCCATATTATTTCATACCATTATTCGTTTCATGTCGTATATACATACGATAATTTCATTTGAGGAAGTGCGGACTACCGCCCCCTTAAAATGATATGACTCGTTCATACCACACATGGAACGTATAAAGGATGGTGTTAATGAACTTAAGTAACATATATAAAATATTATATTATACTGGAATAGTAATATACCTATGTATCATTTGGATTCGATTCTTTTAAAATAAAAAATTAAATGGAAGTAGCGTTCGTGTGTACGTACGGACTACCGTCTCCACGAACGCGATGAGATTCATTCTCCATCGTATCCATTCAAGTATAATTATCATTTAATGATTTAAAAATGATTTTTAAGGACTTGATATCATTCTGGATATGAATAAGATACAACAAACATGACTTATGTAACAAAACATATAAAAGAAAATGAGTAAATTAACACCCGAAACGGCGTTAATACTAAGATATTATTAACAAATCAATGTTAAAAGATCATATATGATATCATATTAAAGTAAATGATTCTTGTATTATTCAATAACAATTATTTCACCATTATACAGGAGGTAAACCTACCATCGACCAAGGAAACAGTACAAAGTAAGGGATTCTCTTATCTCACTTTCAATTCCGTGAGATTTCCATTATTCGCCACTAAATTATTGAAAGTGGTGTATTATGTATGGCCATTTGATATATATTATCATGATTATCTTTATATTCATGTTATTCTGTAAATAATTTGGTGGTTATTAACTTTTGGCCATACGACTCAGTCGATTAACGTGGTAAGGGATTTTCTTATCTCACTTTTAATTCCGTGAGAATTCCATTGATCACCACTTAATTATTGCATGTGGTGTATGTGTACTGCCCATGATTGTATTCATTGTGTTATATACTTTTATTTATGGGTATTTACATCATCATGGTATGATACTTCTTTCATGGGTGTATGTTTCTTAAGTTACCTAATCAATAAGGGAATTTGAGATTTCAATTTCCACTCATTTGGCTTTACGCATATTTCATTGATTATATTACTCCATGATTATGTGTGGAATCACTATTCATTTGATTATGTCATAATTTCCACTCCCCTTCCTGTGTATATAAGTTTGATACACATAATCACTCATTGGTAATTCTCAAGTCATTGATATGAATTTGATAAGAGTAATTTTAACTCATTCACCATTTGTTGAGTTAAACATCCAATTCGTTGGTGTTGTTTTTACAAGAATATGTGTGAATATCCTTTGATTGTTTTACACTGAATATCCAATCATATTTAGTGTATTTATATTTTTCACACATAATTATGTCGTTGATTTATCCTTAACCTAAGGATACGGCCTTTATGAGAGATTTCATCTCAATTTACATTCCATTGAGACTTCTTTGTTGATATACACCAAATCACTTTTATGTGGTGTATATAATGTACTTTGACATAGTATATCATGAATCCCTTTATTATCATGATATTACAAAGTTTTTATTACCTCAATTATTTGTATTCAAGTGTCTCTTTTGGTTAGAATCTCTAACTAAAATACCATTTTTAAATGTTTTAAAGACTTATTCTTCTAAATCTTGCTCATTAATGTCCATGTTTCAAAAATGGTTTTAAGGATTTATTTATATGGACATTAAAGTTTTAGAAATTAAAACTCCTTTTAAAAAGTTTCAAAGTGGTATGGGACACTTTGATTCAAAAATCTACTTTTAAATGGATTCTTGACAAATAGTGTGACTTTTAAATGTTTTCAAGAAAAGGGGGATAATTCTCTCAAATAGTTTTGATGATTATTTTCATTTATGTCAACATCATTCATTATTCTTGATTGAGGTTAATGTGATACAATACAATCTTCCATATTGTATCGAATGAGTCATGTTTGACTGTGGATGCGCTGTTTTTATACCATTCATGGTTTGTGGTAAAAGTATTGACATTTTGTATGCTAGTTTTAATACGAATGTTTATGTTATGTTTAAACATGTTCATATGAGGAATGCATTGGACTTAATAAGTGACGGGTGGAGCCCGCTATAGCTCCTCGATGCATCGGTAGGTCTCATGAGACAAACTAGTGTCTTGGCACAAGGCCTTGGCAAAATCTTATTTGTAGTCTTGGCACGAGGCCTTGGCTATGTGGTTATGATAGCCTGGCATTATGCATTCCATCATTATGAAAGTGGTTATTGATATTGCATGTGATCATTCGACTAGTAGAATATCCATTTGAGTAAGTAAATGGCATTATTTCATTTTACCTTTGCCATTTTATGCTGAAGTTCAAGTTTAAAAGGCTTTTGTTTTAGTTATAAATTGCCTTAAGTGTTTATGCTTATTTATGAAAGCTTCTGCTATAATGTTATCCTCACTGAGCATCTGAGCTCACCCCTTTTAATGCTTTATTTTCCCAGGATTATGAAGAAGTAATTTATGAATGACCTGCAGGGATAGTATGAGGGGATATGAAGACAAAATGTTTTTTTTATGATATAATGTAAAAATTTATGGATGTATCTAGTTATTCCAAGGCTACTAAACTAATCGGTCTTTCGAGACTTGATCTTTCTTGTGATCATGCCAATGTTATGTAATAATGCACCGACTCTAGGTAACTAGGGTCGGGGCGTTACAGTTGGTATCAAAGGAAGTTTAGTACAAACCTTGGTAGCTAGATTTAGATAAACTCTGATTAGAGCACGTAGACCTAAGATGAACTTTGAGGATTAGTATAAAAGAACTTCCTAGAATTTTGGTATTGTAGAGATTTTGTGAGTTTTCCGAGCAATACATCCCTGTCTGGATACGAGCAGGTAGAGGCGGCTCTGGCACAGATGTACCTAGGGGTAAAACCCGAAAACACCGCTTTGAGCTAGACTCGAATGGGAACTGGTGCACGACAACGGGCCTTGCTGCACTCTTGGTTACGACACTCCCGGGGGATATGCTTAGGATAATTTAAATTTTCTTTACAAACCAATTTAAGTAATATATATATAAGATGAGATTAAATGACCTTGGTTAATCCTAATATGTTTCAAATTGAGAATATGGTGACATTTTAATCTCTAAATGATTTTACGACTACTATTACTCACACAATGCTTTATGGTTTTAGTCAATGGCTGGATTCCAAGGAAGTCATAGTGACTTTGAGAATGATGTACAAGATGGGAACGGTGGTGGCAATGAGAAACAAAATGGAATATTGATAGGCGTAAAAGATATCGTCTTTATGCCAAATCAGTTTTCCAAAAATATGATCAACAACATATATATTAACCAACTACCAGACTCAACAAGGAAGAGAAAGGTGATAAATGATAAGAGCTCCAGCAATGGAGACCATGGAGAAAAGAACCCTCAATTTTCATCATGCAGGAAATGTGGAAAGAGACACCCAGGAAAGTGTCTCAATGGGACAACGAAATGTTTTACGTGCGGGAAGGAAGGACATAAAGTAAAGAATTGCCGAAGAAAAATGAAGAGTACTATGGAAGAAGATAAAAATGGTCCCAAGAGTCCATTTACAGTCATTTGCCGTAAATGTAGGGGACCTGGCCATTACCCGAGTGAATGTCCTATTCTATAGGATATTTTCTTGGTCAAAGAAGAAGCTATGTGGGAATAAATGGTTGGAGAAATGTTTAAAAAGTATTATCACTCCTTGTTGATGGGTTTACTATGGAATAATTTTCTCTTGTATTTGTAACCCCGTAGTTTGCCACGTGAGAATGATATTTGAGGAATAATTGTCTCTTCTCTTATGGATATGGGTATAAATAACCATTTGGATTTATATGATCATTGGGGTTTGAGAGAATTATAAGTTATTCTAATTTGGGATGAAGATTCAAGGTATGATATAACATTTGTGGTTAAATTTATGATATAGTATTTTGAGGAATTTATCTCATTTTGGCAATATTATAAAATATAGTTTTTGAAAAAGGACAACACGTAGACCGTGTGACAACCCGTCGCGTCGGACAAAGCTATGGGAATCGAACCCACAACCAAAGTGCGATTGGGATTTATCGCCTACCACTGGACTACGTGAAGTCCCTGGTTAGTGTGAATTTTTTTAGTTAAATGATTTTATTGATCAATAATAAGTTGATTTGGGTTCTTATTTCATATCAAAAGAATACCCTTGGTATATGAAAATGATTTGGTGATTATGTGATAAATGTTATTTTGGAAAGATGTTCGCTTTTTTGGGAACACTATATGCCCAAGGAAAATAGAATACTATGGGGTTTCATATGTGGAGTAATGATAGATTTTTATCTACGTTTTTATTGTGGATTTATAGTGATTTGGGTTATTTATGGAAATGATTAACCTATAATAGAGAATATGTGATTAGGTTAATTACTTTTGAGTATGTGACTTTAAGAGTATCTGATGTCATTTGGAGATACAATTTAACATGGGAGACTACATAATCAAATTCTTCTATGTTTTGGGTTTCAAAATTAGTTTGGATTATATTAAAGGATTTTAAGGACAATTGGTTATTGAATGGTATCTATTTAACTTTGGGGTATTGTTGGTTTAATTTTAGAAATTAAGATTAGTGCATATTTATCTCAATGAATATCCTTTTGGGGGATCATTAGATCATTCACTGACCATTTTGGTTTTGATTAATCTTCAAAGACAATGTAAATATATGGTTTATCCTTCATGGATCATGTGATTCTATAGAAGTTTATTCTATCTCTTCCAGTGTGACCAAGTCTTCTTGAATACTCATCGTTTAAAAAAAATTGAGTTAGTGGTGGAAATTTATTAAAGAATGAAAATCTATTTAAAATGTAAGTATATCTCATAATGTTCTTAGTCAATATCATAAATGAATTCCTCTTCCTTATGTAATGCAACTTAAAAAAATGTTGTCCGTTTACTTTCCTACTAGGAGACTAATGGTCGTTTGTCCCAACACAAGTTTGTGGTTTTCTCATTGTTAACTTTCTCCTGATCATGATTTCTATCCCTCTCCATCAGAACTTGACACTTAGTTTATCATCCATATCCATGTTTTCTTACATGGAATCCTAGTATGGGTTATCTTGGATGACCCTTATACCTCTCTTTATTTTTTTTAAAGTGATAGTTTTATTGACTCTTTTTCTGATGTGGGACTTTCCATTATATTCCCAAGCAAAATTTTAAAAATTGCGAGGACGCAATTTATTGAAGGAGGGGAGAATGTAACACCCCAAGCTTCCTCGGTATGTTTCCTTTCGAATAATGCAATGACGTGTATTGTACGCAACTTCGAGATTTTAACACACCACAACCAATCAAACGAGCCGTTATGAATAGTAATACCTACTTTTTGAAATTATATATATTTTATATTTCAAAATGGACTTCATTTTTGGATTCGGAATATCAAATTTAGCCTAAGGTTAAATTTTGGTACTTTTCGGATAACTTTCATATTTTGATGAATAGTGAAAATTACTAAATTTTAATTAAAAACAACTTTTTTAATCAAAATAAATAATAGTGATAAATTGTGAATTTGAGTGGTTTCAAAGTATATTTAGAATATATTTTTACCATTTAATATAATTTTGGTCATTGGACATAATTTTACAATTAAACCGAACATAAACAAGTGTCATTCTTTTGATAGTTATTATCTCTTAAAAACACGCTTTTTGTTTTGACAGCGGGAATTAATTTTAAATTAATTTCTGCCACTTCTGTGTTTTGAATTTAGAAAAATGGATTCCATATTTGGAATCAGGATGTCCAAATTGTGTAAATATGTAACTTTTATTTTTAGACATTTTGAATAATTACTGCGGTAAATATTTTATTTACCATGGTTAAGGGTAAATCCGGTAAATAAGGGTTAAAAAATAATATTATAATAATACTAAATTACCCTAAAATGTGTCTTAACCCTATTGTTTGATACATGGTCGACCATGGGCATCTTTGGGTCAATTTTGGAACCCCATGGATCCACTTGTAAGTGATAATGACACTTTATATTAATTAAGTTAAAATGAATACAAAAATGACACAAGCATATATCTTTTAGCAAAACAATTGTTACATAGGGTAATATATGTTGCATTTTAGATTATAAATATTCATTAGAAAGATAAAAAGATTTCCTACATAATTATATTTTATTTATAATTTTTTGACATTAAATAATTTGTTTTATTTATGACACAATGATGATGCAGTAATTACTAAAATAGTAAACAATTAACATAATTGATATTATAAATACCCAAATAATTATAATATGAAACTTTTAATGAATTAAAAAAATTTTATAGGATAATATGATATATTAGGATTGATTTATTTGACTTTGTTCGAAGTAATCAATCTGTTATGAGTTTCACAAAAATCAACTAGTGAATAGTGTCAAAATTGACATAAAAGAGTTCTTAAAACAAATATTATATTATTAATTGATATTAAATTCCTAAAAATCTAAGGTTCGGCCAAGAGACTTATATTATGATAGGTTAATCATTAATGGACCACTTGAGGGTCGTTTGGATGTATATAGTAAGTTTATTAACCATATTATATAAAAATACAAAGAGACATTGTAAAAGTGAAACTAATTAACTTAGAGTTAATACTTAAAGATAAGGTTAATATAAGTACCCAAACCTGTCTAAATTCAATTGGATGAGTTGTTTTCGACCTATCTCCACCTCAACCTTTGAATAGTCAACTTTGGAGCCATTGGAAACCGAATATGAATTTATTATAAATTAATATTTCTAGCTTTTCCAAAGGTGCCCCTCACCCCTCTTATAAAAGGGCACTCCTCCTTCTCATTTCCTCACACCTCTCAAGCCACTTGGCTCGTCCAAACTCTGCCCAACTAAGCTCCCCACATCCCTCTCCTCCTCCTTGAAGATTCCCCTTAGGCAGAAAGCATTTCAACAAGTCCTTTGGTTCCAACCAAAGTGAGTTACCTAAATTAAAGGTAACGATTTCTCTTAAATTATTTTCATTTATTTTGCTTCTTCAACCCCCAAACTCTTTTTATTTCCCTTATTTTGTAACAACACCAGTATCCTCAATATACTAGGATGTTTTTATAAGAAGTATTCAAACTACACATACACACAACTCCATCTAATGGATGATGAACATAATGTTTCTGTGGATGGCAAACTAACGCCTCACGAAACGATGATTGTTCAAAAACATCTTACCGCCTCTCATGGTGGCCATTATGATGGCACTGTAATTAAATATGATATTAATGATATATATTTTATATATAAGCTTCTGTAATTCCATTTTATTTCATACCATTATTCGTTTCATGTCGTATATACATACGATAATTTCATTTGAGGAAGTGCGGACTACCGCCCCCTTAAAATGATATGACTCGTTCATACCACACATGGAACGTATAAAGGATGGTGTTAATGAACTTAAGTAACATATATAAAATATTATATTATACTGGAATAGTAATATACCTATGTATCTTTTGGATTCGATTCTTTTAAAATAAAAAATTAAATGGAAGTAGCGTTCGTGCGTACGTACGGACTACCGTCTCCACGAACGCGATGAGATTCATTCTCCATCGTATCCATTCAAGTATAATTATCATTTAATGATTTAAAAATGATGTTTAAGGACTTGATATCATTCTGGATATGAATAAGATACAACAAACATGACTTATGTAACAAAACATATAAAAGAAAATGAGTAAATTAACACCCGAAATGGCGTTAATACTAAGATATTATTAACAAATCAATGTTAAAAGATCATATATGATATCATATTAAAGTAAATGATTCTTGTATTATTCCATAACAATTATTTCACCATTATACAGGAGGTAAACCTACCATCGACCAAGGAAAAAGTACAAAGTAAGGGATTCTCTTCTCTCACTTTCAATTCCGTGAGATTTCCATTATTCGCCACTAAATTATTGAAAGTGGTGTATTATGTATGGCCATTTGATATATATTATCATGATTCTCTTTATATTCATGTTATTCTGTAAATCATTTGGTGGTTATTAACTTTTGGCCATACGACTCAGTCGATTAACGTGGTAAGGTATTTTCTTATCTCACTTTTAATTCCGTGAGAATTCCATTGATCACCACTTAATTATTCCATGTGGTGTATGTGTACTGCCCATGATTGTATTCATTGTGTTATATACTTTTATTTATGGGTATTTACATCATCATGGTATGATACTTCTTTCATGGGTTTATGTTTCTTAAGTTACCTAATCAATAAGGGAATTTGAGATTTCAATTTCCACTCATTTGGATTTACGCATACTTCATTGATTATATTACTCCATGATTATGTGTGGAATCACTATTCATTTGATTATGTCATAATTTCCACTCCCCTTCCTGTGGATATAAGTTTGATACACATAATCACTCATTGGTAATTCTCAAGTCATTGATATGAATTTGATAAGAGTAATTTTAACTCATTCACCATTTGTTGAGTTAAACATCCAATTCGTTGGTGTTGTTTTTACAAGAATATGTGTGAATATCCTTTGATTGTTTTACACTGAATATCCAATCATATTTAGTGTATTTATATTTGTCACACATAATTATGTCGTTGATTTATCCTTAACCTAAGGATACGGCCTTTATGAGAGATTTCATCTCAATTTACATTCCATTGAGACTTCTTTGTTGATATACACCAAATCACTTTTATGTGGTGTATATAATGTACTTTGACATAGTATATCATGAATCCCTTTATTCTCATGATATTACAAATTTTTTATTACCTCAATTATTTGTATTCAAGTGTCTCTTTTGGTTAGAATCTCTAACTAAAATACCATTTTTAAATGTTTTAAAGACTTATTTTTCTAAATCTTGCTCATTAATGTCCATGTTTCAAAAATGGTTTTAAGGATTTATTTATATGGACATTAATGTTTTAGAAATTAAAACTCCTTTTAAAAAGTTTCAAAGTGGTATGGGACACTTTGATTCAAAAATCTACTTTTAAATGGATTCTTGACAAATAGTGTGACTTTTAAATGTTTTCAAGAAAAGGGGGATAATTCTCTCAAATAGTTTTGATGATTATTTTCATTTATGTCAAAATCATTCATTATTCTTGATTGAGGTTAATGTGATACAATAACATCTTCCATATTGTATTGAATGAGTTATGTTTGACTGTGGATGCGCTGTTTTTATACCATTCATGGTTTGTGGTAAAAGTATTGACATTTCGTATGCTAGTTTTAATACGAATGTTTATGTTATGTTTAAACATGTTCATATGAGGAATGCATTGGACTTAATAAGTGACGGGTGGAGCCCGCTATAGCTCCTTGATGCATCGGTAGGTCTCATGAGACAAACTAGTGTCTTGGCACAAGGCCTTGGCAAAATCTTATTTGTAGTCTTGGCACGAGGCCTTGGCTATGTGGTTATGATAGTCTGGCATTATGCATTCCATCATTATGAAAGTGGTTATTGATATTTCATGTGATCATTCGACTAGTAGAATATCCATGTGAGTAAGTAAATGGAATTATTTCATTTTACCTTTGCCATTTTATGCTGAAGTTCAAGTTTAAAAGGCTTTTGTTTTAGTTATAAATTGCCTTAAGTGTTTATGCTTATTTATGAAAGCTTCTGCTATAATGTTATCCTTACTGAGCATCTGAGCTCACCCCTTTTAATGTTTTATTTTCCCAGGATTATGAAGAAGTAATTTATGAATGACCTGCAGGGATAGTATGAGGGGATATGAAGACAAGATGTTTTTTTATGATGTAATGTAAAAAATTATGGATGTATCTAGTTATTCCAAGGCTACTAAACTAATCGGTCTTTCGAGACTTGATCTTTCTCGTGATCATGCCAATGTTATGTAATAATGCACCGACTCTAGGTAACTAGGGTCGGGGCGTTACACCCTTTCCCTCATTATTAACCCGTTCATGGCGAGATGGAGGCAAACCTATGTGTTGCGCCGTAGCCAAGTAGCTCGTACAAAACTCTGCTACCTTCTCAGAAATATACTTTTCAATAATGGAGGCTTCATGTCGATATGGATTTTTAACATATCCCATTAATATTTTCATATACCTTTCAAAAGGATACATCCAACGAAGATATACAGGTCCACAAAGCCTTATTTCTCGAACCAGATGAATCATTAAATGCACCATCATATCAAAAAAAGTTGGAGGAAAATACATTTCCAAATGACAAAGTATAAAAATAGCATCCTTTTCCAAAATGTTCAAAGCATTCACATCAATCGCCTTGTTACAAATTGAATTGAAAAAATAACACAACCTCATTATAGTCTTTCTGACACGGATGGGCAATATTCCACGCAGTGCAACTGGTAGAATTTGTTGCATCATGACGTGACAATCATGTGATTTCATACCTATCAACTTCAAGTCTTTCAATGAGACAAAATTTTTTACATTTGAAGAATAACCTTGAGGCACTTTGATATCATGAAGACACTGACAGAAGCTACTTTTCTCCCTCTTCGATAATGTATGACAAGCCGGGGGAAGAAATGTTCGTCTTCCTTTAGGAGTGGGAGCTAACTCCAAACGTATTCCCATTGATAGTAGGTCTAACCTTGCATTCAACCCATCTTTTGTCTTTGCTTTAATATCTATCAATGTTCCGATCAAAGAATCACAGATATTCTTCTCCACGTGCATGAGATCAATATTATGTTTGACTTCATGATACCTCCAATATGGTAGCTCAAAAAATATTGACCTTTTCTTCCAAATATGTCTATCATTACCATATTTCTGTGTCATTCCCAATGTCACATCAAGGTTTTTCACCCTCTCAAAATACAATTCTGGGGATAAAGGTTTTGGAGCAGTATCAAATTCTTGTGAGCCATTGAATGCCTTTTTTAGTCTTCTATAAGGGTGATCCATAGGAAAAAACTTTCGATGACCCATGTACACTGTTTTCCTCCCATGATGCAATTGACAATATGACGTCTGTTGTTCGCAAATTGGACATGCTTTATGCCCTTTAACACTGTATCCAGACAAATTTCCATATGCTGGGAAGTCATTTATAGTGAATAGAAGCACTGCATGCAGTTGAAAATATTCCATTTTATAAGAATCATACACCCTAATACCATCAGCCCATAACAGTTTCAAATCATCAATCAGCGGTGACAAGTATACATCAATATCATTGCCGGGTCGCTTTGGACCAGAGATCATGATACCCAACATGACTTATTTGCGCTTCATACAAACTTCAGAAGAGAGGTTGTAAATTACCAATAAAACAGGCCATGAACTATGTGTGCTACTAAGGGTTCGGTATGGATTCATTCCATCTGTGCACAAGCCTAGTCTCAGATTTCTAATTTCATTTCCAAATGTAGGGTACTGGGCATCAATTTTCTTCCATTGTGGACAATCAGCTGGATGACGTATTTTTCCATCACATACCCGCTCATCAGCATGCCATCTTAACCTTTTTACATCATGTGAATTAGCAAATAAACGTTTGAAACGAGGAATTATAGAAAGATTCCAAAATACCTTTGAAGGGAGCTTTGTAATCTCTACATCAGCTTTTGATTTTTTTTTCACCTTATACCGTGATGTCCCACATTTAGGACACTCTTTCAGAAATTCATATTCCTTCCTATATATAATGCAGTCATTCGGACAGGCATGTATTTTCCTGTATCCCAATCCCATCGGGCATAATATTTTTTTGGCCTTATAATGTGAATCTGGAAGATCGTTATCTTTTGGAAGAATGTCTTTCATCAATTGTAGCAGCTCTGTAAAACTTCTGTCACTCCATCCATGTTTCGCCTTCAGGTTAATCAATCTTAACACCGTCGACAAAACCGTAAAACCTGTACAACTAGGATATAATGGTTTTTCGGCATCACCATATAGACGTGAAACTGTCGGTTCTATCTCAATTTGTTCTGCTACAATATCGCGAATCATTTCTTCAATTCCATCGCAGTTACCATCTTGCGATTCATTATCATCAGTGACATTCTGTCCAGTTTCTCCATGCCAAATCCAAGGGTTGTAACTCGGATTGAAACCATGACAAATCAGATGATCTTTTATCTCTCTACTTTTCAACATCTTCATATTCAGACATTTCAGGCATGGACAGAAAAAAATGTCACTACTTGGAACATTTCGTTTAGCAAATTCCAAAAAGGCATCAACACCTTCCTCATATTCATTGCTCATTCGATGTGCCGTAATCCAACTTCGACTCATTATTACCTATAACAAATAGAAAAAATATATATATTTTTTAGATAAGACAAATATATGTTTATATGAAAAAAATCATAATTTGAATGTAATCAATTTTGAAATATAAAACAAATCGATGTGTAAACCCCCCTGGACACCCCCCGACCCCTCTGGACAGCCCCCCACCCCTCCTGGACACAACCCCCCACCCCCGACCTGCTTGGACACCCCCTGGACACCCCCAACCCTCTGGACAGCCCCCCACCCCTCCTAAACACCACCCCCACCCCTACCCCCTTGGACACCCCCCCTGGACACCCCCAACACCCACCCACACCCTTGGACAGCCCCCCACACCCACCCACCCCCTTGTAAACCCCCCTGGACACCCCCCGACCCCTCTGGACAGCCCCCCACCCCTCCTGGACACCACCCCCCACCCCCTACCCCCTTTGACACCCCCTGGACATCCCCCAACCCTCTGGGCAGCCCCCCCACCCACCCGGACAACCCCAAATACCCTCTGGAGAGGCCACCACCCACTTGGACAGCCCCCACACCCATCCACCCCCTTGGACAGCCCCCCACACCCATCCACCCCCTTGGACACCCCCCCTAGACACCCCACCGACCCCTCTGGACAGGCCGCCACCCCCTTGGAAAGCCCCCCACACCCACCCATCCCCTTGGACACCACCCTGGACCCCCCCGACCCCTCTGGACAGCCCCTGACCCCTCTAGAAAGCACCCCCACCCCTCCTGGACACAACCCCCACCCCCGACCTTCTTGGACACCCCCCTGGACACCCCCCAACCCTCTAGACAGCCCCCCACCCCTCCTAAACACCACCACCCACCCCCTACCCCCTTGGACACCCCCTGGACACCCCCCAACACCCACCCACACCCTTGGACAGCCCCCACACCCACCCACCCCCTTGTAAACCCCCCTGGACACCCCCCGACCCCTCTGGACAGCCCCCCGCCCCTCCTGGACACCACCCCCCACCCCCTACCCCCTTGGACACCCCCTGGACATCCCCCAACCCTCTGGACATCCCCCCCCCCACCCACCCGGACAACCCCAAATACCCTCTGGAGAGGCCGCCACCCACTTGGACAGCCCCCCACACCCATCCACCCCCTTGGACACCCCCCTGGACACCCCACCGACCCCTCTGGACAGGCCGCCACCCCCTTGGACAGCCCCCACACCCACCCATCCCCTTGGACACCACCCTGGACACCCCCGACCCCTCTGGACAGCCCCCGACCCCTCTAGAAAGCACCCCCACCCCTCCTGGACACAACCCCCCACCCCCGACCTGCTTGTACACCCCCCTGGACACCCCCAACCCTCTGGACAGCCCCCCCACCCCTCCTAAACACCACCCCCACCCCCTACCCCTTTGGACACCCCCCTGGACACCCCCCAACACCCACCCACACCCTTGGACAGCCCCCCACACCCACCCACCCCCTTGTAAACCCCCCTGGACACCCCCTGACCCCAAATCCATGCACCTATGCCATGGTTGTGTGTGAATAAATTAGTAACAACTGTAAAAGGGCAACCCATCCAAATGGACACGCCCCAACCCTCTCGGGATTTATAGAAAACGATGAAAAATTAGTGAAATCATAAAATTACTCAATATTGCAAGTCGAACAAATAGATCTAGGGATGATAAATAAGATTATGGTGCCAAAACGAGTTAAAAGGGTTCGCAATCGAAGAATCTTAGCTAGTTTCAACAAAAAAGTCACAACACATTTATATATACTATCCGCGACAAAAAACAAATGAGTGGGAGGATTACCTGAGTACTGCGAGTTTAGATGATTGATCCAAGGAGATTAAATATGAGAAACGATGATCGCAAAACGAATCTAAACCAACGAAATGGACGAGCCGATTCGGGTTTACGCGCGAGAGAGACGAGTCGCGACTGTCGAAGGTAAACTCGCGAATAACAATCCACGGGGCTGGGTAAATTTTTAAATGAGTTATCACGTCGGTTATTCAATAACTGACGTGATAATGTTTTTAAAAACCTTTATAACGTCGGTTATTGAAATAACCGACGTAAAAACCTTCCTCCGATTCTATTTTGACGTCGGTTATTTTATAACCGACGTTATAAAGGGCTCAAAATCCGCGTTTTTTTACGTCGGTTATTTTATAACCGACGTAACAAGGCCTTCGAAAACCGCGTTTTTTACGTCGGTTATAAAATTAACCGACGTACAAAACGAAGCCGCGCGATTAATAACGTCGGTTCTTTTTATAACCGACGTTAAAGGTGTACCGAACACAGTTTTTGACGTCGGTTATTAAATAACTGACGTAAAAAACATCGTTTTACATATTATGACGTCGGTTTTATATAACCGACGTAAAAAATGGTGACGTAAAAAACGTTTTCTGCACTAGTGATAGTTTCTGATGGAGTTGCATAAATCATTCATGTGACATACATTGTTGTTGAGTTCAACACAACTATTCAGCAACTTGAAATAATTTACCGAAGGACACTTCAACTCTTCTTCAGTGGATTATTCATGAACCATATGGATCCAGGTTTTTAACGAAATTTGGAATAGGGGGAGGAAATCATCTAGAATACAAACAATTTTGACAGTAGTAGTGGGTGTCGATTACCCAAATATGGAATGTGCCATTTTTTCAAGACATGAATGGTTGCTACATTGATGATATTGTTGGAAACAACATGGGGAAAACTCCATGTTCTATTTTATTTAACTAAACATGGATAATTCCAAGGAAATGAGTTACCATCATACACACCATATATTCCTCAAGCTATTTTTAACATCATCCCAGAACCCAAGGTCATTCGTTAGAGTATTTAAAATTAACATCAAGTTTGTAAGAGACATATGCACCATGTTCTGAGACATCACCCATATCATTCAGATCATGGTATACCTAGCCTTAAATTCTATCAATGATGATAAGTCACTCCTTGATACTGTGCCATATGATGCTCTAATAGGTACAATAATAGGAACAACTCATTATTTTAGACTATTAGGGCCTCATGGCCTCATAAAACATCAATTAATTCTTTTATATGGAATAATTAAATAAAAATGATACCTAATCATCAATTAAGGATTATTACTATTCTTTTCCATCTTCAAATGAATTTTTGGTCATCTTTTTTTGATTAAATAATTGAGTGAAATTATAATGCATTTTCTAATATTATTGAGGCCTATCTTGTGGAATTTGATTATTTAAATAGTTTTTAAGGAACAATGATTTAATATTACTATTCATCTCTAGACTCACAGGATCACACAATATACTTGGGAAGGGTAATGCTAACTACTATTTCCTTGTCCTCTATAAATAATCTTCAAAACACATACATCATTTCAAAAAATTCCCATAATCCATAGAGATACCTTCAGGAGATGAGGGTTGGGGATAGATCATCTCATAAATTATCCACATCCATAGGAAACACGAGTTTTACAGAATATTTTCCATTGATGTTGTAAGAGAGTACATTAGATTCTAAAATTTATTCAATAACTCAGTCATTATCCCACTTGACACCATAGGAGAAGCCCAAAATGTTGGTTTTGCATAATGAGGATCATAACTTGTTGAAAAACTTCCAATAGAGACCTTACCAGTCCATATTGGGCCAAATTTGAAATTGAATCTACCATAAAAAATAGGATCACTATATGATCATAAAAATAAAACATTGTTTTCAAACCACCTTTTTTATGGAGTCCCAGGAATTAAACTACATTGATTGGATATATAAGAAATTTGTTGATATAGATTTATTGTAATGTTGAATGAGTTTATTATTTGGTTAATGAATACTATAGGTATCTTAATGTTATCTAATGATGATGTAAATGGTTCCCCATTCGGTATGGTTGAATATTTTTGAGGCATCGAAGCCTAAAGATGAGTGGTTATAGTGATAATAATTTCATATCATTGAGGTTCAATATTTATATAAAAATTGAGTGGACTACTTTCTTGAAGGGAACCATCATTTCTATTCTACAGGGGGGTGATTTCATGGTAATAATATATGGTTTGAGCATTAAAGAACACTAAATATTATGTTAGGTGAGTAGAGCAACCAGCCAATACACAAATTGGGAATTTGGGACCACCCACCATAGCCTTGTATGGTTATCCAAAGTGGAATGGTTATTATACTAAGGGAAAGGAATGTTACAGTTAGGCATCATGCTAATCATGGAGCTTATTGCTGAGAAGATCATAGAGGTTCCTTCAATAACCTTAATGATCTTAATATAATGGGGAAATTTTCGAAACTTTTTCACACATGGTTTGAGATCATATAGATATATGGATTTAGAAACACATTTTCCTTCATCGAGGTGTTGTCATGCATATTTAATTTCTTATGTGGGACAATTTAGACATAATTTCTATCTTTTATAATAGTTTAAGAGCGTATCGAATGGTTTTACTTAATCTACTTCTCCCTTTAGGTGGGCCATCGACCTCATTCTAGGCACTTCCATCAGAGTTTTCCTAACCATATCATTGGTCGATGATGAAAACAGTCATGGTGGTTGTGGATGGAGTAGGGTATTAGTCATTAATGAGTGGACATGATTAATGGTATTCCTATCATAATGAGAGAGTGATGAATTTTAGGGAATCAGACTACATAGATCCCATGATCTAAACATGAGTCCAAGGCCCATATATTACTCAATGAAGCATTCTGATGATCTTAATAAATGTCTGCTAAAAATTATAGAAGTACCAATTTGATTGCGAATGTCGACATGTTAGGGGATATCCAATGGAAAATATTTTGATGTATAGTTGAATAACCTAAAGGAGATAATAAATACCTAAGTAGTTAAAATGGAAGTATTATAAAAAATTGAATTTCACACATCATTTTTTTGTGGAGGAACACTCCATGGTCCTTGAAAAGAGTTTCATGGATGGGGATGTGGAAGGTTACACATTTCTAGAACATGTCTGGAAGCTGATCACTATCTAATATATGCCAATAACATTCCACACACTACTAATTGTTAGAAGGGTATACAAAAAATTGATCACCTCCCACTCACATCAATGGAAATCTAGAATATTGTGAAGTATGTAATGCATATTTACTGTGATATTGATTCTTTATATAAGATGCATCACATTATCCATCCTCCCTTAGAATGATGGTCTTTCTTTTTTTAGTGGACCCATCATTCAATCTAGGACCATAATGGATTTTTTATCCTTGGATGCTTTCTAGATATAAATTTCATCATGATAAAATGGAATTCCATGGTTCTTTAATTTCTCAAAAATTGAAAATATATATTCCAATATCTCATATATTTCCTTGGAAGTGGTATAGAGGTGGGGGAAATGGTAGTTTGGATGGTTTCAAGGGGAGTTCTTGAAATCATGAAATAACATCACCCACATTTGGGTAATAGAAGGGGGATTTAAGGAACATATAAACATCAATATCATGGACTGTAATGTGCAAATTATTATTTCCTACCACTGGATTTGGTTGTGTTGAAAATTCAATCTCCCTTGAGTCATCAGTTTTCTTAGAATTTAAAATGTTGATATTGATAACATTTTGGACATAACCCTATATCAACTGCTTATTTTGGATTTCTGAGAGTATGATCATATCGGGTTCATGGGGGATTTTGCAATGACTATAAAAACTTCTTTAATTGGTTGAGACTCCAAAAAAATTCTATATATCAATACCATAAGATGGACTTTTAGTTCTTGATATGTCTTCACCAAGTGGAGGTTCTCCATATCAACTGGAGGTATCCATATAGGATGTCAATGATATGATTCATTGTAATGGGATGGTCCACAATGATTGTATCATATAGAACCAATGGTGGGGAGTGTTAAATGAGATATCATAATAGATGATTGTGGTCCTGATACGTGTCTAGAATGGAAAATACAAAAAATGATAGTTAAGACGACATGAGTTGTGTTGGTGGCTCCAGGGTCCAATAGAGATATCATAGAGTCCTCTGGTCAACCATGGCTAATGGAAGAGACCAAATATAAGATACATACATTCTATACTAGGTTTAGTTTAGTATTCATGATATTGTCTTGATCATGGTCCTATGAGTCCAATTGACATTATTAGAGGAGTTAGATAAAGAGATCCTCCTCAAGCGAGTCTCAGCTAGAATTCACCATGGGTCGGGATGGTGAGTCCCTTACATCCTTGAAATAGGGGAGGGTATATCTAGACAGCTCTATAGAGAGTCCAATACATTGAGTTTTCTCGATTATGAGAGCTGTGGGTGTATTCCCCCTATGTGTTGAAGTGACAACATGGCAGAACAGATTCTAAATCATGCCGATCCATGTTACAGGTTGGTATGACCCTTTATTGTTCATAGTGGTGAACAATGTAACCGATCACACTCTTTTGGATAAACATAGTGGGGGATATGGTGTGAGGGATCAAATGAACAAGGATAGTGGTGAACACATCAATAGAAATGTAATTTTTTGATATTTAAACACTATCATCTATCTGATACATCAACATGTAGTGGTGTAATGTCATGTGTTTTTAGCTACATGTGTCCTATGAGACACATGATGTCAACATTCAATATGATTATGTTGAAGGAGATTCCCAATATTACCAACGTTTCTGATCATCTCTCTGATATAAAAAGGAAATTCACATCAATGATTCTTATATTCATAGACACAAAACAAGAGTCATCCTACACTAGTTATAAAACTAGTGATTCACATCAGGTTGACAGTTCTATTTTTTGATGCCTATGTCGAGGTACACATTGAATATTCTTATTGGGACCACATTCCAAAATTTGTCTTGATATTTTTTGCCTCACATTATCAATTTATAATAGTGTTAATAATCCAATATAGTATATAATGATGTGTGAACCGTGATTGTAATTGGAATATACGATACTTACACTTAATTCTTTGGAATTTTCCTTGGGATTCATCACATTTTTTATTAACAAAAACAAATATATCACATGTTCCTAATTCTAATTCCTTGAAAATAATTCTCATGAAAACATAATATTTTGGAAACATTATTCCATGGTTGGGTGTCTATGTATGGTTTTGGATTATGATATTGTTGTGTAGAGTAGTAATATCTGATAAAACGGGGTAAACTAGTAATCTATAAAATGTCACCAACATTTGAGTTTGTCATGGATTATGGTTCACATGACATAAAGGCTCTTTGGTGATGAACTGTTGAAATACTTTGATCTCTATAGATTACATTTAGTTGATTTAGTTACGTATCCATGTATTATATATTTGGAATCATGTTTTCATTACCCATGGTGACTCATGTTTTTTATTTACTATGTGAGTAATATACTACTTATTAAATTAGGCAACTAATTCTCATAAGATAAGCCTTTATATGTTCATCAACTTTGGAATATAATCCATTCCACTTTTTGTGGAAAAGCATGAATTCCTACTATGATTGGTGGAAGAGATCATATTCTTTTCAAATATTCTTCTTGGGATTTTCACCTAGGTTGTCCATGTCATTCCACTAAGAGCTAGGATTATGATGCATTATGTGGGAGAATGTTTCTAAATATCAGTGGCTTCCTATCTCATATTTAGAGTGTAATGTGATATGTATCACACCATATCATAATTTATGGGTCCATTAATGGTTCAAAGTCTAGTGGGGACCTTATATATGGATGATGGGAGGTCTTTTATACTCCTAAAAGATAAATAAGCTTCAATATTTCTACCTCCCCACGAGAAATATAGTTATTATTGAAATGGGATTAATCCCCAAAGAGGAAACATATATAACTTGTTAGAAGAGAAAAATAAAAACCTATTTTTTTCAACTATATAACATAATTTTTTATTTTAGGACCTATTAATGAGGTTTGACATCAAGAAGAATGGAAGATTGTGTCATGGATGAAGTGATAGAAAGAGATGTTGTAGGGATAATCCATATAATCTCTCTTGAATATGAATGGTGTTGTTTCATGATTTTCAAAAGATTCATATTTTTATCATCTCATTGTTAATGGTTTCATCTTTAAATTATGTGATGGGGATATTGTTTTTCAGTTTAACATCATTATTCCTTGGATGTTAGTGGTATTTGGTTTTTATTTCATCATATCCGACATTGGTTTGGGGACTACATATGGGTATTCCAATTCCATGTTAGAGTAGGATGAAAGTACTATACAGGGATAACACACAGACTAATATAGGGTAAATATGGTTATTTTATATCATTAACAAAAACAAAAACCCTATTACAGTGGTACCAGAGATGAAAATTAACTGACCTGAATAGTGTTCCCTATCACCAAGGGATTGAAACTAATTCCTCAACATCCATCAATGTTTGGGGGAATGATTTTACGAATCATTTGGAATAATTATATAAAAATGGATGAAAAAAATAATGAATTATTGTTATTCTAGATAGTCATATAAGATAAAATTGTTACATGAAATGAGCATAAATTCCCTATGAAATTCATCATCCCTATAGTGAAAAAATATTTTCCCAAAAAAATTCCAACATAACTTATGAAATGAGTGCATCCCAACACCACTAATATATTCCACCCTTGATGTCCATTGAAACAAATAAAACAACCCCTCCAAGTGGATCTATAACCATTACTGGACCTATAATAATAATATATAAATATTTATGGAGGAAAATAGTGGCTTTGTGAAAAACAATCCATGTATTATTCCACCAATTGATCCTAAATAAATTACATAAAAATAAATACATTATTACATTAATTTAATTAAAAAAATAAATCACAATCTATTTTCCCTTATTCAACTTAATCATTCTTTCAATTTAGGCAAATAGATGGTATACCAAAATAGGATTAAGTAAAAATTTTAATAAATTATAATTAACATGATTAACTTAATATAATTAAAAAATATAATTTTTTTAATAAGATAAAAAATTAATATGGTCATCTTCCCTAAGTATTGTTAGTTCCTAGAAATAGAATCCTCACACAAAACATTCATTAAATTTTGGATAAATGGGTGTGTGCACTTCATGAAGGAGTAGTGAATTGATATAAAATCCATGAGAACCCCATTAGGGGAAATCATAATGAATTTGTTTTAGTTAGTGTTTTCATTATCAATATGTTTCTATAGAGTCAGAGTCCTTGAGAACTCATTGTAATCACCCACTAAACACTCACGTTATCAAGTTCATTTATTTAATCAGTAAAACATGGGAGATTATTTATATTATTGTCACCATTTATAGATCAATCTTCCAACTTCGTATTCCAACAAAAGTAATTAGAAATGTGTTATGTAATACAACAAGTTAAATTATGAATGAACCCCATATTTTATTGTAAGGATGAGGATATATTTGATATATACAATGATTAATATTTATAAGATACAATATAATTTTTTGTTTATATAAAGAACCCTAACATATATTTTAATGATTTAAAAATGGAACTTCTTATACTTAATGTAACAACTGGAACATTTATAAATGATATTCCCATTGTAGTTAAATTAAATTCCTTATTAATGTATTGTTGTTATTGTATACTTGTGCATTGATTTGGTAATTTAAGCCTATTATTAGTTATAAAATAGTTAAAATAACATTAAGAATCATAAATATTAATAATATTTCCCTTTAACATTGATTTTATGATTAATATTTATTAATATTTATAAAAAATAAAATCAAAAAAAAGAAAATGATATGATATGTAATACCTTGAGATTTTTTGATTTTTTTCTAATTTATTTAATCTTTTAAGAATTTTTTCATTTCAGATAAAACTAAATATATCATTTTTAATATTAAATCACAGTGTTTGGATCATGTAATACCAAGTTAGGTAGGCATTACATGTAAATTTAAATTTTAGAATTATAAAAAACAAAGAGTGTAGATTTCTCTACAAGGAACACTAAGGTCATCATTTGTTTCATGAAATATTGACTTTCATTGATTTCTTGTGAAACACGCAAGACTAAGTGTCAATAAAATGTAGAATATTTTTAAAAATATTATTCATTAATATAATAATATATAAATTACCTGTTACATAAGAATTTATTAATATTATTAATTAGATTTTTTTTGTAAAAGGTTTGGGCTGAAGCCAAAATTTATTATTAAAGCAAAGACCTCTTTAGACTGGGTAGAGGGTGATCCATTACATAGCCCGAAGACCGAAATCCAATTGTCCTGCATACAGGGCTAGAAAGCCCATTTTTTGACCCAAAGGACCCTTCGGTGAACAGTATTGCTACAGCACTCACGTAGTTACAGTACCTACTACAGTACCACCGCTGCTCCAGTACCCTGCTACATTCCTTCCACCGCTACAGTGTTGTCACTGCTACAGTCTGCCGCTGCTACAGTGCTTCTACTGTACCCTGCTATAGTACTCGAGAATTCTCCCCTTCTTGGATTTGAGAATTAAATTTAAATGCAATATATATGTTTTTTATATAATGAAATATTTTTATATTCATTTTATATATTGTATAGGAATAATACAAGAATAAATAAAATTTAACACGTAAAATCAAGTATTTTTATTAAGGAAATTATACAACCATGTTATGAAAAAAATTATAAATAAATTTTAGAAATTTTATAAATCTTATATTAATAAATAGACATCATAATTGGATTTGAATCATAAAAACTAGGTAAGGAGTTAATTTATTTTATTTTTCTATTATGTTTTATTTTATAAGGAACACTTAGAAATTTTAAATTTAAATTCAAAAACACATTTTCATGTAATTTATAGAATTAGATAAATTATATTTTTAATTTGGTTTTGTAGATTAATTAGATGTATTTTATTAAAAAAATACAATTTAGGTCATTGGAATAAATTTCACATTGAAATTGACCACACAAACATAGGAAGGATATGAAATTGTTTTCTTTTAAAACCCACATTCTCGTCTCATTTATGAGATTATATTTAAATTAATTTCCTCCACTTATATGATTAAAAAATTTAATAATGGATTTAATATGTTAAATAATCATAATTTAGAATTTATAATATGTCCATATAATTTTTTTTGCCCAAATGATTATAAAAAGTAATTAAAATTAATTACGATGATTAATGTAAAATTAAGTACAATATGGAATTAAAAAAAACATTATGGACCCAAAAAACATAAAAACATATACAGAAGACTTTTAATGGAAATATATTCCCATTATACACTATGGTATCATATTTTTTAAATTATTTGTTCCACATGTAATGAGAAAATGTTGGTGTGGATTAATTTTTCTATAATATTAAAAGAGTGCCACTCCTCCTCAACTATAAAAGGCCTCCAATCCTCCCACTTACTCAAATATATAATGAAAATTTGTCACAAAAAATATTCCCAAATATATCAGTGGAATCCATCTATAATTATTGTAATCCACCCATAGGTATGAATTCAATACAATGATGTGATTTGGTGAAAACAAAAACGAGTTACCCAATGAAGAGGTAACACTACCACTCAGTTTCCTTAATTTTATTTTCCTTATACATAACATACACTATCCTTATAAAATTATTATTACAAAACATTGTCAATATATTGATATTTTGTAATTATAAGAGTTCAAACTACACACACACACTACCCTCAGATGGGTAATGAATATATTGTTTATCTGTATGACAAACTACCGTCTCACAAAATGATGGTTGCTCATTTTTTATTTCTACATGTCATGGTGTAAATTATGTTGTAAAATATATATTTATATCATATTTTTGATATTTATAATTTCATTATCATTCTATAGTTATTTTATAACATATATATTTATGCTTTCTATCTTATCTACGTATGATAAATTCATTTGAGGAACTGTGGAATATCATCCCGTCAATGCGATGTGATTCATTCAATCAAAACATGGAATGTATAAGGATGCAATTAAATAAAAATATGTGATATAAAAAATGTATAATATATTCATGACATAATTACCTTTTTGTAAGTTTAATATGTAACATTTTTATTATGACCCCTTCCCACACATATAAAGTGATAACATCGTTTGTTGATACATGGACTACCACCTCCTCCATATGATATGATTCGTTTTACATCAAAATAATTATATATATATGTATATATGATCATATAATACAATATTTATGATATAATTATCACTTTAAAAATAATAATTTTACAAACATGTTTTCTATTATGATAATTGAAAATGGGATTGTTACTCATGCGTACGTATGGCCAACCATCTCCATGATTACTATGTTAATTAATTTTTCCACAAACATAATTATTGACAGGTTATATAATTATAGTTAATATATAAATATAATAATTAATTTTTTATTGTTATTCTATATATGTTTATATGAGGACCCCTTTGACCATATTCATGAACCAATGTCATCTTTAACAAATGAATGGAATTTGTTCTAAAACACTAAATGTTAACTTAATTTTTTAAATAGTTATATAAAACACAGAATGAATTTATGTATTATTAATAAAAAAATTTAAAAGTTTTATTATGTAATTTAGTATTTATTGTATGTTTATCTTTCAAGAATACAAATATCCAAAGGGAAAGTCAAACACCAGGTAATGGAATCGCAACCCTCTATTTAGTTATATTAGATACATGAAATATTCATCACTAAATTCTTTTTTGTGATGTATATAATTAAAATTAATCTATTATATTCCTATAATAATAAAATATATTTTTATCTATATTATAATTTTATGATATTTTTTTCAAGGGGATTAATTTTCAAAAGTCACAAAATTAGTTAAATAATTTTGTCTCAATTTTCCTTCTTTGAGACACATGCTCTATTTTAAACCAATGGTTTTATATGAGGTCTATAAACAAACTTTGATTTATTTTAACAAGAATATCATTATTTTAATGACATTTCAATGATACATGTAATTTCATTTCCCTATATCAAGAGTATGATTCAACATTACCATGGGGTAGGGGTTTACTGAAAGAATATCACTATTTATAGAGATTGTTTATGATAAAATTTTCATTAATGAAATATTATGATTGATATTTCAGGAAAAATCATGATTTTTCCTATAATATGATTAGCCTTATTATAATCCTGTATTAGGACCATTTATTCCAATATTTTGTACAAATGATAATTAAGAAAATGTTTTTAACATAATATGACCTTGCATTTGTCTTTGTTTAGAAACAAATGTTCTATTAAAACCATGTATTCTAAAAATTGATTTTAATAATACTCCACTAATATTATTTGATAATTAAATTCCTTTTTGGCCATTTTTTCCATTTATAATTTTTTGAAATAAATATTCATATCACATTCCATATAAGGTAATTTTATATCCTTTTTACTGTATAAAATGAATGTTTTTTTTACCTCTTATGACATGTATGGATTACCCCATCCACAATTCTTTAAATCCTCCCTTTCATGTTTAGAAGGATTATTTTGAGAAAAGTTTTACAAAATATATTTTCAATGAAATGGGTTATATTTTTTTAAAACTTATTATGTATGTTTTAAATCAAAATAAGTTTTCAAATGTGTTAAAGGACCAGTACTATTTTTAAAAAGGATAAAATAAATAAAAATACATTAAATAATTCTTTTATAAATTATATTTATTTTGATGAAAATTATTTTTATAAGTTTTAATATTTGATGAATTATTTTTCTAAGGTTAAATGATAATTAATTTAGGATGTGTTTTTAAAAGAGCCTTAAAAATTATTTCCCATCTAGGATAACATCATATGTTGTTACAGATGCCTTATCAATAAATGATTAAATGTTTCCTTTCAAAGGAATTATATATATATATATATATATATTTTATTTAATGATGTTTATGAAAATAATTTCAATTTCATGTGTCATATTTCTTTCAAACACATTTAATTGATGGGTTATGATTTTGATGAACTAATTATGAAGCCTATATTTTTTCCATAGGTCATTACATGATATAAATTTTATGATACCAATTTAATTCCATGGGATATTATATAATTGTTTATGATTTTGTGTAATATGTATGTATAATTTAATTATGTGATAATTACATACAATATTTCCCTCAAATGAATTGTGTAATGATTTATATCTCATGATATAGACTAATATGGTCTTTGGACTTATCCATGACTACTATGATGAAAATGGGAGTGAAAAATGACTTCATAGATAGTATGAGGAGTGAACTCATGCTACAACGATGACCATGGGAGCGAACCATGACTGCTAAGATAGTATGGGAAGTGAACCCATACTACTAAGATGGTCTTTGTAGTACCCCCAGTATCTGGTATGTAACCCTTTCTTGATGCTTTTCATGGTTTTAAAGTAATGGGTGATGAATGGGAGAGTCATAAGAACTTTAAATGTTTTTTTGAGGTAGAGGGGAATTTGCATGGACGACCCACGGTTTGTCTAAATTGTGCGGTAAATCCATGTGTAGTTGGTCTTGGAGGAAGTATCTTCTGCATGGGTGGTGCACAGTTTGTCAAACCATGCTGCCAAATGGTGCGTGGAGGGACTGTTGAGGTAGTGGCTAACACATGATTAGAGCACAGATTTTTTAACCGTGTGAGAAAACCATGCAACCACATAAATTAGATAATATAAAAGTGGATCTCACTCATTTTCCCTCCAAGTTCCTCTTTTACGATCCTAAGCTACTATAACTCAGGATTATGATTCTCCTAAGGTCAAAGAGGTTTCTCCTGTAATTTCAAGGGTGATCTAAAGGCTTACCATGGAG
Organism: Viscum album; assembly: GCA_963277665.1. Classification (NCBI taxonomy): domain Eukaryota; kingdom Viridiplantae; phylum Streptophyta; class Magnoliopsida; order Santalales; family Viscaceae; genus Viscum; species Viscum album. Next base: position 219,099,542 of record OY728158.1, read on the forward strand.
AATAAAAGCTAGATTCTTGAGGTGTGTGATCGTTCTTCATCATTCATGATCATTTTCATAGATCTACATAGATCTACTTCTCCTCTTCTATCGGGTTCTTAGATCTATGCCTGTTATTGGTAGATATAAGTGTGTGATTGCCAAATATGATGAGATTTGGTCTTGATATTACTAGGAGAAGTGATCTAAGGCAGGTTTTTGGAGAATTGACCTAGGTTTCATGAGCGTTCATAGACCATTGTGGTTTTCATCAAAACCATTGAGGTAGGTGGATTCACTCTCGAATCCTCTTGTTAGAAATAATTGTCTTAATTTCAAATTGGTTTGTTTTAATGGATTTGATTGTGAAAAGCATTTAATAAATCATATTTAGTGATGATTTATGGTTTTGATGAAATTTTGAAATCTTGGTGAATTGTTGTTCAATTTGATTTGGCTTGTTGAAATTAAAATGTTGATTTTTAATTATGGATTTTTTGAAATCGAAAATAGTTTGATAAAAAATGGGTTTTTAATAAAAATTGAATTTTAATGAAATAGTTTGAGACTGAAATTACATTGATGGAATTTTATATCAATAATAATGCAGTTTTATTGAAATGGTTTGAATTTTTTGAAGAAAATTGGTAATTGACTTGATGGTAGTGTGTTGAAGGGTATATGGGATGAATGAGGGTTAAGGGTCTTCCGCATTAGTGTTGGGATGGAAAATTGATGGGGATCTCCCCTGTCAGACATTCATATTTCATTCGGGATGGATAATTGTTATGGGTCTCCCCCATCAGTGTTGGGATGGATAAGGGTTAGGGATCTCCCCCTTCAAACATTCATATTGCATTTCAGATGAATATGTGTTAGGGGTCTCCCCCATCTATGTTGGGATAGAGAAGGGTTATGGATCTCCCCCATCAAGAATTCTTGTGCATTTGGGTTGGATAAGTGTAAGAAGTCTCCCCCATCATTTTTGGGATGGATAAGGGTTAGGGATTTCCCCTTGTTCCTGGTAGTATGCATGGTTGGTGGCATGGGTTGGTGGAATGGTTGGGTATGCCAAAAAGGGAACTTGTGAAAAGGTTCTAAAGAATGTTTGGTTATTTTTTTTGGAAAACTAACTCGCCGAAATATTAGTTTCTATTTATTTGGGAATGACTTTGGTTATGAATGGGTTTATAAATTTGTTTATATTTATTTATAAATAGCTTTTAAGAAAATGTGTTATTTAAACTGTTCTTTATATAAATGTTGCAATACTTTCTATCCGAGTGGCGTGAGTAGAGAAGTCATTGAGGAGACCTACTGAGCTTTATACTCACCCATGCATTGGAACATTGGTACTTTTGTACATGTTGTATTATGCGACATAGGTATAGGTAACACATCTTATTTCAAGTGGCTCATGGTGATGCTTGAGAGATGTTGTGGAGCTTGGAGCCTGTGAATCTTGGAGCTTGTAAAGCATGGATTCATGGTGTATTTTGAGAGTCTTGAGTTGTTCGTCTACTATATACCATTATTCTTAGTTTGTTCTTCCGTTGTTGTGTACATGATGCGGTTTGACATAATGAATATTTTTAGTGGTCAATCTTCTTTTCATGCATCATATAGTGAATGTTTGGAAATGTTTCGTGGGTTTATGGGATATTTCATTACAGGTAAATCATCCCCCACTTTTACTTGAAACACTTTGGTATTTATTTCCAGCATTTGGAACCATAGGGATGTTTCTTAAGGCCTAGTAATGACTCGTAGTAATCTAAATCAAATGAGAATAGGTGGGTTATTTCAGTCTTGGTAGCGGTGCCTCAGATATAATGGAAATCCCATTATATACTTATGTGTTTGAAAAAATTTCATGTCTGTTTCATATATTATGAGTTCATTTATTATGATCTAAATTTTACTTATGATCCATGCATTATGAACTAAGAATATTTATGTAATGATTCATATTTTGGATATTTATATGTATGTTATGATCATATATTTACGCATTCATGTTCTCATACCCTTATACATATGTTTATGCTTACATGTCTCCCTTTTTACCCTATCTAAGAATTTGAGCTCACCTTGATTTATGTTTCCTTACCCATGTTAAAAATATATGTATTATCTACAACATTTATAAGAATTATCATATTCAATTAGTGGGATATAGTTTTGCTCAATTATGTACTAGTGTTTACACTTCCATGTTTACAATGGAAATGGACTAATATAGCATTGAGGCTGCTAATTTTAACATGTTTTATATATTACAAAAATTTGATGTAATGTATATGTATGTTACTACTAGATTATTATAATATAATTCATACTAATAGATTAGTTATCTTATTAAACTAAGGGGATAAAACCTTCGTGATAAATCTAATGACATTTTTTAGGGTGTATATAATGATTTGGAAATGTATATGAAATTTTCCTTGAATCATAGTAACAGATTGAGTGAGTGGTATCCTAGAAATATATACCTTTTTGGAATCTATAAGTGGATGTGGAACCAAAAAAAATCTACCTAGGGGTAACAATTCTGAAAATATTTCCTTGGCCTTATTCGGGGTTCTCAAGTACACAACAACGAGCCTTGTTGCACCCCACGTTTGAAATTCCTGAGGGATATTCTTTTGAAATTGGAAAACAATTAATGAAGCATTATGAATTATTTGATTATAAAGTGACTATGAATAACCTAGAATAACCCTAATGTGTTCTTTATTAACTGGTAGGCGTCATGTGTAATAAATTCAATATGTATTTTTTCTAGATAATATTATTTTTTCCATGATATTTGTTACACATTCCATGCTTTCTTGTTTTAGTAAATATAATGAACTAGAAAGAACATGGTTAACATTGACAATTTCAGATGTGGATTGTCTATGATTTCTGAAAATTTATTTCCCAAGTTTAAATATAATGTAGATAATTAGTAATGTGGAAAGATTATTGGTTATACATCTTAGGATACATAGGCCACATAAAATATGTGAATGGTAGGTGATATTCTTCAATTACTGTTTACATTAACCATAAAAACCAATATGATAATGGTTTTAAGATGACTTAATACATGATTCATATATCACATTCTAGGAATGATGAAATAAAAAATATGTTTATGATGCCTGAGTAATGGTTTAAGAATAAATTTGGATGAATGAAGTACTTATGTTTTGTTATTCCATGATTATGTTATTTGAATCATGAAATATATAAGAATTTCCAGAATAATTTTTCATTAATGGTTAAAAATTATATATTTAATTGTGACTATGACTTGTAAAAGTGAAATTTTCATTATTGGAAGGTAAAACTTAATGTGATCATGATTATGAGAACATTTTTTTTCAATTGGATAAAGAGATGATTGATTTGGATAATGAAATTTGGATATCACTGATTAACATAGATCTGAATATTGATTAGTTAAAAAACTGTTCAATTTCATCATGGATGAAGTTTAAAACTTCATGTATTTAATTAATATATCCATTATCCTTTGAAATAAGGAAGAATTATTGTTTTCAAAACTTATTATAGTTATGTATTTTTATTACCATATTTTAATAGAATATATTACGATTGAATTAACATGTTTTTAATTTTACAACCCTAAGATAATTAATGAAATACGAATGATCAATTGTAAGATTACTTTATTACTTTCATTATAATGTTTTGTATTTTCAAATTTTGGAAGGGTAATAAGGTTAAATAGTTATGGAAAGTTTATGTTGAACATTAGATAAAGTATTGTGTAGTGAGTTTCTAATGAAAACCTTAGATAAAAGTCTATCAAGTAATTAAAATTATTTCAAGTATTGTAATCATATTTATATGGTAAATTATGTTAATTTAGTTTTATAAAAGTAAATCTTTTATATCAGGTGAAAACCCAATAATTCTAACATGGTCATGGGTCTTGAACCCCTAACCAAAAGGCAATAAGTGTTTTATGCCTACCACTAGAACATGTGATGTCCATGTTAATGTGTAGTTTTTTATTTACATATTTTATAAATTAATATATTATTTTTTATTGATGAACTAATCACACCATATTATTTATGATTTTCCTAAAAGTCCATATTTTAACTTCTAACCTCTATTATTTTATTTGGAAACCATGTTTATTATTAGTTTTGGTAACCATCAGTTTTCTAAATATCTTTTTTAAATGAAGATTAAGTATACAATTTTACAATGTGGATTTATATGAAATGAACTCTCAAGTATAAAAAATTTGACAGACCAAAAAAATATCAAGGGAGAAATTCATTATAAGGGGGAAAAATTTAACTCCCCATGAATTTGTGTTTTTTGATTTTACCTAACCTCTTTGATATTTTATCATTTTTCACCACACTAAATATATATTTTTTATGTTAAAGTACTATTTTTGGCGCACACAATACCAAGTAAATCAACCAGTACATACAAAAAATGTTAGATTTATCTGTAGAATATATAAAGGTCATATGTCTCTAGATAGAACACTATGGTTATCAAATGATTCACCCAAGACTTACTCTAATCAATTTATTACATAACACGCAAGATTGTGTGTCATAGAACAATAGTATATTATAATAAATATTATTGAATAATTTTATATTATATAACTAAAAGATTAAAGTAGATATTATGAATATTATTATGAAAATAAGTTGTTTTCAAAAAATATAGAATGAACAAATTAGTTAAAAAAATGATTTTAAATGAATATAATAACAAACTAAATATAATGATACTATTTTTATAGAAAACTATTTTTATGAAAACAATTTTTTTGTACAAATATATTGAATTAATTATAGTTATAAATTAATTTGAATGTAATATATATTATATATAACTAAGGAAATATTTTTTATATTCATCAAATAAACTTTGTAGGCACAAGAAAAGAATAAACCCAAATTAACACATAAAAACCTATATTTTTATTCAATAGAATTTACATCATTTGAATGAAGTACCTATTTATATCAATATTTTGAATCTTTAATAAATATTATATGTAAAAATAGACTTAATTTTTAATGCAATTAACAAATACTAGGTTATGATGAATATTTGTTATTTTTATATGAATTTTTTTTAATGAATTATTAAAAATACAGAATTTAAATTCAAAACCATATTTTCATATTATTTAATTTTATAGTAAAATAATTGGTTAAGTTGTTTTTAAAATTTTAATAGATAATTTGATACAAAAAAATACTATTTATGTATTTTGAATCAATTTTACACTGAAAATGAATATAATAACATAGAAAAAATTTGAACGTTTCTACATTCAAAATAGGCATTGTTGTAACACCCCAAGCTTCTGCGGTACGCTTCTCTTTGAATAATGTGATAGCGTGTGTTGTACGAAACACCAAGTTCTAACACACACCACAACTAATTAAAATAGCCGTTGTGAATAGTAATACCTACTTTTTAAAATTATATATATTTTATATTTCAAAATAGACTTCATTTTTGGATTCGGAATATCTAATTTAGCCTAACGTGAAATTTTGGTACTTTTCAGATAACTTTCATATTTTGATGAATAGTGAAAATTACTAAATTTTAATTAAAAACATCTTTTTTAATCAAAATAATTAATAGTGATAAATTAGGAATTTTAGTAGTTTTAAATTATATTTAGAATATATTTTTACCATTTAATATAATGTTGGTCATTGGACATAATTTTACAATTAAACCGAACATAAACAAGTGTCAATCTTTTGATAGTTATTATCTCTTAAAAACACGCTTTTTGTTTTGACAGCGGGAATTAATTTTAAATTAATTTCTGCCACTTCTGTGTTTTGAATTTAGGAAAATGGATTCCATATTTGGAATCAGGATTTTCAAATTGTGTAAATAGGTAACTTTTATTTTTAGACATTTTGAATAATTACTGCGGTAAATATTTTATTTACCATGGTTAAGGGTAAATCCGGTAAATAAGGGTTAAAAAATAATATTATAATAATACTAAATTACCCTAAAACATGTCTTAACCCTATTGGTTGATACATGGTCGACCATGGGCATCTTTGGGTCGATTTTGGGACCCCGTGGATCCACTTGTAAGTGATAATGACACTTTATTTTAATTAAGTTAAAATGAATAAAAAAATGAAACAAGCATATATCTTTTAGCAAAAAAACTTTTACATAGGGTTATACATGTTGGATTTTAGATTATAAATATTTATTAGAAATATAAAAAGAGTTTCTACATAATGATATTTTATTTATAATTTTTAGACATTAAATAATTTAGTTTATTTATGACACAATGATGATGTTGTAATTACTATAATAGTGAAAAATTAAAATAATTGATATTATAAATACCCAAATAAATATAATATGAAACTTTTAATGAATTAAACTAATTTTCTAGGATAATATGATATATTAGTATTGATTTAATGGACTTTTTTTGAAGTAATAAATCTGTTATGAGTTTCACAAAAATCAACTATTGAACAGTGTCAAAATTGACATAAAAGATTTCTTAAAACAAATATTATATTATTAATTGATATTAAAATCCTAAAAATCTAAGGTTCGGCCAAGAGACTTTTATCATGATAGGTTCATCATTAATGGACCACTTGGGGGTCGGTTGGATGTATATAGTATGTTTATTAACCATATTATATAAAAATACAAAGAGACATTGTAAAAGTGAAACTAATTAACTTAGACTTAATACTTAAAGATAAGGTTAATATAAGTACCCAAACCTGTCTAAATTCTATTGGTTGAGTGGTTTTCGACCTATCCACACCTTAACCTTTGAATAATCAACTTTGGAGCCACTAGAAACCGAATATGAATTTGTTATAAATTAATATTTATAGCTTTTCCAAAGGTGCCCATCACCCCTCTTATAAAAGGGAAGTCCTCCATCCCATTTCTTCACTCCTTCAAAGCCTTTTGGTTCGGCCAAACTCTGTCCAAATACTCTCCCAACATCCCTCACTACAACCTAGAGGCCTTAGTTTGATTAGAAAGCCAACCTATGGAGCCCTTTTGATCAAATCAAAAGGAAGAACCCGAAGACGAGGTAATGATTTCACCACCCTTTTCTAAGTTCATTTCTTCTTCCACTTCTTCTTCCTTTGTTGTTACCATTCTAAAATAATAAATCCAGTATCATATATATACTGTGATGTTATTATAAATATGTTACAACCATATTCAGTATTCTATCCACCCTTTGAATAACATGTCACCATACGTGCGTATGTACGGCTTACCGTCTCCACGTCGTGGTGTAATTGTTATTCAATATAATATTATTTGGATGGGTATAATAATGATGTGTAACTCATGTAAATAATAAATATAACATGTTAAGGATACTGTATATATGATATACCATCCATTATATATTATTTTAATATCAAAAGAATGATATTGTCGCTCGTGCATACGTACGGACTACCGTCTCCACGAACGCGATGAGATTCATTCTCCATTGTATCCATTCAAGTATAATTATCATTTGATGATTTAAAAATGATTTTCAAGGACTTGATATCATTCTGGATATGAATAAGACACAAAAAACATGGCTTATGTAACAAAACATATAAAAGAAAATGAGTAAGTTAACACCCGAAACGACAATAATTCTAAGATATTATTAACAAATCAATGTTAAAAGATCATATATGATATCATATTAATATATATGATTCTTGTATAATTTAATAAAAATTATTTCACCATTATACAGGAGGTTAACCTACCCCAACCATGGAAAGGTACAAGGTAAGGGATTTTCTTATCTCACTTTCAATTCCGTGAGATTTCCATTGTTCGCCACTAAATTATTGAAAGTGGTGTATTGTGTACTACCATTTGATATATATTATCATGATTCTATTTATATTCATGTTATTCTGTAAATCCTTTGATGGTTATTAACTTTCGGCCATACGACTCAGTTGATTAACGTGGTAAGGGGTTTTCATCTCACTCTTTATTTCCGTGAGATTCATGCCATATTTCCACTATTACCTTTTGTGTGGTGTATGTACTGCCCATAATTATATTCTTTGTGTAATACACTCTAATTTATGTGTATTTACATATTCATTGTATGATAACTCTTTCATGGGTTGTATGTTTCACAAGTTTCCAAATTGGTAAGGGTTATTTCACAATCTCTTCATTATCCGAGGTTGTTTATACGTAATAATCTACTGGGATTTCTTTATCATCCACATCCATGTTTCTTCGAAATATATTTCAAAACATATTTATTATTTACAAGAATATGTTTTAATGTCATTTATACCCTTGTTTGACTTTTTATAAGAGGTTTATAAAGGAATCTTTCCGTCTTTTTCAAAACAAGGTCCTTTTTAACCTTTTCGACAGAATTAAGGTAAGAATGTTTTTTAACTTATACAGCGGGTGCGGCTATTTTCCGCCATTATAAAATCTTCAAAGCTTCCCTTAAAAGCTTATAATAATATTTTCAAAGAAAATGTTTTATTTTATATGGATCTTAAATGATTTCAAAATAAAAGGAGATATTTCTTTAAAAAGAATTTTGATTTCATCTATGTCAACATCCTTTGATGGATTTTAAGATTATTTGAAGTTGATTTATTATGATACAAATCTTCTATATTGTATTGAAGGTTTTGTGATATGTTTGACTGTGGATGTGCTATTTTTATACCATTCATAGTTTATGGTGAAAGTATTGACATTTCGTATTCTAGTTTTAATACGAATGTTTATGTTATGTTTAAACCTTTTCATATGGGAATGCATTGGACTTGATATGTGACGGGTGGAGACCGTTATAGCTCCTCGATGCATCGGTAGGTCTCATGAGACAAACTAGTGTCTTGGCACAAGGCCTTGACAAAATCTTATTTGTAGTCTTGGCACGAGGACTTGACTATGTGGTTATGATAGTCTGGCATTATGCATTCCAACATTATGAAAGTGGTTATTGATTTTTGCATGTGATTATTCGATTAGTAGAATATCCATGTGAATAAGTAAATGGATTTATTTCATTTTATTTATGCCATACCATGTTGAAAATTCATGATTGAAAGGCTTTTGATTTATTTATACATTGCCTTAAATGTTTATTCTTATTTATGAAAGTTTCTGCTATATTGTTATCTTTACTGGGCATTTGAGCTCACCCCTTTTCTATGTTTTATTTTTCCCAGGATGTGAAGAAGTAAATTATGAATGACCTGCAGGGATGTTATGTGGGGATATTAGTGTGTATTATGGAGACATTATGTTTTTGTAGTAGTTTTTCATTTTATGATGTAATGTAAAACTTATGAATATATCTAGTGTTTCCAAGGCTATTAAACCAATCGGTCTTTCGAGATTTGATCTTTCTTGTGATCATGCCAATGTTATGTAATAATGCACCGACTCTGGGTAACTAGGGTTGGGGCGTTACAGTTGGTATCAGAGGAAGTTTAGTAAAAACGTTGGAAGCTAGATTTAGATAAACTCTGATTAGAGCACGTAGACCTAAGATGAACTTTGAGGATTAGTATAGAAGAACTTCCTAGAAATTTTGGTATTGTAGAGATTTTGTTAGTTTTCCGAGCAATACATCCCTGTCTGGATACGAGTAGGTAGAGGCAGCTCTGGCACAGATGTACCTAGGGGTAAAACCCGAAAACACCGCATTGAGCTAGACTCGAACGGGAACTGGTGCACGACAACGGGCCTTGCTGCACTCTTGGTTACGACACTCCCGGGGGATATGCTTAGGATAACTCTCATTTTCTTTACAAATCATTTTGAAGGGATTATGAGTATATACTTCCTCAATGAAAACATTCTTATGATTATGGATTATATCCATAAATAGTTCAATTTATGTTAAGTGTTTTATAAGTATGGGATTATGTATTTTGATTCATAAACTGATCTAGTTTATGCCATTGTTTAGAAATGGCGCCTAGTGGAAGAAATGTAAACCGTATCAATGCACGCACTGCATGTAGGGATTGCCCTCCTGCTCAAGATAATTATAGTGGGGCTGGTGATGCAACTGGTGCCGATCAACTAATCACCATACTGGGACAACTTACTCAGGTTATGAATAATAACCTTACCCGTATGGAGCACCCTGATCCGCAGCGTGGAGGATCAATGTTAGATCGATTCATGAGGCAAAAACCACCAACGTTCAATGGGAGTACAAATCCCTTAGTAGCTGAGCAATGGATATTTTCCCTAGAGAAAAATATTTCAGGCTTTGGGGAGCAGTGAAAGGGAAAAAGTTATCATGGAAGTTTACCGCCTCACTGGAGAAGCTGATCAATGGTGGTCATTGATTCAACACATGAAGGAAGATGATGAAGTATCAAATATGGAATGGAGGGAGTACAATGATCTGTTTTTAGAAAAATACTTTCCTCGCGGCCATCGAGCAGATATGGAAAGGCAATTTCTGAGTCTGAGACAAAAGGAGGATGAGAATGTCACAAAGTATGAGGCTAACTTTACAAGGTTATCGAGGTATGCTGGTGATTATATACGCAACCCAAGAAGTAATATTGATCATTTCTTTGATGGGTTAAAACCATTTCTCCGTCGAGCGTTAGTCTCACAATCCTTTTCGTCGTACGAAGACATTGTCTCATGTGCTATCAAGACCGAAAAGGAATTCTCTATGTCTTATGACTTTAAAGCAAAGTAAGAGAAGAAGAGACCTGCTGATCAATCTGGGAATGGAAATAAGGGGAAGAAGGGAAAGGTTGAATATCCATCTTGTTTTAAATGCGGGAAGAAACACCCCGGTGCTTGATTGAAGGGAATGGGAGTCTGTTACAAGTGTGGTGAAAAAGGACACCAAGCTCGTGATTGCAAAGGGAAGAAGGAAGCCACCAACGTTCAGTGCTACAATTGCAGGGAGATGGGGCATTATGCAAATGCATGTCCTAAGCGTCAAGAGAACTTACCTTAGAAAAGGCCAAGGGATCAAGGCCAGGCTTCATCTATCACTACTGCAGAGGTAGAAGCTCCAAAAGACGTGGGGGCAGGTAATTTAATGGTTTCCTCAAGTTTAGAAAATGCATTATTTGACTCTGGATCGTCTCATTGTTTCATATCTTCGCAGTTTTCTAAGAAAATTTGATATTTCCAATTTGATTTATTAAGGGAGTTGTCAGTTAAAACTCCTAAGGGAAGTATCATTGCAATAAAGTTTTGTGAATCTGTCCCCATTAGAGCACATAAATTTTCATTATCTGCTGATCTCATCATCATACCTATGATTGAGTTTGATATAATCCTCGGTATGGACTGGCTTTCGGACTATGATGCGAAGATTTATTGTAAGAAGAAAGAGGTTACGATTCGTGATGATAATGATAAGGAACACCTTATCTTTAGAGCAGAATCGTCACCACCTAATTCTTATTTATATCCACCCCCAGTAGCTCAACTTAATTCAATTATTTGGGAGGAAGAGAATGAAATAACTATCGGTGAGGAAAGGAATGTTCAAATAGAGGATGTACCTGTTGTGAAAGAATTTGTAGATGTATTTCCGGAAGATTTACCTGGACATCCTCCAGAACGAGAAGTTGAGTTTTCCATTTATTTGATTCCTGGATCAAGGCCTATATCAGAGACCCCTTATAGAATGGCCACTGTAGAATTAGTCGAACTAAAGAAACAACTACATGAATTGAGTAATAAGGGATTTATTCTCCCTAGTGTTTCTCCATGGGGAGCCCCTGTTCTTTTTGCTAAAAAGAAATATGGATCTATGAGGTTATGTATCGACTACAGGGAGATCAATGCTATAACGATAAAGAACAAGTATCCCCTACCTCGAATTGATGATTTATTTGACCAACTGCATGAAGCTCAATACTTTTCAAAGATTGACCTTCGATCTGGATACCATCAGTTGTGTGTGAAGAAAGAAGACATTCTGAAGACAGCATTTCGAACCAGGTACGGGCATTACGAGTTTACTGTAATGCCGTTTGGATTGACTAATTCACCCTCTGTATTCATAGATCTGATAAATAGAGTTTTCAAGGAGTATCTCGATGAATTTGTGGTGGTATTTATTGATGATATATTGGTATACTCCAAAACCTACGAAGATCATGAATATCATTTGCGCATTATCTTGAAGACTCTGAGGAGTCATGAATTATATGGGAAGTTTAGCAAGTGTGAATTCTGGCTTCAGGAGATTTCTTTTCTTGGCCATATTGTCTCTAAAGATGGAATCTCTGTTGATCCTTCTAAGACCAAGGCAATCCAAGAATGGCCAGCACCTACGAGTAAAACTGAGGTACACAGTTTTATTGGTTTGGCAGGTTATTATCGATGTTTCGTCCAGAATTTTGCCCGATTGGCTAACCCATTAACGAAACTCACACGTAAAGGGGTTAAATTTGTTTGGACAAAAGAGTGTGAAGAATGTTTCGAAGAACTGAAGAAAATATTAGTCAATGCTCTTATATTGACTCTACCATCGGGGAATGATGGGTTCGTTATTTACAGTGATGCATCGAAGAAAGGACTTGGTTGTGTCCTTATGCAGAATGATAGAGTTATTGTCTATGCATCACGACAGTTGAAAATTCATGAACAAAACTATCCTACTCATGATCTCGAGTTAGCAGATATAATCTTTGCTTTGAAGATATTGAGGCACTACCTCTATGGTGAAAAATGTGAGATTTATACTGATCAAAAGAGTTTGAAGTATATTTTCTCACAAAAAGAACTCAACATGAGGCAAAGGAGATGGCTTGAATTACTCAAGGATTATGATTGTACGATACACTACCACCCGAGGAAGGCAAACAAGGTGGCAGATGCTTTGAGTAGAAAAGACCATGGAGTTTTGAACAATATGAGAATTGAAAGGGATCCAATTTTCATGGATCTAGTGAATATGGACATGGGAATAACCAGGGAAGGTGAAACATCAATTCTTTTTCAAATGGTTGCCAAACCATCTTTACTAGAAAGGATTAAGAGTTCTCAGACCGATGATGAAGAATTTCAGAAGAAGATTAAAGCTGTGAATGATGGGAGATTGAGAGACTTTGTGTATGAAGATGGAATTTTGAAATTCGGGAAGAGACTTTGTGTTCTCGATATACCTGATCTAAAAAGGGAAATACTGGATGATGCTCATAGTTCCAATTTCTCTATACACCCTGGGAGCACCAAAATGTATAGAGATTTGAAGGAACATTTTTGGTGGGACAACATGAAGAGGGAGATTGCTGATTTTGTGTCAAGATGTATGGTTTGTCAACAAGTGAAAGCTGGAAGGCAACAACCTGGAGGAGTCATGCAACCTCGTCTCATACCGGAGTGAAAATGGGACAATATTACGATGGACTTTGTCATGGGTCTACCAAAGATTCCTAGAAGGAACGATGCAATATGGGTTATTGTTGATCGTCTTACCAAGTCAGCACATTTTCTTGCTATAAGAGAAGATCTACCCCTGGAACATCTAGCGAGACTATACATTAATGAAGTTGTGAGACTTCATGGAGTACCCCTATCGATTGTTTCTGATCGTGATCCCCGTTTTACTTCAATATTTTGGAAAAGTCTTCAGAAATCTCTGGATACTGAACTTCATTTGATCACTGCTTACCACCCTCAGACAGATGGGCAATCAGAACGGACTATTCAGACCTTAGAAGACATGTTGAGATCTTGCTCACTTGACTTTCAGGGTATATGGGATCAATATTTACCACTGGTAGAATTTTCCTATAACAATAGCTTCCATTCGAGTATTCAGATGGCACCATATGAAGCGTTATACGGTAAGAAATGTCGTACACCAACCTGTTGGGATGACGTTGGTGAAAGAAAACTTGTAGGCCCATAACTAGTGGAGGAAACGGTGGAAAAGGTGAAAGTAATCCAAAATCACATCAAAGCAGCTCAAAGTAGGCAGAAGAGCTATGCCGATAATCGAAGGAAGGATTTGGAATTTCAAGTCGGTGATCATGTTTTCCTGAAGGTATCTCCGTGGAAGGGAGTCATACGTTTTGGTAAGAAAGGTAAATTGAGTCCCAGGTACATCGGACCTTTCGAAATTCTAGAACTAATTGGGGCTGTAGCTTACCGATTGGCAATGCCGCCAAGTCTCTCCAAAGTTCACGATGTGTTCCACGTATCTCTGTTGAGGAAATACATGCCTGATCCAATGCATGTACTCACATATGAGGAATTAGAACTGGCAGCTGATCTGTCTTATTGCGAAGAGCCAGTCAAGATTCTTGATACGAGAGAACAAGAACTGAGAAACCGAACGACGCGTCTGGTAAAAGTTTTGTGGAGAAACCATAAGATGGAAGAAGCAACGTGGGAACCCGTGGAACTTATGATAAAGAACCACCCGAGTCTTTTCATGTGATAAGTATTCTAGAAATTTCGAGGACGGAATTATTTGAAGGAGGGGAGAATGTAACACCCCAAGCTTCTACGGTACGTTTCTCTTTGAATAATGTGATAGCGTGTGTTGTACGCAACACCAAGTTCTAACACACACCACAACTAATTAAACTAGCCATTGTGAATAGTAATGAATACTTTTTAAAATTATATATATTTAATATTTTAAAATAGACTTCATTTTTGGATTCGGAATATCTAATTTAGCCTAAGGTGAAATTTTGGTACTTTTCGGATAACTTTCATATTTTGATGAATAGTGAAAATTACTAAATTTTAATTAAAAACAACTTTTTTAATCAAAATAATTAATAGTGATAAATTATGAATTTTAGTAGTTTTAAAGTATATTTAGAATATATTTTTACCATTTAATATAATGTTGGTCATTGGACATAATTTTACAATTAAATCGAACATAAACAAGTGTCAATCTTTTGATAGTTATTATCTCTTAAAAACACGCTTTTTGTTTTGACAGCGGGAATTAATTTTAAATTAATTTCTGACACTTCTGTGTTTTGAATTTAGGAAAATGGATTCCATATTTGGAATCAGGATGTTCAAATTGTGTAAATAGGTAACTTTTATTTTTAGACATTTTGAATAATTACTGCGGTAAATATTTTATTTACCATGGTTATGGGTAAATCCGGTAAATAAGGGTTAAAAAATAATATTATAATAATACTAAATTACCCTAAAACGTGTCTTAACCCTATTGGTTGATACAGGGTCGACCATGGGAATCTTTGGGTCGATTTTGGGACCCCATGGATCCACTTGTAAGTGATAATGACACTTTATTTTAATTAAGTTAAAATGAATACAAAAATGACACAAGCATATATCTTTTAGAAAAACAATTGTTACATAGGGTAATATATGTTGGATTTTAGATTATAAATATTAATTAGAAAGATAAAAAGATTTCCTACATAAGGATATTTTATTTATAATTTTTAGACATTAAATAATTTATTTTATTTATGACACAATGATGATGCAGTAATTACTATAATAGTGATAAATTAAAATAATTGATATTATAAATACCCAAATAAATATAATATGAAACTTTTAATGAATTAAAATAATTTTCTAGGATAATATGATATATTATTATTGATTTAATTGACTTTTTTTGAAGTAATAAAACTGTTATGAGTTTCACAAAAATCAACTATTAAATAGTGTCAAAATTGACATAAAAGAGTTCTTAAAACAACCATTATATTATTAATTGATATTAAAATCCTAAAAATCTAATATTCGGCCAAGAGTCTTATATCATGATAGGTTCATCATTAATGGACCACTTGGGGGTCGCTTGGATGTATATAGTACGTTTATTAACCATATTATATAAAAAGACAAAGAGACATTGTAAAAGTGAAACTAGTTAACTTAGAGTTAATACTTAAAGATAAGGTTAATATAAGTACCCAAACCTGTCTAAATTCTATTGGTTGAGTGTTTTTAGACCTATCACCACCTTAAACTTTGAATAATCAACTTTGGATCCATTAGAAACCGAATATGAATTTATTATAAATTAATATTTCTAGCTTTTCCAAAGGTGCCCCTCACCCCTCTTATAAAAGGGCACTCCTCCTTCCCATTTCTTCACACCTTCAAAGCCTTTTGGTTCGGCCAAAATCTGTCCAAATACTCTCCCAACATCCCACACTACAACCTAGAGGCCTTACTTTGATCAGAAATCCAACCTAAGGATCCCTTTTGATCAAATCAAAAGGAAGAACCCGAAGAAGAGGTAATGATTTCACCACCCTTTTCTAAGTTCATTTCTTCTTCCACTTCTTCCTTTGTTGTTACCATTCGAAAATAATAAATCAAGTATCATATATATACTGTGATGTTATTATAAATATGGTACAACCATATTCAGTATTCTATCCACCCTTTGAATAACATGTCACCATACATGCGTACGTACGGCTTACCGTCTCCACGTCGTGGTGTAATTGTTATTCAATATAATATTATTTGGATGGGTATAATAATGATGTGTAACTCATGTAAATAATAAATATAACATGTTAAGGATTCTCTATATATGATATACCATCCATTATATATTATTTTAATATCAAAAGAATGATATTGTCGCTCGTGCGTACGTACGGACTACCGTCTCCACGAACGCGATGAGGTTCATTCTCCATTGTATCCATTCAAGTATAATTATCATTTGATGATTTAAAAATTATGTTTAAGGACTTGAAATCATTATGTATATGAATAAGATACAACAAACATGGCTTATGTAACAAAACATATAAAATAAAATGAGTAAATTAACACCAGAAACGACGATAATTCTAAGATATTATTAACAAATCAATGTTAAAAGATCATATATGATATCATATTAATATATATGATTCTTGTATAATTTAATAACAATTATTTAACCATTATACAGTAGGTTAACCTACCCCAACCAAGGAAAAGTACAAGGTAAGGGATTTTCTTATCTCACATTAATTTCCGTGAGATTTCCATTGTTCGCCACTAAATTATTGAAAGTGGTGTATTGTGTACTACCATTTGATATATATTATCATGATTCTATTTATATTCATGTTATTCTGTAAATCCTTTGATGGTTATTTACTTTTGTCAATACGACTCAGTTGATTAACGTGGTAAGGGGTTTTCATCTCACTCTTTATTTCTGTGAGATTCATGCCATATTTCCACTATTACCTTTTGTGTGGTGTATGTACTGCCCATAATTATATTCTTTGTGTAATACAGTCTAATTTAGGTGTATTTACATATTCATTGTATGATAACACTTTCATGGGTTTTATGTTTCATAAGTTACCAAATTGGTAAGGGTTATTTCACAATCTCTTCATTATCCGAGGTTGTTTATACGTAATAATCTACTGGGATTTCTTTATCATCCACATCCATGTTTCTTCGAAATGTATTTCAAAACATATTTATTATTTACAAGAATATGGTTTAAAGTCATTTATACCCTTGTTTGACTTTTTATAAGAGGTTTATAAAGGAATCTTTCCGTCGTTTTCAAAACAAGGTCCTTTTTAACCTTTTCGACAGAATTAAGGTAAGAATGTTTTTTTTAACTTATACAGCGAGTGCAGCTATTTTCCGCCGTTATAAAATCTTCAAAGCTTCCCTTAAAAGCTTATAATAATATTTTCAAAGAAAATGTTTTATTTTATATGGATCTTAAATGATTTAAAAATAAAAGGTGAGATTTCTTTAAAAAGAATTTTGATTTCATCTATGTCAACATCCTTTAATGGATTTTAAGATTATTTGAAGTTGATTTGTTATGATACAAATCTTCTATATTGTATTCAAGGTTTTGTGATATGTTTGACTGTGGATGTGCTATTTTTATACCATACATTGTTTATGGTGAAATTATTGACATTTCGTATGCTAGTTTTAATACTAATGTTTATGTTATGTTTAAACCTTTTCATATGGGAATGAATTGGACTTGATATGTGACGGGTGGAGCCCGCTATAGCTCCTCGATGCATCGGTAGGTCTCATGAGACAAACTAGTGTCTTGGCACAAGGCCTTGACAAAATCTTATTTGTAGTGTTGGCATGAGGCCTTGACTATGTGGTTATGATAGTCTGGCATTATGCATTCCAACATTATGAAAGTGGTTATTGATTTTTGCATGTGATTATTCGATTAGTAGAATATCCATGTGAATAAGTAAATGGAATTATTTCATTTTATTTATGCCATACCATGTTGAATGTTCATGATTGAAAGGATTTTGTTTTAGTTATACATTGCCTTAAAGGTTTATTCTTATTTATGAAAGTTTCTGCTATATTGTTATCCTTACTGGGCATTTGAGCTCACCCCTTTTCTATGTTTTATTTTTCCCAGGATGTGAAGAAGTAAATTATGAATGACCTGCAGGGATGTTATGTGGGGATATGAGTGTGGATTATGGAGACATTATGTTTTTGTAGTAGTTTTTCATTTTATGATGTAATGTAAAACTTATGAATATATCTAGTGTTTCCAAGGCTACTAAACCAATCGGTCTTTTGAGATTTGATCTTTCTTGTGACCATGCCAATTTTATGTAATAATGCACCGACTCTGGGTAACTAGAGTCGGGGCGTGACAATTGTCATAGAGTTTACTAGATTATACTTGAATTAATTTTTTCCACTTCTGGGTTTATAATTTGAAAAATTTTATTTCCATATTTATAATCAGAATATTTTAATATTTATAATAATTTTAACTTATTATTTTTCAGAAAAACTTAGTGATAGAAATTATAATTAATTAAATGATTCAGGTTTAATTATGCAGAATAAGGGACTAAACCATAACCTTAAGAAACAAAAGGACATATAAAACATTCCAAAATCTATTGTTTGTAAATATTTGGACCCTATATTTTATATTAGAGACATTTTACCAATATTGGGTTCAATTTAAAATAAAAATGCGGTAGGGGTTTTCCTTTTCCAAAATATTATAAGAGGGATAATCTTCATGCACTATAAATGTTTCCCTCTCCTCCCACTAACTAATAAATTCTAAAACAACATTTTTATGGACAAAATCTACCAAAATAGATTTCTAATATCTTCTTTTAATTCATGAATCCTCCATTTTCCCATAAATCAATCTAAGGAATACCATTCGTGAAAAAAAATGAGTTACCAAATGAAGAGGCAACATACTCCCACAAGCTCCTTTATATTTTTTTCATTCTTGGTCCCTTAAAATTAAATTAATATAGTATAATAATGAAATATAAATATATTAAATATACTGAGATTCACTTATGATAAGTCTTCAACATACACATACACACACAATCATATCATGGGTAATGAAAATATTGTTTATGTGTACGACAAACTATCACCTCATAAAATGATTATTGTTTATTCTTCCTTTACAACCCCCAATAGTAGACATTATTATAGACCCTATATTTTTATATAATATTTATTATATTAATAATTTAATTTTGAGTTTTTATTTTTTCTAAACTTTGTGTATTTATACATTAAATATTGTTTAAATATGCTAATTTTGTTTGAGGTTATGTTAGAAACTACCCCCTCAAAGCAATGTGATTCATTCACACACTACATGAAATTTATATAAAATGGTTTTAATTAAACATATGTTAAATAGAACACATATATATGATATTTATGGAATAGTTAAATTTATTGGAAGATAATATATACTAATTTATTTAATACCATTTCAATCACTAAAAATGTTTTAATATCATTTTTGGACATCCTTACTACCACCTCCTCCATAAGATGTGATTCCTTTTACAACACATTAATTATACATATAAGTATATCTGATAAAATAATATGGTATTTATTATATAATTATCATTATAAAAAAATTAATGTTACTTACCTTTATTCCATAACAATTATTCAGAACTAGAAATGTTACTTATCTGTACACATGAGACAAGTCAAACTGAAGGTAAGAGATTTGCATCTCACTTTTTATTTCTGTGAGATACATGCCTTATTAACGACTTACTTGTTTGGTGTGGTGTATATACATCACAAGAAGGAATTATATAACCCTTATAATTAAATATATTTGTATTTATATAATATTTTTATGAAATTTATGTCATGTGGTTTATGTTTCAAAATATGCCAATCAGTAAAGTAATTTTGCTTCAATTTTATTTCTTTGAGTCATACGACGTGTTATACATCTATATTTTTTATTAGGTGTATAAACATCCCTTTATATGTTTTAACATTAATATCATTCTTTTAATTTTATTTATATGCTTCATTAATATCATATTTCTATATGGGGAGTAAGATTCAATGTTACAATGTGGTAAGTGTTCATTCAAAAAATATTTCAGTGTGTTGAGGTTTTTTTATGATCACATTTTCATTAATGAAATATTATGATACATATTTCAAGGACACAGATAAATTTTATTATCCTCTCATTATTCATGATTAATTTATGTATTATTACCATTCCATCCATTCATTAGTACTTAATATAATTAAGAAAATGTTTTTAAGATAATATGACCTTACCTATCTCTTCGTTCAGATATCTATATTCTATAAAAAATAGTTTTTCAAAAAAGAGAATAAATGAAAATTATACCAGTCTCTTATAATCATTAATATTCATTTATACCATTTTTAGAAATGTTTTAAAAATAATACTTTTTGTCAATTTCATAGAAAATCATTTTTATAGCATTTTTACTGTTCTAAAAATGTTATTTTTTACCTCACAAGAAATGTAAGGATGTAACATGGAAAGTATTTTTAAAGATTTATTTTTCTAAATAGAAGGTTACTTTTAAAGAATTATTTCTAAAATTTATTTTTAATTAAATGGGTTGGAAAAGGGTTTCAAGTATCTTTTATATGTTTTTATGTGTAAACAGTTTTCAAAAGGTTTTCATGATCCTCTACATGTTTAGAATGAAAAAAGAATTTCCAAATGTTTTAAATGTTTCCAATATATGATTCCATGTTTATTTTCATGAAAAATGTTTTCAAAATGTATTCTGTTTTAATAATTGTTTTCCATATGGAAGAAAAATTATTCATGATGTATTTTTAAAATATAATTCCAAATTATTTCGCATATATTATTACAGACTTTGATTTTACTAAGTCCTTTCTAGGGAAATGATTCAATGTTTCCATTCATATTCCTTTTCAAAAGTTTTCTGTTTTTATCGAATGATGTTTTTGAAACCTATTTCTCTTTCATGGATTATACTCTTTAAAAAAAATATTTTTATGGGTTATTAATTTGAGGAATTTATTATGAAGCCTGTATCTTTCTTTATTTGTCATGATATGATTACATGATTATGATACCCATTTAATATCATTGATTATGATATGTTTTTTTTATTATTTTTATAACAATTAATCATTATTTCACTATGAGATGGGTGGGACCTATATAACCTTATAATTCATTGGATAATGATTTCTATATATTTAGATAGACAGATATGATATTGGGAGTTAATCTTGACTACTATGAAATCCATGCGAGTAACCCACGAATACCAAGATGGTATGAGGAGTGAAATCATGTTACTCAAATAGACATGTGAGTGACCCAAGAATACTAAGATGAAATGGTAATGGAAGCCATAAAATAATGATGGTATTGGAAATGATTCCTTGGATATTATAGGAATAATGTTATATGCTTATTTGTTTACTACAATTCAATTTTATATTCATATGTTAAAATTTTATGGATTATGTTGTTCATTTATTTATGATTCATCACTTTTTTACTGACAATATTTATTTCATTATTCATGTTTATGGTCATGATATTTATGGTATTATCTTATATTTACATGATGATCTTCTCATACCCTTATGCTCATGTTTATTCTTAAATGCATCCTTTGTTTACACTTGCAGATAATTTCAGATCACCCCTTTTTATGTTTCCTTGAACCAGATATGATAATATTTTTTATGTATGATGTATATAATAAGTGTTCTAGTAAGAATAACCTTGGATGAGATAATGTATCTTACTTTTGTACCTATTAATGATTCCATGATTCCAAAGGCAATACTCTAATATGGTATTTGGGCATCTATATTTATAATGTTTTATTTATTCTTCAAAAGTGATGTAATTTCCATGTATTTTAGGATTGAGTCATTATATGATATACCTGAATAGTATGATAATACGCAATGAGGCAAATTTACTAGAACATTAATGTGAGATAACATCAATATGATTTACCTTGAATTATCTATATTTGATATTCTATAACTAAATCTTGTCTGATACCAGTTATAGGAGAAGTTTAAGGTCATTGAGATCACAACCCGAACCATGTTCCAATAACCACCTTAGTAAAAGATCCCAAAAGCACACTATATAATTAAGGAATTATATGGTTTAATAATGATACAGGTATATTGACACTAAGAGTTGTAATATGAAAATTTTATTTTCTAGAAAAAATTGGTTACATTGTTTCTTTATTTATTTTACATTATAAATTTGAAAATAATTAGATGGTGAAAAATATATTTCAATAAGTAAGAACATGACTTTTATTTATGAGTAATAATAAATTTCAATGAATATATTATTTTTTTAATAATTCATTAATTTTTTTATAAAAATATATATTAATAAAATATATGTTTCAAATAATATTTATTAAATATAGTATCTAATATAATATTTTTATGCAAAAAATTTAATGAGGGTCCCAAAGTTGTTATTTTCAAAATACACGACATTTTTGAATAAATATAAATATTGAAATAAAAATATTAATTCTCATATATATATATATATATAAATTTATATAAAATAAATATTATTTTTGGATTCATCATACCAAAATATTACAACATTTTATTTTTCTTAATTTTATGAGATAATCAATTTCTTGTATATAAATTAAATATGGTTTTAATATATTGTATGTTTCAAGACATAATAATGACCAAAACTGGACACAATATATTCTATAAAATTTACCATTGAATAAATAAATTTTTATTATTTAATATAATATTTTATTAAGGTTATTTGAATAATTTCATAAATACATGAATAATCCTCCCAAATCTATATTATATATTTAGGTTTTAAAATAAATTCATTATAAACACAACTGACTTCGACATCACTAAGGGTAATATTTTAATGAATTAGTTTCATGACCTTATGAAATAATTAAAACTACACCACATTGATAGATACCATTGGAATAATCAATTAAATGGTTTGTATTTTTGGTTACAATATTATATAGTGTATATACCCAATGTTTAGGAAATAATAATGAACTCCGCTCTCTGTTCCAACATATACCCACCCATAATCAAAATTTTCTAAATCAAAATCATTTTTATAACATTATTCGTCTTTATTTTCCATTATAGATCCATATGAATGTTTTTCTACGCTCTCAACAAGATCCACCCAAGTTTATGGAACCACATACTCAATGTATGGGATTATTTCCTTCACCTCTTCATTCACACACCTTGTTTACTTTATTCCTTTTGATTTTTTGTAACTATTTTAGTTATATGATTTTATACATCCAACTATATTTAATTTTTATTTCATTAATAATTAATAATATATAGATGCTATTCAAAGAATCCACTTTCATCCCTATATGAATACCAATTTTCCATAGACCAATGGGAAATAAAAATTGAATAAAATTTCCAAAATCTCACTATTCAAAGATACAACTTTTGAAAAGTACAATCAATACTTCGCAATACTCCAACAACTTTCCAATGATCACAGGTTCATAGAGATTAGAGGCTATCAAATATCACTATATCATTGAACTTATAATGATATTTTGGATTTCCCAATGCTAAAAAATAATTTGTGAAGCACACGTCCATCTCTAAGCCATATGGGCATTCATGTCGCACCATTCTTTCACAGAACTAAACTGCCTATGAGAATTCTCTATTATTTCACGAAGATCCCTACTCTGTGAACCTACTTTACAATTTGAGATCTTAATGTTTTTTTTGATTCTTATCAACTTCTCTTGAGGGGGTTGTGGTGTATTTATAGTAAATTCCACCAACCCTTAAACATTTTTCACATAGTCAGCACCACTTTAGCTCAAATCGCAATGTTTCAAAATTTCATCCAAGAATCTATCTATATCACAATGCAACATGGTAGTTTTAAAATCACGAAGAACTTTGTAATCTTGGAGAATGTCGTGACACCTCTACTGGAATGCTTCACCACAATGTTCTTCATATATTCAGTTTGCGAAAGCTCGTCATAATCGTGAAGAAAACCATCAACATCTTTTATGTATTCGTGAAATACACATAAATAATACCATCCTTAAACAACTCATTCCTTTTCTATATTTAGATTATATCTTCAAAGAAATACACATTTCATGATGATAAAAAAATTCCAATTTTTGGACCCCAAAAATCTGGAAAAAATTGGAAAATGACCCCACATTGTATAAGTTTGTTTGAACTACCTCTAGATCATTCATTCCTTTGTCATCATTCTTGGTCAATAATGTTTTTTAACAAAATATATGTAAATCGACAAGTCACCTTGAAAAACTAGATTTTGAACAAATAAAACCAACCCAAAAAGTTGCAATGTTACCTTAAAGGATTTTATCCCAACTATAATTGTGTTATAGAGATCATAATAGGGTTTTTTATTAAAATTAATATGTGAAATTTTGATAATTTTAATAGAATAAATAGTGAAAAAAATATGATTTGTGTTTTTCACAAAAACCATTGTATACTATATTTAAATCTATCCTGGCATGAAAGTGGTATTTTTGATAGCCCATGTGATTTTTGGTAACTTTATAGATTTATTTTAGTGATATGATACAAAAGATATTGAGGAAATATAATCCATGGAGAAATAGGAATTATTGAACCAATTATACTAGAAATGTGGATTTAATTTCAAAATTTCATTGAATAGTTAAAGGAAAAATATATTTCTAAAATATTGTATTATAACCATAAATTATAAGTAAAAAATTTTGGAATGTGAAAAGGGTTTAACCACAAGTAAATTAACAAATTGTATCAGAAATAGAATTAATAAAATGGGAAATGATATATTATTTGGCTTTATAATGGGGGATATTGGAAGTAGGAATATTTAACCCATACAAAAAAGTAGAAAAATATTCCAATGAGGAATATTCTAGTTGAAATAGGGGGAGTGGAGTTTTATTAGAGTTTTCCAGGCCCATTAATGGGTAGAAAAACCAGAATGGATAAACCCCATAAAAATGGGTAGTTGAAACTAAATTAATAAAATATTGTAAAGGGGTCCCCATTAAAAGGGGATATCATTATTGAAATGGATTTCATTATTTTTAAATGGGTAAAATATCTGAGTACACTCAATGGAGGATAAAAATGAATGATCAAGCTTTAGTAGCATCCCATTATCATTTAATGACAAAGTGGTAGATAAAGAAACCTAGAGAGCCCTGTTAATAAATCATAAAAAGAGAGATTACTGGAAATCGTATAGTTAGTTTTGGGGTTGATAACATGTATATAGACATTGTATAAGGTGATTTGATGAAATTATATGGATACTAAATGATACACATCCAGTTATTTTGGTTTTTTTCATTATGTAAGAGGAGCATCAAAATGTCCTTATTAAACAGTGCATGATCAACAGACATGTAAGATTGTTTTCCTATATATGATGCGGAGAATTTGTTTTGTATTATCTTGAAAAGGATTAATAGTGACAATTAAATTGAAGGTGTTCTATCATTAAACATTTTATATTGATTATTTCTATGTATGTGAACCTCAGCGGCATTAGATAATTATATGTACTCATTTCTTTATAAAAGGGGAATTTCTCTATACTGGAGTCACATATAAAAAAAATGGTACATGAAGGAAAAAAATATATTGAGGGTTTATATGAGAATTAAAATATGTTATGGAATTTTGATACATGATGTGTAATTTATGTGAATTTTGTTAGGTTATGGAATTCAATAATTTGATGTGTCACCTATGTTAATTCAGATATGTGAAGGAATTAAGAAACATAGAGTCTCATGTAAGAATATTCACATATAAATGGTTCATGTATGTGAATTTTGATAACCATTAGAGTCATATGAAAACTTTTATATGTGTGTATGTTCCTATGTGAGAGTCCCACCGAATAGAAATCAATAAAAAACTATTACACAAATTTTAACATTGGAATGTCAGCTATGTAATGGGCTACATTGGTAAATCATGACACATATATGAATTTAAATCAATATAAATACTTTTTGTTATATAGGGGATTAATTTATATATACATAGAGAACTATTGAAAAAAAATTAAAAGACAATAAGATTCATATATAATTTTTTAATTACACCAACATTATGAGACATTATATGGGAGCGATAATCTATGCTAATAATAATGAAGAATGTTGAAGTCCATATGTAATGAATTAAATTGAAATTGTATTTATGATATAAGGGAGTATTTATTTCATATATGAAAGGATTTTTAAATGCAATGTATCATGAAACTATTGAGTAGTATCAATGATATAATTTTATCAAAGTTACATGTTTTGGAAAAAAATCATGAAATAGAGTTCAAAGTTATGTTTGATTTGGGGTTATCAATAATGAAAAAATGAATATTGAACTAGAAACAGAATGAATTTATTGGACCAGAAAATTATGGGTATTTGTTGATAATTTTTTTTATATTTCATGATAATGTTGGAAATATTAAATTTAAAAAGGGGAGGTTCTATATATCACTACATGATGGTATGATCAAATTATATCTATGGGGACTAGAAGAGAAATAATAATTGGAATTATTGTGTAGAAATACCAAAAAAGAAAAATCATATTAAAATAATGATATCTATCTTCAATATATAAGAACAAACATGGGAAGAAGAATACGGATCATTGAGAGAGATATCATGACCACATGTGAAGTGAAAGGATTAATATTGAGAGTTCCAGTGAATAAAATAGAATTGAGTGGAAAATTAAACTTAGTGACTATATGATGATAAATTTTATTAGAACAAGAAAGGAGATACTTCAATGTTTTAAGGTGAATATGAATTAATCACTATTCTGAAGTGATGAATACATGAATGATATTTCATGGAATGAACAAGAATCATTAAATAAGTAGTTCATTGATGGTATGTGATGAATCAATGATGAGTTATTAAACACATCCATGAAGATATAAGGATTTATCTAGCCTTGATGATCCAAAAGATGATGGGTTCTACATGTACATAATCAATGTAATGTTATTTCCATTGATCAATTAGAATATGAGGTAGAAAGTGTAGTGAAATCCTGGGTATAACTACCGAGGAGAAAAGTAAGATAGTGGAAGAAATATCTGACCCTTGGATGAGAATATGACTCACCCAAAAAACGTGTATAGGAAGTGAGAAAAATCATGTAATGAACATAACCTTGTATCAACCAAAAGTAGTGATCATAGAAATTTTTTTGTATTACCAAAATAATGAAATGATTCTTCATACAATATCCCATTTTGGGTGAACTGGGATAAAAGTATTTATGTCCCACTATTTATATTAGATATATGTTTTTAAATTATTTCTTGGTGGTTTGTAGTCATGATATCAAATTAAAACTATTCAGATTCATGTGGGAACATTATCTATAAAGAAGAATAAGTAAGTATGATTTATATTGGGGGAGTCCGGATCTTTCCCATCTCAAGGTTCCTTATCGGGTCCTAATAGAAACCTATTTTGGTGTCCCCAATAGTTGTACTAAAAATTGAGTATTCATAGCTATGATGAACCCTATATTTAATAGAATCCATGTGTTTTATTAATGATAACTACAGTGGTGTCATGGACATGAATCCACATCAACATGTTATTCATATTAGATACCTCTCTATAATTTAACATGATTCCCAACATGATGTCAATATATAGAAAAAAATGTAGTGTGAGACATTTTTGAAAGGGAATACCCATTGAACCTATACCTCATTCATTTCCACTGGTCATCTATAGTCATCCATTAGGTACTGATGGTCAAATATATATGATGAATCACAGAATTATTGAATAATTTTAGCCATCAATTAAGATTTTTTAGTGTGATATTAATATACTCTCATCATGAACCCTTATAGTAGATGACATGTGTACACATTATTTTTTTAATAACATTTTCTGAAGATAGTGATTCCA
Organism: Viscum album; assembly: GCA_963277665.1. Classification (NCBI taxonomy): domain Eukaryota; kingdom Viridiplantae; phylum Streptophyta; class Magnoliopsida; order Santalales; family Viscaceae; genus Viscum; species Viscum album. Next base: position 219,127,813 of record OY728158.1, read on the forward strand.
GTGGAACCCTAAATTGGACCCTTGTATGTTATTTAGTGTTTACTAATGGTAACCATATATACATTAACCACACTATTAAAGTGATACTATCCTTATTATGAATATGAATTTTAATGTAATCCTACTTTACAATGGTGAAATCCAATTGTTCATACATCATAAATAAATTATAACCAGTTCTAGTACTTTACGTCTATGTAGAGTTTGGTATATAATGCAAGTTACACCCCAAACTATGAGAGTGTTCCCATCATGTGTGTTGAGAAGAAACTATCCATAATATGTCACTAAAATATGAAATTAAATATGTATGAATTTATGGTATTTATTATAGTATAATTGAAATTTTTATTTATAGAATATTCAATTAGAAAACCCTTAATGGAGGATCTCCTATGAATAATAATATGAAACATATAATTATATAATGAAATGAAGAATTGCTTGAAATCTAGAGTACTGTACAAAAAAGATCCACAACATCATTCTTAATATCATTCACATGAGGATGAGAAATATAATTCAGTGGAAAAATATTCCACCTTGATGTCTCATCCATGGTGTGATTGAAATAGATTTTGTCTATAAATTATTATCCTTTCTCCAATGATGTTCTAGAATCTTGGTAAAAAGAAGGAAGAAGATGAAAGATATCTAATGGTTCAAGGATTCAGAAGCTAAATATCTACAAACCCATCCCCCATTGTGTTGTTAGGTTTATATTGAAATCGAGGACTCTCTTTGACCATTTTAAAATTAATTCAAGTGTTTATAATGAATCAATTAATCTCTCAACCCAAAAAACTATTATATATATTAATTCCTTAAACTACTACTAATTTTATCACATGGAATATTAATTTAAATTATACACTTGATGGATAATAATTCTGGTTTCCAAAACACATATAATAATCCCAATTCACATCCATGAAATCTGAAATTTAGTTTATCTAAATATATTATATATATATTTATATAAATCATATATGTAATGATTTATGGAATATTATAATCAATCTCTATCTTGAATGTAATATCAAATTTCTTTGTTCCATTTCAACTAATATTAAATCATATACAATAACATATAAAACCATATATTAAACAACATTTGTATATCTTACAATAATCATTTATAATGCTAGAAATATCTTCATCTTTTACCAAAACATATGTAATGTGTTGTGAATACCCATCCGAAACATTATTTTATTATCTCTAGAACACTTTTTGTGTATCTTACCATGTTAAACTCAATCCCTATTAAGTCAACATCAATTTGTGACCCCACATTCCCATATATAATTGAAACAATGTAAGTATCTAGATTTATATTTGTATTAATATATGGGCCTCTAGAAAATCATCAATTGAACTCAAGTGGTAAAGGGATCTTGACTGATCCACACTATAGACACATATCAATACATTTTGTCTAGAAGTATATATCATATGAGTACTTTCATTATAATATTTTCTATTTATCATATATGTTAAGTGAAAATGAGACATATATCATGTCATTACCATATGACGAACTCATCAGTTCTCAAGTCTCAATATATATACTAATCTTCTTAAAGAACACATAACTATAACTTAATCATTATGGATAAACACATTACATGTCCCTTATTTATATATATATAACATCTTATAGTGGCCACAAAATCTAACAATCATTCACAGATGAGGGCCCTAATGCCATACAAATCATAAAAGGGAAAAAAATCCCATCTTGGTTATGCTCCAACTAATGACATCATAGACAACATAGTCAACCACCATCTTATTATATATATTCATCATCGTGATCTTTATATATAAGGTATCAATATATGAGATTCAAATGATAGGTATTTCTCAATCCACTGGTTGTTTTCACCCTAATATACTCCATACACTACTAGTATAGAAAATATATATGTATTATAATCCATGTAGTATTCTATGTGGCTTATCCATAAAAAAAATATTCAAATTCATTTTCATTCTTCTAATGAGAATATTTTTTATCCCATTTTAAGAATCATACTCACACTATGATTAAAATCTCATCATGTCCTATATTAAATCATGATAAACATTTGATAAGGATAAAATCAAAGTCATTCAATGAAATGTTAACTATCATTTCACTTCAGGAAATATATATTTGTATATAAATTTATTAAGATAATATGAATGAATGATAAAATGGTGGCTTCCATTATATTTCTGACATTTTAATATTATTAAATCTTATATTAGTTTTTATGAAACCATAGAGAATCAATAGTTTAACATATAATATATGATAAACTAATATATATGAAATATATTTACTACTCTTTCTAGATTTTGTTTATATATTATATCACATGTAATTCCGATCACATCTATTTTGGACTATCTGATATTATAGTACTATAAATTATTTATGGATATTCATCTATAATGAAATAAATTTGGAATATTCATGAAATTTAGGAATTATATTCCAAATATTTTCAATTATTCAACATAATTAATCTTATTAACTTCCCAAAGTCATATTATATGATGTAAAAGTATTTTGTGTTCATAGAACATATTTTATGTTCATTATCATTATATTTTATAACCTATTCGATCAATATCTTTCCTATATATAATGTAACTAATTCCATTCTTATTTAAATATCCTCCTAATTAATTAATTAAAATGTACAAAATTATTTAAAAATTGTAACTAAAATTTACTCTTTACATTTATCCTTACAAAAATAGACTAAATTTTTTATATTTACATGTTCAACTAACTTTTAGAAATGTATTTTTGTAATAAATTTTGTTTTTTCATTAATATTTTCATAGAACAAATATACTTCAACTACCCAGTAAAACAATATACTTTTCTGGATATGGTATGAAGATACAAAAACACATTTGTGTTAGGGAAAAAAATCATTTAGGAATGAATATTTAAAAAATAATCAATTATTTAAATATAATATATTTATGAATATATGCTTGAAAATACTGGGATAAAAAGTTTCCATGTATCAAAAAATTCTATCATTTTCATATTTTAAATAGAGGTTATAGATATTGATGATTTATAAAAATTTAATTACAAGACTTTTTATGAATCATATTCTATTATCTTAAAAGAAAAATGAGATTAATATACACATTTTTACTTAAAACCATATAATATTTATAAACTAATTTTCACTAAAATTCTTGTTTTATTATATATTTAATTCATCCCATGAAGATAAACTAAAATCATCATCAATTCTTATTTTTATTTTCAAATCCTATATGTTTAGACATGATATTAAATATATATTCAATATCACATACCCTTCGAATAAAATTATTTTTTAAAAAATACAGACATGAAATGTAAATTCCTTCATGTTTAAAAAACATCTTCATTTTTATCATGGATAATGAAATAATATTGAATGAGTAATATTAACTCTTGATAACTATAGGTTTATAAAACCCTGAAAATCTTAATGAAGAAATTTGATTGAATTTTTTCAGAAAATATTTATTTTCATGGTTCAATCTTTTACCTAAATATACTACCTATATATAACTAGAAACCATTAATATTATTCCAAGTTTATCTTTGATCCAATTTTTATTATATGAGGATAATTTCGTTTATATAAAAGAATATTTTTATAAAATTGCCTTATACAACAATAGGTTAAATACCTAAAGCACAAGATTCCGTTTTACTCTCCCCTTAAAGAATGTTATAGATTTTTTTTCAATAAACAATATTTTTATATGTGAACCATTAGTCTCATCATTTTTTATCATATTCAATAACAATGACTATCATTTAAAATACCTTACCATATTGAGTATATGAGATTAAATGATTAATTTTCCTAATCAAAGTGAGTACCATAGTGGAGAATAAGATTCCATTAGTCATTATTCATCTAATTAATTTGAATACTAGAATAAATCACTATACACATTCATAAGTATCTAGATTATTCATTGGGTAATATTTAAAATTGGTTAATCAGTATGAAATTAATCTAACACATAAACGTTTCAATAATAATTTTTCATTTATCACCATTATTACTTAATAATATTTCTTATGTTACAAGTATAATTATCAACTTATATTATTCTTCTACTTCTAAGATATTAGATATTTTTTTTTGATGAAAATGAATATGATATTATCAAAAATAGAACATTTCACTATATGAGATCATGTTTTATTATTCATTTAATAAAATTTTTTAAAATTTTCTCCAACAAAACTATTGTCCACATTAAAAATTTATCACATCTATTCGTGGGAAAAGGTTCATATTTTATTAAACAATGGTTATGTTAGAGAATTAATCTCACCAATTAATTATTTAAGGATGGAATCATCCCAATAATACTATATATGATTATTGGATAAAAAAGAGGAAAAATATTTTTTAAACCCATCATATGGATGAACTCAACTATATTCCTATTATGTCATAAATGTTTGTGCTTCTTTGAAATTTCTTACCCAAATAAATTAAAAAAATATCCGCAAGGAAAATTCAATGGAATTAACTATAGAATTAATATACCTAACAAGATAACCAATAGTTAGTTATTAAAAGACTTATACACATATGATAATCATTGGGAACCATAATTTGTAACAAAGCATTCATTTTAGATGATTAAAGACCTCAAAAGTGTCATTTTGGAGGTATTATCACTAATAGTATTTGAAGGAGAAATGCATACGATAATATTATCTCATGTTATTCCCAATATTTATGCATACATTGAGTTATTTACATTCGAATATTATAACAATTACAAAACCAATATGCTCGAACAATATTTTGTGTATTTATTTACAGAAACAATGTGTTGGTATTACTTACACAAAAATAAAAGATATAACTATTCATCCATATCCAATTTCATTATATACATAAGTTACATGGACACCTCATTTAAATTTTATGATTATATGATATTTAAATTTTAAACATGAGTAAGCCTGAAGTGACAGTTAACCAGCCCCATTAAAATTTCTGAAGAAGACATAACTCTATAGGTATGTTAGTCTTCAGTTACCATGTCCCTCTACGTGGAAAATATTTACTCAACAAAGAATCCAATGTATTATAACTCAAATAAAAAATATGTAAAAACTATAGTCATAAACTAAATTCATTTTCATAACACCTGTTACAAACCAATGTAAGGATAGATGAAAAATGAATTTTTATATGGTGTTACTCCTGACATTAAAATGCAAGGTGATTTCCTATAATTAGTTTAATATTTTAAACTAAAGAATACAAAATTAATCATATAAAAATTATATAACTTTTAATAAAATATAAAAACCCATTTAAATAAAAAAATAGATATTTAAACATGATTTAAACTATTATTAACATATATTAAATGAAATAATGTTATAACCAAAATTATAATTTTTCATCTTTAACATTATGTAAAATACATAATTTTGAATATAGAAATTTTATATTCATTCAAATACAAAAAAAATCATCTTAATAATTATATAAAATCTTTATTATAAAAATATAAAATTTTATTAATTTTATAAAAATTACTATATATTTTATATCAAGAAAATATTTCTCAAAATCTAAATATAATATATTATTTAATAATTTAAAAATTTATCATATAAATGATATTCTTTATTTTTCTTAAATAATTAACACATAAGGCCCTCTTTAACATTAAAATATTCAATAAATTAATTAATCATAATTCATTAATTTTTACTTTGAAAAGTTTATATTATGAACATATTTTTTAATATATTATCCTTTATAAATTATTTATTATGTATTTTAAATATAAAAATTTATTTATGTATGATATGATTTTCTATATAATTTTTTAAATGACACTTCATATATTAAAATTTAATATTTCATTATAGAATGTTTCAAAAAAATTTAATTATTTTTAGAAAGTTATAATTTTTTATTTTATAAAAATTTAACAATTTAGAAAAATCCAAAAATAAATTTTATAATTATTTATCAGTTTTCTAGAAACCTTATAAATAATTTTGTTTCATAGAAACAATTTTTTACAATATTTATATTTACCCATATATAGGAACCCCTTCTTGTGTAAGTGTATCCTCCCTCTAAACTTACCCATAAACTATGAACAATGTTGAGAACCATATGAGAATGCATCACATAATTGTATATCATGATATACCTTAATGAGACCTTCTAGAAGCAACTCATAATTTTAGGACACCACATTACATTTACAATGACTTGAGAAAGTTCATTTTGTAAGTGTATTCCCTTTAAATAGAATTGATTTGTTTAATGGAATGTATTTGGTTACCTTTCATGACATTAGAAAAAATACTAATCCATACTATAATATCATGTCAGAGTAAACATTCATATGGTTAAATTGTATAATACAAATACCTAACCCATTACTTGTATGTGTATGATCACTTGAGTGTTATCTAGAACAATCAATCTTAGGGTAATGAAATATGATTATTACTCAAACCATTTTGTGCAAGGGTACATCCTTGGTTACACATATACATCTCATCTATGTAAGGTAAATGACTTCGTTAACTTTACGTTCCCAACCTCATAAAGGTAATCCATTTGGGAAATTTAAATTTAATAAATGTGACATAGTGACCTATTTTAATATTTATTCTTCATTTACACACATTATTATGTAAAACATAAGTATTTACCACTCTGATACATCAAAATGGTGTTTTAAGACAATAATAAATTTATTATATCATGTATAAGTGATTAAAAAATAATTTTCCAAAAATATTCCTTGCACGAAAATATAAAATGGTTTATTAAATAATAAATTATAAAATTCAACAAATTAATGGTACCTTACACTAATTATCAACTTCATCATTCTAAAACTCTTATGGATGAGTTTCATAACTATTAAGTGTAAAAATAATCCCCCCTCAATGGTATCTCCACATGTCAAATGAATCACATGTAATACATGTAATACTCTATTCTCACCAATGATGTGATGGTATATTCACATAAAATTGATATATAATAAATATTTATTTGGGTTCAATGAGTCATTTCAAGAATATCTACACACCAATCCATCATGTAGATGTAGTGATTATATAATACCCAAGAAAAGTCCCATTTTGTCTATATATTAACTCAATCATTTAGAAGTCATGTAATAATGACTATGCTAATCTTTTTAGCATATGCACGAATAATTTTAACATTAATTTGTTTCATATTTTGAATAATTACATTTAATGATATCCTTAATGGATAATAACAAAGTTGTACAACACAATTATAATTTATCCAATTCCTTTCAATGATTGATGACATAAAAGTTATACATATATCTTACATATATATATGTCATATATATATGTAGTTTATATAATTCATATATACATAAAACATTATGTGTATATTTCCATACAGGAAATTTTTATTTTCTATGTGAATATATGATAATTTACTACGTGTCTTTTTAAAGGAATTAAAAAATTCTTTTGATGGCCACCCCATGGTTATCCCTTAATAGTAGAATGATATATTAATCAACTTGATTTTTTAATATAATGTTTATGTGTTTAGAAGGAAAATTTTGAATTGAATATTTCATTGTAATAGTTTATAGAGAACCATATTATGAATTAATGTAATTTTAATTGTCTTGAAAATAAAATATGATCCATATTGTATGCTTTCATATTTTGTGGAAAGGGTTTATGGAGTAGAATTAGTCTTCATGATTTCAAAAACCATGATGCATGAAAATATTATGGTAGAATTTAAGTATCATTGTTTTTGAAATTTCTAGTGCCTGATTCTATGTCCTGATGATAGAGGAGTCGCATATGTTGCTTGCTTCGATGATACTTGTTTTTTTCTATAGAGGAATATGTTTCTAAAATTTGATCAATACTGGCCACCCCATACTCTTTCATGGGATGATATATTCCCATAGTGGAAATGATAACATATTCATCCTATATAATTGGATTATTTTAGATTTTGAACCTTGAAAGAATTTTTAATGGTGGGGATCACATCACATACATCCATGGACGGATTGTGGTGTCATATTTTTATTACTATAAGGTAGGATAATGGAAATAATATGTAAAGATTACCATAATGAAGGATATCACTAAAATATATCATGTCTATTAAATAATTATGGATTTATTTATCATAAGGAATCTATCTCTAGGTGGTGGATTGAGAGGTTTTTTATAAATGTTAAATATATTGGTTAGTTATGTTTTTAGAGGTATTATCTTGGGGTATAGAGAAAGTAGTCATTGTCAATATGAATTTTGTGGACTATTAAATTTTTATAATGTTGCATTGTTAACCAGATGGGTTGAAGTGTGTGAATGATATGTCTTTTGAGGTTCTTTTCTTAATGCTATATTAAATATATTTTATGAAAGGATTAAAATATCATAACATGAATATATTTGGATGTGGGTAATTCCCTATTAGAAATTAAGATCACGATGGGAAGATCTTGTAGATATTTGTGAGGAGGATGAGAAATGAGGAACATGGTTCCCCTATAGAAGAAGATAGATAATTTGGGGTTAATTACATTATGAATGGTGATGTAAAAAACCATTATGTGGATCTAAAGGATATTAATTTATTGTGTATATTATTTTGTTAGTGTGAATTATTTTGGAAGTGATATTTATTATAGAATGAAGTCTATGAGTTGTCTATATGAAACAAACCCAAGTAATCACCATTAAATTTTGGGAGAGAGGTTCTTACAGTAGTTGTGAAATATGATGTGAATCTTTATGATTTATATTTTTGTTTTCTGGGACTCATTTAATTACTTGTTATTTGATGAACATTATATACAGAGGCACTACATGACTCCAAAACAGATGAGGTGTGTTCCTATTAATTTGTTGCTTTAGGATGAGCTAAAATTGATAACATTAGCAATGAGATAACACTTAACATTTTTAAGATATTATTTATAGGTATATATATATTTTTAGGACTTTTATGAAGAAACTTTATATGAGGATGTGGGATATTTTCTATAAGATTTGGTTTTGTGAGCTTCCCTTCTGTGGAGGCCAACTGATTTCATGTTTTGGATGAAAATGATTATTTTTTTAGAGGACGTGGCGACCTAAATTTTTGTGATCTACTCCCTAATAAAATTTTAAATAGGATTACTTATAAGTGTAAATTATGTATATATAAATTTTGATAATTAAAAATAAAAGATAATAATATTATAAATATGTTTATGTTTTGTTTTATGATGGGATTTAGGGGAAAATTATTTAATCACCATTATAGAGAATGTAAAGAGAAAACTAATGTTGTGGATACATATCTAAAAGGGTTTTTAAAATATTAATGATGTAATTACGATTTACCAATGATCCCGTCTGGGTGATCCATCAAAGGTGTTATTTAGTTAATGCTATTAGTTTTGTAGAAATTTTATGTTTTATGTTATGAAAAAATAATCGTAATAAACACTAATAAATATTTATCTATAGGGTTGGAAACAATTATTGTTGACCTAACACCATAGAGATAAAGTGGCGGTGGATCAAATTTAGTTGGTTCTGGTAGTCGATCGAAGTGATTTGGCCTTGTCCTTATTGAAATCAAGGATCAGATTACATAATCATGACTAACAAAACCCTGACATAAAAAATAGCTTGATTTTTTTATTATACTATGATGTATAACTCATTTATTTAATATTTTTATTGTTATTCATTATTCATGTCGAATTAATTCCCAAGAACCCTATTCTGTAAATACCATGATTAATAAAATATTTATTCCAAATTATTATTTTTTCCATATGCCATTAATTTTATGACACAATTTTTAAAAAATACCATTTATATTGTATTTGTAATTAAAATATTGATAGAACAATGGTTGGCTGACATTAGGTGGCCGATAAGGTGTTTTATCACTGGATTCCTTAAACCATTAAAGAAAAAACCTTAAATTAACATGAATAAAAAACTACAAGGCTTTGGTGCTTATATTTTGAAGGGTGGCTATGTCATTAGATAATACATATAATTTCCAACTATTATTAATATTTTCAATTATGATACCCTATGTTAGATAATAAATATATTATTGGTGATGATGTATTTTTTATAAGGCATTTATTAAAAGGATGTGTTTGTATGAATTTTAATGATGGGATATTATACTGTGGAAACAGAGGGGCTCTCATGGAAGGTAAACATAAAGTGTTGGATGTAGGTCCACCTATAACGGAGACTAGTAATTTTGGAATATGGGTATTTTCAATGGTTTTAAAGACATAGAATTTTTAATTATAACATAAAATATTGTTTGAATCTTCATTTATAAAAGGTTACATGTATGAAGTTATGTCATCCGTAGAAGCAATTAGAGGAAAAAATGTTCGTGACCACTCCATAAACTATGACATGAAATGATAAGATGGGGGAGGGTCAAGGGTTCAACTACTGAACATACTATGAAAAATATCATATAGTCTTATACACATAACATGGTTTTTGGAGTTAGATCCAACTATACTATTAGGGAGGCTTGACAACATGATCGTGGTTCTACTAGAGCCCAGGTCATGTCCATTGACTAGAACTAAGGGTGTATCTCAAATTGTTTCCTTTCACCAATCTTATAATTTTTTATTTCGTGATACATTATAAATGGTCATTTTGATTAATTATAATGTTAACCACATATAATTCCCATATTGTACCACATTTCCTTTTTCTTCTTGAATTATAATTTGTTCTTAAATGTTTCACCATGCATAAGTTCTAGGAAATAAAGTAGCCTATAATGATTGTTCATTACTCTAAATTAAGATAGAAATAATTTTTGGTCATATAAGGCCATTGGTGAGTGTATGTATGAATAATTTTATTTAAATGAATAAATACAAATAAATTTATCTTGTATCTCCATTGTAGTATCATTTTGAAAAATAACCCATTGAGTAATATTTATTTATTTGTGTGGGATGCCCTTATCAATCCTGAAATTTATTACTTATCTTGAATTTTGTTTGTTTCTTATGTTCTACTTGGGGTTTGGGTCCTATTAAATTGGTGTTATTCTCCCCCCATACGATGTATGTTATTTTTTGCTATTTATGATGTGTTTTCTTATATATATGGATTTAGGTGCACCCTAATTTTTTTCCAACTAAAGGATTCATGGGTACTCCAATATGGATTTTGTGTGGTGATATACATTGGTGGTTATGATAGTGGTGGGTAGAAATATCCTGAAATATTTTTATCCAATTCTAAGGTGTGGTTTCACCTATCGGTTTTCTGAATCGATTCATGTTTTTTTTGGGGTTGTAGTGCATTCATGGATGAAGTGATTGAGTTATATATGAGTGGGATCCCCTTAATAATATCATGGGGATGTCTGGAATAATTAGTGAAAATATTTGATACATCAATATTTTATGGCGCACATGCACATATTGTTATCTACAGATATTCAAAATACAATAAGGAAATTAACATTGGAATTTATGAGTATTTTGGTACTCCCAAAAACCCTAGTTGATCGAGGGACATGTTTTCCATAGTGTTTAGAAGATATAGAATTCCCTAAATCCATATGAATAATAGTTGATGAGAATATTTCGATCATTCTTATCTATACGCTTCTATTTATTCTTGATCCTGGGTTTGATATGACATGTTTCTAATATTTAATTTTTCATTTTGTGGTATCTTGTTTTTTATATTTAAACTTATACAAAGAACAGGAAATATTCAATCATATGGTGGGTTTATGCATATGATTCCAAATAATCAGATTGTCATAGTTGGTATAAAGATAGAATGGAATGTTATGAGTACCCACATGGTGATTTAGGGTGCTGGATGGTGGTTCATCGGTCTGTAATTGACCATTTAATTAATTAATTATTTAAGGAGTACATGAAAAGGATGAGTATTCCAGGTTTATTTTCCGATAAAATTTAGAGGTCTTCTAGTGGTATTTTTTTTGGGTAATTTCCATTGTGGTTTTGTGCTTGTATTTTATGTATCATGAATTTTTTATGTAACATTATATTTGTATATATATATATATATTGTTTTGTGTGTGTACATACAAAAACAATTTATAGTTATTTAATTGCATATACTTTTTCATATGTTTTAGGATATTATAGGCTAAGGCCCCACTTATTTAACAATATTACTTCTAGGTGCTATTCCCCAGCCACTAATGTATTAGATTTTCTCTTAGGATGCCTAGCTTGTGTTACATCAAGACAAGGTTCGACCAATGTATTCCAATTTATATTAACATTCCCTAAATAATGATGACTAATAGAGGTAAAATAAGTCTTCATTGATAATTGATCAATAAAACATTTTCTATTTACATAAATGATTTTTACAAGTATCAATATGAAATCATGGAATATATTATACAATAAAATATATCACATATATTTTTATTATTAAATTATCAATATTCATGTACTATATTTGAATAATCCATTAATAAATTTAAATGGTTTCGTACAATTATCTATTACATGGAATTGTTAATAATAAAATATAATAAAAAAAAATTCAAAATATAAAAAACCAAGTACTATTCATCAAAAAATTTATTGTGTTGTGCTTATTTGAATTAAGAAATTTTTAGAAAAACACTAACTATATAATATACCATTTCCATGTATAATCATATGCATCTAGATTAAAAATAGGAAAATGATTCAAGTCTCTTAATTTAAAATGGTAGCCAATGTGAATCTAGTTTATTTAATATAGACACCCCATATATTGTGTTTTTTGACCATTAAAATTACATAATGCCAAAATTTCATTTACCTTCACAAAAAATATTATTTAATTATTCCCATATGTTAGTATTTTTTCTAACCTAAATCAAATTATCTGATAAGATTTTATATATCAAATCAAATTGATCCCAAAATCAAAGATGTATTAAATCTATAATGATTAAACACATATAATATTATCTAATGTTAACAATTTAAATACGACCCTAATTTTATGTTCTATGAATCCAAAAATTCCATTAAACTATACCCATAACCAACGTAAAATAATTAAAATAATATAACAAAAGATAAAAAATTGGATAATAAAAATACCAACATTCTTTTCAAATGAAAACCTCATAAAAAACTAAGGAAAAAATTATATGTTGAAAAATAAATTCCATCAATGTTAATTGAACTAATTTGGTAAACATATAGGTAGGTACACGTTATATAACTATATAAAATCATTGATCCATTTAATCACATTTTAGTTACAATGATAGTAGAAAACGATAAAATGAAACTATATATACTCAGAGAATTTTCTTATGATCCTGGAGAGGACAACATCATTTTCTTAAGTCAATAGAATCATATATTTAAAGAATATGAATATAGTATATATATATATAATGATATGATTTTTGAGTACATATTTTTAGATAATAGAAATTGAATATAAAAAAATTCATATGTTTGGGTGTGGGAGAAAGAACTATTGACCTATTTCTATCATATAATGAAATGATAAAAATGAGTACAATTTTATAAAACAAAATTATTTCTAATGCTACTTTGAATTAATCATCAGATTGATAACTAACATGAGTAACAGGAACATTTGACAGAGAATAAAATCATTATACATTATTATAAATTTAAAGTAATTCTTCCCAACCTTGTAAATATGATATCCCACTATATTTTGGGGATGAAATTAGAAAATTGAAATTATAATTGGTAGATATTTTAAAATTTTATAGTAATGAAGGTTTTTATTTGGAATATGATAGCCTTATTTTCATACATAGGGAAAATATATGTCTTATATAATTTATAAAAATATTCAATTGTGTGACACGTAAAAAATTATGGGGAACACTATGTTTAGAAAAAATTTCATGAACCTAGATGAGGTGTAATTTAACATGACACCTCACCCAGCCTGAAACATGGAATGAAAGGTGTTTCTACTCCCCAGTGTCTTAAAACAATATAATATTTATAAAATATGAGCAATTGGGAAGGATTTCAGCAATGTATTTAATAATAAACAATCTAAAATAATAATATGTCATCAAATAACTGATAACCACAATTAAAAAGGGATACAAAATTTTCATATTTAATGTTTTACAACTTTATCCAAAACAATTTGTTCCACAGTTGAAGAAGAAACATATAAAATAAAGAAAATAAACCTATATTATACTATAGTTCCATCTCCCTCACTTCCCCAACATCGACTCCTATAATAAATGTACCACTAGAAACCAGATCCACCATCACCACCACGAAACTTGTGGCCTTTAGCATGGTAATAAATAAAAATATCATCATTTAACCAACGGTGTATATATTGTGTGAAACAAATCCCAGTTGGATTCCACAGAAAGTAATATTCAATACTAAAAAATCAGAAGAAAAATTTTCATGAACATTCTACAAGAACATTGGAATCAAATATAACATATTAGTTTTAAAGAAAAAAATTCTGAGAAAATATTTATGTAAAAAATATATTGGAAATAATTTCTCAATATAATATTTCCGTTAAATCTAAATATAAATAGGGTCAAGAATATACAAATGTGGAAAAAATATCCTAACGAACCAATCATTCCCGAGGGAACATTGAGAAATCCATATAGGTAATTAGAACTAGTGAGACACTATAAACCTCATTCCTTTGTATTATGCTCCTCCAACCAACACCCATAATGTTCTCTTACATGAGCCACTAGTGGGGATCACATACCATGTTATAGTAGTCTACAAATATAAAATAAATCATACAATATTCTCTCTCATGAGATACTATAGTGGAACACATCCTAAGATAAAGTGGTCTCTGATCATTTATCCTGTTTAGATAGTATTGTAGCCCCAATTGTACTAGATGAAAACTAGCCATATACCTATAGAATAAACAAGAATACTAGTTTTAGTTCACCAACAAGGATTCCTAGGATTCTCATTGTGTTCAATATCCATTTCATATGTAACATAAATAAATATATTCACATATCATGAACATTATAGATAATCCATTTCATTCCCAAACATGTTCATCCAACAGTCAATTGTCACATGGAACCCACCATTTTCCATAATCTAATAATGTTCAATTTCAAATGAAAAATAAATACATTTAAAAGCCCAATTCACACCACATTCAAAATTCATAAACCTCAGATGAAAATATAATAAGAATAGAACACATGATCTAAAATCATTTCTAAGGGAATGTACCCTTAGAAATATACAAACACAACAAATCAATTTTTAGTTTTGCTTCACATTAAATTCTCAATCAATTGAACACATTAAAGAAACATAAGAAATAATCTCATGTGAAATAAAACCATTTCCTTTAAAGAACATACTTTCATCACCCTTGTACCCTGAGTATATTTTTAAATCATATTTTTCACCTTTTTAACAATCCATTTAACACTTTTATAAAGAAATAAATGAGGAATGCATGAAATATAATAAAATTATTTTTTAAAACAATATTACAACACATAAACACTTCAAATAAAATTTATAAAACATTTAAAACCAAACACACAATCCATACAACACATTTATTGAACCATGAAAGGATAAAGAATTTGTCTAACAATGTAAAATCACGGAACCACTTACCTCATTAATGGAAACTTCTAGAAGTCATTGGTAAACCAAAATTGATCCTTAGGTGAATCCTATAAAGGAATTTGAGAACAATAAAATTCAATATTTCATCAAAAACCGTATAATCAAACACTTATTAGGTCCAAAAATAGATTGTAAAAGAAGAACCCAAAGAGGGAGGAAGAGAAACACTAAAAGAAGGATGAAGTCGACATAAAAGAGACTATCTAGAAGATTCATTGAATATTGAAATACAAATCCACCATAAAATTTGAGTTCAAGGGGTGAAAAAGGTGTTAAAAAGATTATACGAATTCCAATAACCTAAGAATCATATTGTATTGATTTGGGATTAAAATAAGGGAACAATAGAAGAGTTATTTCCATCTTATAGTGAGATGAATAGGTTTTATGGTTAGCCTGATCAGTTTTCTACTCCATGAGGAAACATTCCATCCCTCTTTGTCTAAGAAAAATGAGGGAACATATTTTCCAAGTAGAGGTCACACACCCATGTAGCTTTTACATTTGTACTATCCACAGAACATTATTTCCTTTTGGTGGGTGCACAATTTACTCTAACCATATGGTAATCATTTTCCACCATCTAGTGAGCCCAAAAACTCAATTATCTCCAAAAAATCAAGGTGAACACATGGGATCAATACTAGAACAAAAATAAACAAAATATTGACTCAACATAAAATCACAAAGGTGATAATTTTCCCTAATATGAAATCAATATGTCCACATAAACTCAATACAAAGACTATCCTATGAAAAAATGGATATTATTCCCATCCTAATACTTGCACCCCATGTTTAATTCTCATCAACACGATGGCCCTAATGAACTAAAAAAATGGTATGGAATTTCATGAATGATCATTTTCTTAGGTATCCAAAATATTGAATGACCACTCAAATATAGATGAATCTGACTCTAAATATAACCCATCTGAATTTAACACATTGAACAGTTCCAGATTTTACTTTATTAGCTGAGAGACATGGAACACATCATGTAATGACTTCAACTAAGTGGGAAATGTCAATTGATATACTACCAGAACCACTCTCATAATGATGTAATTTTTTTGACATAAATCAACATCATCATGCCTTGTTTTAAAAATATACGGTGACCTATGTGAGGGGACATTTTAAGAAACAAATGATCTCTAACAAGAATAAAAAATGCCCGGTTCCTATGATTAGCATATATATTATCATGGAAGTGTGCTGTCAACAAATGAGTTATGACAATCATGACATTAATCGAAGTTTCCTATAGAATCCTAAGTTCCAAATATTATGTGTCTCACATATGATACCAAAAAAGGTAGCCTAAATGACCAACCATAAAGCACCCTGATGGTAGCCAATCATATCAATGACTGGTTACTTTTATTATATGAAAACTAGTCTAACCCCAAATGGCTATCCAATAAGCACAAAAAATCCAAATTGCATGCCTTGAATATGTCTTCAAATGTCTAATTATCCTATACTATATGTTCATCTATTTGAGGGAGTTATTCCATACTCTATATGACTTGTGATCCCATATCATTTTGAAAAAGTTATGAAAACCATTATCTAAAGGTAGGGTCCCTATAAAAAATGATTTATGAAGTCACACTATGATGACTCACTATATCCTTAGCATACAACTAACCAAAACCATCAACTATTGATGAAACTTTAATTGGAATAATGTGGGTGATTTTGTAAGATGAACAATCACTTCCCATATTGTATTTCATCCGCGATATGTAAAGGGAATGTCCCAAATAATGTCTATAGTGATATCATACCACTTCCTTGTAGGAATAATTAGTGGATAAAAACTAGGAGGGCATTTAATCTCATCAGTAACCATAAGGCATGTATAACATCATGATATAAAGCACACTACATCACATCTCATTCCTAGAATCCAAAATTACTGAACAATATCATAAAACATATTTTTGGCACTGAGATGGATGAAACATAGGTACTTGTTTATATTTTTCATAACCACCTTACAATATGAAAATGACCCAAGAAATATTCTATAAGTAAAAACTCTCTTCAATAGAAAATGAACATTAACAATGAACCTCTACTATATTTAAGAAATGAATATAATGGTATCATATATCATCCCTTGGATGGTCATCCCAAATCGACTCCATAATGGAAGGATTCACCTAATATTTACCCAAAAATACACCACCAATATACTCTTTTTTATATAATCCCACTGAGAAAAAAGTCAAATCAATTTCAAATCATCACTAGATTTTTTCAACACTATCACTGGCACTTTACTTCTTAAAGAATCTATAATCACATTTACCTTCGCTTAGGTATATTAAATAAAAAATTGATTCCCAAACATAACCCTACCAACTGACAGTGCACAAAAATCCATTACATTAGAGAGAAAATATAGGCCACACACTTATTATCATACTAATACTCAAATATATCCCTAAAATAAAAATGACACCACGTCTTTAAGTCTTACATCACCACCGATAAATCAATGTCATTGGTTGTGTAGTTCTTTTCATGTGGTCGAATTTGGCACAAAAAATACGCCACCACATTTTCAACCAATATGTGAACATACCCATGGCCATGAGTTGAAGCATAAATTTATACCAAATATACCATTCCAATTTATGGAAGGATAAAAATTTTATAAGTGTTTAACCATTGATTAATATCAAAAAAATAATTTTCACATTCAGATCTACACCTAATCTTTACCCCTTTTGAGGAAAGTGTTGTCATAGACAACGAAATATAATACAAAAACTTAAAAAACCTCATGTAACACACTTTTTGGACCAAAAAAATCTGATTTAAATATCATTATTCGACTGTTCCCATGACATTACCCCACTGATCATCATTGGTTCCACTATAATTATAATATATACACACACACACAAATATTTCATTTGTCTCTTTTTCTTTTTTATGACAATAAAATGGAATCTCTATTCATGCATATGTACATCCTACCATATCGATGAAAAATTTATTGTATTTCAAATTTAAACATTTAATGTGTTTTAAAAAAAATATATATTATGATTGTATATAATATTTATTTGGTTTTTCACATTCTAGAAATATAGAAATCATGATCTAATTAATAGTATCATGAATAAACAACATTTACAAAAAACAAAATATTTATTACCAGGAACATAACATTGACATCGAATTGTTAATTAATACATGATATAAAGTCATATGCAATAAAATACAAAGTATATATAAGAATGTGGTTTAGTGGTATTTTTATAATAAAATTAAATTTATTATAATGGATGTTAGAATATGTACTAAGACAGTCAATACTTAAGGTAAGGGTTTTCTTTTCATGATTTTATTTCTATGACACTTTTTCCCTAATCTCTACAAACTACTGTTTTGTGGTTTATATAAATTCCATGAATGTATTATATGATTCGTATATTTAAATTGATAGATATTTAAATATAAATGTTTTTAAATTTCATTCATTGGGTTTATGGATCAAATGTTACAAAATTAGTAATGTAATTTTATCTCAATTTCCCTTTATTGGAGATACATGTATTGTTAAGAACTTATATTTATACTGAATATTAAATAATACCATTTGAAATGTTATATCATTAACCTGTATATCCTGATTATATTTTACACAAAATTTTATTTAATTCATTAATGTGGATTATGATTCAATGTTACTAAAGTGGTAATAATTTATTTCAATAATTTCTTCCCTTTTCATGATTTTTTTCTATTATACTTACACTGATGAAATATTATGAACCTTATATGAAGAAAAAAATAAATTTTATTATAATATATTAATCAATGATATATTAATTTATTTATTAAATTTACATCACATTGCTACTTAATATGATTAAAAAATTTCTTTTAAAGAAATCTGAATTAATTTCTCATTACTATCTGAAATCCTTTTTTATTCCAAAAACTTGTTTACTAAAAACATTTTTTATTTTTTTATTTATAATTATTTTAAAATTATTTCCAAATATATTTTTTATCAAATTCTTACAAATAATTTTTATTCTTAATTTATATGCTTTTTAACGGATTTTCAATGAAAAATATTTCCACATTTTTTTCGTGATTCTATTATATGTTTCCAAGGAAAACTCCTATCAAGATGTAATCAAGAATATGTTAAAATAAAATGGGATTCAAAAGTATTTTGGTTTCATTTTTTTCAAATAAGAATAAATATTTTCCATATGAAATGTTTTAAATAATATAAAAGCATAAATATAATTTAATCAAATTATTTCTCTTATGGAATGGATGTTGAGTATATCCATTGTTTTAAAAATGTAATTTCAAATAATGGTATTTTCAAAGAAAGACTATTTTCTTTATGATATGTTACATGTTAAGTTTTATACCCCTTCTCCATCAATTATCAAATCCTTTTAAATTTTTTATTCTCTAATGGGGATATTATCTAAGGAAATCATTCCTATTCTTTCTTTTATTGATTAATATTAAGATGATATGTTGATTATGAATCCAATTTCTAATCCATGGGTTATACCATGATGATATGATTATGAAACCTATATATTTATCAAATGTAATGATATTATGCAAAAAAATTTATACCCATTTATTTTCATGAGTAGTGATATAATGTTTATGAAAAAATATATTTTTTGGGTAATGATATGATGAAAGAGCTATTATCTTATGGACCATGTGAATAATATTTCTGTATTTTATGGGTGAGAACTATATATCCCTCCAATGTAGTTGGTAATAAAAAATTTTATATAAGAGAAAAGGGTATAATGGAGGTTATCACACACTGGAAATAAAAGTTTACAAGTGAGAGAATCACAAACCAGAAATAGGAAGGTGTAAAGGGGGGAATCCAAAACTCAAAAGAATAGTGTATATGGCAGAGAATCCTAATCCCAAATCA
The DNA here is from genome assembly GCA_963277665.1 of Viscum album. Classification (NCBI taxonomy): domain Eukaryota; kingdom Viridiplantae; phylum Streptophyta; class Magnoliopsida; order Santalales; family Viscaceae; genus Viscum; species Viscum album. Next base: position 219,148,484 of record OY728158.1, read on the forward strand.
AGATGGTTATTGGTAGGGAGTCCTAATATTTAACTAATAGGGTATGTGTTAGGTCATTCCAAGCCCAAAACCAGTGGGTACATGAGTGGGAATCCTAAGCCCAAACAATGAACATCGGTGATTTTCCCAGGACTAATATGTTATGAAGGTCTCACTAGGTAGCCTTTAAATTAGATTCTATATGAATATATGTCTGAAAAAATTACAAGTATTATTCCTATGTTATTATTTTATAGATTAGTCCATTGATTCAATTATGATTCATGTCTCATGAACTACTAATATTTATTACATGATTCTTGTATAAGATATATGATCTCTAGTGTATGATCATCAAATTTTTTTATTATGTTATCATACAACTATTTTTTCTACTTAGATCTATCCCTTGTTCACGCTTACTAAGTATCTGAGTTTCCAAATATATATATTTCCCTTTTCCTAGTTTTTTGAATAACAGTTTTAATTCGGAGTATTAATTTGTATGATCTTTAAGGGGGATGTTAAGGAAAATTAAAAATGAAATAAGATTATGTTTCAAGGTTACCAGAGAGACTAAAATATTTTGGTTCTTAGGAATGTACTTTTTTAACGTTATAAATATTAATTGAAATTGATAAAAATACCATGTTTGATAATCCTGGTTCACAATATATTCTATTTAGTGAATGGTTTATTCAACATTTGGAAACGATGATGATAAATCATTGGTTATATAAAATTGGTTGTTTAAAAGGATGTATCTATTGATGTTTCTAATTATAATTGAATAATTTATTATATTTAAAAATTAGGTTTTATAATTTAGACATCCTATAAGTGATTTATCATGATTATGTGGTTTTACATTGTGGTATGTGCTTCACACACTATTCTATACGGTTTTATTCAATCCTGGGAACAAAAATTAAAAAGGTTAATAATGATTATAATGTAAGGTTTCTAATGAGAATTCAAATGTGAAGGTCAGTAGTGTAAAAGATATTGTGTTTATGCCTAATTAGTTTCACATAACATGATTAACAATTTCAACCTTAACCAACAATTTTAATAATTAAATGAGAGAAGGATGGGATTTGTGGAGATTTATGGTAATGGAGACTATGGAGGAACAAATATTCATTTTTTATTGTTTCAAGAATGTGTAATGAATCACCCATGTGAATGTCTTAAAGGTACATTAAGAATTTTTTATTGTATTGAATACAGACACATATCATTTAATAGAAAATGAAAAGATGGAGGTCCTCATTAAGGCAATGGATAATAATAATGTCCTATTGAATACATCATTTATTATTTAATTATTTACATGTGGAATGAATATTTGCTATTAAAATTGGTCTCCCAAGATGAAAGATCATTGGGAAAATAAGAATGGGAGTATGCAAAATGTATATATTACTCATGGTGAAGATACTATAGGTTAAATGTAAAAGTAATTTAGTATTATGTAATTATATGTGGTTTCTTAATTAATGGAATAAGGATAGAGTAGAATAATCAATGTTTTTATGTACATGAATTAAATAATTATGAATTGAGAAAAATAAAATGATTGCTCATTTTATGTTTTCTTACTATATGATTACATGAATATATTGAATGGAAAAGATAGACAAGAATATTGAATTAATTGAAAGCTTATATTCACATGAAACACCTCATGAAGGGAAATAAAACCAGTAATATATTTCTTATATAAAGATAATGATGTTTGTATTAATATATGTTTGATATGAATAAGAAAATCTGGTAGTATTGATCAACTTTTAACTAATTAAGGATGTGATGAAAAGTTTTTTATTCTATCATTTATGAAGTTTAAAACATTTTTTCGATTAAATAATATACCCAATAATCATTTGAATAAGGAAACATGATTATTTTCAATATGTATTTAATGAAATTTAGTTTCTTACAATGTATCATGAGAATAAATGGTGAATATTTTACCATCTTTGGAACATGAATACTAAGAGCTTCAATATGTTTTAGGTGGGATTAATAATAAGATTTTATTTTTAAATTTAGTAACATTATTTATAAATATTTGTAATAACATATGTAATATGGGTTATATAGTTAACCATTTATGGAATTGTTTATATTAAAATTCATAAAAGGGTTCAGATATTAATGAATTATCTCAACATCCCAGGATTTATGCATATTGGGAAAACTGTTCTAACAATTTTTTGATTAATATAAATAATGATAGTTGAAATGAATTTTCATTATATTATTGAGTCTTATGATATTTTATTATTCAGGAATAAAAAATTCACCATCATCTCATTGGATAAGAGAAGAAGTTGAAATTGATAATGGCATAAAAGGGAGATAATTTATTGAAATTAGTTATGTAAATCATTTCACTAAAATAATTCAACATTAAAATATGGCTATTGATATAAAAATATTTCCTTATAAATTTTTAATGATATCAATGACCTTTTCGAAGCCTCTTTGAGTTATTTATTTCAGATAATTAACATTTTACAAACTTTTTATCTATAACTCTCCATAAAAAATGACAGTTTTTATTAATTTATTTGTAAATGTTTTCCCTATAAACTTATGTTCCACTATGTGTAACCCTTGTTATGTGTTACATTGGGTAAAAATTATATTCCCCACTTTTATCTATAAAGAAACTAATCATATTAATTTTTATGATTTGAGTTCTTAAGAATGGAAAATTCTTGTATAAAAACATTGATGACACGTTAAAATTTTGTGGAAGAAGTAAATTTTAAGGGGGTATAATATAACACCCTGAGAATTTTTGTAATATATATTTTTAATTTGTTTTCATTTTTTATATTCTTCATTTCACAGAACACTGAACCTAGATTTTCCAATATGAAATTACAATTTTTGGATTGTGATATATGAAACACGAAATTGAATTATGTAGTACACACAACACTTATACTAGCATGACATAAATTCGTTACTATTTTTTTCTTGAATTACATAGAATACCATGTCCCTTTAACATAATTCATTACACACAATATTTAAATTTACCAAACTATTATATATTATTAATATTATTATGGAAATATTTTTATTGGTACCACCCAGGCAATGGAATGGATTTTTTAAGTGAGATAATCAATGTTGTAAAAAATATTATTTGAACATGTATATTAAATGAATTCATTGGATAATAATTAGAATATATGAATGTAAGAATTATTTGAAAATAATTAAATTACATTTATAAGAAAACTATTTTTATATCTAAGAACACTATTTTATCACAATAAATTAGAATTTTTTTTTCATTTTTTCAATAAAATTTATAAATCAAATATTGAATAAATATAATTTTTAATCATCTAAAAGATTTTATAGGAATAGGATAATAATAAATCTAATTTATTAAATCTAATTTTTTGAATAAAAATATTTATTTTTATAAAAGGTAATTATTTATCTTTTTGTAAATAAAACCCATTTTAAAGATATTTTTTAAAATTTAATAATTTTACATTCACAGAATAAACATCATTTTTTAAATGGTTATTTAAAAATTTATTTTTGGGACAATTTTTGGTATTTTCCAGATATTGTTTTTTGAGAAATACTAAAAATATTGATATTTTGTTCAAAATATATTTTTCATCTAATTTATTTATATAGATAAATTATAAATTAAATTTTTTATAAGGTATAATTATGTAATTTATAAATATATTAATTCAATTTAGGTCATTGGAAACAATTTAACATATAAATTTGATATAAAAAGATTTCAATCTTTTGAGATTTTTCACTTTAAACCTAGCAATTGTGACACATCTATAGAATTAATTTGAAATTAAATTCTTCCAGTTATGTGTATAGATTTTATAAAAATTAATTAAATATTTTTAATGTGTATAATATTTAGTATCTATTATGGTAAATGTATTTTTTGAAACAAATTATTAGTGAAATTAAATAAAACTAATTACTGGTTTTAAGGTAATAATAAGTTTATGTAGTTGATAAAGCATAACATAAGAGGCCAAATACAATAGGGACCTTAAAAAACCCTTTTAATTGAAATATTTATACCATATAATAACTTGTCTATAAAATGAACATTTATTCGTGAAAAATTATGTAAGAGAGACCACTCAATAATGTTTTCCTTTTTTTAATTACAAGAATGCCACTCCCCCTCTACTATAAATTGGATCTCATGACCCTCACTTCCAAAGACCCCAAAGGACACATTGGATCAACCAAAACCTACCCAAATAATCTCCCAACATCTATTATATAAACATATAAGCCTTAATTTTATCATAAATCAAACTATTTTTGTCATTTAGTGAAATCAAAAAGGAATTACCCAAAGAAGAGGTTGCATCGTTCCACAAGAACTTTTGTTTTATTTTCATTCTCCACAACCTTTACACTTATCATTTCATTATTATATGACTATCTTAGTATCCTCAATATATTGAAATGTTTTTCTTATAATTGGTTTTTTTATACATACACTCACTTCCATCAAATAAGTAAAGAGCTTACCTTTCATGTGTATAGTAGACTACCGCTTCAAGAAACGATGCTTGTTCATTTTTTCAATTTACTCATCTGATGGTGGTAATTATGATGGACATAAAACTATTAAGTTATATATATTAAATTTATTATTTTATTATTAATCTTTAATAATTACATAAAACATTCCATCATAATTTCAATTTTTTATAAATAAAATAACATCATATTTGGACATGTGGACTATCGCCTCGTTAAATTGATTTTATTTGTTCACACTGTATATGAAATTTATTAAATATGGTTTTATTATAATTATAAAAAATATATAAATTAACAATAATAATATAATTAATATATATATGTTATTTAATTTAAATATTTTAATACAACAATGAAACAGAAACAACGTTCATCCATACATATGACATACCATCTCCATGTATGATGTATTCCATTCAATTTAATTATTTTATAGTTTAGTATAAATAGATATATAATGAATATTTATTCTATTTAAATCATGTTTTAAATTATAGAAATGTTAAAATCAGGATCTATGTAATAGTATCCAGATTAACAAGTGAAATCATATAAGAAAAACAATGCGGATATTACCCAAAAGGTAACATTAATGTGGAATTATTAGCAAATATGTGTTATAAATTCATAACAAAATCATAAAAAATATTATGTATAATAATATTGTTTATGTTAGGATATATAGTAATCCTATATTTATTATACAGAAGTATTTAATGTGTATGATGAAAACCAAGACTTATGTTAAGGATTTTCTCTTCTCACTTTTAGTTCTACGAGACTTATAACTTATTAAAAACCCATTTATTTATTGTGGTGTATACAATACAAATTAATGTATTATATTATTATTATATATAAATATATTGGTATTTAAATACACATTTAATAATATTTCTTTCATTGGGTTTATAGATGAAATGTTATGAAATCTATAATGTAATTTTTCTCAATTTTCTTTTTTCAGATACATTCCAAGTTATCAAACTATATTTTTCTATGCGGAGTATATACTTCAAATTGAAATATTATATAATTAATATAATTAATTTAGTTAAATTTTAGGATTAATTTAATGATATTATTTCAGGGGGAGTATGATTGAGTGTTTCGAAATTGTTAACATTGTTTTTCTACATGATCAGGTAGCAATTCACTCTTTATTTCCACCATTACACCAGTAATTTTAAACTTGTTTTGTATTGAAAATTAAAAATATAATAATAAATTTCACATTATGTTTTTCCCTTGATAATGTGGGTGTGAGTACCTATATATGTTTGCTAGTTGACCAGTCTTTCAATGGTGGAGTGCGGATCACGATGCAGATACTAAGGAGGGGAAATTTCAAGTAGTCATTGTCCAGATAGAATTCCATTAAAAACATTACCTCCAATAATGTCATAAATAATATGGGAAATGTACAAGTTCCCATTAAAAACAAAAATTGGAAATTATATATAATGAATAAAAAAATTTAAGGCCTCCATGCCATTAATGTCAGGTATGAGCTAGTGATTTGGAGCACTCATGAATGAATTCAAGCAAAACAGGCTAAACTGCCTGAGGGACCAAGAATGAATGTTGACATAAATATATTATATATATGATATGATCATCCAATTTAACTTCAAATACGTTTATTAATGGTAAAATATGTTGTCTATATTTCTTTATAAGACCATGAAGCTCAATTCATCGATTTGGAGGCCAAAAATAAGCCCATAATGTGAGGAAATTCATGGTGGGATAGATTGGACACCCTACAATATTTGATTGATAAAATTCTCCTAATAACTCCAATTTAGGTGATTAAACAACAACTGTACATAAAAATTGAATACCTGGATCACCACTAAATATCATTACAATTAATCCTGTTTTGGTCAGTCAATCAGCCAGATAAATAGGAGTAAAAAATTGTCCATTAATAGTGACCTAGTCCCTTGCGGACATGACTTCTTTTATGGAAAGTGAGATATATTATTTAATATAAAATCAACCATCACCCTCATTATCTCATTTTTTTGACTAGGGGAGAAGATTAATCGATTTGTATTGTGCCCTTCATACATTTTATTCCCATTCCCCATCACGTGCTTCCAAATTTCCTAGTGATCAATTTTTTTGGTGTTCTTTGTTGAATTAAAAATCATTATAAATGAAATATATGTAATGTAACAGAATTTACAGGTTTGTTTTAATATTTTCATCATATGTACCATAATTATTTTTGATATTATGGTATGATCGAATATAATATAAAGGAACCATAACCCTCATGCATTCATATATAACCTGAATCTTGTATTAATTTAAGCATGTTTATCTATTTTCTTTCTGATTCCCTTTCATGATTTTGCATATGGATCACATAATTTTATTAAATCTAGAATCCATAAACCATGAATATGAATTTTATTTTCTTCTGTAAGATATTAACATTGACACAAATATGGTCATTTCATCACATTAATATTGCGTCTCCTTGATTAATTTATTATTAACATTGATTCATTTTTGTTCATTTTGAGTGAATAAAAATAATCAATATAGGTGATTGATAAAATCCAAATTGATAAACTATTACAAACTCATATACCATATTAGTTCTTAGGTGTATAAAATCATGGAATTAATGATATTTCTGATTCCCTTGAGAGTGTTGGTATATTAGGAATTAGGGGACAATTATCCACCTTGATCATGATTTCTCCAACATTTTTTCCAATCACATTGTTAAATAGTATCAATTTATTCATTTAAATCTAAAACACAATGTTTTCCAAAATAAAATTCCCCTTTTATTTTCCTAATATGAAACTTCTATTGGAATAAATTATATTTGGATCTGTCGGGAGATGACCTCGACTTTCATCTATACTGCAGATATTCTAGTAAAAAATAAACAACTAATTTCACATGCTCGACAAGGTAATCTAATTTTTATCTATTTATCTGAATCAAAGAACTTTTTTTATTTAATTCCTTTCATTTCAATATTTTCTTTTTTATTTTTTACTACTTTCAATATTATTGTTCCCTATTTTATTTTAATTTTTTTTATATGTGTTTTTGATTTTTTATATTCTCTCTCCATCTCTCTCATTATACACACTCTCTCTCTATTTATTTAATATAACATTATCTTTTATGTTATTTTTTAATTTATTTTATGGAATTTGTTTTATCAATATAACTAGATAAAATAAAAAAATTCAATAAAAAAATTTCCACAATATTTTCATATCCTGATCAAAAAAATAGAACTACATGAAGTTTTACTCAGAAGTTAAAAATCATCTTCACATACAAATTTGGTCCTCTAGAGGTAGGGAAATCTGGAATAATTTAGTAAACCATTTTGAAATATCATGTTTTCCCAAATAAATAAAAAATTGAACTCAATAAATCCCCACAAATCATTGCTGAAAATAATCAAACCATAAAATAACTGTCCTCCCCAGATGTGGAGTACCAAAAAAACATACATCCAATATCCTAATGATGATTCCTACTTCGTGTTGAGATCCAGAACCATCCATCGACATTATAAATTCCATGGTATCCCTGGTGAGCACCCTCACAATAATCTCATTGAGTTGTATATAGTGTTCTCTTCCAAGAAACCCTAAAATGTGTCCAAGGACATCATTGAGCTTATGGACATCCCATTTTCACTTAATGGTATAGCCAAAGAATGGTTATACTATCTGCCTACCATAATTGGGGAATGGAATTACCTTAAATGACTATTTATTTTGAAGTACTTCCCTACCCCCCGAACTGTATCAACTTGAAAATATATCTCTATCATTAAGAAATCCCAAGGAGAGACCCTTCAAGAATACTAGGATTGATTCATAAGTTGTTTTTGAAGTTTCCCCCACCAACAAATTAGTGAATAATGATTAATTAAATGATTATGTGATGGAAAATCCCCCATAGATCCAGGTATGATAAATGTTGCATCTGGAGGTGCCCTATTTGATGGAGCTTCTTTTTCTACCCATGACAAAATAGGGAACTTGGATCAAAATGCACTCTAATTTGTTACATGAATAATTTCTCCCACATGAGGAGTTCATGGGGTAATTAATTTATCTCTTGTACAAAATGTAGATAATTAGTTGGTTGATATGTGTACCCTTTTATGAAAATTAACTCAATAACAATGTAATTTAAACTCTCCTCCCGTTCCAATACATTTTGGTATTTATATTGAAAGCACTCATTTTTATAACCAATGCTCTCAAATATAAGATTTCTCTGATTCTTGTGTAGTTATATTCCCTTTTTATCCATTCAAAAAAGAACCACCCTTCAATAAATAACGATTTATGAAAAATGAAAACACATAGGGAAATCATTACCAGAATACCAACAATAATGAAACTCAAACACCCCTATGTTGAATTGGTATCAATAAGGACAAGGTTTGCATCCTTATTATAATCCATCATATCAATAAAATCCTCCTCATCCAAAATCAGATCCACCCCTCCATCAAATGGTGAATGAAATGGAAATCTATAACCTCTTACTATAATAAATCACACAATTGGCTATTCATGACCAATAAACTGATGTAGCATAATTAAAAAACACCATCAGTGGGATTTTGATAAAGGTTTCTAGAAACATTCATCCCAAACTATTTATAATCCGAAAGAAAGTTTTAATTTTCGTTTAATAACACATCATAGTCGTAAATAAGATTCTTCATCCTATGACTCAAACCAAAAGGTAATTAACCCTCCTAAGAACTCAATTTCCCCACCATCAAATGTTTCAGGTAACAAAAAACAAAAAAATGGTAATCAAATAAACATTGAGGATTACCATGGAAAATAAATTCACATTCATTTCCCTCAATGACCCTCTATTTCTATTTAATTTTTTTGAATGATATTGATAATGACATAATGAATATATTTAAAAAGGTTAAACCTAGATTTAATTTATTTTATGAAGTTAAATAGATTTCATATTATTCTAAATTTCATAAAAAATGTTTTACCAATAGACAATGACTGAAAGGGAATGAGGGATTCAACCTTGGAGGGAATATCTCGACCTTGATTCAACCAACAATTCCAACCAAATGTATGGATATGAGAAAATTCATAATTCCATACACAATAGAGGAAAAATTCTATTTAGATGATATGGTATATTTAGTTTCTTCAATTAATTTAGTTCCATAATATATGTAAAATTCTATTCATAATGGAGCGCTTCATCCGACAACCATCATAGTGAAACCTTCCAACTAGAGCACAACACACCCTCTAGGAGTTGTTAAGGATATCCTCATAAAAGTGAAGTATCTCATCATTCCCATTAAATTATACATTCATGTCATGCGGTAAACTACAACCCAACGACATTCCACTCTCACACTTGGATGTCCATTCTTAGAACAAATAACAAATATCCTCAATGTCCACAAATATACATGTTCCATGGATTTTGGTGAGGAAATTTTATGTTTTAACCTTCTTGATTTCCGGAAAAATTCCATTTAATAGTACTCCACTCTTCCTATTTATTCGATGTATGTTCTCTTTGACAAAACACACAAAAAAATATCTCCTCAACCCATACGTTAATTTATTTTCTATTTAATAAACCTTAGATGATTTGTGTTTTGATTCATTTTTTGAATGTTTTGTGGGTTTCTAAAATAGGAAATTTTAACCTTTAATTGATGAGTGTGTTTATTCGGTTCAATGTTACCCATGACCCATGATGATTCTGTAAATCTAATTTACATTGAATCACTCTACTAATATAAGAAACATGATTAAGTAGATAGTTTCATGACCTTAAATCCCCTAAACCCCTCCCCCAATCTTAAAAACACTAGTGTTTTAGCTAAAACAAATTTCGTATAATTTAAAATATGCATATCTTGATGTTAATGACCAATTTCCCGTCTTTATTACAAATAACCTCTCTCCGCAACTGAAATAAAACCAACTAAAACTTTTTATGGAGTATAAAATTAAGATAAGATGGACATTGACTAATAGTCCTAGAAATATCCCATCTATTTGTATGCACCATATACATTTAGATGAAGAGGTTAACCAAATAAGGCATGCTAAATGCCGGTTAAATCCCACTATCCATGATGTGGTAAAATTGGATGTTAGTAAACTTGTTTATATTTGGAAAATTTATTATATATCTGAGAGTAAATGGGTTAGCCCAGTACAAATTGTTCATAAAAATAATAGAATAATGGTTTTATCAAATTAATGAAATGAATTGTTCCTAACACATGTAAAAAATAGTTTCTGACCTTCTTAAGACTACCATAAACAGAATCAAGCCATGTTGAATGACCACATTCATCTATATTTCATTGAAACAATATATGAAATATTTGATGTTAAGTCCCATTATTTATTCCTTAATAAATATTTATGTTATATATAAATCTATATTGTACTTGAGGATCAAGGAAATAAAACATTTTATTATCCATTTGAAATATTCTCATATTGAAGGATGCCTTTTGTTCTATGTAATACTCATAGAAATTTTCAGTGATATTTGTGGAGTATTATTTTTATGGGCCTTGAGAATTGTATGAATGTATTTATGGATGATTTCGTGGTATACTTTTCATCCTTTTATGACTATTTAGCACACATGGGTTCTTTACTCCACCATTTCATTGAAAAAAATTTATTATTAAAATATGATAAAGTCCATTTCATGGTCAGGTGGGGATAATTATTGGGCATGTTATATAAAATGGGGGACTTCATATGTATATGTAAAAAATTAAATTAAATTTATTCTCTTACCTATATAAAATGTGTTGGTGAGATGTGATTATTAAGGGGATATGTTAGTTTTTACTACAGATTCAGTGATGACATTAGTATGATCACACTACACATTTTCTTTTTATTAATTTTTTTTTCATAAATAATGTTAGTATATTTTAACTAGAAGAAAAATAATTCTCAGATATCCTCCCATCAACCAACCACCAGGGGGGATCTCTCTGTTAAAGATGTGTTTGAAGCCTCTAAAATTGCATTTGGGGTTGTTTTATCATAGAGGTTTGAGATGTCTTCTCATGTCATTTCATATGCCACATTTACCTATGACCATGCCCATGAAAACAACACAACCACTAATAATAACTTCTTTATATTATTTTTACTTGGAAATTTTCATTCATATCTTATTGGATACAAAATTATTTTCTTTTTGTGATGATGTTTCTCTTCATTTTCTAATGAAACAAGAGGCTATTCCCCACCTCATTTTGTTGATGCTCATCATCCATGAGTTTGAAATTGAGATTATAGATTAGAGTGGAATGGAAAATATTGTAGCTGACCACATTAATAAGATCTCCTACAATGGTCCATCTTGTTGACTCACCCCTCCTCATTGTAAAATTCTTTCCTCAAGAGAACCTTTGTGAAATTTTAGACCATATGCCCCGGAAAAAAGAATTTTTAAATTTTCTAGCAACATATATACTCCCCAATGCTTTCAGAAGTTACCAACACCTAAAAATTAAGAATGATTATATATGGTAAATCTTATTTGACCCATTATTTTGGTGAATATTTAGTTACCGTTTTGTTTTTTGGGGTTTCCCAGACAAGGAGTTCACCGTTGTATCAACCATATAGCACACCATGTATTGTGGGGACCACATTGGCTATAAATGAGTTGATCAAAAGGTGTGTGACCTATGATATCATTGGAAGTAATATTATTGATATGAACATATGTTTTTTGGTGCATGTACATGATGTTAATTCATAGGGAATATCTCCAATAGGAATGAAATTCCCTAATAAACCGTGCGATTTTTTGAGATCTTCGATGTAAGGGGAATTGACTTCATGGGACCATTTATTAATTCATTTGAAATTTTGTACATATTATTAATTTATGACTATGTATCTAAATGCGTGGAACAAAAGTTCACCTAGAATGATGACTCTTGAGTTGATTTTGATTTAGTGAGGCCCCAAATTTTTAGAATTTTTGGTTTTCCAAGATTCATAATTATTGAACAGAGTTCACATTTTTTTCAATCATAATATGAAAAACATGAAATTTAGGTATGTTTTTGTTCTTAAATCCTCCACTCTATATCACTCCCAAAACTAACAGACATGTATAAATCAGAAGTCGGGAATTCAATAAAATCATAGGAAAAACTATACAACTTAATAGGAAAGATTTGTTTTTTCCTTGAATGATGCCCTTTGGTTATAACATACATCTTTCTATACCCCCATTAGAATGTAAAAAACAATATTGGGGAATTAATGGCTTTTCACCTCTCAATTGAGGTATATCACCTTGAATATTGTGCAGTTAAATAATGTAATATGTGTCTCTCAAAATCAGGTGGGAATAAGAAGTTACAAATTATTGAGTAGGAAGAAATTCATCATGATGCATATGAGAAATAGTGAATCTATTAAGATGAATAAAATGGTTATACATGATTAAATTATTAATCAGATGAAGTTTTATATTGGATAGAAGGTCCTCATGTTAAATTATAGGATAAAACTCTAACTAGGTAAACACATTTGCTCATAGATCATTCCATATATAATTACTAATGTAGACCCTTTTTGGTTCATTATATGTTTTACATGAGAATTATGTCAGATGTATTACTATAAATTTGATGTGACATAAAAATGATTATAGTTATTTTACAATGAATTTGGTGGGGGTAAATCCACCATCAAGAATAAACATACCAGTAAATGCCACAAGGTATTATCCTTCTATCCCACATTATCATTTTTTATAGTGTGGACACTACACAATCTTGGTGTATGCATGGGGGGGGATGGTATATTCCTAGATTTGTTAATTTCTTTACTATTTTCAAATTATTTATTCATTATTCACTTTTTTTGTTGTATAATATTTTTACATTCCCCATACCCCTTTCCCCTTACTATCCACCCAAAATTCAATCATGGAAAATGATGCCCATTTATTAATTACTATTTTTGAAAATGTATGTGGAATTTATATATTTCATTTTTTTAATATTAGAAAACATTTCCCTGATAGAATGTGTGTTTTAGAATGAATTTAACATTATGGTTCAAATTTTTCTTTAAAATTGGTTCTTTTTCTATCAAATAAATGGTTCTATCTCTATGAAACCTTTGAGATGATTGATACCCTCTCTGTGAGTAGTTTTTAAGAAAGCAGTTCCACTAATATCTATATAAATATTAAAACTATAAAATATGTTGTATAATTCTTAAATCATATAATGTAAATATATGTTTGGATTATACTTATCAGTTTTCTAGAATTTATTTTCCATAAATTTGTTTCTTATCTGATCTATTTCATTATTGTACTATATTTACCTATGTGTGTGTACCTATAATCCGACTATTTTACTACCTCAAATAAATTATTATAAAAAATTAAAAAAATTAAGAAATCTATCAAAATATGATTTCTGTCTTTGGATGATCAAAAACCACACATTCTCAATATTTTATCTTATTATAACTATTATAATTATTGTTGTGAAGAGATCCAAAAAGGTTTGAGAGATATTAATGAGAAGTTTACCAAGTGAAACATATTAAAATATCAATAATGATAGGTAATTAGTGTTGTGATGAAATGTAAAACATATAGGACTGTTGAGGTTGGGTGATTATGTTTTGACTAATTGTAATTATTTTTTGAGGGGTCGTGAAATTTTATTCTTAAGTATGTAGGGCAGGTTTTGTGGACATAATCATTTAATTAATAAATGTTAAATAAATACATAATTAATAGTTATAATGTTTAATGAATATCATAGTATTGTTTTAGCACACACATGTGGAGATGTAGTGTCATGGATGACTTTTGAATTAATTTTTCAGATCAATATCATGAATCTCTTTGAATTTTATTTTGTGATGAAACATTATGAAACATATTTTTACATTATCACAAGGAATAACTCATTTGTCTGTATTTTTCTTTTCAACAACTTAATTTAATGAATTAAAATTTTCATGATTGTAAAATATTCATGAACTTTGGAATATATACATGCATAATTTTATTGTAAATGTGTATTTCCATAGGATTTAAAATGTTTATGTGGTGGGGTGTGATCACGAAGCGATTCACTATTCATTCCCAGCCGTACACCGAGGTTTTAAACTTGTTTTTTATATAGTGTGACAAATATAAAAATAAAATAAAATAAATTATTGATTTAATGATATAATATTTATCAACTAATCATAGCATAATTTTACTTTTTCATTACTTACATTATAGGGGAAAATGATTTCGAGAGCTCCTGATATAATTCAAGAAAAAATGGGCTAAACTGTGTGAGATCCCAAGATATCATGTGTAAATACAATTTTATTATATTTAAAAATTGTATTCAATTAGGGAACAAATTGGTGTATGAATGCAAAAAATATGTGGGATATTTCTATAAATAAGACAATAGAGCCCAATTCATACATTTGGTGGGAAAAAATAGTCCCACAATGTGATGAAATCGCGAGCACAATATATATTAGGCAACCCTTTGGTATTTGGTTCTATAAGTCGTGTAATAGACTTCTTATTGGGATCATTTTATCTTTAGTGGACAGATAACTCGACGGATCAACTCTCCACTGAATATCATGACAATTTAATACATTTTCATTAATTCAACCATCCAAATAAACGAGGAGTAAAAATTATGTCATTTAACCTAACCTAGTCCCCTGGGAACTTGACATATTTTGTGGAAAGGGTGATGTATTTATCAATAAAATCACCCATAAATCTAATTATATAATGTTTCATTTTTAGGGGTGAAGGTGATTAAACATTTATAGATATATTCATCCATTTTAGTCCCATTATCCATCACGTGCTTCTAAATTTCATAGTTATAAAATAGGTGTGTTCATTGTTGTAATATCGAGCTCCATGCATGTAATCATTGTAAGGTATTTCAATTTATAAGTTTTTTATCAATTGGCCTTAATATATACCTTATGAATTAAATCATAGGAATAATAATCCACATTCATTCATGCATAACCTAGATTTAGTGATTATTTAAGTGTCTTCATCTCCTTTATCACCCCATCCCATTCATGAGTTTGCATATGGGATTTATCAGTTGAAACCATCAAGTATTAATAACCCATGAATGTTTATTTTTATACATTTGTTAATGTTTTATCATTAAAACAAATATAATCATCTCATACCTTTGTTTATGTGATGCCTCAATTGAGTTTTGTTTTTTTGTTGATTTATGTTTCTTGATCTTGAGTAGTTTAAGATAGTCAATATAATTTATCAATCAATTCCTTGGTGGTATCCTATTAAGATGTGACAAACCATACTAGTTAGATTGTGTATAAAATCAAGTAATAATGATCCTTTCCATTCCCTTGAGAGAGATTATGGATTGAGCATAAAGTGAAACTTAACTTGGTTGATCATTATTTGTCTATATTTTTTCCCTCTATTTGTGATATAGTACCAATTTATATTTTTAAATCATAATCCCCACATGTTCTCAAAAAATAAAATTTCCATATTATTTTCATAATTCAGACCTTCAATTGGAATTAATTTCTATTGATCTTTTGAGTGATGACCAAGGATTTTTGATTGAATGGAGAAATTATAGTATAAATGAAAAAACTAATTCGATGCATGAAAAAACAGTATCACTACAGTCTCATCATTTAACTAGATTGTTTTTTCTTATGCCTTAATTGATATAATATTATGACCCCTCTATCAGAAACAATAATGAATTTTATTCTCTACAAGTTATCAACAATATTATCGGTTTTTAGTAATATTTTTGTAATCATTTTTACTTTTGAAGATTATGAAAATGTTTTTAATAATATATTTATTTTTTATAGTAAAAAATCTATGTTTATCACAAAATAATGTTTTCTAAAACAATTCACAAAATATATTATTTACAAAATGTTTTTAAAATTATTTTCAATTCCATTTTAAAATAAATGTTTTTCGAAAAATATTTTAACATCTATTTTATGTTATTAATGTAATTTAAATGAAAAAGTATTAAAAAAAATCTTCAATATTCTTTTATAAGATTCCATGTAAAGTGGTTTTGAAAATTTATTCAAGGTTATTTAAAAAACATATTTCAGAATGTTTTATTTTTGAAAAATGATTTTTTTTAAATGGGAAATGATATTTTCCTCATGAAATGTTAAAAATGATACTAAATGTAAAAATTTATGTTTCCAAAGAGATTCATTTATGAAATGGATATTGAATATATTTTATTATTTAAAAAGGGAATTTGGTAGAAATCAAATTTCAATGAAATCATATTTTATTTAGGAAATTTCCCATGTTATCTATCAAGATAATTCTCCATATAAGATTAAATCCATTGAAATAGTTTACTCTTTTCTTATGATATTATTTAAGAACAAAATTTTTATTATTTCATTGGTGTTTATGTCCATTTGACACGTTGATTATGATAACTATTTCTATTCCATAGGTGACACAATGATGAAATTATTATGAAACCAATTTTCTTTTTAAAATTTATTATATCAGGAAATTATTAAGATACTAATATCTGTTAATGAGTTATCGTATGATGTTTATGAATCAAAACTATTTTATATTTCATGATATGATTAATGTATTATTATATTTTGGGACATGCATATATGATTTCATTATGCGATAGGTAAGACTTATATATCCCTCCAATGAATTGGGAAATGATAAATGTTATATGAGACATGTGGGTATACAAGATTGAATCCAAATACCAAAAATAGGTTTAATATGATGTCATCCCAATCCCAAAACAAGAGGGTAATCTTGATTAAATCCCAAGACTGAAACAAGAGGGTACATAGGAGGGAATTAGAAGCTCAAAAAATAGGGTGCCTGAGAGGGAATCCCGTGACTAAAAAAGTGGTTACATGAATGGTAATCATGTTCCTTAAACAAGAGGGTATGATAGAGAGCATCGTAACCGTAAAGCAGGGAAACAATTGATTATCCCATGACAAACATATTTTGAATGGATTTTTAGTTATTCTAGATTTGGTAATTTCTATGATTATGTGAATTCCACAATTTTATGTCTTATTTTTATGTTATCCCTTTAGGTATTATTCTCTTGATTATATTATAATTCATGAATTTTAAACCACAAATTTTTATTCCATCATTCATTTATATGATCATTGATATGCCAATGAGCCCGTACCCTAGTGGTACAGTTTCCTACTTGGCATCCATAAGACCCAGGTTCAAATACAGGTAGGGGTGAATTTCTGGGTGCTGTAGCAGTACTATTGCGGGGCACTGCAGTAGTAATGTAGCAGCGGAAGAACTATAGCATCAACGTCACTATAGCGGCCGCAAAACTATAGCAGGTACTGTAGTGGCGGCAAGACTGTAGCAGGTAGTGTAGCTGCACGAGTACATTAGCAATACTGTTCACTGAGGGGTCCTTTGGGCCAAAAAATGAGCTTTCAAGCCTTGCATTCAGGTCACTTGGCCTTGGGCCTTCGGGCTATGTAATGGGTCTCCCTCTACCCAGTCTAAAGTGGTCATTTTTTTAAATAATAAATTGAGTTTTCAACCCCATCCTTTAAAATAAATATGATCTTTGATATGCAATGTGTGATCTATGAATGTTATTCGCATGATGTCATATCCTTAGGTTGATGTTATTATTACATATATCCCTTGATTCACCTTATTGAGAATCTGAGAACATGATTTTTTATGTTTCCTTTACCCTAGGGATGAAGAATGGTTTTAGGTAGGATTTCTAACAAAGAATATTATTAAGTGAGATATGGAAGATATTTCACAAGGATATACAATTAGGTATATATGATTCCAAACACAATCAACTATTACAATCCTCAGGCATGTACATTTGTAAAGTGTTGATTATTCATCTATATTTTGGGAATATATATGTATTTTAAGCCCAAGATTCTATTTTTTGGTCATTTTAATATCACATACTAATAAAGAATCCAATCCATACAATTTATGTTAATTGATTGTGAAATTAGGACATGGAAATAATTCTAATTGAGGAATGAAGAACATAGTGAAATAATAAGGTATAACCACAAGTTCCAATCAAATAATATCAATGAAAAAAATGAAAGAAAAGAAACCCAGTATGGTAAATGTGTATTCCTATGAAATTTTTAAGGAATTACAATTATCAAAATAATAATCATTAGAAATTTAGAATGAATAAATTTTTATGAGATTAAACATCATAAAATAATGGGTGACTTAACTCTTACGAATTTTTCTTAGTTGAAAATATGGTTTTTTGATATTTAGAAAATACTCAAATTGTAGAAAAAAGGATATTAATTTAAAGCTTGGGAAAAAGTACATTAAAATGGGAACACACCATGTGGCAGCCAATAATGAGCCATATAATCCATGGATGGGTTTAACCATATGTTAGGTCCTAAAATTACATGAAAATTCAATTAAATTAATTTCTATAAAAAAATTTAAATATCATTAGTAGGATATGGTGTGAAGAATAGTGATGCATTATTAATAAAGTGATGAAATTAGTGGAAATTATCTAGACCCTCTACCTTGATGTAGCGACACTCCACCCATCTTTTTTCAATGATTGAAATAGAAAATAATGATATAAAAATGGAATGTTCTAGTTCCATGAAAATTCAGAAAAAAACACTCAAAAAATATCGAAAGATGATATATAAGAACAATTAAATAAAACAGTCGGGAAGGATGATCATAACAAGAGATTTCTAATGTTTCTAAAGAAAAGATAATTGTTTTATTTATAAAGGAGTTATCCAAAGACCGATGGTGGAGGAAAAAGAAAAACCCATGCACACGGGAAGAGCTTATCCATTGGACAAAAAAAGAAGAATGGGTGTAATTAAAATCCTCATTAAGTGAATTTAGGTTATTTAACCATAAAACAAAAAGTTCACATAATTTGGACACATGGTTATATATATATTGTTCCAACCGTGTGCTATTAACTTATTCAATGGGGAACCCAACACAAATAGGCATATAGTTTATCTAACATTGATAAAATAGAAAAAAACTGCTCTTTACTGATCCAATGTAGCACCATATGGCCAAGAACCTAGGTCACGTGGTTTTAGACCAATCCTGATTCCATAATTACCCAACATTCTACAACTACATAATTCAGAAAACCATGTAGTATGAGAGACATTATTTCTACTAATAGTGATACCATGAATGCCTCTTTAATATTTGGTGTCCTGAGGATCAAAATGACCCATAAACATTCATGTGAGCTCATTGACTTTATTTGAAACCTATATCAAGAATTAATAAATTAATTTAAATAAACATATGCTGGAGGATTTGGGAAAAGATGCAATGTTACAACCTTCCATCATTAAGAATACTCATCCACATGTTTCCATTTCAAGAGTGGTATAATGTAATCAATGAAATGATTAGGACACAGTTCACAAACATCAGATTTCTATACCTATGTATCCCATTGTACATTTTTGTGCTTTGATAACACTCTAATTAGCAGAACTGACCTTACATCATAATCCTTCATGCTACGATCAATGATACCTATAAGATTCTCTTTGAAGGACAAATCATCCTCCATCTCAATATCCGCATGGTCTAATGAATGGTACAAGTTTGGATGATACTATCAAATATAAAATATGGATAATACATTTTGAATGACATGGTACATGTATGGTAACAACAATCGATAGGATACCAGTCTGACTCTCTCTAGTATCTCAAATGTCCCTAATAAAGTGGAGATAACTTTCATATATCTGGATTAATCTATGAACCAATCTAGGTGATAAATATAAACTGAAACATTTTCACACTGTGAATTCAAAAGGTCAACAAAAATTAACTATATAATACTTATGGATTCATTGATTTGTGTTATTATGATTTTGAATCATATGGGCCTTTTTTAAAGTCTTCTGAATGATACAAGGACCTTGTAGAGCTTCCTCAGTGAGATCTAATAAACATAAAGGTGACCAAAATTTTCTTCCATTTAGGGACCCATACAAATCCATATGAATCATTACATGAAAGATGTTATTGTAGTAAATTATAACCAGAAAAATATATCTCTCCCATGAACCTCTAAAATCAAGGGTGAAGTCTCGTATCGTATCATATAACATAAATTTCATCTTCTTGGACTTCCTGTTTTTCTGATGGTGAGATGTTGTACTCACAAGAATTTATAAAAACGGTTCCTTTTCTAACAGTTGTAGGAATTGTGAGGTAAAACATGCATCTCGGCCAGGAATGATAGATCAGGGAACACCATGATTGTATACAATCTCTAGGATGTAATTCGTTCTTATTTAATTAATGATGATTATCTCCTCGATATGTTCAAAATTTTAAACCATATTCAACATGTTGATGATCACCCCTACTTAATTATTCCTTAAATGGGGTATAAGTAAAACAATTATTAAATTCATTATGTTGTATTTCTATTTCCACTCTCAAATGTATATATGCTTTAGAAGTCTAGTAAGTCCCTTCTGCTCAATGTACACCAGGTTGTAGGTGGATCACTTATTAATGAAACCTACTATCATTCTCATCATACATAACCACTAGTCATAATGATATATATATATATATATATAAATCTTTGTAATTAAAGGATGAACTTCCCTAAAACAGGCATGATATTTCCACATTAACTATTCATATATATCAGAATCTAGTTAAACACACCCATGGTTGATTAGGGAATCAATAAAAAATATATACAACAAGATATAGTTTCACTCATGAAACACTATCCCATAGGATAAGCTAACAATAATATGATATATTCCCCATCCAAAATCACTCCATAAGGAGGGATGTCACAACTAGAGCTGATAAAATTGGTTTCGTGTATTATGCTTGAACCACCATGTGCAACTTTGAAAATAAATCCATCAACTGTCACTCAATTCTGGCCTCCATGATCGATTACATTAATGTTTTTCTGATCAATTAATTATAAATTGAATTATACTTATTGTTTAATGAAGTTCAATGTCAATAAATTTCTCGTATTCAACCAAATTTTGTAGCATTGAATTAAATTAGCATTGTGGGGAGATGTATTTGAGAATTTAATGGTCTGTATAGATAATGGACCATTCAAAAAATAAATTTCCCATTCAATAGGTAGGATTATTAACTATGGATTCATTTTCTAGTTATATTGTTGGATAGTTCTTCTCATGTTCTCAAATGGTGGGATCCATAAGCTGTAACCCAATCACCTTACTTTGACACTAAACCTTACCAAATTTATGAAGCATCAGAACAAACATAAATATCTTCTTCCTATATCTTGAATAATTAGGATTAGGCATGATGTTAGAATTAGATTTACCACCTAAAAAGATTCTTAAAAAGCTTCAAACATGTAAAATTTCATCCCCTTCATGGTCAGGCCCAAAAGAGGAGTTTCCCAATGTGAAAAGACTTAGAATATATGCCTATAATAGCTATCTATCCCTAAGAAGATGCGTATATTGAATAAAATACTAATCGACTCCAATAATTTCATACTTATCAACTTGTATAGATCAATAGATAATCCAACATCCGACATGAAATGACCCATGAAGTAAACCGTACTAATCCAAAAGGTCATTTAATGTGCTTCACATATAGATAGTTTTCAATTTGTGTACTCATGAATATATCAAGATGTTCGGCATGGTCATTCGTTGTATGTGAATATAATAAGATTAATCGATGAAGAACACTATAATGAAATAAAGATATGTGTGGTTGAACTGATTCATCATATCCTCAAAGACCACTAATGCATTCTTTAAAATGAATGACCTAACCATATACTCATACAAGACATACCATCTCTAGAAACATGCTATGTGGTAGTATAATGGTATAAAATACATTTAATGGTATCCCAATCACAAATATATCATGGATCATATGGTCACTCCCTGGATCTCGTAAAAGATGTCTTCAATATGAGGTACTGCATAAATATTCTTCATCATAAGCTAGTTCAGATACAGGTAATCTACAAATAATCTAAGGGAACCATTAGCATTCATGGGAAAAGTATCAGAGATCTCTCATAGTAATGTGATGGATAATATAAAATACTTATCCTCTATATCTTTGGTTTATATTTGGGATATAGATATATATAGGTTCCATAACATGGGGGTGTACACTGGTGTCACACCTTACACAAGTATAATAGTGAGATGAAGCTCTCTTTCAAGAGGTAACCTAAAGAAATTTTCATAGAATACCGCCCTGAAAAAATCCACATTAGTAGATAATTCTATGAAATACAATACCACTTCAATCCTAAAGATATTAGACATCTGGGAGGTTAACTCTCCTAGCCTAGTACGGTTTGGTCTAGCTCATCTTTCAGGGACACCACATTCTCCATTATGTATATACATGTTTCCCTTAGGTGATGTGATTGACACATGATGGTGATTAAAAAATCATTGTGATTGAAAAGTCATGATGATATCCACAATGAAAAAAATGTTGCATAAAAAAATCTAGAGAATGAAAAAACACCATAAGAAATCGTACCCAAACATCCCAAAACAACACATCTGACATTGGTGTATGTCCTATATTCTTACCACCTTGTGGTGTGTCAAGAGGCATTACTCCTCATATGTTCTCAACTACGAGTCCTAGAATATCCACAACCACAAAATTTATAAAATAATGAGATTCACCAAACAAAAATAAGAAAAATACTAGAGTACATGCCTCTAGAATAGTACCTCTAACCATAGATGACTATTTACTATTCTCATCATGCATTGTTTGCACTATATAAATATGGGATAAACTACATCTATGAGGAGATTCCAGACTATACAATTTATATCCACACTGCTGACACTAATACTCTATGTGCTAACTAACTCATCCATGTCCACCACCACCTCATCTTGAACTATTAGTATAAGACCAATACTAATCTTAATGTTGAGTCAGATATCATGTCCATGATAGAGGTGACATTACAGATCCCCAGTCACTGGAAACTATAAGAAAGGACTAGATGAATCACTTTAGGTGACCCATCCTTCTAGAAGTTTGGAAAGTGATTAGGTTATTCATGAATTGAGGATTTTTTCCCTGGCCTACCACAAAAAATGAAACATTATAGAGACATTAGTTTGTGTCTCCTAGATGGAACATCCGCATGTACACCCTTTAAATGATGATTCTTAATTCTAGATAAATTGTAGCCCTTCCTTAAAATATAACATCCATGGATCACATTGACAACCACTATCAAATATCATTATAAAATTATGACATGTTTCCCTATATTTGTAATAGTATTCAAAGTCAATTCCTTCAACCATGAGTGGATAAAATTCCCAATACCATGCTCACAATCCCTCATATTAATCAACCCATCACTAAAAAGTGTTGAATAGAAACAATGGAGCTTGGTGATTCTAATAGAATACTCAAGCTTAATCATAATTCCCGAATAGAGATTGATGAAATCCCTAGAATGGTCCTCCTTTAGATTCAACTAGAAGAAGTGGTTGTAGATGGGTATATGATATTTTACCTTGTACATATATCGATGATGGTCAATCGAAGAGATGATGTCACACTAGTGTATGGAGGAATCACATAACACATATGTTGTGAGTTTGACCCACCACACTGGAGGAATCTCAATATGGTCAAAGATCGGTAACATATAATATAACCCTAATTTAATTGGACGTGGTCCTCTAATCCCTGAAGAGGTCGAAAGATGATATTATTGAAACTCTAGAGCAGGATTTTTCATAGTCATGGTAGGACATGGAAACCACTTAATATATTCCACGAATTAAAAAAAACCATCATAGAACGGATCATAAACACATATCATGAAAATTATTAGTATTTACCTTTGGTGGGACTACAAGTGGTATCATGTGAGTCTTAGGGAGTGCCACCTCCAGTGTATTGTCATCATCACTCACATGGTATATACATCAGGGTGGTATATACGTATAGTATCCAATTTCAACCATTCGAAGGGATTTGTAACCAAAAAAGGAAGCGATAATGAAACTGATAATAAGAAGGGACTTGTTTAAGGCATCCCTATAATGAAACATGCCATCCTTCTTATGCCTAAAATGTTATGGCATGCAATTATGCCTAAAATGTTATGAATGTTGTTCTTAGAATGATGAATTATGAAATATACCCTCATATCATTGGGTTATGGTAGGAGATACCCAAAATATCAATAATTCTATTCATAACATTAATTGCACAAGGCAATTGAGTCACACATTAGTGAAATAAAAGAAATTGATACAATTAAGGCCATAACACCTTTTACCCATCCCATGTAATTGGTGTTTCCCCAGTAAATAGTGTAGCTACTCCTAGGAGGAGGGTCCTTACCAAATCTAATGTCTGAGTATTTTATATAAACCCAACAAGTAAGATATATAGAATAAAAAAATACCCTAACACCACTTGGTAGCATCCCACCATAGCTGCCTCTTTACAATGCCCATAAATTTTGAAAAATATACATTAGGAATACCTCCTTGAATGCCAGAGGATAATGACAAGTATGGGGGGCTTAGGGTTTGTATGGGGGAGACAATTCCCTCATAGATTAAAGTAGGCACAATATTAGATAATAGATTTTAAATAATTGATGAAAAAAATAATGAAAAGAATTGTTATTTAACAAAAAAGTATAATAAAACTTGGAAAAAGAAGAAAAATAGAAGATATCAAATGATTCAATGAATAAATGAAACTACATGGGAAGATGTGATATTGTAATATACTAAAATCTATAAAAAATACTGAAATTCCAAAAATGGTACAATAAGAAACTCAAGCATAGTCTCAATCCTTTTCTCCCATAATCCATCCAAATATTTTTAATGAATCATGAATCAGAATCCACATGATTACTTTTATCAACACAAATAATTATGAGGTCATCGTGTGTATCAAAATCATCCTATGAAGGGTGTAAGATACAATATGAATTGGACATAACCCATGGGGTCTTAGAAATTCAATTTCATGTAATATTAAATGAGAAGTGTTCGATAAATGATGAATAGAGCTAAATAAGAAAATAAATAATAAATACATCATTTTGTGTTCCTAATTAGACACTCAACCAATACCAACTTCCTCATCCTATGCCAAGTATCTGAACCAAGATATATGTAAATGTTATAGTGTAAATACCTAGGACATCATTAATGAACAAACCATGGTAGGTAGACACTGTAATTGTACATGGCATTGTATATAACATTCTCATGTCATAATTCAATCATGAGCATAATACAAATAAGAGGAATCACATTTAAATAAGAAAAAAGTACATAAAATCAAGTGATGGAGTCTTGAGCCCATCTAAGGTTATCTATAATGAATCCAGAGGATATCCATATGAACATTTTATATAAAAAATACCTGTGAGTCTGTCAAAGAAAACCCATTAAGGCATCACATAAATCACTCATGGCATGGTGTACTCTATGTTCGTACTATGAATCACACATTGGGGACCTGGTATCACCTGAGTCATGTAATATCAAAATTTCCAGAGATTCCATCCATGGTTATTCCCATGGAACTAATGCCTTATATGAGTATAAGTAAAGCTCTCAAGGATCCCATAGAATAAAATCCTATGTATCACTCTTAGAAAATTCAATGGATCCAAATGGACACTGTGAGTCCATCTATGACATCCAAAATCAGGACCTATGTTCTATTCCAGACCGAAGTAGATGAAGATGACAAACCAACGAACATATCACAATGATGATCTTATAAAATTACATTTCATTAGAAGGGTATTGTAATATCAAAAGCTAATATTATAGCCAAAGACATAAATATTATGGATATCAATTATTTCATAAGAACATTATAATAGATAATTGAGATGCACAAGGCATATTGGATATGAATAAAGAATAACTGCAAGGGTCTGGGAAATCAGAACTGGAATGGTATAAATGTAATGAACTAGAATTTAGAATAATTAATAAACATTAAAATGACTTGGATAAGAAATCAATCACGAATAATGTTGTATGATATTAAGCATGAAGCTTGAGCATGAGACTCAAGAACTACCCAATAATCTATGTTCAAAATATTTTCATAGGGTATCAATCCAAGGCGAAACTAAAAAACACACAATGTTTAACAATTAAAATTTTGGGAAAATGGACATTAAGGTGGGAACACTCCATGCATTGTCCAAATTGTAGATAAACAACCCACATATGGATTTTACAATAATGTATGGTCACTCATTACATGAGAAGCCATTTAAATTAAATTTATTAACACATTTGAAGCATCATCGAAAGGATATTGAATTTGAAAAAATAGGGTTCCATATAAAATTTAATGAAACAAGTTGGAATGGACTATACCACCTACCTTGATTAAGAATAACTCCACTAATCTGTTGTTGAAACATGAAATGGAAAAGAAAGGGAGAACCCAATAAATCATCCAACAACATAGATAGTGGGAAAATTCACTCACACCTTAATAGCGAGATAGGGGATTGAAGACCCATGAAATATAGGGGTGATGGTGAAGATGAGAACTGATAGCATTTTTAGGGATCATGAGATCAGATATTTGGTTACTAGATGAAGGAGTTATCTCATGTCCTAAATTGGAGAATAAAAAGGATATGTGTGAGGGATGATCACATATTCTATAGGAAAATTATGGAGAATAAGGGGTTTAATTGAAACCATAATTAAGGTTAGTTAGGGGATTTAAGCCTATAAAAATGAGCACAATTTTTCCACATGGTTGGAATAACTAGTCACCCATTGTGCACTATGATATTCTCTAATGGGGCACCCCACATTGTTTGGAACGCCGTTCATCCAACATTGTTCAAACCATCCAAAACCACATTATCCCAAATGTCTGTAGAAATGCATGACTATGAACCTGGGGTATCCCTATTACATACTAATATTTTGGCCCCTATTACACCACTATGTGAAACCACAATGTTTAAGGAACCTATGATGGATTAGTGGCATTTTTTCCACTAACCGTGTAGCCCGACCCACCTCTTTAATTATTTACGGACCAAGGATCCAAATGATCCCTAGATTCACATATTTTTTCCATGTATACATTAGGAAAAATATTTAAGAGTGAAAAATGAATTATGAAATCCCTATAACATAAAGAAAATATAAGAAATATAGATTTCAAATTTTGTTTTTTGTGTACCATTTTGTAATGTACCAATAACACTATCAAGTACTATTTTTTCAATATATAAAAAATCAATATAATTTTTAACTTATAGACCATCCCAATAAGAAAATTAAATGAAAATTTGATTTGTTTTTTAATCTAGTTTTAATATAGGTTATATGGTATGGTTTAATTAAAATCGTGTCAATACCATTAATTTTATCGAATAGTTGATCACAAGTTTGTGGATTTGGTGTTGTTACATTTATAGTATTCCTATTGAATGTTGTCCTCTAGAAATAGAATTTATGTCATTAAGGTTAAAATTTTTCATTTCTTAAAAAGATACTCTCTACATAATGTATCAACTAAACATAGTGTTTTCATTTTTAGAAAATGGGACACCATGACAGTCCTTTATTGATATAGCATCAAAAAAGTTCATAAGTAAAATCACATATCTGCAGGTAAAACATGCCCATCAATGTGAATTATTCATGTATATGTGAATAATAAACTGTAAAAATATTATACCATATCAACTTCAAATTATTGATAAATGTATAAAAATATAAATCAATATCTGTACGATGTTGTTTTTTCTAGATATAACCATAGAAAACATAATTTATTTTCACACCATGCATAATCATAAAAATATATTTAATTTACCAACATGATATGCCATGTATTGTGAGAACTAATCTATTAGCCAAAAGGATTTCTTCCCTATAAAGGTAATTAATGATGAATGTTTCTAATAATATTTAAAAATTCAGTATACTGAAAAACATTTTCTTTCCACAGAGGATAGTCTGTTGGATGACATAGTTTCTCATCATTATTTCTTATACTTGCATTCCACATCAAATATATCATGGGTTATTGACATATATATATTCTTATAAACATTATCATGAAATGAATGTGTCATACATCTTTAGAAGGACATTATTCATCTTTCGTGAACTGATCTATGCCACGCAGTGATAATTTTATGATTTGTCCATGTCCCTTGAGAAACAATGTGAAATAAGTTACACATGCAAGTACTTATTAGATATAATGTCCATTAAATTTATAAATTTTTTAGCAGGATATATTAGACAAGGATGTTCATTATATTCTAGTAACATATCATTCATCATTCCAAGTAGTTATTTCATGCAGGTTTCACTCTATTCAATACATTTTTTGAATTTATATAACATCCATAAAACAAAATATGTTTTGTATTTAGTACAACTTGCATACAATGGACTTTTAGAATAGTCATTTAACTACTCAATAATTGTTGAAAAATCATAATGGTATCATTAAATTTCCATATTAATTGATTTAATTTTACCACCATCATACATTACACTATTATTCATACCAAATAATCCCAAAAATGTTGTATCATCGAAATTGGAGTGAATATTACATTTTCCCTTTTATTACTCCAACATTTATCGATTTAATCTATTGCATCACAAATAAAATATTCTATAAACTCTTCCATAATAATACATCATAAATAAAAACAATGTTTACATAGACATGGAATTTCTGAAGGTTTGTATGGATGATAAATTGTGAACATGATAATCTATTTAACCCCGTTTTAATACTCTTTTTTATAATGATTATCATGCATAATATTTGATTCACATTCTTCCTATTATGTTACTAAAGTATTACTTTTTTAAATAATTATATATTTTAATATTCATAATATATTTCGAAGGAATGTTAAAATTCTATGATAATTTTAATAAGGGGGAAACAATACATGATTGTTTAGAATTTTTTCATTACAATTCATAAAAAATGTGTAATTGATTTTAGAAAATAATTACTCCCGTAGTGGTAGGTTTTATCCATTGAAATCATCTAAAATCATCATTAGTAACTAGTATGGGACGATTATTGCTTAGATATGATTAAGATACAATTGTCGATGTCTAGAAGAGATGTGGGTAGAATCATACTAAAATTATTAAATAATAACAAAAAATGAGATGATGGGGAGTAGGATTAATGTTGTCTCACTAAATATAAATATTCTTGGGATGGGAGTCAGTGTATCACTAAACAAAATTTATTAGTTTTCAACAAAAATAGTTGAAAATTCCATTACATCTATCTAATCACTAGGGATACTTGATTAGATTAACCATGTGATGACCTAGATGTATGAACATTCACACACTCCTAAAGATACCTTTTTGGTATTTTTTCCATTCATAAAAGCCTTAAAATTCTTCTTTCTTGAATAATTATAATATATCTTGTTAAAAATGTCAATAAAATATATTTCTTACACAAATGAATCACTTACATGAAAATTTAAATCTAGATATCACTAATAAATAGATAGAAAATAAAATGTTATTAAATTAATTGAATATGAATAATCAAACATTATAGGCGGTTGTTAAAAAATTTTTATATAAAAAATATATTATTATTTCATAGAACTATTTTTCATAATTATTGGTAATTTTGATCCTATTAAATAAAATTGAGTGGTGATGTTCACATGGGTTGATGTAATGTTTATTAGGAATTTATTTTCAATTTTTAGGAAATTTAATTTTTAAAAGAAGATAGATGTTGATGTCAAAAATCATTAGACATGGAAGGGAATAATTTTTCTATTTGATACAATAAATGTAAAACAAATGGTTTATTGATTATAAATCCTTCCTTAAATAAACATCAATCAGAATAATTTCTACTAGAAATATAAATAAATCTATAATTAACAGAACATTATCGAAGGAACAATCTATTATTCGAAAAGAGTTATAAAAAAATTTATAATTTACTCATATCTCAAAAATTAATAATGAATATACAAAACATAAGGGAGATATAGAGTTTTGTACCATCCATATACACAAACAATCTGCCCACCATTGGGTGGGGCCTTTCTCTCTCATTCTAAATAATGAATCTTTTAGACTGTGGAAAGGATTATTTATGAAAACATAATTATGAAATCATTTTACCAACATATATTTAAAAACCAAAAACATTATATTAAATAATTTCATGGCCAACACATCAATTATTTAATTAGTTCATAAAATCCTTCCGATAATTTTATCATGTTAAAATTAAATCATTTTTAAAATGAATCACAACATTGTTCTTTCATAATGAAACTTATTTATAAAAATAATATAAAACATTAAATTATTTCACAAATAATATTTTCCAAAATTATGGCATACTTTTAACATTAATGATATAAATTTTTTAAAAAAACAATTGTGAGTTCATAAAATTTATTCCAATATCAATTTTCATCAATGATTATAAAAATTATCAATAAACAAGGAATCATAAATTTTAAATAATTTTTTAATTTATCATTAATCAATAAAATGTAAAAACAATTAGATCATCCAATATCATAGGAAAAGGTCAAAATCTCTTATGAGTTTACCAAATTTAATGGATTAAATTAATTTATTTCCCAATTTATATTATTCATAATAACTAAAAAACTAATTTGAATATTCATTTAACATCTCCAATTAAAATAAGAAAAAATATAATTATTATATTTTGTTAGAAGATAAGTATTCTATTTTTTTGTGCTCCTAGAAAACCATTTTAATGAAGATAATTGACATTATAAAAATTGGAAATATAATTATTATAAATAACATTAAACATGTTCAATATATATGGGAGATCACATTACCCAACTCGCTGCATATATAAAAATAAGAAGAGTGTTGGAATAATCTCTCAAATTTTATATGGACGGATCCAAAAAAACTGCAGGGGGGCTCTTTGAACTCAAAGCATAAGGTTACAATCATCTTGGATTGTGAAATCAATAAGAGTAGAAACATAATTAGTAGATAACAAAAAATTGGGACCCAAAAGAGAAAAATTTAAAACAAAATACACGAAAATGCACACAATAGAACTCGATCAAGAAAGAAATGAGAGATGTGTTGTATAAAATAAAATTCAATATATTAGTTGCCCGATTAATATAAGAGAATTATGAGAGGGAGTAATTATAGTTGTGTAATTCCACAATAGTTTGAGTGGCATGATTGAAATTGGTTTTTTTATGTTCCTTTTAAATATATCAGGAATGGGTTTTTCATCATTTCAAAAAGTTTTCTAATGAAAATAACTTTTAATAGTGCTAAAATAATAAGCCTGGGTAAAAGTTATATTTATCAGATCCTCTGTAGAATTTATAATGATGTATCTTTTTTTGGTCTAGTGAATGACTGATGAAATCTATCATTATCCCTGTTAATGTTTTTGTGATCATAAATTTATTTCATTATCTGTTCTAAAGAAGTGCTGATATAAGGTATTATTATTAATCTGAAAATATTAGCGCTCATAATGTTTTTATAATTAAAATTTTAATTAAATATATTTATAAATATTTGAATATGATAATAAATTTATTTTATAATTATATGTATATATAATATGAATATTAAATATGTTGATTAGTTATATATATATTTTCTCTACTTTAAAAATTATTTAAATATATAGTTAAATATTTATAAATATATAAATACTTTGAAAAAAATTATAATTAATTTTTTATAATTAAAAATATATTTTTTAAATATATTTTTATCTATATATATATAACAATATATATAAATTTAATAAATTCATATACATATGAATATATTTGAGTCAGTAGGGTTTCCTTTTGAGTTTTCCATTCCTTCATGTTTTGGAGAGATTATTGTATTAATAAGGCATCCTTATGACTTCTACATTCCTTCATGTTTTTAAAATAACAAAGACCTTATCTTAAGGAAAATTTCATTTTCTCTAATATTTTACTTGATAAGGTAAAAAAAATTCCACATGGAAAATTTATCCTAACAATGTCTTAATTGTTAATGTAATAGTCTAACCCATTTTATTTCTATGCATAATATTCTGTTTCACTTCATAAATCTCGAAATCCTATAAATACCTATCTATAGAGCATTCTATTTTCAATATCTGAATTCAGGTTCTGAATCCTCTGAATCTAGACTCTGCAAATTCTGTGTTCATGTTTTGAATTCTATGAATTCAGACTCTGATCATTATAAGTTCAGAATCCGAATTATTATTTGTTCAAAATCCGAATTCTTAAGGATTCAGACTCAAAATTCTTTAAGAATTCTGGTTCTGAATTATTCAGAATTCATGTTCCAAATTCCTCTGAATTCAGACTCTGAAATCTATTGAATTCTGACTCCAAATTCATAATAAATAGAATCCAAATATTCATGTAACATAGATTCTGAAGGTTAAATTTATTTGACTCTAAATTCTATTTTTTCTTTATATTCCAAAAAATGGATGTGGTTAAGAAACCATATTTTTACTTACTCTTGTATGATTTATAAAATTTTGTGGTTCAATCTGGTATATACTAACTGTTGTTTTAGTTACACGTATACAGGTCCCTCTGATATTTAGGAAAAAATATGACCATAGGAAGAGGTAGCCGACTGTTGAAGATGTACCTATAAATAGGAGCTAATTTGAAGGAGATTGGATCTTTTGACTTTTGGACTTTTTAAGGATCATAAATTTCTGAAGTGTTTTCTGGAGCGAGTGTCTCTTTGAAATCATAGTGCTTTTTGCAGACGTTGTGAACAACTTGTTCGGGTGTGAAATACTTGTTCAGACTTGCTTCGTATAGACTCCAATCATGTAGATCATGGGCTTACAGGTTTAGAAGATAGAGGTTCTGATTTCCTTCTAAATCGATAGGTTATGGGGATAGAAAAGAAAATATCGATATTCGGATTGAGGGCTTTCCTAGGTTTGGGTAAGAAAGACTTTATTGAATGTATAAATCAAGGGTCCTTTATCCATGGTTGTTCCATACTCTTTGGGTTAAATGATTTCTATACTTGTTACATGTACTCTTTCAAGTTTTTTTCCACTGTAGTATGGTTTTTGAGGATGGTATAACTATCATAGACATTCTTTCAGTTGTACTCTGACTAATTTAGATTCTATATGCTTTAAGGTAGAATCATTTTTTTGTAAACTTATGTTAAGTTTCATTTCCGAAACCACATTTCGAGAGCCTACTATGTTTATAGAACTAGTTTCATTTGAAAAACAATATTTCTAGAATATAGTATGTTTGTAAAACATTTTCATTTCTAGAATTACATTTTTAGAATCTCATTTTTAGATCTACAATTCTAGAATCAAGAATATTTATAGAACTCAGAGGCTTTGTGGATTTAACTTGTTTAACATTGATAAATGATAGAAGGTATATAAATGACTTTAAATGTTCCTAAAGAATTTTTTAA
This sequence comes from Viscum album, assembly GCA_963277665.1. NCBI lineage: Eukaryota > Viridiplantae > Streptophyta > Magnoliopsida > Santalales > Viscaceae > Viscum > Viscum album. The sequence goes on from OY728158.1 coordinate 219,182,662, forward strand.
AGCATAAAATTCACCCCCCATCTATTATATTGAGAATATGCATTATTATTTAGATAATATAATCATTATCATATCGATCAGACAATATTTATTAGAGAATTTCTTCATTATGAATTAATCTCAAGATTAGATTCAAAAGATAAATCATCATCTTCCTCATATTTTCAGAATTAGATTTTCAGACTCACAATGTACGAACTCATATTTTTCATAGATAAAATCTTGTTCTATATTTTCTTTTCTTGAGAAATATTTATTCTTTTTTTACAAACATTTATTACTAACAAGTCTATGTGGAAGGATTGTCTTTATGATGGCAGGAATAAATGTTGGTTCAGCTGACAAAAAAAAACCTATAAGAGCTCCTATTTTTGATGTAAATGATTCTGAGTACTGGAGAGATAGAATGAAGACTTTCATTATTAACATGAGATTTGAAAACTACCTGATGCTAACAAGAGACTATAAGATTCTTTCTAAGGAATTGAGAACTTTTACTAATCAGTAGAAAGTAGAATATCAAGCTAACATCGGAGTCAGAAATACATTTCTATGTTCCATGTCTAGGAACATCTATAGTCAAATATCCTCATGGGAAAATACAAATAGAATCTGGATTAAATTGGAAGTTACACATTTTGGAACTTCTAAAGTGATAGAGACACAAAGTGCTATGTTGATAAATGAATATCATGGATTGAGCTTTATATGTGGAGAACCCATAATCAAATTTTAGTAATGTTTTATGACCATTGTGAATAACATATAGTCAATGGGAGAAAAAGTTTTGGATGATGAGGCACTTATAGATAATATCATGGACATCATTCCAAATTAGTGGGAATCAAAGATGACATCAATTAATGACAACAGAAAAGTCACCCATATTTTCTTAGATGGGATTATTAGAACACTTTTTCAATATGAGAGAAGAATGAAGAGAGATGCTGACAATGTTAAAAAGAAGAATGAGAATGGAGGAGTTTCTTTTATAAACACATCAAAACATATAAAAGCCAAGACTCCAGAAAGAGTAACTAGATCAATGTCAACGAATGTAACTATTCAGTCAGAATCTACTAATACAGAAAAATATGAGAATGAGTTAGCTAATCTTGCTTAGAGAATGAACAAGATAGTATCCTAGAAGAACTATCAAAACATGTTTAATAAAGGAAAATACAATGAAAAGAATGATGGGGAAGTTACTTTCTATAAATGTAGATGATCGTGTCATATCTGACCTGATTACCCTCTTTTAAAAATGATGGATAAGAAGGAAATAAATTTAGAGAGAAATAAGAAGTTCAACCACTCTAAACAAAAGAAAAGTTTTAAAGAAATTGACACATGGAGTTCTAGTTGTTGAGAGCCTTTAGAAAGTGAATCTTCTAAATATGAATCATCATCATTGAAAAATATCAGATTCATTGCTATTAATTTTTTCCCAAATACATTTCCTATGGCCATGGTACACTCTGTTGAGGATTTAAAAAATTTATTTCTCGAGAAGAAAATTTATCCGGAAGATATTACTTCTGATGAAGATACATCATCTTCAGATAATAAATAAATTCCTTCATATAAAGAAGTATCTAGACATACCATGTTGTTAAAATAAAAAAAGTATATAATATCTAAGAAACTAGAAAAATAAAATACTAGAGTTGAATTTCATACCAAAGATATTTCAGATCTCACTAGAGAAGATAAAAATAAGAATGTGCTCCTAGAAAAAAATTCTAAAGACCTTAAGGAAGTAAATTCTGAAAAGGAAAAACTATCTAATGATCTTAAAAATCCTATTTAAAAAATAAATTTTTTTAGGGAAAAATCTATCTATATGGATATTATTCCTGAGGATAGGAATTTATTCATAATACTAAAATACAAAATATATTCTGTTAAGAAACATCTTGAAAACTGTATTATGGGTAATGAAAATTCTGACAAGATGTATTCCAAAATCAGACTTCAAGGAAATACTTCTAGAGAGGGTTATACTCATAGAGAACCTATTTTCAAAATTAACTATTTTATTCCATCCAGAGCCCATTTTGTACTAAATGTCAAAGAGATGGGAATTGGAAGACGAACAGTTCATTGAATAATGTTCAATCCCTTGGGATTCATAAATCCTAATTTTCCAAAAAAATTGGATACCCAATATTTTATTGTCTAATTTAGTATCCAAGAATTTTTGGATTATGAAAGTCTAACACATTTATTTTTTGGAAAATACAGTTATTACTAATAGAAACACTTGGTACAATGATAATGGATGTTCCCGGCATATGACTGGTAACAAAAAATTCTTTGAAAATATTTTCATGACCAAAGGAGGAAAAGTAACATTCCGAGATAATTTTAAGGTATAAATTATTGGTATAGGTAACATTGTTATTTTTGGAAAAATATGATTTAAAATGTTTTATTTGTTAAGGGTCTTTAGAGCAACCTCATTAGCATATGTCAATTATGAGATGAAGGTTCCCTTGTGAATATTAGGTATGGAAAGTTCTTAGTACACAATTCCAAGGAAGAGTTTATTCTCTCTACCAATAGGAAAGAGAATGGTTACACAATAAACATAAGAGCCCTTAGAAGCCATTATATATTGTGCCTTAGTGAAATGGAAGATCATTCTTGGTTATGGAAAAGAAGGTTAGGACATTGTTACCTTATGAGCCTATGAAAAATTTCAATGAAAAGATTAGTTAAGGATCTACTGAATCATAGATTTGATTCTTCAAAATTTTGTGATCCTTGTCAATATGGAAAGAAACCTAAATGATGTTTTAAATTCGTTGGAGAAGTCTCAACCACTGATGCATTATAGTTTTTGTATATGGATCTTTTTATCCAACACAAATTGGAAGCATTTGAGGAAAATACTGTGTATTTTTCTTAGTTAATGATTACTCTAGATATACATTGGACTATTTTCTAGCAATTAAATTTGAAGCTTTATCTTATTTCAAAATATTTATTGCCCAATTTAAAAATGATAAAAACCTTCCTTTGATAAATATACATATTGATCATGGAAAAGAATTTAAAAATTCTGATTTTGAAACTTTTTGTAGTTGAAATGGAATTACTCAAAACATCTCAGCACCCAGAACACCTCAACAAAATGTTGTTGATGAATGATGAAATATAATTCTTCAAGAGATAACAAGAACCATGATGAGTGAATACTCAGTAGCCAACAATTTTTTGGCTGAAGGTATAAGTACGGCTTGTAATACTATAAATAGACTATTAATTAGACCTTTACTTAATAAACCTCCTTATGAAATATAAAATGGTAGAAAACCTAGAGTTTCCTACTTCAACGATTTTGGTTGAAAGGTATTAATTCTAAATACTATAGATAAACTACCCAAATTCACACCAAAATCTGATGAAGTAATTTTCGTAGGCTACACTACAACTTATATGGTTTATAGAGTTTTCAATAAGAATACTAATACTCTTGAAGAAATAGTACATGTCAAATTTGATGAAACTAATCCATTTGTTTTTAAACAACCTCATCCTATATATTCATATGTGTTTCAAAAAACTGATTTTCAAACTTTTTTATAAGATCCTTCTGATAAGGAAAATGTTCAAGAAAATATTTTAGAATCATTTACCCCAGAAGATTTCCTACCCTATGTTGATGAACAGGTTTTAAAAAACCTAAATCAATTGTTTCTAAATAATAATCTCAGTGATAGTATCATTGGTGATGTAAATCAACTGATAATAACTATAAGTTCCTTAAGAAATGATGTAAAATATAAAGAATTTATTTCCCAATTAGAACCAAAAATCACTGATGAAGCTTTATCTGATGATGATTGGATAAAAGCTATGCAAGATGAGCTAAATAAATTCTAATGTAATAAATTCCGGACCTTGGTTGATATGCATAAGGAAACTTCTATTATTGGAGTAAAATGGGTCTTCAGAAATAAATGTGATGTAAATGGAATCATAGTATGAAATAATGCTAGATTAGTTGTTAAAGTCTATAATCAACAAGGAGTAATAGACTACAAAGAATCTTATGCTCCTCTAGATGGACATAAATCAATTCATTTTCTACTTGCCTTTGTGTCATTCTTCTAATTCAATTTTATTCAAATTAATGTTAAATGTGCTTTCCTAAATGATTATGTTCAAGAGGATATTTTTTTAACAACCTCCTTATTTTGATGATATAAGACATCTTGAACATGTTCTCAAACATACCAAATCATTTTAAGGACTTAAACAAACCCTTTGAACTTGGTATAATATTCTTACATGATTTTGGCTTCAAAATAAATATGTTCAAGGAAATACTGATCCAACTATTTTTATAAATAAAGATATGAAACATGTTTTAATTGTTCAAATTTCTGTGGATGAAATTATATTTGGATCATGTCAGAAATATTTAACTGATTACATTTAGAATATAATGAAATCTTAGTTTGAAATGTGCATGATGGACGAGTTAACATTTTTCCTTGGTTTTCAAATTTCTCAAAAAACTAGTAGGATTCTATATATCCCAATATAACTATATTAAAGATCTTATTAAAAATAATGGACATAAAAACAATAAAAGTATATTTACTCCCATTGGTACCATAAATTAACTTGATCTTGATGAAGCTGGGAAACCAATAGATCAATCATCTTTTAGAGGTATGATCGGTAATCTACTTTACCTGACATCTAGTCATCCAGAATTAATGAATTTAGTATTCTTTTGTGCAAGATATAATTCCAATCCAATGGAATCTCATTTAATAGGAATGAAAAGTATTTTTTTCTACTTAAAGGGAACCATGGATTTAGGACTCTTTTACACCTTTGGAAATGATTTTGTTTTAGAATGTTTTTCAGATGCTGGTTGTTTTGGATGTAGAATAGATAAGAAAAGTACATCCATAATGTGTAATTTCCTAGGAGATTCATGAATTTCTTGGTCATGCAAAAAGAAAAAATCAGTAGAACTTTCCACTACTAAATCAAAATATGTAGCAGCTAGAAGATGTGGTGCTCAACTGTTGTGGATGGAACACACACTCATAGGCTATGGTATGAGTTTTACCAAAACCGAAATTTGGTGAGATAATACTACTTCCATTTCCCTAAGTTCAAACCATGAACATCACTCTTTTACCATACACGTATATATTAGGAAGCACTTAATTAAGGAAAAGACACAAAAACGAGATATCATTCTTCAATTTAACAGAACACAAGATCAACTTGCTGATATTTTCACAAAATCATTACCATCTGATAGATTTGAATACATTAAACAGATGTTAGGAATGATAACAATATGGTTATAACCTTTATAACTTCCTGTTAAAATATATCTCCTTACAGTAAGGAAATTTATTTCATGGGGGGGGATACATTTGTTTGTTATATTCTAAATTGTTTTTGTAATCTAAATTGTTTTCATAGTCTATAATTTTTGTAATGAGGATTTTTGTACTTAAATTTATCGTAAAGAATATTTTTGTACTTAAAATTATTGTAATGATGATTTTAGTAATTAAATTTTTTGAAATTAAGACATTAATATATAATAATTTAGTAATGATGTTTTTCATAATAATGATTTTCGTAGGAGACGTTTTTGTTATCAAAATTTTAGGAATCTAAAGATCTTCATGAAATGTTTCCCCATTTCGAATAATTTTCATAGAGATCCAAAATGTGTGTTTTCATTCTTAAATTTTAATAATAACCTTTTATTTGTTGGTTTCATTAACTGTTTTTAAATTTTTAGTATTCATTTTTTCGGGAATATGAATGTTTTTTATAAAAAACCTCAAAAGATCGGATACTGTCAAAATTTCCATCCGGCTATCATATCAACTATCACATCTGACCAGAAGGTTTTTAAACCATTGTATTGAGTACAGAAGTTGAACCATCACATCACTTTCCTATTTAAAGGACCCACAATGGTTGTCCCACATCGATCTGAAAGCGCTTGCGTGCTAAAGCTCTACCCTCCTACAAAAGCCCATTCCAAACTTTTCAGATCTTTCTTACATCCAAATTTCTACCGAAGTATCCTCTCAGAAAAATATGTCAATAGTTAAATGTATCTCTGAATGGCAGATATATATAGAAAGGACAGTAGATAAGATGTTTTTTTGCGAAGTACAATTCTATAATCACCAAGAATACAAAGATGAATAAATGAGAAATTTTTTGACTATGAAAACAAAAAGCTTGGGATTTGGTATATCCGGATTTGTTAATAGAATTCTATGAGTCAGTGTCATTCTTCAGTGAAGAAGGCAGCTGAAAATTTTCCGTTCCATGCTATGGAAATAATTATTCACATTCTTACACCAAGGTTCCATGCTTGGTTAGTATACCATATGAAGGGTAAGATGAGTTTTATTCCTATATGTTTTTTTATACTCAATGAACTTTTGATAAGGTGAAGGAAATGGCTTGCCTTGGAATTTTAGAAGTAAAGATCATGAAAATTCTCCCCCTGACAACAAATAATAGGATTCTATAATTGTTGGTTCAAGGATTTATCATTATGAGAAAACGAGACAAGGATACTTTGAAGAAGAGAGACATGTATACACTAGATTTCCTGGTAAACCTAAGGAAGATAATCTTGGTGAAACATATCATTATTACAATTGAGAACATAAAAAATGGAAATCTCATGGATCATATTATTATGTATCTATCCATTCTTACGAAGATAATTTTTCAGTGTCTATAATCATTAAAATTCCCTTACAAATCTAAGATAAGATATTGCAAAATTATGCTGTTATATGATGATACATTGAGAGGAATGAATGTTGGATTTTCCATAGAATCCAAATAATTATATGGCCTTCTTGAGGAAGAAGGTGAAGCTATCTCAAAGAAACAGTAGGCGGCTGAGACCTCTATTAAATGTGGAAGGAAGAGGATGTTGAATGAAGTAGAAGAGAATGAAGAAACTACAACAGTCATGGATACCGAATCCACACCACTGAAGACAAAGAAACAAAAATCTTATCCAGAGGAGGATGTAGCTAAGTGAAGAGAAGACAATAAAAATATGAATATAGGGGAGCCTATATTTGGGATGGATCCTGCTAAATCAAAATCTATGATAGAAATTGTTGTTGAAGAGTTGGAGAGTAATGAGAATGAAAATAAACAAATAATAATTTTTCTGAGTAAAAGATAGTACAATCACTTCAGAAGGTAGAAAAGAAAGCATCCGAGAAGTTTCCAGTACCACAATCCTTCCAGATCGAATCACTTGCTGAGACTCGAGGAAAAAAGTTTGTAATTATGGAAAATCTTCATGAAGAAGTTGTTGAAGAAAATAAAGTAGTGGAAGAAGAAGAAGAAGGCAGTGGAGATACCAAAGATCTGATAAATCATGTCGTGGATTTTCATGAGGTGGAAACCCTTGAGATAAAGTATCACTCCGAACCTCCCAACCTCAATCGTCAAAGATTGTTATGCTTGGGAAGGACTAGGATAAGGGTGAAGATGAATTAGGCAAACCATCTGACGAATAAAGCATAATTAATGATTTTATCCACCCAGAGGATGCTGATGTAGTAGATGAGAAGGATGAAATAGATGAACCCAAAATCGTACAACAATTTGATAGTGATCATGAATCTCTTGACCAAGATGAACCCATTTTGAAAATTGATAAGTTAAAACAAGTGGTAGTTAATACACCTACCAAGGCTGTGATTAAGAAGAAATATTCTGGTGCTTCTTCATAGACGAAAGATGTTGAGCTAGAAAAAGAACCCTCACCAAGAAAAATATCTGATTCAGAATCATCCTCTCTTAAAATGATTCCGTAGTCCAGTCCTTGAAGAAGCTTGTTGGACCTAATTCAATATTTCATAGTATTGTCTCAAGATTCCAAATGCTTCAACACTCCTTAAATCCCAAATCAGATTTATTTTCCATGGAGACGGATAAGTGAAAAAAACTTTAGGCTGACTTCAAAACATTTTTCATAAACTACAAATCCCACAGAACATCTTTCAAGAGAATGACCAACTGGTCAATGAAAACTTTGGATGACTTGAGAATATAATATGAGTTTTAGATAATGTCAAGGATGCATCTGAAACTGATGATAATAAGATCAAGGATCTCAAAAATAGCTTGGAGGAGAAGCTAACACTTGAGTAGAATTCTCGGATTCAAGAGGTGAAAGATTTGAATGGGATGTTATATTCAGATTCTCAGAGAAGGAAGAGAGAAAGAGATCTGAGAATTGATTTTGAAGAAAAATTTGAAAAGAAATAAGAAGTTCTAAAGGGTAATGAAGAATCTATTAAGGGTCAGGAAGAAATAATCAACGCATTAGAAAGGAAAACCAAAAATCAGGTTCAGCTTCTTAAACGTGCAGTGGATGACCACAAGGAACTCAAGAAGCTAAAAACTATAGTAAAGATGTTGATTCCGAAGGAGAAAAAAGTATAATGATGTTTAATTCAGATATTTTCTTATATTTCCCTCCTTGTATATGTTTTCCCAATCATAATGAAATTCTGAGTTTTTATTTGTACTTTTGGTTATTTAGCACTAATATTTCAGGTACCACATTTCCATTTCCATTCCCATTAATCATTTTTTAAAATCAAAAATTGGGAGAAAGAAATTTTTAAAAAATACTATTTAAAAGAAATAATTTCCCAATGTAAAGAGGAGTTTATCTAAGGGGGTTTTCGTATCCAAGAAGATTTTTGGATGCAATAGAATTCTAATTCTCAATCTAGAAATCAAGAATATGATCCTTAGTGTTTCCAAATCATAAGGAGGAGTTAGTTGTATTCATTATTGATCATGTGTAAAGGTATATATGTTTTATTTGAAACTCTTTAGAATTTCTATGTCCTTATATTCATTTTCGCTTTTTAGTAAGGATGTTTATTCTTTACAAGAAGGGGGATATTATTGAGCCAATAATAATTCCTTATTAATATCCCATTCCTTCAATTTTGGGGGAGATTTTGGAGTCAATAAGGTTTCCTTATGATGTAGCGACTCAGATTTTGGCCATGTCAGGCTTTGGATTATTTCTTCAAATAATTCCACACCTATGCGGGAAGACGACGTGCTATTCTCAGGACCGGTGTTCCCAAAATTAATTTTATAAAAATATTAAATATTATTATACAATGCACGTGGAGGGGGTGTGATATCTTCCAAAGGGTAGCTCGAAACAAGATTTTGAGGGCATGGTTGCATCCAAAACGTGTCGTTTACACTAGGCGAGGTGTAAAATTTGTGGGCGCGGGCCTGCTATAGAAAAAACCACTATTTACATTTTCGTAAATAAGTGGAAAAGTTTGTTTAAGAGTGTCAGCTCTAATAACTTCTGGATGGAGTTTCGGATCTCAATTCCTAGTCTGCCGTTGCATTCATAATGACGCCTTTACCCTAAGAGTGACCTTACCTTTGTCTGCACCAGGCACCGGGGTCGGAGGTGAGTTGGTTGGGAGAGTTAATTGAGTTTTTTATAAAAATAATTAAATGGGAAATCAATCACCCCCACCTCCTACGCACAGAAGATGACAGAACCACCTCCTCCCCTCTTTGTTCATTGCGGATTTGAGCACTGGGCATTCGTTTTTAGCACCGATCTTCAGCAGATCGAGCTCCAGCGCGCCGCAGGCATCGTTCAGCTCCCGACGCATCAGTGATCGGCCAATAGGTAGGACGTTTGAGTTTTAAAATCCCGGACCACTTTAATGTGTTTTTTTACTTCAAATCATCATAAGGGTTGTATATTTCAGGTTCTGAGGTTTCCAAAACAGGTTTTAGATCTGTTTTTGGAGCACTGGGGTGCTCTCGGGGGTTCCCAGATGTTTTAAAGTGGAAACCTCAGAATCTGGTGATGGCCATGGTGGAATCCGGTGAGGTGCGGTGGTGGAGCGGCGGAGTTTGGTGGTGGTGGTGGTGGGGCGGAATCCGGCGATGGCGTGGTGGTTTTCGGCGAGGCCAGCGGTGGTCCGGCTAGGATTTTCCGGGGGTTATTTAAACCCCCATAACTCGCAAACTGTAACTCTGATTTGTGATCCATTTGCAGTGACACCTTCCTTGCATCAAGGAAGACCTTTTTAACTCACTTTGATAATTTTGTGAGTCAGGATTTTGGCCTGGGGTCTTGAAAGGTCGAATAAAATAAGAATATTTTATTATTTTACGACTTCAGGATGTTGTAACTTCTACCTGGAGCATCCAAATGACGTGCCATTAGTGACGTTAAGACCCTTATGGTACGACAAGATTTTTGAGTTGGTTTATGGGTGTTGGGACTGAGAACGGGTTGTGGGGCCCACGAGGTCGGGTTTTGGTATCCCCTAGCGGATCCTGGGTGTGATCCCTTATCTGTGAGCTCTGTGAATGCTAGAACAGGTTGTGTTATCCCCCAGTGGACCTTGGGAGTGATCCCATATCTATGAGATCTTGGAATACCATTGTGGGTTCTGGTATCCCCTAACGGAACCTAGGAGCGATGTCACAACCCGTCCTCAGGGCCCCGTGCCGTGACTACCCCAAGCCCGCCTTCCATTGGCCAAGGGCTGTCGACTAGCACCAAGGCGTAAATCCCGAAAAAAGGGAAGGCATTGCCTTTGTAAAGTAAACAAGCACCACAGAGTAAGAAAGTGGAAAAGTAAACACTAAGTAAAAACTGTAACAAGCTACGCTGAAAGTAAAGGGGGCCGGAAATACATGCCCAACTATAAAGTACAATTGAAAGGGGAAAACAAAAACAGAAAAGAAAAGCCACAGCGTCGAGCCTTCCTCTGGAAGTCCCACCTGAAGGGTGGGTACACATAGCCTCTACTACTCCTCGGTCCACTTGACCGCTCCGAGTACGTCCCACCCAGTGGTCCACCTCCAGGTACCGTCCTGCTCCGCAAGCCTCTACCACGATCAGTGATGTCCGTCGTCTCGAACTCTAAGCTGATGATAGCCTGACCTGAGGTCTATCTTCAAGATCCACCATGCTCCCTTGAGCTGATCCTAGAGGTCATCAATCCTTGGTAGTGGATACTTGTTCTTCACTATCACCTGGTTCAGGCGACGATAGTCGACACACAGTCACAAGCTCTCGTCTGCCTTCTTGGCGAACAATATCGGGGAAGCTCAAGGTGAAACAGTGGGTCGGATGAACCCCTTACCCTGCAAGTCCTCCAACTGTACCTGCAGCACTCAAAGCTCAGCGGGGTCCATCCAATACACTGGAGTAGATATCGGGGCTGTCCCGGGGTACATATCAATATAAAATTCTACCTCTCTATAAGGAGGTAGCCCTGGAACGTCATCGGGAAAGATTTCTGTGTACTGATCCACCACTGCAGGAAAACAAGGACTCTGCACGTCAACTGCTCCAAGGATGAGGCTAGCCAATTGATGAGTGATGGGTTGTCCTCTCCTCTGCGGTAGTCCATCCTGTGCTGCAAGGGCTTCCTTCTCTCCGGTGAAGGTGAAACTACCCCCGTCGGTGCATTCACATCGCACCTTGCGCCTAATACAGTCAATCAAAGCATGGACTGTAGATAACCAATCCATGCCCAAGATGAAATCGTAAGGCATCGACGCCACTAGAAGAAGATCCTAGCCTAAGATCTCGCCTCCTAGAGTATGCTCACACTGCAGGCACCAGTGTGTAATCGTCGAGTCTGCTCTCGTAGGAGTCTCTAGCCGTAAGGGTCGAGCCAACGGCTCTGTCGGAATCTCCGAGCTCTGAACAAGGGCAGTGGCTATGAAAGAGTGACTCACTCCTGTGTCTATAAGAACTGCAACAAGGGTGGAATCGACACAAATTGGACCTCAAATCATCTATGGAATGCCGTGGTCATAGGCCTCCACTGCCTAGAGCTGTGTGTGTCTATGCCCGCCAGCTCCCTGTGGTCGGGGCGGACCTCCTGGTGGTGGTGGTGGCAGAGCCTCAAAGCGTCGCGCACCACCTGATGCTCGGACAACTCCTCTGCCTCATCAGGCTCCTCCCTGTGTACTGCCACAGTCAACCCTCTGCCTCTTCCTGGGTGGCCCCTCCACCATCTGCTGCTCCTCGGCATGGCGGGTCGGGCAGTCACGAGCCATGTGTCCCTGCCCGCCGCATGCGTAGCACTGCATGCCTCTCGAAAGACTGGCTCCGTGCTATGTGCCCTGCACTCCTGATCTAGTGTCCTCAGGTCGTCTACGAGAGGGTATGGTCTGCCGGGACCCCTGAGTCATCCGTCGGCTGCCTTCTGCAGAAGACTCTGCTATCTTCCGCCATGCGGTGGGTCTCGCTGCTGAAGGGGACTTATAAAGAAAGCTCTCGATCAGAAGGGCTCCCTCTAATACTCCTGCCTGAGTCGGAATGCTAAGGGAGATCAGAGATGCCCTGATCTTGTGTCTCAAACCATGATTAAAGGTCCGGGCCTGGATGAAGTGGTCTCGTACCATGTCGGTCGAGTAGCGAGAAAGATCGCTAAACCTCACCGCGTACTGGGCGACCGTCAAGCTGCCCTGTCGTAGATGAAGAAGCTCCTGGATGTGCACCGTACGGAGGGTGGCAGGGACGAACTATGAGAGGAAGAGGATCTCGAAGTCCATACAGAGAAGAGATGCCTCATCCTGCACCTAGAGCATCATGCTCCACCATCACCCCACTGCTGCGTACAGTAGGCTCGCCGCGAGTATCACCATGAGGTCTGCTGGTGTCCTCACTATCCTGAAAACTCGTACGACTGCCTCCAGCCAGTCCTCGGCTGCCTGGGGGTTCGTCTCCCCACGAAACCTGGGTGGTCGCTGGCGCTGGAACTCATGCAGAGCCCCGAGGCGACGTGCATCGTCAGCGGTCATGGCGGGAAGCATCGGTAGCTCGGCAGGTAGAGGTACCGCTGGTGCCTCCGCCGTCAAAGGGCCATGTACCGAGGCCTCGTCGCTCGGCGGGCTGTCATCGCGCTCTACTCTCGGGACCCTAGATGGATACCATCATAGGGCCATCCTGAAAAGGAAACAAGTGCGCCACGCTCAGAACAGTATACCTGGTGAGCTGGTATAAAGTAATCAAAAAGAAAACTTTGAAACACACATGCAATCTATGTTTTCGTGCATTAAGTCGGAAATCAGAAGTCAGGGTCCTAGTGTACGGATATGTCGGCTGCCGCACCAACACTGGACTCCCTGGACTGATAACCACACCCAATACGCTAAACACTATTGCTCCACATAGAAGAAAGTTCAGAGTCTGCGGTAGAACCGACCACCTTTGATACCAATTTGTCACGACCCATCCTCTGGCCCCATGCCATGACTACCCCAAGCCCGCATTCCATTGGCCAGGGGCTGTCGACTAGCACCAAGGTGTAAATCCTGGAAAAAGGGAAGGCATTGAATTTATAAAGTAAACAAGCACCACAAAGTAAGAATGTGGAAAAGTAAACACTAAGTAAAAACTGTAACAAGCTGTGCTGAAAGTAATGTGGGCCAGAAATACAAGCCCAACTGTAATGTACAACTGGATGGGGAAAACTGCAACTGAAAAGAAAACCCACAGCGTCGAGCCGTCCTCTGGATGTCCAACCTGAAGGGTGGGTACAGATAGAATCTACTGCTCCTCGGTCAACCTGACCGCACTTAGTACGTCCCGCCCAGTTGTCCACCTCCAGGTACTGTCCTGCTCCGCAAGCCTCTACCACGATCAGCGCTGTCCATCGTCTACAGCCAACACAACGAAGTGCGGGCATAGCCCATGCAGGGGTGAGTATAAGCTACTCAGTAGGGACCCCGAGACCCCCAAAGGTCTCCCATAATCCACAAAGGATAATCCTCAATGGAAAAATACAATCACAAAGTAACATTTGACACGGCTTAGGTATAGTCCCATACATATACCTAAGTCATCAATTCTCGTTCGGCTCCAACATTCGAGCCCAAGCACTACCCAGTCCACACAGGAATGAAAAATGTATACCCACTCAGGATAGCACAAAACAATCCACGAAGGAGAGAAAAGTAATCCACATAGGATATCTCAACACAATCCACAAAGGAGAGTAACACAAGATTCAGCTCACACATGTATACTTCTTCGGATGACGATAAAGACGATCACTGATCCATCTATGTCGTTGGACAGACAAAGGATCGATAGGTACTAACCCCCGCAATAACCCACACAGGATCGGACCCACATAAGATCGATAGGTAGCTAACCCCCGCAAAGACCCACACAGGATTGGGCCCACACAGGACCTGTAGGCGCTGGCTCACATAGAACTGCTGAGCGCTAACCCACACAGGATCTGTAGAACTGATCCACGTAGGATCGCTGAGTGCAATAGTCATCACAATCTACTAAGGATCTCTGCACAGTCATCGTCGCAGTCCACCGAGGATCTCTGCGTAGTTAGCGTCGCAGTCCACTGAGGATCTCTGCATAGTCGTCGTCGCAGTCCACTGAGGATATCTGCACAGTCGTCGTCGGAGTCGCAGCCAGCACTAGGGTTCTCGCACACAACAAGCTCTTTTCAGAGGGTCCACTCCACGATCCGAGAGGCTGATACATTAACTGACACAAAGTCCTAAGTTGATGTAACCAAAAGTTCTGTATCATCAATAGGAACTCAACGTCGCAGACGGCGCGTCAATCGGACGCCCGGTCTGAGAGTTATTGGCTTTTTCGTCCCAGGGGCCCGGTTGGTTTTTAAGGAAAAACCAACCCGACCGTACTCCACCTACGTCCAAACCTCGGACGGGGTATGCCAAATGATCTGTCTCACTTAGAGTAATTCAACAAAGTCGACGGCACGTCGATCGGACGTCCGAAGCTCAAGATATGAGCGTTTCCGCTCCGAAGGCCCGGTTGGTTTCGTGTACGAACCATCCCGGCCGAACTAAAAGTAATCTGAAACCGTGTGTGCGATATACTGAAACGACCGTCTTGATCCAAGGATCGTGTTGCTGCTGACAGCGCATCGTTCGGAGGCCGGTAACTCATTTTATGAGCGAAAGACCGAAAACATCCGGAGATAGGGGGTCTGGGCCCGGGCCGACCCGGCCCGACCCACATGGGTCAGCCGAACCGGGTCGACGCGACCTGGTCGGACCCGGCGGGACCCGGTCTGGTCCAGCCAAGGCGCGGCCCGGCCCGGCCGGCCGACCGAGGGAGCCGTGGGGCGCTGCCCCCGCGGGATGGAAGAGTCGCGACCCTCGAGGGGTCGCGCTGGACTTCAGCGGCCGCGCGCGTCCGGCTCACTCACACGGGACGCGGAAAAAGCCGTGTCCGCTGAAGTCCAGCGCGGCCCCTCAAGGGCCGCAACTCTTCCATCTCGCGGGGGCAGCGCCCCGCGGCTCCCTCGGTCGGCCGCTCGGCCGAGCCGAGCTGGGCCGGCAGGCCGGGCCGGGCCGCTCCCTGGCCGGATCGAATAGGGTCCAGCTGGGCCGGACCGGGTCAGGATGACCCGGTTCGGCCGACCCAGGGGGGGTCGGGCCGGGTCGGCCTGGGCCCAGACCCCCTGTCTCCATATGTTTTTGGTCATTCTCTCATAACATTAGCTACGAGCCTCCGAACGACGCGCCGTCAGCGGCAACATGATCCTTGGATCGAGACGGCTTTTTCGGTATATTGCACTCATGGTTTTGGATTACTTTGAGTTCGGCCAAGATGGTTCGTACACAAAACCAACCGGGCCTTCATTGAGGAAACACTCATATCTTGAGCTTCGGACGTTCGATCGATGTGTCGTCGACTTCGTTGAATTCCTCTAATTGAGAAGGATCTTTCGGCATACCCCACCCGAGGTTTGGATGTAGGTGGAGTATGGTCGGGTTGCTATTGCCTTAAAAACCAACCGGGCCCCTAGGACGAAAATGCCAATAACTCTCAGACCGAGCGTCTGATTGATACGCCGTCTGCGACTTTGAGTTCCTGTTGACGATACACAACTTTTGGATACATCATCTTTGGACTTTGTGTCAGTTGATGTATCAGCCTCTCGGCTCATGGAGCGGACCCTCTGAAATGAGCGTGCTGTGTGCGGGAACCCTAGTGCTGGCTGCGACTCAGACGACGACTGTGCAGAGATCCTCAGTGGACTACGACGACGACTGTGCAGAGATCCTCAGTGGACTGCGACGACGACTGTGCAGAGATCCTGAGTGGACTACAACATCGACTGTGCAGAGATCCTCAGTGTACTGCGACGACTGCTACACTCAGCGATCCTACGTGGATCAGTGCTATAGATCCTGTGTGGATCCTATCCTGTATGGGTCAGCGCTCAACGGTTCTATGTGAGCCAGCGCCTACAGGTCCTGTGTGGGCCCGATCCTGTGTGGGTCTTTGCGGGGGTTAGTTACCTATCGATCCTATGTGGGTCCGATCCTGTGTGGGTCATTGCGGGGGTTAGAACCTATCGATCCTTTGTGGGTCCGACGAATTAGATTGATCAGTGATCATCTTTATCGTCATCCGAAAAAGTATACCTGTGTGAGATGAATCTTATGTTACTATCCTTTGTGGATTTTGTTGAGCTATCCTATGTGGATTACTTTTCTCTCCATAGTGGATTGTTTTGTGATATCCTGTGTGGGTATACGTTTTGCTTTCATGTGTGGACTGGGTTGTGCTTGGGCTCGGATGCTGGAGCCGAACGAGAATTGTTGACTTAGGTATATGTATGGGCATATACCTAAGCCATGTCGGATGTTACTTCGTGATTGTATCTTTCCATTGTGGATTATCCTTTGTGGATTCTGGGAGACCTTCGGGGGTCTCGAGGTCCCTACTGAGTAGCTTATACTCACCCCTGCACGGGCTATGCCCGCACTTCGTTGTGTTTGTTGCAGACGACGGACATCGCTGATCGTGGTAGAGGCTTGCAGAGAAGAACGGTACCTAGAGGTGGACCACTGGCCGTGATGTACTCGGAGTGGTCAGGTGGACTGAGGAGCAGTAGAGGCTATCTGTACCCACCCATCAGATGGGACTTCCAGAGGATGGCTCGACGCTGCGGCTTTTCTTTTCAGTTGTTGTTTTCCCATTTCAGTTGTACTTTACAGTTGGTCTTGTATTTCCGGCCCCCTTTACATTCAACACATCTTGTTACAGTTTTTACTTAATCTTTATTTTTCCACTTGCTTACTTTGTGGTGCTTCTTTACTTTACAAAGGCAATGCCTTCCCTATTTTCGGGATTTACGCCTTGGTGCTAGTCGCCAGCCCCTGGCCTATGGAAGGCGGGCTTGGGGTAGTCACAGCACGGGCCCCGATGATGGGTCATGAAAAGCGATCCCCTATCCGAGGAGTTTTTTTTTCTTGCTGTTTTAGTGTGGTTTTCCTCAGTGATGCTATCCGACAAGCGGGATCCCTCGGGTGAGCATCTGAGATGTTTGTATGAAACCCGATGGAGTGTATCTCTCGGACGAGTGTCATCTGGGATGACAATGATCATGGAGGGTGCTCTCCTAGTTGTGGACAGTTGCTGGGGATGAGGTCGGTACCTCTTGTGGCTTGGTGTGTGAGCTCGGTATATCTGGAATGTTCAAGTTGTATGTATGACCATACACCTGAGCAGAGCTGACTAGTTGTGTTTAGCCGAGGATGGTAATGAGATGGAGTTTTTCTCTCATTTGGGTTCCCTCTGGCTGGGATGAGAGGACTATTTCCTTTCAATTGATCTATTTTGATTTGGGGTTTTGGGGTGCCTACTGAGTATGTTTATACTCACCCCTACATGGGCATTGCCCACACATGTTTGTGTCTTGTGCAGACCACATGCCTTTTGATAGAGTCCTAGGAGGACTCAGAGCAGGCAGAGCTGAGTGAGCGAGACTGACTGGGGTGTTTACTGGTACAATGCCGAGGGAGCATTCCAGCGGGTGTTTGTGGCTGTGTTTCCCTTATTCAAAGCAATTTGGACGTGCTTTGTGGTTTTCTTTTGGTGGGCCCTATTTTTCCCATTTGTAATTTTGTTGTTGCACTCTGGTTGGGATAGTTGTATGCATGCATTTTTCTTTTCAGTTTTATATATCTCTGCACTGTTTCATGGAGGTGTTTGTGGGTGCTTGTGTACAAGTACCTTAGGCTAATGCATCCCATGTGTGTGATAGCCTACTCGGCGCTAGTCTCCAGCCACTGGCCTATTGGAGGGAGGCTTGGGGAGTCATGGATCGAGCCTCATTGGGTTGGGTCATTATATATGACATATCCATTCCTTCATCTCTTGAAAATCACAAACCCCTTATCATAAGGCACATTTCATTTAATCTATGATTTTAATTGATTTAAAAAATTCCCTTCCTCACAAAAAATTTATCCTTAACAGGTTTTCATTGTTCATGTCATAATCTAACCCATTTTATTTCTATGCATAAAATTCGGTTTCACTTCACAAATCATAGAATACTATAAATACATAGTTATAGACCATTCTGTTTTCAAAATCCTAATTCAGGTTCCTAATCCTTGGAATTTAGACTCCAAACATTCTGACATTAGGTTCCTTGTAATATGAATTTAGACATAGATCATTCTATGTTAAAGTGAAGAATTCATATGGGTTCAGACTCTAAATTCTTATGGATCCAGAAATCAATTTCTATTAGAGTTCTGGTTCTGAATTATTCAAAATTCTGGTTCTGGATTCCTCTGAATTCAGACTCCAATGTCTGTAGAAATTTGATTCATAACTACTAAGAATCATAATCCAAATATCTTTTTAATATAGATTCTGATGGTTAACCTCCATAGACTCCAAATTTATTTTTACTTATACTCTGAAAAAAGGATTTTGTTAAGAAACCATATTTTTACTTAATCTTGTTTCAGTTATAAAATGATACAGTGCATTATGGTATATAAAATTTGTTATTTGAGTAACACATAGAATGGTACCTCCTAAATTTAAGGAAAAATATAACCATTGGAAGAGGGATTCGACCTTTGAATATGTACCTATAAATTAGAACTCATTTGAACGATCTCATAACATTAGAAATTTGGACTTTTTGAGGAACAGAACATTCAGAAGTGTTTTCTAGAGAGAGAGACTCTTTCATCTCTAAGTGCAAGGTGAAGATGTTGTGAACCACTTGTTCTATTGTGAACATATTTTTCAGGCTTTCTTTGTGTAGACTCAGATCATGTAGATCATGGGCTTCTGGGTTTGGAAGATAGAGGTTCAGATTTCCTTATAATTCGAGGGCTAGTGGGGATAAGAAGACATATACTGATCTTAGGGTGGAATTCTTATTTGGGTTTTTTTACAACAAACATTCTTGAGAGTATAAATCAAAGGACCATTATCGAATGTTGTGGTATACCCTACTATTTGGGTTAAAAGATTTCTATACTTGTTACTTGTTTAGTTTCAAGTTTATTTTCTGCTGTAATTTAGTTATTGAGGAATGTATAACTATCTTAAACATTCTTACACTTGTACTCTGACTAATTAAGTTTCTAAATGCTTTATGTTAGAATATTCTATTGGTAAACATTTGCTATGTTTCATTTACAGAACCACATTTTTGGAATCAAGTTAGTTTATAGAACTAGTTTCATTTCGGAAATAACATTTCTAGAATCTAGTATGTTTGTAGAACCAGTTTCATTTCCGGAATGACATTTCTAGAATCTCATTTTTGGAACTATATTTCCGGAATCAAGAAAGTTTATAGAACTCCAGGGTTTTTTGAATTTGACTTGTTTAACTTTGTAAAACTATAGAATGGTTTCTAATCGACTTTAAAAGTACTTAAAAGAATTTTTTAAAGTATACAATTTACCCCCTATTGTTTATTGAGCATCTAAATTATTATTTCGATACTAAAACCAGTATCATATCGATCCTATAAATATTTATATAGAAAATATATTCATTATTTTTATATAATTATTATAATTGTTAATATATCTATATATGTTTAAATATTCACATTTTTATATATACATATATAGTAATAGTAATATATATATATATATATATATATATATATTAATTTTTTAATAATTTATGTACAAACTTATTTCTTTCTAAAAATATAAATACTTTTTTTGAGAAAACAATATTTATATATTTAAATAGTTATATATATTTAATAAATATATAAAAATGAAAATAAATATGAATATAAAAATAAAAAGAAGTATAAAAATAATTAAAAATAAAAATTTAAATTGTGAAAATATATTCATTATTTAAATATATTAATTATAATTTTATAATTATATAAATATATAATTAGTTTTTTATAATTATATAAATATTTTTTTAAAAATTAATATCTTTTTGTTTATATTTATATTTTTATTAAACATTCATTTATAAAAATATTTTTTTTATATTTATTTACAAATATATTTTTAATATTATTAATCAATATATAATATTAAATGCATACATGTTAAAAAAAGTGAAATTAAAAAATTAAAAATGATCCCACTATGAATATATCAAAAAAAATTATATGTTTTATTAATGAAATATTATATTTTTAAAAAATATTATAATATATAGAAATAAATATCATTACATTTTTAAAACATTAAAAAATGATTATAAATAAATAAAAATAAATTTTATAAAATGATTACATTCCAATAAAATAAAAAATAGAAAAAATGTATAAATAATACCTTATAGTAATATAATGAAAAATTAACAAATAAAATTTACAGATTAGAAACATAATATATTACATGTATCATGTTAATAAATGAAATTCTCAAATTGATATTAAAACTTGAATAAATTTCTTAATTAATATGTGTATTTATTTCTAAATATGTTATGATTAACTATATAAATATTATTTTGTATGTGTTGTATATAAAAAGAAATTACATAGGTATTTTTATTTTTTAAATCAATGTAAACCATGTATGAGGCACGCAAAAATTAAAAAAGTCAAACGATATTCAATTAATTTCTATTACCTGATATAATTAGTAAAATTTATAATTAATAACAAATTCTAATTATAAACCCTTCTTCCTAAGGTATATGGCTTATTTTATGTACGAATACATTTTTTCTATTCCAAAAATCATAGTTTATGAAATATTATATATAATGATATATATATATATATATATTGAAATATGTATCGATATATTTCTCTAATAAAAATAGTAATGAATAATTATATATAAAAACCCTTAAAAACAAATAAGAAATTAATATGATTCTAGTTATTACTATTCATTTATTTTTATATTTATATTTAATATATATTTAATATGGATATAAATAATTAATAAATAAATGTTAAATTTATTTAATTTTATTAAAAAAATTTCCATAATTTTTTTTATTTTGTTATTTAGTCATGTTTAGTTTTTTAATAAAATTTAAAATTTTTTGTATCTTTATTTATCTATAACCATTTATTCATTTTTTATGTTTATTGTTACAGTATAGTATTTATTAATATTTATAATTTATACATTTGTATAGAAATTTAATTAATTTTTATTAATAATTATTAAATTTATAAAATCATTCTCGTATTTTTAATTCATTTTTTTAATTATCACATTTTATTTATTTTATGTACCATTATTTAATATATAATATTTATTAATATTTATGACGTATATATATATATATATATATATTAAATTTAGTCAAAATTATTTAAAAAATTATTTTATATTTCTAAATTTCTTCTTTTATAAATATTATCTAGTTCATTATTTCAATTATTATTATCTTTAATAATTTTAATTTTTGACTAGTTTGTATAAAAATTTGGGTATTTTCATGGCTTGGCTGGGTCATGTAAGAATCGAATTGGTGTATAAAGGTTGGAAAGGCTCTTGGGAATTAGAGGATGGGCCATGGCCCATGTGTGCCGATGTACGATCCTTATATATGTGTTCAGTATTTGCGGAAGCCTAACAATGCCATTCGATTTGGGGTTGTGAATGTAGTGAAATTATATAAAAATAAGTGTCCCACCTAGTGTAATTACAACATGGAGCTCTCCATACTCTTGACACTATTAACATTTTTTTTAGTGCGGAAAAAATGTACAGTTTATCAACGATTTTTTAGCACTGAGAAAGTTAGCCACTATCAGTGCATTTCTCAAGAGTTAATAATATTTCGAATTGTATATTTTATGTTATTCATTATTTCATATAGGTTTGTCATCATATAAACCATAATCATATAACCTCAATTAAAAATTTAACACTTATTAAGGAAAATTTATTAAAATCCCTATAAATCAATGGAAACCATCGAGTCATTGGGATATAATTGTATTATGACTCTGAAAATATGGAAAAGAAATGTTATAAAAATTATATCCTTATTATTATCTAAACAATGTGACCTTATAGTCCTCAATATATTTCGACATAATTATGAATTCTTGAATTGAACAATATAAGAAGTGGGTAGACTCCAGGAAAATAACATTGTTACACAGGAAATAACGGTATCACGTGTGTTATCCATCAAAAAACTAGTATAACTGAATACACAAGTCCAAACAAGTTATATTCATATATTATATGCATAAACAATCAAACCCATTATATTAAACATCATATCTCACCAAATAATGTGAAATAAGTTAATATCTTAAGAACATGATCACAATATATGCTGAATTTACATTATTATTAGTTACAATATATAATTAATATCTATTGAAACATATATGTTAAATATAAATCTCCCAAATACCTAAGAAATTAATAATTTTTTTTAAAATGTATTATAATAATTCATCAACTCTATTATTCCCATATCAATCTCAAAAAGTAAAATCACTACATAATTAACCATATGATATGAAATAAAAAAGTAACATTAATGTTAATATAATACTAGGGTGGAAAATATCATATATGAATCATACTAGTTTAAGTTTTTGTAAAGAATACCATAATGGAGATATCCTATGAGGAACATTTAAGTATGATGAAATGAAAATTATAGATTGAATATAAAGATGTGATGGGTGTTCACTACTAATTTGGGAAAATGATGTTGGGTGATATGATTGTTAGATGAGAAATACTTATACATATGTTGTTTAAAGAGATGGTCATCATATAGTAGAATAATTTGATTCTTGGGATATCATGTATTTTAACATATTTATGAGGTTCTGTAATGTTGTCATGATGGAAAATAGATTTGATTCTTATCATTAGTTCATATTTAGATTTAAAAAGTTGTTCTTACTAGAGATAAATGCTTTATAAAAAAATAGATTTAATTTTTTTTCAATAAATCATCCTTTAATTATATATAATATTACCCAATTAAATTACCAAGAAAACAATCAGAGATGAATGTTTTTCCGGGAGTATGTGAATTATAAATTAACAGTGTTGTAAAAGATCAAAAAATTCAAGATAATGAGATTATATAAGAATAAGAACAGCTTGAAAATATGTTGTAGGATTTTGTGTTGACATTATATTTAAGATTTATTTTTTTAATGTGATATAAGATGATTTAAATGCAATTTGAAGACATATAAATGATTTGAGTGTGGTTCTGACTTAATTTGATGAAATTGTGGATTTTAATTTTTGGTTGAAAATGGATAAATAATATTACTGAATAGGTCATTCATGAAAATATGATCACATCAAATTATATGTGTTGAAATATTTATAGTAGTCAATATTACTGGTGTACGATTCATTTTACATTATATATATCATACATTTCATTTATTTGATAGAAATAAAAAATTGAATGATCAATATAAGGGCCATTTTAATCTACATAGGCATCATTTATTATATAAATTTGAGGTATCTAGTAAAGTTTGAATTATTTAATCTTATTACAAATAAACCAACACTATTCATGTATTAAGTAAACAACTATTTAAGTATGATTACAATTATGTGTAATCATAATTCATTGATGAAATTTGAGGATGATGTTGATTGGAATGTATATATATTACCATAGTTATATCATAAATATTACGATTATTTGTAATGATTATTAGTCTATTCATATTAAATGGTTACATAAATAACATTAATTTTTTTTGATTTATAATAAATAATTACGAAAATATGATATTCTAACTATAATGAATAACATCATATAAAGATGATTTTTGATAATTTAAACATTGTTGGAATATAAATTGATGTCCTTATAGAATATAAATAATAAAACAACACAATGATGGTGCTGATATTTAGTGTACTACGAGTCCCAATATTTTTTAATTAATCATATTGTGATGAGTTATAAAATGATAATGAAATGATAAATTTATGAATTTTTTTGCAGAGATATGATATTTCAGAGCATTCCAATCTAAAAATTTATGTGTAAACATGAATTAGATGTGATTCATGTTCAATTTATCACATTTATTTGTTATTTTAAATGAATTATGTGAATGAATATTTTCATAATCCTCTATGAGGGATCCACTATTCATGAAAAATACATTGTTTTATTATTTAAGTTCAATCCTAATTCCATGGAATTGAGCCATTATAAAAATGGAATTATGTTTGTATTCATCTGAATCAGGGGAAATATTATTTTTACAAATTTATATATATGTTTTGAAGTTAATATGAATATCAAATTCTATATTAAATATCTTTTATATCATTTAGATAATATAATTTAAAATTACATAAAGATGTTATGTATTCATATCATTATAAATGTGACATGTTTTGGAAGTAACAATATATAAATATTATTGTAGAAATCCCACTATCTAATATTGGATAAAATGAGAAATTATCTACATAAATTATTATTAAATTTAAAATATTAATTTTATAAAAAGATTATGTGACCTATAAAACACGATAATAAAACGAAAGAGCAAGTTATTTTTATAAATGTATGCGAACCGAGAGAGCTAGTGAAACACTAATGGATGAATAATAGTGGGATTCCTTCATGTGTTGGATCATAGTCATCATTATTGATAAAATTAAACTATTATATGATTCCATTTTTTTCATCAAAAAAGACCCAAAAAGTGTAGTTAGAAGAAGATAGAAAAAGAAACCAATGAGATATCAACTCTTTTACATCTATTCATTTTTATTTTGTGGAACCTTTTCGGAATTGAGATTCCATTTGACATGTGAATGTCACAAAAGAACATGTTTTAATTTAGAATGAATAATGATATGGTTATCTAACAGAACTATGAATATTTTCACATAATAGAGAATGAGTTTTAAGAATTCAACATGATGAAAAGAAGGAATACATTTTCTATTTTCAATAAAATAAGACATACTCTCTATATTTGGTTAGCTCACAATTCTTATCAAATAATAACTACAAAATGGATGGAGGGAAATAATTTTATATCAATTTTTGGATGATTAGGATCTAGTATGTATTTTAGTATAAAAGTAAAGGAATCTGTGAAATTATGATTAAAAATGGAAATCTAGAAATATAATAATCAATATATGAGTATGTGTAAATGTGTGAAGAACATTTAGGTTCAGGAAGACCCAATTTATTAATTTTATATTATAGTGTTTAACATAATCAATTAATTGGGCGAGTAAAAAATCATGGTAAGGAGTATGTTTCCAACATGACAATTCGAGTTTATAAAAATAATGGCTTTTAATTTTTATTATCATTAAAACATATAATGTGGTATATGTTATTTTAAATACTGAGAGGTTCCCAAATATTCTAAATGGTAGAATTTCTAAAAATTAAAAAGGGTAAAAATACAATCGATTTTGTTAATAGAAACATAAAAATAGATATCATCTTACTCAACACCCCCTCCTTTGGGTGTATACATTTCACACTATTGGAATCATTGCTAGAATCATATCATAGGATTCCTTATACAAGATATAATTATTCCAAAATTGTAATTCAAATAAGAGAATTTGAGATTAATATTTTATGTTTTTTATGAGAAAAATATTTAAAATTTAATATAATAAACTAATATTTTATTTATTTTTTATAAAGGAGGATATGAAGTCAATTTCACTTAAAAATTATAGAAATTATGTTGAAGTAGTTAGTAAAAAATTCTATGTATAATTTTATTACATTGAATAATAATTTTATCAAAGTAAAATTGTATATAAAATAGATGTTATTGGAAAACATAAATTTTTTTATTTTAGTAAATGTTATTAAAATTATAAAGGGATTCTATATAAAAAATTTGATGGAATTTTTTCTTCTGTTACTAATTATTTGATAAGGGATACTTTTATTATAATAAATTTTATAATTTTCTACACCAAAAAACTATTTCAGGAAATATTTTAGAAAGAAGAAAATATCTTATTACATGGAAGATGTATTGGATAAAAAGATTAATATATGACAATTTATATCAAGAATAATTAAACAAATGGATAAACATATTTAACTTCTCAGTAAAATACCTTTACTGACAGATTAATACTTTTCCATGATATTCTTATTACATGAATATTTTTAAACATGTGATCAATGTTTCTTATAATAATTATAGAGACTCCATTAATTTAAAATTTTTGTTGATCAATTATATAGAAAAGTGGGTGAAGAAGCATGAAAATTATATAATATATATAATAATGTTTTGTTAAATTAAATTAAGTGTTTGATGTATTTTGAATACTTGTTTAAATATATTAATGATATAAAAAACACACATAACTGGTAGCTACATGGTTATAATTCAAATATATAATTCTAGAAACAACTCACAAAGGGAATATTAATATTTGGGAAGAAAAAAAGCAATATTCCAATAATGTTTTGAGTTGAATTTTCCATAAAAACAACTCAGAAAATTAGAGAAAGGATAATCAATCATCTGTAGAATCATGTTACTCATGATATTATAAAAAGGTATCTCATTTTTTTGTATATTCCATTGATATTAATATAGTTTTAAATGATAATATATGATTCATATAAAACACTAGAGATATTTATTGGGTAAAAAATATTTAATAACACCAAAATTCATCAAGGGGGATATATGAAGTGTGACAGAAGAACATACTCAAATAAAACTAAGTTTTTTTTAGATTCAACCAAACATAAGAACGCTATAAATAAATGTAGATTAAAATTACAATATAAATGGGGATTGTGGTCCATAAATATTATTATTAGAATTATCAAAATATTCTCATTGGTTATTGGAATAATAAAAAAACATATGAACTCTATAGAAGGGAAATATCAAGTGGGAGAAATTATTAAGTTGGTACTGAACATTCGAGATAGAATCAAACTGCACATTAAAATATTTATATATATTATATTAATATATTTAAAATAGTTGATGAATTTAATGATTTTTATAACATATATATCAAACAAATGATAACTTTGGGAATATATCTTCCAAATATGATTTCTTCACTTATAAGAAGTAAAGTACAATTCAATATAAACAACAATTATTTAAAATAAATATTTTTTGGGGAGATAACTTATTAATATGGAATAATTTTCACATATAACCAATAAATCCAGAAAAAATCATAATGTGAATGTTACCATCAATGGTGTGTCCTTATATTGTAGTAATAAAATATATAAAATTGACCATTGATTTGATTATATTAATGTTTCATGACGATGGTGTGGAAAAACATGCGCTACACAATGATTAATTAGAGAAAGTTGGATTCTGCATAATCACTCATATTAGGTGCACCGTTTTCATCTTGAAACGCCCAACAGTTCCATATCCCGCGAGACGTGGACCTGCTTTCCAGAGGTAGGTGTTCGCTAGGTGATTTGGCCAGCAACGCTTAAAAACTCACATTAGTCGAGATGATGGGAATGCGAGGTCATAACACCCTTTTGGGGGGAATTATTTCTTGTTACAAGACTGTTTTATAGATTTAAGATGTTTTAATATGTTAAAGAATCATTGTTTTATACCCAAGCATAGTATCCACAGAATACTTTTTTATTGGAAATGGTCTGTTGAACACAGGGATTCAGAATCAATTATGCCCATGTTTGACCATCCATTATTGTATTAATGACTCTGAGGAGTTTGGACTCACTGAGGCAGCACTGGTTTGAAGCCCCACAACTGGGCGCTCTGGAGTTTATTTTAATCCAAGGGGGACAGATAACGACTTTAGTGTTTGGATCAAACATATGATACAGGCTTCCTACGTATCCTCATGAGAGGAATCAGAACCCACATAGTTCGGTTTGGGTTGGGGATTACCACCCGAGGCAGCCCAAGGTGTTATGGGGATTATACTCTAAGTCAGCCCAAGGTGTTGGTGAACCGATAGAAAGGATGTCGGAATGACCGTCTTTTGGGCTTGAACCTCGGGGTGGCTTCATATGTAACCCACCTAGGAGATAGTGATCAATGTCCACGTAGTTTGGCTGTAGGGTGTCGGTGAGCCAACGTGAAGATGGACCATGGTAAAATGGTAGTTTGGTGTGAACCTCGTAAGGATTCCCACGTACCATGCCTTGATATGGATCAAAGATCTCATAGTTCAGTATGGCGAAATATAGTTTAACGTCAAGAGGGACGAGGGTGTTTTCTTGGTCAATTCTTACTCTAAGCTAACATGAGTCATGCTCAGTGTGGGAAACAAGATGTAGAAGGGACCTGAGGATCATGATGTGAAGGGTGCATCTGTGGGAAGCGAACTGCTTACGCATGGGTAGCACCTCGGGGAAGTGAATATTGAGAGATACTCTAGGATGGAGGCCTGAATTGGTGACAAACCCGAATGAGAGAGGGATTTGGGACCGAATAAAGAATGGGTGTAGGCACCAACTCCTACAATAAGAACTATGGGCTTACAACGGGATGGTTTCCCATAGAGATTGGGACTTACTCCAATATGGAGGTCTGATCACTCCGAGAAGAGGGGAGAAGTTCTCACCGCTGGCATCCAAAGGAAACACAAGAGGGGTCCCCCAATCCTGGAATGTGGAGAGGTAGAAAGGGGACTCCCAGGCTCATACCCTACACTACCATGGGTGTGTGAACCCATGAATGTTTCGTGAACCCACTCAAGGGCCAGAGGAACCCCTTTGTCCTCACCTACCATGTGTTTGTGATCTCAAAGCGGCACACTGATACGCATGATGGTTACATCATACGAATCTGGTGGCTTCTGTAAAGGCTTTGGCTCGAGGCCAATGAATAGGCCAATGAGTGGATTGCAAAGGATCAGGCTGGATTGGAAGGATTTTATCTTACTTAGGGAATAAGAACACTGAAGGAGTTGGCGGGCCACATGGGTGTAAGAGATGTGTCATCCTTTACGTAAGGGGGTTCCACATGGCTGGAGAGGTTTTCCACGTACCAGGGTGGTAAGTAGACTGATAGGCTTCCCACGTACTGGGGCGGTACTTGGATTCGGGTTCAGCCCACGTACTTGGTTGGCACGAGGGGGAGTCCACGCAAGTAGCGGCGGCCAAGGGCGACACCGGTCGGGGGTTCATCTGTCAAAGCTTCACCAGTGTAGGAGGGTGTTATGTGGTGTGTAGGATCGAAAAAGGGGCATAAAATCCCTGGTCCATGGGGAGTACATCCGCAGAGGGTCCATGGATTCGTGGTTTTATTTTTTTGTTATTTTATGTTCGAGTTAATTCAAGTTGTTAGGTGTTTTTCTTTGCCTTATTAATTGATTTCCAGTTTGATACCTGTCATGAATTTAACTTCACTGCTTGTGAAATCCTAAGCTCCTTCTTCTGAAATCCTTCCACCTGAGTCTGATCACCCCTCCTTCTTTCATCGCCCCAATGTCCTTTTATAGAGGGGGAAAGAGATGTATCTGTGGTTATGTGGAACCTTTTTCGGAGGCCCATTACCGAGATCAAGGTTTACTGATGACTTGGTGAATCCGTAACTCACAGGGCATTGAATTCACCTCACATGCGAACCAAATCGATTCGGGGGTGCTTCGCGGCCGCATAGGGCTCTTCCTCTGTTCTGCGAATGACAACGTAAGTGGGCTGGGCCAAGTGTCCCGAATTTCTACTACGCTGTTTCGTGATGGAGGATCGGCCTAGTGACCATCATGCCTCACACCCGCAGAGGGTCCCACCTCTGTTCCACGAATGACAGTGGTCCAAAAAGGGGGCAACTTGTTGAACCTGTGGCATACTGTCAATATTGGATAAGTAGGCGGACCGGTCCATCTTTTGTGAACCTTGGAGTATTTTCACATTTTTTCCCCAATTCCTCGAGGGAAATTCGGTAGAATACTCTCTTTAATTATGGGTATTCACATTCTCCTTTGTAGATGTTTTAGGACCCTACAAATTCCCCCATCGGAATGGGGTTCGATCAGAATGAAGAGGAGACTATTCCAATGTAGAGTGGTACTGATACTTGGTTAGTTTACGGTAGGGTAGTGGACCCGTTATGGGACCACACCAATAAATATAGAGGGCCCTACCATTTATCCTTTACCCGATTCCTCGCAAACACAGAGATCTTGCTTCTTGGCTCCTTGTGCTTGCTCCATCGCAAAACTCCTCATCTGTGAACCGGTTTCCATTTCCATGAACCATTCCTCGATCGCGCCTACCTTCACCCTTAGACCAATCTCTCAGCCACGAATGAACACTTTTAATCAATTAAAAAGTGTGTTACAACGGGCTGGGTAGGAACTCATTACGAGGTTTCTAAGGTCCACAGACCTGAAATCTTCTAGACATTGAATATTTCCTGTGTCATCCAAACATAAACATTTAAATCGAGGATTGAGATTCTTCGGAGCAGCCAGGTTCACGGTTTTCTGGCCAATGTTTCATAGGCCAAAGAACCGCGAACTTCTTTCGTGTAGGGTTGGATTGCAGGATGTAGCAGTCATGAACCACCATTTGAGTCCTGCTCATGGACCTCATTATAAAGGCTTCTTGACGGAGTCCTTTTCCAAATACATGGTAATTTTTTAAAAATTTTATTATACTGGACCATCCATTTT
This sequence comes from Viscum album, assembly GCA_963277665.1. Classification (NCBI taxonomy): domain Eukaryota; kingdom Viridiplantae; phylum Streptophyta; class Magnoliopsida; order Santalales; family Viscaceae; genus Viscum; species Viscum album. The sequence goes on from OY728158.1 coordinate 219,213,586, forward strand.
CCTGGTTTTTTTAATGCAGGGAGAAAATATGGTTCCTCCTCAACCTGCACCAAGGCCTGCTACTGAGCCGCTTCCAATTGGTCAAGGGAGACTTATAGCTATGATCCATAAAGCTGAGAGAATTAAAGAGTACCCTAGACGACCTATAATTCCCGACGATGGTGTTTTGAAGGATATTCTCTCTCCCAAACCTCTGGTCTATTCATTAACGAATCGACTTCCGATATATGGTTTTGGCCTTCATGACGACGTCACTATCCCCACTGTCTTCTCAGGTATTCCATCCCCTTGTTTGGAAGTATTGACAATGTGCGCTCAGGCGAACCTATCATAGTCAAGAGAGATGATCTCTGATTCTAATCCAAAAGACGCTTTTAATTTGAGAGGCTCCGTTTGGTCTCAATGTGATCAGTACACTCAGGACATCTCCTGAGAGGACATACTCATGAGTTACCCTTCCTTGATCAACCTTGACCAAGTGGATCCGGATGCGAGATAGATTTCTAGGTGCGATCTTTGGTTTGGTAGGATTTTCTAAAATTACTTGGCCGAGGCCATATGGGCCCATTACCATTTCCAAGAATTTCACAAGTCACTGGAAGTGGTAAATCTGAACTATGTAGTGTGGGCTTCCCAGTTTTCTATCTACCCACCATCATCGATCTTACCTGACTTGCTTAGTCACTGGTTTTCAAGCACTATCACTTTAGACCATTCCCATGGTGAAGTTGGTATTATTTTATGTGAAATTTAACCACTTGGAGGACTTCCAATCATTGATGAGATGTATGACAAGTTTCTTCCCACTCCTGATGTATGGGACGATGTTGAATAGGTTCCTTCATTGATGAGGGATTTTCTGGTTATGGTGGAGCGGTCACGGGGTCAGCCCTTGTGCTCCTGCTCTCTTATTCTCTATGGAACCTAGATAGGGTTATTTCTGAATATCACTGGTCCTGTGCCGAAGATCAACTGCCCATGGACTGATCCTTCTCAACAATCACAGACTATCATAGTTTCCTACTGGGTGGTTCTGGAGGCGGGAGACTATCATTCATGAGGTTATGAGATGCACCCCGGTGTGCCACCGATGCTTAGGATGGATGGTCTTTTCGCCATGATTTTTATCAGGTGGTTATTCCCATATCGGGATATCATCTTAGGTGTCATGGCTTTCACCCAGATGATGGCAGCTGAACTGGCGGGGTTTCACCCAATGATTCTGGTCGTGTCCACTATTTCATGTATTTATGTGTTACTGAGCCACATGCAGGAGGGCGGGTCACCCTATCATCTGAGTGGGCCGTTTCAATTCTTATATGGATGGGTAGCGAATCATTGTTGCTTTTTTGAGTATCTACATGATATAATCATCCCGCTTCCTACCCTTCGGCCTACCCTACTTGATATAGCTGGAGTTCGACTAAAGTCCCTCAGCTCTGACGAGGTCGTCAAGATTTCGAGTGACTTTTCCCGGTTTTCTTTTACTCCCTACCATACTACTCCCAGCGTCGTGGTTGACGACCATAGGGGGATCTTAGAAGAGTGTTCTTATAATATTTCACTGCGGGACATGTATTTATCCACATGGATTGATGGGGTTTCTTCTGGGTGAGTTATACACACCATATCATTTTTCTTTCCTATTTGGATGGATGAAACTCTAGGTTTCCCTTCCACATCCTCAGTCCCGTGAACTGCATTGGGCCATTATCCATCAACGGTGGTTGATGTTGATGCGAGAGGGATTTGGCACAAAGATTCCCTTTCATAAAATATGAGTGGTTTTTATCCTACCCTTGGATTATGTGAGAATGTGGATAAAGCATTATCCAGATGGGAACGTGGGGATGCATATCCCTCAATTTCACAAATTGGGGGTTACTACGGTTGTTGTTCTAACTGTACCTACCTCATCGGCTTTGGGGGAGGAATGATTAATGTCTTGCAGGTCAAAGAGGCTCAAGGGATATTCCTCGTTCAACCCCTCTACGGCCGAAGATCAGACAGATCCAATCGTTTTGGATATAAATGAAGCCGATCTAGTAACTTCAGGCCCCCATTATCTAATTCCCAAATCTTCATCGGTCGATGCTGGATTTAGTAGCTCAACTCCCATGCTCGAACCAGGGCTAGAGGCTTCAGACCCTCCAGTTTGAGGACCATATCCTAGTGTGCACATGTCTTTACTGGCCTCAATTTTAGACATCATTCTCGTATTATCTAGAGAGGATACCAAAGATCATCATGTCATGGAGGACCACCGAGCGGTGTAAAGGTGGTCCTGGCCCCAGATTTGTAGATTGTTTCCGAAACACCTCTCACTGAGATGGTAACTAAAACTAAATCCCTTCAGCAACTCTTCCTAGGCTTTGGGACAAGTGGATTCTACTATCTAAAAATCCATTCCCTCAATTGCCATGTTGTCATTTCCTATGGGGAGGTTGCCGCTAGTGAACAAAATCCTTCTCACCTCGCAGCCTCTTATTGCAGAACCAAAACCTTTGAGGAATCTATGATGATACTCCATCAGCTAATAACACTAGAGGAGATCTTTCAAGACTAAGCGACCACCCTATCTATCGAGCTACATAAATGCGAAGCTCAACCATCGATGCTGAGGGATCAATTATCATCTCTGATTGGTTACCATGAAGCTACCAGGAAAAGGATCCACGATCTTCAAATGATGGTGAGTCATACTCATTCAGTGGCCAATGTTTAGGCCAGGGAGAAGGTTGTGCTAGAGAAAACATGCAACAACCTTCATCTCATGGATGCCGATCTGATGGAGAGAGCGAGCCAGGGTCCTTTGTGATTGCCAAAGATATTTTTGTACACTTTGTTTTACCACTTCTGTTGAGGAAAATGAGTGAATCCAAGCTCTGGACGTCCTCCCTTTTTTTCTAAATGTAATAAAATCTGTTGTCAATCTCTCCTTGCTGTGAAATTTGATTGTTACTGGAACAACTATTGTATGAATAACAACTCACTGAATCAGAATTAATCATAATTCATGAAAATGATCAAATAGAAATGAGCTCTAAATTTTTCCCGGACCATGGGATAAAGCGAGCATAGTTTGACTATTACAAGGGTTTTACAAAAATACCCCCAAACCATTTTTCGTTTTCATCCATTCCATAATTCCTTCATGGGCCCATTTGGTGTGGACCGAGCATGTATAGCCCGGATTTTTCTTAGGTCACCGTTTTTGGGTTTTTGGCCTAACGGGATTTTCTCCTCTTTATGTGAGCGGTTATCATTACTGATGTTTTAGGTTGAACTGCTTTGACAAGATATGGTGGGGAGAGGGCCCTAAAAAGGTTTGGTTGATTAAAATATGTATCAATACAATTCAGAGCCATGTGGGGAGAACATGTTTAGATTTGAACAACATGCAAGGCATGTGTCAAGGCATGGGAGCCGCATCAGCGTGCAGAAGTAGGAAATCATTACCTATGGAAGACATTACTTTTTTAGATTGTCCAGGGGAAATCAATATGCAGATCCACTGAGGGAATTGTATGCATAGTCGTGAAAAAGTGTCTTTATGTCAATGAATGTCCATTTCAGATGGACTGAGGACTTCATGGAATTCCTGATTATAGAAACTGCCATGGGTGGCTTGAAAAAATATGAAAAACCATAAGGGGTGGCTCAGAATGTGATTGTGATGTCTGAAAGGGTTTGGATACATTTATGTGAATCTGGAATGTGGACGAAGGGTCCTTGTCCTACGCATTTAGTCAGTGTAAAGGATGGTTGGAGCTTGGTGTAGTATAATGTCATGCAGCTGGGACATTCTTTAAAATGGGATGAATTCTCCTGGTTCATAGTAATCTCATCAGAGATATTCCAACATATTCAAGAACTATTGTGAAAGTGGTAGGTAAACTATAGCTCATAGGGTTTCTGATTCCCGAGATGGATATGGGGGCTCTGAGGCGTAGAGGTGTATAGAGAGAAGTAATACCTGAGGAAATATTTCCATTTTTAGACCAGCATGGGGCGATCAATATGTAGAGCTGCTGAGGGAATGGTATGCATAGTCATGAAAAGGGGTCCTTATGTCAATATTCCCCTGATAGCCAAGAAACATAAAGGAAGGTGAGATTCGGGACCACCAGGGTTGGCTTACAAGGGTTCGACTCTTTCTGAGTACAGATTATGGATTACAGAAATAGGGTGCCTGAATGCAGGAGAAACATCAAGGATAAACATCTCGGTAATGGGTAAAGTCATCCCTTCTCATGCTGCTGTAAGACGGTGGTTTGTGCATGTCTAACCGGTGCACTAAGGGACAGAGTAAGACCTCTATTCATAATTGAAACCGTGAAGAATTCGACCACGCAGTTTAACATCATTTGGCGAGGAAGAAGGGCATTTTAATTTCCGTGCAGTTTAACGACATGCGGTAAGGAGGTTTTTTGTGCAGTCAACTTCCATGTTGTTTAAAGTCATACAGTAATGATGAGGAGAATTATTAAAGACACTATGTAGTTTAACGTCGTGCAACAAGGACTGAGTGCATTTTTATACCCATGAAAATTCTTATAGTTGGAGGAATTTACCTAGATGTTTAATTCTTGGTATTTGCAGCTTCACGCCAAGAGTGAAAAGACATGTTCTGTGTAGTATTAATCATAATGTGGTAAGGACATAGTTACAAAGGCCACATTTAATTGGAATGTAACTGGGATCGAATATCTCGGAATTTCAAAGATGTGGAGAGGGTTTGATGGTGTATATCATGGTTCCGGGGCATCTTGGATCATGAGATATGATATGGGGGCTCTGAGGTCAGTAAGCGTACGAGGCTAAGAAGAGTATCGCCTGAGGAAGTCTTTCCTTCAGTAGATGAGCCAGGGCATTTCAATATGAAGTGATACTGATGGCATGGAATGCATAGTCATGCAACGTTGTCCATAGTTTGATGACATTCCACATTCAATGGCCATGAATGATTATGAGGACCAGCGATTATCCGAGCCATCATGTTTTCCATTTTGTAAATAAATATTTGGCCATGCCGGGGATATTCTTCACAGGTTGATGTTAAGACTCAAAGAGTTCACTACAGTGATTTATCATGCGCATGGTGTGTAACTTTACTCCATGCAGTTTAACGTCGTGTGGTAAGGAAGAAATACTCATAGTTTAACAGTCATAGAGTTCGGGCCATTAGATGACTATTTCTACAATCACCTAGAGGGAAATTGAGTTAGGATGTTCTCGTATACTTTGAATAGGTGTGAGATAATGGGGGTGTAAAGTGTAACTCTAGGGTTTCCCGGATCAAGAGATATGGTATAGGGGCTCTGAGGCCGGTAAGCGTATGAGGCTAGGAAGAGTATCAGATGTGGAAATATTTCCTTTGGTAGAAAGGCCAGGGGCTATCAATATATATATCTACTGAGGGCATGGTATGAATATTTGAGAAAAGGTGTCCATGGGTCGATAACTTTCCACTTCCGATGGCCATGGATGATTATGAAAATTTGGGATTTCTCATAGCATAGAGTTCAGCATATGTGGATAGTGGTGTCCAAGCATACATGGAACATCTTAACCGTAATTTCCCATTGAGTCAAAGTAGATCAGCCCTGTCCTGATGATTGTAGATACAAATCTCCATGTTAACCATAGGCTGATATATTGGATAACGTGGTTGGGATCTCCTGGAAACATTTTGATGTGGGAGGGGAATGAACATGTAAACCACTACTCCATAAATTTTTGGGTCGGGAGATATGATATGGGGGCTCTGAGGCCGGTAAGCGTATAGAGATAGGAAGAGTATTACCTGAGAAAATATTTCCTTTGGTATATGGGCCAGGGGATATCAATTTGTAGAGCCACTGAGGGCATGGTTTGCATAGTCATACAAAGGTGTCCATGGGTCGATAACATTCCACATGTGATGGCCATGAATGATTATGAAGATCCACAATTATCCAGGTCACGGAATCTGATGTATGGATATGATGTATCCAAATGCGTAAGGAGTATTCCCATCCCGTTTCTCCGTATATCATAGGTGGTTCATGATGATGTTTGTGAAGATTAATGTCATGTGGTGAGGATAATGTTCGTGCAGTTTTAAAGTCATGTGGTAAGGATGAGGGGTATATATGCCTACGTTTTCTCTTATCGGATGATGGGCTAGGATATAATTTCCTAGCGTAACTACATATCCTATGAGGGTAGGAATCAGGCCACACGTAGTTCTTTATGTAAATACACCCCATGGAGATCTATTCCGTACGGGGGAAGAGGTAATATTTTTCTCTCTCTCTTATCCATGCGGTTTTAATGTCGTGCGGTAAGGACGAGGAATACACCCCGAGCAGTTCAAGTCCTTCCACAGGGGAAAGGGGGTATTTTTATCTTTATTTAGGGTGGCGGGTCCAGGGTGTGGAATGCTGGTGTCACTACATATCCTACGAGGGACGGAATTAAGCCGTATGTAGTTATTTATAGGATAATACACCTTGTGCAGGTTTGGTCCAAACACAGCGAAAAATGGCATTTTTAATCTTCATTCATGTGTGGTTGGACAAGGATTGGGAACCCTGGCATCATTACGTATCCTGCTAGGGAAGTAATCAAGCCATACATACTTCATTTAAATCCATGTATTTTGTCGTCACGCAAGGGGACTCAGCCATAATTCCTAAGCTCGTGTGAGTAATACTCATTGTGAGAAACAAGGAATGGCGGAAGTCCTGATTGTGTAACGTTTGAATAGGCATGATAAGAGAAGCGGTGATGAATGCGGTGGCTGGACCTGGTCATGTGGTCCGGGAGTCACTACGTATCCTGTGAGAGCAGGAATCAAGCCACACGTTGTTCTTTGAAAGAGGAATATCCCATGCAGGTTTGGACCATACATGGGAGAAGAGGGAGTTTTATTGTTTTTCGGGGGTGGCTAGGCTAGGATATGGGATCCTAGTGTCGCTACATATCCTAAGAAGATAGGAATCAAGACATACATTGTTCTATGGAAGGGATAATACACCCCATGCAGGTTTGGTCCATACACGGGGGAAAATGGAATTTTCAATATTTCTTATCCATGCAGTTCAACACCATGCGGTAAGGATAAGGAATAAAAAGCGTGTAGGGTAGGTCCGTACATGGGGGAAGAGGGGATTTTTTTATTTCATTTGGGGGCGACTGGGCTAGGATGTGAAATTATGGCTTCACAACGTATCCTGTGTGGGTAGGAATCAAGCCACACATAGTTATTTAGAAGGGGACACACCCCGTGCAGGGTTGGTCCATATGCGGGGGAAAATAAGACACTTTTAACTTTATCTATGGATGGCTGTTCCAGGATACAGAATCCTAGAGTCACTACGTATCTTCCAAGGGAAAGAATCAAGCCATACGTAGTTCTATGAAATCTGTGCAGTTTATCATCGTGTAGTGAGGATTACATACATTTATTGTAGGGTTATAGAGTATGGACCATTGAGGCTTGGTAGTTTAACATCCTTCAGTTCGGACGACAGGTGCTTGGATGTTTAAAGTCCTTCAGCTCGGAAGAAAATTGCTTTTGGTTATGAAAAATACTTCTTCAGAAATCTCACATTTGAAGGAGCAGTAGTGAACTAACCGTCCATGGAAATCATGGAATATACTCTGTTGGAGTAGACTTTGTGTATAACATATGGTCCTTCCCACTTGGGCTATAGCATTGGAGGTCTATTTCCTGGTATCATTGGGGTCCGGAGGACCAACACCAATTCTCCTTCCAAGAAAGACCGAAGATGATCCTTTCTATTGAAGGCTCATGAAATCCGGTTCTAATATACTTCTAGATGGTGAAAAGTGTGAAACCACTTCTCATCTACCTATTCAAATTCACCTAGGAATTTTTCTGATTTCTCATCATTGGATAACTGATTAGAAATGAAAACATGGAGTGGGGGAAATTGGAGCTCAATGGGCAGGACTACATCTGTTCCATATACAAATGAGTACAGAGTAGCCCGAGTAGCGGTGCCGATTTTGGTTTGAAAATCCCACAATGCATGAAGGAGTTTATTTGGCCATGATTTCCTGTCTTTTTCCACAATTTTCCGGAGAATTTTGGACAGGGTCTTGTTGAAAGACTCTATCTATCTGTTTGACGCTGCATGGTATCAGAATGTGTGGTTTTCCTTGATACCATATTCTTGGTATAGTATCTCGAATTCAACAGAGTAGACATTGGTGATGTTATTCATCATTATGGTATGAGGGACGCCAAATCTGGGGATGATATTGGCTTTCCCAAAGCAGATATTGTTTCTTTCCCTGACATCCTTGAGGGGTACAGCTTTCACCCATTCGGAAAAGAAGTTGGTTGCTGTGAAGATATACTTCTGTTGTTTGGCCGTGGCGGGAGGATATGGTCCCACGACTTCCATTCCCCAAATGGAAAATAGCCAGGAGTAGTTGGATTGATGAAGTAACTTTGGGGGATGGTGAATGAAGTTGGCATGAATTTGGATGGAGTGGCATTTTTCTATAAAGTGATCGCAATCTCGTGCCACGGTGGGCCAATAGTACCAAAGCCTTCGGGCCTGATGGGAATGATTAGACATCGGATGATGTGCTACACATACTCTAGCATGCACTTCAGTCATTAGGGCAGCAGTTTCTTCTCCAACAATGCATCTGAGGAGGACTCCATTGAGGCCTCATTTGTAGAGGACCTCTTGCAAAATCACATATTCATATATGACAAAGGTGATTTCCCTTCTCTGTATTTCCTATCATTCAGCCCTGTCTGATTGATGTTCTCCCCGTTGAAGGTAGTTTGAAATGGGGTTCATCCAGCTAATGGCCGGAACATATGGTTTCGGGATAGGACTGACTTCGTTGAACTCATCCATCTTTGTCTGAACAAAGGGCAAGATCATTCATCGATGAGAAATACTGATATTTGTTTCATCCTATTCTGGGTCAGCTAGTGTTATGGCCACATTAGTTAATACATCAGCTTGGGCATTTTGGGGCTGGGGAATATAGTTCAATGTTCGTTCTGTAGAGAATTTCTCCACTAACCCTCGGACACGGTCAAACAGGGGAATCAACTCCTCTTTTTTAATAGAATATTTACCATTTACTTACTTGATGACCATATCCAAATAACCATTTACCTTAAAGTTTTGTACTTGTGCCTGGAGTGAGAGCTCCATGCCTGCATTGAGGGCTTGATACTCCATCTCATTATTTGTACATCCTTCTAACTGGAGGAAGGAATATGGAAATACTTTCTTTTCTAGGTACACGAGTATTATCCCCAGACCCAACTTGTAAAATTTGGGATCCTCCATCCACTTCCTAGTTGGGCTTCGTGATGCGCCGTCGAAGTATAGATCCCTTGTTGGTAACTCCTCTTGAACCAAGAAGATGTCTTCATCAGGTAGCTCGATGTCTGGTGCAATGGTCCCTATCGAGGGGTTCTATGCCAGAAAATTTTCTAATTCTTGGCCATTGATGGCCTTCTGAGGCACAAACCGAATGTTAAACTATTTTAGGATGACTTTCCATCATGATAGGAACCTAGTCAGCATCAGGAAACTGAGGATGTACTTGAGCATGTTACCATATGAGACCAAATGGACTTCATGATTCTGTAGATAATTTCACAATTTTGGAACTGCAATGACCAAGGCCAAAAAACCCATATTGATGTTTGAGTATATAGTTTCAGTGTCGATCATGGTTCTGTTTTGGTAATAGAGATTGGTTTCACTGCATGTGACATTTCTCTATGCGAGGAGGGCCCCTAGTGACTGTTCGAGGGCCATCACGTATAGGATAAGGGGTCTCCATTCAATTGTGGGAATAAGCGCCAGTGGGATTAAGAGGTATATCTTTATGTTGTTGAATGCTTCTTCGAAATCATATGTCCATTGGTACATAAAACCCTTTTTCATTAACATGGTGAATGGAAATCATTTACCCTCCTAGTGAGCTATGAACTGCCTAATGTAGGCCTTCTATCCTTGGAACCCTCTCAACTCAGTGAGATTATTGGGAGGTGGTAAGCCAAGGATAACCCTTGTCTTTTCATAGATGACTTCGGTGCCATGATGGCATACGATTAAGCCAAAGAATTTCCTTGAGGTAACACCAAAGACACATATCAAGGGGTTCATCATCAGTGTATGTTTTTGATGTTTGATGAAGGCGGTTCCAAGGTATGACAGGTGATCTGAGCACTGTCTCGATTTTACCACCAAGTAGTGCATGTAGAATTCGACGAATGTCTCTAGGAATGGTGTAAAGATACAATGAATGGAGAGTTAATATGTGGATCCCACATTCTTGAGACAAAAGAGCAGGACCATGTAACAGAATACTCTTTGAGGGGCCCAAAAGGTAGTGGCCTCTTCATCTTCTCTGGCCATCCTGATTTGATTATACCCAGAATAGCCATCCAATAAGGAGAGAGCCTCATACCCACCCGTTGCGTTTATTAATAACTCGGTGATTGGGACATGGAAACATCTTTCGGGAAATGCCGATTGAGATCACTGATATCAATGCAGATGTGGATTTATCAGTTATGTTTCATGACAGAGACAATGTTGGCAAGCCAGATGGGGTATTGGACATCTCGAATGAAGTCTGTGTTAATTATCTTGTCGACTTCAACCTCTATTTTGGCCGCATGTGTGGGGTGAATCCTTCTGGTGGCTTGTTTATTGCCCTAGTGGTCTTTTGGAAGACCTAAGTGGTGTGTTACCACTTCGGAATCATGTGCCAGAATTTCTGTGCAATTCCTTGAACAAAACATCACAATGTTGGTTCAGGAAAGAGGTATATAACTTGTGCTCCTCAGGAGACATGGTTGTACTAATGAGAGTGGGCCTTGGGTCTTCATCGGTACCCATGTTTATTTCCCCTAGTTCATCCCTAGTGGTGGAGATACCTTCCTCAAATGTGGGAGGTGCATCCCTGAGATCAACCTCCTCCTCTTCCCCAACATTCTCATGTTCTTGATCCGATGAGAGGAGAGGTCTCGACATGGTGTCTTGGGACTCTGGAGGCGGGGAAACGTGGGCGTCCCCGCTCAAGTATTCACCCCCAAATTGAGGGTTAGCAGACGTTTCTGCATTGTCACACTCAGCCATTATGGCTAATGTCATGAGGACAACTGAGTGTGTGTCTGGGCTTGAACCCATGCTCTCAAAATAGTTGATGGACAGTACATAGTCTCTGCTGAGCTACTTGAGGGGGTCATAAAGAACCATTTCCAGACCATTTGGAGTGGGAACCCAGTCGATACCATCGACCGAAGCCCTCTTCTTCTTTTTCACATAAAACCTGACATCAATGTAGTGGGACTTGGAGAGTTCGAAAGGGGACTTGTCAACATGAAATGTCCCACATTGTCCATTGATGAAATACTTAATACACCGGAGGTAGGGTGAAGTAATGGCCATGTACTTATGGATCCACGACCTACCCAGCAGGGCATTGAATGTTGTGTTCTGTCGGACCGCCAGGAATTCCGAGTAGGCCACAAGGTCACAAAAATGGGTTTTTTTTAGCTTGATTTGTCCCATTTGATTCTTTTCACTCATTTCATATCCCAACAGAGTTGTGGCTGAGGGTATTAGATCATCCTCATTATAGCCCAACATACATGTGTCTGTAGGGGAAGGAGATTAACTCCATGGAAATTGTCAATAATGACTTTCTGGATGTCAACATCATTTAATATACCAGACACATATAGTGGTTTGATTTGTCCTTGCATGATGGCATCTTCATCCTGATCAGTGTAGGAAATCACCTAATTGCACTCAGACAGGCCAGTCTCTATCCGATAATTATTGGGGAAAGATACCTTGGATTGAAACTCTTGGGGGATGAGCAAGGCTTCTACAATCTCCCCCCTTAGATCTGCTGACAAACTCAGGGTATCCGGGATTGACAGTTTGGCGGGTACTAATGCCATCTGCTTGAGGATATCGTATTTCTTCTCCAGCGGCCGACTCTTCTCAATTGGTGGGAGTGTATTAGCAGGCATTTTAGGTCCTAGAATATGTGATGAGGTGGGACCGTCAATGGGGTCGGAGGTTGACGGTGTTCCCACGTTCTGGGGTCTCTGCCCGGATGATCTGTTTGCACACACTAGGTGGCTAGACAGTTGTTCCTACTCTGATGGTTACCGCAGAATGATCGGGTCGAAGTGGCTTCTTGTTGAGGAAGAGAACTATTCATTCCCTTGATGTGTCATTAATGGTCTCTCCCATGGGTTTATGTGATATTAATGGTCTAGGTCGGGGTAAAAAAATAGTGTTGGTTCCAGCTGTGATTGTACCTCCCCTGGTATCCACTTCTTCTACGATTCCCCCTCCCAGTTCCTCATGATGTGAACTTGGGTTCATAACCATACCATTCATCAGGGAATTACTCCCTTAGACTGACGATGTTTATTGAACCAAAGATTAGTTCCCCATCCTGTAACAGATCATCCTGGTCAGTTGTCTTTGATGGTTCCTTTTGGTGGGTCGGTGCCCGTGGCGCCATGTTTGGGGGCTTAAAATCTGACAGCATTGGGGCTAACTTCGGCCTTGTTGCATAATGATACTCTTGTGATTGTCTCCTCTCTTTTCAATCATGCCTATATGACTTGATTATGGATGGTTGTGAGGCTGATATTGTCGGTTGTGCAGCATTAGGGGCTGTTGGCGGCAACACCTATTGCTGTTATTGAGCTCGAAGAATCCCCTGAGCTATATAGATAGTCATCCGAGTCATCCAGCCATAGAATTTCTGCCCCTTCTTTCTGGTGACTTCCTACCACCCCTCCCCTTTTTTTGATTCGGTGGTAGAAACATATGTCACATGTGCTGGGGGTTGTTCCAGCTTGACCTGCCCAGAGTCTACCATCCTTTATAGGAGGTAATTGAAGAAGATTTATTCCCGAATATTTTTCCCCAGCATTTGATATTAAGGACAATAATCTGTCCTGACATAGCAGCTGACTTATTTGGAATTCCTTGGATCTGGGAGGTGGAGAAAATTGCAATTTATAGCGGCTATGAAGTAGTCATCGACTTGGTGCTCTCAGAATGAGTATACTTTGTGCATTCGTTTCTTGAACTGCTTCCGCTTCGACCTCTCTGATCATTCTCCTTGGGCGGAGGAGGCATCTTATACATAGGGGGCCCATGAAAATTTGGTGGGGGCCTAAGCAGTGGAGTAGGTGCAGGGGCTGGCTTGATCATGGAAGAGGACACTTTAGCTCTAATGGTTCTCTTTGCAAGAGCCTGTGAGGCTATTCAATACATCAGATTAGTTCACTGTTGGGAGTCATCAATTCTCTGGGCAATAGATTAGAGATTGTGGAAGCCAATGGTGCACTCCACTGGTAAGAGCAGTGTTTTCAACTCATCCTAATGGTTATCGATGCATATGGAAAGCATCTCGTCTTGGGGAATTTTCCAATTCAAGGGGTAGCTCAGACCCTTCCATCTGGCGATGAAATTTGTGACCCTCTCGTTCTCCCTTTATTTTCAGTTCATGAGGTTGCTGATCATTTTTTTAGGGAGCATTGAGATGAAGTGAAACATGAACTTCTATTGAAGGTCTTCCCAAATTTTTGTTGACTGAGCTAGAAAATTCGAATACCAGATGAAGGCATATCCGTGTAAGGTCTGAATGAAGCATCTAGGTTTCACTGCTTCTTGTTGTTCTGTAGATCCCATTGTAGGGTCGTAATAAGATGCATAGTGTATCAAATGCTATTCCAGATCGCCTGATCAATTGAAAATAGGGAATACAGGGCTCCCAAAATTAGGTGGGGGTGGCATGTTGCTCACCCAATCTTGGTAGGGATTCTGATCTGGCTATATTGGAGTGATTTGACCTTCCATTTCTTCGAATCGAGCTGTCAGTGCCTCTATGGTGTTGGAGAGGCCTTGGTTTACATCCTGTTGGGCCCGGTCATGGGCAGCTGTTGCCCGAGGCATTGCATGAGGATCCGGCTCGGCCAGCACTAAGGGTGAATATGGTGTTTCTGGCACCTTTGGAGGGTTCAGGCTTAGTCGCTCCGGTTGCTTCCTGGGTGGAGGGAACTCTTACTAGTCATCTGGATCCATATTCATGTAGTTAGACGGGCTGGGCGCCTCATTGAGTGGGAGCCCTGACCGCGCATTGTTTGTCAGGGAAAACCTTGGTCTTTGAGGTGCACTTAGTGGGAGTGCAAGGGGTGTCTCTTCATGGGAAGCGCATTCATATAGACGGTTCCTCTAGAGTAGCTGGGCGTTATGCCCCCTCAATTATTCAAATTCCTATTCCTGCAGAGCGAATCTATCTTCAAGCGTAAGTGACTCATTTTTATCGAGAGAAGGGGACCGGTTAAGGTAACTGGTCCATTGTTCTTATCCTTAATAGGATCTCACTAGGTAAGCAAAGGATGGTTAGTTGGAGGGTCAACCATATTTAGGGTGGCCCTCTGGTTCTGGGTGTGCACACCTGGTGGCTCGTTGTGAGTCACAGCCTAATTGGATCCATCGTCTCCTGATCCATCTAGATTTTTCATCATCTCTAGTGTCACCCGTGGGGTTAACCTCTATGGCGTTGATGGATGCATATCGTGGGGTGGAAGAGATGTCAACATTCAAATAGGAAGAGGATCTCCCGTACCTTTTACTTTTCTTCCCTTTCCTATCCTGGGATTTCTTTTGTAATCCATGACAAAGGGTGAGGTAGGGAGTTATTTTATACATCCTTACAGTATGCCTCCCTCTTGAAGGGGATGATGATTCAAAGGATGAGATAGGGTAGAAACCTCCACTCTTGGTGGTCCTCCCTAGGCGAGAGAATACTGATTCTCATGGGGAGGTCATCATTGATGGGGTAAAAATTCACCCAGCCCTGAGGGATGGGGTTGGCTCCGTTCCTTGGATTTTGATTCACTTCCCATTTTTATTGGTCTTACGGGGGCATTTTTTGATAAAAATTCCCCCAGTCCTGTAGGCTGGCGTTGACCCTGGATTTCGATAGTGGCTGCTACAATCCCTAACTACCTGATGTTGCATGCTCCCATTCGAAGTTGAACTGGATTTGATGCCGAGTTCACCTGCAAATCAATCCCCTCCAGGGAGGTAGGCAATGACCGCTGATTGTCCTCTTTTAGGAGAGTGGCCTGTTATATGCTTTTGGTGGCCTGATTGAGAAGCTCATGAATGTCTTTTTCCCATCGGGCCTGCACTTCTAGGACTTACTCAAGGACTATCTCTGTTGAGTGTGACACCATTTTTGAACAGGGGCCCCACTCGATTTCTTCCTTGATGTGATGAAGTTGCAAGACATTATGACGAACGGGTTCTTTTGGGTGGCGAGCAGAGTGAAATGCAGAGCTCCATGTTCTCCCCATCCTCTGATATGGACTCCCATCATAGCATCTCAACTGAGGTGGTGCAGTTGGTGTAGTGCGCGGAGGATGGATATCTCAATGTTTACTTTATGCCTCTTGGGTCGTTGTTGCCATGCTGAAGGAAGATCTTTCAGGTCGATGTGATGCAAGAGGTCTCATATTGTCTTGACATGGTATACATACCCATCGTAGGGCAGGAATCTTGATTTCATCCAGCGGATATTTGTCCAAAAATTGGAGCAGATGTCGTGAACACATTCTTCTGGAAACATTCTAGGTATATCGAATTGAGTGGTGGTCGTGGGCCAAAACATAACTGGTACCTCATTTCTGAAAATTCGTTTCCTCAGGTGCAACATGTCGGCATACTCCTATACTAATGATTCCTCTACCTGGTCGGCCCAACTGAGACGCTTACCGATAGTGAGGTAGAAGGCAGTGGGGTCTGTAGGTATTGATTTATCATGTGGGTGATTCTGAAGTGGTTCAGAAGATGAATGTTCCCCCGGACCATCTCCTTATTGAAGAAGGGTGTCATTGGCGACTAGCTAGAAATATGACATGCATGATCCCATCCTTCTGAGTGACTCAGAATATTATGGTATTTCTATGATTGATTCGGCAGAGGGAGTACCTTCCTGTCGATATGATATTTCACTGTTGGGAGGACCATTTCTATGGCATCCACAATGGCTAGGACTACCATTACAGCTACCTCAGGGAGAGAACCTGTGGGGTACACACTGGGGAGGGCCTTCAGAATGTACAACAACAGGGGAGACTTCTCGTTGATCGGCATCTAGTTGGGGAGGGTATCAACTATCTGTGTTGTAATGGTGAGGGGTACCACTACTACATGACGCCTCAATGCATAGAGGAATTTTGTAGTGCATACCCTGGGGAGGACCTCCAAGGCGCATCGCTGTGAGGGGAGGACCTTCTAGCTACGTAGCGTTATTACGGAGAGGGCCTTGGCAACAACTGCTCTCATGGTGAGGATGCCCATCCTGGTTTGATGTTTGATGTGTATCCTGTGGAGGACCTTCAAGACACACTGTTATAAGAGTCTGACCTTCTTGTTGCTTGGGGTCATTGTAGGGAGGACATTCGCAATTGAAACTGTGGTGGCGAGGAATACCATCACAGCTACCGCAATGGGGAGGACTATAATCATAGCTACCGCATGGTGAATATCTTTGGGGTAAACCCTGGGGAGGGCCTTCAGAATGTACCACAACGAGGGGAGGGCCTTCTCATTTCTTGAGGTCTCTACGGGGAGGACATCCGTTATTAGTTTAGTGAGGACTACCATCATGATTTGATGCCCGGTTTTGCGGTGTGTTATTGAAACATGACCCCTGGGGAGGACCTTCATGTCATGCCACGACAAGGGGATGCCCTTATTGTCATGATGAGACGTCACTAAGGGGAGGGCCTCAGCAGTTGCGACTACGATAGTGAGGACTACTATCATAATCTGTTTTCCTACTGCATAAAGAGTGTTTGTAGTGTATACCCCAGGGAGGACCTTCACGGTGGACCACAACAAGTGGAGGGCCTTATTGTTGCTCGATCTTCTATTCAAACGAAGGGCTTCCATGACTCACATCATAAGAGAAGCTCTCGTGATCGATCGTTATATGCCTGTGGGGGAGGCCCCCGCAGATGCTCTAGGGAGGACCATTAAAGCTTCTGGTAGAAATATTGTGGGGAAGACCTCCACAACTGCAACTTCCACTCCCATAATATGGTAATGGGTGAGTAGGGTCTTGATCCATAGATATGTGCTTAGTGGAATTGGGAACCACAACTTTCAGAAGAGCAGAGTTATGAACCCGCTCATTATTTTCCAGCTTCCATTGGCGCATTTGGGGCTCTTTCATGTGGGAAACAAGGACCGTCTGCTATTGATAATGACCTTCACTATTGTGTCCCTTTCTAATTGTGTCCTATGATGCCGCATGGATATGCTGACGATCATATTGACTTTTAATAGGGATATATATCTTCTCTGGAGCATCCATTGTGATGGACTGGTGTCCCCCAGTTGGAACGAGTGAAGCTGGTTGATCTGGTTTCCCTTGTATCACAGAATATTTCCAACGACCCTCCTGGGTGGAAGCAGGGATGCAGATCTGCTCTGAGGTGGCTATCTTGTGTCATAGATGAGTGGCCTCAATTGGGGAGACAGGCACACAGGCCTGAGTCCTTGCTGTTTCCACTAATACAATTTCAATACGGTATGTCTGAAATATATGATCTAGGATCAATACCTCCTCCTCCATTATTCCCAGGATTTTTAGAGAGACATCTATGGATGGAACAGGTATGAAGGCCCATTCTGGTATCAGAGTAGGAATATCCCGCTCCGATCCTCCGAGGGTTAGTGGGTACTGACAAATATCTTGTGTCGGGGCAGGTGAACGAGTCTTCCCCTATGCCACGATATTACTGTTTATCTCTCAATTTTCTACCACATCGGGATGGCGGACATTACTTGCATCCATAGGGAGCTAGCCCTGTATATGTTGGATTCCCACCGTATCGAGTCGGTGGCCTTTGTTGGTAGGCAGACATGTCTGCAGATTAATTTCTTCCACATCTAGATGGATGTATTTGTTGATCTCTACCATTTCGGGATGGATGGAATTAGGAGAACCTACTAGGAGCGGGCCCAGCAAGCACTGGGTCGCCACCACATCAAGTTGGTGGGCTTCACAGCCCTTGGCAGGGAGAGGTGCATGCCAGGTCGGTGTTGTCCCGTTTGGGTGATGGGCTTGATGGAGCTTGGCGGGGATGTGTGCCTGGTCGTATGATGCTACCATGTCTGGATGTAAGTCTTTGGAGGAGTGGACATGTGTATGTTCATGATCGCAATATGTATCTGGGACTGGGAAATGGAGCTCCTCCTGATGGAAAAGGGTGATGACTGGTCCCTGGTTGTATGTATGTCACCCTCGTTGGGTAGTCTGTGGGGCCAGAGCTCGGGGAGCATGGCCCTAGAACCTCGTGGTGACATACTCCTTAGCAAGAGGATATTGAGTTGCGGCGTAACCGCGACGACGTCTTCCAGTAGGGGCCTTAGAGAGGAACCCCTATTCAGCGGGGATGAAGTCCTCAGTGTCGAACTCATCCACCACCCTATGGTAAGGGAGGTATGCGTTGTCTCGTTCTGGGGATAGACTCATGAAATTGATTGAGATGGAAACTGGAGCATCTGGATCTGCATTTGCGGCTGCTGCTGGGCAGGCGACCGGTGGGTCTTGGCAGATTTGAGGGCTTGCATGGCTGCCTGCATTGTCGGGAGAGTACCGTTCAAGTGGTACTTCTATATCAATGCATCCAAAACCCATTGTTGAGGATGTTGGGTAGGTTACTGGTTCTTTCATTCATGAGGATGTCCGATCAATGTGTTGTTCAAAGTATGAGTCTGTGAGTTCCTTCGTGATGCTATAGGATCGAAGGGAGTTCTGAGTGGTACCTGACAAATATTTTAACAAATACAAACATAAAACCTATCAAAGAATTATCTCGTGATCCCATGTGTAGTTAATGATATTTCTTCGCCCTCCTTGTGAGTATAAGGGGATAGAGAGTGAAATTAGGTTAAATATGTCATGCTTGGTTAATGATTCACGTCGGGTACACCATTTTTTGTTTCACGGTGATGGTGTGGAAAAAGTGTGCTACTAGACGGCTGATTAGAGAAGGTTGGAATATACATAATAATTCATATTAGGTGCACTATTTTCATCTTAAAATGCACAATGGTTTCATATCTAGCGACACATGGACATGCTTTCCAAATGTAGGAGTTCGCTAGGTGTTTTGCCTAGCGACGCTTATGAACTCACATTAGTCGAGAGGATGGGAAGTCAGGCTCATCACACCCTTCTAGAGGGAATTATTTCTTGTTCTAGGACTCTCTTATAGATTTAATATATATTCATATGTTCGAAAATATTTTATTTATACACAAGCATAATATCCACAGATTATTCCTTGTTGGCAATGGTCCGCTGAACGCAGGTATTCAGAATCATTTAGGCCCAAGGTTTATCATACCTCATTGGATTAATGACTCCGAGGAGTTTGGAATCATTGAGATGACACTAGTTTGAGGCCCCATAACTGGGTGCTCTGGAGTTTATTTTCATCTAGGGGAGATAGATAATGTCTTGAGCGTTTCTATCAAACCCGTGATACAGGCTTCCTACGTATCCTCATTAGAGGAATCAGAACCCACATAATTCGGTTTGGGTTGGGGGTTACACCCTGAGGAAGCCCATGTTGGTATGTGGATTACACTCTGAGGTGGACCAAGGTGTTGTCGAACTGACATGAAGGAGGTCGTAATGACAAGTTTTTGGGCTTGAACCTCAGAGAAGCTTCCTACGTACCCCGCCTTGGAGATAGGGATCAAAGTCCATGTAGTTCGGGCAGAGGGTGTCAGTGAGACAATGTGAAGATTGACCTTGGTCTGCCGGGAGTTTTTCGTGATCCTCATAAGGCTTCTTACATACCATGCCTTGACATTGATCAAAGACCTCATAATTCATAATGGAGAAATATTGTTTAACGTCATGTGTAATGGGGGGTTGTCATGGACGATGATTACTCTAAGAAACCGTGAGTCACACTCAGTGTGAGAAACAAGAGGCCGCAAGGACCTGTCGATCACGTCGTGAAGGGTCCATCCTTAGGAAGTGAAATCGGGCTTACACATGGCTAGAAACCTGAGGAAATGGAGATTTGGACGTACTCCAGGATGGGGGCCCAAATTTGTGACAAACCACAATGGGAGAATGATTTGGGACCAATGAATGGAGGGGTGTAGGAACCGACTCCTGCAATAAGAACTAAGGGCTTACACTATCATGGTTACCCTGAGAGATTGGGAAATACTATAGGATGGAGTCCCGGTCACTCCCAAAAGAGAAGAGAAGTGCTCACCACTGGTGTCGAAAGGAAACGCAAGCGGGGTCCACCAATCCTGGTGATTGGACACGTAGAAAGGGGATCTCGGGCACAGACCCTACACTATCATGGGTATGTGAACCCAAGAATATTTTGGGAACCCTCTCAAGGGATGGAGAAACCCCTTTTTCTTTTCCTAACATGTGTATGTGAACTCAAACAGTGTGCTGCTTTTCCTGAATGTTACATCATACGGATCCAGTGGCTTCTGTAACAGCCTTGGCTCGAGGCCAATGATGGGATTGCGAAGGATCATGCTGGATTAGAGGATTTTATCTTACTCGGGGAATGGAATCACCGAAGGTGTTGGTAGGCCACATGGGTGTATGAGGAGTGGCACCCTTCACGTAAGGGGTGCTACATGGCTGGAGAGGTCGTTCGCATACTAGGGTGGTATGCAGACTGATAGGCATCCTGTGTACCAGGGTGGTACACGGCTTAGGGTTAGGCCCGCATACCAGGTTGGAACATGGTGGAGTATATTCGAGGAGCGTCAGTTGGGGGAGACACCGGTCGGGGGATCATTGGGTTGGGCTTCGCCCGTGTAGGATGGTACTATGTGGTGCATAGGATTGAAAAAGGGTCATAGACACCCTGGTCTACTGGGAGTACATCCATGGAGGAGCCCTAGCTTCGTGGTCTTTTTTTTTATTTTATGTTCACGGTTCACCAAGTTGTTATGCATTTTTTGGTTCCATATTAATTCTTTTCCAGTTTCATACCTGTCAAGAATTGGAACTTCACTATTTGCAAAATCCTAAACTACTTCCTCCTAAATCTTTCCACCAGTGTCTGATCACCCCTCCTTCTTTCTTCCCCCCGATTTCCTTTTACATAGGTGGGAATGAGATGTATCTGTGGTTATGTAGCACCTTTTTTAGAGGCCAACTACTGTAAACCAGGTTTCTGGATGACTTGGTCAATCCACAACTCACATGGAATTGAATGCACCTCACTCGTTAACCAAATCGGCTCGGGGGTGCTTCAAGGCCGCACAGGGCTCCACCTCTGTTCCATGTACAACGACGTACGCGGTTCGTGCCAGTTGTCGGGTCTTGCTACTTGGGCAGTTTGTGATGGCGGACAGGCCTGGTACCTATCCTGCTTCTTGCCCACGGAAGGTCCCTGCCTCTGTTCCGTGAATGACAATGGTCTTTGGAGGGGGTGGCTTGCTGAACCGGACACGTACTGTCAATATTGGATCGGTATGTGGACCAGTCCATCTTTTTTCCAACCTTTGAGTATTCTCCACATTTTTTTCGAATTCCTCGAGGGAAATTTGGTAGAATCCTCTCTTGAATGAATGATATTCCCAATCTCCGTTGTGGATTTTTCCAGACCCTGCAATTTATATATTGAAAAAATGGTCTAATATTGATGAGATAAATTGAAAAATTCAAGTATGATATTGTCAAATTGGATTGGTGGTTGATATTCTTGAAGAAGTAGTCATTGTTCTTTTAATAACCCATATTTTTTTTTCTGGTATGTTTATCATTGATTTTTTGTTTGAGTTTGTGTGGGAGAGTATTGTTCATAGATATAGATACTTCTTACAAAAAATGACTTCATGTTTAGGAATTTATTCTCATATCAATTAATGGATTATAGGTATAAATGGGTCTATGTATTAACATGGGATCCTCATAAATTGGAATGTTTTAAATGAGGGTTGGTGAGCTAAATGTAAAATTCTCTAAAAACTGAAAAAACATGAAATTTACTCATCATGTAAAGAGAATAAATGTCATATAATGTTTCATGGGATTTTGATTAAAAAATTTGAGTTGAATGGGTTGTCAGCAAAAACTGTTAATACATTTAGTTAATGTCTAAATATGTTACCCGATGTATAAAACAAGCACCTACTATTTTAAACATGATGTGTATCTGAAATTTGTTTTATTACACTACAAATCTTCCCCATTAAACAATATGACATTATACAAGAAATATTGGGTACTATCATCCCTTACAGACATCCAATTTTTGTGAGCAATCCTTTGTCCATTGTTTTGTTTATGTTTCATTCCCCTTTTTCTTCCTTCTTAAACATGTTGTGGTCAAATTCCTTGGGCAATTGTGTTGTTGGTATTGGTCATGATCATTTTCGATATAGTATCCTTTTTTTTATCATACACACCTTCATGCTCATACGTGTTAGCTATTGGAAGCATTGATGGACAGTCAGTTTAAAGTAAAGGTAGACACCATAACCCAATGATTTGATAATAGTAATATTTTTGAAATATTTTTATTACACCCTCATTTAACTAAACAAAATTTATTAAATAATTAAATGACATTTTACCGTGAATTCCATCGGTTTTGAAATTTATTTTTAATTGGTTATTAGACTAACGTATATTTAGTATGACATGTGTCCTAGGGTGATTTTTTTGTTATAGTATCCTAAAATTGTACCTTTTTTATATTTATATAGTTTTTAATAAACTAATAATTGAATTGGAAAGGGTAATATGAAGGAATAATTAAATTTCACATAATTATACATTTAGATATGTGATTTTATTTTGTGATATCCCTATTGTAAGATAGTGATTGTGTTTCATGTTCACATTCTCATATAATGGGATAGGACAATGAACTTGAATAAGTATGTGTTGAGACTATTATATGGGGAGGGTTGGTCCTTGTCCAATGTTGTAATTATTATTGGGATTTTACCTAGAAATTATATAATTATTATATACCTTTGAACTTGAAATGTTGTAATTGTTATCGGGATTTGACCAGGATTGATATTGGCGATTATACCATGTTTATGTGGTGGTTGAGATGGTCATCTAAAATGATCAATGATATTTTGGCATAGTGCTAGTACATTAGGATTACCTTGGTTACATGGTTTTGGCTAGTATGGTCATAATACATACACAATTATATATCATCATAGCACCGAAGATGGTTGTTGTATTTATTTAATTATTGAATAAATTAATACACCTTTTTATCGCTTTACTGCATACAATTCTTACCGGTCTTATTCTATTAAGTCACATTGGTTTCGACCGATTGAGATATATTCAAACCCTATTTTCCTCCAATTTTCCCAGCATTTTTCATGGATGCATGTTTGGACATGGGGGACATTCCTTGATTTTGATTACATTTTTACTGATGGGCTAGATTTTTTAGATGTGACCAAAATGGGAAGTATGACCCAGAACGTTAATTTTTTTATGAAGTCTACTAGTATTATTTGGTTATTTTCAATCATGTCATTTATTTACATTCTAACACATCATTGCATTATGTATTTTTTATTATTGGATTATTTAGATCTCCATTATTGATAGATTCATCTATTTATTTACTGTTATTATTATTTTTATTTTATTATGAATATCTCTACTGCTATTACACTTTACACCATGGGGGTATTGTCTCCCAATATACAGTTAACACCCTGTTGCTAGTCATAAGCCTCTAGTATATGAGTAGACATGCAAGAGGTCTTACAACCAACCATTTAGAGCAACACAACAAAATGCCATATTAGGGGATATAACAACATGGTATCAGGGAAGAATGTGGTCTTTAATTCTGGTTTATTATTTAATAAAGGTAGAAAAAAGGCAAGGATGTGTCAAGAAATGGTATTGAGTTTGTGTGTGGGATTATCTAAACCATGTACGGGGGATATCCAAGTTACTAGGGATGGGATTACTATATGTGTTGTGTTCATTTTGTTATCGATTTTATTTCACCTATAGAAATTCACAAGGTATGTGAGGTTATAGTATTATGACCAAAATTAATCTGGGGGTGTTACTGTAGCAGTACTGTAGCAGCGGCGGAACTGTTCATCAGCGAGTACTATAGCGGCGGCAGGGCACTGTAGCGATGGTGGTACTGTGCGGGTACTGTAGCAGCATGTTACTATTCACAGAATGTGAATTGAGCATTAAATTTGGGCCTACGAGCTATGTAATGGGATACAAGCCCACTAGGCCTTTGGGCTATGTAATGTGTTTCCCACTAACCAGTTAAAAGAGGTCTTTGCATTGATTTAATAATAAAAATGAGGCTTCGACCCCAACCTTTTTAAAAAATGAATTGTTCATGATATGGCCATATTTGTTTTTTATGTAATATATACATTACCATAAAAATTTAATTTGGGATATCCATTTCAGTAGATAAAGAAATTTATTTGTCCTATCATTCTATAATACTTATAAACCAATTCCTGGGAGTCCAAGAGTTAGTGTATATCTATTTTAGTCACGTGTTAAGCATTAAATTGTTTCTAAAAAATTATATAAAGTGTGAGATTCCCATTTTGAGAAAATTATTCCTCATCGTATTTGGCTTCAGAATCGAGAGATTGGTAATCAACACAATCCTAATGCTTCTGGACTAGAATATCTTATTATTCCTGATGAGAATATAGTTGATCAGATTCATGATAGATTCCTGAGGGGCATGTGGCCAATGGAATGAGAGGTAGTATGTTATATTCCATTGATTTTTATGATAAAATGGGTGTTTAATATTCAGTATCAACTTAGGATATCTAGTTAAGTGGGTCCCTAGGAAAATAAATACAGGAATAATATAGTCTAGGAAATATTTATGCGTCTCAATACATGATCAGATATGAGGGAAATTTTTTCTATGCATATTCATCTTGTACCTTCCATGTTTGGGTGGGATATTCTAGAGGAATATTTATAGTATGATGAGATATTTTAATGTAATTCAAGAAAAATATGTTAATACATTTATATCCTATAATCTTGAGGGATGAAAAATATCACATGTTCATGCATCTAACCAATGATGGGTTTTAAGTGATGTATTATGCTATATGTTTTACCTTCCTACATAACATCACTCCATCATTGGTAGTTGATGATATATCTAGGGAGAGATGTTTCATGGTCGGTATTCATTATGAGATCTAGCCATAGGTAAAAATTATACACATAAGAAGCATTGATGACATGGTGAATCCGAAAATCATCATAGATGGAAAATTGAAATATGTTTGAGCATCATTTAGGTTGTTTCGGTTGGGAAATATAGATGTTTTTCTTTAAGTTGTATAAAGTGATACTCTGAATGTTACCACAAATTTAATAGTTGCAAGAGATGCTTGGGTAGTCTGTAGCAGTGGCAGGGGTACCGTAGCAGTGGTAGAGGTACTGTAGCAGTGGTGGTACTATAGCAAAACTAATCACAGAATGGGTCTTTGGCTAAAAAATTGGGCCTATGGGCTATGTAATGGGATAAATGCCCACTGGTCCTTTGGGCTATGTAATGGGTCTCCCTCTACCCAGTTAAAGAGGTCTTTGATTTCTTTCAATATTAAAAATGAGGCTTCGGCCCCAACCTTTAAAAAAAAGAGATTCTTGGGTAGTGAATTACAATATCAAGATCGAATTCTATTCCAATTATATTAATTTGTTATGTTTTTTCACAGGAACTCATAATGTCTTTATCCCATAGTTGAGCAGAGAATCTATGGTATATTTGTAAATATTCAGAGCATCTGTGAGAATACTCTACTTCATGTTAGGGGCATAGGGTAATGATATGCACCAGAGTTATGAAGGGTCTTAGCTACATCTCAACAAGATTGTATATAGAGTTCCACATTCCATTCATTCTAGGATATAGGATTTGGTCCACCTATGCAAGAGAAACAATACAATGAAAGGGAAGTTGTTCAAGGTATCTTAAATCGAGCCTATAGAAGAGGGACAATAATGTTTCACATTATATGGATTTCTCCGGCTAACATGGACATAAGACCATCTTCCATCAGTGGTATGATTTTTATATTATCTACCTTATATTTTGATTTATTTCATATAGGATAATTTATTTCTTTTATACTAATATTTTTGAAACGTTTTTGGTCATGGATGTGGAATGAATAGATGGTTTTTTCACCATTTATACACCATTGGTTGTTCAGTCAGAGAATATCAATTTTTTCATGGTGCATTCTCATGATATTGGTGGTTACCAATTCTTTTTGAAATCATTCAAGCTAGAAATATTAGGACTCGACATGATTTATAGTATTTATTGGTCATTTTTATTATAAGATCATATCGACTATTATTGGAGGATTGTTTCATTCCTATATCTAGAATGGACAATTAATTCTCCATAGGGTGTGTGAGATCATCAGTCTAGTAATGAGGGGACAATTTAGTGTAGATTAGATTATATAAAAGCTCATATAATATATCATTTTATATATAATGGTGGAATGTATAATTTTTTTCCCTCTTGTGGTAGACCATTTTCAGGACATTTTCCATTATTATTTTTATGGCTCACCAACCATGCGAGTGGTCGAGTTCATAATTGAGTCAGTGCCAGGAGAAGAGCCATTTTCCTTAACGACATAATAAATAGAATCATCCATGATTTAGGAGTTAGAGGATCATTCGGATGATATAGAATCCAAAGGATTCATACAATGGGGTTCTCTAATTCTCTTCTCCAAAAAAGGATGATGGATCATTGATCATATGTGTGTTTTATTAGGGGTTAATCTAGAAGATGATCAAGAACCAATATCTTATTCCACACATTGATTATCATTTAAATCAACTAATAGGTGATAATATTTTCCATATTATTGAATTGAGATCATGAATTTATCAATTAAGGTTGAGACTATTGGAATTACCATTCACTACTTTTTCGTGAATGAATGGATTGTAATAATTCTTAGTGATTCTATTTTGGTTAATTAATACAGTTGTGATATTCAGTGACATGGTGAAAATGTTCTTTCATTTATCTTTAATTTAGTTTATGGGTTTTTTTCAATGTTATCTTGGTGTGCACCTAGTTATCATACAATCATTCCAAACATCTAAAAAACATCTAGAGTGCATTGAGAGATCATTGACATTACAACAAGACAAATAAATTTAATTTTGGGATAATGAAGTTAATGTATTAGGCGATTTCATCTCAGAGGAATGACTGTTAGTATACCCAAATAATGTATTATCATTGATATATTGGTAACATGCCATTATTTTATTCTAAATATATAGCTTTATGGGTTTAGCAGGTTATTACATGCGTTCTATCAAAGATTTCAACCAATTAATTGAACCAATGTGTGACCTGACTGATAAAGGGGTATGTATGATTGGTCTAATGAATAAGATATTTATTTTCCAGAGGTGAATGGTTGTACAAATGCAGCACCTATGATGACATTACCTATGTTGGGTAATGAATATACCATATACAATGATGCATTCGGAGATGAACCATGAGTAGTTCTGATTTAGGAGGATGGTGTGATTCCTTATGGATCCAAGATACTAATATTGTTTGAGTTTAGTTACCCTAATCATGATATGGTGTTATAATTTGTAACACCCAAATATTTTATAGTATGTTATCTCTTCAACATATTTTTATTACTTGCGCTACACGAAACATTGAGTTCGAGCGCACCATGACATACCAAACTAGACATTCAAAAAAGTGGTTATGAATATCGTTAACCACATATTAAATTTAACATATCCTATAAAATTTAAACATTCATCTTTTTTGTTTCATAGACATAATATCAGAAAATTTCAATTTTTATGTTAATAGTGGTATTTTTCATAAAATGCAGTTTTTCCGCCTTTTAATGACAATTACTTTTAAAATAAAATACTTTACACATTTATATATACAATTTAGTGAAAATTATTTTTTTAGAAGAGGGATGTAATAATTTAGTTTGGATAAATGTTCTGTACTTTTCTGATAACTTTCATATTTTGATGAATTGTGAAAAAATACTAAATTTTAATTAAAAAAACATTTTTAATCAAAATAATTTATAGTGTTAAATTATACATTTTTATGGTTTTAATGTATAATTATTCTATATTTTTTCATTTAATATTTTTTAGGTATTATGATGTAATTTGACATTTAAAATGGATATAAACAAGTGTCAATATTTTGAAAGTTATAATTTATTAAAAACATGATTTCTATTTTAACATCGAGAATTAATTTTCAATTAATTTCTTCCACTTATGTGTTTTCATTTTTGGGAAAATGGATTCAATATTTGGAATCATGTGGTCCAAATTGTGTAAATAGTTAACAATTATTTTTAGACATTTTCAATATTTAATTCAGTATATATTTTTTTGTCAGGGATAAAGGTTAAATCCGGTATATTAAGAGAAAAAATAATATTATAATAACATTAAATTACCCAAAAATGTCTCCAATTTTTATTTGTTGATACATGTCTAACCATGGGAATCATGGGTGGATTTCTTGACCCCATGGAGCAACTTGGGAGTGATAATGACACTTTATATAAATTAATTTAAAGAAAAGACAAAAATTACATAACCTTAAATCTTTTAGTAATAATTTTTTTACATGGGGTTATATAAGTTATCTTTTTAAAAATAAATAATCATTATATAGCTAAATATATTTCCAACATAATGATATTTTATTTATAATTTTTCAATATTATATAAATAAATTTATTAATGACACAATGATGATACATTAATTATCTTATTAATGAATGAATCAAATAAATGGTATTGTAAATATAAAAATAAATATAATTTTAATGTTTTGTGTCATCCATGAATTTTTTAGGTGAATATGACATTTTAGGATTTATTCATTAATGATTTTTTAAAACAAATATTATATTATTAAATTATATAATAGTCCAAAAAAAGAAGGTTCTGCCAAAGAAAATGTATAATTATATGTATATTAATTATGAACCACATGGGGTTATCTTGGTTTTATTTTATGTTTATTAAACATATACTATAAAAAGAAAAATAGACATGGTAAATGTAAAACCATTTAACTAAGAGTTAAATCTAAAAGATAAGGTGAAAATCGTAACCAAAACTAGTCTAAACCTTATTGGTTGAGTGGGTTTTGACTCATCCCCACCTTATTCTAGAAATAAATCATTTTTGATCCATTAGAAATAGAAAATATTTTTATTATAAAATAATATTTCATGTTTTTCCTAAGGTGATCCTCACCTCTATAATAAAAGAGTATGTCCTCTTCTCTCAAAATCTTACATCCAAAGCCATTTGGATCAGACAACCCCTACCCCAATCTCATCCCAACATTCCTACCATAGTCCTATAGGACATACATTGATCATAAAGCCATCCTATTGATCCATTTTGATCAAATCAAAATAAAAACACCAGAAGAAGGGGAAAAATTTCACCACCCTCTTTCAAGTTCATTTCGTATTACACTTCATCATTCTTTATTATTTCTATACCAAAATAATAACTCATGAACATTCTATATAATTAGATGTTATTATAAATATTGTACAACCATTTCCATTTTCAATCCATCCTATAAATGAAAAAGTCACCATACATGCATATGTATGACTTACCGTCTCCACGTCGTGGTGTAGTTTGTTATTTATACACTTAATTTTTTTGTATGGGTTTAATGATGAGTAAAACTGATGTAAATAATAAATATAACATGTTAATGATTATCTTTATATGATATAACATCCAATTACAAACTATTTCACCATCAATATAATGATATGGTCACACGTGAGTACGTACGGATTATCATCTCCATGACCTGATGAGATTCGTTTCCACGTTCAACATTCAATGATGATTATAAAAATATATATTATTAATTAGTATGTAATATGTGACTCAATAATGCTACTGGAGATATATATTTGTGTGTGGATACTAACATATATCTAATTCACTTACATCTGTTCAATACGATTGGAAAACAAAATCAATGTTTATTCGTATGTACGTCCTACTGTCTCCATAAACGGTGTTGTCCATTTCATATTTATATATATATGATAAATAATTATATTCTAAATAAATATGATATATAAATCAAGGTTTATATTCATTAATTATTTAAATCATGATCTAAATGATATGATCAAGAATAACAAGTAAAAACACATATGATAAAGAGAACAATTATTACCTGAAATCTTAATTTAACATGTAAATACTTAATAAATGTGCAGTATAAAGTCATAAATGAATCATGTATTATATAATAAATATTATTATGGTTCTAATATAATTTAATGACATTCTATGGTCATTATACTATAGGTTAAATGTACCCTCCCCCAAAGGAAAGTGCAAGGTAAGGGTTAATTCGTCAATCCCACTATTATCTAAGAATTTTTTGTGTATGTTTTTACTGGGACATAATTATTGTCAATGTCCATGTTTCATAAAAGTGTTTAGAATTTTATTATTTTTAGGGGACTCTTCAACTAAAAAAAAATTAAATGTTTTAGTGATTTATTCTTCTAAACCATTCTCATTAATGTACATGCTCTCAAAATGATTCTAAGGATTTATTTATATGGACATGAATGTATTAAAATGATAATTTCATTCAAAATATTCAAAATGGTATGAGAAAATATTTTAAAAAAATATCATTATAATGGTTTCCTTTAATAATAGTTTGACAATTAAAATGATTTCATAAAAAAAGGATATTTCCCTCAATTAATTTTACTGATATTTTTCACCTATGTCAACATTATTCACTAGTTATTATTCTTGACTGAGGTTGATTTATTTTGATAAAAATCATCCATATTTTAGTGAAGGTTTTTTATATTTTTTTGAATGCGGATGAGTTTTTTTCTTACCATTCATTGTTCAAAGATACTGTATTGACATTTTTTATACTAGTTATAATATGAATGTTTATATTGTGTTTAAACATTTTCATATATGGAATGAATCAGACTTTGTAAGTGACGGGTGGATCCCTCTATAGCTCGTCAATGAATTGGTAGGTCTCATGAGGAAAAATAGAGTCTTGGAATAAGGCCTTGAACAAGTATTATTTCTAGTCTTAGCATTAGACCTTGACTATGTGGTTATGAAGTCTGTCATTATGCATTCCGTCATTATGAAATTAGATATAGATTTTACATGTGATTATTAAACTATTTGAATATGAATGTGAATAAGTAAATGAATTTATTTGATTTATCTTTTTCATATTATGATGAAGTTTATGTTTAAAAGGATATTTCAATTTTTATACATTGCCTTAAATTTTTATGCCTATTTGTAAAATTTTCTACTATATTCTTATCATTACTAAGCATTTGATCTCACCCTTTTTTATGTTTTATTTTCCTAGGGCTCCACGAAGTGTTTTATGATTGATAAGAAGGGTTAAGAAAGGGGACTAATGGAATTTTAAAAATATCAATTATGTTGTGTTCTATTTTCTAATAGGTAATGTAACATTCATTTATGTAATCTATTTTCCAAGTATACTAAATTGATTGGTCATTTGGGACTTTATTCCTTGTAATCCTGCAAATTTAGTAAACTAATGCACCGACTCTAGGCTTATGTTGTTGAAAATTTATAGTTGGTATCAGAGGAAGTTTAGAAACTACAATGGGAATATATTTAGATGAACTCGGATTAGATAACATTCACCTATGATAAACTATGAGGATTAGTATAGATTAACTTCCTAAAATATTGATAACGTATATATTTTGTTTATTTTCTATACAATTAATCCCTGTATGGATATGAGCAGATAGAGTCAGCTCAGTCCCAGATGTACCTTGGAGTGGAAACTCGAAGAAGTAGTTTCAGGTTTGACCCTCGGTATCCTAGTACACGATAATGGCCCTTGATTAACTATTGGTTATGACACTCCAGGGGGATATTCTTAGGATAATTCAAATTTTCATTACAATCCATTAGGAAGAATTTAGTAGTAAATTCTTTCTCAATGAAAATATATTATGATTATAGATTATATTCATAATCTTTTCAATTTATGATAGGTATTTTACAAGTTTGGAATTAAGCATTGTGATTAATAAACTAA
Organism: Viscum album; assembly: GCA_963277665.1. Taxonomy (NCBI): domain Eukaryota; kingdom Viridiplantae; phylum Streptophyta; class Magnoliopsida; order Santalales; family Viscaceae; genus Viscum; species Viscum album. Next base: position 219,245,855 of record OY728158.1, read on the forward strand.
CCTAGTGTATGCTATTATTTAGAAATGGCTCCTAGTTGATGGAATGAGATTTCCAGAAATACACATGATCGAAAGATTACGATGGATCATAACCTTCATGGTATTAACAAAATATTTTAAAGGGAAATAGTATCCCGTATATTCTCATCATATGAAGAAATAGTATCATGGGTTAATAAGATAAGTAAATAAATATCTATATCAAATGGATTTGATGGAATGCAAGATAAGTAATGGATGGCATAGAGAAAGATGGATAAAGGGAATAGGGAAAAGAAGTATTTTCGGATATGTGATAACTATAGAAAGAATCACCTTGGAAATTTCTTGAAGGGAATGGGTGTTTTTAAAAGTGTGGAGAAAATGGACACTAAGTATGATATATCAAAAGAATGAAAAAGGATTGAAATGTTCAATGATTCATCTGCAAGGAGTTTAGACACTACACAAATCAATGTCCCAATCATCTGAGTATAACCCAAATTCTTCTATTAAAGAGTAATCAAGTAATTATACTACCTAATATTAAGAGGAATGATTAGTGTTCTTATGTTATTGTCAATGTATTGTGTCATTTTATTATTGTTTAATGACTTACATTTTATAAGAATTATATAGTATATAAGGATTGTATAGAAGTACAATTTCATTAAGGACATGAGATTGTGTGAAACCATGACAAGTGACTCAACAGAAGCTTAATTCATTTGGAAAATATATATTTGGTGAATGATAAACCATTATATGGTTTTGATACTGCGGTAGCGATTTTGTAATAATATATGATCTATTTGGATAAATTATATTGGATATTCATGACTACATTGAAACTAATTAATGATTTGTATATTCCATCATTGTTGGAGTTTACAACATTTTTAGTTAGAATGAGTTTATACAATATTAAATAAGGAATAATGAAAGATGAATATAATCAATAAGGTTTTATAGTAATAAAGGTTGTTAGTGTTTTAAAAGAATACATGATGAAGGTATTCACATGTTATTATGTGGAAAAAAGGATCTTCATTGTGTTTACCATCCATATAAATTTTTCACTGTGAGTTTGGACAGATGTATTTTGGAAAAGTGTAATTGTTGGAATCTATTATGTTTGAATTTGGATAATATTTTTAAGGTTAAATAATTTCATGAAATTATTTTTGGAATGTCATAAACAGGACAGCCAGGATGTCAAGCAACAACCCATCATGTCCGACAAGATTGTGAGACTTGAACCCGCAACTGATGTGTGACAAAGGTGGATCACCTACCACAGGAATATGTGATGTCCTAGTTTGTATAATTTAGTTTTTTTAACAATCAAAAAAATTCATTATAAATTCATTATTTTTGGAAACCTATATGATTAGGATAAATAGAATATTTTTATGTTCTGTTATATATTAGAGTGAAAGATGAGTTTGTGGTAGGAATTAGTTAATTGATGTAACTCTACTTGTCATGTATATTTTTCACTATTATTATATGAGAAAAATAATTCTTAAACTAAAGTAAGGTGAACTTAAAGCCAAAAATTTGTTATCATAATACCTTATGATTTGTTGAACCGGTGATATTCTAAATCATATTAGATTGATGGCTTTGAGGCCCTCAATTTTACGGTTGTTTGTGATTCATGACATTAATCACCCCCTAAAAATATCTATGCTTTCCTCCAAGTATGTGTCACTAATTTCCATCAATATTCAACAAATCGATATCATAATTTGGTGGTGATGTTTTCATTTCCCTTTCCCTCTTATTAAGACAAATTATTATTAACCCAATTTTTTATGTGGGTTTTCCAAAGGTAGTTTTAGACTATAAATAATCATTAAAAATTTAAAATTACTTCCTACATAATTATATTATATTTATAATTTTTAATAATTATATAATTAAATTTATTTACTACACAATGATGATGCAACAATTACCATACTAATGAATGAATCAAATAAATTGTATTTTAAATATTAAAATAAATATATTTTCAAATTTTTGATGCCAAAAACTAATATTATAGGTGAATATTAAATATTAGGATTTATTAAATTTATTATTTCTAATTAATAATGTTTTGATGACATTCACAAAACCCAAATGCTAAATATTGTGAAACATGACAAAAATGAGTTTTTAAAACAAAAATTATATTATGAAATTATAAAATAGTCCTAAAAATCAATTGTTCTTCCAAAGTACTTATAAAATGATATATATATTAATACTTAACCACATGGGGTTTTCGTGGCTTGTTATTTTATATTTATTGACCATATAATATAAAAAATAAAAAGAGACATGGTAAATGTCAAACTCTTTAACTGAGTGTTAAATCTAAAAGATAAGGTGAAAATGAAAACATAAACTTGTATAAAACCTATTTGTTGAGAGTTTTTAGACCCATAACCTCCTTGTATTAGAAAAAAATAATTTTGGGGAAATTATAAACTGAAAACAACTTTATTATAAAATAATATTTCGATTTTTCCTAAATTAAACCTCACCTCTCTTATAAGAATGTTATTTCCTGTATCGCCCCGACCCCAGCTACCCAGAGTCGGTGCATTACTTCGTAACATTGGCATGATCACAAAAGATCAAGTCTCGAAAGACCGATTAGTTTAGTAGCCTTGGAAACACTAGATACATTCGTAAACGTTACATTACATCATAAAGTGAAAAACTACAATAACAAAGTCTCCATAGTCCACACTCATATCCTCTTCTGACTATCCCTGCAGGTCATTCATAAAATACTTCTTCACATCCTGGAAAATATTAAAACATTGAAAGGGGTGAGCTCAGATGCTCAGTAAGGATAACAATATTGCGGAAGCTTTCATAAATAAACATTAACATTTAAGGCAATGTATAACAAAAACAGAAGCCTTTTAAACTTGATCATCAACATAATATGGCATAAGTAAAATGAGATAATTCCATTCACTTCTTCACATGGATATTCTACTGGTCGAATAATCACATGCAATATCAATAACCACTTTCATAATGAGGGAATGTATAATGCCGGACATTCTGAAACATTTTGTCAAGGCCTCGGCCAAGACATCTAAAATGATTAAGGCCTCGGCCAAAACCATAAATCAAATTGGGAAAGGGCCTCGGCCAATTCCACGTCTAGTTGTCTCATGAGACCTACTGATGCATTGAGGAGCTATAGCGGGCTCCACCCGTCACTTATTAAGTCCAATACATTCCTCATATGAATAGGTTTAAACATATCATAAACCATAACATAATCATATCACATAAAACATGCATAAAGGAAACATAAAATTTCCACATTCCAATCACAAGATATCAATACAACACATTGATATAATAAAAACTCTTTCAAAACCATTTTCAATACCAAAATAAAAGAAAGTTAAAACTTTGTATTTATTTTTCATTAAAAAAATGATCTCTTGTAGAGGAAGCCGAAACTCAAATAATGGTCACGGCGGCGGAGAAGTCATTGTCGCCGCATAAGTACGGAAAGAAAAACATTCCCTTTTGTCGTTTAGAAAAACTCTTCATATAAAAAAGATTCCTTTTGAATAAACGTAAAAGTCAAAGGGGTTTATACACCGTATAAAAGAAAGTTGTGTATAAAACCAAATATGCCTCAATGAAAGGAGATTGAGACGAAGTCCTTAAAAGATCATTTTTAAAATAAAATAGATCGATTATGTGTATTCACTATAGGTACACATAAAGAAAGTAAAAATACAAAATAGGACATAATAATATCATGACATAATTTGAAAGTAGGAGATTAACCCAAAGAATGGAAATTGGGTTAAGAAGTTCCCTTACCTCGTGTCTGACTTGACTCAACCGTTCTTTAACCTCCTGAATAATAAACTAGAGTTAATATATACCTTATTAAGAACCATTTTCAATTTCATTATCCTTATTATATCACTTATTACAATGATATGAACATTATGTAATTATTTAAGTTAATAACGGTCGTTTTGTCGATCTTTGGTACTTGAGTCAACAATAAGCTTCTTATAATTACAAGTTGTTTATGTGGTGAAATATCCATTATATCCAGAATTATATTAATGATTTAGATGTCATATATATCTTATATATCCAGTATATAGATTCATTTATAATATTACGTAACATTTAGAGGTAATAAATGAAATGCACCATTCATGGAGACGGTAAGCCGTACGTACGCATGAACGCTACTTTCATTTCAATTTCATATTTAATGGAAATAAATAATAATGATATAAATGTATAATATAATTCCAGTATAATATAGTGTATAATACCATTTACTCCATCCTTTATACATCCCACATATGGCATTAACGATTCAAATCACTTTGAGGGGGCGGTAGTCCGCACTTCCTAAAATGAAATTATCGCGTTTTACCCATAATGGAAATCATAATGTAAGCCATAAATGAAAAATACAGAAGCATAAGTAAAACATAAACACATTATATGTCATATATAAATATAGTGACATCTTAATGGCCACCTTTGAAGGTGTTATATGAGTGTTGAACAATCATCGTTTCGTGAGGCAGAAATTCGCCATCCACAGAAACCGTATGTTATTTAACCATTAGATGTAGGTGTGTGTAAGTGTAGCTCGAATACTTCTTATAACAACATCCTAGTATATTGAGGATACTGGTGTTGTTACAAAAGAAATGAATAAAAAGAGTTTAGGGGGTTGGAGAAGAAAAATAAAACAAAACAACATTAGAAAAGACATTACCTCAAAATCGGGTAACTCTTTTTGATTTGAGCCAAAGGCTTCCTTGGGAAGGGTTCTGCCCAAAGTGAGGCTTCTAGGAGTAAGGGAGGAATGTTGGGAGAGTATTTGGGCAGAGGTTGGCCGAGCCAAATGGCTTGAAAGTGTAAATGAGGTGGGAGAGGTGGGGGCCTTTTATAAGTGGAGAGGAGGGGCACTTTTGGAAAGATTGAAATGTTACATTATTTCACAATGATTTTCGGATTCTAAAGGTCCCACACTTATATAATTCGAGGCTAAGGTGATCAGGGTTCGAAATCTCCTCATCCAATTGGCTTTGGACAAGTGTAAGCCTTGGATTTTTCATTATCTTCCCATTTTATTTAAATCGTTAAATAATGAGGTCATCACTACATCATCATGATGTCATAAATAATTTAATTTATTTAATGTCTACAAATTATAAAAAAAATACTATGATGTAGGAAATCTTTTTAGCTTTCTAATGAATATTTATAATCAAAATTGGGACTTGTGTAACCCCACTTAAAAACTGTTTTAGTAAAACAACTCATGTTTGTGTCAATTTAATTTCAACATTAAATAAATATATATTAATGTCATTTTCCAACTAAAGTGGCTCCATGGGGTCCCCAAGTTGACCCATGGGTTGTCTTGGTCGGCCATGACTCATCCAATAGGAGTAGAACAAGTGTCAAGCTCATATCATATTAATAAAACATTGTTTTTACCTTAAACTACACTAATTACCTCTAATCGCGATTAAGAACTTAAAAGTTACTATTCACCAAAAAATTATTTTGATCTCATTGAACCACATTTTACTTCTTAATGACAACCATGTATGTCGGATTTTTGAAAATCAAATCACAGAAGTGGTAATATTTCATTTAAACGAAAAATTAGTTATTTAACTACCACTTAGTGGTTTCACTATTCATCAAAAATTGAAGTTTTTCAGAATAAGGCCAAAATTTCACCCTAAGCTATAATTGATATTAAGAATTCAAAAATGATGTCTATTTTACAAAAGTCCAAACATATAAGTTGAATTAATTAATTTTATAATTAATTCCCGCTGTTACAACAAATAGCGTGTTTTTAAGAAACAATTTATATCAAAAGATTGGCAATTGTTTATGTCCAATTTCAATGTTAAATTAATTCTAATGACCACCATTGGATAAAATGGTAAAAATATATTCTAATTATACTCTAAAACCCCTCAATAGTATAATTTATCACTATGAATTATTTTGATTAAAAAAGTTGTTTTAAGTATTTTTCACTATTCATAAAAATTTAGAAGTTCTCAGAAAAATACCAAAAATTCAACATAGGCTAATTTGAATATTAGGAATACAAAAATGAAGTCCATTTTGAAATATAAAATTTATATAATTTTAAAAAGTGGTTATTACTATTCATAACGGCTACTTTGATTTGTCGCGATGTTTTAGAACTCGAAGTTGCGTACAATGCAAGCTATTGTATTATTGAATGAGAAGCGTATCGTGGAAGCTCGGGGTGTTACATTCTCCCCTCCTTCAATAAATTGCGTCCTCGCAATTTGATATTTTTCTTTAAAAATAAGAGGTTGAAAATAGAAAATACCTTTGTGGAAAACCCACATCGGAAATAAGGTTAATAAAATTTAGCCTTAATAAGAGGGAAAATGGAAATAAGAAAGTCACCACCAAATTATGATCTCGATAAGGAGAACATTGGTGGAAATTAAAGACATATAATTGGAGGAAAAACCTAAATATTTGTAGGGAGTGATTGAGGTCATCAATCACAATCAACTGTCAAATTGGGGGCCTCAAAGCCTTCAATCTATGTTGATTTAAAATATCATCAGTTCAACAAGACATAAGGTATTAGGATAACACATTTTTTGTTTTAATATCCCTTTACTAAAGTTAAGAATTAATTTATTCATTGAATAAGAGATAGGTATATATATATTTATGCTTGACAATTAGAGTTTCAACCTTCAACTCATCTTTCACTCAAAATGATAATAGAACTCAAAAATATTATACTTATCCTAATTGTATAAGGTTCCAAATATTAACACATATCATTTAGATTAGTAAAATTATTTTGTAATAACCAGGGACTTCCTGTAGGCTAGTGGTAGGAAATAAAGGCTTGTCGCACTATGGTTGTGGGTTCGTTTCCTGCAGCTTTGTCCGATGCGACGGGTTATTCCCCACCCTGCAGGTTGTCCTTTTTCCTAAAACTATAGTATCATAATATTCCAAAAATAATCTTCAGAAATGCTTTAACCTTAAACAATACTATCCATGGTTCAACTTAATCCATTCCAACCTTAATAGTTATCCAAAATACCTCCGTCCAGACTTTCTCTAAAGGGTCGTTAAATTCCAAAATCAATTGTAACCTCAGATTCCCCAAACAAAGTAAAGTTTCTCTTATTGTCACATACTAAAAATATGATTACCTTAATCATATTAAAACCTTACTGAAATCAAAAATTACTGCAGTACAATCCATATATATATATTACATTATTCTTATAACCAGAATATAATCCTTGAGTCCAAAAGCACCAATACATTAGTTATTCTGCTTCTACTGTAGTAACAGCATAAGATTGTCCTTGATCCCTTGGCCTTTTCTGAGGTAAGTTTCCCTGACTCTTAGGACATTCATTTGCATAATGACCCATTTCTCTACAATTGTAGCATTCAACTTTAACAGCCTCTTTCTTTCCCTTGCAATCACGAGCCTGGTGACCCTTTTCTCCACATTTATAACAAACTCCCATTCCTTTTAGGCAAGTACCAGGGTGATTCTTCCCACAATTATCACATAATGGAAAATCCTTCTTTCCCTTTTTCCCATTATCTGTCTCTTGTTCCACCGTTCTCTTCTTCTCTTGCTTTACTTTGTTGTCATAAGACTTAGAGAATTCCTTTTCTGTCTTGATAGCACACGAGACAATATCTTCGTATGATGAGAAGGATTGTGATACCAAAGCTCGACGGAGAAATGGTTTTAACCCATCAAAGAAACGATCAATCTTACTCCTTGGGTTACGTATATAATCGGCAGCATGCCTCGCTAACCTTGTAAAGTTAGCCTCATACTTTGCGACATTCTCATCCTCCTTCTGCCTCAGACTCAGAAATTGCCTTTCCATATCTGCTCGATGGTCACGAGGATAGTATTTTTCTAAAAACAGATCTTTGAAATCCCTCCATTCCATATTTGATACTTCATCATCTTCCTTCATGTTTTGAATCAATGACCACCATTGATCGGCATCTCCAGTGAGGCGGTAAACTGCCATGACAACTTTCTCCCTTTCACTACTCCCTAAGGCATGGAATATTTTCTCTAAGGAATTTATCCATTGCTCAGCTACTATAGGATTTGTACTCCCATTGAAGGTTGGTGGTTGTTGCCTCATGAAGCGGTCTAACATTGATCCTCCACGTTGCGGATCAGGGTGCTCCATACGAGTAAGGTTATTATTCATAACCTGAGTGAGTTGTCCCAGTATGGTAATAAGTTGATCAGCACCAGTTGTATCTCCAGATCCACAATAATTATCTTGATCAGGAGGGCAATCCCTACACGGAGTTCGTGCATTGATACGGTTTCCATTCCTTCCACTAGGCGCCATTTCTAAACAATGGCATAAACTGGATTAGTTTATGAATCAAAATACATAATTCCATACTTGTAAAACACTTTACATAAATTGAACTATTTATGGATATAATCCATAATCATAAAAAGAAATGTTTTCTTTGAGGAAGTATATACTCATAACCCTTCATAGTGGTTTGTAAATAAAATGAGAATTATCCTAAGAATATCCCCCGGGAGTGTCGTAACCAAGAGTGCAGCAAGGCCCGTTGTCGTGCACCAGTTCCCGTTCGAGTCTAGCTCAAAGCGGTGTTTTCGGGTTTTACCCCTAGGTACATCTGTGCCAGAGCCGCCTCTACCTGCTCGTATCCAGACAGGGATGTATTGCTCGGAAAACTCACAAAATATCTTCAATAACAAAATTCTAGAAAGTTCTTCTATACTAATCCTCAAAGTCTATCTTTGGGCTATGTGCTCTAATCAGAGTTTATCTAAATCTAGCTTCCAAGGTTAGTACTAAACTGCCTCTGATACCAACTATAACGCCCCGACCCCAGCTACCCAGAGTCGGTGCATTACTTCGTAACATTGGCATGATCACAAAAGATCAAGTCTCGAAAGACCGATTAGTTTAGTAGCCTTGGAAACACTAGATACATTCGTAAACGTTACATTACATCATAAAGTGAAAAACTACAATAACAAAGTCTCCATAGTCCACACTCATATCCTCTTCTGACTATCCCTGCAGGTCATTCATAAAATACTTCTTCACATCCTGGAAAATATTAAAACATTGAAAGGGGTGAGCTCAGATGCTCAGTAAGGATAACAATATTGCGGAAGCTTTCATAAATAAACATTAACATTTAAGGCAATGTATAACAAAAACAGAAGCCTTTTAAACTTGATCATCAACATAATATGGCATAAGTAAAATGAGATAATGTCATTCACTTCTTCACATGGATATTCTACTGGTCGAATAATCACATGCAATATCAATAACCACTTTCATAATGAGGGAATGTATAATGCCGGACATTCTGAAACATTTTGTCAAGGCCTCGGCCAAGACATCTAAAATGATTAAGGCCTCGGCCAAAACCATAAATCTAATTGGGAAAGGGCCTCGGCCAATTCCACGTCTAGTTGTCTCATGAGACCTACCGATGCATCGAGGAGCTATAGCGGGCTCCACCCGTCACTTATTAAGTCCAATACATTCCTCATATGAATAGGTTTAAACATATCATAAACCATAACATAATCATATCACATAAAACATGCATAAAGGAAACATAAAATTTCCACATTCCAATCACAAGATATCAATACAACACATTGATATAATAAAAACTCTTTCAAAACTATTTTCAATACCAAAATAAAAGAAAGTTAAAACTTTGTATTTATTTTTCATTAAAAAAATGATGGCTTGTAGAGGAAGCCGAAACTCAAATAATGGTCACGGCGGCGGAGAAGTCATTGTCGCCGCATAAGTACGGAAAGAAAAACATTCCCTTTTGTCGTTTATCAAAACTCTTCATATAAAAAAGATTCCTTTTGAATAAACGTAAAAGTCAAAGGGGTTTATACACCGTATAAAAGAAAGTTGTGTATAAAACCAAATATGCCTCAATGAAAGGAGATTGAGACGAAGTCCTTAAAAGATCATTTTTAAAATAAAATAGATCGATTATGTGTATTCACTATAGGTACACATAAAGAAAGTAAAAATACAAAATAGAACATAATAATATCATGACATAATTTGAAAGTAGGAGATTAACCCAAAGAATGGAAATTGGGTTAAGAAGTTCCCTTACCTCGTGTCTGACTTGACTCAACCGTTCTTTAACCTCCTGAATAATAAACTAGAGTTAATATATACCTTATTAAGAACCATTTTCAATTTCATTATCCTTATTATATCACTTATTACAATGATATGAACATTATGTAATTATTTAAGTTAATAACGGTCGTTTTGTCGATCTTTGGTACTTGAGTCAACAATAAGCTTCTTATAATTACAAGTTGTTTATGTGGTGAAATATCCATTATATCCAGAATTATATTAATGATTTATATGTCATATATATCTTATATATCCAGTATATACATTCATTTATAATATTACGTAACATTTAGAGGTAAGAAATGAAATGCATCGTTCATGGAGACGGTAAGCCGTACGTACGCATGAATGCTACTTTCATTTCAATTTCATATTTAATGGAAATAAATAATAATGATATAAATGTATAATATAATTCCAGTATAATATAGTGTATAATACCATTTACTCCATCCTTTATACATCCCACATATGGCATTAACGATTCAAATCACTTTGAGGGGGCGGTAGTCCGCACTTCCTAAAATGAAATTATCGCGTTTTACCCATAATGGAAATCATAAAGTAAGCCATAAATGAGAAATACAGAAGCATAAGTAAAACATAAACACATTATATGTCATATATAAATATAGTGACATCTTAATGGCCACCTTTGAAGGTGTTATATGAGTGTTGAACAATCATCGTTTCGTGAGGCAGAAATTCGCCATCCACAGAAACCGTATGTTCTTTAACCATTAGATGTAGGTGTGTGTAAGTTTAGCTCGAATCCTTCTTATAAAAACATCCTAGTATATTGAGGATACTGGTGTTGTTACAAAAGAAATGAATAAAAAGAGTTTAGGGGGTTGGAGAAGAAAAATAAAACAAAACAACATTAGAAAAGACATTACCTCAAAATCGGGTAACTCTTTTTGATTTGAGCCAAAGGCTTCCTTGGGAAGAGTTCTGCCCAAAGTGAGGCTTCTTGGAGTAAGGGAGGAATGTTGGGAGAGTATTTGGGCAGAGGTTGGCCGAGGCAAATGGCTTGAAAGTGTAAATGAGGTGGGAGAGGTGGGGGCCTTTTATAAGTGGAGAGGAGGGGCACTTTTGGAAAGATTGAAATGTTACATTATTTCACAATGCTTTTCGGATTCTAAAGGTCCCACACTTATATAATTCGAGTCTAAGGTGATCAGGGTTCGAAATCTCCTCATCCAATTGGCTTTGGACAAGTGTAAGCCTTGGATTTTGCATTATCTTCCCATTTTATTTAAATCGTTAAATAATGAGGTCATCACTACATCATCATGATGTCATAAATAATTTAATTTATTTAATGTCTACAAATTATAAAAAAACTACTATGATGTAGGAAATCTTTTTAGCTTTCTAATGAATATTTATAATCAAAATTTGGACTTGTTTAACCCCACTTAAAAACTGTTTTAGTAAAACAACTCATGTTTGTGTCAATTTAATTTCAACATTAAATAAATATATATTAATGTCATTTTCCAACTAAAGTGGCTCCATGGGGTCCCCAAGTTGACCCATGGGTTGTCTTGGTCGTCCATGACTCATCCAATAGGAGTAGAACAAGTGTCAAGCTCATATCATATTAATAAAACATTGTTTTTACCTTAAACTACACTAATTACCTCTAATCGCGATTAAGAACTTAAAAGTTACTATTCACCAAAAAATTATTTTGATCTCATTGAACCACATTTTACTTATTAATGACAACCATGTATGTCGGATTTTTGAAAATCAAATCACAGAAGTGGTAATATTTCATTTAAACGAAAAATCAGTTATTTAACTACCACTTAGTGGTTTCACTATTCATCAAAAATTGAAGTTTTTCAGAATAAGGCCAAAATTTCACCCTAAGCTATAATTGATATTACGAATTCAAAAATGATGCCTATTTTACAAAAGTCCAAACATATAAGTTGCATTAATTAATTTTATAATTAATTCCCGCTGTTACAACAAATAGCGTGTTTTTAAGAAACATTTTATATCAAAAGATTGGCAATTGTTTATGTCCAATTTCAATGTTAAATTAATTCTAATGACCACCATTGGATAAAATGGTAAAAATATATTCTAATTATACTCTAAAACCCCTCAATAGTATAATTTATCACTATGAATTATTTTGATTAAAAAAGTTGTTTTAAGTATTTTTCACTATTCATAAAAATTTAGAAGTTCTCAGAAAAATACCAAAAATTCAACATAGGCTAATTTCAATATTAGGAATACAAAAATGAAGTCCATTTTGAAATATAAAATTTATATAATTTTAAAAAGTGGTTATTACTATTCATAACGGCTACTTTGATTTGTCGCGATGTTTTAGAACTCGAAGTTGCGTACAATGCAAGCTATTGTATTATTGAATGAGAAGCGTATCGTGGAAGCTCGGGGTGTTACATTTCCCTTATCTCAAAATCACACCTCCAAATCAATTTGGCTCGGCCAACCCCTATCCATATCTCCTCCCAAATTTCCTCCCTTAGACATAGAGGACTTAATTTTAGCATAAATCCAACTTATGGATCCCTTTTGATAAATTGAAAAGGAAACAACTAAAGAAGATGTAATAATTTCACCACCCTCTTTCGAGTTCTTTTCTTCTTACATTTCCTCTTTCTGTATTGTTTCCATACCAAAATAATTACTATATTACCTTATACATACTGTTATGTTATTATAAATATTTTATAACCATATTCATTATTATATCCATCCTATAAATGAAAATGTCACCATACGTTTGTATGTATGGCTTACCGTCTCCACGTCAGGGTGATGTTTGTTTTTCAAACAATTCATTATATGGATAGATCTAATAATGTGTATAACATATGTAAATAATAATTTTTACATATTAATGATTCAGTATATATGATATACCATCCAATTACATACGATTTCACCATCAATATAATGATATTATCGCTCGTGCGTACGTACCGATTAGCGTCTCCACGATGCGATGAGATTCATTTCCACATTCACCATTCAATGATGATTATAAAAATATATATTATTAATAAGTATGTAACATGTGATATAATAATTCTACTTTAGATATATATATGTATATGTATATATACTGACATATATCTTATTCACTAACTTCTATTCAATACGATATGAAAAAGGAAACAACATTATATACACATACGACCTACCATCTCCATAAATTGTGCCTTCCATTTCATATACCAATATATTATAAATATTTATATTCTAAATATATTTGATATATAAAACATTTTTTATATTCTGTATGTATTTAAGTCATGATCTAAATGATATGATGAACAATAACAAGTCAAATCACGTATGATAATGAAATCGATTATTACATGAAATGTTAATTTAACATGGAAATCCTTTTTAAATGGGTATTATAATGACATAAATGAATCATGTTGATTATATAATAGATATTAATGCGGCTTTGGTATAATATAATAACATACTCTGGTCATTATACAAGTGGTTAAACACACCCTCAACCAAAGGAAAGTTCATGGTAATAGTTAATTTCTCAATCTCATTATTATCTAATATTGTTTATGTGTATGTTTTAACTAAGAAAAATTTATTATCCATGTTCATGTTTTATACAATTTTTTAGAAAAGAATTATTTTTATAGGAATCTTTAACTTAAAAATATTTTTAAATGTTTTAATGATTTATTCTTTTAAACATATCTCATTAATGTCCATGATTTCTAAATGATTTTTATGATTTCATTATATGGACATGAATGTATTAAAACGATAATTCCTTTCAAATATTTCAAAATGGTATGGGACACTTCAATTCAAAAATTTCTTTTAAATGACTTAATTTATAAATTGTTTGACTTTCAAAATGATTTCATCAAAATGGCTATTTCTCTCAAAAAGTATTACTGATAATTTTCAACCAAGTCAACATCCTTTAGTAGATATTATTCTTGATCGTGGTTGATTTACTATGATAAAAATATTCCATATTTTATTGATGGTTTTGTGACAGGTTTGATTGTGGCTTAGTTATTTTTACACCATTCATGGTTTATGGATAAAGTATTGACATTGCGTATGATAGTTTCAATATCAATATTTATGTTATGTTTAAACCATTTCATATGAGGAATTAATTAGACCTAGTAAGTGATTGGTGGAGCCCGATATAGATCATAAATTCATCAGTAGGTCTAATGAGACAAACTAGCGTCTTAACACAAGGCCTGTAAAAAATCATATTTTTAGTATTGGCACAAGGACTTGACTATGTGGTTATAAAGTCTAGAATTATGAATTACATAGTTATGAAATTATCTATTGATATAACATGTTATTATTCGACTAATATAATATCTATGTGAATAAGTAAATTGCATAATTCGATTTATTGTTTCCATATTACGATTAATTTTTAGTTTAAAAGAAATTTTTTTTAGTTTAATATATTTACTTAAATGTTTATTCTTATTTCTGAATGTTTCCGCTATATTTTATCCTTACTAAGCATTTAGCTCACCCCTTTCATATGTTTTACATTCCCAGGATTCCAAGATGTGTTTTATGATTGAAATTTAGGGTTAACCGATGGGATTAATGTCTTTCTCAAAGGGTCATTTATGTTGTGTTTTATTTCCAAATGTGTATTGTAACATTCATGTATGTAATCTATTTTCATAGACTACTAAACTGATCTGTCTTTCGAGACTTGATTAATTTTAATCATGTTAATTTATTAAAATAATGCATCGACACTGGGCTTCTGGGGTCGGGGCGATACAACATCATTGGAACATGTGCTGACATGTTGGAGACACTGTCTCATGTGTGAGTGGTTTTTGGTATACACATATCACCGGAGAATTATGTACTGTGTTTATCAGTGATACCTAATCCTTTGGAAGAATGGGGGATGATTATCTGCAGTATTTCTTATTTGAATATGATTATAAATAAGGAACAGGAAACATCATTAATGATGCCATGAGCAAAAAGACATTGAAAAAGGTAGTGTGGTGTTCTTGGGACGAATGGTAGATAATAACTCTTTTGTGGATATTAAACCAGATGTTTAGGAACATCAGGGGAATATAGCACTAATTTAAACATTTGTAATACCAATGATTTTGTAATTGATTATGCCCATGTATTTTTTTTAATTTGGACGGATCATTTCTAAAGGAAAAAATATATGTCTTGGGTGACGCCATAAAGACGGTCTCTCAGTAATTGAAATTAATTTTTTTCTATGGCTGAGTATGGGTTCCTATGGGAATTCCTGAGGAGTTGATGAGGATGATTAATGCATCTAGATAGTTGGTAAATCTTGGTTAAAAATAAAGGGTCATGATAGTTGTAAACTATGTTGCTGTTCAAGAATGATGAAGATGATGTTAGGATTTATGGATAGATGCTTCCCTTATCAGTAGGTGAAAGTTGAGCATTAGAGGAAATTATTGATTTTGAAACCTCTACCCATTCCATAGAGGAAATGAGATGATGTGACGATGGATATTAGGTTAGGAATTCTTTGGAAGACCTAATAAAATGAAACTGTATGTGTTTTGTGGATCATATGACTAAGGAAGCACACTTCTAACTTATTTGGGAAATCGTTATAATTGATGTCTAAAAAAGTGATTGTGTGAATGGGGTAAAATGGTTCTACAGTGTTTCAAAGAGTATCATTTTATAAAGAGAGCTTCATGTCACATTGCCTTTATGATAGGGTCTTCAAAATGCTCTAGTATCCGAAGATCTTTTAAGAACAACATATAATCCCAAGACTGAGGGTTAATCCATGTGGATTGTTAAGGTCTTGGAAGAAATGTTAGGAGCCTATGTTTTGGATTTTAGTTGTTCATAAGAGTAAAATATAAATCTTATATAGTTTTCTTATAATAATAGATTCATGTAATTGATCCAAAAAACATTTAGAGGCCTTTTATGAATGTCCATTATGTTCTCCCCTTTATTATATGGTTGTATGAGTGTATTTAATTACTGGGACTAGTCTCATATAGGACACAAATAAGATATTTTATTTGATTGAAAAAAGTTTGGTGATAATGTATAGAATAAAAAAATTACATTCTAGACATCTGATATGACCCCCGAAATTTTTTCATTTGTTATGATATTTTTATTACGGTGTTTCGTAGTTTTCAGAATCTCAATCTTAAGAGAATTAGAAAGCTAGCGCCTAGGGTTCAGGTTCCCTATTTTAATCTACTACATGGGTAATATTAATTATTTCAATTGTATATGAATTCCAACAATTTATTGAAAAAAATTATTTTTCATGGAAAATTAGTATGACTCATTATCTATTATCTCTTGTCCTGGATGTTTCTGATGCTGCTACTATGGGTTTTCCTCCCATTGAAAAATATTCTCCTATGTCATTCTCTTTTATGGGAAATATAGAAGATGATTGAAATGATAAACATATTATTCTCATGTAGTTATCCAAAAATATTTATCGGAAGTTGATGGGTCTCAAAACCATTAAAAGTATGTTGGACAATTTTGAAAGTGTTTTCTATAGGAATACAAAATATAAGAATGAATATCAAAAAACAAGTGTAGAAAGCATGAAAAAATTAGAATGAGACATTATGAAACAATTTATTAATACTTAACCAATGTGAATGTAATTTTTTTCAACATTATGGGATATAGATATGTTTTGGATTACACAATAATTGTGAATAAATTTATGAGAAAATTTCCTGATATGTATGATTCTAAAATTTATTGATTAGAAGAAAAATATGATTTATCTCTTGATGAATTTTATAAAATTATGGTTTCTAATGAAATGAGATAAACCAAAATCTATAAAAATAATATTAAAAATTAATTGGATTTTCATTTAATGATAAGGATGAATATCCAAAATGTTTAATAATAATATCATTGTGAGTTTGATGATAAAACAGATGATGAGTTTAATAAAAAAATTATGTCTTTAATATCCAATAACTATTGAAAAGGAAGAGGAATCTATGGAGGTAAAATTACTCTCAAATATTTTGAATATTGAGCAATCATAAATTAATCTATCTATTTACCATAGAATAATGTTATACAATTTCATGATGATTCAAATAAAAATACCAGGTGGATGAATTAGAACAAAAATAATAATGAATAAAAGTCATCCATCTAACACAAGATGATGTTTACTGAAACAAAAGTAGTATGTTGAGTAAGTATGTTCAATCATAAACAACTACGTACAATTTATATAATGATGAATGTTCAGAAAAATTATAAAGCTTCCTTTAAAAAGTTTAGAAATGAAAATATTCCTATCATAGTGAAGATGTTGGTGAATAATCTTATAGAGAGTTTCAACTCAGATATAAACTTGTTTTGTGTCATGAGAAAATTTATTTTCAAGGAATAAAAAATATTAATGAAGAATGTTTGTGAAGAAGTTGATGATGGAAGAAATAAATTCATCAAAGAGGAGGATGTATAAATTCAGAAGATATTAAATTAAAAAATAAGAAATGATGAATATGGATAGATGATTCAAGATCAAAGCAAGATGTTTGAAGCTAAGGAAAAAGAGTCGAAAAAGATGTAATAAAATTTTCTTGAGTCCAAATGTACCAAGATGAATTTCAATGAAACATTAAATATATCATCATATTTAAATGAGGATACTTCTAAAGTTATTGAGATGGCTCATTAAGAGAATCTTGTGAAATATACTCATACTAAAAATAATGTTTCATCAGATTGAATAAATATTTCAGGTATTGGAAATAGTATTCAGAAATATTAGTTGGATAATGGATGTGAAAAAACTATCAATTATATAAATCTAAAAAACTAACAAAAAAACTATTTTTTACATCCTAATCATGTTAGAGAAGTAAGAAATTACCAACAACAATAATGTTTCTATATAGAAAGATCATTATTGATTAGAAAATCCTTTATTAATGGACATAACTGGTGTTGCGGAATCTATGGTTATAGAGCTCATAATATTTGGCACATCTTATCATTACCTAGAAATAGATTTGATGGAAATATAAGGAATACAAAAAGAATAATGAGTGTCCTTTCCAACTTATAGGAAGTTGAAACGGTAAATTTCCAAGATGATAGACAATTTCAACCAAAACATCAATTTAAATATCGAGAAGACATTTTTTGAATATGTGATCAGTCTAGTCATCATAATAAAAGATATATGACACTCCTTCTGGAGAAAGATTCTTATGATAGAATGGAAAATAACGCTCAAAAGAATATGGATGAGGAACAATATTTTGATGTTGAGACAACAATAAAATCATCTTAGAAGAAAAAACCATAGATATAATATATTAGATTCTTTTAAAATTTTATAGGTGATATAAAAATGTTGAAAAATGTTTAATGTCTTGAAGGTGGTGTAGTTACTTTTAAAAATGACAGTTTCTTTAAAAACCATAGAAATCAAAACGAAAAATATTGATGAGAAATTGACATCTATGTATGGTTTACTTATTTATGGGATAAAAGATAACATACATAGTGTATTTAACATTGTAATGATGGAAAAAAATTAATATTCATAAAGGATAATTATATCATCAATATTATGAAATATGGAAAATACATTACAAAAGGAGAAAGAACAAATGAGAGTTTCTTTCAAGTTAGAGAATTCCATAACTCATGTTACTGAAGTGCTAAAGATGAAAACAATTTATGAATCCAAATACTTGGCCACCTTGGTAATAATAACATGAATAAACCTTATAATGTTGTTTCTATCTAGAATTTCCCATTAGTAAAAATAATAGATGAAAATATTTTTATTACTTTCCATAATAGAAAGCAGACTAACAAATGCCATAAAAGAGTTGATATGCAATTTACCAGACCACTAGTTCTTTTTAATTCAAATTTATGTAAACTAATGAGACATATATTAAAAAATTTATTCATGTAATTTATAACTTTTATTAATGATTTCAATCAGATTAAAAACTTCATTTTCCTAAAGAATAAGTTAGAGGCCATTAAAATTTACAAATTCATCAGAAAATATATTGAGAATGAATTACATGGTTCCATTAAAAATATTTTAACAGATTATTGTAAATAATTTACAAAAAATACTTTTTCAAGATTATATAAAAAACAATAACAATTTATTATTACAATGATACAAATACACCACAAAATATATTTTATTAGAAAGAGAAAATTGAATCTTGATGGAAATGGGATGAAGTATATTTACAGAATAATTAATTTTCAAATTTACATCAGAGTGAGGCTATTAGTACTATTATACAACATAGAAATAGAATCATATTGAAACTCGAAACCGATATGACAACATATGAAATATAGTAAAAAAATAGTTATTGAAACACTTAATGTTTTTGGAAGTCCATGATGGCTAAAAAACAGAATTTGGTTATGTTTGATGAGAAAGATTAGAACAGAATATTCATAGGTAATTCACCAAATAAGAAATGTTACATATTTTAGAACAAATTTTTTGAAAATATCTTGGACTCATATGATGTGAAGGTAAGTGAAAATCATTGTTCCTTAACAATGGTTATTGATAATGTTGAGGCGGATAAATTATAAATTTTGAAAAATAGTGAAAGTAATTCAAAATATTATTATGATTATTTACAAGAATCTCATGATGAGAAAATTATATAGGGGAAATAGACTTTTTGGATTCCTACAATACAAAAACATGTGTAATCTTAATAAATTATTTGGAATTTAAAGGCTCTAGTTAAGAAAACAAGGAAGTTAATATTAAAAATTCATACATCACGTATTTAAAAAGATAAACCATAAAAAATTTAATAATATATTTAATAAAAATAATGGTTGAATTCAAAAAATACCAAATTTTATAAAATTGAAAATGAAGAAACACATGAAATTATTCTAATGCTAGTAAATAAAAATGTAATCAAAACATAGTCGATTTATAAAAAATATTGAATGATCATGAATACTTTACAAGAAGAAAATATATACTTGTTTTTTATGAATATGAACAGGTTAAATGTGTATATATTGATTAAAAGTGTCTCCCAACTACAGGATTGGAAACTATCATAATTCTTTTAAAAACAGCACATCAAAATAAATATTATTTAGAGGGATGTAAATATTTCATAAATGATAAGATTTAAGAAGCAGTTTACTTTGAGAACACTTGTGGGATTTTAGTTGATGACAACAGAAAATAGATTGTAAATTGACGAAATTTTTAGGGAATGAAACAAGCTCAACATTATTGGTATTTAATTCATTCCAGTTTTTTATAAATGATGATATTTTTTAAAGGAAATGTTCATAGAAAACTGTATGCGAATTATGTTTACTATATAACATCAATTGTAATTTTTTATGTGGATGATATAATTTTTACTTCGGATGAAGATAACAGTAGTGATGAGTTTTCTGAAGAAATAAATAATAATTTCGAAATGTCAACATGTTGTGAAATAACATTCATCATTGAATTACATGTTTAAGAAATTGAAAAATCCATTTTTTTATCTCAAGAATACAATGCCAGCGAATTGTTAAAGAAATTCACAGTGACTGAATCCAAAATGGGTTCAACTCCTTCTTTAGTGAGCACAAAATTGAATAATGTTGAATCCAGAATAAGTGTAAATCCTAATGAATTTCATAAGATGATAGGAAGACATCATTTCCATATAGATTCAAATCTTGATATTTTTTATTCAATGACATTATGTGTTAGGTATAATAGTAATCCAATTTAATCGAATATGTTGGGAGAGAAATGAATTATGAGATTTTTCAAAGAAACAACTTCACATGGGTGGTTATAAAAAAGAAATTTCGAGCTGAATTTTCTCGGTTGAACTTATACCGATAAGGTTGAAGATTGTAATTATATAAATTCAACCATTGGAAGTACATTTTTTGGGGAGAATGTTTTGTGAGTTTTCATAGTAAGAAACAATGTTTAGTATTTTTGAGCATAAAATAATATGATTTTGATGTAGCAACCTAGGATTGTTCTCAAATGTTGTATATGAATGTTATGATGGATGGTTTGAAAGTAAAAGTTTCTAAACCATTAATGAAACATTATTATATATAGAGAGAAATGGATATTTCTAAAAATTCTATCCATCATTCAAGATCGAAACACATTGATAAAATGTTTCACTTTAGAAAATAGAGAGTTTATGTTGGAGATGTTTTTCTGGAATAAAATTCCACAAAGTATAAGATTTCTGATATCTTTACAAAGCATTGTCTAAATAATGTAGGATTGAAATAATGATGTAGATGCGCAATATATAAGAGGGGGGGGGGGTGAATTGTATACTTTAAAAAATTTCCTTAAACAAGGAATGATCTATGATTAACAAAGATAAAATTAAGAAAATTCACAAAACCTCTAACTCCAATGAAATATTGGGACAAATTATGAAGTTACAAACTTCTAGTTCTATACACTTGCTTAAATCTGGAAAGTGATTCTGAAAAACTGGTTCCAGAAATATTGATCTGGAAATAGAAACATAACCAATGTTTACAATATGAGATTCTACCTTAAAGATTATATAATCTAAACTAATCAGAGTATATGTGTAAGTAAATATAATAAGATTATACATTCCTTATAATAATAAATTCAGCGGAAAACAAGTAGTAAAACTACTAGTAACAAGATATAAGTCTTTTAACCCAAAGAGAAGGGTATCCAGCAACCTAGGATAAAGGTCCCTTGATTTATTCTTTCAAGAATGAAATCATAGCCGGTCATCTCTAGGATGTAGAGATCCCATAAGAAACGATACCCTAAAAACTCGAGAGGGAACTCTCTACTCTAACGTACACTAGATGTCCTTGTCCCCTATGGTGTGTCTAGTGTCAACGAGTCAGCAGAAGAAAATAAACAAAGCCCAAGGCTATCCACAACAGCAACAGAGATAAAGCTATGCATAACACCACTATCAAAAAGAACTAATGATAAAACTAAGGCTACTAAAATCATACATAGAACTGTAGAAGGGCCAGGATCCTACTCCAGATAGGTCTGCTCTACATAGAATGACTGGCCTACATCGTAGCCCTGATCCCTTGGCTGACCACTCTAAGCTGATCCACCCTACTGGTGCGGATGGACTGGTGGCTGCCTGCCATGGCCTCGACCTCTACCTCGGCCCAAATAGCCGGATGAACTCCAGTTCCCTAACAGGTGAGAAACAGGCGGTGCTTCTCCTAAACGAGGTGTCAGGGAAGAATTTTGGTCACCAGGTGATGGTGATAAATACTGGATGAAATGATGATAGTGACCCATCTTGCTGTAATATTGGCACTCCACATGGTCCCTCTAGCACTGTGGCCTCTTGTTCTCTGACCATCCACACTGGTAGCATATCACCTGGCAACCTGAAGATTTATATCACTTTTAAGGATCACCATATGTAGGCTCCCAACCGTGATTCATTCTGTCATCTAGAGTAATAATCGCTCTTGAACAAGAACCTCCTTGGCTCGTACCTCCGAAGTCTCTAATGTAGCGCTACACAATCAGTGCCTGGTTGATGATGGATGTGATGGAAGTCAACTGGATGATATTCACCTGCGAACGAATCTCCCGCCTGAGACCATCATTGAACATCCTTGCAAAGAAAACCCCACACCCATCCCAGTGGAGTGTGAAAAGCTGTAGCTCGGTGAAATGAGAAGAATAATCCATGAAAAAAAGTTTAAAATGCTCTAAGCTCATGAACACCCAGGCTCGGTCGGCCCTCAGGGACACCAGGTAGAAGTAGTCATAAATGACGCACTGAAACTCTTCCCAAGCCATAACTTGCTGATGACCCGCCTGTGAGATCACATCCCACCACTTACTGGCGGAGCCTTAGAGAATGTAGGTAGAGTTATTGACTCGCCTCTCTAGAGGACTCTCTAGATTCTCGATGATAGATAGCACGGCTTCTAGCCATGACTCTGCTGCCTCAGGTCCTCCTTCCCACGAGAAGGTAGTAGGATGCTGCTACTGGAAAACCCGTGTCAAGTATGCCATAGTCATGTAAGGAGGTGGTTATCCCTGAAAGGTCGGAATCATCCTCATAAAACCTTCCCTAAATTGCATGTTAGTGCCTGTAACTGGTATGACAGTAGGCGCCAAGGCAGGCCCGACCGGAGGATCGACAAGAAGTCCCTGAACAGCCATATCTAGTGATTGATCACTGCCTAACAACTGACGTACAACCAGAGGACGTCTCGGAGGCATATCTCTGAAAGGTCAATAGCACACCATATATTAGAAAAACAATGACAGGAAACACAATATTACGAAACGAGAAGAGGGGAAGGATAACACACAAGTTTACAAAACACAACTACATGGCCTGTAAAAAATCTACACGGCGTGTCTTCATAAACCACTAACATGTGCGTGTACCCCTACCCTACAGGTCATGTAACACCTCCAACTACACGGCGTGTTTCCCCCACACATGGCATGTACTTGAGAACTATTCCCCTACCCGAGTCTCTTTACACGACTAACCCACATGGTCCGACTTAACCCGAGATTGCACGACGTGTTCTGAACAAACACGTCGTGTACTAGACAAGGCTTCAGCGGCCCGTGTTGTTAAATAAACCACCATCTACACATCTGTACCTTACACGGTATGTTCCAAACAAACAAATCATGTGTAGGTGAAGGTGACACTATCTAGTGTTGTTCATGACACGACATGGCACCTGAACAAGACTACACGACGTGTTCCGAAAATAACATGGCGTGTCTAAGAGAAAGTAACGCCGACCCATTTTGTTTGAGAAATGGTTAGGTTCCTAGACAAGACTACACAACATGTTACTTTACAACATGGCATGTTCTTCTTGAGCTTCCCCAACCCGTGTTGTTAGTGACACGGCCGAGTACACATCTCTGAACTACACGGTGTGTACCTACCATCCCCGGAGTGTTCCTGAAGTTATTTCTACAACAACATGTCCCTAATCACATGGTCAGTGACACAGTCTAAAAACTACATGGTGTGTGGTCAAAAGTACACACCATGTATTCTCGGTTTTTCTGTGTAGTAGCTCAGAACTGTATAGGATCCTAGAAAACACCAAAAACATGGTAGATAGGTACAAAATTCCGATTCGGGAGGGCCCATACTCCCTACGAATCAAAACATGGCATTTATTTAAGAACATTAGAATAAAAACAATCCTCTAACACGTCATCATATTTTCTATCAAGCATATATAACAACAACATGCATAATATACACAAAGTCTATCACAACAATTTGCAATCGCTAATTCCCCATAGATGGCATGGAAAGAGTGCATGACAAGTGATTTCTACGAGTGCCTATATGATACCTGAGATGGAATACCCTCATCTCATCAGGTTGCCAAAGAAATAGAACTGCAATAGTAAATACAATAACAACACAATCATGTGAATCACTATAGATGAAATCATATCAATCGTAAAATTATAAAACCAGAAAACTGCAATAATCGAGGTAGTATGGATTTTCCCTATACACGGGTTAGCTACTCCCGAGCATAGCTTAACTCGAAATACCAAATCTGTCCTACTCTGGATAAAGGCTCCAAACAGTAAATCAATATAAAAGGACTCCTTTTATACCACTTAGTAACGACCCGAATCCGGAGCCCCTCCACTGGTGCCCCATTCCTGGTTCGCCACATGACCTCAAGCGCATTTCCCAAAATGCCAGAGGATGCCGACTAGTAGCGAGGGCCTTGGTAAGTTATTGGGGGAAACTATGCCCTCATTCAGTAAGCTATAAAAGGTAAGGAAAAAAACAGTATATAGTGGAAGCAGTAAACAATACGCAACAACTGAAACCAAACTGGTCAAATAATGAATATATAGTAATGATGATAAATATTCAGCAGGTACATGTTTGTATGGAAGCAACAAACATTACAACATACTGAAATACAAGTAAAAAAAGTACTAAAATTATAGCAACTCCTGCAACATCTCAAGCCTATACATGGTCTATTTCTCCCCAGCTCTAAGAAATCAAGTACTGGAAGTCGAAGGGCACTTTCCCTTATCTATAACTATAACAATGAAGTCTGTTTGGGCCTAAAATCATTTCCCAAACATGGTGTGAGATACAATCCTAGTAGGTAATCACCCAAATATTTGTTCCTAATAGTCAATGAATACAAGGCAAGTAAAATTGCAGGATGTAGTAAATAGAAAAGCACACATCAGCTACAATCCTCATTTTTAGCATATATGGAATACGTGTAAACTACCAGCAATAAGTAGAAAATATGTAACCCTATCGGTAGATCTCACAGCCAATCCCCTATGGTTCAACCTACAAGTACTAGCAACCCCCTAGGAGGAACACTGAGTCTCACCCCTCTGGTTCAGCTAAGATTAGAATTTAGGAGGAATCACTCACCGTCAATTTCCCCGATAGTCTCATATCTTACTAAATTCTCTCTTGGGAAGAACTCAACTTCTCATTCCCCCTGTGGCCTGCGTTGAGGAACTATAGACTGTTTGATGATGAACTCATTGTCAATTCCCCATGTGGTCTCGAATCGTATTAAAAGACACTCTGGACAAGCCCTTATGTCCATTATTTCTATGTTCTAATACACTAGGTTCTCAGAGTCCTATGTGATATAAAAATGCATAACGTGCATGTAACACCCAAATCAACCTCAAGAACTACTTGGATATCATTATAGGGAACAAACGAAAAACATCACAATAGTTACACTATCCTACAATTAGGCATGGCAGCCGTCATAACGCCTAACAGGAAAAGAAAGTATGGAAAACATCTTGGGTACAACAAAACAACTATATTCACAAGGGTAAACCTCTACTATAGAAATCATGCAAGAAGTCAATCAATAAATGGAAAAATAGGAAAACACAGAATTCTCGTTCAATAGAATTAGCGAAATTGCACAAAATATTCAAACACTATCTATAGAAAAGAACAAACCTCCTAACTTGATCCTATGAGATCGATATACTTGCACCTAGATGAATGATTCTCCCCCAAACGTCGTATATCTGAGAAGACATGCAAAACTTTCATCCCACGACATCATGAGAATGAGGAGGAATTGGAAAACACGGCTCAAGAAGAAGGATTAACTCACTTATGTGATTCCAACACAACTGACGGAGCTCAAATCGGAGAATGTATAGAGAGATGGGACCTCGTCGAAGATTCATGGATCTTGGATGCTCTCAGACGAATGGAACCTAGAAGAAGACATTTCTATCCATCAGGCGCGACCCCAGTCCATTTAGTGAAAAAAAGTACAATGCGTGTACTTTTAGGGTACACGGGGTGTACTAGGTCTTTCCGTACTACACTATAATCGACCTCTACATCACCCCTACACACTGTGTGTGTGGCCCAGACATGGCCAATACACAGCTTCGAGCGGAAAAAGAGTACACGATGTGTACTCAGAAAGTACATGGCGTGCACTTCAAATATTTCCAGAAACATTATTTTTCTCAAAGAATCCAGAAAAAGGAAAGGCGTACTTGAAACAAAGATCCAGGTTCTTACAAATAGCATCATATAGAATGATAAAAATATAACCTCATTTTCTTATAGTGAATTCCATTCCTAATATCTCAAAAAAACATGTTGATAAATATAGATAATAATGTATTGTATACCTCAAAATTGGAAGATGATCACTCAATAGATGAACATAGTTCAGAGTGGTTTCTATTTGTTCAATCCTAATGTTATATATTCATCATAAAAAGATTATTTGGGATTTATATTAATGGAAGATCATACAAATTAGACATTACATAGACTATTTATTTAGTAATTATGAACTATCATGAAAAATTCGCGACAATTTTATTTTACGAATAATAATATATATTTATGGACCTCATATATATAAATCATAGATGTACTAAGATTATTATGTATGGGATGGTGGAATGGATAAATATGATTGTAAATCCCAAACACTTTCAAAGAATATTATATAAAATGATGAATTATTTATGCTTTACAATGAAATAATTTCTTCAATATATTATTAATTGAAATGATCTTATTGTGGGAATTTTATTTCATTTGTAATGTGATCTATGAAATTGATATACATAATACAATTTATATGAGTGAAAAATAATCCTAACAGGATGTAATAAAAAAAGGTTTGAAGTATCCAGAATATTCTTTGTTGGATGTAGGAATGAGTCATGATGAATCTACACAATATGAGATATTTTTGTGAGATAATTGATGCTATGAGTTTTAAGTAATAAAATGTTTCTTTTTTTGTAATCATGATTGAAGATGAATAATGTTTAATGTTTTTATATTAAAACACCCCAAAGGTTATGGAATGAGATATTTTTCTACTCATTGTTTTGTGATGTTAATTACTACAAAATGGTGTTTGACTGTAGGGAAAGTGTTCCTAAATAAAGTAGATGAATATCATATATTATAAAATTATAAGAATTCCATACAATTTCATAACGAAGATGGATGGATTTGAAATTTTCATCTAAAATATATATATACTGAAAAATTATATTCATTTTTGGATGAAGAAAAATAATCAGTAATCTGTAAAATAAAATTCTTGTTTTTTCACAACCCCCTATAAATTAGTGTTTTCATATGATATATATGGTTATCCACAACCACTACTAATCATCAAATTTAGAGGCGGTTCCCAATATTTTCTAATTTTTTTCATTAATATATTAATATTAGTTTTGAATTTAGAGGTGGTTTTTCATAAAACATTGGTAATTTAATAATTTTCGGACCTATATTTTTATTTATATATTTGTGGAACAACATATATAATAATATGTTTGATTTTATAGGAGTTAGAAATATATATTATGCAATTTTATTTTTAAATATAAAATTGGTGGTTCACACCTGCCTACAACTTATTCGATTAGAAGGCATTCAAAACCCGCACTAATGTAAGATATTGTTGTGGTTGTGGACCCCTAATTTTTCATAGAAACAATATTCCACCTAAAATAAAATATAAAAAATATTTAAATGTAGTAGATATATTATATGAACATATTATTTAAATAAATTAAAAAAATACAGTTTATATTTTTGTGTTTAATCATTTTTACAAGTTAAAATAATTATTGTGGTATAATTTTTTATTTAATATATATTTAATTGTATAAAATTTTATTTCATATAATATTAATTATAATATAAAAGAATAAATATATTATATATATATATAAATAAATACATTTTCTTTGAAAAATAATAAAATATCTTTGTAGTTTTAATAATTTATGTAATAATAATAATAATAAAAAATAACAACAAAATATTATAAAAACATGTGAATATAATTATTGGGGGTTCTGAAGACCCTCAAATTGATGAAAATATAGGTGTTGATAATTGAAACTAATTTTAATGAATAAACTGGGTTTTAACTCCTTGTATCATTTTTTATTCTCTTTAAAATATAATAATATATGATGAATAAATTGAATATTTTATTCAACACATTGAACATACATTTTACAACTAGGGAAGCATCACCAAAAACTCTCTAGAAAAGATTAAACATACATTTGCTGCAATAAAATTCAATAATGGGTTCTGTCATGAAGGATTACTGGTACATATTATTATTGGAAAACTAAAACTTTTCTAAATCCCTTTCTTATGTTTTTCCAATGTCCATGATAGAAGCATGATGTATATAATCAATAATATCTTTTTCCCTGTACAAATGATCATCTTTCTATTAATGATATGAGATGATCAAATTTAACATGAATGTCATCACATCCTTGGGGCCCCTCCAAAAATGATATGTGAATAGGGGATCATTATCTAAAATGTTTGTAGAAATAATTCCATGATATTAAATGTTTTACTTGATATAAATATTCATCATGTCCTATAGTTTTAATATACTAGGAATTTATATAATTTGATCCAATTTGGTCAATTATTTATCCAAAATGGATGAAAATTTCATTCATATAGGGTTATACAGAATGTCGACCATTAATCACCTTCATATTTTTCAATCTTCTATGTCGGCCCAGTAAGGGGATAATTAAATATAATGAATTATAATGGACAAGAATGGAAAATAAAATATTATTACCATAAGAAAAAATAATCAATTCCAAAAGTCATTAATTCCCCTCCAAAGATTCTCATCATATCATAAAACAAAATTGTACTTTTAGTATCTACCACCCACTATAAATAATTGATATCCCTTTGACAGCATTCCAAACATATAAATGAACTAAAATATAGAATATTAATCATATCATACCTTCCAATTATAGATACCCATTAATGATGGTATCCATAATATAAATAATATATTGTTCCTTAGAAAAAGTCATAAATATTTTTTTACTAATGATTCAACTTGATAAATAATAATATAAATTATACACTTAATTTGAAAATGTCAATCTCATATTCCTAGCCCCCAAAATGTGTATGTGGAAATGTGAAGTCCAATTCCACACTTAGTAGAATATTTATCAGTATGGGAGGGATTTTTCCTTATTAATGAATAAAAATTTACATAAACCCACATAGAATGTAGCGAATATAAGAATAATTTTAATTTAATAACTATACCCACCAAATCATCAGAAGGTGATTTTTTTTGAAGATATAAATCACAATATTATTGTAACAGTGAGGGTAATGCTTTTAATTAATAGGTAATGATTATAAATATATATATAATTCATCATTACTATGATATTAAAATCATAAGTGGTATAATTATTCTCCTGATGAATAATCTAAAAAGACCAATTTTCCTCATTATGATCATCCCACATAAGAAAATATCCCAATCAAGAGTCTTATAAGTCACAAAAAACCTCTTATCTCTTCTTGGATTTTAGATTAATAAAATTAAGGTATCAAATGAAATTACACTTCAACTCATCAATGTAATCCTAAAATTTTCACTCCCATGTAATATTATTCCATTTTAAGTTAGAGTATTCATGGGAGTATACAACATCGATTATTTTTTATTTAAAAAATATTGAAAATACACGACCATGATGAAAAATAATCTAATATAAATGGAATTTAATAGATCCTAATAAGTCTTGAAGGATTTATCATTAATTTTATAAACTAAATTACAATGTTTAGAAACCCCATTCTCAATTAATATTACATCATTTATCTATTAGTTGGATTTTTAAATCATGAAATACATTATTTGATTTCAAAATATGTTCATAAATTATATCATCTGACTCATATACTTCTATATTATTATATAGCAAATCAATATGTCATTAAATAATTCTTCCATAAATAATTTAAGATACTCATGAAATAAAAAAAATTTCTTTATCATTAAATCTATGGAATCATATATTATAATAAAAATCATAATAATGTAATAATAATGTATATATTTTGTTTATAAAAGGTTATTTTTTATGTTGAAATCATTGATTCTGTCCTGGTAATTACAAAACTAATTAGCAATCACTAAGTACCACATAAACCCTTAAATTTGATGAAACAATTATTCAGTCAGAGGGTATGTATATTTTATCTATAAAATGAATCTATTGTCTTTTTATTATTGGAATCTAAGGTGATTTTTCCCTAAATATTTATCTAAAACAAAATAGGATCCTCTCAATGTGAATCATTCATGTGAGTGTAGACCATATTTTACTAGAAAAAAAACAAATCTCGTATATATGTTTTTGAATTTACATTGATCATTATTGTAAATAAACATAGTTATATTTTATGTAACTCCTACCATGTTTACTGTAAACTACACCTACCACAACAGTGGTAAACCTGATAAGTCTAAAATAAGCACACTAAGAAACTTAATGTCGATTTGAAGAAAATAACCACAAAAGTATTTACCATCTTAGAAAAAATAAAATATTGTTATAAAGTTGACCATATACCCAGGTGGTGGTATAGATTTAATAGACCTTGAATCCCATTCTATCAAGAAAACATGTCACACTATACAGTGGTCCGTAAAAGAGACCTATTGAGGATAAAAAAGTTCTCAAATTTATGGTAAATTATCTAATCTATCCCAATAATGGAATCCCAAGGTATCATATCAAAAAAATTTAAATATAAATTATAAATGATTGTAGATAATGAAAAGTAACATCAGTGGAATCAGAGACCATTCGATCTCTATATTTCGAGAATCATTATAACATTCATCAAAAAATAAATAATCTCTATAAAAGTTTAAAATGATTCATAATCTAAGACAATATGAAAGAATAATGTTTAATGGTTTCAAATATACTAGTCAATATATATGAAACACTATTTATGGTATATCCCCCAATCAGTAAAAAAAATTAACAAATATTGGAGACTCATACACAATATGAAGAATATTGTTTCTCGATTGTTATGGTATAAATCCCTTAGATGATGGGTCATATTAATAAATTTTATTTCATTTTTTGATATTTAGTATTAAAAAAAGGAAATAATAAATATGGATATAATATTATAGGTGTATTTGGACACTTAAATAACTATACAACATTGGTTACAGAATAAAAATGCATTTAGAATTCCCTATACAAACCTATTAAAAACATGTTAATTGGACATTCTTAAGAGATGTTAATGTTTGTGTTTTTGTTTGATGTTTATTTAAACTATATGATTCAACCCATTTCTTATTATCTTCAATTGGACATATGATAGTACCAATAAGAATAATATTAACAATACGAATCACATAAATTTCATCCTAGTCTAGATCCAAAATAAAATGTATTTCATGAACATCAATATATGTGGTGATATTAAGATAGATAATCTGATAGTAGATATCAACTCAAATACAATTATCAATCCTTATATATTTATGTTTCACTTTAATACCACCTCATGTGAGTGGTGAAAAATCTCAGATAAGTGGTTAATATACTTATTCACAAGTTGATTTCCTTTCTGGAGCATAAGGAACTATGTGGATTAAGTTAACACAATTAATAATAGAAGGAATTGCTCCATAAAATGTTATATGAGGACTTTACACTTTAGGAACATATTCTTCCCCATATAAACAATATATTCATACACCGTCTTCAAGGTCCTTAAAGGATAAAAGAATATAATTTTACGTTAATAACTCCATGTTTATCCATGAACTCAAATAACTATTCAAATTTCATAAAAATATCCATCTCATATGTATAATTTCTATCATAAAAACAATGTAGATTAATATAATGAAATTCCTAGAAACAATATCTTCTATCACCCCTCTGAGGTAAAATTTTAGCTTTAATGGGGATAAGTGATGATACATAATCCAAATAATGGTCCATGTGAACGAAAACCACAAAATAGAAATGATGAATGTGTGGGTCCACTGGTCATGGTTGTTGATTACTCTCTACCGGTGGATGTTAAAATGTATTATTTGGGGAATATTAATAACCAATAACCATTAAAAATAGTGGAAAATTATCTATGCCTCAAACAAAAAAATAATATCATTGAGGATATACAAAATATTGATCATGTTGTATTAAGATACTAGAATAATATCAAAATGTTTCATCATATAAACTCTTCAATAAAAAACCATTTGTGATTGATGGATTGTTACAATGAGAGATAGATAGTAAATCAATCCTAAAAAAACCTTATGTCCTGAAAACACAATATATTTTCTTAAAATACTTCCCAAATAGATCATGGTCATAAAATAAGTGGAACAACATGGTTTTTATAATGATTATTCATGAACAGACCATAGAACCCCGGTACACCAATGTTTGGGCTAGTAGTTACATTCCTTGGAAGCCATTCATAAACACCAAAAGATATTAACTTATTCATGGGAATCAAAAAATAATCAAAATTATTGATTAAACCAAAATAAAAGCAAATTAATATAGAATAACAAAATATAAATAAAAATGAGTTGGCATGGAAAAATTATAGATGAAAACAGTTCCACCAGTCAACAACATACCTTATGTCCTGGCTTGTCTATAAATCCTAACATCTCTATGTGTTTATTTCCCATTTTGAAAATTGAATTACATAATAAAAAAATACCAAATGTGATTTTTTTTGAAAAATAATCTAGTAGTATATCAATGAATGTTTTTAAATAATGTCTATTACAATTAAATCATGAAATATTTTTTTATTAACAAATAGTTATTGAAAATCAATTAAATGTTTATAGTCAAAAAATATTTTTGATAAAGAGGATATAATGTATATAAAAAATAAAATAAATAGAAATTTTCACATTATATTGGATCATGGAAAAAAATCAATAAACAGTAGAATGTTAAAATCAGATCAAAATACATAAAACTTGACATATTGCGTGAGGGTCATTATTTTATAGCTCAAGGATACTCACACTACATAGTCAATCAATCCCTATTAAATGTTTCCGCACATACATTTGGAATATTATTGTAGGTTATAATCAATCAAAACCAAAATATGGAAAATTATGAAAAATTAAATTTATTTATATTTTTTATTATCAATTATTTCAATGTTGTTAGATACATAGTTTACTTTCATATGTTATCCAATAACTACCCCAACATGAAATTTCCATCAATGAAAAAATTAATCAATAATTAGTAAATAATTTTTTAGTCAATTATTCATTCATATTTCAAATTATCAATTTAAAATTTCATCATTCCATTTCATCATTATATACCATCGTTGATTTTTTTTCATGATTAAGAATTTCAAAATCATTATTTATTTATATTCAATTTCCTTTAAAATCAACATATAATAATTTTATTAAATCACTATTATTTGAAGCCATATTTTATAAAAAACAACCCTATAATTTCAAATACTTTGAAAATGGTTTTTACTTAAAAATTACAAGATTTCTAAAATGAAAACATCAAATATTTTCCATTCATGGTCCTAGAATCAATTCAATATTCATCTTAAATACTAAATGCTAAAATAATTTCTTGTGTAGGGAAAATGTATTTGAATAAATAGACCTAATTTTTATTTAAAATAAATAAATGGGGGATCTATAAAATAAAACCTGAAGAGGTTAAAAACACATAATTAATGTAGAACAAAAAAAGAATGCCTTTTAATAATAATAAAGTAGTTAAACCATTGGAAGACTTGTAAAGAAATAAACTAAAAATAATTTAGCATAGATCCATGTATTTATAAAAACACCATATGAATTCTAGCTCATCCATAGCAAACCATTTCATAATAAACTCTCTGATTTTTTATTTTAATTAAATCCTAATTTAGGAAGGTTTAAAATTATTTAAAACATCAGCTGCAACCTCAAAATATGTTAAATAATTTATTTCCACAATTTTATATCAATATAACCCAAAAAGGAAGTTATCCATGTCTGTTATTAAATAAGAAATAAAAGTTGGTGGTTGGGGGGTTAGAAAATTCTCAAAAAGTTTGATTATTATGGGTAACATAGTTTTACCCTTCTATATCTCATACATGTGACATGATGTTAATGATATATATCCTTACATAGGTCATCTACAAATATCATCCTTAAATAAATTCTACATATTTTGATATACCCTTATGATACTCATTAGAAAAACATACAAAACCATTATCTTGTATCATATACAATTACATAACTTTAGGTTTCCATTACACATCAAATAGAAATAGATATCAAACCTAATATAGATTATATAATATTGACTAATCCCATAGAAAATGGGATATATAGCATTATGTTACAATTATAACATTATGGTATACTTTATATAGCACCTGATGTGTATGGGTTGAATACATTTACCCTTATTCATACCCCATACTCTACCAAAGAGTAAGAATTGTCTTATAAATTGGGAAATTTACATAAAAATACACTATAAAATAGATCCCAATGAGATGCAATGAGAATTGAAAACATTGTGAGATAAGAAACCCATTATGACTTCTGAAATCTAAATGAATCATGATGAACCAAATAATGTTATTGAAAGAGTAGACCATGATGTTAAATTTCAAATTAAATTTGAGATATTAGTATCTATTTATATATACATGTTTACCCAATTCTTGGGTGTCATATATAATTTTACTCACACCCATAATATAATGAAAACCAAACATATGTGTACCTAGAGATACTATAACATTATTCATATCATCGTATAATGACCTGTGAAAAGGATATGGGTTCCAAAAAAAATTTTTCATTTAATTATTTAATATCCAAAGGAAAATAAATTAGTTTTTAAAAATTCAATCATAATAATCCTAAATAATTCATGGAAGAAATTTAATATAAAAATTGGATAATATTCCCTAAAAAATATATAACATCAATTGATATTATAATATATTGTAACGCCCAATCCTAAGTTAACCATAGTCAGTGCATCATTACATATCATAGGAATGATCACAATATATCATGTTATAAAATAGAGAATAGTGTAGTAGCCTTGTAATTACTAGATACATACACGTGTTTTATATTATATCATAAACTAAAGAAAAACAAAATTATGTCCTATTTGAATACACTCATATCCCTTATCCAATTCTTGAAGGATAATCATGATATAATTTTCACATCCTGGGAAAAATAAAACATAGAATGGGGTGTCCTCAGGTGCTTGGTAAGGATAACAATATTGGTGAAACTTTCATAAATGAGCATAAATATTTATGGAAATTTGTAAGATTAAAATGAAATACTTTTAAACATAAGCATCAGTATAATTTGTCAAATATAAAACAAATAATGATAATTAATTACTCACATTGGTATTCTACTAGTCAAATAATCACATGTTTTATCAATATCTAATTTCATAATGATGGAATTCATAAAGAAGGACATTATAACCACATAGTAATGCCCTCGTACCAAGACTAAAAAATAAGATTTTGTCAAGGCCTTATGCCAAGTCACATTTTTGGCTCTTGAGACCTACCGATGCATCGAAGTGATAAAGTAGGATCCACACATAATTTATTAAGTCCAATGCATTCCTCATATAAAAAAGGATGAAACATTATATAAACATTCGTATTAAAACTAACATATGAAATGATAATATTTTAACCAAAAACCATGAATGGTATAAAAATTGCACATACACAGTCAAACATAAATCATTCAATACACTATGGAAGATTTATTTACAATAAATTAACCTAAATCATGAATAATGAAGGATATTTACATTGATGAAAATAACCGGTAATACTATTTGAAGGAAATATCCCGATTTTCTTGAAAACATTTAAAAGTCTCACTATTTATCAAGAAGATATTAAAAATAGATTTCTGAATCAATGTTTTGAAAAACACTTTTATGTTTTAAAAAGGAATTTTAATTTTAAAACATTCATGTACATATAAATATATCCTTAAAAACATTTTTAAAACATGGGCATTAATGAGAACTATTTAGAAGAATATTGATTTAAATCATTTAAAATGATATTATAGTTAGACATTACAACCAAATGAGAGATGATTGAATAAAAAAATTGAGTTAATAAAATCTTTATAATATCATTATAATAATGGGATTCATGATATACTATGTCAAAGTACAATATATAAACCATATAAATGTGATTTGGCACACAACAACAAATAAGTCTTAATGGAATGTATGTTGGGATGAAATACCTTAAAAAGACCATATAATTTCATTTAGGATAAATCAATGACATAACAATGTGTAAAAAATATAAATACATTCAATAATATTGGATATTTTTTGTAAATCAATAAGAGGACATTCATACAAATTATTGTAAAAACAACACCGGTGAGTTGGATGTTCCACTCAATGAATGGAAATTGGGTTAAGATTACTCTTATTAAGTTCATATTGATGACTCGAGAATTTATCAATTGAGTTATTATGTGTATAAAAAGTATATCCACACAAATTGGAGTCGAAATTATTACATAAATATGTAAATAGGTATTTCACACATAATCTTGGAGTAAAATAATCAATGAATTTTTTGAAAAAACCAATTAGTGTAAATTGAAATTAGAAATTCCCTTATATATTTGGTATCTTATGAAACATAAATACTATTAAAGAAGGATCATTAAATGATGATATAAATACCCATAAATTAATGTATATTAAAAATTGTATAAAACCATGGGATGTTCATACACCACATAAAATAAAATAATGTAAAATATTGTATGTATCCCAAGAAAATTAAAGTGAGGAGAAAACCCCTTACCACTACGTAATCAATAGAGTCGAATGAAGAAAAACTTAATAACCACCTAATGATTCACTAAATACCAACAATATAAAGAGAATAATGATAACATATACATCAAATGGAATTATAGAATACACCACATTAAATAATTAAATAGAGGACAATGAAAATCTCACAGAATTAATAGTGAGATAACAAACCCCTTACCCTGTACTTTTCATTACATGAGGGTAAATTAACCTCCTCTATGATGGTGAAATAATTGTTATTAAATTATAAATTAACCATATACATAAATTTCACTTAATATATGATCTTTTAATATTTATTTGTCAGTAATATTTTAGTAGTATCATTGTTTCGGGTGTTAAATGATTATTTTTTTATTTATATGTTTTGTTAAGTATATCATTATGAATAGTATGTATTTGATTAATATCCATAATGATATTATGTTTTTAAACAATATTTTTATATAATTAAATGACATTTATTCTTATATGGTTACGATGGGTAATAAATCTCTTCTCGTTCATCGAGACAGTAATCAATACATACACATGAGCGACAATACCATTCTATTGATGGTGAAATTGAATATAATTGAATGGAATATCATATATAAATAATAATTAAAATTTTGTACTTATTATTTACCTCAATTATACTCATTATTATAACTATAAAAATAATTATGTGTTGAATAACAAACTACACCACGAATTGGAGACGATATGCAGTACATTGGCACGTATAATGACATTATCATTTATAGGATGGATAGAATAAAGAATTTTGTTTTAACATATTTATAATAACATCATAGTAAGTAGATGTTACTGGAGGTATAATTTTTTTGGAAAAAACAATGAAATAAGAAGTGATAGAAGAAAAGAACATTGAAAGTGGTGAGGAAATAATTACCTATTCTTCGGGTTCTTCCTTTTGATTTCATAAAAAGGACTCCTTAAGATGGATTTCTGATCAATATAATGCATCTAGGTTTAATTGAGGGTATCTTGGAGGATATTATTGTTGGTTTTGGCCGACCTAAATGGTATTGGAGGTATGATTTTGAGGAAAGGGGATGTCCACTTTTATAAGAGAGATGAGGGTCACTTTTGGAAACTGTTGAGATATTATTTTATTATATAGTTGTATTCAGTATATAAGGGCTCAAAAAGGATTTCATTGGTGGATAAGGTTGGGATATGTCAAAAACTTTATACTAATATGTTTTAGACCTGTTTAGGTCACCATATTGACCTTATCTTTTAGATTCAACTCTTTTTTAAAAAGTTTATCATTTACCATGCCTCATTGTATTTTTATATTATATTCTCTATAATAATTATATAAAATGAGAAGTTAACACAAAATGGTTCCATAATGACATATAAATTATTATATAAGTCATTTGGATGAACATTAGATCTTTAGTAGTATTATATCATTTAATAATATAGTATTTTTTTTAAAAACTCATTTATGAAAATTTTAACATTATTTAGTATTTGGTTTTTCTGAAAGTCATAACAATCTTATTTATTTGGAAATAAAAAATTGAATCAACCCTAACATGTAATATTAACCTTGAAAATTTGTGAGATGCATAAAAAGTCTCAATTTAAATTTATTTTAATATTTATAATATCAATTATTTTAATCATTCAATAATATGGTAATTACTGCTTCATCATTATGTCTTATATATATTTAATTATATAATGTCTAAAAATTATAAATAAAATAATATTATGTTTTAAATATATTTATCTTTACAACAAAAATTTATAGTAGAAATTATCTTATATATTACCCTATATTATAAGTGTTTTAGTCATTAAAATTATAAATTACCACTTTTAACAATGCTTTAAATAAAATAATTATAAATGTTCTAATCTAAACCAAGTGGACCAAAAGGATCATATTTTTTTTATAAGGTTTATTTTGGTCTAAATAAAATAATCCAATATAATTATGAAAGGTTTTAGGGAAATAATAATTCCATTATTTTAATTAATTACACGGTTTACTTTTAATCGTGGTAAATAAAATTCTAAAGTTAATATTAATCAAATTATTTCTATCTTATTGAATTTTTTTACATACTTATTTAAACCATGTCTTTAGATGTTTTGAAATTCAACTCATATCAGCATTACAATTATGTTTTATAATAATTTTCTAACATGCCTAGAATGTGGGTAAATGACGTTTAAATATTCAATAAAATTTCATACATCTATTTTTATTATAAAATAAATCCAATGAATTAAAATTAACTAATATCAGTTTTATGTATCTATTTTGATGTAAAATAATTTTTTATAAAATAAATAATTATAAGAAGTCAGTTTTAAATAATAATGTAGTGTTTTTCATAAATCATGAAAAATTGAATGTTTTTAGAAAAAAAACCACTCTAAGATAATTTTGATATTTCAAATCCCAAAATGAGTTCTATTTTACAAAATTCAATATATAACTTACATTAATTATTTTAAAATTAATAATCATTGTCAAAACAGGAAAGCGGGTTTTTGAGAAGTAAAAACTATTAAAAGATTCCAATATGTTTATGTCCGGTTTAAAAGTTAAATGACATCCAGTGAGCAACATTGGATTATGTTATAAAAATATAATCTAATTATACTTCAAACTAATTGAAATTTATAATTTATCACTATAAATTATTTTTATTAAAAAAAATTCAATTAAAATTTAATATCTTTCACTATTCATCAAAATATGAATGTTTTTAGAAAAATAGAAAATATTTATCAAAAGTAAATTTTTATGTCCTTATTCTAAAGAAGAATTTAGTTTCATCAGATTTAATATATTAAAAGTGTCAAATATTTTCTTTATAAAGAGTTATCCATTTAAAGGTGGAAAACCTTTATTTTTTGAAAAACAAATCTTTTATCTAAAAAATTGGATTTGTCCTTATATTATGTCTAACATACACAAAAGATGAATATAAAATATATATGGGATATATGTAATTTTCCAAATGTGGATATTTCTATTCATAATAGTACTCTAAAAGGTTAGTTTGATATTTCGCGGCATTCTTGAAATCGGTGTTGCGTACATCACATGCATTTGTATTATTCAAAGAGAAGTGTATTGTGAATGTTTGGGGTGATACATTCTTCCAACCCTCAACAAATTGATTCATATAAATTTCAAATCATTCTTTGTAAATAAATGCTTAAAAATATAAAATACCTTTGTGAAAAAACAACACTGTAAATTGGGTTAATAAAATTTAGTCTTAATAAGATGGAAAAGGGAATAAAAAATTCACCACCAAATTATGATTTCAAATAGAAGATTATTAGTGGCTATTATAATTGGAGGAAAAAAGTAAATATTTATAGGGAGTGATTGAGGTCTTCAATAACAAAAAAGTGAAAGAAATAAGTATGGTCCTCAAAGACATAAATTAATGAAGAATAACGTACGGTATTAGGATAACACATATTTGGGTTTAAGATCGTTTACCTAATGTTTAAGAATTAATTTATTCATAGATTAATGGAGATAAAAAATACTTGGTAAGTACCATTCCTTCCATTAACTAATTTCTACCACAAACTCATATTTCACTCCAAATTATGAGTTTTCAATATTAAATGGTCACACCTGAAGCACTATAATCAACTTATAGAAAATAACATAATCCACAAAGGATGAACTATATATTTCAAATATCACAAAATATTAACAAAAACCAAAATTTCTAGTAGAAGATCATATGATTCCAAAAAATGATAACCCTGTAGAGAAGGAAATAATTATCTTAATTGATTAAATTAAACCAACAATACCCAAAGGACAATAAATACTATTCAATAAAGAATTATCCATAAATTCCTTCAATATAATCAAAACTATGACTGAAACCCAAAACTCAGAAGAATTTGATTACGTAGTCTTCCATGATAAATTGTATCTCCAAATTAGAGACTATTCATAAATTAACACACATAAAATTATATAACCTAATCACATACTCTCTATAATAAGATACTCATTCCCATAAATAACTCAAATCACTATAAATCCACAATAAATACATAGATAAGAATATAACATTTCTACCCAAATGAAATCACTTAATATTATATTTTTCATGAGCATATAGTGTTCCGAATAGAGAGAACATCTTCCAAAATAACATTTATTACCTAATCACCAAATCATTTTGTTACACTAAGGAAATCCATTTGATAAAACATAATATCCCTAATAAACTTCTTATTAATCAATAAAATCATTTCACTAACAATAATTAGACACACTAACTAAGGACTTCCCCCGGTCTACTGGTAGGCAATAAATCTCATTCGCACTTCAGTTGTGGGTTCGATTCCCATTACTTTGTCTGAAAGGATGACTTGTCACATGGTATGTGTGTTGCCAATCTTCAAAGACTATATTTCATATATTACCCATAATGAGTTAAATTTCTCCAAATAACCATAATATAATTTAACAAAAAATGTTATCTCATACCTCACATTTTCATCCCAAAAATTATGAACCTGCTATTTCCTCAAATTCATGGTTCATATAAACTCAAATGGTTACCTATAACTATATCTCAAAAAGAAACGATAATACATCTTTGAATAGCATTTTCATATAACAAACTACAATTTTACACATACAAAAGAAAATTCATCCAATTTAATACCAAAAACAAAGAGCACTAATACAGTAAAACATTTTTCCATCCATTTATTTTCACATAGGTTCTTCCATGACCAAGAGGTTATCCTATTGAATAGGTCATTGACTCGGGTAATGCCCAATTCCCCATCATTTACGGTATATGACTAAAAATGGAATCCTTTGATCATTTTGTTTCTTCAAAAGTATTGTTCGTTTTTTCTCGATAATTATTTAATTCATGTACTTCTTTCCCACACATAAATCATTTCTTATTTCTATTGATACACTATCCATGGTGTCTCCTTCCACATTTCCTACATGATGGAAATTGAGCATTATATTCGCTATGGTCTCCACTACTAAAAATAATATCACACACCACAATTATCTTCATTTTTGAGTCTAGGAGT
The DNA here is from genome assembly GCA_963277665.1 of Viscum album. NCBI lineage: Eukaryota > Viridiplantae > Streptophyta > Magnoliopsida > Santalales > Viscaceae > Viscum > Viscum album. The sequence continues at coordinate 219,288,485 of OY728158.1, forward strand.
TAGTTAATATATATTATGTTGATCATATTTTTTCAAAACTGATTCTAAAAGAACACGGTATCATTTACACCTATTTATATTCCATTTCATTGTTCATTTCTACCACTATCCCACCTTTTAAATTATGATCAATGTTACAAAACTTCATTGTAATACAACCATTATCTAAATCCAGAAAGCATTGTGTGAGTAACAATAATCATAAAATCATTTATGGAAAATTTGGACACCTTATTTTCAATCAAAAACACCATAATATTATCCAAGGATATTTATTATCATTTTATATTAAAATCCTTCCAATAATTTTTCAATGAAAATGTGAATTATCTTAATCATATCCACTGGGAATGTCATAAGAAAGATTGTTGTAAGGGTCGTTGTTGTGCACTGGTTACCCTTCAAATGTATCTCTATTCAGTTTTTTTTCAGGTTTTACCCTTAGGTACATATGTGCCTGAGCCGCCTCTAACTGCTCATATCTAGATAAGGAAATATTTCTTAGAAAACCAACATTATAATTACATTACCAAAAATTTTGGATGTTCATATATTCTAATACCCAATGATTATCATTGGGCAATGTTCCCTAATAAGTTTTTTTAAATCTCGTTTCCATGGTGTGTAACAAACATTCCCTAATGAAAACTCCAACTCCCTGAAAATAGTTACACAAAGTCTGTGAATCATTACATATCATTAGAATGATCACTTGTGATCATGTCCTGAATTATAGATTAGTTTAGTATCCTTCAATGTACAAGATACATACATGATTTTTACATGACATCATAAAATAACAAAAAACAACATTATTTCCCCATTGAACACACTCATATCCCTTAGCCTATTCATTTAGGTTAATCATGATATACTTATTCACATCTTAGGAATAATAAAACATATAATGGGGTGAGATTAGATTCCTAGTAGGGATATCAATGTATCAGAAACATTCATAAATAAGAACAAACAGTTAATGCAACGTATAAGACAAAAACAAAATCCTTTTAAACATAAACACCAGCATTATATGAAAAATATAAATAAAATAATGCCAATTTCATATTCACATGGATATTTTACTATATGAATAATCAAATGTAATTTCAATCAGAAATTTCATAATTATGGAATGCGTAATGCCAGATAAAAAAACCAAATAGTCAAGGCCTCATGCCAAGACTAAAAAATAAGATTTTCTCAAGGCCTTATGCCAACATAGTTGTTTTTCTTATAAGAACTAATGACTCATAGAAGAGATATATTGTGATCGATCCATTACTTACTAAGTCCAATGCATTCTTCATATAAAAGGGTTGAAACATATAATAAACATTCGTATTAAAAATAACATATGAAATGATAATATTTTAACCACTAAACATGAATGATAAAAAAAATAAAACATCCAAAATCAAACATAACACATTAAATACAATATGGATGACTTTATAATAATAGATCAACCTCAATAAATTACAATGAATGATATTTTCATACATGACATTAACCAGTAAAACTATTTGGGAGAGATATCCCCCTTTTCTAGAAAACATTTAAAACATTCACAATTTATCAAGAATCTGTTAAAAATATATTTTTAAATAAAATTTTCCCATACAATTTTGAAATGTTTAAAATGAATTTTAATTTTAAAACATTAATGTATATATAAATAAATCCTTAAAAAAATTTTAAAACATGGAAATTAATGAAAATTATTTAGAAGAATAAATATTTAAAACATTTAAAATGATATTTTACTTAGAGTTTCTATCAAAATGAGAGATACATGAATATAAATAAAAAATCTAATCTACAAATTATAATATAAATAGAATAAATGGATTCAAGATATACTATGTCAATGTACTAAATATACTCCATATAAAAGTGATGTGGCATATAACATGAAAGATGTCTCAATGGAATGTAAATTGAGATGAAGTCCCTTATAAAGACTTTATCCTTAAATAAATGACTTAATTAAGGGTAAAAAATATAAATAAAGTCATTATTATTTGATATATAGTGTAAATTAATCATAGTACATTCACATATATTATTTTAAAAATAAGACCAAGGATGTGGATGTTTAACTCAATGAATGAAAATTGAGTTAAGATTACTCTAATCAAGTTCATACTGATGACTTTTTAATTTATAAATGTAGTGATTATGTGTATCAAAAATATATTCCCAAAATAGGGAGCATAAATTACTACCTAAATAAATAAATAGTGATTTCCCACATAATCTTGGAGTAAAATAATCTATGAAGATTGCGTAAAACCAAATGAGTGAAAATTGAAATTTGAAATCCCCATACCGATTTGGTAACATTTGAAACATACATCCCATAAAATAAGTATCACACAATGAATATAAAAACACCAATAAATTAAAGTATATTTAAAAAATAATACCACCATGAGTAGTACATACACTACACAAAACTAAATAGAGTCAAATATAGTATTAATCTCACGAGAAAAAAAGTGAGATGAAAACCCCTCACCACGTTGTAATCAATCGAGTTGTATGACCAAAAGTTAATTACCAACAAATTAGTCACAGAATACCGTGAATATAAATACAATCAGGATAATATATAAATCGAATGGCACTTCACAATACACCTCCTGAAATATGTAAGTGGCGAACAATGGAAATCTCAGGATAGTAAATGTGAGATAAGAAACCCTATACCATGTGCATTTAAAAAGTTGAGGGTATGTTATCCTCATGTATAATTGTGAAATAATTTTTATTAAATAATACATGAAGAATATTCATAAATATTATATCTTATATGATCGTTTAATGTTTGTTTTTTGATAATCTTTTAGTATTATCATTATTTCATGTGTTAACTGATTCATTTTTCATTATATTTTTTGTTACATAAGTCATGTTTTATATAGATAGTATGTATTTGATTAAAATATAGAATAATATTATGTTGTTAAAAATTATTATTTTAATCCTAAAATGATATTTATTATTCAATAGTTATAATGCGGAATGAATTTAATCGCATTCATGGAGATGATAATCTGTACGTATGTTCGAGCGATCATACCATTATATTGATGGTGAAATATTATGTAATTGGATGGTATTTCATATATATAAAATCATGCACATGTTGATGTTTTTATGTATATCAATTATATTCATTATTATACCTATCTAAATAAATATCTGTTAAATAAAAAACTACACCACGACGTGGAGACGAAAAGATATACTTACGCATGTATGGATTCTTAATCATTTATAGGATGGATAGAATAATTAATATGGTTGTAGAACATTTATAATAACATCAATATATATAAAAGTTACTGGTGTTATTATTTTGTTATAGATAAAGTAAAGAAAGAGGATGTGTAAGAAGAAAATATCATTGAAAGAAATGACTAAACAATTACCTTTTCTTTTTGAGCTTCCATTATATTTGATAAAAAGGGGTCATTAAGTTTGATTTATGATCAATGTTAGGCCTCTTGGTTGAAGTGAGGGGAATTTGAAGGAAATTTGAGTATTATTTTACCAAGATAAATGGCATTGGAGGTGTAATTTTGAGAGAAGGTAAATACCGATTTATAAGAGAGGCAAGGGTCACTTTAGGATACCGTTGAAATATTATTTTATTTTACCATCATATTCAGTTTATAATGGTTCCAAACGGATTTATTTTGATGATAAGTTGGGTCTAGTTCGAAAACATATAAACCAATATGTTTTATATATGTTTAGGTCACCATATTAAACTGGTCTTTTATATTAAATTATTTTTTATATAGTTTAACATTTACCATGTCTCCTTGTACATTTATACTATATGGTTAATAAACATACTATAAAATGTCAACCGAACCCCAAGTGGTTCATTAATGACATATCTATTAATATATAATTCCTTTTTCCAAACCATATATTTTTTGTACGATTATATCATTTTATTAATAATGTATTTGTTTTAAATACTAATTTTAAACTATTTTTAAATTATTAAGTATTTTTTTGTGAAAGTCATAACAATTTGATTAATTCTAGGAAAATAAATTTAATCAACAATAACATGTAATATAAACATATAATGTTTTTAATTCATAAAAAATGATAATTTTTATTTATTTAATTATTTATAATATAAATTATTTCAATCTTTCATTCATAAATTAATTACTACATCATCCTTCCATCATTAATAAATGTAATTATATAATGTTTTAAAATTATTAATAAAATACCCTATTGTATTAAATCATCAAAGATTATTAATGAATATTTATAGTAGATATTATCTTATATATAACCCTATATTAAAAATGTTTCTGTATTAAAATTTTAATTTAACGCTTTTAACAATGCATTAAATAAAATAATAATAAATGTCCTAATATAAAAAAAGTTTACCAAAAAGATAATATTTTATTCCTAAGTTTAATTTTGTTAAAATTAACTTACCCAATAGAATTATGAAATGTCTTAGTTTAATTATAATATCAACTTTACCTTTAATTAGCATATTTACTTTTAATCGTGGTAAATAAAATTCAAAAGTTACGATTCACAATTTTTTTTTTCATTTTATTGAACCACATTTTACTTACTGAATTCATCTGTGTCTGTTATATTTTTGGTATTCAATTCATAGAAGTGTAAAATTTACATTTTATTCAAATTTTCTAACATTCCTAGAAGGTTGGTAAAAGACATTAAAATATTCTATAATCTTTTATACAATTAATTTTATTATAAAATGACTCCAATTAATTAAATTGAACTAATATAGGTATTATGTATCTATTTTGTCATAATATAAATTTAAATAAAATAAATTATTATAAAAATTCAATTTTTAAACAATAACACATTGTTTTTCATTATTCATTAAAAATATAATTTCTTTATGAAAATTCCAAAAGTCCACCCTGAGCTAATTTTGATATTCCAAATTCAAAATTGATATCTATTTTACCAAATTAAAAACAAATAAGTTTCATTATGTAATTTATAATTAATTCTAGTTTTTAAAACTAGAAATCATGATTTTTAAAAGTAAAAACTCTAAAAATATTGTTATGTGTTTAAGTCAGGATTAAAAGTAAAATTATATTATATGGACAAAATTGGATTAAATGATAAAAATATAATATAATTATATTTAAATACAAATAAAATATATAATTTTACGCAATAAATTATTTTTATTAAATAATATGTTTTCAATTAAAATTTATCATCATTCACCATTCGTCAAAATATGAATGTCATTAAAAAAACACCAAAAATACATCCAAAATAAATTTTTATTTCCTTATTCCATATATGAATTTAAATTTTAAAATTGAATATATAAAATTGTAGAATATTGTATTTAGAAAGGGTTATCCATTAAAATGTGGAAAAACTACGTTTTTTGAAAAATACTTCTTTTATTTGACAATTTGAATTGGACGTTATATTATGTCTATAAAACACATAAAAATAATTTTAAAATTAAATGGGATATATATAAAATTCAAAATGTGGTTATTACTATTCATATCCACTTTCTAATCAACTAGTTGGATAGGTCTTGGTATGATTAAACTCGTACATCGTAGACAATTGAAACATTCAATGTGAATCATACCATTTATGTTTTGGGTGTTACATATATGAAAAATTTCATCAAATTTTAATTGAGATATTTGATATTGAAAATTAAGTTCGCATTTTAATATAATTGTTTTAATGTCTACATTTTTCATATATATTAACAAGAATATATAATTAAAGAGATACAGAGATAATTTTAAATGATTACTCAATTAATTAATAAGTCATGATGGTAACATATTTCATTTATTTCATATTTAATAAAAAAAATATTTTATTCACTGCTTTTTAAGATATTCAATTTTTAGAAAATACTGATAGAAGAGTTTTAACAATTTATATAAAATGACAATCTTTATTAAAATTGAATTCAATAAATAATTATTAAATATTAAAACAATTTCATGTTTTTTTAGAACATTGATATGGTTGAAATATTTTCCCCATCAAAATATGGGATATAAGTTGTAATTTGTTTACAAATGTTATGTAAATAATTATTTCTACCAATGAGTTAAAATGGAACATAGAATATTAATTCCATAAAATTACTAGAGGATAGGTTGTAGGAAATGTGTTTATTAAAAAAGAACCATATAATTTCATTAATGGAAATTCTGTCATAAATCATCTCGAATAAAATGTTATTAAAACATAAATACATTACCTCAAGTATCATCATACATTATAACATTTCAAATATTTTGAATAAGAAAAATGGACATATTATTAAAATATTGTAGAATAATATTTCTTAATTTCATTCCATTTAAGACATAATAATATCATTCTATCAATAGTGAATTAAAATTTCATTATTAATATATTTTCTCCATATGATAATGAGTATGTTATATAAGATGTTTTGATTATATGGTTCTAGAAATTTTACCATAGAAATGCATTCATAATCTCATGTCATGTAATCAAGAAATTATTTTATTATTTAATCATAATATACTTTTTATAACTATTTAAATAAATTAGTTATGAAAATGTAATTACCCCCTTCATGGAGATGATAGTCCATATATACACATGATTGTGGTTTATATAATTAGTGTATGGAATGAAAGAAAGGTATAAAAATTCACAATTATTGAATAATTATTATATTATAGATATCATAAATATTTACTAAATTTAATATCATTACCAATATTTTAATGATAATTTGAAAAATGTGTCACATTACACAATAATGTTGGAGATCGATACGTACACACAAGCAATGTTATCAATTTTTAAAAATCTATTAATAAGAAGTTAAAAACATTATTATAAATGAAGAAGTTTAATAATGATAGAAATATCAAATATTTAAATTAATTCTTATATAGTAACCATAAATTATATATGGGGATGAAAAATTATTTATATTGGTATCTGGAGGTGGTATTCCTCACATATGAAGCAGTTATGATTTTCATATCACATTAGAGGCTAAAAATGTAGAAATAGATTATTACATAATAATAATAATAGAAATAATAATAATATATGTTAAATATACTTTAGTGGTTATTTTATAATTAGTTCAATTGATTAAATTGAGGTTTATGTTTAAATATACTGAAATAGGATTGTCAAGTAGATTAACTCCTTCGGGTAAACACCCATTTGGTCCTTTCTAAATGAACATTGGGATTAACTTGAAATATTACCAAAGACAATAGATAATGGCATGGGAATTTTAAAACATAATTTTGATTTTCTTGATCAAGATACATGGAAAAAAATAATGAACTATATAGAGATTATGTGTAACCTTTTTTAATTTTTTGGTGGGGATTACATTGAATTTTAGAGATAGATTAAAATAGTATTATATATAATTCATTGAAATGTATCAAATAAAAATTCTTATATTTAGACTAATGTGATATGAATATAAATAAAACTATCTCATACAAAATATATTATAAATTTTGTCCTTATAATTTAGTTTAACATTAATTTACTGATTTTAAACTTTTAACTGATTTATTTTAATTTAAATGGTTGTTACTATTAATACATGACAAAATGAAATTGGACTACATAAAAAATTTGGACATGATGAATAAAATATGAAATATATTTTTCATGATTAAATATCATTAAATTTTAAAAAAATTATTTTATATATAAATAAAAATATTCAATGAAAAATAATTTTCTAAAAAATTATTATTTAAGCGAGTAACTAGTTTTAACAATGATTGTGTATAATATTGAAAAAAAATTCAACATTGAATTATTTTGAATTATAATAAGGTGAAGAAATTTTTAAACCAATAAAAATATAAGTTTTTATGTGAATATACTATAATTAATAAATAATATTTTTCTTACAGCAAAATATTAAATAATTCAAAATGATCCCAAAAACTCTCCCTAATATAATTCAAACATTTTTATTTAAAAAATGATATATTTGTTCAATTTTTAAATTTTTTTAAATAAATTAAAATGTATGTGAATTAATTAAAAACCCATATTTTATGAAATCATAATTTTCATGAAAAAAATTATTTTACTAAATATTTATTGTTTAAATTCTTTTCATCAATAAATAATTTCTCATGGGTTAATAAAATTATTATAAGTACATTTCAGATTGCAGTTTCACATATTAATACCTACCCAATGGATTTCAAGGTTACAATGATCACATTTAAATAATAATACATCTATAATAAATACCATTTCCATTAAATCTCATTGATACTTGTTAGGAAATATATCATAATTATTATTGTTTTGACTTAATTTTTTATGGAATTTCATTCCCCTTTAAATAAGTATAATTTTTTATATTTTATTTTTCTCATTAGTGGTTCAATATTTTTAATTAAAATTGATTCATACCCACATCGATCAACGGGAAAATAATGTTTCATAATGAAAAGGGGACTAGGAATGAGAATTGATAAAAAATAAAACAATAGAGTTCACGGATAAGGATAACAATAAAATGAATTACATATATTTAGATAGTGAAGAATATAATTTCCAATGAATAATAATGAATAATAGGGATTCAATTATAATGAATATAAATGGAAACAAAACTTTAAATCTTTAATTTATTGAATGACCTTCAATTCATTTGAAATTAATGTAAAAGAATTAATTTCTAATTTCATGAGCATTATTAAAATGATAAGTGGATATTTTAGTATAAATATAATGAAAAACTAAACTATAATTACTTGATATTACTAAATTTATGAAGAACTTTTTCATGGTTTTGATGTGATTTAATTAATTTAGACTATATATTTGACTCCAATAAATGAATATTCATGTGTTGTTTTTCATTCCCAAAGAACTGATATCTTAATTTAATATATAATTAGATCCATAAATTAATGAAAATCGATTCATCCAAAATATATATTTTTATTGAAAACAAAATATCAATTTTAGGATATCTAATATGGGAAACAATTTATATGATGAATCAATTATTTAATCTCTCAAATCATAACTATAAAACTGAAAAATCAACATGTAAAATTCCAAAAATAGGTATCCTAATGGCTACTTGAAAATATGTTTGACAAACAAAAAACAATTTTTTTAAAAGGATGCTGCATTTCCAAATTCATTCTACATATTGTCCCAAACAATATAAATTTCTAAAAAATGTCAGATACCAACCATGGGAATAGCTTGATCATATTTTATCCTATAAAATACTAATAATTTGAATTTCAATATAACCTCAGTTAAAACATTTATTCTTCCACAATCTAACTCTATAATTATTCTTAAAATAGAGACATAGATTATCAAAAATATTCAATAAATTAAAAATTATTATATCCTTGATTATAGATAAAATTGTAATAAAATTACCATTCAGTTTCAAGTTCATGATCACTATCTAATTTACATCAAAAATGGAAGAAATCCATTTATCCTGTCATAAAATTCCTATTATCTCAATATCCAGACCATATTAAGGTTTATATATTCTCAAATAATGATTTATCAAAAAAGTACACCTTACAACTGAGTAACTTTTATAGTTTATCAATATGATTCAACATTTGATTAGAAAAATATAAATTAAAACTCATAAAAAATGAGCATAAATGTTTCATGAATATTATATAGATAATATTATTGATAAAACACCTCTAAAATATATTTTGCAAATATTAACTCATAAAAAAATCAATCATCCCACTTCAATAATATTCATATCATAGTCCCATTATTAGGATTAAATTCACCCAGTATATTAGTGAAATATCATGGATAATATTCATATTCTAAAAAACATAAGAACATCAATGATAAAATTTATATATATCATTTAAATTATAACCCTCTATTGAATCCCTCATTTTCCCTATCATTTTTTGGGATCTAAGATATTATTTTACACACATAAATCATACCCACATTCTGTTGATTAATTTAACTAGGTGATTCTTACATCATTCTTGACATTAAAGTAGTTAAATCCTCTTTTTCTTCATCAAATTAACTCCCAAATAAATAATAATTATTCAATAATTCTATTTCATAAATAACTCTCATGTTCGGGTTTTAATAACATGATATGGTAGATAATTTATAATAATTAAATGGATTCAAATTGTAGATACAATTTCATTTGTTTTATAATTAATAAAATCATTGAATTTTACATCACATATCACAATAATATGATTAATTATAGATAAATTGATTGAATAAAAACATAACTCATTGTTTGAGAAACAATATTCATAGTTATAAAACATATAATCATGAAATTAATTTAAATTATTTATAAATCAAGACATTAAGTTTTCTATATTTGACACATAATGTTTTAAAATGTACACCCATAATCATAATTTATTAAAATCCATCATAAATATTCACAATCAAAATTTTAATTAAACTATTAACAAATGAAGAGAGTGGCATACTAGGTAATTGTAAGTAGTTATTATCCAAACACTAGAGCGATGGACAAGATATAATCAACAATCCCGTTTTATTCTATTACCACAACATTTATATGTTCCATAACCATGACCACTTTTAGTATGTAAAGATATAATTATTTCATTGATAACCACATAATTTAACCCTTTACAAAATATTCGGATGTTATAATTTAAAAATAATTAACCCCATGCATTTTATAAATATTTTTAAATTGTAATCACTAAAAAACATAAACCATTAATTTATAAAAACAGAGGTTTCTCAAGAAAAATATACATAACTATTACATTATATTATATTAATATTCAAAAAATTTTGTAACAATCAGTTACATGACCCCAAAATTTGAGTGCCATTTGATACTAGATACAAAATAATCATATAACATTAATGATCTTCCTCATCATAAAGAATGATATTCTTACATATAACACTTCTCATATATAACATAAAAAACTATTTGTCATAACGCACGGAAAATAAATCTATGTAAGGGTGCTATATGATTATTTCTAAAGGTTCAAAATATATAAATCAATAATTGACTAGAAGTTAGTAGAAGATGTGTGTAAGGGTATGCTATCACGATAATATCATTGAAATATAACACGCAATCAATGAAGGATCATAATTGATAAATCAATTAAAAAAAATTCATAACAAATGACATAAAACATTGGATTATAGAATCATCAACAATCATTATTGTTTCACGATAGCATTTCAGAAGCATAATATATATATATATATATTTAAAATAGGAAATAAAAATCACATCTTTATTTAAGGCTCAAGTCCAAGACTATCATTGTAAAAATTGTCCACCTACCATTCAATCATATCTCTATTCAAGATTTACACTCAAGACTATCATAGTAAACAAGTCCCCTTAGCGAACTAGGTTCACTCTCTATTCAGAATCATATTAAATAATTTCTTAACTATCAACACCCAATGAATTATAAGGATATGTAATCTAGACACTTCATGTCACATAAATAAATCGATACATATTTATTCCAAAGGATCATAAAAAATATATTATATCATCATGTCATTCCCTTATAAAGGAAAATGGGTTTTGTGATATTTCATCATTCCATCATAGAATATTCTATAGAGAATAAATTGGTTTCATAAATATCCAATCAACATATCAATAAGAAATTTAAAAAATTTAGAAAGGATGGCATCATTCGAATATATCCCACTGAAATCATAATTTACATAAAATGATTTTATCATAATCAATTTCATTAAAAGATAAATCCAATAATTATATTTTTAAATAAAATTTTCATTTTGAAATCAAATAACTATAATCAAAATAGAATAAAAACATTTTTCATAAAATACCATTAAAATTAAAAAACGAAACATGTAAATAATTATTCAATTATTCTCACACATATGACGGTTGGAAATTACATTAATTTTATAGATGTTAAACCAATGATTCATTTCAAACCTTCAATTAGAAATACTTTTTCAAATATCATTAAAAATATTTCTTTCAACTTTTTTATTAAATTTAAAACATTGGTTAAATTAACATTATAATGTTATTGATGAATATTGAATGAAAATGAAAAGACCAAGATATTTCCATGTAAATGTTTCTTATTATATAGTAATTTTATGAGTGTTAAAAAAATTTATGCCTATTATTATGAGGCCCAATGTGCCTAAAATAAATTTCTAAACTTTTTTTCCCTGCACGTTTAGCAAACCTGTGAGTGGGTTTTTGTAACATTTGAATGGTTTCTCAGAATTTAAATCTGAGTACACCGTTGAGAACTCAGCGCTGATATTCACTTAAGGATATCTTCACCTTGAATGTAGTAGGATGATGGTGGAATTTAATATTTCACTTTTTTTAGGGAGAAGAAAAATAAAATTATTTAACATTTTATTAATCTTTTGAAACCATTTAATTTGAATTATGGATATGGGGACCTACCAAACCAGAAACCCACCAATATGAATTCAAGGGTGGGGACCACCTGACCCTTGAACTCCCCCTTTAATGAGAGATAACTCTTGGACATCATTCACATTAATAGTGTCACCTTCCATTTATTAATTATGACAACATAAACCTAATTAATGGCCACCTATAAATAAATATAAAAAAATTATTTTAATAAGTTGGATATTTTTTTGTTGGAATTTGGTAAGTGTTGGAAAAAGGTGATAGTCAAGAGAACATTGGAGAAATTCTTCCTCCAACAAAAAATTCTCTCACCAATTATGATCGTATATCAGAATCAAGAATGAGGATGACACATGAGCCAAACATCAGAGGCATGTTGCAGAAGCGACGATAGTTGTCACCCTCATCACCTTCACCAATTTTATCTTGTAACACATCCAACGAGAAATCATGGTAGGGTTTGTTATTTGTGTACCCTTTACCCTATTCTTGATGTTCTTCATGATTCAAGAATAATCAAGCCACTTGATTCCATTCTAAATAAGAGGGTTTGGGCCAAACATACATGACCCAACCTCTCCACAACCTTTTGTGAATTTGAATGGCCTTGAAAAAATGGTGATGTCCCGAGACATGGGGAGATATATACGAAATGAATAAAGAGCCACCGGTGTGTGCTCAGTGGCATGGAGAACGTTGATGGAGAGAGTGATGCAACCCATCACCAAAGGACTCGGGAGTGGTGGCTGAATCCTCAGCTGGTTGTGATGAAGACGGCGGGGAGACCACGTATCCAGAGAAGGGTCATATCTAGTGAGCCATGATGGAGAATGTGCGGTGGACTTCCATGCAAAGGGGAGGAGGCGGCCCACGTGTGTGCTATCGAGCGCACAGGAGCTGCGACCCTGTGCCACATTGGTGGGGTGAGGGCGGTTGGCTCGCTGACAGCCGCCGGGGATGGAATAGATCATGACCGCGCCATGCGGAAGAGGCTGGCCAACCTGCCAGCCGCGAGACCAGTGGGATACCATGCCAGTGGGACGTATAAGTCCCCACCCTTAAACCTTACTTAATCTTGAGTTATTACAAGAATACACATTGAGGATCTTTTCAGGTTTAGAGTTTTAGAGAATTAGATCATAAAACATTCATTACATTCCACATATAAAGAAAGTGGTTACATAAAGATAGTATTCTTCTTTCCCATCAATGGAAACATATTTAAAATAAAACATGGATTCTTTCTTGACACTTCCTTGACACTGTCATCATATCATTTACATTTCCCTTGTCCTGTGAAAAACATTTCAAAAAAACATGGGATGAGAATAAAAAGCTCAGTAAGGGATATAAAAATATATGGAAAGGAAACATGGGTACATATATACATAATAATGAAATCATAATTTACCCATAAAACATATGCATTTCAACATACCTCAACAAATCATGAATAAATCTTAGAAATCATAAGACATAAAGGTAACTTGAGGCATTCATAAAATTCTTACGTAGGGAGTAACCCTCTTGGTTACGTTTGGAATACCCATTACAGTATATTCCCTAAATCTCTTCGGAGAAACCTTAAAGTTACACTCCTTCGCGTTACCCAATGCATTGGAGAGCTATATTGGGCTCACCCACCCTTAAATTATCACAGAACCACCCATCTTCATAATAATGCCCAAGAACCTCAAAATAATCGTAACACATAAAACATGCATAAAGGAAACATAATATTTCTACCTTTCAATCACAACATATCAATAAAACACATTGATATAAAAAAATTATGAAAACCATTTTCAATACCAAAATAAAAGAAATGTAAAACATGGTATTTATTTTTCTTTTAAAAAGAAGGTATGGCTTGTAGATGAAGCCGAAGCTCAAATAATGGTCACGGCAGCGGAGAAGTCCTTGTCGCCGCATACGTACGACAAAACTTTCCCATTTTTCATTTAGTAAAACGCTTCATATAAAAAACATTCCTTTTGAATAAACGTAAAATTCAAAGGGGTTTATACAACGTATAAATGAAGGTTGTGTATAAAACAAAATATGCCTCAACGAAAGGAGATTGAGACGAAGTCACATACCTCGGGTCCGACATGACTCAGTCGTTCTTTAATCTCCTAAATAATAAACTTGAGTAAATTTCTACTTGTTTAAGAACTTTTTTCATGTTCATTATTCCTTTTATATCATTTATCACCATGTCATGAACACTATGTAATTATTTAAGTTAATAACGGTCGTTTTAATGATCATTGGTACTTGAGTAAAAAATAAACCCTTTATAATTACATGGTGTTCATGTATCCATTATATCCAGAATTATAATCATTATGTGTATATCATATATATCCAGTATATACATGCATTTATAATATTACATAATCATTTAGAGGTATGAAATGAAATGCACCGTTCTTGGAGACAGTAAACCGTACGTACGCATGAACGCTGCTTTCATTTCTATTTCGTATTTTATAGAATGGAATCATAATGATATAAAGGTATATTATAATTCCAGTATAATATCATATATAATATCATAGTTCCATCCTTTATACGTCCCACATATGGTATTTAACGAATCAAATTACTTTGAGGGGGCGGTAGTCCGCACTTCCTTAAATGAAGATATCGTGTTTACCCATAATGGAAACCATAAAGGTATGAAAAAAATGAAAAATAAAGAAGCTTAAGGAAAACATAAATATATTATATATCATATATAAATATAGTGACATCTTAATGGCCACCTTTGAAGGTGTTAAAATAATTTTGAACAATCATCGTTTTGGGAGGCATAAATTCACCAACCACGGAAACAGTATGTCCTTTAACCATTAGATGTAGGTGTGTGTATGCGTAGCTCAAATAATTCTTATAATAACATCCTAGTATATTGAGTATACTGGAGTTGTTACAAAAGAATAGAATAAAAATAATTTAGGGGGTTGGAAAAGCAAAATCAAACAAAAGGTCTCAAAAGAAGACATTACCTTAAAATCGGGTAACTCTCTTAGATTTGAGCTCAAAGGCTTCCTTGGGAAGACTTCTGCCCAAAGTGAGGCTTCAAGGAGTAAGAGAGGGAGGTGGAGAGACAAAATGGGCAGGGGTTGGCCGAGCCAAAGGCTTTGGGAGTGTGGGTAAGGAGGTAGAGGTGGGGGCCTTTTATTAGAGGAGAGGAGGGGCACTCTTTGAAGGTAAAGAAAAGTAACTTTATTTTTAAATGGTATTCGGATTTAAGAGGTCCCACATTGATTTTTTTTCTTGGATATGATGAAAAGGGTTCTAAATACACCCATAAAATAGGTTTTGGCCATATGTAGGTATTATATTTTACATTATAATTCCATTTTATTTAAATTGTTAAACAATGAGGTCATCGCTGCATCATCATGATGTCATAAATAATTTAATTTATTTAAAGTCTAAAAATTATAAAAAAAATACTATGATGTAGGAAATATTTTTAGCATTCCAATTAATATTTATAATAAAAATTCTGATCATTATAACCCCATGTAAAAATTGTTTTAGTAAAACATCTCATGTTTGTGTCATTTTTACTTTTACATTGAATAAAAAGTTATTTATGTCATTTCACACCCAAAGTGGCTCCATGGGGTCCCCAAGTTTACCCATGCATTGTATTGGTCGGCCATGACACATAAAATGAGGGTAAGACATTTGTCAAGCTCATCTCATTTTATTAAAGCATTATTTTTACCTTAAACTACTCTAAATACCTCTAATCGCGATTAAGAACTTAAGAGTTACTATTCACCAAAAAATTATTTCAATCTCATTGAACCACATTTTACTTCTTAATGAAAACCATGTATGTCGGATTTTTGAAATTCAAAACACAGAAGTGGTAAAATTTCATTTAAATGAAAAATCTGTTTTTATAAGTACCACTTAGTGGTTTCACTATTCATCAAAAATTGAAGTTTTTCAGAAAAATACCGAAAATTCACCCTAAGCTATATTTGATATTCCGAATTCAAAAATGAAGTCTATTTTAAAAAATTCAAAACATATAAGTCACATTAATTAATTTAATAATTAATTCCCGCTGTCATGATAAATAGCGTGTCTTTATGAAACAATAAGTATCACAGATTGACACCAGTTTAAGTCAAATTTCAAAGAGAATTTGATTCTAATGACCACCATTGGATTAAATGGTAAAAATATATTTTAATTTTACTTCAAAAACAATTCAAAAGAGAACCTAATCGTATAAATAAATTATATTAAAAAGTCGTTTTGATGTAAAATGTAGTATTTTTCACTATTCATTAAAAAATGAACATTGTCCGAAAAATACCAAAAATTCACAAAAAGTAAATTTTGATGTCCCAATCATAAAGAATAAGTTTATTTTGACAAAAATATCTTATAAAATTGTCAAAATATTGATTTAAAATGTTTTTCCATCAAAAGGCAGAAAAACAATCTTTTAAAAATATTAGTGTATTCCATGCATAAGATTGGCTTTATTTTCATTTTAAGCCTCTAAAACACTATCTAATTCATTAATAGACATAGATAAACATATCTATTATTCATTACATACATGGGATGTTACATCCTTCCCCCCTTTTGAAAATTACGTCCCTGTAACTTATTTACTTATCGAATAAATGGGGGTACTTATCCCTCATTGCATTTTCAGATTACATGTTGCCTCTTCCATCATGTGGTTTTTTCCACAAAACCTTTACCTGATTAATCACCTTATTTCATAACACATGATCCCTTTGGTCAAGAATCTGGACCGGTTGTTCCTCATATGATAGGTTCCCTTCCAGCTGAACTACCTCTGGACTCAAAACATGAGATGGATCTGGCATGTACTTTCTCAACATCAAAACGTGAAAAACATTGTGTACCTGTGATAAACTCGGAGGTAAAGCCACCTGTTATGCAACTGAACCAACTCTCTCCAGAATTTCATATGGACCAATAAACCTTGGACTCAACTTTCCTTTCTTACAAAATCTCATCAATCTTTTCCAAGGAGAAACCTTGAGAAAAACATGATCACCTACCTTGAAAGATAGATCCTTCCTCTGGTTATCCGCATAACTCTTCTGCCTGCTCTAAGCTGTTCTCATGTTCTTCTGAATCAGCTGAACTTTTTCTACCAACTCTTCTACCAATTCTGGTCCCATCAACTTCCTTTCACCCACTTCATCCCAGAAAGCTGGAGTTCGACACCGCTTCCCATATAATTCATGAAATGGTGCCATCTATATACTAGAATGAAAACTGTTATTATATGAAAATTTAACCAAAGAAATATGTTGGTCCCAACTTCCCTGATAATCCATAGAGAAAGAACGTAGCATATCCTCCAAGGTCTTAATTGTTCGTTCTGACTTCCCATCTGATTGAGGATGAAAAGCTGTACTAAAATCTAATTCAGTACCCAACGACTTCTGAAGGCCTTTCCAAAATTTAGAAGTGAACCCGGGATCACGATCAGATACAATGGAGAGGGGAACTCCATGTAACCTGACTATCACTTTATGATACAAATGGGAAAGTTGATCTAGGGAAAAAGTATCTCGTATAGAAAGGAAATGGGCAAATTTAGTCAAGCGATGAACAATAACCCAGATTGCATTATTACCTCGAGATGTCTTCTGTAATCCCACAACCAAGTCCATGGATATATTCTCCCATTTCCACTCTAGCACTGGTAGAGGCTGAAGCATCCCTTTCAGTAACTGCCGCTCTGATTTAACCTGTTGACATGTCAAACACTTCACAGTAAAATCAGCAATATCTATTTTAATTCCACCCCACCAGTAATACTCCCGTAGATCTCTATACATCTTAGTACTGCCAGGATGAACTGAAAACGGAGAACTATGATCTTCCCATAACAACTCTCTCTTCAAATTTGAATCACAAGGAACACCCAATCTCTTCCCAAATCTCAAAACGCAGTCATTATCAATGTTGAATTCATGCAACTTACCTTTCTGAACCAGCTCCACCTTTTTCTGCAACTCAATGTCTTGCTTTTATGCTTTCTTGATTCTATCTGATAGAGATGATCTCACTGATACCTGAAACAAAACAGAATAACATCCTGCACCAACAATTTCTATGAAAATGTTAATCAAATCTTTAACCAAAGGATCACGTTCCAAACGTAACATTTCTAATGAAGCATTACTTTTTCGACTCAAAGCATCAACCACTTTATTTGGTTTTCCCAGAGGGAAATGAATTGTACAATCATAATCCTTGATTATTTCCAGCCATCTCCTCTATCTCATGTTTAACTCTTTCTGAGTGAATATATACTTTACACTTTTGTGATCAGTATATAGTTCACACTTTACTCCATACAAATGATGCCTCCAAATTTTTAAAGCGAAAACAACAACAGTTAATTCCAAATCATGTGTAGGGTAATTTACCTTGTGAGTTTTCAACTGTCATGAAGCATAAGCAATTACCTGATCATTCTGCATTAGGACGCAACCAAGTCCTTTCAATGAAGCATCACTGTGTATAACAAACTCACCATTCCTAGATATTAGTGCCAAAATTGGAGCATTCACCAATCTTCTTTTCAGTTCCTAAAAACAATCATCACATTTTTTTGGCCAGATAAACTTAACATCCTTCTGAGTTAGCTTATTCATTGGACTAGATAACCGTGAAAAATTTCTAACAAACCTTCAGTAATATCATGCCAAACCAAGGAAGCTACGAATCTCAGTTACATTTGTGGGTCTTGTCCATTCTTCAACAACCTTTTTTTGCAGGATCAACGGTTATCCCTTCTTTAGAAACAATATGACCAAGGAATGAAATTTGTTGCAACCAAAACTCACACTTTTTGAATTTTCCCTACAGTTTCATTTCTTTTAAGGTTTGAAAGATAACCCTTAAATGTATTTCATGCTCCTCTTTACTTTTAGAAAACACTAAAATACCATCAATGAAAACCACCACAAACTTATCCAAGAACTCTTGGAAAATTCTATTCATTAAGTACATGAATACAGCAGGTGCATTGGTTAGCCCAAAAGGCATTAATACAAATTCATAATGGCCATATCTTGCATGGAATGCGGTCTTAGGAACGTCTGATTCCTTTACCTTCTGCTGATGGTACCCCAAACTCAAGTCAATCTTGGAAAAATACTGAGCTCCCTGCAGCTGATCAAAAAAATCATCGATATGAGGAAAAGGATATTTGTTCTTAACAGTGATGTTATTCAAGGTTCTATAATCAATTCAAAGTCTCATTGAACCATCTTTATTTTTAAAAAATAAAACAGGAGCACCCCATGGTGATGTGCTAGGTCGAATGAATCCTTTCTCTAATAAATCTTGCAATTGCTCCTTAAACTCTAAAAGTTAAATTTGAGACGTTCGATAAGGGGGTTTTGAAATTGGCTTAGCATTAGGAACTAAGTCAACAGTAAACTCAACATCCCGATCTGGTATTATTCCAGGAAATTCATCAGGAAAAACATCAGGATACTCATTTACCACTAGCACATCATTAATCTGAATAGTTCCTTTATTTTGAATGATGTGTACAAGGTAACATTCATTTCCATATTTTACATGTTTCTTGGCCTCTTGATAAGTTATCAACAGTAAGGGTTAATTCTTGTACACAAACAGAATGTCTTTCTAAAAAGAAACTTCTTTAGCTCTACAGTCAATCTTAGAATGGTAAATAGAGAGCCAATCCATAGCCAGGATAACATCAAACTCTACTAGAGGTAGAACAATTAGGTTTGAAAGTAGGTTCTTTCCACAGATAAGGATAGGAAGATTCTTATAAGTTCTTTTTTCCTCAACATTTCCCCCAGGTGTTTTTACCATAAGTTCAGGAGTCATTTCTTGAGATGGTATTCCAATTTTACTAGAAAAGGTTTCAGAGATGAATGAATGTGTAGACCCCAAATCAAACAACACACTGGAATAATCTGAAAAAACAAACAAAGTACCTGATACAACTTCATTTGATGGCCCGACATCTGCTGAAGTAGTTGCAAAGGATTTCACCACCCCTTTCTTCTTGTAGTCTAACTACTTCCCATCGCCCAAGCTCTTTGTCGGACACTCATTTGCATAGTGACCCATCTCATTGCACTTATAACATTTCACTAACTATAAATCAAATTTTTTCTTACCATCACCCTGATCTTTTTCAGTGCAATCACGAGCCTTATGTCCCATCTTACCACATCTGTAGCACTTTTCAGAATTCAGAAGACATTTCCCAACATGCCTTTTTCCACATTTATCACAAACTGGAAACTTATATTTCTTACCATCAGACTTTTTTCAAGAATTCTTACCTTTCTCCTGCCACCTCGGACTCTTCTTCTGTTGGTTGTTATATAACACTTGATCATCGGCAAACTCCGTTTCCACCTACTCAGCACATCGAACAAGCTATTCATAACTATTAAACTCATGAGAAGCTAACACCCTTCGATATTTTGGCTTTAATCCTGAGTAAAAATGATTAATTTTACTATCAGGGTCTCAGATAGAATTTGGAGAATACCTTGCCAATCGAGTGAACCTTTCTTCATAGGTATCCATTGAGTCATCCTCTTGCCTCAATTCCAAGAATTGCTTTTCCATCCTAAGTCGAACAGTCTTAGGAAAATACTTCTCAAGAAACATACCTTTGAATTCATCCAAGTCGAGTGCATCAATCTCATTAGCGTCCCTGATATTTTTAACCATCGACCACCACTGATCTGCTTCACCCTCCAAACGGTAAATAACAAGAGTAACCTTTTGATTTTATGAACACCCCATGGCATCGAAAATCTTCTCCAGTGCTTTAACCAACCCATCAGCTAGAACAGGGTCAGATGATCCTCTGAATGATGGGGGATGTTGCCTCATGAAATGTTCCACCACTGACATGTTCCTCTGCGGTTGATCTGGCTGATCTCGTGCATGGATACCACCACCATTTATCGCTTGAGTCAACTATGCCATTACTGCAAAAAACTGTTCATTTCCATTTCCGACCATCTCAGGATGCTGATTTGGAAGGTTATTGTCTTCTGCATGCCTTCCTAGCACTGCTTCCTTGTTTCCTCTGCGGAAAACCATTCTGAACAAACATGTCTTAGATGAAGCAACATGGTAATCTTCAGATACTATATCACTTAAATCTGACCAAAAAAAAATATTTTTGGATAATCATTTAATATACTTCTAACTCCTATAGTTATCTAAATCGACCTTTGGTACCAACTATAAGGCCCCAGCCTTAAACCTTAATTAATCTTGAGTTATTACAAGAATACACATTGAGGATCTTTTCAGGATTAGTTTTTTAGAGAATTAGATCATAAAACTTGAATTACATTCCACATATAAACAAAGTGGTTACATAAAGATAGTATTCTTTTTTCGCAACAATGGAAACATATTTAAAATAAAATATGGATTCTTTCTTGACACTTCCTTGACACTATCATCATATCATGTACCATTCCCTTTCCCTGTGAAAAAAGATTCAAAAAAACTTGGGATGAGCATAAAAAGCTTAGAAAGGGATATAAAAATACATGGAAAGGAAACATGGGTACATATATACATAAGAATGAAATCATACTTTACCCATGAAACATAATAACTTCAACATACCTCATCAAATCTTGAATAAATTATAGAAATCATAAGACGTAAAGGTAACTTGAGGCATTCATAACATTCTTACGTAGGGAGTAACCCTTTTGGTTACGTTTGGAATACCCATCACAGTATATTGCCTAAATCTCTTAGGAGAAACCTTAATGTTACACTCCTTCGTGTTACCCAATGCATTGGAGAGCCATATCGGTCTCACCTGCACTTAGTTTATCAAGGAACCACCTGTCTTCATAATAATGCCCATGAACCTCAACATAATCGTATCACATAAAACATGCATAAAGGAAACATAATATTTCCCCCTTTCAATCACAAGATATCAATACACCACATTGATATAAAAACATTATGAAAACCATTTCGAATACCAAAATAAAATAAAAGTAAAACATGGTATTTATTTTTCTTTTAAAAATAAGGTATGGCTTGTAGAGGAATCCTAAACTCAAATAATGGTCATGACGGCGGAGAAGTCGTTGTCACTGCATACGTACGAGAAAACATTTCCTTTTGTCATTTAGTAAAATTATTCATATAAAAAAGATTTCTTTTGAATAAATTTAAAAGTAAAAGGGGTTTATACACCATATAAATGAAGGTTGTGTATAAAACAAAATATGCCTCAATGAAAGGAGATTGAGACGAAGTCCCATACCTCGGGTCTGACTTGACTCGGTTGTTCTATATTCTCCTGAATAATAAACTTGAGTTAAATTATACTTGTTTAAGAACCTTTTTCAAGTTCATAATTCCTTTTATATAACTTATCGCCATGTCATGAACAATATGTAATTATTTAAGTTAATAACGGTCATTTTAACGAACATTGGTACTTGAGTCAAAAATAAACCCTTTATAATTACATGTTGTTCATGTATCCATTATATCCAGAATTATAATAATTATGTATATATCATATATATCCAGTATATACATGAATTTATAATATGACATAATCATTTAGAGGTAAGAAATGAAATGCACCGTTCATGGAAACGGTATGTCGTACGTACGCATGAACGGTACTTTCATTTCTATTTCGTATTTTATAGAATGGAATCATAATGATATAAAGGTATATTATAATTCCAGTATAATA
The DNA here is from genome assembly GCA_963277665.1 of Viscum album. NCBI lineage: Eukaryota > Viridiplantae > Streptophyta > Magnoliopsida > Santalales > Viscaceae > Viscum > Viscum album. Next base: position 219,311,743 of record OY728158.1, read on the forward strand.
TCATATATAATATCATAGTTCCATCCTTTATACGTCCCACATATGGTATTTAACTAATCAAATCACTTTGAGGGGGTGGTAGTCCGCACTTCCTTAAATGAATATATCGCGTTTACCTATAATGGAAACCATAAAGGTATTCCCAGAATGAAAAATACAGATGATTAAGGAAAACATAAACAAATTATATATCATATATAAATATAGTGGCATCTTAATGGCCACCTTTGAATGTGTTAAATGAATGCTGAACAATCATCGTTTCGGGAGGCATAAATTCACCATCCACGGAAACAGTATGTCCTTTAACCATTAGATGTAGGTGTGTGTAAGTGTAGCTCAAATAATTATTATAAAAACATCCTAGTATATTTAGGATACTGGAGTTGTTACAAAAGAAAAGAAAAAAAGGTGTTTAGGGGGTTGGAGAATCAAAATCAAACAAAAGGACTCAAAAGAAGACGTTACCTTAAAATGGGGTAACTCTATTAGATTTGAGCTCAAAGGCTTCCTTGGGAAGACTTCTTCCCAATGTGAGGCTTCAAGGAGTAATAGAGGGATGTGGAGAGCCAAAATGGGTAGGGTTTGGCCGAGCCAAAGGCTTTGGGAGTGTGGGTAAGGAGGTAGAGGTGGGGGCCTTTTATAAGAGGAGAGGAGGGGCACTCTTGGAAGGTAAAAAAAAGTCACTTTATTTTAAAATGGTATTCGGATTTAAGAGGCCCCACATTGATGTGTTGGGAGGATAAGGTGATAATGGTTTGAAATACACCCATAAAATAGGTTTTTTCCATGTTTAGGTCTTATATTTTACAATATCATTCCATTTTATTTAAATCATTAAATAATGAGGCCATCACTGCATCATCATGATGTCATAAATAATATAATGTATCTAAAGTATAAAAATTATATAAAAATACTATGATGTAGGAAATAGTTTTATCTTTCCAATTACTATTTATAATCAAAATTCTGATTTTTATAACCCCATTTAAAAATTGTTTTAGTAAAACATCTCATGTTTGTGTTATTTTTACTTTTACATTAAATAAAAAGTTATTTATGTCATTTCCCAACCAATGTGGCTTCATGGGATCCTCAAGTTGACCCATGGATTGTCTTTGTCGGACATGAAACATCCAATGATGGTAGGACATGTTTCAAGCTCATCTCATTTTATTAAAGCATTATTTTTACATTAAACTACACTAATTACCTCTAATTGCGATTAAGAACCTAAGAGTTACTATTCACCAAAAAATTATTTTTATCTCATTGAACCACATTTTAATTCTTAATTTCAACCATTTATGTCGGTTTTTGAAATTTAAAACACAGAAGTGGTAAAATTTCACTGAAACAAAAAATCAGTTTTTATAAGTACTACTTAGTGGTTTCACTATTCATCAAAAATTGAAGTTTTTTAGAAAAATACCAAAAATTCCCCCTAAGCTATATTTGATATTCCGAATTCAAAAATGAATTCCATTTTACAAAATTCAAATCATATAATTCATATTAATTAATTTAATAATTAATTTCCGCTGTCATGACAAATATCATGTTTTTATGAAACAATAAGTATCAAATGATTGACACCAGTTTAAGTCTAATTTCAAAGTGAAATTGATTCTAATTACCACCATTGGATTAAATTGTAAAAATATATTCTAATTTCACTAAAAAAAATTCAAAATATAATCTAATCATATAAATAAATTAGATTAAAATGCAGTTTTGATGTAAAATGCAGTATTTTTCACTATTCATTAAAAAATGAATATTGTCCGAAAAATACCCAAAATTCACACAAAGTAAATTTTTATGTCCCAATAATAAATAATAAGTTTATTTTGACAAAAATATCTTATAAAATTGTCAAAATATTGATTTAAAAATGGTTTTCCATCAAAAGGCAGTAAACCAATCTTTTAAAAATATTAGTGTATTCAATGCTTAAGATTGGATTTAGTTTAATTTTAAGCCTCTAAAACACTATATAATTCATTAATAGACATAGATAAAAATATCAATTATTCATTACTTAATTGGGATGTTACAGGACGTGCCAGACCTACTGAGCTGAGCCGGACACGGTGGGCTTGGTCATCACGAACCGGGTCGTGTCGGCCCTGGTCGGGTCCTGCCATGTCAGACCAGACCCGAACTGAAATTGAGCCTTTTTGATATTTTGGAGATATTTTGAGCTACAAGTGCCTGTTTAATGAACCATCTATTGTGATATAAGCCTTTGGATGAGATGGTCCTTTTGGTATACCCCACTTGTGTTTTGGATAATGTTGGGGTATAGCCTGGTTGGATAGGACACGAATCCTTCTGGGCCCTCGTGTATAAAAGTCCAATATCATAAAGACCAGGCTTCTGATTGATGAAATTTTTGTTTCATTGAGTCCCCTATCACATGGCAGTACTTTGGTATACTTCTTTTTGGGACATCATTTCTGTTGGAGTATCGACATGTGGCTTGATGAGAGGACCCTCTCAGAATCATGTGAGTATAGAATAAGAACCCTGTACCGGGATGTAACATGAGAAACGAATCCAATGTGGGTATGTGCTATTGGGTCCTAAGTGAGTCTGTGCTCTGAGTTCCTATGTGGGTCTGTGTTCGAGAGAATCACTTGGATTTAGTCATGGAATCCACGTTAGAATACTCTAGGATCCATCATGGGTCTGCTATACTATGATCCTGCAAGTGTCTGATGGTTTAGGATTATACATGGGTCATCCTCTTAACAGAGTAATATAATTTAGTAGTTATATTTATTCATCTTTTCTTTCTTACCTATGATATACCTGGTGTGAGCTGAGTTCTTACCTTCATGGTAATACCTTTTTGGTATTATTATGTGCGGTGTACCTTTGTGGTACTTACCTTCATTGTGATACTATTGTGCTATTCTTCTATGTGGAATACCTTTGTGGTACTTTTCCCTCATCGTGATAACATATTGGTATTCTTCAATGAGGCATTACCTTTATGGTACATACACATGTGGTGTTACCTTCATTGGACAGTTGGGCTTGGGATTTTTAGTCAGTCCTTGTGTTTCCTCATAGATGAGATGCGTTTACTTGAAAAATTATGTATAAGTAAGGGAATATACCTAAGTAGGGTTGCCTATTGTTTTCATGCTTTTTGGATTATATTTTGTGTATTTTTTGATATTAAAAATGGTCTCGGGGTCCCTACTGTGTAATGTTATACTCACCCCTGCACGGGCTATGCCCAGACCTTGTTGTGATTAGTGCATATGATGGAAAACATTGATCAAGTATGAGAGAACCAGGACTGGAGGTAGCTCAGAGGTGTACGTTTGACCTAGAATACCACTGAGATGATCATTTGGGAGTTTTACCTACTCTTCAGGTAGGATCCTTTGTGGGTGTTCATATGAGCTTTTCTAGTTTACTTTTACTTTCCAATTTTCGTGTACATTCCAATTGGTCTTGGATTTTGGCCTCTTTTTCTAAATGTACACACTCTTTTTTACTATACAATTTACATGGGTCTATATCTTGTTATGTTCTTGGATGTGTGTGTTTACAGGTTATAAAGGAAATCCCTTCCAGTTTTTGGTAATACGCCCTTTGGTGCTAGTCACCAGCCACTGGCCTATGGAAGGCAGGCTTGGGGTAGTCACAGGACATTCCCTAGGGGATGGGACATGATAAATTGGTATCATAGGAATCTGTTCAACTCTAGAACAATTTACTCTAATCTTCTTAATATCAATAGTGTTAAGTGTTATGGGTGTGGTTATCAGTTTTTGGAATCCAGTGTTGGTGCAATGTTCGACTTATCCATACATTTGGACTCTGACATATGATTTCTAACTCATTGCATGGAAACATAGATTGTGGGTGTGTTTTGAAATGTTTTATTTTTGATCTCTTTGAATCAGATCACTATGTATAACATGTTCATCGTGGGGAACCTATTTCTTAACGGGATGCCTCCACACAGACAACCAACTAGGGTTCCAGGAAGTGTATGTGATGACAACCCACCGAGGGATGAAAACATGGTGTAGGGACCTTTATCAATAGTGGCACCAGTGGAGACACTGACCGTACCATTACCCATTGGGCCACCGATTCCACCTTCCCTAATAGCGGTGAGTGTACACCACTTGAGCACATTGCAAGAGTTCCGGCACCAGAGGGCACCTAGGTTCAGGGGTGAGATGGACCCACATGTGGCTGAGGATAGGAGGTAGGATGTGGTGACAGTCTTCTGACTGGTAGGGACACCAGTTGATCTCGTGGTGATCCTTTCCACTAGTATTCCACATTCATAAGCAGACATATGGTAGAGATTAATACTCCGGGCTCATGACGAGGTGAAACTTCTCTATGTAGTCTTTGAGAGCCTCTTTTAGGTTGAGTTTTTCAAAGTGACCCTTCACATAGTGCACATTCATGTGCCTCTTCATCTGTACCAGGGAAGCATGACTGTGGCTCAATAATCAGCAAGGTTCACCGACCTTTCACACTACTTCACTTATATGGTGAGGAACTCATTCTTCATGGACCGATCCTTCATGTAGTGACTCAGGATAGAGATCAGGGCTTTGAAGATTTCCCCCAACATCCAGACATGGGCGAGGGTGTTATAGCAAGCCCTCTTAGTGGAGATTTTTCTTGATGAGCAGTCTCCAATAGCGAGACTCGCCACCAGGTGTCATGTAGGAGCGTCTTCTGCAGCTGGTAGCTGACTGATTCCATAAAGTTCCAAGTGGACCAGACCTACATGTGGAGGACTGTAGGATTTAGGGATAGTTGTGCGGGGCAATACAGACAGAGCCAGTCTTGCGAGGAGTAGACATTGTTATACATGCGGTGGGCAGGCTCACATGGCTCGTGATGACCCGACCCTCCTTATAGATAATGAGACGGAAGTTGATGGAATACCAAGGAAGAGATAGATGTTTGACCAAGGAGGTCTGTAGGGAGCATACAGACATTACAGAGGTTGTGGTCGGGCAGCTGGAGATGGGTGACGATTCATGATGTTACTGCCACCACAACCAGGTGGTCCCCCCTCGACAACATGGACCAGGTGGACAGGGGCGAGCTTATCTCTAGGCATATGATTCCTATGACCATGGTGCTCCAGAGATGATATGAGGTAAAATCTATGTCTTCTCCTCCTTAGCTGATATAGCTATAGACAAAGGTTCCAGTCATTATTTTATTGCCACTGCCGTCATGCGGGGCTCGGTGATTCTCATGTTGTTGTTGGATCGATCCTTATGGCTACAGACACCTACATAGAGGATTATACGATTACACACTGGTGCTAGCAGTGTGAGCTTATTGTAGGAGGCGAGTTCTTCGGTTGGGATATCTTCCTAGCAACATTGAGGCCTAACGATGTCATCTTGCATATGGATTGGTTATCTACAGTTCATGCTCAGATAGACTGTATTTGGCCAAAAGTGCAGTGTGTCTGCACTGATGGGACAAGGTTTAACTACACCAACAAGAAATGATCATTTTCATTATAGAATGGAAATACCCAAAAGAGAGTGAAGCCAATCACTCATGAGTTGGCTAGCATTCCCCTCGGGGCAGTTGATGAGGAGAATCTGAGTTATCCTGTAGTGGTGGACCAGTACGCATATGACTTCCCTGATGATGTTCTAGGTCTACCTCCATGCAGAGAGGTGGGCATTTACATTGATTTGTACCCCATAATGACACTGATATCTACACTAGTGTATCAGATGGCTCTTGTGATGCTTCATGAGCTGCGGGTATAGCTGGAATAATTACAGAGTAAAGGATTCATCTGGACCATTATTTCTCCCTGGGCTACCCCGATTATGTTTTCCAAGAAGGCGGATGGTAGCTTGGGACTTTGTGTTGGTTATCAGTGCCTGAACCAGGTGATTGTGATGAACAAGTACCCACTTCTGAGAATTGATAACCACTCTGATAAGTTGAATGTAGCATAGTTGTTCTTGAAGATCGTCCTCAAATCAGGTTATCACTATCTCGGAGTATGATACAAGGATGTGAAAAAGATATATTTCAGATGTCGTTATGACCATTATGAGTTTTTGGTCATATCATTCGTCATAATCAATTCTCCAGTAGTATTCATGAGACTCATGAAAAATATATTTCATCCATTCCATGATCCCTTTATAGTATTCTTTATCAACGACATTTTGATCTACTTGGCTACCGAGGAGGAGAATTCTTATCATTTACAGATAGTTATTGACACACCCTGTGAGCACCAGCATTATGGTAAGCTTTTGAAGTGCTGGTTCTAGATCTGTGAGGTTCACCTCATGGGACATGTCATCTCAAAGGTTGTAGTTGTGGTGGATGCATCAACAATTGAGGCGGTACGTTATTGGGATCCACCTAGGAGTGTAATAGAGGGACAATGTTAACTAGGATTGGCAGGGTACTACCAGATATTTGTGCCATATTTCTCCAGAGTTGCCACAGCTTTATAATCATTGATGAAGAAGGGGAAACCCTTCGGGTGGTAAGACTGATTCAATCATAGTTTTCAAGAGAAGAGGCAAATGCTTACTATTGCCCCTATCATGAGTGTTTCAGAGTAGTGTGTTGTTTACATAGACTACTACAACGAATCAGAGATAGCGCTCAGATGTGTCATGTTTCAAGACTGAGAAGTTATGACGTATTATTCTCGAAAGATGAGATAATAGGAGCATACATATAGTACCCATCACCTGGAGTTTGCAGCAGTGGTTTTCACCTTGAATATGTGGTGACATTACTTGATAGGAAAATTTTTTACAGTCTACTTTGATCAAAAGAGTCTCAGGTATATCTTCTCAAAGACGTAAATGAACGTGAGACATTGGAATTGGCTTCAGTTCATCTAGTACTATGATTTCGAGATAGTCTATATTCCATGGAAGGGGAAAATATTAGCCGATGAAATCAGCAAGAGATCTGGTATACAGTTTTTTGGTGTTATGACAGAGCATCTAGCTACATTAAAGATATCCTTTGTGGAATGAGATTGAGAAACTTTTCTTAAATATCTTATAGTCACTCCCCAACTACATCTGTGAGTAATGAAGGCACCATGTGGGGACACAGACTGAGTGGTTTGACGTGCCCAGATATCCACAATGCAGGAACCTAATATATTTTCTAAAGATGGAGAGCATGTCATCATCTTAAGAGGGAATTCCACACTACTAGAATCGCTTGAGGAGGAAGTGTTGTGGGAGTTCCACACATCCCCTCTAGTGGTACATCTAGGAGTGGCGAAGATGTACCATGATCTTCCATGAAATCACTGGATGATGGTAAAGAAGAAAGAAGTTATAGAGTTTGTCTCCTATTTCCTTTCTTATCTTCATGTGATGGTGGAGCATCAGGTACCAACCAGCTTAGATAAGGCTTTATAGGTCCCATAGTGGAAGTGGGATGGAATATCCATTTAATTTACGATAGGAAATACACATACATCTGAGGGTCATGATTCTATCTATGTGATCGTCAACCGAGTCACAAAGCCGTCCCACTTTCTGCAGATCAAAAATCATGGTTCCATAGAGAGATTTACCAACCTCTATTTGTAGGATATTATGCGGCTATGTTGAGTACCATTCGTGATTGTCTATACTCTATGTAAGGGGAACATTTTAGAAGATGAAATTAGAAGGGGATCTGGTATACAACTGCATGGTGATGCAACGGACCTGCTAGATACATTAAACATATCCTTTGTGGAGTGAGATGGAGCAAGTTTTCTTCAGTCTCTTACAGTCACACTCATACTTCATTAGTGAGTCAAGGAGGCACAATGTGGGGTCACTGAATTAGAGGATCAATACGCTCTGATATCCACAAGGCAGGCACCTGATAAATTTTCTACATATGGAGAGCACGCCATCATCTTAAGAGGGTGTTGCACAGTACCACTGTCTCTTCAGGAGGAAGTGTTGCAGGAGTTCCAAACATCCCCTCCAGCGGTACATCCAGGAGTGGTGATGATGTACCAAGATCTTCAATGACAGCACTGGATGATGGGAATGAAGAAAGAATTTGTAGAGTTTGTCACTTATTTCCTCGCTTTTCTGCATGTGATGGTGGATCATCAAATACTTGTAGGCTTTGATATGGATTTAGAGGTCCCATACTAGAATTGAGATGGAATATCCATTGAATTTACAGCAGCGGTTTTCTTTTTGAATATGTGGCGACATTACATGATGGGAAAACGTTTTACAGTATACTTGGATCACAAGAGTCTTAGGTATATCTTCTCATAGAAGGAAATGAACATGAGACATTGGCGTTGGCTTAAGTTCCTCTAGTACTATGACTTCGAGATAGTCTATAATCCTTGGAAGGGGAACATTTTAGCAGATGAAATTAGCAGGAGATCTGGTATACAACTACTCAGTGATGCGATGGAGAATCTAGCTACATTAATGATATCCATTGTCGAATGACATGGAGCAACATTTCTTCAGTCTCTTATAGTCAAACCCCCACATTATCAGTGAGTTAAGGAGGCCCAATGTGGGGACACTGACTAAGAGGCTCGACGTTCTCAGATATCTACAAGACATGCACCTGATATATTTTCTAATGATGGAGAGCACATCATAATATTAAGACGGTGTTCCACAGTACCAGTGTCACTTCAAGAGGAAGTGTTTCCGGAGTTTTAAACATCCCCTCCAGCGGTATATCCAGGAGTGGCAAAGATGTACCAGGATCTTCCATGACAACACTGGATGATGGGAATGACAAAATCAGTTGTATATTTTGTCTCTTATTTCCATTCTGATCTGTATGTTATGGTGGTGCATCAGGAACCAACTGGATTAGATAAGGCTTTAGAGGTCCCATTGTTGAAGTGGGATGGAATATCAATTGAATTGTCGATAGGAAATCCACATACTTCTAGGTGTCATGATTTTATCTGGCTGATCGTCGATCGAATCACAACGTCATCCCACATTCTACCGATCAAAGATCATGGTTCCGTAAAGAGCTTGAGACACCTATAATTTTAGGATATTATGAGGCTACATTGAGTAACCTTGTTGATTTTCTCTGATCGTGATGGATGTTTCACTTCCTTGATATGGAAAGCGATTTAAGAGGATTTTGGGAAACAGCTTCGTTTGAGCACTGCCTTCCATCCTATGATGGATGACCATTCTGAGAAGACCATTCAGACCCCCAAGGACATGATGCGTGCTTGCATCCTCAACTTTTGTCACATATTGGAGGATCAAATTCCCTTGGTGGAGTTTTCATACAACAACTTCTACCACTCCACAAATGGGATGACACCTTTCGAGGTGTTGTATGGCTGACCTTTCAGATAACCTTTTTGTTGTACTAACCCAAGGGAGTCTGCACTTATGGGATTAGATCTGGTATAGGCTACCACGAAGAAGGTGCAGATCATCCAAGAGTAGATGAGGACTACAGAAATTAGAGAAAAGTCTTTGGATAATAGGAGACAGAGACATCTCGAGTTCGTGGATGGTGACCACGTCTTATACGGGTCTCACCTCGATGAGGTTTACAGAGATTTGGTAGGGGAAAGAAGTTATATCTGAGGTTAATTAGACACTTTCAGGTCCTCAGAAAAGTTGGAGAGGTGGATTACTTCTTAGTTATTCCACCTTAGTTGCACTGGCTGTACAATATTTCCCATGTATCCCAGTTGAGGTGATATGTGCATCACCCATCTCACTTCATTGACCACGAGAAGTTGTACATCGACTATGGGGGGGGGGATTTATGAATGTTACAGTAGAGATTGGGGATCTAAAAGTGCGTGTATATAGTGGGCAATTGATACCTTTATTTCATGTGTGTTGGAAGTATGAGAACCTCTAGGATAACACATGGGAGCAGGAGGCTCAGATTCGTGCTCAGTACCCCAACATGTTTTCCTAGTATTTGTGATGTGACCTTTGGGGATGAAAATCTATAAGGTGTGAGGAATTTAAAGACCCATATTTTTCAATGCCTTTTTTATTATATGGTAATTTTAAGAGTCTATGATAATTAATGGTGTGTGATTCGAAGGCCCGGTGTTCCCGGAATGTATTTGTAAACTTTTTTTCAGGTACGTTCAGTAATCACATGAGCGGGTTTTGGTAACATTTGAAATGGTGCTCGAAATTTAAATATGAGGACACCAGGGAACTCACAGAGCCAAAATTCACTTAAGGAGACATTCACCTCGACAATAGTATATCGAGGGTGGAAGTTAATTTTTCACTTTTTCAAGGGAGAAGAAAAATAGAATTATTTATCATTTTATTTCTCTTTTTGAATCCTCTCTATTTCAGTTATGTAGGTGTGGACCACACAGACTAGAAACCCACTAATTTTAATTCAATAGTGGGGACCACCAGGCCCTTGAAATCCCCATTTAATGGGAGAAAAAGCTTGTACTTCCTACACTTTAATTGTGAGACATTCTATTAATTAATTATTCCAAAATCAACATAATTAATGCCCAACGCAAATTGATTTAATAAAACATAATTTAATAAGTTGACTATTTTTTTAATAATTGGGGAAGTTTTGTAAAATGTTCAGAGTTGGGAGAACATTGGATAAACTCTTCCTTCAATGATGAATGCTCCCACTAAAGAAGAACATTATTCAGAAATCAAGAATGAGGACAATGCACTAGCCTGAATTCGGAAGTGTGTTACTGAACCGACATTCATTGGCACCCTCATCGCCTTCACCGTCTTCATCTCGCGACACATCCAACAAGCAATCGAGGTAGTTTTATTTATTTGTATATACATTACCCCATTCATGACATTATTCATGATTCAAAAACTAATAATCCTCTTTAAAAAATTCTAACACAGTGTGCTCGGGCCAAAAGAACACGGACTGACCTTTGTGCAACCATTGTGAATTTGAATGGTCTTGAAACGATGGAGATGTTCCGAGATGAGTGCAGATGAATACGGAATCAAGAAAGAGACAACGAGGTGCGCCTAGTGACCCGAATAATGTCGCTGATGACCATCATACCGCTCAACACCTTAGGGCTTGAGAGCAGTGGCCAACACTCTGGCCGGCTATGACGAAGACGGCGGCGTGATCGCGTCGTCGGAGAAGGGATAAATCCCGTTGGCCATGGAAGATCAAGGGAGATAACTTGCAGCGGCTGAATACATGATGGGGAGGTGGAGTTGTGCATCTGCGACATTGGGCATGCTGGAGCTATGGCTGAGGGCCGCGGTGGGGAGGTGAGGGTAGCTGACACGCTGCCGGACCCAGTTGATGGCGCATCGCATGATTGGGCCGCGTAGAGGAGGCTGGCCGACCAGGCAGCGATGAGCCAGCGGGATGCTCCAATAGGCCGGGATGGACCCAAGTCAGGCCTATTCGACCCAAACAGGGTCGGGTTGGCCCAGGCCGATTTGGGAAAGGTCGGTCGGACCGGGTCGGACCGGACCGAGACCCACTTTGATCCTTTTTGTTATTTTGTCCATATCATGATCTAAGGTCGTCTATTTGATGAACCATATATGGCGTATGAAACCTTGGGTTGAGAATATACTTTCAGTATAACCCACATGAAATTTGGATAAAGTTGGGGTACTGTCAGGTTGGATTGAACATGAATCCAACCATTCCCTCAGGACTAAAAGGCCAATAATTTACAGACCGGTCATCTGATGGATACACTATCTGTTGCATTGATACCCATATCACGTGGTAGTCCTTTGGGATACTATTTTGTTGGAAATAATTTAAATTGGAGTATATACAAGTGGATTGAGGATAAGACCCTCCCGGAATCAATCGAGCTTAGTGCAGGAACCCTATAGTTGGTTGTAACATGGGAAAAGGATCGCCTATGCGTATGTCATTTTGGATCCTATGTCGGCCAGTGATTTGGAAACCTACCAGGGTCTGTGTTCGAGATCCTAACTTGAATTGGCTCTTGGATTCCACATGAGACTACTCTAGGATCCTACGTGGGTCTGCTATACTAGGATCTGACGTATGTCTGATGGTTTAGGATCCTACATGGGTCTGCCTCTTAACATAGTATGATGATTCATTAGTTACATCAAATCATCTTTTCTCCCAACCCTAATTTATAAATAGTGTGAGATTTTTAATTATCTTTGTGGTAATACATTTGTCGTATAATTCTACATGGCTAAACATTGTGGTTCTTACCTTCATGGTGATATCTTGTTGGTATTCTTCTATGCGGTGTACCTTTGTGGTACTTACCTTCATGGCGATACCTTTGTGGTATTCTTCTGTGTGGAATTACCTTCATGGTACTGACCATTGTGGGGTTTCCTTCATGGTATTATTTCCTTTGTGTGACATTTGATCTGGGGCTTTTGATTTGGGCTTTGTGTTTCCTCATAATTGATATGTGTTTACTTCAGAACATAGGTATATGTATGGACATATAACTATGTAGGGTTGTCAGTTTTTTTGATGCATTGTAGTTTTTTCATTGTGTAATTTGTGAGACCATAGAGGGTCTCGTGGTCCTTAATGAGTATCATTATACTCGCCCCTGCACGGGATATGCATACAACTTGTTGTGTTTGGTGTAGACGACAGACAACATTGATCAAGGCTGAGGGTACCAGGACTGGAGGTATCTCTACGGTGGATATAAGAGGAGGCGTTCCATTGAGACAACCATTCGAGAGTAGTACCTACCCTTCTGTTAGGATCCTTGGCTGGTGTTCACAGGGGTTGTTTTGGTTCCCTTGTACTTCCCAGTTTTCTTGTACATACAATTTTTCATGTACTTTTCAGTCAGTCTAGTATTCTGGACCCTTTAACATACTATACACACTCATTTTACTATACTGTTTATAAGTGTTCATATCTTTATGTGTTCTTATAGGTGTGTGTTTACAGGTTATAAAGGCAATGTCTTCCCAGTTTTAAGGAATACGCCTTTTGGTTCTAGTCGCTAGACCTTGTCCTATGGAAGGTGAGTTTGGGGTAGTCACGACATGGGCCCCGGGGGACAGGTCATGAAAAAAAAATAGTGGATAAATCATAGAATTTTTTTTTGAAATAAAATTATTTTCTAAACAACATAGGATAAATAATGTCATATTTTTAAAACAAAAATTTCTGAATTGGTTTTACATATACAGTTGAAAATATTTATGTAAAATAATATAATTACAATAATAACAAGTGGTGTAGGAAAATAAAATGTATATATCAAATATTGATCAAATAATTTAATATATATTACTTCATGTAAAAATAATTGTGAGAAAATTTATATTTTAAAAAATACCTTACCTCAGGTCTCAGATTCCATTATATAAATATATATATCAAGGAATAAATGTATAGTTATTATACATATATACCCTAATGATATTCATATTTTATATATCAAATATTCTTTTCTATCACATCTCTTTTGTTGTGTTTTAGATACTCATTTCAAAAATCCCTATTCCGGTTGTCAACTACACCATTCTTCATGTAGGGTATTGTTATTGGCTAATGGTATTTGTGCATTGGTCATTGATTTAACACCTATAAATTATTAATTAAGCAAAAATTATCTCTTTTAATTTTCATATACTTTTATATATTAATTCATATAAAATCGTGACAAGAAATGAAATTTTTCACTTAACAGAGAAAATATTATGTATATTTGTAGGAATAATAATTCCACATTTGTTATGGTTGGAATAAAATAATGGAAAATAAAGTTTAAAGATTCAATAATAATAGAAATATAAAAAATGTAACATATATTCATTAAATATATACTAATTACAGTCATTTAGATGTGAATAAATGATTTACCTCTATTCATGGGGGTTGTGGCCCACACATACCAATAAAAAATGCAATTATTTTTCACCTAGTAGAAAGGTATAAAGGTAATAAGGATTTGATAATTATTTTATTACATATTTAAATAAATATAAGATGTTAATTTTAATTAAATCATAATATAAATTGATGAATTACATTGTTTGAGAATAAATCATATTGCTTTGTGGAGATGGTATTCCACACATAAAAATGAGTGATACATTTCATTTCCCATTTTATAAAAAGATTATAAGAAATATTAATCAAAATAACAATTTTTTATATAATTATGTATACATATTTTAATGGATACCATTTATTTAAAAAATGTAGAAGAAATAATAAATTTAATGTGATATGGTAAGATGATTACATCGTCTTTGGTAGACAACCATTAGATACCTCTTTATGGATACATTGAATATACTTTTATTTATTATAGAAAAACTTATCCATGTATATAGAAGTTAATATGTAAATATAAAAGTTTTTTTGTTAAATAATTATAAATATTTTTTTAATATTAGTTAGGATGAGTTTCATTATATGTGTTGGAATAGTGGGACACCTTGAATATTTTAAAGGATTAAAATATTATTAACTCATATTAATTGTATAAAATCCTCAAAAAATATATTTTGACAAAAAGATGATATGTTTGGAGATAAATATATCCTATAATAATTATTCATTTTCATCATGTTTAATATTAATTTACGGATTATACCATTTTTACAAAAATAAAAATATTGTTATAGTATCTATGATTCCTAGTGAGAAAAAATAAAATTGGCCTCATTAATAAATTTGAAAATTCATATCCATAATTCTAAATACATTTTCAATATTCGATATATAGAAATGTAAAAAATTAAATTATTATAAAAACATTGCACCTAATGAAAACAATATTAAAAAATATATAATTTTTTGACTAGAATTATTTTTATTCCCCTTACATGTATAATGTTGATCAAGGATGTTTAAATTGAAATATTTCTAAAAATAAAAACATATCTAAATAAAAAAAGATAAATATATAATATGGAACATCAATTTAAAATAATTAATATTTTATTTAAATAAAGAAATTTCATAATTAAATAAAAAATATGCTTCTTCAAAAAGATAAAAAAAATTACTCATTTGATAATATAGAAATGGTGATTCCTAAAAGGGGATTATATTTAAATTTTTCATATAATAATGGAATAAAATAATTATAAATTGTGTAAATATAATATATACAAACCACTATTGAATGTAACATGTTTTTAAAGAAAAAAAATTCATTAATTATATCTGAGTTCTTATATCCTGAGAATTAACCAATAAAATGTAATTATTTAGAAATTTTATACCTATTTTTTATATTGTGGTCACACATATTCATAACATAAAATTAAAAAACTTGGTTATTATGGTCACATTTAGATAATAATATTCCTAATGTATTCAAAAAAAATTTAATTATCATGTTTCATGTTAGGAATGATATCAATCTTATTATTTATTTAAATGAAAATTTTTGGGTATTATAGATTTCCATAATTTACATGATAAATTTTATGATGCTATAATGGAGAAATAAAATAAATTTTTTAGTTTTTATAATGAAAATTTTATTTACCTTAGTGAAATAATATCCATTTCTTATTAACTACTGCATTCAAAAAAATAGTATAAGAAAATTTTTTAGGTATTACAAGACCAAAAAATTTTAACAGTTAATAATTTTATAACGTGGATGTAATTTCTTGAAGATATATCTTATAGAGTGGATGATAAATAGTATTGTGTTGAAGGGTAGTGATTCCACACATAAAAATGTACAAGGGTATTTCACCCTCTTATAAAGTGGAGAAAATGGATTAAATGAATTGAACATAATATCTTCCAAAATCATCACACACCTAATGTTATAATGAAAATTTATCAGTGTTGTTGTTATTTGAAATATTTAAAAATATTATTATATATAGAGATATTAATAGGAAGAAAAAACTTCATGGTATTTAACAAATAATTTATACATGGGGAATATATTTTTGTGAAAAATCAATGTGATGTAATTCTATTTTTACATACAAGAAACAAGATTATCATTAGCATGACTACTAGTAGTTATAAGAGTTTCATTGAGTTCCCATTGATGAAATATCTTCATTAGATGATATGTTATATTTTTATAGTGTCATTAATAAACTACCTATTGTATAACATCAGAAGTGTTCTATAATATATTTATCCAGATTCATGGATGAAATTTCCTATGAATGATATGATGATAATGGATCATATATTTACATAATCCATGGGTGATTCTACAATACATATGAGATAGAATGGGGGTGTGTAACGCCCCGACCCCAGCTACCCAGAGTCGGTGCATTACTTCGTAACATTGGCATGATCACAAAAGATCAAGTCTCGAAAGACCGATTAGTTTAGTAGCCTTGAAAACACTAGATACATTTGTAAACGTTACATTACATCATAAAGTAAACCAAAACAACAACATATTGTCTTCATATCCCCTCAGACTATCCCTGCAGGTCATTCATAATATACTTCTTCAAATCCTGGAAAACATTAAAACATTGAAAGGCGTGAGCTCAGATGCTCAGTAAGGATAACAATATTGCGGAAGCTTTCATAAATAAACATTAACATTTAAGGCAATGTATAACTAAAACAAAAGCCTTTTAAACTTGAACTTCAACATAATATGGCAAAAGTAAAATGAGATAATGCCATTCACTTCTTCACATGGATATTCTACTGGTCGAATAATCACATGCAATATCAATAACCACTTTCATAATGAGGGAATGTATAATGCCGGACATTCTGAAACATTTTGTCAAGGCCTCGGCCAAGACGTCTAAAATGATTAAGGCCTCGGCCAAAACCATAAATCAAATTGGGAAAGGGCCTCGGCCAATTCCATGTCTAGTTGTCTCATGAGACCTACCGATGCATCGAGGAGCTATAGCGGGCTCCACCCGTCACATATTAAGTCCAATACATTCCTCATATGAATAGGTTTAAACATATCATAAACCATAACATAATCGTATCACATAAAACATGCATAAAGGAAACATAACATTTCCACATTTCAATCACAAGATATCAATACAACACATTGATATAATAAAAACGCTTTCAAAACCATTTTCAATACCAAAATAAAAGAATGTTAAAACTTTGTATTTATTTTTCATTAAAAAAGAAAATGATGGCTTGTAGAGGAAGCCGAAACTCAAATAATGGTCACGGCGGCGGAGAAGTCGTTGTCGCCACATAAGTACGGAAAGAAAAACATTCCATTTTGTCGTTTATCAAAACGCTTCGTATAAAAATGATTCCTTTTGAATAAACGTAAAAGTCAAAGGGGTTTATACATCGTATAAAAGAAGGTTGTGTATAAAACCAAATATGCCTCAATGAAAGGAGATTGAGACGAAGTCCTTAAAAAGATCATTTTTAAAATAAAATAGATCTATTATGTGTATTCACTATAGGTACACATAAAGAAAGTAAAAATACAAAATAGGACATAATAACATCATGACATAATTTGAAAGTAGGAGATTAACCCAAAGAATGGAAGTTGGGTTAAGAAATTCCCTTACCTCGTGTCTGACTTGACTCAACCGTTCTTTAACCTCCTGAATAATAAACTAGAGTTAATATATACCTTATTAAGAACCATTTTTAATTTCATTATCCTTATTATATCACTTATTACAATGATATGAACATTATGTAATTATTTAAGTTAATAACGGTCGTTTTGTCGATCTTTGGTACTTGAGTCAACAATAAGCTTCTTATAATTACAAGTTGTTTATGTGGTGAAATATCCATTATATCCAGAATTATATTCATGATTTATATGTCATATATATCTTATATATCCAGTATATACATTCATTTATAATATTACATAACATTTAGAGGTAAGAAATGAAATGCACCGTTCATGGAGACGGTAAGCCGTACGTACGCATGAACGCTACTTTCATTTAAATTTCATATTTAATGGAACTAAATCATAATGATATAAATGTATAATATAATTCCAGTATAATATAGTGTATAATACCATTTACTCCATCCTTTATACATCCCACATATGGCATTAACGATTCAAATCACTTTGAGGGGGCGGTAGTCCGCACTTCCTAAAATGAAATTATCGCGTTTTACCCATAATGGAAATCATAAAGTAAGCCATAAATGAGAAATACAGAAGCATAAGTAAAACATAAACACATTATATATCATATATAAATATAGTGACATCTTAATGGCCACCTTTGAAGGTGTTATATGAGTGTTGAACAATCATCGTTTCGTGAGGCAGAAATTCGCCATCCACAGAAACCGTATGTTCTTTAACCATTAGATGTAGGTGTGTGTAAGTGTAGCTCGAATCCTTCTTATAAAAACATCCTAGTATATTGAGGATACTGGTTTTGTTACAAAAGAAATGAATAAAAAGAGTTTAGGGGGTTGGAGAAGAAAAATAAAACAAAACAACATTAGAAAATACATTACCTCAAAATCGGGTAACTCTTTTTGATTTGAGCCAAAGGCTTCCTTGGGAAGAGTTCTGCCCAAAGTGAGGATTCTAGGAGTAAGAGGGGGAAGTTGGGAGAGTATTTGGGCAGAGGTTGGCCGAGCCAAATGGCTTTAAAGTGTAAATGAGGTGGGAGAGGTGGGGGCCTTTTATAAGTGGAGAGGAGGGGCACTTATGGAAAGATTGAAATGTTACATTATTTCACAATGCTTTTCGGATTCTAAAGGTCCCACACTTATATAATTCGAGGCTAAGGTGATAAGGGTTCGAATTCGCCTCATCCAATTGGCTTTGGACAAGTGTAAGCCTTGGATTTTGCATTATCTTCCCATTTTATTTAAATCGTTAAATAATGAGGTCATCACTACATCATCATGATGTCATAAATAATTTAATTTATTTAATGTCTAAAAATTATAAAAAAATAATATGATGTAGGAAATATTTTTATCTCTCTAATTAATATTTATAATCAAAATTTGGGCTTGTGTATCCCCACTTAAAAACTGTTTTAGTAAAACAACTCATGTTTGTGTCAATTTAATTTCAACATTAAATAAATATATATTAATGTCATTTTCCAACTAAAGTGGCTCCATGGGGTCCCCAAGTTGACCCATGGGTTGTCTTGGTCGGCCATGACTCATCCAATAGGAGTAGGACAAGTGTCAAGCTCATATCATATTAATAAAACATTGTTTTTACCTTAAACTACACTAATTACCTCTAATCGCGATTAAGAACTTAAAAGTTACTATTCACCAAAAAATTATTTTGATCTCATTGAACCACATTTTACTTCTTAATGACAACCATGTATGTCGGATTTTTGAAAATCAAATCACAGAAGTGGTAATATTTCATTTAAACGAAAAATCAGTTATTTAACTACCACTTAGTGGTTTCACTATTCATCAAAAATTGAAGTTTTTCAGAATAAGGCCAAAATTTCACCCTAAGCTATAATTGATATTACGAATTCAAAAATGATGTCTATTTTACAAAATTCCAAACATGTTAGTTGCATTAATTAATTTTATAATTAATTCCCGCGGTCACAACAAATAGCGTGTTTTTAAGAAACAATTTATATCAAAAGATTGGCAATTGTTTATGTCCAATTTCAATGTTAAATTAATTATAATGACCACCATTGGATAAAATGGTAAAAATATATTCTAATTATAATCTAAAACCCCTCAATAGTATAATTTATCACTATGAATTATTTTGATTAAAAAAGTTGTTTTAAGTATTTTTCACTATTCATAAAAATTTTGAAGTTCTCAGAAAATTACAAAAAATTCAACATAGGCTAATTTCAATATTAGGAATAAAAAAATGAAGTCCATTTTGAAATATAAAATTTATATAATTTTAAAAAGTGGTTATTACTATTCATAACGGCTACTTTGATTTGTCGCGATGTTTTAGAACTCGAAGTTGCGTACAATGCAAGCTATTGTATTATTGAATGAGAAGCGTATCGTGGAAGCTCGGGGTGTTACATTCTCCCCTCCTTCAATAAATTGCGTCCTCGCAATTTGATATTTTTCTTTAAAAATAAGAGGTTGAAAATAGAAAATACCTTTGTGGAAAACCCACATCGGAAATAAGGTTAATAAAATTTAGCCTTAATAAGAGGGAAAATGGAAATAAGAAAGTCACCACCAAATTATGATCTCGATAAGGAGAACATTGGTGGCAATTAAAGACATATAATTGGAGGAAAAACGTAAATATTTGTAGGGAGTGATTGAGGTCATCAATCACAATCAACTGTCAAATTGAGGGCCTCAAAGCCTTCAATCTATGTTGATTTAAAATATCATCAGTTCAACAAGACATAAGGTATTAGGATAACACATTTTTTGTTTTAATATCCCTTTACTAAAGTTTAAGAATTAATTTATTCATTGAATAAGAGATAGGTATATATATATTTATGCTTGACAATTAGTGTTTCAAACTTCAACTCATCTTTCACTCAAAAAGATAATAGAACTCAAAAATATTATTATTATCCTAATTGTATAAGGTTCCAAATGTTAACACATACCATTTAGATTAGTAAAATTATATTGTAATAACCAGGGAATTCCTGTAGGCTAGTGGTAGGAAATAAAGGCCTGTCGCACTATGATTGTGGGTTCGATTCCTCCAGCTTTGTCTGACGCGACGGGTTATGCCCCACCCTGCAGGTTGTCCTATAGTATCATAATATTCCAAAAATAATCTTCATAAATTTTTTAGCCTTAAACAATACTATCCAAAGTTCAACTTAATCCATTCCAACCTTAATAGTTATCCAAAATACCTCCGTCCAGACTTTCTCTAAAAGGTCTCTAAATTCCAAAATCAATTTATCAGATTCCCAAAACAAAGAAAAGTTTCTCTTATTGTCACATACTAAAAATATGATTACCTTAATCATATTAAAACCTTACTGAAATCAAAAAGTACTGCAGTACAATCCATATATATATATTACATTATTCTTATAACCAGAATATAATCCTTGAGTTCAAAAGCACCAATACATTAGTTATTCTGCTTCAACTGTAGTAACAGCATAAGATTGTCCTTGATCCCTTGGCCTTTTCTGAGGTAAGTTTCCCTGACGCTTAGGACATTCATTTGCATAATGACCCATTTCTCTACAATTGTAGCATTCAACTTTGACAGCCTCTTTCTTTCCCTTGCAATCACGAGCCTGGTGACCCTTTTCTCCACATTTATAACAAACTCCCATTCCTTTTAGGCAAGTACCAGGGTGATTCTTCCCACAATTATCACATAATGGAAAATCCTTCTTTCCCTTTTTCCCTTTATCTGTCTCTTGTTCCACCGTTCTCTTCTTCTCTTGCTTTACTTTGTTGTCATAAGACTTAGAGAATTCCTTTTCTGTCTTGATAGCACACAAGACAATATCTTCGTATGATGAAAAGGATTGTGATACCAAAGCTCGACGGAGAAATGGTTTTAACCCATCAAAGAAACGATCAATCTTACTCCTTGGGTTACGTATGTAATCTGCAGCATACCTTGCTAACCTTGTAAAGTTAGCCTCATACTTTGCGACATTCTCATCCTCCTTCTGCCTCAGACTCAGAAATTGCCTTTCCATATCTGCTCGATGGTCACGAGGAAAGTATTTTTCTAAGAAAAGCTCTTTGAACTCCCTCCATTCCATATTCGATACGTCATCATCTTCCTTTGTGTTTCGAATCAGCGACCACCACTGATCGGCATCTCCAGTGAGGCGGTAAACTGCCATGACAACCTTCTCCCTTTCACTACTCCCCAAAGCCTGAAATATTTTCTCTAGGGAATTTATCCATTGCTCGGCTACTAAGGGATTTGTACTCCCATTAATGGTTGGTGGTTGTTGCCTCATGAAACGATCTAGCATTGATCCTCCACGTTGCGGATCAGGGTGCTCCATACGAGTAAGGTTATTATTCATAACCTGAGTGAGTTGTCCCAGTATGGTAATAAGTTGATAAGCACCAGTTGTATCTCCAGATCCACAATAATTATCTTGATCAGGAGGGAAATCCCTACACGGAGTTCGTGCATTGATACGGTTTCCATTCCTTCCACTAGGCGCCATTTCTAAACAATGGCATAAACTAGATTAGTTTATGAATCAAAATACATAATTCCATACTTATAAAACACTTAACATAAATTGAACTATTTATGGATATAATCCATAATCATAAAAAGAAATGTTTTCTTTGAGAAAGTATATACTCATAACCCTTCATAGTGGTTTGTAAATAAAATGAGAATTATCCTAAGCATATCCCCCGGGAGTGTCGTAACCAAGAGTGCAGCAAGGCCCGTTGTCGTGCACCAGTTCCCGTTCGAGTCTAGCTCAAAGCGGTGTTTTCGGGTTTTACCCCTAGGTACATCTGTGCCAGAGATGCCTCTACCTGCTCGTATCCAGACAGGGATGTATTGCTCGTAAAAGTCATAACATCTCTATAATACCAAAATTCTAGGAAGTTCTTCTATACTAATCCTCAAAGTCTATCTTTGGGCTATGTGCTCTAATCAGAGTTTATCTAAATCTAGCTTCCAAGGTTAGTACTAAACTGCCTCTGATACCAATTGTAACGCCCCGACCCCAGCTACCTAGAGTCGGTGCATTACTTCGTAACATTGGCATGATCACAAAAGATCAAGTCTCGAAAGACCGATTAGTTTAGTAGCCTTGGAAACACTAGATACATTTGTAAACGTTACATTACATCATAAAGTAAACCAAAACAACAACAACATATTGTCTTCATATCCCCTCAGACTATCCCTGTAGGTCATTCATAATATACTTCTTCAAATCCTGGAAAACATTAAAACATTGAAAGGGGTGAGCTCAGATGCTCAGTAAGGATAACAATATTGCGGAAGCTTTCATAAATAAACATTAACATTTAAGGCAATGTATAACTAAAACAAAAGCCTTTTAATCTTGAACTTCAACATAATATGGAAAAAGTAAAATGAGATAATTCCATTCACTTCGTCACATGGATATTCTACTGGTCGAATAATCACATGCAATATCAATAACCACTTTCATAATGAGGGAATGTATAATGCCGGACATTCTGAAACATTTTGTCAAGGCCTCGGCCAAGACGTCTAAAATGATTAAGGCCTCGGCCAAAACCATAAATCAAATTGGGAAAGGGCCTCGGCCAATTCCATGTCTAGTTGTCTCATGAGACCTACCGATGCATCGAGGAGCTATAGCGGGCTCCACCCGTCACATATTAAGTCCAATACATTCCTCATATGAATAGGTTTAAACATATCATAAACCATAACATAATCGTATCACATAAAACATGCATAAAGGAAACATAACATTTCCACATTTCAATCACAAGATATCAATACAACACATTGATATAATAAAAACGCTTTCAAAACCATTTTCAATACCAAAATAAAAGAATGTTAAAACTTTGTATTTATTTTTCATTAAAAAAGAAAATGATGGCTTGTAGAGGAAGCCGAAACTCAAATAATGGTCACGGCGGCGGAGAAGTCGTTGTCGCCGCATAAGTACGGAAAGAAAAACATTCCCTTTTGTCGTTTATCAAAACGCTTCGTATAAAAATGATTCCTTTTGAATAAACGTAAAAGTCAAAGGGGTTTATACATCGTATAAAAGAAGGTTGTGTATAAAACCAAATATGCCTCAATGAAAGGAGATTGAGACGAAGTCCTTAAAAAGATCATTTTTAAAATAAAATATATCTATTATGTGTATTCACTATAGGTACACATAAAGAAAGTAAAAATACAAAATAGGACATAATAACATCATGACATAATTTGAAAGTAGGAGATTAACCCAAAGAATGGAAGTTGGGTTAAGAAATTCCCTTACCTCGTGTCTGACTTGACTCAACCGTTCTTTAACCTCCTGAATAATAAACTAGAGTTAATATATACCTTATTAAGAACCATTTTTAATTTCATTATCCTTATTATATCACTTATTACAATGATATGAACATTATGTAATTATTTAAGTTAATAACGGTCGTTTTGTCGATCTTTGGTACTTGAGTCAACAATAAGCTTCTTATAATTACAAGTTGTTTATGTGGTGAAATATCCATTATATCCAGAATTATATTCATGATTTATATGTCATATATATCTTATATATCCAGTATATACATTCATTTATAATATTACATAACATTTAGAGGTAAGAAATGAAATGCACCGTTCATGGAGACGGTAAGCCGTACGTACGCATGAACGCTAATTTCATTTCAATTTCATATTTAATGGAACTAAATCATAATGATATAAATGTATAATATACTTCCAGTATAATATAGTGTATAATACCATTTACTCCATCCTTTATACATCCCACATATGGCATTAACGATTCAAATCACTTTGAGGGGGCGGTAGTCCGCACTTCCTAAAATGAAATTATCGCGTTTTACCCATAATGGAAATCATAAAGTAAGCCATAAATGAGAAATACAGAAGCATAAGTAAAACATAAACACATTATATATCATATATAAATATAGTTACATCTTAATGGCCACCTTTGAAGGTGTTATATGAGTGTTGAACAATCATCGTTTCGTGAGGCAGAAATTCGCCATCCACAGAAACCGTATGTTCATTAACCATTAGATGTAGGTGTGTGTAAGTGTAGCTCTAATCCTTCTTATAACAACATCCTAGTATATTGAGGATACTGGTGTTGTTACAAAATAAATGAATAAAAAGAGTTTAGGGGGTTGGAGAAGAAAAATAAAACAAAACAACATTAGAAAATACATTACCTCAAAATCGGGTAACTCTTTTTGATTTGAGCCAAAGGCTTCCTTGGGAAGAGTTCTGCCCAAATTGAGGATTCTAGGAGTAAGAGGGGGAAGTTGGGAGAGTATTTGGGCAGAGGTTGGCCGAGCCAAATGGCTTGAAAGTGTAAATGAGGTGGGAGAGGTGGGGGCCTTTTATAAGTGGAGAGGAGGGGCACTTATGGAAAGATTGAAATGTTACATTATTTCACAATGCTTTTCGGATTCTAAAGGTCCCACACTTATATAATTCGAGGCTATGGTGATAAGGGTTCGAATTCTCCTCATCCAATTGGCTTTGGACAAGTGTAAGCCTTGGATTTTGCATTATCATCCCATTTTATTTAAATCGTTAAATAATGAGGTCATCACTACATCATCATGATGTCATAAATAATTTAATTTATTTAATGTCTAAAAATTATAAAAAAAACTATGATGTAGGAACTCTTTTTAGATTTCTAATGAATATTTATAATCAAAATTTGTACTTGTGTAACCCCACTTAAAAACTGTTTTAGTAAAACAACTCATGTTTGTGTCAATTTAATTTCAACATTAAATAAATATATATTAATGTCATTTTCCAACTAAAGTGGCTCCATGGGGTCCCCAAGTTGACCCATGGGTTGTCTTGGTCGGCCATGACTCATCCAATAGGAGTAGGACAAGTGTCAAGCTCATATCATATTAATAAAACATTGTTTTTACCTTAAACTACACTAATTACCTCTAATCGCGATTAAGAACTTAAAAGTTACTATTAACCAAAAAATTATTTTGATCTCATTGAACCACATTTTACTTCTTAATGACAACCATGTATGTCGGATTTTTGAAAATCAAATCACAGAAGTGGTAATATTTCATTTAAACGAAATATCAGTTATTTAACTACCACTTAGTGGTTTCACTATTCATCAAAAATTGAAGTTTTTCTGAATAAGGCCAAAATTTCACCCTAAGATATAATTGATATTACGAATTCAAAAATGATGTCTATTTTACAAAATTCCAAACATATTAGTTTCATTAATTAATTTTATAATTAATTCCTGCTGTCACAACAAATAGCGTGTTTTTAAGAAACAATTTATATCAAAAGATTGGCAATTGTTTATGTCCAATTTCAATGTTAAATTAATTCTAATGACCACCATTGGATAAAATGGTAAAAATATATTCTAATTATACTCTAAAACACCTCAATAGTATAATTTATCACTATGAATTATTTTGATTAAAAAATTTGTTTTAAGTATTTTTCACTATTCATAAAAATTTTGAAGTTCTCAGAAAATTACAAAAAATTCAACATAGGCTAATTTCAATATTAGGAATAAAAAAATGAAGTCCATTTTGAAATATAAAATTTATATAATTTTAAAAAGTGGTTATTACTATTCATAACGGCTACTTTGATTTGTCGCGATGTTTTAGAACTCGAAGTTGCGTACAATGCAAGCTATTGTATTATTGAATGAGAAGCGTATCGTGGAAGCTCGGGGTGTTACAGGGTGGGTCAGTGGAAGTGTTCTTAAGATGATAGTCAATCAACCCAAAATTATTCAATTTCTATTATTTTAGAATATGAGTGACGATAACTATAATATCTTAAGACATAATATTTATATTTTTCAAAATAAAATAAGAAATATTTGATAGTTTTACTTGGATGAAACCTAGAGTCGATATAAACAATGATTCATTAATTTACTATAACAGAGAAATTAAATTTATTAATATTAATTTATGTATCCACATTATAAAAAAAATTATATATGTTTTAAATTATTAAGTTCATAGATTAATGTATACAAAATAAGTACAAAATTTTCAAAAAGTAAATATACACTTAAAAAATGTATCTAAAAAATGTATTTTATTTAAAAAATTTAAACTATATTTTTAAATAATATGTCCATTTGTTTTGGGAGCTAATGAAAATAAACTTTTAACTCATCTTGTTAATAATGGATAATGGTTATTTTCAGGATTTTATATTAATGATTCACTCCAATGAGAATATTAAAAAAAATTGATTATAGTAACAACATTCATTTATTTAATCATAACATCCACATTAAGTATAATACTATATCTTAATTTAAAATAATTATAATTTAATTATAAATTTTAATAAAAATTCCATATGGATTTTTTTTAGAAATTATATAATTTCATTTTGTTTCTAAAAACACTATTAAAAAAATAATATATGCATCTAATGAGTTTTATTCTTATGAAATTAAATTATTTTGTTTTTTTTTCGTTTTTTATGAAATTTATAGATTATATTAAAAACTATTATTTTTACATTCAATTAATTGTTTTAAAAAGTAATGGGATTTCATTAAAAACTAATTTATACATAATTAATCTTTTTTAAAAATTGGTTTTCATTATTTTATACTCTATTTTTAACTAAAATTTACTATATATTGAAATGGAATCATATATATTGGATTCTATACATAGAATCAAAATAATTTATATTTTATAATAGGGTCCATTTATTTTTTGGTCAAAATGAATAGTTAAAACAGTACAATATTATTACCATGGTTAGTGATAAACCAATAGGAAATATTATAATTTCATAGTAAGATTATCAAATTTTAAATTATTTATGATATCTAAATCATATGATATTGTAACATTATTTTCTTATCATTTTGGTTTAACATTACCCTTCATGTTAAATTATATCATTTTTTGGGTATTTCCATGTGTGTTCATCCCATAATTATATATGGTCACCTCTAATCCTCTATTATTCATATAATATTATCCTTAAAGAATAAAAAAATACATAATAAAAAACTTCCATTAATAATTCACTAAATCTTAGAGATTATGGTCTTATACCGATACTAATCCTTCATGGAATATAGTGTAATCCTAAGGACCTATTAATGAAACAGTATAGATCCTAACAAATCACATTCAATTTTATCTATTTTTATATATAATATAAAATATTAATATAGATAGAAAAACCTCATTATTTTTAATCTTAACAATATTCATATGTTATTATAGTGTTTTAGTAACCACTTAGCAACTATTATCAATCAAATTAGTGATGAAATTATTGTAAATACGTACATGTGGACTACGCCTTCATGTAGCAATAATATTCATTCCCCACCACCATCAATCATGGTTAGTTATTACAATAGATTTAATATTTATATATTATATTTATGATATTAAAATCAATTTTCAATTGAAAATTAATATTGTGCATCATTTATTTCAATCCATTATTAAATGGAAATATCAATCATTCGTAGTTACATACTACCATATACACATAGTAATATTATTCATTATACATTACATATTAATAAGAATAATTATCATTAGTATATAACAATAATATATAATAATTATATCATGATAAAAATAATGGATGTGAATTGACCATGATCAAAGTTCATGGACCATAACTGTTTATCAATACAAGACATGAAGACCAAAGTAGTTATCAACTAAAATGACGATGAAAATAAATGATTGTTAACAAATATGTGATAAGATGTGATAATTTTTATATTTATTTTTTAATACGTATGGTTATATATATTGTATTAAAATATAATAAAATTTTAATTTAATACAAAATATCATATAGTTCATATGAATAAATATTGACTTCATATAAGTGTTTTATGATACAAGAAATGTTTTACAAAGATTATTTATGCCTAATTTTTTGAATGATTAAACAGAATGATATATCTCCTCTAAATAATATTAATTTTCTGATAATCTATATATTTTATGTTATTTATTGTATTCATTGAATTTTTAACTTCTTTAGTAATATATAAATTGATAAAATGTTTCAACAAAAACTGACCTCGGTTTTCCCACAAAAGGTAATTATTTCGTCAATTTCAATATTTTATTTATAATTTAATGTAGAATGATTTTAGTAAAATATGAAGAATATTTAAAATTATTTTTTTCTCTTTTTTTCCTTTCAATGTTTTAAATGTAACATTGATATCAATTTAAAAATTTGGTACTTTTAAAAATTTTCCACCCATTTTTATTGATTTTTTGACCAAAGATATATGACATGAATGAATTTTTTCAACATAATGAATACATTTTTTTTAATATTACTTTATAATTTATATTTTTAATTTTTATATTATTTTTTTCAGTCTTTTCTATTTATTTCTATTCTATTCAGATGATTTCAAATTAAAGTTTATATACATTAATAACTATTATTGATATCTTTTAATGGTAATTATGGCTATTGAGACAAACATTGAGGTTTCTTATTATTTATTTGGAATATGCTCAATATATAACCATATTTAGTATATCATTAAATGATTTATAAATATGATAGAAAAAATTGATGATACTTATATCCTTTCCATGGTTTATGATTTAATGATACGATGAAAGTTTCATGTCATTTTTCACCCATATGTATGGTTTTCATTATATTTGGGTGGGACCATAACTTCATATTCCTATGATACATTGGATAAACACATATATCTCTGTATATAATAAGAATGTAATTGGGAGTATGTCCAACTCAGTTAGGTATTTTTTTATAATAACATTATATAGGATGTTAAACATTGATTCATAAATGATATATTTGGGGAGTGAAACCAGTCCACTAGGATGGTTTTTTTGTGATTCATCAAAAATGATAGAAATTATATGCTTATGTGTAAGAAAATAACATGGATTTTGTTGACAGGTACATGATATTTTTACTAATTGTTTTTGAATGAATAGTATTGTTCTATATATTTGGTATTAAATAACAGTTTACTATCTATTTGAAACATTTATTTGAAACCATTACAGAGAACCATTAGGATAATAGTAATTATGAGATAACATCCTAGATTTATTATGAATACGATTGTGTTTCCCAAACCAAGTACATCCCAATCTTGATAGTACATGTGAACATAGTTTTCGACCTTATTCCACTGGGGATTATAACCAACGAGGAATTTGGTCGACTATAACATGACTATCATTATGGTACATGATGAGTGGGAAATTAATAAACACATAGTCTGAAAATACTATGAAAATGATTTGGTTTATTCAAATTTTAATTATTTTTAATAATAATAGATATTAATAAATGATGAACATGGAACACAGTTGATAATCATATGGTGTCAGAGATTGAATACAATGTGTAATGATTCTGAAATACTATAATTGATGTAAAATCTTATATGATCGATTAATGTGAATAATTATTCGTGATGTCAATTCAGTTAAGGTTTGTTAATCAAAGAACTAAATATATGGATTTGATGTTGAGGTGTTGATAGGTTGCCTCAAATAGTGAACAATATTTTTTCACAATCAGAAGAATCCATTTATATAATTTAATTATTCATAGATTGTTAATTCATATCCTCAACAATTAGATATATATATTATTTTAAAAAAATTATTTTTTATATATCACTTATCAATTCTATGAATCATTTCCCAATTATGTTTGTAGGAATTCGATTCATATAATTTTTTTACTATTCTTCTACTAGAATTTTATGTTATTCTATGAATAAAAAGAATTTTGTTATATAAATATCATATAAAATATCAATGATTGGAAGTAATATTATATATTATAGAAAAACCAATTATTATTTATATGTGTGTGGATAAATATGAAATCTAATTTATATTACATACTCATTAAGGGCCTCTATTCCCATTCAAAATTGTTTATTATCTCAGATGGTTTCTTATAAAATCATTATTTTTTTATTATTGTTTTATGGAATATTTATATTATAATTATGGTAGAGTTTCCTAATTATCCACAAATTAATTATAACATATTTTACATTGAACTCATACATATTGCTATACCTATTTCAAGGTCACCGTATATAATGGATGAAATTGAGTTGTATGAATTAATGATGAAACATTTAGAGAGTCTTGATAACGAATTCAATTGACGGATGGTGTCACCATAGGGTATATATTTTATAATTTAAAATATGAAATATATATTAATGAGACTTTGTATTAATTATCATAATAATATCATGATCTGCAATAATACAAATTATTCTATGCTCTGTATTGATTATTAGTTTGATAATTCAAAATGAGGTCATTTTTCATGAATAAATTTTTTTCCAAGTACAATCATATGATATTTAAAATTGATGAGATACCCAATACCAAATCCCCGTCATGTTTTTGATATATTTAATTTATTTTCATTCTATATGGTTTTAGTAATACATTAGATATCATCATGAATTAAATAAATATTGTTCTAGTGATTATATTTGTCAGTTAGTTGTAATCCTTATGGACTCTATTATTTTATATCATACAAGTAAGGATGATAATTAATGTCACATAAAGAATCTACTAAAGTTCCTCTATATGGAGAATTTTTACTAAGAAATTATCAATTCTGAATTTTGGTTGTCGAAATATTAATTATGATGTCACTTAATCTAAAGGTATTGTATATTTCTTTATCCAACAAATATGAATGTTATTGAATGTTTTACCATACCAACAAATATGTATTGAAAACAAAAATTTTAATTTGAATTAATAAATTTTCTTATTTTATTTTGATGTATTTTACATGATGAACTATTTATATCCACATATTATCTTAGAACAGAGTTATACACCATTATACTATTGAATGTGAAGAAAATTTCAAGGAATTTAGGACAGTGTTGGAAAGCCCAAATTTTATGATCAAATCAAGAATAGAGAAGTGTTTTTTATTCATGTTGAAGAATCCATAAAAGTATATAGAGATGGTTATAATATATAATGATATTTTGATGGAATATTTCTCATCATAAATGAAAGTTGATGAGATAAAAACATTTCATGATGTTGAGTAAAAAATAGTAATCACCATGTTAAAAATTTAGATGGATTATCTTTTATAATTATGGTGTTAATTATATAGTAATCATAAATGTATAATTTATATAGTGACTAAGTGGGAGTTTAATATTCATCGATGAAGATGGAAGGATTTGATTAAATATTATGACTTCTATATACATTACATCCCTTAGAAGGTGAACATGGTGAGTATTTATCTTAGTTGAAATAATCATAATAAATTTTATATTATAAGGATACAAAATATCAAATATTTATGGATAATATGGGGAAAAACATAAAATATTGAAATATGGTAACAAATATTATTTATACATATTGTGTGATTAACTATCATGCCATGTAATTAAATAATCAGCTCTAAAAGATGACGGTGATAAAAATTAATGTTTATAATGTTCATGGTTTCACCATTGAATTTTATTGATTGATTAGATTTTGTTACCTTGATTAATCCCTTTTATTTCCATACTAGGAGTATGAACCACTAGAAAATGATATGTTCACATCATTCATAATTACTTCTGGAAGTATGAAGATGTATAGTGTGGTGAAAGAGTTTTTATAGTGGGATAATATGAATTGATATATATAAATTTATGTAGCATGATTCTTGGAATGAAAAAAATTTATGGTTAAGAGTTATATTTATTAGGGGATGTTATAAATATTATCTATAAAATAATAGAAATGTAAAAAATATCATTTCCATTTTCATTAGACCCCCAATCTAATGGACATAATATTCTTAGGGTTATTTTCATTCCCCTAAAGATTTCAAAAAATTATAATTTCATCTACACAAAAATTCTATCACATATAGTTGTCCAATATATTCTTTAAGTAAGTGTTAATATTTCATTGAGTGCATGATTCTATTGTATATAATCTGGATTTATGATTTATATCGATGATATGGGAAATAATTCAAAAGGTTCTACAGATGAATTTTTTTTCTATACATTCTATAATCATTATACATGAGGTATGTTTGAATGTGTAATTAATAATATATAGGATATTTTGAGATTATATTATGTACATATAAATACTGGTTGGGATCAACAACATATTGTATTTTAGTTATTATAAAATAATATCTTTCACACTGGATTTAAGGTTGACCATTACAAATACCATTATAGAAAAAAGTGTATAGTTATGGAATAATATGATAAAGTGGAATAAATAAAATTATTGGCCATAAAAAAAATATGGAAATGGAAACTAATGATAGATCCAATCAATAGAGCTTCAGTGATGCTCATTTTATAAAAAACAGTTAAGATAATAATTATTGAGATTATGAATTTGAAGTTGGCCAGATGGTTTTACTATAAATTTATTGGTTGATAAAGGTAATTATATTCTGAAATATGGGGTGTATATTCTCTATGAATATTTTTCCTTTTAATATTCTTCATTATTCTAAGATAGTGTCTTATCACATGGTACCAACACAAAATCCATCAAATATTCAGGATGTGTTCCATGAATATCTATTATGGATGTACATACCCAATACATCATAGATATTGAAATAAAATGTAACTTTATTGGACTGAAATATTTCTTATAAGGATCAACCAATTGAAATCTGGATACATAGATATAATGTTATGTGGAATAAGACTACTCATCTTGTCAATGTTTTATAAATCTATAAAAAATTGAGGTAGATACAACAGAACTCAGTGATGTGATGTAGCATAGATATCTTTCAATTAAACTAACAATGTGATATAATTTCATGATTGAATTCCATTTTTAGGGGGTATAATGTAATAGAAAACGATTTTATATATAATTCCTTTACAATAATATATTATGTATTTGAAAACTTATTTAATTGAAACATAGAGTCTATATACTGAAATATATTATGAAATGATAACCTATTAATTACATTGGAAATAATTAATAATAACAGACACTATAATAAATTATTAAATTTTATATAATTAAAATTTATTTATTTATTTATCAACACCATTTTTTCAATTTTTTGATTAGTTAAGTTAGTTTAAAATTAAAAAATATTCTTTATTCAAAAATGGTTTTAATCCAGTTTTTACAGTATATTATTTCAAATGGTTTATACAATTTATAAAAACATCATATTATGTTAAAAAAATTTTTTTGGAAATTACCATTTCAATAACATCATATGATGAATTAAAATGATTTTTCTAACAAAAATATTTTCTTATGAATAGTAAAAAATCATATATTTTTGTAATGATATACATTTAAATTCATGTATATGAATTATTATGTTTATAATTTTATATTAATATAAAATATGATTCTATTAAAAATAAATAATCCCAAAAATTAAAAAATATTAATAAGTACACGTTATTTTTATATAAGTTCCTTCATTTTCAATAGAAACACTTTTTTTCGAAGAAAATAATTTTTATAAGGAAAACGTTTTTATATAATAATTAAATAAAATAATATATAATTAATAATTTTTTAAATGAAATTTATAGATTATAAATTAAACTTGATATCTTAACATACATTTTATTATTTTTAAATATAATTTAATTTGTTTTTACGTTATATGATTTAGAATTTATTTTTCTAAAATATGCATTCTTTACAGTTTATGTACAAATTTAACAATAAATTATTCCACTTATATAAATATAACCTTACAAAGTTGATTAGAAATTAAAAAAAATCATATTGAATATTAAAAATTACCGTATTTTTATGCAGGTTTTTGTTTAGATGAGATTAATAGGGGTTAGCAAAAGTGAAATTGGTTTTATTTCCATCCACAAAAAAATAATTTATTATATTTTGTTTATATCTCTACAATATATTACTCCACCTTTAAATAATTATCGATTTTTTTCTAGAATATCATTATAGTGACTATATAACATTAAAATCATTTAAAAATTTATATGTGTATCGCTCCCCTCAATTTAAAATGGGACCTCATCCCATAAATTATTTAAAAAAATTTATCCATCTATATTGGAATATTCATACTCCAATTCCATTATAAAATTCTTTCAATCACCTTATAGATTATATTATTATCCAATGACCTTTTCTTTACGTCAAAGGGTGTTAGGTGAATGAAGTATCTCATAGAAGTGGAATAGATATTAACCATGTTCTGTAAATTATATAATTTAATATATATCACCTAAACATGATGTATAGATAATGAAATGATTAATATAGTATCGAAAATATAATAATCTATGATTGAGAAGTTTTAAAAAGAATTTTACAACTATTACCAATAAAATAGGTGATGATAATATTTCTTATCCTTATGTGTGGGATACCTTCTTCACATATCGGTAGAATTCATTTTAAATCACCATAATTCTAGGGTTGTTATTTTGATACATTTAATTAATATATATTATATCTATGTTACAATTATTTTAATTTATGGATGAATTAATATTTTATATTCATTAATTTCATGCAAGAATAAAAGGAAACATCACCCGTGAATCAATACATACTACCATATCCTCATAGTGATGTAATTTATTTTTCATAAATTCTTCATATTAATGGGAATTATTACATATATGATAAATATATATTATATAAATGATATGATTAAAATACTGAAGATAAAGGAAACATAACTGATTTTTATGGAACAAAAGTTATGGTGAAAAACATAAATGAATATTGTAGTAGTAATAACACAAAAAAAATTATTACATTATATTGGAGGGTATACTAGATTCAAATATTAGAAAACATGGACTATAGTTATTTTTGATACAATAAAATTGTTAGAAAAATTTAATAAGGTTAATATTTCAAATGATGAAATTGTGTGGTATACCAATCTAAAAAGTTATATATATTATTATACATATATATATATATCATTATATTTCATATTTTATATTCATTTTTCACTCATTAATTACTAATGAGATTTAAATTTTGTTTTTAATGAAAACTAAACTTGTTTTCCCATCAGTTAAGAATCATTTATTAAATTTCTATATTCTTTATAATTTTTTTCATTTATGTTTTTTATATAATTAAAATATTATTCAAATTCATCTATTACTAATGTAAAAATTCCTTTCAAAGTATGAATTTAAAACACGATATCATTTTCAAATTTGATACATTGGAGTTTTTATTGAAGAAGATAATGAAAAATCTATTTAAAAATGCTTCAAATGAATGGATTTTCCCACATTTAGGAATAATCTATTCAGCAAGAATTATTTTATATAATTTATTTGTATAATTTTTTAAATATTATTATGGATAGTTTTAGATTCAAAATAAGTGATTTAAATGAAAAAGTCTATTTTCCTCAAGATATATTCTTGTTATGTATTAGAGGTTTTTCAATCTACAAAAAAAATTATTTGATATCTTTTATTATTTTATTGTGACATTATCCAATGATACTATCTTCATTGATTCGTTAAATGGTTAAGGATCGTGATGATTAAATTATTATGAAATATTTTTTTCGATGAGTTAGGATTTTATGTTATGATTAATTTTTTATGATCTTATTGAAAACATATGTTTTTTTCATCTTGTAATGGGTGATCTTATAATTATATATCTCTATAATGGAATGTGTATGGAATGATATATTATGATAAAATTACGACTTGATTAGAGTGTAAACCTACTTTATTAATGGACTTTATTGAATGAGAATGTAATTATATTGATACTCGACTAAGAAAGGATAGAATAAGGGGTGATTCTAATAAACTATGATTGTCTTGGGGATATACCATTTTCATGGAAATGATTTTATATAATTATGAATTATAGGAAAATTATTTTTCTTATGTTATTTGTAATGGTCAGTTATTGATTTTTTTATCCTAATGTAATATCACATTTCTTTTGATTGTTAAGACATATTTATGTATTATATGATTCATATATATAAACCGATGAGGTTTATTTTGTAAGAACATAGACCTTCTTTTCTAGTATGTATTTCCTTTTCCGGTTGTTTTTGAGAAAAAGAGGAATTTTATGAAATTTACTAAGTACACATCGTGTAATTTATAAGTACACGCCGTGTACATCATTGCCACAACAGAGCATGTGTTGTCCATGTAGTAGCCACATACACGGTTGTGTGGTAGTGACTTAGAGGACGCTTAAAGTGGAGTATGGAAAATCCGAGTGCACAATGTGTACATCAAAAGTACACGCTGTATACTTTTGTATTTTCATTAAACATATTGGGGTCACGTCTGACAGACATAACTCAATTATTTTATGTTTTGTTCATCTGAGAGCACCGAGCAATTGTATATCTTCAACGAGCCCCCGACCCTCCTCCTATCCTCCAATTCGAACACCATTGATTGCATTTGAATCACATCGGTGAGTTCTATCTTCTGCATTAGCCTTGTTTTCCAATTCCTCTTCATTTCCATGTTATCATTGGTTGAACGTTTTGTACATTTTCTTAGATCAATGACGTTTCAAGGAGATTCATGTTTCGAGGTTCCAGTATATTTATCTCCTAAGCTCGACGTAGATGGTTTGTGCGTTTCGGTTAAAAGTATTTGAGTTTTATGTTCAAATTTTCCCAGTACCCATGAAAGGGGTATTGCACGTTTAACGTTTTAGACCTATTGTTTTTCTGTTATGTTGGTATTCTATAGTAGATGATTATTTATTGTGAATATGGTGAATTTTTGTGCTTTCGATGTTTTTCCTATGCATGTTTGGCCTGTTTTGACCTTTACGTCTTGTTTGCATGTTATACTGCTGTTTAATTTACCTTGCCTTATATTGTTGGATGGTGTGACTATTGATCTGTTATCCTATTGTGTTGTATAATTTGACCCAAGTAGTTCTTGAGGTTGACCTTGGCTGTTGAGTGCTCCCCCAGATAGTCTGTAGTTCCTCGACGTGGGACACGAGAGGAATGAGACATTGAGTGCTTCCCCAGAGTGCCAATATTACTGATATGAGACTATTGGGGAATTGATGGTCAGTACTGCCTCAGAGAGTCTATGCTTAAGCTGAAACAGAGGGTTTATAATGAGTGTACTACCCATAGGGAATCTTGTACTTGTTTGGTTGGACCAGAGGGGGATAGGCTATGAGCACATCTCAGAGGGATACCTTCTGTTTAGCAGCTTTCTTGTGATGCTAAGTAGGACCAGAGGGGATAGGATGTGGGTACTTCTTAGAGGGTTACCAGTTGTGTTTATCTTATTTGATTAGCTATTTCTTGTTGTGTGTTGAATTGAATGCTTTAAAATGTGGATTGTTTACTGCTTTGTGCTTTCATGTTTACTAATTTTTGTTACTTTTACCTGTCATATATTCACTGACTGTTAGGCATAGATCTTTGCGTGGTTTCCTACTGGGATTTAGTCTCACACCCTATTTTGGTCATGTTTATGGGCCCAAACAAATTATATTGTTCCAGGTACAGACAAGGGAAATCACCCCTCTGCATCAGGTACCTCACATGCTATGGAGCTAGAGAGCATGGGATCAAGTTATGGCTTGTGATGAAGAGGAGTTTATTAGCATTATTTTCCACATTGGTTTAGCGTAGTTGTAATCCAGCATTGTGACTTGTTTGGATTTTTTCCTAGATATATGGATCATGAATCATTTCATATATATATATATATATATGCTCCAGTTATTTAGTATTCTAGTCTTCTGTGGTTTACTGTTGTTGGATATTTTCTGCTTTAGCTATTGTATATGTTTTTTAAATCAGGTGTGTACTCTGCTAATGAGGGAATAGTTTCCCTAGTATCAAACACAAGGATTTCGCTGCTAGTTTTCATCCTCTGACGTTCGTGGAAATGTGCTTGAGGCCATATAACAAACTAGGTACAAGGTTACATTGGGTGGCTTCCAGAACATGGATGTTACAAAGTGGCTTTAGAGGGATTATTTTCTCTTGATATATTTTTTGGAGCCTTATCCAGGGATAGGATAGAATAGGTACTTCGTAAAAAGTTGATCCCAAGAGTAGTTAACCCATGTATAAGGAAAATCCAGACTACCTACTTATATTACACTTTTTCTACATCCTAAATTAAAATAGTTGATTTTATTTCACCCAGAGTGATTCTCATGAATTTTCCTGTTGATATGGATATTATTGAGGTCCTATTTCTATTTCAACCCAATGAGATGAGGGTATTCCATCTCATGCATCATATAGAAACCTTCTAGAAATCACAGGTCTTCATTTTTTCCATGAAATCTTGGTTGTATTAGTGATTTCATGTTGTTGTGATAGATGATGTTTAAAATATGTCTGCTATTGTGATAGTTCCCTCGATAAAAATTCCTTCATTTTGATAGGGTATTGTTTGTATATAGAATTGACTAAATGAACGCCAAACATTGGTTCTTAAGGTGTTATGGACCCTCATGTACATGAATTTGGTGGATCATTGCCTTGTTATCCATGTCATATTGTGTATAATAATCCAAAACATTAATTCAAGGGGAGTATGGCCCCTCACGAATCGAAATTTGAAAATTTCATTCCTCGATTCAATGATTCCTGGGTTTCAAAATAGTTTTTGAGGCTTACTGTTTGGAAAACCCCATAATACATTCCATGTAATGTTATGTACATGCCGTGTGTTCTTTTTTTCGGGAATAAATTATTTTTATTAAGATCATGCCATGTAGATTTTGTACACGCCATGTGGTCTTTAAATTGTGTCTGAGGCCGTGTGGGCATATACACAGGATGGGAAAAACCTGGTGTGATCAAATCGTGTATTGTACATACATTCTGGGTAGTGTCAACACTATGCCCACCCGGGTCACTTAAAACACAGGTTGGCCGAGTAATGTCTAATACATGTCATGTGCCGTCTAATCACCCCATGTAGTCTGACCCATGTACCTGGTTGTGTCACTAACAACATGGGTTGGTGTCACGCTTTCTTGTATACTCTGTGTCGGCCTTGAACAGGCTGTGTAGTTTTACCTAGGTACATAGTCGTGTCACGAATGACACAGGCGGGTGTTATCCTTTCACATACATGCTGTGTCCGTCTGGAACACGGTGTGAAGTGTGAGCCGTGTATCAGGTCGTGTCACTGACAACACAGGCTAAGTGAATCTTGTGTATTACACACCATGTATGTATTATAAATGATGGGTAGTATTTATTCAGTAGAGGTGTGTGGATTAGCTATGTAGAAGAACTTGGGCAGGGAAAGTGGATTCAAGTACACGCCATGTTTCAAGACAACACGCAGTGTGTTTGAGGTGTTACACGACTAGTTTAGACCAGAGTACAAACTAATGTGAATGACTTCAAGGAAAAATCCATGTAGAAAATGTACATGCTATGTAGTAGGGTTGTATTTCTGTTATGGAGTATCTCTCCCATTTTACTGATCTTTAGTGCTTCACGACTATTACGGGATTTAATCAGTTGTTCATGGAAAGGATGTTTTAGGATAGACTGAGGCACGACATCCGATCTTTGGTGAACATCTACTGGTTTACTTCTATCACTTATATATTCAACCAGACACTGATCAAATATCCTAATCTGAGGGATTCTGGAGTTGTGAGATAGGTCGGTGCGACATTTGGGGTTAGTATTCCTCCTTTTGATAGCAGGAAGTGTTGTAGGGTGTCTTCACGTGATGATCTGAGGATGCAAGACACTCTTTCTAGTAGTTAGGTGGTGTGCTAAAAGTGTGGAATGAGTGGGAAAAGGAGGAAACATTGCCCAAAAGACCCATTGGAGTGTCGATCATGCAGCAAGATGGGTCACCTTCAGCGCTTATATCAGATCTTCTCTCCAGTAGATAGTAACATGAGTTCTTCTATGACTCTTCGTTTAGGAGAAACACCACTATTTTCTCACCAGTTTGGGAACATGAGTTATCTCGGCCATTCATGATGAGGTGGATGTCTTGACCATGGTAGCCAGTCACCCAGATTTTAGCGACATCAGGGTGGATCAACTCAATGTGGTCAGGCAGGGTCACAAGGCCATGGTACATGCTAGACATTTGCGGTGGAGAAGACCAAATATGAGTTCGATCTCAGACCTTCTACCATTTAAGTTATTATGTTAGTAGCCTCAGTGTTAGCTTCTTCACTTTTTGATACATGGGCTTCCCATAGGATTATACTTATTGATGTTGTGGAGACACCTGGGCTTTTGATTATTTCTTATGTTGATATCTTGATTCTAGACACTTCATTTGGGACTGGAACAGATAGTGTACGTCAATGCAGAGAGTACCCTCTATAGGTTGGCAGTTGTCACTATCTATGGGACCCCTATGTCTTTAATATTACATGCTATAATTTAATTCTCGGGATAGACTGGTTAGTTCCATTTCTTGTAATCATCGACTATTATTGCCAAAAGGTTAGTTTCATATCACCTGATGGTGGATCCAATATTCATAGGGGAAAATGGTATGTCTAGGTGAGAATAGTGGGTCCAGGGCATCATGAGTTAGGAGAAGTTACAACCTAGATTTCTAGTCATTATCTTGATAACAAGGGGACATCACAGTTTGACTTTCCAAAAGTGGTGGATCATTTCATATATTTCATTAGAGATCACTTTTCAAGTCTTCCTCTGGAGTGTGAGGTATACTTCTCGATTGAAATTGTGCGAGGAGTGGCATAAGTGTCCATTCCTCCTTATAGGATGGCTACACCTGAGTGGCAGGATCTCAGGATGTTGTTGGATGAGTTTTAGGCAAAGAGTTTCATCTGACCTAGTACTTCTCCTTGTGGTTAACAAATCCTGTTTTCCAATAAGGCAGACATAAACCACAGGCTTTCTGTGGACTATCAGAAGCTGAACCATTTGACAGTTAAGAACCAATATCCCTTGATGAGGATTGATGATCTCTTTCCTCAGCTTCAAGGAGACCAGTTGTTCACAACGATTTACTTAAAATCCGGGTATCATAATTTGTGCATTAGACATTCAGATATAAATCTTACAGCCTTCCAGAGCTGGAAGTGTTTATACGAGTACTTGGTTATTCCGTTCGTTGTCACGAATGCGCCTGTAGTTTTCTTGGCACTGGTGAATTGAGTGTTCCATACATACTTGGATTACTTCGTGGTGGTCTTGGTGGATGATATCTTGGTGTAGTCTCACACTCGACACGTCTATGATACCCATATTGAGATAATTTTGAGTACACTGAAGGAGTATCGGTTATATGCTATGCTCTCAAATTTCCACTTTTGGATGGATTAGATTCACTTCTGGGGTCATGTCATCTGAGAGGTATAAGAATCAGTTATCTGAGAAAAAGTGAGAGCTATAGTTTCATGGGAGCAGCCGAAGAACATCATTGAGGTGAATAGTTTTATAGGAATGGATGGACACTACAGACGTTTGATACATGACTTTTCACGCATAGAATCACCACTGATAGGTCTGACCAATAAGGGGGAGAGGTTCTTATGGTCAGATTCTTATTAGTCAGCCTTTCAGGTGATAAAAGGGTGGTTGAATTCAGCACTGATACTAGTCTTGCAACATTTGGGAAAGAGTTGTTTAGTTTACTGTGATGTGTTGGATATCGGGCTAGGATGTGTTCTTATACAAGGAGATGGAGACATTACTTACGGGTCTCTATAGTAGATGCCACATGAGAGGAATTACCTAACACACGATATGGAGTTAGCTGATGTTGTTTATTCCCTACGATTTTGGAGACAGTATCTTTAGGGAGAACACATTGTAGTTTTAGCCAACCACAAGAGAATCTAGTACATCTTCACTCAGCCTGATCTGAATTATTGACAGTGCAGGTGGGTTGAGTTCCTACAATCCTTTGACATTGAGATTGCCTATATACCAGGGAAATCCAACACAGTGGCCAATGCGTTGAACAAGAGGACTTAGATACAGACAAGTAAAGAGGCCCGTAGTGAGTGGAATCATATGGATCTATTCTCTGAGATGTATTTGGAGGTGCAAAACAGTTAGGGGTATACATTTTATTCTTCTATAGTTGTTACCTCTACAATTATAGATTGAGTGTGAATGAGGAATATAACAGATTAGGAAGGCCTAGTCCAACGGCAATGTGTGTTAGGATTGGACCCTTTTTCAGTATGGACCATAAGTGAGGATGCGATCTTATGTTTCCAGGAGTGCATTTGGGTTCCAGTAGATATACATGAGGAGCTCATATTAGATTCTCATTCCATAGTTTGGGAAATTTATCATGGAATCACCCAGATGTATCGTGATCTACACCATCAATATTGGTGGTCGGGTATGAAGATGGATGTTTCGGATTTCATCATGACATGTTCCACTTTTTGGTAGGTAATGGCGGAGCCTCAGTGACCAATGGGGCTTTTGCAGAAGTTACCCATTCCCATGTGGAAGTGGAATGACGTCATGATAGATACCGTGTCTGGTTTTCCGAGGTCTCCTTGTGGGAATGACTTTGTTAGGGTTGTTATTGATAGACTCATGATGGTTTCTCACTTTTTATAATCAAGGAGACCATCATTGTTGATGATATGGGAAGAATGTATATATGAGAAATTGTACGTCTTCAAGGAGTTCCAGACATCATTATTTCAGAAAGGTATGCACACTTTAATTTTCTATTTTGGAAGGGCATTCAGAAGGCTTTGCGTACACAAGTACTTTTGAGTACAACTTACCATCCCCAGACAGATGGCCAATCTGAGCGTACAATTTTGGTGCTTGAATATATGCTCCGAGCATGAATTCTTGATTTTTTATATTCTTGGGAAAATCATATACATCTTTTAGAGTTCACCTACAACATTAGTTTTCAAGAAACTATTTAGATGGCAACTTATGAGGATTTGTACCATAGGACATGTCAATCACCTTTATGTTGGCTAGAGGCAGGAGAGGAGGCATTTTTGGGACCACAACTTGTTTAGGATACCATAGAGCATATAGAGTTGATTCAGAAGAGGATGGCTTCTACAGTGTCTTGACAGAATTCTTATGTCGATCCGGAGAGACGACCCATGGAGTTTTAGGTAAGGGATCGGGATTTTCCTGCATGTCACACAGAGGTTTGGACACAAGAGGATTAGGAGACATGGTATAATTTCACTGAGGTATGTCAGACCATTTCAGGCGTTGGAGAGAGTTGGTCCATTTTCCTAT
Organism: Viscum album; assembly: GCA_963277665.1. Classification (NCBI taxonomy): domain Eukaryota; kingdom Viridiplantae; phylum Streptophyta; class Magnoliopsida; order Santalales; family Viscaceae; genus Viscum; species Viscum album. The sequence goes on from OY728158.1 coordinate 219,355,565, forward strand.
CTGTTGCAGTTACATCAAAGGTAGTAAGATATACATGATTTCTTCCACATTTTTCAGCACTGACATTTCTTTTTTAAACAGGTCTCATGTTTTTCAACCAGAGGATGTTGAGCTTGAAGTGGATGTGTCGTATGAAAATCACCCAATACTGATTGTGAATAGCTGTAAAAAGGTTCTCTGTGGATGGTCTGTTCCTCTCGTACGAGTGATATGGGAGCACAGATGGGTGCAAAACGAGACTTGGGAGAGGGTGGATGATGTACGAGCACAGTGTCCAGAACTGTTCTAGGTTTCCTCTTCAATGTCGTGCTAGAGAAATTCAGGGAAAAAATTATTTAAGGGGGGAATATATTAAGAACCCTAACATTTTTTTAATGTATGTTATTCCATAAATGGTATTTTTTGAGAAAATTAAAAATTTATGGATATATCATAAGTACATTCCATGTTCTTTATAAGTACACCCCATATACTTCTTTATCGCAACAGTTTGTGTGATGGCCATGTAATAGACACTTACACGGTTTTTTGGGAGTGACTTGGATGCCACTTAAATCGGAGTACAGAATAGCAGAGTACATTTTGTTTACCTCAAAAGTATATGGCATGTATTTTGGTTTTTTTCATTAAATGAACAGGGGTCATGTCTAACGGCAGAACTCAATTATTATTGTTTTTGTTTGTCTGAGAGCACTGTGCAGCCACGAATCTTCAATGATCCCTTGAACCTCCATCCGTCCTTTAATTCAAACACCGTTTATTGCATTAGAATCACATATGTGAGTTCGATATTCTTCTTGAGCCTTTTTATCCAATTCCTCTTCTTTTTCAAGTTATATGTGGTTTTAACGTTTTGGAGAACTAAATAGGATATTTGGATTTCCAATTGATGTAATATTTTTTGATCATGTCAACATTAGCCTTCACATTAGCAGCATGTGTCATGAATGTTCTTCAGAATATGATAGGTGGTGAGTTAAATTTTTGATATCGTGTCCTTTAGTTGATGTCTAGGTATAGTAAAAAACATCTTGATGAATTTTTTCAAATAAGGTATAAATTTATTTCTCCTCAGAAGAAATGTATGCACTAATACTGGTTGGTTTTGGATATTCATTTATACCTAATTTAATTTCTTTGTGTAAAAGAGTGGTTGTAGTGATACCTTCCACAAATAATCAGTGTAAAACCTAGGATCATCATGCACTTTTTCCTACTCATAATCATAATCCAATATTTATAAAGATGAGAAAAAATATTTGAGATAATCTGCCAAGAGTTAGAGGAAGCATTGAAACCCTGATCTTTGGGGGATGAAGTTACATATTTTGTATTAGTTGATGGAGGGGGATGTTCCATTGGGGGTGGAATGTGGGATATAAGTTTCATTCTTATTATTCTACCTCATTGGGTGAGGAATGGATTTTCTAGAACTATATGAATGGTTTAGGGTCATTTTAATCTGAGAATTAACAATTATTAAGTAGATTGGAAGCTTTTTCTACACTTTCAAGATAATTGGGCATGGATGTAATCATGATAACTGTCAAGTAAAAATCATAATTTGGGATCAATTATATACCTTATTGATTGTATGTATGTATTTTTCTCCAAGATTCTTGAAGGGGTCAGCATGGACCATCTTCAAACTGGTTGGTGTGATTACCCAATCATTTCCATGTACAAGGGGTCACATCCCTTTCATCTTGTATAAACCCAAATAAATATTTTTCAACTCACAAGATTCAAATAGGTACATATTGGAATTTAACATCACATTTTTTCCAATAGTTCAATATTTTATGAACTGGTAGTAGGATTAAAGAATCAATACATACAAGTGCAACCAAGGCCATCCTAGAAAATCATTCAAGTATTTTTTTTGTTGAATCGAATGAAATTATGATTCATCCTAATATTCATCAAATAATTTATTGATATTTATTTGGAAAAATTGGTTCATAATACTTCTATTATTAATAAATATGATTCCAGATGAGGGTATTAGTTTATCTTCATTGCAACAAACCGGCTAATTGTTCGCACTGGTAGGAGATTAAATCTAGATCCATTATCAAATGAGAATTTTAGAACATCAATACCATTTATCATTCAATACAAATATAAATCTATTTTTTTTTACCTTAAATGAAGGAATCTCCATCTCTATCCTCGAATGAGATAGCCATGTGGTATTCTACAGTTTTGGTCTCATTCGAATATACTTCAGCAGTGATTACATCATATTAAAACTCATGGGGTATTATTAAATACATAACAAGTGATTAATTAAGGACATTGGAAAAATTGATATCTCATAGTATTGATATATTTGATCTTACAAGGGAAGATTGATTCAGGATATCATACTTTTGGTCTGTATTTCGGGCTTCACATCTTGCAGTTTCACTTTTATATGTACCTTAGTAGATTATGATGGATCATCCCCCTGAGACCAATGGAGAAAGAGTTTACAATATTTTTTGTTTTTTTCAGATAAGTCATTACTTATGATGAGGTCAATTCAAGACCTATCCTTTTTCCTAATAACATTATTGGATGATAGGAAAATAGTTACTTATGGAATGTGTGGTGGAATTTTTTTAATCTAGTTGGGTTCAATGAAGGCCTATTAGGTGAGTTTCTTAAAAATTGATGCTATGAGTTGTTGTGAAACAATAATCATGGTTTCTACCTTGAAAATTCGTCATTAGTATCCATGGATTTTATGGACTCTTAGTTTATTTTACTGATCAGTTCCAGGGTACATTGTTTTATAACCATAGTCATCATTGTTGAATGGGAACATTAATTGAATGAAATTAACATATCCATGAATAAAATTCTTTATTGATGGTTACTATTCCTCATAAATATCTTATGGTGGTTCTATTTTTTGGGGAGACGAAAGTTCATTCATATTTGATTAAATGAAATTCAAGAGCGTTAAAGATAATTTGGGACATGAAACAAATTCACCTTCAGGTGCTTTCACATTGATTTACTCATACAATTGTGTTCAGGATAGTTGGAATTTAGATGATTGTAGGTTTGAGGATGTCAGCTATGTTAAAATTTAAGAAATTTGAGATATAGATGGTTTCATGAACTATGCTTGGATAATTTCCGGAGTGAGGATGATGATCATTTTAATTATCAAACAAAATAACTTTTGGGATCTCTTATTAACTACATCTTCCAACTCATCACCCTCATTGAGGGATACGGTGGATAAAAACACCACATATGCTAGCGTTGTTTGTAATTTAACATTCCAATTATCAATCATTCTATATTGGACGTCTGTGAAGATGTTAAACTCTTATATGAGGTGTCCCAATATCGGATGGAATGGAAAATAATTTGGCAAGTGTTCGTGACCAAATTTCATCATCCCTTTTTGGTTCAAGAAGACATAGATGGTTGTAGTTCATAGAGGCTATAAATTATCCTTTGACATGGTCATCTCATAACTAGTAAAATTTTTACCTTCATTCATCAAAATAATTTCACATGGTTCATATTTTTACATATTGTCGAAGAAATGGGTCTTCTTGATGTCCTGGGGTTCCCAAATGATTTGGTGAAAGACTCAGAGGCATTGATGGTGATTGGTGTAATAAAATAAAAACCAAAGCTATAAAAAATCATCCAGCCCTATTTCTGGGGGCCAATTTGGATGATCGGGACATGATCATAGTATGTTGTAAGGATTATTCTATTATTTATATAAAGTAGAGAATTCCCAAAACCCATTTATATATTTCATAGAGAAAAGTGGTGTTCACAGTTTATCATAGAGAATATCGATGAACATAGAAAACATCATGTATTGGGTTAGTGGCCTATTCAAGGGTAGCTTAACCCCTTCCACATATGAATGATGTTAGAGTGTATCTCATTCTCCAAATATCTGTATTTCATGTGTTTTCTGAATATTTTTTTAGAATTATTGAACTGAAATTGAAAATGGACAACCATCTAAGATCCTCCCATCCTATTATCGATTGAGCAAGAAAACTGGTCTACCATATTATGGATGATCCGTATAGTGTTCACATGAAACATATGAGTTTCTTTTATTCTTTTTGCTTTTGGGTTCCCATCATGGGATCAAATAGGATTTGTAATGCATCATATGTAGTTTCAGTTAACCTAATCAATTTATTACGTGGAATACAGGGTTCCCGATTTTAGGTAGTGTTTGATTATTACTCACCAATCAAGGTATGTTTTATTTATGTTTGTATTTTATAATTCAATACATCCATGGAATTCAATAGAACAAGCAATGACTAGTTGGAATATATCAACCCTTGATGCTTGTCTTCTCGGACCAAAACATGCGATGGTGCTGCAGGGGAAAATGTGGTCGTGCATGAACTACCGGTACATGAGTCTGATACATGTTGGGGGAATCATTTTTGGATTTTCCAAAACGTGTTCCAAATGTTTCTCCAATGGATGAAAATCTTGATATCCCAACAATATTGGATTCAAGTATGATGTTGGTCTTGAACTTTTCTAGATGGATCATTCATCTTTGCATCATTCACAAGGATGAACCCTTTTGGATGGGGCACACCAACTATGATCATATTTTGAAGTTCATATAGAAGAATTTGATGATCATATTCCATAGGAAGCCTTTACTTTAATATCTCATCATTGATTTTTCTTAACACTTTCACATCTAACTCATACTGAGAAAATCACTTCCCACCTGTAATGGATACATTCACATTGGGAAGAGATGTGGGTTGTTTGTTATTTCACTTATATGATTCTTATTATTGATGACTCTCAATGGAGGACATTGGTATTATCTAAGGGAGGACTGACATTTTTTCAGCTTAGGATTCTAAGTAAGCACCATGTCAGGTTTAGTGGGCATCAGAATCTTGGTGGAACCACCCACTTCTTACGCTTCAACATTTTCATGTTTCTAATTATGGTCGTTGAGATTTATTTCCATTATGTTTACTAATTTGTTACAAATTTTATCAATAATTACATATAATGAATGCTATGAGGTATATTTGTGTCCTTTTTTGGATTTTATCCTTCCATTTTGTGATCCTCATTGAGTTGAATGGTGAATTATAATTTAGAGACATCTTTTATATGATAATTTTCTACACCTCCCTTTTAAAATAATTGAGTCACGAGACTGGATACAGAATTTGACCTATTTATTATCATCCCCACTAGGTGGGAAAAGAACAAAAACCAATGTTCTTGTGAGTGTGTTAAAAATATCAAAAACACTATAGGCTGGGTTTTCTCATGTTCCTATTTTTTAATTCATTGGATCATATTTTTTCATTATAAAAATACAAATTTTGTTAAAAATTTCACTATCCCTATAGGGTGGGAATCATCCAATATTGTGGAAGGTGTTGTAGCTATTTCCATCTTCATGATATGATGAATTCACATTTAATTTTTATCTCAATATGGTGATGGGTCTCCACATGACTTATTTTTTTCTGAGCATATTATTAATGCATACTGATTTTCCTCCCATAAATTAGAGTACTGGTGAATGTTCAATGTTTTCGGATTTTTATAGTATTTCAATGGATCACAATTATTTTCCCTGGCACATTTGAGAATTATTAATGACCCATTCATATCAAGGATACTACCATTACTGATCAAGCTTTTAAGTTGATGAATATCATGCAATGATGACATTTTAGGATTCCATTTCTAGTGGGTTGTCTTGGATGGGAAGTGGAGTGAAGTGAAAAGCATCATGAGCTCCCCATCCCCTTGATATGAACGTCATATACAACATCACTAGTTAGGAGACACACATTATTTATTACATTGAGTCATGTTAGTTCAAGATCTTTCTTCCACATCTCTTATTGTTGTCGTCTTATTGATGAGGGGGGCTTCTAGGTTCATATAATGGATATATACTACCATTATTTATACATGTTATGAATACCCATCATAGGGTATGATATTAGTTTTTCACATGCTGCTGGGTTTTCCAGAGATTGATATAAATATTATGTATGTATTTCTCTTATAATACACATTGTTTTTCCAACAAAGAAGAGGATATGGGTGAAAAAAATAGTTATGTAATCCTTGGAAAATTGTATTCACACGAGTAACATGTCCATTTGTTCTCCACCTAGAATTTCTTCTACCTAATCTAATCAATTTGGAAACATCAAGAAAATTTCATAACATGTATTGGGTCTGGGTGGGATCCCATTGATTTTTGAATGACGTGAGGGTGGATATGATGAAGTGAGTGGCACTAGACCATCTTATGGATGTGAAATGGAATCACTTTTCATTGAAAAGATATCTAACATGTGAAAACATATCCTTCAAATTGTATAATAAATTAAGGGCCCCAATGTTCTTCCATTAGTAATGGGATGAACTTCATACCGGTGTGATTTTTTACTATGTGGTGGTCCTTTGCAGCTGGTACCGTGATGGTGAGGGCTACAATCACAAAATGGTATTATCTCATATAGAGATTATTTGTGGTTGGAATCGTTGTGAGGACCTTCTAGATTGACTATAACATGACTAGAGCCTTTTTTTTGCTTGATTTCAATGTGGGTAGGTCCTACAAAGTGAAATCCATCAAAGCGATGACTACCAACCTTTCTTGATGTACGAGTGGAGGGAGAATTATTGTAGTGTTTACACTGGATAGGACTATCAAGGATAACGATTCCAAGGGGCAGAACTTCATTCTGTTTGATATTTTGGTCATATAGAGGCCTACCATGATGATCATATAGAGATAGGCCCTCATGATTGATCATTATAGTACGAAAAAGTAAGTCTATATGCTGTGTCCACAGGGGACGACCATTAGAGCTACTAGACAAAATGATTTGGTGAGGAAAACCACAACTATTTCATTCACAATAGTAATTAGGTAATGGATAAAAAAACACGATCCTCTATTGATAAATGTATGATGGGTTGAAGGAAAACTAATTGTATAAGAGGAAGATAATGAATGTTCACTTCATTTTATAGTTTCTAATGGAAGATTTCAAATTTGCGCACTCTCTTGCTGGAAACTAGGGTTGCCTTCCATTGGTAATGAACTTCATATATTTGTTCCCATTTCAGTGTTTCCTATGATGTTTCTAGGATATTACAATGTGAATATTGTATTTTTGTAGAGATATGTCCCTTTCTGGAAGGTGTTACCATGGTGAATAATTGTTCCCCACTTAGAATAGATATTTGATCATAAGCCATTTTTCAATTTATCATTGAATTTTGCGGACGACCCTCCTAGACCGGAGCAATGACACACATATTATCTGGATTGACCATCCTATTTTTTGGGAAAGTCACCCAACATGGGGAGACAAGGTTGTGGGATTAACACATTACTATTGTCACAGATGTGATTACATCATGAATGGTTTGGAAGATATTGTTAAGAATTAGCCTCTAGTCCTCATTTATTTTCAGGGTGTGTAGATAGAAATCATTTGATGGAATGTGTATATATTCCCATTACAATGTCAATGTAGGATCATATTCATACTCCAGTCCACTATGTAATGGTTGTGGATACTGTTTGTTAACCAATAATAGTGTAGACGAAAGAGTGACACTAATTCATGGTTAGGATATGTCTGCTATTACTCAGGTAGACAACATATTTGATTGGTGTGATTAATAATTTTTAGGAGGAGTTTTTATCTTCTCATTTTCTATTATATTTCTATGAGGTTATTGACATTAATCCACAAGAATTTCACTTTTCACGTATTTTTTATCTTTTGTATTTGACTTGTGGGGTTCATATTTGTGAGTAGTGATTTCATCTACTCATTTTTTACTATATTTTATTGTTGGGATTGGTTTTGTATGTAGGTATTTTCATATTTTTATTTATTTCCAATGTATTTGGCTGGTGGGATTTGTATTCATTGGATGACTTATAGGACATCTCAAAAAAAATTAATCTTTTTGCACAATGGGTTTGGTACACATCAGTATGAATTGGTTCTTACTTACAGCTAGTTTCATCCAAATTTTAATGGTGGGATTCATTTACATCAATTGTGATTTCCATTTGACTATGATGAATTGATTCAGGTAATATGTTTGTTTCACAATGGGTACCACCAAAAGAGATTGTGTCTTTCTTCCTCCGACATTGACCCAAAGAATGTTCTTCTCCTCAATGTGATAATTCTATGCTGTGTGGAATTGGATGATACATCTTATAATTGGGGCCCATGAGTGGGGATTATATAAAGGAGGAAAAAGACGATGTTGGAGACATCATCGTCCTTTCTACGAAAAGGGAGGTACCCATTGTTGTGTTCTGGAGACATGCTCTCATAATGATTAGTGATGGCCAGTTGGGCCACCCTATTCCGGAACACATGTTGAATTTTAAGAGGCAACTAGTATGATTTCACTAATTAGAGGGCCTTTAATGAAACCTCTATTATGTGTAGAGTACATTCCTAGTGGAAGTCACAGATAATCATTTTTGAGAACCATCATTGGAGATGCTGGTTAGGTGATATATTCATCTTCTTTCTAAAAGAATCAGTCAGTGCATGGATCTTAATTTGTGTTTTTGAAAACATTGAGGATATCACTGTATTAAATTAACCTATGAAGACCTATGTAATATGTGAGAAATACAGACCATAAGACCCTTAAAATATAGTATCCTATGATCACATGAAAAATTGGTGATATTGCATGGGCCTAATTTTGGTAGGATGTGAATGGGGATTCAATATCGTTACAATTCCACCTTGGTTAAGGATTCACATCAGGTCCACAATTTTTGTTTTTTTAGAAGTTGTGTTATAACTGGAACAAAATGGTTCAGTGGGGATGGATGCCCATTGGTTCTATTATAGGGGATTAATTGGTTTGTAATCACTGGAATTGGTTATAACATCTAAAATGGTCTCCAATGTGTTTTTTGAGAATTCAAAAACCATTAATGGATCTTATATCCATGATTCATATAATTAACTTATAATTGGAAGTATTCATTGGGTTATTTTCCAAATTACACTTAAAAAATTACATTGTTTGAGTGGATGGTAACCCGATATCATCAAACCATTTTGGGCTTGAGAACTAATTATGATTCTGAGACACTCATATAGATTAATGTAAATTTCGTATGTTCTTGAATCCTTTATTCATTACTAAGAATGTTCTTATTGTATATCCCAAGGTAAATACATAATAATGATTAATCATGGGAGTTGAATGATCTTGATGTATATTTAGTTATCAATCGAGGGAAGTATCTATATATATTCATGGTTCACCATAAGTAATAGATAAATTAGGAATGAATTGGGTTTTCTCTATTACAGTGTGAGTTTCAAGCCATATTGGATTACACAATAGAGTTTATCATCATCTATGGGAACATGATCTATTTTGATACTAAGATCGAACCCATAAGATGTGATTCCTACTTATTCTTTCCAAAATAATCCTAACCCATATAGTTTAGTATCACTTTTATTGACACATAATGTTATAATTTCATTTTAAAAGGACAAAACCCTATAGTTTGATGACATTAGATAGGGAAATAAATGCAAAGGATTCTATAGTTAAGGGTGGTGTGGTCCCTACGCATGAAGTGGCCCATGATTCCAAAAAGTGATACCGACTCCTAAGTGGATATGACCCTTCTGGTAATGTATCCTTGAGATCATTAGTGCAATTTAGATATCTAGTTTGTAAAAAAGGGAGGCTTCCTTTATATCATAGTTAGTTATGAATCATAACCATTTTAGTTCGGTTTGATCTAGGACTTTTACTTTTATGGAGGCCCACTAAGGGATAATTATTGTGGTTTACGCATGGTATAATCCCCTTATATAATACTTTATTAAGGATTTTAATGTCTTGGAGTTAGTATTGGACTCATATTGGGTCTTAAATATTGGGAAAAGGCAATTATTTTGAGATCATTCTGATTTTATGATCACTACACAACTCTAAACACACATGATTCAAGCTGGGATTGAGGAACAAGAGGAGGTAATTGATCGGAAGACTTCACATCACACATCATCTACTGATAGATGATAATGGATCCTTAGGGGAGTGGGTTAGGTCATTGGGTGTTTATGTGAACCATTTATTTATCATATCTTGGATATTAAGATTTGGTAACCTATATTGATACGTCTAGGGGGAGGTTAGTTTGGAGCACGAGTTTAATCTAATGAAAGAAAAACAAGGGTCTTAACGTAGTTGGAGTGCCTTGATTTTGTTTTGGGGAGGGGGGAGGGCTCCCATCCTTATAAAAAAGAAACAAAAGTGATAACCCCTATATTTATACCAAATAAATTATAAATAATTGTATGTATCCCATTTTGGACCCCATATTAAAATGGGAATTCAAACATGTGATAATTCTTAGGGACCACATAACTACTGGGATAACTAACATATATCCATTTAAAGTGGTATGTAAACTCAAAATATAATAATGTAACACCGAATGGTTTTATCCTATGGTTACGACAACATGGGAAAATGACATGAAAAAATGCTATTGGACAAGTTTTTTGAGGGGTCAATAATGGGATTGAAAATGCGATTGAAGGGAATGGATGGGGCCAGAGAGTTGAAGAATATAGTGCACCCTACTCCTCATGGTATGTTCTCACATGGGATAAGGGTTCCTATTGGTAACATGTTTCTATAGATTGAATGAGGAAATCCACAAACCATTGTTGTATGGATACGTGTGTGGAGTTTGCATAATATTTGTCTACCCGGTGACAGGTTTCACATTCATAGCATATTGCTACGTGGGGACAAATTCGACTTGCATAGTAAATTGCTACATTGGATATGGTTCCATCCTTATAGAATTGTTTCATGCAGGGAGACTTGTTGTGAAGGGGGAATTGGTTCTACACCTTTTGGGGAGTATGCCCATGAGGAATTTTTTATTCACTTTAATCAATTTTAATTTATTCACCTTCTTATCACTATACAATAATGCTTTTCCTCTGTAGAATTGTTTAATGTGCCTAGATTTTTCAGAGATTTCAATTTAATGATTCAATTGATGATCCTATAATAATATATATTCTCTATGGATACCCTCTAAATAAATTTGATGTTAATAAATGAAATGGGTACCGGGGTTGTCATTTATTAATAACTAGGTCATGATCCCCATTTTATAGAAGCCCATGGCCATTACTAGGCCCACATATGTCTTGGTATTCCAATGTTATAGGGTTATTGTATGTGGCAGTGAAAATCTCTGCATTGGTCCTGTGAAAGATGTCATTTCATTTGTTGCAATCCATTGGATACTCATTTCCCACTAACCATTGGAGTTTATGGATGATGTAGTTCATGGGGAAAATTTTCGCTCCCTCATCACAAAACAACCTCATTCACAAAGATGGTGACATTGTTTCCTCCCACGAAATTTTATATCGATGGAAATTTTTATAAAGAGTATTGACTTTTGGAGTGAATATCTATAAAAGGATTTCTTCTTCATGGTCATGTTAATTAATTTGATGAATTCAATCCTTTAAACATTTATCTAGAAATTATTTCATTTGATTAGTTTCATTTGTTTCCCGATTTCATAGAATAATTTCAATTCTCTAAAAAATGTATCACACCCAAATTATCTTTGAGAATAATTATCCAATGCTTGATTTTGGGATAGATTGAGTATTTTTGGTATTCAGGATATATAAGAATTATCTCTATGCATAATTTTTTGACATATATACTGATTATAAAATATAAAATTATAATTCTACACAAAAATAGTAGAAAATGAACAATATAATTTTTCTTTAAGAGATTACAGATTAAGACCTCACTATACAAAACCACACATAGTATGTGATCATGGGTGTTAATATTGTGACCTAATAGGATATGGACTTTTTGTTAATGATAAGGATCAAAAATAAAATAATATTTTTATACTTACATGGGATGAAAATAAAATACATAATGAATTGGTAGAAATATTATATAGACTAAAAAAATGTTCAACCACTTATCCATGTGAAGATTATAGAGTCCCATAATGATGACATTGATTAGAAAATTATAGTATGAAATGTTCCTGATATCAACCATTGTTTTGATATATTAAAAATTTTCATGAATGGTTTATGAGTTCTACATATTTTATAATTGACAGAGCTTCTAAATGAAGCTCATAATACATCATTCTTAGGAAATACAGGAATTTAAAAAATCCATGAACACCATAATGGATATTTCATTTGGGATTTATATAAGTGAGATATAGCAATGTATGATTCTCAGTGCTTTATTTTCCATAAATATAAGGATGATAAAAATAATTATAAGGGGATGTTACAACCAGTGACCATAAATGAATGGAAATATGAAAACAACACCATGGAATTTTTTTAATACACCCTATTATATATTAAGGGAATAATTATATTTTGGTTATAGTGGATCACCTTATGAATTCATAACATAACATTTCAATCATAGAATTTATCCCTCCCTATCAGATTTACTGAATATATATTAATGAATTTTAATATTTAATTTAGTAAAAAATTCATTTGTATATGAAAAGGATATAGGGATTTCAATGAAATTCTATTGATGTGTTCATCATGCTGATGATATAGAGTAATGTTTTAGCACATCTAATAATCATGAAAATGTGGGTCAGTGTAAGAAGACAATTAAATATCAAGGAGACATGTTGGGTGCTCTCTGTTTGGAATTTAATGGTGGTAGGGATCAACTATATCCATTGGTATAATTTTAGTGTACAAATTAAATATATTTTAGATTTTATATGGATTATTATAATACTCTTCCAGGTAAGAATATCAAAAAATTTCCGTGATGGGATAATGTTATGGAAGGAAAATTATTAGTACTTGCTGTAACTGATTATAATATAGATAAGGGTAGATCCATTTAACAACAAATAATGGTATCCTAGAGTGAACAAATGGGTCATAAAGACAACCATTGAAGGGATCAAGTGTTTGACAAGGAGGAAAAGGTGTTGATATAATTTTCTCAATGGAAAAGGATAATGATATTTGGAAATAATATAATGCTAAGACCTTAGAATATTTGTTATTTTATATATCTTGATTGTATCTAGTTGGAAGTATATCCATTAGTTCTTCTTCTAAATGAATCTCATGTTCATGGTGTGTTCTACGTTTCTCTATATACGTATTAAAAACATGATCCTTTTCAACTACAAACCCCATTGGTCATATAGCTTGAACATGTAAAATCTTGTGATGAACAATAATAAGTGATTATGGTTCATAGTGAAAAAATTATAAAAAATAAACCAATCACTATTTTAATGTTTTGAGATAAAACCACCATTTTGGTGAAGCTACAAGACAACCTGATGTTGTGTTGAGGTATATGTTACCTTCTCCGTTTGTATCAAAGTGATGAATTTTAAAGGAAAATCTATGTCTTGATGGTGTACAATGCAGAAACAAATTATTTACAGTACATATATTTTGTCATATAATTAATCTCTTTAATATTATATATTTCATGAATCACTAAGCTTAAATAAATTCCAATATATTAATTTTTTTCTTGACCATTATAAACTAATTGTTAAATTGAGGGATATAAATATTATTTACTAGGCTGTGAAATATAAATGAATTTAATGTTCAAAAAAATGTATTTATTATTAGGATATAAATAATAATAATCTTTTATATGATTATTTTCATACTCAAAAATATTATTTATACAAAAACAGATATTTATTTCATTCTATTAGGGAAAATATAAATAATTTATGAATATTTTAAATTTTTTTATTATAAATGTAACATTTATTTTATATTAATCAAGAAAAAAATATTTTAGTACGGATTTTTTAGAATTTTCTAAGAAGATTAATTTTTTCTCTGAATTGTAAAAAAATAGATTTTTATAAAACCCACATTTACTATATATTTAAATGTAATTTTATGGTTTTAAATTTATATAAATGTAAATTAACATATTTTTAGTTATATATAATTCAATTAATTAAATACAAAAAATATTATTATATTATTTTTGTATAAGTAAATTTTGTGGCTTAAAAACTCATTTTTCCAAATAAACACATTTTTTTTGTAATATGATAGTTTAATTTTAAATGTAATTATGAAACATTTCTGTATTCAATTTTAAAAAATGGATTCAATATTTTTAATCAATATTATAAAATTTGGTTAAAAGTCAATTTTCATTTTTATGCATAAAATGATTTTCATGGTAAAATAAATATTTAACACAGTACAGTTACAACAATGTAACTAGTAAAAGTTAATGGATGAATGAATAAAATACCAAATAGTTGAATCATTAAATGTTTGGATGGCTTTTTTCCCGACATTAAACTTAAATTTAAACGTTAGATATCATCCAAATTTGTTGTAAGTATTTACTCGAAAATTTGTTTGGATTTAAATATAAAATAATAATAAAAATCATTAAATATCTATAAATAACACATCCTCAAGAGAAACTACTACACCACAATATACAATTCTCAAAAAAATCCCTGAATGTATTCAAATATCTAAAAAAAATCTTCATATACTCTTATCATGTTCATTTGCTCCTAGTCTCATTTAATAACCAAGTCTATGTTCCTTAAAAGGACCTTCAAGGAGGTGATATTCAAGTGGTAACCTTTTCTAAGAACCTCTATTTATTTATATATTTTTTTAGAATTTATTCACCTCATCCACTTGTAAAATAAATCTAAATTTAGTATCATTTATATAACTTAATAATAATGTGACAATTTATTAAATTTTATCCACCAATATTCTTATACCCTCTTGTTCTTAGATAAAAAACTGTTTTCTAACCTTTTTCGGTTAACCATATCAATGGATAATTATTTTTCATTATCTATTAACGCCATAGAATTTGGTCATAAAGGTAATATTAAATTTACATTACGTTTTAAACATCTTATTATAATCTATTTCGTTTTCTGGAACTTATATATAGGCATAATATGAAATATAAATAAATAAGTTCATAATGGCATGAAAAACAAACAAAATAAACTAAAAATTTAATGTTAACTTTTTATCAAACTAATATCCTTATAATAGTATAAAAAAAAATATATAGGACCATTGAAACATATTTATGTTCATGAATACCACTTTGTGGCACATATAGACATTTATTTCCATTTTTATATAATTTGTTTTACAAAAATGATCTTCCCATGAAAACCCTAAAATAAAAACCCGATAAATAATGAAAAAAATGAAATATTATTTGTGAAAGAATTTATAGGTGTTCTAAAATATTAATATAAAGTACGATAAATGTTATTATATATTCTCAATGCATTGATAACATTATTTACCCCATTTTAAATCATGATGAAGAATGAAAAACTAAACAGAAGCATGAGGTAAGAGTTTACCGTTTCACTTTTACTTCATGGAGATATATGGCTTATTCTAGAATTATTTATCTACTTTGGAATATCTAGAAAAATTTAACTTATAATGACAATAATATCATTTTTTCATGGAATTTAATGTTTTATTGGATATTAATTACATTAATTGGAAATCTTATTTGATCGATTTCAATGTTGTTATAGATTTTAACTCAATTCCCATTCCTTATGTCAATCTTCAACTTATATGATTATTCCATATTATTATTATGTTTTAGATTGATTTTTATTATATTATGTTTGATTTCATGTTTTTTATTTTGATTTGTTTCTTGTAAAAAATTTTATTTATTATATTGATTCTCACTATAATAAAATAATATTTATAAGGTATTTTATTTTAAAATTTTTCTTCTCAAACACTGCATAAAATAATCTTTTTCTCCAAAGCCCATGGATTGTAAAAAAAATGAAATTTTTATAATATTCTATTATTATTTTT
This sequence comes from Viscum album, assembly GCA_963277665.1. Lineage (NCBI taxonomy): Eukaryota > Viridiplantae > Streptophyta > Magnoliopsida > Santalales > Viscaceae > Viscum > Viscum album. The sequence continues at coordinate 219,371,509 of OY728158.1, forward strand.
TGAAATTATTTTTTAGTGATGTTAAATTTTTTCTTCACCTGTTCAAAAGTATTCTGTTTTTTATTTTATAAATGAGTTATATTTTGATGTTTCATAAAAAATACAGAATTATATTTTATTCTTATATATAATGAGATGATGTTTACTCCATCATAAATCCTTAATTATTTAATATTTACATTAAATTATGATAGGGTTATACTAAAATATAATTTTTCATCAATGGTAACATAATTCCATAAAAATAAATTATTCTATAAGATAAATGTTATTTTTCATAGAATTTTTCAATTGTTCATTCAAAATTTATTCCCATATATGTTAAAATTAAATTTTATAATTATTATTTACTATAGGAAACATTCTAGGATATTATTATGATTCTATTCATTTTTTCTTTAATTTTATAATTCTAGGATATTTTTGAAACTGATTCCTTTTCATCAGGTGATGCAGTGATGGTATATTTATGGAACCAAATTTATTTTCAAGGGTTCTTATATGAATTATAATCTTTTAGAACAAATATTTATATTTAAAAATATTTGATTTCATGGAAATATATCAATATTCAATTCCTATGGTAATTATATTATATATCATAATAATGATATGAATGTAATTGAGAATGATCATGGTTTATTAAGACAAGACTTGAATGGAAAGTGAACTCAGTTTAATAAGACTAGATTGGAGTGGTAAGTGAAACCCAGTCACTAATGTATGTTATTGACCATTATATTATTTTTAGTGGACCATGTTTACTACTATTATTTGGGGAGTGAAACCCATCTACTATGATGGTGTTTTAAATGACCTTTAACTACTATGTTATATTTTTTTATGGATATTCCATCATTCTGTGTATTGTTACAATGTTATTTTTTAATGGATCATGTTATATTGTGATTCATGTGTTATAAAATTATATTATTTTTTCTATGACTCTTGATTATGGTGTTTTATATTTAAGGTATAATTTTCATATTTTATGTTCCTCTTCATAAGCCCGTAGTCTTATGTTATGGTTGATATTTCCCCTTTTACCTCTACTAAGCATCAGAACAAACCCATTTATAATTAATTTCTCTAAAGGATATGAATAAATTTATTCAATATGATATGTAAAAAGTGTTCTAGTTATTATTGACTAATCTTGAGATTATGTTAATGTTTTATGTATTATTTGTCTATGTTTCTATGATTCCTGTGATACTAAACCCATATGTTAATGGTATGGTTTTTTATATTATGTTATAAATATTCATATATTTAGATGTAGTATCTATTTTTTAAATTATTGGGTTGTTTTATATTTAACATTATATATCATTTCTATTACATATATTCCTCCATTTTGGTTAATATTACCCCACACATTTTTTTCTCCTCTTATTTTAGTTAATCCTTTATGTTATTCTATAATATTAACATGTTGTCAATTGACTATATAAAATAAAATGTAATTTTTATTTTTGTTCATATTATAGAAAACTTACATGATGATTAATTTGTCCTTCATTTCTCAAGGTGTTATAGAAATGGCATTCTCAACTAGAATAATGGTTGTTCTTCCCCATCTACAACTATAATAATTTATTATTATTTCATTTTTTCTGAATATTCTTATTTTACCCAACATGGTTCATGATTTTCACATATTATATTACTATTTATTATTCTAATTTATTTCAAATTGTTACATGGGTAAACTATTGGATTACAAAAAATTACACACTGTGTTCTCCCAATATTTTGTGTGTTAATTTTTCTTGCCTAAATTCCAGTTACACTATTGAATGTTTTAGTCTCCTTAAACCCATCATCTCCTTAATAAAATTTCAATTATCTTTTGAGTAAATAGTTGGTCACATGATCTAATCATCTGGGGATAACATTAATGTTTCCAATATATCATCTAAAATTTGTATCTGAATATATAGTGATGGTCTAAAATGTGATTGAAATCCTGAAGCCCCTTGTTTATATCCGTAACATTTTTATTTAGTCCACATAACAATAAATTCTTAACAGAAAATATAATAATTTTTTTTGGATTTCTCATTATCTATTTCTTTTAGTTGTTTTTAGACAAATATATTGTCCATTCTTATCATATAAACATTCATATAACCCACAATCTAAACCTTATTTTGACCATATGGATCCATATTTTTTTTCAACATCACATTGACACTAGAATATGTTTATTTATATATTATTTACTTCATTTTATATATTTTTATATTCATTAATCGTCAATAATTCCCTACAACAATACATATATATGTTTCATAATGTCAAGTTAAATACCCTTATAAAGCATTTGAATTAATTACCAGGTAACAATTCTATGATGATGGATACCCCTATTTTATTTCATGTATCATTACCATGTGCTATAGATTCATTCAACTTGAGGATCATTAATTATTTAGAATATATATATGAATATACATTTTTTATAGGTGATAATAATAAAATGAGAAATATTTAGAAAAAATCACCCCATGTGATGAACGAATAGGCCATAAAACTTTGATTCCATTAATATTCATATTTCATTATTGAAAAAAATATGATGTCTTATCGTGTTTCTATAAAAAAATATAAATATAAATATATTTTATCAATAAATAAATATTCTAAATTGTGTGTTTAGATCATCATGCACTAAATAGTTTTATTGGAAGGTGTTGGTGACAATATGGATAATAAATGGTTTGGATTCATAATAGTCTATGATGATGTTTGTTTTTACGATACTCATTTTTAGTAATATGATGGAGGGCCTCTCAAAGTATTCATGATATTTAATCCATGGATTTCATGGTGTCACAGCTCTATAATCTTTTCTTCTATATATACTCCTTTTCAATATTAATTTTTTTAAAATCATCATTTATGTTTTTATTTTATTGAATAATTTTATTGTATTATTATTTCATGGAGAGGTTATTCATAAATTATTATACCTTAAATAGAAACATGAGAATTGAGTGATGAAACAAATTAAAATTGAAAATAATAAATTAAAATTAAAATTTAAAAAATCTATACTCTTATTAGAATGCATCCAATGAAAGGAAACACAATGTATATTTACCATATAGAGTTATTGAAATAATAAAGTGTTCAAAAATTTTCACTGTTGATATTTTAGCTCAAACTAACATGATCAAATAAAAATAAAAAAATAAATATTAATATCAACATAGAAACCATAATGTGATGAATGCAGATTTTTGGGAATTAAATAGTTAATTGAATGAAATTGATTATGAATGGAAGTTATATATTTTTTTGTAGAATGTGGAAAATGTAATAGTTATTTTAATTTATAGGTTTATATTCTTGTCAATTTTGTAATTATATTTATTGGTATTGTCAATTTTTAGAGAGGATAAGTAGAAGACCATTGGTCTTCGTATCCCCTCCAAAACGAAGAAATTATTAATTTCATATGGTCAATTATGTTGGATTATTTATCAACATAGATTATTGATACCTTATCACACATATGATAATATAGAATTATGAAATGGTCATGTGGAACTCATAGTGATCATTTTATGCATTAAAATTGTTATTTTTTTATTATTATAATCAATGTATAGGACAGAGAAAAAGTAACATATTAGAAAAATAAATCACAAAGGAAGCTGTATAAACATTAAAAAATAATGAAAAAAATATTTATCTCACACACTATCCCATTATTTACATTAACTAGTATTAGAAGTAATTACCAATTCATGTTAGTATAGGGACTGTTAAAGGGAAGGAAAAAAATAAAATAAAAATTCAAATGAAATTATAGAATATAATGGTGGAAGTCTTTCAATATGTACATCACGTCACAATTTTGGGAAAGTATCCATGGTGAATGTCCCATATAATGCATCTATAAACTTATAATTATAAAAAAAATGTATTCCAAACATTTTAAAATTTATAAATTTTTACACATTATTGTTCCACTCTAAACATAGAGTTTTCTATTGAGGTAGTAATTGGGAAATTATTTAAAAATATCAAGACCCAATTCCATAATATCTAACACACACATTCAAGAAATTATTGATAATATATGAGAGTATCATTTAGTCATCTCTTTTGGGAGTATTTTTTTAATTATTTTTTCTCATTAAATGAATTTTGGAGATATTTCAAGTTATGAATTCTAATTTCATGATGTGAATAGAAATTTTCTAATATATTTAGCGTTGTTCCATCTTGAATATTAACATTTGATCTTGGAACATGAACCTTTACATATCCCCCATTTTGAAAAATCATTTTCATTGTAAATTCATTCTACATTGATAATTTTCATTGAAATAAATTTCCAAATTATACTTCCACAATATGACAATAATATCCAATATCTAGGAAGGATTAATAAATTTTATAATTAAATAAAGGAAATATAATTAAATATGTATGCATGAAATTCAATAATCAATTGATGAACTCTGTTTTTATATATTTTGGCTATTTTAGAAATATCATGATGGAATTTTATTTATTTAAGACTAAAAATTTATTTAATCGCATAGAGATAATTATAAATCTTAGACGGATTGGAGGATTTCTTGGTAATTTTTATATGAAAATTTAACGATATTATGGAATTTATAGATTTAATAATCCTAGTAGAATTGAATATATGATATAATATTTATAGTATAATGTCTGTGATGTTCATGACTTTGAATTGCTGATTATATATTTTACTGGATATGGAGTGACTGAGTGAATGTTCTAGAGGAGATCAATGGGATAGAACATATGACATGAAATGAAATTATGAAATTATATTTTATTAAGTATTTACATATTATCATTTATAATTTGTAAATATATATCAATTATCATTAATATGTTTCTAATTTTTTAATTGAGATTTATTTTATTTTTTTGGCTAATAGTATACATTTTTACAATAGATTTTAGTTTTTAAACTAGAAAATTTTCAGTTTTGGAGTGGTTGTATATTTGACCATGATTGGATGTGGTAGTAGTGATTCAAATATTGATTTAATTTATATCATTTTCGGTTTCTAATAACTAAAAACCAATACCCAATTCTTATGACATAATCAATCACTTTCCGATATGGGTGGCAGGTGAAACAATAACATTTAAAGGAATAGAAGGAAGGTTACTCTACAAATTATGATCTTACATCATATCATGTTTCTTTTTTATTTAGTGGTATTAATTATTAGAATTTGGAAAGAAGTGTATGTTTAGGTGGGCGTTGCATGTTGAGGTTATAGTATTTTTTATGATTTGGTTTGTAAAAAGTATAATGGATCGGAGTGATAAGAGTTACTCTATATGGAAAAAATATTGACTAAAATGGTGGGATTGTTTAGATGTGCAAATATTAATCAAATATAAATTTTTAATTTATATTCATATTTTATAATAAATTTATATTTTATATTATACTGAGGGATGTTTATTAATGAACTGGGATATGAATACATTTCATATTCAATATTTATTTACTAATAATCAATTATGATTCTTCACATTTACATTATATTTCATTAGGAGGAATGTTTATAAATATCAAAATGAAAATGTATAATTTTTTATAACGATTTGAAATGTTGTAAATATTATTTTGTGATCATGATGGTCCAATAATAGCATATTATTTGGATATATTTTTTTATTAGTGGAGTCAATTACGGATTCAAGAGGTGTTATTGATGTGTTTGTTTTTACCATGGGGTACTGTTGAATTAGAAACTAATATGACATTATATTAATATCATATGAAGTTCATTATATTTTTTTTATATTTTTTATATATTGTGATTATGTTTTTATTGGAGGATTTAGTCATTTTCTTATATTAAAAATGTATATAGATATATTATCCTATTTTCTATTTCCCTAGTTATTATCTATGATTCAACAACTATTAATGGTAGGTTTTTGGTTACCATAAATATGACTGCCTACATAGTTTTTCATCATAGTTAGATATATCAATTAGAATAATATTTGTTCACAATAATTATAGGTGATAATAAGTCAAATATAAGATTTATCTTAGGTAATATATTTCACAATTTACATATTTCTCATTTACAGAATGATTGATATTAATTTAATTCAATAATAAATAAAACATACATGACTATAAGAACCTGGGTTTTGAGATTATAAGACTTTGAAATTTTCTTGATGTTATTCTAGATCAGGGAACTCAGACGACGTGTGATTCTTATCCCCCATGATGCAGGAATAAAATTTTAAGTGTGTTCGCACTAGACACACCACATAAACAGAATAACTCCTAAATGGTTTCTCGGATCAGAAAACTGAGGGTACTGTTAATTCTGGAATGTTCTGTTTACCCTAGGAGGTGTATAACATTAGTGTGTGTGGCCGTTATATGGAAAACTCCACAAGGGGCCTAGGTTTGGGCCCCAAAAGTTGTTGTGTGGTTGTAAAGTGGTGTTGAATAACTTTTTCATCAGGAGTCCTTTTCAGGCGAGTAAGTAGTCTATCACACATTTTATTCCGCAAGGATTACAACTATGTAATCAGTTTGGGAGAGCGGGGCATATTTTGTGATATCATTAAATGTTTAATCATGAAAGGGCATTGGCTGGAGGTTTCATTGATGCACTACGACCAAATGCACGGTCATGATGTTAGTGACACCTAGTGATGGCGCGGGAAATGCAGAGTTTTCAGACCAGTTCTGCGTCTACCCTCCAACATGGTTGGGCAGTGAGTTACCCATTGACCTTAGGGATTAACCTCTAGAGGGGTTGGGAAGAGGGTTACCCATTGATTTTAGGTTTTACCCTCTAATAGGGATGGGCAGTGGGTCACTCGGTGTCCTTTTTGGGTTTACCCCCCAATAGTGCTAGGATGTGGGTTACCTGACAACCTGTTTGGGTTTACCCTCTAGTAGGGATGGGCAGTGGGTCAACCAATGATGTTTTTGGGTTTACACTCTTCTAGGGCTCGGTAGTGGGTCAACCAGAGACCTTTTGGGTTTTACCCTCCTGTTGGGATGGGATGTGGGTCACCCTACGACTTCTTTCAGACTCATCCCCTTTCAATGAGCTAGATAGTGGTTTTCTCCCCGTGATTACCGAAGCGGGACTTTTGGTGGTACGGTTTAGAGATGTGGCAGCTTTGAGGTGTGGTACAGTTGGGCATCAATGATGGATACCCTTAGAACTGTTGGCACCTTATACTAGGCAGAGCTTGGAGATGGATATCCCCTTACACACTCGTTCGGGATTCTTATTGAGCATATATTTATATACACCCTACTTTTTTCCCACTACTTGGGTCAAGTTACTCTCTTTCTAGGATGGGTGAAGACACATAGGGGTATGAATAATGCTTTCCGTGTCTAGCCCCTCTTGGTTTGGATGAGTCTAATTCCTTTTATTTTGTTGGGTTGTGATGCACTCTCTCTATTGTACTCTTACATTGTTTTGTCTATTGTTTACCATTTAGTACCTCATTTTTTGCTCCCTCGAGATTTCAGGGCATCCTACTGAGTATTCTTATACTCAGCCCAGCTTGGGCTTTGCTCCCACTTGGTGTGCCCTTGCATATGACAGACAGGTCGATCGAGACTACAAAAGAGTGTAGAGGACACATGAGCTTGGGATGCGTTCAAAGCACACAGTATGAATTTTAGGTGTGAAACTCACCAACTTTTTACTTTCATTTACCTGTTTCTGAGTTATGGAACCTTTCAGGTTGGACACATGTTTTTCCACTTTTTCTATTCAGTATCTGTTAGTACGTTTCAGCACATTACTTTTTCCTATCTAGAGGTTGATGAATTACTGTGGTTGGGTTATAGATGATCGTCCATCGTTTTTTTACTCTGCAATTATGCATTGAGTGGGCTGTGTGACTGTGTATAGGTACATAGGCAAAGGCCACCCAAAGATTGTTACACCATCAGCACTTGTCGCCAGCCCCTGGCCTATGGAGGTGAGCTTGGGGCAACTGTGGTTCGAGACCGGTAGGTTTCGGTCATGAAAAAGTGGTATTAGAGGTGGTTTGTTCCTTGGGGAGTTGTTCGGATGTCCCTAAAAAGGAATTGTTTTGGATTTAGGGTAATAGCGTCGGCGTGTCTTGAGAGAGGATATCAGGCCAGGGAGTCCGGTGATGGTACATGCATTTGACGTATCAATTCACTAGGAACATGATAACCCACTTATCGACATGGCACACTGAGACATTTGATTCAGGGAACATTGGAAAATACATCCAATAGTATTGATTCATTGAGTGTCCTTGTTGAGCCACCTCTCCTTTGTAATTACTGTTATATTTATAATCTTAACAAATCGCAGTAATCATTGATAATTTTCAGGATTCCCCCACGATAGCAGCCATCCAAGTTACCCTCTCTAGTTTGTGATGATGACATGGAGAGTTACAAGGAATCATTTTGGGGACCCTCACGTGATCCCTTTCCACCCAGTGCTTCATCAATAGCACCACATGCTGAGGAGTGACAGTTAGTACCGGCAGCACATGCTGAGGTTGAGCGCAGGCTGAGTGAGCTCTGAGACATTCAACGTCTATGACCGCAGATGTTCTGCATAGACACGACTCCCCAGGAACTGAAATATGTCCTAGAGTTTGTGGACTGAATTTTATGGATTGTATAGACATAACAGACTAGATAGTAGCTCTATATGATAGCCTTTTCCATAGGACGGCCGTAGGTTGGTGGGGGTTGGTTACGTAGGCCAAGAAGAGTCGTCTCTCACGTGGGATAACATCCAACAGCTCTTTCGGGTGGAGTACTCCCCCTATTGATTACACTTTGTATGGATTAAGGAGATTCAGGAGCTGAAGAAGGGGGGATGGCCGTAGCGCAGTACTTGAACTGATTTACCAATCTAACATGCCACTTGTAGGATATGATATTCGATAGATACTTTCAGGCGTGGAAGTTTGAGTAGGGTATTCACAGGGAGATCTGTGCTAGTGTAGTTCCCCTGTGCATCCCTACATATGATGGGGTGCTAGAACGGGTTCTTGTGATACAAAGATTATTGGCCGAGAGATGCCAACTGACAGGGCCTAAGAGTGGATGCTTCATTGGAGAGTCTTCAATGACAGGCAGGCAGTAGAGAGTAGAGCCTCAGTCACAGAGGCCCTTCCATGAGTAGACTAAATAGCAGGTCCATACACTGTAGTGGTGTCGTGGAGCACCAGGGAAGTCAAGAGAGATCCAGTGCTATTCCTGTGACAAACAGGGTCTCCTATCATGGGACTTCCTAACTAGGCGTACCGAGAAGTTGTGTTAGGCAGTAGGTGCCCCATAGTGATAGAGACAGCACCGTGACCAGGGATCCCCCATGTAAGGACAAGGTGGTCCTCAGGGAGGTGGCGCAGGTAGAGTGGATGGACCTGGTGGTCCTAGACTGTGTTTCAATTTCCTTTCACCACCACCATCCAACGGCCCACACTAGGCTCAGTGAGTTGGCGGTAGGGGCCGTAGGCAACTTTAGGCTATGGGTGTTCATGACCCCCTGCACACGAGATGGTTTCAGGTATTCTATGTGTTTACTCTATGCTTTCTACAGTACTAGTAGACACAGGCTCCATCGACTTCATTATAACATTTCTATTGGTACGGTAGATGGAGCTTCGAGTAGAGGAGATGACACATACACTTATCCTTGAGTTTCTTACGAGAAGTTAGTCTTTAGTGAAATTTATCTACAGATTATGGGAACTGTCAATTGGAGGAGTGAGTTTCACATGGGACCTTCTCTGCATCACAATGGATCCTTAGGACTTTATCATGGGCATGTATTGGCTTTCTATGGTTCACGCACAGATCAACTGTCATCACACATGAGTCAGAGGTGTGTTTTATAATAGTATGAGGTTCAAAATCCTTGGTGAACGAGACATCGTGGCAGAGCAGATGGGTACTATGAGCAGGAGATCCCGAACTTTTTTGAATCAATTGGAGATCATGGATCTCGGGGCAACAGACGCTACATGCACTTGGATCCCTACTGCTGTAGGGGACAACATGGATGTCTATCCTGAAGATGTTTCCAGACTACATCTGAGGTGAGATATGATGTTCTGCAATGACTTGTATCCAAGGACATCCCCGATATCATGTGTGGCTTATCTGATGGAAACCAAAGTGTTTCGAGAGCTACAAATTCAATTGGATGACCTTAGTGAGAAGGGATTCATCAGGCCTAGTGTGTCCCCCTGGGAAGCTCTATTTTTTTGTGAAAATGGAAGATGGGGTTCTGTGGCTTTGTGTAGATTATCGTCACCTGAATCAGTCTACGATAATGAAAAATCACCCTTTTCTAAGGATCTATGACCTCTTCAACAAGTCTATAGGTGCAAAGTGGTTCTACCAGATTGATCTTTTATCCGGCTTCCACTAGTTTCGAGGTTGTGTGGATGATATCCCGAACTAGGCTTTCCATTGTCGTTATGGGCATTACTAGTTTTTGGTGATTCCCTTTAGCGTGATGAATTCCCCTTCATTTTCATGGATTTGATGAACCAGATATTCCATCCATACTTGGACCTATTTTTATTTGTCTATATTGATGACATATTCATCTACCCTGCGATGGAGGAGGAGCACACGTAGCATTTGAGGATGGTCCTAGACTTACTCTGAGACCACCATATGTATTGGAAGCTTTTGATGATTCAGTTCTAGATTCATGAGGTTCAATTTCTGGGGCATGTCATTATGAATCATGGATTTTCTGAATATCCTGCAATGATAGAGGATGTTGTTGCTTTGGAGCCACCCAAGATTGCATTAGAGGTGTGTAGAACACTTGGTTTGGCAAGGTACTACAAGAGGTTTGCGTATGATTTATCTAGGATTGTTTCCCCTTTTCCTGCATTGACATGGAATGGATGACCGTTCACATGGAATGATCAGTTCCAGAAGGCCTTTGGGGAGTTGAGACAGAGGTTGACTAGTGCTCTAGTGTTGAGGCTTCCAGAGGAGGGTGTTGAGTTCATAGTGTACTGTGATGCTTTCGGAGCTCGGCTCAGGTGCGTGATGATGCAGTAGTGGGCAGTGATTTCATATGGGTCAAGGAATTTGAGGCCCCATGAGCAGAATTATGTGACTCACGATTTGGAGCTGGTAGTAGAGGTATTTTCCATGAGGTTATGGAGACACTACATTTTGGGTGAGCCTTTTGTGGTCTACTCAGACTACCAGAGCCTCATGTACATCTTCACTTAAAGGGATTTGAATATGAGGCAGAAGCGCATGGTAGATTTTTTGCAGGAGTATGATTTCGAGATAGTATACACTCTAGGGAAGCACAATGTAGTAGCAGATCATCTTAGCAGGAAGTCACATGATTGGATAGTATGGGATGCTTCAGAGCTGTTGGTTTCCCTATGGCTAACCTTGGTGGAGCAGAAGGGTATGAATTTTCTGCAGTCGATTGTGTTGATTCCTTCGATCCTTGAGCATGTGAGAGAGTAACAACTGGGGTTGTTGACGGGGATGTAGTGTGTGATCAGATATCCACAGGCGATGCACCCGATGGGTATTCTGAAGGAGGGAATCATGAGATCTTGTTCCAGGGGAGAGCTGTAGTACCAGTGGAAATGATGGAGGAGGTGATGCGGGAGTTTCACAATTATCACTTGTTTGTACATCATGGTTTGGGGAAGATGTACAGAGACATTCAGAGGCAGTGTTGGTGGTCTGGCATGAAGCAGCACATAGCTGAGTTCGTTTCTCAGTGTCTTACCGGTCAGTAGGTGAAGGCAGTGCATCAGGTTCCGACTAGGTTGTTGCAGCCCCTTGATATATCGGAGAGGAAGTGGGATGGAATATCTATGGACTTCGGCATAGGACTCCTGCACACAACAAAGGGCCACGATTCCATTTGGGAGATTTTAGACCGACTCACGATGTTTGGGCATTTCATTTCCATTAGGGATAAGAGCTCAGAGGAGAGTCTGGGATGGCTGTATGTTCGGGAGATCGTCTACCTTCATGGAGTAACCTTGATGATCATCTGAGACCATGACGCGCAGTTTACGTCTCAATTTGGCGAGGAATGTAGGAAGAATTCAGGACCCAGCTGCATATGAGTACATCTTTTCACCCCCAGATGGATGGGCAGAGTGAGAAAACTATCCAGGTATTGGAGGATATTCTAAGGGAGTTTGTGTTAGACATATTCATGAGACGGGAGGATCACCTACCATTGGAGGTGTGCGCGCAAACCAACAGTTACCACTCTACTATCAGCACAACACCTTTTGAGGCCCTCTACGGGAGACCCTCTAAGTCACCGTTGTGCTGGATTGGGGTTGGGGACACCATTCTCTTGGGCCTATAGTTGTTGTAGGCGACGATAGAGAAGGTGCTGGTCATCTGTGAGCAGATGAAGATGATTCGGAGTAGACAGAAGTCATACACTGATCATCATCGCAAGCCTATAGAGTTCAACGAGGGGTACCTTGTCTTTTGGGAGTCTCTATATGGCATGGTACATGGAGGTTCGGCCGGGGTGGCAAGCTACCCCAAGGTTCATTGGGCCCTTTGTGATCGTGTGCAGGGTCGGTGAGGTTGCCTACCATCTTGTAGTACACCGACGACCGGAGAGTGTGCATGAGGTCTTTTACATGTCACAATTGAAGAAATACGTGCATGAACCCATACATGTTATCAACTACGGAGAGCTCGATATTAAGGATGGAGCCACATTTGCGGAGCACCTGGTGGTGATTGAGGACTAGCATGAGCGAACTCTGCCTGGACGAACCATTCCTTTGGTTCGTGTGATGTGGCAGCATAGGAAGGTGCAGGAGAGAACATGGGAATGGTAGAGCCAGATCAAGGCTCAGTATCCTGATTTGTTTTTATACATTTGTTTTTTGGGGATGAAAAACATGAAGGAGGGAATGATGTATGAACCTATGTTTTGAGCCAGTAAGACTTTGAAATTTTATTGAGGTTATTCTAGAGAAGGGCCTTTAGATGACGTGTGATTATGATCCCTAGTGTGGTTGGAATTAAATTTTATGTTTGTTCACACTAGAAACACTAAATAAACAGAATAACTCCTAAACTATTACTCGTTTGGGAAAACTGAAGGCACCATTGAGTCCGGAACGTGCTGTTTACCCTAGAAGGGGTGTAACATTTGCGGGCGCAACCCTTCTGTGGAAAAATCCAATTGGGGTGTTTTCATAATTTTGCGGCCTTAGACGTTGAACTTCTAACTTCTGAATAAAGGATCACATAAAAATTCTGAAACCGCCATTGTGTTCAAAACATTGATTTTAACTTAGAGGTGGCTTAACCCCGACCATGCCGAATCTTCGGGTATGATGCCTTTGGGCGGGGGGTTTAAGTGTTTTTATATTTAAACACATCCACCCCCACCCATCTTCTTCCCCTGCATTCCTCCCTGGAGGATCCATATGTAAAATATCCTCCCCTCTCCGCTAAATCTCTGACAAGGCGTAGTGACTCCGGAACATTGTCGGCAAAACTACGGGCTATCCCCAATGAGGTAGGCTCGTGCGTTTGCAATTTTAATTCCCACAACCCCCCTTAAAATGAAATTATTTGTATTGAAATGGTGTTCGATCATTGAGAGAAGCATATAGTTGTGTTGGGATCAATTCGAGATTTTCGACACCCCTTTCGGATTGAATTTTCGAGTCCCATGGCATCTGGGGTGGCCCTGTGATGTTTTCCGGCCATTTTATTCTTTTTCAGGTGATTACATGGAGGTCCGGCGGGCGACGACGGTAGCACGAGGCGTACCAGTCAGTTGAGGTGTGGTTTTAGAAGTGGCGGAGGTTTCCGGGATAGTGGCACAGTGGCGGACCTGGGAGACGCGACAGACCCAGGAGGCGCGGGGTGTCCCTGGCGGCGGCGGCGGGCGAAGAGGAATAAATAGTCCTATAATTATTTATTCTTTTGAAATGTCCAATAGTTTTATTGCCAATAGAAACAATACATGGTACAATGATCCAACAATAAGATTACTCACAATAAAACGTAGTTGTACCACATACTATATATGAGTATTGAACTATAGATTATAAAAATGGAAATATCGAGAAGTCACATTATAATATATAGAAAGGGTACCCATGCCTTGATTATTATCATCTCATTTGAAGATGTGCGGACCCTGGGGGAGGAACCACATGCCTCAAAAGACATAATATGAGACCCCTAATCCCATTGAATGATGAAATGCACCCAATACGGTTTGTTGAATGATCCATTGGTAGTGGAATATATGATATGTGGTACACAAACCCTAAATTATCTAACTTCAGTGGGAGTACCGACCCTAGCACAAATAATATGATCACACCTATGCTCCAAAATCCATTAAACACTATAGAGGGAGAAACCCAATTGAAAAATCTCTTACTATATCATATATATTGAGACACAAACCATGATATCATCACACATGTAATTATACAAATAAAAAAATACATGTAGAAACATCAATTATTGTTTCCCATATCCTGTTTTTGTTATATAAAAATGATACATGTTATAATAAATCACATTTAGTAGGACTGAATTGTTATTTAGTCTGTAGAAAATATATACAAAAATTAATTTCACATTACCATAGAATATATAAAATAATACATAGAACTCCAGTTGGAACTTAATTACCTACATTATTATATAAATTAAATAATTCGATGTCCACTTCAATATACACTAATGAAGGAAAGAATAGTTTTTTAAAACGGATTCCAACTACAGTAATATATATTAGAAGATATCATAGAATAAAAAATACATGTATAATAAATAAAACATAATAATAATATATTCAATATATCTAATATCATATGTGGATAATATATCCATTTATGACAATATTGTATAAATAATGACATGTATACCAATAACTAGATTCATAAATATGGGATGAATAACATCAAACATCACAATCGTACAATCAATATGTCTTTCAAATAAATCCACTATAAATAGGTAAGGTATAATTAAAATACACAACATAATTGTTTTAATGGGACCTACTAATGAATTTTGGGGATATCTAAATATGGGACCCACCCATCTTTTATTTCACTCTATAAGAACTATACGTTAACTAACAACAATCATCCCTAAGGTCACACTCATCATGTATATCCAAGTGGGAGAACATTGGAAAAATAAAGGTTTCATCATATATACACACATATTAAACATAATACCCAATTGGAAATATTATATCTTTATACACATAGAGTGGAAACACCTACAGATGCATAAGGGGATATCATGCCCCATTTCTCATAAAATCATAAACATTGGATTGATTCCAATGTATTTATTAGACATTATAGTTCTGAAAACCATGTCTATAAAAATATAATGGAAATAAGGTATTCTCTTAGCCTCACTTTGGGATATATTTTTAATTACACTAAAGTATCATTCTATATAGACTGAGATAACACAATCTATAATCATGGAATCTCTCCATCACTAGAAAAATATTTAAGAAACTATAGAGGGGTAACATTCTTTGATTAGAACAACATGTTGTACCTAGTTGTCAACGTAATGAACCATTGGAGCTAACTAAAATTAATTCAATACATGTAAACATAAAAAATATGAAAATTAAGCTAAGATGATATGTATTTGGAATTCAACATATCCAAAAATGTGCACATGCCATGACAGAAGGGGTATGCAAAATGACATAAACTACTAAGAACTTCTTGTGTAGCACACTAACATGAAATTAACATTATTAAAGTACATGGAGTGTACTATGTGTACATGATGTTTAGATGTATCTTGGAACATTTTGTTTTGTTGTACCCGTGATAATGATTACTATGTTGTGACCATGTACTTGGGTTTGTCATAATACTTGTCTTTTTACATGTACTCAGATGTTCTGTTACACTTCCAAAGTACATGGAATGTGGTAACACATGGAGACCTCACTAGGTAGCTCTTATTCAGACTGATATGAACACCATATATTTCATTGAGTGTTACTAGGAACATAGTGTCTAACACTAGATAGACCCCTAGGTGTGTACCCCTGTAATAATAGATCAATTCTACTAATGGTCACATAGTGTATGTCACTAGTCACATGGAATGTGATACATATATCTATGGGAAAATCCAAGTACCACATATATGGTACCACATAGTGTCTTCTAGTTATAATAAATATCATATTGTCTATAATTTCCTAGATATTACTAAAAGGACTCATACCTTCTCACGATCCTCCACATACAAATATATAATTGAAAATCATGTCATACGTCATGGATATGGAATCTAAAAAATTCTGATCTCCATTTGTGAATAGATTATTGAAATCTATGATGCTAGAGAAACACCTTCCATAGTGACTCATTTATTTCTCAGAAAAAACTAGGAATGAAAACATCAAATCCATCAATGGATACATTTTCATAGTCATATAACACAATCATAATGTCATATACCAATCCCAAACCTACGTTTGAAATTAATTAAAATAGTTTCTGAATATAAAATGATTGTCCAGTTTATATCTATCTAATTGTAGGAAAAATTAAATTTCAGTTCTGTAATCACATATAATGGGGAGGAAAAAAACAAAATAGAAAGACAATGATTGATCTTCGGTAATTGATTTAGTTGGGATTTATCTGTTTCTATTATAATGACAATGTAATAAGAATCAATAAATTAAAAACAATACAGATCATCCATATCGCGAATAATGAAACCCATATCCTCCAAACAAAGGATTCTTGAATCAATATATTTTTATATTTATTCATGTTCATCATTGGAATACAAACAAAAAAATCCAAACAAAACAAAATTTCTCTATCGAATTGAATTCATGGTGGAAAAATAAGGATATGCATGTCATGGTCTTTGATGACAACCCAAATAATCATTCCTTCACAATCCCCAATCTCATATTAATCTGATTTCATATACCAAAAACCCCTTAATATCACATCTAATACCCTAGGTTCTACAACTATCCATTGGGATTTGGATTATACATGTTTAATTAGATGAATTCAGGTTACTGCATAGAAATAAATAAACAATCTAATTATATATAATTATTTTTCTAATTGACCCAGTGACAACATTTTACCAAATCAACCAATGTTAAAATAGATTATATCACACCTAGGGTAATCAACACATTGACAACACTATGGTAATATAAAATTCCCAAAACATCTCTCAATTTCGGATATATTCCACTTTTTTATTATAAATGTATGCGTGTGATATTAATATTTTTAATATTTCTTAAATTCAAATATTAGATGATCATGGTTTCAAATCTCACATCCTATCGATTCTTGGATATGGTAATATTATCCAAAATATTCAATGTTATTACACAGATTAATGTTATATTACATTATTCCTCACATTGTGGATTTTCAACCAGAAAAAAATCAATCCAAAAAAATGTACTGGATATTGATCCCTCAACTGGGCCTCCCATTCCCTTGATCTCCCAATAAAATTTCATGTGATATAAAAAAACAGGCACCCAAAAGAATTATTTTCCTTTAAGGGTTCACTCAATACCAATTCCCATCACTGATGGATCCATGAAAAATGATACTCCTCTATCACAACCCAGCATACCCATGTCACGATCATTCATGAGTTAGTCACATAAATACAAAAATAAAAAATGTAGAGAATGCCAAGAAAACAAATCATCATTTGCCATGGGGATAATCTGTGAACCACGTTGATAACTCAACATAGTAGCAGAAAATGATAAAGGGGCTAAGAAAAATAGAGATACTATAACACCCTGGTATAAACTCCTCATATCATGAGCTCTAACGACCTATGATGTTTGTTAATAAAGTCCATTTGGAATTTTCTAGCAGTCCAAATACTACCATGGGTTAACTTTAAGAAATATTTCCATTAGTATCATCAAATCAATAAACAAATAACATGTATCTACTAGATCTGGAAAATAAAAAATTGACCTAAAAATAGTATCATACATGGCTTTGAATAGGCTACAATTTTTAGTGGATTTATATTCATCATGACACAGAAAACCCTACCTATGGTAGATGAAGACCTGCGATCATGGTATATATTAACCAAAATAAGAACTTTTAACATTATCAGGCCTATTAATTAGGTTAAAACATTCATCAAACTAAAACTGGGTACAAAATGTATTCTATCATCCATTACCTAGTCATCCCTTATAGAAACCATCACATACATCATTAATTGACAAGGTAATCCAATAAATCTAGAAACCCACCTTCATGAACTGGTGACCTAAACACTCCACCAAGATCTATTGGTCATCACCCATTATCATAATGTACAACAAGATATTGCAATGATGTCCTAATTTAACTCACTTAGCGTCCCCCCTAATGGTAAGATATCATGGTACTTCCTCACCTACAATAGATTTAAATCTAAGGTAAAATCCTCCTCAACACCTTCTTCCATGGTGTTAATAGTGCGACTAGCTATCCTTGAACTTAGATGAATAAATTAAGAAAATTTGAGAAAACCCTTAGGTACATACCTCGTGGTTATCATGTAATGAAATATCGCACAATTTAAATCCAAAAGTTGTTCCACCCTGGTCCACTGAATAAGAAGTTGGGAAAATACACTTTTAGTAAAACACAATATTTCTATCTGTCTCTCATGTTCCTTCTCAAACTCCAATAATACATGCATGTAATCAGAAAATCCTATCATTAATTAATCTAGTTCCCAATATCATGATTCTACTACAAAATAAATCCCCAAAAGGGTATCAATATGAACTGAAAATTACCAAAATGTATTTAGAATGAATGTTAATGTATAACCTCATCCCAAACAAGAGATGATGTTAACATGTCCCAAAGATAATTCAAAAAAGCACATCGACCTAAACCAATGGTCGATGAACCCAAACATTTTTTTGGGTGGATACTCATCCTCAAATCAATGAGTTCAAGTGACACCAAATGAAACCCATCTTCATTAACTAATCCCCCACATGAGCTAAGAAAATAAAACTATTGAGGAACAAATAGGGTTTATGAAGGCCCTGATATAAATACTCCTCCAACTATAATTGTCAAATGGTTCAACTTATATGATATTATATATATTATGGATCACTAGTGTATATATAGGAACAAAATAAACTCTTAATGTAGATGTAAACCACAATCGTATATAATATTAATGATATTATACTCATCCACCACCATAGGGATGTAAATTATCAATTAATATGCTACTCTAAGGGTAGTAATAATAATTTTATAGATGGTATGCCACCATTACAAGTAGTTGGAAACATATGTTGGTGTCACTACCACTAAAAAGAAATTACAAATGAGGTTTTATGATCCCTATCATTGTACGGATGCACAGATGGAATAATTGTATTATCACATATCTTCACTATATTATCCAAATATATAAGGTTTGATAAAAATTCAACATGGGTATCACTAGGTCTCTGTTAGAAGATATGACCGAGGATAAGTGGAACATGATTTCACATGATAGTTAAATGTATGGTAGTAGAGATAGAAATCATAACTCCAAACCCACTAAAACCCTTGAAAATATCCCTTCTTCATATAAATATATTTCTTCATGTACCCACTATTTACCAAAAATAGGTCTTTCCCCAACACCTTATCCGAAATGACTACCATAGACATAGTATTCGATGAAATTCATCCACAATACCTTGAAACTATATTAATTGGATGGAAATGATTCACCAGCAAGATTATCAATCATATTACGGGAATGTGTCTCGATATTAAAATTTTCCCTCTTCATTTCTCTTCTATTTTCATGGAAAAAATTACCAACATTGGGTTCAACTGATTCCAATAACCTACTTATAAATTATTCCAATAGTTGAGGCAATAGAGTGGTTCATACCTATGTACAAAAGTATTAAAACAAGAGTTTATGGACCACATCTATTACATTAAAAGTATCATGGAGCCTCTAATTATAGAACCACCTATACGTGTAGATGTCAATAATTTTTACCACCAAATTACCATGCCTGATGTGGTGCAACTGGGGGTAGATGTGGTTAGTTGATTCAATGATCCTTCCACCTTATGATGATCTTGAAAATCTTTCATCACACTCTTCTCCCCATAGACCTCCTTTATCCTACCACGACATCTACTTAAGGAGTATTTCAAATATCCCCCTGACCATATCAGAATGAATAATACATACTCATTTTAGATAATATCTCTCATTAATATCATAACAATGACTATGTATTGAAGAATAGATATTCCCCTAAGATAACTGATCAATCCTCCAGTCAAATGACATGTGTCACATGCCAACTATTGGTTGATACTATATACCCTATATCACATGAGAATCATTATTTTGAATCTCTTCATACACCCTCTAACCCTTATCATCATCATCCATCTTTAAAAGAGAAATACAAAACTGAGTCTGTCATTCAACATCATCCTTCACCACTATAGGAGTGTCTATAAACTGGTCTGTATGGGAATGATCCAAATTCTAACTACATTGAACAAAATACTACCACTTGACTATCCCCCATTAGGGTGTCCTCATCACATAGTGGGAAAAGATCATCACACTTATGTGAAAACATCACTACACTTTATCATGAACACATATTAAAAATAGAAAAGATGAACCATAATAAATGTGTATATATAGTGAGATTATTCACAAGATAAATGAAAAACATACAACACTGATATATAATTCATGTATACATGTTTTACTTACAACCAGTATGTAAATTTACTATTTCCATAAGTGGGATATTAGGGTCTTGGTGAATTGATAAATTTTCTTCTTCACCAACCGGAGGCATCTAGGATGCTGAGCGAAACTAGTAACACATTAAATTTTTCCCCTAGGTCCATATAAATAACTCATAGATTGAAAAAAACTCGGAACTCTATTCACAAACCTTTGTAATTTCATAACACTTATGTATGTGTATCTCTATGAAACAATTTTTCATGACCCGACCCAATATCGTCTGTGATTCAAGTAACGAAATACCATTCAACATTTAAATGTATAAAAATCAGAGACAATTCATGATTAAATATATAAAATTACAATATTACAATGAAATATTGTACTAGAACTCATAAAAATGGTCAAAATGCCGGCCCATCCAAAACTAGAAATATTGTACGACTATCTTAAGGAGAGGGGGCTTCTATCAAATGAATCACCTGTATATAAATTCATTTATAATTCCCATAATAATATCCTATTACTTTTAGTCCTCAACAAAAAATGTAAAAAGGTTCAACATCTGTATTGGAATCAACTCACTTGGGAAGATCCCATTCATTGAAGAGTAATATTTCTCAGTGGAACACCACCAAATCACCAAGAATAAACCATCAAGAGTAGTCATATATTTAAATACATGTTTTTAAAACATTATATTGGACATGATTTTTTAAAAATCATATATATACAAAAAAATATATAATTGATATATGGTCACCGCCACTACTATCCATAGATTCACTATGAGGTTTCATGGTAAACCTCATCTAAGAGATCTTATTCCATGATCTATAAAACAACTAAAAACACTCATACCAATGTTCTTGTTTGTCTACTATATCCATTAATAAGAACATAAAAACTATGAGGGTTCATCTAAGATACACAGACCATATGATAAATACCCCATCAGAACGATAAAATCATAATACACATTTTTTTTATAAATTCCCTAGGCTCAATAAGGGACACCATATCTTAATGGAAATATGCTTTTAGACAGCGGATTGAAAATCATTAAAATATTGGTCAAACTAATTCCATGAAACAATATATAAGGAATCACAGTGGAAATGTGGATCACTCTTTGACCATAAATGGGATACATGTATGTTATATATCAAATCATACTGAGAAAAGTCGCATATAAATTTGAAAAACATTCCAAAATTGATCTTATAATTAGGAAGATAAAAATGGGTCACATTCTATGATGAGAATGTGATTTCATGCTAAACCTTATTGGGAATGAAATAAGGGAACACATTCATCCAAAACATGTCGATGTAAACTAACTCAAACTAACAATGTGGAATATAAGAGAATAAAGGGGTATGAAACATGACTTCAGAGTAGTATACAACATGTACGTAGGGAAAAATATTGTGGCATAATCACCATGAGACTACCCCAAACTCATTATAAAATTTCATTCACTTTTAAATAATACCAGTCTTTTCTCAAAATTACATGGTGTTAAGATGTTGGTTTGGAATTAGCTTTGTGATCATCCAATGTATTTTTTTACTAGGTCGTTCCTGAGAACATGGTCATTTCTGAGTGCATGAATCTATACATGAACTAAAATATTCATATGTAAATCTGAATTAAATGGTTAATGGGATCAGAAGTCCACATAGAAGTATTCCCATAGATATGTTGAACCTTCAACCAAACCATACATGGCATGTGACTAGGCACACACAATGAAAAACCTTACATGTGTGTGATACATTTTTTCAAATGGAAACACTACTACTTAATATAAGGTTCTACTTGTAATGTGTTCTTATAAAAACACATAATTTAGTAAGAAGTTTATAAGAAATTAAAAAAATATACATATCATTTCCCAAGCCCCCCACACAATGAATTTTACTAAAATAATGTTTTACTTCCCAGTTCTAGGGCTGACCATATGATATCTCCATCAATGGATAGATTTCATCCAGAAATAGTGCTCATGAAACACCTATCATCACAGCTTATTTGTGTCACATGGAAAAACTTGGAACAATAACTCTTAATCCATCAATGGTTCTACTGAAAGTGTTTTATAATGAAACTATGATTTTATATCTCAATCCATATATTATGATAGAATTATATTGTGAAAATATTTAATGTGAATCAGTAATTATCATTTTATCTATCAAATCAAATGAAAATGTAAACACTAATGATGAATATATTTATTGATTGATGAGAAAACCAAAAACAAAAGTTGAGGAAAAACGTCAAATATTTTTCTAGTTGGAATGAATACAATAAACTGAGAACTATTAATGAATTTCCCCTACTATGTAAACAAAAATTACAACCCCAAAAATTCCAAACAAACAACCACATACATGCTAAAAATCAATCCAGAAACAAATATATCAGTTGTTTGAGATAATACCCTCATTGTGAAAGTAATGATGATATGATGTTTTTTATCTGGTTTGTTATATGATAGATATTCCACATTTTGAGGAAACATTCATTTGTGTGATATTAATATATTAAAATAACAATTCTAGGTTCACCATGGATTAGATGCTTGCAATGTCACACATCTGGATGTAAAAAAAGTCTCAGATCTATTCCAAGTCCTATATGAAAAAAACTAAGATATTAAAAATAAAAAAATAACATCACAATAGAATCTAATATATAGAACATGTAATCACATGAAAAATAAAATACATACCCACATATAAACATTGATCAGGTATCACTCCAAACATGCTACAAGTGAACTCCATGCTCCTGCGTTCAACCAAAGAATGTACCATCATGATGATCCACTTGAAAAATATGAAGTACGTCATTTACCTAGGTCAAAATGATATAAATTTATATGTTCATCAATTTATATATTATGGTAGTTAGTAAAAATACCTAGAAAGAAATAAATTAGAATATTAACACCTTACATTAATAGGAAATGAATATGTTATGTCATTCTTGAAAAATAAATATAATTCAATGAGAAAAAACAAAATTAAAAAATTAATGATATATATTTTTATATTAAAAGAATTTATTTCATCAACTTGGATTATAACATTTTAAAAAACACACATCCATGTATTCCTTTATTGTTTCAATTCTTATGAGTGGAATTTTTTCAATCCACCAACAAAATCAATGGTGATAATCTATCTGGTGCCTCCAGTATAGATCCATATTCAACTAATGTTCTTGACTAATGAAAAATAAAAAAAACCATTTGATATATATCATTTATAAGGAACCATTTATTTAACAATAAAATATTATTTCCATTAAAACATTAATCATTAATTGTTTTTCATAATATAATATAATAAATTTAAACAATAATTAATTGATTTTTTACAATTAAAATTAAACATTTTTTTTTAAAAAATTCGCAAACCAATAGAGAGTCTTTATGATCCTTCAGCATAGTTGGCTTGGTAATTAACACTTTTGAATTGTGATCATTCATTGAAGATAGTTATCATCAAATATCCAAGAATTATCTAGAGTTTCCCTCAATTTTCTTCCTAGAATCAAAACTCGATTAACTAATGAAAAGGAGGGAACACATATCAGCATTCCTCTATGTTGCGACATTAATCAGCCAATGTTTTATATTTTTATTTATTTTGTTTTTTCATTAATTTTCAAAACAATTACCATATGGTTGTTCTTCATCGATCATTTAAAAATAAAATAAAATAAAAAATTCCAATTATTTTAAATTATATTAATTTACTAAAAATGTCTGAAAAATATCGCATTACCTCGACCTGAGCTGGTTAAGGGTAGGCCCAATAATTGGTAATGTATTCATTCCGGATGCAACGGTGCCCTTATATTTTTAATCTGGGCCTCTATTTAGAAACCACTGTAACCGCAGAGACACTCCAACTCAAATAACTTAAAAAATTTCAAATCCCCACTCTGGGCTCATCGGGCCTCAGAATAACATGATGTCTCTGCACTGGGTATTGAAATAATTATATATAATTTTTAAGAAATATAATACATGTAAAATATGAGACATTGCATTCTCCCCACTAGGGGGCTTTATATCCCCAAAAATCCAAAATATGGTCTAATAAAAAATATGTGGGTATTGGGCACAAATATGAGACTCATTCTCTCACATGCTCTCTTGAAGGATCTTGTGATGCCACAAGACGCACAACAAGTGAATAATTCTCCCACAAAGGACCCTATCATTTTTATCCTTAATCCCCAATGAGTACTCAGTATATATCCCTTCATCCTTGATGTCCCGCTCTCCCCAGTCGATGGCGTGCGATGGGTCATGTAGATACCTCCTAAACTGAAACACATGGAAGACATCATGAACCGGGTGAAACTATGGTTGAAAAGTTGTGATGTATTCCACCTGACCATATCAATGAAATATCTGGAATGGTCCAATGATCCTATGATATATCGTTCCTTCGCATCTAAATCTCAGTAACCCTCATCGATGTGAGACCCGGAGGAAGCTGTGGTCTCCCATTGAGAACTCTATATGTCTATGTCACATGTCATCATAATACATTTCCTAGCTCTGTGTAGACTTCAACTGATCATAGATGATCTACACATTCTTAGTGGTAGCTTGCACCAACTCTGGACCCAGAAGTGCTGACTATCCAGGATCGGCCTAGCAAAGTGGTGATCAGTAGGGTATTCCATTTAAATCCTCAAAATGTGTCATACTAATGGAGGAGTGGTAGCTAATGTTGTACGGAAAACACTATCAGTGGTAGGTGGACCTCCTAACTATGATCAAAGTCCATGATACTGGATGAAAACATATCCTCCAGAACTGGAATGGTCCTCTATATCTAACCATTTCTCTAGGGATGGAATGTTGGGTTCAATCGTAGCTGATTCCCAAATGAAACATATAGGCCCTTCCAAAATAGGGAAGTAAAGAAAGCATCACGATCATAGACTATCATCGGGGGACTTGATGAAGAAAAACTATATTCTCCACGTAAAGGTATCCATGCTATCTATGGAACTTCTCTCCATTATATATAAGAATTGGTTCGACAGGGTGAGCTGGTTAACAATAAGTTTTATGGAATCACGTCCCTTGGAAATAAATGGTAATATTTTCAAGAATTCCATTGATATCTCATCCCACATTGAATCTAGAACGTCCAGAGGTGAGCTAACCATGCCAGATCCTAGTGCATGGGCTTCATTTGTTTGCATATAATGAATCAAGAAATGAACTTTGCTACTGAAATCTTCATGAATGACCACCAGAATAGTCATCATAGATCCTAGTACATCTTCACCATGCCATGGTGTAACAACATGGGGGATGTATGAAACTCCAAGAGGACCTCCACACATAAATCCACTAATACAACAACACTTCCTCTAAAAAGGATGACGTGTTCCCCACATTTTTATTATCTATCAAGAGCATGTCCTGTGGATAAATAAAAAAGTAAAGTATCTCAATATATATACCTTAGATATTCCTCCCTAACTCTCTATAAAAGTGTAGGTGTTACAACCAATGACTGAAGGTAAGGTGCATCCTCTCTTCCCATAATGGACAACAGTAACAAGGCCAACTGCTACATCTCCTCGTTCAACAGTTGTCAAATTGATATCTTGCATAGAGAATCTGCCACAACATTCCCCTTTCTTAGAGTTTAAACCATCATATTTTCATAATCCTAGAGTAGATATAGAAATAACCTCTACCTAATATTCATATCCTTATGGAATGTTGTATTTTTTTCTCTCTTGGTCAGAGTAGAAAATAAACTTCTCTTCCATAAGGTAGTGTCGCCAGATCTTTAATGTGAATACTACTGCAGCCAACTCTTGATAATCGGTATCATAGTTCATATCATGTTCACTAAGAGGGTTCGACCCATTAGAAACATTTTTATGTCTCTACATTGGGAAACAACCATGCATGGACCCTGATGCATCATAGAAAACTATGTATTCAAAAATATCCACTATCAATCGCATGTCCGCGGTGGTTGTCAAACACTATATCAACAGCTTGAATGTATTATGGAACCTCTCTATCCACATTAGAGGTTTCCCCTTTCATGTTAAGGGTTTCATTGGTGCTGATATCAAGGAAAATCCGAAATAATTATCTATTAATATCATGCCAACCAATAGAGTCTCCGTACCTCCATCGCACTCTGATGTGGTTCCCATCCTCACATTGCCTCGACAAAGGATGGATCCACTGATACTCTATCTGCTGAGATAAAATGTTCAAATGTGGACCCCCTATATCAAAAACTAACAATTCTTGAGCTTCTCATAGTTATAGTGTTGTAGGAATATATTTAGAACCTTCCGCCGGTGTATCACATGCTCCTCCACTATCACTGCGTACAAAAGGATTTCGTCGATGAAGTCCACTATGAACCAGTATATGTATGGCTGGAATATGTAGTTTAGAAGACCCATGATCACTATCTAGGAATTTATCATGCCGAAATCCATCACCAAGTAAACTTAGTGACCGTAGCGGCATCTAAAAGCCATCTTTAGTATTTCCTCATTTCATTCTCGTAACTGGAGTTATCTTCATTGAAGGTTAGACTTCGAGATACAATGAGCCCCTCTCAGCTGAATGAAGATGTAATCGACCATAGGTAATGGATACATGTTCTTTCCCATTACTTGGGTCAAGAAATAGTAATCCACACACTACCTAAAACTCCATCATGCGTTCGTGGAAAACAAAACTGGGGTTTCCCAAGGTAAAATATTGTCTCCTATGAAGCCCTTTCTATGCAAATCCTCTAACTTCTCCCTATGATCACGAAGATCTATGAGATCCATCTGATATGTTGGTGAGGATATTAGTGTCATATTGTGGTATAATTCAATGAAGAAGTCAATATCTTATTGGGGAGGTAGTCCTAGAATATCTTGGAAAAGATTCCCTCATACTACTCCACAACTATAGGTAACTAGAAGCTCACCACATCTACTTCCCTGAGGTTAATGCATTCTGAATCAATTGTTTTCTACAAGATAATCCTATTCATGACCGCATCCTATGCTGTCTGGGTATCCATTTCACAGAAAAATTAAAACATCATTACATCGTTGCGGACACACCACACTATTTTCGTAATGAAAACAATCTAGGCATTGACCCAAGATAACCAATCCAGCCCAAGAATTAAATCATAAGGCCTCGCTTCTTCCACCAAGAGGATCCAACCAAAAATCTCACCACCATGGTTATGATAACACTGTATTCAAAGGTGTATGATCATCGAGTCCCCTCCCATTGTTGTCTCAAAGGGTAAGGGTTATGTCAACGACTCTATCAGAATCTTAAGGTCGCACACAATACATGTGTTGAGGAATGAATAACTAGAACCTATTTCAAAAAGTACATTATATATGGTATATAAGACAGATATTGTACCTTATATCATCCCTAGAGTCCCTGGATCATATGCCTCGATAGCATGGAGCTTTTTCTGCCTCAGTCCTCCGACACCCTGATCATCATGAAGACCTCTCGTGGGTGGTGGTATGAGTAGATCAAAGCGTCCTCCACCACCTGAAGCCTTCCCTACTCCTTTTCCTCTTCTATTGCCTGGTGGGTCTATCTACTCCACTCATTGCCTCTACCTCAGTGGTTTATCCACCACCTCACTGTGATTAACATGATAGGCCTGCCAGTCTCTAGCTAGATGTCCCCTACCATTGCACAAGTAGGATCTCCTCTCCATATACTGACTAGATCGATCCTATGATCCCAACACTATCAAACCCCTATCCTATTTACTCTTTTGATGTCTCCCATGTCTCTAACCTAGTTCCCAATGTGTTCTCCCTACTGCTGAGGTCTCTACACCTGAATGCCTACTTCTGACTGTTGTCAGCTACCTCTATTACACCAAGAATCTCTCGATCACCAGGCCCACTTGAGCCCTCAATCATATGATTAAATGCATAGAGTCACAACTGTATCTCGGATATCCTAATATAGACCTCACTCGATAGTCTGAGATTTGATGTTAAGATTTCTAACCATATCCATTAAGTACATGGTGAGGTTGGTGAACCTTGAAGAATAGTTATCCACCATCTAACTGCCCTGCTAGAGTATATGAAGCTCTTCGATACGCACTGCTCTGTGTTTAACCAGAGAGAACTCCAACTTAAAGTGTCACTAAAACAACATCCTTGAATGAGTCTCCTTATCGCGAGTCTGTGTGGTCAGACTTCACCATTGTCCTGCTGAGCCCTGACAAAGTCTCTCTCCTAGGATCACCCTCTTATCTACGGGTGTCCTCACAAGGTGGAAAAATCTATTCACCACATCAATAAAGTCATCTGCCACATAATGGTGGGGAACAACTCTATACATGAGGGGTCTCTGTCTCTAAAAATCACGAGGAGTGTTCAAAATGTGCCCCTCATCTGTCAGTACTACATGTTCCACATGCTGCTACACCAGTTATTGTACAGTAGTTGCACCACCTAAAGGAAATTCTTTGGGAACATGTCCATGTATCTAAGCCTCGTCACTGAGGGGGTTCATCCTCATTATTGAGATACGTATTCCTAGTAGGTATGAATCGTAGAGGCATCCTGTAAGGATAAAAGATGCACCATGGTCAATGAGTATATCCAGATAGAAGACATTAAAGGACATGAAAAACACTACACATTCATCTATGATTCATTTAACATTCTTTTGAATACCCACAACTATTGTTTTTATATACTGAGTCGAAAATCTATTTATCCATGTCCTGGTGTATTGATTTGTCATTTGCTCAAACCAAAACTGGAGTCCCTGGCCTTAAATATGAACTTTAAATACATAATAATGTTTCAAAAAACTAATTTTACAAACATTTGGTCATATGATAGAATTTAATCCTTTTATACCACTATATCACAACCCAACCCTGGGGGCCCCAAACCATGAAACACAATTCCCACCTCCAAAAGTCAATGGACTGATTACTAGAACTGAGTAGGAATATCACTAACATGGGTGTCATTTCATATGTAACTACACACACACAGCCATCTCCAAGTCCATAAAATTTGAAAAGTAAAAAATACTATGAAAAAAAATTCTTATATACAAATAAAACCAACCATCAAAATACAAAATAATTAATGTGCAGAAGGTAAAACTGGACCAAAATAGAATCCCACCAAAAGAAAGAGTAGACAAACAACATACTCTAACCTCTATGAAAAAAAGAGGTACCAATACTGCTTCTCATATCATTAAGAACACCACAACATGTATGGAACTCAGAAAGATCGGTCGGGTCCTATTACTACCTAGACTCTTTTAAAATGCCGCTCATCTTCACAAGACACGACATCTGTGGGAAAATTTTGTTTAGGGATGAGTATAAAAATACTCAATTAAGGGATTTGAAAACAAAAATTAAAAA
Source organism: Viscum album (assembly GCA_963277665.1). Taxonomy (NCBI): domain Eukaryota; kingdom Viridiplantae; phylum Streptophyta; class Magnoliopsida; order Santalales; family Viscaceae; genus Viscum; species Viscum album. Next base: position 219,401,764 of record OY728158.1, read on the forward strand.
CACATAGTAAATGTTCAACAATCTCTATATGGTATATTTCAAAATAACATATGGAAAGAGAAACACAATTTAGATATACTCAAAAACCAGACCCATAGTCTAGAGACAAGTTGCACAACTACATACCCCTGCTAGGTATTTTGTTCAATGTTTCCACGAAGCACTTGCACAGAAGAAATAACATCCAGATACATGTAGATCTAATGAAATTCTTCCAATGTGTACTATTCATTGGTAAATTCCATGAGAGTTCGATACACTCATTCTATGGGATCACACTCCAAAGTTGGAAAAGATCACGAACACAAATGATGACCACTACTAGGGCCCTGGAAGATTCTGTAACTCATCCAGATTCACATGATAATTAGAGGACATATATTTGTAAAGATTATTCACAGCGATACCTAACACTACCTAGGGTCAAAAATGGATAGAGGAATGCTCTCCGGTCCTCTCGGAGGGATACCTGACTCTATCTCAGAATGTCCTATAGAAGGGATCAAACTCTTGTGGATGGAAATGATATCTGACTATCAAGGAAACAAGAAAATGGGGAACTAATCCAAACAAAACATGTAAAAGTAATTGTATAAAAGAGGACAAATACATGTTATGGGATATAAATAGGCATGTAGAAGGGTAACTGGCCATGTCTCTTGACTCCAGATACTTCCTGTGTAAAACAACTTGAGTCAAAAAACATGACGTGTTGAAGGGGAAATTACACGGCCTGCAGGATAGACCACATCCATGTATGAGTAACCCAATGTCCCTTTGTGAATGTGTTTGTGTGATTGTAAATGGCTTCAACTTGTGTGGGCCATCCTATGTAAATGGTTCAAGGGTTAACCTGTTTAATCATCCTAGTCTGGTTATGTGGTGGTGAAAAGGGTCGTGTACTCTACCCTATGACCTTGTATCCTCTAGATAGAAGTTGGGCTTTAGGTAAGGTCATGCACACCTTATGACATTGGTCACAAACTGTGTTACACCAATCCGTCTCCCAAAACCCTAGCTTCCACTGAGCTAGTCCCACACAGCTTGTTCTCCAGGTTGTATTCAATGTTCTTCAGAATATTCTAGAATCAATATTCTTCATCCGCACATCTACATTGTTCTTCTGACCCTAATTGAATATTCACCTTAATTGTCAAACTCAATGGTTTAGGTCTCTCAAACAACATGAATACTATTAGGTTGGCTTTGAACCTTCTATCGGCCCCGAAAACAAGTTATAATTCACTCGTGCAAAGAACACTTGATGAACGATAAATCAAAAACCATATTGATTTGTCCACTTAAATCGTTTTCCCACCTCCCGTAGGACGTCACAATGCTAGATATCAATTTTGGGATTTTTTTCCATGAAACGATTGTGCAATGATTCCTCATTCATATCCCCATGAAGAACGTGATGAATGTGGGGAAGAGGGAAGATGAAACAAGTCAACAAAGGAGTGATGAACCTCCATCATCATTCATCATGAAATTAATATTCTCTCATTAGATGGATAAAATAGGAAATTATAAAAATATTAACCATGAAAAAAAATTCATAAGAACCAAACCAATAAATCCCTCCAACATGAATGATGATGTGTGGGTCATCTAGTTTGTGGGATTATCTACGTTCATCGTTAAATTTGATGAACGATGAAGAAAATAACATTAAAACCTAACCCCTATGACGAGGAGGAATCGATCACTATAAAATAGATCATGCTACCATTTTCACAGAGATCATTCAACTCCATTGGTATAGAGATTTACACTATTGATTTTTTGTCGTTTGTTGTCAAGAGTTATCTCCAATCCACTTATAATTCTCCAATATTTCTCTAAATGTTCTTCTAAAGATCAATATTAGATTAAACAGTTAAAAAGAGGGAATGAGTTTCAGCAATATGCTATGTTGTGACATTAATGAGTCAGCATTGTTTCTTTAGAGTAATTATGATGTGTCATCAATTAATGAAACATCTACCCAATCATTGCGCTGTAGCGAACATTTCCAAATAAAATAAAATAAATTTTTAATACTATCTTATTTAATTTATTTTAAAAAAAAACTCATTAAAATTATCTTTTTCCCTCAACCTTCACCAGTCGAGGTTAGTCCCACTCATAGGTAATGTTTTTTTGGATGCAATGATTCACACATAATATTAATACTTGAATCTATTTGGAAACTGTCACGATCGCACAAACACACCAACTCACATAACATAATAACCTGTTCAAACCACCATTCCAGGATCACCAAGCCTTGGAATGATGTTCCATATACACACTCAATCATGAAATAATTAAATATAATATTTAAAAATAATAATACATGGAAAATTTGAGACATTACAACAAGTGTCATTGGTTTTTATATTATTGTGCAATAGATTCAAGATATCCAATCAATAAGGATCAATCACTTTGAAGATCTTGAATAACTAGTCAAAAAAATGGTTCAATTAATAAATTTTTGTAATGAGAGATAAATCATACCCCAGATGAAAAATTGAGGTTTCGAGTGAATCCCTTAACTTATGTACTAATGTGTTCTACATATGAAATCAATATCTTGTATAAAGAAATTATATTCATTAATAATTTAATTTTTTCTCATGTATTTTATTTAGAATAATTCTACTCTATAATGGTCGAAAAATGGCCTATTGGTCTTATCAAAAAAATGAACACAAATTTAAAAAAAAATTATTTGGACTAGTAGTATTCAGGAAGGATATTTTCTGATGGTACCTTGGTCCATTTGCAGCAGGACTATAGATAATGGTGGGATTGGAATAAAAACACAATGTATTTTAATGATCTCTGCAAGCTCGTATTACTTAGAATATTTTTGACAATATTTCTTAATCATTTAAAATTCTCAAAAATAGATTTCCATAAAAGAGTTTGACTTGAAATTTTTTCTTTATTATTTATTCCTTATGGCCTACCATCAAGAACTCATTTTGAAATATTAGAAAAAATTCTAGATGAATGGCCTTGAGAGATTCTTCCACAAAATTCTGGATAGATAACTTGACTGGCCTGCAATTAATATTTATTATATATCTTCATCAAACTCCAAAAAACACAAACATGTCTATAAAACATACTTTAAATTCTAAACAATATAATATCCCAAATAATATTTTGAATCTCATTTAAAACTATCCTTTCACTTACAATAATGGTTTATTAATTTGGGAGCCTTCTCACAATGGAATGCTTAACAAAAAAATTAGTACAATAATATTTTTTATAACACTGTTAATGATTAATGTTGGATTAAACACCTCAAAAATATTTAGATGAAGTCCTCGAGAATCAGTCTCATCTGGAACCAGTATCAAAATAGAGTTCACACTAATATGTTTCATCAATTGTTTGGATTTAATCTTGTTACTAAATATAATATCTGTAATCAACAAAGAGATGATGCTAACCCCCTATTCATTTATTGTTCTTGTTTTTCTACTCATTAGAAATATATTTTTGACATCATTTTATTGTGGTTGGTTGATACACGAATTTTACAAAACACAACTTATGAAATGTGTAGAGATGGAAGGCACTCAAAAAATTTGGAACATTGTACATGCTATAGTTGTTGAAATCCACCATCTTATCTGGTATGATTAGAGTGAAATTATTGATAACAACTACTCACTAATTCTTAATGCGGGTCAGATCTGGATCCTCAATGCCATACAAGAAGTTTCTTGATACCAAGAGGAAATTGCCAGAAACTTTTACACAACCATAGAATCCGGAAATGTCTACAGATCATCAAGAACATCTGTCATTTTCTTCTCACTCTAGAGGTGTTCTCGAGAGATCCCCTCCCTGGATGGATCAAAATCAACATTGATGCAGCCTCCACGGGCAATCTAGGAACTAAAGGGTGTGTTTATGTCTTCAAAAATCACCTTGATATGTTTCTAGGTTACATTATGGGTAATTGTTGCATTACCACATCCCTTAAATCTATGATGATGGGTTTGATTCATGTGATCAAATTTTCCGTGGTTTATGGTTGGAACACCCTTTCCATTGAAAGTGACTCGATGAACATCGTACAATCAATTTGGAATGGAAAAAATCATCTATAATGGATGATTACTACTCATTGGATGGAATGCTACCATTTTCTCACAGATATAAACTATATCAACACACATTTTTTGGGAATAAATTTATTTTCTAGATGGTTTGGCCAACATGGGAGTTAATCAAGACATAACCTGGTGTGAAGACCTCTCTGCTTCTCTTATTACCATTTACGAAAAATATTGTAATATGATCTCATAATTTAGACTTTTTTAATATATATTTTAATAAAATTTGTTCTTTTTCCATTTGTGTTATGTTATCACCTTTTAAAAAATATGATTCAATTTCTTCATTCAGAAGTTTTTGTTTCCTCAGTTTTCATGACTGGTCCACTTGTATACAAGAATGGAAAATCCTATAAAATGAAAATTGATATCAAAAAAAGTAATTATATGTTATTAAAAAAAATAAAGAATATTAAAAAGCCTTATATGTCACTTTATTTTCAAAAATGATTATGATTAATTAGATAAATATTTTGAACACGTTTAGTTTTAATGGTCCCAAAAGTTTCCCAATACTACTTGATAAAGTAAAATTGTGTTTATAAATGTATAGTCAAATTTTTTAAAAAAATCTCTTAGGATTATATTTCATAACATAATATATGTTTATGATACTTGAATATGTTTTGTAAACCATTATGGTTGAGCAACCATTGATATAGAATCACTACCACCTCTAGGTATGAGTCACTAGTAAGGTGATATCACTATTGGGCATCTCACCATTGGAATCAAGTTACTGAATGGATGAGATAACTATATCATTATAATGTTTACAATGTATGAGTCACTGATGAATCATGTTACTAATGAAATGAGTCACTGATAAGTCATCCAACTAATAGCAAAACTCATAATTTTTTCAAAGGACGATACATAGTCACATCGAGCTACCAATAGTTATCCAACCATCAATCAGATATACCATCATGTTGATCTATCAATCCTGAGTCACAACTACCAGACCTACCCAGAGATGAGTCACTATCATATTGACCTACTAGTAAACCGAACTACTGATCTTAAGACACCTTTCTTAAGCTATTGTTCTTGAGTCACCACTACTAAACATACTATTCTAGATTGTATAATTCACAATGTTTGAGACACAATTTCCAATTCATCATTATGTCCATAACTATCTAAGACAGTTACATTCCTTCTAATGCAATTTAAATTAAATATTATTTGTAACCTAATATTTATGAAACAAAGTAAAAATATTTATTTTTATGAATTAGTTTTTATTTTTTAGAAAACAGTTAGTGGATATAATAATGCAGTATGAGGATTGAGGTACATACCTATTGTCTGCAGTAGTGTATAAATCTATGAATAGATCAATGGAAATGTATGGTTTGAAAAATATACTGATTTGTTCAAGTTCTTATACAAACCTCAAGAAAAGAATCCTGTAGTTATATGATGAAAATATCCTGATAACTCAAACCAAATAACTTCTTACAAGAAAATAATAATAAAGAAGAAGAGATAATATTCCAAATCATAATCCTAACATGATACAGAAAATTGAATCTCCCTTGACACTGTGTTTTTATCATTGTTACTATAAATTGACTATTGATTATTTTTAAAAAATATATTAAGAGTCCCATGTTTCAATGTAAATCATGTTGAGAAATATAAATCTATTATCATTAATTTATTCCATGTTTGTGAAATATTATACCTATCATGTATTGTGTGTGTCTATATAAAATAAAAATATTTTGAATCCAAAGAAAAATTGGAAGATATATAGATATCATTAAAACATTAAGTTCACATCACACTTCCACAAATAAAAGTGGAAGACGTCCCTTTATTTCCGGGTTGTTTTCTCACTACCATGAAACTACTGAGGAGGCCTGTGAACATGGAATGTTGTGTATATATTTGTTTTACCTTTATCTATGGTTTATATCAATATATAGTTATATAAACTTCTTTTTGGTATTATATCATGAAATCGAGAGGACTGTGCCTCAACATCGAACTGATCCTCTTATTTTAATTCCACATTTCCATTAAATTATCTATATTCACTGATTTATCATTTAACATAGAATTCATTTCATTCACATAAATATTTTAGGATAGATAATGATTAGTTTATAATTTTATTTAGTAGATTGTTTTAAAATGTTAAAATAATAAACTGTTTTTTTCACCCTGAAATAATTACTCATTGATAAGTCTTTAAAAAGACAAAAAAAAATTTAAATCATCAATTTAGTTTAACTCTGAATATTTTTTTTAAATTGGGGAACATTAAAATAAATTTTTTTAGATAGAATGATTTATATAAACTGAATTCAACCCCACCCCCTCTTGAGTTTCCTACTTTGAACAACTTTTGGTATCATAGGGACTATTTGTTTCTATTATTTAAATGTTTTCAAATAACGTTTCAAATATGGTTTTCATTGTAATATTGTAGATCTCAAAATTTATATCCATTCTAAAAAATATGTTCCTTAATTCATGTATTCAATATTTAAAATTGATAGTATATACGAAGGTGATCCTATAATCAAAAGATTATATTTTAATAACACGTGTTATGCTATGATGAACCTAAAGAAAAATATTCATTTTGAAATAATGGTTTTTGAATTATTGTACTCAATTGTAGATTAATATAATATTCCATCAAATATTAGACACAAATGGGATATCCCATCTAAGGAAGCCTAAAATAATTATTGTAAAGGTATGAAATCCTAATACTATTCTCTAGTATATAAATAATCCAATAGGATTTCTACATGTAAAACAAATTTTGAAAATTGTGATACTTTAGTTATATCCAATGAAATAATCACTAATTTAATGAAATGAGTCTTAATAAAAATACCATTGAATATGATAATTTCAAAATGAATCTATTTGACCATATTTGACTTGTATATTAGGTTCAATGAAATTTTTTATTTAATGATTACTCTTGGAATGACACATGATGATATTGAAAAAATGGTGAGGCTACAAAGATGTTCAACAGGAAAGTGGAGAGGAACCAGATTATCAAAAAGAAAATCCTATGATGTGTGCATGTTTCTAGACAAATATATGATAATATTTATGATGATGTATTAGTAAGAACTGAATCTCAGTAGAGACAATGAAGATGTTCCGAAAATAATGTTAGTGGATTTCAAAACCACTATATCCAAGAAGAATAATGTAAATATATTTCTTGATTAAATTCCTACAATGATGATTCATAACGTGACATGACGAGGAATTGGATAAACTTTATATGATAAATGGATGTTTTATATACTGAAGAAGTTATTTAGAATGACTATATATATATGGATGTATTGAAACAAAGGTAACTTGAATATGTTTTCTAAAATAAATTATAATACCAATGAGAAAACATTTCATGAATGTGAAATAATAGGATACGAGATGAATTAATATCCCAAAATAATGTACAATAATAAATATAAGGATAACGATTGAAAATAATATAAGGATATTAAGGCTACATGGAGTGATTCTAAGGATATATTTAGTTAGTTAGATTCATTTCATGATGAAAAGGATGTGAAAGACAATATGTGTTTTAAAAAACACATCAATGGTAACCCTAGCATCTCCAATACATAATTATTATTATTCTTGAGATGAATTTGAATAAAAAATATAATTTATAAATAAATGGTTGAATATTATAAAATTATTGAGGGTAATATAAATTAGCTGATGGAAAAAAAATATATGATGAAATATCCTTCCCTTTCTTATATTTTTTTACTACTACTAGATCTTTTGTATTGAATATTATTATGTTTTCTAAAAAATTAAAAAATACATATAGAAAATTCATGAATAAAAATGAGTTACTAATGCATTAATTACAAATATTTAGACACCCATGAAAATCTAGGTTCTAAATTCTTTCATTGATTCAATTGTTTTGTAGGAAATATGTTTGAAGAGATCCTATAAAATAATATGGTTCAGAGATAGTTGTAGTACAAGACAGAAGACATGGGTCTAGTTTTGATTCATGAATATTAAAAATACTAATGGTTGACATGTCACATTTGTTGAAAATGAATAAGAGAAAATAATTGGGTTGGGATATGGTTGTAATACTAAATCAATTTAAATTTAAAATATTCTTTATGATGATGGTATAATTTAAAATATTCTTAGCATTTCATAGTTATTAGATGATCAATTTCATGATAAATTTGAAAATGATGCTTCTAATGTTTTCAATTATATTATTGATTTAATATTTACTTCTTTTTGAATGAAAGTTTCTATGTTGTAATTCTAGAGTCATTAGTATCAAAAACATTTCTTTCATAATAGCCATTCATAAAGAGTATTTTCTCTAAAATTGGACAGTAGGACATTGTAACATTCACTCTCTTACATTGATTATAGGAAAATGAATAGTCGAGGATCATCCATTACTTGAGTTTCCAAATGATATTTTTGGTAATCATTTTCAAAAAGGAAAATAGTAAAAAATATCATTCAAACTGATGAATGATGTTTCAACTTCTCAACCACTTGATTTTGTTCACATGGATTTGTTTGGACCATCAAGAGACTAATGTTTGAATGAGAAACACTGTTTATATGTTCTAGTAGATAAATTTTCTAGGTAAACCTGGAAATTCATTGACGCTAAAAAAAGTGAGGATTACTCATATTTTACCATGTAATCTTGGTGAGTATAAATCAAAAGGGGACTTGGAATAAAATCATTAATAGATGATAATGACCTTGAGTTTGAAATTCGTGATTTTGAATCATTTTCCCCATAAAATGTATATATTTATAACATCTATGGTCCCAGGAAACCCCAAAAAAATGGTGTTCTAAATAGTATAAACAAAAACCTTTGATAGAATGCTTGGAAAATGATTAATTTATGAGATCTACCTATTTATTTTTTGGAATAATTAATGAATATAGATGGATATATAATTATTAGAATTTTAATAATAACTGTCATAAAGAAAACCCCATATAAGCTATGGATTAATTTGAAAACCAAGGTTAATTACCTCAATGTTTATGGCTTCCATGTAATTATTCTGGATGAAAAATATAATATTTAAAAACCTTTCTCCATGAGTGATGAAGGAATGTTATATGATTCTTCAATCTATATTAAAGCATTTAGAGTGTTTAACAAGATAACCAAGTGAGTGTAAGAGTCTATGAATGTCATGTTTGATGAAATATATCCACATGAATTGAAATAATCCTAATAATATCTCGAGGATAATCATGTCTAGACTAAACATAAATCATAAATCATATGATTTTGATCTTAAATAAGAAGAATAATACATCTCTAAAAACTATAAATATTTGGAGAATGTAACAAAATTTATAGATGATATTGAAATAACCATACTTTATTTCTTTAAATCTATTAGGACTATTAATAACCATGATTTAGATGTTTTAGTTGTAAACATAAAAAAAGGAACATAAAATATAGATTCTTTAAGAAACAATGATGACCATCAAATCAATGTTTCATAGCTTAATCCTAATAGCATCAATGATTACATAAATGATTAATATAGGATGATATCTATCTCAGGTGAATTAAAATATTTAGAATGAAATAAGGTCTTGAGACTTATTGATATACTAAAATAAAGTTTGATAATAGGCACTTAGTGGGTGTTTATATGAAAAATTGATGAATCTAGTACAATAGAAATAAAAAAACAGACTATTTTAACAAAGTTATAGTCATGAATAAGTAATAGTCTATGAAGGATCCCTTTCACTTATGGATAGACATTAATCCATTGGAATACTTCTAGCTTATGCAACACATCATAATTTCAAACATTATCATATGGATTTAAACATTTGATTCTAGAATTTTTATATATTTGATGATATTTTTATTAAAAAATCCCCCAGTTTTTCTAATCCTAATTACTTAAATAATATTTTTAAATTAACAAAATCATGGTATGGATTAATATAGGATCCATTATCATGGTATGACAGCTTAAAAAATTTGTATGTTTCTAATGGTATTACTAATGGGATCAATGAGCCTGCCCTTTTCATAAAATTAATTTCTAAATATGTTTCAGTTGATCAAATATATTTTGATGATATTATTTTTGGGATCATCAAATTTTTTTTATGTGATGACTTTTAAAAAATGATATAAATTGAGATTGAAAATAGTTTAATTGGTGAACTCAATTTCTTTCTTGGATTTCATAATTATTAAACCATTTAAGGTTCATTTTTAGACAAATTAAATATTCTAATTATCATTTATGATGTTTTAATATGGATAGAACATGAAGTAGTTATACCCCTATTAGTAATGCCTATGAATTAGAGAACGATTAAAACAGATAATTCATGGATCAAACCCATTATAGAGGTATTACTGGAAACCTCTTCTACATGAATCCTAGCCCACCTAATAATATGATTAGTGTTTGAATGATTTATTTTTTTGATGAAAATCTAAAACATTCACATTTACATAATGTTAATTGAACATTAAAATACAAAAAATATAAAACTAACATAATATTATACTATCAAAGTTGAAAACCATTTGAATCATTTATTTATTATGATGCAAATTTTTGTGTTTGAATGTAAGATAAAAAAATATCATTTATAGCATGTCACATTTTTTCGTGTTTGTAGTTTCATGGTTTTTAAAAAAGAAAAATTTGGTTTCACTATCTTGTTATAAAGGTTAATACATAGATTTTTGTAGTTTTTATGCTGAAATCTTGTGGATTAAACACAAATTACTATAATATGGTTACCAATTTAGATATTTACCAAAAAACTGTTACAACACATGTTCAATTAATATTTCTATGAATCCAGTTTCTCATTCATGAGAAAAACATATTGTTGTATGACTTGTATTTTTTAGTGATTATTATAAAACAAGTTATATAACATTAGAATTCATTTCCAATGCTCATCATCTTGCTGATATTTTTTCTAATCTAGTAAAATCTTGAATAATGAGTTACTTAAAACATGAGTAATGGATAATTAACGAATAATGACTCATTATTTATGAATCATCATTTATGTATCATCATTTGTGTTACACCATTGTTGTCTAACCATTGATGAACCACCATTGATGTCTAATTATTGATGTTTCATTATTGATATTGTGCCATTGATGTCACACCATTGAAGATTTACTGTTGATGACTCACTTTTGATGTGTCACTGTTTATGTCACATCATTGATGTCTCATCGATAACAGTCACCACTGTTTCACACCGTTTGGTACTATGTTTATTTATAACTATATTTTAAAACATCATTTTTTTATTTGATTCATTTATTAATCTAAATTCATCAATTTATGATTTCTAAATCCCTACATGATAAAACTAAAATATACCCAAATCACTTTCTCACTCTCACACTTGGTCACTCACATTCTTCATTCATGAATGATTTTCCTTCACATTTGAACTAAAACCGTAAAATATCACCAATGGATCATGTTATGTGTGACTCTAAGAAGAAAATGGATGAGTCGCTGCATTATAAGTAGATGTAAGGTGAATCCAGTAATCCTAAACAAAAAAAATCCACCCGAACTTGACAGATGAATCATCACTCCCAAAAAGGGAGTTCATTATAAATAGTTATTCTCAAGTAAGTCTCTCTTTTTGAATCTATTGTAAGAATAATTGTATTTGTAGTGGTTCACCAATAACAAGAGACCTTTTTCCTATGCTTTTCCTTCAGGTTTATTTTATGTGGAGTGTATTCTTGATGACATAGAAGAATTTTGGATTGATTATTTGATAAATGGTGAATGAGTTTCATTTTTTATCAATATTGTGGCCCTATATCTTGAAATTACCACATGAATATATTTTCAATGATTTCCAAGGTAGTGATCCTTATACTAGTTATATTTTATTTTTTTAGAGGACACTGATAGAGCTTAGTAGAAATGGAACTCCTAGAAGACCATTATCATTAGAGCTTAATGGTGAATGTAGGTTACTGTTCATATTTATCCAAAACCAGTTATGTCTATGAAAAAAGGAGTCTTATTATATCAAATAAAATTATGTATATTTGTTATATCTAATGAAGGAATGACTTAATATTAACCTGTACATATATCTAATAGTTCATATACATGAAATTATGAATTCAAAATCCACATCAATTTCATTATTTTATCCAATGTTTATTTCTGAAATGATGAAAATAAATTATTTAGGGAATCAGGTTGAATAATAAGTAACTAAATATTGTATGGTTTTCATCACAAAGGATATTTTTAAGAGGATGAAGATAAATTTGATTATTTAAAAAAAATTGATGATATTGATAAAATTTTTGAGGTATTCAATCATACTGAGAACACCAAATGTCTAAAAGACATGGTTGATCATGTAAATGGATAATATGACGTTGGGGAGTATTCTTATGAAGAAAAAAATTGTGAAAATAATAACTGGGAATATTCTATTACTGATGAAAGAGGTGGCCATAAATTGAAGGATATCCAAAATGAATGACCTATGAACTAGAATCACTCTTAAGCCACATCAATAAAATTAATATCACCTTCTAAAAGATGATAATAAAGCTAATAAAGAATCAATTAATGTTGAATATGTTAGTATATGTTTTCGTGAAGAATATGAATAGTATAATTGTCAAAATAGAGAGAGTATCAAAGAGAAAGATGAAGAAGATACTGGTGATGAAGAGGAAGAAGATGAAGATGAATGGGATTAATATAGTGAAGAAATTGAAGATGAGGAAAACAATGAGGAATAATAAGGAATTGGTGAATCTAATAGTGGGTAAAACCATTCTAATGATTATCATGGTCCAATTTCAAGACCAATTTATCTTACTCTACATCCCATTGAGACTGAAAATCTTGTTGATACAACTATAGTGTAACATGAAACATTTTTTGAATCTTAGGAAGCTATTGAGTATGTTTTGGTTGAGGAAAGATCACCAAATTTTCATATTATTGATGAATATCATGTTGATGAGAAATATTCAATAGCTCCAGAGAAAGAAAATTTTTATTCCGGAAAGAAATTATCTATTGATGTGGTTAAACAAAAAAAATGGTAAGGGTTGATAGTCATATTCCCTATTATGTGAGAAACAAGGAATTCAAAAATTACCCTGGGTATTTAACTCTTGGTTTAGACTATCCAGATTTTGATTTGAAGGAATCTAATACTAAAGGATCATTGGTAGAGGAAGTGGGTTATTTTGAAAGAGTTCAAGTTCTAACTAATATGAAAATCAACATACGATAGTAGTATCTCATGATTTCATTTATTCTCCTTCTTTTCAATATTACTTATATAAAATTTGAGTCATAATTATTTAAAAAGGATAGGGGAAGAAATATGATCCATATTAAGAACTGACTTTTGAAATCCACCATATTATGTTGTAAGAATCAGTTAAAATGATGTTGTTATGCCTTCAAAAATAGATGTTTCTCAGATTCAACATCACAAGATTAAAATTCATGAAGCAATTTTAATGGAAAATAAGAAGTTAAGTAATGAAATGGTTGATCTTGTTTCTACAATTAAAGTATTAACCATAAAACATAGTGAATCTATAGACAAGGTTCTAAAAATCCTTAGAGATACCTCCTCTGAGACTTTTATGGATTATTCTCATATCCGAAATCTAGATATAGTTCTTTTAAGACCAGTTTTCAAATATTTCATAAACAATGAATCAACCAATACTGCTTCTACTGATCAGACTCTTGATGGTGAGGTGATGAAAATAGTGACTACTGAAGAGCATCAGTCTATGTTGGGTAGTTTGGACAAGGAGAACCTAAGAAAATTTAAAAATATTGGTGACCATGTGCATGATATAGTGATTTTCATTGGAATATGGACATTAATTCTAACGAAGATATTATAATTAAATTATATTTTAACTTTAAAAGGAGGAATACAATGAACCAGTTAAACCATAATTTCAAATATATGGTTGATAATTTGAGGCTACATCCTATCACACAATCATTGAAGGAATAATTGAACAATATCAATGAGAAAAATAAGGTTCTACAGATGATTATGAAGAATATGTATGGTTTCACAAAGGATATTAAAAAATGTGGGAAGATAATCACATTATTTATCAATCTATTGATTTCCTACCAACATAATCTGAGTACAACTATTTTAGAACCATATGCATTCCATATTAAACTAGTAACTGAGAATCTACCTTCATCCTCAACATAAAAATCTAATAATCCTCGATTCAGAGCACCTATGACTATGACCATTTTTCTCATAAGCCTAAAACCCTTCAACGATTTACCATTTCTTTATCACAAGTTCCTAGTATTCAAAGACTAGTGATCAATATGAATCATACTGCTCATTCTAATTCTACTCAATGTATTACACCTTTTGTACACAATCACATTACCACGAATTATATATGTACCTATAATCATTTTTTAAATACTTTTCCTTCATATATTTCTTATGATAATATAATATCACCAATGTATCCTTTATTAGAGATAATGTTATTAGGATGATCTTTTATATGGATTCATTTTTGTCTTTTCATGATCTAATGAACTATCATTTTATAATATGATGAATTTTCTATTATCCTATATTATATATCCATTATACCATGTTATTTAATCATGTAATTTAATATATTTTTTCTCCTTTTTGGATAATCCTTTGAGATAATGAAATATGAGATGGAATTTTCTTGAGATTGAAATTTGATTATGTCTATTAACATGACTCAATATCATATGATCAGTATGAACTTTTTAAAAGAACATTTGTTAGTTAGTACATGATTATTATGTATGGATTTGTAATTCCATGAGTTATGACCACAATAAAATGTGATATTTTTGGACTCTTCTAGGTTTAATGCTCAAAATTAATTCCTAAACTTATCTAATAACATAAAATTATTTCTACACATGATTAAAAATGATTATATATAATTTTAATCTTATCTATTAGTATTTAATAAAATAAAACATGTTTCCAATATGTTACTAAGTATCAGAAAATGTTAAATATTTGTTATCATTGATAAGGACTTCCTAAAACCATAATTAATGATTCACTAATATGGTGAGGTCATCGTGGACTTCCCACCATTTGAATCAAGTTATAAACACGAGGAGCTACGGATGGAATTGAAATTCTTAAAATTTCTATGTCATCGATGCATCCAGCTACCGATGCTTGGAGTCTCCATTACACCAACCTACCAACATATGAAATATGAATTTTTCAAAAAGGATGATACAATATCACATTGAGCTGCAGATAGATTACCTACCATCAAGATGATATACATATATAAAAATCTTCCAATATTAGTTCACTGAAACTTGAACTACAAGTAGATGAGTCACAATCATGTTGACATACTGATAGACCGACAAACTAATCCTAACTCAGAATTCAAGAGCTACCATTCTCGAGTCACTGATACTCGACTCAGTATTTTAGATTACATAATTCTCTATGTCTGAAGAACTCTTTCTAATTTATAGATCATAACCTACCGATCTGATACATATTCATTAATTAATTTTAAATTAAAATTCAAAATTACTTCTATCTATCAAATTTATGAGACTTGGTACCATTATTTATTTTGATGACTCTGTGTGTCTCTGGAAGAATACAATTACTGGATGTCAAAATATAATGAAATATATAAGGTAAATGAACCTTGTCAGCTACATTGTACAAAGCTATGACCACATCAAATTAATTGTATGACCAGAATAAAATAAAGATCTATTTTTATTCCTATGAAAAACTTAGGAACTAAAAACTATTGATACATGATAAAAAGCATCTGAGATATAAAATCAAAGAACTTATTGCAGAAACATACTGGGAAAGATGAAGAGATCATATTACATATCAAAAAAAATTAAATATAGAAAATGGAATCTCTAATGACACACTGTTTTTCTATCTATTCCAGGATGTCAGCAATAGATTCTTTTCAACACATCATTAAAGAGTCACAAGTTACATGGAAAAACACACATATCCTTCTAATGCTATTCTCATTAATTTATTCTCATTATATGAATGATATTATCTTTAAAGGGATTTGTGTTTCTATGTCTAATAAAACACACCCTAGTTCTTGAGAAAAAGTGGAGGATTAATAAATGTATTCTCAACACATCTATTTTACATCACACTCTCACAAATAATAGTGGATGATTCACCTACGTGTCATGGTTGTTTTTGAACTCCCACATAAATAATGAAAGATGCATTTTGATCCTAGAATATTGTCTAAATTATTTTTTACATTAATATTTGGTGAGGATAATTTTTTTATATATACTATATTGTGAAAGTTGATCACCATGTGGAGTGAACTGGGTCATAGGCTGATATTGAAACTTTTTTTAATTCCAATGTCCCTTTCAGATTTTGTCTTTGACTGCTTTATCTGTTCAAACATGAAAAAATATCAATCTTTAATATAGTTAATCGTAGATAGTGTTTGTATTAGAATGTGATTTATTAGATAGATATAAAATTATAAAATAGTTACTCATTTTTTTTAATTTAGAATTTTATACTCTATGAGGAGTCCTTCAAAAGAAAAAAACTTTTTAAAAATAACTACATTTATTTACAATGATGTTTTTGTTTTTCAAATATGGATCATTTAAATAAAAAAATTAGATAAAATGTTATTAGGAAATAAAATAGACCCCATTTGAGAGTCTTTCTCAAACCAAATATTTTTTCACTAAAATCCAATTATAATTTTTATACATTTTATTGATTATTATGAATTATATTTATTTTATTATATAATATCATGAATATATAGAGGTTCCAGACCACTAAATAAGTTGTAATACTAAAATTGAATTTTTCTTAACGAATATATTGGTATTATTACCATTTATGATGGTAGTAATAGAAAACTAAATATCATCATCCATGAATTTATTGAATTGATACCTCATGGATGATGTTTTAATTATTAGAATGAAATGGTATTAGAATAGAATTACTTTTGGATATACCATTAAGGTAAAAACATAGAATATATATATGATAAATTATTTTTCATGTTACATTGGACAAGGTAGGTGAGAGAAGGATATGAAAATAAAATAAATTGAAAGAGTGGGGGATGTTTTTAGCAATTGGGTTTCATCACCTTGAGAACGTCAATAGTGGGCTTGGGAAATGTATTTTGGTGTTGCAAAAATGAAAAAAATGTAGGGAACAATGTTGGGAGATGAATATATTAGAATTTTAGAAATATAAAAATCTTTTAATGTTTGAGGGGATGTATTTATAATGGAATATAGGAGTGATTTATAATTATTTTATTTATTTGTTTATTATTTTTTCTCAAGACTATAAGTAGTGGGGATTAAAATAATTATTTTATGTTAATATTTCATTTGAGAAATAGTAAATGGTTCCTATATTAGAAAAACTCCATCCATGACCTAATAATTTATGAGTTTATGTAATACCTTAAAATTAAATATAGAAATATATTGAAAAAAGTCATCTATTTTAGAAAAATATAATAATTCACAGTATCCATTTTTTGTGATGAGGAATTAAATAGTGAAATCATTATATGAATATAATTTCAAAAATATGACAAATATAATTTTTAATTATAATCATAAATTATTCAAATGATACTAAATTTTTTATTATAAATAATTTAATGACATTTTAAAAAAATTATTAAAGTCTATTAAAATTTTCATATAATACTAAGACAAAAAAATATTATTTAAGAATATAATTTTTGAAAATAACATTTAATTTAGAACAATATACTAATTATGAAATTTTGAAATCAACATTTACACTTGATAAAATTACTAACATTTTATTTATAATTTTTAAAACTTTTATTTTTATTATTATATAATAGTAATATATCATATTTTAATTTATATGGTACAAATATTTTATTTATAATTTAATAGGGGTGGTTATTATATTAATTGTCACATTAATATTACTAGTGTTAAAATTACTCTTACAAATTTCATGTATATATTTAATGTTATATCATAGTTTATTTAATCTACACACTATCTTATAAATTGAACTTATTTAAGAAGATATGTACCATAAATCTGAGGATGTTTATTACTCACTTCATTATGAATTTCATTATTTACTTTTTTAGGATTATATCCATCAAAATTGATGGAGGGTGGTTCTTCTTCATAACATCATTGTGTCCCTACAACACTTATTTCATTTTTTGGTTTCTCTTAATAACTTTGACCAGTCGAGTCTTCTGATTTATAAATACATTCTATCTATAATTATGAATCTTGAAAGGATATTCTCAGTATCATAAATCAAGTTCCTATTATATTTCTTTATATTCAATCATGAACATTTGGTTTAAAATGTAATTCATCAATAATAATATGTATAACACCATATGAAAAGTGAAAATACATTATGTCGTTGATAAACGATATGATACATTACCAATTAATTCTGAAATATCTAATTATCCTATGCACCTTGGGTCATTTTACCTTTCATTACAAACATTATGAATCCCTTCTATGGAATTATTTTTACAAAGAAATCATATAATATGTGAAATTATTAATACATTCTCCGATTTACAAAATAAATCTATTTCCCAGATCGAGATTATTTAATATGAGACTGAATATTCTTCTCCATAATCATTTCTCACAAAAATGTTGTGGTCTTATACAATTCCTCTCACTAAATTCATCACAACATGTTGGTTTTAGACATCTATTTCGAAATATTTATTTATAGGGAACCATTGGAATACTAGAATTAACACAACTATTGTCATAAAATTATGCCATTGATAAATACTGATCCCACATTCCTTGAATTTCTTGTCCGAATAATCTCAAAAAGTCTTATAATATTTGGATAGTACTTTTATATATTCCTTTTGAGTTAGGGTGATTACAAGTACTGAAATTAATCTCATTATTCATTTCCTTTTAAGACCCTTTTATATGTTTATTTTAAAATATGGATCTCGACTAGTCTAAATCAATATAGGTGCACCATGAAGTCATAAAACATAATTAATATTAATTATTTTTATTATATGAGGAGGTAAATATTGCATTACATAAAAAAATTAATTTTTTAAGGTGATCAACATTAACCCATAACATATCATTCATTCTATGGGTAATTGTTAATACAATGAAAAGGATTGTAATAATGTCATAACAATTCCATGTAAGAATTTGAATAGGGTGAATGAATCCTCTATGATTTTCTTGATATTACTTCAGTTGCGGGAATACTAGTCATGTTGAATCATATTGAGGAATTTATTAATGAATGTTATCCCATAAAAAAGGTTCTTTAAAATTTCAATATAGAATGGTACTACTAGTGTTTATTGAATAATTTTATCTATGAGAAAAACCTAATAGTTACTATTTTCAATGTTATTTGTGGAATAAATTTACTTTTTCCAAATTTCATAATTAAATTATCACACACAAATCTATAGAAATATTCCATCCCTAACAGCCATAATTTTCTATTATAAATTTTCATTAGTATATTTATTTTTTTCAACTACTGTAAATATCATTTACATATTATTTTAAAAAGGGGGCATGTTTCCATTTCCATAATAATTCTTATATCCATCATTAAAAATTCAATGAATATATGATCATTATAAATCCCTATTCTTTTTACTTATATATGATCTTTCCAAAATAATGGATATGTGACCTTGTATAATTTTCTAATCTTGTGGTGTATTGAGAAATAATAATCTTTTTCTAAATACATACATTTTATTGTTCCAATGTTGAGTTATTTATATGTTAATAGGTATTTCAATCAATTTTGATCCATTTATATAACAAATTGTTCACCGTAGTGATATTGTCTCTATATCTTTAGTGAATATATTATGGATTCGGACTCACGATAATGATTTTAAAACTTTTTTTTATGAGTATTCAACTACCATAATGGATATGAAATAACTTTTCCATTTATTATAAGGATAAATCCCTACCATTTTTATGATGAATCAATATATATAAAAAACCCTTCACTTCTTATTTGTATAGTCAAAACTGAAGCAGTGAATAATCTTCTACTCAATTTCAAAAATCATACTACACATTATTTTAACAATATGAACTGATACCTTTTACATGTGTTATTATATAATTTAGTTTCCAATTAATTAAAATTATAAATGAAATTATAATAGTATCGTACTAAACTAATGAAAAATTTAATATTAATAATGGTTATCATTATAGGATATTCATGGATTGTGTTTTCTGTCACAGGATCTTCTAATATTCCATACAAAGAGACAATATGTCTATGAAAATAATTTTACAGATGATAGAATTCACACATAACAAATATACCATATATCCCTTTATTTATATGTGACTTAATAATAATACAAAATTTATTTACATGTTCTTTATAAATTAGATAATTCACCAGAATATCATCACTGAATACTAGTTAAAATTTTCCATGCTAATCGATGAATACCATGATCATTAAATCAACAAAATGAGAGAATTCACTATTGAAAAAACTAAAATTACAAAACTGATTTTAGGTTCACACATCATAAAAATTTCTATATCTAGAATATATTCCTTTTTTTACATTCAATTGACGATACCATGAATGAATGTCAATATTTGAAAAATATTAGCCTCATAAAGATGAGAAAATATAAACTCAATTCATGAAAGACATTATTTGTTCATTATTTTTATAGATTTAATTTATCTATAGCCTATTCACTCCTTCATGTATGCATATTTTTTATTTAACAATGATAACATGGTCTCCCCATTGGGAAACCCTAGGTGAAATAAATATTAACATTAATGTTGGAATAGAAATGAATCTATTCGGAATAGTAATGTGGCCATTTAATAAAAATATATACTACGATGTTATTTTTAAAAAATATGTATTGAATAAATAAAAATTTGATATATTTATAATATGTTATAAGTAAATAAATGTTTAAAAAATTATATATTAAGCGTGGGACTTTGGTAATATGTAAATGTTTAATTATAATTTAATAAAAAATATAATTATTTAAATAAAATCATATTTTATCAAAAAAGATTCATAAATTCATAAATTATTGTCTTATAATTATGAGGTAATTGTATAAGACCTTAATTAATAATATTTTCATCATAAAATCAGTTATAATTATAAAATCCTTATTTTCCATATAAACGATAATTTAATTGAAAATAAACAAATTAGTTAACAAATATTTTGATAAAATTTATTCATTTTTTTGGAAAACACATCGATAAATGATGCTGGATAATTTTTCAATTTTTTTTAAAATAATTTATTTTGTGGTGAATTGAGAAATACAATAATTTATGGTATATTCTAAATTAATTGAATTATTTTTTCATGGATTAAGAGTGGATTATAAAGAACCATTAGTTCGAACTAACAAGAACTAGTAATTGTACATAATAGTTATAATCTAGAATACATACACTAATGAGACAATATAATAATGAAATGAATAAAATATGTAAAACACGAAATTCCCCCACTATAAATACCACAACACTCCACCTTAAATCCACACACATTCTAAGACTCGTATATTGATAATATTCTACCATAATCCTCTCCTAAACTTATTCCTAATTTTTTATTCTTTCTATTGTCACCTAAATACAAATTCCATATCCCTTAATCTGGTTCATAAGGAGACAACACTAAAGATTTGAAAACATCTCAGAATCATGTTAATTTTAATTTATTTTTTTCATTTCCCTCAAATCACCTTAACATAGTAAAATGATATCTTCAATATCTTATATATAATAGAATTTGGTTATTTTAATTGTATTTTACTCAACCATTCTATTCTCATCCCCTTCATTCAATCAAATGGAATCACCATTTGAGTGGAGTCGATTCACTACCTTCATATATGATGAATATTTTATAATACTACCTTCATGGTTGGAAATAAATCCATTATAATTGTTAAACCCGAATTTAATAAGTATATTACAAATTATTCTGTGTTACTGAACTATTATATGTCTATAATATTAATTTATAAAATATAACTAGTTTCTAATGATTCATAAAATTCCAAAATAATAAAAATTCTTATCATTAACATTTTAATTTATGTTTCAATCTCATATCTAGAAAAAAATGATATATAATAAAATTAAATCTACTATAATTTCATTAATAACATATAATATCAATTATGGATAAATATTCCAACTTTACATTATACCACAAACATGTATAAAAGTGAATTAATCATGAACACCAAGGAAATGAACCCTCCTAAACGACACAATTGAATCTAATAATTCATAAAAGGACAAAATGAATTTAAAAAAATTATAAAAAACCACATTAATTTTCATAAGCTTATGATATAAATTTATATTTAATTTAATTTCATAATTCTGGATATTAAATTCATGTTCAGAACACTTTCATACGTAATTTGTTGAATTCTTTATGAACCCCCATTTTTTCCTTAAGGTTACAATTTCTCTCAAATTATCCCATTTTAATTTTATATTATTCCTATAAAATCCTCTTAAAATATTATATTATGTTTCATAAAAATATACATTTCTCAAAAAAAATTCACTTATGGGGAAATACAATTCATAAGAGCATCAGATTTCAATTTCAATCAAAATGAAATCCCGATTAGATAGAACATTGCAATTTCATACCTATTTTAATGTACCATCCATAATATATTATATTCCCCAAATATTTTTCCAAAATAAAATTTTTATATCCTAATGAA
Organism: Viscum album; assembly: GCA_963277665.1. Lineage (NCBI taxonomy): Eukaryota > Viridiplantae > Streptophyta > Magnoliopsida > Santalales > Viscaceae > Viscum > Viscum album. The sequence continues at coordinate 219,424,765 of OY728158.1, forward strand.
TTTTTAGATTGTTTAAGATTTTATGAGAAAAATAATGCAGTCAATACCCATAGATAATGTGGGAATTTTCCCATTGACCAAGTCAACACAGTTACTATTTGAGTATAGAAGTTCGTGTCCATTTTAGGTCCTCTTTCACAAGATATAATGAATAACCATTCTACCAAAATATTTCATAGTTTCATCCCTCTTGATAACCCATCATGTAGTGGGAATACTAATCCAGTGGTAGCAGAGTAGTTGATCAAGCCAATTAAAAAGATATTTCTAGCATTGGGATGAAATGAAAGTGAAATGGTAGTAATTGATGTATATTGTATCAGGTTATGTGCTGATCAATTTTTGAAATTAATCTTGAATACTAAGTAAGTATATGTATTATAAGACATGTGATAAAAAACATTTAATGTAAAATTCATCGAAAATACTTCTATCACTATAAATCAACTAGAATAAAGAGAAAATAGCTTATCATAAAGAAAAAGGATGAAGATAGTGACATTGAACATGAGGTACAATAATTTTATATCCATAATGATACACACATGACTCGAAAATGAAGATTATTAATTTTATTAAGAGGCCTAATCTATTTCTATAAATATAAATATGTTGTAAAACATTTTCATCATTTGATTAAATTGTGTTACGATACATCAAAATGGAGAAAGAATTTGAAATATCATATATGTTCTACATAAATCAAGATAAGAAGTTATTTTTTTGATAACTATAGTAAACATTATTTGTTATAAAAGAATAAGGGAATGAATAAATTAGAATTATATAAAAATTGGGTGATGAATCATCATGGGTAGTTCATGAAAGGAATAAGAGTTTTTTATAATTGATGGGTAAATGGTAATCAAGCTAATGAGAGAATGAAGAAGAGACCAATAAATGATGTTCAATGAATAAACTATAATGAAATTGGACATTATTAAAATTAATTTCACAAGAGATATGAGAAAATAACCTAGAAGAGGCCAATGATATATGGACAAGATTATGATATCAATACAGCTAAATTAGTATTACCCAATGATGTGGTGGAATTTAAATTAATCCAATCATCAAATTTAACCAATTCATTATTAGATTCAAGATAATAGAAATGATTTATCTCCACCCAATATTCAATGAAAATAGGATAAATACATTTTTATCTAATTAGGGTTCTTTCATACAGAAGTACTATAGGATGTCTTGTTGGAAACAAACGTGGAAGTCAATCCCCTTTATGACAAATAATCAAGTATTAGTTTTTGACTATATCATAATATGTATCATTGAATTTCATATAATAATAGTAAGGAGTTATTTTGAAAATATGACGAGAATATTTATTTATTGAATAATGCAATTATGATTTGTGATGAAGATGTAGAATACAATATCATTAGCATTGAAACTGCATCATATAATTCTAATCTAGATCCTTTCCAAGCTTCTATATTAAATGAAGATCATAATAATGAGATAAAAATGTCCTCTAGGAATGAGGAGTGTAATATTCAAATTCTAGATCTACATATTTTATGAGAATACATTGATTTGTTTCTTAATGATGTAACTGGGGAACCCCATAGTGTGATATTGATTTTACCACTGATTTAAAATCTAATTCACAACTAATATAATATAATACATATATAATGGCCCTTTTTGAAATAGTGGAACTGATGAAACAAGTATAGGATATCATTAATAAGTGATTTAATCCCCATAATTCTTCTCCATGCAGATCCCGTATTCTATTTTTATGAAAAAATGGATCCTCATGGAAGTGTATTGACTATAGATATATCAATTATATTAAAAATGAATATAAATTCACATCCTTTCATTAATAATTTAGTTGATCCAGTGCATGAAGTTCAATATTCATTGATCATTGTCCATGGTTATAGGATCAACAATTCAATGTAAATAATGTATATATTCTAAAATAGAGTTGATGTACAAATATTTGGAGATTATAGTAATTAAATTCGAAATGATTAATGCACCCAATATTTTCATAGATGTAATGAATAGAGTATTTAAAGAATACCCTGATTAAATTCTTATAGTATTCAGTATTGATATTTTGGTGTATTATAAAAGATATTATGACCATTAGAGTCATATGTATATTATTCCTAAAAACCTCAGAAGGAAAATTATCTATGATAAATTTAAAAATTTGGAATTCTGGTAGAAGTAAAATTATTTTCAAGGATATATTAACTATTATACTTAATTTATTCATGATCCTATGACGTAAAATGATATCCAAGAATGGAATAAGCATAAAATATAGTTAAATTATGTAGTTTTATTAGTGTATTAAGTAACTATTGGCAACTCGTTCATAATTTTTCCCAATCATATAACAATTAACAACTCTCATACATAAGGGGGTTACATTTATAAGGGAAAAATATTGTGTATAATGTTTGATATATTGTATATAATATTATTTAACAGATCATTTTTAAATCCCCTATTGTGAAACAATGGATTATTGATATACATTGATTTATCTAAGAATATAATTGGATGTATCATTTTAAAAAATGATATGTTTATTAAATATGAATGAAGGACGATGAATACTCATTAAAAAAATTGTTCAACTCAAAATCATGTGTATGAAGGTGTAGTCAATACTCTGAATATATAGATACACTATCCCTATGTTGAATGATGTTAGATATATATGTATCACAAGAACTAGAAATACACATGTATTAAAAAATAACTCAATAATGGGAAATGATGAAGGCTAATGTCAGTAAAAGATTATGATTTGTCAATTCACTACCACCCAGGGAAAAAATGACATATAAGTTTCATTAAGTCGGAATATTCTAAGACACCCACCCAAATGAGCATTGATAATGATCATATATTCATGAATTTAGTAAATATTGATAACGTAATTATAAAGGAAGAGAAAAAATCAACCCTTTTTATATGATTTGAATATAATATTTAACGAAAATATAAAATATCTCTATATGATAATTTGAATTTTTCAAATAAAGTTACTACAACTGTGGAATTAAGTTGGAAGACATTGTGTATGAGGATGTAATTATGATACATGGAAAAAGGATTTGTGTACCATCAATACCAGAGCTAAAATTGGAATTGATTCCCTTAGACAATATTTCTCTATACACCACGGTATTTCCAATATATAAATATATAAAGGAACTTATTTTGTGTGATAAAATGAGGAGAGAAACTGTTGACTAGGCTTCATGAAGCACAATTTTTTAAAAATTGAATGCTGAGTAACTAATCCCTCAAAGATTCATGAAAACACTAAGTATTTCTACGATGAATTATTATGAGATTACAATTGGATTTTTCATAGGATTAATAAGTAAACCTAGAATAAATTATTTGGTATGTGTTATTATTGATCACCTTACAAAATCATCACATTTTCTTCTATACGAAATGTATTTTTTATTAAGATCCTTGAAGAAATGTATATTAATGATATTATAAGACTTTATAGTGAACCATAATCTATTATCTCTGATTGATATCTAAATTAACATCATAATTCTATATATGCTTTAAGATGGCACTATATAGTGAGGTTTATTTGAGTAATTCATATAACCCTCAAATATAATAGATGATTGAATGGACTATTGAATCATTAGAATATAATTTATGATTATTCTCAATATATAGTCATGGTGTGTGGGATTAGTATTTAACATTGGTATAGTTTTCATAAAAAATAGATTCCATTATAGTACTAAATTGCTTCCACATGAAGCATTATATAGAAAGAGAAGTCATACTCCATCGTGTTAGGGTGAATCTTTTGAGATGAAATATATATGTCCTGAACATATTGATGAGATAAGAAAGAATATAAATACTATTAAGTATAATATTAATGAATCTAAAATTCAGAGAATTATTTATGTTACCCTATAGAGATTGGATATGGAAATTAATCATGGAGGTCATGTGTTTTGGAAATTTTCTCCAGGGAAATGTCTCATAAGATATTGAATGAAAGGAAAACTAGTCCCTAAGAACCTCAGAGGATTTAAAACAACATATATAATTTTTTCTATGAAATTTCATTTTGAAATTATTTATATTATCTCCAATGTTCATGATGTTTTCTACATATCACTATTATAGAATTATATTCCAGACCGAACACATTTACTCACCAATGATGAAATAGACCATGAACATGATTTTTTGTATTATGAAGAGCATATAAATATTACTGATACTATAGACTAGTTATTTATAAAATGGATGAATCTAATGGTAAAATATTTTGAGAGATTCTATAAAACAAAAGAATAAATTCATGAACCATAGGATGTTATATTAAAAAAATATTATATTTAGAAGGAAATATTTATGAAAATATTGAAGTTGAATTTTTTGAAGGTGGAAAGAATAGAACACAGTATTATTTATTAGTATGTATTTTCTTAAATAAATTATATTTATTTGATATTTTATCTTATAATGAAAACCATGGTATAATATAAAATATTATCATGAATATTGGAATATAAATATAACCATTAAAAATTTGAATTTGGCCATTAAAATTATATACTCACCTATGAAATTAAAAATAATTATAGGTATCTCATAAATAAAAAATTGATATATTCATTTTATATAATAATTAGATAAATATAATAAAAATGATAAATGAATTATTATCATTTTATTGAAGTGTAAATGCATAATATATATTTTATAATTAATATATGGTTTTGAAATAAAATATATTTTCACAAAATACATTTAGAAATTAAGATTTTTTTATCTTATCATTATATTATTATTTTATGTGATAATAATTACGTTTTCAATGTTTCATAAAATCAGTTATAATTTCAAATTCGTTATTCTTTTAATAAATTATGATTACAATTAAATGTTAGTATTCTCATAATTATTAAATTATATTCAAAAAATGTACTTCATTTATGATATCTACACATTAAAAACAGACACCTCTCTTTAACTATCAAAACAGACACCTCACTTTAACTATAAAAAAATGAATAAAATTATCAAAACACACACATCAATTTAACTATAATTACCACATGCCCCTTCTATTCTCGTCACACCATATAGTCCTTGAATCATGTCATATTTCATCCCAATTACTCTCTTAAACATCTTCCCACTTTGAGGTATTGATGGCCTCAACAAAATACCTTTTCCAAGTCCCATAAAAAAATTCTCAATGACACAATTCATAAGAAGTAAATCCTTCTATCTACCTATTTCTATTTATTTTATTTTCATATCCTTCAATCATCTCCCACATCCAATATAATATTTTTAAACTAATTTTAAATATATAATTTAATTTCGTTAAGTAAATTTTATATCCTCCATTAATTGTATTAACTTCTACATTTTTTCTAAAAATGAATACATAATTTATGTGGTCTTGATTCACCACCTTTGTGGATGATGATTTTTATTGTCTAATACTTCATTTAAGGATAGATGTAAATGAATTATAATGGTTAAATATGATTTTAAAATTTATATTAAAACATATTTGGTGTTCTTGAACCATTATATGTACATGATATTAATTAATAAAACAAAACTATTTATAATGATCTAAAAACAAGAAAATAAAAAAATGGTTATCTTTAACATTTATTCTAATGATTCATCATCATATCTGAAAAAATGATATATAATACCATTTAATATTTTCCTTGTTCTTTAACTGATTTTAATTTCTATTCTTGATAACTATTCAAATTTTACATGATCTTTCATACATGCATACAGGTTAACCAATCCTGATAACTAAAGAAAAGAACACTTCAAAATTGTAAAATTGAATCTTATAACACATAAAAATGTCCACAATTGATCATAAAAAAGGATAGTAAATAAAAAAAATTCAATTTTTTCTAAATTATATTATTAATTGATATAATTTTATTGCTCAGGACATTAATTGCATGTGTTGAACAATTTTGGACATAAGGTCATCGATTCTCTCTGAATCTATATTTTTTACATTGGGTTATGCTTTCTCAATATTTACCCATATATAATTATTAATTACTTTTTATGTAATAATCATACATTGTTTTTTTTTAATGGAAATATTTACTGATATCAATTTTTAATTCTATTATCAGAGAGTACATATTACATATAATACACTTTTTGATTATTTATGATAAAAAATCCCTATTAAATGGAATATCCCCCTTTCTTTGATATTTTTATGTATTTTTTATAATCTTTATTAACTCAACAATATTGTTTTACAATAATATTTTTGGTAATTATAAACAATTTTAGTTCATTAATTGTTTTATGCAAACAATTAATACATTGTATGATTTGAGGACCCCATTGTTTTTTCCCATAAAATACACTGATGTTGCATATTTATAACTTTAATTAATCAATTTTTACATGTATTAAATTATTTTGGACATAATTTCACGTTACCTATCCCAAATTCCCATAATAATTTCCATGTATGATTTTAATACATTTTTTCATGCACAATATTTTGAAATTTCCTTTTGGGAAATCATTATTCACCACTAATTCCTTATGTGTGGTGTAATTATACATATTATTATATCATATTTTCATTTTTGACATGCCTAGGTTTTATTTATAATTTAATTATTGATGTTATTATTCTAATGAGCACATTACTATTTATAATTGTAATATTTCAATTCCAATTTTCATATTAATAATTAATTTCATTGCATAGTTCATTTAGCTATAAAAATCAAATAAATTGAATTTATTTAAGATGATACATACCATAAATATTGGGTTGTTATGTTCTTACCACTTTTGGAAATTTAATCCTTCATAAAATATATGATTACTTCCTTCCAAACAGATGTTACCGTTTGTTTTCCATATAATACACTAGTTCCCAAATCACCCCTTCCATTTTTAGTTTTTCCCAAATAACATTTTCTAGTAGAGTCTTCCATCTTCTCAATAATTTCACTCTAGGGTCAATAATCACAATATGATATTTCTAGTAAGAAAATTTTCATTCCAGTTAAATTTCATCAAAGGTGATTGCATGCACTAGGTTTCAAAATTACTTCATTATAAGTGATTTTCGAATCCAACATAAACATTGAAGAAATGTGGGCGCATTTCTAAACGGTACAATATAGATCCATTTATTTATAGATTATCAAATGGTCCGATATAAATGGGGATTATACACTATTTTTTAACAATCCTTATGACACCCTTCCCTTGAGATACTTCTATAAGAATGTTCTGCCACATAGAATAAAAAATCATTTATATATTTTTCATCACAAAACTTTTTCCAACATTGAGATACATTAATATGATCTAGAATTGTCTATTTTATTTTCATTATTTTAACAATATTTTATGGTCTGATATGTTTCCCACAATAACATCATCCAATCAATTTATAGTTTGACATCACTTTCCATATAATGCTTCATAATGTTTCATTTGAATACTAGAAGAGAACAAATTATTGTAAAAAAATATACAAAAGGTAGAGACTAATCCCACATACCATTATTTCCAAGTGAGAATGAACATGTAATTTCATAAAATGTTTGCATAATACATTCAGGTTTTCTATTGGTTTGAGGGTGATAATAAGTTGTCCAATGAATCTAATTATTCAAAACTATATAAAGATTCTTCAAGAATTTAGTTGTAATAATGGGATCTTGATCAAACACAATCGATATAGGCCAACCATGTAGTATTAAATCTTAATTAATATATAGTCTTAATAGGATCACCAGAGGTAATATTTCTATTATAGAATAAAAATTTGTTGATACTGTAAGGTGGCCAATAATAAGCCATATCACATCACTCCTTCTATGTGTCCTTGGTAGTCCAGTGACAATGCTTGTAATAACGTCATCCCACATTCACAAGAGAATAGTTTTACACTTCATGGATCCTCTATTATACTATCTCTTAGACTTCACTTTTTTACAAAATGAGGTATCTTGATACATAATAGTAAATTTCATACTTCATGTTACCAAAACAAAAAATGTTAGACCAAATCACTATAAATTATGGTACAACAAAGTTGTATAGAGAAATTTGAGATATGATCATCATCTAATAGTTCCATTTTCTGATCTAATACTAATTGAACAAAAATCCTATTTCCAAATGTCATAATTCTATTCTCATACATTATGACTTCCAATCATCCATCCTAAATGATATTAATTTTTATTTAAAATTATTATCATAAAAATGAGAAAATTATATATTCTACTATAATGAAGGTTTAGAAATAATTTTAAATATTCGTGACATTACCCATTACGAATTATTTTCCCTTTCCATATTTAAACAATACATGAACTTATGATCTTTAAATACCCTCATTTGTGTTTTAATTCCATGATTATTCCTACAAAATTAATTTGCTACCTTGTTTTATTTTCCTTGGTGGGAGTGTATTCTAAATTCATAATAATTTAGTAACTCAATCCATTATTATTGCCTCATGTTGAGTTATTTATATAATTATATGCATTTAATAATATTTTTATCATTATAAATCTCACATATTTCACAAAAGAGATAGTGTCTCCATATCCTAAGACAAAATAATACATCTACTAACAAATGATTATGAGTTGAAAATTTGTGTTCACCATTTGTCTACCACCTTGATAGATATTCAATAACATTATAATATTTTTACAATGAAACAACCTGGTCCTTTTTCAATGCATCATTATATAATAGAATCCCATCATTTTCGGATGGGAGAGATAGAAATGGATCATTGAATAATCTTCTGTTCAATACATTTAAACAATACTCACATTATTTTCAAATACACTCATAACCCTTTTACATGTGATATTTGTTTATAGTTTATCAAATAATGAAAAATTCAAAGAGAAACACTGAGAGAATAATTCTAAACCAATGATTCTATGTGCATCAGTTATGTTTTTTTTCATTGTAATTATTTTATTTCCATTTATAATCACTTGATCATCTATAATTAAATTCATATAGAAAATTTGTCTATGAAAATAAAATTTCTCAAAACTAGTGTAATTCCTCGACGCAAGTTCCAGAAAATAGTGCCCCAAGTCGGTCACATTACCTAATGTGTGCCTCCTCGTATACCAATGGTTGTTGACATGTAGCAAGGGTCTGATATGTCATTCAAGAAGAGATTATTCCCTCCATAATCCATGCAAAACATCAACAGAATTAATTAACAATAGAGTAAGATAAATATACAACAATAAGTAACACTATTTTTTCATGGTAACCAGAGTATGAAACAAAATATCTAACTAAAAAATATACATTCAATTTTAATGTATTTTTCATGTTTATAAAATGAAAATACGCAACAAATAACACTAAAAACTCATAGGAGGGATCAAACCAAATATCTTTCCATCATCCAATATCTATCCTCAAACTATCCATCAAAAATAGTGCCTTTCCCATTAACCTATAATTCATAAATTATAACTACTCATGTGCTGATCAAGAAACACAAATAGGGTGTTAGTAAACCTTATTAGCACACCACCAAAGGACACAAAAAAATAGTAAATTAAATATTGTGTTTGAATTTGTACTAATAAATAATTATAATTCATAATTAAATAGGTATCACATTATCAATTAATCATTATTTAATAGTATAAACCTTGGGTTCTCATGGACACCCATATATAAATAACAACACTGGCCCACTATAGATTCTTCACTATCCTTGAGGGATATAACATGTTTGATTATCCATTTAACCATTGGTATTTAAAAATATTAAGGTCCATGTTACCATTAATTAATTCATACAATTTAATGACCATGTTACAATTATTTATTTCAAAATTTAATTGACTATGTTACCATTGTTTAGTTCAGACAATTGAATGATCATGATACCATTCTTTATAGAAAAAACGAACGACCATTCTACCATTCATAAATTCACACAATTGAATGACCATTTGACCATTCATTGTTTCAAAAATAACATATCATGTGTCCATCAATTAATTCACACAATTTAATGACCATGTTACCACTATTTATTTCATAAATGAATAACCACGTAACCATTCATTAATCACACAATTAAATGATCTTGTTTTTATTTATTACTTCAAACATTAATGAAAATGTTACCATTCAAAAATTTAACAGATTAGATGACATTATTACCATACATTAATTTAAAAAATTGAATGACCATGTAAACATTCTTTATATCCAAAACGAATGACTATGTCACCATTCATTAATTTACAGAATGGAATGACCATGTTACCATTATTTATTTCACTAATGTATGACCCCATTAACATTAATTATTTAACAATAACATATATCATAATAAAACAATATTTCATATATCTTAATCACCCATTAATTAATTAGGTATTTAATTGATCTATTTCCAATATCCACTTTAAATGACTAATTTAGAAATTAAATCTTCTAGCATGTTACATTCATATAAAATAATTAATTCCCAATTTAATTATATGATTAATTACATCAATATCACATAATAAACCTCTATATTTAATTATCCCACAGTACAAAAATTTTCATAATTAATTAATTAATTAAATTTGAAATTTCATTAATTCCATTTTTAATTTCGATTTCAAAACATATCCAAAAATTCTACAATTTCCATGAAAAAAACAACTGATGACTATGGGATTTGATAAATAGACCACCCACCATTAACCAATGATCCAATAATTTCTCCAACAACCAACACGAAAAAGGAATGTTGTGGATGGTCTGCAGAGGTTCATTGAACACTGTTGACCAAGCTTATAACGAAAAATAAAATATATATTATGGATTTTTTTAAAATATTTAGTGATTATAGATGAGAAAGAAGAAATCAAAACAGGAAGACTTACTATGGAATGATCCCATAAACTGGAAATTCAAAAGGGTTTTTGGTGTTCTAAAAGAACAAGGGGAGTTTCCCTAGTATGATAGTGGAAGAGTTGAAGTGGTTTCCAACAAAAATAAGAAGCATAGTTACATTAAAACTACAGGTCAATATTTTACATGGCGTGTAAGACAGTTACACATCATGTAATTTTTTTTATAGTCTTCGCAAAAAATTGTAAATCTTTGATTTTTTTATTAACTCCCATGAATAATTAAAAGAATTATAAAACCGTTACATGAATAAGAAATGTTATTCTATTGAGTTTAAACCCATTCTCCTTTTAAAGCCCCCCACACAACACGATAAATTTTTTTAGCACTTAAATAGTTTTTACTGTAACTCACTTATATGAGACATGAATAAATTCCCCAAAATTATCTCATATTCTAGGAAAATTGCAATCCAAATACAAATATGATAGAGAACATATTTTTCAAATGAAAAAGATATCTGGGGGAAACAATTTGATAAAGATTGGATATTACATTCTCCCCACCTTATAAAAACTCATCCCCGAGATACCCATCCAAGCATCTCTAAAATTTTTAGTCCAAAATATTAGGCCCCTAATCCCACGTATCTTCTTACCATTACCATGATCACTCCTAAACATTTCCATGTATCCACAATACAATAACTATTTTGAAGGTCTATCCCTAATACACATTATCATTATAATCTAATAGACACAATAAATTCTCCTCAATGGGAATATATATCTCATGATAAAACGTATCCACCTTGATCACACAAGAAGGTTCATGATGATACCACTATTGTTTTCATACATGGAAAATTTCATTCAAAAAACCATATTTTTGAGATGATACAATTTGTATGCCTCAAGACTGATTCTCTATACTACCTCAAACTGTTGAATGAACCTATGGAAGACATTTCCCTTTCTTTATAACCTATGGTGACCCAACCTATGAGACACCATATTGATGACATGATAACCTATTTAATTAACTATGGGATTTATCAATATTATGTATAAGACTTCTTCCTACTCTGAGTTGTATCCATACATTTATAAATTAGGTGAACCTGCTCCCACGTCTCCTGTAGGAGACCTGTCCCCAATAAATATAACTCACAAACTCTTATACAACATAGAGGAGATCTACGTGGAATAATATAATGAACACATGTGGTTCCATTTATTTTATTGAATTATAACTATTTTAATAGGGGAACTCCATATAATCCATGTTATTCACCCAAGATCCACAGAAGTCATGTACACATGCCCATAACATATGTGAAATCATCTAAATATTATAGTCTGCCTGTCCATCTGTCTATGGGTGGAAATCCATAATAAATAATTATAGTGTACCGTTTTTTATCTGCCAGACCTAAAAAATGGTGCTGTAAAAAGAATGTAATGAATTGAATCGATACTTTGTTGCAACCAATGTTGACAGACTATCTCCCATAAATTTATACATCCCAGATTTTCCACAATTAATGACTCATCTATAGAAATTAATTTTTTTTTGTAATTACATAAAATATAACAATAAAGAATCTTTCATTCATTGAGAATTTGGGAGACCCACTAAAAAATATAGAGTCATTTCATCATACATCCATTTAAGAATGCCTGGTGGATGGAAAAGCCCTCATTGTTTTGGATGCTCTGTCATCAGATAAAGAAAATATAAAACCATTTCACGAATCCAACAATATTCTTTTTAATGAACTCCAATCAAAACATTTATCACATTTAATGGTATATTTTGGTCACATGTGAATTTACCACACACTTTTAGGAATGAAATTCCAACATGATCTCTTCCTGAATGCTCATAGGCATAAAATCTAGATTCATGACATTGATAATCTCATCCTTGTCATTACTCAATTATAAAAGTGAATCCCCACCTTAATGGTTTTCTTTCATGGATAGAAACTATGGATCATCATAATGCATATCTTGGATCTAAATCAAAATAGTATACTCTAGTTAATCTAACATTAGGGTCTTCTATTAATTTTCCTCCTAAACAACTATATGCATCTCAGGTAGTGAAGCCCTCATCTTCTACTCAACACTAAATTCTTTTCCTACCAGAGTTTGTGTTTTTCATCTCAATGTGTCTGCCACATTATTTCCTATAACATTCATACATGCCTGCTCAAAATATGAATTGTACATATACACATTCCATCACTATTGTTGAAGGATCAAATTTTTAAGTGAAAATATGTATCTTAAATTAGTATGGTTTGTATAAATAGTAAACTCTTAACCAAAAAGATAATATCTACAACACATTAAATCATAAAAAACAGGTATTTGATCAAGATCATTCATTGGGTAGATCCATTTATGTGGTATCTGCTATTGAGATCCATATGCCACAAATCAATCTCCCTACATTAACACATTTATGTGTCCTATTATAGAATAATCACAATACCTTGTATACCAGACACATAGCTCAGGTAGGATCATAATTGGTGCTAACGTGAAATGTTTCTTTAACTACTATAAGTTATTATCACAATAATCTGACAATTAAAACATTACCACCATATTGGGAATGCAAAAAAGTGGTACTACCGCAATGTAATAGTCATGGATAAATCATCAATAATATATATATCCCCTAAAGATACTTACATCATATACATTCTTGGGATTCTCCTAATAAACCTATGCCTGAACGTTCAATGGGGCCACTAATGCACCTTTATCCAATATGATGTGTCCAAGTATTTATACATAATGAATCACTAATAGAATATTATATATATTGGCATATTATGAATTCTCTCTCAGTTTACTCAAGTTGTTGCCACGATGAAAGGATGAATCATCACGAGTCATTGAATACACCAAGATGTTGTCTACAAAACCACAAAAAATTGATCTAGGTATGTATGGAACATTATTTTCATCATGTTCAATAACATTAATTGATCATTCTTCAATCAAAACAACATTACAATGATTTCATATAGAACATACCTTCTCCTGATTGACGTACATGGTCTATCAGCAGTCCAAAATCTCATTTGATGACACTTTAATCACATGTTGATCTTTGAGAACACACAAGATCTTGTCAAAATTTATAAAATATCATCAATGAACAGAAAAAGATATCATTTCATCAAAATCATCAAGTTAATATTTTGGTAATCAATTCCCAAACTCAATCTCTCATCATCCATCTTTTCAAACAACACACGTGATACCCATGTTGACATACCCAGACAGATAAATCACTTATCCTAAAACTCTTCTATCTCAATTATGAGATCATGAATCTGTATCACTTCCATTTATTATGGTTGAATATATATTCACCCATCCACCAACATGAGATCAATAGTGAATTAATCATCTCTCTTTGGTTGTAGTCATTTAATGACATTTGAAAAAAAATCTTTTATATTTCCCCATTATTAAACATTTCATAATCCTAAATTAGATCAAGAATTCACATTGACGATCCTTTCATGATTATATTTATTGGGAATTAGACTTTAACTATTATATAAAAACTAAAGTATTATAATTCAGACACTTCTACTCAATGTGTATTTTTTTCAAAAAATAATGTTTAATAAAATAAAAGTAGATATGTTTTTTCATGATAAAAACTATTATTACATTAATCGTGGTTTAATCCTTCCTCTTACCCTTACTTATACCCTTTTGGAAACATTTCAAAAACATATGTTGAGAATATAAACATCAGTAAGGTATATAAAATAATGACAGAAACATTTAGTCAAATAGTATTTTAAACCCTTGAATTTTTTTTCACAAAATAATACTTTTCACACATAAAACATAAACACATCAGCATAACTCAAAAAATTATAAGATTACTCTAAAAAATATCAAAATGGTAAATTGTATAAGAAACATGTGGATTCCATATCATACATTACAACTTATCCTTCAGAACTATATAGGGAGTAACCATCAATGTAATATTTGGAATACCCATCACAGTATATTCTATATATATCTTAGGAGAATCATTATTTTTTTAACTCTATCTCATTACGCAATTCATTAAATATCTATCACGATCTCACCCATCTTCAGTTTATGAAGGAACCACACATATACATAATAATTCAAAGAACCATAACATTTTTATAAAACATTAAAGAAGAATAAAAGAAAATAACATTTCTATATTGTAATCACAATAAACCATTTAATGAAATTTTCATAATTTTCATATTCTCAAAACAAGATTAAATAACAAAAAAACTGAAAATATAAAATGTAACTTATTTTAATTTAAATGGATAAAAACATGTTAATTAATCTGAATATCAAATAATTTTTACAGGGATGGAATATTCTTTGGGATCACATTCATTAATTTTTTTTGTTAAGTAAATTGATTCATGGAAAAAGATTTATTTTGAAATATTTTGAACAAAATTAAAATTCTAAGGGTATAATTAAAATTTGTATTGAAAAAGGTGGTGTATTATTTTTAAATATGCTTCAATGAAAGGAGATTGAGATGATGTCCCTTAACAATTGATAAGCACTTGAATAAATATCAATATAAATAACATTAAACTAATAAATATACTTATAATATATATTAATTCATGATATAATTATTAAAAAGATTTTAGTTTACATATTATACGGTAATAAAGGTTCATAACATCATGATAGGACTAAATTAAAGGATATTGAGATGAAATCCCTTATATTAAGTCTAACTCATCATGTACAATAGTTATATTCCAAAATAATAGACATAGATTAATTTTAAATTTATTTTAAAAAATTTTCACGTTTATAATTAATTTTTATCACTTTTTCAAATGAATTAAAATTTACATAAATATATACATTAATATCAATTGGTTTTTCTATATTTTCTACATTAGTAGAAAATGAAAATGATATGATGCAAACTATCCATGTTTCCATAATTCCATAATCATCAGAATAATAATATTATTTACAAAATAATCACTTTTAAGAATCAATAATACTATTAAAACCAGTTAATAAATTGAACATAAAATTATAAATGCTATATTCATGGAGTTGGTAGGCCTTACATATACATGAGTAATGACTTATATTTGTCATTGATAATTATAACAAAAAGTAATTATAATTTTATCCATCCAGATTTATAATAATATTATTAAAATAATATAATAATTTATATATACTTATATATATCTTGTAGTGATTTTTTGAGTAATAGATATTCATATCGCTTTGTGGAGGTGATAGTTTACAAGTACGCACAAACGAAATTAACATTTTTATGTGCATATAAGGTATGAAAATAATATAAATATTATTCTCCTAAAATGAAATGTATTTCATTGATATCATATATTAACATTGATTCCATCATTATAAATAGTATTTGTAGACGATAATGAAATATGTTTTGTATCACTTTTTGAGGTAGTATCCCACTGTACACACGAACAAAATAATTATTTCCAATTTAATAAAATTGGAGATGTATTTAGGTGGTGACATTAACATAATAAAATCTTAGT
This sequence comes from Viscum album, assembly GCA_963277665.1. Lineage (NCBI taxonomy): Eukaryota > Viridiplantae > Streptophyta > Magnoliopsida > Santalales > Viscaceae > Viscum > Viscum album. The sequence goes on from OY728158.1 coordinate 219,441,269, forward strand.
ATATTGAGGATAATAGTGATATTATTTCATATTAGAATAAGAATATTTAGATGCACTGGAAGAAGAAATAAAAAAAACACTTAATATATTGTAACCTCTTCATTGGTTGATAACCTATGATGATGACATTGACAACTATAAAAAGGTTGTTACTCCTAAACTGTGACCTCATAAATTTCTGTAGGGATTCGTGGAAGTGGTTTGGGAAATGACTATTCAAAAAAATTGTTCTTGACATGTAAGTATTAGATAATATTTTATACCGTTTTATTTGAGAGAGTAGTGACACCCTTGGAAAATATTTAAATATTAAATTGATATGAATTTATTTTTAATAAATTTGACTCCAACTACAGGATTTTAAATGATAATATGAGGTTAGTTTTAATTAATCTAATACAATATTTTCTACCCATTTTTTAATTTTATTTTTAACATTATCGTTTTAGTTTACACTTTATTATTCTATTTTAATTTTAATTATTATAATAAAATTTTAAACATTGATAGGGAATAAATTTAACTTATATGGTTTAAATTTTTAATAATTGAAAACTTATTGAACTACAGGACATTATTATTTTGACATTTTTATTATGAATTATTTGTGGCATTTTTAAGTAGAAAATAAATTATTAGTTTTATGAAATATCAATTTTATCAATTTTATACTATTAATTTCATTGATTTTAGATAAAATACAAATTGATAGAATACAACAAAAGACCATTTAAAAGAATTTTTTTTTGTAATAGTCACCTATACAATTCTTGTGTGACAAAAATTATGTAAAATATTATATATTTTAAAACATATAATATCATTTGTTTGATTCTACCCCTGGTAAAGCAATCACGCCATCATCGTCATGTCATAATTAAATTTAAATAGTTATTTTATAAAAATTAAAATTAAAATAACATGATGTAAGAAATTTTATTTAATTTTTAATAGCTATTTATAGTATAATATATCATTTATATGACAACATATTAATTTTTTTATTAGTAAGAGTCATGCTTGTGTTAGTTTTTCCATTACAATAAATTAAATGTTATAAATTTCAATATCACACCCATGTAGGATGTAATGGCCAAATTTTCCACCCATGGATTTTATTTGGCGTAAATAACTGATCCAATAAGGTTTGGAAAAATTTTAGTGTATTTTAATATTATTATAATATTATTTATTCCCTTATTTAAATGATTTAATATATAAGCGTGATAAATAAAATACTAATCCACCATAAATATTTTTTTTTATTTTGATCTTATTTGACAACATTTTTAATAATTATTAAATCCATTTAATTTATTTTTTGAAAATTAATTTCATAAAATAAAAAAATAATTTTAAAATAATATATTTGTTAGAATTAGGAAAAGATTTTTTTTTATGAAAAACTTTAAGAAGTTTACATAGATTTTCAATTCATTTTAAACATAAAATATCATCCAATTAACTAAATAAGATTAAAATATAAAAACCTAATATCATAAATATATAGAACTAATAAAAATAATAATATTAAAATATAATTTAATTTGATAAAATGCACTTTTGAATTAAATTTTATTGGTTTTTAATATTCATTAAAAAAGAATTTTAATTGAAAAATACCAAAAATCAAAAAAAAAATTAAATTTTCTATCAAACATCCAAATAATATGTTTATTTTATGAAATTTAACCGTTAAAATTGTCAAAAATATATTTAAAATGGGATCCCCACCAAAATGTGGTGATGCTACTTTTTTAGAATAACACACTTTTATCCTTATAATTGTTTTTTATCTTATATAAAGTATAATATACATAGAAGATGAATATTATATAGTATAATTAATTAATTTTTTATTAATATAATAAAACATTATTAATTTGTTTATTTTATAAAAACTATTATTCACACATTAATTTTTTCTCCTAAAAACATTCCCTTTATATTCCATTGGGTTTTATTTACATGTCTAATTAATTTTTTAACCAATGATTCATTATATTAAAATGTGAAAAGATAATAAAGTTAATGATTTTCATTCATTTCAATATTATCACTAGGAATTTACAACCATTTTAAATAATAATATTACTAATGTATTATTTTTCATTATAACTCAGCCTTGTGTTCAACATTAGATATTGGAAAAACACATTATTGTGTGTTGGGTACACTATCATACATATCATCCTTTTTAATCTAAAATTAACATCTAATGCAAAAATATAAATAAATATAAAAAATATAATCTATAATTACCTGGTATGTTACATACATCCCCACTTGTTGAAATTTCATCCTCATAATTTTATATTTTATCTCAATAAGTATTGTTTCACATTTCATAATTACATCATTGAAATGCCTCTTTGGAAAAAGAGATAATAAATTTCTTAATTTAAAATAAAGAGAGTGAAGTAAAAAATTCCACTAGAGATAACACATACTATGATTCCTTGTTGAAATACGTGGATATTAATGAAAAAATAACTATCATGTTATGATGTCGAGTGAGATAATACACAATAATGTGAAAGTTAACAATAATAAGACCACAAAACTGTGATTGTTTAAAAAGTATTTGATTCCAAAGTTGGAAAATTAAATATAAAACATTTATCAATGGTCATTTTATCAATTTTTTAGAATTAATTTATAACCTAGACTTATATCATATTGAAATAAAATTACATAACTAGTAGAGTTTCATCCTTTAACAAAATTTCCCACCAAACGCTTCATTATCAACAAATGATAATATTTACAATGAATTTTTTTCAAACCTAAAACACTAAAATAAACTTCTAGAGAATCACACAATTCAAAATTTATTATCTTTTATTTCATCATGACATGAAATATTACCCAAATCTATGAACTTAGTATAAAAATAATATAATTTCATAAATATAATGAAAATTAAATGAATAATGGTATCTTTTAACCACCAAAAATCAAAATTAATAACCAAAGTTGAACATAGACCATTAAATAAATAACAATCCTCCAAAATACAATAAAATATATTATGTAAGATTATATTCAAAAAATATTATTTATTCAAATAATCATCCAGGTTAAGTTGTAACATTTAACTCCAAATAACATCAACCACTCTTAATGTCATATTAAAAGAATGTAATTGTCAAAATCATGTATTCTATATTTTAGGTTAATCAATTCCACAAGAAATCTAAATTTCTATTACTACTCAATAAAAATGTTGGTGAATCAAAAATAAAACTTAACCATTAATCCTCAAATATAATCCCAAAGAATTATATTTTACACCGAAATATATCGTACCCAAAATAGTTACCATCTTTAAAATAACATTTATCAATCAATTCATGAATCATTTTCAAAACCAAGGATTTCCATTTGATAAAACATATGATACCAAATTGAATATTTTATTCTTCCAGCAACTCATTTTACAAAAAATATTAACTCTTCCTAACAGCGGACTTCACATAGAATAGTGGTAGGTGATGCACCCTTTCCACCCTTTGGTCATTGGTATGATACCCATTGACCTTTCATACACAATGGGTTGTCACCCATACTAATGTTAATCGTTTTTTTTAAACATTATCATTCGTATAAAAAACACCCAATATTATATAAAATCCGCAAAATTAGTAATAATATGTTTTGAACCTTCAGTTTTTCTAGTACTAATCATTTTCATCACAACTAATAATACACTAAAAATATTAATTCATAAATTTATATATATAATTAAATTGTGTTTTTATTTTACTACAAAATTATTTCAAAAAACTAATCCTAAAAGAAAGATCAATGTACCATGATCGTGTTGTGAATCAGGATTCATCATTATTTTGATCATGTATATAAATGGTCCATGCATTGCAAAAACATTTTAAAGATTCTTCAAAATCAATTTCATCTATTATCGAAATTCCCTATATACAACTTATGTTGTATGGGTGTTTATAGAAAAATATTTTTCAAAAATATTCTTGTACGAAATATAATTTCAAAACATCTGATAAATAAATATTTTAATTAAACTATTCAGAATTTTTTTATGTTGAAACATTAAGTAAATGGTAATTTAAAATTACTATAAGATTTTGTTGAATGACTATATTTTGAAATAAAAAATAAATAGGATGTATAAGGGTCTTCATATTCATTAAATTTATATAAATCAAAATATTATTCAAAATATTTTTAAAAGGTAATATATATAAAAATTCCATTATAATATTTAATTTCTTAAAAAATATGAGAATATTGGTAAACTGTTATTTGAATAAAAATTTCCCATTATCCATGAAGAAAAAGTTGTATAGTGTAGGTGTTATGATATCTCAAAAAATAGTTTTCATGTAAGTGGTTTGCTAAAAGAATTTTATGAATCATCCGGTTATGAAGTTGAGAAAATGATCCCAAGAAATTAATCATGATGTGATAGAATAGTTGTTTGAGAACATATTACGTCCATTTGCTACTAAATATTATTTATCTGAAAAAGGTATAGAACTAGGATTTAACCAAAATTATAGATATATAATGTTACCATATGACTATCTAGAACAAATAATACCTAAAAATGTATAATCCTTTCATATGATACCAACTATATGGCCTCGAGCATTAATATTATATAATTTTGAGTGAAATATAGAATTTACATTGGGAATTTTTTTAGGATTAGTGTTTTTAGATTTAGTCCATAAAAATTAAATAATAACATAAATATTAAAAATTAGACAATTATAATAATAATCCTTTTTTTAAAAAAAATAAATCATTCTAAAATAAAACGTGATTTATTTTTAGTGATATAAATCTTCATAAAATTCATTTGATTTCTTCTTTCCTCTTACCCATCCATATATCACGTGATTAAAATTTTAAAATCATCATATGAAAATATTAATATCATTAAAGGATATAATATTTGTAATGACACTGTATGTATATGAATATTTTAAACTCGTGAAATCATTTTCACAAAATCATAATTTTCACCCATAAAACATAAACTATTTAGAATACCACATGAAATAATATGATTCCAAAAAAATAAATGCAATTATATATCATAATTCATTCTTTTGGCATCCATATCATACATATATTATATAATTAATATCTAATTAGGGAGTAACATCAATGGTTACATTTAAAATCCCTAATATAGTATATTCAAGAATTCTACAAATAAAAAGCTATTGGTTAACACATTCTCATTACCCGATTCATTTGAGAGATATCTGGGGCACACCCTCCATAGTTTTATCATGGAACCACCAATATATAAAAAACAATTCCCAAGAACCATTACATAATCATAGCACATAAAAAAAGAATGAAGGGGAAAAAATAATATTTCCCTATTACAATCACAATATATCATTTAAATTTATTTACATAATAAATCCCTCCTCAAAAAATTTTTCTATACCAATATATGTTTAAAGTTAATATCATATTTATTATTCTTTTATAATCATTAAAAAATAGAGAGGAATCTAAATATCAAATAATGGGCATGTTAGTGGAAAAGATGTTACCGCCACGAATATTATTTAAAAATTTCTATTTTTACTAAAATGATGGATAAGAAAATATTTGTTTTTAAAACCATGAAATGAAATAAAAATTGAAATAGGTTTATTATAAACTATATTGAAAATGAGGTGTATAAAATCAAAATATTCCTCAATACATGAATATTAATAGGAAATCCATTACCACTTGAGAAACACTAGAATAAAAATCATTAAATAACCTCATTAATGAAACATTAAATATCATAATAATATATTAATTTATTATATGTGAGTCAAATTGTTTGTATGAACACATTATAGGATACTAATGGTGCATCACAGAATGATATACCCCGTGTTTTCGTGACGCGTTCGGATCTGGACCCATGAACCTAAGACCGGGTTGCGACGAGGTTGCAAGAAGTTCCGGCATACGCCACGAGTGGGTTTGTGGGTTCGTGGTCCTCACGCTATGGAGTTGGCCCTAGTTTTGGGGTTTCAGCTCCGATCTGGGGTGGATGCGTGTGATTTGGGGGTTTTCAAGGTCTTCTCCAGCGGGGCTGAAGGTGGCGACGGGTTCTGATGTTGATTCTTTTTAAGATTTCGGTTTTGTGTTTTATGGTTGGGTCTGCTATTCTCTGTCGAGGGTTTCTTCGTTGATAATAGTGATGAGATTTTCTGCCTCGTGGAAATCAGTGAAGGGATCCACCGGCGGTGATGGGATGTTTCTCATCGCTGGCGCAAGTGAGTGCGTGAGGTTGGGCGTCGGTGAAGCTCACCGGCGTTCTGGTTTTGCGATGACTTTTGAATGGTGTTGGTCTTTTGACGGTCATCAATGATGATTTTTCTGCCTGAATGGTGTTGATCCGTCATTTTTGATGGCGTCGATGGAGGCAGTTGTCTCGCCGGAGACATGGAGGAAGGTTTGTTTGGTGATTTACCAGGGGCGACTTCGCGGTCACCGGTGACGACGTCGACGGGAGCCGGTGCTTCTCGCCGGTGTTCCGGTGAATGGTGGCTCGATTTGCGTTCAGGCTGATGGATTGATGTACGATGTGTGGCGCGAGGTGTCAAGACCATGGGCGCGTGTTGATTCGGGTTCGGTGTTTGAGGAGGTGGCGGTGACCTGTTTTGAAATTTGATTTTTGGTTTGTTATTCGGATGTGATGATGTAGTTGAAAGACTGTCTGGGTACTGACAACCCCTTAAACCGGCCTCAGAAAATGAAAAAAAAATTATTTCTGGATGGACATAATGATATACCTCAATGAAAAGAAATTGATACGAAATCCCTTAGCTTGATTCTGACTCATCACATACAATCGTTATATTCCTCAATAATAGTTATATGTTAATTTATGCAATCATTAAAACTTGTTCCAAGATTATTATTCATTTTTATTACTTTTTTCCATGTTATAAAATATCCATAAATATTAATGTTTATATTTGATGTTATATTAATATTCGATTCCTAAGTCTAAAATTAACATGTTAAAATGTAAATTGTTTATGTGGCCATAATTCAATAATCTAATGTATAATTGTATTTATGAAATAATAATTAATTTTATTCCTTAATTATACTATTATATCAATCCATTTAATTATTTTATTAATAACTAACAATGTCACAATCATGGAGATGTAGGTTATATGTATTCATTAGTAGTGTTTTCAATTTTTCATTGATCAATATGGAAATTAGGTAATTGTTATTTTAAAATTCCAAAAAGATCATAATTGTTTTAATATCATAATAATAATTTAAAAACACTTATATATATATATATATTACAAGTTATGTTCTGAATAAAAATGATTCACAATTCTTTGTGGAGGTGATAGTTTACACATACGCATGAAGATGATATCGTTTTAAGTGCATGGAATGTAAGAGGATAACTGAAGTATTATTCTTTTAAAACGATAAATATGTCATCATTGTCATATATAATCTTTTATTGCATCATTATAACTAGTTTATTTAGATGATAATGAATAATTAACTATATCAATTCACGAGGCGGTAGTCTGCTGTAGACACGAAAAAATGATCATTTCCATTTAAATGAAATTAGTGATGTGTTTAGGTTCTGATATTAACATAATAACATATCATTATATGTTGTACACTAGAGTTATTAATTAATATTTGATTAAAAGTATTTAGAGGAAGCATAAGAATATATAAAATATAAATCCATAAAAAATGAAACATCTTTTTTAGTTTATCACATGTGAAGAACACCTTCACACATCAATGATGGGTGTTATGCCTAAACTAAGTCCTCAAGAACGTGGGTAAAGATTCTACAAATTTGTCTAATTATAGCCCGGGTGATTTACATGGTTCTTGAATAATGATTATTATTGAATATTGTGTCAATTTTTATATAAGTTAGGAGGGGCATGCTTAGAAGGTCTTATATTTTTAAATTAAAATGAGTTAATATTTTAGTCCCAATGAATCCAACAAGAGATATGTCAATGATAAGACATTACTGTTACAAATCCTCTCATATAGTAAATTGTAGACATGTTTTGGATTTCTTTCTAATTTTATCTTTTTTGGTTTACCCTTAATTATTTTTTTATTTTAATTATTATAACAAAACATTAAATATTATGAGGATATAATTTTTACTAATATAAGGTAATCAACCATAATTTCCAAGTTATTGATATTTTGACCTTATCATAGTAAATTTTTTATTATAATATTTTTTTTATGATTTTTAAATAATTAGATAAATTATTATTTTTATGAAATATCATTTATGTCAATTTTTACACATTAAATATTATTATATTTAAATAAATCAGAAACTAAGAGATAACTTCATAATGACCATTCAATAGACATATAATATGTCATAGTAAATTATAATTTTTTTATGAAATATATTTTTTCAAATAATATTTATTTTAATATTTATAATATCACATATTTGATTCCTTTATTTATAAATCAATCAGTACAATATCATTATATAACAAATATATTTAAATATTTAATGTATAAAAATATTAAATTAGATACCATAATGTGAGAAATATATATTTACTAACTTCTATTTATTTTCAAATAGTTCACTTATCTTGTCGCGACCCACCTTCAACAAAAGGAGGGAAGGGTCAGCAGATTTCCACACCCTTCCTTCTTTATGGTTAAGAAGAGATAATGACCCCTGAAACCGGCCTTCAGTAGGTGCCAGAGTGGAATCTAGCCCTAAGGGTATGGAAATCACACACAAATGGAAGACATTACCCTTTTTTATATGATCTAGAGATAAGATGATGAAATCCAACAACACCAAAACTAAAAGAAATGTAAATCAAAAAGGTAAACCCTTACCACATGCATGTTCAAAGTAAAGGATTCAAGCCAAAAAACCACAAGGTAAAAAGAAACCATGAAAAAGGAAAACGACAACAACATTTGTCCCAAGGGTCTACACTAGTATGGTCCCGTGCGATGACCAAAGACCTCTGGGAAACCTGAAAGCAATTTTATATACGTATGGTGAGCATAAAAGTATACTCAGTAGGAAAAAACGAAAGACTCTCGTGCACATTTGGGGAGGCATACTAATGCCCTGTGAGAAAAGAGATCACCAAGAACCTAGAAAAGAAACTAACCACACCAAACATCACCAAGGAACACTCCCCAAATAACACAAGACAACTAATGTATAGTAATAACACATAGATGTTTGGGTACCCCAAGCCTCTTTCCTTCTAGTTATTGAAGACATCCAACACATCCAACAAATCCCGCCATTCTCACTGCAGTCCCACTGCCACACCCCGCCTGCACACAACTGGGAAAAAAACTCACACAATCCCACTACGAAACCACGCCCGCACACACCTGGGCCACAACTATCATACATAACAACGCCGACAAACACCTTGTCCATATCAACCACCATCATGCCCGAAGACACCTGGGATAGAAGATACACTACCACACGCGAAGAATCATAGGCCTCATCCTGAAGAAAGTTGGGAAACCACCTGCCCGCACACACCTGGGCCACAACCAACACACAACCCCTCCCGATGTTTCTTGGGATAATAATGGACTTCAGGCTATCACAGTATACCCGAGGGTACTTGGGCTATCCGGGAAAGGGAGCAGAAAGGAACTAATAATCATCCACTAATGGATGTGTTGGGAAAAACACCCCCCATGAAATTGGGGTGTTCAGCACTATGTTCTCAACCTGGGTGGGGAAAAAATAAGAAACAAAAAACTACAAGTATATGTATAGGTAGAAAGCACTAACCCTGTTTAGGTTTTTCTTCAGCTATACTAAAGAACACAAAAGAACTCAAATCTGAGTCACAACTCACACCACACCAACCCATTTTCCCAACCTTGTTTTCATGTTCATTAATAATGTTTCAATAAGTTTCTGCACCTACTTGGACAACTAGAAATCATAAGCACAAACCAAGGGAAGAGTACGATCAAACATCAACTTAAACATTCACACCATGTTCTCTTGTAAAGTCCCAACAACAAAAGGGGTAAGGGAGATCCCTCGAAGTAATTGATGGAAAAGAAACCCCGAGACAATGCCCCATCTCCCCAAATTCCAGAAGAAAATGGTTTCTCATCAACAGAGGATCCCACCCCAATTCGTGATATAGACAAAGTAACCACACAACCTCAAAATTCAAAACCCAGGAAACCATAACAATAGGGGATCCCATCTCCACACACATCACCCAGTAATTGGACCGTGAAAGGGAATAACCAAACCACTACCGCCAACAAAAGGATGGTCAATTCCAGTACTTTTATATTTAAATGATTTAACAAACTCCATTATTTCAATTCGGTTGTATTTTAACCCGGGTTACCATTAAAAAATGGTTGATCTTGGTGCTTTCAATTTTTTATCCTCATATACTTAATTAAACAATTTCATTTACATGACCAATACAAGAGGTAAGGGTTTATTAGTGCATAGAGGAAGACCACCAACTACCATGATTTTTAGTAGGAGTAAGCCTGCACAAATCCGAAATCATTAATCATGAAATATCATAAAACAAACCATCATCATTGATCACACACCTTCCCCCAGTCTTCAATGTTCATTTATTATGTTCATTAACTTTGGGATTCATCAATCCCCTCACAAGGAAAAATCATACCCACCCCGCATGATACAAATTAAGGAGAGACGAAGGAAGAATCCCTACCTGGTTGATCAACAATCGAATTTTATCATTACGCCGTCAGGAACAGGTGATATGCGATTTGCAGGGGTGGGGACTCAGAAACTCAAGCATGAGAAGATGAATTGATGTGATTGTGATTGAGAAAATGAAACCCAAGGAGTACCCATTAGTTTATAAAGGCCATGGGATGATTGAGATAAGAATGTGAAACCGCGTAAGGATCGGGATCGTGGGATGACCATGTGGCCCCATAAGTCATTAAAAGTTCCCCACCCTTAGGGGCGGTTTAAACTGACGCACACACTAGGGTACCTCATTAAACATTTAATTAAACACCATTCATTGTCATTACTGGGCATTTAAACAAACATAATGGGGGTCAAAATAGCGTTTACAACTCAATTAAAAAAAGGAGGCACTACTGTAAATACCCTGACAAGGCTGGGTGACAACGATTGGTCTCACACCAAGACTCTACCCTTAGGATATAGATTTTGGCAATGGAAAGGACCCTACGGGTCTGGGTCATCACATCAGATACCTCTCAAACTATTCTCACACTCGAGAATAAAAACATCTCAGAAGGAAAGAGAGGGTCCAAACAGCCACCTCGAAAGATACCTCTTAGGACTGAACCCCATTGACATCCAGAGACACTAACCCACGAGTCAAGAAGTCCATTCTTATATGCCAGAATATTATTCTATTTGGGCGGCACTGACTCACCTGTACCGGTTTAATCTCATCCACATTAATACGTCCCGATTAGTAGTCAGGTTTTTTTTATCATCACACATTTGGACACACACACACACAGGGACATGGAACATATCATTTAATGGCTAAGAAAAATAAGCATTCCACATATATTCGAGCACCAGGTAAAAAATCTCAAAAAGGTTAGAACAAAACAACAAGGGAGTCAAATTAGCTATATGTACTAGGCATGCATCTGTTCATCCCTCTCCCACGTTCCCTCCCCAAGCCCACCATGTCTCCATAACACACGAACCAAGGGAATGGTTCACCAAAGAAGAACCTTCTACTCACAATCATTGATCATCACTGGTCTTTCCACAAAGGTCAGGTCATCCTCGATGTCTAGCTCTCCCCAACCGAGGACGTGTGAATCATTCTGCAGATACTGATGGAGCTGGGACACATGGAAGACATCGGGTATCTTCAGTAGTGGCGGTGGTAATGCTAGCTGATAAGCCACTTCTCCAACCCACTATAACACCTCGAAGGGTCCAATGAACATTGGTGAAACGTTACTCCCCTTGCCGAACCTCTGTTGTACACACTAAGGGGAGACCTTGAAGAACACATGGTCTCCAACCTAAAACTCCAAGGGCTTTCAACTGTTATTGGGATATGAATTATGCCAGTCCTAGGCAGCCTTTATCCTTTGCTGTATGAGATGAACCTTCTCTGTCATGCTCTGCACCACCTCTGGACCATGGATTCCAGCCTCTCCTAGTTCGGTTCAACACACAGGTGAGCGGAATGGTATTCCGTACAAGGCTTCAAATGGGGCCATACTAATGGTAGAGTGATAGCTATTATTGTAGGAGAACTCTACTAGTGGTGAGTATCACACACATTATCCTCTTGAGTCCAGAACGCATGCCTGAAGAAAATACTCCATGGTATAGATGGTACGCTCTGTCTGCCCATTTATCTAGGGATGGAAAGCTGTTCTACGATGTAGCTGGGTGCCAAAAGCATGCTGCAATCCTCTCCAGACTCGTGAGGAAAAACAGGAATCCCTATCTGACACTATGTACCTTAGAAATCCATGCAACCACAACACCTAATCCATGTACCTTCATACCAAAGCATCCACTTCACATGACTCATTAATCACCAAAAAGTGAGCTGATTTCATTAACTGGTCCACTACTACCCAGATGGAATCATATCCCCCTCGATCCATGTGCAGTCATGTGATGAAATCCATCGAGAGGTCCTCCCATTTAAACTCGGGGACATCCAGAGACTACTGCAGGCAACCTGGAACACGGTGCTCAGCCTTCACATGCTGACACACTAGGCACTTGGCCACAAAATCTGCCACTTCTCTCTTTACATCGGGCCACCAAAACCATCTATTCAGACCCTGGTACATCTTGGATGCTCTTGGGTGTACTGCTAGGGGTGAGTTGTGGAACTCACAGAGAACCTTGTGGTGCATCACCTCTAGAACAAACATCTTTCCCTAGAAAAGCATCCAGTGTTGACCATCTTCCATCCAGCCTTCCGGAGCATTGCTCTGGTCAATTCATTCACGCATCACTTCGCACTTTGGGTATCCCCACTGATACTTATCCACTTTCCACAATAGAGAAGTCTGCACTATCATATGGTATAGGCAACCTCTACCGCTATCCATCCTCGAATCCATGTGCAAGGCAGCCAACTACTCCATCACCTTCTAGGAATCTGCCGACTCTCGTACCGCATCCTTCGGTGACCTTCTGCTCAAGGCATCGACCACTGCATTCACCTTCCCTAAAGTGTAGGAAATATCAACATCGTAATCTTGGAGGAAGACCATCATACTTCACTGCCGCAAGATTATGTCCTGCTAGAAGAAGATATACCTCAAACATTTGTGATCTCTGAAGACCACAAAGCATTCTCTAATGAGTTAATGATGCCATAACTTTATCAAAAAACAACTGATGCAAGATTCTGGTTGTGGGTGGAATAATTACGCTCATGAGGGCATAGATGCCTAGACCCATAAGCAAACACCCGCTGTCGCTACATCAACACACATCCAAGACCATGACCTGAAGCATTACAGAACACCTCATATGATGCCCCTTCTTCTGGTAATCTCAGAACTGGGGAAGTGACAATATTCTCCTTCAGAAAGATGAAGGCTGCAACGCACTGCTCACTCCACACGAAAACCTGGCCCTTCTTGGTCAAGGCTGTCAAAGGGGCTGCAACTCGGGTGAATTTGAGTACGAACCTATGATAGTAACCTTCCAGCCCGAGGAAAGTACAAACTTCTGTCACAATCATATGTGCTTAACAAGAAAAAAATGCTTCATCCTTTTATGGTTCCACCGCCACCCCCTGCTCGGACACTACGTACCCTAGGAAGTGCATTAATTGCATCCAGAACATGCATTTCGAAAACATACCATAGATCTGGTGTTGTCGGAGGACCTACAAAACCATCCTCAGGTGCTCCACGTGGTCCTTCTCTGATGTTGAATAGATCAGGATATTGTCGATGATGAAATCTACAAACCGATCCAGGTACTCCCGGAAGGAGGTCATAAGCCCCATGAACACAGCCGGGGCTTTCATAACACCGAAAGGTATGACAAAAAACTCGAAGTGTCCATATCTGCACCTAAAGGCCATCTTCAAGATGTCGCCCTCCTTTACCCTCAACTGGTGATATCCATATTGTAGGTCGATCTTTGAGAACCATCCAGCCCCTTCCAGCTGGTCAAAAAGATCGTCTATCCTCATAAAAGGGTAGCGATTCATAATCGTCAACTGATTCATCCTCCCATAGTCTATGTATAGCTTGAGACCACCATCTTCCTTCATTGCGAACAAAACTGGAGCACCCCAAGGTGATGCACTCGGTCGATCATAACCCATCTTCATCTAATCGTCAATCTGAATCCGCAACTCCCGTAGCTCTGATGGTGCCATCCGATAAGGAGCCATCGAAATTGGGCGAGCACTAAGCTGCAGGTCTATCCCAAACTCGACATCACGTCGAGGGGGTTGAGTCGTCACCTCTTAAGGAAAACATCCATAAAATCACTAAAGATTCGTGGAACCTCCACCATCTCAGCATATACTGACTCTACTAACAACTTGAATAACAAGAAGAGGAGGGGTTCCTATCGCCTGCTACCCTTCTAATTGCTTCGCCCACAGGTGAAAGTAAAACACTAGCTGCCCAAGTCTGAGGACACAACCCTTCCTCAGAAGTAGTCGATGATGGAATACACAGAGAACAGCCAGTCGATGCTTAGGATGACAACATATGGATGTATCTGTAGTAGTATTAGATCCCTGACCGACTGATGTGGCCCTTTCATCAGTCTGTATCCTCGACAAACATATGACAAGTCGGTCTGACCTCCAACTGATGTGATCAGCACCAGGGGAACTGGATGTCTCTTAGCATTTTGGCCCAATGATTGGTCTAGATTGGGTGCAATAAAATATTGAGAAGCTCCAGTATCTAACAAGGAATGAGCAAGGGTGCTAAGTAAACGGATCATTCCTCGAACGACCTCCGGTCCCAATAAGAGTGATGCCTCCACGGTGTGCAACTACCCACACCCAGCTCCTCTACAGCTCAGCTATCAGCCACCTCCCCAACCACTCCCTGGTCGAGGTCCCTGAGGAGGGCCCTGAGGTTGTACTCCTCCTCCAACTCCATCCCCCGGAGGAGCGGGAGCTCTCGGCCCCTGCTGCCGCTGCTACTAGAAGGGCCTAGCTGGAAGCTGCTGCTATGGCGGGAGATGGGCATGTCCACCACCGCCGTACTATACCTAGTCTGCCCACTGATTTCAGTGATTTCCATTGCTCCCACATACGAAACACCTTGTTCATGGACCTAAAAGGAATGGGTGAGGATCAGGGGGATCGGAACTAGAACTTCTACGGTCTGCTCGCTGCTGGTTGGAACCTGGAGGGTCCCAACGCTAGAGGTCTGGTGCTGACAGCCTTCCCCTTGGATGAACCCAGCTAGATCCCCTCTCATGTCACACCTCCAAGAGCATGCATCCTCTCCACTACTTCGGCCTTCTTCTATACCTCCAAGAATGTAGGCAAGGTGAAAGAGGCAACGACATACTGAAGGGAGGGTCGGAGTGCCTCCTCTAAACGTCTTTCCCGAGACTCCTCATCTGGAAAGAGGTCCGGTGAAAAATGTAGGAGGTCCTTGAACATGATTCCCAGCTCCCTTACTAACATACTACCATGGTGGAGGGAGAGTAGCTCCTACCTATTCTCTGCCTTCATCGTAGAAGAGAGGAATTTTTCCTAGAACACCTTCTTGAAATCAGCCCATGCCACCTCAGCCCATCTCCTCTCTCCTAGGTAAAGCGTCCACCACTGACGTGCCGCTCCACACATCTGGATGATGGCTAGGGGAACCCAGTACTCAGTCGGAGCCCAGATCAGGCCAAAGGCTATCACTCTCTCCTCTATTCAGCTCTCCATCTTTATGTCAGAGGTGCTTCCCTCATACTTATCGAGGGTCTATCGCTGGAAGGCCTGGAGTTTCTTCTTGCACTGGTAATCCTCCTCCTCTCAATCAGCTCTCTACTGATCAGACAGGGTAGTCTCTAGGGACTCAATCGCCCGTACCACATGTGGTCAACTCCGAGGTGCCATAGCTGCAAGGTAAACAAGGAATTCCTAAGCACATGTAGTGCAGAATATTGTTCATAATATTTCTTAAACTTCTAATTGATTTAAATTCCCAAAACACCAATGAAACATGATAACATTAGTCATTATGATTCATTTACCTTTCCTAAGGTCTCTACCCTAAAATCAGTGTGGCCTCAGTTGGTCGTTCGGTAGGTCCAGAGTCCTTGCATCAGATCACAGGGGGCCCTAAAATCTCGTGTCTTAGTCGGTCATCCCCCACATAATTCACACACCACGGTCACCCAAAATTTTTTCCCTACCATCCCATGCAGTACATACTGTTCCTAACTGTAAACTCTATCCTATCTCTCAACCTCACGCTCTAATAATATTCTGTCATGACCCACCTTCACCAAAAGGAGGGAAGGATCAGTAGATTGCCATGCCCATCCTTCTTTTAAGTTGAAGAAGAGATAATAACCCCCGAAACCCGCCTTGAATAGGTCCTGGAGTGGCGAATAACACTAAGGGTTTGGAAATCACACACGAATGGAAGGCATCACCCTTTTTGTTTTATAGGATCGAGAGATAAGATAATGAAACCCAACAAAAACAAAACAAAAATATAAGTAAAGACAAAAAGGTAAACGATTCCCACATGAATTTTCAAATTAACCAATACAAGCCACAAAAACACCAAGGTAAAAAGATACCAAGAAAAATAAAAATGGAAACAACAATTGTCCCATGGGTCTGTGCTAGTATGGTCCTGCCCGATGACCGAAGTCCTCCAAGAAACCTGAAAGTAGTTTTATATACGTAGGGTGAGAATACAAGTATAATCAATAGGGAAAAACCAAAGACTCTCGGGCACATGTGGGGAGACATACTAATGCCCTGTGAGAAAATAGATAACCATGAACCTAACAAGGAAACTAACCACCCCAAGACTCACCAGGGCACACTCCCCAAATAACGCAATCCATTTTAATTATAGTAATATCACATCGACATTTGGGTACCCCGCACCACTTTCCCACTGGTTATTGAAGACATCTTATGCATCTAACCAATCATGCCATTCTCACTACAGTCCCACTACCACACCCCACCCGCATACACCAAGGACACAACCTCAAGATGTCCCACTTCCAAACCCCACCCGGACACACTTGGGCCACAACCAAACCCAGTCCCACTGCTAAACCCCACCCGCACACACCTAGGCCACAACTATCATATGTAACCATGCATGTAAACACCTAGGCCAGAACAACCAACTTTGCACCCGAAGACACCTGGGCCTCATCCTGAAGACACTTGGGAAACCACCTCCCCGCACACTCCTGGGCCACAAACTCCACACTACCCCGCTCGAAGGTTCTTCGGATAATAATGGATATCAGGACATCACAGCCTGCCCGAGTGTACTTGGGATATCCTGGAAATAGAGCAGAAAGGAGCTAATAACCAGCCACTAATGGAAGTGCTGGAAAAAACACCCTCCCCCATGAAATTGGGGTGTTTGACACTATGTGATCAACCTGGGTGGGGAATGAATGAGAAACACAAAACTAAAAGTATATGTATAGGTAAAAAGCACTCACCCAGTTTAGGTTTTTCGTCAACAAGCCTAAAGAAAACAAAAGAACCAAAATCCGAATCACAACTCACTCTACACCAACCCATTTGTCGAAACATTGCTTTCATGTTCAGTAATAATGTTTAAATATGATTCTTCACCTACATAGGCATATAACAAGCATAAGCACTATCCAAGGGAAGAGTATGTTCAAACATCAACTTAAACATTCACACCTGGTTCCCTTCTAATATACCAACAACAAAAGGGATAAGTGAGATCCCTCGATGTAATGTAAGCAAAGGAAACACCAAGACAATTCCACATCTCCCCAAATTCATGAAGAAAATGTTTTCTCATCAACAGAGGATGCCACCCCAATTCGTGATATAGACAAAGTAACCACACATCCTCACAATTCACAATCACCAAAACCATAACAACAGGGGATCACATCCCCACCCACATAACCCATGAAATCGGCCCGTGAAAGGAAATAACCAAACCACTACCACTAACATAAGGCAAGACTATGCTAGTATTTTCAGATTTAAAAGATTTAAGACACTCAATGATTTAAATTTTGTTGTATTTTAATCGGGGATATCACAGATAAATGGTTGATCCTGGTGCATTCAATTTATTTAGCCGAATATAAGTAATTAACCAATATTTTTTTACATGACCAACGCAAGAGGTAAGGGTTTATTAGTGCACAAGGAAATACCACCAACGACCATGATTTTCAGTAGGAGTAAGCCCGCACAAATTAGAAATCATTAATCAAGAAAGAGTATAAAACAAACCAGCATTATTGATCACACCCCTTCCACCAGTCTTTAATGTTCGTTTATTATCTACATTAACTTTGGGCTTCATCAATCCCCTCAGAAGGAAAAACCATACCCACCCCACATGATACATAGTAAGGAGAGATGAAGGAAGAATCCCTACCTGTTTGATCAAAGATCGATGTTTATCTTTACACCGTCAGGAACATGGGATGTGCAATTTGTAGGGGTGGGGCCTCAGAAACTCAATCAGGAGTAGACGAATCGATGGGAGGGTGATTGAGAAAAATAATCCCAAGGAATAACCATTATTTTATAAAGGACAAGGATGGTTGAGATAAGAATGTGAAACCACGTACGGAGCGGGGTCATGGGTTTCCCACATGGCCCCATACGTCATTAAAAGGTCCCCGCCCTTTGGGGCGGGTTAAACAGATGCATACACTAGGGTACTTCATTAAACATTTAATTAAACACCATTCATGCTAGTTATTGGGAATTTAAAAAAACTAAAAGGGGTCAAAATAGGGTTTAAAACTCAAATAGAGAAAAGGATGCGCTATTGGAAAAACCTTAACAAGGCTGGGTGACACTGATCGGTCACAACGATCGTTGGCGCCGACCGGTCATGCCGATCAGTCACACCAATCGGTCACACCGGTCTGTGGCATTGATCAATTGTGCCATTTGGTCTCACGTCGAGATGCTACCCTTAGGATCCAGATATTGGAAATGGAAATGACCCTGAAGGTCTAGGTCATCACATATCTAATACCATATTGAACCTTTTTAGTAATAAGATACAAGATTATGATATTTTTTCCATTACATTAATATAAATGTTATAACATTATTAGTCTGATTGATCTAGTATCATAAAGCGAAAAATTTGGCCCACTAATTATGTCTGTTAGCCATAACTCATCCAATATAGTAAGGAAAACTTTTAGGGTAGTTTTATATTATTATAAAATTATTTTTACCCTTATATACTTACATTACCCATTATATGTGGTAAATAAAATACTAATGTTACTATTCTCAAAAAATTATTTTAATGATATTGGACCAAATTTTTTATTCTAATTTCAAACATGTATTTTCGTTTTGGAAAATTCAATTCACAGATGATGAAAAATTAAATTTTATATAAATCCCTTTGTTCGAATAAGAAAATAAGGTTTTCATTAAAATGTATAAAATTTAACAGAATTTTTCAATTCAATATAAATATATAATTTATTCCAATAAAATTTATAATATTATATGATTAAAAAATAATAAAATTACACATTAAATTAAATTAAAAAAATTATAACTATATAAATAATCTAGTTGAAAAAACACTTTTGATTTAATTTTTTATGATCTTTATTGTTCTTTAAAAAATAATTTTTTTCATAAAAATGCCAAAAATTAAACATAAGAAAAAATTGATGTCCATATTCCATGGAAGAAGCTTATTTTTTTCAAATAGAATATATTAATATGAAAAAAATAAATTAAAAATGGATTCTCCCCTAAAAGGAATTAAAACTGAATTTTTAGAATAAAACTCCTTTTATCGTTAAAATTGTATTTGTTCTTATGTAATTTTAAAAAAATAAATATGATGAATATTAAATATATGAATTAATTAATATTTAATTAGTATAATACTACTACTGTGAATTGATTATTTTATAGAAAAAAATTATTTACACATTAATTTTTAATCATAAAAACATAGCCTTTATTTTTAATTGTTTTCTATATACACTTATAATAAATTTTATAACCAATGAATAATTTCATAAATATGTGTAAACATAATATAGTTTGTTCTATTCCTTCCCTAAAATAATTGGTCATGGAATTAAATACCATTTAAAATAATAATACTAATAACGTATTGTTTTTTTGTATAACTCGGTCTTGTGTGCAATGTAGGATTTTAAAGATACCCATTATTTTGTATCAGGTGTACTATAAAAAATATAATTCATTTTAATGAAAAATTAATGTACAATTCATATATATTAATAAATATAAAATTTATTATTCTATAATAACTATTCATTTAACATTTGAAAACTATTCCACTACTGGGTAAAGGTATCTTTCTATACTAAAGCATCGTCCAAAAATAAAATAGTAATCTGGTCTATGAGCACTCTCATTTGCTCAGTAATTGGCCTTTCTTGTCATTCCTTAATACCTCCCTTACCTTGATGATGAAAAAAAACACCCATAGGATACGTAAAATACAATATCATTGAGTAAAATTCTATGTGCGATTGGTATGTGACTATCCTCTCTATACCTATTAGGAATCCTAATCCCAAAAATTAATGAAAATAAAGACTCCAAAAAAGTTATAGTTAACTAACTCAAGAGAACATTCCTTGGACGAATAGATTTCCCAACATTGTACTACCAATCTTTAATCTAGAGTCATTCTCACAAAAAAACACCACAACTAGGGTCAACCCATTCCTATAATTTATCAAAATAGAGGAATGAGAGGAAGTCGTTCCTCTCTATTAAACATGAGTCTCCAATTGGTCAACCATATTCTAAATTGATTTAACCCATAAAATAGCTTCTTAAAGCCCAATATATCTAGTGATTGTTGAAAATTTATTCCACTGAAAATATCTCTTCATGTAAAAGATTCTATTCACAACCCACCATAGGGCAGTTCCCGTGAATTTCATGAAGTGATCACAGTTTTGTCGAAAATCCTACACAATATTCTTACCTTGCACTATCAGTTCATCAGGTTCCAATAAGAGATAATCATCCACTTCCATAACCTCCACAAATACTTTAAACAAGATTTTTCCTTGGAGAGTAATTGTATTATTCCAAACATTCTTATTATGACACAAGTGATAATGTTAACTAATTATCATAAAAGATAAATCACATCATTCCACAAAACATATTTTTTTGAAATCATTCCACAAATTCAATACAAAAAACTATCATTAAACCTAAAAATTATACACAATGTTCATGGTTAAAAGGGAAAAATATTCTCATTTTTTATTTTTATCATTTGGGCACATAATTGTTATCATTTTCTCCACTTTTTTCAATTAATGTTTAAGGGACAATAACACAGCTCATGTTCGACTACTTACAACAAACCAATTTCTTATGTGTGTCTAAAATTATTCATGTCACAAAATTATCTTGAGTGCCTAATATGTTTCATTTATCCTTAACAGTCATTCCATTCCAGTTCAAGAGTCTTGTTTTATAAAATATGAAACACATTTTTCACCTAACACTATATGTGTGTCACCCATGATGAACTAATATTCAACTGCAAAATAGACCAATAATGGAAACAATCCCACCCTCAAAACATGGATTTCCCTCCTACATGGGTTTGGAAAGACAAAGCATAAGTATATTAACATGGAAAAATCATCTTATTGTTCTATCTATCATTAAATAAATAATAATAAATAATAAATAAAAATGGAAACTATCTTACATACCACTTTGTGACTTCCCAACATGACTACCACACACCAATGCCACGAGCTGGTTGGTAGCCTGACATCATGTGCACCTCCTGATACACATGAAGTTGTCATCTAATAGTGAAATCTGATAATTCATTAATGGGACACTATACACTTTTTGATCTGAGTAAAATAACATTATATGTAATAAATAGTATAAAAATAAAAATATATGAAAAAACAACACCAATATTTGATGGTAATCTACGTATGAAATAAAATATTCAAATAAAGAAAATATACACTATCTTAATATATGTGACATGTGTCTAAAATTATAACTGAAAATAAAGATGCCAAGAATAGAAAAGTGGGTCTTGAATCACATCTTGTTCCCTCATCTAATATCTATCCAAAAACACACTAACAAACACATGGCAGTTTTTTTTTACTTTTTATCATTCAATAATTAAGTCCATTTGGTATTGATTAGGTAACCTGGATAGTGTGTGAGTATAATTTAGCAGTTCACCAACAATAGAGTGTAAAATAATATCTAGTAATATATAGTGTATATGGTTTTATAACAAAATAATTATAATGAATAATTAAATAGTTTTCATATTATCAATTAATCCTCATTTCACCACATAAAACTCTGGTTTTCTTGGACACTCATTTCTCAATAACATTTTTGGCCCATTCCTATGTCCGAACTATCCCTAAGGAAAATCATGTGTTTGAATTTCATTGTTTCCATTATTTTTAACCACTAATGTATTACTATGTTACCATTCATTATATCAAATAATTGAATGGCCATGTTAACAATATATATTTAAAAAATTAATGAACATGTCACTGTTCATTAATTCACACTATTTAATGACCATGTTACCTTAATTTATTTATCAAATTAATGGCTATATTACCATTCATTAATTCTCACAATTAAATGACCATGTTACCATTCTTTTTATCACAAATGAATGACAATGTTACTATTAACTGATTCACATGATTGAATGAACATGTTTCCATTATTAATTTCACAAATGATTGACCATGATTACGTTCATTAATTCAGGCAATTTAATGACCATGTTACCATTAATTGTTTCACAAATTAATGACCATATTACCATTCATTAATTCAAAAAATTAGATGAACAAGATTCAATTATATATTTCACAAGTGAATGACCATGTTACAAATCATTATTTAATAATAAAATATACCATTAAAATTAAATTTTACATATATCACAATTACCCATTAATTAATATAGTAATTCTTTAATTTTTTCGAAATATCAACATTAAAAATATATTTCACTAAAAATTCATCATGAAAATATTTTCCATTACTCATTTTTAATTCACAAAATCATTATCTGATTCATAAATTAAATATAACACAATAAATATAATTTCATAATTTTCAACCAATAGAATAATTTTAAAATTATTTAATTAATTAAATCACTAATTTAATTAATTTTAATGGTAAATTCGATTGCTAAAAAATATAGCAATTATACAATTTACATGCCAGTAATCAATGTCATGACTAAGAGATGAGAAGATTTGACCACTTCACATTAACAAAACGTCCAAAAACATTTTTACAATGACTAGTAACTATGAATAATGATGTTCATGGGTACCTACAGGTCCCTTAGATCAATGTTGAAAAAAAATATCAAATGAAACAATGTTATTTTTTAAGGAATTTTAACACAACTGGTTGAAGAGGAAGGATGGTAATGATGAAATCCAACCATGAGAGATTACTGGAGATTAATCGCATAACTAGGGAATACATACGTGCCTTTTAATCTCCAAAATCTATACAAGAGTCTCCCTTGGTCGAGAGGTGAATAGATGCATTGGTTTCTATCCAAAATCAGCAACATTGCTACATTGAAATTACATACCAGGAAATAAATAGGGTGTAATCCAGTTACAAATCATTTATTTAATTTTTAATGTTCCAAATTAAAATATATCACCTCAAATTTATTTTGTAAAAAAACCAAGAACAATTACATGAGGTGCAACACCCTCACATTATGTGTATATTTTTGATATATTATTTTCAACAACATTCAATTTAAAGCCTCTAAACTCACCATGAAACTAGTTTTTAACAAATAATATATTTATAATTAGACTCCATTAATTCAAAAAAGAAAACATCCATAAACTTTACTCAGTTTTCTCAAATATATAATTTATGTCTCTAAAAAATACTGGGTCTATAAGGTTGAAATGAAAAGGAATTTAGAATAAAAAATACCTTAAAAATACATGATCTTATAATAGTTTTGACACATAGTAAATTTACCATATAATTATATCTTATAGGAGTAATTAGAATAATAAAAAGGTGATTCTCATGGTCCTCATTTCCATAATAATACACCAAATAACATCAATTTATACAAATAATCATTAATTTATTCCTTGAATACTCAATTTATTCGATCCTTGAAAAAAGGGATTTCATTAGTCAATCCAAATGGTGTTACTAAAATCTTGTACTTTCCTTACCTCATCTGAAAATATTTATTATGAATTTTTTAATTAATTACACACAAATGATGATACCCAAAATGAAGATCAGTCATTAAAGAATATATTTTTCCCTATGATGGTGATTAAATAAATCTTTAATTCCTAGAAGGGGTAACTTTTCTTTATTGAAAAACATGGATTTCTATATATTTGATCTATAACTTCATGTATCAATCATTATTCATAACAAAGGCAACACAGTCTCCACATTGAGAAACACTTGTGTTAATAACTCCTTTATTACTCAACACATCGAGTTGTTTATTCAGGTCCCCTAATTCTATAATTTCCATTGTATATGGAATCCCTACGATTATTTTTCGTCACAGATTTAATCAACAACAAATTAAACATTGCACTATTATTGGTTTACAATTAATTTCTTATGAAATAAATATATTTATTACCATATAATTTCATTGTTTCAACCCAAATACATATAAACAAAATTCAAATACTTTTTATGTATTATGATTCTGAAATAACGTGCACTATTATTTTATTATTTTTGGGTATTATTTCTCATTAAATGTCATCACCATTGATAATATAGTCTTTCAATATGGGTCACACCATGGATATAAATATAATGTTTAAAAAAACACATTCGTCAATAATAATGGAGTGTATGGACTCATCCAATAGACACAGGCTACAAAAAACAAATTTTTCAGAGATTGTGAAGGGCTTATCATTATAGTGAATCGCTCTTGACCAATCCCAAGAAGTGCATAAACATGTTATGATAGAATGTAAATTCTTATATCATAAGTTCATGTTAATAAATATTACCACTAGGGAGATGTTATCCATGCCTCCCGAAGAGTCTTTCATCATCACACACCTTACCCTTAGATCTTATGTTGGTTTTATAAGTGGTAATGTAATTATTTATTAGTTACCTATTGGGATATCTTTTTATGTAAATAAAAGTTTTATTCTATCAATTCCTTTTTGAGAATAATCTTTCATAAAAAAAGATAAATTTGATAAATTTGATTTTCAAGTAAAAATGGTAATTTTGATAAATATTTAAATTATTATATTAAAAAGGGTTTTTACTAATTATATTATAAAAAAAATTCTTATAAATAATTATTATTTATTTCTATTATCTATAAATTATTAGTTAATTTGTTTGGTAAGAGTTATTTTTATATACTATAAAATAGAATGTGTATATTTAGAGAACTTATTTTAAGAAATTAAAGAATTTTTGAAATAATTATTATTTTAATAAAATATTATTATCAATTTTTATTGAATAATAAATGATTATCTATTTTTTATGAAGTCAAATGTAATTTTTATTAAGGTTTGAAAAACGTTTTATTTCAAAACTCGTGAATATTAAATTAATGTTGGTTTTCATTTTAAAAGTGAAAATTCACATAAGTAGAAAATTATTTAGATAAAATGAATATAATTTTAAAAATTTGGGCATCATAATTATCCAACATTTATTTATTTCCTAATTTTCTATGATTTAAAAAAAAGTCATAAATATTAAATACAATTTAAACAAAATATGGTATTTATGAAATCATAATGACCCAAAAATAAAATAATAAATACTATAATGGGTATTATAGGCCCAATATATGTTTTACAATAAAAATAATATGATTTTAGGTTTGTGTTACTTATTTTAAAAATACATAGTGAATAATCCACAATATATAATCTATTTTATGATATTTCAATTCATTTAATTTATAAAATTACCCACCTCCACATAAGAATGGATTATATTTTAATATCATTATAAATTATACATATAAAAAAAATTTCAACCACTCCACATTGGATGTATACCCAGTAAATAACCCTTGGAAGGTTTTTGTGTTTTTAATTTAATTATATAGATTCCAAAACCTATGTTTGTGAAATATTAATGAATTCCCCTCTCATTTCCTATATGAATCCACTCAAGCTCCAACTTACTATCACTAAAATTCCCTATATCACGTCTCTATTCATTCCAACCATCTATTTAATCCACCTAATGCGCCCCAAACGACCATGAAGCCTCTCTTAATCCTCTCTCATGGATTTAGGATCACACGTCCAAGTAATGTATTCCATCCATTCCTATTTTTGTGCATGTATCTTTGTGATGCTAAAAAATTTTATTTTCAGGTAAATATATTTGTGGTATAATTTTTTACCTCACCCATACTTCTCTAATTATTATTGAATGATGGGATACCCCTTTCACTCTCACTAATACCTTTCATGTGCAAATGTTACCTTGCAGAAATTCTGTATGGGATTTCTCTCTTCTTATTTCCAATCAAGCCTTACTTATTTAACATGCATATAAATTCTATTTAATATGTTGGGATATTATTTTATAGTATTTCTTTAGTTTCATTTTAATGAATAAATTTTTAGAAATCTCTTTCACTCTCATCAACCCAATTTATGTCTCTCCATATAACATCATTATGATGTCGAAATTTCCCCACAAATTTCCAAGCCATAATCATCTTGTATTGAATAACATACCCATTTCTCTATCAAGGGTATTATTATTTATAATCATATAAATATTGAATGGTATTTAAATGTATATATTCCATAATATTTGATTCTGAAAAACCAATGATGTTGAAAAAATTCATGTTATTTGATCTATGTGGCACACTTAAACATGATATTGAAATGAACATGATGGGTGATCCCTGATAGTGCTCAATGCCTTGGGTAGTGTGTAGAATCATGATACATAAATTTTGGGACAATGTTTTAACAAATTTCATTTAAGGAATTTTCAACCATGTTACAAATTATGTTTAACTGATTCCATTATGTTAATGATGCAATGTTTTATGTTGCATCCAAATTTCCATGTTACGATAATCATGTTATATAATGACATTGTGTTCATGTTTCTCTTGTGATCCATTGATATTTCCATGGACTAAAATATATTACATTGTTCACTTTATGCTCTATTTATCCCGAACTAGTCTTTATATATCACACTTTTCTTATTTATATCCTTAGGTTATCCCATGTAATGCTATGTATGAAGGAATATGATGGTCAAGTAAAAGAAGTTTTTAGTGAAGATGTAGAAATTTATGGCTTAAGTTGTCATGTAATGTTCCAAATTCTAAAATAAACTAGACCACCCAATCATCATTGTTTTTTATGAACATGTTTATGTAATAAATAATTATTAAATATGAAATACGGAGTAGTGTTTTTATAGATGGTATCAAAGGATATGATTAGTTATTTTGGGGATTAGTGTTATAAATCTCTAGTGAAAACCATAAGGATATGACCGAGTATCATGAAAAAATCCCTAAATATTAGTGAGTATTGAGTTAGTGGTTTGTCAATAAAATACATCCCTATATCAATAGAAACATGTAGGGGTGGCTCAGGAATGGACATATCAAGGGATATAACTCGAAAAAACCTCTTTGAGATAGACAACACCATAACGGGTGCACAACAAATGACCATGATACACTCATGTTTCGAAACACCTAGGGGATATGAATTTATAAATTTACATTCTTAGTATGAATTATTATTAATGGAGAACATAATACCATAAGAATATATGATATGAAATAGGTTATGGATAACATAGATCAAAGTAATGAAATTCATTTGTTAAGGATATACATGTAATTTATATGTTATCCATTTTTGTCATTGGATTCATCATTAAGTGTTTACTAGTATATAATAAATACACATAATCATAATTTTATTATATACAATTTCTGGTAAAAGGATGACTTTAGAAAAAAAACTAATGAAAAGATAAATGTGATGACTATTCTTTTGAGATTCACAATATGAAGGGTGTGAGATTCACAAAATATATCATGCTACTCTCTCTGTTAAATCATCATTTTAATATAACCATGGTTAAATTGGAATATACAACCCCCATAAGAATTAAAATGTTCCAGTCGAGTTCATCATGAGACAAAGCTGTCATACATTCAATGGGTCATTTGATCCCTCTATCATTGATCAACGGATCAACTCCATGAATATCCTCTCCATCCTTTAACGGTTTGAACAAGATAAGGATCATCTAGATTAACATTGTATGAATAGTACAGCTAATCAATGTTGGACATTTATCAAAAATATGAATCATAATGATTTGATTAAGTCATGGGAATAGACAGATTTCTATAAATTATTTTCCAATAAATATGTTCCACACACCCTCCCTCGTATTTTGGGCAAAGATATCCTTGCACACAAGAAAAATTTTGTCGAATCTATTGGGTTGTACACAAAAAACATTACCACACATTTATGGTACACCTTTTTTTTCATTACCCCAAGAAATAGTGGAATATTTGGGGTATCATGGGATAATAAGAGAAAAGTAGAAATTGATTTTAGATATCTAATGGAAAAAACCAATGGTTATGAGAAATTATAGCATCCCATTTACTAATGGTTGAGGAAGAAGAACCCTGGAAATTCCCCAAATGGGATGAGGAAATGATCTAGATGCGTAAGATAAGGGAACCTATCTAATGGTTACTGATGGGATAATCCCAATATTTTGGAAGAGGAAATGAATGCAGTAGTCAACCCTTAGTGCACTATTCATTTCCAAAACTACAAGAAACTAATGAACATTGCGAATTAGTTCCATAAGCCAAGGGTAATTGGAGGTAGCCATCATCATCCAAGGCCACATGGATGAGCTTTTGACATCACTACCACTAAAGTGAATCCTGACAATGAGGAGGTGACATGTACTCTAGTTATTCAACCAATAACAGTTAACATGAATTTTTTAGTCTAGTTCTATACATTCTTTTATATACAATTTTTTTTAGAAAAATCCAAACACCATCACAAATCATATAATTTGAGATGTCACTAAGAATAGAAAGTGGTGAAATTATCACATATCATGAATACACCTTCACCCATATCATAGTCATTGGATTGAAATTCCATGTGATTCTCGACATACCCCCGATAGTAGAATTTTAATAAATTCATGGAATGGATTGGATTTCCCTATATAGCGCCATCCTAAATAGTCGATGGTGGAAAATTAGTCTAAATTTTGTGAATCAACCCCTGATTCTATAAAATTTCATTGTGTAAGATGAATCTTATTTTGCAGCATCATATCATTCATGTATACTAATTCCCAATGAAAATTCATATCTCTTTTAGATGATTGAGTCTAAGTAAGGAAACATTATTTTCAGAACTCTTTTTGTAAGGTAATTCACTAATGTGTTTCTTGATGAATTTCTTGGCCTTCATCCTAGTATAGATATTAAATTCTATATTGGTTTTATTTATATGTAATTTCTTATATACATGTATCCATGTAGAATCGATCTTTTGGATTTTGAGGTTCAGTATAAAAAACTACATGAGAATCTAGATCATGGGTGTATATGCCAATGTGCATCACCATGGGGTGCGGAAGTCCTCTTTTTCAAGAAGAAGGATGGGTCAATGAACCCATGCATTGTTTATCAAAAACTCAACCAAATCACGATAAATAATAAGTATCATTTTACTTAAATTGATGACATGTTTGACAAGCTACATGGATCACAATACTTATACCAGCTGGATCTGCGGTCAGGATATTAACATGTAAGGGTGAAGAAAGGGGATATCCCCATGACTGCATTTCATAAAATTTATGCCAACTATTAATTCATATTAATGTCTTTTGAACTCACTAATGCTCCAATACTCATCATGGAATAGATGAATAAAGTCTTTATAAATTACCTCAATAGTTTTTTTGTAGTCTATATTAATGAAATTATAATAAACTACTAATCAATGGAAGAGCATGATTAGCCTCTATGAACTATTTTAGAGACCTTTCGAAAGGATAAGCTGTATATAATGTTCAAAACGTATGAGTTATGGTTGACAGATGTCTCATTTTTGGGGTATATCATCAAATGTGATGGGATATATGTTGATCCTTCCAGAAAAAGAAATTGAGGTATGTCCAAGAAAAACAACTGTTATGATTTTCTGTATCTTCATGCGGTTAGCAAGATATTATCATCAATTTTTATAAATTAAACATGATATCAAAAACTATTATCATGATACTATGAAATGTAGTCATTTTTTCTTCTAATGATGAATGTGAATAAATATTCTTAGAGTTGATGAATTGTCTTATCACTATCCTTGTTCTCACACTACCCACAAGTGGGGATATTTTTGTAATCTTCAGTGATTCATCAAATAATGGCCTTATAGTTAGTAGATGCAATATGATAAATTCATTGCCTTTGCCTCAAGGTAGTTGAATATTCAGGAGGAAAACTATCCTACACATGATCTAGAGTTGGTCTCTATGAACTTTGTTTTGAAAATATGGTTTGATTATCTATGTGAGAATTGGGTGAAATATATATATGGATTAGAAAAGTCACAAATAAGTATTCACATAGAAAGTGTGGATTATACACCTCAGAAGATGGTTAGTGATCTTCATGGATTATGACGTCCCATTTCATAACAACCATGGGATAGGGAAGAAGGTGGAAGATTCTCGATGTAGAACAGTTCCAAAAATTCATTGATTAATGACAATTAAAAAGGATTAAATCTTCAAAGATTTTATGATGATAGAAATGAGAATAAAAAATATGGTAACATCAATAATCAATGAACAAATTATATCTCAATTGTATGTTTAAAATGATTAATGAACGGTCATAATGATGATGTATGATTTCAGAAGAAATTAGAAAATATCTGAAAATTGAAATCCTTGAATTTCAATATAATGATGATTAAATTGTGGGATTTGGGAATAGACATTGTGTTCCATCAAACAAGGAGTTAAATAATGAACTTTTACATAGTTCAAATAGTTCAAATTCATCCATCAACCCATGAAATAGAATTATGGATTGGAATATGTGAGAACATTATTATTGGGATATAAGGAAGAAGTATATCACTGAATATGCATCAATGTTCCTGGTATGTTAGTAGGTGAATGCTGAGAGTTATATCTATTATTGGATGATTCAATCATTACCCATACCAACATGGAAATGGGAGAACATCACTACAGAATTTATCAACAAACATCCAAATACATCTATTGGAAATAATGCTATCTGTGTTGTTATGGATCATCTTACAAAGACTGCACAATTCATAGTAATTCAAGATGAATTTTCATTGGATCAACAGGACTAGATATTAATCGTAGAAGTGGTAAGGCTTTATGGTGTACTTCTATCGATTTTATTGGATCAATATATATGATTCACCTCTTAGTTATTGAAGAGTTTGCAAAGAAACTATGAATAATTATCTGATCATCAAAAATTCTTATCATACTCACAGTAATGTCCATTATGAGAAGACTATCCTAACGGTTTCTGACATGTTGAGGTAATTCTCAGTGAACTTAAAAAGGTGATGGTATCCATATCATCTTTAGTTTCTATTATTTTACAACTAATGATTCTAATCTTGTATAAAAATGGTTCTTTATGAATCACTTTATTTCCTGAGGTATGGAATACCAGCTTTTTGGGTTGAAGTTAGGATGTGAAAACATCAAGGTCCTCAAAAGGGTGACGAAAAGGTGGAGATTTATAAGACTATCCAGCAGCACATCAAATCTTTTCAAAGTCGAAAAAAGAAGAAATGTTGATAATCGTTGATGAGACCTACAGTTTGAATTTGAAGATATGGGTTTCCTCTGAATATCTCCCTGGAAGAGATTTATGTTATTTTAGAATATGGGAATGCATATTCCATAGTACATCTGCCCTTTTGAGATCCTTTAACCCACTAGAGTAGGGGCCTATCATCTAGCACTCCTACCAAATCTGCCTCCAATACATGATGTATTCCATGTATCACTCTTGAGGATGCACATATGTAGCCCATCACATGTAAAAAATATAGATGTGGTACAATTTTATGATGTCATATTTTTGTTATGAGAAAGTAGTGAGGATCTCAGATCAGAGGGAAAATGTTCTACGAAATTTCATAATACCCCTTATCAAAGTGTTGTGGTGATACCACATTTTTGAAGAATAATCATGGGAACCATAGGAAGTAATGATTCAGTGTTACCATCATCTATTTTAGTGTGTGAAATGGAATGTTTTAGATAGAAAATTTTTAATGTGGGAATTTTGTAAAGTCCCAAATATTTATTAATAAAATTCCATTTCTTTTAATGACTTATGTATAAAAAAACACATGAAATATTTTATTATTATTATTAGGTTTAAATTAACTTTATGTATCGTTACCATTGATAATATATTCCTTTAAGACTTTTTTGAAATGTTATATTAATATAAGTATTTTAAAAAAAAACTTCAACATAGACAAAGGAGAGGATGGCCTCATCCAGTAGACTCAGGTGGTATGAAGTTCATTTTTTAGAGCTTGGTTAGGAGGTATTATCACTGAGATTTTCTATTTAAACAACCCAAGTCTAGTATCAACATGTTAATCATGAACATAAACACCTACAAGGTAAGTTTAGGTCAATAAATATTACCACATGGGAGATGTTATCAGATCTTCCCATGTGTGAGTCATAATCACACACTATACCTTTTGGGCTTATGATGGTGTAATATTAATTATTATAATAATGTATTAGTTACATAATGTGTAATATTGTTTTATAAGTAAAAGGCTTATTCAATAAATTCATTTATGAGTCTAATCTTTCATAAACAAATGAAAAATTTGTTAAATTTAGTTTTCATGTAAAAATCGTACTTTTGAGAAAAATATACAAAATTATATAAAACTATTTTATTTATAAATAGTATTATAAAAACATATAAATGAAGATTTTATATGTTATTTATCTATAAATTTTTTTTGAATCATTTCTATAAGTGTTATAATTTTTATAAGATAAGACTAAAAGTGAATTTTTAAGGAATTTATTTTAAGAAATTAATGAATTTTTTAAATAATTAATATTTTTTTTGAAATATTACTTTAATATCACTTTTAGGAATAATAAATGACTATATAATTATTATGAAGTCAAATTTAGTTTTTATTATGGTTTGAATACTATTTTTTCCAAACCCGTGAATTTTTAATAAATATTGGTTTTTTATTTAGGGTTAAAATTAATATTTAAGAAATTTTTTTACTAAAAATAAAAATTAATTTTGGAATTAGGATTTCGCAATTTTCAAATATTTAATTTTTTGTAATTTCTTGAAACATTTGAATTTTGGAATAAAAATTAAATATTATATAAATTAAATATGTGTTTTATGACATCATAATGACCCCATAATTATGTAATAAATACAATTATGGGTATTTTGGTCCCAATATATTTTTCACATTTAATAAATTTTATTTTATATTTGATTTAAATATTTTATAATTCTTTTGTGAATCCTCCAAAATTTTTAATATATTTTTTGGTTTTAAATTCATTTCATTAATAATATGACTCACCTCCACAGAAGCAAGGATAATTTTTTAATATGTCCAGATATTGGACATATAAAACAATTTTTTTCCACTCCTATTTAAAAAAAACATGGGCATAAAACATAGGTTGTTTTGTTGTTTTGACTACATAATAATATAGATTACAAATCCTATATTTATGATTTATTAAAGAATACCCCTATCATTAACTATATGAAACCACCATTATCTATCTAATATTTACTAAAAATTCATGGATAAGTTACATAGTCAGTGCTCCACTCTATAAAATCTTACCTAAGCCCACCAAACCCCCGGGGAGAATCTCTAAAGCCTCCCCCATGTCTTTGCGATCACACATCCAACTAAGGGATTACTTCTTTTTTTATTATTTCCAAGTTTCTGTATGTTTTTATAAAATTTTATTTTAAATTAAAAATGGTAGTTAATGATTTAGAACCTCCCCCATACATCCCACCTTATTTTTGAATGATGGTATACCCCTTTTTATATGTTTAATTTCTTATAGGTTTTGTCATTACCATGTGGAAATTCTATACAAGATTTCCAACTTCTTATTTCCATTCACAAATTTATTCTATAATATGCATTTAAATTGAATTTCATATGTTGGGATATTATATTCCATGATTCATTTAACATATATTTAATTAATAAATTATGATATACCCCTTTCACTCTCATCAACCAAAAAATAAATCTCTATATAACGCCATTGTGCTGAGGAAATTGCACAATGATTTTCCAAGTTAGAATCATCTAGTATTGAATACCATTCACATTTAAATATCAAGTGTATTCATCATTATGCACAAATATATATTTAATGGTACATACATTTCTTTATTCCACATTATATTATCATTGAAAAAATGATGACGTTGATTGAATCCATATAATATGAATAATGTGGCACACATAAGCATGAGATTAAAATGAATATGAAGGGAGCACACTGATAGCAGTTTAATTAATTTTTAATTTTTAATATAATGACATTTTAGGTTGCGACCTAGTTTTACCTAATTCCTTATAGTAATTTTTACAACTAGGTAGGGACATGGGTTTACATGATTCCATTATGTTAATGATGAATTTTTTTAAGTTGTTTCCAAATTTTCATGTTATTATAATCATGAAATATCATGGATTTTTGTACATGTATCAATTTTTCCTTCATTGATATTTCCATTGACTAGAATTCATTTTATTTTTCATGTAATTACTGTTGTACTCCTTTACTAGGCTTTATAACTCACTCTTTTATTCCTTATGTCATATGGTTATCCCATGTAACGCAACATAAAAAAGAAATGTAGGGGTCATGTAAAATATGTTATTAGTAAGGATATTGTATTTCATGTCTTATGTTATATTATAATGTTCCTAATCCCCGATGAATATAGATATCTTTTTCTATTGGGTGGTAATAAGTGCATGTTTAGGTAATTAATTTGGTTTAAGGTTTAAATAAAGTGAAATGTTGTTATATGCAACATTATAAAATTGAAGATTATGTTCCCCATCCCTAGATTATTTTTATCTTCCTCCTTATGAATTTTTTTGAGTAGATATATTATGGGTATATCTAATTAATAATTATAATATAAATTCTATTTGGGATTCTACATCTTCCCCAAAAATAATGATTTATTTAATTTTCATTTTTAGTATAATATTTGGAAATATAGTCCATATTTAGGATTATATAAAAATTAACCATAGGTGTGCTTAAATGTTTAGAACATGAAAGATTTTTGTGTGTCATAAAGGTCACGGAATAACTAATTCTTGTTTCCATTAGTATCCCCTTTGATTTTTTGACTAAAACCACCATTATTAATTCTAAATAGAAATGTAATACAATCTTTTAAAAATTTATTGATATAAAATAGTGTGATAAGGAAGATTAAAAATATATTGTTGGAAAACATTACGAAATGATTTATATATCCACCACTACATTATAGTGTACTTCTAATTTAGCTGTAGTGATTTTATAATCATGGCTATCTCTCCTCAAACTCACCATTAGTAGATTACCAAAATGATTGGGTTGTTTATTTGAACATTGATATATTTCAGTACATTTTAATCAATGAAAATATTTTATTTTTTTTACCCACATAAATTATTTATCTAAAAAAACCCTTTCTCCACCAAAAAAACATCCAGGCCTCTCAATAATTTCTTAGGTTTATTTTATCTTCAATTTTTTCATTATGGAAAATGATTTGTTCCAAAATTCTTCATTGAAACATGACCTTTTCAATGATTATCAAAAATACAATTTAAACTTTATTTACATCGAAAATTTAGGATATCAAAAAATAAATGCATAATTTTATTGTAATTAATTCTATTTCCGAATAAGATGATTTTTTTATAATTTAGTTCCCTTTAGAGACATGGTTTTAGACCATATATTGAGTGATAAATATTATTTTCTATGTCACTAATGTAATCTACATCATACATATCTAGTATTTTGTAGGTATCCTCATACTTTTTAATACTACTTTCTTCCTTGTGCAATAAGATATATTATTTTCTGTTCATTTTAGTTCATTTCTCAAGAAGGAAATGTATCTCGAAGAATTTTTCACAAAATATTTTCAATTTTATGCCTCATATTTCATTTTACTATATACTATTCTAGATCAAAAACCACTATTAATCATCAAATACCATGATAAATTATACTACCAATAATACCATTTCATTTTCATTACATATGAATTCATGAAATATGTTTTCATGGAAACTGATGCACTACTCGACTATAATTGAAATTATTTGTCCAGCTAAAATATGGGTGCTTCATATATATAAAATTATCCAAAACTGCTGTAATGTGGATATTTATCATAACTTTTATAAGATATCCAAATATGGTCATGATATTCCTAGTTCCATATCCTCCTATTTGGACATGCGTAGTGGGGAAATATCTACATTTTTGGTAGATATTGATTCACTTTTTTCTAATAGGGTCCATCAAAATTATTAGATCTCTATAATTTAACTCATAATCATCATGAGTATTAAGAAAAAAATTCACTGTAAATAATTTTTATAATTCAAGAATATAATAAAAATGTTATTCTCATGTATTTTATCAAACCATCAACAATTATAGAAAAAAAAACCACAACCACAGTAGACCATAGTTGACCATAATTTCATTACAATGCATAGATACAAGAGATCATATCACAATTGATCAATCAGTTTAGTAGTATTGAAGAAATATGTTTGTAAATGTCTACATTATTAAATTTTAAATTAAATATATAACATTAAAAATATAATAAAATACTTCCTTGACACATATTCAATGATTTCATCATGAAAACCAAGGTTAGGGGAAAAATTCAAGGGGTGATGTCAAATGCTCAGTCAGATTTACATAAAAAGTAAAATAGTGAATATTTATTATGAAATATTATAAAATGATATATTTTCATGATGAAATGAGTTGTTTTATAAAAACAATTTTTTATTACAATATATAACGTTTGGTACATGAATTTAGGTTTTAAATTGGGATGTTCCATGGAATCAGTGTTGAATTTAGGGAGGAATTATTATGGGATCCTTATATGAAATGAATTTCCCATTGAAATAAAAACTATTTTATCTAGAAAAATATTTTTTTAACCTACAAATAAATTTAGGATTATTAAATAGAAATATTTCATAATTACATTGGGGTAATGAGAGAGAAAGAGTAACGCAGATGAACATAGCGAATTTGGTAGAATCTCTTACATTTTTATGAGACTATTTCCCACTTGAAAATCATGTCTTACTGAATAAATTATCTTGATTAGTAATTATATTTATAAAATTTTCAAAATTTATTTGTTTTAGTCTAATTTCATTATGTTCATTTATGTCTTTTTTAGGGAGATAAAAGATTCAATATCATTATTATTGAGTAATTTTTCCCTTGTTTTCCTGATTGGATCACTTATATACATGTATGTGAAATCACGTAAAATATGAATGATTATCTAAAATTTAAATTATATTTTATTAATTATCATCTATAGGATCTTGTGATAAAATATATCATTTTTCAATATATTAGGACGAATCTTTAGATAAAATGTTAATTATAAATATTTAAATTATTTTGGAGTCTTTTTTATTATTATGAACTACTTTGGTTTTGTTAATTAATAGTATATATATAATGGCTTCAAAAAAATAAATAAGGTAATATATATATATATAAATTTGGTTTAACCATTTAAATGTTTTATTAGTTTCACTGAAGGCACTATTATAAAACAAACCATCATCATCCATGATGATTGTGAATCAACATTGTACAAACAATGTAATCATTTCTAGAAAAAAAAGAGAAATGAATTAATAGTGGATATACCATTAACACAATGACATAGAAGTATATATAAATGATTCTAGATGATTCATGTTATTTTTTATGAGGTATGATAGGGAAGGATAACAAAATAAAAAAATTGAGAGAGGGATGGTTTTTCCTCTTGTGTGTCATATTATTATGAACCTCTATAGGGGTCATGGAAGTGGTATTTTGTTTAGAAATTAGATAATAATGTGGGTATGATATTTGATATAGGAATATAAAATTACATTAAAAAGATTCATGTATTAGAAGGTGTGATTGTAAGAGGTGGTGAGGTTGGTATTTATAGTGGATGATAGGGTTGTTTTTAATTATTTTATTCATTTGTTTATTATTTTGGCATTAGACTGTCAATAGTATTGAATAATAAAAATATACAAAGTAAATATATCATTCGTGTTCTTACTAATAGTTATTGAATCCACCTTAAATCATAAATGACCGAAAAATTCATTTATTTATCATAGAAGATAAATTTTTGTATTTCACTAATAACCAAAAATTAAACAAAATTAGAAAAATCACAAAAATTAATACAAATCTGTTATAATAATATGTTATTATAAAATGGAATCTATTTAATCTAAATATTATTATAAATATGTTAAATTTAATTTATAATTGAATCATTCATTTATTAAATGAATAACGATTTTAAAATTATATGAAATTTTATAACACTTTAAAAAATTAATTAGGTTCTCAGAAAATATTATTATAATAATAAAACAAAATAAAATAATTTATGAATATATACTTTTGAAAATATATTTTCATTTAAAATATAATATTGAATATATATTTTTAAATAAATATATAATCATTTAAAAAACTCCAACACATAATTTATAAATTTTAAATCATTTATTTTATTATTATTTAATCTAAATTTATCAAAGTTTAATATATGAGATTCCTATGTTTTATATATAATTTCCTAGGTGATGATATTATTCTAGTGGCAACATTTTTATAATTATTAGTCACATTTCTATTACAACAATCATGTAAATATTTAATGGTAATGCATGGTCCATTGAAGCTATTAGCCAGCAAACAAAATTAATTTACTTCGGAAGATAGATAACAAAATTATTAGGGTGTTATAATTCTAAATATCAGCCATTTATAGATATGTGTATTATCATATAAATTATATAGAGATTCCTCGATCTCATTTTCTAATACCCATTTACCTTATTTTAAGTATATAATTTTATGGTTTGCATGATGATGATTTATGGAGAAATTGGTGTTTTTGGAGGGGTTTTTAACATTTAATGGTTATATAATAATTTTCATAAACTCTTCACATGGGGACACAAAACTAAGAATCCATATAAAGAAGGTAATGCCATCTTTCGTTCACTGTTAGGAAAACTATGTGCCCCAACATAG
This sequence comes from Viscum album, assembly GCA_963277665.1. NCBI lineage: Eukaryota > Viridiplantae > Streptophyta > Magnoliopsida > Santalales > Viscaceae > Viscum > Viscum album. Next base: position 219,481,012 of record OY728158.1, read on the forward strand.
GAATCCATAAACGAGATAATTAATCCCCATAGAAATAATTTTATAAATATTGAACTGAGTGGTGTTAACCATAATTTGACACCAATTAAAGCTAAAATTATTACTTTGAATTGGATGCCTCTTTGAAAAATTAAATGTCCTTCTAAATACATTCACAAAAAATCAAAGATACATGTGAAGAATCATTACCTCCCCTAGTTTGTGATTTATTTCTATTTTTATTCCTCTCGAATTCACATCCTTTTCTGAGGAAAAGGATATAATTTTAATGTATTGGATATGGTTTAGATATCTGTTTCATGGATTTTGATTTATTTGATCTTGAATAAATTATATTGTACAAAATCCCCCCCATAGTTCTCCAATTTATCTCTCCACTTCATTTGGGGATTTCTATTGGTGAACACTTTTAAAAAATATTAAGGTAGGTGCACTAAAATGAATATACAATATTTTTAAATAATTATGTGTATATAATTGTGAAATTTAGATTTTATTCATTGGATGCCTACATCAATGATTTTATTGATTGAATTCAATTTCAATGTGATTACTAAATTTTGATTAACCTGAAAATATAGGATTTAGTTAAATAATGATCATTAAATCAATGGGTCAGTGGAACTATATAATTGCTAAATTGGTCAAATGTTTAATTGGCTGATAATGAGAATTTAGCGGTTTTTCAACCATTAATATTTATTTGATTTTATTAAATTACGATAAATGGTTTAATGATATATTTTTTATATTAATCCATAGAATAAATTAAATAATTATAATTGATTTGATTGTTTATATTGTATAATTTGATTTGAAATGTTGATAGGAGGGTTATTTTTTATTTACCTTGTTGAAAGTGATATATGTGGTAAATGTGATGGATTAAGAAATGGGATGTGGGATAGAGTATGATTTTAGAAATATAAAGAGGGATTTATCCCTGATGCTCAAGGAACAAATTAATTCACATTAGTATTATTGAATGTGATAAGGAAAAATTCTTCAAAAACAAAAGATATGCAGATAATGGACTAATTCTTTAAATACCCATGAGTTTCAAGACCCGATGTTCTATTCCCTTGACATTAGAATTTCACCATGGTTCTAAATTACCATGATTTGAAATGGAATTAAATGTACAATGAATTTACATGTAATTCTATATTGTGAATCCCCAATGGTTTTAGTTTTGACTCTATCATGATCCAAAGAATGTATTGATGTTTTGGGTGTCCTCCCGAACATGGGGAATTATGTTGTTATATATGTAATAATAGGAAATTTAATTTTTTTTGGAAAATTTATTTTATTATTTATGAAACTACATACAAAATTATTTTTTGTATATTGTTTTCGATTCCATTAGTGGTGTCCAACTTATTTGTACTCATATATTACATGGGATGGTTGTTTGGTACCCGAATATACTACATTAATGCAAGATAGGATAAATGGATAGCCCTAGTGTTAAAAGGTGTAGTTGGTACGGATCATGGTAGTGGGAACATGACATGGTGTTGGGAAATGCATGGCAGTGTCATCATATATTTATTTGGGATTTTGATTTGATACTCAAAATGTATTTTTCATGACATATTTATTTCATTATATGTGGATGTTGTATTTCTATTTTTTTATCATGTAATAATTGTATTATAATGAATACTGTTATCTAATTTAATATTATTTAATTCTATGAATTATTTTTAAACTTAATTAAAGAGGGTATAGTCAATCCATTATCATTATTAGACACATTCTGATAGTCGATAGCCATTTTCATATGGGAAGGATCACCTAATGTCATGTTGCCACCTGGATTGGGGTATCCGTCTGTTGTAACTATGTGATGTAATCACAGAGTGGTATCATATGATATTTTCGTTTGTCTCATTTTTAATTATATTTGGTAAAGGTAGATAGGATATTAGGTTGAGTGAGGCATTGGGTAAGAGCTCATTAATTAGACTTGTTAACCCATGTGCGGGGTAAAATCCCAAGTACCTATGGTTTGTATTAATGTTAATTACATGTGCATAAATAGTATGATGATATTTATCATCAAGTGATGCACTGGTTTTGAGATGTGATTATTTTTTTTTAATATTTTCAATTATTTTGATCATGTCCCAATATTCCATTAGCATTGAGTATTCATGAATGATTAATGGTACTCTAGATATTTTTTTGATAGTAATCAATTTAGGAATTTATGAGAAAGAATGTTTTGGTGTGATTTATTAATATGAAAGATATTTTTTTATTTGTAAATATTTAACTGAAATGGTTCCGTAAAATAAATTGATATTTGTAAAATTATGGAAATTGTTTTCACAAATTGAAAATGACATATGAATTTTTTGTTAATCTCCATAAATTTGATAATAATGTTGTATAATGTTTCTGGATTCATGTGTTTTTAATTAGAGAGATATACCACCATGAAGATGCATATTGGGAGGATAATTTGACATTTTATCTAGTGATGATCAACTAATAGTGGAACACGAAGAACCTAAAGTACTAAGTGTGGAATTCAGAGAGAGGTTTCATGAGAATATTTCTTTTTTTATAACATTTATGAACAAGACCCAGTGTGGGTTGTGTAGATTATTTCAGACATAGTGTGAGATTTTTAATTGCATGAAACTCTAAATTTTATTAAATAGGGTGATCCTAATGTAGTTATGTTGTGGATTTAGACTATATATAAAATTCATGACCACATAAAGAATACATGTGATAAAAGACTCATGCCCAAAGCATAATATTTGAGTTGGTATAAAATGAAATAGTCAATGATCTAGATATGGTAAAAATAGGTGGAAAACATGTTATGGATGAAATTAAAATATACATTTATTAAAGAATTTTATCTAAATAATATGATATAGTAGTGTTTATATGCGTTTCTGAGGTTATCGATGAGGATTATATCTGTGATGGGATATAATTTCCATTTTATGGACATGTAGTACATTTCTCTTTAGTGGTAAGGGGATGAGGTAACCTTGGAAGGATGTTTTGAGGATTTACATATATACGAGATTAAATAAAAGGATCGAATTTATATATTAATGAATTTTACTAATGTAGTGGATCAGGATATCATATATTAGGGGAACCTAAGGGAGACAGAGAGTGGAGGAATCATTGTTTCAGTAGGATCAAGAGGATTAGTTGAATCCAAGAGTATAAAGCATTGATTTGAGTATGTTTACAGTTATATTGGAATATTGAATCACCAGGGGTAATGAATAATTACTCATATCCTTACTATCGTGTTCTTCAACCATAGTTTTAGTCTAGGTTACATTCCATAGCATTGTACCCATCCCCTGATAGAGTGTTGAGATTTCACAATGATGGGACATCTAAAGATTTTTTATAGGGTCCCACTATATGTGCGTATTGGTGGTGCATCTAAATAGAAATAAATATTATAATTGGGACCTCTACTGCATATTTTTATGGAAGATAGTGTAAAACTAGTTGTGGTGGTTGAAGTAGTGTAAGAGTCACATCTTGTAAAGAGTGTCCATAACTGAAGAGTGCTTCATCTCTGGGGACTAACACAACAACAAAAGGAATTGTGGAAATACAGTTTCTTGCAATTTAGTCTACACATTTGGATAGAGAGGCTAGTTTATCTCTTTTTAGAGGTACTATTATTGTATCATATTTTGTTTTTAATTCCTTATAATATAATATTTCTTCTAATTACATTATATATTCACAAAATTTGAACATGTTAAGTGTATTTCTGGAGTTTGTGAGTGGGTGATGATGATTGACACAACATTTCTAACGAGGTTGAGATGCATCTATTTTTATAAGTGCTATTGTATAAAGGATTGGGATTATTATGTTTCATGGGATCCTATAAATTCATGATATGTAAATATTTTACTAAATTATAGGAATGGAATTGTTAGTAGTAAATCAAGACGACATATTTTGTAAGTATTGAATTGTGACTTCTACATCCCATTTTGTAGAAAAATTTGTTTGTTGTAGATAGTGTTATATTTCTGTAGGCCATGTATATTTATTAAATTAACTGGCATAGCTTACCACCTTAGTATATAGACTTTTTTTGGAAGGTGGTGGTGTGAAGATGGATGGATTTCAACTTATAGTGGAACAGATTGTAAAAGGGAATCATAATGGTTTATCAGGTTATTAACATGAATGATATGTATAATCTATATTTGATTTCATACTGGGGATGAGACAATTCCTATTCCCATATAGAGGATGGAGTGAACCAAATGTCAAGTGATCAAGAATACACTAGGTGATTTTATGGGTAAGTGGTTATCTATCCATGTATGTCTAATTGGGGTACCCCAAATTTTTTTATAATAATTTTAATAGGGTAGAACATATAAGTTCTGGATATCGGATGTTGATCTATATAATAATGATTAACCAATATACTCTTTCAAGAATTAATAATCTTTTGGCTATTTGAATGGGGATTCTGTTTTTCCCATGAATGAATTTAGATCAAGTATCATAATTTCATATTTCCTTTTATCTTATATACCACGGAAAACTATAAGAATAATTCATATCCTTTTTTAATTTTTTTAATAATGCTATTTGGGATGAATAACACACCCGAATTTTTTTTAACTTGATAAATCATTCATTCTCTCATACATGGATTAATTTGTGGTAGTATTCTAGGATGACATCATGGTGTAATGAATGAGTCATGATGATCGTTACAAATGTCAGGCCATCACGCATAATATTCTGAGAAGACATTTCTTGTATAACATGATATCTATGTATCAAATCATTAATTACTATGAAAACATCTTGGGTCAGATAATCTCGGAGGATAGTGTGTTTTTTCACCAAGAGAATAGCCTATCATTGGTTTCATGGTAGCAGACCAAGAATTTTTTTAATATCAATATTTTTATAAGATTATAAAGATATAATCAATGGTTTGTATATGTCAATTTTCACATAGGATCATATCATGTATTCTTAAAAAACAATAGTGTTGAGATAAAATGTCCTTGGAAATGTTATTATTATTACCTAGATATGACTAATAATTTTAATATTACACATATCTTGATCTTAACTGATCTAGGTTGTGAGTATAATATGTTTTTTATGATTCTTGGATAGGTTTTGGAGTCGTTTTTACATTGGTATATCGAGTTATGGTGTATTATTAATGGAACATGAGTCCACATGAACAGAATTACCCTATGTAATCCCACTAGTTTGGTGCAGTTGTTTATGCCTTAATGTATTGGAGGCATTGTCAATAAAAAGAAATGTTTACTATTTATACATATGAAAAGGACATGAAGTTAATATATTTTGGATATATGAATCATCTACAGTTTAAGTGGGTTTCATATATGATGGGTTATGATTCTGATCTATTATATATGCCCAGGAAGGGGAATATTATTGTTGATACATTGATTGGGAAAATATAAACTCCCGCTATTAATTTGTATAGTTATAATTGGAAGATGATGTTTTTTTGGATGATATTAAAATTGGGGTTCTAGAAATATAGATAAATATGACTCTCATATATATATAAATGGGTTATATACATTTTTTCTGGATTTTATAGAGCAAATATTAAGATATGGGGTTTTTTCCATTTGGGAAAGCCCTAAAGGTGAAGGGCCACCATTATAATTGACTATAGATTAGTTTGAGATCATCTATATTAGAAATATAGTTTTTTTCACCTATTTTGTGTGAGGATATGATGTCTAATTTTTATTTTGTTAATTGGAAAGTGAATCTAGGCTCAATAGAAATTAACCATGTCCATGGTTGATAGTATTGGAGTCTAATAATGAAAAAGGGATTGTAAGGTGGGTGGAACAGTTTTACACCTATCAACAGTTAAAGTTAGATAATATATTATATCTATTTTTTATTTTTGGTTGAATGTGGGATGATATTGTAATGAATGTTATTGTCAGACTCATCCAGAATAATTAATAGAATCATGATACTTGGGTGGTTTTGGACCTTGTAATGAAGTAGCGCTTTTATTTCATATATATGAGACATTGTAAGTGAATCAGTTAGGAGAATAGTATTATTGTTAGATAGTCCATATGCATGGGGGTCCATATAGAATTTTTTTGGACCATGACTCCCATTTTACTTAATTCTTCTGGAAGGGTTTGCATATGGTCCTTGTTACATAGTCATTATAGAGTACAAATTTCCACCGATTGAAAAATGGAAGGTATGAGTGTACTATACTGGATTTGGAGGACATGATATGAGCATGTGATCATGAATCTATTGGGTCATTATATAATAAATTATTTATTTTTGAGATCATCGATAAAAACTACTGTTAGAAGTCTATTCATTTGTAACCATATGAGGCAATTTATGGAAGGCTAGAATATCACCTCTCTATAGAATGGAGGAAGGTGAGATATAGTTTTTGGGACCAAGTCTCACTAACAAAACATCAAATAAGGTTCAAATGATTTGAAATAAAATGGTTAGGGATCTTATTATATAGAAGTTGTATGCTGAAAAATTATACAGACCCCTTGAATTTTTAGTGGGTGAATGGGTGTTTCTTTGAGTGTCACCTATATTTGGTCACTATAGGATTTGGATATTGGGAAATATAGAAACCAATCATGTTGAACCATTTAAGGATGTGGAGATAATAAACGTGTGGAATACTAATTTGATATTACATAGAGTTATAGTACCATGAATGAATTATTTCATGTGTCATAGATTCACTAGTTTATCTCTAACCCATCTCATGTGATATATGATAATGATGCTGGTCTTAAAACTGATGATTACTTTGTGGAGAATCAGATAGGTCACTTGGACTAAAGTGATAATGTGTTTTAGGGAACTGATGTGGTGATAGATCAATAATTTTTGATACATGGGAATGTTTAGGATGAATCATTGGAGTAAGATGTTGATATGGGGGTAAATGTCTTGATTTTGTTTCCTTGGATTCATAGATATTCTCGAGAGAACAACTTTAGGATGAGTTGTTATATGGTTTGGACATTCTATTTTGTAGACCACTTTCGAGGGAAATATTGAGCTCATTTTCAATCGATATTTACCTTATTTTTTGTATATAAATTTTTTCGATTATTTTTGTTATATTTTGGGTTATTTTGAAGGATTTTGATGGTTTTTTGGTACTACATGGTTTCGTTATGGTTGTCCCAAACCATACTCAAATCATTGCAATTCATGAATCCCCAAATATAGGGATATTTCATGGTGGGAACATAGTTTGGAAAATACTACACACTATTATTAGTAACAAAAAAAACCACTATGTGAGGGGCAAAGTTAGTGTACATGTTTTTGAAAACCATGAACATTATCATTGGAAATCGTGCAAGAGGAAATTATTCTCCGGAATTTTATTACTAAATTTATGAACACCATAGTTTTGACTCTAATTTTATTACTCTCATCCTAGACCTCTTAATTTAATTTAAGAGATTACCATTTATTTTTAGGGTCTTTTTAACTCCTTTCACAAAGAATCAATGGTCGATTAGATGATTCTTCACCGCAACTTGCAGTTAATTTTTTCTCATTGGAATTTCTCTCACTCCAATATCTTTTCTCTGAGTAATTTTATAAGGACACAACCATAAACATTATATAATCTTTAGATAAGATAATAATTCAAATTAAGGATAATTTCATGTGTATTGATTTAGAGAACAAGGTATTATCGTATAAATAACAATTTTAATATAACATGTTGACAATTCTACTCAGTATCCATATTATTCATTAAATTAAAACACATTGAAATTAAGAGTCATGTATAGTCTCGTGTTTTAGATAGCTTGAATTTTTTATGATCACATCCTTGACCCTATTCCACTTTATATCTTCTGATAAACATTTCAAAAACATAGGATGATCATAAAAAACACAGTAAGGGATACACAATGAATGAAAACTATTAGTTTTTCAAAAAAAAACTATTAAACCATGATTACTTAATCATAACTAATAATTTTCACCTTTGTAATGTAGCAAATACTCTTAATTGAATAAAAGATTATTGATTACCCCTTTGTAATGAAAATATTACCATATATCCCAAAGAAAGAACATGTTACATATAAATGTAACATGGGACATAAACAAACTTAAATAGAATAAACATACGGTTGACTTTCACACGTATCACTAAATGAAATAGACATAAGGCCAAATTATATACCCAATGAATTGGAGGTTATAACGTAACCACACGTCATGGTTTATCATAGATACACCTTTAATTTTGTTTATCATGTAACCACACATCCAATTTCCATGTACCCTTATAATGTCAGAACACTAAAAATATTGAAAAAAAATCACTATTAACATTACATTTAAAATAACATGAAGTCATTTAATGGAATTGAATAACCAATAAATTTCGAAATCCATTTTAAACACCAAAACACACAAAAATAGAATAAGGATTTTTTTTAATTTTTAAAATTATTAAGTCTTTTAGAGGAATCCAAGCAATGATTACAACGACAGAGAGGTCATTGTCTCCATAAACATTAAATCATTTCTCTTGACATTTTGTAAAACGCATTGATGAAAAAATATTCCCTATGAATGCAATTTAATGTCAAATGGGATTTTTTTATATAGTATAATGGAAGGAGGTGTTTATTATCAAAACATGCCTTAGTAAATGAGATTGAGACAAAGTTCCTTACCTCGTGTCTTAATTGACCCATTATTTATTTACATTCATGAATAATAAATAGAAATAAATTTCTGCTTTATTAAGAATTTTTTTCAATAATATTATTCCTTTTCTATCACGTATACCTTTCTATAACAATTATTTAATTATTTGTTTTTATATCGTACATTTTTTCGATGTTCTAAACATGAGTTAAAAATGAACTTGTTATAATTATAAATTGTTAATGGGGTTGAAATTACATTATCTATAGAATGATATTCATTATTTATGTATCATTTATATCATATATATCTAGTTTATATGTATTTAGAATAGGTCAGATCATTTGGATATATGAAAATGAAATGCCCCATTCCTGGAGACGGTAAGTCGTACGTATGAATGAACACTACTTCAATTTCATTTTTTATCATTTCTAAAGGAATGAAATTGAAATCAAAGATATGTATATTATAATTCCAATATAAAATCAATTTTAATATTCATAACATATGATATTTAACATAATAGTTTATAAATTTCTTGTATGGTATGAATATGTCATATCACATAGAGGGGATGGTAGTTCGCACATTCTCAAATGAAATTATCGTATTAACCAAATATCAAAATCATAAAGGTATGATATAAATGAAATATACAGAACAATAGAAAATTTAAACACAAAATATATATCATTAATAAATACAGTTTTATCATAATGACCACCATGAGAGGTGGTAGGAGATTATTGAACAATCATCGATTCGTGGGGCAAAAGTTCGTCGTCCACAGATTCATTATGTTATTATCCATTAGATAGAGTTGTGTGGATGTGTAGATAGAATTTAATTAAAAAAATAGTATATTGAGTATATTGGTGTTATTATAATTCCAACATCTCTATTAGGGACATCTTAAACTTCCAACATGATCACCATGCTAACACTATTCTGAACGTCAATGAAAATTACTCTTTCTCTCACACCAAGGATTTCTTAACATGGGAACCTTCTCACAATGTTATTCTCAACTCAAAACAGTTTTACAATCACTATTTCTCTAACTCAAAAAGAGATTAATGTTTGTTAAATCATTTTAACAAACCTTGGAAAAAACCATCAAGATTCAACCTCGTGTGGATTTTTTCTCACAATAGAGTTCCCACTAAACATTGCCTTTAATATTTTTTTTCATTCATCTATGCTCCAAATGAAAAATCAGTAATCAAAACAGGGAAGATTATAACCACCTCTTTCTCTCTTATTCTATTACTTATTCTCTATGGAATTATATTCTTGACCTTTTTGAATTTAGCAGGTTGAATCATAATTTTATCAAAGATGATCTTAAAAAATGTGTAGAAATGGATTGCCCTGAAAAAATCAAGAACTTCCTTCATGTTGTGGTTGTTGAGCTACATCATATAATCTAGTATGATCGGAATGCTATCATTCATAATAATTACAAATTTAATCATTATTCATGTCGGATGATGATCCTCATTGCTATACAAGATGATGCCTTGATTAAAAAGGGTCACTGCCAAAATACTGTACATTAAATTATGATATTGTGGCATCTAAAGAATAAAGGTATCTTCTATCAGCCACATCAAACTTTGGAGGAGTTCTGGAGAGCCCCCACTTCCTGGATGGATCTAGATCAAAATTTATGGTTCCTCCAAAGGCAATCTGGGACCTGCAGGGTGTGGTGCCATTTTCAAGAATCACCATGGTCAGATCCTTGGATGCTTTGTGGGAAAATATTTTCTTACATGTATTCATGACAAATCATTTCCACCATTTGAAATAGAGAACATGGGTAACCCTATGTCCCAAGGGTGGATGACTAAGAATATTTTGCTAGATGATACAGAAGTTGGGTGTCCTTGTTTTATCTTGTGGGATTGATGATGACAATAATTACTAAATGATTAAAATTATTGGACACCACAATGATATGGGGGTGTCCGGTGCGAGTGGATCGTATATGATAATTCTTATGATTGTGGTTTCCGTGACACTTTTCACATTGGCAAAAGGACCCATGGTCCCAAATGATCACTAGCTTCTTAGGGATTTCCAAGGGTGCTTGTGATTTGATTTCATATTATTTGCATCAGATAATGTTTTTTGATTGGTGAAAACAATATTTTAATATCACTTGTTTTCTTTTCAATTATAAATGTTAATGAATGTTTGGAACCTATTTTGAAAATGTAGTGAGAGATATATATTTTCCATAAAATGAAACATGTGACTTTAATTTGAAAATAAAGGAAAACATTACATTATTATTTCTTATATTCAAACAATGATGATTGGATTTCATTTTATTGGTAAGCGTGTAAGGAATTGTTATACTTTAGAATTATTACTATTCATATTGGTTACCATATAACTTTATCATTTTAGTTTCAGGTCCCCCTATTTTCATCCCTATTGGATCGATAGTGGTTCTAAGGTTAGGGATGACCTAAAATGTCAAATGAGGTGTGTTTAATGTCCTAGTATAGTTCATTTACCAAAGTTAGTTCTCATAGTTTTTTATCTTTCTTTTATATATTGTCCAATCTATTCCCATATGTCTTGTTTTGATGTCCAAAAAAAGATGCCAGCCCGTTGGGATCTAGAACGCCCTTCGGTCCTTCACGTTGGTCATCTCGGGTTACCGGTTCAAGGATGACATGATTTGGTATGTGAAATTATTTATCTAAAACTATTTTTACATTAATAATTTCACATCCTATTATTTTATATTTATATTATTAAAATAATAACTTCATAGCTATTGTGAATGCATTTATGAAATTATGTTTTCAGTAAAAATTAATCAAAATTTTCCATTATGATGTATGATATTATATATTTCAAAAGACTATTTAAGGGAAAATAAATATTTAAGATGTCTACATTATAAAAATGAGATATATATTATATTCAATATAGTGACATGTTTGACATTTAAAAAAATACTATAAGTTAAATAATTTCATCCATTTTTTTATATGTAACTCTTTAACCATAAATATTATATAATATTGAGTGATATTAATTAAAATTTGTTCTACCACATTTTGGATCTTTTGATGTTCAGAGTTTATGAGAATTAGGTCAAAACATATATATAATAAATCATAAAATACAGAGTGTTCACTTCCGGTCAATATCCCATTTTCCCATAATATTAATTTTTTTAAAAAAACACAATTTATATTCATGAAAAAACACCATAAATTTTAATATGTCATATTGAATTCCCTTAACCATTCGTAAAACTTATGAAAAATTTCAAAAACATTGGATTATTAGAACAACACACTAATAGATATAAAATTAATGGAAATTCATTGTTTATCCAGAAGCGAAATAAATTTTTTAAAATTTTATTCTATATTAAATTTTCATTGAGTATATTAATTAAAAAAATTAACATTTAAAAAAAATAAAATTTCTCTCAAATAAAATCATGAATACCCATATCAAGAAATTAAAACTCTTTTAGGGGAATAAGAAAATCAGATACATTAAATCCTTTCAATACACTTCTTATTAGAATAACTATATGACTGATATCTAATATTACTATATCTCATTGAATTTGAGACTATAATGGGGATTAAACATTATATAATATACGTGATGCTCAATCGTGAGCTACTATAGGTCACAACCCTTAATAATAGATATATTTGGGTCACCCATTTCTTATGAGCTATAATAGGGTTAACCTTTCATAAAAGATATATCATGATTAACCCTGAGCTAGAATAGGGATCAACACATTGTATAATTTTTATTAGGAGCACCTGTTTAATATAATGGTCATGTTCCATGTTATGAATAAAACACATTCATCATAAAACACTTTTAAAAACACTTACACACTCAGGTGAAAAAAAATATTCAGTAAAAAAATATGATTTCATTTTAAAACGCTATATTTAATAAAAAAAATACACAAAAATGGTTATTTAATTTAAAATAAATCTATATTCCAAAAAATGAATCAATAAATATTACCATTTTCTGGGTTTTAAAATTTATTTTGGGTATATAGTTATAAATTGAACATCACATTTATTTTTTATCAATGAATATAATGAAATACATAAAAACATCTTTTGTAAAATTATTGAATTAAATTAATAATCTAAATAAAATTTCCTCTATGAACTTTCAGATATATAAACATATTGAATAATATCAGGAATGCTTACATTGAGGGTAGTATTATGAAATTAAACCATTAAATGTAACAAATGTCTCATAGAACTATAAAAAATTGGAATCATAAGTACCATGTAAGAATACAATTTATCTAATCAATAAAAAATATTATTATAAATAATTTCTTACTATGATTTGTAAAATTTTCTATATATATAACTCATAATACAATAAATGTGAATGACATCACAATATGCTTCAATTAAAGGATATTTAATTGAAGTCACTTTCATTTAGAGTGATTCATCACGTATGTCATTATCATCCATAATAAAAAAACATAAGTTAATTATTTTATTTTATTTTAAAATTTAGATATTCCTTTTATACCACATAATTTATCTATTATAATAATCAATTATTATGTTTTGTTTATGTTTAACATTATGACGATATATTGTACTTCAGTCCACAATTAAATTGGTAGGATTTATATAGTAAAATGGTTTTTCAATACATGACCCATAGAATAATAAGCATGATATGATATTAATTTATATACATCATTGATTCTTTTCAATACATCCATTAAATAATGAAATGAAAAATAAAATATGTTACAATCATGGATATGGTATGCCATTCATACACATGAGTTACATTTCATTTTTCCAATATCATTATGGAATGAAGGTAAATACCAGTTTGTCTTAATAAAATTCTAATAAGATAATTATTATCATATTTATGATTTAAATAAATATAATAAAGATATATGTATATATGTATACATATATTATATTAATTAAATATTAAATTCATCAATATTACTAGTCTTGAATGATGTTGAATGAAAACTAAATATATTAGTTCATGAAGTGGTTTTACACTGTACTAATGAATCATGAATTCTTTTCCCATTCGATGGAAAAGAAGATGGATATGGTTAATTCCACAAAAATACTAAAATATAATTTTATTAATGGTAATGAGGTTACTAATTTATACTTGTATATATATATATATATTTTATGGATGTTTTGAAATAAATAAAATAGAAATGGTTTCATAAAAATGGCACCTCTTTTTTGGATAATCTTATTTATAAAACAATTTTACACCTCTATTGGGGTTTTTTTCATGAAATAAGGCCTATAGAATTTTTTTTATTGATTATATTAATATAAATGGATTAGTATGTTTTAGAATATTGGTTTTGATGTGTGATGAAATGATAATATGAGGTACCTTTTATAAAAGAGGGGAGGTGTACGTGTGGAAATTACAAAAACATTAAATTAACATAAATGAAAATTCTTTTAAAAAGGTTTCAAAAATTTATTTTGTAATAATATATGAACATTCTTGTTCTAAATCATTTAATAAAGTCAACTATAGATCATTTATGACTATTTTTTAGTCATCATCTTCTGGCATTAACCATTATTTATCTCATTTTACATTTACCCTGAAAAATTTGATTTTTACAAGTACAAAAATAAATAAATAATTATATCTTCATAAAAAATATTTTTTATACATCCCCAACATGAAAAGGAAAAATATTATTTTAATTTATGATATTAATTATCTCAAATTATTATTAATTTAAATGTTTTAATATTATTTATTAAATTTCCCTATTAATTTATTTATTATTTTATCATCCTTGTGTCTGCAATTATATTAATTATTGTATGAAAAAAATTTAAATAAATGAAAATGATTAGGAAATTTTTTTAATAATTATAATGGATATTTATAGTGAATAATTTCATTTGAATAACTATATATTAAAAAAGATATACTAATTAAAACGTATGTATGACATATTTTAAATTTCATTAAAATTAAATACTCTTGGGGGAAAATCATCAATGTTGATCAAATATGACATAAACATAATAAAATGATTATTTTTTGACAATAATCCATATAATAAAATTATGTCACGTTTATGGGTAATTATATAATAAAAATTACATTAATTTTTCCTTTAATTAAAATATATATACGTAATTGGGGTAATAAAAATTACGACGTTTACTGATCATATTGTTCAAAATAAAATAAAAATACATAAAAAAATGTACATTATTAATAAAAATAATAATCTATATTTTATTAGTCAAATCATAGAAGTGTAACAAAATATTTAGAATTAATCTCTTAGATAGGTTACAAAAAAAATTTAATGGTAAATTGTTTAAATGTTTACAATGTATTTATATATAATTTTAATATTAATAATACTCTAAAGACCTAAATTTGATTAATATTTTTATTTCTTATCAAATTATACTTTAAAACCATAATAAAATTATAAATAATTTATATAAAATGCAAGTTTTTAATTAGAATTTATTATTTTTAATACCCAACAACAAATGAAAACTAATCTGAAAAACCCAATATTTAAAAAAATTAGTTTTTATATTTCACTATAAATAGGATTTATAATTTTTCAAATAAAATTTCTAAATGATTAAAAATTTTATATCAAAAAAATTCTTATATTAATATTTTTCGAACTTATATTCAAGAAAAATATATCTTTTATGCAAATATTTGGATTTGTTCCTAACATACTCCATAAAAACTCATTTACAAAAATGTAAAAATAATTAAAAACTATTTTTTAACACTGTATTGTTATGAATATTCTTAAATAAAAGTAAAATTTCTAGATTATTACTACCACATTAAATAATAAATTTTTGTTATTTGTTTATGATGTATCGGATTTATTTTGCATGCAACGTTACATATTTTGTCCTTTTTATGTTTCTAGATAAAAAATTCTCCCACAAAATAATAAATTATGAAAATGAAATTTTATCATGGGATTAAAAAATTAGGGTTTTAGTTTTGAAAATAATGTTTTTAAAATCACACATCTCAATATAGGTTAATTAAATATCCGTTTTTAAATATGGAAATGGAATGTACGACAGTCACCGAAGATAACACATGCAAGGGTTCCATGTAAGAGTACATGGTCATGGTTAGAAATAAATAACAATATTATTATAGTGGTTCATGATACAAAACATGTTATATAAAATTTTAATCATCATTGAAGAATAAATCTATGATGGGATAAAAGTATATTGATTTTCCATTAAGAAAATTTAATGAATAACATTTTTTGTTCAAAATAATTTTCTCAGGAATTATGAATTTTTTTACTATCTATAAATAAATGAAAATATATATTCTTGATATTTTTATATTTTATAAGCATAAATTCATCCTCATAAAACTCCTAGTGTTATTATTTACATCCAAAAAAATAAAATTAATCTTTAACGATAATATAAACCATTAAGGTGATCAATAAATTAAAAATCTGGAACAAAAGTAATGTGAAACATATCATTAGATGAAATCCTTAAAGAAACATAATTATATCTAAATATATCTATGAAAATACTAAGTCACATTATTATTTCATAACATAATTAATTAGGATTAACAAAAACCATGATCATATTTTTATTATTTGAAAAATATAGATCTCATCTGTGATTCCATAACTACACCCATTGTATCAACATCATCGTTAGTATTATAAGATTATTTTTTGACACTTTATTTCTAATCATGATGATTTAAACCGTGAGTATAACAAATTGTCTTGATATTTGCATAATTATTCTACTCATTGAAATTAAAAAATTTCCTTATTGACTAGTTAATTTCTAGCTCATTCTTGTATTTTATAATAATAAACACATTATTGTAATGATACTTATGACAAATCCTACCCCAATAGTAAAAAATTCTAGATACTAACATATATTACCCAAATTATTTTTTACCGACCATGGACGAATTATAGGTAGTCCTCCATAATTCCTAGTTTGTTTCTTCTTCTATTTATTCAATATGAACAATTTAATACTCTATTAATCTCATGTAATATAAGTATAAACTAACTCTATCTAATATTTTTAGCATAATAAAGAACAAACCCATGCCATTTAAATTATTTTGTAGGATATTTTTTTATTAATATTATTTTTCAGACCGACTAAAATATATTAATTTTATAATCAAGGAATCAAATAAATCATAGTAAATATATTGATTTTTTTGAAAAATAATCTTCAGATTATTCCATAAATCATTATCTTTTTTCCTCAATTATTGTAAATTTTTTATATCATATATAAGAACACATAGTATAATATTTTTTAGGGAAATTATTCATAAATGATTCTCATTTCATAACATCAAGATATTATTAATATCCCAAATTCATTACCAACAACCACAATCGATCTGCTTCACCTTCAGAATGATTGATGGAATGTGTTTCCATTTTTCTATTATAACATCACATGGATTCAAATATCATCTTTATAGAATTAATCCGTCATTAGACTAACACCAAAATATATTATAAATTGAATTAAAATGAATTTTTCATAATGAATGTATCCATTATGATCATGTTCCTTCATTGTACATCAGATTCCTCTTTATCTTGTATACCACCACCATTTATAGATTGTGTCAACTGAACCTTCACTACATAAAACTTTTCTTTTCAAATCTATAAATTGTGGGATACTAATTTAGAATCTTATATTCCCTATGGTTCCTTCCCAGGATGACACCCTTGTTTCCTCTATGAAAAAGAATTTTGTTCAAATATACATTAGATTTATAATCAATGTAACCATTAAATACTTTGTCATTTATACATAACCTTAGAGTAAAATGTTATATGGTAATGCTATTAACACTATCCAAAACTCTATATTTTTATAAATGATACTATGATACCAACTACATGATAATACCCTTAAACATTAACTAATCATTATTTCTAGTAATGATAATTTTGTATTCCTCATTGAGTGTTTTTTTTTTGAGTGATTGATATTTCATCCATACCAAAAACATAATGAATTCATAAAAAATTGTTTACTTATGATTATTATTACTTTTTCCATAATATATATATATTTTAAAATGAATTATGAATTATTATCATTGAAAAAATCAATAAGAATCATATTCAATTCATCCATTCAGTTACCAATCATTATTCCCTAAGACTATTTTTCAAAACAACGGATAGCGAAAAAATATCAGAAATGACATAAAAATAATGAAATCATTTAGTTTTATAAAATACTGAAAATTCATATAATTATTTATTTCATCTTCAAATATTCTTGAGAATATGTGATAAAACATTATCACATGAAAAAATATAATAGAATATAAATAAAAATGATATAATGTAATGAAATCTCCTTCACATATCCGAGGGATTCATATTCCAAATAAAATTTAATAACATATTAAATTTGAATAATTATTTTTTTGATGATCTATAATAATATATCTCAATGTGTTGAAGTTCTATACTGGAGTGAAACATTCATATAATCTATATCAAGCTAATTCATCATCTATATTTTTGATGAAAAGTTTTTATTTGTTATACCATGTTCTCCAATTTCTCTTGAGCTATAATAAAGATCAACCTTTCTTATAATCTATATTGGGATCTCCCATGATCTATAATGAGTCTAAAACATTCATATGATCAATATAATTGTAACATCCCATGTAAGTAATGAATAATAGATATTTTTATCTATGCCTATTAATGATTAAGATAGTGTTTTAGAGGCTTAAAATGAAAATAAATACAATCTTATGCATGGAATACACTAATATTCTTAAAAGATTGTTTAACTACCTTTTGATGGAAAACCATTTTTGAATCTATATTTTGACAATTTTATAAGCTAAGTTTGTCAAAATAAACTTATTCTTTATGATTGGGACATCAAAATTTAATTTGTGTAATTTGTGGTATTTTTCTGACAATGTTCATTTTTTAATAAATAGTGAAAAATACTGCATTTTACATCAAAACTGCTTTTTAATCTAATTTATTTATATGATTAGATTATTTTTTGAATTGGTTTTTAAGTGAAATTAGAATATATTTTTACCATTTTATCCAATGGTGGTCATTGGAATCAATTTCACTTTGAAATTAGAATTAAACTGGTGTCAATCTTTTGATACTTATTGTTTTGTAAAAACACGCTATTTGTTCTGGCAGCGGGAATTAATTATTAAATTAATTAATGCGACTTATATGATTTGAATTTTGTAAAATAGACTTCATTTTTTAATTCGTAATATCAAATATAGCTTAGGGTGAAGTTTTGGTAATTTTCTGAAAAACTTTAATTTTTGATGAATAGTGAAACCACTAAGTGGTAATCAAGCAAACTGATTTTTCAGTTAAATGAAATTTTACCACTAATGTGTATTGAATTTTGAAAAATCTGACATACATGGTTTTCATTAAGAAGTAAAATGTGGTTCAATGAGATTAAAATAATTTTTTGGTGAATAGTAACTTATTAAGTTTTTAATCGCGATTAGTGGTAATTAGTGTAGTTTAACGTAAAAATGGTATTATAAGAATGTGAAAACACCATGACACTTGTCCTACACCTATTGGGTGAGTCATGGCCGACCAAGACAAGCCATGGGCCAACTTGGGGACCCCATGGAGCCACTTTAGTTGGAAAATGACAATAATATATTTTTATTTAATGAAAAAGTAAAATTGACACAAACATGATATGTTTTACTAAAACAATTTGTAAGTAGGGTTATACAAGTCATATTTTTGATTATAAATATTCATTGGAAATATAAAAAGATTTCCTACATCATAGTAACTTTATTAGAATTTTTAGACGTTAAATAAATTAAATTATTTATGACATCATAATGATGCAGTTATGACATCATTATTTAACGATTAAAATAAAATGGAACTATAATGTAATATCTATGACCTACACATGCCAAAAACTTATTGGATGGGTGGATTTCGAACCCTTATCACCTTATCCACGACATATATCAATGTGGGACCTTTTAAAACCGAAACACATTTTCAAATAATGTAATATTTCTTTACTTTCCAAATGTGCCCCTCCTCTCCTCTTATAAAAGGCCCCCACCTCTACCTCATTTCACACACCTCATGCCTTTGTCTCGGCCAACCCCTGCCCATTTGCTCTCTCCACATCTATATCCTCATCATAGAGGATTCCCTTTTGTAAAAATCCTTTCAAAGGAAGCCTTTAGGCTCAAATCAAAAGTAGTTACACTTTTAAAGGTAATTCATTCTCTCATGTTCATTTGTTTTATTTTGCTTCTCCAACCCCATAAACTATTTTTATTTACTTCTTTTGTAACAACACCAGTATCTTTAATATACTAGGATGATGTTATAAGATATATTTGAGCTACACACTCACACAACTACATCAAATGGTTAAAGAACATACGGTTTCCGTGGATGGCGAAATTCTGCCTCCCGAAACGATGATTGTTCAATACTTATTTAACACCTTCAACGGTGGCCATTATGATGTCACTATTTTTATATATGATATATAATATTTTTATGTTTACCTTAAGCTTCTGTTTTTTTCATTTTGGGCATACCTTTATGGTTCCCATTATGGGTAAACACGATATCTTCATTTTAGGAAGTGCGGACTACCGCCCCCTCAAAGTGATTTGATTCGTTAAATACCATATGTGGGACATATAAAGGATGGAACTATGATATTATATATGATATTATACTTGAATTATAATATATATTTATATCATTATGATTCCATTCTATAAAATACGAAATAGAAATGAAAGTAGCGTTCATGCGTACGTACGGCTTACCGTCTCCATGAATGGTGCATTTCATTTCTTACCTCTCAATGATTATGTAATATTATAAATGCATGTATGTACTGGATATATATGACATATATGATATCTACATCATTAATATCATTCTGGATATAATGAACCTTTTACCAAATTAACAGCATGTAAGTGTAAGAAGTCTATTTTTGACTTAAGAACCAAATACTGACAAAATGAACATTATTAACTTAAATGATTACATGATGTCCATAACATGGTATAAAAGGAATAATGAACATGAAAAAGGTTCTTATGAAATTATAGATTAACTCATGTTTATTATTCATGAGATTAAAGTACGGTCGGGTGAAGTCGGATACGAGGTATGGGACTTCGTCTCAATCTCCTTTCGTTGAGGAATATTTTATTTTATACACAACTTTCTTTTATATGGTGTATAAACCACTTTGACTTTTACGTTTATTCAAAAGGAATATTTTTTATACGAAGCGTTTACTAAACGACAAAAGGGAATGTTTTTGTCGTACGTATGCGGCGACAATGACTTCTCCGCCGTCGTGACCGTTATTTGAGTTTCGGCTTCCTCTACAAGCCATACCTTCTTTTTAAAAGAAAAATAAATACCATATTCTGCTTTTCTTTTATTTTGGTATTGAAAATGGTTTTCATAATGTTTTTATATCAATGTGTTGTATTGATATCTCGTGATTGAAATGTGGAAATTTTATGTTTCCTTTATGCATGTTTTATGTGATATGATTATGCTATGGTTCTTGGGCATTATTATGAAGACGGGTGGTTCCGTGATAAACTAAGGGCGGGTGAGCCCGTTATAGCTCTCCAATGCATTGGGTAACGCGAAGGAGTGAAACGTTAAGGTTTCTCTGAAGATATTTTAGGGAATATACTGTGATGGGTATTCCAAACGTAACCAAGAGGGTTACTCCCTACGTAAGAATGTTATGAATGCCTCAAGTTACCTTTATGTCTTATGATTTCTATTATTTATTCATGATTTGATGAGGTATGTTAAAGTGATTATGTTTTATGGGTAAAGTATGATTTCACTCTTATGTATGTATGTACCCATGTTTCCTTTCCATGTTTTTATAACCCATACTGAGTTTTTATGCTCATCCCAAGTTTTTGAAATGTTTTTTTCACAGGTCAAGGGAAAGGTACATGATAAGATGATAGAGTGAAGGATGTGTCAAGAAATAATCCATGTTTTATTTTAAATGTGTTTCCAATGATGGTAATTAAGAATACTATCTTTATGTAACCACTTTGTTTATATGTGGAATGTAATGAAAGTTTTATGATCTAATTCTCTAAAACTCTAAACCCGAAAAGATCCTCAATGTGTAATCTTGTAATAACTCAAGATTAAGTAAGGTTTAAGGCTGGGGCCATATAGTTGGTATCAAAGGTCAGTTTAGATAACTTTAGGAGTTAGAATTCTATTAAATGATTATCCAAAAATATTTTTTTTAAATGATATAGCATTTAATGATTACCATGTTGCTTCATCTAAGACATGTTTGTTCAGAATGGTTTTCCGCAGAGGAAATAGGGAAGCAGTGCTAGGAAGGCATACAGAAGGAAATAACCTTCCGAATCAGCATCCAGAAATGGTCGGAATTGGAACTGAACAGTTTGTTGCAGTAATGGTGCAGTTGACTCAAGCGATAAATGGCGGAGGTATCCATGCACGAGATCATCCAGAACAACCACATAGGAACATGTCAGTGGCGGAACATTTCATGAGGCAACATCCACCATCATTCAGAGGATCATCTGACCCTGTGCTAGCTGAAGGGTGGATTAAAGCACTGGAGAAGATTTTTGATGTCATGGGGTGTTCAGATAATCAAAAGGTTAGTCTTTTTATTTACCGTTTGGAGGGTGAAGCTGATCAGTGGTGGTCTATGGTTAAAAATATCAGGGACGCCGATGAGATTGATGCTCTTGATTGGGATGAATTCAAAGGTATGTTTCTTGAGAAGTATTTTCCTAAGGCTGTTTGACTTAGGATGGAAAAGCAATTCTTGGAATTGAGGAAAGAGGAAGACTCAGTGGCTGCCTATGAAGAAAGGTTCACTCGATTGGCAAGGTATGCTCCAAATTTTATCCGGGACCTTGATAGTAAAATCAATCATTTCTACTCAGGATTAAAGCCAAATTATCGAAGGGAATTAGCTTCTCGTGAGTTTAAAAGTTATGAAAAGCTTGTTCGATGTGCTAAGACGGTGGAAATGGAGTTTGCTGATGACCAAGTTTTCTATAACAACCAGCAGAAGAAGAGACCGAGGTGGCAGGAGAAAGGTAAGAATTCTTAAAAAAAGTATGATAGTAAGAGAACTAAGTTTCCAGTTTGTGATAAATTTGGAAAAAGGCATGCTGGGGAATGCCTTCTGAATTCTGGGAAGTGCTACCGATGTGGTAAGATGGGACATAAGGCTCGTGATTGCACTGAAAAGGATCAAGCTGAAGGTAAGAACAAATTTGATTTACAGTTAGTGAAGTGTTATAAGTGCAATGAGATGGGTAACTATGCAAACGAGTGTCTGGCAATGAGCTTGAGTGATGGGAAGCAGTTAGACTACAAGCAGAAAGGGGTGGTGAAATCCTTTGCAACTACTTCAGCAGATGTCAGGCCATCAAATGAAGTTTTACCATGTACTTTGTTTTTTCAAATTATGTCAGTGTGTTGTTTGATTTGGGGTCTACACATTCTTTCATCTCTGAAACCTTTTCTAGTAAAATGGGAATACCATCTCAAGAAATGACTCCTGAACTTTTGGTAAAAACACCTGGGGGAAGTGTCGAGGCAAAAAGAATTTATAAGAATCTTCCTATCCTTATCTGTGGAAAGAACCTACTTGCAAACCTTATTGTTCTACCTTTAGTAGAGTTTGATGTTACCCTTGGTATGGATTGGCTCTCTATTTACCATGCTAAGATTGACTGTAGAGCTAAAAAAGTTTCTTTTCAGAAAGACTTTCACTTTGTTTACAAGAATGAACCTTTACTTTTGATAACATATAAAGAGGCCGAGAAACTTGTAAAAGATGGAAATGAATGTTACCTTGCACACGTCGTTGAAAATAAAGGTACTATTCAGATTAATGACGTGCCAGTTGTAAATGAGTATCCTGATGTTTTTCCTGATGAGTTTCCTGGAAAAATACCAGATCGGGAAGTTGAGTTTACTGTTGACTTAGTTCCTGATGCTAAGCCAATTTCAAAACCCCCTTATCGAATGGCACAAATTGAACTTTTAGAGTTGAAGGAGCAATTGCAAGATTTATTAGAGAAAGGTTTCATTAGACCTAGCACATCACCATGGGGTGCTCCTGTTTTATTTGTTAAAAAGAAAGATGGTTCTATGAGACTTTGCATTGATTATAGAGCCTTGAATAATATCACTGTTAAGAACAAATATCCTTTGCCTCATATCGATGATTTGTTTGATCAGCTCCAGGGAGCTCAGTTTTTTTCAAAGATTGACTTGAGATCGGGGTACCATCAGCTGAAGTTAAAGGAGGCAGATATTCCGAAGACCGCGTTCCGTACGAGATATGGCCATTATGAATTTGTAGTAATGCCTTTTGGGCTAACCAATGCACCTGCTGTATTCATGGATTTAATGAATAGAATTTTCCATGAGTTCTTGGATAAGTTTGTGGTGGTTTTCATTGATGATATTTTGGTGTTTTCTAAAAGTAAAGAGGAGCATCAAAAACATTTAAGGGTTATCTTGCAAACCTTAAAAGAAAATAAACTGTATGGGAAATTCAGTAAGTGTGAGTTTTGGTTGCAACAAATTTCTTTCCTTGGTCACATTGTTTCTAAAGATGGAATAACCGTTGATCCTGCAAAAACAAAAGTTGTGGAAGAATGGCCAAGACCCACAAATGTAACCGAGATTCGTAGCTTCCTTGGTTTGGCGGGCTATTACCGAAGGTTTGTTAGAAATTTTTCACGGTTATCTAGTCCAATGACTAAGCTAACTCGGAAGGGTGTTAAGTTTATCTGGACAAAAGAATGTGATGATTGTTTTCAGGAATTGAAAAGAAGATTGGTGAATGCTCTATTTTTTGCACTACCTTCCAGGAATGGTGAGTTTGTTATATACAGTGATGCTTCATTGAAAGGACTTGGTTGCGTCCTAATGCAGAATGATCAGGTAATTGCTTATGCTTCATGACAGTTGAAAACTCATGAAGTAAATTACCCTACACATGATTTGGAATTAGCTGCTGTTGTTTTTGCTTTAAAAATTTGGAGGCATCATTTGTATGGAGTAAAGTGTGAAATATATACCGATCACAAAAGTTTAAAGTATATATTCACTCATAAAGAGTTAAACATGAGACAAAGGAGATGGCTGGAATTAATCAAGGATTATGATTGTACAATTAATTACCATCCGGGAAAAGCAAATAATGTGGCTGATGCTTTGAGTAGAAAAAGTAATGCTTCATTAACAATGTTGAGTTTGGAACGTGATCTTTTGGTCAAGTATTTGATGAACTTTGGCATAGAAGTTTTTGGTGCAGGAAGTCCTTCTGTTTTGTTTCAGGTATCAGTGAGATCATCTCTATCAGATAGAATCAAGCAAGCACAGAAGCAAGACAGTGAGTTGCAGAAAAGGGTAGAGCTAGTTCAGAAAGGTAAGTTGCCTGAATTCAACATTGATAGTGATTGTGTTTTGAGATTTGGGAAGAGATTGTGTGTGCCTTCTGATTCACAGTTGAAGAGAGAGTTGTTATGTGAAGCTCATAGTTCTCCGTTTTCAGTTCATACGGGCAGTACTAAGATGTATAGAGATCTGCGGGAGTATTACTGGTGGGATGGAATGAAAAGAGATATTGCTGATTTTACTGTGAAGTGTTTGACTTGTTAGCAGGTTAAAGTAGAGCGGAAGTTACCGAAAGGGATGCTTCAGCCTTTACCGGTGCCAGAGTGGAAATGGGAGAATATATCCCTGGAATTTGTTGTTGGATTACCGAAGACATCTCGAGGTAATAATGCAATCTGGGTTATTGTTGATCGCTTGACCAAATCTGCTCATTTCCTTGCTATACGAGATACTTTCTCTCTTGATCAACTTTC
Source organism: Viscum album (assembly GCA_963277665.1). NCBI lineage: Eukaryota > Viridiplantae > Streptophyta > Magnoliopsida > Santalales > Viscaceae > Viscum > Viscum album. Next base: position 219,506,740 of record OY728158.1, read on the forward strand.
CCGTTTGTATCTTAAAGAAATAGTCAGGTTACATGGAGTTCCTCTCTCCATTGTATCGGATCGTGATCCCAGGTTTACATCTATCTTTTGGAAAGGCCTTTAGAAGTCGTTGGGTACTGAATTAAATTTTAGTAAAGCTTTTCATCCTCAATCAGACGGTCAGTCAGAACGAACAATTCAGTCATTGGAGGATATGCTACGAGCTTGTTCTATGGATTATCAGGGAAGTTGGGGCCAACATCTTTCTTTGGTTGAGTTTTCATATAATAACAGTTTTCATTCCAGTATACATATGGCACCATTTCAGGCATTATATGGGAAGCGGTGTTGAACTCCAGCTTTCTAGGATGAAGTGGGTGAAAGGAAGTTGATGGGACCAGAATTGGTAGAAGAGACGGCAGAAAAAGTTCAGTTGATTCAGAAACACATGAGAACAGCTCAGAGCAGGCAGAAGAGTTATGCGGATAACTGGAGGAAGGATCTATCTTTCGAGGTAGGTGATCATGTTTTTCTCAAGGTTTCTCATTGGAAAAGTGTGATGAGATTTGGTAAGAAAGGAAAGTTGAGTACAAGGTTCATTGGGCCATACGAAATTATGGAGAGAGTTGGATCAGTTGCATACCGAGTGGCTTTACCTCCGAGTTTATCTCAGGTACACAATGTTTTTCACGTTTCGATGTTGAGAAAGTATATGCCAGATCCATCTCATGTTTTGAGTCCAGAGGTAGTTCAGCTGGAAGAGAACCTATCTTATGAGGAACAACCGGTCCAGATTCTTGACCACAGGGACCAAGTGTTACGGAATAAGGTGATTCACCAGGTAAAGTTTTTGTGGAAAAACCACATGATTGAAGAGGCAACATGGGAATCTGAAAATGCAATGAGGGATACGTACCCCCATTTATTTGATAAGTAAATAAATTGCAGGGACGCAATTTTCTAAAGGGGGGAAGGATGTAACATCCCAAGTAAGTAATGGATAATTGATATTTTTATCTATGTCAATTAATGATTAAGATAGTGTTTTAGAGGCTTAAAATGAAAATAAATACAATCTTATGCATGGAATACACTAATATTCTCAAAAGATTGTTTTACTACCTTTTGATGGAAAACCATTTTTGAATCTATATTTTGACAATTTTATAAGCTATTTTTGTCAAAATAAACTTATTCTTTATGATTGGGACATCAAAATTTACTTTGTGTGAATTTTTGGTATTTTTCTGACAATGTTCATTTTTTAATGAATAGTGAAAAATACTGCATTTTACATCAAAACTGCTTTTTAATCTAATTTATTTATATGATTATATTATGTTTTGAATTGTTTTTTAAGTGAAATTAGAATATATTTTTGCCATTTTATCCAATGGTGGTCATTGGAATCAATTTCACTTTGAAATTAGAATTAAACTGGTGTCAATCTTTTGATACTTATTGTTTTGTAAAAACACGCTATTTGCTCTGGCAGCGGGAATTAATTATTAAATTAATTAATGTGACTTATATGATTTTAATTTTTTAAAATAGAATTCATTTTTGAATTCGGAATATCAAATATAGCTTAGGGTGAATTTTTGGTAATTTTCTGAAAAACTTCAATTTTTGATGAATAGTGAAACCACTAAGTGGTAATCAATCAAACTGATTTTTCAGTTAAATGAAAGTTTACCACTAATGTGTATTGAATTTTGAAAATCCTACATACATGGTTGTTATTAAGAAGAAAAATGTGGTTCAATGAGATTAAAATAATTTTTTGGTGAATAGTAACATATTATGTTTTTAATCGCGATTAGTGGTAATTAGTGTAGTTTAAGGTAAAAATGATATTATAAGAATGTGAAAACACCATGACACTTGTCCTAAACCTATTGGGTGAGTAATGGCCGACCAAGACAATCCATGGGCCAACTTGGGGACCCCATGGAGCCACTTTAGTTGGAAAATGACAATAATATATTTTTATTTAATGAAAAAGTAAAATTGACACAAACATGATATGTTTTACTAAAACAATTTGTAAGTAGGGTTATACAAGTCATATTTTTGATTATAAATATTAATTGGAAAGCTAAAAAGACTTCCTACATAATAGTAACTTTTTTATAATTTTTAGACAATAAATAAATTAAATTATTTATGACATCATAATGATGCAGTGATGACATCATTATTTAACGATTAAAATAAAATGGAACTATAATGTAATATCTATGAACTACACATGTCAAAAACTTATTGGATGGGTGGATTTCGAACCCTTATCACCTTATACACGACATATATCAATGTGGGACCTTTTAAAACCGAAACACATTTTCAAATAATGTAATATTTCTTTACTTTCCAAAAGTGCCCCTCCTCTCCTCTTATAAAAGGCCCCCACCTCTACCTCATTTCACACACCTCAAGCCTTTGCTCGGCCAACCCCTGCCCATTTGCTCTCTCCACATCCCTCTCCTCATCCTAGAGGATTCCCTTTGGGCATAATCCTTTCAAAGGAAGCCTTTAGGCTCAAATCAAAAGGAGTTACACTTTTAAAGGTAATTCATTCTCTCATGTTCATTTGTTTTATTTTTCTTCTCCAACCCCCTAAACTCTTTTTATTTACTTCTTTTGTAACAACACCAGTATCTTAAATATACTAGGATGTTGTTATAAGATATATTTTAGCTACACACTCACACAACTACATCAAATGGTTAAAGAACATACGGTTTCCGTGGATGGCGAAATTCTGCCTCCCGAAACGATGATTGTTCAATACTCATTTAACACATTCAACGGTGGCCATTATTATGTCACTATTTTTATATATGATATATAATATGTTTATGTTTTTCTTAAGCTTCTGTTTTTTTCATTTTGGGCATACCTTTATGGTTTCCATTATGCGTAAACACGATATCTTCATTTTAGGAAGTGCGGACTACCGCCCCCTCAAAGTGATTTGATTCGTTAAATACCATATGTGGGACATATAAAGGATGGAACTATGATATTATATATGATATTATACTTGAATTATAATATATCTTTATATCATTATGATTCCATTCTATAAAATACGAAATAGAAATGAAAGTAGCGTTCATGCGTACGTACGGCTTACCGTCTCCATGAACGGTGCATTTCATTTCGTACCTCTCAATGATTATGTAATATTATAAATTCATGTATGTACTGGATATACATGACATATATGATATCTACATCATTAATATCATTATGGATATAATGAACCTTTTACCAAATTAACAATATGTAAGTGTAAGAAGTCTATTTTTGACTTAAGAACCAAATACCGACAAGATGAACATTATTAACTTAAATGATTACATGATGTCCATAACATGGTATAAAAGGAATAATGAACATTAAAAAGGTTCATAAGAAAGTATAGATTAACTCAAGTATATTATTCAGGGGATTAAAGAACGGTCAGGTCAAGTCAGATACGAGGTATGGGAGTTCGTCTCAATCTCCTTTCGTTGAGGCATATTTTATTTTATACACAACTTTCTTTTATACGGTGTATAAACCACTTTGACTTTTACGTTTATTCAAAAGGAATATTTTTTATACGAAGCGTTACTAAACGACAAAAGGGAATGTTTTTGTCATACGTATGCGGCGACAACGACTTCTCCACCGTCGTGACCGTTATTTGAGTTTTGGCTTCCTCTACAAGCCATACCTTCTTTTTAAAAGAAAAATAAATACCATATTCTACTTTTCTTTTATTTTGGTATTGAAAATGGTTTTCATAATGTTTTTATATCAATCTGTTGTATTGATATCTCGTGATTGAATTGTGGAAATTTTATGTTTCCTTTATGCATGTTTTATGTGATATGATTATGTTATGGTTCTTGGGCATTATTATGAAGACGGGTGGTTCCGTGATAAACTAAGGGCGGGTGAGCCCATTATAGCTCTCCAATGCATTGGGTAACGTGAAGGAGTGAAACGTTAAGGTTTCTTCGAAGATATTTTAGGGAATATACTGTGATGGGTATTCCAAACGTAACCAAGAGGGTTACTCCCTATGTAAGAATGTTATGAATGCCTCAAGTTACCTTTATGTCTTATGATTTCTATGATTTATTCATGATTTGATGAGGTATGTTAAAGTGATTATGTTTTATGGGTAATGTATGATTTCACTCTTATGTATGTATGTACCCATGTTTCCTTTCCATGTTTTTATAACCCATACTGAGTTTTTATGCTCATCCCAAGTTTTTGAAATGTTTTTTTCACAGGTCAAGGGAAAGGTACATTATAAGATGATAGAGTCAAGGATGTGTCAAGAAATAATCCATGTTTTATTTTAAATGTGTTTCCATTGATGGGAATGAAGAATACTATCTTTATGTAACCACTTTGTTTATATGTGGAATGTAATGCATGTTTTATGATCTAATTCTCTAAAACTCTAAACCCGAAAAGATCCTCAATGTGTAATCTTCTAATAACACAAGATTAAGTAAGGTTTATGGCTGGGGCCTTATAATAATGCTCACTCATTTCAAATAATTTTTGACTACGATATCCTGAATAGAATACATCCTTAATAAAACTGTATTAAACAATATTTTAACATCACGATAATAAATATTTTTATCAAAAAATATGACTTCCTTTTGAAAACCCAATATCAATAAAAATATTCACAAAACTGTGATTTTTATTTTTTAAATACATTTATAATTTCTATGGAATCAAGAAAACTAATAGTAGTCACAATAGATTAGAATTTATTGTCATTTTGTATGATATGAGTACAACATACCTTTTATCATTCTACAATGCATTCAATGAATGAATCATAAAATGATAGATATTTTAAAACCATTTAATAAAATAAATAATTACCTAAAATTTCGTTTATAATAATTTTATATCCATAAAAATAAACAGATTAAATAACATAAATTATATTATCATGGAGGGATAGAATTTGAAATTTTATTTGTAATCATTCAAAGTATACCATTCCACATTGAAAAATTTATATCTTAAGTAAAATTAAATAAAAAAAATTATTAATTAATTAAACTAAATTAGAAAAAATAAATTCATGATTTGATAAGTTAATTCAGTTTTATATTCACCTTATAAAATAATAATGGTTCATCACATCTTGATATGCATTAATAAAATGAGATTGAGATGAAGTCTCTTATATTGAGTCTAATTCATCATGTATAACCTATATCATAATTTATAAGAAATTTATTTTATTGATATACATTATTGAGATACATTTTCATAATTATTATTCATTTTATTCGACTACTAATGTGTTATTATAAAAACATAATTATATATGTTTATATCAGTTTTGGGTGATATTTATTATATGAAACCAACACATCTACTGTATGGTGCCTATTATCCCATGGTTTATTATTAAATCAATACAAAATAATTCTGAAATAATTATAATATTTATACATCAATTATAATTTTTTATCCTTTAATAAATTTGGATTAAAAAATTAATTTTTTATGACCATAGATATGGTATGTAGTGACTTCATATTAGTAAAATTTCAATTTATCAATGATCATTATGGAAATAATGTATGTATCCATTAATATTTCCATATTTATAATAATAAAATTATTATAATATTAATAATTTAATTATACTTATGTATATCATATACGAGATGTGGTGATGGGAAACGAACAACATCACTTGATTGAGGTGATAATTCGTATGTATGAATGAATTCCATTATCATTTTTATGTGCATATGAATTTAATATTGAAAAATATATATTTCATTCTAATAATAATAAATAATTAATTTAAATGACATATAAAAGAAAATTTCATAATTATAATAGATGCTGAATTATTTTGACATATTAGGGATACAAAGATGGATATGGTTAATTCATTATAAATTATAACATATAGATATATTGATGATAATGTGGTTATAATTTTTTTATGGTTTAATAATATTTGAGAGAAGTGTAATAATAAATAAAACAACAAAAACATGATTAAAAAATCAAACACCTTTTTCGATCAATCTAAATTACATTACACATTAAGACCACTACAGGGTGTGTTCATTGTAAAATAGTTCATCTACATATTGGAGAGGTATTAAATTAATATATTTAACTAGGCCATATAGGTACCAAATATCATTATAATTGTAATGAAAAATTAAAATATGATCCCTTTCATAAGAGAGGGGAGAGGCACTCTAGGAATTTCAAAAAATTATAAATTAATATAAATAAATTTTCAAGTCTAAATGTATCCAAAATAATTTATTTTGAAAAGAAAAAGAATATGTGAAGAAATAAGTTCATCAAATGTCAATTATAAATGTTTTGAATATTTCATTATTCTTATCCTCTAGTTGTATACACTATTTAACCACCTTAACTCTTTCTGTGATAGCATAGATTTTGACACATTAAGGGTTAATATATTAAATAGTAAATAAAAAAATCTGGTAAAAGAATAATTATTGAAATTCATTACCTTATATCAATAATTATCATCAATTATATACTTTTTTAGATTTAAAATAAGTTCATAAAAATATATTTTTTTAAAAATATCATTCATATCAATTTTGAAAAAATTCATTACATTGACTTTTTTTAAAAGTATTATAGTATAACTTATCAATAAATTCAATACCACAATAATATAAAAGGTTAATATAGATAATTCATTAATGCCGCTAATTTAATAAAAGTATCATTGTTTTAATATATATAATATTATTTATTTATTTTTTACATTAATTAAAAAGTTAATGATTCTTCATTTGGTAAGAATTTTAGTTAAATTTTTATCAATATGAAAATAAAAATAAATTAACTAGATTTAAATAAATATATTATTTTTAACATTACTATTTTTAAATGAAAATAACATCAACATAACCCTATATTGAAAATTTTGTAGTTATTAAACCAAAATTATAATATCATTGATTTTTTATTAAAATAATTCTATATTGTGCTAAAATTCATCCAGATGTTTCCAAGAGGTCATAAATATATCCCAGTAATAACATTTTTTAAATATATATCTTAAAAATATAATTATGATATGTTCTATGACAATTGTATAATCATTATCACAATATGATTACCCCCAATTATGCAATTTACACATAACCATGAAAAATTAATATGTTTACTATTCGTAACTCCAAAAAAGGGAACCATGTTACTAACATGGTACCACATTATTTAAAATATGTATTAAATTTTTCTATATTATAAACATAGATGTGTGTAAATTTAATTTAAAATAAATCTCCATGATTGGGTGGAAATCTGATTTTAAAAATGAAAATGTTAATAATTTCACAATGTTTTTATATCCAATTTTAATATTAAATTGAATCCATTAACCTAAATTGGATTTATAGATTTTAATTTGATCTAGTTTTTATTTTAATAAACCATATAATATAATTTTATATTATATATTTTTTATATTAAAATATAGATTTCAATTAATATGAAATATTAGTCATTATTCATCAATAAAAGAATCTTATTATAAAAATATAGAATATTTTTTTAAAAAAGCGAATTTTGTTATTATTCATAAACAAACTATGATTGTTTTGTCATATTAGATTTATAAACCTTTCATAGTTTATTTTTACAAAACATGATTCAATTAAAAGGTAGAAAAATCCTTTTTTATTGAAATACAACATTTTTGTATCAAATTTGATTTTCACTTTTACTATGCAAATAAAATAGGTTGAATTAATTTAAATCCAATAAACAATTATTCAAATATTATACAGTAATTCCTATTATCAACAACAAATATATTAACCTACAAATATCTTTTATATTAAATAAAAATATTTTATTTTTCGTTAAAGATCAATGAGACCTATTTTGTACGCTATATAATATAGTGATTAATTTTAAAATATCTTTATGTTATACTCCAATATGTCATACTTTTAGAAAAATGATGATTTTTATTCACTCAATAATTCAATAATTTTATGATATGTGTTAGGATAATTTGATTACATTTTTAATATTATTTTTACACTCAATAACATGATTTAACCTTAACAACGACAAAAAATTACTATGTTTAATATTTATATTGTCCCAAAATAAAATGTAAACACCTTATTAATTTTAAAAAAATTATTAAAAATATGTAATATAATATTATAAATTTATTAAAACATTATTTTGTAGATTTAATATAATTTAAATCACATATACATGCCAAGAAAGATGATTTTTAATGTGAAAATATTGAAATGTTGAAAAAGATTTTATAAGAAAAGAGAATATAAATAATATTAGAAAAAACTAAATTAAATAAATAAGTGTATAATATATCTAATTGGTATTTTATATATATTAAAAAAAATTATCATTATAAATTGTTTAGTTGATAAGTCAATTTTCAATTAAAATGAAGTAATTTCCACAACTGATTAAAAATTTAAACATATTAGAATAAAACCACAAATTACACCATAATAAATTTTTATATTAATTTTTAAAAAATGATATATTTTTAAATAATGTTTAAAAATGATCCAAAATTAATATTTATTCAATGTGTTCTATGAAATTATGATAAACTACATTTTATGAAAAAACTTTTTTTAATCATAAAAAAGGATATATTTTATTATCATGTTCAAAAAAGTCAAATGAAAAATGTTAATAATTAATCATAATATATACATATATCATTAATATAATTAAATATTTTCTTCAATTTGGTTCGAATGAAACAAAACTATGCACCTTTAAATAGATTTTTATGGATAAACATTCTTCTATTTTTATAAGGGTTTTATTTTCCTTATATGTATTTGTTCATCAAATAAAATTATTTTATAAAAAATTTTAAACAATATTTTTATTATTAATCCTATCTAATTCAATCCAAAAAATCCAAATTCTAGGTTATAACTATTATATTAAACATTAATATTACAATGTCGTTTGTTTAAACTAGATGTTGCATGTAATAAATGATATTGGTAGAATACATTGTTGTGTGTAACATAAACCAAATATTTCATTTCATGTACCAGAAGAATATATATATGAATTTTGAGTCACATTAAAATGGTGTTGTGCATAAATAAATATTTATTTATTATTCCATGATTTGTAATCCATTAATGAAATTTTAATATTTCAAAAATAATTCACAAGAACAGACGGTGTTATAGTTAGCATTGGTATAAGGCCCCAGCCTTAAACCTTACATAATATTGAATTAAATGAATAATTCTCATCGAGGATCTTTTCAGGTTTAGAGTTTTAGAGAATTTGGAAATAACTATTACATCTCAAAAGATTACAAAGTAGAAACTTCTACTAAGTTTCTATAAAATAAAAACTCATAAAAAGAAACATGTCTAGTTCCATGTTTTAGGTAGCATGACTTCCCCTTGATCCCATCCTTTACACTATTCCATGTTAAATCCTGTGGAAAATATTTCAAAAACTTGGGATGAGCATAAAAAGATCAGTAAGGGATACACAAAAAATGAAAACTGTTAGTTTTTCAAAACTACAATTAAACCATGTATACATTATCAAAGTAATACTTTTCACCTTCTCGAAGTAGTAAAAACTCTTCACTGAATAAAAGTTCATTACTTACCCTTCTTTAACCAATAGATTACCATAAAAAACATAAAAAGATCACATAATATATAAAAGTAACTTGGTACATAAAAATACTTAAGTGAAATAACCATACGGTTGACTTCCACACATATCACTTAATGGAATAGCCATACGGCCAACTTCCACACATACTTAATGGAATAGTCGTACGGTCGACTTCCATACATACTTAATGAAATAGCCATATGGCCGAATTCCATACCCAATGCATTGTAGGTTATAACGTAACCACCTGTCCTGGTATTCACGGCACCACCCTTCATATGGTTTATCACGTAACCACCCGTCAAATGTCCAAGTACCATTATAAAATCATAATACATAAAACAAATATAATGGAAAGAAAACATTTCCACACTTTGATCACAATATATCACTTAAATATATTGACATAACAAATCCATTATAAAAACCATTTTCAATACCAAAATAAAAGAAAATAAATACATGGTATTTATTTTTCATTAAAAGGTAATGGCTTGTATAGGAAGCCGAATCTCAAATATTGGTCACGGTGGCGGAGAAGTCGTTGTTGCCGCATATGTACGAAAAAAAACATTCGCTTTTTTCATTTACTAAAACACATCATATAAAACTATTCCTTTTGAATAAACGTACAAGTAAAAGGGGTTTATACACCGTATAAAATAAATTTGTGTATAAAACAAAAAATGCCTCAATGAAAGGTGATTGAGACGAAATCCCATACGAAGACGTTATCCTTGGATTAAGGATAAATCAATTAAATAATTATGTGTTATAAAATAATACACCAAATATATGTGGATATTATGTGTAAAACAATCAGATGTTATTCACACATATTCATAAAAATACATATTCAAGGAGTACAAGCTTATCCCAAAGAATCAAAATGCGGTTAAGAAGTTCACTTGCAAAAATTTGACGGCCTAACGGCGTCAATACAAAATTCAGAAAATGAGTTGATGAGAGATAAAAAGGGTATCTCATCACATGGACAAACAATTTACATAGATAATGATATATGACAACATATCCCAATATAACAATATTTAAATTAAAAGACCCAACAATAGAAGTCTTTTAAAAAGAGGAGGGTAATGGTTCCCTTATCCACATGGGTATCTTTAGAAACATACACCCCAGGAAAGAAGGACAATACAACATTGATGTAAATACTCATAAATGATATTATATTACACAATTAGTAAGATAATGGTTAGTACATACACCACTCAAAGGAAATTGTGGCCAATGTAGCATAAATCTCACGGTAATAAAAGTGAGATGAAAAATCTTTTAAGAAAACTCGGCAGCCTAACGGCGCCACTTAAAACTTCCAAAATAGATTGATGAGATCAAATAGGGTCTCTCATCATATTAACATAATGTTTACAGAAATAGGAATATAATAGAACATCCCCCAACATAACGAAGAGGTTCTTAAAATAAGTGACATAAAAGAGAGTACTTTAAAAGAAAGAGAGAGGTTAGATTTCTTACGAAAATTCGGCAGCCTAACGACACCACTCAAAACATTCAAAATAGATTGATGAGAGAGAATAGGGTCTCTCATCATATGAACATAAAAAAAATTACCGTAATAGTTATATAAAAGAACATCCCAATAACAAGAAAGTTGATCTTTAAAAGGAATGACATTAAAGAGTGTACTTAAAAAGAAAGAGAGGAGTAGGATCCCTTACCTCATGTCCAACTTGTCTTGTTTGTTTATTTATATTCCTGAATAATAATCTTTGGTCAATTTATAATTTCTTAAGGACCTAATATAAAGATTATTATTCAGTTCATATCAATATTTTAATGTTATAATAATTGGTTAATAATATGAGTTCATATCAGATGTTTTTGTCAATGTTTGGTACATGAGTCAAAAAATGAACTTGTTGGAAAATGTAGTTATAGGTACATCATATCCAGAATAGTATTTATGTTTTAAATATCATATATTTCCAGTATATATTCATTTTATACTATTCCATATAATTTGGAGATAAAAAATAAAAAGCACCGTTCATGGAGACGGTAGGCCGTACGTACGCATGAATGCTACTTTCATTTTTTGTCATATTAATGGAATTAAAACAAAAGGAGAGATATATATATTATAATTCCAGAATTATATCCATAAAATAGATGTAATATATTACATATATATTCATTATATATATGTACTTATAATAGTACATAACATTTGGAGATATGAAATGAAATGCACCGTTCATGGAGACGGTAAGTCGTACGTACGCATGAATGCTACTTTCATTTCTATCTAATAATTTAATGGAATGAAAATAATAATTATATAAAGGTATATTATAATTCCAGTACAACATAATATATAATAACTTTAAATCCATCCTTTATACGTCCCACATATTGCATTAACGAATCAAATCACTTTGAAGGGGCGGTAGTCCGCACTTCCTAAAATGAAGATATCGCGTTTACCCATAATGGAAACCATAAAGGTATGCCATAAATGAAAAATAAAGAATCATAAGTAAAACATAAAAATGTTATATATCATATATAAATATAGTGACATCTTAATGGACACCTTTGAAGGTGTTATATGAGTGTTGAACAATCATCATTTCATGAGTCAGAAATTCGTCATCAACAGAAACAGTAAGTTATTTAACCATTAGATGGAGGTGTGTGTAAGTGTATCTCGAATAATTAACAAAAAAAAATTCTAGTATATTAAAGATTCTTGTGTTTTTACACAGTGAAATAATAAAAAGATTTTATGGGGTTGGAGAAGCAAAATAAAACAAAAGGACTCAAGTGAAAACATTACCCTAAAATAAGGTAACTCTCTTTGGTTTGAGCTCAAAGGCTTCCTTGGGAAGACTTCTGCCCAATGTGAGGCTTCAAGGAGTAATAGAGAGATGTGTAGAGACAAAATGGGCAGGGGTTGGACGAGCCAAATGCTTTGGAAGTGTGGGTAAGGTGGTAGAGGTGGGGGCCTTTTATAAGAGGAGAGGAGGGACACTCTTGGAAAGGTATAAAATTTAAGTTTATTTTCAAATGAGTTTCGGATTTTAATGGTCCCACATTGACGTGTTTTGAGGATAAGGTGATAAGGGTTATAAATACACCCATCCAATAGGTTTTGGACATGTTTAGGGCTTAGAGTTTACATTATCTTTCAATTTTATTTAAATCTGTTATTAATGAGGTAATCGCTGCATCATCATGATGTCATAAATAATTCAATAAATTTAAAGTCTAAAAATTATAAAAAAACTACAATGATGTATGAAATCTCTTTATCTTTTAAATGAATATTTATATTCAAAAATATCATTTATGTAGACAAAATTAAAAATATTTTACTTTGGTGATACATTATTTGTTACATTTAACATTCTTTAAAAATAAAAAGATAATAAGTCACTTTCTCACAAAAGTGATTCCATGGGGCCCCCAAGTTTGGCACAAGGCATCCCATGGTCGGACATGAGACAACCAGTAGACTTAGGACACATTTTTTTGTCATTTTTTATTATTATGATATTAACTTTTTATCTTTAACTACCTGATTACTCATTAATCAAGATAATTACAGATAATTAACGTCGTTACTATTCATAATTTCTAAAAACAAATGATTCTTAATTAAATAATTTGGAAATTCTGATTCCAAATATGTAATCCATTTTACCAAATTCTAAACAAATATATTGCAATAATTATTTTAAAAAAAACTTCCTGTTTTCAAAACAAATAGCGGGTTTTTTAGAAATAATATTTACGAATAGATTGGCACTTGTTTATGCCCAATTCCAAAGTGAAATTAATCCCAACGACCATCACTGGATTAAATGAAAAAAATATATTCCAATTAAACTTTAAAACAAATGAAAAAGATAATATTACCATATAATTAAATTATATGAAAAAGCAGTTTTGATGTAAAATGCAGTATTTTTCACTATTCATTGAAAAATGAACATTGTCAGAAAAAATACCAAAAATTAACCCAATGTAAATTTAAATGTCCCAATCATAAATAATATGTTTATTTTCAAAAATAGAGCTTATAAAATTGACAAAAGTTTTATTTAAAAATGGTTTTCCAACAAAAGGTAGTAAAACAATCTTTTAAAAATACTAGTGTATTCAATGCTTAAGATTGGATTCATTTGTATTTTAAGCCTCTAATATTTAATGGATAAAAGTAAAAATATTTAACAAAAATATATAATCATATATTAGTTATTTATATTCATTCCTGTCAATACAATGGTTAGGCATTGACTACCTTTTAAAATAATATTATTTTATTATAGAGTGAAACGTAAGATTTCAAAGGAACTTGTTGTTGCGTATTGGGTAAGCCATCGAGCATAGCATTCTATATAATTAATATTGAAATTTTATTCACAAATAGGGATAAATATAAAAATTTCATATTCTCTATTTACCTGGGGTGTTACATCCTTCCCCCCTTTTGGGAATTGCGTCCTCGCAATTTTAAAATTGAGATTGGAAACATCCTTGAATGTCCCACATCGGAACAAGAGTCGGTAAAACAATCACTTTAAAATAATGGAAGATAAGTACAGAGGTCAACCGAGTTAACCCATACTAGGATTCCATGTAGGAAAACATGGTCATGGAGGAGAAAACATAGGGTCATGTTCTGATGGATAGTGATAGAAAACATGTTTAGGAGAAAGTTAACCACAAGAAAATCACAAACTTGTAATGGGATAAACAGTATTCGATTCCCCAGTAGGAAAAGTTAATAGACAACATTTTTGTTTTATGTTACTTTTTATTGAGGAATTTATTCATAAGGAAACATAATTAATTATCATGTTGACTTCCAACTTTTATTAGATTTATTACACAAACTCATACTTTCCCCAAAAGACTAGTATTTAGGAAGACTTGTTCACATTAAGAGTACTATAATCAACTTCTAGAGAATCACCTAATCCACAAAAGAGAACTATATACATCCCATTTTTTTAGACTTTAACCAAAACCAAAACCAAAAAGGTTAGTACAAGATTAGATAATCTAAAAAAGGATAACCCTTTATAAAAAGAAAATCTATTCTTAATCTCCAAAATTTGTCCAACGAAACCCAAAGTACAACGAGGATCATTCGATAAACAATTTGTCCATAAAATCCTTCAAAGTAAACCAAGAAAAGATTGAAACCCAAATATTTGAAGGATTTAGTCACATAGTCTTCCAAGTTAAATCGTAACATTTATCTCCAAAGAACATCAGTTGCACTTAATGTCTCGTATTGAAAAGTAATTAACCTAATCACATATCCTCCATGATAGGTTAATAAATTTCCATAGATAACCCAAATTCATCTTACACTTAATTCATAAAATATCTAACTAAAAATAATTAGTCAAACTAACTAGGGACATCACGTAGCCCAGTGGTAGGCGATAAATACCAATCAAACTTTGGTAGTGGGTTCGATTCCCGCAGCTTTTTCCGACGCGACGAGTTGTCACACGGTCTGCGTGTTGTCCTTTTTCCAAAACTATATAATTTTCAAAACATTTACCAAAACGAGATAAAATATTCAAAAATAATCATAACATATTTTAACTTCAAGTTTATCTCATTCCTTTCATTTTCCATCATAACATATAATAACCCATAATTACCTCAAAAGTAAGGATCATATAAACCCTAATGGTTACCTTTATAATTATTACCTGAACTTCCACATCGATTGGTGATCTCGTACATGATGCATTATATAAAATACCAAGGTTCATGTGGTTGATCATGACTCCTTGATAGTTGGTTTAGAACAACCACAAGTTTCCTCATTGAATACCCCATTTCATCCAGTCTCTTAATCAGAGAACCACCACAGTTTCCTTCAAACCAATTGTCACTTTGGTGCCTGCTAGATCCAGCCATTTACTAAAACCAAAAAGGTCAGTGTGAGTATATCAACATAACCATCATGTAATAATGAGTAATATAATAACTAGATATACTTATTCATTCACTTTATCTAAAAACTACGACACTTTCTAAAATCCTAGCCAATATGGTAATGTCACTTATGTTTAAAGAGTACCCTAACCTCTAAAGTTATCTAAACCATCCTTTGATACCAACTATAAGTCCTCAGCCTTAAAACTTACTTAATATTGAATTAAATGAATAATTCACATCGATGATCTTTTCAGGTTTAGAGTTATAGTGAATTTGGAAATAATTATTACATCTCAAAAGATTACAATGTCGAAACTTCTACTAAGTTTCTATAAAATAAAAACTCATAAAATTGAAACATGTCTAGTTCCATGTTTTAGGTAGCATGACATTCCCTTGATCCCATCCACGACACCATTCCATGTTAAATCCTGTGAAAAACATTTAAAAAACATGGGATGAGCATAAAAAGCTCAGTAAGGGATACACAATGAATGAAAACTGTTAGTTTTTCAAAACAACAAGTAAACCATGTATACTTTATCAAAGTAATACTTTTCAGATTCTTGAAGTAGTAAAAACACTTCAATGAATAAAAGTTCATTACATACCCTTCTGTAACCAATAGATTACCATAAAAACCATATAAAGACCACATAACATATAAAAGTAACATGGGACATAAACATACTTAAGTGAAATAACCATACGGTTGACTTCCACACATATCACTTAATGGAATAGACATACGGCCAACTTCCATACATACTTAATGGAATAGCCAAACGACTGACTTCCATACCTAATTAACGAAATAGCCATACGGCCGAATTACATACCCAATGAAATGGAGGTTATAACGTAACCACCCATCCTGGTATTCACGACACCACCCGTCATATGGTTTATCACGTAACCACCCGTCAAATGTCCAAGTACCATTATATAATCATAAGACATAAAACAAATATAATTTAAAGAAAACATTTCCACACGTTGATCACAATATATCACTTAAATATATTGACATAACAAATCCATTATAAAAACCATTTTCAATACCAAAATAAAAGAAAACAAAAACATGGTATTTATTTTTCAATAAAAGGTAATGGCTTGTAGAGGATGCCGAATCTCAAATAATGGTCACGGTGGTGGAGAAGTCGTTGTCGCCGCATACGTACGAAAAAAACATTTTTTTTTCGTTTAGTAAAACGCTTTATATAAAAAGATTCCTTTTGAATAAACGTAAAATTCAAAGGGGTTTATACACCATATAAAATAAATTTGTGTATAAAATGAAAAATTCCTCAATGAAAGGAGATTTAGATGAAATCCCTTACAAAGACGGTATCCTTGGATTAAGGATAAATCAATTACATAATTATGTGTGACAAACGAATACACCAAATATAAGGAGATATTAAGTGTAATAAAATCAGATGTTATTCACACATATTCATAGAACTACATATTCAAGGAGTACAAGCATATCCCAAAGTATCAAAATGGGGTTTAGAAGTTCCCTTGAAAAAATTTGATGGCCTAACGGCGTCACTACAAAATTCAGAAAATGACTTGATGAGAGATAAAAAGGGTATATCATCACATGGAAAGACAGTTCACATAGATAAGGATATATGAGAACATATCCCAACATAACAATATTTAATGTAAAAGACCCAACAAAGTAAGTCTTTTAAAAAGTGGAGGGTGAATGGTTCCCTTATCCACATGGGTATCTTTCGAAACATACACCCTGGGAAAGAAGGACAATACAACATTGATTAAATACTCATAAATGAAATTATATTACACAATGAGTAAAATAATGGTCAGTACATACACCACTAAAGGGAAATTGTAGCAAATGTAGCATAAATATCACGGTAATAAAAGTGAGATGAAAAATCCTTTACGAAAACTCGGCAGCCTAACAGTGCCACTTAAAACTTCCAAAATAGATTGATGAGATCAAATAGGGTCTCTCATCATATTAATATAATGTTTACAGAATTATAAATATAAAAGTACATCCCCCAACATAATGAAGAGGTTCTTAAAAGATGTGACATAAAGGAGAGTACTTAAAAAGAAAAAGAGAGGTTAGATTTCTTACGAAAATTCGGCAGTCTAACGGCACCACTCAAAACTTCCAAAATGGATTGATGAGAGAGAATAGGGTATCTTATCATATTAACATAAAAAAATTTACAGTAATATTAATATAAAAGAACATCCCAATAAAAAGAAAGATGAGCTTTAAAAGGAATGACATAAAAGAGTGTACTTAAAAAGAAAGAGAGGAGTAGGATCCCTTACGTCAATTCCAACTGGTCTGGTTTGTTTCTTTAAATTTCTGAATAATAAAATTTGCTAAAATTATAATTTCTTAAGGACCTCCTATAAATATTATTATGTAGTTCATATCACATATTTTAATGTTATAAAAATTGGTTAATAATATGAGTTCATATCAAACGTTTTTGTCGATGTTTGGTAAATGAGTCAAAAATTGAACATTGTTGGAAAATGTAGTTATACGTACATCATATCCAAAATAGTATTGATGTTCTAAATATCATATATTTCCAGTATATATTCATTTTATACTATTCAATATCATTTTGAGATAAAAAATTAAAAGCACCGTTCATGGAGACGGTAGGCCGTACGTACGCATGAAAGCTACTTTCATTTTTTGTCATATTAATGGAATTAAAACAAAATGAGAGATATATATATTATAATTCCAAAATTATATCCATAATTAGATGCAATATATTAAATATATATCCATTATATATATGTACTTATAATATTACATAACATTTGGAGATACGAAATGAAATGCACCGTTCATGGAGAGGGTAAGCCGTCCATACGCATGAACACTACTTTCATTTCTATCTCATAATTTAATGGAAAGAAAATAATAATGATATAAATGTATATTATAATTCCAGTATAACATCATATATAATAACTTTAAATCCATCCTTTATACATCTCACATATTGCATTAACGAATCAAATCACTTTGATGGGGCGGTAGTCCGCACTTCCTAAAATAAAGATATCGCGTTTACCCATAATGGAAACCATAAAGGTATGCCATAAATGAAAAATACAGAATCTTAAGTAAAACAAAAAAAAGTTATATATCATATATAAATATAGTGAAATCTAAATGGACACCTTTGAAGGTGTTATATGAGTGTTGAACAATCATCGTTTCATGAGACAGAAATTCACCATCAACAGAAACAGTAAGTTATTTAACCATTAGATGGTGTTTTTTTAAGTGTATCTAGAATAATTAACATAACAAATTTCTAGTATATTAAAGATACTGGTGTTGTTACACAATGAAATAATAAAAAGATTTTAGTGGGTCGGAGAAGCAAAATAAAACAAAAGGACTAAAGTGAAAACATTACCCTAAAATCAGGTAACTCTCTTTGGTTTGAGCTCAAAGGATTCCTTGGGAAGACTTCTGCCCAATGTGAGGCTTCAAGGAGTAAGAGAGGGATGTGTAGAGACAAAATGGGCAGGGTTTGGACGAGCCAAAGGCTTTTGATGTGTGGGTAAGGTGGTAGAGGTGGGGGCCTTTTATAAGAGGAGAGGAGGGGCACTCTTGGAAAGGTATAAAATGTAACTTTATTTTCAAATGAGTTTCGGATTTTAATGGTCCCAAATTGACGTGTTTCGAGGAAAAGATGATAAGGGTTCGAAATAAACCCATCCAATAGGTTTTGGACATGTTTAGGTCTTAGATTTATATTATCATTCAATTTTATTTAAATCTTTTATTAATGAGGTAATCGTTGCATCATCATGATGTCATAAATAATTCAATAAATTTAATGTCTAAAAATTATAAAAAAACTATCATGATGTAGGAAATCTTTTTATCTTTCTAATTAATATTTATAGTCCAAAATATCATTTATGTAGACAAAATTAAAAATATTTTACTTTGGTAATACATTCATTGTTACATTTAACATTCTTTAAAAATAAAAAGATAAAAAGTCACTTTCTCACAAAAGTGATTCCATGGGCCCCCCAAGTTTGGCACAAGGCATCCCATGGTCGGCCATGAGACAAAAAGTATTCCTAGGACACATTTTGTGGTAATTGTTTATTATTATGATATTATCTTATTATCTTTAACTACCTGATTACTCATTAATCAAGATAATTAAAGATAATTATCGTCATTACTATTCATAATGTCCAAAAACAAAAGAGTCTTAATTAAATAATTTGGAAATTATGATTCCAAATATGTAATCCATTTTACCAAATTCCAAACAAATAAATTTCAATAATTAATTTAAAAAAACATCCCGTTGTCAAAACAAATAGTGGGTTTTTTAGAAACAATATTTATGAAAAGTTTGGCACTTGTTTTTGCCCAATTCCAAAGTGAAATTAATCCCAATCACCATAATTGGATTAAATGGTAAAAATATATTCCAATTAAACATTAAAACAAATTAAAAAGATAATATGACCATATTATTAAATTATATGAAAAAGCAGTTTTGATGTAAAATGCAGTATTTTTCACTATTCATTGAAAAATGAACATTGTCAGAAAAAATATCAAAAATTAACCCAATGTAAATTTAAGTGTCCCAATCATAAATAATATGTTTATTTTTAATAATAGAGCTTATAAAATTATCAAATGTTTTATTTAAAAATGGTTTTCCATCAAATGGTAGTAAAACATTCTTTTAAAAATACTACTGTATTCAATGCATTAGATTGGATTCATTTGTATTTTAAGCCTCTAAAAATTATTGGATGAAATTAAAAAAATTTAACAAACATATATAATCATATATTAGTTATTTTTATTCATTCCTGTCAATACAACGGCTAGGCGTTAACTACCATTTAAAATAATATTATTTTATTATTAGAGTGAAACGTAATATTTCAAAGGAACTTGTTGTTGCATATTGTGTAAGCCATCGAGCATAACGTTACATTTAAATTAATATTGACATTTTATTCAAAAATAGGGATAAATATAAAAATGTCATATTTTTTATTTACCTGGGGTGTTACATCCTTCCCCCCTTTTGGGAATTGCGTCCTCGCAATTTTAAAATTGAGCTTGGAAACATCCTTGAAAGTCCCACATCAGAACAAGAGTCGGTAAAACAATCACTTTAAAATAATTGAAGATAAGTACAGAGGTCACCTGAGTTATCCCATACTAGGATTACATGTAGGAAAACATGGACATGGAGGAGAAAACATAGGGTCATGTTCTGATGGAGAGTGATAGAAAACATGTTTAGGAGAAAGTTAACCACAAGAAAATCACAAATTTGTGATGGGTTAAACAGTATTCGATACCCCAGTAGGAAAAGTTAATACACAACATTTTTGGTTTTAAGATAATTTTTATTGAGGAATTTATTCATAAGGAAACATAATTTCTTATCATGTTGACTTTCAACTTTTATTAGATTTATTACACAAACTCATACTTTCCCCAAAAGACGAGTATTTAGGAAGACTTGTTCACATTAAGAGTATTATAATCAACTTCTAGAGAATAACCTAATCCACAAAAGAGAACTATATACTTCCCATGTCTTTAGACTTTAACAAAAACCAAAACCAAAAAGTTTAGTACAAGATTAGATAATCTAGAAAAGGATAACCATTTATAAAAAGAAAATCTATTCTTAATCTCCAAAATTTGTCCAACAAAACCCAAAGTTTAACGAGGACCATTTGATAAACAATTTTTCCATAAAATCCTTCAATGTAAACCAAACAAAGATTGATACCCAAATATTTTAAGGATTTAGTCACATAGTCTTCCATGTAAAATCGTGACATTTATCTCCAAACAACATTAGTTGGTCTTAATGTCTCGTATTGAAAAGTAATTAACCTAATCACATATCCTCCATGATAGGTTAATAAATTTCCATAGATAACCCAAAATCAGCATACTCTTAATTCATAAAATATCTAACTAAAAAGAATTAGTCAAACTAACTATGGAATTCACGTAGCCCAGTGGTAGGCGATAAATACTAGTCACACTTTGGTTGTGGGTCCGATTCCCGCATCTTTTTCCGACGCGACGGGTTGTCACATGGTCTGTGTGTTGTTCTTTTTACAAAAATATATAATTTTTAAATCATTTCCCAAAACAAGATAAAATATTCAAAAATAATCATAAAATATTTTAACCTTATGTTTATCTCATTCCTTTCATTTTCCATCATAACATATAATAACCCCTAATTACCTCAAATGTAAGGATCATATAAACCCTAATGGTTACCTTTATATTTATTACCCAAACTTCCACATCGATTAGTCATCTCGTACAAGATTCATTATAGACAATACCAAGGTTCAAGTGGTTGATCATGACTCCTTGGTAGTTAGTTTAGAACAACCATGAGTTTCCTCATTGAATACCACATTTCATCCATTCTCTTAATCAAAGAACCACCCCAGTTTCCTTCATACCAATTTTCACTTTGGTGCCTGCTAGATCCAGCCATTTAATAAAACCAAAAAGGTCAGTGTGAGTATATCAACATGACCATCATATACTAATGAGTAATATAATAACTATGATATACTTACTCATTCACTTTATCTAAAAACTCTGACACTTTCTAAAATCCTAGCCAATATGGTAATGTCACTTATGCTTAAAGAATACCCTAACCTCTAAAGTTATCTAAACCAACCTTTGATACCAACTATAAGGCCTCAGCCTTAAAATTTACTTAATATTTAATTAAATGAATAATTCACATCGAGGATATTTTCAGGTTTTGTGTTTTAGAGTATTAGGAAATAACTATTACATCTCAAAAGATTACAAAGTAGAATCTTCTACTAAGTTTCCATAAAATAAAAACTCATAAAAAGAAACATGTCTAATTCCATGTTTTAGGTAGCATGACTTTCCCATGATCCCATCCTTGACATTATTCCATGTTAAATCATGTGAAAAACTTTTCAAAAACATGGGATGAGCATAAAAAGCTCAGTAAGGGATACACAAAGAATGAAAACTGTTAGTTTTTAAAAACAACAAGTAAACCATATATACTTTATCAAAGTAATACTTTTCACCTTCTCGAAGTAGTAAAAACACATCACTAAATAAAAGTTCATTACTTACCCTTCTATAACCAAAAGATTACCATAAAAACCATATAAAGATCACATAACATATAAAGGTAACTTGGGACATAAACATACTTAAGTGGAATAACCATACGGTCTACTTCCACACATATCACTTAATGGAATAGCCATATGGCCAACTTCCATACATACTTAATCGAATAGCCATACGGCTGACTTCCATACATACTTAATGGAATAGCCATAAGGCCGACTTCCATAAACAATGCATTGGAGTTTATAACGTAACCACCAGTCCTGGTATTCACGGCACCACCCATCATATGTTTTATCACGTAACCAACCGTAAAATGTCTAAGTACCATTATAAAATCATAAGACATAAAACAAATATAATGGAAATAAAAAATTTCCAAACATTGATCACAATATATCACTTAAATATATTGAGATAACAAATCCATTATAAAAACAATTTTCAATACCAAAAAAAAAGAAAATAAAAACATGGTATTCATTTTTCATTAAAAGGTAATGGCTTGTTGAGGAAGCCAAATCTCAAATAATGGTCACGGCGGCGGAGAAGTCGTTGTCGCCGAATACGTACGAAAAAAACATTCCCTTTTGTCGTTTAGTAAAACGCTTCATATAAAAATATTCCTTTTCAATAAACGTAAAAGTTAAAGGGGTTTATACACTGTATAAAAGAAATTTGTGTATAAAACAAAAAATTCCTCAATGAAAGGTGATTGAGATGAATTCCCTTACAAAGACGGTAACCTTGGATTACGAATATATCAATTACATAATTATGTGTGACAAACAAATACCCCAAATATAAGTGGATATTAAGTGTAAAACAATCAGATGTTATTCACACATATTCATAGAAAGACATATTCAAGGAGTACAAGCTTATCCCAAAGAATTAAAATTGGGTTAAGAAGTTCACTTGCAAAAATTTGATGGCCTAACGGCATCACTAAAAAATTCAGAAAATGAGTTTATGAGAGATAAAAATGGTATCTCATCACTTGGAAATAAAATTTACATAGATAAGGATATATGAGAACATATCCCAACATAAAAATATGTAAATTAAAAGACCCAACAAAAGAAGTCTTTTAAAAAGAGGAGGGTGAATGATTTCCTTACCGACATGGGTATCTTTCGAAACATACACCCCGTGAATGAAGGACAATACTAAATTGATGTAAATACTAAATAATGGTTAGTACATACACCAATCAAAGGAAATTTTGGCAAATGTAGCATAAATCTCACAGAAATAAAAGTGAGATGAAAAATCTCTTACAAAAACTCGGCAGCCTAACGGCGCCACATAAAACATCCAAAATGGATTGATGATATCAAATAGGGTATCTCATAATATTAATATAATGTTTATAGAAAGATTAATATAAAAGAACATCCCCCAACATAATGGAGAGGTTCTTAAAAAATTTGACATAAAGGAGAGTACTTAAAAAGAAAGAGAGAGGTTAGATTTTTTAAGAAAATCCGACAGCCTAATGGCGCCACTAAAAACATCCAAAATGGATTGATGAGATAGAACAGGGTCTCTCATCATATGAACATAAAAAAAATTACAGTAATAGTAATAAAAATGAACATCCCAATAACATGAATTATGATCTTTAAAAGGAATGACATAACATAGTGTACTTAAAAAGAAAGAGAGGATTAGGATCCCTTACCTCAAGTCCAACTTGTCTTGTTCGTTTCGTTAAATTCCTGAATAATAATCTTTGGTCAATTTATAATTGCTTAAGGACCTCCTATAGAGATTATTATTCAGTTCATATCACATATTTTAATGTTATAATAATCGGTTAATAATATGAGTTCATATCAGACATTTTTGTCGATGTTTGGAACATGAGTCAAAAATTGAACTTATTGGAAAATGTAGTTATAGGTTCATCATATCCACAATAGTATTGATGTTTTAAATATCATATATATCCAGTTTATATTCTATTTATACTATTCCATAGCATTTGGAGAGAAAAAATTAAAAGCACCGTTCATGGAGATGATAGGTCGTACGTATGCATGAACACTACTTTCATTTTTTGTCATATTAATGGAATTAAAACAAAATGATATATATATATATATATATATTATAATTCCAGAATTATATCCATAATTTAGATGTAATATATTACATATATATCCATTATATATTTGTACATATAATAGTACATAACATTTGGATATAAGAAATGAAATGCATGGTTCATGGAGACGGTAAGCCGTACGTACGCATGAACGCTACTTTCATTTCCATCTCATACATTAATGGAAAGAATATAATAATGAAATAAAGAAATATTATAATTCTAGTATAATATCATATATAATAACTTTAAATCCATCCTTTATACATCCCACATATTGCATTAATGAATCAAATCACTTTGAGGGGGCGGTAGTCCGCACTTCCTAAAACGAAGATATCGCGTTTAGCCATAATGGAAACCATAAAGGTATTCCATAAATGAAAAATACAGAAACTTAAGTAAAACATAAACATATTATTTATCATATATAAATATAGTTACATCATAATGGACACCTTTGACGGTGTTATATGAGTGTTGAACAATCATCGTTTCGTGAGACAGAAATTCGACATCCACCGAAACAGTATGTTCTTTAACCATTAGATGGAGGTGTGTGTAAGTGTATCACTAATAATTAACATACCCACATCCTATTATATTGAATA
Organism: Viscum album; assembly: GCA_963277665.1. Classification (NCBI taxonomy): domain Eukaryota; kingdom Viridiplantae; phylum Streptophyta; class Magnoliopsida; order Santalales; family Viscaceae; genus Viscum; species Viscum album. The sequence goes on from OY728158.1 coordinate 219,532,265, forward strand.
TACTATGGTTGTTACAAAATTAAATAATAAAAACAGTTTAGGGGGTTGGAGAAGCAAAATAAATCAAAAGGACTCAAGTGAAGACATTACCTTAAAATCGGGTAACTCCCTTTGGTTTGAGCTCAAAGGCTTATTTGGGAAGACTTCTGCCCAAATTGAGGCTTCAAGGAGCAAGATAGGGATTTGGAGAGACAAAATGGGGAGGGTTTTTCGGAGTCAAAGGCTTTGGAAGTGTGGGTAAGGTGGTAGAGGTGGGGGCCTTTTATAAGAGGAGAGGAGGGGCACTCTTGGAAAGGTATAAAATGTAACATTAGTTTCAAATGCATTTCGGATTTTAATGGTCCCAAATTGATGTGTTTAGAGGATAAGGTGATAAGGGTTCTAAATACACCAATACAATTGGTCTTGGACATGTTTAGGTCTTATATTTTACATTATCTATCTATTTTATTTAAATCTTTTATTAATGAGGTAATCGTTGCATCATTATAATGTCATAAATAATTTAATAAATTTAATGTCTAAAAATTATAAAAAAAATATCATGATTTAGGAAATATTTTTATCTTTCTAATGAATATTCATAGTCCAAAATATCATGTATGTAGACAAAATTAAATATATTTTACTTTGGTGATACATTCTTTGTTACATTTAACATTCTTTAAAAATAAAAAGATAAAAAGTCACTTCCTTACAAACGTGATTCCATGGGGCCCCCATGTTTGGCACAAGGAATACCATGGTCGGCCATGAGAAAACCAGTAGCCTTAGGACACATGTAGTGGTAATTTTGTATTATTATGATATTATCATATTATCTTTAACTACCCGATTACTCATTAATCAAGATAATTAATTATAATTTCTGTCGTTACTATTCATAATGTACAAAAACAAAAGAGTCTTAATTACATAATTTGGACCTTCTTATTCCAAATATGTAATCCATTTTACCAAATTACAAACAAATAAATTTCAATAATTAATTTAAAAAAACTTCCCGTTGTCAAAACAAATAGCGGGTTTTTTAGAAACAATATTTAAGAAAAGTTTGGTACTTGTTTATGCCCAATTCCAAATTGAAATTAATCCCAATGAACATAATTGGATTAAATGGTAAAAATATATTCTAATTAAACTTTAAATTAAATTAAAAAGATAATATATCCATATAATTAAATTATATGAAAAAGTTGTTTTGATATAAAATGCAGTATTTTTCACTATTCATTGAAAAATGAACATTGTCAGAAACAAATACCAAAAAATAACCCAAGGTAAATTTAAATGTCCCAATCAAAAATAATATGTTTATTTTGAAAAATAGAGCTTATAAAGTTGTCAAAAGTTTGATTTAAAAATGGTTTTCCATCAAAAGGTAGTAAAACAATCTTGTAAAAATACTAGTGTATTCAATGCTTAAGATTGGATTCATTTGTATTTTATGCCTCTAAAATTTATTAGATAAAAGTAAAAACATTTAACAAACATATATAATTATATTTTAGTTATTTCTATTCATTCCTGTCAATACAACGGCTAAGCGTTAACTACCATTTAAAATAATTTATTTTATTATTAGAGTGCAACGTAAGATTTCAAAGGAACTCATTGTTGCGTATTGGGTAAGCCATCGAGCATAGTGTTCTATTTAAATTAATATTGAAATTTTACTCAAAAATAGGGATAAATATAAAAAAAAATTATTCTTTATTTACCTGGGGTGTTACAATTGGGTTTGGAAAAACATTTTGAAATATCATAAAAAATCAAGAACATTTGTATAATGATATATTCATTGTTGTATCCCAATATATCATACTATCAGATAAAACCATTTGATGTAATGTTTTGACATAGTAGAAACCCCATAGTTGGTGTACTGTTTTCCATACCGCCTAGCCTAATCTTGCGACATATAGTTGACACTGTAGATTTTAATGATCTTATTAGAAATAAATGTATTATGATTTTGGATTCCCATAATTATCCCCTTATATGAAATAATTTTTCTTCAAGCATGTGAGGTAAGATTTCCTTCAGTCTGGTTGTAGTGCACACAAAAAATTGAAGGTTGTTTTGGAGGTAGATCCCGAATTAGGATATGTTATTAGTAGTTATACATTTATCACTTTTCAATATATTTCCAGAATAAAAATACCTAATCATTTTTAGATATATAATTTTTCATAAAAGAAATTATGATTTTTTTGGTTATGTCTAGGGAAGGAATGTTGGTTCAGGATATGATCTAGAGAATTGTTGTGTAGTTCTTCAATTTTTCAATTATTTTTGTCATAGGTGGATTCTATCTCGATTATATCATATTAAAACATAATGACTTATATTGAATTAATTATTTTATATGAAATTATTTTTTCAAATATCATCTGATTCATTTTTGAATCCCCTTTACTGATGTATATTCTAAAATAGTTTAAATTTGATAGTTTTGTGGAAAATAATCATATATGATAATGATTAAATGGAAAATTTAAAATTTTTGACATTTTATTATTTGCCAAAAATGGTAATTTTGATTTTTTTAAAGGAATTATTTCATTATTTAAATATTATTAGAATGTTCTTTAGAATACATGTTGAAAAGTGATCTGGTTACAATTTAAGTGGCCTTATTGAAATGTGTCTTGTTGTTCAGTGAATAATGTTAAATGGAAAATTGTATCTACCACCTTGTCCTGAATTTGAACATAGATGACAAACATCTCAAGAGTATCAAACAATAATATAGGAATGAATATGTCAATGTGGGGATGTGTGAAATCATAAAAATGAGTATTTTAAATAAATTTGATAAAGCTGTTAATAACTTATTTTGTTCTGATTTTAAACAACTATATATAAAATTTATATTATTTTTTTTGTTCTAGTGGAATGATTCTTGGAATCCTTTTTCAGAATTCTATTGAAATTTGGATCACCCACTACATGGGAACTGTATTTCATATTTATATGTCAAATATCAGGAAAAAGGTATATGAAATTTATCATTACTATTTAGTGACTCTTCAGGATAGTATCGATGTTGATTTTTAGGTTCACTCTGGTATAGGTTGGGAGTTTTTTTATATGTGTTTTTAAACATTGGGTTTTTTGAATTTTTTTTACTATAATGTTTTATTAGTTTTTTAACATTTATGTTGATATGGTTTTTTGTTGGGATTGGTTTTTTCTAATCGTCTATTAATATTCAATCATCATATATAGGTTTTAATTTTATATTCATCTTGGATTAGATGTTTTATATTTAATGGTAAACTTTTTCACAAAATATTTATGAATTCACTGACATATATTTTTATGACATAGAGTCTTTGCCATGTCACCTCATGCCAAGTTACACTCACCCCCTCTTCCTAATCCAATGGGTAATGATATGGGTGTTACAATTGTTTTATACTTCATTATATTTTCATGTTCACAATTTTATGCATGAAGTTGATTAGATGTTCACATTATAATTTTTAGAACTATTTTTCATGAACATATCATTATTCATGGATATGGTTACACTCTCATGAGTTAATTCATGGGATATTTTATATGGCCTCTTCTTTATAAGTATATTTTTATACATGTTGTTAATGTTATAAACATATTTTTTCTTTGAATCAATGAATTTTGTTGTTTTTATTTTCTCATAGATCATGTTAATTTTCCCAATTATGATTAATTTCTTATAAACTACCAATATTAGACCATGAGATAATTTTTTAATGTTTAATAATTAGGGTATGGTATTCATATGTTATAATCATGTTTTATTACAATTATTCAGATGTTATTTTTAATTATTTCCCTTGATTAACATTATTATAAAAATGATATATCCCATTTTCATGTATCCATTGCATGCTCATGCATACTTTTTTTATGTAGGTTATATTTAAGAAGAGTAAATAGGGGAATAAATTTTTTAGAGATCCTGAATATATATCCCTTAATAAGATGATTTTATACCTTGAATCTAATGGAACTAAACCACTATGATCCATGGGTAGGGAATTGTGAAATATAAAAAATATTAATAAATTAAAATGTGATATATACATATGATATGTATGGGTCTCATTAATGTCATTTTATATATATTATAATACACTGGATATCATTAAATAAAATTACAACCATCTTTAATGACAACTGTGTAAATCTAAAATAAATAATGGCTAATACCCACAATGTGATACAAAATATGATATGATTAATGAATACTCTATTATATTACATAATCCATTCTTCAAATGATTCCACCATTACCAATATTACCAAAAAAATAAACCAAAAAACACTTTGAAAAAATATCTCTCAATTCCCATGTGACATGAATTTTGTCGATATAATGTCTCATATACCCCTAAATGGTTCTATTTAATCATATATAAACTAAATTACTAACATGGTATCAAAATAAAAACATGTTATAGTAGTTAATTTATTATTTCTAGAATACATTAAACATCAATGACTCATTATAATGTATAGTATAATCAAAAAACAATCTAAAAAGTTGTTAATAAAATAAAATATTAGATTTAATTTTGGTTTTTTATAATCTAGCTGATCTAGACAAAACATAAGGATCAGATTCATAAAATAAACTCTAGAGGCATATTTTAATATTCCAGAATTCATTCTAGACTTTCAGTAGTTCATATAACCATAGGATACAATAGTCAACTACAAAATAATGAAACTTATTAAGGGATTGTGTAAAATTACCATATATCTATGGGTGATAACATATCATAATAGATTCCTAGAAAACATTTCCTCATCATGTATAAACTGATATTTAGTGGTATAAAAAAATTAATGAGGTATTCATGATCCTAACCTCTCACAGTACTTTTAAAATTAAATAATAGAACCACTTATTTTGTTTAGTGAACCCACAAATGTTAGATCATATTAATATGAGATGACTTTGGTAGTACATGAGGGATAAATCCAATGATGCATATTAAAAAATTATTAATTTTCAGAAACAATATCTTAGAAGTCATGGGTGACTAATTGGTAATCAAAATATACAAAAAGGATATGTATGTCACCCTAACTAATATGGTCTCCTTCATTTCTAAAAATCTAAAGAATATGTCGACCTTATTGGACTAATGATCCAAAATTAGTTCCCAGATAACTAAATTCCCAAAACAATATAACTATAATTTAAAAAATATTGATCCCAAATAATAATTTTATATCCCACCAAGGTCCCATATGGGATTGAGATAAAATAATAGTTACAAACTCATCCACAATCTAATATGCTAGAGGATTGGGTCTAGTGCTATGTGGACATATCTATAGCACCCTGAGTTTAAAAATGAAGACAACTTTAGATAGTGTATATGACACACAACACAATGTTTAATCAACAGAAAAAAATAAATCTCAATTGAAATATTTATATCCTATCCAATAAATTGGTTGGTATTTATAGGAATATGTAAATTTAAAAATATATATTGATTAAACAATCAGTAAATATTAATTTATAAAAATCACTCAATTTTAAGTAAATGTGGTTTATTCTTCAATGAATACATCCTCAACAAAAATGATTTCTTTAATAATTTGTTACAAGATAAGGTAAATAATTATTATATATTCTATAAATTTTATATGATAAAAATAATATCTTTTATTAAATAATGATATCATTTTCTTATTTGGGTAAAATTAGTTCGAATTGTTTTTGAATGGGGTAATTTTTTAGTGAACAACAAAATATTGGGTTTTTGTAGAACTATTATATTATTTCCCAATAATAAGAAATTTAAATATAATGTTGTTTATTGAATTTTATTCAAATTTAAATGAAGATCTTACGTAGTATTTAAATGTTTCAATTATATTTCAATCATTTTATACATGATTTTTTAAAGCTTAATTTAATTATTATAAAACATTATTTCAAAAATCTATTTTAAATTTCATTTTGTACGTATTTTTTAATTAGTTAAAAAACCCAAAATATGGAATAATTTAATATATATATATATATATCACTCTAAATAATATTCATTAAAATTGATACTCTTATTGATACTATTATATTATCAAATAAATGAAAATTTAACTTCATTGAAAACTGAGGTTTGACAGGATTTACGTGTTCATCATTAAATTAAAATACTCCACTACTATTGATTTAATTTTTAAAAATGGATTAATGATTTTGAATCTTATCAATATATATTATTTAATAAGGCAAATATAATAATTTTTTATTGAAGAGTGAAAACAATAAATATATAGTTTTCATGTTAAGGATAAAATGTGTAGACAAGGGAGGATAAGAATAAAAATAATATAATGATTTCCATTTCATCATTTAAAAATAAAATTTCATATCTATATATCAAAATTTTGTTATACCACATTCCAAAATATCATCAATTTTATGAATTTATCTTTTGAATGAATATATCATTTAGTATTTATTTAGTAAATTTCAATGTGGTTTCCAAGACGGTCTCATCACACATTTATGATAGGGAACCTATTAACCTAACTAATTATATCCACACATGCCATATATCTTGAAAAAACTATAAAAAATATTTAAAACATCCATAAGAAAATTTATTATGTTAAACTATTCCCAAAATACCACCCCTTGAATAATTAATATGTCATAAAATAGAGTCTGTTCTAAGAGAACACAATTACATTCACTAAGCTATTGCTACATACTTAAACATTTTACAACGATAAATTATGTCTTAATGAATGAAATATAATAACATTATATTCTATCATATAAAAATATCTTATTACTTTCATGCAATTATATTTCTACATCTTCCACGACATCACATGGGAATCAAATCCATCACAAATGAGTATAGTTGGCAACTACCTCACAATCCAACACTATATTTTCCTTCTTCAACTCTCATGGATATAAGAAATGATGAATATAATTAATATATATGTTACATATTTACATGTTATTAAAAATTTAAGGTTAATATATCATCCACATCATTACTCTTTTACCCATTATGAGAATGTTATCTTCAGTCGTGCGTACTTATGACCTACGATATCCATGCTTGATGCAATTCATTTTCCTTGTAAAAAATGAAATATTGGTTATTAAATAACAAATAGAGAGTAAATTTCATATTCAGAATGCTAATATCATCCTGGATATTATTTAATTATATCATGTACACAATTATTAGAACATTCTAGACAAAACATGCATGAAAAAACAATGCAATTAACACAAAAACCATTGTAATAATAGAATTTTATTTAATAATATGTAATAAGATATGAATATAATATAATATTTGATATTATTAATATTTAAATGGTTCTAGAATAAATTAATATTATTATTAAATAAATTACTCAAGTTATTAATTCATGTACCACAAAAAATGGAGGTGTGGGACTTTGTCTAAATTTTCAATAATTTATTCATAGATTATTATTTTGAGATAAGATATTTTATAAGGATAAAATAATATTAATTTTTCATATTATATCAAAAATATAGAAAAAACAATGAATTTTTTTGCTTCAAAGGATATTATCTCATTAGTGGATTATTTTACTTGAATGTTTCTTATTATTAATTAATTTCATAATCCAATTAATTCTCATTGGTTAAAATTAATTATTAATATTAATTCATATTATAATAATATTTGTATAATGATATCTATTATTTCATGTTTCTTATCCATTATATGTAAATGGATTCACATTTCAAACACAGAAATTATTCTTTGAATAATCTCCACATCAATTGATTGGTCCCTATAAGGGTTTATTTTACAGTCTCATTATTCATGAGATTATTTGTACTTGAATTTATGTTGAAGTAATTTTTTTCTACATAAATAAAACCCCTATAATTTAATTATTCATTGGTATTCATGATGATTTCATGCAATAGTTCTATTTTTCCCTCATTGTCACATCAGTTTTTTTATAAAATGATTCTTAAAAAATAATTTTTTTATCACTTATGGGAAAAATTATTTTCCTTCAAAAAACATATCTTTTAAATTTTTTTGAAGAATATTTTTATATTATCCAAGGTCTTTTAATGTATTTTTTATACAACAATGGATTTTGTTAAAAAATTAAAAATTAATATGGTCTACATTTTCCTAAAAAGTCACTTTTTCTTTTTTCATAAAAAAATAAAATGATATTACTATTTTATCATTATAAATCTGAAAAAATTTACCTCCAACATTAACATTGGTTTATTTAATTTATCATTTATGTGATTAATGTTTTTTCTGAAAAAAAATTTTCCTACTAATATTCATGATGATTTTAGTTTTTAAATGATATTATGAGGTGGAGGTGATATTTTCCTAAAACATTTATGATCATTTTATAGAGATTATATTCATTAATAACAAAAAAATTATTTATTTTCCATAGAATAATATTTTGGTTTTTTTAACTATATACTCTTTATTATTTATATTTATGGTGTGAGAAAGATTTTAAAAGAGAATTTATATATGTTCTCTTTCCTGAAGAAGGTTTTTAGTCATTAACATTCTATTGAAATATTCACATTATTATGATCATTAGAAATAACATTTCTATAGAGTAAATATTATTTTTTCATTGATAATATTACTGAATAAACCATATAATATTTCTATATTTGGTTTTTAGGTTAAATATTATTTGATTGAAGATGTAAGTATTTATATATTTAATTATTTACTCAATAAGGATATTTGATGATAAAGAATAGTAATCATGATTTTTATATATAATAAAATATATAATAAATTCAGTTATCATCAATTGATAATTGAGGATTGTAATTATATATAACCTTATTTAATTAACAGGTCTCATGAGAACAATAATTAATCTTTCATTAAATTGTTATGTAACCATTTTTTTAGTCCATCGTAGAGAAATATCATGATGCAATAGATACCATGATTATTATGATAATTTCATCTAATATAATTCATTTTAATCATTTTTAATTTAATCATTATTGTCCATTAGATTAATGACTTAATATTATATATATATGACTTTCATGATCATGTGACTATTTATATTTATTAATTTAATTGTCATTACTCATAACTCATGATTATTTATTTTGATGTTATTGATTAAATGGAATTTTATTTTAGTTCTATATCATGGAATATTTAATATTATGTACTGATTCATGATTATTTCCATTATACATTACCCATAATCTTCATATATGATCACCCAAATTTTTTATTATTACGTGAGGATATTATGATTTAATATTACATTGAATTAATGAATGAATAATTGTTATTCATAATATGTTGTATTTTATGATTTCAAATGTAATGTGAGATTCTAGTATTTGTCTTCACTAATAAAATAATAAAATATTACTTCCATTGGGATGCATTCGCATGTATCTTATTCAAATGAATTAATGTATAAATATTGTCTAGTATTCTGAAAAATGGGTATTTATTGTTTTTATAAATGGATGCATATTAGAAAAAATTGGAACTAGATTTAGTCAAACCTAGATTAACGGATGAAATTAAATTATTGAATTTGATGATAATTTTAGAAGAATATATGAATGTATTGGTAAGGTATATATAATTTGATTTCTCCAAGAACGACTTCCCTATACAATTACATGATGTGGATTATGTTCAAGAACTTTTGTACCTATGTATAATAACTCAAAATGGGATATTGGTACATGAATCTATCATCACATTGTTTATGAAAATGGGACATACTATAACATTTTCTGACATTAAAAGATGATATTACATGGATAATTCAAATTTTATTAATGTGTAATCATGATAAATTTGAATTTATGATGAAAATGAATGAATTATGTTGAACCTAAGGAGTATTTGATTGTAATTAAGGATTCATGATTTATAATTCTTATAATTTAATATTTACAATAATTTTTTCTCACACAGTGATTTTGGTTTTTAAATTTTTTTTGCAACATGTTGAAAATATGTTAATAATAAATGTGTGGAAAATGCATTTATTATATTTAAATATATAGGATTATGAGTGGAGATAAATACATTTTCATTGATAATAATTATATTTTCTGATATATTATTAAAAATTTTATCCTTAAAAAACTAAATTACTAACAAAAAATAGATGTATTGTAATTCCCCAAACCTAGTTACCTAGAGTTGGTGCATTATTATATAATATTGGTATGAAATAAGAAATCATGTCCTAAATGGCCGATCTCTCTAGTAGCCATAAAAGTACTAGATACATTTGTTTGTTTTACATTACATCATGAAATAAAAACTTCAACAACATTTTTTCCCCATTTTTCACACTTATATATAATGTCTATCCTTAATGGTCAACTATAAAATATTTATTCACATCCTTGGAAATAAAAAACATATAAAAGAGTGAGCTCATATGCTTAGAAAGGATATCATTATAGCGGAAACATTCAAAAATATATAATATTCATTTAAGGAAATGTATAAGGATAAAAAAAGACCATTAAACGCAAAATTTATCATAATATTAGAATGATTGAATCAAATATTTCCATTTACATATTCAGGTAGATATTCAACTAGTATAATAATCACATTCAATATAAATAGTCACTTTAATAATGATTGAATGCATAATTCCAGACTTCATAACAAAATATTCAAGCCCTTGTGCCAAAAATACAAATATGATTTAGTTAATGCCTTGTGCCAGGACACTAGTTTGACTAATGAGACATATAGATGCATTTAAAAGTCCTAGAAGGCTCCACCCATCACTTATTATGTTCAATGAATTCCTCATATAGAATGGTTTAAACATAACATAAACATTTGTATTAAAACAATCATAAAAATTTTCAATACATTATCCATAAACCATGAATGATGTTCAAATAATACAGCCATAGTCAAACATATCACAAAAACATCATAACAATATGGAAGATATGTATCAAAATAAATCAACATCAAATGAGTTTAAAATTCATCAAAGGATATTGACATTGATGAGATAAAAACTATTTGAAATAAATACCTATTTCTATTTTGAAATCATTTAAATGTCACATAATTTTCCATGAAAATGTATAGTTTCAAATAATTATAAAAACATTAATGGGAAGGTTCAACGATGATATAATGGAGGAAAATATCGACACCCATTTTATAAGTTAGAAAAATACATTCTTAACTTAATTTTTTAAAAAATTTCTTGAAGTACCTTGTTGGGAAAACGATGGAAAGATTCCCTTCAAGCCATTATATAAAAAGACCAAAAAGGGTATAAATTAATTTAACCCATTTTCTTGTAAATAGTAAAAATGTTTTTAATTATATTTTTATGAAATATGGATGTGGATGATAAAGAGATTATGAAATTAACACTTACATTGTAATTTTCCTTATTCAATGGTAAGTTTACCTCCTGTAAAATAGGTAAAACATTGTAATTAAATTATACAATAATAATAATTGTAAATATTATATTATATATTATCTTATAATATTTATTATTAATAATATTTCCACATTATCAACATTTTGGGTTTCAACTAATTCATTTTCCTTTATATGATGGGTTACGAATCTCATCGCGTTCGTGAAGACAGTAATCTTTACGCACGCATGAGCGACAATATGATTATATTAATGGGAAAATAATTTGTAATTTGATGGTATATCATATATACAGAATAATTAACATGTTATATTTATTATTTATATCATTTATACTCATTATTATACCCATACAAATAATGAAGTGTTTGAATAACAAACTACACGACAACGTGGAGACGATAATCTGTACGTACGCACATATGGTGACATTTTCATTCATAGGATTGATAGAAAAACGAATATGGTTGTCAAATTTTTACAATAACTTATTAGTATATAGAATATACAGTGTTATTATTTTAGAATTGAAACTACAAATAAAGGGGATGTGGAAGAAGAAAATAATTCGAATGATGTGATTAAATAGTTACCTTTTCTTGGAGTTCTACCTTTTGATTTGATCAAAATGGCTTAATAGGATGTCATTATGGCCAAATTAAGGCATGTAGGATTATGGGAAGAATGTTGGTAGGATGTTTGGGTAGGATTTGGCCAAGCCAAATTGATTTTGAGATGTGAAATTAAGTGATGGGTATGTACCCTTTTATAAGAGAGGTGAGGGTCACTTTAGGAAAAGCTTGCAATATTATTTTATAATAAAACAATTATCAATTTATATTGTCTCCAATGTGATTTATTTCATGGATAATGTAGGTATGTATCGAAAACCACTCAACTAATTGGTTTTGTACAAGTTTAGGTCACCATATAAACTTTTTCTTTAGATATAACTCTTATTTAAATAGTTTGATTTTTACCTTTTCTCTTGGCATTTTTATATTATATAGTTAATAATCATACAATAACTAGCCAAGAGTAACCCATGTGGTCCATTATTAATATATATATCTTTATCTATTCCCTTTTACCCATCCATAGATTTTTAGGAATATTATATTAATTAATAATATAGTTTTTTTTTAAAACTCAATTAAGTCAATTTTGATACTACGTAGAAGTCTCAATTCAAAACTCTATCACTTCAAATTAAATTTATTTAATAAACCCTAACATGTATTATTAACCATGAAAATTTGTGGAATTTATTTGAAGTCTCAATTTACATTTATTTGGATATTTATAGTATCAATCTTTCAAATATTTCTTTAATAAGGTGATTACTGCATCGTCATTATGTCATAAATAAATTAAATTATTTAATTTATAAAAAATATAAATAAATTATCATTATGTGGGAAATAATTTTATATTTATAATGAATATTTATAGTTGAATTTATATTGTGTGTAAGCCTATATTAAAAAAATAGTTATTAAATGTTGAATTTAACTCTTTAAACTCTTTTTTAAATAAAATAATAACAAATGTCCCAATCTAATCCATGTTGACCAAAACGATCATATTTTATTTCTAAGGTTGTTTTTGGTCGAATTACAATTATCCAATAGAATTAAGATTTGTGTTTGGGTATTTTTAATATCTATTTTACCATTAATTACCTTAATTTCATTTAAAAGTGGTAAATAAAAGTCAAAAGATACTATTCAAAAAAAATATTTTTATCTTATAAAACCACATTTTACATAATAATGTCAGCCATGTCTCTCTATTTTTGAAATTTAACTCATAGAAGCGGTAAAATTATATTTTAATAAAATATGTAATTGGTTATAGAAGGTGGGTTTAAGACTTTAAAAATTTCAATAAAATTTTATATATCTAAACATATTATAAAATGACTGAAATGAAATAAATTGAACATATATTGGTATTATGTATCTATTTTGAACTAAAATAAATTAAAATCATATAAGTAATTATTTAAATAAAAATTTATTTTTAGACAATAACGTAATGTATTTCACTATTCATCAAAAATTGATTGTTTTTAGAAATATACCAAAATGTTCCCTATTCTAATTTTGATATTCAAAATTAAAAAATTAAGTCCATTTTGAAATGTAAAATTTATAAACTATTAAAAAGTGGGTTTTACTATTCATAATAGAGTGTTCAATTGGTCATGGTTTGTTAAAACTCAAAGTCGCGTATAATGCCAACAATTGCATTATTCAAAAGGAAATGTACCATGGAAGCTTGGGGTGTTACAATATCTACTCCTTAAAATAATTTATTCATCGAAATTTCACGAATATATCAGCATAAAAATATTCATGTGACCCTTCAACGTATTTTTTTGTGGTTTCCTATGTTTCCTCTTTCATCTTATGGTTTCTCCATAGAATGTTTACGAGACGAGTCTTCCGGGTTTTTTTCACTTGTTCTCTAGTGTAATGATTCTTGACAGGATCTTTACAATATGACATTTTAGGTTGAATTTTAACTTCTTCAATGGTGAGTACATGCGTTGGGTCAGGAGAATATTTTATCAACAGTGATACATGGAAGACAAAATGAACATTGTAGATACTTGGAGACATTTCCAAATGGTAATCTATAAGCAAAATTCATTCTAGAATTTCAAAACATAAGATGTATGTGGGACTCAATTTATCCTTATTACCAGATCATATAACACCCTTCCATTAAGATACCTTCAAAAAAACATGATCTCTTACTTGAAATTCCAAATCCATCCTCTGATTATTGGCATATCTCTTTTATTTACTTTGAGCTGCTTTGACGTGGGATTAGATAACAATCCCCGTTTCCATTGATCCCTCAACATGTTCTGGTCCTATGAGTTTTCTTTCACCAACATCATCCGAACAAGTCGGTGTGCGACATCTCATTCCATATAACAATTTATATGGTACCATCTGAATACTTTAATGGAAACTATTTTTATAGGATAATTATACAAGAGTTAAATATTTATCCTCCATACCTAGAAAGTAATTTGAGAAAGATCTCAACATGTATTCTAAGGTTTGAATATTATGTTCTGATTTACCATTTGTTTGAGGGAGGTAGGTAGTGCTCAAACAAAGATCAGTATCCTGGGGAATCTAAAAACTTTTCCAAAATCATGATGTAAAATGGGGATCACGATAAGAAACAATCGATATGGGTAAAACATGAAGTCTTCCAACATCATTAATATATAGTATTTCAAGGTTTTCAAGTTGTAAATATTCTCTTATATCAAGAAAATATGCTACCTTGGTAAGATGACCAACAATGACCCGTATTGCATCATTCCTTCTCAGTGTCTTTGGTATCCCGGTGACAATGTACATCATAATATTATCACATTTCCTCTCAGGTGTGGGTAGAGGTTGCATAACTCTTCTTGGCTATTTTGTTCCATCATTCACTTACTGACAATCCATACATCGTGACACAAAATCAGCAATCTCCTTCTTCAGGTTTTCCCAATAAGATTTTCCATTCAAAATTCTATACATATTATTGTGCCTAGGTTTTATAGATTAATTGGAACTATGAGCATTATCTAAAAATTCAATTTTTAGATCAGGTATGTTAAGAACACAATGCCTCTTCCCAAATTTAAAAATACCATCTTTATATATGATGTCACTCAATCTCCCATCATTCACAACTGTAATATTCTTTTTAAACTCTTCATTGTTAGTCCAAGAACACTTTATTCTTTCTAGTAATATGGTTTAGAAATCATTTTGAAAAATATTGATCTTTAACCTTTCATGGTTATTCTCATATCCATCATTACTGGATCCCTAAAAATAGAATCCCTTCTAAACCTCTTCTTCTTCATAACTCCATGATTCATTCTAATCAAATCATATTCCACCTTATTTTCCTTCCCTAGGTGTTACATTATTGTGAAATAATAATACATTAGTAGTTCAAGCCATCTCCTTTGCCTCATGATGAGTTCATTCTGTGCGAAAATATTCATTAAACTCTTGTGATCAGTAGTAATCTCACATTTTTTACCATAGAGATGGAGTCATTATATCATCAGAGAATATATTATTGTAACACCCTAGGTAAATAAAGAATATGTCATCTTTATATTTATCCATATTTGTGAATCAAATATTAATATTACTTTAAAGGGGATGCTATGCTCGATGGCATACCCAACACGCAACAACGTGTTTCTTGGGAATCTTACGTTGCACTCTAATAATAAAATAATATTATTTTAAATGGTAGTTAACATGTAGCCGTTGTATTTGCAGGAATGGACATAAATAACTAAAATATGATTATATATGTTTTTAAATGTTTTTACATTTATCCAATAAAAGATAAATACTTAAAATACAGAAAGAATTCAATTTTAGGCGTATATGCCCTAGTTTTCACTAAAGGTTCACTTATCGCCTTTTGATGGAGAACTGTCATTAAATATAGTTTTGATCACTCTTATACATTCTTTTGGACCAAATAAAACTCTTCTTTAGAATCGGGACATTAAATTTTACTTTGTG
The DNA here is from genome assembly GCA_963277665.1 of Viscum album. NCBI lineage: Eukaryota > Viridiplantae > Streptophyta > Magnoliopsida > Santalales > Viscaceae > Viscum > Viscum album. The sequence continues at coordinate 219,548,256 of OY728158.1, forward strand.
TAAATTTTTTGTTTTTTTTGATAAAGTTCATTTTTTAATGAATAGTGTAAAATGTTGTATTTTAATATAATTTATTTATATAATTAGATTATCTTTTTAATTGGTTTTAATGTGAAATTAGAATATATTTTTACCATTAAATCCAATAGTGGTCATTTGAATTAATTTCACCTTGAAATCAGACTTAAACTAGTATCAATCTTTTGATACTTATTGTTTCATAAAAACACGCTATTTGCTCTGACAGTGGGAATTAATTATTAAATTAATTAATGTGACTTATATGTTTTGAATTTTGTAAAATAGACTTCATTTTTTAATTCGGAATATCAAATATAGCTTAGGGTGAATTTTTGGTAATTTTCTGAAAAACTTCAATTTTTGATGAATAGTGAAACCACTAAGTGGTACTTATAAAGACTGATTTTCCGTTTAAATGAAATTTTTCCATCATTGTGTTTTTAATTTCAAAAATACGACATACATGGTTGTCATTAAGAAGTAAAATGTGGTTCAATGGGATAAAAATAATTTTTTGGTGAATAGTAACTTATTAAGTTCTTAATCGCGATTAGTGGTAATTAAGGTAGTTTAAGGTATAAATAATGCTTTAATAATATGAAATGACCTAGAAACATGTCCCAACATTATTGGTTGTATCATGGCCGACCAAGACAATCCAAGGGTCAACTTGGGGACCCCATGGAGACACTTTGGTTGGGAAATGACATAAATAACTTTTTATTAAATGTAAAAGTAAAAATGACACAAACATAATATGTTTTATAAAAACAATTTTTACATGGCGTTATAAAGATCATATTTTTGATTATAAATATTAATTGGAAAGATAAAACGATTTCCTACATCATAGTATTTTTTTTATAATTTTTAGACATTAAATAAATTAAATTATTTATGACATAACAATGATGCAGCGATGACATCATTATTTGACGATATAAATAAAATGGAAAGATAATGTAAAATCTATGAACTACACATGTCCAAAACCAATTGGATGACTTTATTTCGAACCCTTATCACCTTGTCCACGAATTCTATCAATGTGGGACATTTTAAAACCGAAACACATTTTCAAATAAAGTAATATTTTTTTACTTTCCAAAAGTGCCTCTCCTCTCCTCTTATAAAAGGCCCCCACCTCTAAGTCATTTCACAAACTCCTCAAGCCTTTGGCTCGGCCAACCCCTTCCCATTTACTCTCTCCACATCCCTCTCCTCATCCTAGAGGATTCCCTTTGGGAAGAATCCTCTCAATGGAAGCCTTTATGCTCAAATCAAAAGGAGTTACACTTTGAAAGGTAATTCATTCTCTCTTGTTCATTTGTTTTATTTTGCTTCTCCAACCCTCTAAACTCTTTTTATTTACTTATTTTGTAACAAAAACAGTATCTTCAATATACTAGGATGTTGTTATAAGATTTATTCGAGCTACACTCTCACACAACTACATCAAATGGTTAAAGAACATACGGTTTTTGTGGATGGCGAAATTCTGCCTCCCGAAACGATGATTGTTCAATACTCATTTAACACCTTCAAAGGTGGCCATTATGATGTCACTATTTTTATATATGATATATAATATGTTTATTTTTTTCTTTAAGCTTCTGTATTTTTCATTTTGGGCATACCTTTATGGTTTCCATTGTGGGTAAACACGATATCTTCATTTAAGGAAGTGCGGACTACCGCCCCCTCAAAGTGATGTGATTCGTTAATGCCATATGTGGGACGTGTAAAGGATGGATTTAAAGTTATTATATTTGATGTTATACTGGAAATATAATATACCTCTATATCATTATTATTTCTTTCCATTAAAGTATGAGATAGAAATGAAAGTAGCGTTCATGCGTACGTACGGCTTACTGTCTCCATGAACGGTGCATTTCATTTCTTATCCCCAAATTTAATGTACTATTAAAAGTATATGTATATAATGGATATATAAAATGAATGATACATCTAAATGATGAATATAATTCTGGAATTAAAATATACATACCTCTCATTTAATTTTAATTCCATTAATATGAGAAAGAAATGAAAGTAGCGTTCATGCGTACGTACGGCTTACCGTCTCCATGAACGGTGCATTTCATTTCTTACCTCTAAATGATTATGTAATATTATGAATACATGTATATTCTGGATATATATGATATATATGATATCCAAATCAGGAATTTCATTCTGGATATAAAGAACCGTTGACCACACGAACAACATGTAATTGTAAGAAGTCCACTTTCGACATAAGAACCAAATATCGACAAAACAAACATTATTAACTTAACTAGTTACATAATGTTTATAACATGGAAATAAGGGATATAAAAGGAATAATGAACTCTAAAAAGGTTTTTAATCAAGTAGAAATTTACTGATGTTTATTATTCAGGACGTTAAAGAACGATCGAGTGAAGTCGGACCCGAGGTAAGGGACTTCGTCTCAATCTCCTTTGATTGAGGCATATTTTCGTTTTATACACAACATTCATTTATGCGGTGTATAAACCCTGTTTTACTTTTACTTTTTTACAAAAGGAATCTTTTTATAAAAAGCGTTTTACAAAATGACAAAAAGGAATGTTTCTTTTAACATACGCGGCGACAATGACCTTTTTCACCGCCGCGATTATTATTTGGTCTTTGGCTTCCTCAACAAGCCGTAATGTTTTTAGAATAAAATAAATTCCATATAATCTTTTATGTATTTTGGTATTGAAAATGGTTTTGAAAAATGATTCTATTATGTCAATATATTTATGATATATTTTTATTGAAATGTGGAAATGTTATCATTCCTTTATATTGGTTTTATGTTTTATGATTTTATATTGGTACATGGACATTTTAACGGGTGGTTACGTTATAAACCATATGACGGGTGGTGCCGTGAATACCAGGATGGTTGGTTACGTTAAAACCTCCAATACATTGGTTATGGAAGTCGGCCGTATGGCTATTCCATTAAGTATTTATGGAAATTGGCCGCATGGCTATTCCATTAAGTGATATGTGTGGAAGTCGACCGTATGGTTATTCCACTTAAGTATGTTTATGTCCCAAGTTACCTTTATATATGTTATGTGTTCTTTATATGGGTTTTATGGTAATACTTTGGTCACAAAAAGGTAAGTAATGATATTTTATTCAGTGAAGAGTTTTTACTACTTCATAAAGGTGAAAAGTATTACCTTGATAAAGTATACATGGTTTACTATTTGTTTTGATAAACTAACGGTTTTTATTCTATGTGTATCCCTTACTGAGTTTTTATGCTCATCCCATATTTTGAAATGTTTTTCACAGGACTTAGCATGGAATAGGGTCATAGATGGGATCAAGGGAAAGTCATGTTACCTAAAACATGAAACTAGACATGTTTCTTTTTAAGAATTTTTATTTTATGGAAATTTAGTGGAAGAGACTACTTTGTAATCTGTTGAGATGTAATAGTTATGTCCTCATTCTCTAAAACTCTAAACCTGAAAAGTTCCTCAATGTGAATTATTCATTTAATTCAATTTTAAGTAAGGTTTAAGGCTGGGGCCTTATAGTTGGTATCAGAGGTCGGTTTAGATAACTTTAGAGGTTAGAGTATTCTTTAAGCATAAGTGACATTAATATAATGGTTAGGATTTCAGACAGAGTACTAGTTTAGATAAAGTGAATGAGTAAGAATATATTAGTGTTTATCTTCCTCATTATTACATGATGGTTTTTTTGTTAAACTCAAAGTGACCCTTTTGGTTTTTGTAAATGGCTGGATCTAGCAGGCACCAAGGTAACGGTGGATGTGAATGAAAATGTGACAGTTTTCTAATAGAGCAACTAAATGATATGTGAGATGTAATGAGAACTCTTGTGTTTACCCTCAACCAACTATCTGGAGTTATGATTGACCACCTAAACCTTGGTGATTTCTATAAGTCATCATGTATGTGAGAAACAAATCCCTACGTAACTACAGGTAATAATCATAAAGGTAAGTGTGTTCAAAAACCTATGTGTCAAAGATGTGGAAAGAAACACCTAGGAAAATGTTTCAAAGGGACAGAAATATGCTATAGATGTGGAAATTAAGGTCATAAAGCTAGAACCTGCCATGGAAAAAGGAAGCATCCAGTTGACTCGAGGAAAGGGAAAGAAGTTCTTTCTGAGGGATCAATTGAATGTTTTAAATGTGGTGTTCATGGTCATTATGCAAACACATGTCCTATGAAGAAGTTTCGTGAATGGGGTCACCAAGAGCGTACAAATGTTTGTTTACCACTACCTAATGCCATTCCGATTGAGGATAAAGAAACTGACAATGACCAATCAAAGGTATGTATTATTCCATGACTAATGTTTTCCTATTTTTGAATCATAGGATATGATTCATGATTTTGTTTGTAGGAAAGAGGTATTTCAGAATAAGTTTTAAAGGAATGGTTAATGGATCATGAAGAATGTTGAATGAGTAAGATGTCAACATATAAGGGCTTCAAGAGTTATGGTGAAATTCTTAAGAGTATTAAGTCTCTTTTGATGATGGGGTTTCATTATAAGACTTTTTATATTATGTGTAACCCTGATGTTTAATATATGAAATTTTATTCAAGGAATAGTTATCTCTTCTTTTGTGGACATAGTTATAAAGAACCATTTGGGTTTATATGATCCTAACTTTTGAGGTAATTATGGGTTAATATATGTTATGATTGAAGTGAAAGGCATGAGATAAAATTGAGGATAAATTATGTTATGGTTATTTTTGATGATTTTATCCCTTTTTGGGGAATGATTTAAGAATTATATAGATTTGAAAAAAAGGACAACACGCAGACCGTGTGACAACCCATCGCGTCGGACAAAGCTGCGGGAATCGAACCCACAACCAAAGTGCGATTGGTATTTATCGCCTACCACTAGACTACATGAAGTCCCTGGTTAGTTTGACTGATTATTTCTGGTTATATGATTTTATGAATTAAGAGTAAGATGATTTTGGGTTATTTATGAAAATGATTAACCTATCATGGAGGATATGTGATTAGGTTAATTACTTTTCAATACGGGACTTTAGGAGGAACTGATGTTGTTTGGAGATAAATGTTACGATTTAACTTGGAAGACTATGTGACTAAATCCTTAAAATGTTTGGGTTTCAATCTTAGATTGGTTTACTTTGAGTAATTTTTATGGACAAATTTGTTTTTCGGATGGTCCTCGTTGAACTTTGGATTTTGTTGGACAAATTTTGGATATTAAGAATAGACTTTCTTTTTATAAAGGGTTATCCTTTTCTGGATTATCTGACCTTGTACAAACCTTTTTTGGTTTTGGTTATGGTTAAGGTCTAAAGATATGGGAAGTATATAGTTCTCTTTTGTGGATTAGGTGATTCTCTAGAAGTTGATTATAGTAATCTTAATTTGAACAAGTCTTCCTAAATACTCGCCTTTTGGAGAAAATATGAGTTTGTGTAAGGAATCTAATAAAAGTTGAGAGTCAACATGATAAGTGATTATGTTTCCTTATGAATAAATTTCTCAATAAAAAGTAACTTAAAACAAAAATGTTGTCTATTAACTTTTCCTACTAGGGAATCGAATACTGTTTAACCCATCACAAGTTTGTGATTCTCTCATGGTTAACTTTCTCCTAAACATGTTTTCTATCACTCTCCATTGGAACATGACCCTATATTTACTCCTCCATGTCCATGTTTTCATACTTGTAATCCTAGTATGGGTTAACTCGGGTGACCTTTGTACTTATATTTATTTATTTTAACGTGATTGTTTTACCAATCCTTGTTCTGATGTGGGACTTTCAAGGATGTTTCCAAGCCCAATTTTAAAATTCCGAGGACGGAATTCCCAAAAGGGGGGAAGGATGTAACACCCCAGGTAAATAAAGAATATGTCATATTTATATTTATCCTTATTTGTGAATCAAATATTAATATTACTTTAAAGGGGATGCTATGCTACATGGCGTACCCAACACGCAACAACGAGTTTTTGGGAATCTTACGTTGCACTCTAATAATAAAATAATATTATTTTAAATGGTAGTTAACATGTAGCCGTTGTATTGGCGGTAATGGACATAAATAACTAAAATATGATTATATATGTTCTTAAATGTTTTTACATTTATCCAATAAAATATAAAGACTTAAAATACAGAAAGAATTGAATTTTAGGCGTATATGCCCTAGATTTCACTAAAGGTTCACTTATCGCCTTTTGATGGAGAACTGTCAATAAATATAGTTTTGATCACTCTTATACATTCTTTTGGACCAAATAAAACTCTTCTTTAGAATCGGGACATTAAATTTTACTTTGTGTAAATTTTTGGTTTTTTTTGGATAAAGTTCGTTTTTTTAATGAATAGTGTAAAATGTTTTATTTTAATATAATTTATATATATAATTAGATTATCTTTTGAATTGTTTTTAATGTGAAATTAGAATATATTTTTTCCATTAAATCCAATAGTGGTCGTTGGAATTAATTTCACTTTGAAATCGGACTTAAACTAGTATCAATCTTTTGATACTTATTGTTTCATAAAAACACGCTATTTGCTCTGACAGCGGGAATTAATTATCAAATTAATTAATGTTACTTATATGTTTTGAATTTTGTAAAATAGACTTCATTTTTTAATTTGGAATATCAAATATAGCTTAGGGTGAATTTTTGGTAATTTTCTGAAAAACTTCAATTTTTGATGAATAGTGAAACCACTAAGTGGTACTTATAAAGACTGATTTTCTGTTTAAATGAAATTTTGCCATCATTGTGTTTTGAATTTCAAAAATCCGACATACATGTTTGTCATTAAGAAGTAAAATGTGGTTCAATGGGATAAAAATAATTTTATGGTGAATAGTAACTTATTAAGTTCTTAATCGCGATTAGTGGTAATTAGGGTAGTTTAAGGTATAAATAATGCTTTAATAATATGAAATGACCTAGACACAATTCCCAACCTTATTGGTTGTGTCATCGATGACCAATAAAAGCCATGGGTCAACTTGGGGACCCCATGGAGACACTTTGGCTGGGAAATGACATAAATAACTTTTAATTTAATGTAAAAGTAAAAATGACATAAACATAATATGTTTTACGAAAACAATTTTTACATGGGGTTATAAAGATCAGATTTTTGATTATAAATAGTCATTGGAAAGATAAAAATATTTCCTACATTGTAGTATTTGTTTTATAATTTTTAGACATTATATAAATTAAATTATTTATGACATAATAATGATGCAGCGATGACATCATTATTTGACGATTTAAATAAAATGGAAAGATAATGTAAAATCTATGAACTACACATGTCCAAAACCAATTTTATGAGTGTATTTAAAACCCTTATCACCTTATACACGAATTCTATAAATTTGGGACCTTTTAAAACCGAAACACATTTTCAAATAAAGTAATATTTCTTTACATTCCAAAAGTGCCCCTCCTCTCCTCTTATAAAAGGCCCCCACCTCTACGTCATTTCACACACTCCTCAAGCCTTTGGCTCGGCCAAACCCTTCCCATATACTCTCTCCACATCCCTCTCCTAATCCTAGAGGATTCCCTTTGGGCATAATCTTTTCAAAGGAAGCCTTTAGTCTCAAATCAAAAGGAGTTACACTTTTAAAGGTAATTTATTCTCTCTTGTTCATTTGTTTTATTTTGCTTCTCCAACCCTATAAACTCTTTTTATTTACTTCTTCTGTATCAAAACCAGTATCTTCAATATAATAGTATGTTTTTATAAGATTTATTCGAGCTAAACTCTCACACAACTACATCAAATGGTTAAAGAACATACGGTTTCCGTGGATGGCGAAATTCTGCCTCCCGAAACGATGATTGTTCAATACTCATTTAACACCTTCAATGGGGGCCATTATGATGTCACTATTTTTATATATGATATATAATATGTTTAGTTTTTTTCTTTAAGCTTCTGTATTTTTCATTTTGGGCATACCTTTATGGTTTCCATTGTGGGTAAACACGATATCTTCATTTGAGGAAGTGCGGACTACCGCCCCCTCAAAGTGATGTGATTCGTTAATGCCATATGTGGCACGTGTAAAGGACGGATTTAAAGTTATTATATATGATGTTATACTGGAATTATAATATACCTCTATATCATTATTATTTCTTTCCATTAAATTATGAGATAGAAATGAAAGTAGCATTCATGCGTACGTACGGCTTACCGTCCCCATGAACAGTGCATTTCATTTCTTATCCCCAAATGTAATGTACTATTAAAAGTATATGTATATAATGGATATATATAATGAATGATACATCTAAATGATGAATATAATTCTGGAATTAAAATATACATACCTCTCATTTAATTTTAATTCCATTAATATGAGAAAGAAATGAAAGTAGCGTTCATGCGTACGTACGACTTACCGTCTCCATGAATGGTGCATTTCATTTCTTACCTCTAAATGATTATGTAATATTATGAATACATGTATATTCTGGATATATATGATATATATGATATCCAAATCAGGAATTTCATTCTGGATATAAAGAACCTTTGACCACACGAACAACATGTAATTGTAAGAAGTCCACTTTCGACTTAAGAACCAAATATCGACAAAACAAACATTATTAACTAAACTGGTTACATAATGTTTATAACATGGAAATACGTGATATAAAAGGAATAATGAACTCCAAAAAGGTTCTTAATCAAGTTGAAATTAACTCATGTTTATTATTCCGGACGTTAAAGAACGATCGAGTCAAGTCGGACCCGAGGTAAGGGACTTCGTCTCAATCTCCTTTCATTGAGGCATATTTTCGTTTTATACAAAACTTTCTTTTATACGGTGTATAAACCCCTTTTGACTTTTCTTTTATACAAAAGGAATCTTTTTCTACGAAGCGTTTTACAAAACGACAAAAAGGAATGTTTCTTTTAACATACGCGGCGACAACGACCTTTTCCGCCGCCGCGAGTATTATTTGGTCTTTGGATTCCTCAACAAGCTGTAATGTTTTTAGAATAAAATAAATACCATATACTCTTTTATGTATTTTGGTATTGAAAATGGTTTTAAAAAGGATTCTATTATGTCAATATATTTATGATATATAGTGATTGAAATGTGGAAATGTTATCATTCTTTATATTGGTTTTATGTTTTATGATTTTATATTGGTACTTGGACATTTTAACGGGTGGTTACGTTATAAACCATATGACGGGTGGTGCCGTGAATACCAGGACAGGTGGTTACATTATAACCTCCAATGCATTGGGTATGGAAGTCGGCTGTATGGATATTCCATTAAGTATGTATAGAAATTGGTCGTATGGCTATTCCATTGAGTGATATGTGTGGAAGTCGACCGTATGGTTATTCCACTTAAGTATGTTTATGTCCCAAGTTACCTTTATATATGTTATGTGTTCTTTATATGGGTTTTATGGTAATACTTTGGTCACAAAAAGGTAAGTAATGATATTTTATTCAGTGAATAGTTTTTACTACTTCATAATGGTGAAAAGTATTACCTTGATAATGTATACATGGTTTACTATTTGTTTTGATAAACTAACAGTTTTTATTCTTTGTGTATCCCTTAATGAGTTTTTATTCTCATCCCAAGTTTTTGAAATGTTTTTCACAGCACTTAGCATGGAATAGGGTCAAGGATGGGATCAAGGGAAAGTCATGCTACCTAAAACATAAAGCTAGACATGTTTCTTTTTATGAATTTTTATTTTATGGAAATTTAGTGGAAGAGACTACTTTGTAATCTATTGAGATGTAATAGTTATGTCCTAATTCTCTAAAACTCTAATCCTGAAAAGATCCTCAATGTGAATTATTCATTTAATTCAATTTTAAGTAAGGTTTAAGGCTGGAGCCTTATAATTATAGATGCTAACTCAATATCATGAGTTGGATAAATTTTCTCATGAATATTTATCATTCGTGAATCATAGGAAATTACTCTATCATTCTATAATAGGACACAACCAAGTCCTTTTATTGAAAAATCACTATAAATAACAAACCCATCATTCCCTGATGGTCGTGTCTATATAGAGGCATTGACTCATCTTCTCTTATGGTTTTCAAAAAAAATCACACTCTTTTTTCCAAAAAAATTTATCCCTTTTATGTTTCAGCTTGGTTAATGGATTAACGAACTGGGAAAAGTTCTGGACGAAACATTGATAATAACCAGAAAACCCAATAATAGTGTGTACCTCATTTATGCTCGTCAGTGCTGTCAATTCATAGATTACCATGCTATTTGAATGATCAATAGAGATTCCATCTATAGAGACAGTATGGCCATGAAAAAAATCTATTGAAGTTAGAATTCACACTTTCTAAACTTTTTATATAATTCAATTCATCCGAGTGTGTTCAGAATAGTGTGCAATTGATTTCATGATCATTGTAGATTTTTGAGTTTACCAAGATCTCATAAATAAATACCAATAATGATTTAACTTGATATTAATTGAAAACTATATTCATTATATCCATGAAGACAATATGGTAATTATTCAATCCAAAAAGCATTAATGTAAAGTTGTAATGATCATACCTATTCAAAATGCTAATTTCAGAAGGAATTCCTTCTTCACACACAACTGATGATATCCAGATCTAAGGACAATCTAGGAAAAATATTGATCTCCATGAAATTGGTCGAATAAATCATCAATGCGAGGTAGGAGAAATTTGTTCTTTATTTTTATAGCATTGATATCCCGGTAGTCAATGAAAACCTCAAAGGTCTGTCATTTTTATTATCAAAAAGGATTGGGTCTCCCCATGGAGAAACACAAGAGTGAAAAAATCCCTTATTACAGAATTACACTAGTTGTTTCTTTAGTTCCACTAATTCAAAAGCGGCCATTCAATAAGGGTTCCTCGATATGGGCCATGAAATTCGAATTAAATCAATGGAAAACACAATATCATGTTCTAGAGGTTGTCAAGGTAAATACTATAGAAATACATCATTATATTATTACACAATAGGTATGTCCTTTATTGGAATTTTTTTTCTTCACCTATAATTATTTCTTTCTCTTCCTACCAAATAATATAATTTGGTAGAGCTACTAGGGGTGGATCTAGATAAGAATCAGGTGGTGATGTTTCTACTCTAATGTTAAGTTACTCCTTATAATCATTGAAAATTGTAACCTCCTCATTCTTACAATAAAGTTTCACTTCATAGTCTGAAAGCCAATCCATTACGAGGATTATATTTAATTCAATCATGGGTATGATGATAAGATCAGAAGATAAAGAACATTTATATGACCTAATGGGAAATGATACACCAAAAATTGTTGCAATGATACATCCCTTAAGTGTTTTGACAGAAAAATCCCATGTCCTGTAAAATTGAAAATATCTAATCATCATAGAAAACTAGGAAGATAAGAAACAATGTGATGATCCAGGATCAAATAAATCATTGTCTAAAATTGACAAATCCTTTAAATTACTTGCCACCACATCTTTTAGTGATTAAACCTCAGTAGATATTATCGCATAATCATGGGCTTAATCCCTCGGAATTTTCTGAGGTATGTTCCCTTGGTGCATTGGACATTCATTTACAAAATGTTCCATTTCTCTACAATTGTAACATTAAACATTAACAGCCTATTTCTTTCACTTGCAATCACGATCATGGTGGCCATTTTCACATTAATTGTAACAGACTCTCATTCCCTTCTGGCTAGTATTTGGCTGTTTCTTCTCACATTTACCATAGGTTGGATATTACAATTTTCCCTTCACCCCCTTCTTTCCATTTCTATAGGGATCCGCAGATCTCTTCATAACTTTCTTTTCCTTGACTTAATTGGAATAAAATAATTCTTTTATTGTCTTGATAGTTCATGATACAATATATTCATATAATGAATAGGATTGTGAGACTAATTTTCAACACGGATATGGGTTTAATCCCTCAAATAATTTATCAATCTTAATCCTTGGGTTTTGTATATTACATGTTTCATGCCTTCTAAACTTGTAATGTTATCCGCATAATTTGTAACATTATCATTTTCCATTTGCCTCAGACTCAGAAATTGTCTTTCCATATCCGTTAGATGGTCATGTGGAAATTATTTTTGTAAGAAATTCTTATTAAACTCCCTCCATTCCATGTTTGATAATACATCACCTTCCATTGTTTTTTGGATTATTGACCACCATTGTTCTTTATCTCTCGTGAGGAGATAAACTATAATGAAAACATTTTTCTTTTCCGTTACTCCCCAAAGCATTAAATATTTTCTCTATGAAATTTATCCTTTAATCAACTACTAATGAATTCTTAATCCCATTCAATGATGGAGGTTGTTGCCTAATGAAGTGGTCTAACATTACTCCTCCATGTTGTGGATCAGGGTGCTCTATATGGGTATGGTTATTATTTGTATCCTGAATGAGCTGTCTCAGTATGGTGATAAGCTGATCAACACCAGTTACATCACCAACTCCACTATAATTATCATGAGTAGGAGGAAAATACATATATTGATTATGTGCATTGATATAGTTTCCATTCCTTCCACTAGGGGGAATTTATAAACAATGTCAAACAGAAGATAAGTTTATGAATCATAATACATAATTTTAAACATGTTAAACACTAAACATAAACTGAAAAATTTATGTGTATGATCCATAATTGTAGAATAATATTTTCATTGAAGGGATATATATACATAAATCCATTATAATGGTTTGTACATAAAATTTGAATTAACCTAATCATATCCCCCGGGTTTGTCGTATCCAATAGTGCAGTAAGGCTTATTGTTGTGTACCATGATACCATGGGTAACGTCCAAAACTCCTTGTTAGAGTTTTCACTCCTAGGTACATCTGTTCCAGAGCTGCCACTACCTTCTCGTATACAGGCTGAGATTTATTTCTTATAAAATACACAAAATCACCACATTACCTAGATTCTATGATGTTATTTTAAACTAACACAGAAATTTAAGAATATGGTAATGTGATTAATTAGTTTTTATGAAAATATTGTTCCCAAAGATTCTTATAAAATTCCTATGATACCATCTATGACACCCCAACCCCAGTTAACAAGATTCGGTTCATTATTACATAACATTGGCATGATACAAGGAATCATGTCCCAAAATACCGATCAAATTAGTATCCTTGAAATTACTAGATACATTCATATGTTTTACATTACATCATGAAATAAAAACAACACCAATATTTTTCCCCATTGACCACACTTATATACTTAGCCTTTCCTATTAGGTCAACCATAAAATATTTCTTCACATATTGGTAAAAATAAAACAAAGGAAGGGGTGAGCTTAGATACTCATAATGGAAAACAATATAGCCTAAACTTTCATAAAAAAACATAAAACATTAAGGCAATGTATAAGGCCAATAGAAAAGACTTTCAATCATAAATAAGAGATTAACATAGAAATGATAAAATCAAATAATTACATTTAATTATTCACGTGGATTTTCTACTAGTTGAATAATCACATGAAATATCAATAGAAAATTTTATACTGATGTAATGCATAATATCAGACATCATAACCACATTGTAAAGGCCTTGTTCCTAGACTACACATAAGATTTTGTCAAGGCCTCGTGCCAAGACACTAGTTTGTCTCATTAGACCCACCTATGCATCCAGGATCTATAGTGGCCTCCACCCATTACTTAATAAGTCTAATGTAGTCCTCATATGAAAAGTTTTAACCAATAAATAATAATTCATATTAGATCTCGAATAAAAAATTCCAATACTTTATACAAAAACCATGAATGGTGTTAAAATAACACATCCACGGTTAATCAAATCACAAACCCCTCAATACAATATGGAAATTTGTATCATAATAATCCAACTTCAAAAAAGTTTAAAGTCCATCAAAGTATGTTGACATAGATGAAATGAAAACAATTTTAAATTAATACCTCTTTATATTTGATGTAATTTAAAAGTCACATAATTATAAAAGAAAAAATTTATTTTGAAAATATTCTTATAAGATTGTATATGATGCTTCTATGGTGATATAATGGTATAATATGTCATCATCTACCGTATATGTTATAAAATTAAATTCTTACCTTAATTTTGCCGAAAAGGTCTTAAAGTACCCTGATTAGAAAATGATGGAAGGATTCCTTTCAAACCATTTTATAAAAATTTAAACAAAGGTATAAATGAAATTAATGCCTAGTCTAGTAAATATTAAAAATGTTTTGAAATATATTTTTTACAAACATGGATGTGGATGATAGAGAGGTCCCTATAGATACTTAGATAAAAACAACATCAGATAATAAAGAGATTGTGAAATTAACAATTACCGTGTACTTTTACTTACTCAATGGTATGTTAACCTCATGTATAATAGTTAAATTTTTTTTATTAAATTATAAAAGAGTCATATAAATTAATATGATATCATATAAAATCATATAATATTGGGTTTTTAATAATATTTTAGTAGTATCATCATTTCGAGTGTTAACAGATTCCTTTTACTTTATATGCATTGTTATGTAAGTCATTTTTTTGATGAATAAAATGTATTATATTCATATACAGAATTACATAATGTTCATAAAAATTATTTTTAATCATAAAATTAATATTATTATTGAATGATTATGATGGGGAATGAATATCATCACATTCGTGAAGACGGTAATCAGTACGTACGCACCTGCGATAATATTATAATATTGATGGTGGAATGATATTTAATTGGATGTTATATCATATATAAAGAATTATTAACATTTTATATTTAATATTTAAATTATTTATACTCATTATTATACCCATCCAAAAATTTAGGTGTTTGAATAACAATCTACACCACGACGTGGAGGTGGTATGTCGTACTTACACATGTATGGTGACATTACCATTCATATGATGGATAGAATAATGAATGTGGTTGTATCATTTTTATAATTACATAACCATATATAGTATATACTATAGTTTTTATTTTATAATGGAAACCACAACGAAAGATGAATTGGAATGAGAAAGGAACTAGAATGGGGTGATGAAATATTTACCTCTTCATAGGGTTCTTTCTTTTGATTTGATCAAAAGGGCTATGTAGGATGGATTTATGACAAATGTAAGTCCACTAGGATGATGGGAGGAATGTTGTGAGGTTGTTTGAGTAGGGTTTTACTAATTCAAATGTATTTGGATGTGTGGAATTAAGAAGAGGAAGTACCCTTTTATAAAAGATTTGAGGGTCACTTTTGGAAAATCTAGAAATATTATTTTATAATAAAATAATTTTCAGTTTCAAATGGTTCCAAAATGATTTATTTCGCGTATAAGGTGGGGATTGGTGTAAAAAATCTCAACCAATAGGTTTTTATCGGTTTAGGTCACCATATTAACCTTAGCTTATAGATTTAACTCTTGGTTAATTAGTTTTATATTTATCATGCCTCGTTGTATTTTTTTTATTAAATTGTCAATAAACATAATATGACAATTCAAGTGAACTACATGTGTTACATTATTAATATATATAAATTTATCTAATTCCTTTGGGAGAACCATGAATTATTAAGAATATAAAATCAAATAATAATATAGTATTTGTTTTAAAAATTCAAATATATGAATTTTGACAATATTTAGTATTTGATTTTTTTGAATTCCATAAAAACATTATCACTTAGAATAGAACTTATTTAATCAACCCTAACATTTCATAATATAATATAAATTTTTTGGAATTTATCAGAATACTCAATTGAGATTTATTTAGATATTTATAATATATATTATTCAAATATTTCTTTATTCAGGTAATTACTGCATCATCATTGTGTCATAAATAAATTATTTTATTTTATATATAAAAATAATAAATAAAATATAATTATCTGGTAAATAATTTATTATTTTTAATGAATATTTAAAGTTAAATTTATATTATGGGTAACCCTATAATAGTAATGGTTTATTTATTAAACATTGAATTTAACAATTTTAAATCATGTTTAAATAAAATAATAATAAATATCTTAATCAAATCCATGTGGTCCAAAAGGATAATATATTATTTATACGGATTTTTTTGGTCGAATTACACTTATCTAATAGAATTAAAAAATGTGTTACAGTAATTATAATATCATATTTACCCTTAATTACCCAATTTTACTTTTTACTATGTTAAATAAAAGGCAAATGTTACTATTCATCAAAAATTATTTTTTCTTATTGAACCAAATATTAAATAATTATGTCAACTATGTCTCTCATATTTTTTAAATTCAACTCACAAATGTGGTATAATTAAATTTCATTCAATGTTGTAAATGCTCTTAGAAGGTGGGTAAAAGACGGAAAAAACTTCAATAAAATTTTATACATATAAACTTATTATAAAATGATTCCAAAGAATTAAATTAATCATATATATGTATTATGTATTTAGTTTGACCTAAAATTAATTAAAATATTATAACTACTTGTTTAAATAAAAATTCAGTTTTAAATAATAACACAGTGTTTTTCACTATTAAAAAAATTGAAAGTTTTCCAAAAAATACAAAAAAATCACCCTAATATAATTTTGATATTACGAATTCAAAAATGAAGACAATTTTGAAAAATAAAATATATTAAATTTCAAAAAATTTGTATTACTAATCTTAACGGATAGTTTTATTGGTCGTGGTGTGTTAAAACCCCTTGTTACTTACAATGCAAGCAACTTCATTATTCAAAGGCAAACGTAGCATGGAATATTTGGATGTTAAATGTATAGAGTCTTCTATGTGATAGAGTTGTGGAGACCTTGTATGAAAAAAAGATAAATTTCATTCGTGTTAAAAAAATTTAAAGAAAAATGGAATATAATTTCTACAGGGAATAATTGAATGCATTATATATGGAAAATATTGTTATAGAGAAATAAATGAATATATAAAACTGATGATTTTAATGAAGAGAAATAATTATCTTCATAATTATCCATAATATATCATTGGCATAAATTTGGGGAACCTTTGAATTATCAAATTCATTTATTTTTCTAATATGTTATATCTTGGATCATATATGAACCAATGTATTACCAATTATTTGATTATAGGGATTTACAATTTTTTGTATTAGTATTTAAGAACTATGTTGGAGAATTATATTTACCACCATTAATTTTGTTCTTAGAATTATTTAGCATCTATGTATTCTATTAATGTGGAAATCATATACATTATCCTAAAATAATCATGTTTTTATGGATTATAACATGGGGTTATGAGGTTATGGTTGATCATATGTTCAATTTATGATAAAACCTTTTTTCAGTTTTATGTTATAGGAATATTTCAGGATAAATGATATTTTGGTGACATTTATGAAAACAAAACCCATTTATTTAGTATATATTATTTTCAATAAGTTATTTAAGGAATAATAATTTAAATTTTTAGTATTAAAAGTACTGTAATTGGTAATCCTTGAGGATGATCTTATATTTTATGATGTGGTAATTATGGGTAATTAAAATTGGGATACATTATTGGAATAATTTTAATTTATATTTTTAAAAGTTAAAATCAACATGTATTATGACAATAAATCTAATATAGAAAGGCCTCAAGGATCGAAACCACAACTGAAGGGATGAAAATTTCATATTCCTACATAAGGCCAATTTTTTGATCTTTCTAATAGGATTATATTCTCAATGAAACTATCTTCCTACAAAATATATTGATGAGCAGTGGGTATACTATATTGCAATAGATTTTCATATATTATATTAGATAAATTTTGAAAACTCTATTTTTTTAAAACTAATTAATGTTAGATGAATAAATGTCAATATTATTTTGGTATTAGGATCCATTAATGTTTTTTGGAATCATGTATAAAAAATATATGTTATTAATTTTCTAGAGTATGAAATTATTTAGAAACAAATAACGAATAGAAAATTGATGTTAACTTGATTCATAGAAAATAATATATAAATTAAATATACATTTTGGTGTTTTATATAATTATACGAATAAAATTACACAACTATAGGAATTAATCCTAAAATAAATATTTTTCTCTTCATATTTAAAGATTCAATGTTCTTTCAAACCAAATGATATTTTTTATTTTTTGACTATTAAATTGACTTGATCAAAAAATTTGATGTTGAAAATGTTCTCAATCACTATACATAATTATTTATTCACATTATACATGTCCATAATTGCAGTTCCCAAAAATTTTATTATAAATTGAAACGTAATTAGTTTTTATTACAGTTGATCTTCTGATTCTGCATTCCACCTTTTATGATGAAGGTTGGTTAACCATTTTTGTGTTGTGCGGTTTTCCCAAGGTAGTTTCCCAATGGAAAACTGACAATTTCTTAGATGAAGAAAATATTAGAAATGTGAAATTTATTTATGGAAGGGATAATTTACTATCCTGAGTATAAAAAAAATAATTTGTCTAATATTTTATATGACAAAAAAACATGGCATAAAAATCCCACAAAATATATTATTTAAATATGACAATTATTACCAATCCATTTAATTGGTGGGAATAAATATTATATAAGAAATTATGTGATATCTATATTTTTTCTACTAAATATATTTTTATTGTCAATAATCACTCTATTTTACGTAATGTCAAATTACTCCTCAATAAAATTCTTTAATTAATAATTAATATTTACGACTATTTTAAAGGAAAAACATTACATTTTTTTATAGTTTTTAAAACATTAATTTATAAAATATAGATAATTATTCAAATTAGAATATTGGAATAATCATATGATTATATTTTGTCAAAATTTTAAAAAATGGATTATTTTTTTGTAATTATTGAAAAATAAAATTTATTTTTAAAATTTCATTCTATTTTCAATTAATTATTTAACTGGAACTCCCCATTATGATATTAATTTTATATCAAAAAAAATATTTATTTTTTTGTTATATATATTATAATTTATTACATTTTTATCATTTTTATCTAAAATTTTGTTATAAGATTAATTTAATTCTTAGAATCAAATTTTTCTACAAACTGTTTTCATGGGAATAATGGTCATACATTTTGATTAACATAAATAATCCAAATTAAGGTAATATTTAAATAAATTCTATTAAATTTATAACAAAATATTTTCATTCAAATCCATTGTCTGATTATTAAAATCATATAGTAAATATATAATTATATTATTCCTAAAAATTGAATTTGTTGAAAGCACATTTTGAACTTTATTTACTGGTTCTCTTGTAATTATTTTGTATACCAATTTATATTTATTTTTACTATAATGGAAAAAAATTTCTGGAAACATTATAAATAATATTATTTTATATCTTCTTTTTAATTCATGTCGTAATTATTTTTGAAATAGTAAAAATTTAATTTAGGAGGAGTTTCACCATAATATAAGGGATATATTTGCAATTAAACATGTTAAAATCTTATTTTATTACAATATTTCAAGAATTTAGTATCCCATATTTGAATATAAGGTAATTTTCAAGGATTGTTTTTAGTAATGACATTATAATTTGGAATTATTTTGGGATATATTCAACTGGTTTCCATGAAGTTCCACTCCCCCATTTAGAAAGTGGAACCTCCTAACCTAAATTGGTCTCAACTCTAAATCCATATATATCAACCAAAACCTTCAAAAATCAATCCCCAATATCCTTATTCAATATTCTATATTTTCTATTTTCCCAAAATACATACCCTTCATTCATGAATAAGTAATCTAATGTAGGATCTTCTATGAGAATATAATTGGCTTTAATATGATCTTTGTTTTCACTATTTCCATTACAACATTTAGATACATATAAAAATTACTATATGGTCACAATATTATTTACAATTCAAATTTATGGTATTATTTTTTTATGTAATAATATTTATCTATCCCATGTAAAATATATTTAATACTCGTGTGAATGACATACTACTACCCAATGAGTCAATGTAAATTTATGTCCTCACATAATCACACGGATCATCATATTGATATAAGAAATTAACATCTATATGATACACATTAAGATATATATATTATATTAAATTAAAATATCATTCACATTATTACCCTTTCACCCATTAAGGGAATGATATTACATTCTATGTCTGTTTCTGTCCAACAGTCTCAATGTGGTGATGTGATTAATTTTCCATGTGCATCATTAAAGAATGGTTTAAAATTTATAAATATTTATTATATGACATATGAATAAAAATATATAATAAACTATATTATCAAATTATATCTTATACACAAGAAGAATTACATTTATTATGAAAAATGTATAAGAAAGCAATCTAGTTAAAAATTAAAATAATGGTAATAATGAATTATTATTAATGATCAGGTAATATGTATTTATAATATGATCATATAAGATATGATACATAATATATGTTTTTTAATTTATAAAAAGATTCCAAAAATTATACAGATGATTATTATATGATCAACTACTAGGAAATTTAAGGTAAGGGACATAGTTTGAATTTCCCATCATTGGGGAATAATTTATTTTTTTTACATAATATAGTTTATAATTTCAATAAATTAATATTATTTAGGTAATATTGATGGATGAAATTATTGTGCATATTTTTCAATCAAATAATGATTATTTTTTATTCTTATTAATATTAAACCTATTTTTTATCTATCTCTTACTAATTCATGGTAAAATTTAGTTATGGATGTGAAATGGATTTAAAATTTGTTAAAGATATATTGATATTTTTATTTATGAATTCTATGATTTTTTTTATAATTTTTTAAATATTTATATGTTTTTATATTATTTTATTCCAAAAATATCTACATAATAGGGCCATCCTTCTTCCAAGGACCATGTACATGTTAGGCAGACCGAAAGGGGTCATCCCAACAACACATGCCCTTGGAAACCAGAATCCACTTAGAGAACTCATGGGAGTGTAAACATAGAACAACTTATGGGTGATGAATCCCACATGAGGTCATGGGTGATCCTTCCACATAACATGCAATGTGAGGAACATCGTTCAATGTGGGTTTCATGAGATTCATCTTGCATTGTTGTTTGTAAATGTGCTGTCATGGGATCCCACCCCGGAAAAGGCATGACATGAGCTCCCGTGTTTGAGTTAAAAAAGAAGCATCCATTATCCCAACATTTATCTAATGGAATAGATCTTCCTCATATTTCTATTTCATGCAACAACATTCCATTTCCTTTGATAGCCTCACTACCCTACACATCCCTTCATGAATCCACCACCACTGGTTCAGCTCGTCTGAGAACTCAAAAACCAATACTGTTGTTAATTTTACCTCAATTTAAATTAATGCACACCACCACCACCAATGGAAAATCATGGAAGGCCACTTCAATCCAATGTCACCCTTTTTAGCACTGCTGAGACAAACACTCCCATGATAGAGCTCCACCAACCATAGTGGAGTTCATATGATATTAAAGGGCTACAACAACCTTGCTCTGCCACTAAAAACCACCTCAAATTACCATGGTCCACTACCTATACAACACACCACTTCTCAAACATAATATTCCTCCCATGAAATAAAATTTCTACACGCATTTATCCTTTGTAGACATCTACTTTATCCAATGTAAACCACTTCAGTATAGTGTTTCCATGCATATCTATGTCTCTAGAGGCATCTGCTACACCCACACTACATGAACCACCCCAATAGAGCATGCCCCAGCCATTCCATTCCACCAATGTCCCCAACTCACTTACATTATCCCATAACCCTCACCGGGGCCTCATCTAGTCATTATAAAGGCAATAGTATGGAGATGAAGCCACTGAGGATTTCTTGCCTAGCCATGTAGCACAACTCCTGATGCAATTGAATGTCCTAATAATGCCTCCCTAATGCATGATACTACCATCGCTATTTCTAAATGTAAATTACCTTATGCTCACCACATGTGAACTGAGGCCTCTCCTAACTGAGGATACTCTATGCATGGATCCCACCGATGAAGTTCGTAAACACATGCACCCATGGGTGTTATCTCCTCCTAATGATGGGTGGGTAATGATGGGTTAATTTAAAAACCCTACCCATGGAATCAATTTATATAGAATAGGAGAGGTTTCCCTCCTCCTCACCTATAAAATGAGGTGATCATTTCGTTATAGTGGAATTTAATTCTTCACAACCCGTATCTAGGATAAAGGGAATGTAATATGCCACCACACAGCAATAGATCCACTACCAATAATATGAGGATATATTCCTACTGGCCTTCCATTTTATCCCTTCATTTATTTTAAAATGATTTCATTATTATAAAATTAATTGATCACTTCATACATTGAGCAGTATAATCATTATGTATTGGGTTAAGGATTCATGGATCACAATTTTATTTGTTTTAGCTTCGGATGTTTTTATTCATAGGAAATTGTTCATTTAAATTAAATTTGTTCAGTTTAATTTAATATTTATTTTATATTCTATATGATTGTATAATTACTTTTTCATAGATATTAAATTACATAGATATAAATATAATTATACCCTAAATTGATGTTTTTAATTATTAGACAAATTGGTTAATTTATGAATAATATAATGAAAAAATTTGGTTTAATGATTACTATGAGATGTGTTGAAATTTAGTTAGACTATTTTAATTTTTCCCAAATATAATTTAGTTATTTTTTATTTCATATGTAATTAAAATTATTATATTTAAATATCTACAAAATGAAATATAAATAAATCAAAGGTGAATTGAAGAAATTTTTTTAAAATTAATTAATTTTTTTTAATCTAAATCCAAAAGAATCATTTTTTCTTAGAAGTAGTGATTGCATCTCAAAAGGGAAAACAAAACATTAATCCAATCAGTCATTCCTCATTTAAAATTCAACAAAATAATTTTTTAGAAAATAAATCTTTGTTTTTATTTTATGTGATACATTGATTAAATCAATTCCTATTAGAGTAATGGCTTTTTGGTTACCAATCATACTAAACCAATTCAAAATTTCATTATTTTTTACACAACCCAATATATGCATTTGTCAAAACTAGCATTTCTTCAAAGGATAATGTGTAAATCTATATGACTAGGACCAATAATGAGTAGCTATTTGTTTTTTATCTGCAAGTAGAGAGACAATTATTAAATATACATAGGAATATAAATCAAGAAAAAATTCATGTAGATATAAATTTAGAATAATTAATTATTCACCCAGGACCACCCATAATGGAACTAGACAAACAATAGACCTTCGCGGTCCTCTATAGCCCACAATTTGATAAAAAACCATTGAAAAAACATTATTAATCAAAAAAACTATTTTGAGTTTCGATTTAACATGACTTAGTTGTTTCCAAATATTCTTGTCTATATAGGTGAAGATCCCAATCGACATATTCATGACTTCAGCTATGTGTTTTAAATGTTCAATATAAGAGGGTTAGTGGTAGGGAATGTCAAATGAATTGAAATACCTTTTTTAATTTAGTGATTACCCAGTGAGCGGTTGTATACCTTAAAACCCTGATAGTTCCAAGATTGGTATAATCTCCAAAAATGTTTCATGAAATGGTTCATCCCAACCAAATAGATCACAAAATTAGTAAAAGAGATATAATACATTGGACAAGATATTAGTGATACTCTTTACAAGTATTCAGAATGATTCAAGAATGTTATATCAAGATTCCCATGTCAATCAATGGAGGAGAATCACATCATCATCTTCATCTAAAATAGATTACAATAAAATGATGAGAATATTTTGGATACATCATTATGTGGAGATGTAATTGAAAAATAACCCCATAAACATGGGATATCATTCAGTTTATTACCAAAAATTCACAAAAACATGGGATAAAGATCTATGGTACAAGTGATATAAATCAGCTAACGACTACAGAATCATCACCTATCAATGAAAATAAACCTAAATTATTGGTAATTCAAGTATGAAAATGGTTGTAATAAATATGAGTGGGAACCCATATCTACCTTTGTCATGTTTATTATGCTCATCACCTAAGAATTAAATTAACCAGTGAGCTATGATAGAACACACATAATGTTGTGTAGTAGCATTTTCGTAATGAAAATTCTCAATAAAAAAAATTAGAATAGGGATTACCCAAAAAGAATTAATATTTCCAAAATCCTATACAAGATATATTCTCAAAACTAATTTCATAACCAAAAACCATGGAAAATACCTTACCAAAATCTATTCCCGTAATAACAAACTTCTCAAATGACACCTTTATAATGAAATAATTTTGGAGGGCCTCCAATAAGTTATTAGAAGAACCACCAAAAAATGGAAATTGATGAGTTTATGAAGATAATGACCAATTTGGACAAAAATATTATTAACTTATTATTATCATACCATGATTCAAGGAAAAATCCAATTGTAAATTCCCCCATATCTAATGAAAAAGGATAATAAAATCCTCTCTCCAAGCAGCTAGGAGCTTTAACAACATGAGACATAAAACATATATGATAAAAAAACATAATGATAAACTCATAATCCCCATGGATAAGAATTAAAATCAAGAAAACATGAAACTAATGGTTAAAAGAAACCACATGGCACCACTCCACTTTTCACTGGCTCAATCATCAAAGGATGAAGTGTAACAACTTCAAAAATAGATCTAAAAATCATTCTGAAATGAAAAAATAAAAATTATATTATTGGATGAAATTCAAAAAATCCCAAAATTTGAGAAGTTTCCCAATGAAATATGCATCATCTTAAACATCATTATGTGGATGATTGAATTATATTTGGATTGAGTGCCTCAACTATGATCACACTACGTTTACCAAAACAATGTCAGGATTGAGAGAAATTTTAAATTCCTAAAAAAATTGGTTATATAAATTTTTATAATGGGTTGTGTGACATTTCATATTCAATAAATATAATGTATAATTTATTCATCTCTTATTTGAAAATTTTAAAAAATGAACCCCTTAAGAGTGGTTATCAAACAATAAAAGTTCTCTACTATTTTCTAGCAGGGGATGTGAAAGATGATCTTGTGGGAGTTGAAGGACAAATTTTTCAAGATTTTTTAATTTATTTATTATGGTGTAAGATGGTGAACCAGGGAATTCAACAAAAATTTTGTGAAGGCCATTTTTTGGAAAAATATATCATAATAATAAATGTGCATGAAGGAACCCTGGACATGTATATAGGAGATAGAAATGTGATCATCAATGTCATAGACTTGAAAATAAACTCATCAAACAACCATTGCTTCTCTAAAATCTCCAAATTAGAATCTATGGATCAAATCCAATATTTAGGTATGATTTGAGAATTATTGTCTTTATAAGATAACACTATAGGAAGATAGAGAAATTATAATTTTGAAAATTTTGATAATCTCTCAATGTTCATTAATAATTTATTATATGAAACTAATAATATATTATTTTAAAGGGAGATCATTATTTTGTGATCGAAGTGAATTATTTTTCATCCATAATACATAGTCACCAGGTCTATAATTAAAACATGTCCCATGTGATTTGACATTTTTTTCTATTTGATGGAGAATCAATTCCTATGATCATCCCCTATAATATTTGAAGGATGCAATGTAAATCACGAATTGACCATCTAAAATAATTATTGATCCACAGAATGGAGGATATAAGATATTCCTAGGATCAAACCCATGGTTTTCTCAAATATAATCATTTTAGAAAAATAATAGGGTCCTATTAGGTATGTTCAAAGGATACTAAACTCCATCATTATGGATGTTATAAATAATGAAATTGAAAAAAAATTGGTAGTCAACACAATTTACCCAATTTCCAAATCTCAATGGGTTGTCCTCATCCATGTGTTTCGAAAGAAAATAAGAATTGGAATAATTATAAAATATAACAATTAATTAATTCCCATGAGAGTACATAATAAATTGAGAGAATTCATTGATTACATAAGGATAAACAAATTCACTGATAAATATCATTTCTTAATCAAATTCATTGATATGATGTGACAAGTTATATAATATAAAGTACATTTGTACTTTTTGGATGGATTTCTGTGGTTATTTGGAGGTCTCGATTTCACTATATGAACCATAGATGATAACTATCACCTATCCTTTTAGGACCTTTTCGGAAAATATGGTTCCATTTTTATTGTCAGATGCCCTAGGAACATTTCTCCGATGTATGGTATGCATTTCCCCTGATCACATGGAAAATTACTATAAGTATATTTTAATGAATGTACTATATTTGTGAATTACATTAATCATTTCATAGGAAATTGTAAGAATATCATAAAATCAGGCATATTAAATTGTTTGGTTTTAAACAATAACAAGTGTCAATCAATGGATGAGAAAAGGAATAGTGTTAGGAAATAAAACATCACTATTGGTCATTAGGTGGAAAAATCTAAAATTTAATTGATTAATTAATATCTATACCCCAACTGTGTGAGACACATTATATCAATTATAGGTTATATGGTATTAAATTAAATATTCATCAATAAATTCAGTAATATTTACCATAAACTCTCCAAATATCTCTTAAAAGAGGCTGAAATTGATTTTAATGATAACTATAAAAATTAATTTGATGAGATGATGAAAAATTAGATAAACCATTCAATAATGTAGCACCCAAATTGGAAAAATAAATTTTAGATACATTTTGATAATTCAAATCAAGGAGTTAGAAGAAACAATTCAAAAAATATAGTAGGGAAAACATGAGTCATAAACTATTCATGAAGAACACTATATGCCAAAGTAGTCAACTACACAACATGAGAAAAATTAGTTTCTTTATGTTTCCTTTTTATTGATAAATACATTTCATATGTACATGGAACTATAGTAGTGGTATTTTTAGACCATGCAACTCTCTAATATATAGTGATGAAGGACAAAGACAACCCATGATATGTGTGATGGATACTACTCTTATAAGAGTTCAATATTGATATTAATTTCAATAGGGGAGATGAAATCCATGAATTAGATAATGTCAATAAGATGACCAATGCTATTGAAACAGAAAATCTAGTGCTAAATCCTCCCAATGATCATATTCTCAGAGTGTTTTTTTGCATCATAGAAGATGACGTACCATGGTATACTTAATTAGTAATTTTTTTGTCCATCTCTTCGGTACCTTCAACCAATAACACCCATAGGAAACATAAATTTATTTCATAATATAGGTTCTATATATATGGTCATAACCTTTTCTAGAAACTTTTTTGTGATCAGGTCGTAATAAGTTGTCTTCCTCTTTGTGAAATAGAATATGTTTTTCAATAGTTCAATACACTTTCTTATGGACGACATTTTTGACCTCAAAAAAATGATATTAATTTTTTTGATTGTAGGATCTATTGGATGACCATGTTTAATGATTCTCGTGTTTCCTGAATTTTTTTTAATAATTCTAATTGTCAAGAAATATTTCAAATAGATGGTAGAAACCACAAAACCAAACATTTTTTTGATATTCATTGATGTTTTGGTAATTTATTTTATGGGATAATTTTCCATAAAATTTGGGAACTCTTATAATATAATTCATGCTTATTATGTCTCAAAATGGGTGGAAGATAAAGAATAAAAGACAAATGATTCCAATGTAGTGTGCAGCATTGTGAGAAAAATTATTTTTTGTTGGATTAGAGTGCAATGATCCATCATTAGTGCCCCATGGGATAGATTTTTTAATGGAATAATGGAGGTTATACATAATGATGTATGTGGTTCATAAAATATCATCAACACTTTCCACTTACAATCAAATTGTCAATATGAATAGTGAAACTCGGGAATTAATAGTATTTTTTGAAAATAATTCAGAAAAACCTGTAATGATATAAGCTAAAGTCATCATGTCAAAATATGATCATACCATACATTATACAATCCACCTAGTAGTAAAATCCAGTATCAATTGATTTAAGGGAAAATACATCACCAACTAGTTGAATTAGAGCACAATGCATAATGAGATATTCTGAAATTGAAATTTTAATTGGGGAGTGAGAGGAAAGATAGAACACCATATATGTAGGAGTTAGAAGAAATTAAGTTATAATATTTTGAAAATATGAAAATTTAAAATGAATAATACAGGATTGCACATGAAAATTTGATTAAACCAAATTTTTTTAAACATGTCGAATAGGTTTTATTAAAAAATTCTAGAATAAATTTAATTTTTGTTAATCTTAATTATAGGTAGTAAGTAAATTTTCCTGTTAATAACATATATCATCTTGGTTAAATTTATCTTGAGAAAAAATAGAGTGGAAACCCATACCTTATAAGTGAGAAAATGAAAAATAAGGACAACAAAACATACCAGAAGAACTGGTGGAGGAGGTAAAAATCATGAGACCCATATACTATTTTTTTAATTAAGGTGAGTTCATGAAAATGAAATTAACTGATGGCTCTTCTGGAAGTCATCGTGAGTTTTACTATTCCATTTTAATTTTAGACATTGCTTAGAGTTATTTTTAGAAGTAATCGTCTAGAAATCAATAATAATTTAGAACCAAATTATTTATATCAAAAGGGGTTTTGATTAAATTTTCTATATTTTTACCAGATTAAATTTTGTGTGAATTATTGATATTTAAAGTATAAAAATTCATTCACACACCTTAATTTATGGTTTACGCGACTAAACAAGGAGATATGAGCATCTTAGTAATATTGTGACACCTTTTGTCGATTTCGATGTAAATAAAATTAAATGAGTAAAATGGTACTGTGGATTATTAATGAGAATCATGAATGTAAATATGTGGACTCATTAATTAAATTAATTGTTTATTTCAAGTAGAAGAAATTTACTATCCATTTTTTAGGGTTTGAAATTTCGGAAATTCATTTTATTTTATTTTTTATTAATAATCATGCCCTGACTAATTTTTAAAAATTATTTTCTCCATTCCTTGGAGATTTTCTAGACCATGTACATCTTATTTTATCATGAGCATATTTATTCAAAGATCATGGAAAACGAAACCTTTTAGAAAATTCTTTTAAATGTATCAATGTTATGACTTTGAAAAAATAAATTAATAATGATTAATACATCCATTAAAAATAAACAAATAATTAATAAAACAATAATAAATCTATCCATTAGTATCCCATGGAGACCATGAATTACCTTTTTGGAGACATGAAATGTTTCAATCCTATTTTATCCATTCCTACAATACTCATTATATTTTCATGTAAATTTAATGTTGTAGTGGTGGGGTAAATGAAATCATGTTTAACAATATGATTTATATTGTAATGATACATTGTTGGGGATGATTATATTTGGAATTATAGAAGGTTGTTGAATCATTCATTTTACTATTTTTTCTCATTTAGAATAAAAAATTAAAATGAATAAAAGAACTAGAAAATAAGAAAAATGTGTTATGATTTTTTTAAAAAATCCCAATTATTTGACCAATGATTTATATCATACATTATAAGGTAGTATATGAGATGTTTATTATAATGAATAACTTTTTTAAAAGGAAAAAATAAAAAAGGTTCTTTGAAGGAAAAATTAAAAATTAAAAAATTAAATTCACTAGAGATATTAAATCATTCATTATTCATAAAATAATTATAATATTTACATTTGACTTTTTTGGATATATGGATTTAATATAAAATAAGTAGAAGAATTCTGATAATCATTTACTTTAAATATCATGTTTTATTATTTTATAGATAAAATTCTTCCTAAGGATATAAAATTTTAATATAAATTCCATCCAAATTTATGCCTCGGAGGTATTTGCAACATGATTACAATACCTCATGATTTGTTTTTCATTTTTCATTAAAAATATGGCAATATAGTTGTTTTACAAGATTATGGACAAGGAAAAGTTTATAATGTTACGATAATAACTATACAAGAATTGTATCCTGATTGATGAGAGAAAAGAATCAAAAGTGGGATAAATAATAACAATGAATGTTTTATAGTAGTAAATTGGGGACCCTGAATGAATGGAATGGGAATTTCTATCATTTACTAAAAAGTTTAAAAATATAATCCTTGAATTTATTATTCCACTGAATTCTAAGAAATTAATTTAATTTTATAATTGTCATTTGATAATAGGTTCTGAAATTGAAAAATTATTCATTTTATTATTATTTTTTTGAGAAATATGAGCACTTAGTCTCTTTCATAATATAAAGAAAAGGTTACACAATTCGAAATAATGGAATTTTACATTTGTCTCTTAGTAAAAGAGAGGACATGTCTTCAGGTAAGCTGGTTGTATGTTGGCAGTCTTCCGCATAAACACCCTTGTTAGCAAACCCATATGAAATATAGTTCTCTTCCCTAAAAGAGTGAGTTATAAAATAGTTCATCAATGACAACATGTTAAGGATGTTTACCCATTTGGTGGCCAGCATCCATGAAATAAGTATTTCCCCCCCTCTAACTGCTTGAACTAGAGTATTGGAGTCACATTCAAACCATATATTGTCCTATATACTTTTATGGGCAGTATCTACCAATTTTTTCAGTCCCATCATCTAAGAATCAAGCATTTTAGACATGCCACAAGGTCCATAAATGCATTAAAAACATACCCATTCTCATTCATGAAGATAACTCCATATCTTAAGGGGCCTGGATTTCCATTGGCAGCTCCATCTATGTTATATTTAATCCATCCGGGAAAATATGAAACCCAAAAAAATCCATATTCTGACAAGGCTTTGTATAGTTGCCATTATGTTTCACCCTCTGGAGGATCTGCTAGTCACCAACTGAATTGATGCATTTTTTATTTTGTTATTTATTTGTTTCCCACACTACATCAATAATGTTGTCCAGTCTGCAGCCTGTGGGGGTATTTTATTGAATAAATTTATGTGCATATTTCTAATCCATATATGACAATTTTTTGATGATTATTAATTTCAAAACCCAGGATTATGAATATTTTAGTAATTCATTGGAAAATTTGAATGTTTTGTTGAAATGTTTTTAAAAGTGGGAAATGAATTTTTGAGATATTTCATGATGAATAATATGAATTTTTTTGATCTTGGTTGAAGTAGTTCTATGTTAATTTTTTTTCCAAAAAAATCATCCTATTTGGGAACACCTAAAACTATCACCCATGGGCCTCTTATATGGTCCACAAGAGGCCATCCAAGCCACATATAACCTTGGAGATCCAATAACTACATGGGTCACTCACGGTAATTAGGACTGATCATGTCCTATAGGTGATGAATCCCTACAATGTGAT
This sequence comes from Viscum album, assembly GCA_963277665.1. Lineage (NCBI taxonomy): Eukaryota > Viridiplantae > Streptophyta > Magnoliopsida > Santalales > Viscaceae > Viscum > Viscum album. Next base: position 219,579,728 of record OY728158.1, read on the forward strand.
GTGGGTGGTCAGGCTCCATGGGTTTCATAGGTTTCCCTTTGGCATGTGTGGGCCACAAGGGCCACGACTCTCTTTTTTTATATGCATTTTTTATCATGTGATCCCACCCTAGGTCCAAAATTCTAGGAGATGTTGTGTCTGGGCTAAGAAGTAAACAACAATGTCCCCCCAATTTTGATATTGGATGGGAGATCTGCCAAATTGTTACAACATTCCAAAATCTTCCACAATATAACCACCATGCTTCTCCATTCATGACGCGGATGATGTTCATGAACCATAGAAAAAAATTGAACACCCTTAAACAACTCAAGCTACCACACTGGACACCTAAGGACACCTTCACTACTGGTGACACCTTCATCCACAGCCTGTGCACTCCTTTTAATTAGTGACATGGAGTGGTTTATTTTCTTTTTTTAATTTTTTCAGTTTAATTAAAACTATAATATGCGAATGATTAACGTATCAAGTAATTCATTAAAACTAAATAGATTGAAGAGTGGTTTTGATATCTCTTCTATATATTCTGTTGTAATAAATATCCCACCAACTCTTTGATGTGGGGGTCAAGGATTCAAAACTAAGTACCACATCACCGTCTATTGATTAAACATCCTATGGAACTATAGGTAACATTATATTTATGGGAAGATGTATTCTTTCAAGATTTTTGTACTATTCTTTATCCATTACACTCTATTTTTAATGATTATCTCTAACAAACCATTTGTAGATACCCTAATATAATGAATTCTCAATAGTTAAGTTTTGGTTATATCCATTGAGGCTTTTTATGGCCTAGCATCCCATATTAAAATCAGTATTATAATTAATCACTCTATAATGTATTCCCACTTTGATAAAGGATATACCCACTACATCTCTAGTTATAACTATCAGAACTACACTTATTTTCACCAGAAGAAGAACATCTAAAGATAACTTCTAAAACAACATGGACAAAACATAACACTCTCTCAAATTCCCATCCATGTTGAGATCCGGGTTCATTAAACCTTTGTTGATTTATAATAACAAGAAGATCACATATGACAATATCAGATAGAAAATGATATGGTGTAAACTTCTCAACAAGGAAAGTTCATTTGTATTAAAATATGACATAATGTGTTTTATGATTGTGATGTGTCCCACAATTACTAGTACTCATATTAACTACTTTTTCATTTTTATTAACTCATGATCCCTATATTAAGTTATCATATCTTCATAGATGATTATTTATAACCTAAACAAAAAATAATTCCTTGATATGTAGTTTAATTGTATGAATTTCTCTATAATATTTCACCAATGCTTCATTATCCGTCATGAAATTGTAACAGAAATAAAAACCCTCATATATGTATATGTTTCAAGGCAGCTAATGATCTCTAAGACTAACCATATGAAATACACTATAGTATTGGGACCTCTCTCCCTAGAAAATTATGGTGAATTCTATAACTAGAATTCTCTTGTCATCTTCGTCGTTGATTATATGGTGTAAACAATATCCACTTGAATGAATCATGTAACCCATAATATGTTATCATATATTTGATCATCCTAATGATTCTATAGATGTAGAATATGTTTTTCCTTTGATTGTCTAGGAGGTTGTGGATTTTTACTCCACTGATTCCCAATTATAATATTATAATGAGGAATTTTTTACATACGTCTTAAAAGACTCCTAAAGACATTACATAAAATGTTCACCCTCAAAAAATAAAAACATATAGATAAATTATATCCTAATACCTCTATACATTAATTAATGGTTAATAGGCATAACATAACAATTTTTGTTATTCCATTTTTAAGTTATATCCTAATATTCCATTTATTAGTTCATATTAAAAAATATGTCACAAATAATAAATATATACCTGCCATCAAAAAAACCAATTCACGATATAACCCTATGTTACTAAGATATTTCATTAATAATAATATCATTTTTTGACATACCATATGGAAAATCCCAGAAATCCATGTCACAACATAATATGTGAAACACCCATGGTTGAAATATATTAAAATAATAACCATAAAAAAGTCATAAAAACAATCCCATCTCTATTTAATCATTTTTTCCCATACATAAATTTTGTATTCCAATTCCCAACCACATTACCATATCATGAAAAATCATATATCATTTGTAACTACCTTATATAATATTAAAATATAAAAGGAATCCTAGGAAGAGATACAATATAGTAATGTCATTTACTCAGTTATACCTTGCATTTCCATGTTTGGAGGGCTACAAGACCTTAGGTGAACCTCTCTATATTCAAGGGGATGTGAACCAATAGTAATGGTTTAATTAATAAAATTGTGAAAGTATCCCTCTATGTAAGGTAGCCAAATGTAGTTGATGTAATAAAAATAGAGTCGCCGATAAATAATAAAAAATTGGAAAATCAATAAATAATTCATATAATAATAAATGAGAATAGAAAATATAATAGTAATATAAGAATGTTATTTCAGGATGAAATATATCTAAATTTCATATTGAAAATAAATAAATAATAAAATATTATAATTTTTTTATAGAATATATACATCATGGCCTGGAACCCCATGTCATTTCAATATTGAAGAAGTAACTCATCCATCAATAAACAATCAACAACATTCTTCATAAACTATTTTAATACATTTAAATATGAATTAGTCTGGGTACCAAATGGTAGCATGAACAGGGTGTGTGAATTACATTGTAGAAATAATGTAAATATATTGAAACAAATATAATACAAGTATAATGTTCATGAAATAAAGAGATAATTAGGGGTATTAATTTTACTAATTAATTATGAATTAGTAGTAAACCATCTAACCCTTTTCATTTTTGGTAACATGTCATTTTATCTAAACCAACATCAACACCATTATACATATCTCAATCTAGGGGTGGATTATCCTATATTATAAAAAATCAACCATATATATAGAATATTATCTAATAAATAATGAATCACATATAATGTGTCTAGAAAAAAAATCTTTTCTATTAGGCTAATAAGAATTTCATGCTCAAGAATCTAGTTACTATGGAACTACCATTCTGGTGGTTCCTATCTGATTCTTAGTATCCCCAGGTGATGTTAAACACTATGAATCTTATTCTATTGTAGGAAAAAAATAAATCAATCATACCATATATCTACAGATGTTGTTCACCCTATCAAAAAACAAATGTATTATTAATATCAATAAAATTCCCAAGAATCCATGCAACATCCCACACCTTTGTATAAATAAAATGGTGTTAAATATCAAGATTGAATGCTTAGAATGAAAAATTAATAACCATTTGCTACAATGATCAAACATGTCATTATAAACTGTGATGTTAACTCACAAAATTACCATTCATCAATAAATTAATGTTCTAAAATTTTTATGTTGAAAATTATTATACATGTTACAACTCATTCTTATCAACTCATCAGTTATTCCAAAGAGAATTTGAAATTATATTACATATATACATATCTTATCCTATCAAAATGGAAATCCACATACATTCAAAATGCTATTTTATTACATGATATTCTCTATAATGAAATCACCCAAATTAAATATTTTTCTAAAATCATGATATTATTCAAACCATAAATTCATATTGTTAATGAAATATATTTATTCTCAAAACATCCATATTTGTATTATTTAATGGGTAGGATCACCTCAGTGGTGGCTGAATGCCTTAAAACATTTCCAACATTAATATAATGTCAACTAGGAGGTCTATGTATAGGATTAAATAGTAAATTATCATATTATTAAGGTCTAATACCCGACTTTTAAAAGAAAAAAAAGTTTTAGCACATACGAGAAGAAATTTAAATTGAACATTTGGTGTTTTTAAGACATCCTACCATAAAAGATGATATGTCATAATAAAATAATCAATGTATGAGTTAGTGAATAAGTTATACGTAATATCACTTAAAAATCATGTATTGAATCTCTAATATGCAAAGGAAATATTTTTTTGTTTGAATTTGAAACTCGTAGGTTATCATAGAAATGAATATATCATAATGGATTGATCCTGATAAGGTGTGGATTTTATCTAAATAGAGGTTTCTCTAATCACTTTTCAAAATATCTTTATGAATATTATGGTTTTAAGAATAAATTTGATGCATGTATTTATAGTTATCTGATAATGTAGAATACCATGATATATCCTCTTAGATCATGCCACACAAAAGGATGATATATGGGAAATATACTTCTCTGTGTGAGAGAAAACAACACAAACTCAATGGTCAATGCCATGTCTGAGAACATAATTTGGGTTAATGATATAGATGTTATTCATTAATAGAAGCACCATGTCACAGGTGTGGATACCATTATATATCCATGTCATTCCCATTACTAGAGAAATTTGGCATCCAACCTCCACACTACATGGGGTACCAATTTTGAAGGAATAACCAAAAACATCTCATGTAGCTTTACACTATAGACCTCATTTTCTACCCTTCATCCATTTATACACTTATAAAAATCCAATGCCATAGAAATCCACTGCTATCCAACAACTCTATGTTTGGTAGTAGCCAAAAAAACCCATACTTCGAGACACTACATTGTATCCAAGATCCCTGCGTTTTAGCTGCCTAAAATATGAAATATTATTGATATTTGTGCCTACATTTTTATTTTTCATAATTCATTATCATTTATTCTATGAGAAAAAATAATTGTTTTCAATTATAAACATACATGATTCAAACCAAAATCAACTAAATAAATGTGTTTTATACAATAATAAATATAGCGTGTCAATATAATATTATGGAAGGTATTTATAAGGAATATTCATGAGTACAAACCGGATTATGATTGAATGATCAGGTATTGGAACTATGAGCATGCACCATTAATAAAATATTTAAAGAAGGAAAAAATGGATAAAGGTCACTAATTTACATTACCAATTAATTAGGGATATGTGAAGATATAAAGAGTTATAAAATAGTATTTTTGTTGGGACAACATGAAAAGAGATATTAAAAATAAATTATCTTATTTAATGGTATGAAATCATGTTATGGTTAGGTGAAATAATATTAATAGGATGCTACATCCACTATACATACCAAAATAGAAATGAGGAAATAAAACCATGAATATAATCATAGTAATATTAAAATATTTAAATAGAAAATTTATATACTTTTTATAGTAAAAATCTATAATAAGTCATCACATTTCATTTATATTAGTGATTTTATTTCTCTTGAATATATTTTTACTATATAAAATAATGATTTAGTTTTTTTTTATTTATTTGTTTTTATATTGTTTGATTACTTGTTATTTTACATTTCCATTTTAAACCATTATGTTTTTTATTACATGTGATTATCATTTAAAATCCATTCTGTTCTTCGAGAATATCCTAATCTATTTTTTTAGATTTGTGATTTTCATAAAACATTTAATTGATAATATATTTATCTAAATTTTATTAGTTTTTGAGGAATCGTGAAAATGCCTTTATTTCACTGAAAATATTTAATTAATTTACAGTTTTAGTTTCACTCACACTAAATTTTTATGTTTAAAATGAAGATATATTTAGTTTAAATTAATTTTTATAAATATCATATTCCAATGAAACAATATTATTTTTTTAAATACTACATGTTTATATTTTTTTACATAGTTTAAATTTATTTCTAAAAATTTTATTTGGGTTGACAATAAATTATCTGAATTTTTCCTTTTCCTTTTCTTCAATACAGTTTTATCCGAATGTTGGTACATACTTTTTTTTTATCAAATATGGATTAGTAGATGTAGGATTTATTTCATCATTGATTATTTTGTAATATAATATTTTTTATATAAATATTTATGTTTTAATAATGTTTGAATATGGTGTTTTGATCCATCAAAAATCCATTGATGTTTTTTAATGTATGCATACAATTTCTTTACAATTCATGGGAAAACTTTCTTTTATTAATCGTTTAATGTATGGTTCGAAAACCCTAGTTTCTCTATAGTTCAATTTTTGGTTGTGAAACCAATCGATAATGTTTAATAAATATAAATGTTTACTTTTTGTTGCCTATTTTACATTACTATTTATGTTATTAAAGTATGGTTGGGCTACCCAATGTTTTTATTCATTCCCTATGATACTTTAGAGATTATAAAACAATCATTTGTATCATTATTTGTTCCTTCAGGAATTTAACCAACCTTATTATATAGTTTCATTTAGTAGTTTAATTGGGAATAAATATAAATATACCTAACAATCTAAAAATATATATTTTATAAGATGTTAGGATTTAACCTGACTGAGTCTTGGATTCCTCAAAATCCACTACACATTGATGGAAATGGATATAGATACTAGAGAACCCGAATGGTGTATTACCAAAATCAGTTTACCATTATTCTCTTATCTATTATTTCAAAACAAAACACACTACCAGAAGTTGACTTAAATAATATTACTTGAATTCATGCTACTATATATGTATTAAAATCATATATTTTTAACATTTTATATTATTCTATTAATATATGTTTTTTAGTCATGATTATTCATTAAATATATCTCTTGAAATATAGAATATTAAAAAATAAACTCACCTAGTCTATGATAAATATATTTTAACTGAGCATGGGAGATTTCGAGCTGAGTATAAACACTATAAGATTATTAAATATTTACTAATAATTAAAATGATCCATAAATTCTAAATCACTATGAATAAAATAAATTCACATACTAAAGCTCATGAAACCCCATTAATGTTTCAATGCGCACTAAAATACTGACCCATGAAATGGAATGGAATTGTTGTTTCTATTAATGATTTTTTAAAGGATATACTTTAGATGGATTGATTAGATAACACTGTAAGTTTGTATTGGAACTGAATAACCCAACTAAATAAGAGAACAAAAAAATGGTGTATCTTTTAAATAATTGAATAGTACTTCTACCGACCCATCAAGGTTTTATATTAATGTAATTGAAAATAATATATAAATCAAAATGTAACAGGACTATACAAAGGAAATGAAAATAAAGTCAATAGGAATTGATTTAGAAAAAACCCTCAGAAAGAAACATATAAGGAAGATTAGAAAGGTATAGCAAATTTCAATACATCAAATGTAATGTGTTATGAGTATAGGAGAAAAAGTCTTATCAAGACCGATTTTCAATTATATATAAATAAAGAAATATTAAAAAAAATTGTAAAAAAGGCATTCAAAACAAGTTGGTGTTGTTAAAATTTAATTCTAGTGAACAATCATGAAATAAAAATAATAAACAAACTTGTGCTTCAGGGAATCACTAGACAAGGAAAATAATTTTTGTTTTTAATTTGAATATTCTTATTCTGAATGTGATTTGTAGTAAACAAATTTTTTTAATTGAATAACAAAACTAAATGAATAAGAAATGTTATTTTCAAGGTTGTTGATTTAGATAGCATGTTTAACAAAAATAATTAATTTTATTCTTGGGAAAAAATTATTTTATAAAAAAATTAAAAACTAAGCAACATTGAATCTTCCTCACATATTAAAATTTATAAAAATGTAAAATTTCCCAAATATTTTTATGAAATTTCAAAAAAAAAATTAAATTTCTTAATCAAAAATTATATTCTTTTATTCAATGTCATGAAAAGGAACATGAGATTATGTATTTGAATAAATCTAATTAAAATAAAGATGTGTTTGGTTATTATTGGATATTTCATAATATGTATAAAAATTAATATCTTAAATGTAAAATATAGTTGTACACCAATGGACACTTATTTTAAATTTACAAATAATTGTAATTATAATTATAATTGATCTCTTAAATTTAAGGAATAATTTAAATTTTAAAAAACTAATATTTTTAAAACCATATTATATAGAGTACGTTATATTAAAATGATTTATCTCTTAAAAATTATGTGATGATTACATAGAACATAAATTTTAAAATGATAAATGTTTAGTTTTGATATATTATTATATATTATTATATATTATTTTAATCTAATAGAAAAAATAATAATTATAATACTGATTTTTCTAAATTAATTATTCAAAATATTTTTTATCTAAATGTTGTATAAATTGAAAACATCCTTCTAAATCGACTTTTTGGATGTGTGAATTTCAAAATATTATATAATATCTCAAAACATGATAATGTGTTACAACTTATATATATCATCAAATAACATCTTCATGCATGTGACACATACATGGGTAAGAATAAACAAAAAATTCCATTTAAACACATTAATGAAAAAAGAATAAAAGATATTTTCATTTAGTACATCATGATTAATTTTAGACCCACATAAATTTACAACCATTGTGGATATAAATATACCTTACTTATTATTGATGATTACATTTAATTTATTTGTGCTTAATTTGTTTCACAAAAAAATTTACTTTTTCTAGACTTACTTATTTATGTAAATAAGTTCCAAATGAAAAAAACATGTATGATTATTTATATTTACTATGATAAAGTAAGTAAATTTCATATTTTATATTTTGTAAAATTTTGTGAAAGGACTGTATTTTTTTATAATTTCCCCTCTTCGAGAACATTACAACAAAACAATGTTATAGATTAGACAGATAGAACACTTTTTGAAATTTTTTAAATTATATTAGCTGAATATAGTTTTCCTAGATAATTTTTAGAAGAGGCTAATTTTACAGATGGATGTATTTCATATAGTAAAAATATTAGACATTTTTTAATGAAATATCCTTATGAATAATTATTAACAAAACCTAAAGTTGGATAATTTTGAGTTGTTGGTAGAAATTTTTTTATACTAAATTCTATGTATAATAATGATAAATATGGAGCTAGGAGTGAGGTATGTATTTTTCATATTTAGTATACTAATAGTAAATATTATAGAGTTTATAATAAATGATTTATGATTATTTGAATGTATGTTAACTATCGTTTTGATTAAGATAATTTTATATTAAATTTATCATCTAATGTTGTTGATGATGAGTTTAGAAAATTAAATTATTTTGAATAAAATTAATATAATAAGATTAAATAAATTGTGGGGAGCATAATCCGTTTCAACCTGATCCAAAACCATTGGTTATTACCAATGATCGTTGTATTGAAAGTATTATTGGAAATATTGATTCATGTGTAAAAATCATAAAATCTCTTTTAAATTATTATCCCAATTCTTATTTTGTTTCTGGTTTTACTATTATTAATGATTATGAGTTTTTAAAAGATGTAAACAGGATTGTTTCTATACAAGATGAATTGTATTAGTTTTCTAGGAATAATATTTGGACTCTAGTATAATTTCCTGAAGTCAAAAAGGTCATTGAAAGTATTGGTGTCAAATGAATCATGTATGATGAATCTGGAAAAATTTTAAAAAATGAAGCATTTCATCATTCAAATGGATAATCTCAAGAAAAAGGTATAGAATTTAAAATTATTTTTCACTTGTTTCGAGGTAAGGGAAAATAAAAATTTTATTTTCCTTCTCTTGTATTTGTTGATTTCAATAATAAAAAATGGGTGTGAGATGTTATTTGTTAAATTATTTTATAATAAAATATGTTTATTATTCTTAGCCTCTGAGTTTAAAGGTGAAAAATATCCTAAGCATGTTGTAAAACAATCTTATGTTTTGTATGGTCATAAAAAAGAACAACATGCTCTATATGAAAGACTTTTATTTTTTATATTAAATAATGGTTTTAATAATGTAAATGTTTATCCTAATATTTTTATTAAAATAATTTAAATTTCAATATTATTTTTTCAAATTTATATTCATGATATATTTTTTGTTTCATCTACCGAAATACTCTATAATTAATTTTACACATTGATGTCTTATGAGTTTTACATGACTTCAGTGGGTCGAATTAATGTTCATTCATTGTATATATAATTTTTTCATTTAAAGGAGATATATTTTTTCAATTGGCCCATATATGCTAAAGAGATGGTTAAAATATATGTTCTTTATTTTTAAATATATATTAAATGCATAAGAGTTCTAATTATAAATTTGATATTGATGCATATTGTAAATCTATTGAATAAAATTTTTATAGTGGTATGACAAGTATATTTATATATTCAACTACATATAGACCTAACATCATTTTCGATGATTGTTTATATACTATATTTTCAGAAGATCCTAAATAAAGTAACATTAAAGCAGTAAGAAGAATAATTAGATATGTTAAATGAACTTTTGATTATGGTTAATCTTACCCAAAATATAATTGTTTTTTAAATCATATTCTTACACTTATTTTAATGCTTATATGATTTAACAATAAAGGACATCAGGTATGTTTCATTTTATGTAAACAAATTTAATGTCCTGGTCATCAATGAAACAACTATCAGTTGTTTTATCTGTTACCAAAATATTGTATATATCTTATACTAGTAGTTGTGATGAATTATTATGTATAAACCAAATATTATTATATTTTGGTGTTTATGTTGATAAGTGGTTTATTTACAATGATAATATTTTTTGAATTTCTCTTTCTAAAAACCCATTACTACATTCCAGAACAATGAATATAGATATTTGAATTAATTTTATTAGAGATATTTCAAAAAAGGTTGATATTGTTTTAGAGTTTATTTATTCAAAAAAATAGCGTATAAATATTTTTTAAAAGCATTTAAATTATTATCAGAAATAAAAATTCATATTCGATATTGTTATCATGGATTTCTGAATTTTTAGTACTATGTTTTTTGTGAGAGTTCATTTTCACGTTTTGTTTATTAACTAACAGAGGAAAAATAAATTGGATTTAAATTTTTAAAATTTTATTTTAATATGGTTAAAAATTTATAGTTTTGTAATTAAAAAAAGGGGATATTTTTTTTCATGTTCATGTTTCTATTTTGATTTGTTATTTATGATTTTATAATTTTTAAAATTTTTATTATTAATTGTTATTTTATTTTAAAATTTTACTGTTTTTTGATTATATAATAAACTAATTTTTTAGATTTGCGTCCTTTTCATCTAATTTAATATATTATATATTTTTCTAAATTTAATTTTTTCATGAGGGTGTTTAGAAATTCTATTCTTGTATTCTAAATATTCTATAAATTTACTATTTCATTTTTAGAGACTTTTTAGTTCTCGGTTTTAAAATGTTTATATATTTAATTTTTTGTTACTTTTCCAGATATCAGATTCCCAAGAAACCTGATTTTTTTTAAATCCAATGTGTTTATCATATTTCCATTAAATTTAATTGATATATAAAAATAAATTTTGGATAGTGAATAAATTTTCTAAATTATTGGATTGTGTCTTCAAAAATATGTTTTTTTTAATGTTTTTTGATATGTTTTTTGATCATATTTAGTGAAATATATGTTAGATTTATTTTATTCATGATTATTTTTACAGCTAATAAGTTGTTATATAAAAAAATATTTTTTCTAAATGTCTTAGTATTCTATTTACAGATCATAAAAACTCATTAATGTTTCTTGAAATATGTTATAATTTATTTTACAATGTGTGGAGAATTACTTCATTAACGATTAATGCATTCTATGGTTTAGAAACCATAAATTCTATATAATGAATAGTATGGTTCATAAAAGATAAATTATTATTCATACCTTATTCTACATTACTGATTATACCCTATGTTATGTTACTATTCATTTTCACAAAGTATGGTTGGGTAAACCTATGTTACTATTCATTCCATGCACTAATTTATTATTCTAACACCAAAAATTGGTATCATTGGTTATTGCTTTGGGAATTTCCCCCAACCTATTATAGAGTCTTATTTAGTATTTTAATTGAACTATCTTATTATTAAATGTCATTGTCTAAGGAAAATTATATTATAATATAGAATGATTGAACCCAAATGATTCATGGACTGTCAAAAATCCACCATAGCATGATAGCTATGATTATAGAAACTAGATATCCTTAATTGATGCTTTCCAAAAACAGTTGACAATTGAGAAATTTTTTCATGTAAAAATATTACACATTGCATGAAGTAGACCCAAGTACTCATACAAGATTTTATTATACAAGATATTTTTTAAATTACAATGCTGTTAATATTTTATTGTATATTATTAACAAAAATGGTTTTAGTCTTATGTCTTCTTAACATACATCTCATGAAATATGGAATATTATAAAAGTCACCATTATTATAACTAACAATTTCATTCAAATAAGTCTTCTAATTATTCATGATTATTATCAAAATATTAAGATGGGTGAAGATTATGCAATAAACACAATGTTTAAAAAATTCATAAATATTGTGACAAGATTGAAATTTCTTAGTGAAGCATTATATAACCAAGTACTAGTTGAAAGATTCCTCAAATCGATAAAAAATTAAATGAAATACCATGATTGTTGATATTGATGAAATATAAAATTTAAAATAATACACCATAGAATGAATTAGTGGATCAATTCTTCTATATAAATTGGAACTGAATTACAATGATGTTGAAGAGAAAACAAAAAAAGGTCTAGATTTAAAATAAAATATTTTTTTCCACTACCTATTGATTTTATATTCTAAATGATATGTAAAATGAATATATGACTCCTATTATAACTAGAGTATATGAAAAAATGTAAAATTAATGCTTTAAGAATCATTTTAGATGAAAATTTAAATATAAATATATAATGGAGATATGAATGATAGTAAAAATTTCATTACATAATATGTTACCTAATGTGAGTGTATTAATATTATGATTTATTTTCAACAACACAAGATAAAATCTCTATAAAATAATAAGAAAATAAATCACTGGAAAATAGTTGGAGCTGTTCAGAAGAATCTAATTTCATTGAACAATATAAAAATGAATAAGAATCAGTTAACATGTGAGTCAAGGAATCACTTGATAAGGTTATAAAATCTTTTTTTTTTTATAATTATTTTTAATATAAATTTTATTAAGAATACCTAATATTATTGAATTAAATATATAAATTTAAATATTATGAAAAAGTATTTTAAAACATGTTGATTTTTATAAAAATATTAATAAAAAAAAGAAAAAAATATTTCTAAAAATAATATACATATATAAAAGAATGAAAATATAATATACATTAATTATTATTCTCATTAAAAAGTATATGAATATTATAATTTTTATTAAGATTTTAATGAATGATTTAAAAAAGATATTGAATGTCTTAAAAAATATTAACTTCCTTTATTAAAGTTCATGAAAAATATCATGAGATGATTTCTTTAAAAAAATTAAATATGTTTTGGTTTATTATTGGATTCTACATAAAATGTATAAAAATATTTTTAAAAAAAATTAAAATATTTTTACATAAACTATGACTTGTATTAAATGTGTAATGAAAGGTCATTATGAAAACAGTTATTCTCTTATATTTGAAAAAACCATTTGAATTTCCAATCTAATATATCGAAATGTTTATAAACTGGAGTACATTACAACACATGTTTAAAATGTGTGTGGGTACCTAAAGAATTTATAAGAATTCCCATTGGAGAAAATTTAGATTGGGTACCGAAAATTGTCATGTAATTAAATTTTTTATGAAATTTTCATTGAATGTATCATGAACAAAATATGCTTCATGGAATGTGGATGGCCTAGGAATATGACTAGATAACCATAAATGTTTTACACATAATACACTTGTGATGGAGGCACTGTTAGATTTTAAGACAACTACAAAGGAGGAGTTATTGTTTTTTGTAATCTTGGTATTTCAAATTCTACTTTTAAATCAAATTTATCATATTTTGAAGGCATGAAATACAATTTTATTATAAAATAAAAATTTTTCGATGATAAAATTGAATATAAATTACATAATTTTAAATATATAGTTTATATAGATGATTCATTACTGTTTTATGACAATAGAAATGATATTATTTATTCTACTTATTTTTCAGAACTAACTATTCAGCATGTTATGAGTTTGAATTATATAAAAAATGACAATAACCATTGACATCGATGTTTTAGTCATGTTTAATTAAACATGATACAAAAACTCTCAAAAATATGATAATGTGTTACAACTACCATCATTAAAGAATTAAAATTTTCATGTATGTGACAAATTCATGAAATGGATGCAAAAAAATATTTCATTTAGACACATCAATCTGATAAGTATTAATAGACCTTTTCAATTAGTACATGTTGAATTATTTCTCCCCACTCAAATTTCTGGAAATGATAGATGGAAATAAACCATAGTATGTATTGATGATTATCGTAAATTTACATTGGTATACATTCCTTCTCATAAAAATTTTACATTTTATAGATTTATTTCTGTTTATAAATTAGTTCGAAATGGAAAATAATGAATGAATATTTTTATTCAGAAAGATAAATGATGATAATTTAATAATTTATATTCTGATAAATTTGATAAAACATATGGATATTTTAAATAATTTCATTTATGCTATAACAGCACAACAAAAATGTGTTTTATAATTTAAATCACAATGTATTAATGAAATATATTGAAGAATTATATTTGAATATAATTTCCAAGTTATTTTTTGAATTGTGTATTTTTTTTCTTTTTGTTATATTCATAATAAAATATTTATATTTCCTTTATTAATGAAAAAAAAATAATTAGTTAATAATATAAAACCATAAGTGTTTTAATTTTTTTTTTGTTTTAATGTTAGTATTTTAAATTCAAAGGATAATTTAGATAAATTTGATGATAAGGGTGATGAAATTATTTTCCATAATTTATTTACTAATACTAAATCATGTATATTTTCTTTTAAAAAATAAATTATTATTGGATAATATGGTAATTTTATGTGAGATAAAAATAAAGATAAATTTAATTCTAATTATAATGTTATTGGTGATTTATTTTTTGATTTTAATTTATATAGAAAAAATACTCATGATATGATAAAATTAATTGAGGGGGAGTATAATCATTCTAAAAATTATTTAAATTCATAAAATATTTAAAAAGATCTTCCCATTGAGATAGCTATTGGAAATGTTTACAATTGTGTTAAAACTAGAAATTCCATTTTCAAATTTGAGCTAATTATGCTATTATTTCTGAATTTTTTTAAATTAATGTTAATGATGAATTAAAAGAAGAAAACTAGTTTGATGCTTTTCAAGATGAATTATATACGTTTTGTGTTACTAATGTTTGGAATTTATTAGTATAATTTTTGATTGAAAAACATGTGATTTGGACTAGGTGGATCCTTAGAAACAATAAATATGAATCTGGACAAATTGTCCAAAATAATGCAAGGTTTGTTTCTTAAAGTCACTATCAAGAAAAACGCATGTACATTGAATTACTTTTTTCTGTGTTTCCAAGTGAGAGGTAATTAAAATTTTATTTTTTTCATTCTTTAATTTTTTAATGTTATATAAAATTTATGAGAAAAGGGCGTTATTAAATGATTTTAAAATAGATGATTTTTATTGTTTTCATACCTCTTGTTTTGAAGGTGAAATGTTTCATAACCATGTTTTAAAACAATCTATTTCTTCTTATCTTCTTAAATAAGAATTTTTTGCATTGTATGAAATAATTTTTTTTAATAAATACTAGATTTTTGAAAGATAATTTTTATCCTACGATTTTTATTAAAATAATTTCAATTGATAACTTCTATGTCCAAATTTATGTTTATCAAATATTACTTGGATCATCTACTAAAATTACCTTTAATGAATGTTTAACATTGATGTCTTCTGAATTAGAAACGAGTATAGTTGGAGAATTATTGTTTTGCATGACCTTAATTTTTTTTAAATAAAATATGATTTTTTTAATCTGTATGTGTATTATTAATTGTAGGTTAAATGATTTAGTATTAATTCGTCTAAATATATGAAAACCCCTATGGGTAATAATTAAAAATTAGATATTGATACATCTAATAAATTTTTTGATTTTAATGTTATTAGAGGAATGATATGTATATTTAACTATTTAACTATATCTAGTCCCTACATCATTTTTAGTGTTTTTAAATGTTCTAGTTTGACAATGTTCCAAAATAAATTCATATTAAATCTATAAAAATAGATATGTTTATGGAACTATTGATTTTTATTTATTTTATCCAAAATTTTATTATTTTGGATTAACATATTATTATGACAATAATTTTAGTGGCTATAGGATTTAACAAAAAATCACATTAGGTATGTGTTATTTTATCTGAAAAGATTATTTTATTAGTAATCTATGGAAACCTTATCCATTTTTTAACATACTACAGAAGCTATTTATGACTCTAGTACTTATAGTTGTCCTCAAACATTATGGATTAGAAAACCATTATATGATTTTTTTCATCACATGGATACATTTACAATTTATTGTGATACTTATTATTTTATTTATATTTCTAAAAACCCTTTATAAAAATGTAGCTCAAATCATATTGATCTTATATTTTATTTTGTGAAAAAACATATAATCAATGGTTATATTGTATTTGAACTTTATTGCATCTGAAAATAATCTAGCAGATATTTTTACAAAGCCATTATATTCAGATTAGGTTGAAAAAATTATATTCTATCTTTGTGTTTTTTACATCTAAATTTTTATTATAGAATTTATTTATGGGGAGGTTGGTTTTAGTTTTTTTTACAAAAATGGAGTGAAATATATTTGGAATAAATGTTTTAAAAATTATTTATTATTTGTTTACAAATATTATTTTGTAATCTAAATAAAATCTTTATGTTTTGGGTATGTGTTAATTTTTATCATTTGATTGATTATATTTGATTTTACATTATTTTTTAACCCTTTATGATTTTTGATTAAATATTATTTTCTTATTAATAAAATTATTATTTTTTATGATATCATAATCTAAAAGTTTTATCTATTTTTTATATTCAAACATTATAGATACATAATATATTAATATAAATTAAATTATATTATAATGATTTTATAAATTCATTTCCTTTAAATTTAAAATTTTATGATGTATTTGTTTTAGTTTTAGAAAATATTCATTTTTTAATTCTAAAATGTTTCTGTATTTATTTTACTACAACTTCAAAATATATAAAATTCTATTCAAATCATATTTTTTTTTGAAATCCAACATGTTTATATTTATTTCATTAGTATAAATAAAATCATAAAAAATTATTTTTGTATTAAGAATAAATTTCCATATGTTACACTTTGATTATTCGTAGTTGTGGATTTTACAAAATGATGTTTCTTTTTATTTTTAATCATATTTGTAGTATATATTTCATTTATATGATTAATGATTCATTATAATTTTAAAAACAATTTCTATAACTATTTATATTTGACCAAGATTCTTAAAATGTTGTTAATGCCCTTATAAAATCATTGATATTTATTAAAACATGATGTACCATTTTTCAAAAGGTATGGGAAATAATTCTTTGATTAATTGTGAAAATTATGGTTTGTAAACCCTACTTTCGATATAGTGAAAATTATGATTTAAAAACCAAATGATACTATTTAAAAATTTCACTAATTTACATTTCATACCCTATGTTATGTTACTATTCATTTCAACAATGTGTGGATGGGTAAATCTACATTATTGTTCATTCCCTATGCTACTTTACTCTTTATACACTACACAATGAAATCATTGGTTGTTCCATTCTGAATTTAGGAAACCCTTTTATATATCCTTATTTAATATTTTAAATTTTATAACATAATCCTAGACTTCACAGTATATAGATAATGATATTATAGTGTGGCATGAATGATCTTGAATGATGTTTGGATTAATAAAGCCACCAAACATAGATGATAATGATTATGGATACTAGATATCCTGAATATAGAATTACAACCAATAGATGAGCTTGGAGCACTATTCAATCAGGTTAAAGAAACAACATACATCCTAAACCTAACCCATAAAATATTACCAGAATTACTGCTTCTAGGTATGTTTTATATTACAAATTCGTTAATATTTTATATTTTTCTTTTAAAATTATTTTATTATTCATGTGTAAGCTTGAATGGATGATGATAAAAAATGGAAGATTATAAAAATTACAAACCATGGCTATTACATATTGATAAAAAAATTGAATGCATTGTTTTTGGAATCAATACATAGTGATTGGTGAAGATGAAATAGCAATCCAAATGTTATGGATATTTAAAAGCATCATGAATTGAATGAATTCACTTATTGGAGCTCTTCAAAACCCATTTTTAATTGAATTGATTATATTATCCTTACTAAAAAAATGAATTCCAAGAAGGATTATATTGATGAAATAATGAATTTCCAAGAGTGAACCATAGATAAATTGATTAGATAAATCTTCCATTAAGAATTGGAACTAATTAACATAACTTTCAAAGAGACAACAAAATGAAAATCATTTTCATTTAAATATGTTAATGTGGTTTCTACTCAATCTATTTATTATGATATACATGATAGTGAAAAAAAAGATATAACCCAGATAGTGAATTTATTATAAGAAATATTTTAAAAGAAATTATTTATGAATTGGTTTTGAAGAGACTGAAAATAGAAATATATAAGGGAGTGAATAATGGTAGTAAAAATTTTAATACACTGAATGTAACTTGTTATCAGTTCATGAGAAAATTTCATATATATCATGATTTTTAAAATAAATTGGGAATAAATATGTATCAATAATGAACAAAAAAAGGAAGAGACAACGAAATATAGTAGTAAAAAATTTATAATAGAAGTATTTTAGCAAATACAGTAGCATGTACTGTAGTAGATATTATAGATGGTGTTGTAGAAGGTACTATTGCAGGTATTTCAGTAAGTACCTTTTCAAGTACTATAGTAGTTGTTATATAGTATTGTAGTATACGGAACTATTAACCTTATTTGGGCCATTGGGCCACCGTATTGGTCCTATGAGTCTCAAGGGTATTTATGAAATCAATGGCCTTCATGCCACAGGGCCTTTGGGCCATAGAGACCATGGAGTAGCCCAGTTCACATAGAGTTTCCACCAGATGTGGATCAGAGAAACAAGAGTAGCAATCAACAGAAGCAGAGCAACCCATATTGGAAGAATGATAGGGTATGACCACCTCTATCGGGACCAGGCACCGTGCAGCTTTGAATAGGGAAATGCTATACAATCAGCAATGCAAGGTGGGGTCTAGGAAATCATTGATGCAGAAACTGGGGAGGGATAGTTCTTGTGGGTTGGGCCTACGGGTCATGTCTTGGGCTTGGTATACCCCTAGACATTTGGGACATGTATTGTAGGTTTTGTCAGGCCTTCTGCCTTTGGCTTATGGGTAATGTACAAGTTCATATTCAACCCTTAAAAAAGGGATTATGCATAATAAAATAAAAAACAAGGCCTTCTAGCCATTCAGGGAGTAGAATGTGATTCCATTAAAGAATCTTGAAATTGAAAAGAATATGATAACGTGTGTTTAATGTAATTAGTGACTTTGGTTAATAATTATTTTTTTATTCTAAATATTTTATTTCAGAATGTGAATTTAAAAAAACTAATATTTGTGAATTATATAAATAAATTAAAATATAAATACAATATATTTTCAAATATGCGGATTTATATAATAATCTTAAAGAAAAAAATTAATAATAGTATTTTTAAAAATAAAATATTATTACAATAGAATGAAAAACTATATAACCAATCTTATTTCCTTTCAATATAATTTTTATGAAAATTTCAAATCATCTCAAGAGTAGAATGAAAATTATAAAAATAATGTTGAATGTCTTAAAAATTGTTTATCTTATTTTAATCATTATTGTGAAAAATATGATTATATGGTTTATTTGATATAAGAAAATTGTTTTGTTCATGACATTAGATTACCTCAAATGTGTAAAACTAATTTTATTAAAAGTAAAAATTGTTGTACTTCCACTATTACTTATTTTAATATGTTAAATTAATGGTCCTTATGTAAATGAATTTTCTCTACGAATTTAACAATGCTTGGAATTTTTAAAAAACTAATATTGATAAATCCTTATTTTCTAAATTACCTTTCAATACATGTTTAAATTCAATATGGGTGATTAATGAATTTATGATTTATCCCATTGGTACCAAAGTAGATTTGGTACCAAAATATTCATTTATTTGATTTCCATATGAAAAATGCCTATGTTGTGTCAATAATGACATATTGAACATGGAATATGTATTATTATAGAATTTTACAAGAGAACTGTCATTATTAAACACTTATAACACATGGGATGGAGACAATGATACATTTGGAGACATTTACAATGGTAATGTAGAAGGTTTTTTTATTTTTGGTATTATAATTTCTACTTTTAAATCTAATGTTGTTTATATAGAAGATTTAAAAGATAAATTAATTAATATATCATAATTATTTGATGAATAAATGGAGGTTATATTTAAAAATGATAAATATAGTTTGTTAAATATAATTCTTAACAATTTTATTCTAAATAAATACATAATATTAATTTTTTTTATTTTTCTAAGAAAATTATTCTATATATATAGTGTTTGAATATTTTACAGAATGAGAACAACCTTTGGAATCAATGTTTAGGTCACGTTAATTTTAGAATAGTATGTAAAATTTCAAAAACATGAGAACGTGTTACAACTTCCATTATTGAATAATGAAACATTAAAAATGTGAAGCTTTCATGAAATCAAGGAAAATCATAAATTCATTTAGACCCATCAATCAAAAAAATTACTAATATTCCTTTATATTTAGTACATCTGAATTTATTTGGCCCCACAAAAATTTCCCACAATGGTGGAAATAAATATAACAAAATTACTCTTGATGATTGTATTATATTTACCTAGGTAAACATTCTTTCTCATAAAAATTATTTATTTTCTATATTTACTAATTTGTTTTAATTTTTTTTTAAATGAACACAACTTTATGATTAGATTTATTCACAGTGATAATGAAGGTGAATTAAATTATTTATATTTTGAAAAAATTATAGAAATTAATATAAATGTTACTATTTTTTAACTACTATAACATCACAGAAAAATAGTGTTATAAAATTAAAAAAGAGAACTATTACTAAAATGTCGCAAACTAGGTTATTTTAATATAATTATCCTAAATATTAATAGGATTATAAAAAATTTACTTCTTCAAATAATTCATTGAAAATTATTATTCAGAATTTTTTAAGGAATACACCTTTTGAATTATAAAAAACTAAAAAACATAATGTTGGTTACATTACGGGTTGGGTTTTCTTGATATTATTTTAAATTGAGATGAAAAATTTGATAAACATCATACCATGAGAGATAAAGGTAATTTTCATGGATATTCTATTAACTCTAAATAATATATTTATTACTATTAAATAACTTTGAATACAAAATTATTTGGTAATGTGTGTTTTTTTGAAGATAATGTTAAATAAAATTCTGATTCAATTATTATTGAAGATGTGTTTAGTAATATTAATTTTGGGGAAAAATCATGAAGATAAGATTGAATAAATTTAATAGGGGATTAATCCTCGTAAAAAAGATCCAAAATCAAGGATTATTCAAAAAGATCGTTATATTGACAATATAATTTTAAATTATTATAATGGTTATAAAAAAAGAAATTCTAATTTAAATTTGTATTCCAATTATTTTTTTATTGATGATTTTTTCTTATTAAAGATTATAATATATTAAATGTTGCATGATTGACTGTTTCTATGAATGATGAATGAAATCAATTATATAGAAATAATGTTTTCCCTTTAGTGGAATTTCATGAGGTCAAACAAGTGAAGGGAACTATAAATATCTTTAGAAACAAGATAGATGAATCTGATAAAATTTTCAACAATAATTCAAGTCTTTTTTGTCAAGGATACTCTCAATGTGAAGTTATATACATTATAGATTCACTTTATTTTTTTATATGTTATAAGAAATAATAATTATTTTATATTTTTCTTTTTTACACAGTTTAAAATCATATCAAATAGATATGAAAAGTGGTTTCATACTTTTTTTAATACTAAAATATGTTTCTTCTTCCCATCCCTCTAGTTTCAAACATGATAAATTTCATAACCATGTTTTAAAACTATCTAATGCTTTTTATAGTAAAAAATAATCACCTATTTGTTGGTATGAATTAATTATTTTTTATTATATAGTAGTTTTAATAATGTCAATTTTGATCCCACCATTTTTTTAAAAAATATTATTTAATATTTTATTTTAATTGTTTAACTGATGTTGATGATATTTTATTTTTGGATTATCTAATGAGATTATCCATAATTAATTTTCTATATTTATTCTATAAGAGTTTCAAAATAAATTAAAGGGATAATTAAATATCATTCCTTGAATTAAAATTTTTAAATGAAAAAATGGATTTTTTAGTGAGTCAAATAATGGTAAATAGATGGATATAATTTATGGTATTTATTCTTTTAAATCAATGATAATACCTATGCATAATCATTTTAAATTAGAATGTTTTCCTTTTTCTAGTTTTGGTTGAATTTAATTTTTGAAGAGGCATCATAAGTATCTCCAACATCTTACTACATCTTGACCCAACATAATTTTTTTGTTTCTATTTATGTTCATGAATTCAAGAAGATCATAATGAATTCCATTTTAAAGTAGATAAAATAATAATTGAATATGTTAGAGGAGCTATGGATTTTAATTTATTTTATCCAAAATATAAGTACATTTATTTTTCATGTTATTCTGACTCTTATTTTAGAGGATGTTGGATTGATCGAAAAATCACATCTCTTATGTGTCATTTTAATGGAAAAAGTAAATTTATTTTTCATCTAAGATACAATTATAAGTTATTTAACTATTATAGAGGATAGGTATATCTATTCTGGTGGCATTTAGGCACAATTTTAATGGATTATGAAATACTTATCTGATTTTGGTGTTTATCTTGATAAATTTTATATTTACTATGTTAATATTTCTTAAATTTATACTAATAAAAACACCTTAAACAATTTAGAACATAGAATATTGATATTATATTTCAATATATTATTTATCTTGTGAAGTGGGGTAATATTATTGTAGAATTTTTCATTATGAAAATCAGCTAAAAGATATTTTTACAAATCCATTAGATTTTTGTCATTTTGAAATTTTTTTATTTTCTCTTATTATATTGGATTTATAATTTTTATAAATATATTCATTTAGAGATACTATGTTTTCACATTTTTTTATTTACAAAAGGGGGAGAAATAAATATGGATTAAATATAAGATCCCTATTTTATAAAGGTATGGTTTTGTTGTGTTCTAGGTTGGACCTAATGTTTCTGGGGAATTAAAATATGTCCTGAAAGTGTGAGAGCCCTTGGGGGTGTTATGGGTGCTCGGGGAATGGAAAAAAGGAAATATAGGAAAGACAGGCTAGGGTGCATGGCCTGCACACATCCAGGTAACTTGTGCGGCCTACCCAGGCTAAACCATGTGACCCATCGTCCTCCGGACAGAAGCATGTGCACGGTTTTCACACAGTTTTCCAAACCATGTGGTAAACCGTGCGACCCATCCTCCTCCAGGCAGTGACATGTGCACAGTTTTCCAAACGATGTGGAAGAACTGTGCAACCACTTAAAATTGGGAAAAATTACAAGTTTTCCGCTCCGAGCTTTTAAACCCCAACTCGTGATTTCCTCTCCATTCCTCCCTCTTCACCCTAGCCGGGAACCAAATCAACCAAAGGCTCCAAATGATTGATCTTCCTCATTTCTAAGGTGTTTTTGGAGCCGTTTTTTGTGGATTGATGCTCCGGTAAGGCTAATCCCATTCTTTCTTCTCGTTTTGTCTTAGCGTTTATATCTTCTCTCCCTCTCATTATGAAGCTCTAAAACCCTAACTTATGGGGGCGTAATATGTTGAAGCTCCAAAGGTTGGTTGGATTGAGGTCGAAGGACTATATTGAGAGTGCTTTCGACTACTGTTTCGAGGTAGGTTGTCTACAAGTGATATCCCATAGTTATTTGGGGATTTTAGCATGATTAGTTGCGTTCTTGTTTCCACTTGGTTATGTTTTGAATAAACTTGGCATGTTTCATAATAATGGAGTTTAAAATGGAAAATTAGATACCTCACATTCCCCATGGGATGTGTTGGTATTGTCTTGACCTAATTAGGGCCATCCCTGGGATGTGTCATATTTTCTAGGGATTTAGGATTGTTAATAAACAATTGTCCTTGTTGTAGTAAATTGCAGTGCCCTTGATGAACATTTTGGCTTGATTGGATGAACTTGGAATAGATGTTAGGTGATGCACCTAGACTTTTCAATAACCTAGGGGATATTTGAAATGGAATTAATGGTTGACTCATGAAAATGATTAATGGGTTAATTGGGTTAATGTGTAATCTGATTTAATACCATAACAGGATATGTAATGGGTCAAATGCTCAATTGTTAGTGAGATAGGCATAAAACATGGTAATTGGGTAAATGGTTAAATGATGTGAAATTTTAATTTGTTATTGGGTTTTGGCATGATGTGGATTCCCATGTGGGTTGTTGTGAATAGTTTTTGCGGAAGGGAAATGGTTTTTAGGGTTGATGGTTACATATATATAAGCATGTGAACATGGATTTGTAGAGTGGGGTACCACATGAGGATCTACACTCATGGGTTCAGCTAAGATTGAGGTTATAAAAACCACCCTAAATGCATGGGTTAGAAATGTGGAGTGAGGGTCTATTCACTTAACGGTTGCATCAACCTGGACTAAGGCTTCGAGGTGAGAATAAGGTTTCTATGAGGTGGTTAGTCCTAGTGAGATAGGATAAAGATGTTTTTAACCTCTTTCTTGTGATTGTTGGCCTTAGAACCATGTAACAGAATGTATGTGATTAACATATGGAAATGTGATGTAATGGTATGTGATGATAATTGGTAATAAATGAATGGAAATGGAAATGGAAACGTCTTTTGCTCTGAACTTGTTAATGGAACCTTAATTAATTACAGGGAAATTATCATTCATATTTATTTTCCATGCACTACCTGTTCATACTGGATGTTTTGTAGAGACCGTTGGTGGTGGCCTACTGAGTTATACTCACACCCCGCTCAGGCTGCAGTTGGGTACCCGAGCAGACTTCTTGTTTTCAGGTTAGGAGAAGGGAAAAGGTCCTTTCTAGATAGTAAGTGTACATGGGTAGGATTTTTTGGAGGATACAGACATGGAGATGATACCACTTTTGGGATTTTGGCCATGTCTTTATTTTGGGTTTTTGTTCACTCTTGCACGTGTAGTATGACATGGAATATTAATTGATGAAAATGATTAATATCTCTCCCCTATGTTTATTGGTTAATTTTTTCACTACTTAATTTATTTCTGTTGTGGTTTACTCAGATAAAAAGGCGGTATAGTCTCCCCAGTTGACTTTATAGACCCCCACTGCTAGTCAGAAGCCTTTGGCGTATGGGGAGGCACGCTTAAGGTCATGTAGCCACCCGGCTCGGAGAACCAGTTCAGTGTCATCTGAGATGGGGATGTTACAAACTATTATCATCGGAGTAATTTCATCTCCTTCTCTGAGGTTTTGTTATTAGGGATTGATATCCAAGGGTTAAGATGTGTCAGACCTTGGTAATGAGCTCATGCTTGGGAGTAGCTATCCTAGGTATGTGGGAAACCCAAGTCACCCAGGGTGGGAAATGTTGTTCTTGGTTGTGTGATGTTACATTTGATGATATTTCACCATTGGGTGATTAACATGTGGTTTGATGTGACTGTTTTATGACATTTGTCTCATGACCTTAATGGCATGAGGATTGGCATTCATGCATCATTATAGGCACCTAGGGAGATTGGTGACATGAATTGTGTTATCCACATGCATGGGGTGGGTGTGTGAGGTAGGAAATTAGGGTACATCGTGCATTTCAATGAATGAAGAAATGATGAGATTGAGGAAATAACACAAGTGGGTAAGGATGAATGTATGGTAAATGATGTTTAATTGAGTAAAATAGTTTGAAACAAATTGGAAAATATTTTTGGGATAGTATATAAAATAGTTTTTTATCTAGTAAAGATCTTTTTATGGAGTCCTGAATGTTTTTGACATGCATTTTAAAATATCGTGCTTAGCATTGTATTGTAATTCCACAACGACGTTGGTTAATAGTTGAGAAACAAGAGAATGTTTTTTATAAAAATCCTCTAGTAGTGGAGAAAGAAAATGTGGTGATCAATGAAGGTATAGAAGACCAGTTCTAGGAGAACATGGCTCACCTAATGAAGATAATGGATCGGGACCCATGATGGGTTGCACCATGTATGACAGAGCTGACCAGGGAGTTCCAGCTACAACACCCTCTGACCTTCACCAGAGAGGGTGGGCCAAATGCAATAGAGTTCTGGTTAGAGTCTGTCTAGGCGATACTGGACCATTTGGATACCCCTGTTGAAAAGCGAGTGATGTTGGCCACATATATATTTCCAGGATAGGCTAGGTGTTGGTGGGACATTCAGGATCAAATGGCGATGTCTGAGGGAATGTCATGGAATGGTTTTCAGGAAAAGTTTAAGGAGCATTTCTACCTCGAGACAATGAGACAGGAGTGGGATGCAGAGTTTATGAGCCTGACTCAGGGATCATTATTTGTGATGGAATATGCTAGTGGCTTCAATGATTTGAGATGCTTTGTCCCAGTGTTAGTAAGGGATGATGCAGTGGTACCAAAGCATTTCCAGGATGGGATGAGACATGTTATCATGTCTCAGGTAAAAAATTTCTTCTTGAAGAGGTTCGCAGAGGTAGTTGATCAGGAACTTATCTCGCAAGGAAACCTAAAGGGAGAATCAGGTAGTGGGCTTGTAGTGTCAGTGGGACAGACGAGCAGTCCATCTACTGAAGTTTAAAAGCAACACCATGAAAGCTCACAACATTGTGGAAGTGTGAAAACTGGCTGGAAGACAAGGTCAGCCTCTCAGAGTGGTAATCAAGTGTTCTTGTATATGTGCAGCTGGCTGTGTCACATGTGTGGTTAGTTTCCATGACCTCCATTTGAGTGTCGTTTGAGCAGTAGGATGAGGCATGTGTAGAGATTCTTCAGGAACCCTCTGCATGAGGGTGATCATGATGGTGAAAAACAGGTTCCAGGTATGGGAAGGGGATCAGTTTCCCCGTATCAAGAAGGAAGATTTAGCTCCACATGTCATACTGGCCGGGGCAGTGGCCGTGGAACTCCAGTGCAGGATCACTCATGCCATTAGGTAAGTGCAGTGTATGGTGGTCAGGCTAGTGCCCAAAGTAGCAGGGCAAGCCAGCATCAGGTAGTTCAGTTTGCGCCTAGTGATGGCGAGGCTGGACCATCGACTGTTCGAGGTATTATCCTTGTAGCTTCTACTTTTGCTAGTGTGTTGTTTGAAAAATGTTCCACACACTCTTTTGTCTCTACTAAACATGTGATAGCGCTAGGGTTACCTATGGAGTGGTTGTGTGGAGTTATGTCAATTGACACCCCGTTGGGAGTGCGGGTTGAGGATATCAATCAGTTCATGGTGTTTATCTTGGAAGTATGTGGGAATCATTTTTTGTGGGATTTGTTCTTTCTCAATATTTCAATGATTGACCAAATATTGGGAATGGATTGGTTGGTTTTGTATTAGAAACACATAGATTTTTATCGTCATAGACTTTCATTTAGGTCATTTTAGGGTGAAGCTTAAGTCCACCGTGGTGAATGGGATGTTCATGAAGGGTGTCTAGGACAGTTTGTTCAGTAGTGGAATGGACTCATGGCTCAACTGGAATGTTGCATGCTTGATTAAAATGAAAGGGGATAACCTTATATCTTTCCGACCATGTTGGATCAGTTTCAAGATTTGTTTTCTAAGGATTTCATAGGGTTACCACCTGATAGGGATGTCGAGTTCACGATCGAGTTGCTACCTGGAGCGGAGCCAATTTCTCTTCTGCTCTACCTAATGGAAATGGAATAACACTAGGAACTGAAGGTTCAGCTTTAGTAGTTGGAGCATATGGGGCTTATCCTTCCTAGTATGCCTCCATGAGGATCTCCCATGCTTTTTTCAAAGAAGGGTGTTGGGTCTTTGAGGATGTGTGTTGACTATCGAATGTTAAATAAGATGATAGTGATGAATTGGTACCATATTCCTAGAATTAATGACCTGATTGATCAGTTGAGGGGTGCATCAGTGATTTATAAGATTGATGTGAGGTCGGGTTATCACCAGTTGAGGATGAGGTGTTCCGACATTCCAATGATAGTTTTTCGGAGTCGGTATGGGTTGTTTGAGTCTTTGGTAATGCCTTTCGGCATGACCAATGCACCGACGATTTTTATGGACTTTTTGAACCAGATCTTTCAACACTATCTAGATCAGTTTGTGCTTGTCTTTTTTGACGATATCTTAGTGCACTCGAAAACTCATGATGATCATGCCCAACATCTTGACATCGTCATTGGTGTGCTAAGAGTGCATCAGCTATATGCCAATCTATCAAAGTTTCAATTCTAGATAGGTGAAGTTCATTTTCTGGGTCACATCGTCTTGGAGGTAGGTGTGTATGTGGAGATAGAGAAAGGGCAGGTTGTTTTGTCTTGGGAGACCCCGAAAGTGTTTCTGATGTTCGGAGTTTTCAAGGTTTGGTCGGGTATTATCGAAGGTTCATTCATTATTTCAGTCACTTGGCAGCAACACTCTATGTATTGACCAATAAATGAATCAAGATCGAGTGGTCTGTGGATTTTGAGAATGGCTTCCACGTGTTGAAGAAGCGGTTGACGACCACACCTATCTTGATCTTACTTCCTCAACATAAGAAGTAAATCGTGTTTTGAGATGTGTCTGGAATCGGACATGGGGCTATGTTGATGTCGGGTGAGCGGGTTGTGTGTTATGGGTCAAGGAAGTTTAGACCCCAAGAGTGGAATTATCCCAATCACGATCTTGAGTTGGCTGTAGTGGTGTACGCCTTGAAGTCTTGGAGGGAAAATCTGTTGGGATAACTGTTTATAGTGTTCACTGACCATAACAGTTTAATTTAAATCTTCTCACAACAGGATTTGATTCATTGGCCGCGAAGATGGGTTGATTATCTACAGTCTTTTTACATTGATTTGGTTTATACTCTTGTAAAGGGAAACAATGTTGCTGATATAGTGAGTAAGAAGATCCAGAATTAGATGGTTCAGGAGTCCAGCACCGAGTGGATGGTGATGTCTTTGTCTATAGAGATGCACCTAGAGGTGCAGGAGGAGAATGGTCAGGTTACTCTTGCTTCTTTAATGATGGAGTCAATGCTTTTGATTCAAGTTATGGATGGTCAGCTTGATGATCCTGAGTGTCTGATCATGAAGGAAAATCATAATGTCGTGGAGCTACCTTCTAGTCGGGACGTTGTCGTGGATGATGTTGTTCGTGTTCATGATAGTGTGGTTGTGCCTAAGTGTGTGTTAGAAGAGATGATGCGAGGGTTCCATGCATCAATGTGGGCAGTACATCCTGGTTTGACCAAGATGTATTGTGATCTTCGAATGCATTTTTGGTGTCATGTAATGAAGAAGGATGTTTCAGGCTTTGTGGAACGGTGTCTTACCTGTCAGCAGGTGAATGTCATGCATCAATTTCCAGGTGGTTTGTTGCATCCATTTCCCATCCCGGAATGAATGTGGGATGATGTGACACTAGATTTTATCTTGTGTCTTCCAATGACTCCATGCAAGAATGATGCAATTTGGGTGGTTGTGGATCAATTAATGAAAGTGGATCATTTCTAACCGATTTAGGAGACCATTAGAGTCAGCTAGTTGGGTGAGATCTATGTTCGGGAGATAGTACAGTTGAATGGTGATCCGCGAACCATATTTATGGACTTAGATCCACGTTTCACATCACTTTTCTTGCATGGGTTGCAGAAGGCGCTTGGTACGCTGTTTTTTATTAATACAAAATTCCACCCCAGAAAGGTAGGCAGTTGGAACGTATGATCCTAGTGATGGAAGAAATTTTAAGATCTTGTGTCTTGGACTTTGGTGGTTCTTGGTAAAGGCACCTATAGATAGTTTATTTTTCATAAAAAAATAGTTTTTAGGCTACGATTCATATGGCATCGTTTGAGGCGCTTTATGGGAGACCCTGAAGATCTCCAATGTTTTGGCTATAGTCCGGCGAGTCAGAGTTGTTGGGGCCATGTCTCATGCAGGAGACATCAGAGAGAGATAAGTTGATCAGGAAGCAAATGAATACGGATTATAGTAGGAAAAAGTCCTCTATAGATTAGAGTCATAGGCCTCTTGAGTTGGGGGGGGTGATAAAGTGTTCCTTCAGGTGTCTCCAAGGATGGGTCACCATCGGATACAAATGCAGGGTAAGTTGGATCCCTGGAATGTGGGAACTTTTGAGATTGTGGAGAGGATCATACAAGTGGCTTATCGATTGTATCTTCTTCAGTGGTATGGTAGGATACATGATGTGTTTCATGTGTCACAGCATCAATGATATCACCCTGACCCGTCTCATGTGGTTAATGTTGAGGATGTGGAGCTTGAGGCTGATGCATCCTTTGAGGAGCAACTCGTTCGTGTGGTGGATCATAGTGAAAAGGTCATGTGAGGGAAGGTTGGGCTATTAGTGAGAGTACTATGGCAGCATGTGAATGTTCAGGAAGAAACATTGGAGAGGGAATATGAAATGTGGGCTCAGGGGACTGAACTCTTTTATTCAGTAGATTAATAAATCTTGGAAACTCAGCTCGAGGATGATCTGTTATATGGTGGGGAGGTTGTATGATCCCAATTTTTTAAATGTATGTTTTTGTTGTGTTTTGTGTTGAACCCTTTGTTTTTGGAGCTTCAAAATGTTCTCTAAAAGTGTGAAAGGCCTTGGGGGTGTTCCGGGGTCTCCGGGGACGAAATAAAGGAAATCTAGGCAAGACAGGCCAGGGCGCATGGCCTGCGCATGGCCAGGTAAACCATATAGCCTACCCAAGCTAAACTGTGCAACCCTTCCTCCTCTAGAAAGAAGCATGTGCAAGGTTTTCACAGGGGTTTCCAAACCATTTGGCTAAACCATGTGACCCATCCTCCTCCAGACAGTGGTATATGCACAGTTTGCGCACGGTTTGCCAAACAGTGCGGACAAACCATGCACCAACATAAAATTGGGAAACATTACAAGTTTTCCACTCTGGACTTTTAAACCGCAACTTGGGATTTCCTCTCCATTCCTATCTATTCACCCTAGGCATGAACCAAATCGCCAAAATGCTCCAAGAGATTTATCTCCATCATTTCTAAGGTGTTTTTTGTGCTGGTGGTTGTGGTTGAAAGATCCGGGTAAAGCTAAGCCCATCCTTGCTTCTCTTTTTGGATTAGGGTTTGTATCTTCTCTCCCTCTTGTTCCGATGCTCTAAAACCCTAAATTTTGGGTGAGTTATATTTTTAAGGTCCAATTGTTTGTTGGATCGAGGTCTAAGGACTCGATTGAGAGTGCTTTCAACTGCATTTTTGAGGTAGGTGGTCTAAATGTGATATTTGATAGTTATTTGGTTATTTGTGCATGATTAGTTGTGTTCTTGTTTCCACTTTTTTATGTTTTGAATATCCTTGGAATTTTTTGTAATAATAGTGTTCAAAATGGAAAATGGGAACCCTCACGATCTCTGTGGGTTGTGTTTGGATTGTCTTGACCTAATTAGGGTCATCCCTGAGATGTGACGGCTTTTCTTGGGTTTAGGGATTGTTATTAAACTAGTGGCCTTTTGTAGTAAATTGTAGATCCCATGATGAACATGATGGCATGATTTGTTGAACATGGAATAGAATTTAGGTGATTCAACAAGACATGGAAATAAAATGGGGTTAGTTGAAATGGAATGAATGGTTGATTCATGAAAATGATGAACGTGTTAAATGGGTTAATGTGTAAAATGATTTAAGACCATAACAGGATTGGTTATGGGTCAAATGTTCAATGCTTAGTGAGATAGGCATAAAACATCAGAATTTGGTAAGTGGTTAAATGATGTGAAATAGTAATGTTTTAATGTGTTAAGGCATGATGTGGATTCCCATGTGGGTTGTTGTGAATAGTGTTTTCCGAAGGGCAGTGGTTTGGATGTCTGATGGTTACATATATATAAGCATGTGTACATGGATATGTAGAGTAGGGTATGACATGAGGATATACGCACACAGGTTGAGCTAATACTGAGCTTCTAAACTCGACCCTAAATTCATGAATTAGGAAAGGCGGCTGAGGGTCAATTCTCCTAATGGTAGCATCCACTCGAACTGAGGCTTCGAGGTGAGGATATGGTTGCAATAAGGGGGTTAGTCCTAGTGAGATAGGATAACTATGTGTTAACCCTCTTGCATGTGATTTTTGGCCTATTACCCATGTAGCATAATATATATGATTACCCCATGCAAAATGTGATGAAATTATAAGAGATGATAATTTGTAATAAATGAATGGTAATGGAAATGGAAATGACATTGTATCTGATCTTCTTAATGGAACCTTAATTAATTACTTGGAAATTATCATTCATATTCCTTTTGCATGAACTACCTGTTTGCACTGGCTGTTTTGTAGACAACGTTGGTGGTGGCCTACTGAGTTGTACTCACACCCTGCTTGGGCCGCCGTTGGGTACTCGAGCAGACATCCAGTTTTCAGGCCAGGAGTAGGGAAAAGTTCCTTGCTAGATAGTGAGTGGACATGGGTAGCATTTGGTGGAGGATCCGGAGATGGAGTCTGGACACCTTTGGTGATTTTGTTTGTTGCTTTTATTTTTGGTTTTTGTTCACTCTTGCACTTCTAGTATGACATGGCATATTTATTGATGGAAATGATTGTTATACATTCTACGTGTTTATTGGTTATTGTTTCTGCTACTAGGTTTATTCATATTGTGGATTACTCTAATAAAAAGGGGGGTATTCTCTGCCTAGTTGATTTCATAGACCCCCACTATTAGTTAGAAGCCTTTGGCGTACGGGGAGGTGTTCTTAATTTCATGTAACCACCCGGCTTGGAGCACCAGTTTAGTGGCTTCTAGGTTGGGGACGTTACATTAAATATTCTAAAAATAAATTTTTTATGATTTAAATGTATTGGTTTTGTAATAAAACTAAATATCGTGATATTATTTGAACATGTTCATGTTTTCTATTTGGTTTATTATAAATGATTTTACAATTGTTTTTAAACCATTTATGATTTTTGAATACATGTGAATTTTTAAAAACCAAAAAGTATTTTCATGACATCATAATCTATAGTGTTTATATTTGTGTTTTTTTAATTTTGGATAGATATGATATTCATATAAATTTAAATAGTTTATGAGGAGCTCTGAAAATGAGTTTTTTATACACTTAAAATTATATGATACTGATGTTGTGCTTCTAATAACTATAGATTTTTTAGTTTAATTTTTTTTATTTATGTTATTGAAATTTTTATAGATATCAGATTCCAAGGAACATTTATTAATTTAAATCCATCATGTTTATCTTATTTTCATTATAATACATTGAAGTCTATAACGTTTTTTTGGATGGAGAATAAATTGTCTCATGTTCATCATTCATTTGATTGGAGTATATTTTTATTACATGTTTTTGTTTCTATTTTTTATCATATTTGGAGCATTAGATGTATGATTGATTTGATTATTGTATATTTGGAAAAAAAATATTTATTTATTTAAATAAATAGTTTTGAACAATTTCTGAGTATGAAATCTAGATCCTTAATAAATTTGGATAAATTTTGTTAAGGTATGCTATCCGTTTTTTTCACAATGTATGGGAAACCCAACAATCAAAAATACTATAATGTATTGTTCAAAAACCCTTCATTATCTATAGTCAATAGTATGGGTTAAAAACCCTACACCACTATTAATACCCTATGCTACATTAATATTCGCACCCTATGTTATGTAATTATTTATTTCTATAATGTATGTTTTGGAAACCCAAATTTATTATTCATTCATTATGCTACATTAATGTACATAGACTGCGTTATGTCAATATTTATTTCCTATATGTATGGTTGGAAAACTAAACATTTCTATCTATTCCCTATGGTACATTACTATTTTTACCTTATGTTCCATTACTATTCATATCAATAAAGTATGGTCAGGAATCATTACATTATTATTCATTCCATACGGTAACATACTACTCATACAATACATTGAGTCTAAATTAATTTTTTGTAATGTATATTTGGGAAATCCTATGTTACTATTCATACCAAATGTTATTTTCCATTCAGTTCGTTTTTGTTGAAAATTTATTTTCTACATATATATGAATTATTTTCAATGGTTTTTATAATAGATAAAATTACATTAATTCTAAAAATATTGATCAATTAGTTTTTTTTATATTTTTTATCAAATATTAATTTAGAAATTTTAATTAAATGAATTCAACATATCAACGAAATAATGTCAGCTGTTCTATATTAATTGAAATTAAAATTATGCTACTAGTTATCAAGAATAATTTTGACTAAATTTAATGTAGTTTTTATAAATTTAAACATTTTTAAATCATTTAATGATAATAATATTTTGGATATTTTTTTGAAGAAAATATTCAAATTATAATTGTATTTTCTTATTGGAGACTTATTATATAAGAATAAAGATACTACAGTTCATCGATTTTTATGGATATATTTATCAATGATTATGACTCAATGTATTTTGAATTACTGAAGGAAATAGAGAAATTAAGACTACAGAATATTTATTATATATATATATATACCAGGTCAAAAAATATTGAAAATATTGACATAATAGATATGAAAATTGTATGATTTGTTTTTCTAAGAGAATGTTCAATGAACGTGGAACCTCTTGTGCATTTTTAATGTCATATAACAATATGTTTCATCACCTAAATGTTATCTCAAGTTTAATATTATTTATTAATCAACTACATTTTCATTAACATGATGGGGAAATATAATCCTCTATAACATGTACTTACGATTTCATTTTTTATATAAATTCATATGGTTCTGTTTCAATTACATTGTTTCATATTTCTTGTACGAACATTATTTTTCAATTTATGCTTTTAAACAAAAATAAATTATTTCCAATTTTATTTATTTAGGTTGTGAGTCTCGGATTCTAATGTCAATATCTATGCATTGTAACTCCTAGTATATAATGTCAGGAATGTTTGGGTTTTGACCCCCATGGTTTATATTCCAGTTTTAAGGGTTGTGACTCCCCATAAAAACATTAGTTTTGTTGTTATCCCTCCACTTGTAAAGGATTATATAATTTTGTTTTGATTTCCCCATAAAAGAATTTATGTTCACACATATCTCTTGTTGAGTTGACATGAATAAGAGTATAGTAGGCCCACTTCATAATGAAATACTATAGAAATCATCCATGAATTCATTACTTTTTCCACTTCTAATTATCCTTAATAACTCTCCATGGTAATTATTAGAATAAATCAATTCATTTGTACAAATATTTTAATATTTTATATTCACCTGCATCTACACCATAAACCATTACACAATCCTATCTTTCATTAGTATGTATTAATTGGGTAAAATGTTATAATACATCTGATCAATAAATATTGTTTTCTAAAATGTTTTAGAGACATATTCTATATAACTTATATCATGATTTGAACATTAGAAAAAAAATTAATTATTAATAGGTGGTCAATCCAAGATGACAATTAATATTATTGAAGTTGCCTTGATTAAATTATCTATTAGTTTCAAAGGTTTTTCGGATCAACAATATCATATAGTTGAATTATCCAATAATAATAGATTTCTATATATATTATAGATGGATCTATATTTATCCCTTTATAGAAAGTGGTGCAGTATTATAATATGAATTAATGAAATAATGGGAAAAGGTAATTAGAAAATTGCAATAAAAGGATAGGGTGGATAATTTTAGTTATATTAAATAAAATATTGGGAAATATTAATGTTGTTTCAATTATAATAATGATAGTTGTTGGGGATATATGGTGATTAAAGTTAGTGCAAAATATAATTCAGATTAATATCTCTATAATAGTAGGATATGATATTTATAAATAATTGAAATAAAATCATGATATATATCCCCACTATTTATAAAATTGATTGTAATGGGATAATTCATTATCTCATTGTTCTTCTATTGAATATCTATTTAGTTTCTGATCTGTATCATGTATCTATTTTCAGTATGTACATTCATGATCCCCAAAATAAACTAAAATCAAAATTTTTACCATCGAATAACATTATTTTTATGAGTCATATGCAATGATAATTTCACATTATAGAGATATTGTTCCATATAACAACAATATTCACTCAGCAAAAGTTGATATGGGGAGTCATAAAGTTTTTCATGTTATATGGTTACCCAATGATGTAATGAGGAAGAAGTATCTCCATTTTAATTTATCAGAGTTGTGAAATTATTTCAATATAAATATTATAAGAGGATATAATATATATCATCATGGATATTTGATATATTTAGTTTTAAATAAAATTTAAATTTTTTATAGCTTCAATTATATTATGAAACTTTCTAAAATTAAGTGTGATATGCGTTTGAAATATTTTTATTATATGTTAATATAATCATGTTGTTGTTGGATTGGGGGTTATTAATTTGAA
Source organism: Viscum album (assembly GCA_963277665.1). Classification (NCBI taxonomy): domain Eukaryota; kingdom Viridiplantae; phylum Streptophyta; class Magnoliopsida; order Santalales; family Viscaceae; genus Viscum; species Viscum album. The sequence goes on from OY728158.1 coordinate 219,616,553, forward strand.
ATTATCAGTTAATAAATGTATTTCAAAATTATATTTATCATTACAAATTATTTTTATTCCCTGTAAATAAGGACACGATTTTATTGTTAAAAATAATATCTTTTTATGTTTAATGGTATATTTTTAAAATATTTTATTTTTATAATAATATATATACATTGATCAAAATTAAAATATGATTTTTTCTAATTTGAAAATAAATTTGAATAAATATATAATAATATCTAAAAATGTATTAAATATTTTAGAAATGAATGTCCAATAATTTGATGGTAGAAAGTGATAGTTTTTAGGAAACATGTTTTAATATACGATATGACTATAAACATAATAAATTAAAATAATCAGTATTGATGAATTATATCAATGATGGTGTTGATAATATAATAATTAATTTATGATAACATTAATCTAGTTATTTTTTTCGTGGATAAAAATAAATTTAGGTTATTCAATAAAAATGAATTTTTTTAATAGTTATCAGTGATTTACATAGAAATTTTGAAATGAATTTATTCCACTTAATAAAATTTAATTTTGTATAATATATACATATAATCTAATAATTAGGTAATTTTTTTTAATATTTTTTCATGGTTTTTTCTTTTTATAAATTGAATCAATTGTATAAATTTTCACCATGTTATACGTTAAAATTATTAATGCACGGTGCTAAATATTGATATAAATAATATAATATCCCTAAAACATGGATAAATTACACTACATGAATTTATTTTCAAAAATCATATATTTTATTTGAATTTGGCTTTTTTATTCGAAATTAAATTGAATATTAATCTTGTATAATATAATATTTTCAATTTTTTAAATTCTTATAATAATATCATATATAAGTTGACATATATTCATCATAATTATTAACTCTATTAGAGTTATTTCTCATTTCCAAACTCGACCATAATACTCCCCAAATAACCTAATCCATGTCAATGTGGATTTATCATTGATAAAGACCGATTGTGTTGGCCTTAAAGTGATTCAAAAATCAGGACACCTAACGGGGAGGTATATATTCATAATATTAAATTTAATGGTTCATTCACAATAGTAATCCACTTAATTATCTATAATAAATTTAAATTATTCCTTTACTATATTCTCTAAAGATATATGTTTTTTGTGTTTTTATTGTATCCATTTTATTCTTTTTCCCATTGGTTGGAAAGTGTTAACTTATTTTTAACATACCTATCAATTATAACATACACAAATTGGTTTGATTCAATTTTCATTTCTTATTATTAGTTTTTGACAGATGGATTTATGAAATTATTATATATGGAATATAAATCATTTAATCATCGTTCTATAACACTGAATTATTAATTACATTAATTTAATTATATGTATTAATATTTGGAATCATTATCGGTGCATGTATACAAATTATTTTCTCCATGAATTAATGTAAGATATCTCAAATAATCACTTTATATAGATATTATTTAATGGTTATATAATGTGTAAATAAGATAATTATGAAATCATTAATTTATTTTATATAGGGGATATATCAAATATGTCAAAGGATCATGACAATTGAACTGAAACATGAATTGAAATACATGAATGAATATGGATCAATAAATAAATAATTAATAATAAATATATATTTTAATAATTGATTTTGGAACACATAAGGGGAATTAAGTTACATGAATTAATTGTTAATCATTTTAATTTCATTTTATTTAAACATTATTCTTGTTACAAACCTATTTTTATATATTATGTATATACTAATCATTGATAATTTATATCATGAATTTATTTATTTATATTGTTTTTAAATAGTTATTTGATGGTATTAATTTCATGGGGTTTATGATTAATGTGTTACCAATTTGATAATGGTTTATATCACAATCTCCTCTCTTTTCAGGATTATATATCTTAATATTCCATTGATGGAAATTAAAATATACTTAAATATTAAACCACTTATGTTTTCTTATCCTTTTCTAAATTTTATAATTTTAAATTTTTTGATAATTTTTAACTATTTGGAAGAATAAATTGTTTAGAATTCTATTTATCAAAATCTAACTATATTAATTATTTTCATGCAGGGAATACATCTATAAAATTTAAATGACCATTAAAATATATAATGATGTTTTTATTTATACAATAAATTTTTTAAATTGTTTTCTTACAAAATATAAAATTCATTAAAAATGGATTGTGTAGTTTTTTTCAAAACATTACATCAACCAAATTTTTTTAATTTCTAAAAAGTATAGAAAAATGTTCTATTCTAATGTAAATGAATTGAATAAAATTTACCAAAATATTTATTATAGTATGTCTTCTAATATTAATTTGTATTTGTGTAAGGTTATTTTTAAATAAAATTTTATAATCACTACTCTAATGGAAATTTCAAAATTATCTTCTAAAATTAAATTTCATCTATTTAAATATACTTTAATTATATTTATTCTTAAATGTGGATATTTTATTATGATATCATCCATATTTTTTTATGATTCTATTTGTTTATTTTATTCTAATCCTTATTCTATGAAACTATAATTTGTAACATGTTAATAACATTATGTTGAAATTTATATTATTTTAATGACACAATCCACTTTATTCTTTGGATGACTTATTAATTTGATAAAATAGAATCATTATGAAGTGTTTTTTCAAATGGGTTATTATATTTTAAAATTAAGTATAATTTTTTAAAAAGTGTGAGAAATTTAATATGTTCTTTAATATGTGAGAATGAGACAAAAATAATATTGTAATCCAATGTTTTATGTAAAAAAATTTATATCCTTCAATAATATTTTTTAGAAAATAGAATGAACATTGTTAAGTGGGGGAGTCATTTTAGAATCATATTATTGTTAGTTAGCCTAATCTAGTGAAATGATGAAATATATATTTAGCGAAATTCAATATGGGATTGGCTCCACAATGATAGTAATACAAGTGAACATTAACAAAAGAAAATATCTTTTATTATTTTGTTTAGGTTATAAAATTGATTATTTTTCTCATATCATGATCTCATTCATCATTATTGATTATTAATGAATCATCATGCTTGTGAAATAATTAATTTTTATTAAATTATTAATAAATGAATAAAAAATAATTATATATGACTAAGTGGGAATATCTTTTATAATTGTTGATCATGTTTTATTACCCTAATTATTATCTAATGCGGATATGTAATCATTTAATTATATATTATTTGTTCACCCTATCTCATTATTTGGGATATAATTTTATTACATTTTATATATCTCATTTAATTATAAAGGGATTCAAATAAATCATGTCTATGAAGTGTACTAGGATAGAAGAATGTTGTGGGAAATATAGAATATATTTCTAAAAAAAGTTGATTATGAATATACTCTCCAATGAATCTAAACCATTTTTGTTATTGTGTATATATTATAGTTTGTTGTGATGAATATTCATTTAAAATAATGTAATTTTAATTTATATTATTATTTAACTATCTCATGGATAATATAATAGTGGTCAAAAAATTGACTACAACCGTTGTAGATTGATTGAAAAAAAATATCACCAATCGATGAAATACCTAATATCTGACTTGATGAATTTCACTACACTCTTATCAACTAACGTGATGATAAATTAAAAAGTTTTTAAACAAAAAGAAATGGAGGATATTTATATTAAATCAATGATCAAATTATAGAACATAAAAAAGGAATATGAGTCCTCTGGTTATTTAGGTTATAGAAATGTGACTGATAAAATTCACAAGAATCTCACGGTCCTCACATAAAAATTTCCTATAAATGAAAAATGAAAATATAATTTTTAGAATATAGAAGTAATATTTAAATTAATATTCATTTTATGCATTGAAATTGATAGTTAATGAGAATATAATATATTTAATATAAAGATGATAATAATGAATATGAATTATAAATATAGTCTAATGTAAAATATGATATATAAAATATAAAATATTATGATTCTAAAGGATGTTATAAATTAAAACCATATTGTTTATTCAATTTATTGATGAATAGTACTGATCTTCTTAAATAATTAAATTTTTTATTTATATTCAATAAAATAATGCATATTTATTTAAAATTTCTAGGCAAACTGAGAAATCTGAAATAGTGAATGATAAAAGAAATAGGGTGAAGCCAATATAAATCAATTGTTGTGAACAAAAAATGAATCATATAATGGTAGAATTTACAAAACAAAAGGGTGGATAAATTTATAAATTAGGATATTGTAATGTTTAATAATCGTTAATTTTAGTTTGATTGAACTAAGGATATTTATTTCAACACTATGTTTTTATAATAACTCTATTTTCAATAGTATATTTAATACCCAACACTAATTCCATACTGACCGTGAAATATTATTACAATATTATTAATTAAAAAATATCCATTCAATTAGCTTTTAAATTAATGGGTATTAAAAATATTAACTACTTTATAGAATATATATAATGGTATGAATTATTATAATTTAATTTATAATTAAATTAGAAATAATCACATGATATTAAATTATATAATTAATTCAAAAATGATTTTTATTTATTTTATTAGAAAAATATATAATGAATTTTTATATTATATTATATTTTTAATAAAAAGAAATTAATTTTTCTAAATTACAATATCTACATTGGTTCTAGATTACATTTTCTGGTTTTTTCAGAAAAAATCTTTTTTTTCAATTAAAAGTAAAAATAAATATAATTATAATAATTTAATTTTTAAAATAAATTAAGTATTTTAGAAGTTAAATTATTCCTTTCATTTGATTTTTAATTAATAAAATTAATATTTAGTTTTATTTAATAAAATTAATCCAAATTGAAATATATGTATTCTCGATTTTATAAAAAGAATATTTTAATTAATTGGAACTAATGTTTTCTCCAAACTATTATAAGTTGATTAATGTATACCAGTTTTTAATAATTAAAATAAACCCTAATGAGGAAATTTTTTATTATATATATACATTTATTTATTTAAATTAATTTTACTATTAATACTTGTGAAATATAAAATATGTGATAATTTTTCCCAAAAATATCGTAATTGACTAACTCTTTTTTCCTACACATATAAGGATTTTATTTTAATTTAAAATTTTAATAATATATGATTTAATTTTAAAAATTTGGTTAAATATTCTTAATATCATAATTAATTTTATATAATTTAATATAATTCAATTTTAGTTTTTCTGAATATTAAAGACATTAAAAATCTATTATCTTGGGGAACATGAATACTATTTTACCATGGGTGGTGAACTAAATATTTAAAAATAATATCATGTTTAGAAAATTATTCTATTGATTATTATGGTCTTTGAGTGCTATTAATGACACACTCTTTTATTTTTTGAAATTTTAAATGTACTTGGATACAGAGATACATCAAATTATTGAATAGTTTTTGATATTTAAATAAATTTCACTACTTATCCGTTAAAAATGAGAACCCCATATCATATTATTTTAAAAATAACTACCCATTACTTCAACCAATATATACCTAAATATATTCCGATCATCATTCCCCAAGTCATAATGTCTTGAATTTATTCAGAAATCCAATTTGGGTAGCTATATGAATAATCTTAAAGAGGTTGCGAAAATGAGATGGATTTCTATTTATCGATAACCATTATATTATTTATTTATCCAAGACATTAAAATAATTAATAATCATGTTTATTTAATAAAATATGTGTCTATTATATACTATTATATTATTATTTCACTTTTAGATCATCAATCCATATCTGCATCCATCAAATAGGAAATAAAACCATCATTAATGTGTGATATGGACAACCACCACACATATCAGTGCAATTTATTTTCCATCATTTCCTATCACATATATTTTTATATGAAATATTTAATATTTTTATATGATATTAATGACATATTAAAGATTCTATAAATGTGAAATATCATATTATTTCTTACCTTACCTTCTATTGAAAAAACATAATGTCGTTCATTTTTATGGAGGATTACCACCTCATATATCTATATTATTTGGGTTCTATTAATGCATCACATTGATGGTATATTCATATTTATTTTAAATTATATTATGATATTTATGTTTTTATTAACATAATATAACGTGAAAACAGTAGTTATATTCTTTCCATCATGGTCATTGTACAATAGAAACATTACACATGCATAAATACATTTTACCACCTCCATTATTATAACATGGTTCATTTTTAATAACCCGTATTTATAGATATTTTAAAAGAAATAATTAATATTTTAAAATTATAATAGTTTTATGATCAATATTCAAGATATAATCGAATAATTATCCTTTTTTATCATGGTCAATACACAAGTTCCATTTTCAAATTATATGCAATAAGTCCTCAAAATACCAGACATAGACATAAATAATTATGTAATTACATAAGTCATTAAAATAAATGAATTATATTGTTAAATAAAAGTTTTTTAAAATATAAAATTTTTATATGTGAAAAATAATATATAAAGGTTTATTATATAGGATGTGAAATATATACATTATAATGTTTTCACTAAAGTTATGGGTTATGTATCAAATAGTCTTTCTAGGGGAATCATGTTATTTTATACACCCAATTAATTTTAAATATTGCATATAATAAACAATTAAATATTATATCTTGAATACATCATACCTCCTGATATTCTACATTACAACATATATAATTATTTCATTTTAGTTGGGATACAAAAGAAACCAATGTGGTTAGTATTTACATATCAATAATTGTTTAATGACGATTGTTTAACATGTTATTATTTTTATATGATAACCATTTAATAAGAACAATTAATTTTATTCTCCTATAATTAGTCAATAAATTCTCAATTATTATTTCAATTTTTTACTATTTTCAATATAAATTTACTGAAAAATAAATTCTATGAAAAGATAACTTCATTTATCTATTTTGAAAAAAAATAACTTTTCTTACATATCCATGTTTTCTATGAATAGTTGGTGAAAAATTATATGAATTAACCAAAAACATTATTAAATTTTTTTTATAATTTTTTTTATTTTAAAAAAAAAAATCATTTTAATGGGATAATATTTTTGTTTTCTGAATTAGGAACGTTATATAATTATTAAAATAGTATTAAGTTAATATTGTTTATTTTGTAATATATGTGTGGACTTATCTACCATAATGGCATCCTAATGCATTTAATATTATTTTCCAAGTATCTGTTTTTACATTAACTTTTAATATATTCAATAATATTATTGGAATTTTTATATTTGGATAATGTGATTTCAATGTCAAAATTTTACATTACTCATGAAATATTCAATGAAATATTGTATACACATTTTCATTAATAATGAAATATATGATATTACGGACTTATTATAAATAATGAATATTTTTTCTCTCTCTCTCATATATATATATATTATTCTCACTTATATTATGGAGTAATAATTTTCATATATTCATCTATAAAATTTCTTTATTATGAAATATATTAGGATTATGATAAGTGGGAAGATTAAAAAACCAATATATTTATGTTGGGATATCTTATGATTGTTACATGTTATTGATTTTCCTTCCAAAAAACACATAATAATTAAAATGTAATTATTACATTAGATATATAGTGCTCCAAATGATTGGTTAATTTTTTATTATAAAGAGACATCATATATAGAATTCAAAAATAAACATAATTTATCATTTTATACCTACGTAATGTGATATATTCGATTTCATAAGTATTAAATCATGTTTATGTCAGGGTTTGACTTTCATACGAAATTTCCAATGATTCCATTATCTTATTATACTATGTTCCTTATGTTATGCATCCATGTGATTACTTATCATTGATATCAATTTTTATATCATTTTATAACTTTGATACACAAGTTAATTTTACCCATTCTCTTTTTTCCATCTATGTGATTTTAGATCACCCCTATTTCATATATATTCCACATTATATTATATATAGTTTAGAACATATAAATGATTTAAGAGCTCATTATGGAGAATACAATCAAATATTATATTTTATTTTCTCAATGATATTTTATGATCCATTTATTATAAATACACTTTCCCACATAATAATTATGTTTTAGTGAATGGATGTTTATATTAAAAATAATTTCATAATAGTGGTAGAATTATTTGGTCACATTAGTTATTATCATATTAATGATCCAGTTAATATTTGTAAACTCTTAATTGAAAACTGAAGTCACAACCCTTTGGATAATTCAATGGATAATTCTATGTATATGAAATTATTTCAAGATATAGGTGAAGGATATATAGTTTTAATATCTATTACATTTTTTCTAGATAATACATGTGATTATTTCACTAGAGAAGACTTATATAGGGGTAATAACTCTGAAAATGATATTTAGATGGATTACGTAGTCCACATGAGAAAAAAAATTCCTTTCTAAACATCCGGATCAACACTCTTGGGGAATATACATTATAAATTTAGTATATTTTTATGAAAAATTGTAAATGATGAAAACAAATTTGCTAGACAGAAATCCTAATGTGAAATATTCTAATGGAAAACCCAGATTGAAAATAGTAATCCATAATCCATGATATAATTGTTTTGTATTAGTTATTCCATCAATTTATCTTGTTTCAATTTCATTTATATTTATTAGTTTTGATATATCATTGTTTTTAATATTTCAGTTAATGGAGGGTATTATAATAATTAATATCAATGACTAATGCGATTAGAAATGTAATGATTTTATGAATGAAATAATTAATATAATGGAAATGGGATTTATTCATCTAATTCCAATTTCAAAATCAACTATTTAAATTAACAAATAAATAATATATAAATTTAGAATCACTGAATAGAATGCATGGTGGTAATCTCATGGACGTTCATCTATTAATGAAAATACAAAAAAAAAATATTCAAATTTCAAAATGAAATAATGATGAAAGAGGAAGCATAAAAGATATAATAATAAAACTAGAAGTATATATATGTCTGGATAATGAAGAAAAAAAATCTATTTTCCAATGAAAAAAATGGATTGTCTGGTTAAGATGATGTTTGGAAATAATTTTCAACATAAGGAACCACTTAATGTTCAAAGGAGTATATGTGTGGATCATTTCCAATAATATATTGAATAACCTAATATAAGGATTAATACATAAAGAAATAATTTATGAAATTAAATGTTGTGGAATGACTAATTTTTCTGGGTTTTGGATTTTGAGAATCGTGTTGTTGATGGGCTTTCATGGTATTTTGGTAATATGAATAATGAAAATTATAATGATCATTCTATAGAAACTAATGACTTTATAGAATAAACCAAATGGAAGTAATAACCAATGAAGGTGATTTTATGATAGGTTAATATTTTAATGAAAACAAAGAAATAATGAATATATATTATTTTATATTTATTTGATGTTGGGAAAATTATAGTAAATTATGATTAATTAATTTTATATAGAAAATTATGGTGTATAGATGTACCCCTGGATAAAAATAGAAATTAATATTAAGGATATTATTGGGTTGTAAATCCTTTTTTAAAAATTTTATGGGATTTATAATAAAAAAAAATTAAAAAAACCTATGTTTAGAAACAAATAATTGTATCCAGAATGGTTATGGTGATAGAACCCACTCCCAATGTGGCAATAATGGTGCATTTCATAGCACAACAGTACCCAATGTACTACTAAGTTTGACATTATTTTTACATAGATGACTTTGTTGATAAATTTTCATTTTAGTCAAGGGAATATATTATGGGAAGAATTAATTTTTAATGTGAATTATATTTTGGTGACTGATGATATTTTGTGAATCATTTGTACAAGTTGAGATATATTTAGCATTGTGATTATTATAAATGATTATTTTGAAATATTATATTATTTATTTGGGATGTATGTTATATGTTTTAAGATAAATTTTGATGTTAAAAACTTCATTCAATTTATTGAGTTTACTTGGGATGTATGGTTATTAGTTTAAATAATGTTTTATAATAAACCATAAATTTTATTCTCAAATGTAATATATTATTATATTAATATTCATTTATATTATTATCTTACTTCGTAATAACCATTTTGGTGTTAATAATGATTGGGGGAGACATTTAGACGTTTATGAATATTGTTATCCATTGGATGATAAATTAATTTTTATAGGAACATATATTTAGTTTATGTTAGATAATCATTCTAAATCGTAATATATGTAAAATAAGCTGATTAATGAAAAAATATCAATGTTATATTTATGAAATTATAAGATATCATGTAAGTATAATTTATATTGATGTATTTCATGATATAAAATTAAGACCTATATTATAGGTAATATTCATTATATAAGAATTTCTATCATATTCCATTCCTATCTGATGAATCGGTGGATTTTAATTGATTAAAGATTAGTTTTTTTGTAGTAGTTTTTATTATAATAATCATTCAATTGATTATGATCCATTATCTCTATTACTATCCAAATTTTTTATTCTTTTCTTCAATGGAAATATGCCAATTCATTCTATATTTATTCTTCGAGGAATCCGTGTAATGTGATGTCCTACATATTTCACTTTAACCATTTATAAGATAATGCTTTAGTGAAACTTTTACTAATGTGTGGGTTTAGAATAAATAATACTAGAAACTCAAAATCTTGATTTTGAAGAACATGTTTAAATTTTTTGGAATGAATTTATCATAGTGAGTAGAATAAAACACTTCAGGATTTAGAAAGGACATTATGTTTGATAGATTATTAGTCACTGAACCCTGATTTTAAGGGAATAATTACATAATATTAAAATTTTATTATTTTAATATTATCATATTAAATTAGGTTTTTTAGAAGAAAATTAAATAGATTAGAAAATAGATATAAATATTCTAATCAATATAAATTTATTTACAACCTATTATTAATGAGGAACTAAATTTGCATTAAAAAAATTATTTAAGAAATAATTTATATAGCTTTTGTGAATGAAAATTTGTAATTAACTTTTGAAAAAAATATTATTTATGTGAAATATAAAAGAAATTAAATTATTATAATGACATTAAAATAAGGTTATTTACTTATTTTTTGAAATTTATTAATTTTTACAAGAATAGTGAAATATGATGGTGTTTATAAAATTAAAAATTCCAACAGAAATTAAGTAATATAAATTAATATAAATTATTTATATTCAGCTAAATTTAATGAAAAATTATTCAGGTTTATTTAATCTATTCAATTACTTTTAAATCATCATTACATTTAATTTTATTATAAATTTCTTTTGAGGCTTCAAAAAATATTTTTTCTGAAAACAATTATACTGAGGATAATCATTATCCATGTTAATGAAATTAAATAACTCATAAATATGATTTAAAACGACATATATATATAATATAAATATTAATTCAATTTAATTTAATTTTGAATACATTTCAACTATATAATATCAGATCATTCTATTTAAGAAAAAATTGTTTCGTGAAATGTCATTTAATCAACACATCTATGGGATTGATTTTAAATTTCACCAATTAAATGAAAATAAATAGATAAAATTTATTCCATAGATTTAATAATAATAATTTATATTGAATAATTTTTTTCTTATTTTTTTCATAATGAATTGTATGATAATTGAAAATATGTGGTCATGGTTATTGTGAAAACCAATATACAAGGGGGGTAAAACTAAAGATGTAGCTAAAATTACATTACTTTAAAATGATTTCTTTTAATTTTATATGTGTGAAGTTTATCTTTTTATCAAAAACTAATTAATTTTCTATTTTTGGAGCCTCATTATAGAAACATCCAAATAATTAATAATATGGATGTTTTAAATAAATGCCACTCCACATCCCTTATATTCGAGAACCCACTCTAGTCAATTTCAAACTATTATGAACCACTATGGTCCATCCTAAAAAAATTCGATTATCATCCATACATCCCTCTCCACTTCATATGGGCCTTGATTTGATAATAAATCCAATCTACCGAGGCTATTTTGATAATCCAAAAGTGGTTTTTAGGTGAAGAGGTGTCTTCCTTAACATAGAATTTTCTATTTGTTATAACACATTATTAAAATCCATTTTAATAATTATTAAATAATAAAAATATTATCTTAAATTAAATATATTTTAATTATTTTATTAAAAAACCTAAATCAACCTCCATATACAAAATATAAAAACTGAAACTAATATTCATGTGTACAACAATCTACTACCTCACAAAAAAATGAAACTTGATTTCCATCATCAAATTTAAATGATATTTATCAATTTTTATTTGAAATTTATATATGATGTTCCTGATATTTTAATAATTATGAATAATTAATATATCATATATATTTTTATCTTATCACCTATTTAAAGATGATAATATCATTATTTTGCACGATGGGCAACCACCAAGTGAAGTGATGTCATTATTTTTAATAAATAACTCCAATGGATGTTATATGAAAGTGTATATAAAGAAATTATACGATATTTATGAAATTATTTTCAATATAAAATAATAAAAAAAATAAGATACATTTATTTTTCTGGAACATTTAAAATTTATATTGTTACACATGCATATATATGACATACCCTCTCTATGAGTATAATATAGTAATTTTTTTAGCATCTAAAAATCATGGTTATTTTTGAAATAATAAGTTATGTTTAAAAATAATAATTACTTTAGTATTACTATTTAATAATGATTTAATATTTTCCACTTTGAATATTATCAACACGCCATTTCCTTTTAAAAGTATGATCAAACATTCCTCAACACACTTAATAGGGATACAACTGTTAAAGTAATTAAAAATAACATTAATGTAAATGATGTAAATTATTTCAATATAATGGTTTAATATTGAAAAAAAATTATGAAAAATAAATAATTTTAATAAATAAATTATATTGTATATAGAATATATATGTGATATTGTATGGACCTGAGGTACGAGATTAATCTAATTATATCCTCTTTTGAGAATAATGTGGTTTATGATCCTAATACCCTTTTAATTATTTTCATATATATGCACATAAAATATTATATGATAAATCCTTAATAATTTTATATGTTTTTTGATTTCATTCATTGTATTTATGATTATAATGTTACCAAAGCAACAATTATTTTTATTTTAGTATCAATTTAATCAAGATTCTTTAAGAAATAATTTCCATTGTAAGAATGTATTTTATAATTGTATCTTAAAAAATATTAATTTATTCTCATATATTTATTCAGGATTTTATGAAATTTTACCATTCAACTCTTTTTGTTAAATAGATATATTAAATAATATTTTTAATAAAACTTTACATCATTTCACTATTCGAATGAAAAGCGATTTTCATCAATGCCAATTTTGACTAAAATTATTTCCATTTTTTAAATTTTACAATATATTTATTAAATTAATTTTAGCTTATTATTTACTAATTATAAAATGTTATTAAAGGGATATTTTGGTCATTTGTGAACAATATACTTTTTAAAAATTTAATAACATCATTAATGAAAAGTTTTTTTAAATTATATGGCATGTACCAAATGACACTCCATTATGAAAAATAAATAATTTAAATAATACATTATAATATTCCATGGCCCATTTAAAATAAAATGGTTTTAATATTATATTTTATTTCTTTCGATTTTTAATAATTTATTTTAATGTTAAGTGGGTAATTTACTCAACAATTTTTCATTTTGATATATTATTTGTATTTTCATTAACGAGGAAAAAATTTTATTTTATTTATATCATATATTTATATATATATATATATATCTAATATATAAATATATTAATATCACTTAATATTATGGGGTAATACGTGATTTATTTTCATATCTCAAATTAAATCATTATGAATTTTCATTTCATTATGATTTGAAACAATAATAAAACACCATATTATTTCCTTAGGTAAGTCCTTTGATTTATCCTTGTGGATAAATATATTTATATAGAACACATAATCTGAAAAATGTCATGATGGGTAGACATAGACAGTGCTCAAATTCATTGGTATGTTTCTATTCATATGTGTCTTTATGTATAAGAATAAGGTGATAACCTATACCGTTAATTTATACTTTCTATCATATTATTTTTACTATGATTTTATCCTTGATACAATTATTCATTAATGTTTTTACTTCAGACTATATTTTTTTATATGATATTTCAATATTAATTATTGATTTTTTATCAAGTTATATTCCCATAGCAGTATTTAGATTACAACCAATTTTTAATATATTCTAATTGTTATCCAATACATATCAGGAGCTAGAAATGTTTTTAGAGATCATTATAGTAGAATAAAATAAGAATTCTAATACTTCTCTCACATTAATGTTCAAATATCCTATTCTCTCCATGAAACTATTCAACTTAATCATTATTTTATAATAAGTGGATGATTCTTTCAAAAATGAAGTAATTATATGTTTCATTGTCTTTAGTCACTATAGTGATGAAATTTTGTTTTTTGAATTTAAATTTTGTGAAGTATTAAATAATTATAACATATGCTATGAAAATAATGGATATTCAAGAATTACATGTTATTTTAGAAAAATGATGGTGTATGAAAGATGAAATACCTATAAAATTTAATATTATCTTTCACTATTATTAAAATTTATGGAATGGTTCCTCACAAGATATCATAAACACAAGTTAATTTCAGTATTCTATTGTATATAAAAAAATAATAGAATTAATTGAATAATATTTTTCTACCATAAATCAAACAATGTTCATAATAAAATGGATTTTTTTAATACTTTAACAACTAATTTTAATAGAACAAAATAATTAAGTGAATTAAAATTGATTATCTATAAAAAAACATGAATGTTATGTTTGAAGAGATATGTGTTTATATTACCTGAAAGGTACTACTTATAAGGGAAATTAAAAATTATTCAATGTCAAAAAATATTGATCCCAAAAGAGATTATTCATCTAATATATATTAGTCAAAAAGTCCTGAATTTTTTAGGAATCCTTAAATTCTCCGAAGAGTTGTCGACTCGAGTTTCATAATAATAGCTTCACATAACAAATTACTGGATAAAAAATTATCTACATAATTATTTAGTGTGGTGATATAATATGTTATATCTATTTGAATGATATCACATTAATGATCATTGGAAAATGTTCTTTTAAAAAGATAATTATAGTTTATGCTAATACGGGATTTTTTGCTGATCTTTATTAATATATATATATATATATATTTGGGACATATTGATTATTTTTATTAAGTCTGTATGGTCTTCTCCAAAATTATTATTTTTCTCATAAATATAATTTATAATCAAAGGATTTGTAACAACTAATGATGATGTTAAATATTATTTTCATTTATTAAATCATTAATATATTATTAATTTCAAGAAACATTGATTTTATTTTATTTATATATGATAACCATTTTATAGTTTCATTAATTCAACTCCAATTTAATAAATACCTAAAGACAGAAAATTTATTATCTTTCATTATATTTATTACTATGTTTTTCATATGTTATAAATAATGATTATGTCCGCATATGTCTTGTCTAACATGAAATGTTGAGTTTTACTGAACTATAATATTTGAACAAAGATATTTTTAAAATATTTTTATAGATACCCCATATCCATTGGAATGTATGTTATGATTAACATTAAATATATTTTAAAATTTTGATTTACACATTACATAAAATTAATCCTTTGTTTATCAATGTGTATATGTGAATGATGTTACTATTTGAAAATTGTGAAATTTTATAAAAAATATTTCTCCATTTATAATAACAATTTTTCTCAATAAAATGAAAAAAATATTTTTTTAATGTTTTAAATTACATTTATATATTTTATATTAATTAAATATTTATATGCTCATCTAATACATTTTTGAGGAATAAAATAAGAATAAATCCAGTATTACGAATAAATATATATATTTTTCTAATTGATAATTTTTTAGTTTTTTAATTAATGACCTATTTTAAATAAATATTTTAAATAATTATTATATATAATTTAAAAAACGATTCTATTTTCATTGTGGAACCAAAAAATTACATAGGTAATGTTTTTGTTATATTTATGTGAACTATGATTTTTTATTAATAGTTAAAACAATAAAATTAAATTAAATTATAATTTTTAATCTAATTTATATTTATAGATAAATTAAGATAATATTTTATGTATAATTAATTTAATTATGAACAAATAAATCAAATTTATTTCATTGTTATGAATTTAATAATGAAAATTGATATAAAATCATTTCATTCTTTTGGATGTTTTCATTTTGAAAACACAAGTCTCGTCCCATTTATGAGATTAACTATAAATTAATTTTTCCACACTTTAGTGAATAGAATATATAAAAATTGAAACATATATTCGAATAAGTATAATTTATAATATAAAATTTGGTCAGCATGATTTTTTATCAATAATATTTTCTGATGAAATTAAAATAAATTACAATGATTATTGTAAAAAAAGGAGGACTTAATGGCTATATATTAATTATATAAGTCAAATGACCATTAAAGAAGTATAGAAGCCACTAACTTGAAATATTTATTCCATTTTGCATATTTTTTCTTATTTTATCAATTACATGTAGAAAATTATATATAGTATACTATCAATAGTTTTTACCTAAGTATATTTACATGAATAGAACTCATCATCATTGTCATCTTTAAAAGGGAACTCATCGCCTTAGTTCCTCACATCTCTCAAGTATCATTTTATAAAAAAAATCATAAATAACTATAAAATTCCATTAATACTACTGGAATCCATTTAGCAATAAATCAATCCATGGTAACCATTTTCTACAAACCGAATGGAGTTACTCAAGAAGATGTCACATCCTTCTAATTTTTTTTCCCTATTTTCATTCTCCAAAAACTCAGTAATCATTATTTTATTCTTATTTTTAGGACCCTGGTATAACCATGATGAGGGAAGGGATAACTAATTGCTAGACCCATCATTCCACAAGTTGAATGAGAAATATTGACCCCTGAAACCCACATTCAATAGGTCATGGAGTGGGGACTAGCACCAAGGGTATAGAATCACAAACAAAATGAAAGGCATTACCCTTCTTATTTAGTAGGATTAGGATATGAGATAGTAAATACCAAACAACACCAAATCGAGAAGGTAGAGGTAAATCCAAAATAGACCATTCCCATTGGCATGTCCAAAAGTAAATTCTACAAAAGTATAAGAAAACCCCAATGGAATGTACCTAAGAAAGGAAAGGCAGCAACACCAACTATACCAATGTCCAAAATAGTATGGTCTAGCATGTTCACCGAATTCCTCCTGGAAACCTGAATGTAGTTTTATATTTGTATGGTAAGTATAGAGGTATAATAAGTAGGATAAACAAAAATCCCTCGTGCATAAGTGGGGCGACATTCTAATGCCCATGGGAAAGGATATAACCAGTGAACATATCAAAGAAACTATCCACCCCTTCTAAAGTAAGGAAAATTACCCAAATAACACAAGTCATGTAATGTAATAGTATTAGCGTATCGATATTTGGGTACTCCACGCCACATTACAACTGGTTATTGAAGACATACTAAGCATCAGACCTCTCCTGCCATTATCACTACAATACCACTGCCACACCCCGCCCGAACACACTAGGGCTTTAAAATCCGCACATCCCACCTGCCAACACCTGGGATATCACTACCACACAACATTCCCATAGACACATATGCCATAATAACCAAATGTAACCATACTTGCACACACATGGGTCCCAACAACTACTGAGATTCCTAAAGACTCTCGAGCCTCATCCCAAAAGAAATTAGGAAGCCAATTGTCCGCACACACCTAGTCCAACCACCACCATGTACCCTGCCTGAATAATGTAGGGCTATAATGGGCCTCAGGATATCACAGCCTACCTGAAGAGTCTTGGGATACTCATTAATGGGATCATAAAATTAGCTTATAACCAGCCACTTATATCAGTGTCGGGAAAAAACACCCTCCCCCATTCAATGGGGTGTTCTGCTCAACGTGATCAACATGGGTGGGGCGCGAATATAAAACAGAAGAAGTAAATTATACAATTATGTAAAAAATAACTAATCCCAACCTAGTGGTTCCAAAACTATCCCAGCCACAAGATCCCCTGTTACTATTTATTCATAAGAACCTACAAAACCATGTCGTAAATCATTCCTGAAAAACAATTCCCCACTGAACACATTTTCGTTTTAATATTCAAGTGATTTCATTTAAATTAATTATTCTCTATTGGGAAATTAACAGGAATAGCCAAAATACGAGGAAGTAAAAAGATACAAGCATCAAATTAAGCATTCACAACCGGTTATCGTGTAATGTCACAACAACAAAATGGATCTATGAGATACCTAAAAGTACTAGAACCAAAAAACCCCAACATATTAGTACAAGATCATAAGAAAACAACTGAACCACCACAGAGGATCTTATCCCCATCCAAGGTACTTCACAAGCATCAACCGTAAACATTACCAGAAAAGAGCAAGAATGTTTTCCAATTTGATTATTCCATTCATTTATTTCAGTCATTCTTTTTGGTTGACTACGTTGATCACCCAATTAACCTTATTCACTGGAATCCATTTAATCAACAAAGATTATGTGATTTATAGGTTTCTATGTTACAACCATTCAATCATACAATTAACAAGAAAATAGAGGATCATTAGTGCACAAGGAAATACCACCAACGACCAAGATTTTTAGTGGAAATAAGCACATACAATCCCCAACATATAAAAAGGGGTAAAAGAGTACACTGGAAACATCAAACACACACCTCCATCCATTAAAAGTATGATTATTATCATTATTAAGGTCTGGTTTCATCTATCCCTATAAGAAACACTTTCATACCCACCGTACATGATGCCCAGTAAATAGAGACTAAGGAATAAACCTACTTGGATGATCAAGGATGGATGTTTATCTCTACGCGCTATGAACTAGGATGCATGACATGAAGGGGATGAACTCTGAGGACTCCAAGAATGAGTATGGAAGGGCACAGTACATGTGCACCACTAACATCAGGAAGGGGAATCCAAACACAACAATTGGGAGAAAAAACACATCATGAAAAAGAAGATATTAATTCTAGTGCAATATAAAGAGGTGAGATCCTGGAGTTACAATATTAGAATTTTGAATGGAATTAAAAGAGGATCATGGTTTAACAATTTCGATGGGTGGTTACAAATGATGGGATTAATTATTATTTAATTATTCATTAGGGAGGTGGCTGTAATAACTATGGGAAAATATTTTATTTATACACGATGGGATTAATTAGTATTTAATCGATTGGTGTGTCCTCGATTAGTGTCCTCGATTAGTAATAATTTATGTTATTAAAATGGCATTGAACAACTTTAAAATGAAAAAAATACATAAAAGTGGTGTTATTGGGAAAATTGGGGAAGATAAACCTGACAAGCCCCCCATGGAACCTATTTGTGTCACACTAATCGAGGACACACAAATATGTGAAACATGCATAGGTGACACACAGATTGGTGACACACCGATTGGGGACACACCGATTGGGAACCACAGATCGGTGACACACTGATCGGGGACACATCAATCGATATCACACCAATCGGCCACATGATGATCGGTTTCACATGAATCAGTGTCACACCATTAGGTGACCCACCGATCATTGTCACCATGATCGGTTACTCACCTATTCGTGACACACCGATCAGTGACAAACAGATCAGTGTTACACTGATCGATGGAACCTATGGTTAACACCATGATGAAATCCTTCCACTGAGATGCCGCCCTTTGGATTCGGACCTGATGGGACTAGGGCGTGGAAAAAACCAAAAATTTGTAAAAGGGATGGACCAAGAAATGTTTGGTCTATTACATTAGATACCTCTCAAATTATTTTCATCCTCGAGAATCAATGCTTGACCCGATGATGAGAGAGTGGTCCGAACAACCACCTCAAAATGATACCTCACAAGGACAAACTACCTCAAAAAACCATACAAAACCCAAGGATCACATTGTCATGACACACAGGTAAGGGAGTTCATTCCTCCATGGCCAGATACCCTCCTCTTTGGGCTGTCTTGTCTCACCCGCACGGGATTAATCGCATCCACCATAATGAGTCTTTATTTGGGGCATGTCCTCCCTTCCCCACACATTAGTTATTTTCCAAAACATTTACCACGTAAGGAAACAAACCATCCAATAATCCAATAAGGTCATCATTACATCAACATCATGAACAGAACAAAATAGATCAATACTCAAAAAATCTCTAGGTACTAGGCATGAATCTGTGGCTCCTAATCTCAGGTAATCTTTTTGAGGCAACCAAGCCTCCACAACACAAGAACAAAAATGATGTTTCATCCACAAAAATAATTCTCCATTTGATTCTCGATCCTTACAAGTTTCTCCTCGAATGTTTATTTTTCCACTATATCAAACTCTCCTAATTCAATGACATGGGATACATCGTGTAGATATCGACGAAGGTGAGAGACATTGAAAACATCATGGATCCTTTCCAACTTTGGTGGGAATACACGCATATTATCCTCCTCTTCAACTTGCCCCAACACTTAAAAAGTCCCAATAAATCTAGGAGGGATCTTTCTCCCCACGCTAAACCTTCTCTACCGACATCCATGGGAAACCATCAAGAACACATGTTCTCTAATATCAAACTCCAAGGGCCTCCTCCTGTGATCGGAATATGACTTCTACTGCTCCTAGGCTGCCTTCATCAACCTCACACACAAGATGGACCATCTCCATTGTAAATAGCAGTACCTTTAGGCCAAGAACACCTACCTATCGAACCTCAGTCCAGCACACAGGTGGACAAAATGGCCTCATGTACAAGGCTTCAAATGGTGCCATGCCAATTGTAAAGTGATATCTATTATTTTAGGCAAACTCTAATAATGGAAAATTTCATTCCTATGATCCCATAAAGTCCAAAAAACTTTCTTGTAGCATATCATCTATGGTCTGGGTGGTCCGATCTATCTTCTCATCTTTCTGGGGGTGGAGAGTTGTTTTAAGGCGTAACTGTGTACCAAAATCATGTTGCAATCCCCTCCAGACATTGGAGGTAATCGTGAAACCCTATCTGATGTGATAGATCTCAGAACTAAATGAAACTGCACCATCTCATCCACGTTTCTCTGTGATATGGCATCCATTGCACTCAACTCCTTGATCATAAGTAAGTGATATGATTTCATCAAACTGTCTACCACTATTCAGATAGCATCATAGACCCCTTGAACCCTGATTCGTCATGTGAATAAATCCATAGTGATGCCATCCCATATCCACTTGGGGACATCTATAGGTGGAAACAAACCTCCTAAGACGTGGTGTTCATCCATCACCTACTAACACACTACGCACTGTGCCACAAACTCCGCCACGTCCCATTTCATCTCAAGCCAGAAAACCTATTCCCTCTAGCTTCAGTACATCTTGGAAACCCTAGGATGTACCACTAAAAATGTGTTAAGGAACTAACATATAATTCCCTCAGACATCATCTCTGAGAAAAACTTCGTCCACCAAAAAAATATCTGATTCTGACCATCCTCCAACCACCCTTCCAATTAATTTTCTTAGTTAACTCGATATTGAATTACATCACACTATAAGTCTACCCATTGATAATCCTCCACTTGCCTCAATAGAGAGGACTGCACTATCATCTGAAATAGAGAACCTCTACCACCATCAACCCCTTAATCCAGGTGTAGGACAGCCAGCTCCTCCATTTCCTTCCATGCATCCATAGATTCTTGAACAACTTCCCTTTGTGACTTCCTACTAAAGGCTTCAGCCACAACATTCCCCTTACATACATTGCAAGAGATATCGATGTTTTAGTCCTGAAGAAACACCACCAACATTCATTGTTTTCAGTTCATGTCCTATAGGGTAAATATATGCCTCAGACTCTTGTGATTCATGAATACCACAAAGTGCTCCCCGATGAGGTAATGTCACCACAACGTCAGCGCGACCACTACCGCTACAAGATCTAGGTCATTGGTGGTGTAGTTATGCTCATGAGGAAGTAACTACCTAGTCACATAAGATATCACTCCCTATTGTTGCATCGGAACACGCCCCAGGCCATGTCCAGAAGCATCAAAAAATAGATAATAAAACACCCCTTCCTCTAGAAAACTAGGCAATAGAGCCCTGAACAACCTTTCCTTTAGATAATTGAATGCTTCCCGACACTGCTCACACCATATGAAGTCCTTATCCTTTCTGATCAAAGCTATCAAAGGAGATGAAACTCGAGAGAAGTCAGGTAATAAACTCTGATAATATCATGTCTAACCAAAAAAACTATGAATCTTTGACACATTCTTGGGTGATACCAAAGAAACAACCGCTTGAACCTTTGATAGATCAACATCTCCCCTTTGCTGAGACACCACGTGTCCATGGAAATACACCTCTCGTGTCATGAAACTCCACTTGGACAATTTCCCAAAGAGATGGTGATGTCGAAGTATTTCCAATACAATTCGTAGGTGCTTAATATGTTCCTCCTCTGATCTAGAGTAGATCAAAATGTCATTGATGAACAAAATGATGAACTAGTCTACTAACTCACGGAAAATATAGTTTATGACCCCCATGAACACAATAGGTGGGTTCATAACCCCAAACGACATGACTACATACTCAAATTGTGCATACCTGCACCTGAAAGTAATCTTCGGAATATCATTGTCCTTAACCCTTAACCAGTGATACCCAAACCATAGATAAAAAATATATATCCAACCTACTCCCCTAATATAGTCAAATATATCGTTCGTCCTTGGGAGAGGTAAATGGTTATTGACCTTTACCTGATTCAGTATCTGGTAGTCTATGCACAACTTGAGACCATTATCTTCTTTCTTCACGAACAAGACCAGAGCACACAATGGGGACACTCAAGGTCAAACAAAATCCTTCATCATAAGTTCATCAATCTTAATCTGCAACTCTCTCTACAATGAAGGATCCATCCAATAAGGAGGCATGGAAATAGAATTGCAACATGTTTGTAAGTCTATCCCAAAATCAACGTCAGGTCGAGGGGGTAGAGTCACAAACTCCTCAAGAAAAATTTCGAAGATCTATATAAAAACATTCAGAACATCCATCATCTCTATATGTGATAAATCTAATGAAAGATCATCTAATTTAGAAAAATGAGGCTTCACACGCCATCTTCCCTCCTGAAACTCTGTTCACCAAAAAAATCCTCACATTGGCCATCCTCATTAGAGAACAAGACTCTTCCACAGAAGCAGTCAATAATGACATGCACTGAAAACATCTATAAGATTCCTAGGATGACATCGTTAGGCTATATTTATAGCAGAAGTAGATCCCCAATAGACTAATGTTGACCCAACATCAATCTACATCCTTAAAAAACATCAAATAGGATGGTCTGACCCACAACTTGCATACTCATCACCAGAGATCTGGAGAGTTTCTCAATGTCTACGATAATGGAATGGGATGGACAGGGAGTTAAAAAGGAGTAAAAATTTCTTAAATCAAACAAGTTTTATTTAAATGTGCTAAAAAAGATGATCGTACCTCAAACAACTTCCGAAACTGCTGAAAATTTTGCCTCTGCAGCGTGCAACTTCCCATGCCAAGATCCTCTGCCTCTCGGCTGTCGGCCGCATCCCCAACCATGCTCTGGTCGAGGTCCTTGAAGAGAACCTTGGAGTCGAACTCCTTCTACCACATCTTCTCTTTGAGGAGTGGGAGCTCAATGTACATGTCGTTGTTGTCAGTGAAAGAGTCTTGCTGGAAACTGTTACTGTTGAGGTGGGCACTGAACCTACACACCTCTACTGTTTTGCACTCTATTTGGGAAATGATTCCAATGTTGTACGTTACTTCCAAAAAATGAATCTCTCTAACAGCATACCTCCCATTTTGTGCATCCTTTACACCATTTTAGACTTCTTTTATACCTCCAAGAACATTGGTAGGGTGAAGGGAGTAACATCATATTGAATAGAAGGTCGGAGTGCCTCCTGTAAACGTCTCACTCAAGACTCCTCATCCGAAAAATGTCTAGAGAAAAATGAAGGAGATCTTTGTACATGATCCCCAAATCCCTCACTAACATGATCCCCTGTTAGAGGGAGATAAGTTCATGTCTCTTCTAACCCATCATCATGGAAGAGAGGAATTACGACCCAAACTCCCCAAAATCAGTCTATGCAACCTCATCTTCCCTCTTCTTCACAAGGTAGACAGTCCACCATTGAGGTGTCGTTCCATACATCTAGCTTACAACAAGAGGAACCTAGTACCCAGTTAGAGCTCAGATCAAGATGAAATCTGTCTCCATATCCTCAAGCTATCTCTTTATCTCCATGTCTGAGATGCTACCCTCATACATCCCGAGAGTCTAACACTAAAATTCACGAAGTGTTTTCTACCACTGGCCATCCTCCTCCACTCGATCATCCCACTACTAGTCTGCCAAAACAACCTCCTGGGCCTCAATTACCCTCCCTACTTGTGGTCACCATCTGGGAGCCATAGCTTCTTGGTAAACAATGAATTCCAAATCCCATGTAATGTAGAAGATTTTTTTTAAATAGTCATAGACATATTATTCATTTTAAATCCCAAAAATACACATGAAACACATGAAGTCACATCATTATGATGCATGTACCTTTCTTAGAGTCTCTGTATTGCAATCAGTTTTACCTCACATGGTCATTATGTAGGCCCAATTTCCATGCATCAGATCAAAAGGGGCCCTAAAATCATGTGTCCTTTTCGGTCTTCCCTAGCCTATTTCTTGCACGGAGATTACCTAACAATGTTTCACTACCATCCCATGAAATTCTCATAGTGCCTAACTACGATCTCCATTCTATCTCTCGACCAACCTCTAATACCATTCTATCTTGACCCACCTTCACCACGATGAGGGAAGGGGTGGCGGATTTCCATACCCTTACTTTCTCATATTTAAGGAAAGATAATGAGCCCTAAAACCAGCCTTCAATAGATCTCGGAGTGGCGACTACCACCAATGGTATAAATCACACCCAAAATAGAAGTCATTAACCTTTTTATATTTCAGGATAAGGAGATAAGATAGTAAATCCAAAACAACATGAAAACTAGTGGTAATGTTAATTCCAAAACAAACCATTCCCATATGCATGTCCAAAACAAAATGGTACAAAGGTATAAGAAAACACTAAAGGAACATACCAAAGTAAGGAAAAGCAGTAACATCAACCATCTCAATGTCTAAACTTGTACTATCCTTCATGATCTTTGAATTCCTCCTGGAAACCTGAATGTTGTTTTATATATGTAGGGTGTGTATACAAGTATACATAGTAGGGAAAACCAAAAGCCCTTGTGCACAAGTGTGGAGACATTCTAATGCCCGTAAGAAAGAAGAGTAAACCAGATCACCTAGGAAGGAAACTATCCACCCCATCCTCACGAAGAAACAATCTCCATATATTGCACATCAAGTAATGTAATATTTTCAGCACATCGATATTTGGGTACCCCGAACCACATTACCATTGGTTATTGAATGAATCCTACACATCATACCTCTCCCGCCATTCTCACTTGAGTCCCTCTGTCACACCCCGCCTGCACACACATAGGCCCTCACAACTGCACATCCCTCTGGAAATCAACTAGTATATAACATACACACATTCCTCCCACAGACACCTGGGCCACAGTAACCAAACATAAACATTTTCTTACAGATCGAGGTCTGATCAACTATTACCATGCCTGAAGACACCTGGGACTCATCCTGAAGGCACTTGGGAAACCACCTACCCACACACACCTGGGCCAACCACCCCCACAAACCATTATCAAATAATCTATGGAAATAATGGACCTCAAGCCATCAAATCCCACATTAAGAGTTTTAGAATACTCGGCAAAGGGAGCAGAAAAGGAGATAATAACAATCCACTAATATGATTGTAGGGAAAAAACACCATCCACAATGAAATGGGGGCATTTGGCACGTTGTGATCAAAATGGGTGGGTGCGAATATAAAACATAAGAACTAAATTATAAATAGATTTAATAAAGCACTCATCCCAACCTAGGGATTACAAAACCATCCCATCCAGAAACAACTTAATTATTATACATTCATAAGAAGTAGAACATCAATGATGCAACTCATTCCCATAAAATAATTCCCTAATAAACCCATTGTTGGTTTCATATTCATGAGATTCCATTTAAAATAATTCTTTACTACATGGGAAATATCTAGCAGAGCCACAAGCCAAGGAAGTAAAAAAATACATGTAGCAATTTATGAATTCACACCAAATTCTCTTGTAAAGTCTACACAACAAAAGGGATATTTGAGATCCCTTGAAGTACTGGATCCCAACCATGGTCTTACATATGTGAAAAAGATCAATATCTAACAACTAAACCACCATTTTAGTCCCATACCCATTCACATCAATTTTCAAGCATCAACCATAAACATCACAAGAATAGAACAAGGGAGTTTTCAAATTTGAATATTCCATTCATTTAGTTTTGTCTTTCCATTTGGTTAACAAGGGTTATCACACTTGTATTTTTATTCATTTGGAATCTATTTAATCAACTAATTTTTCATGATTCACATGTTTCCATGTCACATCCATTCAATCATATTATTTTCCAGAAAATATAGGATCATTAGTACGCATGGAAATAATAAAACAACCATGATTTTTAGTGGACATAAGCACACAAAATCCACAACATATAAATATGGTTAATAGAGTAAAATAGAAACCTCAAAAACATTCCTTAATCATATAAAAGTTATTTATTATCTTCATTAAGGTCAATTTTCATCCATCCCCATAGGAAAAATTTTCATTCCCACCCTGCATGATGCACATAAATGAGTGACAATGTAAAATACCAACATGGATGATCAAAGATTGAAGTTTCACTCTATTCACCCAGAACTGTGATGTGAGACTTCAAGGGGAGGAACTCTGAGGCTCCATGAATAAGCAGGAAAGGATACAACACTTGTGCACCACTTTCCTTGGGAAGGGGACTCCAAACGCACCTATGGTGAGAATGAAACTATCCATAAAAAAGAATAAAATAATTCTTCTGTGATATAAATTGGGGATATCCTACAGCTAAACGATATGAATTATGAATGGCTTTAAATGTGGATCATGGTTTCACCATGCGATTGGGTTGTTACACCAAATGTGATTAATTGTTATATAATTTCTCATTGGGGAGGTGTCCGTAATAAAAGTGGGTTAAAAATTTATATTTAAACAGAGGAAACAGGTAACAATGACACACAGAATGGGTCCATGAGGGTCTCCCCACTCTTAGGGGACTCAAGATTTCATTTATGGGCTTCAAAATCAGCCATGAACAACATTAAATGGTATAAAAATACATAAATGTGGCGTTTCCTAGAAAAAAGGGGAAGAAAAACACAACAAGTCCCCTTTGTGGCACCAATCAGTGACCCATCGATCAGTTTCACCAACTATTTACACCGTGACGACATCCTTCCACCGAGACGCCACCCTTAGGGTCTGGACCTGATGGGTCAAGGGCGTGCCAAACACCAGAAATTTGGAAAAGGGATGGACCAGGAGAGTCAAAGACAATTCAATTATATTATAAAATTAATATCCTAAATAAACTAATACATTGTTAATATATTTTTTTTCTAATTATCATTAAAAAGACATAAATTTAATATGTAATGATGATATAGTTATTTTGTACGCATAACTACCTCCGCATGAAATGATGTTATTTGTTTTCTATTTAATACCTCTCATAGTAGGGTATTGTTATTATAGAATCTATATTTATATATCATACATTTTTTATTTTTTATTTAATTTTTTTTCTATGGTTATAATATAGATCACAACATCATTATCTCTTTTTTTAAACATGATAACATCATTTCTAGTCGTCTTGACTACTTCCTCCTCAATGTGATGTTCTTCATACAATATTTACATGGAATGTATTAAGGATGGACTTTTTCAATTTATATGATATAGATGACATAATGAGGACTGTTGAATTGTATTATATTATATATAAATATATTTCATTATATTTTTTCTTTAATTATGTCTATAAAATGAAAACATCATTTATCATTATATACAACATACAGTCTCTATGATTGTTGTATTTCATTTTAGTATTATTTCAGTCATATATTGTTTAATATATTTATATTTTGAATATATATTATATTTATATGATTTTGTTAATTATTTATATAATTAAATTATTATATAGATATCGGATGAACAATAACAAGCCAAAAAATATTTGAAAAGCGCAAAAGATTTTACCTGAAATGTAATATTAAGATGGCTTGTTAATTAAATGGTTATATACTGTAATAATAAATTCAAATATTGTATTAAATATAAATATATAGTTTTTTGTAATATTTAATATTGTAAAAAATTTATTATATATGAGGATTAATGTTTAAAATGAAATCCATGACATAATGTAGGGGTTTTCTTATATCATTTTTTAATATTTATGAGATAGATTCCACATTAACCAATAATTTATTTTGTTTTGTGTATATACTTATCATGAATGTATTCTATAATAAATATACTTATATTTTGGGGTATTGAAAAATATATTTTATTATATAACAATCATGGTTAGTGTGTTACGAAGTTACAAAATAGGTAATGTAGTTTGGTCTAAATTCGCCGTTTATGAGACAAATGTCATGTTAGGATCCTATATTTTAATATGAGGTGTATATATTACCTATTAAAGTTATTTAATGAGTTTTAATATTTTCATGATTTTTTAAAATTCATTTACTTTTATTCTATATTAAGGAGAACAATTTAGGGTAGAAAATAATAGGTAATTTAATGCCACATTCTCTTTGTTTATTAGGAATTATTACAATTATGCTTCACCAGATGATATATTATGATCCTCCTCTCAAGTATAGTAATAAAATTAAATATCCTCTTATTGTATATATTATAATTTATTGGTATCATTTATTCTCTCTATCATATTTAAAATAATTAAAAATTTGTTTTGAGATAATCTAAACTTATATATCTTTTCATTCAGAAGTACGTGTTCTTCCAAAATCATTGTTTTGTCAATAGGTTTTCAAAAAAATTATATTTATATATTTCTTTAAATACTTTAATGCCTTATTCATATTTTTTGTACTTATTTTCTATGAAAAGTGTTTTAAATTTATTTTTAATTGCATTTGTTTGATGGAAGAAGGGTTTCAAAATGAATTTTAACATATATTAACATGTTTTCATGGAATATATATTTTTAAATGAAATTTAATATTATCTAATACATTTCAGAGGAGATTGTTTTTTGATATTTTATCATGATTATATTATATATATTCATGGGAAATGGTTTCCATGATATTTATTGCATAGTTTATATTTTTTCAAATATATTATTAAATAAAATGGGTTTCATAATGGTTTATGTTTTAATGAGTGATTCTAAATGAGGAATATAAATTTTCCACAGTAGTTTTTTTAAAATATTTTCCAAAATTGAATTTTTTGTTTTCAATGTGGATTGAATGAAAAATGTTTTTGATAATGTTATATGTTTAAAAAATGATGTTCCATCTGATATTTGAAAATACATATCCATATAAAGAAAAATAATATGATATTGTTTACAATTTACTAAGGATATGATCTAAGGGCACCATTCATGAAATTCCATTAAGTAGTTTATAAATGGTATGGTGTTATTGGAACCTATTTATCTTCAATGGGTTATATTTTAATATAATATTATGACACCCAATTCCTTTCATGGATTATTTTAGAATGAATTTTTTATGAACCCAATCTATATATAATATGTTATAAAATAATTAAATGTTTATGATAGATACTTAATTACATTTATTAGGGTATGATTTTATGAAATCCATCTATTTCTAAGTGTCATGATAAGATGAATGTTTTATGGAACACATATGTATAATTTCATTATGAAATTGGTGGTACATATATATCATTCTAATGAATTGCATAAATATTTTTATTCAATGATTATGATAGGTATGGAAGAGGAAGTGAACTCGGTTCATTAATAATTGGCCGGAATATAATGCGAACATTATTAATTATTATATGGATGAGATGAGAAATGAACTATGTTATGTAATATATGGATGAAATGTGTATTGAGCCCAATTTAGTAATATATATTGACATAAGACTGAGCTGAGTATAGTAGTAAATGGATAGAATGGGATGTTAACATGGTTCAATAATACACAACTATAATATGAAGTGAACAAAATTTAACAGAGAGAATTGTCCAATAAGATGGACTTCAGATTCAACGATGAGTACTAAGACGGCTTTGGGAGTTAACCCATTAAATGAATAAGGTCATGTTATTATGTAACACCCAAAGACATCATAGTATGTTATCTCTTTAATGTAATTCAATAGATTATGCTACATGCAAAACCAAGCTCAAGCGCAACACGACCTATCATACCAACCGTTTAAAAATATTTTATTAATAGTATTAATAAAATTTAAAATTTTATATATATCCTATATAATTTTAACAATCATCTCTTGTGTTTCATAGACATTATATAAGGAAAAATTCAATTTTTCAGATAAAAGAACATTTTTTTAAAAAGTTATTTTTTCAGCCTTTTAATGGAGAACCCTTTTTAAATCAAATATATGATATCATAATATATTAAATATAACTAAAATTCAATATTATTTATAGGGGGACATAAATTTTTTGTTTGGATTATTTATTTGTACTTTTATGGTAACTTAATGTTTTTGATGAATAATGAAAAATACTAAATTTTAATTTAAAAAATATTTTTTAGTTGAAATAATTAATAATGTGAAATTATAATTTTTAGTTGTTTTAATGTATCATTAGATTTTATTTTTATTATTTAAAATAATTTACATCATTGGGGGTAATTTCATATTTAAATTGTATACAACAAAATGATAATCTAAGGATTGTTTTTACTTCTTAAAAACCCACTTTTTGGTTTCTAAAATTGGAATTAATTTTAATTTAATTAATGAATGATATATGTATTTAATTTTTTAAAATTAAAATCCTTTTTGAATCTAGAATATCAAAATTATCATTTGGTGAATTTTTGGTATTTGTCTAAAAACATTCAATTTTTGATGAATTGGGAAATACACAATGTTGTATATTAAAACTAACGTTTTCATTTAATTAGATATTTTTAATTAAAAATTTATCTTAATGTAAAAATATATGAATAATTCATATATTACTCCAATGTAATTCATTTGAGTCTTTTTATAATATGATTATAAATATAAAATGTTATTGAACTTTTTTAACATCTTTTATCCATCTTCTATTCCCATTTACAAATTGGATGAAAACACAATTTTACCACTTCTGTTAATTGAATTTGAAAAATCCAACCGACACAATTTTCCATAATAAGTAAAATTATATTCAATTGGATGAAAATAATAGTATTTGAATATTATCTTTTTATTTTTATTTACCACAATTAAAAGTAAATAGGGTAATTAAACGTAAAAATGATATTATAATTTCTCCAACACATTTTATAATTCTATTGAAAACGTTTATCTCGAAAAAATTCAACCTGAGGACAAAAATATGATATTTTTTATCCCCATGTTTTATATTGAGAAATTTATTATATTTTATTTAAAGAAGTGTTAAATGTGTTAAATTTAAATTTTATTAACAAAACCATTTTTAATATAGATTTATACATAATTTAAATTCGACTAAATATATTCATTAGAAATATAAAAATATTTTCAACAACATTGTATTTTATTTATAATTTTCTAGCATTTAATAATTAAATTTATTTATGACAGAATGATGATGATGTAATTACCTTTTTTATGAATGATTAAAATAACTGATTTTATAAATATAAAATTAAATGTAAATTGAGACTTTTGATTCCATCCACGAATTTTATAGTTGAATATGAATAGTGTCAAAAATACTAAATAGTGTCAAAATTGACATAAATGAGTTTTGAAAACAAATATTATTTTATAAAATGATATAATATTTAATAAATATATGATTTGGAAAAAGGTTATATATAATGATATATATTTCATTAATTTAAAATGTGAGGTTCTATTGGTATTTTATAGTATGTTTATTAATCATTAAATATAAATATACTTGAAGACATGTTATAAGATAAACTATTTAACTACGAGTTAAATATAATAGATATGGAAAATATGGTGATCAAAAATTTTATAAAACCTTTTGTTAGAGATGATTTCAACCAATCCCCATCATATCCTAGAAATAAATCTATTTGGAGCTATTAGAAATCATAAATTATTTTATAATAATTTAATATTTCAAGCATTTCCAAAAGTGCCCCTCACCTCTCTTATAAAAGGGATCCACCCCTTCTCATAAAATCCACTCATCCAAACCCATTTGGATTAGAAAAAATTTGAAAATATATCATCCCAACAACCTTATATTAATCTTATAGGATATATATTGATCATAAATTCATCTTAAGGATCCCTTTTGTTCATATCAAAATAAAACACCCAAAGAAGAGGTAATTATTTCATCACTCCTATAAAACTTCATTTCAATTTATACATCATCATTTATTTTAATTTCAATTCTAAAATAATAACACATGTACATTATAAATATGGAGATGTTATTATAAATATTTTCAATCAATATTTATTATTATATCTATCTTATGAATTAAATAGTCACCAAACGTGTGTACAATCAACTTACCGTCTCCACATTGTGGTATAATTTTTTATTAAACACTACATAATTTGGATTGGAATAATAATGTGTACATATAATTGAAATAATGGATATAACATGGTAATGAATATTTATATAAAATATTCCATACAATTAAACACTGTTTTACTCTTGATAGAATGATATTGTTTCTCGTACGTATGTATGGATTACAGTCTCCATGATGTGATGAGATTCATCTTCAACGATCACCAATCAAGAATTTTTATAAAAATATATATTATTAATAATAATTTAATATATTAAATAATAAATCTACTTTAAATATATATATATATATATATATATTCATACATATCATTCACTTACTTCTGTTCAATACGATATGAAAATGGAAATAACATTTATGTGTACGTACAGCCAACCATCTCCATAAATGGTGCTTTTTGTTTCGTATATCTATCAATTATACAAATTTATATTCTGAATATATATAATACATAAATAATGTTTTATATTATTGAAACAATTAAATCATGACATATGTTATATAGTCAATAATAACAAGTCAAAACACTTATGATAATGAAAGTTATTATTACGCTAATTGATACCTTAACATTGAAATTATTAATAAATTGGTAGTATAGAGTAATAAATGAATCATATATGATATCAAATATATTGATATGGTTTTGGTATTATTTAATGACATATTATGGTCATTAGACAGCTTTTTAAATGTACCCTAGACTAATGGAATGTACATGGTAAGGGTCAACTCCTCAATCTCATTATTATCTAAGATTGATTATGTGTAAGAATTTATTGGGACATATTTATCATCCATGTCCATTAATCAAAAATATATTTTCAAAAATAATATATTATGTTTTTGTAAGGGACTATTTAGCATTATAATCATTATTAATGTTTTAATGATTTATTTTTCTAAATATTTTTTAATTAATGTCAATGTTTTCATAATGATTTTAAGGATTTATTTATATGGAATTGAATTTTTTATAAAGTTATTACTTTTAAAAGATTAAAAAATTTAGGGGGAACTTTGCTTCAAAATATATTTTAATTGAATTACTATAAAAATGTGGGACATTAAAATGATTTCACAAAAAAAACAAATTTCCCCCAAATAGTTTAACTGATCATTTTTAACTCTTTCAAAATAATTTATTGTATGTTATAATTGATTGTTCCAAATTTATTATAATAAAATCATCTTTGTTGTATTAAATGTGTTATGATATGTATGACCATGGATATAATATTTTGATATCATTCATGGTTTATGGATAAATTATTTACAATTTTTAAGCTAGTTTTAATACGAATGTTTATGTTATGTTTCAAATTTTCTATATGAGGAATGAATTGGACATAGTATTTGACAAGAAAGGCCCACTATATCCATTGATGCCTCATTAAGTCTCATGAGAAAAATTAGTCTCATGAAACATGGCCATGACAAAATTTTTATTCAGGGACCTGGACTGAGGCCTTGACTTTTTGATTAAGATGTCTAGCATTATGAAGTCCATCATTATAAGATTTGTTAATAATGTTACAGGTGATTATTCGACAGGTAAAATATCCATGTGAATAAGTAAAGGTTATTATTTAATTTATATTTTCCATATTATGATGAATTTTATGTTTAAAGGTATTCTGTATCAATTTTATACCATTCCATAAAAATTAAATCTTATTTGTGATAGCTTCCACTATATTTTTTATCCTTGCAGAGAATTTCAGCTCACATCTTTCTTATGTTTTATTTTCACATGATTCAAAGAAGTGTCTTTTTATTATTATATAGGGTTATGTTAGGTGAATAACAGTGTTCTCGTCGGATTATTAATGTTGTGTCTTATGTAATTTTATTTTCATGTATGTAATATATTTTTCGATACTAAATAACTGATCGGTTCATTGGTACATTATTCCATATAATCATTCCAATTATTAATATAATTCACCAGCTTCAAGCTTCTGGGCTCAGGGCGTTACAGTTTGTATCTGATGATGATTAAAAAAAATGGAAATAGATTGAGAACACATATATTTGGGATTATAAATCTATCATATACCTTACTAATATTTATATAATAACCCCATATAATTTTGGTAATTTATAGATTTTGTGGTATTTCTAAGAAATAAATACTTATCTTGATACTAATAGTGGACGTGGTTCTAGAACATATGTACCTGGGAGTGAAACTTTTGACAATGTGTTTCAGGCTAGACATGGTGTATCCTGGTACAGAATAACATGCCTTTCTATGCACCTGGTTTGACACTCCTAGTGGATATGCTTAGGATAATTCACGGTTTCTTTACGAACCATTATGATGGACTTATGATTAAATATGTCAGCAAAGAAACCATTTTTATGATCAAGATAATATATTTCTGATGATCTTCAATTATTTTTGATAATTATTCTTGTTTATGGATTATAAATAATGATATGATCTAACCTACAATATGCCATCATTTATAAATAGTGCCTAGTAGAAGTAATTAGAACCCTAGAAATATACATGATCCAAAGAGTACAAAGGATCATATATTTCATGGACATTGCCCAAAATTTAGAAGGGAAATTATATCCCAGGTATTCTAATAATATGATAAAATTGTATAATCTGTTAATAAGATAAGTAATGAATTCTCTGAGTCCTATGGATTTGAAGGGAAGACTGAGAAGAAGAGGATGGTATAGAGAAAGATGGATAAAGGGAAGAATGGAATGAAGGATTCTATCATATGTGATAACTGTGGAATGAATCACTCTAGGAAGTGCTTGAATGGAATGGGAATTTGTTATATGTTTGGAGAATGAGTGACAATGTTCATGATTTCATGTTTAAGAAAAAAGATTCAAATGAAAAACATTTCATCAACTAGGAGTTGGGACCAATCATCAGAGGATACCCCAAATGATTCTATTGGATAATAATCAAGTTATGATACTACCCAAGATGAAAATGAATTATTAGTGTTCATAATTTGTTAATAATATATTATTTCATTTGAGTATTGTATTAATTATGTACAATTTATAAGAATAAATATGTATAGAAGAATTATACTACAGTATGTTTTCATTAGAATTTGAAATATCATGGTACCAAATAAAGTGATATAGTTTCAAGATAATCATTTTTTAAAAATATAGGGTTAAGGTAAAAATATTCCTTAATATGTTTCTAAAACTGAGATATGGATTTTTGGATAGGATATTATTGATTTGGACATATTATATTGGAAATGTTTTCCTTCCTTGAAAATAAATAATTTATTTCTTATTCCATAACTGATGTAGTTTACAAAATTTTTTGATAGAAGGAGTATATCCAGTATTCTATTATGAAGAAGGGATCACGAATGTATTCAATATGGTTTTATGGAAATTAAGGGTGTCACAATGTTTTAATAGAATACATGATGAAGGTATTCAGATGTTATTATGTGGAAAATAGATCTTCAATATGTTTAACTTCCTTATAAATTTTGGATTGTGTGTTTATACTGATGTATTTTAGATAATACTAAATGTTGTGATGAATTAATTTAGACATTGGGTACATTTTTTTAATGATAAATCATTTCTTAAGATATTTTTTTAATTTTTATATAAATGAAAACCTGGAGGTTGGGGGACCACATATCATGTCTAGAAGGACTATGAGATACAAACCCATAACTTATGGGAGACAAGTGTGAATCCTCTAATACTGGCCTACATGATTTTTTGGTTTGAATAATTTATTTTTTGTAGTGGTTTGACAGATAAATTATAAATTCAATTTTTTTTGAAACCCAATAAAGGTCATGTAAATTGAATATTTTTTAGTTCTATTATCTTTTGGTGTAAATGATGAGGTTGTTGTAGAAATTAGTTAATTGATGTAACTCTACTTGTCAATTATTCTTTTTTTATCTAAAACATTATCGGAGGAATATTAAAAACAATAATTAATTATCCTATTACCTTATTTTTTGGACTAATTGTATTTTAAATCATCATCATCAATTTATCGCATTAAGTCCCACAATTTTCTTTTTATTTTTCTGTTTTTTTATAATTGATGACCTCAATAAATACCTATAAATATTTATATTTTTCGTTAATTATGTGTATCTAATTTCAACCAATGTTATTATTTTCAAAATCATAATTTGGTGCCGACTTTTTCATTCTCATTTCCTATTTATTAAGACATAATTTTGTTAACCCAAATTATGATGTGAGTTTTAAACAATGGAATATTCTATTTTAAACATTTTAATTTAATAAAACAATTTCATATTGTGAGGTTGATATTTACTTAATGAGGGGAGAAAGTAACACCCAAAGATTTCATATTAAATTATCTATTTAAATTAATTTCATACCATGTGCTACACACAAACACGAGTTCTAGTGTATCACGACCTATCAAACTAGCCGTTAAAAAAGAGATCATGAATAGTATTAACAAATTTTTGATTTATATATATATCCAATATAATTTTAACATTTATATTTTGTGTTTCATAGCCATCATGTATGTAAAAATTCAATTTTTCAGATAAAAGATGTATTTTTTCAAAAAATGATGTTTTTCTGCCTTTTAATGGTGACCAGATTTTAAATAAATCATTTGAAACTTTTTTATATTCAATGTTTGGAAGTTAAATTCTTCCTTATAATTAGGGTGTAAAAATTTATGTTGTAAATTTTTTGGTACTTTTGTGAAATAATTCTTATGATAATGAATATTGAAAAATAGTAAATTTTAATTAAAAAAACATTGCTAATTGAAATAATTTATAGTGATATATTATACATTTGAGTTATTTTAAATTTTCTTTATGTTATATTTTTATCATTTAATATAATTTTGGTCATTTGATGTTATTTTACATTAAAATTGTACATAAACAGATGTCAATATTTTGATAGCGTTTACTTCTAAAAATCACACTTTCTAGTTTTGACAATGGAAATTAATTTAAATTTAATTAATGAAAATTTATGTTTTGAAATTGGTAAAATTGACATAATTTTTGAATTTCTAAAATCAAATTTATCTTCGGGTGAATTTTTAGTATTTTTCTAAAAAAATTCTATTTTTTATTAATAGTGAAAAAAATGTGTTTTATATAAAAACTGAATTTTTCTTTTAAATAATTATTTTAAATTAAAATTTATCTAAAATTAGAAATAGAAACATAATACATATAATAGTAATATTTTATTCATTGGAGTAATTTTATAATAACATTTGGCATATAAAAGTATATTAACCTTTTGAATCCTTTTTTACCCACCTTTTAGGCACATTAGCAAATTTTTATAAAACACATGTTTTGACATCATTGAATTTAATTTGAAAACTACAAAAAACAATGTTTTCATTAGTAAATAAAATTTGGTGCAATCAGATGAAAATAAATGTTGGTGAATTGTAACTTTGGATTTTTATTTACCATAGTTAAAACCTGATAGGGTAATTAATGGTAAAATTGATATTATAATTTCACCAAAACATGCCCTAATTCTATTGGATATGTTTATTTTTACCAAAATAACCATTAGGATGAAAATATGATCCTTTTTTATCAACATGTATTAGATTATGTCAATTATAATATTTTATTTAAAGAAGTGTTTGTAGTGTTAAATTGAAATTTTATTATCTAAACAATTTTTTATATAGAGTTATACAGAAGATAAATTAGACTATAAATATTCATTAGAAAGCTAATAATATTTCAAACATCATATTTTTTTTATTTATAATTTTTAAACATTTAAAAATAAAATTTATTTATGAAACAATGATGATGCAATAGTTACTCTATTAATGAGATATTAGAATAATAGACTTAATAAATATCCATATAAATGTCAAATTGAGACGTTTAATGCCATCCACAATTTTTATATGTGAATAAGACATGTAAGGTTTGATTAAATGTATTTTTTTGAGGTAATTTTTTTTGTATTACTTATACAAAAGAATACTTAATAGTGTCAAAATTCACAAAAATGCATTTTTAAAACAAATACTATTTTATTAAAAGAAATAATATATTGAAAATTCTTATATTCATCAAAATGACTTATATAATGATATATATTTCATTAATTAACCACTTTAGTTTTTCTTGTAATTTTATAGTATTTATATTGACCCTGTAATATAACAATTCAACAAGACATGGTAAAAGATAAATTATTTAACTAAAAGTAAAATTTAAAATATAAGGTTAATATGGATAACTAATGATGTCTAAAACCTATTATTTGATTGGATTTAGAACCATCCACAACATATACTATAATTAAAACAATTTTGAGCTATTAAATAACAAAAATTATTTAATAATAAATTAATATTTCATGTTTTTTCTAAACTTCCCCTAACGACTCTTATAAAAGGGAACCTCCCCTTTTATTATATTAACAGCTCCAAATGAATTTGAATTGGAAAAGCCTTCCCTAATATCCTAAAAAATACACTAAAATTATACTATTGTCATTAATTTGATTATAAGTCCAACCCAAGGATATATTTTGTTCAAATCAAAAGGAAACTCCCGAAGAAGAGGTGATTATTTCATCACCCCTTTCAATGTTCTTTACATCTTCTACAAACTCTTTATTTGTTATTTCCAAACAAAAAAATTAAGTACCTTATAAATACATAATGAAATGTTATTATAACTATTTTAAATCCATATTCATTATTCAATCTATCCTATGAATGACATAGTCACCAAACATGCATATGTATAGTGTACCGTCTCCACGACGTGGTGTAGTTTGTTATTCTACACTAATTTATTTGTATGATTATAATGATGAATTTTATTAATTTAAATATTGAATATAAAATGTTAATATTTATGTATATATAATATACCATAAAATCACAGGCCTTTTTACAATATATAGAATGATATTTTCACTCGTGCGTACATACGGCTTACCGTCTCCATGACGCAATGTGTAATGACACGCTAATTCTCATTTACTTGGGAGTATAACAAGTCATTACTAGGCCTTATGAAACATCCCCATGACTCCAAAGGTTGCAATAAATTCCTTAGAGTTTCAATGCATGTGGGGGATGATTTAACTGTTGTGAAATAAACCAACCGAACCATCACTAACAACCACTATATGAAGTACGTTACTCCAACAACAAACTCATGCATTACCAAAAGAGAACTACACTGTTCTACCACAAATACAGATCAACACAACATCAGAGAACCAAGAGGAGGACTAAACAAAAGACCCAAAACAACCTGAGACACTCTCCACAGCACCACCACATCTCCCAAGCATCATCACAAACCACTATAAATAAGATTCGTTTACTTTACCTGTGTCCTAAAAAATTACATCTACAAAAGCACCAAATTTCCAGAGAAGGGGTGAGTATAAAACTCAGTTTTTTTTCCACAATGACTTCCCTACTCATGCCACTAGGATAGAAGAGTTATCCATCATTTATAAAAAAAATTATATAAAATAATTTCTCAAAATATTTTATAACAATATATAAACAAGATTCCACAACCAATCATATCCAAAAACATCCAAGTACATTTTAAACCAATTTCCAACAAGTTATGTTTTTTCATAAAAAATAACCAACAATCTTTCAAACCATTTCACAATGTTGCTTTGGCAACCTGACCATTTCAAAAACCCATGAAATCAACCATGCATTCATAGTTATGACAATCCCACACACATGTGTTGTTTCTCAATGATCAACCAAGTCGTCATAAGGTAGTTGTTTCACACGTGCCATTACACCATTGGCACCAAGCACAAGGTCATATTTCAACCAATCCTCATACATAAAAGTCCCTTATTCCATTAAATTTTTAGCATCGAGCACAGGGTTCTATTTAAACTAAGCCCCGTGTATGAAACATGAACAAACACCACACAATCACAACAATCATGCCAAAAACATGCTTTCAATAAAACACATTTTATTGAAAACCATTTCCATCAAAACCAAGTGTGTTCAACCAATTCAAACCATTTCAATAAAACACCCCTTTTTATTGAAAACCCATCTCTCATCAAACCATTTACCATTCCAGAAAATTCATAAATTAAAATTGACATTTTAAATTAAAAAACCAAAATCACATTACAGAAAAATTCACCATGATTTCAGAATTCCATCAAAACCATAAATCATCACTAAAGATGTTTTATTCATTTCTTTTCGCAATCAAATTCATTTAAATAACCCAATTTGAAACTAATCCAATAAATTCTAACAAGAGGAGTCTAGAGTGAAGCCACCTACATCAAAGGTTTTGACAAAAACCCTGATAAATGGAGACCGGACAAGACAACCAGGCCGATTCACCAAGGGTCCTCTATGGATATCTTCTCCTAACACAACAAAGGCCAAAACTCTTCATGTTTGGAATCCACACGCTTAGATATACCCATTACCATTACAGATCTATGAAACTGAGATTAGAGGAGATGTTGATCTACGTAAATATGAGAAACCAAACTTGAATGATCACATACGTCAAGAATCCACCTTCGATTCACCAAGAGAAGCCTTCAGATCGCCTCTGGAACGATGGGAGGAACCTCTTTGACCTTGGGAGAACCAAAATCCAGATTTAGGGCCACTTAAGAATAAAAAAACTACTTAGAGGAAAAGACGTGTGAGATCCACATTAATAGGATCTCGTATAAGTGGTCGTAGGGTTAGTTCGCATAGTTTGAAAAATTGTGCGCTAACCGTGCATTATCTACTGCCTTAACCACCCTTCTCGCACAGTTTGGTTGCACGGTTAGACAAACCATGCACTTCCCTTACAGAAGCTACTACCTCCAATACCAACTTCACACGGTTTTGCCGCATGGTTTACACAAACTATGCACCACCCGTGCTGCTTCCCTTTTTCCTCAAAACATCATTCTGAGGTCTCCTGAATCTCTCAAATTTCACAATTAATTTTATAACCATTAAAAGCATCAAGAAAGGGTTACTTACCCGAAACTGGGGGTACTAAATTCTCCCCACCTTTGGTCTTTCCATCCCCAGAAAGTAGAAAATCATCAGCCAGATAAAAGAGTTCTGGCCACTGCTCCTTCATTTCCCTTTCACATTCCCAATTCACTTACTAAATCTGACCATGCTACCATAAAACCTACACTAGACCGATTATTTTACCATGAAAGAAATTCTCATGCCTATCCACAATCCATACCAGGATATGTATCAACGAAGCATCCGGCTCTAGGTCAACATGATCCCATCTGATCACAAGGTTAGGATCATAATGATACTTTTTAAACTGAGATACATGGAACACATTATGCACTAAACTAAACCTTGCAGGTAATGCCAACCGATACGCCACCTCACCAACCCATTCCAGTATCTCAAAAGGGCCTATATATCGAGGAGATAATTTTCCCTAATTCCAAAAATGACGACGTACAAGAATTGTATGGAGTCTAAAAAACACACGATCACTCACCGCAAATGACAACGGTCTTCGGTGATGATCTGCATAAGATTTTTGACAACTCTGTGTCGTCTCCATTCTCTTTTTAGTCAACTGAATCTTCTCAGTTGTTTCTTGGACAAGGCTCGACCCAACTTGTGATGCCTCACCTTTTTCCACCCTATAAAGTGGAGAACGACAAGGACACGCATACAATGCTTCAAATTGAGCTATTGTATCGAGACCTGATAACTTTTTTATATGATAATTCCACTAAAGGCACGTGCACTTCCCACACACCACCAAAATCCATTACAGAAGCCCGCAACATGTCTTCCAACATCATTATCATCCTTTTAGATTTTCCATCCGTCTGAGGATGATACATCGTACTCATATTCAACTGCGTTCCTAGGGCTTTCTTTATGGATCACCAAAAACGAGATGTGAACCTCATATCTTTGTCTAAAACAATAGACACCAGTACACCATTCCTCTTTACCACTTCTTGGATATAGATTTTTGAAATATCTTGCACCGTATGAGTTTCACTAATAGGGATGAAATGGGCTAACTTGGTGTGTTGATCCACTATCACCCAGATGGAATCATGTTTTCGGACCATTCATGGAAGAGATTTAACAAAATAGATTGCTATCTGATCCCAATTCTACATTGGGATATGTAAAGATAATGACATACCAGCTGGTCTCTGATGCGCTACTTTAACCTGCTGACAAGTGAAGCACCATGAGACAAACTCGACCTCCTTAATTTTCATTCTGCTC
This sequence comes from Viscum album, assembly GCA_963277665.1. Taxonomy (NCBI): domain Eukaryota; kingdom Viridiplantae; phylum Streptophyta; class Magnoliopsida; order Santalales; family Viscaceae; genus Viscum; species Viscum album. Next base: position 219,659,949 of record OY728158.1, read on the forward strand.
CACCAAAACATCACCTTCAACGCCTTATACATCCTTTTTGTACCTGGGTGTAATGAGCATCTTGAATGGTGGTAATCATGAAGGAGTTTTTCCCATGAAGTTTAAGGTACAACCATCCGATCTCTAAATTGCAAAACTGAACTCCCATCCAGCTTCCATCCCTCAATGGTCTCTCCACTATTGTGTTTTGAACTCATTTCCACACAGTCCGAATAGGATGTTTGTGACTCCATTAATAACTACACATAATCAGGAACAAGCACAACAGGAAAGAAAACTACAACATCACCTCGGTCATCACATTCCACATGCATGTCGGCTAGGACCGACATCAACTGCCACTCATCTGGAGCTTCTTTCTCCAACTATGAATATGAATTTCTGCTTAATTCATCAGCCACTGAATTTCCCTTACACGGTGTATACATCAAATCAAAGTCGATCATTTGAAGATACTCCATTCATATTCTCTTCCTGAGATTCAAATCCCATTCTGAGAAAATATTCATTAAACTCCTATGATCTGTAAATAGAGCGAATATTTCACCAAAGAGATAATGTATCAATATTTTCAATGCATGGATGACTATTTCCAACACCAAATCAGGTGTCGGATAGTTATTTTAGTGCAATATTAGTTTTCTTGAGCCAAAAGGAACAAAATGGTCTCCTTGCATGAGAACACATCTCAACCCAGATCTCGAAGCATCACAATACACCACATACCCCTATCTGGATTCCAGAAAAATCATGATGGGTGTTGATGTAAGGAAAAATTTAAATCATGAAAATATCTCTAACATTCCTTAGTCCATTTAAATGCACAGTTATTCTTTGTCAATGTTGTCATAGGTGAATCTAGTCGTGAGAAGTCACTTACAAAGAATCAGTAATAACTAGCTAGACTAAGAAAACGTCGTATTTCAAAGATATTCTTAAACGATTGCCAAGAATAAATAACTTCTGTCTTTTCTGCATCCACTGAAACACCTTTCATAGAATCAACATTACCTAGAAATCATACCTTTTGTATCCAAAATCACACTTTCATAATTTTTCATACAACTGATGGTCTTTCATGATTTTCAACACTACAACTAAGTGTTGTTCATGCTCAACCATTGTTCATGAATACACCAATATGTCATCCAAAAACACCATAAAAAAAGAATCTAGATATCACTGAAATATCCAATTCATCAATTCCATAATGACATATGGTGCATCCATACGGCCAAAATGCATGAAAACATATTTGTAGTGGCTATATCTGCTTCTGAATGTTGTCTTTGGAATATCCTCCTTTCGAACTCTCAACTGGTGATATCTTGACCGTAAGTCAATCTTAGAGAACCACTGAGCTGCCATCAATTGATCACACAAGTCATCAATGTGTGTTAGTGGATATCAATTATTTATCGTAACTTGGTTATGTTTACGATAATCCACACATAACCTTAATGTTCCATCTGATATCTTTACAAAAAAAAAACTGGTGCTGCCCACGGGGACACGCTTGGCCGAATAAAACCTTTGTTTTCTAGTTCTTCCAACTACAATTTCATTTCCTTTAACTCTATTGGTGCCATCCTATAAAATGGAAGTGAGATAGGACTAGTCCCTGGAAGGAGATCAATCATAAACTTCACTTCTCTTACAGGTGGTAATCCTAATAAATTTTCACAAAAAACATCAATAAATTGATTTGTGACTACTGGAAAACTATTATTCATGATCTCATCCATTGATTCCATGTTTAATGCAGCCATATAGTAATAGATCATTCCCACTATTGGTGCCAAAAATCTTGTTGCACCTATCATCACCACTCTTTATTCTATAAAGTTATTCTCGATGCCATCCTCTGTCGCGAAACTGAGTGTTCTTCTACAATAGTCGATTGAGCCCTGAACACTGCCAACAAATCCATAACCAAGATTATATCATAGACATACATCTCCAGCATAGAGAAATACCATTTCAGATCAGCTCCATCAACAGTTATAGAACATGATCTACACATGAAGGTTCTACATTCTCATTCACTAAGAAAAGTTTGATGTTTTATTGCAGAAAGTATCATTTCAATATTTATGTTCAAAAAATATGTAATACAAGACGAAAGAATAGAATGTGATGAACTAGTATTGAACAACACTTGAATGATGGTATAATTAAAAATAATCATTCCTCTCACCATAGATGATCCAGACTGGTCATCCACAATTACCTGGTTTGCCCCATATAATTGCTTTGTTACTGCACATTTCACGTTATTGGCTTGTTGTGATTTCCCAATGTGAGGTGTCATGGTATTCCGAGAATCATCATAGCTAGATCTATTCTACTGGCTAGACTGATTTTGTTGTCCTCGCCATGTTGATGCATAAGATACTTGCGAAACCTGTGAATTTCCATGAACACCCAACTGTGGAGCACTGCGACAATCTTGTTGCTATTGTGGAATGCTCTCTGTGGTGCTGTACATTCTCATTTCATTTTATCAATCGAGCCACATTGAAAACACCCAGCATTCATCATGGGTTGGGGAGGATGATTCACCGATCCAACTGCCTAATTCTGAGTTTCACTCCCACCTAGGAAGTAGGTGTCTGTCTTATGCTCGTTCCCAGCATTAGATTTCCCACTCGTTCCCGTGGATATCATCATACTTCCTCCTCCAATAATTCCTGATATGTCTCTTTCACCAACTGTTGCTCTCTTTACCATCTCCATATAATCCATAATACAATGCACAAAAATCATCGAGCAAATCTATTGTCACAACCCCGATTCAAAGATGTGTGCCTTCAGCGACACACTTGTACCAACTTCTGGTACAAAGTGCACTAAATTTTGTAATTTAGCTGCGTACTCTATGACAGAGATATTATCCTGCTTCTGGCTGAAAAATTCGGTTGTCCTCTAGATCGTGAAAGTGTGAGGATTGAATTGTTTATTGAACAATTCCTCAAATTCCTCCCAGCCTAGGCCTTGATCCACCTATGCATGAAAAATCATCCCGCATCTACATCGCCAACATGACTGTGAGCTCTGATGGTGTGTGGATGAAATCGAATATACGATTCATCCTACATAGCCACACCTGCACCTTTTCTGGTTCAGTATCACCCCAAATGGTTGGTGGACTCTGCTTTATGAATTGGAATGTATAAACCACATTCCATGGTTCATTCCTCTTGTTACCCGTATCCAAAACATGAAAACAATGGAAAATACTATGAAACAGCTCTTGTTTCACATGTGGATCAGGTGAAACCACATTCTCTACACCTTCTTTAGGTTGGTTCCGACGACGCCTACCATGTCACGACCCGCCCTCGGGGTCCATGCCGTGACTACCCCAAGCCCGCCTTCCATAGGCCAGGGGCTGGCGACTAGCACCAAGGCGTAAATCCCGGTAAAAAAGGAAGGCATTGCCTTTAAAAAGTAAACAAACACCACAGAGTAAGCAAGCGGAAAGTAAACACTAAACAAAAGCAGAGTACAACTGAAAGTGCGGAAAAGTAAATGGGCCAGAATACAAACCCAAACTGAAAGTAAAGTACAACTCGAAAGGGAAAACAACAACTGAAAAGTAAAAGCCGCTACTCCGAGATGTCCACTGGAAATTCCACCTGGAGGGTGGGTACAGATAGCTCCACTGCTCCACGGGTCCCGCCGTCCGCTCCGGGCACGTCCCGCATAGTGGTCCACCTCCGGGTACCATCCCGCTCTGCAAGCCTCAGCTAAGGTCAACGATGTCCGTCGTCTGCAACCAACACAACGTAGTGCGGGCAAAGCCCGTGCAGGGGTGAGTATAAGCTACTCAGTAGGGACACCGAGACCCCTGAAGGTCTCTCAAATCCACAAAGGATAAACCACGAAGAAAGGAACAATCACGAAGTAATAACCGACACTGCTTAAGTATATGCCCATACATATACCTAAGTCATCAATTTCAAATACGCTCCAACCTCCGAGCCCAAGTACAACTCAGTCCAAACAGGAAAGTAAACGTATTCCACACAGGAAAGAAAAAACGTAATCCACACAGGATTGCACAACACAATCCACACAGGAAAGCAACAGATTCAGCTCACACAGGAATACTTCTTCAAAAGACGATAAAGATGATCCCTGATCCATCTAAGTCGTCGGACCCACGAAGGATCGATAGGTAACTAACCAAAGGACGATAAAGATGATCTCTGATCCATCTAAGTCGTCGGACCCACGAAGGATCGATAGGTAACTAACCCCCGCAAAGACCCACACAGGATCGGGCCCACACAGGACCTGTAGGCGCTGGCTCACACAGAACCGCTGAGCGCGGACCCACACAGGATCGGACCCACACAGGATCGGGCCCACACAGGACCTGTAGCACTGATCCACGTAGGATCGCTGAGTGCTGTAGTCGTCGTCGTCGAATCCACACAGGATCTCTGTATTGTCGTCGTCGCAGTCACCGCAGCAGTAGTAGCAGTAGTAGTCACAGTAACAGTCGCAGCCAGCACTAGGGTTCCCGCACACAGCAAGCTCGTTCGGAGGGTCCGCTCCACGAGCCGAGAGGCTGATACATCAACTGTCACAAAGTCCAGAGATGATGTATCCAAAAGTTCCGTATCGACAACAGGAACTCAACGCAACAGACGGCGCGTCGATTGGACGCCCGGTCTGAGAGTTATTGGCATTTTCGTCCCCGGGGCCCGGTTGGTTTTTAAGGCAAAACCAACCCTACCGTACTCCACCTACGTCCAAACCTTGATCGGAGTATGCCAAAAGATCCGTCTCACTAAGAGGAACACAACACAGCTGACGGCACGTCAATCGGACGACCGTAGCTCAAGATATGAGCGTTTCCGCTCCGAAGGCCCGGTTGGTTTCGTGAACGAACCGACCCGGCCGAACTCAAAGTAATCCGAAACCTTGAGTGCGATATACCGAAACGACGGTCTCGATCCAAGGATCGCGTTGCCATAGACGGTTCTTCAATCGGAGGTCCTAGGCTCAAGTTATGGCCAAAATACCATAAATGATTCGAAACGGGGGGTCCGGGTCCGGGCCGACCCGGCCCGACCCCCCCTGGGTCGGCCCGAACCGGGTCGACCCGACCCAGGTCCGACCCGGCCCGGCCGGCGGCACGGCGGCCTGGCGCCGCACGGAGGCAGCGCGGGGGGGAGTCAATCCCCTGCGGATTGAAAAAAACGGCGCGGCATATAGCCGCGCCCCTTTTTGCAAAACACCCCCCCCCCCCCACGTGGGGGGCTTGATTGGCAGGAAACGGGGGGGCTTTGCCCCCCACAAGGTAACCGCCCCCTCATAAAGAGGGGGGTTTTGTGAGCTGGCCGGGGGATTAATTCCCCCGGTTTATTGGCATCCGGCCGGCCAGCTGGCCGGCCGGTTTTCTCCAACGGGACCGGAAAATCCGGTCCCCTCTTCGGCTTCCGACGTCGGCGGCCCGGCCGCCGGTCTTCTCATCCCGCGGCGGCCCGGAACCGGCCGCGGTCTCCTCATCCCGCCGCGGCCCGGAACCGGCCGCGGTGTTCGTCGTCCGGCGCGGTGCGACGGCACCGCGCCCCTTCGCCGCGCATTTGATTCCCTTCGACGTGGCGCGACGGCGTCGCGTTCTTTATGATTCTTCCATGGCGCGGCACGACGGCGCCTCGAAATTTAATCATATTATTATCCGCGTGGTGCGACGGCACCACACCACTTTGCTTCCACCCTCAAGATAGAACAATAAGAACGATGGAGGGGGTTCGGCCGTGTTCATGCGGTCCGGCCCCCTCACGTTAAATAATAACTCAACTTAAACATTCAAAAGACTCATGTTAGACATGCGAGATACACGATCAAGAAAAAAATAATTAATCAATAAATTAACAACCCCTACCTCGGGTATAAGGTTCGAAGATTTGACAACGTCCCGCGGAAGACAACGTCGCAGAGGTCGGGCGTCACGGTAGTCGTTCGTCAAATCCGATGATGAAGAGGTGCGTCCGATGTGATACGTCGTTGGAGAATCCTTGTATGCCGACGAAGGTTGTCCGAGGAAGAAGCGGTGTTCTATCTCGTTGACACGGAAGACGAAGAAGAGCGGAGCGGCGTTCTTCGTCGGAACTTGAGCGTTCTTCGTCGGAACTTGAGCGTTCTTCATCAAGGTTGAAGAAGATGAAGAAACAAGAAGAACCTTCCCAACTCTCTCAAGGAGACAAAACTAAACCCAAAATAAAATAAGACTCTATCTTATTTTATTAACACAACAACACACTAGAATTTCAAAAGTTTGAAATTCAAAAAAAAAAAGATAACTCCACATTAATTAACAAATTGTCATGTTAATTAAAGAGGGGTTAAGGGAGTTTGAGGGAAGATGTAAAGTTAGGTTTCATGTGGGCCCCACCACACTTAATCCTCTCAAGGGAGGTTAAGTGGGTGTGGGTCCCACACCTAACTTCCTTTGAGAGAAGTTAACTATTAAGTTTAAATAAAAATTGTGTTTACATATTTTTATTTAACTTATTCTAATCTCCCAAAAACTAACTCTCAACCCGAAACAAACGCAACTCCCGAAAAGGTCTCTTTAAGCGAATATCGGCGCTGTGAGTTCATCGGTGCCCTCGAATTTCAATTCCGAGCACCGGATCAAAAGTTAGGAAATCCCGCTTGTTCGTTCACTGAACGTACCCGTGCCAAACTTCGGAAATTGATTCCGGGAATGTGACAACTGGGCCCCGGTGACAGCACAGACACCCCGCCTTAACATGGTCGTCGGGTCCTGGCTAACCAGGTACCACCAGTTGCCCCCGCAGACATGTGGGGCCCACCCCAGGGTCCACTCACATGCCCGAATGGGTCATCTGACTAATGATAGTCCCCACAGGACAACACATGTCCTTTCCAGTGTGCTTTTTCCTCACTCACACACACCCTAGGGAACTTCCCAGGAGGTCACCCATCCTGATCACTACTCCAGGCCAAGCACGCTTAACTGTGGAGTTCTAATCAGACAGGCTCCCGAAAAGGAAGGTGCACCTTGTTAACATGAGCCATGTCATTTAGCCATTTAACCCTGTATCATTTGGGGATGTTACAATCACCCCCCCCCCCCCTTTAGAGCACAACGCCCTCGTTGTGGGCCCTACATCTCAACCCAGGCAGTGCACCGTGCACGCAGTGCACCGTGCACTTAAGGCTAGGTTCCTCCTCTGATACCAAATGTGACAACTGGGCCCCGGTGACAGCACAAACACCGCGCCTTAACATGGCCGTCGGGTCCTGGCTAACCAGGTACCACCAGTTGCCCCCGCAGACATGTGGGGCCCACCCCAGGGTCCACTCACATGCCCGAACGGGTCATCTGACTAATGATAGTCCACACAGGACAACACATGTCCTTTCCAGTGTGCTTTGTCCTCACTCACACACACCCTAGGGAACTTCCCAGGAGGTCACCCATCCTGATCACTACTCCAGGCCAAGGACGCTTAACTGTGGAGTTCTAATCAGACAGGCTCCCGAAAAGGAAGGTGCACCTTGTTAACATGAGCCATATCATTTAGTCATTTAACCCTGTATCATTTGGGGATGTTGCATACCAGCTGACATTTTCAATACTAGCAACAACATCCATCAATATCACTCTCTAGAAACTGATGAATTTTTATTCAAATACTATCACATCATCTATCACAAAATTATTTTCAAAACAACCTTTTTCCGATTTTCAAATATATTTGAAAACATTCAACATGATTTTTGAAAATCATCCCATTTTCAAAATACAACAATTACCCTGATTTCAAAATATTTTACATGAAAATAATTCTGTATTTTTTCCCCAAAATTTCTCATCTAGCACAAAATCTATAACCATTCCTCACAATGAGATATACAATCCTAGTGGGATGTAATTCCACAATAATTCATGTCATTATCATCTCATTGGTTACACCCATGATAATGATATTTCCAACATTCTAGAAGTGTATTCGAATAACTTATATACCCAACACCCTGGTAACTTGATGTTTAGAACAAACAGGTTAGTTATGTCCTTTTTTACTATACATTTCAAGTTCCATCAATCTTACTCATGTATATGATTTCGTCCCAAGGAATAGACACGAATGAATTTTAACTCCAGGACAAAGAACATCTATGAGCACTTGTTAGGTGAGGACTGAACAAGCTAATAACATTTGTAATGACCTGACAATTCTCATAGTCTTAAGAGTATAACATGTCATTGATATTCTTTAAGCGTCATCCCCAAGATGCCAAATGATAGAAATGAATGTGGAATGGTTTCAATGCAAGTGGGGGATGATTTACCCTTTGAAAAATAATCCAACCAAACCATAACATACCACCACTATATAAAGAAAGTTAATCTAACAACCAACTCATGAATTACCATAAGATAACTAAACATTTCCACCACAAATAAAAACCATCAAAAAATCGGAGTACCAAGACGAAGACTAAAAAAACGCCAAAAACAAGCTGAGACACTCTCCACGACACAACACTAAGCTTCATTCACTAAGAACCACCACGTCTCCCAATCATCACCAAGAACCACTATAAATAATATTCTTTTGATTTACCTATGTCCCGGAATATGACATCTGCAAAAGCACAAAATTTCCAAAGGAGGGGTGAGTATAAAACTCAGTAGGATTCCCCAATAACTTATCTACTAACACCAATAGGATAGAAGAGTTAGCCAACATTTATATAAAATAGTTTATATAAAAAAATATCTAAAAAAATTTTATAACAATATATAAAAAATCTTCCACAACCATTCATATCTAAAAACATTCAAGTGCATTTGAAACCAATTTCCAAAAAGTTATTTTTTTAAGAAAAAATAACCAAAAAAGCTTTCAAACCATTTCATAATATCCCTTTGGCAACCCAACCATTTCACAAACCCGTGAAATCAACAATGCATGATTCGTTATGACAGCTCCATACTCATGAGTGGTTTCTCATCGATCTACCAAGTCATCACAAAGTAATTGTTTCTGAAGTTCGATTATACCTTTGGCACCGAGCATAAGGTCATATTTCAACCAAGCCACGTACATAAATGTCCCATGTGTCATTAAACAATTTTCACCAATAACAAGGTCCAATTTCATCCAGGCCCCATATATGCAACTTGAACACACACCACACATTCACAACAATCATGCCAAAACCACGCTTCAAATAAATCACCTTTTATTGAAAACCATTTCCATCAGAACCAAGTGTGTTCAACTAATTCAAACCATTTCAATAAAACACCCATTTTTATTGAAAACCCATCTTTCATCAAACCATTTAACATTCCATAAAATCAATAATTTAAAATTTAGTTTTTAAATTTAGAATGCCAAATCACTCTACACAACAATTCACAATGATTTAACAATTCCATCAAAACCATAAATCATCACTAAAGAAGATTTATTCCTTTCTTTTCATAATCAATTTCATTAAAATAACCCAATTTAAAACAATTCCAATCAATTATAACAAGAGGATTCAAGAGTGAATCCAACTACCTCAATGGTTTTGACGAAAACCCTAACAAAAAGTGAACGAACAATACAACCAGGCCGATTCACCAAGGATCCTCCTTAGATCTATTCTCCCTACATAACCAAGACAAAAACACATAATTGTTTTTCATCCACATGATTAGATCTACCCATAACAAGGGTATAAGTATGAAACCGAGAGAAGAGGAGAAGATGATCTAAGTATATCTCAGAAACCAAACAAGAAAGATAACATACCTCATGAATCCGGCTTCGATTCAACAAGAGAAGCCTTCGGATCACCTCTTTAATGATTTAAGGAACCACATTGACCTTAGGAGAACCAAAATCCCGAGTTTGGGCTGGTTATGTGGAAAAACGAGCAACATAGAAGATAAAATGAATGAGAGCAACTCTTATAGGATCTCGTTTAAGTGGTCCCACGGTTAGTTCGAATGGTTTGACAAACCGTGCACTAACTGTGCCTTAGATACTGCCTCGGCCACACTTCTCGCATGGTTTGGCCACACGGTTAGACACGTTGTGCGCTACCCATGTGGAATATACTTCCTCTAATACTAACTTCGCATAGTTTGGACACATGGTTTAGACAAACCGTGTGCCACCCGTGCGACTTCCTTTTTGACTCAAAACATTATTCTGAGTTCTACCGACTCTCCCATACATCACACTTAACTATATCACTATTAAAAGCATTAAAAAAGGCTTACATACCAGAAAACAGGGGTACTACACGATAAGATTAATCTTCAACCATCAACATTCATGAATTTTTATAAAAATATATATTATTAATAAGTATGTAATATATGATATAATAATAATACTGGGAAAATATGCATATATATATAAATATATCTCATTCACTTACATTCATTCAATATAATATGAAAACAGAAACAATGTTTTTGTGTACGTACGGTCTACCATCTGCATAAATTGTGTTTTAAATTTCAAATATCTATCTATTATAAATATATATATTTGTAATATATATGATAGATAAATAATTTTATATATTATGGAAGATATTAAATAATGATATAAATGATACAATCAATATTAACAAGTTAAAACACATATGATAATGAAAGTGATTATTACCATAAATGTTACTTTAACATAGAAATTATTCATAAATGGGTTATATAAAGCAATAAGTTAATAATATATGATACCAAAAATATTAATATGGTTTTTTATAATTTAAAAACTTAATATTGTCATTATACAAGAGGTTAAACATACCCTCAACTTTAGGAATGTATAAAGTATGGGTTACATCCTAAATATCATTATTATATGAGATTTTTTATGTGTAATTATTTACAGTGAAATAATTATCATCCAATTACATGTTTCCTAAAAATGTTTTCAAAAGAAATATTTATATTTTATAGGAAGGGACACATTATAATGATCATTTGTTTAATTGATTTAATTAATTATTTTTATAAATATTTTTAATTAATTTCCATGTCTTTGAATGAATATAATGATTTATTTATATAAACATGATTGTTTTAAAATGTTAATTACTTCATAAATATTCAATTTGGTATGGGCCACATTGATTTAAAAAATAATTTAAATGAATTCATTTCTAAATGTGTGACTATTAAATGATTTAAAAAAAGGATATTTCTCTCATAGAGTTTTACTGACCATTTTTTATTGTATCCAAATCAATTACTAGATATTATTATTGATTGAGGGTGATTAATCATAATACAATACTATTTGATGTATTTAAAAAGTTATGATAAGTTGGAATACTGATTCTCTACTTATATATAATTCATGGTTTATTGTTATATAATTGACATTGCGTATGCTAGTTTTAATACAAAGGTTTAGGTTTTGATTCAACATTTTCACATGAACGATGTATTGGACTACATAGCTGATGGGCACGGCCCACTATAACCCCTCGATGCATCGGCTGGTCTCACGATACATACTATTGTCTAGGCATAAGACTTTGACGAAATTTATATTGATGGTCTCAACACAAAAAAATCACTTTGTGGTTAAGATGTATAACAATATGCATTCTATCATTATGAGATTAGTTATTATTGTTAAATTTGAATATTCAACTATTATAATATCCATGTGAATAAATAAATTTGATTATTTTATTTTTATTTTAAATATTATTCGGATGTTTATGTTTAAAGGGCTTGTGATTGAATTTTATACCTTTACCTAAATGTTCGTTCATATTTATTATGGCTTCCCTTATATTGATTATCCTTACTGAGCATCTGATCTAACCCCTTTCTAATGTTTTATTTTCCCATGATTTAAATATTTATATTATGATTGTTATGTAGGGTTGTGTTAGGGGAATAACAAGGTTCTATAATGATTATTGATGTTTTTTTATATAATGTAATATCCATGCATGTATTATATTTTCTATGACTGCTAAACTGATCGGTCAGTTGTGACTTGTTTTATTGTAATCATTCTAATGTATTAAAATAATGCATTGTGTCTGGTCTTCTGGTTTCGCAACATTACACAATAACTGTTCACCAATATAGTAATAATATACTATTTTTAGTTTTCTTCTATAATAAGATGTATTATTCTTATGTTATGATCACAAGTATTATGTTATTTAATTCCATAGGATTTTGTATTCATTAATTACGAAAAAATTCCATGAATATTTATTATATTCTATGATATATAAGTTATGATCTTCTAATTTTATGATCATTTTCTCATAGGTGTATCCTTATGTTATTCTTAAATGTCTCTAAGTTTTACCCTTATTGAGCTTCTGAGCTCATCGCTATCTTAGGTTTCCTTTTCCCAGTATATGAATAAAGGTTGGTGTACTGTAGGGGAATATTATTAATGTAGAGGTTGAAGATCGTTCATAGAGTTAGAAGACTATTTTTTCAGGTTACCAAAGTCAATAAAAATTTATTGATTATAGTGATTTTTTTAATGTGATATATATATATATATATCAAATGATGTAATATCAATGTATGTTAAACTTCAGTAACTATAGTTGGTGTAAAAGTATATGTCTAGTAATCCTTTGGAAATAATGATGAGAAAATGATACTGATCCCCCAAGGGATATTTCAATGGATATCTATAGTGATTTACTTATTGATTATACTAAGGTGTCTGAGATTTAATTAATGGTGTCTTGATTTAGATATCATATAATAAATTTATCATGATTTTGTGGGTTTATATTATGATTTGGATTTCTCAAACTATTTGTTTTTGTCTATATTCAATAGTGGGAACAATAAAGAAATGAGTAATCATTGAATGTTTTATATTTCTAAATAATAGGTACAATAGAAATTAACATCCTAAGTGTAAATTTCTTCAAGTGTTCTAGAAAAGTTGTAAGTGTATTCGATATACAACTAAATATAAAGAGTTAGAAAATGAAATGTATAAATTATGGGAAATTGTTTCATTATTGTTTACAATAAACAAAATAAGTGTGATTAGATTGAATTTTGGGAAACAAAATACATAATTAATATTTCATATTCCATGAAATATGTATTAAGGAATAATATGATGCATCCTTATAAATTATTTAAGAATAATGCTGGATGATTAATGTCTATAAGATATAGATTTCAATGATTATGTAATTTGAATCATGAAGTATATATGTAATGCTTGAATTAGTTTTAGATTATGTATTTTCATGATTATTATAACTAATAAAAATTTCATATAAAATAAATTTATATGAAAGGATAAATTAAAATAACATTACATTTATCATGTGCCTGAGGATGAAAAAAATTTATTTTATATCGATTAAGAGATGCACATGTGGATAATGTGAATTTTAATGTTTTATGTCACCAACACTGAGATAAGATATGTTAAAATTTTTTATATGCTATCATGATGGATTTTTATGATAACGTGGATTAATATAGTATGTATATTAATAAATGGAATAAGGGATCATGAATTTTTTAAATGGATTTATAGAAATTCTGTCCACGACCATGTTTTAAGAGAATAAAAGGTGAGTGTATTCATGTGTTTGGTATGTGAAAATTAAGATATACTTTATGATATATGGGGGAAAATGATTAGATTATTTTGTTAAATTTTCTACATTGCATTTTATTTATTCAATTATAATATTTTAAAAGGGTTAAAAGTATTACAATTTATGGAATGGTTTAAGTTAAACTTTTGATGAAGTTTTAGAGTTAAGGATTAATCTACCCATATGTAGGCTTATAAATATTTTATAATATGTTCTAATATTCCTATCTAAGATAACTAATTACATACAAAATAACCTTTCATTATATTTATGGTTTTCATGATCTATTAATTCATTAAGAATGTCAAATTCACTATCATATATTTAAATAAGAGATGATGTTCAAATTTTCCAAGGCACAAAAGGGTATAGTTTTCCTAATATAATTAAAGGATATCATTTCAGGAAAAAACTTCATCATAATTTGATATACTCTTGAAATAATATTTTATAATATTATCATAATTTTTTAGAAAATAAATTTCATTTTCAAAGCCTACTTGTGTTATAGATTCAGGATTGTTTAATTTATCATAACCATGATTTCTATCACTCTCCATTAGAACATGATAGTAATATTTCTCATCTATGTCACTATTTTCTCTTTCTATGAATGATGATCTATTTAGAAACCATGTTATTTGTAATTTTAGGAAACTAATACGTTTATGACATTATTTTCTAATGGAAGTTTTAGTATTCCTTTTAATGATCTGGGTTTTTATTAATGGAACATTCATGTATGAAACCGCTGATATACCAAATAAATTTATAGAGATACCTTCATTTATAAGGGGATAAATGTATCACCCCTATATTTTGTACAATATATTTTTACCTAATTAATTTATTGGTTTTTATATTTTTCATTTCGCATAACACTGAATATAGATTTTTCATTATAAAATCACATAATTTTTCATTTCATTATATGAAACCCCATATTAATATTTCATTATATAAAACACTTTTATATACTTTTTTTACACTCAACAAAATTTTTGGAATGCGTTACACCAAATTATGAGTTCCTTCAATAGTTTCCATTTCACTTAATGGTGTGTTTTTCAAAACTATAATTTACTCAAAATACAATTATTAAAATATTTTTAGATCCACCACATTGTCATTATAAATGTTTTTATATGTATGATTTACTAAATTGTAAAAATATTATTTAAAAATATATATATAGTGAATCTGTTAGTAATCAATTTGTAAAAGATAATAAATGAACTATTTGAAAACATAATAAATTTAATTTTCAATGAAAACTATTTTTCAATATTCCAATATTATTTTACCTCTATAAATTAAAAAAACATTCTATTATTTTTTTTTGAATATGTTTTATCTATTAATTCATTATTTTCATACTCATAAAATATATTTTATTTGTATAAAATAATAATAAATCTAATTTTATGAATAAAATAATGAATCCTTAAAAAATAGAAGTTTCAATGTATTTTAATGTAGAAAAAATATTAAATATGATTTTTTTAATAGTAATGTACATTTATATTTTGAAAAATAATATTATTTTTTGAAATATGAATATCAATATTTACTTTTAGTGTACTGTTATTAATTTTGAGAGATGTTTATTTTTTTATGAATTTTTAATAAAAACTAAATGTTAATTCAAAACTACTTTTTCATCTAATACTGATATATAGTTAAATTAGTTTTTAACATGGTAATAATGTATAATAATTTTTTTATAAAAATAAATTAATCTAATTTTTGTATTTTGAACCAATTTATCATTGAAATTAGATATTTAAAAGTATTCAAATTTTGGAGCATGTTTTTTTAAAAACTCATCGACTCATCCCATATGTGGGACTTGATATATAATAATTCTTCCTAATTCTATGATTTGAATTTGAAAAAATGTATTAAATATTTGTAATCATAATAAATTATAATTTATAATATGTTCAGCATACTTTTTCAACAAAAATATTTGATAATGTTATCAAAATAAATTACAATGATTTAGGTAAAACATTATCACATAATGGTTAACCATTGATCCGAAGAGGAAAAATTAAGTTCACACATGTGAAAAAGTAATTGAATGGAAATATATAGACAAATGAAATTTTTTTGTTTATTTTTAGTAATTATTAGTGGCCCATGTTTTAAGGGACTCCCTTCAATATTGTTTAACATTTATCATTACAGGAAGGCCACTCCTCCACCATATATAATGTCATTTAACCATCAATTCCTAATAGATATAAATACACACTATATTGAAAAAATCATTCAAATATCTCCCACAAAAATAAAAAAACACCATCTTATATGCATTCATTTGTGTCAGGACTCGTCTTGCGGGTCCTATGTTGTGTTTAACCCAATTCCACCTTCCATAGTCTAGAATTTGGAGACTAGAATCAGAATGGAATATCTCTAAATGGGAAGGAATATAATTTTAACATGAAAACAAACAGACATGGTACACAATAAGTGAAAACCACATAGTCTACTACTATATCTAAAAGTGTAAAATGAAGCAGAATGGATGAATATAAAAACCCATAAAAAGAAATTACATAAAAAATCAAAAACAACTCTTGAGGTTATCCACCAAGGATCCTTCCAGAATGGTAGGTACAACTCCTCATGATGGCTCTCCACATCTACTAGTCACATTCTTTCACCATCTAGTACTAGCTATCAAATCTCAGTCAAGCCAGTTTGTCGTCTGCATAAGACACAACATGGTGTATAAAAATCCTCAGGTAGGGATTAGTATAAAAATACACAGTAGGGGCCCTGAGACCCCTTAAGGTCACCCTAAATTCATAAAAATCAAACTCTCCAAACATGTTCTCAATTACAATGAAGAAGGTAAAAGAATACTCAGACTAGGTATAAAATGTAATGAACATGAATTATGATGAATATTCATAAATCTAAATCATAATCTTCCATTAAGATGTTCTACTGCTGAACCATGAATAATTAATTCTATTTTCTATCCACATAGGGTCATAAGTCACTGATCCAGATAGGGTCGTAAGTCATCAATCCACACATGGTCGTAATTCACCGATCCTTGACGAGATTCACCAAGTCTGTTCCATGTCGGTTTTTGCAAATACTGATATACATAGGGACATATGTCATAAATTGACATGAGGTCATATTTTTTTGATCTATATAGGGTACAAACTCACTGATCCAAAGATGCTTGTAAGGCAGTGATCCACACAGGGTCATACGTCACTGATCCACGAAAAGTTTCTCTAATGATGATACTCATCGAGTCATTCTACTATTGATCCTCACTGGGTAGTATGTCATTTATCCACATAGGGTCCTTATAATGTCGTTTGAGAAAGGGTTAATATTCACTTGACAGACATCCACAAGATTCTCATACATGGTGTTCTTGAGTTCAATAGATTATTCTCCTCAAGCTCATGGTCATATTTCAATGAGAACAAATTCTTATGAATACATAACTCAAAGGAAAACCAAGATATAAGGGATCCAATGCAAAAGGCAGCGTGTCAATGGGATGACCAACATGTACGTTATAAGCATTTTAGTACTAAGGGCCCAATTGGATTTGAGATCAATCCAACCCATCCATACTCCAGCATTCACTAAAACCATTTTAAAGAAGCTCAAAAGGATAGGCTCGACTAAATGGTTCTGTCTCCACATATTGTTTGTCAAAATGACATCTGTTTTATATGTTATGGCCTTTTAAGAGACACTGAGTTTTATTAGGATGGAGACTGTTCCAACCTGGTAGGACCAACCCGACTTGAACTATTCAAGGCCAACCTGACCCGGTATAGTTCTACCAGACCAGAATCACTAGGCCTAACCCACACTGGCTTGGCCCATCCCTGTCATGCGGGGTTTAAATAAATATTTTTAAAATATAATATGTTATAAAAATTAATGTTCCAAATAATATTTCATAATCCATCTTTATATAAGATGTCATCCTTGTTTATTGAATATGATTTACTAAGTATATGATCTGTGGACACCATTCATATTGTTACTCTAAATGGTTTATGTTTTCATTGTTTGATGTTCGTGAAAGCCTTTTCTCTTCAATATTTTATACTATGATAACTTTTTATTAAAACCACTTCGTTTCATTGATAATTATAGGATTAAATTATTTTGAAATATATATTTTTTCTAAAGGATATTATATGATTAATAGTATATGATAACCAATAAATTTCAATTTTTTTGAAAGGATTTTTATGAAACCCATCAATTTTTATGTTTCATGATAAGATGAATGATTTATATAAAACATATGTCTGATATCAATATCTAATATTTGTTTCCTATATCACCATCTAATTCATTGAGTAATGATTTTTATCTCGTATTTTGAGTGCGATAGAATGGGAATTGATCCAAATTTAGTAATACAGTACTATAATAGAAATTCAACATGGTTCAAATATAAAATTCTTGAATGAGGATTGATGTTAGTTCAACACCAGAGGATTGGAACTCAAAATGAAACTTATGGAAGAATTTTTTAGCAATAACAAGGACTAAAATCAGTTTAGTGATGGTATCCAAGATTGGTATGTGATATGGATCAACAATATAGGTCTTGAACATGGAGTGATCCACGTCCAAAAGTTGAATTTTTTCATTGATATGGCCATGGGATTGTTCAATGGATTCTTAAATGGTTTTGGGAGTGAATTCATTCCACTAATACTAATAGGGAATTAAACATGAACAAGTATGAGAATCATTTAAAATGTTTTTTTGTCTTCCATAATAACATATATTGTTCTAATGTAATAATCTCATGGATTATGAACATAAATAATTTATTCTTTATGTCATATGAATTACCAATATTTATATTGTGACATATGGTTATTATCTATAATATGAATGTTATGTCCTTATAATGAATGTATCATGTTATCATATATTTATAATCATATTATGCTTCTATATATTCCTTGTCCACCCTTAATAATTTTCTATCATAACTATTTCTTATGTTTTATTTTCCTTGTTTATGAACAACATTTTTATGTGGGAGTACTAAAGGGTAAGATTATTATGGTAAATGATAATTATCATTCCCCATGTTCTAAGATTTTATTTGAATATTTTTCAAAGACATTATAATTTTAATTTCCTGGTAAATAGATCTTTTATAATATGGTTAATATTCATCTCAAAGGATGTAGTATCAGTTTATGATAATCCATTATGACTATAGTTGTGTCAATAATAGATAATGAACCAATGGAACATTACTTCAGATCATAAATCATATAAAATTGAGTAATCTCAGTTCCAGAGTAGAGAATAACAATTAAAATACAAGAGTTGACAATATTAGCCAAAATATACTTAGAAGGATCTCATAAAATGTATCGAGGGAGCATCCCCACTTGTTGTAAAATATAAAAATATATTTATAATATATGAAAAATTAAATTTTGTTATAATAATATAAAAAATAATGGTGAAATAATTAATAACATCTCTTGAATTACTTCACTATGATTTGGGAGGACATGTGGACAAAAATCCAATAGTTATTAAGTGATTTTTTGCATTCATTGATGATAAGAAATAAATACTAGTTTATTTAATCATAGATAAAAATTAATTATTAGTGAATATTGATATGATATATATAATAATAATTTAATAATATATTATAATTCACATCTAGAAATTGTGATCATATAATGGGATGGGGTAAATTTAATGGTTTTTAAATATTATGTTTGAATTTATTAGATTATACACTGATATAGAATGCCATACAAACCTAAACAATTTTTTTTACTAATTGAATAAATATATTCATTTTTTAATTTAGGATAAATTTGAATTCTTATTTTATAAGATCATGTTTTCTAAGGGTGGCATTTTATCTATAGGTGTAATTGTTTGGAATTGATATTTCATGAAGTCAAATTTGAATATGAATTTATATAAGATGTTTTATATTAAGATTCTAAAAATGATTTAATTTCAAACAACTCAATGCCAATTATTTTTCGTTAAAAATGATTTCAAGATGTTGATGTGTGTCCAAATTGATCAAGGGGATTCTATAGAAACAAATTAGCTTAGTATGTAGTTTTTACTAATAAAAATATGTTAGTTTCTAATTCTATCTGAAAAAAGAAACTGAAATGTTCCTTGAAATATAAGAAAAACCTTTTCATGAAATTATATGATTAATAATTAAACATTAGAAAAAAATATATATTAAAATTTATTAAATTTAGAGGATAAAATAATTCGAATAATAAAATTTTAAAAAATCAATTCACTTTCTAAATTTGTTTTTAATGTTCTGCTAATTTAATGTTTTAAAATTGAAAATATAATTTTTTAAATATATTATATTAATATATACTAACTAATTTATTATCATTCATTAAGATATTATAATATATGTAAAATTATAAAAAAATTAATAAAATGATATTGTTTAGTAAATGTATTATTTCATTATACGTTGTATTTCAAATTGGTTAATAAAATTCTTAATTTCTTTTTTTTAATTAGATATAATGTAAATATTTTTGGAAATTATAATCTAAAAATGTTCGTAATATGTTTTCTTAAAATATTTTAAGATATAATTTATATTTAATGAATTGTATTGATTTTAGTTTATATTAATAAAAAAATTTAGTAACAATATCAGGAAACAAATATTACATAGAATGATAGAAAATAATTTTTAATGATCAAATAAATATTTTTTGGGTAAATATATATATTTTTTAAATATTTTTTTTAACACTGTAATACAATTCAGGATATTTTCTGAACACAACTAATATTTTAGTTGAAAATAATTTTTTGTATATTCTAATAAATACTTATTTTAAAATTTCTTTTTTTCTTATTCAATAAAATTAAAATAAATAATAATTTCCATAATGAGCCATTTTATATGCTAAAATAGAAATTAATTAAAATTCTTATCATAAAAAAATAACCTTAAAATATATATTAAAAAATATTTTAAATGTTTCCTACACTAAATTTAAATTTTTTTTTTCATATAAATATAAATAATATATGATATATTAGAATTCTTATTTGTAATTAGTAGGTAAAAATATATAATCATAATAATTTTTTTATATATGATTAAAAGATGAATTACTTATTTAAAAAATAGTTACCATGGTAAAAGCCAAAACTGTGAAAATTTTCATCAAATCGACTAAAAGTAAAAAAGAAAACTAGATGATGTTCGTTTCAACAAAACAATAATTTCAATACATTATAGTTCCTTTTTGATATAATATTTCTTCTAAATTGTAATTTCTAGTTCCTTCCATTTTTTACATCTTATTATGTGTTGGATTAGTTTATTGGTTGTTTAGAGGGTCAGGTATAACTAGAGCTACATGAATGTTTTAGAATGTTGTTCGTGATGAGAACCACATTCAGATCATGAATTAGAATATCATGCCTTGTATACCCAGTAGGATTCATGGTTTTTGTGTGGGATAAAGAGGAATACATGAAGTAAATTCATATAATGAATGTGATTCACAACATGTAAATAAATTTGGCCAGGAAAATTTAATATTCATTGAAAAATAAAATTAATCGAATTCTTGAGGAACTCATTTCATTAATGGAATTTCATACATCATATTGGTTATATCTATTTCTTAAATCCTTTTCGTCAGATTTTTTATCATTTACACATATTCCTCTATCTCACGTTTGAGAAACCCAACAATATTATGTTCAATTATAGGCCCACATACCATTCAATGATCTTTTTGATTTGATGGTTTTATGATGAAAATCAGTGGTATGGGTGTCTCTTGTTATTTTTGGGTTTCACTTGATATACACATTGAAATCTTCTGTGGTGGTTTATTTTTGGTATAGGGTGTGTGTATTCTATGATATTGAAATCTATTGATGTTGTGTAGATTGATCTAGGGGTTTTGTGTTTAATTTTGGAGTGTGGAAAATTCATCGTCTCACTACATTGATTAGGGAGTTAATAGGGATTGTTTCTGATTGGGAATCCCTCATTTATCCCTTTTTTGTATCATGTGTGGGTTTGACGATTCAATTTTTTTTATTTTATTTAATATATTTTTCACTGGATTGAAGAAGATAAATAATTATTTAAATTAAATTGAAATGAAATGTAAAATGATCCACATTATCTTATACAGCTTTAAATTATTGTTATATTGTTAATGTATGGTCTATATACACTGCTGAAAACCATGGTAGTTCAGGTTTATTATATTCAAATTATTTGTTGTGATTATGATCCTTTTTATTATATTTCATCATCAACCTAAAATTGATATATGATAACATCTTATGCATTTTTAATAAAATGTATAACCCTTGTTTTATTTTTTTAATGATGAAGAATCTTTTTATTAAGAATAAAAATAGAGAGAAATATTACATGAAATGGAAAGATGGTATATTATTAAAATCTCTAACGAAATGTGAAAGGAGATCAACCGGAAAGTAATTACTCCATGTCATTGTTTAGATGACTCATTTGTTTGAAAGGCCATCTGCAACTGTGTTTTCTTCTCGATAAGTATGGGTACCAATGTGTCTGATTTCATGAAGGGAAATGGGGAGTTCATCCATCATGTAGTGAGAGGCCATGCAAGGTGAATCACTCCATTCCAATGAGCATGCACAATGGTGGTGGAGTCTATCTCTATCCAGATGTTTTTCTATCCTTTTAGCTTAAAAAAACAATGCCCTGAATCTCCTCTATCATCTCAGCTTAAAAGACAGATGCAATGCCTCCCCTTGTTCTATATCTTGTGTAGAAATTCTCAAAAAAATGTTGAATTGAAAAAAAAATCACTTTATAAATTTGTAAAATTACTTATAATGTGAGGTTATGTTTTTCTGTGATATGGGGGTGGTATTGTATTTTGTGGCATGTGGGGATAATGGTTTCTTGAGGCTTTATTGTGAGGTGGAGATGAGATAAGTTTTTTTGTAGTATTGTAAGGAAGTAACATGATTTATTATTTCATCTTATTATGATGGGGTTTTTATTGAAGGTTGTTTGTAATGTGGATTTTTAATGGTTATTATGTTGGGGTTGATGTAATGGTATGATTATTAGTAGGTTTTCATTTTTTATGTTATGTGTTGTGCTACATTCTAATTTTGAAATAAAATTGTTAGAAACTGATTGATATTTTTGGGGGTTCATTTAGTGAATGGGGAAAATGGATTATGAAAGAATTAAAAAAAAATTATGGTTGGTTAAATGTGGTTATTGAAGGATAATAAAAATATAAACTTGTTTAAATAAAATATTTCTATTAATATGGAATGTGGATTTTTACATGGAATTTGGTTTTGTGCTTATATAGGTTGAAGGAGTAGTGAGAATGTTATGAGATGGTTAGTTATGTTATTCTTGTAGTTTGGAAATGTATATGGGATATATATGTGTGTGCGTGCGTGTGCATGTTTGTGTTTGTGTTTTCTTTGGGGTTTTTTACCGAAACCACCAATGTTAATCACCATGTCCAGACACCGATATATTTATACATCATTTCTTTTCTCAATATCTTGGTAACATTGATGGATGGATGGTTAAACTCTCATTCCCTATATCTCTTCTTAGTGATTTGATATATATATATATATATATGTGTGTGTGTGTGTTGTTATGTATTAATATCTGATAATTTACAATTCAATATCCTGGGTTTCATTAAGTGAGATGATAATTGACAGTGTTATGCTGTTGGGGCCCAAATGTCTTAAGTTGAGGTGGGATGTGATTATGCTATTGGGGACTGGCACATTAATATTAGTGTGATATTCAATATTATTGTTACATGGGGAGAATTATGGAGAGGTTAGTCTGTGGTAGGATCAAATGAGGTCAAGGTTTCTAACTTTCATGATATCCCAGTACTTGTCTTATAGTACTGAATTGATAAACCATGTGATTTCTAGAATGATGCAATTTGACCATGTAGTGGGAAGTAATATAAGTTATATAAATGAAGTAATAATGAAATGATGTATGAAATTTTGTTGTATGATTGGGAAATAAGCAAGAAAGGAATACAAGTTACACTTTATTTACATGCTTCTTATGAAGTTAATGAACTTATCCTCTGGTTCATTGGTGAAAGTTCCATTATGATATATTTTTGGATAGGTGACTTGTTTTAGGTGTTTTTAGTTCTCTTATATCATTAATGAAATATTTTTGTTGTTTTATATCATGTTCCCAAAGGTATTTCTTTTTGATATACATGTATACTCACACTATGTACATAAAATTTTATGTCATGATACTTGGAGGTCTACATAAAACATATTAATCATTACATGTTTCAAACATTGGAATGTTTATAGATCAATACCTGATTATTTTTTGGTTTTTTTTGGATACATTTATCTATATATAAAATATTTATATACTTATTTTTTTATATTTTTGTATCCTTTTTATTATTACATGGAGTGTCTAGTGGTTGGATCAAAATATATCCCAAACCTATATAATTATAGAGGGTAATGCCACAAATTTTGGATTTAATATACCCTCATAGATAGTCTACAATAGAATGAAAACTGGAAGTGTGACATGATGGGAATTATCTCTCTCCATTCTTTATAGTAACATTGGTGGGAGGGATACCTTAAAAAAATATGTATATTATGTGATGGTTGAGGATAATATGATGATTGTTTTCATTGATTGTGTTTTATTCATGTGTTCATATATAAAAGGATCTAGTTAACATTGTTATGTCAAATTGTCTAGAGAGACTAGAAACAACATACAATTTATGGGCCTTCAGGATCTTGTGTATGTACTCTAATTTGATTGAGCGCCCAATTAATATAGACATGTTATCATTGTATAAACCTATGGTGGATGTATGTTCATCATGATGACTTGTTTTAATTTTTTAAATATTTGGGTTTTTGTTATGAAAATAAAATGGGTAATTAAATTGAATCAAATAATAATAATTAAATTATATAATACATTCAATTGGGAATAAATGCCTCCATTTTATCATTGGATCATGGAAGTAATCCACATTTGGTTACAATATTATGGGTTATATAGGTTGATCGGGTTAGTAACCTAAGGTTTTATCTGGTTGGAGACGATGATCAATGATAAATGACTTTACATGATTTTAAATTGTAGGATTTTGGAAATTAAAGGTGTAGTGAAACATAAATGTATATAAATATTTGTTATTGGATCTTAATATCACCATCATTTTGATCAGGTTTCAAGAAGTGTAGCAGGTCCCGTTAGCTATTATTAAGATTTAGGGAGCTATGTTCAAGTGTTGGATCTTGCATCGATGATTGTTAAAGGAGTTCGACTATTCGTTGGTTGACATTCAAAAATATGGATGGATACTATTTTATTTATCAACCATGAATATAGTTAAAATAATTGAGATACAATATATTTAGTATAGAAGTATGTTAGTGTTTGCAGTTTTAATATTATTTATGGAACTTATATGTTTTACCGATAACATTTTTCGAGTTTAAAAGTGTCATGGAAAATTTATTGTGAATAGAAAATATCCATTCATCTTGTATGTAGTTCCTCCATTTATGATTCCAAAATCTAATTATTTTAATTAGAAGAAAGAGGAAATTGAGTGGATTCACTATACATGCTTTTTACTATGTTAGGGGAGAGACTAGGGTTCCACTAGTAGAATATTTTTCAGTGGTGAGTCTTATAAACTAATGCATTGAAAGATTCTACATGGAGGTGTTGAACTCATCATAAACCATTCCATATAAACTGGTTTTATATTATCCATGATATTTGTGGGATCATTAGTATGGTATATTTTTACCCTGGATTTCATGTCTGTCACAATAACTAGTTCTTATGGGATCTCCACAATTAGTATGGTTGAGGTGCTTACGGTAATCACTAGCCCCTATAGATTTTTTGGTCGAATATATTTTATAATTAGATGTTGATACTCACCTCGATAACATTGATGAAAAGAGAATGTCTGAAATGACTTGCTAAAAACTGGAGAAAATACTTGATGATATTAGAGATTTGAAAAGGCTTGAAATTTGGATCTCCCCAGTCAAGTTGAGGCTCTATCGATGCACATTGTACTTTAACACCTAATAACCATATACAAATAGTATCTTATTTTCCTATTAATAGACCCTTGGTCCTTCATTTATACATATGAATTTCCCTAATGCCCAATTTCTTCTCTGGTTAACCTAGTACTTTGCCCTAGTCTTCTTAGACCCTCAATGTTGTTCATTAACACCTAGATTGTATGAATTAAAGGAGGATCATAGGAAATAATTCCCATCAATTTATGAAATCGATAACACTTCCATTAAAAAATATCATAACCTCTCTAAATCAGAAACACCTGCATGACTCCCATTCCACTAAATGGAAATTGTGTGCTCCACTTTTGGGAATACGTGATAATAATCTAGAAATCATGAGTCATATCTTTACATTGTTTTAACATTCTGGTTGTCCATCACATATATAAACATATGGTTACCCAACCCAACATACACACCTATACGTGTGAACCAGATTCATATTGGGGTCCCTTAATTGATTCACCATATCCCTTTTTCCTATATATGAATTTCATTAAGCCGCCTTCAAATTCATTCAGGGCATGGTTTTCTATTCATTGACTCTATTGTTTGAAAGGGATAATGTTGTAAAGTCCACTATAACCTCATGAACAATCAACCATTTGGAATGGACACATCAATATGTATCCTATCTGTGTTTGTATATCAATAGTAAGAGGCTTCCAATATTGTTTTTCAATGTGGATAGGATTCAAGGGCTATCTATGGGTATTTATATCAATAAACACATGGACCGTTCTCCAAGGAACAATGTTGGGGAGTTACTAGTTTGAAATATTAGTGTTTGGGCCATGCCCATCCCGTATAATATATAAATCCAAGAGCCTCAGGTCCCTAGTAGAAAAGATACGGTTTATACCTACTATTCATTTTGATCAAAGGAGATGTCTCCAACCTCTACCAGGTCCAATTTTACGGCAACCATACTTGTGTATGCCCATAACCATTCATGTAGGAGGTTGTAGTCTCATTCCTCTCTAGAACATTCACTTTATCCCCTTCATTACATTGGAACCTTGTCTAATGAAAATTAGTTAGAGGGAATGATTGTTGCTTCATCCTTATCCATTGTAGCCATCATAGACCCTTCCTCTTCCACCAGAGGAGTAGTAAAATAGTATGTTCCTTTGTTGAATCATTCACATCCATTGGTTTCTCACCCTGAGCATGACTCACAATGGCATCGAGGATTGTGATGATAAAAAAAACTACTCAAACACCACATAGAATAAACTATGAGAACAATAATTCCTATCATAACTGGGATATGTAGGAAGCATTATTACGTCTTGATATCAATATCAATTCAACTATATGATTGCAACCTTTTCAAGAAGTAATCCTAAAATAATATCTCTTAATGAAAAAAACAATCTTATAAGTCTCAACAAACTATATGGGCTTTTATTCCCATTAAAATTGGATACATAGGATACCATACTGAGGTTCAAACATAACACACAAAAACAACCTAATTATTCTTGGTCCATATTCCGAGAAGGGTCTAATCAAACAAGGAAACTCATATATTTTCTGAGATTCTCTGGTTACTTATGCATAAGTCCCACATAAGCTTTTATTAGGACCCTTCTGCATATATGTCCCTACCACATGGCATTAAAATATATGGAAATATATTGATCACATGACCTTGAAGGGTATGATGTGTCCCATTAAGAAGGACTAAACTATATGGTTTATGGTTCTTCTCATATGGATACATAGTTAGCCTATTTATGGGTTTTATCCAAACAAAAAAACAAACATTAATCTCCCTAGATTAATATAAACTCCCTAGTTCCCCATTGAGTCTCTCAAAAACTGGAATTATCATAATAATGGGTAAATGAATCACTAAATAGTATATGGGAGGATAACAGTTCTGGATAACCTCAAATAAATATAGATGTATCCTTGAATTAAATCCTCGATAACATACATATGATTTTAAATATCACACAATCAAATAATTTATTAGTTCATTGTAATTTAATAAGGATTCATGAAAATATCTTAAATCAATAAGAGAGTCCTGATGATGAAAATAATTAACCCCAAAACGGGTGTGATGAGTCAAACCTCCCAACCTCTCGACAATTTCATGTTCTTAATTATTGTAACTCTATACCTAATGAACACATTACTTTTGAATGTAGGACCCGTTGGTTATTGAAAAATTGGGTGTTACCTTTTTAAAAAACAAATCCAATTGAAATGGCCCAAAATATGTGATTCCTAACCAGAACACACATTTTGAGAGTAATGAAACAAAAATGGAGAACCCGACATGAATACATAACGTTGTTTATATTATTACATATCTATTAGAACCATATTAATTAATAATGGAAGGATATAAAATATTATCAATCAATCATGTGTCCATCTAAAAGAAACTACTTAAATAGAGTTAATATATGGAATTTTCCATGTATTCCTAGAATACTCTTCACTCCAAATGGATTCATTCATGTATTAACCAATGAATGGACCTACAGTTTCTCTTTCTAGATTCACATATCTTAGAGGGACATCATCACAAACTTAGTGTAATCAATTCTATATCTCAAACGTATTTGTATGATAAAGCCATCAACAGGGTATTATACAAACCCTAGAGGATGCCTGATAGTCTCTCCAAGTTAACAACAACCCTCGATCTTACGATCAATGATGATAGGGGGGTCAAAAAACTTATATATCCAAGCATCGTCTTCAATATTTTCATGTCCTTACCCATAAAATGAAATAACCATTACCTATCATACTATAGGAAAGTGGTTCAATAGGTAACTCATGGAGTGTCTGCAGGTTTTTATATCTGTAGTCAAATTGATCTTTCTCCTAGAAATAATGTTGGGGAGTTTCATATTTGGGGGACTATGGTTTGGGCCAGGATCATCCTTTATCATTTGTAAAACTTGTATCCCCAGGTCCTTGGTTGGATTTCTATAGTTCACATATACATTTTCATTTGAAAAAAATTATAAGTCTCCCTCCTCAATGAGGACCAATTATAGGGAAATCATCCTGGTGTAAGCCCCTAACCATTCATGTAATTGGTTTTAGTCTCACTCATCTATACTTCCATCACCATCAATATGTCATTACATTGGACCGTAGTCTAATTTAAATTGAATTGAGGGATGGTTTTTTTCCTCAACCTCATCCAATTTCACCACCGAAAACCTATCCACATCCACCAGAAGAGTACGAAAACTGTGTTTTCCATTATTTAATCTTTTACATCCCATTTTTTCTCACATCAAGCATTAATAATTTGGGAATTAAATTTGTGAGGATAACATCATTTTCACAAAAACCTCAATGGTTGAACTATGAGAACCGTGATTCCAATCAATACTGGGATATGTATGATTCCTTCTTTTGTCCGGATATCCATCTCACTACATCAATAAATAGGCCTACATTTCCTAATGTTAACCCATGATCATTTCACTAAATGTACTACACTCTCCTATAAGACTCACAAAACATTGTGGTCAATTTTACCAATATTTTCGAATTCAATATAGAAACTCATATCTCTTCCATTATCCTCAGACTACATTTTCACTTGTACTATGCCAATAATTTAATAAGACAATGATTCATTGTCATCCATACCACGTGAAAATAAATTATATAACTAGGTCCTTATCAGAAAACCTTAAAATTAATGAGGTCTCCCATTAAGTGGAACAGTAGTACACGAGTTTCTATTTCTTTCATAAGGTTATGTTGGCTGCCACTTTATGGGTATTATCTCAATAATAAAACAAAATATTATATCCTTGAATGAAAAAAATAAGTTAGAGTGTCCCACATAGTGGCTGAAAAACTGGTATTATCATAACAATGGTTAAAATAATATCTAGATAGTATATGTCAGGATACCATTAATGGAGAACCATGAATACATATGGATATATCCTTTAATGATTAACCTAGAATACATACAGATTATAGTAAATTTCACACATGATAATAATATATTGAAAATTTCAATGGAATCTTATGTTATTCCTAGTAAATTAATACAGACTCACAAAATTATCATAAATCTACATAAGAGTCCTAAAGTTTGAAATATTTTTCATCATAGAGGGTGTGATGAGTCCGACCTCCCATAATCTCGACTAATGCATGAAATTATGTATCGTAGGTCCAAAACTAATGATTTCATAAATTCGGAAAGAGGGTCCCATTGGATAATGAACCATTGGATGTTTCCAGTTCTATAAATAAATCCAATGGAAACCATCGAAAAGTAAAGATTCATAACCAAAACAAACATTCCAAGGGAATTGAAACACTAGTGGAAGTAAGATCATTATCCACTTAGGTGAGATAAAGTAGGTACATTCTGTCCATTTAATATTCCTCTTATTCAAGGACCCTATCATGAGAATTACCCTAGAGTTGGATGTCAACAGAGTGGTAACATATATGTAAATAGAGAGTAGTGGTATGAAATAAATGAACCATCAATATAGATTCCATTGATCATTTGTGGGATATGAATAGAATATTCACTACCATTATTTCAGCCTTGATTAATTAATTTTTATTGAAATCATTAGTTTAACCCAGATTATTCTACTCCTTGTGACTAGATTTAGGGAGAAATAGCTTTCCCAATATAACAAATGTAATTTTTAGTGTCTAGATAAGCTTGTTTGATGTGAGTTGGAGGGTTTAAAATGATGATAAAACAAAAATTATTTATGATAGATTATTCTCATACTTAATATGCAGTAATTTGATGACATCAATAGCATCAAATAGAACTAAAATAGGTATTCAATTCATGGATTCTTCAGAAGGATAGTCATGTTATGAACTATGGATGGTGAGTTTACAGTTTTCATTATATGTAATGGGTGGAAGGTTGGATGTTGATGTGAGGATCCCCTTTATTCTCAATTCCAAGAGTTTTCAATTGAATCAGTGGATGATGTGATGGATGTGGTTGCTATCACTTTTGTTGAGTTTTTGGATATTTTTATTAATGATATTATTATGAAAGCCTTTTGATGTGATGTTTATTTCATGATAAACATTCAACCAGGTACTCCCCCAATTTATGTGGAACATATTATATATTACAATTATATATTCTATATTTTCATATTCTTATAAATAATAAGATGATCAGTCTTTTTATTCACCCTACTGTATCAAAATTTGGTTCTATAGTGTTTTTATCCAATATGGAAAATATAAGTGTGTGGTTGAGTATTCACTACATGATTTTGAAAAATATTATTCATAGGTATCATTATGATCTTGGAGTGATTTATTTTATTTTTTACCTTATAAGAGTGTTATATTGTTGAATATGATCAATTAATTTAATCGTGTATCACCAATTGAGGCTGAAGGTGGGATATATAATGTTGAGTACATTTAGAAGATGGTATAGGAAGTTTGAATTCATGGTCATGTCATTTTGTGTTTAAAATTCAGCAACTACATTCATGGGTATCATTAAATTCGCATTCCATAAATTCATAGTCAATTTTGATGGTTTTCCACTGATTTAATATTAATCAACCTGGGGATATAGGATGAAATTGTCAGTCATTTTAGATAGGTTTCATAGGATCTTCAATGAAACCAACGTTGTGGAATGTTTCCTATATATATTTTTTTACACAAGATGTTTGTATTCCTTAAAACAATTATGTTTATGTACCATGTTATAGTAGACCCATCAAAGGCAGAAATATTGTATTCATTGGATGATCCCTCGAACATGATGTAGGATTATAATTTTCATGGGTTTTTCATGATTTTATAAGAGATTTACAGCCACATTCTATTCATTTTTATAATAGATGGATGTGATGGAAAGGAAGTGTCATCATTTTTTGTAGATGTATATTTTTCTCTTATATTTTTTTTCATAAACGATAATGTAGTTATAGATCAAGTTCTTAAATTTCCCGAGAAGTGTGGATTGTTTTATGTGTTTGGTGCTTCATTCTATCTTGTATTGGGATGTGTGTTGATTAATTTGTGAGCGGTGATATAATATTCTACATGGAGTTAAAATCCCTAAAAATATAAATATACCCCTATTGACATGGAGAATGTAGTGGTTTTTTTTATATTTTTGTGAAACATTACCACAATGGGAAGAACATTGTGATCTTGACTGATTAAAATTTCTTGATGTATATTTATTCTCATTTCTATCATAATCTGGGGTTTAATAGGTGGATGTATTTGGTTTAATATTATGATATATATCTCTCTTAAAACCCAAGAATGCTGATGTTGGGGATAGATCATTAAGGAAGATGCCATTAATGGATATTATGTAGGTTTATGTAGATGGGTGGAGAATGATGGGGGATTTAGGAACCTTGTACATATAGTCAAGGGCGTTTCATAGTGGAGGTTACCTATTTTCAATTAAATTGATGTCTAAATTGACAAACCAGGTGGAGGAGTCTTACGTGGGAGGCTCAGAGGAAAACATGATACATGATCATGTTTGAAATGGTGACTCTATAAAGGGCTGGGCAAAGGATGGTTGGAACCATATAATTATTTATGGTGAGATTCTTCTCTTTATAAGAGACTCATAATAGAATACTCATTATTTTCATACATAATCACAATTTGTACACATGGTAGTGTCCATGATTATTAGGGATTGATTATGATTCTTTGTATGTTAAGGATATTATGGGATGTGGTGGTGTTTGTGGAATGGGGATTTATTTAACAAAAGTAAAAAAGTTGAGTCTCATGTAACCAGGGGCTAGTTTTGTACGTTTACAATAATAACTTTGATAGAATATTGATATATTTCATCCTATGGATTCTCCAATTTTTTGGAATATGTGTTGTTTCTGTGAATTTATAGAACTATTAATGAAATAAATCAACATCCTAACATTAAAGGAGTCATGAATATTAGATGATTTGGATAAAATGTGTTTCGATGAGGTAGTGTGATATCATTCAGTACTAAGGTCTATTTCTTAGACCACGATGTATTTATCAACATATGTGTCTAGTGTTGATTGAAACACAATTCTTGATACAATTTATATCTCAAATAGTATTCCACCAAGAGATAAGAGTGAAAATGGAGAAAAATATCTATATTTTTGATGATATGAATCATGCATTTATGTTACTCATTGGATGATAAAGGAAATTAAACTAACCAATTGTTGAGATTTATTACAATAGATGAAGCCATTCATCTGATATAATAGATGCATGTGTATCTTTTTTCAGGTAGCACATCATCATTAAATATGATTTTTGTAGGTCGTTATAGATGTAGTTTTTAGTCCTGATGTGGTGTAGGGAATCATAGCTATGGTTCATCTTGAATTTGAGCTAATGAATGTAGTATAGGACTCATATATTTCATATGACAATCCTAGTAGGAGTCCCTTGTATTTCAATATAGGAGACCATATTATCATAAATTTCTATCATTTATAGTGGAATAATAGTTTTGGGATATAAACTAAGATTTCTACAAGGATGGTTGGACCCTTGGTGGTGGTGTTTCATGTTAAAGGGAAGCATAACATTTTGTGTTTCCCCCACATATAGAGAGGATCCAATATATATTCTATGTGTCCTATCTGCATTTTTATCTTTATAATGACTCATACATCATCGAATTGGATGATTATGATTTCAATCAATATGTGAAAATTTTTATGTGACATGTAGAGATCCAAGATCATCGAGAGATTTTATATATGTGTTAGACACCTGCCGTGTTTTGTGTTGATGATGCATATTGTAATGGAAGTGTGGGATTGGGGTGAGAGTGGAAAATGTAGTCCCAGCAACCAGAAAAATTTTGAGTTTTGATTTAATATATTTTGACTTATTATGTAATGGTTTGGTTGTCTTGTTTTTTTTAATATTGATTATGTTATATTTGTTTTTTAATGGGTGTTTCTTAATTAATGTGTTGTTATCTACATGTATGTTGTCTGATAATGTTTTGAAATATTTAATGGTGAGAACATAATTCTTAAATGAGGTATATAATATTATGATGTGATTAAACCCATTTGGGTGATTCATTGTCTCATTGTGTGAATATAACAATAACATTAATTATATAATTCCAATATTCATATGATTGATTATATTGACATTATGGTTATATTAGTTGTTGGTTTGGGTAATGCATATGTTTTATTTCATTGTGGAAAAGTGGTGGTGTAAAAGCTGGTAGTTCATGGATGGTACTAGATGATTTAGTGTTGTGACTGATTAGGGGTGGTTATATGGACAAGAAGTGATTCTGATTGTTGGGCTGTTTGCAGGTGTTTTTGTTGGAAAATTTTTGTAGTGGTAGTATTTGATGTATGATGCAATCCTTGAGAGGATTCATTCTAGGTGTTTTTTTGGACCACTAAATTTAAATAGGTTCTATTTTTATTCATTAGGATTGTATTTATTTAAGAGTTATCTAATGTAATGACCCTTTCCATACAAGCCCATCAATAAACAATTTGGTAAATTAATGGTTTTTAGAGGTGTTATAGGTGGTTTGGTGGGTATAGATCTCTATGAATATTAGAGTAGCTGTTTTATTGATTGAATTGGATTCATATTAAAAATTGATCCTTCATGGTTTTTTTTCTCATCAAATTAATGTATTTTGATTATGGAAAGAAAGAATTTATGAAAAAGTTCACTTCATTTTTTTGATTGATGATGTGTTATTAAAGTAGGATGAGGTGGATGAATTTTGATGAGAAATTGAATCAGTTTTATTCTTGAGGAATTCAGGATTTGAATGGAATTCACAATTTGAATCTAGTGGGTTCCTTACCATAAATACATATTTTTAGATGATTTTAATGCATTCATCCATATCCCACTCTCTCTCTCACATACTTGTATTACCGTAACTTATTTCATGAATGGAGTTTCATTCCATACCATTCTCAAGAATCATTGGTTTTGCAGGAATGCTATTGGAAATCAATAGTATGTTATTCTAATTTATTTTGTCACTTTTACGTTTTCATATCTGAGAGATCTGATATAGTGGTGACGTTTTGTTTTACAGTGTCTAGGGGATACATATTTTATACCCCTAATTGTATTGTTGGTTGAACTATGTTTATTTTCAGTTTTGTTTTGATGGATTTTCTTTTTCTCTTTACAGTGCACAATGATCTGGAAAGGATTCTTTTTTGTAGGGAGTTCTTATTTTCTCCCATTTATGTATCATGTGAAATGGGTATTCCTTTTTTTATTATATGGAATGATATTTATTCAGTTCTAAATGATGATAATGTCTATATTTTTTAAATTTGATGTTTATGGTGAATTATTATCATTTTGTTTAGTTATTTGATATTATTTTTATATCAAGATTGAATGGGATAAATTCCCAAAAAAATCATTTCTTTTTTTAATCCTTTTTTCAAAATGTCTTTTGTGGTTATGGACCATTAATGTGATTTTTAAGCGTAACCATAGAATTAAATTTTTATATACACTTATACATGGTTATAAAATTTATTTTTTTGGCCACTATGGCACATGAGATTATAAAATTAAGATTATTATGTTAAAATGAGATATTACACATGATAAATCAATGAAATGGTTTAGGCATTTTTTTCTGGGTTGGTCTTAATTTTCAGTGGAAATGATTTTCTTTGACTTGTGGGGTTTATGGGTTTTATAGTTTTCACTATAAATAGCTGAGGACATCAGTTTATTTGAAATTTTTTGGGGACAATATGTGACAGTTTGTTAGGATATGTTTTAGAGGTAGTGATAGAAGGTGTGTCAGGATGTTTCTAGGATGTGGTGGTGATGTGAGGATAGATGGGATAATTCATTTGGAGTTCAATAATTATGAAATATGTTGTTATGTGTTGTGCTTGTTTATAGAATAGTAATAAAATTGGTAATTGATGATTGAAATGGATTTGGTTTAGTTTGGATAGTGAGATAAAAATAGTTAATAAATGAATTAATAGTGAATTTTTTGTTATAATGTTTTTTCTAATAAATAATGAAAGTAATGGTATGTTGAGATGAAATTTAGATAGCAATGTGAAATGTAGTTTGATGGTTGTTCTATGGGATTCATAATTTATTACTGGTAATGAAATTTGGGTAGTATTGAGTTGTTTAGATCTTTTTTATAAAGACATATAGTGTTATTATTTGTTGAATATATATATATATATATATATATATATTTATTTTTTATAAGGAACCCATGCACATTGAGAACCATGTCCTGACACCCATATATATAAATATGGATTTTTTTCCAACATCCAGGGGCTGAAGATTGATGGATATCTACCTATTTATTCCCTATATATCCTATATGATAAATGAAATTCAAATTCTATGATTTCCAAATCCCAGATCATTCCTTAGGGGTGGAAAATGTTTCATTAGGTTTCATGTGATGAGAACGTTCAATGTGGTGGTGTCCGATGAGTCTATGGGCATGATGTGGTATGATATTTCTGTGGGGAGGTTTCAAGTGGGCGAAATTCATGGGATTATGAGGGAATTAAATTTATGTCCCTCATGTTCAAAACACCCTATTACACTAAAATATGTATTCATGTTACTGTCTAGTATTTTCCTGATAAGATGTTATGTGATTTTTCAATGGGTGGGCGTATATGTTATAAAAAGGATATTGGTGAACTAATATGCATGAAATTAGTTTTTTAGATTGGAAAACATTTTGAAAATTTGTGTGTTGTACTTTTAATCAATATTCAGTCTAATATGTAATTCTACATGGATTGTGATGTTGTGTGTGTATTAGGTTGGATAGTTCACATGTTTTTGGTTCTACTAGTATTGATATTTTATCATCAGTGTATTAGTATATCTTATTAAAAATTTAAAAAGGGTTTTTCTTCTTACCGAGTCCATGATTATGATCACCCAATCTATATAAACAGATTTTTAGATTTCCATAGGGACTATGTGATCAATTATGGACATTAATTCCTCAAATCCTTGGATGTTTTTTGTGTTACAAAAATAATAAATCATTATAAAGAACCAATTTAATTACAATGTATGATATTAAAATGGTGATATTTTGTAGAAGAATGAATAATGATGAATCTTTTATGAAACTATTTCAAAGCAATAAGGATTACTCACTATGATATTAAAATTGAAATAAAATAACTAATATAAAATTAATGTATATTTATTAATAATTTTTATAAAAAGATATATATATGAATATCCAATATATATACTAAAGCTGGGTATTTTCCAGCTGACGTGTCCACTCCACATGAATCCACATCTCATAAAACCTAATTTTCTTCCACATTTAGCCCTACGATATCGGGCTCCTCTAGAATCACTTCTACCGTGTCCAACCATTTCCCTGCAATTTCCTCCTACTCCTTCGTGGATTAGGGTTTCCAGTCTCCGGAATTATTGACGCACTTCATCCCAAACTACAGATCCAACCTCGATTCCTTCCGCTTAGCTCCCCCCGCATTTCATCTATTCTCGTTTCCTCTGGCCCTATTCGATTCCTGTATCGGGCTCATCTTGCAACATATTTAATTCGAGCTCCGAGCCGACAACTCGTGTCGCTGGAAATTTCTCCTCCTCTGACCAGCCTTTGGGTTTCAACTCAGCGGTGTTCATTCATGGATATCATTCTAATTCATCTATATTAGTTCATCACCATCCTCTAATCTCTCCCCGCATTTTCTATAGCCACATTTCATTCCATGCTTTTCAATTCCTCCAATCTCCCCCCACATTTCATACACTGTTCGATACCTCAAATTTACAGCGGCGATTGAGGTATCCAACAATCACTTCTACCCACTCGATCCATTCGTATCAGAACGATGTCTATACTGGCTTGTCAGGGCACTAATAGGGTTTCACAAAAGCCCGATTCAATACTCCGATAACTTATTCTGTGTTTATCCTCCTGCATACTCTCCCCGGAAGCATCGCTGTTGCCATCACTATCCTGGAAACTGATTTCGGGTATACCATCACAGACATCCCAAAGCTTTATTTCATCTCCAGCCTTGTAAGTAGGGATTTTTTTTTATTCCATACAGATCAGTTGTCTACAAACTATATAATGTATTATCAGTCACTCTGCACTGCATATTTTAGACGTTTATTGCTACAGTAATAAGAGTATATCATTTTCAACTATCATTGGATCTCTGTTTTTTGACCGGTTTTGGATATCAGCAACCTAATCAGTACATTGACTCTGCATTCTAGAAAATATAATAGCACATAAAAACGTCAAACATTCTAACACTTGTATGGTAGCTATTGTGAAATAGTTCCTTATATATTATGCACCCACCATTGTTGGCATACTTATTTTATTCTCAAGTATATAGAAATACCAATCCCATGTGACACTGAAAGTTTAGTATCATAGATAGATATTTGTTTTTTTTCATAACTGTTAACTAATATTCATTCCACGTATACAATTTTTGGATATGTTAGATATTCTAATGCTCCATTCCATTGTTCATACTTAACACTTATAGCTTCATTCTTGTCGGTGATAATATACAGCTACTTTGACAACATTCATTTGTGTCTATCATCCGAGGGGAATCAATTATTTTCACATAGGTATCGCTTCATAAATTTGGTCAATTTTTGTATATTCAATTTATAGTTACATGGTCATTATATTAAAAACGTATATTTTAATATATAGTAGATCCAGTGAATATTTTCATTTCTATTGTGTTAATATTAAACATTTAAAATGAGCTGCAAATTTAAATAGTAACACTATTTTGTGCCTATTTATATGGATTTTATATTAAATTATCAACTCTTAAAAATATATTTTTTCCATGGAACCTACACAACTTTGTATAAAGAAAACCAACAGAACCATGCAGAATCCTTTCAACTCTAGAGATTCAAGGATCCAAAGATGACTACTCATGCAGCAATGTCCTGAAAATCATGAGTACTGGCTTAGTTTTATAATAACATAAATACTAACTGTACTTATATCATTATATGAGTTGCATGAAAATCAATTTAGTAACAATACTGTTGTGTACAGTAGGTTCTCCAATGATTTCTACCATGTCCACCGATAGTCCAAATATTCAGACACTATCATCAAATGGCGTCGGACATACATATTGAAGATTACTATTGTCACCTATATATGATAATAGTATGTTCATTTGACAAAGGCTATGCAAAGCTTATTGTTTCCAATGATGGAAGACTACTCATCATTTGTTACTTCTTTGTTCATAGTACCAAGAGCAAGTCGTAAGGAGTTGACAATGATTGCCGAAAAAAACAAATGAAAACATATACATCACACCCTCCCTCTTGTACCTTTTAGTAAGTATGCTGTCTGTAAACTTTTATGACCATAAAATGGGTCAAACAATTAATTACTGACCATAAAACACTTCTGTCAATTTTACCATTAGGTTTTTTGAATGAGGACAACAATCTCACTAAATCTGTATTACTCAACTCGACGAGTATGTATGAATAATACACTTAAATATGACATGTTAGTTAAATTTCAGTTCTTACTCTATCCTATGTTTACAGATTAAGTCTTCTAAATATTGATGTACCATAATACACTACCACATCATTGACAGGTATATAATAAGTTTTTTACACATTAATATATATTTCTTCTTTTTTTATCATAACTACATAATTATTATGTAACTTGATATTCTAATCAACTATATTTTCCTTCTCATATTTCAAGAACGTCTTAAAACAATAGGGATTTAATTAGCACAGTTGTACAATCCTTGGGGTTTTTGAATAACCAATTGATCTTCAATTATTATTACATTCTATTAACGATATCACACACCATATTTTCATTTCATCGACTTCTATAGGAAACTCATTAGAAGTGGACATTTTGGAGAACACAGGTTATTGATTTTAGTACTACGGAATTATTAATATCATAAATCAAATACTATTCATGTATAGTCTTTGCAAATTTAATATTGTTTTAAATAATCTTTTCCCCACCGGTCATGATACTCAGATATCGGAGACCCCACATATGTATGACAATACTGTTACTCAAATATGTGGTATGACGAGAGAAATAGAAAATAAAGCAACCATCAAACCACATGATTTTCACTATGCTTCTCTATGGGAATGATTTCTTTTGATTTTCTCCTGTCTCCTCCTCCGTAACTACAGATGTTGGTTTTCAATCGAACTTCTTCACAAGAACGATATTCCCATGAAAGTATAAATCACTATAATTATATGTTTACATTCACGTCTATGGGTGGGACGGTTGATAAGTCTTTGAAAAACGGTATATCCCCAACAATATTCAGATTAAATGGACATAACTACCATCGTATAGGCAGTTTGTGTCCGGTAGAAGGACAACCCCCATGGTTTTCCCAACTATATGTGTTTGACACAGAACATGGGTGCCAGAATAGAGTTAGTAGTATGAGGTATTTCTGGAATTCATTTCTATAAATATACAGCTGATGAAAATCATTGTATTTTTCTAAAGAAAATATCTCTTCCAGCTCTGATGGAAGGAATCTTCAGTCAGTTATTAACATCAATATTGTTGAGAATATGCAACATATTCTACAAGAGAACAATGCTTTAGCTCAACAATTCATGTCAGCAAAAGATTTCCTGAATCGTGAAGATGTTCCAAACCTAATAATACGCCTGCATAAGAAAAGACATACACATGAGGCAACACAGAACTTACCGACAACATCTGAAATTACCATGATTATTGTCAGAGATGTAGAAGATCTAAACCAAGAATGTTACATCATCATTCAAACAAAATGTGGTGCGTTGCAATGACTTGATGAGCTTCACCCTTTGTATCTGCTGTTACCGTGTCCATTGATTTTCCCTGGTGGCCAAGATGGATATGTTGACAACGTAATGCATCGCGCTACAATGTTCACTAGTAGTGCTAGGTTAAGAAAGGTTACAGTGAGAGAATATTTCTCTTTTCACCTACAATTCTGTGACATTGAACAATCCATTTTGCTACATTCCAGAAGACTACTGAAATAGTTTATTGTCAATTCTTACACAATGATGGAGTCTCAGAGACTATCGTATATTCATTTCAACCAGAAGTGGCTACGAGTCGAACACTAAAATGGATTGTAAGATTCATTCCTTCAAATTGATCGATAAGGGTCCTCTTACGGGAAGTGCATCATTTTTCCCTCTTCTTTTACTGGTGGAGCAATATATATGATTAAAAATTATTAGGACACAATGTCAATTTGTAATTGGGTAGGGTATCCTGATTTGTTCCTTATGTTAACATGTAACCCATTGTGGCCAGAAATTAGTTGTTTTGTTACACACAAGAATCGTCATCCAGCTGACTATCCACAATTACTATCTCGAGTATTCAATATAAAGGATGATCATCTTCTAAATGATTTAAGAGAACATTGTATATTAGGGAAATAAATGCCAGGTAAGATAGTATATGGAAGTTCATTATTTTTAAGTAATAAGATATGTTATTAGTGTTTATTACTTTCACCTTAATATTTATTATTACATCACCTAATATTAACTAGAAAAAATCTATTTCTGTTTTTTCATTACAGTTGTTCGAACCATTGAATTCCAAAAATGAGGATTGTCGCATGTCCACATTTTATTGGTTGTTTGTCATGAAAAAAAAACTTATCACTCCATCAGATGTTAACAAAGTTGTGTCTATTGAGATTCCAGATAAAATTTCCTGCACATCACTACATGAAGCTGTTAAAAACTATATGATCCTTGGCCCTTGAGGAGATTCCAGATGATATTCTCCTTGTACGAAAATTGGAAATTACTCTATGTATTTTTCGAAAAAATTTCTTGGTGATACAAAATTATATAACGACGGTTATGTGACATATCGTATAAGGGATAATGGCAGATCAATCCATAAAAATGGTGTTCAGTTGGATAATCATTTTGTGGTACCATAAAATCAAGTTTTTCTACTCAAGTATCAAGAACATCTAAATATTGAGGTCTACAACCAGTAATCTTCTATCAAGTACCTCTTTAAATATATAAAGAAAGATAAATGTTCATGTAATGACATCACTTTATGAAACCAACAACAAAACAGGATAGACAACACTACTGATGAAATAAAAATGTATTAGGACTGTCTCTACATATCACCTTGTGAGGCATCCTAGCAGATCTTCTCTTATGATATACATTACCAATATCCACCTGTCGACAGGCTTCACATTCATTTACTGAGGAAACATACTATGACATATAGAGATGATGAAAGAATTGGAGATATCCTAACTAGTGTAAATGTTGCTGAGACTATATTCACTTCTTGGTTTAAATCAAATTTCGCATCCCCAGAAGGTAGATGTTTAACATTTGCAGAATACCTGACTAGGTTCGTCTTCAGTAGTCAGGACAAGAAATGGAATCCCCGAAAACAAGGTTTCAGTATTGGTCGACTCTACTATGTGCCTCCTACCACTGGAGAGCTATACTACCTGTGGATCCTTCTAACAAAAATCAGAGGTTCCACATCATTTGACGATTTGAAAACAATCAACGGCATTATTTATGGCACCATTAGGGAGGCATGATCTGCTATGGGTCTTCTAGTGGATGACCTAGAATTCATTGATGCTATTAAAGAGGTCTCAGCATGGGGAATGGGCCACTGTCTACGCAGAATATTTTCAAGCATGATAATCTCAAATAACATTTCTCGTCCAGATATTGTTTGGAATGAAACATGCAATATTCTATCTGAAGATATCTTATATTTTTCATGAAAATGGCTTCAAATGAACGGTATATTTCAAATTAACAACCACCTTTTCCAACTATTTCAATACTTTATTGTTTTGTTTCTATACTATTTACAAGTCTTTTTACTCTTCCAGTAATCTATTAACATCACTAACACTATTAATGAATCTGCGAGCTGTTAGTTTAATTAATACATGTAGCTATTGTTGCAATAATATTTACACTCTTAACTGCATCTATATTTTTATAAATATGTCCTAGGTGAACAATTATCAAATGGTATACACATTCGTATTCTATTATTTTACATGGTTATAGGTGGATTATATACTAATACTCGAGTGTTCCGTGTAGTATCTGTCAGTTTTAAATTAGTTCAATTTATCTAGCATCTGGAATCCTTTGATATGTACTCATACTCTTCCGTTTACATATGGATAGTGAAAAGATATCAATACAGTCTATGAAATACATTAGTATAAATTACATAACTACATTTATTTGCAGAACTGTAAATGGCAAGGTTCTGCATGCATTTTTTCTGCACTATTCTACAATTGTTTTAAATCCATGTTAAGTTCTGTTCATGTTTGTGCATATTAATATGAAAAATTTGCATGTCTGTCATACAATTTTAGTAGTCCCTATCATGTACGGACACAAATTTTGTGCATTTCTATGTTACAACCAAATGGTTGTGCTGCTTATGTAATGAGAGTTTTCTGTATTATATAATTAGTTTTTTCCCAAAACAAATTGTAATTCAGTTTTTACTATTATATTCAGAAATATATTTATTGGTTTCAAATTTTCTATAGATCTCACTCTCACTGATGAATAGAGGAACATGATTGCTCTGCAAGAAATAGACGACATTTTACGAAGAAATGATAGGTCTCTTAAGAGTTTTCCCCCTATGCCTTTTCCAGATTTTGTAATTGACAATATTAAAAATCATTCAATTGTGGATGAACTAAACTACAACAGAGATGGTCTTTGAAATGATTACATTAATTTACAGAATATGCTTACCAGTTAACAAAAAACATTATAGATGTCATTTTGTCTTTAATATCATCAGTGTGTGGGGGTTTCTTCTTCTTGCATGGATATAGAGGGACAGGTAAAACATTTATTTGGAGAGTACTCACATCTTTGCTACGACCAGAGGAAAGTATTGTTCTGGGAGTAGCTTCAAGTGGAATAGCATCATTACTACTTCCTGGTGGAAGGACGTCACATTTTATATTTTTTATTCCAATCACTGTAAATGAGAAATATATTTTCAATATTGAGCAAGGGAGTGACATAGCCAAGCTATTACATGTTACAAAACAGATTATTTGGGATGAGGCATCAATGGTTCACAAGTACTTTTTTGAGTCTCTGGACCATACCCTGAGAGATATAATGGCAGATAAAAATCTCAATGCTATGTCTTTACCATTTGTAGGGATTACAGTTGTATTGGGAGGAGATTTCCTTCAAATTCTACCAGTTATTCCATGTGGCAACAGAAATGACATTGTTCTTGCAAGTATCAAATCATTGTATCTTTGGTTATAATGTAGAGTCTTAACTCTAACAAAAAACATGCGACTATAATCTGGGACTACCAATACACATTCTGATGACATAGACACATTTTCAAAGTGGGTGTTAGATATTAGTGATGTTAACACATGACAACCTGATGATG
The DNA here is from genome assembly GCA_963277665.1 of Viscum album. Classification (NCBI taxonomy): domain Eukaryota; kingdom Viridiplantae; phylum Streptophyta; class Magnoliopsida; order Santalales; family Viscaceae; genus Viscum; species Viscum album. The sequence continues at coordinate 219,704,233 of OY728158.1, forward strand.
GTGAATCGGCAATTCATATACCAGAAGATATCTTCTAAAATCAACCAATAATAAATTAGAAGAAATTTTTGACTTCACATATCCTACTTTCTCAGACCATTATGATGATGTCTGCTATCTAACGGACAAAGAAATTCTAGCTCCAACACGTGATGTTGTTCAAGAAATCAATGACTACATGCTATCTCTCACAAATGCATATAACAGAGAATATTTCAGCTATGACAGTGTTTGAAATGCTAGTTTAGATTCAGATAGGCATGAAAATATATACACATCTGAGTTTTTAAATGGAATTAATATCTCTGGATTTGCAGGACATAAAATTCGTCTGAAGATTTGTTTTCCTGTCATGTTGTTAAGGATTGTGTATCAATCAGTTGGTGTATGTAATGGCACTATAATGATTGTTACACAGTTGGGATACCATGTCATTGGTGCAGAAAGATTAACTGGCTGTCATTCAGGGTACTATACATTCATTCCAAGACTGAAAATGACACAATCTGATGTTAGATGGCCTTTCAAATTACAAAGACATCAATATCCTTTGATAGATTGTTGTGATATGACTATTAATAAGAGTTAAGGACAATATTTCTCTTCAGTTGGGTTATTTATACACAGGCTTGTGTTCTCAAATGGGCAATTATATGTGGCAATTTCTAGGGTCACCTCACCGAATGGTTTTAAAACAACAGTTGCATATAGCTATAACATAGCTGCTGATTGCACAAACAATATTGTCTATAAAGAAATCATTGATAACATGTCTTAGGTATCATTTAAATTTATCTATTCATATTTTAATTTTTCTATATAATGTGATCTATATAACTCTATGGCTTCTTTATCTTATGATTTAGTTGTCATTCTATACTAATTGTGAATGTACAGAATAAAAAACTAATGTCCTGATCAATAACCCATTTGTGTCATATTTCGCCAGAGTCAAATGAAACTCTAAGGATACATGTACATGTGTTGAACATCTGGTGCAATTATTCATCTAAAAATTCCATCAATGTTGTTTCTATCGATTTTTTACTTGGATGTACAGAGGTCTGTTTTTCAAATCGTTACACCCTAATTCTGTTATCTTACTACAATACAATAAGTTCATTAAAATCTATGTCTTCTGTCAAATATTATATCTCAATTACAACCCCCATTAAATTTAATCATTTCAGGGTACGAAGGTACAATGTTCAATTACAGACCATCATCTTATCAGTAAGTTCAAAGATCTCTTGTGTGAAGGATTCTTCTATTACATTCAAAACAATCAAATTTCTCCAAATCAAGGATGTTACTTGGAAAATCAACATGCATGCTGGTTTTTATTCATGTCAACAACGTTTCTTCATCCATCTAATGCAGAACTCCCTCTGTTAAGTTTTAATTTCACTTCATTTAATGAAATTGCTCATATGACTGTACCAGAAGATAATATAATAGGTATACTTACATTGCAGTGCATTGATATAGTTTTGTTTTCAATGTTATCATATTCAACAGGATAGTCTTTTCCAAATCAGTATAACTCCCCATTCATTTTTTTATTTATGTGTTTTATGATATAGAGATCTTTGGGCTTCTGCGATACTCCTAGCCAGTGCAATCAATGGAAAATTCAAGCATTAGGATGAAAATTTTTCTTGAGGAAGAAAAGTGATTTAAAAATAGTACTACTGTGACGTTTAATATTCATATAACATTTACGAATAATTGAATTTATTTTCTTGCAGAGAATTGTAAGTTCACTGTAGCTTATGAGACAATTATGCTACTAAGATGTTAGCTTATTAAGTACAACATAAAGACTTACCTAATATTTTGATCTTAAAACTCATCCATGTTAAAAAATTTAGCAGTATAGTATCTGTCCACATTTAACATGTTTTTTGTTACTACATATATTTTTATTTTTGTAATCTTCAACTAAGGGTTCACTTAAATTGTTTTCATATAATTTAAAGGTGTTTTTATTGTCACAGATAATATTCAGGCATCAAAAATTTTGTACAACATGGACATTGCAGAAGTTGAAAAATTTAGAAACAGGTTTAGTATGTATTGTAAATATTTTATAATATAAATAACTACATGTATTTGTAGTCCATTTCTATAATACATTTTATGATGCCTATTTAGTTTTTCCCAATTTTGGATTCTGTAGGTTTGGCTACATATTTTCATCTTAGTTACACTGTACCCCATCAAAAAAACTAGACCCCTCTACAGAAGTACAATATTTGAGTAACAGAAAGTACATTTCTGATGTAAAAAACATTGAACATATAAGTAATATGTTCATATCCTATGTAAATCTTCATTTACTTTTATCATAATATTTATCTTTGTCTCATTAAATATTGTTTAATGTACCCAATCTACTGTAGCCTACAAGATTCTTAATTTCAGCAACAATACTAAAAATTCAAAGCACCCACAGCTGGTTTTATGAGTCCTGTGACTCTTGCATGAAAAAGTTTCACAGTTTAAATTGAACATTGTGGTGCCACAAATGAAAATTATCTCCAAATACTACCACTTCCAGGTCAAAAACTATTTTATTTTAATATATTCTAACATTACAACATGGTGCTACTGTTGGGATACACATTCATCCACTCATTTGCAATCTTAATAATATATCGAACATGTTTAGGGTACAGCTAATGGTTGCAGATAATACAAGATCATTTTTAGTTGTTATGTTCGACACACAAGGTATGCACTTCATACATGAAACAACATCAAATTTAAGATCTTCTCTAATATATGTAGCCGCATATTATAATAACATTTGATTTTATTTCTCCAGACTAATAACTTACATTTTTTATCTTATTAAAAATAGGATGATGATGAGTGTGGTATCTCTCAAAGGTTGGAAGTATTCATGTTAAAGAATTATTTATTCTCAATTGATGTAAATACTTTTAATATTTAAAACCGTTATCGTTCTTTTGAATAGTATATCTACCAAGTACTTTCTATCGGAGATATTGAGATGTACATTCATAGCATCAGTTACACCTTTGAGCAAAAATAGGTGAAATATTATAGCACTCTCAACATACTATACCAATGATTATACACAACTAATTCGATCTATTTGTGACAACACAGACACATCAGAGCAGTGGATCTACAAAGTTGGGTAGTGGGATTGAAAATAACATGGTGACTTTCAGTTATATTGATTCAATTTATATGTACCAAAACATGAAACACCTTTTTATAATACTTGTTTCTACATCCACTTATAGCAACATCATGATGATGGGTGTTCTAATTCATACGGTAGCTAAGGAATAGCTTCATCGGGGACAAATATGGCATCTACTCAAGTAAAAAATTCTTATCCACACTATTTATGATAATATTTCAAGAATTATTTACTGAAAATCAATCTTGTTAGACAGTTTTTCCATCTATTTCACCAATTACACATCTCAGGAAATGTTACCCACATATTAATGTCCAATTGTTATACATGTAGAAAAACATCCTGTCTGATTTTGAAAATGAATAACATATTCAACATAAAATGAATAGATGTGAAGACAACCCGGGATCATGAAGTTGTGGTACTCCCCTCGACGAGCCATAGATGGATAAGTGAGCTCAAGGGGACTGACTGCAGCAAATATTTTTTGATATAGGTTTCTATCGAGGCCTTGTATTGGGCATCTTCCTATCACCATTTGTACTATTAATGACCTATCTGCAGATCTTGCCAACCTGGTTCGCTGTTACTGTTGTCAAACATTTATGTATTACTAGAAGAGAATTTCATTTATCCTGCCATCATTCTGTAGACGTTAGAATTTATGTACCTTTGAGGAAATTTTTTATATTTTATGTAACCCTAATATTTTTCTGTTAGTATGTCTCTAATTGTATGTTTCTTTTACTTAAACTAATCATATTTGCTATTTCTATATTTTATTTTAAGAGAATGTTAAATTCAGCATGTGTAGTTTCCATTTTTTATGGAATAAAGACAGAGGAAATTAGTTATGATTTTCTGAGTACATTGGTGCTTTCCCAATACTTTGATATGTGTACATGGATCATGTTTAATGATGCGACGTCTGGAACCCTTCCGGGCATAATTTCGGGAAATGAAACATCACCCACTGATGCGATGAATATCACTGTACATGTACGACTATATTTCCATGAATTTCGACATTCAAACATGTGAATTCCAAATTTTACAGAAGTCATAGTTAGAAATAATAACAATGTTAATGTAATATTTTACTTCTCATGGTTGTATGACAACTATGGTGTGGTGGAATTGGTGTTGAACGCGTCTTTTCATGCTGGTCTTCTCTTACGGTAACAGACTATGTCAATGATTTTTTTTTTCAAGTAACAGTTCGGTGGAATTACATGAATATGACAACATCTGAGACATATTAAATTGCTTTAAAACTGCCAAAACATATCTAATTTTAGGGTCTGGACAACAAGGAACCGAGGGAAGCGGAGGTTAGGGTGATGACAATGGGGAGGGGGCTGGAGGGGGAAAAGAGGGAGAGGGGATTATAAAGGAGGGCCAGGGGCTAGGAGGAGAAGCAGGTGATAACAAGATGAAGGGAGGGGAGAAGAGGGACAGGGGCTAGGGGGTTGGATTACAATAGAGAAGAGGGTATGGGAAGGTCCAGGAAAGATGGAGGGAATGAAAGGAAAGAGGAGGATATTGGCAGGAATATGGGCGGTGCTGGGAAACTAGTTATGACTTTCTAGTATTATTGCAATAGTATGATTATTTCATTTTTATTTTGACAAAGATTCCTTCTCATAGAACCCTTTATGGGGTAAACAAACATACCATCAAGGAAGAAAAATGGTATGTTTTCTGTTATAATCTCTTACATTCAAGAAATGATGGTTCTAAAAAAGGTACGTAGTACTAGAGAACTTCCAAAGAACCCTAGATATCAGTATAATAGATACAAAAACCAGTGTTCAGATCTGTAACATCTAAAAACATGTGAGAAAGTTGAAGATGAAACTCTCAAAGCTCAATTTCATAACTTTTGTTCCAGTTATTCAGTAATTTGGTTACATATATGTCTTCATTACGAATTCAATGATGGTCCTTATGGAGGAAGATAAGAATAATTATTTTCATAGGCACCCCCTTTTCTGTATAGTTGATACACATTCCAGTTAGGTGTTCTGCGACAATTTATTACAATATAAACATCTCAATATGTAAACTTCTGTACTCATTTTCTAATCTTCTATTTTCTGTTTTCTGAATTTTTGTAACATTTTTTTCTTCAATTTTTAACTGATATATATGGATGATCATTATGTTATTCCATTTCTGTAACATCTATTTCTGCAACTATGTTACAATTGTCTTCATAAAATATTTTTGGTTTATTATATCACCCTCATTATAGGTTTTCCAAATCAATGTTACTTATTTAAAAGGTTGTCATTTTATAAAGGCTTGAATTGAACTTTATCTACATGTTTGGGAAGCCCAGTTTTTCCAGTTTATAGGCATTTTAATGAAATTGCTTATCTTTTTAAATGTTTAAATAACCTGGTAATTTTCAATAATCATTTTTTAGATTTGACAGCTGGTGATTTTATGCTTGGTTAAATTGAACATGATCAACATGCTTGGTAAAAAATTACTGTTTGGATAGGAATAGAGTCATCTTCATATTATATTTGAATTCATGTCATTCATCATCTTTTTCTTCACATGAGTGAGATTCATGTCAGTCATTTTTTTAATTTTTCACTTCCAACTTCTGTGGCCAGATTCTAATTGCATATTTTTATTTCAAAATTCTTTTATTGTGGTTAGTTTTAGGTTATGTGATGCCACTTATTTTTATCCTATTTTGGTATTGCACATTGATATCATTTACAATTCATTTATATGGAATAATTTTTTTTCAATTCTTTTAAATATCTACGATGGATATGTACTTTATTTCGGTGTGGGTTTGATTGTATTTATTATGGAGTTTTATCTTCCGTTTTAATTGGTTTCTTTCTCACATTGATTTCACAACAATAATGTCATGGGGATTACATGAGGCAATTAAATTAAAATTTCAACTATGTTATTGATATTAGTTTTTAATTATACACTATTGATATAGGGATATCACAACCTAGGGACTATAGGAGTAAACTGCAATAGGGAATCTTGAATTGCTACAATAAATAAAAATATATCATCTTCTCAGGTACATGATTATTTCTTTCAATGTCTTTAATTTTCATTAAGTCATTTGAGTAGAAAATATTTACTTTTTCTACTTCCATTTATAATTGTGAAATTAATTGTGATAATTTAGTTGTTGGTGGTGTAGTGGGCTGATTTTTTCACGACACTATTTGTGGAAGCAAAGTGGTGTAGTGGGATTTACACACTGTCCCTCGAAGAGTATCTTCAGAACGACTCCATTTAATCTTGCATCCCTCTGCTCAGCACCCAAGCCATTCCTATAGCAATACCGGTCCACTAAAGTACTTGATCAATCCATTACTAGGAGGATATAACCAAAACAGCAAAAATATACATCGATTGCTGTTAAAAACAATAGTAAATTTCAGATTTTAAACCCACATTTTTCTGGATGTAACCATTTCTGACACATGAATGTCTATTTTGATGTTTTTAAATCATAACTCATCTATCAAAATGGATTTATCGTTCTTAAAGTTTCATTTATTTTTATTTTTTTTATTCTAAATGTATGTTGCTTCAGGTTAACTATTTCAATTTGTTGAGAATAAATTTTCAATCATGTTCCAATATAACTTATGCTTTCTACTGTTGTGTAAAGTCTTAAAACAATATCTTCATGTGTTTTATTCAAGTATTTTATTGGGGTCTACAATCTCCTCTATACTTATTTTTGATATTCAAGTACTTTATTGGTGTCTATAATCAATCGACTCCAATACCATTATAATGTAAAAAACTTTTGATTACAAATTTATAAATATTACTATTATTGGTGTGTCCATTTTCTCCAATTGTACTCCAATAAATAGAATCAATATTTTGAAATTTCAAAATATTGAGTATTCATTCTCATTATTAATATTGAGATATTGTATTGTCTCCATAAAAGCAGTGAACCATATCATCGTGAGAACGCATGAACTAAATTTTTTTATCACCATAAAAATACACGGGCGAGTTCCACTTTTTATGAATTAGGTGATAATGATATTAATTTCTTTGTATTAGATATTTAAAAATTTTGTGAATGTATGGAGTTATTGTATGTCTTTCATTATGATAAATTTAAATTACCATGAAATATTTCTTATTGTGGACCATGATGTAATTAATGTTTTATTAATCCATTATGTATTTATTTGAAAATACTAATGGATTGTTTATCACTGATGTTCTATATAATTTGAAATCATTTAATTTACATCACTACCAAATATACCATGGTCTCCAGGGTTATCAATATGTTTTTTTATTTCATAAGACATTTTTGATATTTCACTACATCACTTATTAGATATTGTGTATTTCATCATTTATTAACATAAAGGGTATTTAAAATATAATACATTATAAAAATATAAGATTCATTAAATGTTGTCCCTATTATGCTATTTTTATCATTATATTACCATTATTTTAAGCTTTTTTTTCTGATGAATTTTAATACAATGAGATATGTTTCTAGATCCCCATCAACTTACTTTTTTTAAATATATAATCAATTTATTTAATTAAATCATAATATTAATAAAATTTATTTTATTTTTAAAACAAAAAAACCTATATCTTTCATGGGCCATTGATTAAAGTGATACCAACTCAATAATTTTTTTTATAAACACAATTTTTTTCATTGTGTAAAAAACAATTTTCATTAGGTAGATAAATAATTTCAGTGATGATACTCATTTAACATATATTATTCCCCAATTTACCTATATTTAATTTCATTATCCATATTAAATATGGGAAAATAATAATATAATCGAATAAACATTACAGTTAACATTGGTATTTCAAGGATTCATAAAAAAAGTCTACCCCATTTATTAATATGGGAAATAATGAAAATAAATTTTATTATATATATTTTATTAGGATGTTTGTTAATTATCAAGGGATGTGTGTATGGTAATTTATAAATTATAATTTTCAAAAAATGAAGAATTCATTTGACTATATTTGTTATGTGTGGGTCCCATAATAACCCATTTATATATTTTTAGGTCTCAATGGAAAAACTAACATGTACATTTATTGATTAATTGGGTTTTTAGTTTATTCCTAGAAAAAGTAGTTATTATTCATTGGGAATATATGGTCATATCATTATATATTTTAATGGTATTTAATTATGTATATGAAATTATCATTTCATTATTGATGATGATTTTTTTTATGAATGAGATTATTTACTAATATTTTACCATTAAAAATTTCATGATCATTGATTCATAAGATTTGGAAAATGTTATAATTATCTATCATTGAAATATTATATATTATAATATTGTGAAAATCTAGAATCGTAGATTGTTATTTCTTATGTGTAAATATATTGATCATTTTATATTACCATAATTTTGATTCCATTTCCATTGGTTGTGAAATAAATTAATATATATGATATGTCTACATGGTTATCATATGTGGAGAATTTATCAAAGAAGTTGTTGATTTGTTATGAATTAACATGATTCATATATAGTGGTAATCGTTTTGATTAAATTGTTATATATAATATTTACTAGTTAATTATTTTTTCTATATTCTATAAATAAATAATCCAAAAATTTCATTGGATTTTAGAAAATGAGATAATTTAATTATGTAATATATTAATGTTAATTCCACATCAAGGCTATCATATATGGTATCATAGTATGGTAATAATTATATTAAATGATAAGATATTAGTAAATCTTAATCTTTGTGTTGTTAATACCATCAAGTATAAGTATTTCAACATTTCATTATAATTAAAAAGAATAAATTGACCATTTTTGTTTATTAAGGTGATATGTAATATTATATTTCCAAAGAAATTTGTATAAGATAAAATTAGTAAAAAACAAAATGATTTGTATTATTATATGATATCATAACAAGGATTTGTTAAAAGTGATATTTTGGGGTTTCTTAGAAAAAATATAAGAAAAATAAACAGACAAGAGGATTTTTTTGTGTGAATTTGAACATAAGTGGAAATTTCCTAGAAAAAAACATAGTTTCATTATCAACTCAATATTCAATCTCTTTCAGGACATATGGGCTTAAATATTTAAAATTGGATATAAATTCCCATTTTATATTCATTTTTTAGTGATATTATAATTATTTTCCATTACACATGATTTGTAGTGATAAAAGAGGATATCACATATGAGAAAACTGAACATATTGAATCCTAGATTGAAAAATATTGATTTAGGATGAATTTGAATATAACTAATAAATTTCAATAATGATCCATTTGGAGTTTTATATTTTTGTAATTAACATACCATAAATCACTTATGCATTTCAACAAATATGTTTAGTTATATGAGTTTTAGTAATTGATGAGGCAAGAATGAGTCAAAAAAATGAATGGTGTGGACATTGTAGTTCTTGACATAATTAGAAACATAACCATATATAAAATTAATTCCAAATCCAATTTGTTATTCCAAGAGAGAATTTAATATTTATAATCTAATCCATTAGTACAATTTAATTTTTAGAAAATATAGTTCATGATATAGATGTATTATCAAAAATATACAAATCCAAAAGGTAATGATGCAAAAAATATGTTTTCCAATATTTCTCAATGTGGTAATAATCAAAAATTATAATTACTCAAAATAACCAAGAGTTGATTTATTTTTGTAAATTGGGTTGTGTAAAGAAATTATTTTCAAAGTAATAGTAAAGAGATTAGTTGAAATGAGAAAAGAAATTTACTTCTTCTAGTAGTACCACTATTGTACAAAAATTGTTATTAATATAATATCCAAGAGGGTACATGTTGACCTGCCATTATTAATTAAAATTTTAAAAAATAATGTTTTTTAATGTTTAATAAATTAATAAATATACTCATACTATAATTTTATGTATTTTTTATCTAAATTATCTAATAGTATTATTCACCTTTCAAGTGAAATGAGAGTTATTAATCTCACTCTAATGGAATAAAACATGAAGTATTTTACAATATGAGTAAAATATAATTACAAATCATTTTTCATCTATAGAGGAATAAACTATATGTAATATATATTTTATTCACTTTGAGGACAATCCCAAATAATTGTTTGATTAAACACATGGAGTCCCAAAACACTACATTATATATTCATTGTAGTAATAACCCACTATAATAAATTTTAATGGTTCTTATAACACAATAAAATAATGAAAAAAATAATTAAAATAATTAAATCCATAAAATAAGATGAATGATCCATGTTCTGAGTGGAAAGGTGATATGGAACATCCAAGCAATAAAAGATAATAAATTTTAGGATTAGTTGATAGAAAGATTTAATCTCCAGAGAATTACACATATGTCACAATTAATAAAATATTAAATCTTTTTTTAACATATTAGTTATATAAACACTATGTATTTAAAAAATTAATATGAACACTCTCATTAAAATTTTCGCATAGTTGAATCATTGTTTTTCACGAAGATTGTGTTGTGAATGTGAATGCAATAATCTACTTCAATTTTTTTTGGTGTTGTCTTATGTAAAATTCAATAGGTAAATTTATTTTAAATGTATAATATGATACATAAATTTCTACTATGATATAATGTATGTAAACAACTATACAATTGAACTCATTATAATATTTATTATTGTTGTAAATTTAAAGAATAAATATAATAGAATACAATGATGACAATATTATATTCTAACTCTTAATAATTAATTAAGATTGAATTTATATAAGGTGTGTTCCCCAAAATTCATCGTTAATATATATACATGATTAATCCATGTGAATCTCATTTCACTAATCTATCATCGACATAAAATATGTTCAAATTTATTATTACTAATATATATATAATTTTAGAATAAATAAAATTTAAATATATTAATTAATTACATGTAAAAACATAAATGTGAAATAATATGAAAAAATAATATTTAAATTTTTTAGGAAAAAATATTTCATAAATAAATAATGCCACCTAGAAAAACCCACAAATGTCAATTTCATGTAGTATTTTGACATCACATATCCAAATTTCAAAATCTATGTAATTTTATTAAAGTATCCAAATGTATCCATGTAATATTAAACACATAAAAAAATATAAATATAGTAATGTTTTACAAAATTACTCTTATCTGAAGCATACATGCTGAATCTGTATAATAGACTCTTATAGTTATTCCTCATCCTATTGATTATCACTATGAAATTCAGATGTTATTGAACTCCTCTGGGGTTGTTGAGAAGTGGGGTGACATCTCTGATGTGGAAGGGGTGAAAACAGGCAGTGGTGATCTTGTCTCTTTTAAAGATGCACACTTTTCTAGAAAAGGAAGGACAGATGAAACACATGCTTCCTTGAAGATAAGGCCGAGGAAGGATTACTCAAACACACCTCGTACTGTGTCTACCCGATCTTCTTTGAAGATGTCAGGTAAGATCAATTCTGATATTTTTAAGAGCGTAAACCAGGTTAAGTATCAGTCCGAATGGGAAACAGGTGACGAGTCTGACTATTGCAATGATATTTCTTATTATGATCTATAATTTTTCACTTGACGTCTGAGGTCATATTACCATGTTTGACCCCGATCGTCTCCTTTGTACATTTTATTTTATTTTTAATAAATGGTCAGAATCATAGCTTTTAGATGAAGATGCATGTATGGTTTGTTTCCTATATTTATTATACTTAATAAAATAAAATATCTATTTGAGAACACCAAATACCATTACATGAGACTTATATTACCCATATGTGGGTAATCAATAGATAATTCATCGCAAATAATGAATTAGAAATTGGTTGGTAACCATTTGTGAGGTCTAATTTACTTATATGTGAATAGATAGATACTAATACACAAGGTTCAATTTTATTTCACAATTCATAGAATAAGTGGGATAATTTTACATTATTTTTAGAATATGTGTGTCACATTTATGAAATGAATATTATAAATGATTTACCTTTATAAAATTATAATATTATCTTTGAAAAAATAGAAATATACCTTTATGAAACCCAATAAGTACATTTACTGAACTAGTATAAAGCACATGTTACAAATATGTAATATGAAAATTTTGTGAGTTACCTTTACACAGCTAATAATGTTTTTGAGATACCTTTAGGAAAATATTAAAATTCAATATTTACTGTCACGAACCAACCCGGGTCGACCCTAAACCGGTCACCCGAGCTGATCCGCGGCAAGTCCCGAGGGGCGTTCCCGATCCCCCCGGGATGGCAACAAGTGCCGGGCATCAAAACAAACCAGTTGGGAACGGTTTGGCCCATGAAAAAGATAAGCAAACATAAACTGAACAAGCATATAAATAAAAGAAAAATAAACTGAACAACGTGGCAACGGAAAAAGAAATAAGCCAAGAACGTGACATACCTCAGGTGACCCTGTGGATCACCACGGTACGAGAACCCCGCTTGCTCCCAAAAGTGATCGAAGAATAAAACCTGCAACTGAAAATTAATGTAGGCGTGAGCACCGAGATGCTCAGTAGGAAGCCAAAAACAACCACATCCTATGCCTCTTCCTTTAATAAGAAATCCAACCAATGCCAGTTTGGAAAATAAGATATACTAAAATAGTATTTTCCTTCTTTTCAAATTCAAGTAACAAGTTTGCATTTTCAGGGAAAGCCTTTTACTTCCACTACATTTTCAGAATAGGTTTCAAGCATGCATTTAACATTTCAAAATGAAAAGAAACCAGTTTGGATTTAAATATGGTTTTCACAAACAAGGCATAATGTATGAAACAACTGAAAAGAAAGTTATATCGTTAGCAGCATGACAAAAAGTGAGCACCATGGGTAATCCCTATAGGCAGCTAGAACAAGTGGGAACCTAAAGACCTCGTACCTCAGTGAAACGTGGCTTAGAAGACCACGACCCTCAGAAAACGTGGCTTAGAAGGCCACGACCCTCAGAAAACGTGGCTTAGAAGGCCACGACCCTCAGAAATTTATATGTTTAGTTAGTGTTGTCGCGTTAATACTGCTAGACAAACCGGGATGAACCCCTGCCGTGTCATCTAGCGTACTAGTCCTGGTCACCCACCTAGATACCCGGGTTTTCCATTGTGCTCTATTTTAAATGGTGGTGAGTTTTCTTCATTAAACAATCAAACAAGTACATTACACTTTCTTTATCTAAAATTCATTCAACCTTTCACCACCGCACTCCCTACTTAAGTGCATTCCCCCTCTTTACATCACATAAATACACACAAGCCTTTACACTAGGGACATATCACAAACCACTCATTAACACTTGCATCACATTTTATTTTCAAATTTAGGGGGAATGACTAAAAAGGGGTTTTCTATTTTCGCAAACCAAATCTTAAAGTGCCAACCTGGCCTTTCATAAAACATTCTTAAGATGCCAAACATGCTTAAATACTTAAAGGGTACACTTTTAAAAATCAATCAGCGAAAAGGCCAAACACCTTTGGAAATACACATTACTAATTTAGAACCACTTAAGAAATCAATTTTTCAATAAAAGGTCACCTAAGACCGATAGCATTACAAATACATTTAAATTTCCAAATCAAAGGGGAAATCATTTCTAGCAACCGTAACCTGATTTCATAGCATGCAGATATAGCGTAAATGTAAAGCATATTTTTAAAACAAGCAAGCAATGATGAATCTCAAATTAAAGGCATAGGCATAGAGGACCTACCTCAAACTTGTCGCTATCTGCCAAAGGCCGCTCAAACCGACACTTGGCGCACACACGCACATGCATTTATACATATATATATACACACCCCTAGCTGCATTGCACATATTCCCCGCACCATGAGGGACTATGTACAAAGAGGGTATATATATATATGTCTTACCCTATGCATGTACGTGTAGGGTACTTCGACACCCGCGGCCCAAAACCATCGCAACAAAGTCCAACACACTACATATGTAATTTAATAAAACAAATCAAACAATGAAATAATCTATAAAACATTTCAGAAAAACACATCACATTAACGCACCCAGATAAAACAAGATACGATGTACCCAAAGAGCCCCAAAACACAATCTGCACCCCCTTTACCACTTAACAAACCATTAAAACATTTTATGAACCAATTATAAATAACAAAATGAAACTTTTTATCAAGAACGCACCCAAATCCAACTTCAACGACCAAGCGCATTTTGAAACCATACCAAAACACTAACTGCAGTCTTTCCACACTTTGATAAACCGCAATACATTTTATAAAATAGTGATAAGAAGCTTGACACGTGTTTTTCATATAAAACACACTTATATCATAAAAGTATACTACTAACTAATACGCATTAAAACTCAACCAGAATAGGATTTGTAGCATGCAAACTAACAAGTAAAATACTAAATCAATTAAATTCACAAAACAATCTATCAAATTATAATTTTATGAGGAACCCCCTACCTCGGTGTAGAGAACCTCAAAAACTTGTTGTGCAACACCCTCGCGCACCAATCGCACCTCCATCAACACAAAAAGACCCTAGAAATGAAGTATCAAACCAATTGCATCAAACTTGAATCAAACGCAACTCAAAACACAAACTGGAACGCTACACAAAGAGGGCAAGAAATTCACCGGGGCGAGGGTTACAGCGAAGGGGGCGGAATTGACACCGCTAGCCGGGGCGGCGCGAGGTGAGCTGGAGGGAGAGGTGTTGGCTCCACGGTGGAAGGCCGAAGGGGGTGCGGGACGCCGCTGCGAGGTCGCCGAGCAGCTGGCCGGAGAGGGAGAAGGGGCGGCGAGGGCGACGACCGGAGAGGGAGGAGGCGCGGCTGGAGATGGAGGAGTCACGGCGAGGGTTTCAGGTGGGGGAAGGCCGCCGCACGAGGGAGGGAGGGAGGTCGAACGGTCGCCGCGCCAGAGGAAGGAGGGAGAGACGTCGTCGGGTCCTCAGCCGGTGGGGGGTAGCGCGAGCGGGATGGAGAGGGGGCCGGGACGACGAGCCGGACGGGAGGGAGGCCGCAAGAGGGAGGCCGGCAATCCGGCGGGGAGAAGGGGGGGTTCCGCGTAGGGTTTCTGCGCGACGGGGGGAAAGGGAAGAGGGGGGAAAGGGAGGGCGGCGTGAGCGGGAGAGAAGAGGGAAAGCCAAAAAAAACAGTAATAGAAAATAATAAATAATAAAAAAAAAGAATAATGAGATGATATAAAATAAAACTAAATAAAAATAAAATAAAAATTTCATAATAATAATAAAAACAATAAGAAATATAATAATAATAATATATATAAAAACTTTAAGAAACCCAAAAAAAAACAAACATAAGTACAATTAAAAATTACGACCGGAACTGATAGTTGCAACCGCAGAGACATCTAGCCGCGACCGCTACAACATCAAATAGTAGTCACGACCATAACTAGTATGTGCGACCGCAACTAATAGTAATGACTGAAAATAATAAAACAAACAGATTATTATTATTATTATTATTATTATTATAATCATTGAGACCGAGAAACACACGTGGTCACGGGCATGGTCTCGCGCGTGGTCACGCGCGCGATCACGCGCGCGGTCACGCGCATGGTTGCGCGTCTCAATAATAACACATAATAAAAAAACATTCCACTATTAAGATTAGGAACTACGCAGGGCATGCATACGCTTGCGCGCCCATCTAAGAACCCAATTTCTTTTAAATTAAAACCGGTTCAAAACGTGGTTCAAAAACGAGACCCAAAATATTAAAATAAAGTATCGGGCATTGCTAATTCTATGCACATCTATCAGCAACGCACAACTCACATTGAGTCCATCACGCATCTCAACATTAAAAAAAACTTAATGCCAAATAATAATTATAGAATAAGAATAAAATTAAAAGTCATTGTCATAGTGCGAAGTTCGGGTGTGACAATTCTCACCACCACAAAAACTTTCTGCCCCCAGAAAGTCACCCAACCAAACGAGGAAACAAACTCGAGTTCAAAACTAAATGAAGCCAACAAAATCACAAACTTGGTATGACTTTTCACTCCATTAGTCACACCCGACCATCTCTGAGGGGAACTGAAAAGAAAAGAACCATCAGGAAACGAGGAGGGTTCTCCCCACCACAAGAACCCGACTAACACAACCGACATTGAGGCTCTTAGCATGAACTAACTCTGGAACTGCTAACTTGATCCAAAAGGGAACCACCACATAGACCAAACCTCGAAAAAGGAACTTCAAGATTCATGGTGGGTCTCCCCACCATTTAAGAACTGACCAGCTGAAGCCAATTAGCGCAGAATAATACGAGAAACCTAGCACAAATCGACCCATGAACTCTCTGCATAAAGCAGACCCCAACCACATGGGGTCATCGACGAAAGACCCCAAACCGAGTAGCGGACCAAACCCCTATTCATTATCTCCCAAGATGCATATGTCTCGAAAACGAGTGCATCCCAAAACAAGAACGGGTTACGCTTGAGGAGGCGCAGCTACAGGAATTACAAGAAAACAAGATCACCATGCCTTTTTACAACCACGGTGGGGTATTCAAAGAACAAAGACCACAACGAGAAAAAGAGACCTTTGCGCCTCTTACAGAAAAACCGAACCTTCAAAGACGGGAGAGATGAAACAGGGAAATTCAGAACGTCCCCATTTAATCATTGGAGACAAAAATTAGACCATGGTGCCCCACACCCAATAATTCCTGACTGCGTGAAGAGCTTCGCTCCGAGACCTGTGGTTGGAGCTCTGATGTCTTGAAGCATCTGCTGCCCCGCAGTCAGGAGCTGACATTCTCCTGTCGAGATTCATCCTGACGAAGCCGCTAGCAGAACCTCTCTAAGTTTCCCAAACAGCCACACTGTCGACAAGTCTTAAATGAATGACGATAAGGAGACCTAAAGTACCCAAACCGGCCACACAAGAAGCGAACAAGAGAGTGGCCCGACTAATAGAAGATGGAATTGTAAAGAAAACTTGTTTGAGATGGGCTCCTCTGGCTCGCTCTCACAGAATGGGGAACCATCCCAAACACCAAAGGGAACCGGTCCTTGAACAATAGACGAAGACCCCACACAAGAGAAACTTTAACTGATTCTGCGACATTATCTTTGGAGAAAAGGGAACCAGCTTCTTGAGATGCCCAGCGTAGGCCTTCACTATTCGTTGGCGTTGCTGGACACTCACGAGCCTTGTCGCTTCCATCACCTTCGCTTCCGCAAATATAAACCAACTAATGAGAGTGGTCCTGAACACCTTCCAAGTCATACCATCATGCAATGACACTAGGGTTATCTCCTCCACCAATCCCAAGTTGCACCTTCAAATGGACCTGAACCAACACAGACTCTCTTAGCTTTAGGAGTTCCCAATAACATGAAAACACCAACGACTTCACCATGCCAGTTTGTTACCTTCAATAGATCACGATCACTATAAAAGATGGACATCAACCGAAAAGAATTCAATTCCACCACCCCGCTAAGAGTCTAGGTAGAACCAACAACTAGAAGTGACTCACTAGAACTTTCTGGGACTTTTCTGGGTGGCATACTCAAAAACAAGGGGCACAAATCCGAATCAAAACTCATCATAAATCAAAATTTCACACCTCAATCACAAACGAAAGCTCAAACTAAAATCACTATTCCAACCACAATTCAGTACGTCAAAACCAAGAACTCATGAAAAGGAACACCCAACACGAAAAGAGAACGCTAAACAATTCCTCGCTCACTTTTCTAAACATTTGAAAAACCCTTTTTGAAAACCATCTTTCAGCAAACAAAACAACTTAAATATCCACCATTGATATCCCATGAAGTCTCACACATACATATCCATGTGCTAGCTCAAGCACTCATCCACTCACATCACCAATTCCTCCACTTTCCACATGCGCACCTCAATGTATGTGATCACTCATAGGAATACCAAGGGTCAATTCAAGACACTTCTCATTTTCAAAACAGATCATTCAGCATAAAGCACAAATTCCCAACCAATTTGAAAAAGTAACTTATCATTAAGGCAATACATTTCCAATTTCCAAAAACATTTCCAATTCACATTCCAAAAAGTGTTACTGAGATTTTAAAACAACTTCCAAAACACCCCTCATTTTCCCTTTTGAAACCACACATTTTTTAAAAGAAAACAATTTCCATTTCAAAACCACTTTTCCACTCTAACACCACATTCCCAATTCAAACCACCTTCACAAAAATCCCTTTTCATTTTTGAGATGCACTCACACCAACCAAAATTTAGGTCAAACATAACTCACATTAAAACATCCAAAAATAAGGGACTAGTGGTTATACCATCCCGGTAACATGGCTTAGCAGACCATGCTCCGAGCGGGCATCCACCACAGGAAGTATCTTGAACCGTGCACTCGGGATGTACATGGGTCGCTACTCCATGCAAGTCTGCCGCGTAACACTGGCTCACTTCCTTGGTCATCCCTCATCCACACATACCAATCCAAAGAAGAAAATTCAAATCCTGGACTACCCCTGGAAACTCGAGTCTCGGGACGGGCAAGGGTTCATGACGTCCTTCCCGCACCTACCTCTCGAGTCCCGACACACCTAATCACCAAGCTACTTGACACCCCAAATAACAAGGGCACCTCTGATACCATTTTGTCACGAACCAACCCGGGTCGACCCTAAACCGGTCACCCGAGCTGATCCGCGGCAAGTCCCGAGGGGCGTTCCCGATCCCCCCGGGATGGCAACAAGTGCCGGGCATCAAAACAAACCAGTTGGGAACGGTTTGGCCCATGAAAAAGATAAGCAAACATAAACTGAACAAGCATATAAATAAAAGAAAAATAAACTGAACAACGTGGAAACGGAAAAAGAAATAAGCCAAGAACGTGACATACCTCAGGTGACCCTGTGGATCACCACGGTACGACAACCCCGCTTGCTCCCAAAAGTGATCCAAGACTAAAACCTGCAACTGAAAATTAATGTAGGCGTGAGCACCGAGATGCTCAGTAGGAAGCCAAAAACAACCACATCCTATGCCTATGCCTTTAATAAGAAATCCAACCAATGCCAGTTTGGAAAATAAGATATACTAAAATAGTATTTTCCTTCTTTTCAAATTCAAGTAACAAGTTTGCATTTTCAGGGAAAGCCTTTTACTTCCACTACATTTTCAGAATAGGTTTCAAGCATGCATTTAACATTTCAAAATGAAAAGAAACCAGTTTGGATTTAAATATGGTTTTCACAAACAAGGCATAAAGTATGAAACAACTGAAAAGAAAGTTATATCGTTAGCAGCATGACAAAAAGTGAGCACCATGGGTAATCCCTATAGGCAGCTAGAACAAGTGGGAACCTAAAGACATCGTACCTCAGTGAAACGTGGCTTAGAAGACCACGACCCTCAGAAAACGTGGCTTAGAAGGCCACGACCCTCAGAAAACGTGGCTTAGAAGGCCACGACCCTCAGAAATTTATATGTTTAGTTAGTGTTGTCGCGTTAATCCTGCTAGACAAACCGGGACGAACCCCTGCCGTGTCATCTAGCGTACTATTCCTGGTCACCCACCTAGATACCCGGGTTTTCCATTGTGCTCTATTTCAAATGGTGGTGAGTTTTCTTCATTAAACAATCAAACAAGTACATTACACTTTCTTTATCTAAAATTCATTCAACCTTTCACCACCGCACTCCCTACTTAAGTGCATTCCCCCTCTTTACCTCACATAAATACACACAAGCCTTTACACTAGGCACATATCACAAACCACTCATTAACACTTGCATCACATTTTATTTTCAAATTTAGGGGGAATGACTAAAAAGGGGTTTTCTATTTTCGCAAACCAAATCTTAAAGTGCCAACCGGGCCTTTCATAAAACATTCTTAAGATGCCAAACATGCTTAAATACTTAAAGGGTACACTTTTAAAAATCAATCAGCGAAAAGGCCAAACACCTTTGGAAATACACATTACTAATTCAGAACCACTTAAGAAATAAATTTTTCAATAAAAGGTCACCTAAGACCGATAGAATTAAAAATACATTTAAATTTCCAAATCAAAGGGGAAATCATTTCTAGCAACCGTAACCTGATTTCATAGCATGCAGATATAGTGTAAATGTAAAGCATATTTTTAAAACAAGCAAGCAGTGATGAATCTCAAATTAAAGGCATAGGCATAGAGGACCTACCTCAAACTTGTCGCTATCTGCCAAAGGCCGCTCAAACCGACACTTGGCGCACACACACACATGCATTTATACATATATATATACACACCCCTAGCTGCATTGCAAATATTCCCCGCGCCATGAGGGACTATGTACAAAGAGGGTATATATATATATGTCTTACCCTATGCATGTACGTGTAGGGTACTTCGACACCCGCGGCCCAAAACCATCGCAACAAAGTCCAACACACTACACATGTAATTTAATAAAACAAATCAAACAATGAAATAATCTATAAAACATTTCAGAAAAACACATCACATTAACGCACCCAGATAAAACAAGATACGATGTACCCAAAGAGCCCCAAAACACAATCTGCACCCCCTTTACCACTTAACAAACCAATAAAACATTTTATGAACCAATTATAAATAACAAAATGAATCTTTTTATCAAGAACGCACCCAAAGCCAACTTCAACGACCAAGCGCATTTTGAAACCATACCAAAACACTAACTGCAGTCTTTCCACACTTTGATAAACCACAATACATTTTATAAAATAGTGATAAGAAGCTTGACACGTGTTTTTCATATAAAACACACTTATATCATAAAAGTATACTACTAACTAATACGCATTAAAACTCAACCAGAATAGGATTCGTAGCATGCAAACTAACAAGTAAAATACTAAATCAATTAAATTCACAAAACAATCTATCAAATTATAATTTTATGAGGAACCCCCTACCTCGGTGTAGAGAACCTCAAAAACTTGTTGTGTAACACCCTCGCGCACCAATCGCACCTCCATCAACACAAAAAGACCCTAGAAATGAAGTATCAAACCAATTGCATCAAACTTGAATCAAATGCAACTCAAAACACAAACTGGAACGCTACACAAAGAGGGCAAGAAATTCACCGGGGCGAGGGTTACGGCGAAGGGGGCGGAATTGACACCGCTAGCCGGGGCGGCGCGAGGTGAGCTGGAGGGAGAGGTGTTGGATCCACGGTGGAAGGCGGAAGGGGGTGCGGGACGCCGCTGCGAGGTCGCCGAGCAGCTGGCCGGAGAGGGAGAAGGGGCGGCGAGGGCGACGACCGGAGAGGGAGGAGGCGCGGCTGGAGATGGAGGAGTCACGGCGAGGGTTTCAGGTGGGGGAAGGCCGCCGCACGAGGGAGGGAGGGAGGTCGAACGGTCGCCGCGCCGGAGGAAGGAGGGAGAGACGTCGTCGGGTCCTCGGCCGGTGGGGGTAGCGCGAGCGGGATGGAGAGGGGGCCGGGACGACGAGCCGGACGGGAGGGAGGCCGGAAGAGGGAGGCCGGCAATCCGACGGGGAGAAGGGGGGGTTCCGCGTAGGGTTTCTGCACGACGGGGGGAAAGGGAAGAGGGGGGAAATGGAGGGCGGCGTGAGCGGGAGAGAAGAGGGAAAGCCAAAAGAAACAGTAAAAGAAAATAATAAAAAAAAAAAAAAGAATAATGAGATGATATAAAATAAAACTAAATAAAAATAAAATAAAAATTTCATAATAATAATAAAAACAATAAGAAATATAATAATAATAATATATATAAAAACTTTAAGAAACCCAAAAAAAAACAAACATAAGTACAATTAAAAATTACGACCGGAACTGATAGTTGCAACTACAGAGACATCTAGCCGCGACCGCTACAACATCAAATAGTAGTCACGACCATAACTAGTATGTGCGACCGCAACTAATAGTAATGACTGAAAATAATAAAACAAACTGATTATTATTATTATTATTATTATTATTATTATAATCATTGAGACCGAGAAACACACGTGGTCACAGGCATGGTCTCGCACGTGGTCACGCGCGCGATCACGCGCGCGGTCACGCGCATGGTTGCGCGTCTCAATAATAACACATAATAAAAAAAACATTCCACTATTAAGATTAGGAACTACGCAGGGCGTGCATACGCTTGTGCGCCCATCTAAGAACCCAATTTCTTTTAAATTAAAACCGGTTCAAAACGTGGTTCAAAAACGAGACCCAAAATATTAAAATAAAGTATCGGGCATTGCTAATTCTATCCACATCTATCAGCAACGCACAACTCACATTGAGTCCATCACGCATCTCAACATAAAAAAAAACTTAATGCCAAATAATAATTATAGAATAAGAATAAAATTAAAAGTCATTGTCATAGTGCGAAGTTCGGGTGTGACATTTACCCTTACAGAAGTTCAGGAAAACCTTTGTTACACAAATGTAACTATTGAAAAGTACTAGGTACACTTATATTACTATAAAAAATTATTCTACTCATGTTTGTCCCATAAATTTGTTTTACACATATAAATCCATAGATTTATAATTAAACGCTTCAGTAAACTAATAAAAAATCAGTAGGAATTTTCAATATACTAGAAAAATTAATGGTCCTATGTGAAATATTTATCCTTTGATATCTTGATGGAACATTTAAAACATGTTCAAAATATTAATATAACAAGTAATAATAAAAACTATATTAGGAATCAAAAATAATTTCCGAATTTGAAAATGAATTCTATAGCAGTGAAATTTATTAGTTAATTTTTTCTTGAAATTTAAAAATTACCATAACATAATTATTGCATAGTATATAAATACCCATTTAATCTTTAACGGAAATATCGATATTTAACAATGATATATTTTTTAAAAACTATCCCACTATTTGAAATTATCATATGATAATGTACTAGGAGAATATTTATGTTTTTAAAATGTTATTTTTTGATTCATATTTATGTTATTTATTGTTACATTTTATTGACTTGTACATAACAGCAAACTCTTAATAAATTTTACCACTCTAAAAAATCACAATTCTTTTTGTAAGTATAATTTTCCTGATATAACATGTGAAATGTCTCCACTATTTAGTGAACCAAATTTTTTTAAATGAATGAAAAATTTATTGATAAAACACACTTATAATAATTTTTTTAAAAAATATTATTGTTTACTAATTATATATATATATTTAATATAATTTTTGGGATAAATGATAATTTAAATAAATTTAAAAAATAGGATCCTAAATTTAAAATAAATAAAAATATAATATCTATATTTCTACAGATTCCATGAAAATGTGAACATCTTAAGAAATAATAACAGTTAGTATCCCCTTAAATTAATTCTATAATTTTTTTTAAATCACCAGCATATCTAGTTATAACATGATTCTCTCAATCATTTTGATGTCCAAGGGAATATTTAAGACAAAAAAAATTTATTTTATATGGAAAAAATTGTATATTCATATATCCATTTTGGTAATGGACTATATGAAAATTAAATTCAACATCAATGTGCTTAATCCAATAGTGTTATATGTTATTTTATGAAATTTCAATAGAATAATTAATCTCATGGAATATAGGAATCACATCCAAATCAAAACAAAAAAACCTATTTTTTTTTTAATTTATAGTTATTGATTAAAAATATTTTTAGCTATTATATGTTTATATTAAATATTTTAATTAAATAAAAATTTAAATGCATTAAATAGAATGAATCTAATGATTTAAAAATTATGTAACATGTACTTGATGTTCTTTTTCTATATATAGTTCTTCCTATGAATGAAAAATTAGAATATATTTTATTTACAAAAAATCTTTCAAAAGGAAAAATATAAACCATGACTAAAATATCCAGTGACTAAACAATTAATCCTTTTAACATATATATAATGTTACTTTTAATAGGTTCACATTTATATCTTGTACACAACAGAAGAAAAAAAATAATTCAGGACTATAAGTTATAAAATATGAAAAACTTATAATAATTATTCTTATGGTTTTTAAATTTTTATATTTCCATTATTTATGTAAATATAATACGAAATTTATTATAATGAGTGTATATTAAAAATTAAAAGAGTATAATAAAAATATATTAAATAAATCATTAATATAATTAGAGTGATTTAGAAAAAAATTCATTATTTCATTGAATAGTTTTCCTAAAAAATATGAATTTAAATTTCCCCATTATACTCATACTAAATACCCTGGTCATCAATTATAATGTTTTATTATAAATATTATAAATTTATGCTTAATATATATTAAAATTAATATTAATATTTAAAACAATCAAATCTAATTAATATTTATTAATATATAATACAGAATCAAAATTTCTCTTGTAAAATACCCCTCTAAAAATCAAATATTTTAATCGTTCATGAATAGTCTGATGAGCAAATTACTGAAAAGATTAAGAAATATATATTTTTAAAATTTTATCATTAATAATTTTATTTTAAAAAACTAGAGCCTATCTATCTTGTACATCATTCGAAATATAACAATTTACAAAGGAGGATTTTAAATAGGTCAACCTTTCTCATGAAAAATTACATCGACATTTCTTCTTTGATCATGCTATGTGTGTTAGACATTCCGTCATTCATCATGTGATATACCTCATACATTTCAAGATGACACTAGAAGAGGAGATGAAGACACAAAAAAACAATCCAATAATACAACTATTACATACATCCATAAACTCATATCATGTCAGACTGACACCCTGGAAATATCAGCAAGACTAAAAGGACATGTTATCCAGTCAACATGGACATATCAGGCAGAGACAATATAACATTTCAGTAATATGTTGAAGATATTAATATATATACACCTTGTTAAATCCAAAACATAAACCATTATTTGGATCCCATATTTCATAATTATTTTTGTTGACGAGTTTTGATTAAAAAATCAAAATACCCAATTCGTTTCATTTTCATTGAGTGGTATTAGTGTCGTAAAACATCTATTCGATAGACCGTTCATGGTCATTATCTATCTCAATATATAATATAATTGAAATTTTATATGTAACTTGGGAATCCATCATAGTATATGTAACTAATATTTTGAGCCGTTACACATAATAATTATCCCATTGAGTGAAATCCCTAATCCCAACCAATTAGAAGGATGGGGATGGAGTGAATTTTGAGGACTCTAATTCATTGAATATGAAGTACACAAAATATTTTTTCCATAGGTATGTGTTCAATATCAATAACTCAATCAATGAAGGCCCAATTCATAATATATGTATCTAATTGCAGTGTTCATGATCATATGATGTATTTTATTTCCTTTATTAAGAAATAGGAACTTTTATCACATTAACATCCAATAATAATATAACTAGAACCATAAATAATCTCCAGTTATGGATATTCCATTGTATAATCCCAATTCAATTAAATGTTTAAAAATACTAAAAATATGGTTTTCTACATCAATTTATATCTCTATTGAATTACTATATTTGAATACCATTGTGAAATTAACCACTTATTCACAAATTATCAAACCCTTCCCATTAGTGGGTTTATTTTAGATAAAACTACAAAGAGTTTTATTCCTGCTATAATAAGGATATGATATACAATTTTTTAAATCATGATATCAATACCCAATATCATTTTGACCTTATATATATATCCTTTCCTCTTGATATTAAACAACATTTAATGTTCCCAAAACAAGTACAAGTATTTTGATTCATATTCTCACTGGTTTAGTATGAAAACTCTATGAAGATAAATCACAGCATCAAAAAACTAATCACCTTATTGGACAAAAGTAAATATTAGAGTGAATTTGTAGGAATCAGAATAAAATATTCATCACATTAGAAATCCATAATTAGAAACAGATGGAGGTGCATATCTACTAAAAGTTTATATTGTTAATAGAACCCCATTACAAGTAGTGTGACATAACACCTGATCATTTTATTAGGGGACAAAATCTAATATTGGGACTTATATTATCTTTAAATACATTATTAAATTTATAAAAATGAATCAATATACAGAATCCTCCCCCAAAAATGGGTTTTATTGGAAAAAATCCAACAACATGAAAAATTGGACTTCTTATGTGTTGTTTGGTATGAGACAGAAGATTTCCAATTTTAATTGGAAATAATATCTCTACCATTTTATGGATGTTGTAACCATTAGAATTTTCAATGAGAGATGAAAATGTTAAATCCATTATGAATGATTGTGAAATCGTACATGAAACCCCCAATATAAATCATCATCCACCAATATTTAGTTGGAAAAAATGGAAAACATGACATGAATACATTTATAGAAATAAATAAGGAATCATTATTTTCTTTCCTGAATCAGGTGTCATGATCGAGGGGAACCATTCAATCCTAATAAAAAATAATGTAATATTTGATGAATTTTATTAGATCTATGATGAGGAAAAGTCCAATGAGTGTGGAGAATATATGAATTTGATTTATAATTGAATTTAGGAGTGTGGAAAAAAAATTTGTGATAAAAATAATAATTTTCATACTCTAATTAATCATATATTTTATGATCATATAATGTTTACATGTATTAGAAGATTTAGGTTTTATAATTTTATATATCTTAATTATTACGACAAACCACAATGATTCGGTGATACATTACTATATAATGAATGGATTGAGGATTTGGATGATGATGATAACAAATTGTAGAGTAATACGACATCAGATATATTCCAAGATATGTTGATAAAATTTCTTTATAAAA
Source organism: Viscum album (assembly GCA_963277665.1). Classification (NCBI taxonomy): domain Eukaryota; kingdom Viridiplantae; phylum Streptophyta; class Magnoliopsida; order Santalales; family Viscaceae; genus Viscum; species Viscum album. Next base: position 219,731,253 of record OY728158.1, read on the forward strand.
TCATGTATTCTATAAATTACTAAATTACCTTGGAATGATTATAATAAATAAGGATAAACATATATATAATGGGTATTAACATGTTTAATGAGTGTATTTTGATGTAAATTTTTCACCATAATTAATATTGGATGATATTAGAAGGTTCTTTTTGAATAAAAATGAAATAAATTTTACTTGTTCAAAATATAGGTCAAATAACACATTATTATTGGTTTCATAATTTTTTACGATGATTTATATTTTTAAAAGATGAAAATGTATAAATAAATATTTAATCTAGACTTAACCGTCATGTATTTGAACAATATAAATTAATTCAAATTAATTCAAATTAATCAAATGAATAGAAGCCAGAATAATTTATATAAATGTGTTAAATATACAAGAAATTATATATATATATATATATAATATTACATTATTAGTTTATCATGATAATTTTACTAAAAAATAAAAATATCATTAGGCTTTAAAGAACAAATTTTTTTACTATTTTTTTATTTCCATAATGAAAGACTATTAAATTTCATGTAAACATTATACATCATGAATTAATGTTAGTTATAATAGCTTTAAAATATACAAGGAGATAATGAAATATTGTTAATTTAAAAACTAATGGAATCCCATATTATTTAATTCTCTAATTATGATTTTTCATACTATTAGAACATAAAAACTATTTACATTTTTGTAATTTGATAGACATTATCATGGGAGGTGTAATTTTTTTAAGTGATGTAATAAATATTGATGTATGAGAATAGTGGTACAAAATTATATTAATAAGGGAAATGTGACCATTAATATCTAAAGATTGTTCAATGTGGAATTTGTGATGTATTACGATTAGTATATTTCAACACTATATATTGACTACATTAATATTAATGACAATAGATAATTATTCAACAAGGGTAAACTGATGGACTCATCTAGTAGGATCATGACTTTAATATTAATTTTTCAAAACATTGAATGCATGTGGCATCAACTAGATTATCCCCAGACTAGAAAAAAGTTTTTCATTAATAATTAAGTACCAAGGGTAACTTACATCGAGAAAATATCATGTTTTTTAAATTTATAAATAGATCACTGTTCTCTGAGACACACAATGAATGCACTACAGTCAAACACAATACCCATCGGTTTTATGTTTGTATAATAGGAGGCTATATACATAGACCATAGCATTATAATGATTAATATTCAATATATATTAAATAATGGCCTCTCTAAAACAATTTTAATTACATAATAATAAATTTAATATAATATTAATATAATAAATAGATTTTTCAATATAATTAAATCACAACATTATTTTTGGAATATATATTATGTTAACAAAATTTATTAATAATTTCATATATATTTTAAAAACCACATTTCATGAATACAATAGATAAATAAAATTGTTTATATGTATAATATAATATTATTTTATAATTTCTAATTAATTTTTTATTCATAAATGTGATTATGGAATAATACTACAATTTTAAAAAAATAGGAATTTTAGTACAAAAATTAACATTTAATTTTTTTAAATTATACATTTATAAAATAAATACTATTATGTGAATTATCATATTCATATTGTTTTTGGGATAATGTTTTTACAATTTTGGAATAGATTTTAATTATAGGTGAATGTAAAAAATGATGTTTTGTGTTTTCTGGTATGTCTTATGAAATCATAAACATGTCATAATGTTATGGTAATTAATAAAATAGAATAATTGTACAAAAAATATATTTATATTAATATATTTTACTCAAATGAAATTTATTTATTTTTCAAACCAAAAAATAGCATTCATAATCTTCAATGTTTATTAAGGATTTAAAAATATTAATTTATTAAAAACTATTTTTTAATCAAAAAAATTAATATTTTCTCATTATTCTATAAATCTAATGATAAAAAATAGCATTCTTAATTTCATAAGTAGTGATGAAAAAGAATAAATAATTTAATGGTTTTCTTGTATTCCACATTATATATTTCTACATCATATATTTTAAAATTAATAAATAATGCACCCATTATTTTTATAATACCCACCTATACATCCTATTTCATTCTCAATGAAGAAATCTAGAATGAATTTTCTTTTATTTCCCCTCCTTGTATCCTTTTCGGGGAGTTTGTAAGGTTATATATATGAATTCTCACACTTTATGAGGCTATCTCTTGAGGTAAGGGATTCATTTCCTATAATTTTTTTTTAGATATTTCATTATATCTTGTCTTAACAATAAAATTTTATTAAGTTACAATGAAATTTTGACTATTATATTAAATTCCAAATTTTTACTATCAATGAGATACATTGATTCACAACCATTAATCTCCATCCTTTAAAATTTTTAATAGTCATTATGTTTTTGAAATCACCTAATAAATTTTCTTCAATGCCTCTCATTTCACATTATGAATATACAAACATATTTTTATTTAATGGTATATATATATATAACAAAAATGTAATGTTAACAATCTATTTCAATGTTTTTCAACAAATTAACTTCTCAGTAGTTATAAATGAAATAATAATCATCCCCTTAATCACCAATATAATCAATGATTTTATGTGTAACCCATTAATTTTTATAAATATGTTATTATTGAAATTTTATATTACAATAAATGTAAAAGAGATTAAATAAGTGTTATTAATTTTGATTCATTATATCTATCCTATGATGTTTTAAATAAATAATTTATAAACATAAAATTTATTAGGATAACCTGGTGAATAATCTTGAAAATAATTATTTTGACTATATGATATTAAGCCTTAGTCATATGATAATTAATCTTACATTTTTTTGTTGAAACAACATTCCCAACATTTCGAATTCATTAGATAAATCTCTTTAGAAATGATTCGTGTCTAATTAATATTAACCAATCATGTTTTGCAAACTTTATTTATCCACTAATGGGTGTTATAATAAAATTTTATTGCTGATGTACCAGCGTAAGAAATGACATGAATTTTGGTGTCCTTCGATGAAATAATAAATTTGGAATTTAATATGAATATATATTTTTTATTTTCATACATTCCTTATGAAATTAATTTTTTATTTATGTTATTTAAATGATTAACAAACTCAAAATAAAATTTAAAATTATTAATATAATATTTTTATTTGAAATTATATTAAATATTATTTATCTAAATTGATGGTCTATATAGTTTTTTAAATAGAATGGATTTGTAATTTATTGAAATGGGGACACAAAATTCTAAGAACACTTGGGATAATTATAAATACATGAAATCATATTGAAACATTAGTGAGGTTAAATTTTATTTGTTATATATAATAAAATCTCTATCATTCTAGTGAACGTGGGTGTGGGTCATACTAATTCAATCTATGGGGTAGTAACCCTAAAGAGGGAAGATTATGTATTAACTCAATCCTCACCTAGTGCATGATAAGGGATAATTTATAGAAACCATTTTAGATTATCAATCAAAATATTATTTTGTTTATAATATATTATTTAATAACCATTATGATTAATATTTATAGTAAATAAAATATTTATGATTCACTTAAATCATCCTCAAATCATGATATAATATATTTTTTATTATAATATATCTTTTTTGAAATATTTTAATATGATTTAATATTTAAAACAATTTGGAATTTATGTTTTTTTATTCATGATAAATGATAGAAAATAGAATGGAAATGGAATACAATGAATGAGAGGGACTATTGAAATATGTGATTCTAAAAATAATTAACAACAATAATAAATAATAATTATAGTGTTGAACTGCTGAAATCATGTAATTATTTACTTTATAAAAATTTTGGATGACTTGGAATTTATTAGGAAGAAGGAACTATGAGATTAATGTATCAACTGTTAACTACAACCAATTTTAGTTTACAATATATTTAAATAATAAAAAAAATAGTTGATGATGATTTTAAAAATAATATTTTCTATAGATTATATTTTTGATAAAGTGAATGTAATTTTTTTTAATATCATGTAATGGAGGAAAATTATGATAGGGAGAAATTTTTAATTTAAATTAATCCATGTGATGAAGTTGAATCGATGAAATGAAAAAACTGAAAAAATTATTTTTCAATATGTAATTACATTAGACACTAAAAAACTATTTGTTGGTAATTCAGTAAACATATGAAAAAGAAAAATCAATTTTTGTAAAGTTATGAAATGAACATTAACATGAATACATGAAATTATAAGGTCTTTTAATTTTATTTTAATGTGATGAATGAATGGTTATTTTTTATAAGTTGGAATAATTATAAATCTATCATTATAAATGTAATTAAGAGTTACAAGGTAAAATTACGATGTCCTCCCAATGATGATATAGAGAATGGGAATTAAAAATTGTATCATGGTATAAATTAAAATATTGGGATTATTATTAAAATTTTTGGAAATAATATTTATAAACATATATAAGGAAATATGATATAGCCACCCATGTACAATAATTTTATTTTGAATTGTTCTTGATTTTTTTTAAAATTATGTGGAATTTTCTAAAATTGGGGATGATATTTTCATATTTCTATAAACTATTATGTAGTTGTAAAAATAACATTTATATTCCAATAAAAAATTAATAATGATATTTTACCTAAAACTATACAATTATTTTTGTTTTCAAAACATTTCATATAAATATATTAATATATAAAGTATTTTTTTAAATGGGTACTACCATTAAACCCTTTTTTTTGTCAAGGAAAACATTAAAGGTTATATAATAATGCATGTTTGATTAAATCCCAAAAATAATGTTGTTTTGGGTACAATCATCATACACTAAATGTAAACGAGGACATTATTTTATTCTGTTTCTTCGTATTCATTTATTTCATTAAAAATTTCAATGGACATAATGTAAAACCATTAAACGATTGCTCTTAGGGTTTTTTCTAAAAAAACATAGAGTAAATATTATTGAATAAATCAACTATAATATTTCCCCTATTAATACTGGTGTGTAAAATCATTCATTAAACATAGTGGTCCTAATATTGGTGGATCTAGATAGATAACTAAGTATGGATACAACATTAAAATATTATTCCACAATCAACTACAAAAGAAAAGAAATTTTCATTTTCATGTATTAAATTCCAATAGTAATCTTAAATGGTGGGTTGCCCCACTATGAGTATTTTCAATAGAAACCTCATATTAAATACATTATATAAATTATTAGTGAATATGGAAAATTTATGTTAATGTATAAATTTAAATGTTATAAAAATTATTCTCTAATAAATTTATGTGCTTTATAAAGAGTTACAAATACCTCCACGTAAATAAAATATAGAGGTTTATAATTAACTCATTAATAGATCCATGCCAATATATAATGGTATATAGAGATAAAGTGTAATTAATAAAGAGAAATCAACTTCTATTGGAAAATAGATTTATTGGAAAATGTGTTTATCTGTAGAGAGAAAAAATTATCTCTATATAGATGATGAACAGATCAATAACTTTATTAATTTTTTATATATAAAATAATGGTATCATTTTAATGTACAAACACATCCTTTAAAGGATTTTTGTTTTTTCTTACATCACGATATTCCATTTTTTCAGGCTTGACATCAAATATGGGAATCCCCAGTTGACTGTGAGGAAATATGATATATTAAATCCTTATATAAATCAAGATATAGACATAATGATACTTGTATTATGTCATTCTTTAAAACTTATTATCATGAAATATTTGTTTATCTTATATATAATCAGTATAGGGAATACATTAAAATATGTGTGGTTTTATTTATTAATAATATTTTAATATATTAAAAATGTAGTTTGGAGGATAAGTATCATAAATTAAACATATTACAAACTCATTGTAAATATAATTTTATAAAAAAATAGAACATATTATTTATTATTACATAATGTCACCGGGATGAGACGCAGTATTAAATTAGAATTGATCTCTGAGGACTCTAAATGAAAGAGGGTAAAGAGGATTTATCAAGTATTATACTAGTAATAGATATATGTATTTTTATTTCTTTTTTATGGTACTATCAACTTTTAGGGAAATCATTTTTTTTATTAATGATTCACATACCATTTTAACTCAAAAATGGAGTTATTTTTTCCTAGAGAAATCTGTATGAAGATTGTTTCTAATAACTAAATAAGGGGATATTATGTGAACCCATTAATCATTTCACTCTAATAAAATAATATATATTTTTAGTGATTTATCCTTAAAATTACATAAATGTGTAGTAATATAAAATCAAAAATTGTATAAAAATTCATCATGATAGTTAAACACACAAGAACAAAATTATCAAACCCGTGATAAAAAAATATATGATTCTACATTGAAATAATTATATATAGAAAAATATATCTATATAGGGATGTGTGATATATATATAGGTCATCAAAGTATAATTTATTTATTTATAAAAAATTAACTAAAAGTCATAAATTTTAAGTTGTTATAACATCTTTTAGACTATGACAGTTTTTTCACATTTCAAAATAAAAATGAAATCAATGTTAGTGATGTGTTTAGTAGGAATGATGATATAGTTTATCAAATAATGAGATTAAAATGATAAAAAATGATGGAATGAATGGTAATGGTGAAAATGGAATTCTTAATCTTTGTTAAACCATCAATTCCATCCCTAATGATTTTATAACAATCATTACATGAAAATCTCCAGAAATCATAAAGAGACAAACCTATGATACAAAATAATATAGAAAATAAAAAAATTTGAAATCATTATACAATCAATGTAAATAATTATATATATATAGTGAATTAATATGTATCTCATTTGATAAAGAGTAAAATAATTATATGATTTATGAATATCAATGATATTTACTCTTTATACATCCTAGAATCAATAATATGTATAGAAAATATGGGGAACATTATTTGTGGGATGACTTAAAAATGAATATATTTTGATATATTAGAAGAAATTTAGAATTTTGGTAGTATATGTTGAAAAACATCAACCCAAATAAGTACTATAATTACAATAAATACCTCTAATTTATTTAGAAAACATCACTATAGACATTGATAATGTATTTTCAATTTTTTTTATAAAACACCTTAATCATTTGTATATTTATGTAGTGGTGAGTCATCAGGGTTAAACAATATGTATTGTGTTTGATAGTTATACTATATTCACATAAATATCCTATAAACGAATTTAAAATATAATGAGTAATGATGTATATATTAACAAATTCTATCATCCCATAACTTATTAAAAAATTAATTATTCTATTCATAGAATGAAAGACATGTAAGGAGTATGATAGATTGATTTTAAAGGGATTTTGGATAATTAATATACACATTATTAATTCTCATATAGTTATAGATTTCACATTACCATTCAAATAGTTCCATATGAGGAACTCCATGAGAGAAATAGTATAACTCTATTGTGATTGGATGTTGTAAGGGAAGTATAAATATTGAGACTAGATATTATAAAAGGAGCTATGGAGAAAACGTTGAACCAAAATAATCTATTATGATTATTGATGACAAAAATTTATATGGAAGATTAGTATAAGGATAAAATTTTTCATGTTAAGTATCATCTATACCTAATAATATCACAAAAATTAGCATTGTGACTTTTTAATAAATGAGTAAATGATTCCACAATATATCAGACGATCTATGATTACATAGTGTGTGAGTGTTGTATATTAGCTAAAGAACTGCCTCAAATTTTTTCCAATATCCATGTTTTATTCCATGTGATTTTTTTTTGATTTATGGTTTCGAACAAACACATATACCGAACACAGATATAGTGGCCTTAGAACATGACTAGTCGTATAAAGAATAGATCTAGATTGATTATGAAAAAGAACAATTGTTTCAGAATAAGAAAATGAATCTAGTGAAATTATAATTGAAAATAACTTGTTCAAATATTCTATTGCTATCCTAAATATTAATTAAATAGTAATCCTCGTTTCATTTACTGGACAAAAAAAATTCGAATATAAATATTCATAGTTGAGTGGGGGAGAATTTAAGGACCGAATAATTCCTTTATTTTTTTTACAAAATCATGTTTTACAAAGAAACTTTTAATTTGATCATAATGAAATATAATTAAAATTATTTACAAAATAAAAAAAATTATGTAATATTGAATATAATACCATGAAACGTCAATCAGTGAAACAAATAAACAATGAACAAACTAGTGAAATCATAATGGGAGATAAAACTCTCATAATAATTTCACCATTTATGAAAAAATAAATAGAAGTATATTTGTTTTCAATTTGAAAGATAATATAAATATAATTTTAGAGAAATTCTTTATTAAGTAATGAATGATCGAGAATATGTATGGTGGACTGAGTAATATGTTTAAAGTGAAAAGTGACCATGGATAACATACCATTCGTAAATGTGACTATAGCTCATTATGAAAATTTAGAATTATTAATATTTGAAATAATATGAAATTATAATCTTTTTAAGGGTAAATGGAGAAAAATGGTTATAAATGTGTGAAATAATCATCCCAAAAATAGAATTATGCCTTTTGAATATACATTATCAGAACATGAGAGTAAGGTAGAATAGTGTATCCCAATTGATTTTTTTTTAAATATAGTGACTCTTGTTTAATTTATATGGATATTACCTCATTTGTGATTACTAGTCATCATAATACCAAAGGACATGCATGAGGTCTATAATAGTTTAGCATCTTTGGAAGCATGGATGATATTTTATAACTATGGTGAAATATATACGAAATATCTATTTGAGAAAATCACATTAATACTCCTATATTAAACATTTTTCATAACCTTTAATAAAGAATCATGATAAATTGATGAGATATAATTCAACATAATATTATATAAATAAAATACTTTTTCAAAACAAGAATACATTTGTATGAGAAGAAGAGTATAATATTTTAAGGTAAGACCCTACATATTAATGATCACATACCCAAGAAAAGGGATTAATGACTGGATATTCATAATAAAAGATTCATATTAAATAAACCACAATATTCATGACAGTATATCATAGCAATAAGACATATATTTTAGGGAAAATTAATTTTCATTTTAATTCTAATTCAAAGGCTACCAACCAGGACCTTCATACCATTTTATGGTTGGGACACTAACCAATGTACCTAATTTGAGAATAACCTAAAAATATTGCATCTTTTTACTTTATATATTGGGATAAAACCCATGTACCATAATAATTTCATGATAGTTATACTAACTGATTACCTACAATTTCTATACCTTGGGATACACCCTATGTACTTTTTTGTTTTTGGGCTTATTTTCCAACCACTGTTGAAACATTTTTTTAGTATTTTCCTACAGCCGGTGTACCATATTGTTTTCATGCATTGTATACAATCAATTTAATCTTTCATCTCATAAAACATCTATCCTTAACCAATTAATTTTATGGAGATATAGGTCTTACATGTTATATAATTAAATCATTAATATATGTGAAACAAGATAATAAAACATGCATCATATTGTGCCCCATTTAATAATGCGAGGTTCATAAACATCATATCATACCCCAAAATTGAAATAGATATCTATAAATGTTATAATATAATTAACTATAGAAACATTTATGTCTAATTATTATATAATCAAACAATAACCTATGAAAAGAAGTCGATTTTAAGATCTAGTAACCTGAGGAAGAGAAACATGTGTCACAAAAATCATTCCATAAATACAGAAACTATTTTAGAAAGAATATTAATGGTATTATTGGATGATATTCATATTAAGATAAAAAAAAATACAAATTTTGACAACTTTTATGAATAATGATTTTGAAATATCACATGAATCATTTCTTATAGATAATATCATCTCCATGATTTTTTTTTAAAAAAATTCAAAAATATTCTATTACAAATAATTAATTATAATTTTATTAAAATGGATTCATTGAGGAATATATCCATTAAAATTTTAAAAACATAAAATATTTCGAAAACAATTTTCCATGAAAATAAAACTGAAAACATATAAATAATTTGAAATCCATTTAAAACCTATTTTCCATCCAAAATCATTAAAAACATAAAAACATATCTTCAAATTATTGAAATACATTTGGATTCAAATATCCCTTTCAAAAAATATAATTGAATATTTAAATAAAATTGAAAACAATTTCTAAATATGAATAACTTTTGATATAATTTTTCATTGAAAATGACATTAAAATCTACAAATTTATGGATTATTAAGAAATAATTTTTTTTTTCAAAAATAACCATTTAAACATAAAATATAAACATTATAAAAATGAAATCCTTAATGTATAGAAATTAAATACATGATGAACATTGATTTTTCACCATAAATGTTTAGAAACATTCCATGTTCATAAAATTACTATAACAACTGTACTATAACATAACAATATCATGGATTATCACAGTTAATGAAAAGTAACGATTCTTCTTGAGATATGGATCATACAACTTCATAAATCCAAGAATAATCATAATATTAATTCATTGGAAATTATAGGAACAATAGAATATTTTCATGGTAGTTATATTCCCCAAACAAAAGAATTGATTGTTGCATAAGGAAAAGGTCCCATATAAATAAAATTCATATAAGAAAACCTTTAAGACTTGAGTTAAAATATAATTGTGATCCCATGAAATAGTAAAATCATTTAAATATATTAATATCATTAAATAAATAAAATCAATAATCTTATATTTTAATATGTATTATATACCCCACACAAATATGTGGGTGATGAATATGAAATGTATGACATGGGAATAAAAAGTGAGATGAAACTGAAATACCTTACATCTTGAGATTCGTCATACACATCCAAAACTCATATATAGTAAATATAAGATTGTTTTAAATCTACAAAAAAAAATATTAATATATATAATACCATAAATACTCACTTATGGCTTTATATAACTCTATTATTGACAATTAAATGTAAATGTAATGTTATAGGTCATAACCACGTTGTCAATCCTACATGTTTTGACTTGTTATTTTTTATCATATTACATGGGATAATATTTAATTATTCCCATAATTTGTTATATTATATATATATCATATATATTTAGATTTAAAATATTTATAATAATAAATAAAATATAAAAATATGCAATGGAATTCACCTTTCTTGAAGATGGTCGATCCAACATATGCATAAACATTGTTTCATTTTTTTTCATTTCAAATGAAATAAAATAAAACAAATATATAAATATATTCAAACTATATTATATTTATTATATTATATATATCATATAAATTTACTAACCTGATTCTTAAAAAATTATATGTATAGTATGAATTACTCACATCTCTTAGAGAAGACAGTATTCCACACTTCCCCAATGAAATTATCATATTTACACAAAATGGAATTTAATAATGCATGTGTTATATAATAATTCCAAAAGAATAAATGTAAAATTAATATTAAATATATCAATTAATTAATATGTTTTTCATTATAATTCCCATACAATAAATTTGGTAATGAATAAATAGACAACATTATTATATGAGGTGATAGTTCACTATACACAATAATGGTATGTTTGTTACCTATTATATGGAATTGTATATACATCTTTCTCTAAACATCATGATAATAACCTTTGAGTGTATTTATCATAATGATATTATTATATAATCAGGTAATACACATAATTTATGTTCTATAGAAGAAAAATAAAATGATGCATTTTGAAAAAGTTTATTACCTCTTATTTTGGAAACTCATATTAGTTATCACAAAAAAAAGTATTACATGGTTGAATTTATCCAAAATTTAGAGGCCTATAGAATTAATGGAGGGAGTTTAAAAGTTAATTTGAGTTTATTATTGTTCAAACAATGATCATTGTATATGTGAATAAGGGTAAGGAATAATATCCAATTTATTGTGCATGGCATGTGACATTTTATTATTCTTGAAAAATGGAATTCCACCCACATTTATCAAAATTATGATTCACCAATAATAGAATTAATTATATAATTGATTCGATAGATACAAAAATTGAACATCCTAACTGTTTTGGTCTAGTTTCTTTGTCATTTTCGCCCATATGGTCAAGGGTTAGTCCGTTGTTAAACTAATATTCCTCTCAAGACGTTTAAATAATTGTAAATACATTGATTTATAAATTTTTCTAAAAAAATATGTTGATATTATTTAAATTATAAATAATTTATAATAAAATGAAGAATAAATTTTTTCTAATTCCAATCATAGTAGAAGGGAAAATTAGATTAAAATTAATCCCATAGGTGGGATGACAATGGGTGGTTTTAAAGTATAACTATTAAAAATATTGTTATATTTTATATCTAAATACAATTTGATGTTGATCTCATTGAGTTATATTGGTTTACATTAAATAAATTTTATATAATTGGTCTATAAAATCTGATTTATTTATTATTTACATATAAAAATATAATATATGAAAATGATGTTTTGAATTAACATTTAATATTATTCACTATACACCAAAATATGAAAATCACAATAAAATATAAAAAATTAATCTAAACTAATTTTTATGTTTTAATTATAAAATTTTTTTTTATTTTGACATATTAAATTTAATATAGAGATAATATTTAAATTTAATGTGGGATCCCCACTTAATGGATTCAATTCTTCTTTTACCAAAATTTGGGTTTTTAAGACCAATATTTTGTTCATTCATACTATTTTTTATCACATTTATTCAATAAATTTTAAAAAATATTTTTTAGTATATATAAAAAATATATTTCATTAATATCATTAATTAGTAATAATTAACTAAATTGATTATAAAAATATTTCCATCATATTCAATTTGTTATAATATTTATTTCTAATTAAATTTTAACCAATAGATTACATAATTGTTTTTATAATTTTTTTGAAAAATATCAAAACCTCTAATACAAAGAATATTAAATTTAATGTTATATTATATAATAATTTTTTTAATAATATATTAATTATTTGGATAAAATAGGTCTTGCGTGTTATCCATGTTGTCGATAAAAATGATTCATGAATGAATGGAAATCGCACCACGGTGTTTTATTTTGACCAAGATATAGATTATATTGTGTATTGTGAAATATTAACTTGGTTTTTTATTTGATACAATCCAAACATAATTTTTCAAATTAAATAACAAATTTTAATATTTTTAAATGTAAAATATCAAAAAGAATTACTTAATTTGAGAAAAATATTTCACCAAATATTTGGGTGTTACATTATTCCCACATATATTGAATTCCTTCCACATCATTCGTTTGGGTTTTTAATGATTTATTACTTGAATTTCCACTGATAGAAACTATAATAGTAAAAATGAATAATAAATATTCCATTAAAAAGTAAATACTAGAAACATAAAATTTACCCAATGTAATATATAACTAAGTTTCAAAATATGAGTACATAGGTGGTATGTAAAAACATAGATATTGAAGTGAAATATAACTATCATGTATTGATTTAATGTAATGGGGAACAATGTTAGGAGAATGTTAACAATCACAAACACATAAATATTTGATGATATAAGGGTAAAATTGATTCATAGATAAAAAGTTAACAGATTAAAAAAAATTAAGGATCCATTTTCCAAAACATGAAAAATATTCTTGAGAATAAAAATTTACTTGATTTAGTAGAATCTCCCAATTTTCTATTCCATCATCAAATTAAGTATTAGGTCTTATTTTTTTGAAATAAAATTGAATTATTTATTCCTATTGTTTTAGAAGACAATAAAATCATTAAAAGAACAGTAGATAATTACATCTATACCAATATAATGGCTATAATTTTTTTCAATATGATTAATTACCTATATGGTGAAATAATACTCTGACCACATCTGAATAATAACATAAACCATTCTATAAACAGTTTACCTTATAACCATTTAATAATATATATGTTAAAAAATATATAAGTATGGTTTTTAAATCTTTAAAAATAATATTAACATTGATCCCCTATATATCATAAAGTACATTTTATTCATCACATACTGAACAAGTTAATACCATAATAATGTATTATTTTGAAACATGTTAATAAACAAAATTTCCATTAAACATTTTCAAAATCAAGAATTACACCTTATTGTAAATATTATTTTTTTTATATTAATTATATTTAATTTGTTTTAAATCCACCCATGATATAACAATTTTATTATTTAATAATATATGACCAGATCTCAGGATAAAAGTTATGTACAATTTACATATTCATATCCAACAAACTTTGTTCTAATAAACATTATCATAACTTGAGTATCAATTAAGAGTAATCATTCCATTATTCATGTCTATTCTATAGACATCACATTTCTATTTAATAAATTACTATAATAGCACTATCACCTAAAAAAATAAACTTATTTAAATATAATATTCTACTAAAAATCCTTGTATATATAATGAATCATATAATAGAATCATTGAATTTGAAAACCTATACACATAAATAATACACTGTTATTCATAAACCATTACAAAGATTTTTCATCAAATTCCATAATAATTATTTAATATAATATTAAATATTAATGTTTTATTAAGGTTCATAAACATTAATTTAATCATTATAATTGTGTTAAATGTATATAATTTATTAGGAAATATCCCATGCATTTCACATACAGTTTGGTGTCTCTTTATATTCATTAGTGTAACCAATAATTACTCCACCATTAAGATTCTCATCATGAGAACTTTACATAGGAAATATATTGTAATAATTCCATTACATTAATATATAAAACATTCAATGTCAACTTTTTTTAATTTAGTTTCCACTAAATAATTAAAACAAAAAATCATAGTTTTAGATACAATTATCATAGAAGAATACATCATAATCAGGAAAAATGACATATATGATGTCTAATTTATAAATCACAATTCATTAATATATATAATAATAGATTTATCCAAGGTTATTTATAGTCATATTTTATTTAAAATATTTAGGATGGTTCTTAACTTGTTTTTAATTCCAAATAGAATATCCACCTTGATGTTTAAATACAAGTGCATATTTAGGCCAGTTAAGAGATTTGTTACTCCTTGGTACAACTATTTCTGAATGTTGTCCACTTGTAGTATTTATAGATGGATTTATCTCTTGGGGAACACACACTATATCCATTCACAAAATTCTTGGACAATTTCCTATAAATTAGCTCAACCTTATACATATATATTAATACTTCCCTAAATATATCTTTATAAATATAAATAAGAATGTTACTAATGTTTTTTCATCCTAGTTTCCAATGGTTGTCTAAAACCTTACTTTGAAAACAACTATCGAATCCAATGATTAACATAAATTGACAATACATCACTTAATAGAATATTCAGAACATACATAACTACATAACCAAGTAGCAAAATTATTTAGTGCCTATATAAACATTTAAGACAGTCTTCCTATTGGTCAAAGTATGTAAAAATATGCCGTAATGAAATTACCCTTTTGTAATATAACTTCTAAAAATTATTCAAAACCCATGGAAAATAATAATATGAAAGTAGAGAGATTTAATTATACATAATGGTAAATAAAATAAATACATTGGAATAACATAAACATAGGTGTATCAGAACATGAGCATAACATCTGATGATTATACACCAATTATAAGAGATCATATAAACATGACACAGTATAAATATGTGTAGTCCATATGACATGAATCATAATATTATCAATAACTTGAACATTGTGACCATATAAAAGGAATACGACATAGAATTTGATGGAAACACATGAACATAGGATATATTATGTCATTGAAATAGACCAAGTCCATCATAATTTATTATTATGTATATAATTGCATGTGTACATGCATTGTGTTTAGAAAAAAAACCCATACCCACTTATTTATGTGAATAGGATACCACCCATGTACCCTCCTAATTTCATTATTTGGATACAAAACGTGTTTCTGATTAGTTTTGCGCTTAGGATACATCATGTTTACATTCATGATTATAATCATTATATATAACCTGTGTAAATTATTAATTTCAGGCTTGAAATACAACCAATGTTATTTATTTGTTTTAGCAAGGGGATACAAATATTGAACCATTTTATCTCATATAGTATTTCTTAATTAACCTATTAATTTGAGGGAAATATTGTTACTACCAATCAAATAATAAAATCTGGCATACAAGTGCTGTAAGATAATAATACATACATTATATATAGACCCGTAAAATGGTGTTGTATAAGGACCAGACCGTAAACATTACATACTCTGTATATTTCAACTATATTTCAATATATTATATTCCTAAATTTCTTATAGATTTATAGTTTTATAATTTTAAGATATAAATAATACATAAAAACCCACGACCATAGAATGTCGGAACCATTAAAACAATATCATTTTTTCCAAAACAAATATCTTTAACAAAAAACAACAACATGATTTTGTTGAAAAGACTTCATAACATTAATCATCACATCCTTATTTCACTTACACATCCTTATAACCTATGAAAAGAATTTAATAACATGTTATTAGTATAAAAAAAGTAAAAAAGGTAAATAAAAAAAGGTTGAAACCATTAGTCCCTAAATACATATAAATATATGAAAACATTTCTCAAAAAAAACTTATAACCCATATATACATACTTTTTTAAACATAATATTTCCATAAAAAATTTATGAAAATATTATATAATAATAAAGGTATCATAATTAACTATATACATATATTTTAACCATCATGTCCACTTTATGATTTTTAACACTCATTACTACCTTGCAATGTTACTCTCACGACTAATTTATGATGTAACCATCAGTGTTACACTTCCAGAAACCTTACAACCGACTAATAACATACACATACCTAATAAATTTAATGGATTAATAGGTCCCACAATTAATCATATAATATTCATATAATCTAGAAAATAAATAGAAAATATGAATAATTTCAAAAAAACATTGATTTTAAATTTTTTAAAATAGAATTTTAGAAGAATAATTTTAAGGAATGTCTTTTAATATATTATATAATCTTAGTGAGAATAAATGTAATGAAATGATAACTTGTATAGAATTTAAATAAGTATAATAAATCATTATATAAACATAAATCATTTTAAAAATAATTTTAATTGTAATTAATTAACGACATATAATGTTAACACAATTAATTGAATTTGGAATAAGAATTCACACACCTATAGTTTTTATTACTTCATAAATGTCTAATAATTCAATATAATAGTCAAAATGGTGTAAAAAAGATTTTAAATAAGAATAAAAATGTTTATAACACATTATATAATCACTTTATAATGTCATTTGACTCATTTATTAATAATATTTTTTAATATACATATTTTCATTTGTGTGTTTTACATGATTTTCATGGTCGATTCATTAAGGATTTTCTTTTCAAATAGAAGAGAAACTCCATATGTAGAGAGATATATATGGTTTATATGTTTAGATAATATTAATTAATTTAATAAATCATTTTTTATATCGTATGTTGATGAATCATTATATAAATCATTACTGATATTCATTTAGATCATTTTGGCAGTTCTCTAATAATCACAAACTTTTTTCATCATATACCAATAATATTATGCCTATAGGTTAATTCGAAACATTATATAGTTCATATAATACACATTAAAATCATATTAAACCATTAAAATTGTTTTATAACCATATTTTAATGAATTAATGGATATTGAAGACACATCATCCATGATTTAGGTAAATCAACAGATAAAAAATGATGTTTTTCTTTTTAGAATAAGAGGAGGAGGATATGAAGAATTGTGAATATTATTTTCCATAATCATGGTAAAATTCATAGATTTAACCAATAATATTGCTTTCATTCCTCTTGGATAAGATTACATTAATGAATTATAAGAAAAAAGAATTTAAAAGAACATAGAAAATAATAATAGGGAATGTTTACCTCTTGATCTCTGCACTTTGCGATCATCCAAATGGCTACTCGGTTTTTCCATTTGATGATACTAGTAGGTCATGGACATGGGGTAGTTCCATGGAACATAAATTTATTAGAATTTATGGAATTATTAAATATTTAGTGGTGTGAGAGGATGAGGGGTGGGGGAGGGTGTTATTTATATTGGTTGAAAGGAAGAGGTTTCCATTATTTAAATAACTAGATAAATGTTTTTGTTCAAAACAATGACCGGTTTTGATTAAAATTAAAAAAATAGTAATTTTGAAATTTTTGTTCTTTACAAGGTTTATTACATCATACATGATTCTAGGAATAGTTTAATTTACAGATAAAGTAAACATGTTGTATATTATAATATTTTACTATTCATTAAAAATTCCCCAATTTCAGAAAAATCCCAAAAATTCCCTCTCACCATTTTTCTACATGTACAAATAAAAAATGTAATTATTTTCTAGAAAATTAATTTCTAAATATGATAAATATAATATTTAAATAAAATAATATTTTTTTAGAAAAAATACAATTTTAAAACTATAAATTATTTTTTATCACGTTGAAAAAAAAATCAAGATCTCATTATCATATAACCTTGAGATAATAAATTAATAATAATATTTACTACTTCATAGTGTCATATTACTATTCATTGAAAATTATAATGGGTGTGTTACTATTCACAAAATAATAATTTTGGGTCTATCATACTCTTAACAACTTACTCATCACTACTATTGATGTCAATTTTTAAAAATTCAAATCTTAGAAGTTGAAAAAAAAATTTACAAATAGTTGACCATTATCTCTTTAAAAAAATGTTTCATTATTTAGTGTTTTTTTATATAATGAGTTTCACTTTTTTTAAAATCATTCGGTGTTATATTGTCCCCACCTTCTTGAAATTTCATCTTCAAAATATTGTTTACATATTGGATATGTGAGGGTACCTTTCCCTCAAATCATTGATATATTCCCAAGTTTTTCCATTGACAATGTGATTTCTCCACAAAACATTTACTTGGTGGATCGCAATATACAATAATACTTGTTCTATTCAATGAAGAATCATAATATGTTTTTCTTCATAAAAAAATTCAATTCTACCAGAATATATTCTGGGATCAAATGATGATATCAATCAGACACATAGTTTCTAAAAATTGTAAAAAAAATATATTTTCTAACTGGGAAAAAATCATAGGAAAAGCTACTCCATTGGTTACAGTTCCAAAAATCTCTATAATTTCACAAGGTCCAATGAATTGTGGATTTATAAATTATTTCATACAAAAATGTGAAACACATTTCCATGGTGATATTCTATGAAAAACATGGTCACATACCTTGATAGAAAATATTTTCTCCCTTTATCTTAATAAATTTTATACCTTTTCTGATTTATCATCATGTGCCTCTAGATCATCATAACTTTTTCTTACAATTCCTCTAATAATCCAGGTCTAATCAAATTCTTTTCCTTAACATCAACTTAGAAAGATGGAGATTGAAACATATTCCAATAGAATTCCTCAAAATGTGCCATATGTATACTTTAATGAAAAAAGATATTATATATAAATTTAATTAATGAAATATGTTTGTCCCAAATTACATTGTAATCCATTGAACATTGTTGAATAAATTCTCCAATGTTTAAATCGTTCACTCTGACTGCCCATCTGATAGGTAATTAAGATCTATAATGAAATTTAATTTTATTCCTAATGACTTTTCAATTCATTTCCAAATTTCATTAGTGAACATGGAGTCATGGTCACATACAATGGAAAGAGGAACTCCATGAAAACTGAATATGTCTTTCAGGTATACTCAATAATGATGATCCAAATACCTAATATCTCAAATAGTAATGAAATGAGGAGATATATTTGGCCGATCAATAGAAACCTAGATTTAATTTTTACCTTGTGAAGTCATCAGTAGTCCCATAATAAAGTCCAAGCATATATTTTCCAATTTTCACTTTTGCACTGGTTATGGTCAAAGAATCCCCTTCAGTAACTACCACTCTAGTCTTTCCTATTGAGATGTCAATAATTTGATGGCAAATTATTAAATATCATGTTTCATTTATTACCAATAATAATACTCTTGAGGTTCTCTATATATCATCATTATAACTATAAGAATTGATCATGGTGAATTATAAGCTTCTAAAAAAATTAATTATTCAAATATGAATTTAAATGCACACTAAATCACTTTTCGAATCATAAAACAAAATATTTATTAATTATATGTTCTATAAACATACCCCTTTAAACCAATTCTAAATTTCTATATAACTCTATGTCTTTTTTTAAACATCCTTCATTCAGTTAAAAAATATGAATCCAATAAAACCTGAAAAAAATAGTGGAGTTTCATGCACCAACCACATCCATGAAAAATTTACCCAATCATTTATCAAATGTAACATTTACAATCATAACATAGTTTATTTTTCATGATGTTTTTTACTCAAATAATCTTCCTCATTATTTAAATTTCTAGTAAGGTAATTGATCATGAAATAATAATCCTTCATTAATTAAATCCATATTATCTATGTACTATTTAATCCCTTAGGAGTGAATATATACTTTAGTCTTTTATGGTCTATATATATTTCAAATTTGGCCCCGTATAAATGATGCCTCAAAATTATCAAAACAACAACCTTATTTTCTAATTGCGAATAATTTATGGGATTATATAACTCATGATGGTTTAGATTTAATGAAGCATAATAGATTACATGATAACTCTATTTCATAGCACAAAAATTTCCGTTGAATGGAGCATCACTATAGAAGACAAAATCCATAAATCTGGAAGGCCCGGATAAAATTAGAGCATTCACCAATCTGTACATTATATCCTCATACCATATCCTTGGATGGACCGACATATACTAACGTAGTCTCAAAGGATCTCAAAAAACCATTATGATTATAGTAAATATATATTCCATCACTTTGATCTTTTGTTGGTAAGGAATTTGTAAAATGAACTATCTCACCACATTTTAATCAATTTATAGGTTTCATTTCAGAATTGTTCATAAGATTTTTTTATTAAAATATTGATCTATATTTCAACACATACCAAATAAAAAACACTTCATAGTTTTGGTATGAAATTCCCTAGTGTAATTTTAAAAACACTTTTCACAATCTAGATATTATTCTTTTTTCCCATCATATTTATCTGATTGATACTGACTAATCAATGGCCTTCTAGACCTCCTTTATTGTTAGTTATCAAAGTAAATGTTATCATTAGAAATATCAGTTTCTACCCTCTCAGCACATCAGACATGTTTTATATAATATTTTAATAAACATGAATTTAATAACATTTGATATTTTTGTATTAATATTGAGAAAAACGTTTTTTTATCAAAATCTTGATTATGAATCGGATCGTACCTTACATGTTCGGTGATGATTTCTTCATTAAAGGACACTTAATCTTCCTATTTTTTTCATGAATTCACGAAATTAGTTCACCATCCTATTTTAAAAAACCTTAAGAAAATATTTTTCAAGAAGATAATTCTATATTCATCGCACTCTATAGATTCAATCTTTTCTATATCCCTGATATTCATGACCATTAACCACCAAATATCATCTTCACATACAAAATGATAACTCGAAAGTTTTAACATTACATTATGTGAACATCACATTACATTGAATATCTTTACATGGATATCAATACATCTTTTAGCTTTTACTGGGTCATAATATCAACTAAAAGAAGGTGGGTGTTGCCTCATAAAATTTTAAACAGTCATAATATTACTTTAGGGTAACACCAGTTTTTATCTTCCCAGGATGTCACTTGAATAGATTAAATTCGTCAACTATTATATTACAAAAAAAATTCTTGGTACCATATCTGACCATTCCTGGTGGAAGATTCATAAATGTATCAGCCTCTTAGTACCTTCCAACATCATCTTACCTATTTCGTACAAAAAAACCATTCTTAATTTACATATCTTAGATGAAGAAACATGGTAATCATTAAATGGTATAAAATTTCAACATAAAAAGAAGGTAAAAGTCATTAATGGAATTATTTTAACATCATTATAACATCAATTTTTTTCTAAACCATTCTACATTACCAACTATAAGGACCCGACCATAGATATTGCATAATCTAGCTACTTCATCTAGATTTCACCTATTTACATTCCCAAATATCTTCTTGGTTTGGAGTTCTAGAATGTTTAGAGATAACTCATATTTATAATCCCACGTGAATATAAGGTGTGTACCATTAAAATAGTATTTTTTTCCTTATAAAAACAACACCTTTTTAACACAACAGAACAACATGATTTCATTGGAAAATATTCATAACATTTAAATTGACTTCATTCATTCATTTAGAAATCCATAAAACCATATAAAATAATTTCAAAACAATAAATGAACATAAAAATCTAATTAATTCATCTAAAAATTAGGAATTAAACCATTATTCCATGAATACTTGTTAACTTATGAT
Source organism: Viscum album (assembly GCA_963277665.1). NCBI lineage: Eukaryota > Viridiplantae > Streptophyta > Magnoliopsida > Santalales > Viscaceae > Viscum > Viscum album. The sequence goes on from OY728158.1 coordinate 219,753,924, forward strand.
ATAATATCACAAAGACATACTTCACTATCACATATAATAACATTGTGAAACAATATATTTCCAAAAAAATTAAAAAAACATATATAAAACAATAAGAATATATTATAGAATTAATTAATTATATTTTAAGCCTCATGGATAAAATATGATTTGTGACCCTCATAGATACAGTACAATGTCACCCTCATGGCAACCTTATGATGTAACCATCACAGTTATATGTGAAATAACAATAAGACCAACCTCTAATGTAAATATAACCAATGAAATAGAGTGACATGTAGGTCCCAATATTTATCATAAAAATTACCATTAACCAAAACATTATAGAAAAACATTAATAATTCCATAAAAACACTGCATTTGAATATCAAAAATTAGAATTTTTAAAGATGATTTTTAAAGGAATACCCCTTACCACTATCAGACAATTGAGGTGATAATTGATATAATGAATGTATAGTGTGTATTAACTATATAAAAACATAATAAATCATAATATAAACTAAACTAAATACAAAAAAATATCAATAACTCTTAATTAATGACTAATAAGTACAGCCTAAAGAAAGAAAATTGTGTTATGAATTCCATTACCTCTAGATCATCCTTCATAAAATGTGCTTAAACCTTATTCATAGTGGTTAAAATAGTGTTAATTAAACTTTAAATAATCATAAAAATGATTATAAATCCACACATGATTATTTCATAACATAATTCGACCAATTTATTAATAATATTTTGTTATCTTTATTGTTTTGAGTGCATAGAATACATTTTTCCCACGTTCTGTTCATATAAGATTTTCTTGTTGAATGTAATATAATCCATATATGTGGAATTAAATGCTATAAACATTTGTCATGAATATTAAGTTGTTCTATAAATAATTTTTTATATGTTATGAGGAGAATCATTTGATAAATCAATAGTGATATTTGTTTATAATGTTTTAGTGGTTCTTCAATAATCACAAACATGTTTCATCATATATCTCTAATATTATGTATATAAGCTAATTTAAAAACATAATATAGGTAATTTAATACATACTAAAATATTGTCCAACCATTAAAATGATTTTACAACCATATTTGATGGAATTAATGGAAATTGATGACACATCACCCACGATGTTGGTAAATCGACACATCACTAACGATGTTTTAATTTTTAGAATATGGGGAAGAGGAGAAAAAATGATGATAAATTTTGAAATTAAATAGAAAAAAATAAATTATATATATAATATTCTCTATTAAATTTCTCTTTGCTATGTGTTGGGATGATATTATAAGAAATGAATATAATTTAAAATAAAACCCATAAAATGAAAGAAGATACTTCCCACTTGATCTCTTATCCTTGTGATTCTCTATAAAAACATTGGTTTTTGCCTTTTGGTGAGAACATAAGGTCATGAACGAGGGAATGTTCCATGGTAAAGGGGTTTTGGATTATTTAGGTAATTATAAATTATTTACAGGTGTGAGAGGAAGAGGGGGCTGAGAGTGGTATTTATTGTGGATGAGAGGATGGGTAATCCATTATTTCAATCATTTGTTTAATATTTAATCTGAAGAGTATAAATATTGTTTATTAATGTAAAACAACAAGTAATTTCTTATTTTGAGTCCAAAACATAGGTTCTTACATCATCCATGTTTTTAATAATATTTTATTTAACTAATAACATATATATATATATATTATATCACAATATTTTACCCTTTAGATAAAATTCATTAATGTTAGAAAAATACCAAAACATCACCTTAATCATTTTTCGTTATTATGAATCCAAAAAATATCTCATTTTTTATAAATAATTTTCCTAGTATGATAAAATAATATTATAAATAAAAATATAATTGGTTATTAAAATATAAATTTTAAACCTATCAATAATTTGATATCTCTTTAAAAATATAATCAAAATCTCATTATCTTATAAACATTATACAATAAAATAATATTATGTTTTACTACTCATTTGGTTCATAATACTATTTAGATTACATTTTGTTGGGGTATGTCATTATTCATCAAAAATCTAGCGGGTTCTATCATACTCCAAATAACATTCTGATGACAATCGTAGATGTCCTTTTATTGATATTCAAATAATTATCGTGACCAAATTATAATTAATGTGTTGTTTAAAACTATATCATTTATGAAATGTTTCATTATATAAATACTAATTGTTTCACACTTTTATATTTATATTTAAAACCTTATGGTGTAATTGATTAGTTTCATAAACACCATATAATCACTCACAAAATGAAGCGTGTTTGAGAACTTTATTATAATATCATTACCTATGTAAAAGAGAAAGGTCACATAATAATTTTATCAAATTGTAACCCTTGAAAAGAAGTAGTTTTGAATATAATATTATCTACTAAAGGGAAATGGGATGCATATAAAACGTTAAATCAAACAAAAAACATTCAAAAATGAAAATGAATGTTGTTATTGGATTACAAACCCAGTAAGTTATAAAATATAATAATAAATTTCCTCTTATATGGAGAGTAATTGTGAAATATTACATGAAACAAGACTTTATCAAAATTCCTTTCATTTAATATCCATTTTATAAAATGCTATAAAATTAATTTTTATATAATGAAATATTTAAAATTTTATTTAAAACATTTTTGATGAAAGTATATTTGATGATTTTTAAAACATAAAATGTTTTTCAAGCTTCTTCTATTAAAATTACATCTATAAAATATATTGATGAATGAATATATTTTGAAAACCATTTTCATTTAAAATTATTTTAAAAAATATAATGTGATATTTAATTTATATAAATCTTCTTATTCTAGAATAAACATTTTGAGAACAGATAAAAACATTTAATATCATTTCATCTACTTTTTGAACATAATTTTTTTGAAAAAAATAATCATAAAAAAACAAACTAAATTTTACATATTTAAATAATATTATAAAAAAAATTAAATTTATAATGAACTATAAAAATTATTAATTATTCTTAATCTAAATGGTGTTCCAGATTCCTAGTATGTATGTACATGATGAACATTTATTTTATAAATTAAAAGATTAGAAAATTTAAATGAATTATAAAATAAAAGAAGAATATTTTTTAAGAATAATATTTTAATATTATAAATAATTTGTAAAAATTTTCCCTAAATATAATTGGAAAATAGTGAAATATTTTTCATATCACTTTTACAAAACATGGTTTGTAAAGAATTTATATTTCTAATCGAATGGAGAAATAACGTCATATTTTCATAAAAATAATTTCTTTTTTATATTTAGTAACTAATAAGGGATATATTGTAATATTACATAAATATATCATAAAATAATTAATGATTTGAGAATTTGTGACAGTTAATGAGACATGGATCATAATATTATATTAATTGGTTAATAATCATTAACAAACTGTGATAAATGATTAGATGGTTGAAATAAGAAATTACAGCATTATTAAATTTTAATAATACTTCCCACGAATAAATAAAATAACATGACTTGTAAAATATCATGAATGATGTATATTCATGATATAACATGTCTATGCACAGTATGTACACTATATATGGAAATATAGGTTTATAACATGGCATGTATCTCAAATAATTCAAATTGATACAAATTTACATTACCAATTCAGTAACATTTGAACCCTAAACCCCATGAAAGGGATATCATAAAATGAATATGTAAATACCCATAAATTTCATTATTTAAATCATATAATATATTCAACGTTAGTATATACACCACAAAATTTTATTGGGTAGTGAATAAAGAAATTGAATTACATTGATAAATAAAATTGGAGAAAACACTTAATATATGAGTAACATTATAATCATGATCCCAATTATATAATAACATGAACTAATGTTTTTAATATAATTATATAAATGAATTTAATTATATAAAATTCAACGTGTTAGTATATAGAACACATAAAATATGTTATTGGTGACTGTCATTTCTCATACGAGAATAAAAAGATATATTAAAGTCTCTTACCTTTTGTTGTGAATTTTTTCAAACACATTAAAAAATAATATATAGTAAATATATGTTTATAATAAAAATACCAAAGAATGAAATTATTAAATATAATAACATATATGATTCAAAATTAATTTATATTAACCATTTATTAATTTGTATAATAATGTAACATTTTGGGTAATGAGCGCATTGATTATTGTATGTTTTTTACATGTTATTCTTAATCCTATTACATAAATCATGATTTACATATTTATATAATGAAATAAGATATTCATATATAATATATATTCAATAAATATATATAAATATATTATAATCATTAAAATATTGAAATATGTGTTGGAATACACCGTTTATGGAGATAGTAGGTCATATGTATACATGAACAATATTTTAATTCATTTATCATTTTTAAATAATGAATGTATACGACATTTACTCACACACACACACACAAATATATATATATATATATATATATAATAATTCTAGTATAATAACTATTTCACATATGTCTTATTATTTTACTTACACATTCATTATCCCTTCAAGGTAGACTGTGAATTAATCACTTCTCTATAGCACGACAGTATTTAACATATCCCCCAATGAAATGATCATGTTTAGACAAAATATAATGAATTAATGTCATTGTATATAAACATAATATTTTGTAATATATATATAAATATAATATATATCATATAAAAAATATTTTCTATTATAATTCCCAATGGTGAGATGTGCTAATGGAAAGGTGAACATCAACATTTCATGAGGCTGTAATTCGACATACAGATGAACTATATGATTGTTACAAATTAAAACAAAGATTACGTTATTGTAGGTTGATATCATAGAGTAAAAAAATATTACTAAATTTAGGATACTAAGGTTATTATATAATAATTTAAAATTAATATTTGAGTTAGTGTAGAATGATTATAAAGCAAAGGATCTTGAAGAAGGATGTAACATATTCTTTAGTTAATCTTATTTTATTCACCAAATAAATTCACTGTTTGTATTAATAATAACATATATGCTTCTTAATACTATGAGTAGTTTATTGGGAGATTATTTTTGCTGTTTTGGGAGAGATAAATGGTTTTAGTAGTGTAAATAAGGGGTTGGGGTGACTACTTATTTCTAATGGAGAAGGGGTGACTTTTTAGTTAATTTTGGAAATGAGACACCACCAAATTTTTCATATTTCAATTAGCTTCAATAAAGGAAATATTTATATAAATATTATTATATAGTCGATATATGAATATCAAAGGAGTTTTTAGAAATTGTATTTTCCATTTTGACCCATAAAAATATTGTTTAGTCCCAATTTATGGTAATTTTCAACCTAATCATTTTAATAAATTTTAATTAAATTCACAAATAATTTTAAATAACATGACCTAATTATAAATTATATATTATTTTTATTATTTTATTTTAATCCATTTATACTAATTATAATCACTTATGTTGTTGAAAATAAATTAAAATCAATCTTGTGGGAAGGAATTCAATGTGTTTTTTCTGTAAAAATGATTAATAGTTTGCTACATTTTATTATTTAATGAAAATGTTAAGGTAAACACAATTACCTATATTAATTAAAAGATTTATAATTAATATATCTATTGTATAAAATAATTAAAAATACTATTTATTTTTATTATTAAATTTGATGTAAAATATGTTCTTAATTAAAATTCTATATTTTTCATTACTCATCAAAAAATGAAACATCACAAAAAAATTAAAAAATTCACCCTAAGCTAATTATAATGTTTAAAAATAAAAATTTAATATAATATTAATATAAAAAATTTATCAATGAGAGAAATGTAAGATCATAAATGGGATCTTAATTGAATTAATATAATACAGCTTTTACAAAAATGCAGGTTCTTATGTATAATATTGGGTTTGTTACTATCTTACTTCCATTAAATATGATTAATGAATGTACACCATTATTTAATTAAATATAAAAATTATACATTTCCTTAGTATAATTGACTAATATTATATAATATAATTAATCATTATAATGAACCTTTGTGAGCATAAAAGTGGTTTAGTAAAATCATTCTCTTTTTATTCAATTGGTTTTTATATACAATCGAAATAAATTTGTAACCAATGAATTAAAAAATTAGTTTTCATAATTCTATTAATACAATTGAAAACCAATAAATTAGCATCTAGGGTATATGTTATTATATAAAATATTAATATTCTAAATAATATATTATTTTTCTATAAAATGCATATTTTCATGTTACATAAGCCATTGAGTAAAGTCTATCTTGTTTGTTATGTAAGCAAACATCGGTGTTTCGTGAGGATAAATATAATCTTGATGATTAAATTTCTGAATTATTAATATGGTTTTCTAAATAACACAATCCAGAAGTAGTGATTTAATATAAAAAATATTTTATATTACTGTTTGAAATTTACAACATCCAAAATATAAAATTATTTAGAAATAATATTTCAAAAATATCTCATTTTGTTACATTAGTTTATCAAAAATATGTATGGATAAATTGAAAATGACTATAAGTGATATTATTGTTGTTGGATTTCAAGACTATATCAACGCTAGATAGGACACACCATGAAATAATCCACACATTAAATCCTTATGTTTAGAGCATTTGTTGGTTTAGTAAGTTGTTGTCTACATATAACTTTTTATTTGACATTGTAAATATTTTATGTTATTTGGGGTATAATTAAATTTAAACACATAGAAAAGCCTCAAACATAGTACATAAATGGAGTCAATTCAACCTAATGGGATAAACCACACATCAAGATTTATTTATTCATTACATGGCCCATAGGCCCAATGGGCATGAAAACCATTACTCAAACAATATGCCATGTCTCCATGAAACCCCATTACATGTACATGATGTCCCAATTTATTGACACAAATTCCCTCTAGATATAATAATACTATAGTACCTAGGCTTAAGCAGTGCATTCTAATGTCACAGTGCCAATAATGTTCAAGAAATAGTGATCAGATCTAGTACAGTTCAACCAATTTTATTTCTATACAATATCTATAGTGCTACTATAGTAGCTTCCCAAAGTGGGTTTCAAACACCCAACATATATGTTTCATTATGGGATTCTTTACCAAAAAGACAAACCCCAATGAAATTTTTTATTTATTAATTTCCATTAGAAATGTAGTAGTGGTATTTCCACACTTTTATTCGTTGTTTAAATTAATAAATATGTCATGAAAAAGATAGATATACTATTTGATATAATGAAAGCATATATATGTTTGTGGAAAAAAATATAACTAAATTAATCGTGACTGATAAATGTATCTAACATAAAAAAATTAATTTCACATTATAAACATATAAAAAATTATCATTATTTAAATATAAATGATAATTATTATTTTTTATTACCCAAATAATTTTTTAAGTGTCTAAATGTCTATTGGGTCTTAAAAAGGATATTTACTAAAAAATATAATTTTCAATTAATATTAAAAATTTAATATCGAAAAATATATAAAATAAATAACATATTTTAAATTTGGGCATTGATGTTTGGTAGGTGTTAAAATAAATAATTTATTATCAGAATTGATTTTTTTTAATAATAATAATTCAATTTTTTTGTAGTGATTTTTAACATTATAAATATATAAGAATTTTTAAAACATTTATAAACATAAATCCATGAGAATAAAAATTTAGATTCATATTATTTTGAATATTAATGGAATTTAATTATTCATCCAATCTTTATTTTAGTGAATTTATTAAAATAAAATAATGATTAAAATGAGGTAAAATTATTTTTTCAATAAAAAAACATAATATATATTCATTTTTGAAACTCAAATATATATATTTAATTCTTATTTTCATAAATCGTGATATGATTCCATGGGTAAGAAAATGGATTTTTCTCTTCCATAACATATATTTTTAAGATATATATTATAAAATTAATTATGAATCCTCCCACATTTTAGATTAATAATCACTACTATTCAATAATTCATTCACTCCTAGACCATTACCCATGAATTTTCCTTCATTTCCTTTCTTTATATCCACTTTAATTAAATTTTATGGCTTTAAAATTCACTCATGTTTTAAAAATATATCACAAGCATTAACTGATCCTCAACCTCCCATTTTTATGAGTACTTCACTTATAGTTATTTTTAAAAATTCAATGATTTTATTTTATCATAAAATTATGGTCTTTATATTATTATCCAAATATTGTTCTATGAATGAGATACTTACATTATCTATCATTATGAACATTCCATTAACTACTTTGAATACTTTTTATATTTCCCACAACAATAATTAATATTTCTATGAATTTCATTTCATATTATTAATTCCCAATTAAATTTCTTTATGGTTATTCATTTATATGTGACTATAAAAAATTTATTAGTAATTTACATGAATTTGAATAAAATTTATTTCTGATGGGTTATAAATAATGTAATTTTCTTTCATTAAAAAACTATGTGAGAAATGATTTTATGTGAAACTCAATCATTGTTCACCATAAATCATTACAAGAAATATTTAATTAATATCTATTAACAATGCATAAAACAAAATCTATGATTTTTCTGTCATGATAGCGATTTAATTTGTTAGGGGAAAAATAATCTTTATGAGATTAAATGTGTTATGATATCCTAGGGAATGAATTTGGAATTTTGTTTTAGGAATCATTTGTACGGATCCATGTTGATATTCTTATGAATGTATTTATTTATTTATTTTCTCCTTATTTAGATGCTATTTATTCCAGTCATAATATTATAATCCAAAATTATTTCTAAATTTAATGAAATGATAAATAATTTTATTTATTTAATTATTTATATGTTATTAGAAAATATGGAAAACCATTTTAATTAATTTATATATAGAGAACATCACATGTAGTGTTGTGGAATAAGAAGGAATAAAACATATAATTTCAAAAGGATTACCTAAATTTTTTGTTGATGTTTTACCAATATACCTAATTTTTATTTATCTTGTTTTTAAGTCATAAATTATCAAAAGGTCAATTAAAATATTTAATGTAATTTTTATTTTTGAAAATAATATAATAGTCAGGTATGAAAAAGGTGGATCTCTGTCACGACCCGTCATCAGGACACATGTTGTGACTACCCCAAGCCCGACTTCCATAGGCTAGGGGGTGGAGACTACCACCAAAGGTGTAAATCCCTAAGCTGGGAAGGTATTGACATTATAAAAAGTAAACACACACAATCAGAGTACACATCTAGAAGTAAAATACAATGTAAAACTGTATACATAAGAGTGTTTTGAAAGTAAAGGGTGCCAGAAATACAAGACTAATAGAAAAGTACAAGGAAACAGAAAAGTAAAACTGAAATAAGAAAAGTAAAACAGCCATTGGGTCATCCTCTGAGGTTCCTACGACAATGGATGGTAAAGATGGCCTCCTCAGCACTCCATGTTCGTCCATCCACTCTGTTTTCCGTCTCGCTGAGTGGTCCACCTATGGGTACTATACAGTCATACTACTCTTTGACTTAGTCAGCGATGTCTATCATCTGCAACAAACACAATGAGGTGCGGGCATATCCCATGCATGGGTGAGTATAACGATACTCAGAAAGGACCACAAGACCCTTAATGTCTCACATAATCCAACAATGATTAACCACAATGTTTGAAAACAACAGATAACCATGACATATGTATATACCCATACATATACCTATGTTATATAGTAACCCATATCAATCATGAATAATACACTATTGTAATTGACTCAGATAAAAATGAAGATTTTATTCAAAGGTGGTAACATGTATCACTCCCAGTCAAATGGTTGAAACCTCAGCTGCTAGTGTACTCCTCCACTATAGAGTACAATGAGCATGCCGCATCACATAGAGGTTCTTCCAACTATCATGGACTATTGTAGTACTCCTTCTGTCGAGTACCATGGGTCTGCTGCGTCACAAAGAGGCGCTCCCCACTGTGGGTCTTCCGCGTCACACAGAGGCACTCCACTCAAATCCTGCTGAGGTACTTCTCCTGTCCAGTACCGTGGGTCTACTGGGTCACATAGAGGTGCTCCCCAGTATGTTTCTACCCTATCACACAGAGGCGCTTCCCACTGGTCTAGTCAAAACACTCCGATTCGAAAGGTCAGCAGTCGTCAGGTCTCAGGTAGCTACTAGGTCTCCGTAGTCCACTCACTCATCACTGGGAGGATCCACCCCACAAGCTACTAGTCGATACTTAAACCCTCACAAAGTCCCAAGTAGAAGTATCTCAATGGTCCACCTCATTATAAAGGCATTAACGCAATAGACCGCACGTCAATCAGATGCCTGCTCTGCGAGTTTTTAGCATTTCTGTTCCAGGGCCCGGTGGGTTTTTAGTTTCAAACCAACCCGGCCAAATCCCAAATATTTCCAAACCTCATGTGGAGTATGCCAATAGAACCATGACACTCTAAGATTTCCGTTTCCATAGGCGGCTCGTCGATCAGACACAGATAGCCCATGATCTGGGTGAATAGTTGTAAACATGCCAAAGTGGGTTCGGGTTCGGTCTGGCCCATTCGGACTCACCCGGCCTGACCTGGGTCCGGCCCGAGATCCAACCTAGTTCGTAGGTCTGACCCGGCCTGAGGGCAGCCCGACCTGGGTGGGTGGCCCCAACCTAGTGCAGCCCAGCCCGAGGTTGCGGCCCGTGTGGCCCGGCTACCTGGCGGCCTACGTGGCCCGGCTGCCCGGCGCCCGACTGGCTGGCTGCCCGGCTGCCCGGCTGGCTGGCGGCCCGACTAGCCAGTGGCATGGTGGCCTACCCAAGCTATATCTAGCGGGAAGTCACATGCCCCTGGCTCTCGAATGACCATGTTGTTTGGGTGGGGACCCTAACCGGCACCACCTGACGCCGGTCTCAATCACGCGGGACCTACTGGGTACTCCCCACCAAATATATCCTCCCAAAAGTGGTTATGTGTGGGTAGGCCCCACCACCGTGACCTCCCATGGGAGTTTAGGGTGTGGTGGCCCCCTCCACTAAAAAACTCTTGGAGGATTTAACCTCCTAAAAAATAAAAATATGATATATGTTTTTTATATAAATTATTAAAAACTGAAATTAGAACATCCATTCTTGTTAGAACGAAACTATGGTGAAGGTTTCTCTAATAAATCATTGAAATTTTGAGATCAACGGTGCCCTCAGCTTTCAATTCTGAGAACCTGTTCAATTAATATAAAATCCCACTTGTAGATTTGCTGATCGTACCCAATCAAAACATCAGAAATTGTTTCGGGAACACCGGGCCTCAGAATCAAGCACCGTAAATTTTCGCGGACTTGTAAAAATTCCATGAATTTAAGAAAAAAAAATGCACAGAATTATTGGGTCTTCACATTCTACCAACCTCAAGGATTTAGGACCCCATAATCTATAACTTGAACTAAGGGAAAAAATGGCGGTATTGAGCATGTATCTGAGCCCCAAGCTCCAATGTGCTCTCCGGGAGGTTCCTGTGATGCCAGCGAATGCACACCAGAGGTATGGACCATCCACTTAGGTCCCACTCCTATCGATCCTAAATCACTATTGTATCCACCCTTAATGTCACCCAATCATCTATGTCTAGATCTGCATGGTCGATGATGTGGGAAGGGTCGTGCACGTATCTCCTTAGCTGAGATACGTGGAAGATGTCGTGCACCCAGTGCAAATGAGGTGGAAGAGATAAGTAGTAAGCTACCTCACCTACTCTGCTGAGGACTTGGAAAGGTCCAATAAATCATAGAGATAACTTTCCACATCGGCCAAATCTCCGTTGACCTCGTCGGTTTGAGACCCATAAAAAGACGTAGTCGCCATCCTCGAACAGCATAGGTCTCTGTCTCTTGTCAGCATACTACTTCTGCCTGGTTTGTGTAGTCTTCATCTGCTCTTAAACAATCTGAACCTTCTCCATGGTAGCCAGTACCATCTCTACTCCAACTAGTGCTGACTCGCCCGGGTCTGTCCAACATAGTGGTTATATGCTAGGTCAGCCATAAATGGCCTCAAAAGATGCCATACCAATGGTGGAGTGATAGCTATTGTTGTAGGAAAACTCCACCAACTGTAATTGATCTTCTCAGAAGTGACAAAATTCAAGTATGAATGCATATAGCATGTCCTCAAGGGTCTGAATGGTATATCAGTCTGCCCATCTGTCTATGTATGGAAGGTGGTGCTTAAGCAAAGCTGTGTCCCGAAAGCCTCCTCCAACCCTTTCCATAGTTGGGAAGAAAACCGTGTTGCATGGATTGAGATTATTTAATTATGTACTCCATGAAAATGCACAATCTCTTATACATAGAGGAATCCCAGGCTCTGTACTAAGCCCTGCTCTTTGATCGGTAGAAAGTGGGACGACTTGGTTAGTCGGTTAATGATCACCCATATCAAATCATGACTCCTAGAAGTATGTGGAAGACCCATCATGATGTCCATGGAAATCCCATTCCACTTCCACTCCGGGACCACTAAGAGATGAACTAATCCTGCTATAACATAGTGATCTGCCTTCACATTCTAACATGTGAGGCACCTTGAGACATACTAAGATATGGCCTTCTTCATACCTATCCACCAGTGCTATCTTCTGAGGTCCTAGTACATCTTTTCCACACCTGGATGTACTGCTTGAAGGGATGTTTGGAACTCTCTCAACACCTACTCCTGATGTGAAACTGGTACCAATGTACATCCTCTGAAGAGGATAACTTGCTCCCCACCTCGAAAAAATAAATCAAGTACCATCCCTGTGGATATCTGATCACGTCGTGACTCACAGTCAGTGTCTCCACGCTATGCCTCCCTGACTCACTGAAGAAGTGGAGGAGTGACTAAAATAGACTATAGATAGAATGATTTATCCCTATCCACAAATTATATCTGCAAGGTAGCCAGCTACTATGTCACCTCTCCTAGCAGCTATATACCAGATCTCCTACTGATTTCATTGGCAACAATTTTACTCTTCCCATGATTATAAACTATCTCGATGTCATAGTCCTGGAGGAACTCAAGCCATCACCGTTGTCTCAGGTTCATGTGCTTCTGAGAGAAGATATACCTGAGAAACTAGTGGTCAAAGTAGACTGTGAAATTATCTCCCATCAAATAGTGTCTCCACATCTTCAAGGTGAAAACCACCGACGATAACTCATGTTAATGGGTAGCATAGTTCTGCTCTTGCTGACTTAGCTATCGAGAACCATACACGATCACTGCTCACTCCTCCAACCGGACACACCAGAGTCTAAACACTGATGTGTCATAATAGACTATGAACCCTTTGCCTTTATCAGGAAGCCTCTATATGGGGAACAATTCATCCTCTTCCTCACCTCCTAAAAGCTCTACTGACATCTCTTTGGACACATTATGGTTTTCCCCTTCTTCGTCAAGGCCGGTTGTTGTGCTGCAACTCTGGAGAAGTTTGGAACAAATCTCCGATAGTATCCAGCCAAGCCCAGGAAACTACATACCTCTGTCACACTCCTGGGTAGATCCCAAGAAAGTAACTCCACAATCATAGCTGGATATACTGCCACTCCAGCCTCCGAGATGACATGTCCTAAGAATTGAACCTCTTGATTACTAAACTCGAACATCGAGATCTTACCATAAAGTCGGTGCTCTCATAGTGTTTCCAGCAGTACCTTCAAATGGTTAGAATGCTCCTCCTCATTAGTCGAGTAAATCAGAATGTCGTCGATGAAGACTATGATAAAGCAATCGAGGTTTGGCTAGAAGATCCTATTCATGATACACATGAACACTACTGGAGCATTGGTTATGCCGAATGTCATAACCAAGAAATCATAGTTGTCATTGCATCAATTGAAGGTTGTCTTATACACATCATTATCTCTAACTCAGAGCTTGTGATAGCCTGATCTAAGATCTAACTTTGGGAACCACTGTGATCCCTTGATCGGATCAAAGAGGTCATCAATCCTTAAGAGTGGTTACATGTCCTACATGGTTACTTTTTTCCAGAGACGGTAGTAGAAACAGAGCCGCAAGCTCCCATTCACCTTCTTGGCAAATAGAATCAGGGCTTCCTAGGGGGAAACACTGGGCCGGATGAATCCCTTCCCCTGCAAGTCCTCCAGCTATACCCGCAGCTCACAAATCTTAGTGGGAGCCATCCGATATGCTAGAGTAGATATTGGTTCCATCTTGGGATAAAAGTCTATAAAGATGTCCACTTCTCTACGTGGAGTTTTTCCTGGGACATCATTCGGGAATACACTGGTGTACTGGTCCACCATTATAGGATAAGTTAGACTTTCCACATCAAATGCTCTGAGGGTAAAGCAAGCCAACTGGTGAGTAATTGGATGCACCCTCCTCCGATTAAGTTCATCCATTGTTGCAAAGGTTCCCTTCTCGCCGATGAAGGTAAACATGGTCCCAAATATGTGGACACACCACACTTGGTGCCTAATATAGTTGATCTGAGCATAGACTATGGATATGTATTCCATACCGATGATGACGTCACAAGGCCTCGACGCCGCTACAATGAGACCCCAGCCGAATATCTCACCTTCTAGAGTAATCTCCCACTGCCGGAACTAGTGCATAATCGTCATGTCTACATTTGTAGGAGTCTCTAGATGTAACGATCGAGCCAATGGCTCCGTCAGAATCTCTGAGCTCCAAATGTGGGTAGTGGTAATGAAAAAATGACTTTCACTTGTGTCTGCAAGAACTAAAACTAAGGTAGAGTAGACACATATAATACCTCGAATCATCTCCCGAGCACCGTTGCCATATGCCTCAGTTTCCTAAAGCTGAGCTCTCCACTGTCCACCTACTCCCTATGGTCTGGGTTGACCTCTTGGTGGTGGTGGGGGTAACACCTCATAACGTTGTCCACTGCCAGCTACATGACCAGCTCCTCTTCCACGTCAGCCTTCTCCTTGAAGACCGCCTTGATCAAATCTTTTCCTCTGCATGAGAGGTCCCTCAACTGTCTGTTTATCATCTAAATGATGGGTCAGATATTCACGAGCCATGTGACACTACCCACCAAATAAGTAGCACTGTCGTATCCTGGCATATATGTCGCTAACCTGGGTTCCCCGAACAAGTAATCATAAGTCATGTGGTTGTCCACCCGTGGGTATGGTCTTCTTGGAACTTTGAATAATATGTCTACTACTAGGAGCAGAAGACTCTACTGCATTTCAACTAGTAGTGGGTCTCACTGCTGGTGACTACTCGGCAAGGAAACTCTCCACTAGGAGGGATCTCTTTAACACCCCTTCTTGCATCAGGATACTAAGGGAGATCATCGATGCCCTGATCTCTCGCTTGAGCCCCTGATCGAATGTCCATGCCCTGAAGAATGGGTCCCACACCATATCAATGGAGTAGAAATATATTTCGGCGAACCTCACTAAGCATTATACTAATATCATGCTTCCATGATGTAGATGATGTAGCTCTTGTATCTGCACCGCTCAAAGGGTGGCTAGAACAATCTCTGAGCAGAAAAGGCTCTCGAAGTCTTTGTAGTGTAATGCCGCATTGTTGTCGACCTGAAGCATCAGGATCCGACATCTACCTGCTACTACATAATGTGATTTGATTCAAGGATCTCCATAAGTTCTAATGGGGTCCCTATCAACCTGAAGACTTTCACCACAACCTCCATCCAATTCTCAGCTGTCTGTGGATCTGCCTCTCCCTGTAACATGGGTGGCCTTTGGAGCGGGAACTCATGCAACATGCTCAAGAAGCATGCATCTTGTGCTTCTGAGGGTGGTGGAATCTGTGGGACAATGGGTAGTAGTTCCATTGGTACCTCAGCTGGTAAATGGCCTTACACTGAGGCCTCGTACCTCGGTGGGTTGTCAGAGCGTACGAATCTCAGTGATATACGGGGAGGCATCCTGAAAGAAATAGCTGCAACACAGTCAAAATATAATTCCTGGTGGGCTGACCTAGTTGAGATGACTTATTAAGACTTTTAAAAACACATATACAATCAGTGTTTTTTTGCGCTTAGTGAAAAATCAGTGGTCAGTTTTCTGCTGTATGGATAGGTTATCCGCCCGTACCAACACTAGACTCCCTGGACTAAAAACCAAACATAGTACCCTTAACAATATTGTTTCATAGAAAATAATGAACATAGTCCTATGTTCTGTGGTAGAACCAACTCATTTGATACCAATTTGTGAAGACCCCTCCTCGGGGCCCGTGTCGTGAGTCCCCAAGCCCGCCTTCTGTAGGCCAGGGGCTAGCGACAGAAACCAAAAGTGTAAATCCCTAAGCTGGGAAGGCATTTCCTTTATAAAAATTAAACACACACAATCAGAGTACACATCAGGAATTTAAACACTAAGTAAAAATATATAAAAAAAATGTGTTAAAAGTAAACGGATTCAGAAATACAATCCCAACAGTAATGTACAAGGAAACCGAAAAGTACCACTGAAAGAAAAAAAATAAAAAAACCATTGGGCCGTCCTATGTGGTTCCTACCTGAAGGGTAGGTACATATGGACTCCTCAGCACTCCACTTCTATCCACCCGCTCTGTGTACAATCTCAACAAGTGGTCCAACTCCAGGTACTATCCAGTCCTTCTACCATATGCCGCGGTTAGCGTTGTCTGTCATCTACAACCAACACAACGAGTTACGGGCATAGCCCGTACAAGGGTGAGTATATTGATACTCAGTAGGGACCCTGAGACCCTCAAGGTCAAACATAATCCCACAATGATAATCCAAAAAGTTATGAAAACAAAGGATAACCATTACATAGGTATATTCCCATACCTATACCCAAGATAACTAGTAACCCATCTCAGTCATGAGAAAAACACTAATGTCACTAACTCGGCTCAAAACCATTATTTTATACTAGGGTGGTAAAATGTATCACTCCCAATCAAACTATCTAAAACTCAGATAATGGTGTAATCTTCCTCTATATAGTACTGTGGGCATACCGCGTCACACAGAGGTGCTTCCCACTATCCTGGACTATTGTAGTACTCCTCCCTTTGAGTACTGTGGGTCTGTTGCGTCACATAGAGGCGCTCCCCACTGTGGGTCTGCTGTGTCACAGAAAGTCGTTCCCCCTCATATCTGGCTGAGATCATTATATTGTTGAGTACCGTGGTTCTGCCACGTCACATAGAGGTACTCCTCATTGTTTTTCTGACGAATCATACAGGGTCACTTCACACTGGGCTTTTCAAAACACTCTGATTTTAAAGGTCAACAGTCATCAGGTCTCAGCCAGCTACTAGGTCTCTGCACTCCGCTTGCTCGTCACCTGGAGGATCCTCTCCATGAGCTACTTTCTGATACATCAACTTGAAAATAGTCCCAAGATGAAGTATCTCAATGGTCCGCCACATCATAGGGGTATCAACGCAATAGATGGCGCGTCAATCAGACGCCCGTTCTGCGAGTTATTTCCATTTCTGTTCAGAGGGCTGGGTTGGTTTTTAGGTTCAAACCAACCCGAATGTATCACAATGTGTCCAAACCTAAAATGGAGTATTCCAATAAAACCATAATGATCTAAGCTTTCCTTCTCCATAGGTGGTCCGTTGATCGGACACCCATAACCCAAGAGTTGGGCGAATAGGTGTAAATAGACCAATGCGGGTCTGGGTCCAGTTTGACCCAGTCAGACTGACCGACCTGACCCGGGTCTTGACCGGGGTCCGACTCTACCTGTGGGAGGCCCGACCCAAGTGGGAGGCCCAGCCCAAGGCCGTATCCTAGCCCAAAAGCTCGCATGGCCCTGCTGGTTGGTGGCCCGCGTGGCCTGGCTGGCTAGCAGCCCAGTAGCATACCCTACCCACATCAAGGGTGAATCTATGTGCACCATGGCTCCCAAACAGCTTATCCATTCTGTTCGGGACACAAATAGGCACCACCTAGAGCCAGTACAGATCACACAGGACCCGCTAGGTCCCGCTCCTCACGGCTGGCCGAGCGGCCAGCCTCTCCAGCTCATCTGTCGTGGCCCGCCCATGCCATAGCTCCTTACTCCTCCACACGACATGACGGCGCCAT
Organism: Viscum album; assembly: GCA_963277665.1. Lineage (NCBI taxonomy): Eukaryota > Viridiplantae > Streptophyta > Magnoliopsida > Santalales > Viscaceae > Viscum > Viscum album. Next base: position 219,772,101 of record OY728158.1, read on the forward strand.
TCCACCTCTGCCGCGGCCCGGCCTGGCTGCCTCCCCTGCTCATTTGTGCATCATGCCAGTGCTGCTTCGCATACACCATAGCCTAGCCTGGCCGCATCAACCTGCTCCTCCATGTGGCATGACGATGTCGCGCCACTTCCGGCGACCAGGTGACCTTACGCCGATGTGTTCCTTCACAGCCGGCCGTATGTCGGCCGCTGCTGCTCTGCACCGCGGTCATCATCAAACATGGAGAAATGAATGGGGAGGGTCGATCGGTGTTCGTGTGGCCTAAGCCTTCCACATAATGGTAATAAAAAATGGGAAAAACACAATACATGATTTGTGCGTTGAAGGATGGAAAACAATTTCAATTGTAAAATCCCCTAACTCATTTGTTGATGATCATTGACAAACTTGCAGGAAAAAGGCAGTTGTCGATTCGTTGACATTAGAAATGATGAAGTATAGTGTGGCCTCATTGGTGTTCTATATGGATGGTGCTCCTTCCTTTGATCTGATTGAAGAAGGATGAGGGTGGATGATGTCCATCTTTCGTCATTGGAGAGAAATAGCTTTTCCATGTTCTTCCAAATCATCCCGAATTAAAAGATGCAAACAAAAAATGAAATAATACAATTTTATATTATTTAATTGATGGCATGAATTCAAAAGAATTATAAAGGTGCCAATTAATTAAATTAAAGAGTTCAATTAATTAATTTTGAGGGTTGGAACATTTAATTATTAGGGGAATTTCAAGGGTTTCTCCATGTAATTTGGGGTTCCAAGGGGTTAAACGCACCTGGTGGTCCCCACCAAAGATATCCTTCTAAGGGAGGCTATGTGCATGTGGGCCTCACAACCATAACCTCTAATGGTAGGTTAGGGTGTGGTGTCCCCCCACCACTAACCACCTATTCGTGGTTTTAAGCACCTCAAAAATAAAAATAAGCTACACTTATTTTTGTTTAACATATTAAAAACCCATATTCTTACTTCCATTCTCCTTAGAACGCAACTGCGGTGAAGGTCTCACTAAGAAATCAGTGATGTTGTGAGTTCAACAGTGCTCTTATATTTCAATTTTGAGCACCTGTTCAAATGATATAAAATCCCCCTTGTATGTTTTCTTATCCTACCCAAACAAAACATAATAAATAGATTTCGGGAACACCAAGCCTCGGAATCTAGCACCATAAATTTACACGGTCTCGTAAAAATCCTATGAATTTTAGAAAAAAAATTTCCATAGAATTTCAATTTCTTTACAATCTCCATTACAATTATCATCATTTTTCCTGTTGAATAAAAAAATTAGATATATATGCCTGATATATTAATATAATTCATGGGGACACACGTCATGGAAGTGGGAAATATTATTATGTTTTCAAAAGAGTAGTATTATAGATATTTTTGGATAAAAATTAATATTTAACAGGTAACGATTGTATCTAAACCTATTCATGATGGAGTAAAATTATTAATAGATGTGGACTGTTAGATTTTATATCAATGTGATTTAAAAATACTGATTTGGATTTTACATTATATTAAAGACTCATGAGATAATATTTTATATGTTTTATTTGATATGAGATAGATATCATATTAACCCAATGATTTTAAATCTTATGTCTGGTTATTGTTTATATTTTTCAATATAAAAATTAGATAACATATTATATAAATGAATAGAATTTTTTAAAATTAGTACATGTTCATAAATATTTTTTGGGAAGGTGATTCTGATTATAGGAAATCCACCTTTTGGTGGAATATTTCATTTGGTGTATTGTAATGATTTGTTAGAACTAAAATAAATATAAAAAAATCACATTTAGTACTACTGAGGTAAAATATTTTTTTGAAAGTAGTTCTGTAAATTTAAGATGGTTTAAATTTTTTATGATTTATTAATATTCTGGATGTTCAGTGTTTTATGATTAGTTTTATAAAATTATAAATATTTATTTAAAATTATTCAATAAATTATATTGAAAATTCCAAAAAAAAATTAAGATTATTGATGTGATTTCAATTTTTTAAAATTTTTATTGATATGAAATTGGGTGATTTGGAAAGGATAAGGAATCATTTTATTTATTATTTAAATGTTTTTAATGAGAATATATAGTATTTATATTGTTATTTTTATTCTTATGAACGTAATTTCTTTTTCATATGCGTAATTATTTTTTTATAAGGAAATATAACAATTATTGAACCTCTTTATTATTTTTCTAAATGAAATGGATCACCTATGTCACAACCCGCCCTCGGGGCCCGTGTCGTGACTACCCCAAGCCCGCCTTCCATACGCCAGGGGTTCGCGACTAGCACCAAGGCGTAATTCCCGGTAAAAAGGGAAGCCATTGCCTTTGAAAAGTAAACAAGCACCTAAGCAAGAGGAATAGTAAACACTAAGTAAAAATAGAGTACAACTGAAAGTGAGGAAAAGTAATGGGCCAGTATACAAACCCAAACTAAAAGTAAAGTACAACTCAAAAAGGGAAAACAACAACTGTAAAGTAAAAGCCGCTACACCGAGCTGTCCACTTGAAATCCCTCCTGAAGGGTGGGTACAGATAGCTCCACTGCTCCTCGGGTTCCGCCGTCCGCTCCGAGCACGTCTCGCCCAGTGGTCCCCCTCCTGGTACCGTCCTGCTTAGCAAGCCTCAACTACGATCAACGCTGTCTTTCGTCTGCAACCGACACAACGTAGTGCGGGCATAGCCCGTGCAGGGGTGAGTATAAGCTACTCAGTAGGAAACTCGAGACCCCTGAAGGCCTCCCAAAATCCACAAAGGATAAACCACAAAAGTAAGATACAATCACTAAGTAACAACCGACATTACTTAGGTATATGCCCATACATATACCTAAGTCATCAAGTCCAATACACTCCAACCTCTGAGCCCATGTACAACTCAGTCCACACAGGAAAGTATACGTATTCCACACAGGAAAGCAAAACTTAATCCACATAGGATAGCACAACACAATCCACACAGGAAAGCAACAGGATTCAGCTTACACAGGTATACTTCTTCGGAAGTCGATAGAGATGATCACCGATCCATCTAAGTCATCGGACCCACAAAGGATCGATAGGTACTAACCCCCGCAATGACCCACATAGGATCGGGCCCACATAGGACATGTAGGCGCTAGTTCACACAGGACCGCTGAGCGCAGACCCACACAGGATCAGACCCACAGAGGATCGGGCCCACACAGGACTTGTAGCACTGATACACGTAGGATTGCTGAGTGTCGTAGTCATCGACGTCGAATCCACCAAAGATCTCTGTACAGTCGTCGTCACAGTCACAGTAACAGTAGCAGTAGTAGTCACAGTCGAAGCCAGCTCTAGGGTTCCCGCACATAGCAAGCTCATTTGGGAGGATCCATTCAACGAGCCGAGAGGCTGATACATCAACTGTCACTAAGTCTAGAGTTGATGTATCCCAAAGTTCCGTATCGTCAACAGGAACTCAACGCAACAGACGGCGCGTCAAACGGACGCCCGGTCTGAGAGTTATTAGCTTTTTCGTCCCAGGGGCCCGGTTAGTTATTAAGGCAAAACCAACCCAACCGTACTCCACCTGCGCCCAAACCTCGGGCGGAGTATGCCAAAAGATCCGTCTCACTAAGAGGAACTCATCAAAGCTGACGGCACGTCAATTGGACGTCCGTAGCTCAAGATATGAGCGTTTCCGCTCCGAGGCCCCGGTTGGTTTCATGTACGAACCAACCCGGCCGAACTCAAAGTCTTCCAAAACCCTGAGTGCAATATACCGAAACAACCATCTCGATCCAAGGATCGCATCGCCGCTGACGTCGCGTCGGTTGGAAGTCTGTAGCCCGAGTTATGATCATTTGAATCCAAACCGCTCGGTAATGGGGGTTTCGGGCTCGGGCCGTTCCGGCCCGAGACCCCCCAGATGGCCCGAACCGGGTCGACCGACCCCGGAAATGGTCGACCAGGCCTGGACCGGCCCTTCCTGGCCTGGTGGACCGGCCCGGCGCCAGTCCGGCGTAGCGCGCCGCGCGCTGCCAACTCGGACGAAGGCCGAGCTGCTGGAAAACGGGGGGGGGGGGGGGGGCTTTCCCCCCATTGTGAAACCGCCCCCCCTCATAATGGGGGGTCAATTATGTTGGCCGGGGGAATTAAATTCCCCCGGTTTTTCCCCTTCCGGCCAGCCCGACCAAGCCGTCCGGTTCTTCATCAACGGGACCGGCAATGCCGGTCCCCTTCCGGCTTCCGACACCGGCGGCCCGGCTGGCCGCCGGTCTTCCCGTTCTGCCGCGGCCCGGAACCGGCCTCGGTCATCGTCATTTGGCGCGGTGCGACGGCATCGCGCCCCTCTGCCGCGGCCATGCTCTGGCCGCGGCTCCTTCGGTTTCCTTCGACAAGGCGCGACGGCGTCGCGTTCGTGATAATCTTTCCACGGCACGGCGCGACGGCGCCGTGCAATAATTGCCATGTAATTCTCGCGTGGTGCGACGACACCACGCCATCTCGTTTCATCCGCAATAAATATTCACGAACAAAGGATGGGGGTTCGGCCATGTTTGTGCGGACCGGCCCCCCTCTCGTTAGACGATAACACTTAATCATTTAACCTCAAAGATCGTCATACTAGAACCAAAAACGAGAATAAATAAATTAAACAAAAACAAACCCCTACCTCGGATTCAAGAACGATGTTTGTCAACGACCTGCGGAAGACGAGTGTCGCAGCGGTCGGCATCGCGGAAAAAAGACGTCGACGTCCTGAAGCGAGGATTCGAAGTTCTTTGATGGTGATTTCGTCGCGGGAAATCATCACCGAAGAGATGACACAGAAGAAGTACGTCGCGTCGCGGATACGGCGTCGTGAAAGGACCTAGTACTTCGACAGAGAGGTTCTTCATTGAAGAACGACGTTCTTCGCGTTCTTCGTTCAGTTTGAAGAAGAAGATGAAAGCTCCAAATTCTCTCAAGGTGATAAGAGAATTATAACCAAAATAAAATAAGCTAAAGCCTGATTTTATTTACACAACCAAACCATTTTGAAATTCAAAGGTTTGAAATTAAACAACTCAACCCATTTAATTACCCTAGTTGTCAAGTTAATTAAAGAGGAGTTTTAGTTAGTTTAAAAAGAGAAGGTGAAGAGTTATTCTTCATGTGGGCCCCACCACACTATATTCTCCCAATGGAGGTTAAGTGGATGTGGGTGCCACCTCTAACTCCCTTTGGGATAAGATAACCAACAATTTTAAAATAAAATTTGTATTCCACAATTTTATTTAACTTATTCTAAAATCCAAAAAACTAACTCTCAACCCGCAATAAACGCAACCTCGGAAAAGGTCTCCTTAAGAGAATATCGGCGCTGCGAGTTCATCGTTGCCCTCGGAATGTGATTTTGGGCACCGGTTCAAAAGTTAGAAATTCCCGCTCGTTCGTTCACTGAAAGTACTCGAGCCAAACTTCGGAAATTGATTCCGGGCACTCCGGGCCTCAGAATCAGGTGCCGTCAGAAACCACATTCTTGTGAAATTCCAAAGAAAATTAAGAAAAAATTTCCCTTGAATTTTACGGGTCTTTACATTACTCCCACCTCAGGGCTTTACATCCTCATAAAGATACATAAAAACTAGGGAAACAAATGAGGGTACTGAGCACGCATCTGAGTCTCCCACTCCCAAGTGCTATCCTGGAGATTCCCATGCTGCCATCTGATGCGCACTAGAGGAATCGACCTTCCACGTAGGACCTGCTCCTGTCGATCCTCGATTTCCACTGGGACCTCCATAAAAGTCGCCCCATCGTCAACGTCTAGCTCTCCATGGTCAATGATGTGCGTCGGGTCATGCACGTATCTCCTCAGCTGAGATACGTGGAAGACGCCGTGCACCCGGTGCAACTGAGGTGGTAGAGCCAGGCGATAAGCCACCTCGCCAATCCTACTGAGGACCTGGAAGGGTCCGATGAAGCATGAAGATAACTTGCCGCCTCGGCCAAATCTCTGTATACCACGTCGAGGTGAGACCCGCAAGAAGACGTGGTCGCCATCCTTGAACTCTAGTGGCCTCCGCCCCTGTTAGCGTATGACTTATGTCGGCTCTGAGCTGTCCTCATCCGCTCCTGGATGACCTGGACCTTCTCTGTCGTGGCCTGGACCATCTCCGGTCCCACAAGTGCTGACTCCCCAGGGTCGGTCCAGCAGAAAGGAGATCTACAAGGTTGGCCGTATAATGCCTCATACGGTGCCATACCGGTGGTGGAGTGGTAGTTGTTGTTGTACGCGAACTCCACCAAGGGTAGGTGATCCTCCTAGCTATGACCAAAGTCGAGGACACATGCGTGGAGCATGTCCTCAAGATTCTGAATGGTCCCCTCCGTCTAACCATCCGTCTAAGGGTGAAAGGGTGTTCTAAAACGTAGTTGCGTCCCGAACGCCTCCTGTAATCCCTTCCAAAGCCGGGAAGTAAAGCGAGCATCTCGATCGGAGACGATAGATGATGGCACACCGTGAAGCCGTACAATCTCCTGAACGTAGAGACGTCCCAAGCTCTCCACTGAGCGCTTCTCTCTGATGGGTAAGAAGTGAGCCGACGTCGTGAGTCGGTCAACAATCACCTAAATGGAGTCGTGACCTCTGGATGTGCGTGGAAGTCCAGTCACGAAGTCCATAGATATCCCATCCCACTTCCACTCCGGGACCTCCAAGGGCTATACCAAGCCTGCTGGTACCTGGTGCTCAGCCTTCACCTACTGGCAGGTGAGGCATCGAGAAACAAACTCTTCTACAGCCTTCTTCATGCCCGGCCACCAGTGATGTCTTCTGAGATCCTGGTACATCTTCGCCAGTCCGGGATGTACCGCCAAAGGAAAAGTGTGAAACTCTCTCAGCACCTCCTACCGTAAAGTGACTGGTACCATGGTACGTCCTCGGAAAAGGATATTGTGCTCTGCTCCAAGAGAGAAACCATCAGGTGCCTGTCCTAAGGATATCTGTGCACGACATGTCTCACAGTCAGTGTCCCCTCGCTGTGCCTCTCTGACCCGCTGCAGTAGTGGAGGAGTGACTGTGAGAGACTGAAGGAAGGCTGCCCCATCTCTATCCACGAAGGATATCTGCAAAGAGGCTAGCTGCTACGTCGTCTCCTCAAGTAGCTGAATGCCTGTCCTCCTGCTGAGGGCATCGGATACCACGTTCCCCTTCCTAGGAGTATAGACTATCTCAAAGTCATAGTCCTGGAGGAACTTGAGCCATCGACGATGTCTCAGGTTCAGGTCCTTCTGCGAGAAGATATACATGAGACTCTGATGATCAGAAAAGACTGTAAAGCACTCACCAATCAGGTAGTGTCGCCAAGTATTCAGAGAGAAGACCACTACTGCTAACTCCAGGTCATGGGTAGCGTATTTCTGCTCATGCGGCCTCAAATATCGTGATCCATAGGCGATCACTTCCCGATCATGAATCAGGACGCAACCGAGTCTGGTCCCTGATGCATCAAAGTAAACAACGTATCCAACTCCCTCCTCAGGCAACCTCAAGATAGGTGCGCTGGTCAATCTCTGTCTCAACTCCTGGAAGCTCTGCTGACATCTGTCTGACCACACGAAGGGTTTCCCCTTCTTTTTCAATGCTGTGAGTGGTGCCACAACTCTAGAGAAGTCTGGAACGAATCTCCGATAGTATCCGGCTAGTCCCAAGAATCTCTGCACCTCCGTCACAGTCCTAGGTGGCTCCCAAGCTAACACTGCCTCGATCTTCGCAGGATCCACTACAACTCCTGCCTCAGAGATAACGTGTCCCAAGAAGTGGACCTCACGTATCCAGAACTAGCACTTAGAGAGATTACCATAAAGTTGGTTCTCTCAGAGTGTGTCTAGTAAAACTCGCAAGTGGTAGGCGTGCTCCTCCTCAGTCGTCGAGTAAATCAAAATGTCTTCGATGATGACTACAACAAATCGATCGAGGTATCGCTGAGAGATCCTGTTCATGAGGGCCATGAACACTGCTAGAGCATTGGTTACACCGAAAGTCATAACCAAGAACTCATAGTGGCCATACCGACATCTGAAGGCCGTCTTCTGCACGTCCTCGTCTCTACCTCTGAGCTGATGATAGCCTGACCTGAGGTCTATCTTCGAGAACCATCATGCTCCCTTGAGCTGATCAAAGAGGTCATCAATCCTTGGTAAGGGATACTTGTTCCTCACTGTCACCTGGTTCAAGCGACGATAGTCAACACAAAGTCATAAGCTCTCGTCCTCCTTCTTAGCGAACAAAATCGGGGAAGCCCAGGGTGAAACACTAGGTCGGATGAACACCTTTCCCTGCAAGTCCTCCAACTGTACTCGTAGCTCTCGAAACTCAGAGGGGGCCATATGATATGCTTGAGTCGATATCGGGGCTATCCTGGGGTACAGATCAATATAAAATTCTACCTCTTTATGAGGAGGTAGTCCTGGAACGTCGTCGGGAAAAACGTCCGCAAACTGATCCACCACTGCAGGAAAACCAGGACTCCGCACGTCAACTGCTCCTAGGATGAGGCTAGCCAACTGATGAGTGATGGGTTGTCCTCTCCACTGCGGAAGTCCATCCTGTTCTACTAAGGCTCCCTTCTCGCCGGTAAAGGTGAACATGCTCCCGTCGGTGCGTACACATCGCACCTTGCGCCTAAAACAGTCAATCTGGGAATGGACCATAGATTACCAATTCATGCCCAAGATGACGTCGTAAGGCCTCGACGCTGCTACAAGAAGAACCCAGCCGAAGCCCTCGCCTCCTAGAGTAAGCTCACACTGCCGGCACCAGTGCGTAATCGTCGAGTCTGCTCCCGTAGGAGTCCATAGTCGTAAGGATCGAGCCAACGGCTTTGTCAGAATCTCTGAGCCCCAAACAAGGGGAGGGGATATGAAAAAGTGACTCGCTTCTGTGTCTATAAGTACAACAGCAAGGGTGGAGTAGACAAAGATAATACCTCGAATCATCTCAGGCGCGCCGTGGTCGTAGGCCTCTGCTGCCTGGAGCTGTGCATGTCTCTGTCCGCCAGCTCCCTGTGGTCGGGGTGGACCTCCTGGTGGTGGTGGTGGTAGAGCCTCAAAGCGTCTCCCACCACCTGCTTCTCGGCCATCTCCTCTGCCTCGTCCACCTCCACCCTTCAGACCGCCACGGTCGACCCTCTGCCTCTGCCTCGGTGGTCCCTCAATCGTCTGCTGGTCGTTGGAACGACGGGCCAGGCAGTCACGAGCCATGTGGCCCTGCCCACCGCATAAGTAGCACTGTCTGCCTCTCGAAAGAATGGCTCCGCGCTGTGTGCCCCGTACTACTGAGCTAGTGTCCTGAGGTCGTCTGCCTGAAGGTCTGGTCTTCCTGGACCCCTGAGTCATCCGTCGACTTCCTGCTGCAAAAGACTCTGCCAAGTGCCGCCATGCGGTGTGTCTCGGCGTTGGTGTAGACTTAGCAAGGAAGCTCTCGATCAAAAGGGCCCTCTCCAGTACTCATGTCTGAGTCGGTATGCTGAGGGAGATCAGCGATGCCCTGATCTCGTGTCTCAACCCTTGCTCGACGGCCCGGGCCCGGAAGAATGGGTCTCGTACCATGTCGGTCGAGTAGCGTGAGAGATCGGTAAACCTCACCGAGTACTGAGAGACCGTCATGCTGCCCTGCCGTAGCTGAAAAATCTCATGGATACGCACTTCATGGAGGTTGGCTAGGACGAACTCCGAGCGGAAGAGGCTCTCAAAGTCCGTCCAATTTAGAGATGCCTCATTGTGCACCTGGAGCATCAAGCTCCACCATCGTCCCGCTGCTGCGTGCAGTAGGCTTGCAGCGAGGATCACCATGAGGTCTGCAGGTGTCCTCACTAGCCTAAATACTCGTACCACTGCCTCCAGCCAGTCCTCGGCTGCCTGGGGGTCCATCTCCCCAAGAAACCTGGGTGGTCGCTGGCGCTGAAACTCATGCAGTGCGCTGAGGCGATGTGCATTGTCAGCGGCTGGTGCTGGATGTATCGGGGGCTCGGCGTGGAGAGCTACCGCCAGTGCCACAGCTGACAAAGTGCCCTGCACCGAGGCCTCGTCGCTCTGTGGGCTGTCATCACGCTCGACTCTCGGAACCCTAGTTGGCTGCCGTTGAGGGGCCATCCTGAAAAGGAAACAGGTGCGCCACAGTCAGAACAGTATACCTGGTGAGCTGATATAAAGTAATCAAAAAGAAAACATGAAACACACATACAATCAATGTTTTCGTGCATTAAGTCGGAAATCAGAAGTCAGGGTCCTGGTGTACGGATACGTCGACCGCCACACCAACACTGGACTCCCTGGACTGATAACCACACTCAATACACTAAACATTATTTCTTCACATAGAAAAGGTCAGAGTTCACGGTAGAACCGAACTCCTCTGATACCAATTTGTCACGACCCGCCCTCGGGGCCCATGTCGTGACTACCCCAAGCCCGCCTTCCATAGGGCAGGTGTTGGCGACTAGCACCAAGGCATAATTCCCGGTAAAAAGGGAAGGCATTGCCTTTGAAAAGTAAACAAGCACCACATAGTAAGCAAGCGGAATAGTAAACACTAAAAAAAACAGAGTACAACTGAAAGTGCGGAAAAGTAATGGGCCAGTATACAAACCCAAATTAAAGTAAAGTACAACTCAAAAAGGGAAAACAGCAAATGTGAAGTAAAAGACGCTACACCGAGCTGTCCACTGGAAATCCCACCTGAAGGGTGGGTACAGATAGCTCCACTGCTCCTCGGGTTCCGCCGTCCGCTCCAAGCACGTCTCGCCCAGTGGTCCACCTCCTGGTACCATCCTGCTCAGCAAGCCTCAACTACGATCAATGATGTTTGTCGTCTGCAACCAACACAATGTAGTGCGGGCATAGCCCGTGCAGGGGTGAGTATAAGCTACTCAGTAGGGACCCCGAGACCCCTGAAGGTCTCCCAAAATCCACAAAGGATAAACCACAAAAGTAAGAGACAATCACTAAGTAACAATCGACACTGCTTAGGTATATGCCCATACATATACCTAAGTCATCAATTCCAATACGCTCCAACCTCCGAGCCCATGTACAACTCAGTCCACACAGGAAAGTATATGTATTCCACACAGGAAAGCAAAACTTAATCCACACAGGATATCACAACACAATCCACACAGGAAAGCAACATGATTCAGCTCACACAGGTATACTTCATCGGAAGACGATAGAGATGATCACCGATCCATCTAAGTCGTCGGACCCTCAAAGGATTGATAGGTACTAACCCCCGCAATGACCCACATAGGATCGGGCCCACATAGGACCTGTAGGTGCTGGTTCACAAAGGACCGCAGAGCGCAGACCCACACAGGATCGGACCCACACAGGATCGGGCCCACACAGGACCTGTAGCACTGATCCACGTAGGATCGCTGAGTGCTGTAGTCGTCGACGTCGAATCCACCAAAGATCTCTGTACTGTCGTCGTCGCAGTCACAGTAACAGTAGCAGTAGCAGTCACAGTCGCAGCCAGCTCTAGGGTACCCGCACACAGTAAGCTCTTTTGGGAGGATCCATTCCACGAGCCGAGAGGCTGATACATCAACTGTCACTAAGTCTAGAGTTGATGTATCCCAAAGTTCTGTGTCGTCAACAGGAACTCAACGCAACAGACGGCGCGTCAAACGGACGCCCCGTCTGAGAGTTATTAGCTTTTTCGTCCCAGGGGCCCGGTTAGTTTTTAAGGAAAAACCAACCCGACCGTACACCACCTGCGCCCAAACCTCGGTCATAGTATGCCAAAAGATCTGTCTCACTAAGAGGAACTCAACAAAGCTAACGGCACGTCAATCGGACGTCCGTAGCTCAAGATATGAGCGTTTCCACTCCGAGGCCCCGGTTGGTTTCGTGTACGCACCAACCCGGCCGAATACAGAGTACTCCGAAACCCTGAGTGCGATATACCTAAACGACCGTCTCGATACAAGGATCGTATCTCCGCTTACGGCGCGTCGTTTGGAAGTCTGTAGCCCGAGTTATGGGAATTTGAATCCAAACCTCTGGGTAACGGGGGTTTCGGGCCCGGGCTGTCCCGGCCCAAGACCCCCCGGATGGCCCCAACCAGGTCGACCCGGCCAGGCCGGGCCCGGCCCGGCATGGACTGGCCGGTGCCGGTCCGGCGCAGTGCGCCGCGCGCTGCCAACTCGGACGAAGGCCGAGCTGCTGGAAAACGGGGGGGCCGCCTGCCCCCCTTTGTGAAACCGGCCCCCATCAAAATGGGGGGCTAATTATGTTGGCCGGGGGAATTAAATTCCCTTGGTTTTTCCCCTTCTGGCCGGCCCGACCTGGCTGACCGGTTCTTCATCAACGGGACCGGCAAAGCCGGTCCCCTTCTGACTTCCGACACCGGCGGCCCCACTGGCCGCCAGTCTTCCCGTTCTGCCGCGGCCCGGAACCGGTCGCGGTCTTCGTCGTCTGGGGCGGTGCGACGGCACCGCGCCCCTCCGCCACGGCCCTGCTCCGGCCGCAGCGCCTTCGGTTTCCTTCGACGCGGCGTGACAGCGTCGCGTTCTTGATAATCTTTCCGCGGCGCGTCGCGACAGCGCCGCGCAGTAATTGCCCTGTAATTCCCGCTTGGTGCGACAGCACCACGCCATCTCGTTTCATCCGCATGAAATATTCAAGAACAAAGGAGGGGGGTTCGGCCGTGTTTGTGCGGACCGGACCCCCTCTCGTTAGACGATAACACTTAATCATTTAACCTCAAAGATCGTCATTCTAGAACCAAGAACGAGAATAAATAAATTAAACAACAACAAACCCCTACCCCGGTTTCAAGAACGATGTTCATCAACGACCCGCGGAAGACGAGCATCGTGGCGGTCGGCATCGTGGAAAAAGGACGTCGACGTCGTGAAGCGAGGATTCTAAGTTCTATGATGGTGATTTCGTCATAGGAAATCGTCGCGGAAGAGATGACGCGGACGAATTACTTCGCGTCGCGGATACGGAGTCGCGAAAGGACCGAGTTCTTCGACGGAGAGGTTCTTCGTTGAAGAACGGCTTTCTTCGCGTTCTTCGTTGAGTTTGTAGAAGAAGAAGAAAGATCCAAATTCTCTCAAGGTGATAAGAGAATTCTAACCAAAATAAAATAAGCTAAAGCCTTATTTTATTTACACAACCAACCCATTTTGAAATTGAATGGTTTGAAATTAAACAACTCAACCCATTTAATAACCCATGTTTTCAAGTTAATTAAAGAGGATTTTTAGGGAGTTTAAAAAGAGAAGGTGAAGAGTTATGCTTCGTGTGGGACCCACCACACATAATACTCCCAAGGGAGGTTATGTGGATGTGGGACCCACCTCTAACTCCCTTTGGGAGAAGATAACCAACAAGTTTAAAATAAAATTTGTATTCCACAATTTTATTTAACTTATTCTAAAATCCCAAAAACTAACTCTCAACCCGCAATAAACGCAACCTCAGAAAAGGTCTCCTTAAGTGAATATCGGCGATGCGAGTTCATCGGTGCCCTCGAAATTTGATTCTGGGCACCGGTTCAAATGTTATAAATTCCCGCTCGTTCGTTCACTGAACGTACCCGAGCCAAACTTCAGAAATTGATTCCGGGCACTCCGGGCCTCGGAATCAGGTGCCATAAGAAACCGCGTTCTTGTAAAATTCCAAAGAAAATTAAGAAAAACTTTCCCTTGAATTTTACGTGTCTTTACAACCTATAATTCCCATGTACACGTAAAACATGATATTTTTGGATATCTATGAATGTATGTTCCTGGATTTATATTTTTATATAGTTGATTTCAATACCACTATAAGGGAAAAATAAATTTATTATGAGGATTTATGGGAAACCAAATTCTCTATTTGGTTAAGAAGAAGTTTTAGTTGCTATATAAAGATGTGAAATTATTTTCAAAGGATCTTTAAGGGTAATATCTATACCCTCACAAAACCATTAAGAGTAATCTAATGGTAAATCCATGTTACTATTATATAGTACAGTTTTTTAGAAATGTTAATTTCATCTTCTTTATTAATTTTCTTCTTTTTCTAGTGGAATTCATTAACATGTTTTTCTGATATCGAATGAAAACATTCACAAAATTTATTTTAATTAAATTAATCAAAAATATATAATATATTTCCAATGGTTTAATTATTATAGAAATAATCATTTTCGTCAAATGGAAATTATTTTTTGAATAAATATATTATTTCTTGGTGTTTCAATAATATTTATGGAGATATATCCAAGAGTCTAAAAATCAATTTTTACTTCACTTATTTTAGTTATTACATAAGTCTTTCAGGTTTTAGTTATCCAGAATGCAGTAATTCAAGATTTTCTTGCCATCTAGGAAATTTCTAATGGCATCTCCTACATAAATCTGATGAAAAAAACTTATTTTTCTCACCTCTATATTGATTATAAAATGTAACTACATTAAATAAGGTTAGGGATATTTTAATTCCCCATTATATTATTATTTTTTTGGTTCCTAGGTTAACCATAGGATTTTTTTTAATAAATTAGAGAAGGGATTACTCATTAATGAATACATTTTTCTTAATTAATTCTTGATGGTACAATGAGAATATATTATTTATATTTATATTTCCTACAATAGGATATACTTTCATTATATGAAATATGAGTGCATCATTAATATGGTTTCATATTTTGATTCAAACAGTAAATAGATGATTATGAACTGATATTGAGCTAATGAAAGAACAGGGTTCGTTTATGGTGTTCTCTAACAACAAAAGCCATATTTAATATATGGATAATTAAACCATTAATTAAACAAATCAAGGTTACTGAATACCTATTTAAGACACAAATATTATTAGTAGAATTCCTGATCCAATGCGATGTTTTCATTATATGAATATATGGATAGTTATTTCCCAGTATTATGGTGGTGAGACACACACACACACACACACACACAGATATATATATATCAATTATGTATATTGTTTTAATTTTCTATCGCAACCATGTCAGTAGGATGAATGATACATAATTGATGTAGGGAGGGTTTTTTCACCGACAATCTAGTTAGTGTGTAATATATGGTTGAGTATCCCCTAGAGACATTCTCACTTCTCCTAGAAGTATTATGTGTTTTCAGGCATAGTGATTACCTATTACATGTAAATTTGATGAGTAATATAAGGTCATGTGTTTATTTCAATAAAATTATACTAATGAGATATTACCACATGGATTATTATAGATATCTCATATAATATATGTGATGGCATGAGTTATATTACACAACTTGTAATAGTGTGAGATTTTATGAAGTAAATTTTTCAAATAATTTAAATTCACCAATATAATTCATTACACACAACAACATATTTTTGAAATCCACAATATAATATAAATATTATTAATTAAACATTAATTAGTTAACCTATCCATTAAATTTTGAATTATAAAAAATAATAAGAACATATTTAAAACTATGTATTAATTTAAGATGATTAAAATATATTATCAAATCAGAAATTAAATTTTTTCAAATTCATAATATAATTTGGAAATTTTTTTTTCAGAAAATATGATTTACAATAATTAGTTTGAACAATGATATAATTATTTATTTAAAATATAAGAAAAATTATTATAAAAAATGACACAATTTTATAATCTAATTGTGAAAAATCTATTTCGATAGCATTTTTTGGAATTTTATAAATGTTTAAATTTATTGAACAATAGAAAAAACAATTTTTTATTATTATTATTGTATATATAATGTAACATCTTTTTTTAATGTTTATTAAATTGAAATGATTGTAAATGACATAAATTCGACCAACAATATAACAATAGTTGTTTTATGTGATACTGTATATGGGGGATAACTTTAAAAACCTATGTTTTTCCGGACTGTCGTTTAGAGATGAAATTTGAATTTTTTTTTGGTTACTCGTGTGAGGTAAAATGGTCATTTTCCCATATAATATAATCTTGGATAATTTTTTGGACCTCTTTGTTGGTCCTGGAATAGGGAGATTACACTAGGATAAGTGTTTGGAGGAAATCTGAACTGCTCGAATGTTAGTGAATTATTTAATATTTAATATTATTAAATTTAATATTAAATATAGCTCACATATTCATTTGTCAGTAACATTTAAACTGAGGGGTGGATTTAGATTCTATCTACGCCGTTGAGTCCCTTATGGGGAGTTTTGAATAGGTAAGGCATAAATACATAGCGGGCACCAGGGCTGGCCAGAACCCCTTTTTTCTTTTCGTTTCATTTCTTTCTATCCTTCTCTTATTTCCTCCTCCTCCGTAAACACATCTCCTATGCCTACTCCTTGGCTGTAAACTATGCTAGAAATTGTTGTTTGGGAAACAATGATAGTAGGGAGTCAATTGGAGTACTAATTCGTTACTCTCGACGCGCTAAGTCGGCGTGCGACAATCGTGAGCTGTGAAATCAACAGATGCTTCTGCAGTTTCTTCCGAACGGTTGGGTCATTTATATTTTCTACATAGATCCCATTTGGAAATTTCGTTTTAAGTATTTAAAGACTTACATTTTGTGACCTCTTAAGTCTAGATCTATTGTTTCGTGGGGGGGGGGAGGATGGGCGTTTCAATCATTTTGAGTGATTTCCCATCAGAAAACCAAGAATAAACAACTTATGTTCTAGGGGAACATGCCATATGTTCTTCCTGTTCAAGGAAGACACTGTTTTCCAATGTACACACCATGTAATTTATAGTACATGCCGTGTAGTGGATGTTCGTGTCACCGACCGTGTGAAATATGTCACATAATTGTTGTTTTTTAAGGAGTACACAACATGTACTTTAATTACATGTCATATAGTGGTACATCGACATGTTTTATTGCGATAACACACACATGGTTGAATTTTTTGAACAGTAAAAGCCATGTATAGTAAACTACAAACTGTGTAGTATTACACAGGCAGACCCAATGGGTGTGGCAATGAGTTCTTTCCATGTACTACTTCAATATAGTAGTTTTGGGATATCATGGTCACTAGAAGTCTAAATTGGGCATGAGAGTAGTTCATTATGAGCATTTATCCGTGAAGATAACAATGTTGGAATTCTTATTACATATATATTTCATCTATATAGGGGTTTGGGGGTTTCTATCTAAATGGATAGGCTCTTCCTCTAGTTATCGAGTGGAGTAGACAAATATGGGTGAGACTTGATGTGGATGATATGTTGGGTGTTCAAACCAACTTAATTATACCTTTAAAATGAAATGAGTGGTGAGAAATATCGTATAACCAATGCTACACAGGGTGGTACCCTAGTGAGAAATTCCCTTCAGGCCTATGAGGTTGTGAGTCCAGGCACTTTTAAGGATCCCCTATGTATTCGTTTACTTTTGTGTTGACCTAGGGAGTGCCATGTAGGATCTCACTCTTTTTAATCATTGGATGGAACCCATGTTATGGAGTGGCTATATTTTCCTTCATTTGAGGTTTCAGTGTAGGATTCCTCTATTACTCTTCACTAAGTATCCCTTGTAGGATTCCTTCACTTGTGTTTACAAGGTGGATCCCAAGTATTATGTCTCCTCATTATTTGACTTGTGAGACCCAGTGGGTGCCCGTTGTTTGACCAACCCTTAGTTGTCACATCTGATTTGGGTAGAGAAGGTTTTTGGGTGTCACCTAGAACTCATGCCAAATTGGTAACCACATTGGGTTATGGATATATTACTAGGTTGGGAGTTTGGGCCACCCTCACTCATTTTTTTATATCTGACTTGGTTATCTAATGATGTAGTGGCTACTAGAGGTGCATCCTAGTTTGTGGATATTGATCTAGATGAGAGGTGTCATTCTTGTTTGTTGAGATGCATTTTATTCCTTGTGTTCATACCTAGAGGTGATTTTATTTTGTAATTTAACATTCTATGGATATGTTTTCAAATGATCCTTAATATTATTAATTTTTTCTAGATTAGCATGTTAGGATAGTTTGTTTTTCATTCATATAATTGTTACGAATGAGTGGATTTATCTGACATGCTATGATATGTTCTTTTTTGATTAGCCATGTAGTTCATGACATTTACTTTTGCATCTGATTATCTTTTTTATGTGATTTCATTACACAAGGCAACATGAACCTGGTGTAGTGAGACCATATGGGAAATTGATTTTGACGACATTCCCAATGTGTCTTTTATAATTATCACGCTGCGAGACAATTTTGGGGATTTATGTTGAGTTCTACCTCAGACTGTGTATAGTAACATTACAAGACCACATGAGGAATTGACATTTAGTGCTTCCTCAGGGTGTATGAAGTTTACCTCTAAAAGTGTATATGGGAAATTTATGGGGAGTGAATCCTCAGGGAGTTATTGATCACACATGACTATAGGGGGAATTGACGGTGAGTAATACTTCAGAGAGTATTTGATTACACAACACTATATTGGGAATTCACAATGTGGGCATCCTCACAGAGTCTTTGTTATATCTTCTGTTTTATTTCATACCATATGGGTTTCACTATATGTACATCCTATAGGTTTGCTTGTGTTTGATTGGTTGAACCATAGGGTTACTTGTTTTTTTATTTAGCTTGATCAGAAACATAACTCTGACATTGGATGAAGAAGGTACGTGTCAATGGGATTACAGACCCAGAGATTGACTTATTGATACACATATTTAGTGGCATGACATCCATCTCAATTAACATACAGAGGATGTCCAGGAGATTGGGCTTATAGTTCCATGGCTTGACATCTGATGTTGTTTCTTGTTATTTGAATCACCTATTAAAGAATATTTATCTTTATGTATAAGTATATAGGTATGGTATTATAAATGTGTTTGTTTATAGATATTTATGTAATTGTTGGCACCTACAATGATGACATGGATTATATACCCTAGGATAGATTGTTGTTGCATGATTGGTTTACTTCCTCTGTTGTGTTCTACCTAGATTGAGCATGTTGTTGTTGTATACACTTATTAGCACAGTTATAGTTTTCTTGCCGGGGTTCCATACTGGGATTATTTCTCACCCCTAAATGTGCACCTCAGGGCATGTGTATAACTTAGGTATTATTTTTATGTTGAGAATGAGTTTCATGGATGATAGGGACTAGTCCCAGTGTTTCATGATAACGCAGAGCTTCTCGAGCGGTTCTACTAATCGGTCCGATAATGTTCGACATTGTCTGGATATCAGGTACATGGGTCAGCTTAGAGTTAGTAGTTGAGTGATGTACTTTTACTTTCATCATCTGTTGTACTTTTATTTTCATGGTCGGCCCGGTGGGTGACTAGTGTTGTATTGTATTGTGTAATTGTTTGGGCTTTTATAGTATATTACTGTTACATCTTATTCTATTCATTTTTTATTTCCTTCGCACTCTTTTTACATTATGTTATGGATAATATGTATTTATTTATTCTATTTTTTTACTCTGGTATGAGGGAATAGTCCTCCCACTAACACACCCTAGGCCCATGAAGCTAATCGGCATCCTCTGGTGTAGAATGAGGCACACTTGATGTCTTGTGGAGAACTGGAAGAATGCACCGGATTAGTGCCATCCATGTCAAGATGTTACAATGTTGTATCACAGAAGATTCATTTCCTGGTAATTACTATTTTTGATATTTTAGAATGATGTGTAATGAATGTGTTGGAACCAGTGGTGGATATCAAACTGGTGCATAGAGAAACCTTGTTCCGGTAAGAAGTCCTGGTTTCTAGGTTTTGGGATTTCTGTTCTGAATTTTTGATGTTACAGTTGTGTATGATTTTCACAACTAGAAATGCATGTTTATTGTGGTGTTTTTATTTATTATGGATATCTGGATCTAGGCCATTTATAATGGGCTAGAGATAGATTTGGACTCTTGGAAGTCAAAGGCATGAGGCATCTAATGCATCATACAAAACACATAGGATTCACATCATATAGGCCTGATAATGTTGTAGGATCGAAATAGTGATGTAGATGCTCAATATACCAGAGGGGGGGGGGGGGTGAATTGAATAATTTAAAAATTCATTTGGAACCTTTAAAGTTTGTTAAGAATAACAATGTTTTCCTTAAGCAAAGGAAAAGTCTAAGTTTAACAAAGTTAAACTAAGAAAATTCACAACACCTCTTAACACCGAATGCAAACTAGGAAAGAGATTATGAATGAGGGTTCTGGAAATATTGTTCCAAAAATTTAAACTTAACAAAAGATTACACTATGAGATTCTACCTTAAAGCGTATAGAATCTAAATGAAACAGAGTACAAATAAGAAAGTATAAGAAAGTTATACATTCCTTATATTACAAAATGCAGCGGAATATAAACAAGTAGTAAAACTACAAGTAACAAGATATAATTCTTTTAACCAAAAGAGAAGGGTATCCAACAACCTTGGATAAAGGTACCTTGATTTATACTTTAAAGAAAGTCTGTCTTACCCACACCAGCGTAAGCCCTCGATACGAAGATCGGAGTCTCTGTCTTGCTATCCCCGCAAGCCCTCAACTTCAAGGTAGTTGGAAACCTCTGTCTTCCTCAGCAAGGAAGCCCTCAAACTTCAAGGTAGTCGGCATTTATGTCTTCTTATCCTCGGAAGCCCTCGAATGTAATCACCAACATTCTGAGTCGCACGAAACTTTTAGAGTTAATAAGAGACTCTCTCTCTAGAATTCACTTCAAGCAGATTAGTCAGCCTTTCAGTACTTGCAACTACTGCTGCTAAGAGCTCTTTCAAATGAGCTCCTATTTATAGGTAAGGTCAGCTCCTTCTCCAACGGTCATATTTTCCTTAAAGATCAGAGGGACCTGTACACATGTCACTTAGACAAAGGTTAGTTTATAACAAAACAGACGAAATCGTTTTATAACAAAACAAGTGTAACAGAATGTATGACATCGTTTTAATTCTAACATAAAAGTTCGGAATGAAAGCTTCAGAGTGAAGATTCGGAGTGTAATGAAAATAATTAAGAGTAGAAAAATTATAAAAGTGTAAGCAGAATATAAGTTCGGAGTGTAACCAAAATATTTTTCGGAGTCTGAATTAATTCAGAGTGTATAGAACAAAGATAATCAGATTCTGTTTAATAGGTGAATTCGGAATGAGAATTTGGAATAGGAATTCGTCATCATAAATCGTAATGAGAATTCGTCATCAGAATTCGTAATGAAAATTCTTCATCTGAAATCGTAATGAGAATTCTTCTGCAGAATTCGTATTCTGAATCTTTAATAGAACTTAGTCAGAGTTCATATCCGGAATTCGGAATGAAACTTCCTTATAGTTCCTATCTAGAATCTGAATCCTAAAATAGAATGCTTTATATAAAAGTTTCAACGATTCCGAGAAAATATAAATGAATCCTAATCTCATGCTTAATAATAAAATATGGATGAAAATAAGATAAGGATAATTTTTCTTATAAAAGCGATTTTTCTTATAAAATCAAATTTCCTTATAAAAGCAATTTTCCTTATAAAAGAAATTTTCCTTATAAAAACAATTTTCCTTAAGAAAGCAATTTTCCTTATAAAAGCAATTTTCTTAAAGAAAGAAATTTTCCTTATAAAAGAAATTTTCCTAAAGATAAGGTGTTTGTGATTTTCAAAACAAGAAGGAATGGAAAAGTCATAAGGAAAACCTTATTGACTCAACAATCTCCCCCTTTTTGGAAAGCACAAATATCCATACGAAAAATAAATTCTAAGAAGAAAGAAAAACATTAAGGCTTATCTCCCTTTGCTTTAAGGATATTGATGAATACGACTAACTCCCCCTTAGGCTTCGAAACTCTAAGGATCGTATTCAGATTTCCGGAGTGATAGATAAGAATGTCTTCTTTAATGAAAAATATCCCCCTTAAACAAACTCTTATTAGATTTTTTCTTTTTCTTATGAATCTTTTTCTTCTCCCCCTTTTATAAACTCTTATTAGATTTATTCTTTTTCTTAAAGATCTTTTCCTTCTCCCCCTTTGTGATTTTCAAAAAGAATTGGAGGGAATGGAAAAAAATAACAAAGTACCTGAAAAATTAGTAATGACAACAATAGAAACGGCAAGCACAACATTCATTAAATTTGAAATATCAGAAACAAAAAGAATACAACAAAAAGATCGGATTTGGTTATTTCGGATCTTTTTCCTTCATCATGAGCCTGTTTAGAATATTCTTGATCTTCTTCAAGTCTTTATGATCTTCTTCAGCTTGCTTCTCTAAGACAACTATTCTTTCGGATTGAGCTTCAATTTTTTCTTGCTGGGTTTTCATCTTTTCTTCCTGAGCTTTGATTTTTTCTTCCTAAGCCTTCATCCTTTCTTGAAAATCAATCTGATGATCCATTTCAAACTTCCAGTTTTGAGAAAAGGAATTCAGCTTCCCATTCAGATCTCTCACTTCTTGAATCCATAAGTTCTTTTCTTCTGTCAACTTCTCTTCAAAGGATGCAGTTAACTCATTTATCTTCTTGTCCTAGGTCTCAAAAGCATCTATAACATTGTCTTGAAACTCATCGAATAACCTAATCTCTTCAACAGTCTTCTTCGAAAAATTTGTCTTCCTCTTTCAAGATTTTCTATGAGCTTCGTAGCCAATGAAAAATGTTTTGAACTGAGCCTCTATTTCAACACACACCTCCATAACCATTGATACAGAGTCAGTTTTCTGATTTAATGCATGTTGGAGAATCTGGAATCTTGAATCAATACTTGAGAAGGTCGGAATGGTTCCCACCAACTTCTTCAAAGACTGAACAACAAAGTCATGCCCCACTGAAGATGACTCCGAATCTGGAACTTTTCTTGGAGAAAATTCTTCTTCAACAAGTCAAGCTTTCTCTTTGAAGATCTACCAATTTCCTTCCTCTTCTTCACTTCTGAGCTCGGAGTATCGGCACGAGTTTTCTTTCCCTTGTCTTTTTCCGTAATTGAATCATGTTCCAGAGTTCTATTCTCACTATCAGAAACGTGAACAACATTATCTTCTTCATCAGTGACTTCCTGAACACGAACCCCTACGATTTCCTTCTGAGAAACATCAAGTAAAAGATGTTCTTCTTCTCCATGATAAGTAACTTTTTCTTCTCCTTTTTCTTCTTCCATTGCTGGATTAACTAGCTTCGAAGATTCAGCTTCATAAGTTCGGAGTGATAAGTGTTCTGAAGGTGTCCCCTTGTAATCATCGACTTGGTTTAGCACATCTCCAGTTTCACCACTTCCTTCAGCACCATCTTTTACTTGTTCCACTTGCTAAACTTTCTCTACTTTCTCAGTATTCTTAGCAACAGCTTCTTCTAGAGCAACAAAATTTCTTCCTAGAGTCTCAGGTAGAGATTCCAAGGAGAAATATCTCGGAACATGAATAGTTGCTGAAACCATCACATTGAATTTCAACAAAGCCTGAGCTACCTCCGCCTCAGACATCTTCTTCTTGAGCTTCTTTTGCTTTTCTTGATTTTCAAGCTCATTAGCAGTTCTCTCCTTCAAGGCCTTAGCCTCCGCAGGGTCCAATCCGAACTGTGGATCCCCTTCTTTCCTTTTTTCTTTATCTGCTCTCCACTTCATAACAACCTCATCAGGATAGGCTTTCTTCTTCATTGGTTTTGGAGGTGCAGAATGGACTTCCTTATACTTAGGATTCTCTGCTTCTGTTTCCACTTCTTTCAGCTTTATCTTCCTTACTGGCTTAGATGATTCCGGTTCCGCAGCTTTCGGAGCCACTTATTCTTGATTTGGAAAATCGATGAACTCACCAGTTTCCTTGTTGAAATCCACATCCATCCTCTTAAGAGTACCATCGCTGACCAGCATGATCTTTCAAACTCTTGGCTTAGATTTGCAAGCCTCCTTGAAAGACTCAAGGCACCGAACAATCAACTTGGAGAGGATTTCTGGATACATAATAATCTGAGCTCTCAGATTTCCTTTCTTCAAATTTTCAATAGTAATAAGAATGTGCTTCATCATGTTAAACATCCTTAGATTTATCAGGAAATCTAAGATATAGATCTCACTTTTCTTCAAGTTATCTTTATCACCTTTCCTCGGTATGATATGCCCTTGTACCCATAACTCCAGAATCCGGAAATTTGTAGACAAACTGGAAATCTTCGGAGCCTTGTCATCAGCCAGTCCGAGAGTTTCTAAGGCTTTTTCCTTGTCGATGCTACCCTTAGAGTCCGGCAACACATGCAAAATAAATTCGGCTTCTCCTTCATAATTCAGTCCTACCAAGCTTGCAACCTTGGTGTGAGAAAGCTTTTAAGTCTTTCCGTAAGACATAAAAGAGAACTTCTCCCTATTATCTTCTTTAAATAAGGAAACAGATTCATAGAACTCAACAAGTATGTATGAATACAAATCATCTTGGTTCTCGGTTTTTGACACCACAACATCTTCCCAGCCATTCAACTTAATGTTCTTTGAAATGAGGGAATCATAGTTGTTGAAGAAATCCAGATGGACTAACCATTCTCTGTAAACTAACCATTGCGAAATAGGCTTAGTGGATGACATTTCTTGAGATGCTAACTCCGCAGACATTCAGATCTGAAGTCCTATGGGAACTTCGGAACAGAGAAAACTGAAGTTCGGAATGGCCTTAAATCAGAGAGATAGAGATTCGGGATGCGAGAGCTTGAGATCGATGTGGGACGAGTATTTGGGCCCCCTTTATATAGGCAACGAGATAACGGTTCACCTTCCATAGTTGATCTAATGGTTAGAATGAGATGAGATCAGATCTGAAGGTTGAAAACTTGAATCCGATCTTTTTGAGGTTTTTATTAAGACAAATAATTAAGAAAACTATAATCCGAAAACATAGTACAAGAAAATTCCATCAAGTAAAATATGACTACGAAAACTTGAGTAGGGAAATCATACCTTTCATATTAGCTGAGGAGGATTATTCGTAATGGATAATATAAAAAGATGATTATGAAGAAAACTTTATTAAGAAAAGACAAAGTTCTCAAAAATTTATGTTGGAATACAATCTCACTATGAAAAAAAACTCAGTACGAAAAAGTCAATATGAAAAAAACATTACGAAAAAAATCGGTACAAAAATCTGGTTATGAAACTGCCAGAACGTAATTTTCCATTCCGGAAATTTTTAATATGAACACTCCTATTCCAGAAGTATTCTGTATGAGAATGTACATTTTGGAAAATTTTCGTTCTGGAAGTTCCATTCCGGAAATCTTCGTTCCGAAAAGATTGAAAACAAATTTTGAAAAACATTGTTAAACAAAGAGTCAAATGTACTCCCCCTATGAAAAAGAGTTTGTTACTGTAAGGAGACATTTTCAACAGAAAGTTAATTAAGAAAGATTACCTTACGGTTATCATTCCTAACTTCTTTTTAATATATTCAAATCTATCAGAAGGCAAAGATTTTGTGAAAATATCAGCAAGTTGATCTTGCGTTCCGATAAACTGAAGAATAATATCTCCTTTAAGTGTGTGATCCCTAAGAAAGTGATGCCTAATATCTATGTGTTTTTCACGAGAGTTATGTGTAGGGTTTTTACATAGGGAAATGGCACTTGTGTTATCACACAAAATTTGAGTTTTAGTAAAACTCAAGACATAGTCTGTGAGTGTGTGTTGCATCCACAACACTTGTGCACAACAACTTCCAGCTGCTACATATTCAGCTTCAGCAGTGGAGAGTGCTACAGAATGTTTCTTCTTGCAGGACCAAGAAACTAAAGAATCTCCTAAGAAATGAAAAGTTCCAGATGTACTTTTTTTTATCCATTCTACATCCACCAAAGTCAGCATCAGAAATGCTTTTTAGAACAAAATCATTTCCATAATTATAAAATAATCCTAGATCCATGGTTCCCTTAAGGTAGCGAAAAATTATTTTTACTGCCTTTAAGTGAGATTCCTTAGGATTGGATTGATATCTTGCACATAACCATACTGAAAACATTAAGTCTGGTCGACTAGCTATTAAGTATAGTAGACTACCTATCATATCTCTAAAAGATGTTTGATCAACTGGTTTCCTAGCTTCGTCAAGATCTAAAGAGTTTGAGGTACCAATGGGAGTACTTATACTCATAATGTTGTCATAACCATACTTTTTAAGAAGATCATTAATATACATATGTTGAGATATGTATGTTCCTTCTGGTTTTGAGAAATTTGAAAACCAAGGAAAAATGTTAACTCACCCATCATACTCATTTCAAACTCAGATTTCATTAGACTTGCAAAAGAGTCAGTCAAAGATTGCTGAGTTGAACCAAATATAATGTCATCAACATAAATTTGAACAATCAAAACATTTTCCTTATCTTTATTTATAAAAATTTTTGGGTCTGCATTTCCCTTAACATTGTTATTTTGAAGCAAAAATCCAGTAAGTCTATCATACCATGCTCGTGGGGCTTGTTTAAGGCCATACAAAGCTTTGGTAAGTCTAAAAACATGATCAGGATGTTTTGTATCTTCAAAGCCAGGAGGGTGTTCAAAAAAAACTTCCTCCTGAACATAACTGTTAGGAAAAGCACATTTCACATCCATTTGGAAAAGATTAAAATTAAAGAATGCTGCAAAGGAAATTAGAATACGGATAGATTCAAGTCTAGCTACTGGAGCATAGGTTTCTTCATAGTCTATTCCTTCTTGCTGATTATAGCCTTTAGCAACAAGTCTAGCTTTATTTCGAACAATGACTCCATTTTCATCACATTTATTTCTGATAACCCATTTTACTCCAATAACAGAAGTTTCCTTAGGTCTTTCAACCAAGGTCCAGACTTTATTCCTTTAGAATTCATTTAGTTCATCTTGCATGGCTTTAATCCAATCATCATCACCTAAAGCTTCGTCAGTGATTTTAGGTTCTAATTGGGAAAGAAATGCTAGATGTTCTACTTCATTTCTTAAGGAAACTCTAGTCCTTACAGGTTGATTTACATCACCAATGATACTATCACTGGGATGATTCTTAAGAAACACCTAATTTGTGTTTTTTAAAACCTGTTGATCAACATAGGGTAGAATGTCTTCTGGGGTAAATGTTTCAGAAGTATCTTCTTGAACAATTTCTTTATCAGAAGGTTCTTCTATCAAAGGTTGATAATCAGTTTTTGAAAACACATCTGAAGATGTAAGTTGAGATGGTTTAAAAACAAAAGGATCTGAGTCATCAAATTTTACATGTACTGTTTCTTAAACAGTACAAGTAATTTTATTAAAAACTCTATAAGCCTTAGTGGTTGTGGAATATCCTAAGAAAATTCCTTCATCAGACATTGGTGCGAATTTATGTAAATTATCTTTAGTATTCAAAATGAATACTTTGCTACCAAAAACCTTGAATTAGGAAAGTCTTGGTTTTCTACCATTCCATAACTCATAAGGAGTTTTATTAAGAAAAGGTCTAATCAAAACTCGATTTATAGTATAGCAAGCAGTACTTACAGCTTCAGCCCAGAAATGTATAGCAATAGAATATTCACTCAACATGGTTCTAGTTATTTCTTGAAGAATTCTATTTCTTCTTTCGACTACACCATTCTTTTGAGGAGTTTTAGGTGCTGAAAAATTGTGAGTAATACCTTTCTTACTACAAAAAGTTTCAAAATCTGAATTTTAAAATTCTCCTCCATGATCACTATGAATAGTTTTCAATGGAAGGTTTTTCTCATTTTTCACTTGAGGTCTAAAACTTTTGAAATAGGAAAAAGCTTCAGATTTATTTGCTAGAAAATAGACCCAAGTAAATCTAGTGTAATCATCAACTAGAACAAACACATAGAATTTTCCTCCAATACTTCAAGTTTGTGTTGGACCAAAAAGATCCATGTGCACTAACTGTAATGCATTGGTTGTTCAGACATCACCAATTGACTTAAAACTAGATTTATGTTGCTTTCCATATTGACAAGGATCACAAACATTAGAAGAATCAAATCTAAGATCTGGTAGATCCTTACCTAGTTTCTTCTTAGAGAGTTTACATAGGCTTCTAATATTACAGTGACCTAATCTTCTATTCCATAACCATGAATGATCTTCTATTGCACTTAGGCAAGGTTAATCTTGGCTTCTAAGATCTTCTAAGTTTAAGTTGTATACATTCTCTTGCCTGATGGCTGAGAGAATAAATTCTTCCTTGGAATTGTGTACTAAACACTTATCATTCCTAAAATTCATAAGGTAACTTTCATCACATAACTGACTTATGCTAATGAGGTTGTTCTTAAGACCCTTAACAAAAAGAACATTTTAAATCAAGGTTTTACCAAGAAAAAACAATATTACCAATACCAACAATCTCTCCCTTAGCATTATCTCCGAAATTTACCTGTCCTCCTTTCGTTTTGATAATCTTTTCAAAAAAACTTTTGTTACCAGTCATGTGCCGGGAACATCCACTATCCATGTACCATGTATTGTTGCCGGTACTCTCTTTGTTTTCATGAAATTAGTAAGAAAATTAGATTTTCGGAATCCAAACTTGTTTGGATCCGAGATTTCCAGACAATAAAATATTAGGAACCCACATCTTCTTAGAAAAGTAAGCTTTGTGAAATCCTAGAGATTGGGTTTTGTTTAAGGAACAATTCTTTGCCCAGTGACCACCACATTGACACTTGGTACAAAATGGGGCACATTGAGGAACAAAATAATTGTTACTGAAAATAGGTTTTGCATGGGTATAACAAAATCCAGATTTATTTCTTAAAGGTCGTATTTGGGAATACATCTTATCAAAATTTTCTTCACCATAGGTAAAGTTTGATAACCACTTCTTTAAGGAAAAAATTTTGGACTTGAGTTTTACAACCAAGTTTTTATCCTCAAAATCATTAGTTTTTGAACTAGAGTTAGGCTCGAAAACATTTTTCATAGAAATTACTTTTTCTAATTCTTTAGAAAGTTTTTTCTTCTTATAACTTACTTCCTCATGATTTTTTGAAATACTTTCAAAATCAGCATTTTTTCTATCAAGATCTTTAGAAAGATCTGATATCTCTTTTATAAGAATAGAATTCCTAGAATTTTCCTTATCAAGATTCTTATTGAGTTTGGAATTCTCAATCTCAAGAAGTTCAGCAAACCTAGAGACTTCTTCATAAGAAGGTAAAGTATTTTCCTCATCAGAAGATGATTCTTCATCAAAAGAGTTATAATACTTACTATCATTAGAATTTATAGAAACATTTTTTAGTGATTCATCATTTCGTACCTTAGCCATAAAACAATGATTATCAATAGGTAATCTGGCTATAAGACCAAGATTCTCATGTCCTGAAGATTCATTATCAGAAGATTCATCTAAAGAGTCACCACCACTGGCACTCCAGGTGTCATTAGCTTTCAGAACTTTCTTAGCTTTGGCTTTATAATTCTTATTTCTGTTCCCGTCTGAATTCCTTTCTTTTCATTCTTTCTTTTTGAGCATAGGGCAATCTGGTCTAATATGTCCAGCTCTTTTACATTCATAACAAGTAACTTCTCCATCTTTATTATCTTTCCTTTCCTTTTTCTTATACTTAGATTGAAAATTTCTCTGGCCGGCTATCATGTTCATCATTCGAGCAAGATTGGCTAATTCATTTTCAGAGACTTCACTCTCACTTGATTCGGATTGGAAAATAACTTTCTTAGACTTGGATCTGGATACTCTCTCAGGAGTCTTAGCTTTCATCTGATTTGAAGTTGTAGTAAAAGAAACATTACCATTTCCATTCTTCTTCTTGATGTTGTCTGCATCTCTCTTCATTCTAGTTTCATGTTGTAGAAGAGTTCCAAATAATTCATTAAGAGTAATTTGAGTGACCTTCCTATTCTCATCTATAACTGTTCTCTTGGATTCCCACTCATTGGTCATAATGTCAAATATCTTGTCCACAAGAGATTCATCATCTAAACCTTTCTATCCCATAGATTGTAGACTGTTGACAATAGTCATAAATCTTTGTTGAACTATACAGATAGGTTCTCAATAATGAAAATTGAAGCCATGATATTTAGCTCTAAGAATAGCTCTTCTAGTCTCAATCACATTGGAAGTCCCAAAGTGTTTAACCTCTAACTTCTTCCATATACAGTTAGCTTCTTCACAAGAAGAAATTTGGCTATATATATTTCTAGTCATTGAACATAGTAATGTTTTGTGTACCTTATAGTTGAGTTGATATTCTTGCTTTTCCTGGTTAGTAAAGGTTCTAACTTCCTTGTCAGGAATTTTATAATCACCAGTAAGCATAACAAAGTTGTCTACTCCAGTATTGATAACAAAAGTCTTCATACGATCTCTCCAGTATTCATAGTCATTACCATCAAAGATTGGTGGTCTTGTAGGATTCAGATTATCAATTCATCCAACATTAATTCTTGTCATTCTTAAAATAACTTTGCACACAACCCTGTTAGTAGCAAAGAATCGTAATAAAAATGTTCAGAATAGGAAAAGTTCGGAATGGGAAAATTCGTAATAAGATAGTTCGGAATAATAAAATGATCAAGAAAAACATGTATGTGAGTACAAGTATTTCCGAGACCTGCTCTGATACCAAATGTAATAATGGTATAGAGTAAGAGGTTTCCAACCTCTGATACCAATTGTAGGATCAAAACAGTGATGTAGATGCTCAATATACAATAGGGGGGTGAATTGTATACTTTAAAAATTCCTTTAGAACCTTTAATGTTAGTTAAGAATAACTATGTTTTCCTTAAGAAAAGGAATAGGCTATGTTTAACAAAGTTAAACTATGAAAATTCACAACACCTCTTATCACCGAATGCAATCTTGGAAAGAGATTCCGAATGAGGGTTCCGAAAATATGGTTCCGAAAATTTAAACTTAACAAAAGATTACACTATGAGATTCTACCTTAAAGCGTATAGAATCTAAATGAAACAGAGTACAAATAAGGAAGTATAAGAAAGTTATACTTTCCTTATATTACAAAATGCAGCGGAATATAAACAAGTAGTAAAACTACAAGTAAAAAGATATAAGTCTTTTAACCCAAAGAGAAGGGTATCCAACAATCTTGGATAAAGGTCCCTTGGTTTATACTTCCAAGAAAGTCTGTCTTACCCACACTAGGGTAAGCCCTCGATACGAAGATCGGAGTCTCTGTCTTGCTATCCCCGCAAGCCCTCAACTTCAAGGTAGTTGGCAACCTCTGTCTTCCTCAGCAAGGAAGCCCTCAAACTTCAAGGTAGTTTGCACCTCTGTCTTCCTATCCTCGGAAGCCCTCGAATGTAATCACCAACATTCGGAGTCACACAAAGCTTTGAGAGTTAATAAGAGACTCTCTCTCTAGAAATCACTTCAAGAAGATTCGTCAGCCTTTCAGTACTTGCAACTACAGCAGCTACGAGCTCTTTCAAATGAGATCCTATTTATAGGTAAGGTCGGCTCATTCTCCAACGGTCATATTTTACTTAAAGATCGGAGGGAATTGTACACGTGTCACCTAGACAACGGTTAGTTTATAACAAAACAGACGACATCATTTTTTAACAAAAAAAGTGTAACATAATGTACGACATCGTTTTAATTCTGTCATAAATGTTCGGAATGAAAGCTTCGGAGTGAAGATTCGGAGTGTAATGAAAATAATAAAGAGTGGACAAATTATAGAAGTGTAAGCAGAATATAAGTTCGGAGTCTAACCAAAATATTTTTCAGAGTTTGAATTAATTCAGAGTGTATAGAACAAAGATAATCAGATTCTGTTTAATAGGTGAATTCGGAATGAGAATTCGGAATAGGAATTCGTCATCAGAAATCGTAATGAGAATTCGTCATCATAATTCGTAATGAGAATTCTTCATCTGAATTCGTAATGAGAATTCTTCTTCAGAATTTGTATTCTGAATCTTGAATAGAACATAGTCAGAGTTCATATCCGGAATTCGGAATGAAACTTCTTTATAGTTCTTATCCAGAATCCGAATCCTAAAACATAATGCTTTATATCAAAGTTTCAACGATTCTGAGAAAATATAAATGAATCTGAATCTCATGCTTAAGAAAAAAAATATGGATGAAAATAAGATAAGGATAATTTTTCTTATAAAATAGAATTTGCTTATGAAATCTATTATGCTTATAAAAGCTATTTTCCTTATAAAAGAAATTTTCCTTATAAAAGAAATTTTCCTTAAGAAAGCAATTTTCCTTATAAAAGCAACTTTCCTAAAGATAAGGTGCTTGTGATTTTCAAAACAAGAAGGAAGGGAAAAGTCATAAGGAAAACCTTATTGACTCAACAAATGTATGTTTTTACTAAAGACTGAGACATTTTGGTCTTCTAACACATAACTATTTCTCTGATGGAAGGATACGTGGATTGATGGTGATTTGTTTATATTGAGGATGATTACCCAGTCATCGTGCACAGGTGGTGATGTGACCTAGTTGTGAGGATTTTACTATTGGGATAGGTGGAAGACCAAGAGACCCTAGGTTTTGACTCGAACCCCTATAGGTCCATGTATCGTAAATTTTGTTGAAACCTATGTGATAATGGTTGTCCAATGTTTTCCAATTCCTTTTGGAAGTGTTTGTTTTTCACTACTAGTTTCGATGGAAGGATTATTCTAGTTCCTGGCATGGTAAACCAGTGTTTCTGACGTTGTTGATGCGGGTGGAGTCAATTGAATCTAAATCTGGGAGTGACCAGGTGTGAGCCAAGGACCATTGTTTCTAGACATATAGTGGACTCAGATCTAAGAAGTTCTATTAGAATGTCCATTTTTTGTAGAGGTGACATTGTGAAAAGTCAGATTACCGTGAAATGGTTGACCCATGCTAGAATCATGGTCGTGTTTTGGCAAGATATTAGAGTGGCGTAGAGGGAGACAAATACGCATTCAGTGAAATCATAGTTTACTATTATATGTAGTGATAATGTGTTATCTTAATTCATCTTGAGTAGGCTGAGAGAGCATTGACACTACATTGAGATCCTTTTTCTTAATCTTTATCCCTGTTAAGGATAGAACCTATCCTAGGTGTGATCTCACAATAGAGTAAGAAAATATATATTGTGGGGAGTGAACTATTGGCCCTTTGAGGGTGATATTCAATGTTTATGATAAACATTTGTGTTTTCCAAGTTCTTTTGAGATCTGTGTTTTCTTTTATAATGAAGACAACGGTATTCCAATGGTGAGGAGTACCAATTTGGTCATAGTTTAATATCTTCTGTGTAGAAGGGGGTTGTATACTCTATTATGTTGGTCATTGGATGGCCGAGATAGCTTGGTTGTGTAGATTGTCAGGATGGGTGCATGCCTACTAGTCCTTTCACTGGGCTTCTGAGGGATGAGATGGTTTATGGTGGGAAGTTTGTAAGAACCCTTTTTTTTTCTGGGCTATCATTTAGTGCATGAATTTGAATTTTTGATGTTGTATGATCATGAGTTGTAAAATTGTCATTTTACCATACCATCTAACCTCGGCTAATTTTTATGAGGACTAGGTTGGTCCCAAAATAGGGAGTTTACCCACGGATATAATTTTGGAGTAAATCTGAGCTATTCGAATTTTAGTAAAATATTTAATATTTAATATCATAAAATTAAATAGTAAATTATTCACGCAGGTTCATTTGTCAAAAAAATTTAAATGTAGCGTTATAATGAGATTTTTTCTACACTATTGAGTATGGAATGGTGATTTTAACCTAGGGATGAAATAAACTCATGTCTGGCATCGGGGCTGGATCAAGCCACTTTTTCATCTTTTCCTTATATTTTCTTTCCTTCCTTCACTTATTTCCGCCTCCTCCATATCCAAGTCTCCTACACCTCCTCCATGGTCGTGACATAAGGGAGAAATTAGAGTCTGAGAAAGAGAGAGATTTTGGATTCAATATGGGTACCAATTTGAAACTCTCGATGATCTCAGTTGGCGTGCAACAACTATGAGCTGTGAAATCTACTGAAGCTTCAGCAGTTTCAACCAAAAGTTAGGGCCATTTATGTTTAATTTCAATTCATAACCCATAAGAATGTATTTATATGTCTTTAAACGTTGATATTTCTTTCTTATGGCCTCTTATGTCCAGATCTATTGTTTTAGGAGTGAAAACGGGCGTTTCGGGAATTTGGCGGTATTTCCCATCGAAAACCTTAAAGACATAGTGTATGTTCTAGGAGAACATGCCATGTGTTTTCCCCATTAAGGTAAGACGATGTTTTCATAAGTACACACTGTGTAATTTGAGTACACATAATGTAGTGGATGTCTGTGTGACCGATCATGTTAAATAAGACATGGACTAGTAGTTTTTAACGAGTATATGCCGTGTACTATAATTACGTGTCGTGTAGTGGTACATGGGAAAGTGTTCGTGTGAAAAAACACAATATGTGACATTTTGTGAAAAATACACACCATGTATAGTAATTTACATACGGTGTACTATTACACAATAAGACTCCATGTGTCTGGCCATGTGTTCTAGCCCAGTAGTACTTCACCATAGTGGTTTTGTGATATTTTTAGCCTTGGAAGTCAAAATTGGGCATGTTAGTAATCCATTATGAGCGCTATTATACTTATATCATAATGGTGGAATAATTTTGACATTTAAAGGGTATATAAATAAGGTTTTTGGGGGTTTCTATCTATACAGATAGGTTTTTCCTCTAGTTATCAAGTTCAGTTTACACCTAAGAGTGAGACGTGGCGTAGATGATATATTGGGTGTTCAGACCAATAGATTTAAGACCATTAATATGAGATGAGTTGTGAGATACCTATTATATACTATGCTACAAAGAATGTTCCCCATGTGAGAAGTTCCCTTCAAGCCTATGAGGCCGTGAGACTGAGCACTTCTATGGATCCCTTAAATAAGAGTTTGATTGTGTGCTGACCTTTGGTGTACCTTGTAGGATCTCTCTATTGTTTTTTCTATGATAGGACCCATGTTATAGAATTATGTTATTTTCCATATTTTAAGGTTTATGGGTATGATTCCTCCATTACTCTTCTCTAAGGATCATGTGTAGGATGCCTACGCTCATGTTTACCTAGAGGATCCTAAGTATGATGCATCCTCAGTGTTTGACTTGAGGACCTAGTGGGTTCCAATTTTTTAACTAACCCTAAGTTATTACATCCGGTTTCGGTAAAGATGGTGTTTTGGTGTCACCTAGGAATTGTGCCAAACTGGTAATCCATTGGGACGAGGAATATATTGTTGGGTTGGGAATTCGGGCCACCCTCACTCGTTTTTTATATCTGACATGGTTTGTTGATGTTGTTGTTGCTACTAGAGGAGCTTCTTGGTTGGTGGATATTAAGCCTGACATAAAGCATCTTTTTTATTTATTGGGATGCCTTTTTTTCCTTGTGTTTCTGAGTAGAGGTTGATTGATTGTGAATAGAGTAACTTAACTTTCTGTGTATTTGTTTTTCCATGTTGCTTAATATTGACCATTTTGCCTATATTTAAATGTTATGATTCATTATATTCAATACCTAGTATTTTTAGAATGGATTGGTTTTATCTGACATGCTATGATATGATGTACTTGTTTAGCCAAGTTGTTCTAGATGTTTACTTTTTCCGATGATTATTGTTTCTGCACAATTTCTTTACATAAGGATGTGAGAACCTGTTGGAGTGAGACCATATGAGAAATTGATGTTAAGGTCTTTCATAGAGTTTAATTTATAATTATCATGTTTTGAGAACATATGGGGATTGATTTTTAGTGCTCCCTCAGAGTTTCTATAGTTAAGTTTCGATACCACAAGAGGATTTGACGTTTAGTGCTTCTTTAGAGTGTCTATAGTTTACTGATAAAAGACTATGGAGGGATATGACTGTGAGTGCTTCCTCAGAGAGTCTTTGATAACACATGACTATAGGTGGAATTTATAGTGATATATTCCTCATATAGCCTTTAATTACACTTGACAATATGAGAAATTGAAGGTGAGTGCTTCCTCAAACTGTCTTTGTTATATTTTCTCGTGTATTATAAACCAAAGGGGTTAGACTGTGAGTACTTCCTGGAGGGTTGCTTGTTTTTTATTAGTTGAATAATATGGTTACTTGTTTTTTTAGACTTTTTAGAGACATTTCTCCGACATTGGATAATATAGGTACATGTTGATGAGATTAAGGACCCATAGATCTACTTATTGATATAAGTCTTGAGTGGCATGACGTTCGGCTCAATTCCCTTTTACAGGATATCGAAGAGATAGTGCTTATGGTCCCAAAGATTGATTTCTGATGTTGTTTTTAATTATTTGAATCACCTAGTCATGAATATTAATAATTTTGTATATGTGTATTGGTTTGTGACTATACACGTGTATGTATATAGATTTAGACATCCATGATGACACTTTCCTTATTGATAGGTATTACATAAACTAGGCTTGATTGTGGTTTCACATTTGGTTTACCTCATTTGTTATGTTCCAGCTAGGCTAAGCATGTTGTTCTTGCATTTACTTAGCCTCATAGTTATAGTTTGCTTATTGGGGTGCCCTACAAAGATTATTTCTCACCCTTCCACATTCACCTCAGTGGATGTGTAGAAATTATGTCTGCTATTATGGTTGAGAACAAGTTTCATGGTGGATACGGCTATGGGCCAATGTTTCATGATCGATCAGAGCTGCTTGAGTGGTTCTACACATTGGGCAGATGCAATTTTACAGTTTAATGAGATCACGTTCATGGGTCGACTCAGAAATAGTAGTTGAGACCCATACTTATACTTTCATCATCTTTTGAACTTTTATATGTATGGTTGGACCAGTTTGTGACCAGTGTTGTTTTGTATTTCCTAGAAATTGTGCTTTTACAACATTTTAATATTACAACATATTCAATTCAGTTGTTTTTTGCATCCGCATATTGTATACTTTCTACAGAGTATGATACTTAGTAATTTATCTTGTTTTCTTACTCTACAATGAGGGCACAATCTTCCCACTATCACTCCCTTTTCCCTCACTAAATTTAGGTAGCCTCTGGCATACGAGGATTCATGCTTGAGTTCTTGTGGTGAACTGGGTCAGAGCACTGATTTAGTGGCTTCTGGGTTGGGATGATTCTATAAAATTCCCATATACATTTATAGAGGGTTGTACTGGCATGTGGTTTTATCAAAATAGAATTATATTTAGATATTTAATGGTCTGTTATGGATAATGATATCCTAAAATGATGGTTACACACAATTATTTTTGGAAATAAATTAATTTCAAACATATTTTATTTATTCGATAGCTTCTGTTGCATGTAAAAATGTGATCATACTATGAACACTATATTATTAAAAATTTTATTCAAACATGACTATTATTTTATATCCATAAAATTTTATGTATAAATATTAATATCCAAATTTTATGACCATCTACAATGTTTATATAGAAGGGTAATATTTTATATATAATAAAATAGTTTTTGTTAATGTATTATAATAATATATGAATATATTTCATCATCATTTTAATTTTCTTTTCATTAATTGACAAAAAATAATTTTTAAATGTTTTAGAGACATTATTTGTTAAAATCATCATATTTTTTAGAATCTTATTTTCAAAATTATCATAGGGTGACTTTTGAGAATTTTATAAAATGGTTAATTTTTTATGGAATATTGACTCATACTGATTTTCATAAAAAACATCTATTTCATTTAAAAAAGATAGGATTTTATAAAATATATTAATAGGATTTAATGTAAAATTGGTTCAATAATATATTAATTGAACAAAAGTTTTTCCTTTTAAATCATTTTGATGGTGAAATTGATATAATTGTTTTATTCATTTGAAATATTTTCTTTGGAAGACCATTTTTCCCTCGTCTGTATGTGTTTAATATTAAACATATAGTTTACAATAATTTAAATTGAATTTGAAAAAATAGAATCATTATTTTAAATTATACTAATTATTATTTTATTATATCGAAAACATATCTTATATTCCTAATGTATTGTAAAAAATTAAGAATACATTATCATGATTAAAGATGAAATGACATTACTAGTGAGTTAATGTAAAATCATAAGGGATAAAATGACAAAAAATTACAGAATCCAAATTTATGTTAATATATATACCTTATATTATATTAGGATTCCTAGTGATGAATTCTGTATTATTTTGGAATTTGTAAAACATGGATATATCATTTTCTATTCCAAAATTCCAATTCTATACTAACCCAATTTAAAAAATAGTACCAACTCTATTCTCCCAAAAAAATTATTAAATAATTTTATATCATAAATTACCCTTCCAAATATATTACTTAATTTATTCATCAAATAATATAGGATAATTTTTCCTTTAATTCTAAAAATGATGGATTTTGGGGCATATATAAAGGGGTTGTTCGATGAAGATGTATCATTTTAGTGAAGAATTTTTGTTTTATTTATTCTTCTATCGACATAATATTTTCTTATAAAATGATGATATATAAACATAAATATATATTATATTCTAAATTTATATTTTTTTGTTGAATTACATAATTTATATCATCTTACATTAAATTGGAATCAAACTTTTGATCATGTGAAAGGGGTATTGTCACCTCACGAACCTATGTAATTCATTTACAATCCCCAACAAGGAGAATAATTTATAATGATTTATTTAGAATATTTATATTATATTTATGATATTAATTTAAAATTTTAAACATAATGTAACATTTTCCTTATTATATACTTTTCTTTTTTAGAATGTATGCATCAGTCGAGCATACATGTGGGTAGCCTTTCCACATAGAGATGTTTTGAATTTTATATTTTATTTTCAAATGACTGAAAATATAGATAAATATATTTAATATATAAGATACAAATATATTATAATAATTATAATAATATATTAGAATTAATATTTACAAATTTTTATTTCTACCTATCCTAGAAATGGAAATAATGTTCATGTGTACATATTGTTCAATGTCTGCATGAACGATGTAATTTATTTTATATCTTTTACTTTTATGTGTTAATGTAAATGAATATATATTGAATATATATATTATTAATATCAAAATTTAAAATATGTAGATTATGGAAATATGATGAATTAATAAGTAATGAAACTACTGAGTTAACAATTCATGAAAAACCTAGTAGTTATCTCACAAAACAATGATTCTAATAGGGAATTGTCAATAATTGAATAATGAAATGTTATCATAAAATTATATATTGTGTGACATATTTGAGTATTTAAATTTAATATATGTATAATAATATCAATTTTTTATATATATTTGGTTTTTTTCGATGAATGTAAAGAGATGATGCAAGGGATATTCATCTCACATATATTGTAGCGAGGTGCATTGAATATTAACCACATTTTACTATTTTAAGGTATAAATATTGGCCAATAGGGTATTTTAATATTATTATTATGAATGTTATGTGTATTTAATCATCCATATAATTATCATCATTTAATGGGTGATTAAAATTTAGAATCTATCAATGTTTTCATGTGTTTATGTTACAATGTAATTATTTATCAGGATTATTTATTACTGTACTTTATATGATGAAATATTGTGATTTATCACCCATGAAACTCATTTATCTAAACATAAATCCGTTTTTTATTGAAATATATTAGATAAATTCATTTTCCTTACCATATGTTCCCAAGATTCCAAAATATTATTTTAATAGAAATTCAACATTATTTCTCACTAAAGTGGAAAATTATTTCTCGTTATTGTGCATGTTATCTTAAATTTGTTTCAAAAATGTTTTTAATGTTATCTAATTATTTATAAAAGCAATTTTCACCCATGTTGGACTTTTTAAAAATTAGTTTAAAATAAATTTTCTATTAATTTTTGAATATTATTATTTTAATATTATTACAAAAACATGATAAAGGAAACTTTGTTTTCATGTGTAATTCTTGAATTGTTATTTACATCCTCATGAAAAAACATTGACTTAAAGAATCCCATAAAAGTGTACAATTTTTTAACCATGTAATATTTTTCATTAATTTTTAGGAATACTTTTATTTTCCAGAGTAGTATTAAATATCAATTGATATTATCCTTTAAAATGTATTAATTATATTTTTAGAGAATATATATTCATCATTAATAACACAATGTTGTATTTCTTATGTTATAATGAGAATTATTTCTTATCATAATAGGTATTTTATTTTATATAATGGCAGACAGTAATGATGAAATTTTTTATGAAACCCATTCCTTTTCCATGGGTAATTTTTTAGATATTATTTATAGGTTTATAAAAATATTTCATTTAAATGGGATTTGATGTGAAATAATGTTTATAGAACTTTTTAATTTTTATCGGTTATAATTTATTGAATGATTAATGATCTTATGTAGCATACTTGGGTGAATTTCTTTGTCTATATATTGGGACCAAAATTATATATTCCTCCAAATAATTTGGAAATTATTTATATATCATGAAACAAAAACAGTAAAAAAGATGGTGTTATTGATCTCCAAAGGAAAACAAGATGATGTTATTGGGTAATCTATAGGAAAAATGTTAGTGTGTTTGGTCCACTATGTGAATTACATGATAATTAATGGTATGTTATGTTATATAAAACATATAGGGATAATAATTCTAATATTATATGATAGTCTTAGTTGATAACAGATTTTTTTTAAATAGTTTCCCTACTTATTATAGTGGAAGAGATAACCTGAACGT
Source organism: Viscum album (assembly GCA_963277665.1). NCBI lineage: Eukaryota > Viridiplantae > Streptophyta > Magnoliopsida > Santalales > Viscaceae > Viscum > Viscum album. Next base: position 219,812,860 of record OY728158.1, read on the forward strand.
ATGTTTGAGGATTGATTCATCAACATTTCATTGTATTATTACTCATGTACTTTTTAATGATATTTTTTCTCATATATATCATGTTTATGATAAATAAATTATTTTATTTGATCATTGGGTTTTATTTTTATGATCTCATACAACTGTGCTTATGCTATTATTACATTTGATCACTGATTGATATCTCCCATATTTATCTATACCGAGCGTATGAATGCACTATTTTCTATATTCTATTGCCTATGAAATGATTAATGGTTTTATTATAAAATGGGTATAATGGGTACCAATTTAGAAAATAATTGTGGTTGATTCATATGAGATTTCATGAAATAAGAATATTTTGTATGTAGTCTATAATGAAACTAAACATTTATGGCCAATAGGAGAGTACATTTAAAATGTACTTAATATTGATATAAAAGGATTATATACATATATGTGAAAATAAAAGTTCTAAATAGTATGATTAAAATTATATGTTTATTGAACATTAATAATGTATGAGAAATCATTAGTAAGAACAATTGGTATAATTCAATGTATATTTATATTGATATTTCTCTATATATGAAAATATCAGATACTTTGGTAGAATAAAGGAGTATCTAGATTATATTAAATTACATCCATTTTTGTATACTATATGTGGATGATTCATTAGATCATTTATACATAGGGGTAATAACTCCAAAAATAGAACTTCTGGATTTTAATAACAATCACCTAATTTCTAAAAAATTCCCTCGATTCACAATTGGAATGATAGTCCTTGGGGATATGAATTCGAATTAAAAAACACTTTATTAAAAATCATTATGGTTTTCAACAGATAATAATTGTGAAGGATGATGTTTAATACTATGGATTCATAGATAGAATAATGGATTTTTATTGGGATATCTTATAAATTATTTTTCATAATAGATCACTTTTTTCAAATATGGCGGAGGGTCAAGCTATACATTTTATCATTTGTAAAATATTGATGAGAGAAAAATTATGAAGAGCTAGTGATATGTATGCACGAATATTTAAGTATCTCATTTATTCATTTTATATGAAATCTATTATATCATGAAAGGAATTTTGTAATTTAAATAACTATACTAAATTATTACATAATTAAATAGATGTGAAAGGCTTAAATTTTATTATTATTGAATCTCATGTTTATGATTCTTCACATGATGAAATTTATGGGATTTTTTTCATGAATTTTTTTTTATTTTCCCTCTGGATGATTTTCTCATTACTATAGGAATGTATTCATTATTTATAATAATAATGAAAAATGTTATGTGGTTGAGAATTCATAATTTATACTCTAAACCATATAATGATAATCTATTATTGGTACAATATATATGATCATTAAATGGAGATTACACCCATTTATTGGTCATAATTCGTATTCAAATGGGAGTATATCTCATATTATTTGAAAGAAACTGAATATCGGTTACATTAATATTGTGAAAGTTTTTTATATATCTTTTCAGATGATTTTCCCAGTATACTGGAAATCATGAACTATTGTTCTCAATAGATATCATACTTGGTAGTGCAATTATTTAATAGACACACTATAGTATGTCCCTCATTGTGTTATATTTATTAATGAAGAAACTACTATGTAATCATGATAGGTTATTCATTCAGCCATTTGTTTCACATTTTGAATGAAATTTAATCTTGGTAAAATTATATATGTAATTATTAAAATCATCATTGATTTTTGGGAACTCAACAAGATCATAATCAAGGAGATGCATCATCTAACCCATATTGATTACATTTTTGATCTGTTATGATGAACTAAATAAAATTACATAATAGATCGTAATTATTGGAATCATCAATTGTGGGTTAATAAATAGAATATACCTAAAAAAATATTTATTAAAAATTATGGAAATAATGAATATACTGTTATTGCAGTTGGTATTACAAATTTATATGATGTATTCATGCATTTTGATGAATAGTTATTGTAGAGATGACCTCGATGTGTTTATGGTTGTATATAGAGAAAATAATATTTTATATTCAATGAGTATGTGTGTTGATGAGTATGATGTGACATTTTTTGATGACCCTAAGGATGAATATGATTTATGATTAATTAACAATGTGTAATTCATTGCTACAAAAATGTTTCAGTTTCAGGTCATATAACTCATAAAAGAAGTCATATATAAGGATAAATCAATGATTTCTTTAATGGTAATTTATTATAGAAAAAGAACTATTACATAGATCCAAATTTTTCATGGATCGTCTAGATATTATAATTTTTTTTATAAATTTATCAAAACAATTTAATCTATTAACCATGATAACTCATAAGGGTAAAAATGTCATCTAGACATATGGATATGAGAAAATTTTCAATGATGAAGAGAAGGTTAGTTAGTTCATATGTTATTATTTTAAAAAATAGTATAGAATTAATTTTATTTAATGTTGATGCAGAAAATACTGTAAATGGGTGGATAATCATGTATAATGACATAACTATATATTATTACTCATGACAATTGAAGGATTTTCAGAAAAAATACTGAACTCACGATCTAAAGATTCTATTCTAGTCTAATCATTAATTATATTGGTGGTATTAAATTTATGGATAAAGGGGTAATGTATCTACTAAATATAATTTCTTAAAAAATACACTCAAATAAAAGGAGTTGAAAATCTTCTAATAATGATAGTTTTAATGGATTAAATAATATTACTTCGCAATACATTACCACCCATGTAATGAAAACAATGACCAATATTATTTTTCTAAAAATGATTATACTATTGAATCCATGATAACAAACCCAAATGATCTTATTTTACATGATATTCAATGTACTAATGTTGAAATTTATAAGAAAGGGGATAAATTATCTTTCATAAATGTTTTTTATCCCTCTAACAAAGTGAATAATGAAGAGTATTAGAAGGAATATGTAAAGCTATATAAGATTTTCAAAAATAATTTTGAGTTTAAAAATGTTTTTGATGGAATTTTGATGTCATGTAATGATGTATTTTTTCCAAAAAAAAATTAATTTTTTGAAGGAACTTTTATAGAAAGAAATTAGATCAAAATTTTCAAGTTATCGAACACATTAAATGATTCAGAGTTGTTTGATAGAATATTTATAATGGGATTCATTGAAGAGAGATATTGATGAGTTTGTATCTCGGAATATAATATTTCTGATAATTAAGGATGAGAGACAATATTTTATGATGATTATAGAACTATTAAAAAGACTAGAGTGGAAATTTAAAAACAACACCATGGTTTTTGTAGTCAAACTCTACAAAACCTTTAAATGTTACATTTTAATATAGGTTGTAGATTATTATATTAAAATGATAGAAAAATACAATTCTATAAGTGGCTATTTCTATCCAGATCTTCTTTTTAGAATACTCATTATTGAAGTTGTAGGTTATTTTTGAGTAAAACATTCAATTGAATCTAATCAATATATGATGTTTATTTAGGTGATTGGGAAAAGTATTTAAAAAGATGATGATAATGTATTTAGTTTTGGTGATACATTTTATCCATATATGGATGGCTAATATTATATAATAAAATAAAATCCTATCGTATATTCTGATATCATGATCAATAAATTTAAAAGGTGTTTCTATAAGGCCCCAACCTTAAACCTTACTTAATCTTGAGTTATTAAAAGAATACACATTAAGTATCTTTTCCGGTTTAGAGTTTTAGAGAATTCGATCATAAAACATGCATTACATTTCACATATAAACAAAGTGGTTACATAAAGATAGTATTCTTTTTTCCCATCAATGGAAACATATTTAAAATAAAACATGGATTCTTTCTTGACACTTCCTTGACACTATCATCATATCATGTACCTTTCCCTTGACCTGTGAAAAACATTTCTAAAAAACTTGGGATGAGCATAAAAAGCTCAGTAATAGATATAAAAATATGGAGAGGAAACATGGGTACATATATACATAAGAATGAAATAATACATTACCCATAAAACATAAGAACATTAACATACCCCATAAAATAATGAGTAAATCATAAAAATCAGAAGACATAAAGGTAACTTGAGGCATTCATAACATTCTTACGTAGGGAGTAACCCTCTTGGTTACGTTTGTAATACCCATCACAGTATATTCCCTAAATCTCTTCAGAGAAACCTTAACATTTCACTCCTTCGCGTTACCCAATTCATTGGATAACTATATCAGGCTCACCTGCCCTTAGTTTATCACGGAACCACCCATCTTCATAATAATGACCAAGAACCATAAGATAATCGTATCGCACAAAAAATACATAAAGGAAACATAACATTTCCACATTTCAATCACATGATATCAATACAACACATTGATATAAAACATTATGAAAACCATTTTCAATACCAAAATAAAATAAAAGTAAAACATGGTATTTATTTTTCTTTTAAAAATAAGGTATGGCTTGTAGAGGAAGCTGGAACTCAAAAAATGGTCACGGCGGCGGAGAAGTCGTTGTCACCGAATACGTATGACAAAACATTACCCTTTTGTCATTTAGTAAAAAGCTTTGTAAAAAAAAGATTCCTTTTGGATAATCTTAAAAGTCAAAGGGGTTTATACACCGTATAAAAGAAGGTTGAGTATAAAACAAAATATGCCTCAATGAAAGGAGATTGAGACGAAGTCCCATACCTCGGGTCCGACTTGACTCGATCGTTATTTAATGTCCTGAATAATAAACGAGAGTTCATTTCTACTTGCTTAAGAACCTTTTTCAAGTTCATTATTCCTTTATATCACTTATTTCCATGTCATGAACTCTATGTAATTATTTATGTTAAAAACGGTCGTTTTAACGATCATTGGTACTTGAGTCAAAAATAAACCCTTTATAATTACAATTTGTTCATGTATCCATTATATCCAGAATTATAATCATGATTTATATATAATATATGTCATATATATCCATTATATTCATGAATTTATAATATTACATATTTTTTAGAGGTAAGAAATGAAATGCACTGTTCAAGGAGATGGTAAGCCGTACGTACGCATAAATGCTACTTTCATTTCTATTTCATATTTTATAGAATGGAACCATAATGATATAAAGGTATATTATAATTCCAGTGTAATATCATATACAATATCATAACTCCATCATTTATACGTCCCACATATGGTATTTAACGAATCAAATCACCTTGAGGGGGCGGTAGTCTGCACGTCCTTAAATGAAGATATCGTGTTTACCCATAATGGAAACCATAAAGGTATGACCAAAATGAAAAATACAGAAGCTTAAGGAAAACATAAACATATTATATATCATATATAAATATATTGTCATCTTAATGGCCACCTTTGATGGTGTTAAAAGAATGTTCAACAATCATCATTTCGGGAGGCAGAAATTCATCATCCACGGAAACAGTATGTTCATTAACCATTAGATATAGGTGTGTGTAGGTGTAGCTCGAATCCTTCTTATAAAAACATCCTAGTATATTGAATATACTAGATTTGTTACAAAAGAAATTAATAAAAAGAGTTTAGGGGGTTGTAGAAGCAAAATAAAACAAAAGGACTCAAGTGAAGACATTACCTTAAAATCGGGTAACTCCCATGGGTTTGAGATAAAAGGATTCCTTGGGAAGACTTATTCCCAAATAGAGGCTTCAAGGAGTAATATAGGGAATTTTAGAGACAAAATGGATAGGGGTTGGACGATACAAAGGCTTTGGGAGTGTGGGTAAGGAGGTAGAGTTGGGGGCCTTTTATAACAGGAGAGGAGGGGCACTCTTGGAATGTAAAGAAATGATACTTTATTTGAAAATACTTTTAGGATTCAAAAGTTCCCACATTGATATAATTAGAGGTTAAGGTGATAAGGGTTCTAAATATACCATCCAATTGGTTTTGGACATGTGTAGGTAATTGATTTTACATTATCCTTTCATATAATTTAAATCCTTTATTAATGAGGTAATCGCTGCATCATCATGATGTCATAAATAATTTAATTTATTTAAAGCCTAAAAATTATAAACAAAATACTATGATGTAGGAAATCGTTTTAGATTTCCAATGACTATTTATAATCAAAAGTCTGAATTGTATAACCCCATGTAAAAATTCTTTTAGTAAAATAACTTATGTTTGTGTAATTTTTACTTTAACATTAAATAAAATGGTATTTATGTCATTTTCCAACCAAAGTGGATCCATGGGGTCCCCAAGATGACCCATGGATTGTCGTGGATGGCCATGACACATCCAATGTGGGTAGTACTTGTGTCTAGGTCATTTTATTTTATTAAAACATTATTCTTACCTTAAACTACACTAATTACCTATAATCACGATTAAAAACTTAATAAGTTACTATTCACCAAAAAAATTATTCTAATCCCATTAAACCACATTTTACTTCTTAATGACAACCATGTATGTCAGATTTTTGAAATTCAAAACACAAAGATGGCAAAATTTCATTTAAATAGAAAATCAGTTTTTATAAGTACCACTTAGTGGTTTCACTATTCATCAAAAGTTGAAGTTTTTCAGAAAATTACCAAAAATTCACCCTAATATATATTTGATATTCTGAATTCAAAAATGATGTCTATTTTACAAAATTCAAAACATATAAGTTGCATTAATTAATTTAATAATTAATTCCCACAGTCAAAACAAATAGTGTGTTTTTATGAAACAAAATGTATTAAAAGATTGACACTAGTTTAAGTCCGATTTCAAAGTGTAATTAATTCCAACAACCACCATTGGATTAAATGGTAAAAATATATTCTAATTTAACTTCAAAACCAATTCAAAATATAATCTAATAATATAAATAATGAATATTAAAAAGCAGTTTGGATGTAAAATGCAGTATTTTTCACTATTCATTAAAAAATGAACATTGTCAGAAAAATACCAAAAATTCACAAAAAGTAAATTTTGATGCCCCAATCATAAAGAATAAGTTTATTTTGACAAACATAGATTATAAAATTTTCAAAAGTTTTATTTAAAAAGGGTTTTCCATCAAAAGGCAGTAAAACAATCTTTTAAGAATATTAGTGTATTCAATGCTTAAGATTGGATTTATTTTCATTTTATGACTCTAAAACACTATCTAATTCATTAATAGACATTGATAAAAATATCTACTATTCATTACTTACATGGGATGTTACATCCTTCCCCCCTTTAGAAAATTGCATCCCCGCAATTTATTTACTTATCATATAAATGTGGGTACTTAACCCTCATTGCATTTTCAGATTCCCATGTTGTCTCTTCCATCATGTGGTTTTTCAACAAAAACTTTACCTGATTAATCACCTTATTCCGTAACACTTGCTCCCTAGGGTCAATAATCTAGATCGGTTGTTCCTCATAAGATAGGTTCTCTTCCAGCTGACCTACCTCTGGACTCAAAACATGAGATGGATCTGGCATATACTATCTCAACACCGAAACATGAAAAACATTGTGTACCTAAGATAAACTCGGAGGTAAACCCACCCGGTATGCAACTAATCCAACTCTCTCCATAATTTCATATGGTCCAATAAATTTGGGACTCAGCTTTCCTTTCTTACCAAATCGCATCAAACTTTTCCATGGTGATACTTTGAGAAAAACATGATCACCTACCTCAAAAGAGAGATCCGTCCTCCTGTTGTCCGCATAACTCTTTTGCCTACTCTGAGCTGTTCTCATGTGTTTCTGTATCAGCTGAACTTTTTCTGCCAACTCTTCTACCAATTCTGGTCCAATCAACTTCCTTTCACCCACTTCATCTCAGAAAGCTGGAGTTCGACACCACTTCCCATATAATGCCTGAAATGGATCCATCTGTATACTAGAATGAAAACTGTTATTACATGAAAATTCAACCAAAGAAAGATTTTGGTCCTAACTTCCTTAATAATCCTTCGAACAAGCTCGTAGCATATCCTCCAAGGTCTGAATTGTTCGTTCTGACTGCCCATCAGATTGAGGATGAAATGATATACTAAAATTTAATTCAGTACCCAATGACTTCTAAAGGCCTTTACAAATGTTAGAAGTGAACATGGGATCACGGTCAGATACAATGGAGAGAGAAACTCCATGTAATCTGAATATCTCTTTAAGATACAAAAGGGAAATTTGATCTAGGTAAAAAGTATCTCGTATAGCAAGGAAATGAGTAGATTTAGTCAAGTGATCAACAATAACCCAGATTGCATTATTACCTCACGATGTCCTCGGTAATCCAACAACAAATTCCATGGATATGTTTTCCCATTTCCACTCTGACAATGGTAAAGGATGAAGCATCCCTTTCGGTAACTGCTGCTCTGCTTTAACCTGTTGACAAGTCAAACACTTCACAGTAAAATCAGCACTATCTCTTTTCATTCCATCCCCCCAGTAATACTATCGAAGATCTCTATAAATCTTAGTACTGCCTGGATGAACTAAAAACGGAGAACTATGAGCTTCGCATAACAACTCTCTCTTCAACTGTGAATCACAAGGCACACACAATCACTTCCCAAATCTCAAAATTCAATCATTATCAATGTTGAATTCAGGAATCTTACCCTTCTGAACCAGCTCTACCTTTTTCTGCAACTCACTGTCCTACTTCTGTGCTTGCTTGATTCTGTCTGATAGAGATGATCTCATTGATACATGAAACAAAACAGAAGAACATCTTGCACCAAGAACTTCTATGCCAAAGTTCATCAAATCTTTAACCAAAGGATCATGTTGCAAATTCAACATTGTTAAGGAAGAATTACCTTTTCGACTCAAAGAATCAGCCACATCATTTGCTTTTCCTGGATGGTAATGAATTGTAAAATCATAATCCTTGATTAATTCTAGCCATCTCCTCGGTCTCATGTTCAATTATTTCTGAGTGAATATATAATTTAAACTTTTGTGATTGGTATATATTTCACACTTTACTCAATACAAATGATGCCTAAAAATTTTTAAAGAAAAAACAACAACAGCTAATTCCAAATCATGTGTACGGTAATTTACCTCATGAGTTTCAACTGACGTGAAGCATAAGCAATTACCTGATCATTCTGCATTAGGACACAACCAAGTCCTTTCAATGAAGCGTCACTATATATAACAAACTCACCATTCCTGGAAGGTAGTGCCAAAACTGGAGCATTCACCAATCTTCTTTTAAATTCCTGAAAACAATCATCACATTCTTTTGTCCAGATAATCTTAACACCCTTCCGAGTTAGCTTAGTCATTGGACTAGATAACCATGAAAAATTTCTAACAAACCTTCGGTAATAGCCTGCCAAACCTTGGAAACTATGAATCTCTATTACATTTGTGGGTCTTGGTCATTCTTCAACAACCTTTGTTTTTGCAGGATCAACGGTTATCCCATCTTTAGAAACAATGTGACCAAAGAAAGAAAATTTTTGCAACCAAAAATCACACTTTCTGAATTTCCCATACAATTTTTTTTCTTTCAAGGTTTGAAAAATAACCCTTAAATGCCTTTCTTGCTCTTCTTTACTTTTAGAAAACACCAAAATATCATCAATGAAAACAACCACAAACATATCCAAGAACTCATGGAAAATTCTATTCATTAAGTCCATGAATACAGAAGGTGAATTAGTTATCCCAAAAGGCATTACTACAAATTCATAATGGCCATATCTTGTACGAAACACAGTCTTCGTAATATCTGCTTCATTTACCTTCAGCTGATGGTACCCCGATCTCAGGTCAATCTTTGAAAAAAACTGAGCTCTCTGTAGCTGATCAAACAAATCATTGATATGAGGAAAAGGATATTTGTTCTTAATAGTGATGTTATTCAAGAATATATAATCAATGCAAAGTCTCATAGAACCATCTTTCTTTTTAACAAATAAAACAGGAGGACCCCATGATGACGTGCTAGGTCGAATGAAACCTTTCTCTAATAACTCCTGCAATTGTTTCTTTAAATCTAAAAGTTCAACTTGAGCCATTCGATAAGGGGGTTTTGAAATTGGATTAGAATCAGGAACTGAGTCAACAGTAAATTCAACTTCCCAGTCATGAATTATACTAGGAAACTCATCAGTAAAAACATCATGTTACTCATTTACCATTGGCACATCATTAATCTGAACAGTTCCTTTATTTTCTACAATATGTGCAAGGTAACATTCATTTCCATCTTTTACTGGTTTCTCAACTTCCTGATATGTTATCAAAATCAAGGGTTCAATGTTTTACACAAACTGAAAATCTTTCTGAAAAGAAACCATTTTAGCTCTGTAGTCAATCTTAGCATGATAAACAAAAAGCCAATCCATGCCCAAAATAAAATCAAACTCTAATAGAGGCAAAACAATAAGGTTTGCTGGTAGATTCTTTCCAGACACAAGGATAAGAAGGTTCTTATAATTCCTTTTTGTCTCAACGTTCCCTCTGGGTGTTTTTACCATAACTTCAGGGGTTATATCTTGAGATGGAATTTCCAATTTACTAGAAAACATATTAGAAATGAAAGAGTGTGTAGACCCTGAATCAAACAACACATTGGCATAATCTGAACAAACAAACAGTGTACCTGATACCACTTCATTTGATGTCCCAACATCTTCTGAGGTTGTTGCATAGGATTTCACCACCCCTTTCTGCTTATAGTCTGACTTCATTCCCCCATTCGAGTTCTTCGTTAGACACTCATTTGCATAATGACCCATTTCATTACACATAAAAAATCTTACCACTGGATTTTCATTGCCTGCTTGATCATCTTCCTTACAGTTACAAGCAATATGACCAGACTTACCACACCGAAAGCACTTACCAGATGTGGATAAACATTCTCCAGGATGCATTTTACCACACTACTCATAGGTTGGATATTTGGTTTTCTAACCTCCTTGCTTCTTTAGTGAATTCTTCCCCTTTGCATGCCAACTGGACCTCTTATTCTTTTGTTTTTCATAGAACAGCTAATCATAGGAAAACTCCATTTCCACCTTCTCCGCACATCGAAAAATATTTTCATGACTTTTGAACTCACGAGAAGTTAAAGCTCTTTGAAACTTTGGCTTTAAACCTGAGTAAAAATGGTTTATTTTACTATCATGATATCGTATGATGTTTGGAGAATACCATGCCAATCGAGTGAACTTTGCTTCATAGGCAGCCACTGAATCTTCCTCTTTCCTCAATTCCAAGAATTTCATTTCCATCCTAAGTCGAACAACCTTAGGAAAATAATTCTCAAGAAACATACCTTTGAATTCTTCCCAGTAGAGATCATCAATCTCATCACTATCCCTGATATTTTTCACCATCGACCACCACTGATCAGCTTCACCTTCAAAGCGGTAAGCAGCAAGACTAACCTTTTGATGTTCTGAACACCCCATGACATCAAAAATCATTTACAGTGATTTAATCCACCCTTAAGCTTGAACGGTGTCAGATGATCCTCTGAATGATGGGGGATGTTGCCTCATGATGTGTCCCACCACTGACATGTTCCGCTGCGGTTTATTTGGCTGATCTCGTGCATGGATACCACCACCATTTATAGCCTGAGTCAATTGTGCCATCACTACAGAAAACTGTTCAGTTATGATTCCGACCATCTCAGGTTTCTGATTTGGAAGGTTGTCATCCTCCTGATGTTGTCCCAACATAGCTGCTTTTTTTCCTCTACGGAAAACCATTCTGAACAAAGAAATATCTTAGGTGAAGCAACATAGTAATCCGTAAATGCTATATCATTACAATCATATTATAATTTAACACTTTCCTAACTCCTAAAGTTGTCTAAACCGACCTCTAATACCAACTATAAGGCCCCATCCTTAAACCTAACATAATCTTGAGTTTTACAAGATTACACATTGAGGATCTTTTCGGGTTTAGAGTTTCAGATAATAGATCACAAACCCTGCATTACATTACACATACAAACAAAGTTGTTACATAAATATAGTATTCTTCTTTCCCATCAATGGAAACATATTTAAAATAAAACATGGATTATTTCTTGACACTTCCTTGACACTATCATCATATCATGTACCTTTTCCTTGACCTGTGAAAAGAATTTCAAAAAAACTTGGGATGAGCATAAAAAGCTCAGTAAGGGATATAAAAATATGGAATGGAAACATGGGTATATATATACATAAGAATTAAATAATACATTACCCATAAAACATAAGGACATTAACATACCTCATCAAATCCTGAATAAATCATAGAAATCCTAAGACATAAAGGTAACTTGATGCATTCATAACATTCTTACGTAGGGAGTAACCCTCTTGGTTACGTTTGGAAGACCCATCACAGTATATTCCCTAAATCTCATCGGAGAAACCTTAACGTTTCACTTCTTCGCGTTACCCAATGCATTGGAGAGCTATATCGGGCTCACCCACCCTTAGTTTATCACGGAACCACCCATCTTCATAATAATTCCCAAGAACCATAACATAATTGTATCGCACAAAACATACATAAAGGAAACAGAACATTTCCACATTTCAATCACAAGATAACAATATAACACATTTATATAAAAACATTATGAAAAACATTTTCAATACCAAAATAAAATAAAAGTAAAACATGGTATTTATTTTTCTTTTAAAAAGAAGGTATGGCTTGTAGAGGAAGCTGAAACTCAAATAATGGTCAGGGCGGCGAAGAATTCATTGTCGCCGCACACGTACGACAAAACATTACCCTTTTGACATTTAGTAAAACGCTTATTATATAAAATATTCCTTTTGTATAAACATAAAAGTAAAAGTGGTTTATACACTGTATAAAAGAAGGTTGAGTATAAAACAAAATATGCCTCAATGAAAGGAGATTGAGACGAAGTCCCATACCTGGGGTCCGACTTGACACGATCGTTCATTAATGTCCTGAATAATAAACCAGAGTTAATTTCTACTTGCTTAAGAACCTTTTTCAAGTTCATTATTCCTTTTATATCACTTTTTTCCATGTCATGAACACTATGTAATTATTTAAGTTAATAACGGTCATTTTAACGATCATTGGTACTTGAGTAAAAAATAAACCATTTATAATTACAAGTTTTTCATGTATCCATTATATCCAGAATTATAATCATGATGTATATATAATATATATCATATATATCCAGTATATACATGCATTTATAATATTACATATTCATTTAGAGGTATGAAATGAAATGCACCGTTCATGGAGACGGTAAGCCGTACGTATGCATGAACGCTACTTTCATTTCTATTTTGTATTTTATAGAATGGAATCATAATGATATAAAGGTATATTAAAATTCCAGTGTAATATCATATATAATATCATAACTCCATCCTTTATAAGTCCCACATATGGTATTTACCGAATCAAATCACTTTGAGTGGGCGGTAGTCCGCACTTCCGTAAATGAAGATATCGCGTTTATATATCATAAACATATTGTATATCATATATAAATATAGTTTCATCTTAATGGCCACATTTGAAGGTGTTATAAAAATGTTGAACAATCATCATTTCGGGAGGCAGAAATTCGTCATCCACGGAAATAGTATGTTCTTTAACAATTAGATGTCGGTGTGTGTAAGTGTAACTCGAATATTTCTTATAAAAACATCCTAGTATATTAAAGATACTAGAGTTGTTACAAAAGAAATTAATAAATAGAGTTTAGGGGGTTGGAGAAGCAAAATAAAACAAAAGGACATAAGTGAAGACATTACCTTAAAATAGGGTAACTCCCTTGGGTTTGAGCTCAGAGGATTCCTTGGGAAGACATCTGCCCAAAGTGAGGCTTAAAGGAGTAAGAGAGGGAAGTGTAGAGAAAAAATGGGCAGGGTTTGGACGATCCAAAGGCTTTGGGAGTGTGGGTAAGGAGTTAGAGGTGGGGGCCTTTTATAAGAGGAGAGGAGGGGCACTCTTGGAAATTAAAGAAATGTTACTTTATTTGAAAATGATTTTCGGATTCAAAAGGTCCCACATTGACATAATTCGAGGATAAGGTGATCAGGGTTCAAAATATACCCATACAATTGGTTTTGGACATGTGTAGGTCATTGATTTTACATTATCCTTTTATATAATTTAAATCCTTTATTAATGATGTAATCGCTGCATCATCATGATGTCATAAATAATTTAATTTATTTAAACTCTAAAAATTATAAAAAACTTACTATGATGTAGGAAATCATTATAGCTTTCCAATTACTATTTATAATAAAAAATCTAAATTGTATATCCCCATGTAAAAATTGTTTTAGTAAAATAACTTATGTTTGTGTCATTTTTACTTTAACATTAAATAAAAAGGTATTTATGTCATTTTCCCACAAAAGTGGATCCATGGGGTCCCCAAGTTGACCCATGGATTTTCATGGTCGGCCATGACACATCCAATGAGGGTAGGACATGTGTCTAGGTCATTCAAGTTTATTAAAACATTATTCTTACCTTAAACTACACTAATTACCTCTAATCGTGATTAAAAACTTAATAAGTTACTATTCACCAAAAAAAATTTCTAATCCCATTGAACCACATTTTTTTTCTTAATGAAAACCATGAATGTCAGATTTTTGAAATTCAAAACATAAAGATGGAAAATTTTCAGTTAAACAGAAAATCAGTTTTTATAAGTACCACTTAGTGGTTTTACTATTCATCAAAAATTGAAGTTTTTCAGAAAATTACCAAAAATTCACCCTAAGCTATATTTGATATTATGAATTCAAAAATGAAGTCTATTTTACAAAATTCAAAACATATAAGTTGCATTAATTAATTTAATAATTAATTCCCGCTGTCAAAACAAATAACGTGTTTTTATGAAACAAAATATATTAAAAGATTGACACTAGTTTAAGTCTGATTTCAAAGTGAAATTAATACCAACGACCACCATTGGATTAAATGGTAAAAATATATTCCAATTTCGCTTTAAAACCAATTCAAAAGATAATCTAATAATATAAATAAAGTATATTAAAAACCAGTTTTGACGTAAAATGCAGTATTTTGAACTATTCATTAAAAAATGAACATTATCAGAAAAATACCAAAAAGTCACACAACGGAAATTTTGATGTCCCAATAATAATGAATTAGTTTATTTTGACAAAAATATCTTATAAAATTGTCAAAATATTGATTTAAAACGGGCTTTCCATCAAAAGGCAGTAGAACAATCTTTTATGAATATTAGTGTATTCCATGCTTTAGATTGGATTAATTTTCATTTTAAGCCTCTAAAACACTATCTAATTAATTAATAGACATAGATAAAAATGTCTATTATTCATTACTTACTCGAGATGTTTCAGTTTCAGATCAAGATCTCACTATAATCAAGTTTATTTACCACAATATATTACAATCGAATATTTAGATGTATCATAATGAATCCCAGTATGGAAACATGTTTAGAGAATAGATATTCATCGAAGAATTTATAGTATAAATGTTAGTGGGATTTGAGATTGACATGTATATTTAATATAATGTTAGATATCATCAACAAATCATCAAGGAAGCATAGTGTAGATAAAAAATTTATTTTGACAATCATAAATGTGTTCCACAAAATAGTTGTGGTTAGAAGGTGATCTTGTGAGTTTATATATAGATAAGGATATTATATTATATGTTAATAGAAATATAATCCCTTTATATGTTTTCTCCTTTTATATTCTAGATCGATTACGGATGGTTTTTAATCAATTGGTGATTCCAATTATTGTCTTTAATGGTCATGATGTGATTCATCAATAAATCATATTGAATTACATACCATATGAATCCCATGAAACTAATTTATAATTCATATCACAATATCATGATTTTTCCTTAAATTATAAAACCTTTTTTCATATTAAATAATACATTGAATTTCATAATTATCCAGAGCATCTATTTCAAAAAGGTTTTGTGGAGAACCAACAATATTTATAGAGTTATGTCAGAACATGAGAATTTGATGGTGAAAAAATAATCATAGATTATTTTTTCACAATTATTTAATATTTATGGAAATTAATTTAATGGGACTTATAATTTAACACTATGAGATTTTTTATTTTTATCAAATAAATTTAATTTCATCGATTGTTGGTGACGAACACAACATCGAGTTTAATTGATCCATAATATACTAATAATATTATAATTTGAAAAAGTGAACAAGACTAACAAGAATTTTAATTTATTTATATTGACTTTATATAATGAAAATATATTTAAAAATGATTATATAACTATATGCTTGGTATTAATATACGTTTGAAGTAAATTTCATGTCAACAAAATAATTTCTGAATTTTTTTGTGAATAAATAATTAAATAATTTTTTTCAACATTTAAATATTTTATATGAAAAAATGAACATTATTTTTAATCATTCATGTAATAATTATCTACAGGTCACTTTTTTATAATTTTTTCAAATGATTAATTTTATAAAAAATACTAAAAATACATTTTTTTAAAAAAAATGCCTTTTTTAACCTATTTACAAAATATATTCATGTTATAAAATATATTAAAAGTAAAATTTATTAATTATATTATTAATACTCAAAATTATTTCATTTGAACCTACACCTTGTTTAATTATTATAGATAAATGTTTTATAATTCTGTAATAATGTTAATTGGAAAATTTTAGATTTCATCATATCCATTTGTTTAATTTGGGAATAAATTTTACAACTTATTCAAATTTAATATCAAAAAATGAAATTATTATGTTTTATTAGAAATTTTAATAATATATAATATATTTAACTATAATTTATTCATTGATAATAGATACAATTGAATAAATTAATAATTTCTGTTAATGTAAAAAAAAATTACTTACTGTTGAACCAAAAAGATAACAGTTAAAATTACATAAAAAAATTATGTATTCCTATTGTTTCTCCATAAATCAACCACATTTTTTTTAATTTTCTATAATTATCCATTTGGAAAACGTTTTTCTTCTGTAAAATTATTGGTGTAAAAGTTTTTATTAAATAAAATATAGTTTTTTACTCTACCCCACAATTATAAAAGGCCACCCCACTCTTATCTAATTTACATTTCTAAATCCTCATAGTTCAAAAAATCCCAAAAAATTATTCAAAAATTCTCTCCTCATTTATGATTGTTCTTATGATTATATGGAAACAATCCATTGAAGGTTTTTCTATTTCTTACCTAAGGAGGTTGTCTAAAGCAGAGGAATCATTATCAACCATGTGTTTTTGTTTATTTTTTAATTTTTACCCTTTTCAAATCATTATAATATATGATGGTATAAAAAAATTATTACATAAAATATAATGAAATATTAATGAATTATTTTTAAAACCCATATCCATATTTTTCCCATCAAATGAAAAATGAAACATCTTATTGACTTTATGGTGGGATAACGGCAAATGAACGGATATAATTCTTCTTCCATCACTGCCTCTCATAGTTATATATCATGATGTATTTAAGATATTTAAATGATATTTATTTGATTATTATTAATATTTTATTTTAATATAACTTTTAACTACCCACTTTATGACCCGTTGGGGAATGATATCACTGTTTAAGCATTGGTGAAGACTACCCCCATAAAGCGATGTGATACATTTTTAAAATTATGTTGATATGGATAATATTCAGGATTTATTTCATTATTATATAAGATATATATCTTATAAATATTGATCTACAATGATTATTTATTATCTATATTTTGGAAATTTATCCTTCATACAAATTGAAGCAATGTTCTTTCTTGTGTAGGACCTACAGTGTCCATGAAGGGAGTAATTCAACTAAAATTTATAAGTATTATAGATTACTATAAATACATATATAATGTATATATATTAAATTAATATAATTATAAATATTCAATTTATAAAAGAAATAAAATCAATATACAAGGACCACACCAATCAATAGTAAGAATATTTCAAAAATTATGTAGACATCTCCCAAAAAACAAATTTTATCAATGATTTGTTAATAAATTGGTGATTATTGGTTTAAAATAATTCATATACAGTATTATAAATAGGAATAAAGTGATAATATATATATAATAAACCCATATTTATTAAATTTGATGTTTTATCATTTATGAATATCATCAATACTTGAGTTAAACTCTTTCGTCTCACTATTGTTTTTCTGTGACACATGCCAAATTGAACTCTTTTTCCAATATATGATATAAATAATAATCATTAATGTATTTTAGGAAATTAATGGTTTATTTTATGAATATATTAATATCCATATAATTTTTACTATTTAATTGTGTGGCTAATTCAAAAGTCACTAATGTGGTAAGGGTAAAATTTCATAGTATCATTTTTATCAATATTTGTTAGGATTCTAATTTTATGATGAACTATTATGATAAAACTATAATTCAAACTTATTTATATTCATATAATAAATTTATTTAAAAATATTTAATTATATCCTGTCATATTCCACTTTTTTTACTCCAGATTTGTAATGAATGTTTTTTAGAAAATTAAACTTTATTACTCTCTTTGATTGAAAATATTTTCCCTCTAATGAGTATGTTTTCAAAAAAGGGTTTTAGAAATAATATTAATAATATCTTAAGATTTTTGAAATTATTTTATTTAGATTTATTTTTTTAAAACAATACAATTAAATGATGTTTATTTTTCTGAAAGTGATGTCCATTTTACATTTTTAAAAAAATGTGAAATGGATCATTATATAATTGGGTACAGAATGAGTGTATTTACTTCCATAAAGATCAATAATGATTTAAATATTTTATTTAAATATTTTTAAGATCATTTCAATAAAAAAATTCATTAAATTTTTATAAATATTACAAAATTAATGAAGTATTTTCATTAAAAATGTATTTTCATCAAGAGTGTCTTGTTTATTTTTATGGAATTTATAATCATAAAAAACCATTGGTGCATTTTATCTTTCATTAGTGGTATTATCCAATTGTAATGACCTTATTTTATGACTAGATATCTTATAGTTACAATGAAAATATATTTATGTTACCTTATACATTTCAAATATATACACAAGGATGAATTGGTGAAATTTTATGAACCCCATCCCTTATACATGGGTTATGTCATGTTGAATTATTAATGAAACCCTTTTACTTATATGGGTTATGATTCAAAGAATTTATATTTATCTTATTGATATTTTACGTTTTTTTATTAAATCAATAGTGTGACCAAAATTATATATCCCTCTAATTAATTATTAAATGTATTATACATTGTGGGAAAATTATCAGAAACAAGAAAATGAGTGTGATCATTAACATGGAATTGTTCCATGTGGTCGATCTGCTATTGTGAAATATAAAAAGTGTGTGATGAACTATGGGAAGCGAATTATGAACCATGATCTATTATCTGATGAAAAATAGGTAGTGATGATTAGTCCACTATGATTTTTTGTTCTATGTAGATAATCGTGAATATAAAATTGTTTATATATTTATGATGGGGACACACCTATATGACATGAACTTATGTTTTATTATTAGTTTATAGTTATTTTTCTATTATACTATTAATGTATTTGGAAATGATAATTTGTTTTACAATAGATCATCCATACAATAAATAATAAATATGGTAAGAACATTGTATGATATATTCATGATAAAAAATTAAGGATTATGTTATGTATTCGTATGATCCAATATTGACATCTAAAATGTTTATACGTAGTAAAAAAATTATATTACACATTATACTGATATATAATCCCATTTAATAATGACAGGATTATATAAGGTATGTCATTTAAGATTTTATAACAGTGGGATCATTATTTTAGGCATTGGGGACATTTTATGAAATTAAAATATTTCGTGAATAGAATCTAATGAAATAATCCATAATGGTTCTCAGATATGAATTCCGTAAATCTATTGAATATTCATTAAAAAATCTGAACTATTTATGTATAAATTTTTTGGGTTTCTATACAATATATTGATTAATATGTCTATAAAAAACTAATTTTAAGCATTAAGTTGATGTGTTTAGGATGGTAAGTTCATTTGATGCATGAGGTGACTGGTATGTTTTTATAAGATGATGTGATGTAAAAAGATCATGATATGATATCGAATCCCAAGTGTGACTATGTTTTTTTACATCTAAGGAGATATGTATATGAATTAGTAATATTGGGATAGAGTGGTAAACTAACATGGATGTGTTAGTAGGGTTCATTAATTTGATATTATTTATATTATGTATATTTCTAATTTAATTTGATAATTGATAAGTGATCGTTGGTGGGGATGGAAATGGAATTAGAAATATTTATATCAGTTTATTTAGATTTTTTTATTCAATAGAATTTAGTATTCTTCCTTGAAATTATTTATGAGAGGAAACTTATATTATCTAATAGAGTATACTTGTTATTCTCATCCTATGTATATCAAAATAATCATTTCAGATAGAAAGTGTTTATTTTTGAATGAGTTGCAAATTACTATATTGATGTCTTTAGTAAATATTAGAGCTTTAGGGTTACTTCCACATATTATTTGTAATATTTTAAATCTATTTAATCCCTATTGATTAAATAATTTGTATTTATATTATGAATTATTAGAAAATAAATTACAGTTGTTCCTATCATATCTCTTAATTCTAGAATCATTATGTGGGTAATTTCTCCAATGTGTATTTTATAATAATATGATTACGTATCTCAATTTAATGGTCTATAAAAGGTGTCCCTTGGAATCCATTATCTCAATTTATCAATTTCTCAATTTCAATTATTGGATTTTTTTCATTTATTTGGATGTTTAAATATGATAGAGTTATCAAACAGAATTGTGGAATTATGTGATAGAGTTTAGAGTTATGAACTTCTGATTTTACATTGTATTATTGGAAAGAAAAATATTAATATGACACTGTATGTTTTTTAATAATGAGGTTGAATTTATAACAAGAGTCTTTAACCCCCCCCCCCAATGATCGGATGCATGAAACTTATTGTTAACAAAACATTATAATTTATGTGACATTGGTTTATGAGTAATGACCATGTAAATGATCCTAAAACATGATATTATGAGAATATGGTTGAACTCATAAGATAATGGGTAATAGTTAAAAATTAAGTATGTAATTATCTTTAAATAAATTTTACCTCATTTTGAGAGTCCATAAATTATAATCATTTTTATGAATAGAATCTGGTTGATATTTTTATATGGGTTTAGGTAAAATAATAAAAATTAGGTTTCTATAAATATACCATTGTAGGAGTTGATGATTAAAAACCACAAAGATGGAATCAATGAATGTTCTAGTTTAATATTCTGTATAGTTTGCAAGGATTTAGATGTTTTTTAGGAAATGTACTGAGATATATTCTCTTGTAGACTTTCATTCGTGGACAAAAATGTTTTATTTATGTATAATGATGTTTTCCCTTGCCATGGGATTCTATATTTCTTCTCCTTATGTATTGTGAAACCATTAAGAGGACTTGTTGATTAAAATAATATTCGACTATTAAGCCCTTTTAATGAATAACCTAGATTATCATCATTCTTTTTCTTCTAAAACATTAAAATTGGAATAAATGAATGGAAACCACTTCAATTGAAATGTTAAAACCCACCTATTTAAATCCATTATACATAATTATTATAACTAATATAATATTTAGTTCCCAAATCAATTCTAGTGGCCTTTTGAGATTATATTAATAACCCATTCATTATGAATATTGTAAGATGGTGGAATAGTTTTGGGAACTAGTTTATGTCATCAAAATTCATATAATTATGTAACATTATCAATGGGATTAGTGATGTTAATATATGGTATATTAGTATGGGTACCTATCATGACATGAATCCTATATTTTTCTATATGGTCATGTATGATAGATATTTGGTCTGATGAAAGGGGGTCTTTTATAAATTCCACTATTTGAGTCAATATACCTATCTATTTCTCTAGGTGATATCAGCCCTAGTTTGGGGAAAACGAATTGTTATAAAATTGTTGTTAATTTATTTTCATCATAGTGTTGTACTAATTTCGCTCTCAATTATGAGGTATATTGTTCGTTTCTAATTGTTATGTATGTTACTGTTTTGTTGATTTTGATTTACAATTATATAATTATGGAATATGATATATATTAATGTATGTTCATACATTCATAATAGAATGAGTTATTTTGAATGTTGAAAACTCTTCAAATAAATTTCATGAACCATTTTTATAAGTAACATTAGTCCTATTGTATATTTTTGAGGAGTTTTCCATAATTCAATAATTATTATCTAATGTGGATGAGAATTATATTATAATGTGATATTTATTGTTACTCTTTATTTATTTTTATTAAATAGCCCAAATTTTATTAATGTATTACTAAAAGGGGGAGGGGATCAATTGTGATATCAACATATTTTTTATAATTCATGTATAAAAAATTTCACCTCAAATTATACTATTATCATTTTCTAGAAAAAGTACTATTACACATCTATATGAATGTAAGTACATATAAGGTTCAATATTAAATAAGAGTATATATTTAATGGAATGGTTTGGAAATAATCCAATAACACACAATACACATTAAAAATAACTTTTATTATGATACAAAATGGTAGAAAGTTCCCAAAAATATGTATCACTATGATCATTACAATAGTGCATGTTCTTCTTTTACCTCAAATGATGATAAATAAGTTCTTTAACATGATAAAGAAACATAACTAGTTTGTTCCAAAAATATCAATATAGATATTTAATAACATCATTATGTTTAATTATTTAAAAACAATTCATTACATTCCTACCCAACATAGGAAGAAAAAACTATTTTACAATTCACGTAAATACTCATACGGATGGTTCAATCCAATTCCTTAATCCAATTCTTGTGTCTTGAAATAATAGTATGAATTGGTACTCAATAAAATATTTTTATTTTCTTCTTTATTTCATTGTAAATAAAATTCTTATTTGGATGGTCCAATACTAAAATATATATCCACTTCCATATCCACAAAATTCTTAAATATGGAAGTCAATCTAAAGAAAATGTTATCTGGAATCATTTTTCTATTAGTACACCACCAAAAAATTGAACACTCTCATTATCTTATTTATAATAAAATTGTTAGATTATGTTATACATTTAACTCTATTTATTATTACATAAAAATGGTATGAGAGGGAAAAAGATTTTATTTTACCACTAATCAAAATTTATGAAATGTCATTTACACTCTATTTTTAGTTTTATTTTTTTTATTTTGTGCTTCTCTACTATTTTAATAATTTTATGAAACATTTTTAAAATATCATAAACTCATATTTATTCAATCTTATCAACCATTTTTCTATCGCCTGTAATTTTACCTTACAAAACTATTATTTACTCTGATAGAAATTTTGTGTGTTTGAAGACATCAAAATTTTATTCTCCAAATTGATTCAATCTTTAAATATTGTCATCCATAAATATTGTGTAATCATATATTCTACATGATAAAAATTCTGTAATAATTTGTATCAAAATTATTATGTAATATAATTTTTTTAATTTATTTAAAAATTCCGCAGATAGATACAAAAATATTTTTTATGAAATTACATAATATATTTTTTTATTGGTGTTTGATGGAATTTTTATTATAATTATATGTTCTTATCTGGAATTAATTCATTTTTGATGATGTTTGATCCAATTTAAAAACTAATATTTTTATTTATTGAAATGGCTGAGTTAATTATTTAAATCACCAGGTTGATGTCTCTCTAAAATCATCTCTTACATTGATACCACCAACTTCATATTACATAACAAAGTCAATAATTTCTATTTTAATCCTAAAAAATGTTATGATCTGCCTCCACATAAGATATGAAACCAATTAAATTCTATTAACAATAATATATTTGATATATCACTATTAGAACATACCAATTTCTTAGTGGCATTCAGATTCGGATGGACCAATGACAATAGGGACATATTTCTAATAAATTACGTAAATGTGATAATTGATCTTATAGATCAGATAATTTAGTGTGTAGGGTATTCTGATTAATAGGTTAGTCAATAAATCTACAAATTTTTTTACATAAAGAACACAAAATATCTCACCCTTTTGAAAAATTATGCATCAAGTGATTCTCACACAAATAAACCTATACGTGTGGACTATCACATAATAATATATATTGTAATAAAAAAATTTACTTGTATCATTACATCTTCATATTATTTAATAGAGTCGGTCCAATATTTAATTTTCTAACAAAAAACTTTTTCTCCTCTATTCACTCACAATGCACGGATCGAATGTTTATCGGACAACTTATGATATTGAAAGCATAAAAAACAACACAAAATAACCAAATATGAGTTAAAACATGATAAAATAATTTAATACACTAACATAACCACTCACATCGATCAACAATTTCATCCTGAAAAAATATATGTCTTAATATTACATCAATCAACAAAAATATCATGAAAAAAATTCCAAAAATGGTAGAATTTCTTAAGAACCTTCCACCGGTCTTATGTGTCTAGAAAAAATTAAATTTTTTTCCAACAAATATAAATTGAATTCATTTTATATATTGAAAAGAAATTAATATTCATCCATCAAATGAAAAAAAACATCCAGAAGTCCTGGTCCCAAGCTTATCTCCATTTTTATTTTTTTTCATGCAAGGATAAAAATACACTAAAATATCTTACTCATGATTTGGATCATAAAAAAAATTAAAACTAAGTGGGAAAAGTAATTTAAATAATCAATAATAATTTATCATGTAACAATGTTTTTCAAATGAAGTGAGTTACAAGAATTCTTCCTGACAAATCCAAATATATCAATAATTACACCACTTTAAAACAACTTGAAATAATAATTTTTTATTATAACATGATTCCTATAAAAATATTGAATAATAGACAATGGTGGTCACAAAAATTAATATCGTTATCATTACTTACACACATCACACCATATATACAGTCTTCTATAAAATTTTTAGGACAATACAATTTAAATGATTATAAAACATCATTTCCCCCACTTGAATACACTCTCTAAAGACAAAATGAATCTGGGGAAAGAAATACATAACTAATACATAGATATAATGAGGATTCATTCTCATTTTCAACCATATTTTTGGAAAATCACATTAGGTACATTTTTCTGTATATTTATTCAAATTATTCTGATGTAACACATACTCTATCTTTATCTGATATTTCATTACATACAGTTTAATGAAGTGATATTGTATATCAAGATTATTTCAATGAGAATGTTAAGATATTTTGATTTTATGGTTTATATCACTTCGTTTATCATTACCCAATAGCTGAGGTTACTTAAATTCAATAAGTATATCGCCCAACAAGATGATTATAAATATAAGTTACATCATTGTATATGTATATACAATATCCCTAGATCCATCCAGGAAAACAATTACAATATTTTATTTACTATCATTACAAAAATATATTCCCTATAATGTATACTCCACAATATTTGGAATTTCTATCATCTATAATTACGTCCAAATCAACATATGTATTTCTATACAAAACGGTTATTCCAAAGATATCATTATTTATAATGTAATAATTTTTTTCTTATATATATATATGAATTCATTTTCTAGTCTAGAGAAGATATTTCATTGGAGAACATTTAAATATTTAAAATAATGTGACAACCTAAAAACTATCTTTTATTGAAGATAGCAAATTAATCAAACATCCAATAATCTTTTGAAAATATTTAGATTCCACAATCCTTAACATATACATCATTACTCTACTTAGATTCCAAAAATATCTGATTTTTGGTTGACTTCTCAGTGGCCCATTTATTTTATAATAAATTTCTCAATGGATTGAGGTAAAAAAAATTCAACATTAATATCCAATTCATGTGAAATATTCCCATTCAGAAAAATTCAAAAATACCAATATCTTCTTCCTGAAATTCCGAAAATATCACAGAGATTGTATCACATTGATAAATTTATCATATTTCTCTAAAAAATATGTCCTAGTATTTTATTTCATATCTATTTTCATCTATTATGCTCAGGTAACATGAATTTACTAATTCACCAACATGAAATAATGTCTTCTTTTTATTTTTTCATATTATAACTTCTTTTCATGATAAATCCTTTACTGGAAAATACCATATTTTCTAAAAACTAATAAATTTCCCCCATAAAAAAGTTGATAAAATCTTAATAAATTGTATTATATACCATCAAAAAATAAGTCCATCATTAATTTCAATGTTTCATCCCCAATAACAGTGGATCCAACACATTCTATTATGTAGAAAATGTTATTGAAAATTTTATATGTTACTTTTTTGAAATCATTATCATTATCCTAAAATTTAAAATATCATATAATATGATAAGAGCAACCACAACAAAAAATATAGGTTCCATCTCATTTTGTATAATTGGGGGAAGTTTCTATAATAAGATATTTTTATTTCCATTATTTTTACATCAAATTTGGATTTTGAGAATTATTGTAAACATTTCTTCTTCCCTTAACTAAACAAGACACAATTTTGAAATATTTCCATGTATTTCACATGAAAAATAAATTCTATAGGATGAATCATATTTTTAGTTTTGTTATATAATCGTAATATTTCTTCCGTTGAGGGGATTTATTCCACCACAAGTCTTTTTTATCTATCTCATGGGATAATTTCAAAAAACATTAAGCTGAAACAAAATTTCTATATTCACAAATTCACCAAAATATTAGATATTATAGCCAAAGGAATGATTACATCTGTTACATCTATAATACATGATATTGTAAATATGATTTTCAGTTAATTTTACATCTTTATCCTTAGAACATTATTTTACCCTTGATTTGTTGTTATTACCTAAAATATTTTTATTCATGTTAGATTTAATTCTAACAATTTCATACTCAGAAGTTAAAATAATTGGACTTGTAAATTTTATAAACATCATAATTTTCATCATTGTTGGTTTTTCCCACATTAAATATTTTCTCATCCATCCTCTTGGTCAATTATTTTTACTTTTAATTCATAAAATCAATGATACCATATTTAGATCATTCTCAAGTTCTCTATTTCTAGACCATTCACATACATTATAGGTATAGTACATGAAACTTGTAACTCCATACAATGATTAGAATACTTGTGTGGATAATGTTCAAACTCTTGTTGATTTTATTTTAGCATTTCAATAGTATGTCTATTCTTATTAAATTTCCTCTCAAGAGATATATTAAGAAAATAATACTCTAAAAGGAACATATATTTGATTTTGGGAGTATAATATTCATTTTCTATTGTATGAAATTATTTTGTAAACTTCTTGATTTATATTTTTATACAAATTATCCTCTTAATACATTCTTTCAACTCCCTATTGAGGTGAAACTCTAACACAATTTATTCTTCTTTAGATCAACTGCAACAAAACTATTCATCAATAACTACTTATATATATATATTTTGTCTTCATGAATTTGGAAGATTTTCAACATCAGCGCCACTTTCTTCATCCTCACCATATTTGGAAAAAAACATATCCTTTATTAATTTATTTAAAATTAAATATTTTCATTTTGTAAAATTTTTTCATTTATTATAATGTTTATTCTAATATATTCACATCCTCAAAAATCATCATCATTCATCAATGAAATTTTCAACTTTGTTGTCAACAACTCTACATTAAACAAATTTAAATTGATTTTCCCCTAATATATTCAAGTATCCCTTCACATTTTTTTAGAAAACTAAAAAAAATCATTATTGTAAATAAAAAAAATATTTGATTTAGAATGATGAAATTCATCGGATTAATGAATCTTATTATATTATATATTCCTTGTAGGATTGATGGAAATATCATGGTCAATAATATGTTTTATTTTAATGAAATTACAAATTCTCTAAAAAAATTTAATGAGAATTATATAAAGGTAATCAAAATATATATTGTCTAGACCAATATCATATAATGATCAAACATTTTCATAAAACATGTTAGGAATGTGTATTAATAATTTTGTGGATTTTTTAATCACCCCACATCTCCAAATTATAACTTACGCTTTTATTTTAATTAAATGGGTGGGTTCAAAGCCTCAATTATTATTAAATTAAATAAAATACCTCTTTCAACTAGGTAGTGGTAGACACATTACATATCCTAATGACCCTGTGGGCAATTATTGCATTACATGTCCCGTAGGCCGATTTTTTTCGGGCAAGGCCCATTATGTGAATAGTACTTTTACAATATCCAACTACTACAATACAACTCAGTTCCTACTTCTGCTACAGTACCATTCCACCACTAATGATCCCACTATTTCTACAGTCCCTCCACCGCTATAGTATGCTACAGTATTGTTTCATTAACAAATATTTCTTCCCCATCATATATCCTTCATAAATGATTTTTTGATTTTTCAAGACACCCTATAGATATAGGAACTCCAATAAATATAAAGAAATAATTATCATAGATTGTTGATATTAATGATTTTTTATCTCTCTCATCATTATTGTGATTCTTTTAATTCATCAATATAATAGATAATTATACAACAAGTGGAGAAAATACACCTATAGTCTCTTCCAAAACATTCCACCTAAGAGACATAAGATATTGTATAATTCTATCTTTCTAGATATGATAGTTCTTTACATTAATGACTAGAATCACCTAACTTTTAACTGAATTTAGATTATCTATAAAACATTTCATTGAAAACATCACAAATTGGTAAATCAAAGGAATCATCACCTTAATACGAATTAAAAATTCCCAAAAAATATAATGGTTTCAAAGAGAGGGGGGGGGGGGGGGGTGGTTAATCATTCATATTTTTTTTAGTTTTATATTATCTCTCTTGTATAACAATATTCACCTTGTGTAAATAAATTATAACTTCACTAAGATATCAATCATTAATCAATGGAAACATAAGTATTTACAAGATTCACTACTCAGTATAAGAATCTAGTCTATGGAATTTTTTGTAAATATTCAAATACCACCAAATCCACTAGAAAATAATAATATGTTTAGATTGAACAATTATTAAATACCCTTAACCATTTCTAGTAATATGATTAATATAATATATAATATTCTTTATCAAGGATGAATTACATAAAATATGTTTTGTACCAAGTGATTAAACCTTCAATAGTTGGTTCCAAACATGTAATAATGACTTTTCAATAAAATCTACTATTATAAATATTAAAAAAACTATTCACTTTCCAACCTAAACGTATGTTTATATGACACTTTTGGACATCATATAATTTTTTTTTGATGAATTTGTCTGATTCCTTGGATGGATTATTCTATTTATAGATAATGAAGGAAGCTATACACTATACAAAATTCTGAATAACATATTTCTTTCCTATGAATTTTACATTGATTTTTCATCAAATATAGAAAAATCTAACTAAATCCTTATAAACATCCTCTTTTCTCTCCAATATAGAAACAATTTACATGAAAACACTATCTGGAATATATTAATCTATCAAAACTACAAAAAACATATGCACATTATCTCTACCATATGAGATAAGTGTTATGTTATTTTATAAATTTACGTATATTTATTTTTTCTGTAGTAATAGAATGAGATCGAAAGAAATTTTCTTTTTCAACTCAAAAAATAATTTAAAAATAAAATTTTATAATAATTTTTACTATATATTTGAAAAATTGCATTCTTTACATCTCCAATACGTTTTTCAGGAATCGACAAACAATTTAATCATTCATGAAACATGCTCAATAATAGTCATACTAAATAAATTTATAATTAGGATATTAAATTTTTATTCTTATTGAACATTTATAATAATAAAATATTTCATTTCCAATGTTATTAATATAATTAATCATTGAAAAAATTATTATATTAATGATTGAAACATCATTAATAATCTATAACCCCTCAATATAACAACAATACAAAATTTAAAAAAACATATAATTTTTTTCATATTATAATCAAATAATTAGGCTGAAAAAAAACTGTCTTAGATAAAGTATATCATACTATTATTATTAATATTATTCTAAATCTAATGTATATGGTATTTTTCTAATAAATTATCAAATCATATTTAATTAATCCTAGAAAAATTGAATTAGGAAATAATTTTCATTACGGAAATGGAAGACTATTTTTAACCCTTTAATGGATGATCAGTCTCATAAAATACTATCATTCATCCATACAACAATGATTACTTACTTAATAGAAAAAAATATATGATTATCCTAAAAAATAAATAATCATCTTACTCTATTAGACCACTATAACTAATACCATATTGAAAAAAAAAATTAAATGGATCAGTGTCAAAATTTATCTATATATCGATTTCGTGCAATTTCTGGTAGGAAATTAAAGTAGAGAGTTAATTTTTATGGATTGAATTCAGTGGAAAATTTATCAATTGGATCAGTTAATTTCATGGGTTATATAGTCTTGTGGAACATTCTATATAATATATTGATCAATCATGAATTTTTCAAAACATATTAATAAAAAAATTATGATATCTAATCATATAGAAAAAAATTTATTTGTTTATTCTCACATATATTAAATGATACCTCAATTTTTTGACTTAATAATCTATTTTCTATTACAAACTCTTACTTATATCATGACATCATTATAATGATGAATAAAATAGGATCATTATTGTATCTTGTTACAGATAAATCGTTTTCCCCTCCTATATTTTTTTTGGATATTTTATAGTGGTTTTTTCTAGAAATCATATGATATTGAAAATAAAAAAACAACAATGAATCATATGATTTCATGTCCAACATCTCAAAAGACCTTCATACAATGATTCAAAATCTCTTACAAATCAAAAACTCCATTAATGAAAAAATTTGTGTTGAAAAAAACTTCTCCTAGGAAACATATTAATATTAGAAAACCAAAACAGACAGACCCTTTTTAAAAACCTTGTGTTTGATCTCTATGTCGGGTTCAGTATTCTTCCATCCACCATCACAAATAATGTGAATTTAATTTTCATAATGGCTACAAAATACAAAATATACAAAAAAAATCATTCATCATCTGAAAAACACATTCAATAAATATGCTCACATCATTTGATATATATATATACATATATATATTATTCATAATAGTTTCCCCAATTTAATATCAATATTATTTATTTGAACATGCTAATGTGAATCGTATAGATATTTTGCTTTAATAAAAATAATATTATATATCATTTATTTTGTTTATGTGAGTTATCATGAAAAAATGTCAAACATAGAATGTAAAATATCATTCATTCGGAGTATTAATTTTCACCTAACTATCAATATGTTTCAAAATTAAATTAGTGTTTGGATAAACATTATTCAATCAATAATTATGAACTAACGTTAAAATTTTATTTATTTTTATTATATCATTAATAAAAAATGAAATTATGTTGCAAAATAATATTTTACCTTGAGAATATATTTCAGGTATATTTCATTCATTCAATGTATTGATATTCTTTTAGAAAAACTAGGGAAACAATTTGTTGTGATAATTTACAATAAATAAACATTCACAATTTTTAATAAATTATTTGATATATTTTTGAAATATATATTAAAAATTTATGGGTTGCGTTTCCAACATGGTGGTTATTGATAAATAAATATTTATAAAATGATTAATAATTTTTTTTTACTTTATGGTTTTTTAAGAGATTAAATTTCTATTGGATAATACTAGGTAAAGTCAGAGTGTAATTTTTTTAGTATTAAAGGGGCGTATAAATGGAAATGGAAAAGATTGATGTGACTAAAATGTGAATATAATAAATAATAATAAAATCTAATAGTAAGGGGATGTATAATAACATTTATATTATAATTAATTTAGTATATAAGACCTAAGTTAAAGAAGATACTTGGATAAAGAGGAGAATGGGATGAACTCTTATATTTTGAGTGTGACACCAAATGCTAGAGGGGAGTTTTTTGATCATGGAGGAACCTTTCATGGACTCTAGAGATGGTTGGGATGATTAATGTCATGCTCAATGGATTTATAGTGAATATAAATGGAAATTTGGTTGATTTATATTGGAAAATATTAGAGAATTCAATATCATATGTAAAAAAATATGTTTTGGACACTATAAAAAATAACCAAAACTAAAAACCTCCAAATTGTTATTCACATGGAATCAACCAATACACGGTGGATTTTTTTATATTATCAGGCCATTAACTTATCATAAAAAAGTAATACCATTATGGACAGGAAGGTATGCCATACTCTTAATTAAATGAAATTAAAATAATAATATATATTATTGGTTTTGGAGGATTCATAAAATCTTTATAAAAGAAATAAAATAAACATAAAATCCCATTATTTTAAATGGAAACAATTATTTTTTTCGATGATACCCTTTATTTATTTTATTAAATATATTTATGGTCATTATGATGTCACAATTCACACTATATATTTATCTGGTTTATTAATTTTAAACAAAAATACGAAAATCAAATTATATTATAAAATTTTACCATTAGGTAATTTTTACATTATTATTCCAAATATAATATAAATTATTAAAAACATTTTTATAAATATGAGTATTTTGATATTTAATTTAATGATTTACATTTATAATGAAATGTTGTGTTTTAAATCAATAACAGTTTTTAAACCCTTAAAAAAATACATTTATCAACATAAAACTTATATTACTATTTATTATAATAATAAATATTTGTTAATAATATATTATTATATGGTTATTTTTTGAAACATTCCACTAATTTTCCTAAATAATCTCGTTAATAAAAATTTTATACTAATTAAAAGTACAATTAGCATTTAATTTTAACAAAATCACTTATAAAGTAAGGATATAAAGAAAATATGAACCTTGTTATTATTAAAATACATTATAAATTTTTTATTACTTTGGTGTTCATAAAAATATCTTTAATACACCAAAAAATTCCCTCCATGTAAGGATCATGATGGTGAGACTTTAATCAGGTAGTTCGACATATATGTCTTGCGATGTGATATCAATGAGCTTGAACTTCTACTGTAAACTATTTTAGTCAATATTAGGTTTTTGTATCTTATATTTTGATATGTCTAGGAAAAATTACACCTTTTTTATATCCCTAAGAATCTATAATAAATGGTAATGACTGGGTAAAATCTAAATGTTTGAGTCCTACACGTCTTTGGGTTATGTCAACTGGATTTGTAAAATAAATATATCCATAGTAATCAAAGGATAATTGTACAATAATATATTATCAATTGTAATTATTAATAAAATTATTTTAAATCTGATTATATAATATATCGAATGAAGTGAATGTGTTTTCTAAAACTATAATACATAATAATTAAATTAATTAAACTGAAATGAGAATTCTATTTATAAATCATTAGGATATGACATAAAATCATACAATGACACATTTTATCACATACATGACTACCAACATGAGAAAAAAATCATAATCTATTATATTCCGATATATAATAATTATAATACAACAAAAAATACACATAACAATAATAATAATTATAGAAGGATCAATAAACATTATCAAATTAAATTAAATAATTAATGCATCAAACAATACCATTAATTAGAATTTAATAAATTAAATTTTCTTCTTTCTCATAAAAATGTATAATATAATATATTTATTACATCCCATTTATGGAGAGAGATTTAATAAATAAAAATTTTCATTAAATCATATTGGAAATATTAATTTTTTGGAATATGAAAAATTATAAATAACTAGGAATACTGATCAAAGATAGTAAGTGATAACATGAAATTAAATTATTCCCCCAAATTTAATTTAATGAAATTTATTGTCTCAAAAAATCTAATTCACGCATTAAATGAATTAAATGATACTTATTTTAAATCATGTATCATGAACTAATGTAAAATTTATTTCCTAAATAGAGGCTAAAACTTTTACTTGATGATCGTAACACAAGTATAATGAGAAAAAAACAAGATATTGAGGCATGAATCCCATGAAGGGAACCGTAATATTCTAAAGACTATCAAAAACCTTTATCCACTACGTAAAATATCAATTTAAGAATATTTACCACAACTATATCCTTACACATGTGAATATATTTTATAATTAAAATTTAACATGGAATAACTATTTTCAAATATAAACAATATTAATAAATATGAAAGTATTGTTGAAAATTGTTTTAAGGTACATATGATGAAACAAAAAACCATAATTCTTTTTTAGATGAGAGAAAAAATGTATTGGACGAAAATCTTTTACACTTATAGTTTATAGCTCGATATGAGAAATGATAATTCAAAGAGTGATAATACATGGCCACATAGCTACTCGATCAAATAAAAATATTCATAAGGATAATGATGTAAATTATTCCATAATAAAATTCATCCTAGCCCATTTAACATTTAAAATTTTATATGTTTAATGATGTGTCATTCAACATGCACATATAAAACTCCATGATGCTAATCTATGTAGAATCATAAATTACAATCCTCTAGGCTAAGCATTGACATAATCATGTATGAAATTTGAAGCTCACATAATGAAAAATAAGTCCACCACATCCTAGAATGATTCATTTTAGGGCAAAATCCCTTAATAAATGTACATGTAAATAATATGAGATATATTTTATGGATAAAAAATCACATTATAATTTCAATCCAATTTAAAAATACTTTTAATTTTAAATTCCATCCTTTGAATAGACCACACTATCATATTTACCCCATTTATTTTGCATTCCCACTTGTCTCGTGAAAATAATGTTCATGTAGTAACTGATTATTAAACGATATTATGTAACAAAAAAATTTAAAATATATTTTTACCATTAAATAAGAAAATTTTGTTGATAATATTTTCATCATACAATATCAAAGCTAATTTAAACCATGATGTATTTGGATAAAATATAATAATTTCCTCAAAAATGATAAAACAAAAATTTTGAATTAGTTAAAATTAATATGAGTAAAAACCATTAAAAAAATACACATACTAAAAATTAATACTAATCTTAATATTAATGAAAATAAATCTGTAATCAAAAATGAATAACAATAGAAATTAATGAATATAATTTTTCTTAAAAAAATACATTTTCGTGGATATTTCATTTTATTTCATTAATGATATGGTTATTAATAAATTATATTTGATAATAATTTTTTAGAACCATGTTGGTTTTTAAATACTATGAAAAAACAATAATAATGGTGAATATTATAAAATTTAATTTTTATATAACAATATATGTTCATTATATTTTAGAACATTATTGAAAATTATTAATTAAAATGTTTTAAAATTTGTAATTTTTAAAAATGACAATAATAATAAAATTTATCATTTTAAAAACGAATTATTAATAATTTTTTATCATATTTTAAAGATGTTTTTTGGTTGAAAATTACGGATTCATGAAAAAACAATTCACATTAATTTTTATCTTTTTATGCATAACCTATATGATTTCAAAACCCTCTATCTAATCATAAAAAAATTTAATTATTGAATATTTTCCTTGAATATAGAAAAAAATGGAATTATATTTATAATTAAATAATATAATATTGTAATATAAAAACCCATTTCAATATTTTATTTAAAAATAATATTTTTAAAAGGTTTCTCATATTTTAGATCCATTAGTCAAACAATTGTATATTTAAATATAAATTATATTATTTCATTAAATTCAGTTATGGTGAATATTTTATCTTATATACATTATTATTATAAAAACTATATTTCCATAATTATGTGTGTTTCTATTAAAATGAATAGTTTATCATATTAAAAACTATATTTAATAAAAATATTTTAAAAATTAAATAATATGTATATAATTACGTAAATGTTTCCATCTTAGTGTTTTCATTTATAATTAATCAATATGGTGATAAAATAATTAACAAGGTAAAATTATAAGACGTGAAACTTGTTTAATATAATATAAAATAGAAAAAAATGAAAATTGTTCGTTGAAATTAAATTCCATGTATTAGGTCAAAAAAGACATGTTTCCCATAAACATTATCACATTTTTTAGTGATCTATAACTAGTGTTAACAAATTCTATAAAATTTTTTATGTTTTCCAAAAAAACATTCTTTCATTTATAAATGAGTTACATCTTCACCAGTTCATGACACTACTTACAACGTAAAAAATTCAGGAAAATAATCCATTTTTATTCTCTATATAGACCAATACCTTTAAAATAATCCCATTTTCATTCATATTTCCACTAAACCATTTAATTTAATCAAGACGCTCAAGTAATATTAAAGTCTTCAATGTGAGTATAGTCATCTACTTAGTTGTCTTCATAATATAATTATATCAAATTTATTCTATATCTAACGATAATATGTAATTATGATCAATTTTCTAAAATATTTATATTATGTTATGTATAAACCATGTTTTTTTCATTTATACCATTCATCAATACAATGAAAACTATTATTTTTCATTGTGTAGACAATCACCTCCATGACGTATCACATTTCATTTTGATTTATCTACATAACTGAATGGATAAAATATTTTATTAAAAGATAAAAAATCTGTTTATTAATAATTTAATTTTTTTATATGTTTAATTTGATATAATATTGATTAAATAATGAAACAAAGTTGTTTGCAAATTTATTCATTTAAATTAAATATACTAACAATATTAATGTTTCATCTATTTTGGTAGTATATTTATATTAATTATTTCATTTTATAAATCCTTATTATACTAATATATGAGTATAATAAACACACAATATGATCATTATGCTTCTATTATAATTATTATATATCTAAACAATGCTATAGCCTTCTATAATATCTGATAATGTTCAAGTTTGGGTATTTTTAAACAACAAGTTAGACTAGAATATGAATCCATATCATTGATAATTATGAGAACCAATTTCCATGTGATATAAGATATAATTATATAGATAATATTAATTTTTCACGTATTAATTATAAATCTACATTTAAAAAATTAATATAGAAAATCAATTTTTTTGTTAAGATTGACTAAAACAAAATTATTCATGGTTTTCATCATCTTGGTTTATAACCAAACATGAAATGAAATGAAATTATAAAATTATAAAAAAATCATGGATCCTATATTAATTTATCTTATATAATCTATAAATTATGAACATTTTATACATAATGAATAAAAATAGCACCATTATGAAACTAATATAAACAATAAAAATTATAATCACTTTCTTTGAAATATTTGAATAATTCATGAATATTTTGAATAATTAAAGAAATTGTCTTTGAAGATTAATATTATTTGGTTCTAAAATATGTAATTATGATAGATATTCTTTTGATACAAGAGGTTAGTGTATATTGATTGATTTTTTGGAAAGATGAGAGGGGTTTCATAACAATTTCACTTGTTTTAGACATGTACTGTGATTATAAAATGAATTTTATTTATGTGGTGAATGTCTTTCCTATTTGAAATATTATATAATTAATTGTCATTTAATCATTTATATTAATTTTAATTTTAATCAATCAAAATCATTTATTTTATATTTTAATTTTTAAAAAATAAAAATTGTTTTCTTATTCTAAATTCAGATTCATTTCTACATAGTACATTTTTGTAAACATCATTAATATGAATGTTTTCTCAGATCCCTTTAAAAATTAACATTGTGCTGATTTCCACAACATTGACAACAATGATGTTGAAATTTATTATCCAATAATATTTCACAATCAGACCACCTATATAAAACTATACTTCTCACTTCTTATCCCATCGATTCCCTTTTTATTCACATATCTGCATTTTGACTTTGAGTGAAAATCAAAATATATTCTCATAGAAATAAATTTCTTTAATACACTAGGCCTTTATTAAACTAGGCTTTATCCCAAAATATAAGAGGTCAACAAGAAATTTATGCGTTAGTAAGAAGATGAATGAATATCGTGAATGTATTTTAGAATTTTCATTATTTGACCTGATAGTTTCACCACCTTTTCCGAGGGTATATATATTCAATTAAATTTTATGAAATATATTGTGGGGAAAATATTTATCAAAAAATATATTCTTTTTTCATTACACCCCATTTCATTGATCAATTCATTAGGCTTCATTTTACGGTTCAATATCTACCAATGATCAGCTTCCAATTCTATATGGTAAGAAATAATTTTAATCGTATATAATTCAGAACAATGAGGGGTGGGGAAGATCTTCCCAAATGCGTTGATCCATTTTTTCATGATTAAGGGATTATAGTACCAATTGAATGTTTGTTCACATTGTTGCATAAATCTATTAATTGTAGCTTTTTTCCATTGTAGGATTTTCATATTACTCTTGATTGATGACTAAATTCAAAAAATGATTCACCTAATATTGGATCATCATAATGTTATTGATTCCCAATATCATCATATTATGAATATTTTTTTAATAGCCACCACATTCCATCTACATTGATTTTTTTCCTAATTCCCTATATTTTAGGACATTTTATGGAATAAAGTAAAAATTAGTGGTGATTAATTTTATACTATTAAATGCATAAAAGGGTATCCAATAAAAATAAGGAGATAATTAATAATGTACATGTTTTTTGTTAACTAATTGATGTCTTTTAATTAATCAATGTTTTAGTTATCTATTTCCTAATAGAGGAACTTATGTAACATATTAATTTCCATTAATAGTGGTTCTTAATGATATATTGAAAATACCAATTAATATGGCATGTTATTTTCATACAATTTAAAAATCATGGTACTTTAATGTGCACTAGTTCCCAGGAGAGTGTAGTTCGACATAACATTTTTAGGTGTTACACATGTATGTCTATTACATAGCCACATTTACTAGTAATATTCTGATATGGATGTATTTTCTTAATAATCCAATTTATCTCTACATAAAAAACATTGGGATATTTTCATATACCTATTTTTACCCAAAAGGGGTTCTCTATAGTTTTATAATCAGAATCCCAAATATACGTAATCATTTTCATTGATAAGAAAAATGAAAATCCTTCTCTTATTAAAATATTAATTAATGATTTATTACATTTATGAAAAAATAATAAAAACCAAAATATGTACAATTATAGTGTATTTGTGATTTAGGTACATTACAAATCATCATAAAATAAGGAATACACCTTTATAAATCCACATATCCATAACATAATAATATTATTCCTTCAAATATAAAACTAAATGCAATAACATGAGGATGTACATAAGAAGGAGGTGATCTATATATAATAATAAGAAAATAATCAAAGAATAACATTATGAATGAAATACATGGTAGAAAATTGTAATACCAATGGAGAATAAAAGGAGTGAGAATCATAAACATGTCCAATATAGCATGATATAACATGATAACCTTAATGAAACTTGGGAAATGTGTCAATAACATAAAATAGTTCATTATAATCATATTTCAAGGACATATTAGAGGATATAATGTTAAAAAAAAATTATAAAGAAATTAGGTATACTCCCTATTAAAAAATGACACTTTATATGACTAAAAATAATCCAATGCATTGGAGTTCTATTTAATTATTGGCACAACTATAACTTTACTTTCAATCTCTTTCATAAGTGTGCCACATAGGTTATACAAAATGGGTTCATTAATATTCATATATTATTACAAAATCAATGACTATTAAATAAATAAATTGGTTTTCCCAACAAAGATGTATAATTTTGTAAATTACAACACCCTTGATAAGAAAATGGTACTGATACTCACTATACAATTGTTTCTCAAGGAAAATCAAAGCAGAATTTTTTCAGTATTAATGTGGAGTATGAATGGTAATGGAATAAATTGATGTGAGTTAAATGTGAATATAATAAATAATATTAAAAATTTATAGTAAGGGGGATATATAATAACATTCATTTTAAAATTAATTTAGTATAAAAGACATAAGTTAAACAAGAAACTTGGATAAAGGGGAGAATGGGTTGAAATATTATTTTTGAGTGTGACACCAAATGATAGTGAGGAAAATTAAACTATGTATAAAAATTATAACTAATAGTTCAATAGTCATATGTGATCAAAAAAAATATAATCGTATATTAGAAGATTCAAAATTTATTTTTCATTAAAATTCAATTTTGTTCAACGGTTGTCCTTATATCTCTTTTAATGACTCTTGGAAGATATTATATGCCAAGGGATGACATGAACCTTCTCTACCATTTTTCCTACAATATCATGTATATTTATAATTTTTTTCATTATATTTTTTCCTACACATAGGATTTATACATCACATTCCATATAAATAATAATTTTTTACACATGAATAATTGAGAAGAATATATAGCTATATAAAAATCATATAAGTGTATACATTTGTCCCATACAACCTTAAATTCTATTATTTGTTCACTAATATCTTCCCCACATGCAATAAAATTTATTTTATTAAATATAATGGTGTCAAATATAGTAATGGGGGATTATAAAAATATATGATTAGTGCATTTACCAAATGAAAATATATACTCTCTGGAGGAGGGAACCCTTGAATGTAAACTCCATAAGAAAGAAATAATGGCAGGCCATAGATGCAAAAAATTCATCCACATGATTTCTTTCTTGTTGTGTAGTGAATTCTCAATACGATTGGGGAGGAAGGGATTGCATTTTCACATCTTGTATGTGATAACCCATGGAGTGGCAGAATGACATTTCGTGAAAACCAATATAATATTTGAGTCCATATCTACTATAACCAATGATTTTTTTAGAGAGTTATATTTCTAGAATATTTATCATTAAATCCACCTCCTCTCTATGGGTGTCTCTATCCCTAGAGAATTATATAAAATCATCTATACCAAATATTGTGGAGAAATGAACCACACACCCTCCCAACATGCATATTTGACTACAAGAGAAATTATTATTAAATATAAGTCCTAGGAATGGGATAGTATATACCACCAATTATCCCACAAATTATGCGCTTATAGTGAAGGGTGTTTAACTATTTCCATAAAAAAACATGAGGGAGGGGGATACCACCAATTTTTTATGAATAATTTCAAGATACATATCTAGAAATTGTTTCTCACCATTTTTGTTAACTTTGTGCGGAGTGAATAATGCCATGATTGGTTCGAGCCTCCCAAAAACACAATCAACCTGCAACTAGAAGTGTTGATTTCTCTATCTCCTCATTTTTTTTCTTTCAATTACATTAATAAATCTCTATTAGAACTCCACGATATATTCCACAACTAAGATTGATCCAATTATATCACACAAAATTTCAAAAAAAATTCTCAATAAATTAATTTTCTAAAAGAATGTTTGGGTGATGGTTTCCTCTATATGATTCTTATAGTAATAAAATGTAGAGTATATGTTAATTAACATTAATTTAATGTAAATATCCATAGGTAGATAATAATTCCACATAATACAATTCATAAAATTTAACATAGTTTGGATGTAATAGTACCAAAAAACTTATCTTCACATATCTCTAGCTTGGATTAAGTGAATCATATTTCTCTAGATCTTGAAAGAGAATAATCTAGAATTTGTCCTGAGAATATACCAAACTCTAGTGTATCCTCTATATTAATATCATATATGATTTATTTATAGTTTAGGTAAAGTATATAATTTATAATGGAGGTTTACGTTATGGCCTGTTTGAAAGTCACAATAGGAAAGGATTACCTTGGGCAAACTAAAAACTTTTCTACCAATTTTCAGTCCCAAAAGATTATGTATCATCATCTAATAAGCTATTAAGAGTATCTAATATTTTCATTGTGTTCCATAATCACCTTATATATTTTTCCTATAGATTCTGAGTAATATTTTATTTTTATAATCAATTCACTATTCAGTTCATCTAGAAGGTTTGTCCAAAAATTGGTGGTGAACCATATTTGATGAATATAGATGATAAAAAGTGGTTCCCAAAGTATATTTACAACATCCATTATAAAAATAATGAAAAGGATTAAATTAATTTAATTTACCAAAATTTAGATGTATGGGAAATCATGGTGATTCGATATATGACAACATATATCACATTTTATTTATTCTATGTCTTTGAAACACTTGTAACAATATCTATCTGGATATTCTGCATTATGTTGTGTATATGGGAAAGGATTTATTCAACCGCCTATACTATTTTCTCTATGATATCAAATAAAAATATACAATGAATTTTAGGTACAATAATCATTCAAAATCTACCTTTAATTCCTTTTTTGGTTTATATCTGAGATCATGGTACATCATGGTACTTATATAATGGTTAGAGAATCATGATATATGCATATATAAAATATAAATTTGTTTATATATGTTCATAGAGGAGAAAAATTTATATTTTTAATCAAAATGAATAAAACATCATAGTTGTTGAATAATTTTAGTTACCCATCATTAACTAGAATCACAAACATTAAAATATCTAAATAATCCCTTTGTTCCTCCAATATATTCTCCTAGATACAAAGTTGAGAAATTATATATTAATGGTACGATGTATTCGTAATGGTTATGATTTCAAGAACAAAACATTTTATATATATAATTATAGTGTAATTGAATCCACATCATGGATTATGTAGTATGTTATTTTATTTTTATAGTATTACCCACAATATTCACTATTCCACGATTATAACAAATTAAGAAATTTCTTCCCCTAATCAAATCTAAAAACACTATTTGACACATTCTATAACATATTTTGTTTTAGAATATTAATTATGATAGATTTCATCATGGATGAAGAAGTCATTTGTGTGAGCTTCAATTATCCATTGGGTCTTTATGTAGGATTTTTGGATGTGAAGGTTGAAAAAATCCGTTTTTGAGAAAATATAATGTTTTTAAGGATACTATTTCATGGATTAAAGGGTAATGTTTTTAATTGAGTCATATAATTGTGTACTAGATAGTAGTGTTATGGAATATGTAGTACCATTTCCATTTTATTCATGGGTTCCCAATGGAGTTAGGGTTATGCTGTAGACCTTTTATATTATTGAACTTTGTGCTGTAGTGGAACATGATACAACATATAGTTCTATGGGGGTGATATAGGTTGTTTTTTATTTTATCTGGGTACCTAGATTTTGTTCAATGGGATATTTTATATACTTGAACTATGATAGTATCATATAGGTGTGATGTGAATCATGGTTTCCAAAGGTGAGTTGGTTATGGGTGATTATAGAACATTGAAAAGGGTTACTCGAAATTCTTAGGTAAAACACTAATGAATGTTGCATGTACGAGAGTCTTATCTATGTCTTGGAAGTTCTATGACATGGTTTAATGGTTTGGGACATTGTTTTAATGTCTCAAGACATGGTAATGAAACCTGATTCCCATCAAATCAATCAAGTAACCTCTAATTTATCTTTTCCCTTAATCAATCCATATTGATCTCAAAGAGTTCATTCATTTAATTATTAATATATATCACCTAAGGTACTTGGGATATTAGATCATGGTATATCATCTCTATTCAGTATGTAGGTGTCATTATATAATATTTTAAACAAGAATATCAATTTTTCTGACATAAAGGACCTATAATTATTATATATAATGTAGAAGTAAAATTTGAATCAATATAAGTGGGTTTATAAGCTTATGAGTGTACATCTGCCAATATTTCATCATCATCCATCAGTTTATAGTAATTAGGAATCCAAAATGACTACATTGTACTCATTTCTAGGAATTATCTTTTTGAGAAAGAATCATCCACTTGATTTATTCCCAATAGGCATATGAAATAGTCAAAATTAAGGCATTTTGAAATATTGAGAAAAATAATCAAATGAGCGATATTTCACCATGAAATACAACTTTTTAATTATTTTCGAGAATTTATATAAATTTGATTGTCTGAGTGGATATATATTGATTTATAATTACTGATGATAAAATGATTAATATAATATATGTGGGCACACAGGACATCTTACTATTCAATTACCTAACTAATAATGTTATGGAATCCACCCTTTTTAAATCCATGGTGTGTGTGGATGGAACCCCCACAAAATTATGAATCTATGCTTGGTGGGTATTTTGAACCACAGAAAAATAGTGGATCATGGGTAAAAAAAATTCTGATAAATCCCCCCATCTTCCATGGGGAAAGGGAATCCCAATAATCTCTAAAAACTATTAGAAAATTGAGATAAACGTAAATATTATGAGAAATCATGAGGACCTTAAGTACGGGTTTTCAAATTACATGACTAATTTCCCATGAAGGAGCTTGTGGGAATCTATTTTGAATGTAATGTCTCATTTAGATATTACATGTAATATTTT
The DNA here is from genome assembly GCA_963277665.1 of Viscum album. NCBI lineage: Eukaryota > Viridiplantae > Streptophyta > Magnoliopsida > Santalales > Viscaceae > Viscum > Viscum album. The sequence goes on from OY728158.1 coordinate 219,857,522, forward strand.
AATTAAATCAATATTTGGATGTTTTTTATATAATATTTCAGGTTGTGAAGACCCAAAAATTTAAATCATTGGAGAAATTGAAGCATTCAATTTTAGAGATTTCCACCTTGTTTTATCTTTTAGTAAATCATGCATTGTTTAATATTAAAAGTGACTACATCATGTGTTGGAGTTTAGAAATTGGGTTGAGGGAATGTATTAAATTAATGTTAATTTTCATAATAAATCAATATCTGTGGTGGTGAAAAAATACACTATGGATGAGGTAGGAATAATAATTAATATTAGATTTGTGGGTTATTCTATTATTTTAGTTGTTTATGAGGGTGTTTTTTCAAAATATAGATGAAAAATAAATTGTATTTTGTTTTCATTAGGACCTATTTTATGGGATTTATAAGGTAATAAGTTTTTTTATTATTGTGGATGAAATGGTCATAAAATTGAATATTTTGTAGATGATCTTAAATAAAGTTTCCACTGTGAAAATTCAATAAATATGATTTATTATTATGAACTATCGTCACATGGATGTACCTATAGATCAAATCTTACCCCAGTTTCATAGGTTCATTATGATTCTTACAATATATTTTGGACTAACATTCATGCCACAAGAATGTTCATGAGGAGAATTGGGATCCTATTGTAGATGATATGAAATGACATTAAATTGTGTAGTATTAAACAGATGAATCTAAGGAAGGGTAAGTTTTTGTTAGTGTTATTGTTGTTTATTTGATATTATATTTTCTATGATTTATTTTATTATGGATAAAATAATTAATTTATATAATAAATTATAATTGACATGTTTTTATTTCCTTTAGAACAATAGATATTCATATTTTGATTACTATTATGACATTGGGAATGATGTCCAAACAATTTTCAAATAATATATAATGTCATGGAATTTTTACTCTCATTTATGTTTTGTGGTATTTTATGTTTCTATATCAAGATATCCTTAAGAAGAATATTTGAATGAATTTGATTATCTATTATGAGGCCTTGTTTATCTATTATAACTAATAATTATATTTTTTTCATAATGGTACCTCAAATTTCTTTTTGGGTGAGTCAGATTTTAGATATACGCTATCAGAGAATTTTATTATTTATGTTGTAGGGAACAAATATTAATTATGGGAAATTATTCTTGAGAACATTAATAATTTTTTAAATACTTTGCCTTCATGCAAAGTTGGTTTTTTACCCTGAGTTCTTTCCAAATGAATATACAAGGGTACCATTATAGATAGATATTCCATTATCTCTTGAAATTATCTATTATAGGATACCCATTTTGATGCCATCTCACTGTGTAGAACATATTAAGATGATGGGTCTTCATGTCATGTTTATGGACCATGATAGAAAGGGATTTATTTGTATATATTTCTTATGTTATAAATCATCTAAAATCTTTGTTAATAAGGTTAGAGGGTCCTTATAATTTTAATTAACTATTGAAATCCAAATTAAATGTCTATTATGAACTAATATGTATTTTTATTTCATAAAAATATAGGTTTTTTTTGGGATTAGATCATTATTCATAGATTAGGGTAAAATCTGTTAATATTATCTATATAGGATATACCTATGAAAACCTAGATAATCCATCATGGGAATTTTGAGTTTCCTATGATTCCATTCGGTTACTATAAATATATATATGTATTTTTTGAATTGATACACATGAACATTCAATGGATCATGGAACTGTTCATAGTCCCATTTGTGAGTTATATTTTAGTATACTCTATGTCATAGGAGGAATACATGGATCACTTGGTAATCCTATTTTTATATCGAGGTATCGTCTCTTGTATGGTATAATTTACGTTTTTGAAGTTATGATTCATCATGTCATGATTATTAGAAATATAATATTTAATATATACAACATAATAGATACTAAAAATATAAGAGATGGATGAAAATGAATCATAATGTAAATGTGTTTGAAATTAGAGTATTCATTCATCTAGATCCTTATTAATGGCATATTATTCTTGAAATCTCTAAGATAGTATATCCAACTTTATTTTTGAATCATAATCTTTTTATGTTATAATGGTACCAAAAATGTAACATATCTTTTTTGGAACTAAAGGTGAGTTTGAATTTAGCTAATATTCTAATTTTAATATACATGGTTTCTGGTTATAATGTTGTTAATGACATTTCTTGCAGGGTATTGGGGTGTGTATTGATGTATGTGAGGCAGGTGGTAGCATATGGATATCACAAGTTTCTCCTTCCATCAATGAAATGCCAAACAAATTTTATTATATCAGAATGTTATATAAAAGCACAAATATCATAGAGACACTATCTATTTTTTGAGTGTATTATGATATATTCAAATTATAAGAGGTTAAAATGAATCATTACTCAAAGTGATCTGAACAAGTGATAGTTATTCTAGGACCAATATAATTAGACATTTTATAATAATATTTCTTATACTCATGGGAAATGGAATGTTCTTACTAAACCATTGATATGGAAATTACTAATTTAAGCAATAATTAAATCATTGGAGAGATGGTATCTAATGAGACTATTCTCTGATATCATCACTGTAGTTTAAGAGGGTGGGGGTAGGTGTTCTTATCCTTGTCGAAGGATGATTTCCCATTCGATGATCTAATTTAGAGTGATAATATGAAAAAAAAACTTGTGATTCAGTGAAATTTAAAATAGGGGGGTTACATAAGGAGAGTGGATTTAGTTTCCCAATAATGATTTGTTTCTTGATGGTAGGTCTATTATTCCTATTTATTTAAAGGGATAATTTATGGTGAATAGAGAAATTATGTTTTGGTTTAAAATTAATTGAATACCAATATGTTTCAAGATATAATATATTTGTATAAGTTTCCTTGTATGAGTTTATTTTTTTCAAATTTCATGCAATGATTCCTGATGTGTCATAGAAATATGGTGGAAAACCAACGACCAACTATTTCATTCAAACATTTCTTGATTTAGGTATGAATGTGGGATTTGTATTCAATGAATTTATTTATCCTATTTATTTGGACTTGTAGTGGGATGGGTTATATTTTTGTGATCATTTAACTACTTATAAAATCATCTCTTTTCTTATATATTGAGGAAATAGTGATGTTAGAGAAGCTATGAGAATTGTGTGTCTGAGAGGTTGTGCAACATAGTAGGTTCTCTATAAAATTTTATAAGAAAGGTACCCACTATTAAAATATAGTTTTTGAAATGGTTTTAAAGAGATTATGAGTTTCTAGTTAAATGATAATATATAATGACATTCATAGAAAAAATGAAATATCGAGGAATATATCTCGATCATTGAGTATATAATTGATGCATGTTTGAATTATTTTTGTGCCACATGGGAAAATCAAATTTGTATGGTTGGATTTTACTATAAAATTAGTTTGTTTTATTTTGATAAGATGTAATTATTTGAATCATTATTTGGGAATACATATAAATGTCTCTTTTTCGGGGGAAGAGTTTGGAGAACAATCCTTGGTTTGGATGAGCATGTTAAATTAATGATTAAAAAGGATCAGTGTATTTGAAATATTTTTTCATAGACTATATTATTCCTAAATTCTATTCATATGGTCTTCTTAGGCCATAATAATTTGAGGTTAGTGATCATTCCATTGTCAAAATTTCACATCATTTGGAACATAATCATTAACGTAAGTATGTAATGTTGAAATGAGGATCTTTTCCCCCATTAACATATTTGAGAATCATGGAATAGTTTTGTATCAGTCAGACATACATTCATATTTGAAATTGATTCATTAAATTATTCTTGTTTCCCTGTGGGTGACGTATGACTTATTCGCATCCCATATAATTGAATATGATGATATTGATCATGATCCTGAATTCATTATGGTTTATAAACTAATTCATACTATATATCACCATGATAAAGTAATATATAGTTACAAAAGATTCATAGTTCATATGTTATGAAAGTGTAAATGGGTTAGCTTTGAGAGTTCAGAGTAGTAAGTGTGGGTGAGGTAGTAGTGACCTAATCGATTGATTAGTGCAGAATATTGGTATCTTTATAGGTATATCATTATTATGTAGTGAGTAACTATGATTCCATATGTGTAACACCATGTTATTTTGTGAAATCAATTTTTTAAATAACTTAATCTCATAGTTATTTTTTCATTTCTCAAATCAAAAAATATATCTTATGTTATATTAAAGTACAATGATAAAGTCATAAATAATCAAGATAATCAGGAGTTACACACAAAATAAATTTTATAATTATATAAAAAATTATATAAAGGGTATAGATCTACGTGGAACACGGAGCTCAACATATATTTCAAGCAGACTACCATTCTCCAACGGTTTGTATAATAGGCAATGTTGAGTATTACCGGAAAGTAGTATACTTTTAAAAATATTATTTTTTAATATACTAATATACAATGTATCTATTAAATTATATTTTAAAAATATAATTATTTAAATTATAAAAATAAATCATTTTCAAAAAAATAAAATTAATAAATTAGTATCAAATTACTTAGAAATTAATATTAGATCAAAATGAAAAAAATATTGTATTTTTAGAGGAATTAATTATTCTACACAGAAAATTACTATATTACGAAAAAAGATAAATTCTACATAATTATATTGAAATATTAATTTAAAATATATGTTACATACCCATTTAATTAATTTAGATATACAACCAATATATTTTATAAGCATAAGAAAATAATAATCAAAATTTTACACAACAAACAAAATAATTTTATTAAGTAAATTTTAATAAAAATTAATGGAGTTCCAATTTAAAATATACATATTATAAATATAATAAAAAATTTATTTATAAATAAAATAAATATTTTAAAACAGATCATAAAAAAAGGGTTCTTGTTTTCTATTTTTCTGTGATGTTTTAAAAAAATTAAGAATAAAAATTTTAATTGAAACTTGATTATTCATCAAATTTATATATAGAATTAAATTATTTATTAATATTTATTGAAATATTAATTATATTAATATTTATAAATAAATACATCTTAGGACATTTTAATCAATTTCACTTTGAAATTTACAATAATAACACAACAAACTTGTCACCATTTTTACATTAAAGGCCTCCATTGTTGACCACTTTGTAGGTTTATATTTATATTAATATCTTTCTATTATATGATTAGAATTTATTGAAATATATTCCATATTGGGAATAATAATTATTTATAATTTATAACAATTTCAACATAGTTTCATTTCAAAATTTGAGTGAATTTATTATAATTAATTAAAATGATTATGGTTCAATTGTGATTAATATGAGACTAAACTATAAGCTTACTGCCCAAAAATTCCTCAAAACATGTCAAAAAAATATTTTTTAGAAATATGTAGAATCTATAATACCATATATATATTTTTTTAACATTATTTGATAAACATTCAAGAATAAAAACATTGGTTAGGTTTCCCTTTTCCAAAATATTACGTAGGTGCTACTCCACTTCCATTTAAAAAGGAATCCTTTCCTCCTACAATTTCATAGCTCTCTATACACATTTTATGTAACAATAAATTCTTAAATAGATCCAAAAATATCTCCCTTAATCATTCACTACTCCATTTGTAATAAATAAATCCAAGGATTCTTGTCTGTGAAAACCATAAGGAGTTAACCAAACAAGTTGTAACATTCCACGTCAATCCCCATTATCTTTTTTCATTATCAATTACTTAATATATCCTTATTAAATTAATATATAAAAATAATATATCTTAATTATATGAAGAATTTTTTATTCCATGATTTTTATAGACATATACACACACTACCATCTGATCGTTAATGATGATCTTGTTTATGTGTACCACGCACAACAACCTGAAAAATGATGATTGGTCATTCTTCATTTATAACCACTAACAGTGGGTATTATGATAGAAACTATATATTAATAAAATATTAATTATATTTAAAATATATTTAAAATTATTTATTTATTTTACAAAACATATTAATACATTATATCTTGAGTAAATATGAAAATTTCGATTGAGGAAGTGTGGAATAATTCCCCCTCAATGTGATGTCCTTTGTTCAGAAACTACATGAAACACAAAAAAGGATGGAATTAATAAATATGTTTTTAACATTAATAACATATATATTATATCAATTAATTAACTACATTTCTAGAAATATAATATACAAATGATTTCTTATTACCATTTCATGTAGTTATAAACAGATAACATCGTCCGTGGATGTGTGGACTATCAGATCCTTGATACGATGTGATTCTTTTTACATTGATAAAATAATACATATAAGTTTATATGAATATATAATGTGGTATTTTTTATATAATTATCATTAGATAAGGAATAATGTCACTTAAATTCGTTACATTTTGATCATTGAGTAATGAGAACGTTACTCATGCATACGTATGATCTATTATCTCCATGATTGAAATGTTGATTCCATTTTCACCAACATATAAAATTAATATTTTTAAATGTATAATTTATGTATAAGTATGATAATTATGTCATTATTTTTATTCTAAATATGTTTATTGAATTACCACTCAAACCGTTGTCAGCCAACATACATCATTTTTTACACATGACCCCAATTTGGTCCAAACACCCAACATATACATAATTCCTTAAGGAGTTGTATAAAAAAATTTAATAAGTAATGTAAAATTATTAATAAACATGAAATATTTTGAATCTTGTAACTAATAAGCATAATTATATTTTCTAGGAATACCATGTCACATGAGAGAAGCCAAAATAATGATAAGGGAATTTCATCTCACCCGTCATTTCTGTAAGATACATGCCTTATTCAGAACTGACTACAGTATTGTGTTTCATATATGTATGATAATATTATTTTATTGAATCATCTTAGGTTTATTTTCATGTTATTTTTGTGGGTTTTATGTAATATATTTTTATATTACTATCTTGGGGTGTGTTTGGGTGATTTTTTTAAGAATATGTAATAGATACAGGTATGTGGACGGTTTATGCATGGTTTGACCAACTATGAGACTAAACCAATCCAAATGTGAAAAAATAGGTAGAGAGGTCCACATGGTCCCACACACTATGCGAATAAATCGTGACAACCTTATAAACCATGATAGAGAGGTCTACACAGTTGGCACATAGTTTTGCCTTACTTTTTGCCCCTTCCTATGATATCATGAACATGTGATTAATTATCAAAAAAATATATTTAAAAAACAATTATAGATCCCAGGGATACCATATTTAAATGTTTTATTAGGATTGAAGAAATATATATGTTATGGCAGAGCCATCCAGAGGCATTCAATGGTGATTCTAAAATTATTCTTCAAGATCGATACCTGGATAGAATATTCTCTCTCTTCCAAGTAAGTAGATTTCAAACTTCTGCTTCTCACATTCATTCTGCTATATTTCATTGATATTTACCTAGATTATCTCCACAATTTAAATGGAAATAATCCAATGAGTGGAGATCTTGATCTATTAATGTGGATATATATATATATAGATTTTTAAGATCACGATGCATTTTCTCTTAATTTTGGTTTAGGGATTTATATCTGGAGAATGAACAATGACATGGTGCCACTCAAAATTTGGTGTTTTATGCTCGGATAAAATATATAAATAAACCAAGGTAGGTTTTATAAATTAAAACCCCATATCCACGGTTTATATAAGGATCTGGCCCTAAATAATACCCAAGAACCCTGACAAGATCTTAACACATAACATAAGCATAAAGCAAAGATAACATTTCCACGTTGCAATAATAAAATATAACTACATGATATAGAAATAATAAATACATTATAAAAATCATTTTCAATACCAATATAAGTAAAAAGAGTATATGGTATTTTTTAAAAAACATTCCGGCTTGTTAAGGAAGCCAAAGATCAAATAATACTTGCGGGGGCAGATAGGTCTTTGTCAACACTTATGATAAAAAAAATTACATTTTTTCATTTAGGAAAATGATTCTTATAAAAACATTCCTTTTTAATAAAAGTAAAAGTAAAATAGGGTTATACACCGTATAAATGAAAGTTGTGTATAAAACAAAATATGCCTCAATGAAAGGAGATTGAGATGAAGTTCTATAGCTCGTGTCCCACTTGCCGCAATCATTTTTTAATCTCCTGAATAATAAACTAGAGTTAATTTATACTTACTTAAAACCATTTTTCAAGTTAATTTTTTCTTCTATATCACTTATTACATTGTTATGAACAATATGTAATTATTTAAGTTAATAATGGTCGTTTTGTCGACCCTTGGTACTTGAGTCAAAAATAAACTTCATATAACTACAAGTTGTTCATGTGGTAAAATATCGATTATATCCAAAATTATATTCATGATTTAGATATCATTTATATCATATATATCCATTATATACATGCATTTATAATATTACATAACATATAGAGGTAAGAAATGAAATGCACCTTTCATGGAGACTATAAGCGGTACGTACGAATGAACGCTACTTTCATTTCTATTTCATAGTTAATGAAATGAAATCATAATGATATAAAGGTATAATAGAATTATAGAATGATATAATATGTAATACCATTAACTCCATCATTTATACATCCCACATATGGCATTAATGAATGAAATCACTTTGTGGCGGTGGAAGTCCGCACTTCCTAAAATAAAGATATCGCGTTTACCCATAATGAAAACCATAAGGTTTTCCATAAATGAAAAATACATAATCATTAGGAAAATATTGAAATAATATATATAACATATAAATAGAGTGACATATTAATGTCCCCCATGAATGGTGTTAAAATAAGATTGAAGAATCATCGTTTCGTGAGGCAGAAATTCGCCAACCATAGAAACAATATGTCCTTTAACTATAAGAAGAAGGTGTGTGTATGTTTGAATCAAATCCTTCTCATAACAACATGATAGTATATTTAAGATACTGGTGTCATTATAAAATAAAGTTATCAAAAGAGTTTGGGGGGGGGGGTTACATAAGCAGAATAAAACAAAAGAACACAAGTGAAGACATTACATTTAAATCGGGTAACTCCTCTTGGGTTGAATCTAAAGCATTTATTAAAGAGTTTTCTGCCTAAGGTAATGCTTCTAGAATAAATAGATGGATTTTGAGAGATAAAATGAGTAGATCTTGGCCGATCCAATGGCTTGAGAGGTGTGGGTAAGGTGGTAGAGGTGGGTGCCTTTTATAAGGGGGAGGAGGGGCACTCTTGGAATGTCAAGAAATGTTAGTTTATTATAAAATGTGTTTCAAATTTTAAAGGTCCAGAAATGATATATTTATAGTATATGGGGATAAGGGTTCGAAATATACTCATCCAATAGGTGTTTGAAAAGTGTATGTCTTAGATTTTACATTGTATTTTAATTTTATTTAAATCATTCATTAATGAGGTAATCGCTTCATTATCAGGGTGTCCTAAATAAATAAATTTATTTAATGACTAAAATTTATAAACAAAATACCATGATGTAGGAAATCATTTTAGATTTCCAATGACTATTTATAGTCTAATATAACATTTATGTATACAAAAGTAATTTTTTTTTCTTGGTTAATACATACTTTGGTTATACATTCATTTTTAAAACATAAAATGATATAGTGTCACTATCACTGAAAAGTGATTCCATGGGGTCCCAAAGATTGGCACATGGTATACCATGGTCAGACATGATACAACCTATAGAATTTGGGCACATTTTGGGGTCATTTTATATTATTATGTTATTATTTTATTACCCTTAACTACCAGATAACTAATTAATCACGAAAATTAAGGATAATTAAAGTCATTACTATTCATAATGTCCAAAAAAAGTATTAATTAAATAATATGGACCTTATGATTCCAAATATGGAATGAATTTTACAAAATTCCAAACACATAGATTGTAGTAATTAATTTAAAAATAATTCTCGTTGTCAAAATAAATAGCGTGTTTTTAGAAACTATTTCTACCATAAGTTTTACAATTGTTTATGTACAATTTAAAAGTGAAATTATTTCTAATTAACACAATTTGATTAAATGGTAAAAATATTTTATATTTACACTTTAAAACCAATTAAAAAGATAAATTATACATATAATTAAATTATATGAAAAAGTAATTTTGAAGTAAAATGCAGTATTTTTCAAAATTCATTAAAAAATGAACATTTTCAGAAAAATACGAAAAATTTATCCAAAGTAAATTTAAAAGTCCCAATACTAAAGAATAAGTTTATTTCGACAAATAGAGCTTATAAAATTAACAAAAGATATATTTAAAAATTGTTTGCCATCAAAAGGTGGTAAAATAATATATTAAAAATATTATCGAATTCTATGCTTTGGATTGGGTTTATTCTAATGTTAATCCTCTAAAACACAATTTAATTCATAAATAAACAAAGATATGATTATCAAAAATTATTTACGAACATGGGATGTTAAATATTAAATATGTGAATGTGATTTTATTTATTTTCTATCTTCACGTGCTAATTGAGTTCATAAAATCAAGTAATTATGAATGTTGAATTGAATTGTGATTTCCATGGAGATTAATTGATAATTGAATCACTGAAAAAATTAAGGGGGTTGGTGAAATAAACAATTGTCTTGATGATCCGTTATTGGTTGAGGTATATTAATTCATATATCTAATTGATTATGATAATATAATTAATATTTCTAAATTATTTATGAATTGATATTTCACCTATATAAGATAAGTAATTTCTAGAATTAATTATGTACCTTGATTTTTAATAGTGGTAATTAATTAGGAAAATTAATTATGAAAATTTGATATTTGACATGGATAATTATTTGTGATTACATAATAAAAGAAATATGATATGTTTTTTTGATTAATTAATTGATGAAATAATTAATGGGTTATGTGATTAGTAAATTGCCAACTAAATTAGTTCCCATTGAAATGTTTAACTAAAAATTAGATTAGTAATGGAATGTGTGTCTACCTATTGTTAATTGTATAATTATTAAATGGATGAGATTTTTTAGTTTATAGACATGACGTTCTAGAAAGATTAGATGTGGGGATGTGAACATGGTGTTTCTCCCCAATTTATATCAAAGATTTAGATTTATTGGTGCTAGGCTTGATTAACTAAACTAAATAAGATGTGGAGTGTTAGGAATGGTGACCTACACTGAATGAGATTTGGGGTGCGTGGAATGACATTAAACACATAATGAATGATAATAATGAATGATTATTAAAATGGAAAACATGAATTGAAACATGGCCAAATGTGATGAGTACTGATTAAATGATAATGTGATATCTATTTAATTATGGACTGCATTTAATTATTCATAAAAGTATATACATAATCTTGTGGCTGATCTTGTTTTTAAACACCATTGGTGGTGGCCTACTGAGTTGTTCTCACAACCTAATTAGGCCTCCTAATTGGCTCCCGAGTATACTTTGATGTTTCTTGATATCATAATAGCAAATCCCAATGATTGGATTTTTTATGGGATTGGAAAATAGGAGAGGGTCCCGAATGTGGTTCAGGAACCTCTTGGAGTCATTATGTCTTCACTTTTTGTTGCATTGTATAAACCTGACATTCTCTTTGTCATATGATGTATTACCTTTTTGTATAGTATTGTATTTTATTATTTTGAATATCATATGACATTGCGTTGTTATTGTTATTTTTATGTTATGCAGTTGGTTATTGTTTTTTTCATTTATTGGTGTTTTATTACGATAAAATGTGTTGTAGTCTCCCCATGACTAACATACCAGACCCTCAATAGTATTTAGAACCATTTGGTGTGCAGGGAGGCCTTCTAAAGGGTATGTGGCCAATGGGCTCGGGACATAGTTTAGTGGAACACAGTTCATGAAGTCACAAAGTGGTATCATAGGATTTTTATTTTCTTATATTTCTTGTGGTTTTGTCTTACTATTATGTTAATGGTATAAAATATAATATCAATAGTCGAGGGTTTGTAATGATCTTGTACATGGGAGTTCAAAACTGTTGGATGGGGAAAAATCAAAGAACTACGACATGGATTGTTGTGAATTCTATATGTTTCTATAGTTAAATATTATTTCACCATTTCTAATTCACTTCTGGTGTGATGGGATCTTTTTTTTTACATTTATTGAATTTGGATTCATTTCATAAAGAGGAATGATACTTGAGTCTGCATGAATTATTATATTCACTACACATTGATATGACATGCATCATTCTAGAATCTCATTTTAAAATCAATAATGGGTATGTTGTTGAACATGAACAATTTTTCCTTATTGTGATATTGAAATAATCATGATAAAAAATAATAAATGGGTGTCTAATGAAAACATTTATTGATAAAATGAGTATGAATAATTAATTAATTGATCAATTAATTAATTTCATATAATGTGATTAATTAAGGGTGAGATAAATCAAAGAGATTGTATTTTACCTTGTTAACCATGACTGAGGAGTTGGATTGGTAAGGGTAGGGACAAGGGGTCGATGTTGGCCATATACCAAGAACAGGGGGAAATGACCTGTTGGATTTTTTTGTTAGTTTTCCTCATAACATAAATGTTATATGCTTGCATTTTGAAACCTAAGATGTGTGTTTTTATTGGAAGATATATTTCTCTGTGACACATATTAAGGATGATTCTAAGTGGAATGTCCAAAAATGAGATTCCAGAAAAGAAATATAGGGAACCATTGGTGAATGATGGTTTTGAAGAATTAATGTTTATAGAGAACATTTTTCATTGTATTCAATTCATTGAGAGATTCCCGGGGTAGGTTCTGAATATCATATCTAGGTGGACAAGGGATTTTTATCTACAACACCCTCTAACTTTTACATTAGAGGGTGGACCTAAGGGAGTTTAATTCAAGATTTAATCCAAAGAGAATTTGTAGAACCATTTGTGGAATGCAGATGGGAGGAAGGTCACTTAGAATTCTTATATACTATGGGGTTAGTGAAATGATAGTTGGACATGTCATTATGATTTGGATAGACTGATGATATGTTATGGAAAATTATTATGGTTATATTCATGGAGTACTACAATCCAGACTCACTGATACAGGATAAGGCTTCATAGTTTATTAATTTGTCCATAGAATCATGCCTATAAAGGAGTATACTGTCTATTTCCATGATTTAATGTTTTTTTATCCAGATTTTGCTCCAGATGAGGCTTCTTCAACAAAACAATTTCAGAGCAGAATTATGTTTGAAATTAATATTTTGGTATATATCTTTAGTCTAATTAATTTCATAGAAGTTGTTAATAAAGAAATCATTTCAGAGGGGAACCTAAAAGTAGATTTTAGAATGGGAAATGTAGTTATCACTAGATGATCAGGATGTGTGCCTTCCAAGATCATGAAGTGTCATTATGAGAACCACTCTCTGGATAATGGAAAACGATGATGAAATCCTGGATAAATAGTTTCACTAGATATTACTCATATTCTTTCTAGCCTGTTCAGTAGGTAGGGACACTATCATACACATTTTCCTTAACCAACAATGTTGTGTTGGTTTTGTGGAATGATGGACAACCTATAATAATTAATGTTGGAAGAAGTAGAAAGCTAGTGCGGGATGAGAAGATTCTTAGAGTAAGAGTGTGTGAAGGTGGTATTCTACACTATATAGGTAAAGAAGCTTTAACTCAACATTTAGAGGCGGTAGAGGTAGTGGATTTGGTGTTTCATGGTATGAGCTCATGTATCAGTATAATGGTTCTACATAGGGGAGTCAGACGACATAATATAGAAGTGTTACTTAATGTTACAAGAAATGCATCCTACACATCTGGATATGAATGATGTTTCCTTGACATTGTTATTTACTATTCTAAATTCATATACATTATCTACTACCTTGTTTGGTACTGGTTCCTCTCATTCCATTATATTATTGAATATTGTTAATGGTTTGATCCTGTTGGTGGAGTGCATATATGGGGTGATGAATATCGATACACCATTGAGAAAATGGTCCAAGTATATCTTTTTATTGAGGGAATGTTATCGTGAGATAGGATATTATCATTTACATTGATATATCAATGTCTTTCATACAACAAGATTCAACCTGATTATGAGTATGGACTTGGAAGTCACATACCTAACCCACATGAATTTTTATCATACAAGAGTATCCTTTAAAACTCTAAAGGATGACAAGTATTCTCATTGTGGAGATTGATATATCCATGAAAACCAAGATAGGAAAATTAAACACCATCTAGGAGACCTCACACCCCATGCTTCCTGTATTTTTTTTTATTATGGTAGTAATAGGAAATACATCCTTCTACCAATATTATAAATTTATCAAGATGTCTTTATAGGTAAATTTTATGGGTTTCCATATATGAAATGTGTGGAATTCACTATTGAGATCAATTTGGGTGGTAATATAATATCCATTGTACCTTGTAGATTGAAACAAACATAGAATTAGTATATCAAAATGTTGCTGGATGATATGGATGTTAAAGGGTTTATTCATCCAAGTACGTCGCATAGCAGATCACGTGTATTGTTGGAAAAGAAGGCAGAAAAAATTAAACATGGGTGTTTTGATTACCCAATGATGTTTAAAATGTCTTTGAAGAACTAATATCCTTGGCTGATTATTTATGATCTATTTGACAACATGTAGAATGATTCTTTATTCTTAATGAATTATCTGAGATCATGGTTTCATCATGTGAGGGTTCAGACCTATGAAATAAAAAGAACTACATTTAGAAGTAGGTATCAACATTATGAGTATGTTTTAATTCCCTTTGTGCTGGAATATGATCATGTAGTATTCATTGATTCAATGAACATATTCTTTCATCCTTATATATATTAGATTGGGGTTGTATTTTTGGATGAAATTTTGGTGTACTCTAAGACTCCTAACATTCGTAAAAAATATATTGACATCGTTTCAGGAACAATGATAGAGTATAATCTATATAAAAATATATCTAAATGTCAATTTTGGATTGAAATGATATACTTTTTGGGACATATCATATTTAATGAAAGTGTGTAAGTGGACCTATGAAATATAGATGTGGAATTTTCATTGGAGCATCCAAAGAATGTATTTGATATTCTTTTCTTTTTGGGATTCTCTAGTTATTATAGGAGGTTCATCCAGAGGTTTTTCCAATTGGAAGCACTGATTTAATTATTGAAATGGAAAGAGGAAATTTTTAATTAGAAAGATTCATGGGAGAATGATTTACAATAGTTGAAAAATCTATTTAAATTACCAAAAAAATTTGATCTTACCTGATTCAGGTGAGGCGTGTATAATGTATTGTGATACATCTAGGATTGAATAGAGTGATGTGTTGATGCAAGGGGATCGAGTAATTTCTTATGATCATTGACAGGTTTAGGAGACTTGAATATAATTACCCTAATCATGAGCTCGAGTAGGAAGTAGTGGTTTTTGATCTTATTTTTTGGTGACACTATATTTTGGGTAAATTTTTCCCTTTTTAGAGATCACAAAATAAAGAAGTATAACTTTTTACAATACGACATGAATATTTGTCTATGAAGATGGGTATAGAATACGTATTCCATTGATTTTGAAATGGAATATAGCAACAGAAAGTGGAATAGTGTGGTTGATTCCATGAGAAGGAAAAATCGGACTCACATGGTATATGAGTCGAGTGATGAGTAGAAGATAATAACTTTTCTGTAGGAAATGATTGTTGTATTCCAAGAGTTTTAGTTGAGGATAAATATAGTTTTCATAGTAATAGAGTATACATTCATTACACGGATCATGAAAAGGTAGTAAGATGATATAGAGTGCTTGGACATAAGGGAATCCATTAATTGTGGGGAGACTCCATCAAGTGTGGATAATAGATGAGGAATACATCATATAGTTGGATAATCGGGTTTTTATGCTTGAGAGTATATGGGGGGAACTCATGCTATAAATCCATTCCTCAATATGTGCTGTATATACTGGTGTGAAAAAATGTATCATGGCCTACAACTAAAAATATATGTGGTCATTCATGAGTAAATAGATTTTAGGGTTGGTAATAACATGATTCACATGTCAATAGAGGAATGTAGCGCATCAATGACTCAAATGCCTATTGTAGTCTTTGACTATACTAGAATAGAAGTGGGATCGTGTGAATATGGATTTCTAGATAGTACTTCCAAATACAGTTAGGAATAATGAATATATTTTGGTCATTCTGGATCAACAGATGATGGTAGCAGATTTCATTCCTATCACGGAATCCTTTACAGAAGAACTGTTGGGAGAACTGTATGTATAAAAGATAGTACATTTTAATGGGTATCTATATACTATAGTTTCATATTGAGATTCATTATTTAATTCACAAATTTTTATGGGATTATATATGGAACGGGGTATACATATTTTCTTATGTATAGCCTTTAACCAAAAGATATATGGGAAGTCGGAGAATACCATACATGTGTTCGGGGATATGTTGTGAGCCTGTGTTCTTGACTATAGTGGTTCTTGTGAGAACAAGATGGCTTTTATGGAGAACACATATAATAATATTTATCAGGAAACTATACATATGGAACCATAAGAGTTACTTTACAGCAGACCATGTTTATTATTTCTAGGGTTAGAGGCAATTCAGTTAGAATTGTGGGAGAAGACTCTTGTTTAGGAGACATCAGAGCAGGTTTAGTTGATTCAAAAATGAATGAAAAAATATCAAAGTAGGTACAAGTAATATGAGGATAGAAAAATATGACCCATAGAGATTACTAATGCCGATCATGTATTCCTATGGGTGTCAACTAGATTGGGTAGGATACGATTAAGATGCATAGAACGTTGGGACCCATGTTTGTAGGACTGTCTGACATGTTGGAGTGAATATGTTCTATGGTTTACTTATTAGACCTTCCCCATATAATCAGGTCAACGTGTGACGATTTAAATGTTTCATAGATACAATGTTATCAACCATACCATTAACATGAAAATGATGTGGAATTGGTTGAAATCGAGATAAATGTGTCCTTTGAGGTGCATCTGAAATGTTTGTAGGGTCCTTGTGAAAATGTGTCACATGGATAGAATATTTTGTTATTTCATGTTATCTAGAATCATGGAAGTGTTAAATAGGAAAATTGTGAATGATAATCATACATGTGGTCTCAATGGCCTAATATTTTTGGCTCTGAATCTTTGATATGTTTTTCCAAGTGTAGCACATGGATGAGCTATTATAAGGGGAGATATTGTAATATCCTGGCCTTTTTTGGCATCATATCGAGTGTTTTTTCACTTAATTTTTTTGGGGTTTTGTACCACTGTTTTTGAGTAGTGGCATGGGGTGTGTTTGGGTGTTTTTTAGGAAAAACTAATGTGCATTGGGAAGTGCATGGTTGACACAAAGTTTGAAAAAATGTGCAACTAAACCATGCCAACCATGAAAACCCCAAACACTCAGATATTTTGACATTGGAATGGAATTGAAAAATTATATGTGACCCCAAATCTGTATGGTGGGATTCCAATGGGATTCAAACATCGTTCTTCTATATTTAAATCTTAGATTGAACATCCTATATCTTCTCGGTAAGTGGATTTTCTTTGGTTACTTCTCCCATTAATTCCTCTATCTTACCGAGATCTTCTCATCTACAATCTCCACAATTTCCATGGATCTAAACCTATTATTTTAGATCATGATATATTATAATGGATCTAGATCTATATTTTCATGATCTTCATTCCTTTGATCATAATTTTGTTTTAGTGATTTTCATCTATATCTTCATCAATGATTTTTTTCCACTCGAATTTCAGCTTCTTCCATTGTTCTAACATCTATTAATAAAATTAGGTAGGAGGTATAAATTTAACTCCCATTATCCTAAAATTTATATGAGAATGTTCTTTTATGGATTTATATTTTCCATTGATAATTTATTTCCTATATTGGAGTAATTAGGAATCTGGAATTGACATTTGATTTCCTTGGTGATTAGTTGATAATTGTATCACGAAACAAATGATGGGGGGGGGGGGGGGGTTAACTAAATATATATTTTATAGAGATTGGTTTTAGGTTATGATATTTTAATTATTATATTTAATTGGTCAATTTATGATACTAAATTTATTGATATTAATTATGAAATGTTGTTTGGCTATGAAAGATAATTAATGTTGATAATTAATTATGTGCCATCATATTGATCCATGATAATTTATTGTGAGAGTTGATAATGTCAATTTTGGATATTATATGGATAATTGATAGTTATGAATTTATTATCAAATGATAATTATGTTGATTGATTATTTATTTGACGACATAATAAATGTGTTATGATCTTACTTAATTGTCATGTTAACTAATGGCATTATAAATGTTTAACTAATAGTTGGATTCGTAATGAAATGATGTTGATAATTCTTGTGAATTAATGAATTACTAAACGGTTGAGATCATTATGGTTCTAGAACTGGTGCATTAGACCGATTAGAAGTCTGAACATGGACGTGGTGTTCCTCCCCTATAGTTAAGCAAGAACGAGATTTTGTGGTGAAAGGCATGATGACCTTCACCAAATGAGATATGGAGTGATAGGCATGGGGACCTACCCTGGATGAGATTTGGGGTGCCTGACTAGATGTTCAACAACAAAATAATGATAATAGTTAATGATCATTCAAATGGAAAACATGAATTGAAACTTGGTATAATGTGATGAGTAAAGATTAAATGAAAATGTGAAAACTGTTTAATTATTTATTTTATTTATTGCTTCATAAAACTGCATACATTATCTTTTGAAAGGACATATTTTTAGAAACCATTGGTGGTGGTCTACTGAGATGTGATCACAACCTAGTCAAGGCTATTTATTATCATCCAACTAGGCTTATTTTTTGTAGGACATGATATGATCATGGTTATGATATAGGATTCTATTTGGGATTGGTGTAGGGGAGAGGGAACTAGAAATGGTTTGGGAGATTCTTCGGAGTTGACGTGTCTTTAATTTTAGTTGCATTTTTTGTACATGACTTTTTCTTCTACATAACATGTTTTATCATTCCGTTGAGTATTGTATGTTCTATTTTTAAATACCATATGACATGGTATTGTTCTAGTTATTTATATTCATCCTCACATAGTTCTTGATGTTTTCTTCTATTGATGGTTTATTTTGATAAACGTGGTTATGGTCTCCCCTAGACTAACATACTGGAACCTCGCTGCTAGTAGGAACCCTCTAGAATATACGAATATTGGACTTGAGGTTATGCTGGAAAATGTATCACTAAACCATTTAGTGTAATATGGATCATTACATCACAATATTCCCTAAATGATGATATTATATGCCACTTATACATAAATCTATTGGTATTTACATAACCGTTTATCTATCTTTCTTTTATAGGGTTTAAGTTAAAAAAGTTTTCAAATCTATAAAGTATGTTTTATCAATCTATCTTCTTTGAATCTCATGTCATGTTATAAGAGTATATTTTTATTTGTGGTTTATAAACTAACATTAACATGATACACTATTAATCTACATCTTATCAAGATATTTTTTAGTCTATGTGCAGTTCTATTTTCTTATATGGGGAGTATGATTCAATATAACCATGTGGAATGGTTTTAAGGAAACAATCTTATTGTTTATCGATAATGTTTATGATCACATTTTAATTAATTAAATATTATGATCTATATTTCAAAAACACACATGATTTAATTATCCTCTACTTAGTCATGATGCATTCATGTATTTTTATCTATTTTCAACTCTTTTGTATAGAAGATAGTTCAGAATTTTTTTTTTAAATATGGACATACATCTATTATCAATAACAAAATCAATGATTCAACAAAACCATGTTATTCAAAAAGGTGTTCTTAGAATATTGTAATAAAATATTTGTATTACGAAATGTAATTTTTACCAATTTTTTCATTTATTGATTATTCGAAGGAATAATCATTCTTCATTACAAACAATTCCTCTTTCTAATCTGTTTTCCATACAATATGGATTTTGATACCTACTATGACATGTATATATTTAACTAATTCCATTTCATTAATCATTCCTTTTCATGTATTAAGGATTATTTTTATAAAAATGTTTTGAAATGTTATTTTAAAAAATTATTTTTCAAAATTAATTCTTAATTTGATCATAAGATTTCATATGAAAATATTTTTCAAAATACCTCTATGATTATATAAAATATTTAAATGAAAAATTGAATTTAAATTTTTTTCATGATTTCCTTATATGTTTTAATTTTTATTTTTAGGAATTTTTTTCAGATTGATTTATTTTTAAATAGTTAATTTTTTAGAATAAAGCATAATTTCCTGATAACGTGTTTTTAAAATATCATTAACTATTATTTCCACATTATGATTACATCACTTGGTGTTACTGGTGCGTCTCTTGTGAAATGATTATATTTTTTCATTAATATTATTTCTCTAATTTGGTTATATATTTTTTGTAATTATGTTTATCATTGTAGTTTCTAGTTCATAGGTTATATTCTTCTAAAACCATATTCTTTGATATGTTATTCTTTTGATGAAAAACTTTTAAAGTCTTTATATTTCAATAGGTTTTGATATGATTACATTTTTTGATACCCCATCCAATTCATGGGGTACAATGTGGTTTTCTATGAATTTATAGAATATATATGTATGATATTGATTATTTTATGGATGGGAAATATATCTACCTCCAATTCAATGGATAAATGTTTTATATCTCATTAGATATACCAATATGGTCGTAGGAGTGAACATTGACTACGAAGGTGGGCATTGGAGTGATCATTGATCATAAGATAGTTTGAGAAGAGATCTCATGTAACCAAAATGACCATAGTAGTGAACCCCGACCACTAAGATGGTATGGGGAGTAAATACATACTACTAATATGGTCTTCTAAGTAGTATCTTGGAATTTATGGGAATCATGTTATATACTTATGTGTTTTCCATAATTTCTGGTCTTATTCATATGTTATGATTTCATGGATTATGTTCTTAGTTTATTATGGTTCTTGTTTTGTGAACTACTATTATTTATTTGATGATTCATTTTTATGAGCTTCATATGCAGGTTATGATATTTCATTTTCATGATCAGGTTATCAACACCTTATGCTCATTCTCATGGGTACATGTGTCTCTTTCTTAACCTAACTATTCATATGATCTAATCCACTTTATATTTCCTTTACCAAGTAATGAAGTTATTTATTAAGTATTATGTTTATAGGATGGGTTAAATTCCTGAACAATACAGGTGGAGACAATGCCACACACTTATATTCTAGTGTTTATGTTTCATATGTTTCCCAATTCAATAGACTAATATTGTCTTTGAGCATCTAATGTTATCATTTGTAATTCAACAAAATTCTAGAAATTTCTATATATTATTATATTGGTAAGTTATAGTTGGTACCAAGGGTAAATTATAGTTATCCTTTTCAATAAAGGATGAGAAATAAGTATGGAGAACACTAAGGACATGTCTAATGATACAGAAAAGCATAGAAAAATTTTCTAAAATTTTGGTAAAGGGTAGAGTGTTTGGATTCCTAAAAATATTTCCTTATCTAGGTATTAAAATTTGTTGTGGGTCTAGAACATATGTACAAATGGGTGAAAATGAAGGCAAAATATTTTGGGCCAGATTCTCGGTAATATAGTACAAGACAATGAAGCCTACTACACACATGGTTTGACACTCTTGTGGGATATGCAATAGAAATTCACAAAATATTAATGAACCATTCTGAAATATTTGAACACAATATGACTATAAATTACCATGAATAATTATATGTATTAATTTATTAAATGGTAGGTTTCATGATTTAGACATTCAATAAGTAATTTTTCACGATTATATGGTTTTCAACTATGATATGTGTTTTTCATCCAAGGATTTATTGTTTTATTTAATAGATATAACTAGAATGACCATGAAAAAATTAATTTTTTTGTTTTAGAATGTTTGGGGAATATTAAAATATATTTCCCAAGTTTAAATATCTTAAATATAATTAGTAATGTGGAATGAGTGTTGGACATACATCTAATGATAAAGAGACCCCAAATGTCATGTGTACGTTATGTGATGTTGTCAATGAATTGTTTAGATTTATCATAAGAAGCTTGATCATATTGACATTGAGGAACCATAATACATGATTAATATTTTATATTCTATGATTTAGGTGTTATGTAATAATATTAAATATACTTTCTAATGGATTACGAAAAAACATGGATGAATGAAGTACTTATTCGTTGGAATTCAAAGATTATGGTTTATGAATAAAGAAATATATATGTTTTTTAGAATAATATTTCAATAAGGATTAAAAATGATATACATAATAGTGATGAATAAATGGTAAAGATATTTTTTTTGATGAAAGGTATCCATTAATGTGATCAAGATGTTGAATTTTTTCACTTAGATAATGTGATGATTGATTTTGATAATGTCAATTACATAGCTCTTATTACCTAGTATGGGATTATTTCTTGTTAGAAAAAATAGGTCTATGTCATCATGGTAGACGATTACATATTAATAGATTTATGGAATATATACAATATCATTAATAATAAGGAATCATGCTTTTTTTAAAGATGTACTTATGATAATTCACTTTATTACCATGTTTTAAAAGAATATATGACGAGGGTATTCAGGTGTTAGGAATTTTAAAAAAAAGGGCTACATAGGGAACTATGAGGGAAAAAGATAATATTATTTATTTAATTATTTAATGATTTTGGTATTTTTAATTCTTTGTATGGGTTATTATGATAACCATATATGCAATGTTTAATTTAAATATTAGATTTAGTATATACATAGAAATTTTACACTGAAAAACAATGTGAAAAGTACATCCAATGATTAACCTTGTTTACATTTTTCCCATATTGTTTATTTTAAAATTTATATTAATGTATATTATGAAAAGGACTTCCTATATAGAATGTGACAACCCATAATGTCCAAAATGGTGTGGGTATTCAACCCAATATTGAAAGATGATAATTGTTTCACATTTACCCTTGAGTTACATGATGTATTGGTTATGGTTTAAATTTTTATATTTAAAACATTAAATAATAAATATATTGTTTCTAATTTATGACCACAATAACTATCTAATAATTATGTTTTTTCTCCAAGTCCATATTTTCACATCCCACTAATGTTATTCTATCCATAAACATATATATAAGTAAAATTTGGTAACCATCATATCTACAAAAATTATTTTTTCTAATGGAGATTTATGTATTATGGTTTATGATGTGGATTTCTATTAAAGAAAAAATCAAGTATCAAAACTTTAATTTCCTAGAAGAGTTTTATAGTTAAAATTTTAATTTATGGTGGGTTATTAGAATGTTACACCCTGATATTTTTTATATCATATTTTGAATTAATTTAATCTCATAGATATTTTTTTTTTCAATTAACATAACACTATATTTGTATTGTCATATTAAAGAACAATTTCTTTCCTCCCATAATTTCAATTTAATAGTAAAAAACAAGCAACATATATTTATTCATTATCTACACAAAATATAAGTTTTATCTTCATCTAGATGGAACAAGTAATTTAGGATACATTTCATGAAATACAATATTTCCTTGATGTCTTGCATTACAGACAACACTGAATGTTACAAAACACAATTATATTATTAAAAATGTTATTATTTAATATAATAATATATAACATAGCCGTTAAAGTAGATTTTGTTAATATTATTAAAGTAAATATTAAAATATTTGGTTTTAAAAAATATAAAATTAAATAAATTTATAAAAATTATGTTGAATTAATATAGTAACTTATTGAAAATAAAGAGAGCGTTTATATAGATATAAATTTTCATACTCAATTTTTTTTTAATTATAAATAATTATATTAGTTTAAATTTGAAATTAATTTCAATGTAATTTATAATCTATATTTCCACATATGTTTTTTATATTTATCCAATATAATATATAAGCACATCGTATGAATAAAGCGATATTTATCACATTAAACTAATATATTTATTAATGAAACATTACTTACATTTAATGACAAAAATTTTAAATATGAAAATAATAAATTTTATAAAAATTATGGGGCAGAATAATAATAATATTTTTATTGGAGATGAAAAATTGGTTACTGTTACATTTTTTTATTTTTCTAAGACGTTTTGTTTTTTAATTAATATCTAAAAATACTGAATTTTATTTCAAATATGTTTTTTATATATATAAATTATTTAGTTAAATTATATTTTATGTTTTTATAGATTATTTAGAAATATTTTTAAATAAATCCTATATATTCCATTTAAATAAATTTCACTTTGATATTTATAGTAAAAAAATTCCTTCATTAAAAACGCAATGATATATCTAATTAATTGTCATTAGAGAATTAATTGGGGGAAATTAACTATTAAATGATGATTGGTTATATAACATAATTAATTATGAGAATTAATTTTGTGCCTAGATGTTGGTCAATGATAATTAATTCTAGGAAATAATTATGAAAAGTTGTGATTTGATATGGATACTTAATTTTGAATAATTAATTAAGGAAAGATAATAGGGTTGGTAGATTTATTAATTGATGAATTAGTTAATGGATAATGTTCTTAGTTAATATTTGACTTAACTATTTTAATTTTAAATGTTTAACTAATCACTTAATTAGTACTGGAATGTTGTTTCTAATTATTTTGAATTTAATATTGATTAAATGGATGAGATTTTGTGGTTCTAGAAATGATGTTCTACAAATGATGTTCTAGACTTATTAGATGTTGGGATGTGGAAATGGTCTTCCTCTCTAATAGTTATCCAAGGTTAATATTTCTGGGTGTTAGGAATGAAGACCTAAACAAAATGAGATATAGAGTGTTAGGAATGGTGACCTACTCTATAAAAGATTTTGGGTGCTTGATGTGAAGTACAACACAAAATGAGTGATAATAATGAATGATGATTCAAAAGGAAAAAATGAATTGAAACTCATCCAAATATGATGTGTACATATTAAATGATAATGTGATAACAATTTAATTGTGTATTGTATTTATTGCTTCATAAAACATAATAATCAATTTTTTATTGGTCATGTTTTTAGACACCATTGGTGGTGGCCTACTGAGTTGTTCTCACAACGTATTTGGGCATCCTACTTGGAACTCGAGTAGACATTGATGTTTCCAGACAGCATAATGGAAAGGTCCTGAGATTGATTTTTGTTTGGGATTGGAGCATAAAAGTGGTAACTGAATATGATTCCGGACCCTTAAGGAGTTACTCTGTCTTTTCTTTTTGTTCAATTGTAGATACATGACATTCCCTTTTTCATATCTTGGTTTACCTTCAAGTACTGTATTTTATTTTCATTTTTTGAATATTTTATGACATTGTCTTACTATTTTTATTTTTACTCTTATGCAGGGGGTTATTGTTTTTTCCTTTCCTTGCTGCTTTATTATGATAGAAGAGGGAGTAGTCTCCCCATTAATAACATATCAAACCCTCACTGCAGGTCAGAATGATTTGGTGTATGGGGAGGTATGCTAGAGGGTATGTGGCCTAGTGTCTCATGTCACCTTTCAGTTGCACCGAGTTCATGACATCACAATGTGGTATTGAAGGATTCCTCATTTCTTATCATTCTTCTTGTTTTTTCTTAAATTAAAAGAAATGTTGAAAAGAAAATAAGAAGATTCAAGGGTTAGTAATGAGCTCGTGCAAGGGAGTTGAAAAAAGATGTATGAGAAAAAATCATAGCACTGAGGGTGGGATTTTTGGGTTTTCTTTTTGTATCTAATGTTAGATATTATTTTACCATTTCTAATGCAATTTTTGTGTGATGTGATATATTTTTTACATTTATTGTATTTTCATTCAAGGAATAAAGAGGCATGATACATGAGTCTACATGCATCATTCTATACACTCTTTGTTGTTGTGAAATACATCATTCTAGGAACTCAATGGAAGTCGGGTAATGGGTAAGCTGTTGAACATGAACTATTTTACTACGTTTTTATATGGGAATAATTTTTCATAATGAGAATAATTGGGACTAATGAGATTATTGGTTGATGAAATGAGTATGATTACTTAATTAAATGTTTAATTAATTAATTTGGAATAATTTGATTAATTAATGGTTGGATAAATTAATGATAATTTGTGTACCCTAGATAACCATAACCAAGGAGTATGATGGTTAATAGTAGGATAAAGACCTTGTTTTGACCATATGGTGATAACAAAAGGGAATTGACATGTTGAAATGTTCTGTTTTAGTTTCCCCCATTAAATAAATGTAATAAGGTTACATTATGAGACCAATGATCTATGTTTGGATTTGTAGATATATTCTTCAATGACTCTTATTAAGGAATAAACCACGGGAAATGGACTAGAACGAGTTTCTAGACAAGGATCATAATGAGCCATTGGTAAAAGATATGGATGATGTGGAAACGTTTTTAGAGAACATTGTGTGTTACATGAAATTCATTGAGAGAGGCTCAAGGTAGTTTATTAAAAGACTATCTGATTTTACAATGGAATTTCATATACTACAACCTCTTTATTTTACATGAGAGGGTGGAAATTAGGGGGTTAAATTCAAGATTTAATCCATATAGATTATGCGAAACCATTAAGATAATCCATAGGGGAGGATGGTCGTTTTGAATTCTTATATTCTATGGGGGTCGGCAAAATTCTGGTTGGACATTTAGGTAAGATTTGGATAGAGTAATGATATATTTTGGAAGAAGATTATGTATATGTTCATGGATAAATTTTATACAGTCTTACTATGAAAAATAGAAGGCTTCTGAGTTTTTTAATATGCCCTAGGAATCATGTCTATAATGTAGAATGATGGTCATTTCACAAATATAAAGTGTTTTTATCCATCATTTTCTCCAAATGGGGCTTCTTTGGGACAAAAAGTTTTAGGGAATAATTATCTGTCAAATAATCCATAGGTAAATATCTTTATACTGGTGAAATTACCAAAAGTGGTTAATTAATATTCCATTTCAAAAGGAACCCGAAGGAGTCTTCCATTAATGGACAATTATCTATCACTGGACGGTCAGGGAGTGTGATTTCCAAGAGCAGGATGTGTCTTACGAGAACCATTTCCTGGATAATGGAATGCAAACATGATAACCTAGAGGAACAGTTTCATGGGATCATACTCATGCTCTTTCCCACCAGTCCATTTTGCAGGGACACAATTGTACACAATGTTCTCGACCACCAGTGGAGTGTAGGTTTTTTTGGAAATATGGGGAATCTAGAAGAAACATTACAGGAAGCCGTACAAAGCTTGTGATAGAGGAGAATAGACTTTGATTTAGAGTGTGGGAAGGGCGTATTTTACACCATATAGATCTGGAAACTGTAACTCTACTACTATAGGAAGTTAAGGTAGTGGATGTGGTGCTTCACATTATGAGATCATGTATCAGTATAATGGTTGTACATAGGGGAGTCAGAAGACGCAACATGGAAGTGGGGAAAAACAGTTACTTGCAGTGCAACCTACACTTTTGGACAACCATGCTGGTCCATCGACATTTAGAGGTACTATTCTAGTTTCATATACTTTATTGACAACCATGATTGATACTAGTCACTCTCATTACATTATATTGATGAATCTTGTTAAAGGGTTAATCCATGAGGTGGAGTGAATATGTGGGGTGATGAATATCAATACATCATTGGGAACATGGTCCAAGGATATCTTTTAATGAGATAATATTTTCTAGAGATTTGAGATTATCATTTTCTTTGGTATATGAAAGTATTTCATATATCATTCTTCAAACTGATTATGTTTATGGATTTGCAAGTCAAATATCCAGCACACCTGGATTATTACCACAGAAGAGTTACCATTAAATCTCATATGTTTGACAATTATGTTAATTGTGGAGAATGGGATATCCATGCAGGCCAAACTAGGCCAATTACACACAAAACAGGGAGAGCGTACGTCCGAAGTTGTCAGTATTTTTCATGATAATGGGAGTAGTAGGAAAGAAAATCTTATACCAGTAGTAGAACTATTTCATGATGTCATTTCAGATGAATTTTCTTGGTTTCCACATAATAGGGTTGTAGAATTTACTATTGATATCATGCTGCTGGATAAAACAATATATATTCTACCTTACAGAGTGGAACCAATTAAGATTTAAGAGATCAAAATGTAGTTGGGGGAGATGGATGATAAAGAGTTTATTCGTCCATGTACGTCTCCTTGGGGATCACCAGTATTGTTTCCAAAGAAAGCCAATGGGAGTTTACCCATGTGTTAGGATTACTAAAAGAAGAATAAAATTTCCATGAAGAACTGATATCCTCTTCCCTATATTGATGATCTATTTGAACACCTGACGGGGGATTCTATAATCTCCAAGATTGATCTGAGATTAGGGTATCATCATTTGAGGGTTCAAACCTCTGATATAGAAAAAACTACTTTTAGAAGCTGTTATAGACATTATATGTTTGTTTTAATCACATTTGGGATGACAATTGCTCCATTATTATTTATGGATTTGATGAAAATGATATTTAAGCCATACATAGATTAGTTTGTGGTGTCATTTGTGGAAGTCATATTGGTGTTCTCTAATAAACATGGTTTTCATGCAAAATATTTTGATATCATCCAGGGTACAATGAGAGAGAGTCAGCTATATGAAAATATATCTAAATGTCAGTATGGGATAGACATGTTACACTTTTTGGGACATATCAGATCCAAAGAAGGTTTGGTAGTGGACCTAGGAAATGTACATGTATTTATTTCATTGGAGCATCCTAAGAATTAATTTTATGTTCAATGATTTTTGGGATTATCTACTTATTACAGAAGGTTCATCAAAGACATTTTCCAATTAGAATAACATCTTTTATGTTTGACAAAGAATGAGAAAAGTTTTAATTGGAAAGAATCATGTAAGAATGATTTCTAGTAGTTGAAAAATCATATTACATCAGCACAAATTTTAAACATACAAGATTCGGGTGAGGAGTATATGATGTATTGTGATTCTTATGGGATCAGAAAAAGATATGTGATGATGCAATGGAATTGAGTTGTTTTTTACGAGCCCTGACAGTTGAGGAGGCATGAACAGAATTACCTTATACATGACCTCAAGTTGGTAGTAGTGGTCTATTCGCTTAATTGTTGGCAACACAATCTTTTGGGTGAATAGTTTACCATTTTTACAGATTACAAAATCTTGTAGTATATATATTCACATTAAAACATGAATCTCTGGCTGTGAAGATGGGTATAATATATATATATTCCTTTTGATTATGAAATGGAATATAAAAACATAAATGAGAATATTGTAGTTGATTCCTTGAGAAGGAAAACTAATAATCACTTGTTACATGGGTCATGTGCAGAGTGGATGATGATAAAATTTCTAATGGATATGAAATTTATAGTTCAAGATAGTTGTGAGAGGATGACTCTAGTTTTTGTAAGAGTGGAGTCTACATTCGTGAGATGGATCAAGAAAAGGTAGTTTTTTGATCTGGAGTACTTGGCCTTAAGGGGAATCCTTAATGGTAGGGAGACACCTTCAGTCTAGATTATAGATGGGGATGATATCTTCTAGGTGAATAATCAGGTTGTTGTGCCTAAGTGTATGTGAGAAGAACTCATACGATAAATCCATGCCACCAAATGGGTAGTACATCCTGGGGTGACAAAAATGCATCATGAACTACAACGATTATTTTGGTGGTCATTCATGAAAAAGATATTTTTTGGGTTTTCTAATAAAATGATTCACATGTCATTAGATGGATTTACAACATCAATGACCCGAGCACCTATTGTAGGAATTTACTCTTCTAGAATACAAGTGGGGTGACATGATAATTTCTTTCATGTACGGTCTCATGTAGATAGATTAGAATAATGATTCTATTTGGGTCATTGAGGATTTACTATTAAGGGCAGAATATTTATTTCATCTCATGGAAACCTATATAGTAGAACAGTTGGGAGAACTATATGAATGAGAGACAGTTCATTTTCATGGGGTTCCACAGACTATAGTTTCTTATTTCAATTCATGATTTATATCATGATTTTGGATATGATAACATAATGTTATTTGAACACATGTTTTCTTATGTACATCCTTTAACCCATAGATAGTTGGGGAGTCAGAGCGTACCATACATGTGTTTGAGGATATGCTGCGAGAATGTTTACATGACATTGGTGGTTCTTTTGAGAAGCACTTGGCTTTTGTAAACCTCACTTATTACAATATTTATCAGGAAACTATACATATGGAACCATATGAGGCACATTATGATCGACCTAGTATATTTCTGCTATGGTTAGATGTTGGCGAGTCATAGCTATTGGGACCATGTCTTGTTCAAGAGATATCTGAGGAATTGTAGTTGATTGAAAAATGTATGACTATGTCTCAGAGTAGGAATATGTCATATGAAGATATAATGATATGACCCTAGAGTTTTATGATGAAGATCAGGTATTCCTTCAGGTGTTGACTATATTGTGAGGCAATGGATAACAATGTCGGGAAACATGGTGCCCATGTTTGTTAGATTTTTTGAGTTTCTGGAAATAATCAAGACAATGGTGTACCGATTAGCCCTTCCCCCGATATTTAAGGTTATGTGTGATGTTTTCAATGTGTCACATATATAGAGGTATCACCCAAACCCTTATCATGCGGTTGATGGTGAATAGGTTGACCTAGTGATAGATGCTTCGATTGAGGAGCATTTGATAGGTGTGTTGGGTCCCAGTGAAAATGATTTACAGAGAATTATCATTCTATTAGTTCATGTTTTAAGGAATCATGGAAGTGTTCATGATAAAGCGTGATAATGTGATGAAAACATGAGGGATCAATGGCCCCAATATTTTTGGCTCAGAATCAGAGAGATGTTTGGGAGTGTATCTCACGGATGTGATGTTATATGTTCAGGATATTGTACGATCATATCCTTTTCTAGATTCATATCGAGTATTTTTTTAGATATTTTATTTTTTATGTACCTTTATTTAGGAGTAGTGGCATGGGGTGAATTTTGGTGTTTTTTATGAGAAACAAACATGAATTCGGATGTGCCCTGTTGGCACACAAATTATAAAATTGTGCGACTGAACCATGCCAACCGTGAAAATACATAAGAATCACATATACTAACATTGGATCAAGCTTGACAAGTTATATATGATCCCAACACTATGTATAGGGATTACAATGGGTTTCAAACATCATTCATAGAAATTTAAATCCTTTATTGAACATCCGTTATCTTCCCTATATGTGAATTTCATCTCATTACATCTACTATTCATTACACTATCTTAACCTTATCATTTCATGGATGATCTCCACCATTTCCATGGATAAAAACATATGATTTGTTATATAGATATCTGATTATGGGTATAGATCTATATTTTCATGATCTTTTTGCATTTTCTCTTAATTTTGGATTGGGGATTTAGATTCGGATCATCAACGATGATGTTGTACCACTAAAAGTTTTGGTTTTTTATGTTGTGCTAACATTCTTTAATAAATTGAGGTAGGTGGTCTCAATTATACTACCATTATCATAGATTTCATATGATAATGATTGTTTGTGGATTTATATCTTATATTTATAATTGATTTCTTGTATTAGTATAATTAGGAATGTGGAATTGAACTGGTGATTAATTGAAAATTGAATCACGTAACAAACAAAGGGGGGTTAAATAAATAGAAAATTTTTTAGGGATTGGTTTTGAGTTGAGATATTTTAAGTGATATATTGAATTGGTCATGTTATGATAACTAATTTTAGAAAGTTATTTATGAAATATTTTTCATTTAGAAAGATAATTAATATTGTTAATTAATTATGTGTCAAGATATTGATCAATGATAATTTATTGTGAAAATTAATTATGAAAAGGTGATATTTGATATGGATAATTAATTTTGAAGAATTAATTATGGAACCATAATTGTGTTGATTGATTAATTATTTAATGAATTAATTAATGGGTTATGATATTAGTTAATTGTCGAGATAACTAATGGATTTTTAAATATTCAACTAATCTTTTAGATACTAATGAAATGATGTGGATAATTGATGTGAATTAATGATTTACTAAAAGGATGATATTTTTATAGTTCTAGAATTGGTGTATTAGAGATCTTATAAGATAGGACATTGAGAAGTCTTTCCTCCGTAATAGTTAACATTGCTTGTGATTTTTGGGTACTAGGGATGGCGACCTACACCAAACTAGATATGGTGTGATAAGCATGGTGTCCTATACTAAATTATATTTGGGGTGCCAGAAAAGAAATTATAGACAAAATTAATGATAATAATGAATGTTGATTCAAACATAAAACATGAATTGAAACTAGGTATAATTTAATGAGTAATGATTAATTGAATATGGAAGAACTATTTAATTATTTATTTTATTTATTGTATCATAACACTGCATACAATATCCTTTGAATGGACATATTTCGAGACACCATTGGTGGTGGATTACAAGTTTGTGCTCAAATCCTATTCAGGACTCTTGATTGGCATCCTTGTAGACTTTTTTGTTGTGTGGCAGAATAAGGGCATGATCCTGATATAGGTTATTATTTGGGATTGGATCATGAGAGAGATAACCAGGCATGGTCTGGGACACTCTATAGAGTTATTATATATTTACTTTTAGTTTCACTGTTCATACATAACATTATAATTATCATATCATGATTTATCATTTATTTGAGTATTGTATTTTCTTGTTTTTAAATATAATATGACATGGTATTGTTCAGGAAATATATATCCTTGCACACATAGTTGTAGTTTTTTTCTTCTTGGTATATTAATTTGATAAAATTGGTTATAGTATCCCCACGAATAAGATATCAAAACCAAACTTCTTGCTGGAATCCTCTACTGTATGGGGAAGTGCACTTCATGGTATGCCACCAAATGGATCGGTGCACCGTTTAGTGGAACCTGAGTCGAGACATCAAAACAATATCAAAATAATGATACTATATACCACTTATACAAAAATATATTTGTATTTAAATAACAATTTATATATATTTCATTCATGGGGTTTATGATAAATATTTTTCAAAATTTGTAAACTAATTTTTTTAATCTATCTTTTTTGAGAAACATGCCATTTTATAAAACAATATTGTTATACGTGGTGTGTAAAGTTTCTTTGACATGATACATCCTGAATCTACATATTTTCATGATATTTTAGGATATTTTTTGTTTTAATTTCTTACATGGAATCTTTGGTTCAACGTGACCACGTGATATGGTTTTATGGAAACAATCTCATTGTTTATCAAGATTATTTATGATCACATTTTAATTAATGAAATACTATGATCTATATTTTAGGAAAAAACATGATTTAACTATCCACTAGTTATTTTTGAAGCATTCATATATTTTTAAATTTTTTCCACTCCTTCATACATTATATAGTTAAGAAAATTTATTTTAAAATACTTCCATAACTTTATCGTCAGTTGGAAAACATTACTTCTTTAAAACCTTTATTTTAATAATATTATTTAATGAATCTTATAAAAAATAATTTGATAAATATAATTAAATTTTACCATTTTTTCATTTGTTGATTTTTTCAAAGGAATATTCTTTTTTCATTCCAATCAATTAATTTTTATAATCATTTTTTATACTAAAGGAATTTTTTTACCTACTATGACATGTACAGATTTAACTACAATAATTTCATGAAAATTTCCTTTCATGTTATTAAGGTTAATTTTTATAATAATGTTTAGAAAAGATAATTTCAAGGATTTTTTATTCAAAATTATTTCTTGATATCTTTAAATGTTTCCATGTAGAATGAATTTTCATATTTTAATTAATCTTAAATACATGATTTAAAAAGAAAATTGATTTTAAATCTTTTTCAAATATTTATTTATATGTTTTCATTATTATTTTCCTGAAAATAGTTTTCAAAATGTCTTAATTTTTAATAGTAAATTTTCATATGAGAAATAATAATTTCATAATAAAGGGTTTTTAATATACCTTTTTCTATTATTTCCCATCTATGATAACACTATTTTGTGTTACTCATGCGTCTCTAGGGAAAAGATTAAATTTTTCCATTGATATTATTTCTATAAATGGGTTATGTTTTTATGGAATGAAGCTTATGAATCCAGTTTCATTTTCATAGGTTATGTTCTTCTAAAACCTTGATTTTTAGAGTTTATTATTTGGATGAAATGATTATGAAGAATTTATATATCAATATGTTGTGATATGATTAAATTTTTATGACACCCACATTAATTTAAGTGGTGTAATGTGGTTTTAAATGGTTTAATATAACATATATGTATGATTTCATTATGAGATTGGTGTAAAATATATCTACCTCCAATGTGTTGGATAAATATTTATATCTCTTTAGATATAGCTAGATGGCCTTCAGAGTGATTTTTGACTACAAAGGTAGCCATGAATGTGATCCAGGATAATAAAAATATAGGAGAAGTGATATCTTGTTTCTATGATGACCATAGTAGTGAACTCTTATTACTAAGTTGGTATTGGGAGTGAACTCATACTACTATTTTGGTCTTGGATGTAGTACCTTAGATATTATAGTAATCATGTTATATACTTCTGTGTTTTCCATAATTCCATGTCGTTTTAATAGATTATGATTTCATGGATTAGGTTCTTAAATTAACTATGGTTCTTGTCTGTTCAACTACTAATATTTATTTTATGATTCATTTTAATGACCATCATATGTGTGTTATGATATTTTATTTACAAGATCATGTTATCACATCGTTATGCACATTTTCATGGTTACATGTGTCTCTTATTTAACCTTATTATGCTTATGATCTATTAATTTATTTATATTTCCTTCCCCAACTTATAAAGATATGTATTAAGTATGATGTGTATAGTAAGGGTTCTATTCCTGCTGACCATATTTGGAGATAATGTAGCACACTTATATTATAGTGATTATGATTCTATATTTCCATAATCAGTTGATTAATATGGTCTTTGGGAGTATTTTTTTTAATTAATTATTATTTATTCATCCATAGTCTAGAAAATATTTTTTATTATAATAATGGGAATTTATTGTTGTTATCACGGAAAAATTAGAGTTATCATTTACATACAAGGATGGAAATTATTTAGTGGGAACAGAAATGAAATGTCTAATGATAAGGAAAAGCATTAAAAAAATCCTTAGAATTTTGGTAAAGGATATAGTAATTAGATTCATTGAAATATATCCTTATCTAGATATTAAAATATTTTGTGGATTTAAAACATATGTACCAAGGGGTGAAAACACTGACTAAATGTATTGGGCCTGATTCAGGGTAATATAGTTCATGAAAACGACCCCTGCTACACACGAGGTTTGACACTCCTGAGGGATATTCTTTAAAAATTCAAAAAATATTATGAAACCATTACTAAATATTAGAACAAAAGAATACCAAGATTTTCCATGTATAATTCTATGTATTCAATGATTAAATGTTAGGTTTCATGATATAGACATCCTATAAGATATTTTTCATGATTATATGTTTTTTGTCTTTGATATGTGTTTCCCACCCCCATGCTTTCTTTTTTAGTTAATAGAGTGAACTATAATGATCATTGAAGAAATTAAATATTTTAGATGTAGAAATTCAACGAATTATAATAATATATTTCCCAATTGTAAATTTAATAAATTGAATTAGGAATGCGGTATGAGTGTGGGTTATTAATATAAAGATAAAGATAACTCAAATGTTATGTGAATGTTAAGTGATGTTCTTACATAATTTTCTAGATTAATCATATAAAAAAAATTAGATGCACATTGTGGAACCTTAATACATTATTCATATATCCTATTCTAGGAAATTGATATTAAGTAATAATTTTATATAACACAAGTAATGTTTTATTATGAAACATGGATTAATAAGTACTTATGATGGAGAATTCCAATATTATGGTATATGAAGCCAGAAATAAATATGTTTTTGTAGAATAAGATTTACTTAAGGATTAAAATGATATAAATATTAGTGATTAATACATGTAAAAGATATATTATTGTTAATGAAAGGTATCCTTTAATGTGATCAAGATGTTGGAATTTTTGGTTTCCCATGGATAAGGAGATGAATGATTTTCATTATGTAAATTACATAGGACTTCTTACCAAATATGAGATTATTAATTGATTGAAAAAAATATGTCTTTTTCATCATGGTTGAAGTTTAAAACTTCATGGATTTATGGAATATATAAAATATCATTTTGAATAAGGATGAATGAATGTTTCCATGATATACTTATGGTAATACAATTTTTTACCATGTTTTAATAGAATATATCATGAGGGTATTCAAGTGTTTGGAATGTGAAATGACGTGATACATATTCATATACGAGGGATTAAAGATAATATAATTTTTTTGAAATTATTATTTTTTTATAATTTTCATCTTTTGGATTGGATATAATGATAACCCTATATGAAAATTTTAGTTTAAACTTCACATATAATATATATGTAGAGTGTTTGTATTAAAAAATAATTAAATGTAAATCCAATGATTATCCTTTTTTACCAGATTCCCATAATATTTATATTAAATATTTGATTAATGTAGTTTAACAAAATTACATCATATATGACAGTTGACAAACCATAAAGTCCAAAAATGATGTGGGTCATCAACCCATGCTTGAAGGATTATATGGGTTTCACAAGTACCATTGAGATACATAATGTATTTGTAATGGGGTATTTTTTTATAGTTATAACATTGAGAAATGAATTTGTTTTTTGTTATTTATGACTTCAATAACTGTCTAATAATTATCTCTTTCCTCGATGTCCATATATTAACTTCCCATGTTTGTTATCCTTTCCAGAAAACTGGATATAAGATACATTTGGTTACCATAATATCTATTAAAATAATTTTTACAAAAGGACGTGTAAGTATTCATTTTAATGATGTGGATTTATGTTAAAGAAATATTCATGTATCCATCATTTGATATTATAGAAGAATATTGAGGTTGTAATTGACTTTAAGGTGGGGGGGGGGGTAGAATGTAACACCATGATATTTTTTGAAATCGTTTTTTGAATTAATTTAATCTCATTGATATTTTTTCATTTCAAATTAGAATATATATATATATATATATTGTTGTATTAAATAAATATGTTTTTCTCCTGCAATTCCAATTTTATTGCAAACTAATTGCAACATATATTTTATAATTTTCTACTTAAAATATAAGGGTTAGATTCTTCTTGATGGAACACATAGGTGAAGATGCATTTCATGAAAGACTATGATTCCATAATTTCATGAGTTACACACAACAATGAGTGATACAAAATAAAATTATATTGTTAAAAATGTTCTTGTTAAGTATAATAATATATAAGATACCAATTAAAGTCAATTTTATTAATATTACTTATGTAACTATGAATATATTTTGTTCAAAAAATTATAAAATTAATTTATTAGTATGTAATTTCATGGAAATGAATATAAGAACAAATAGAATATTAAGGGTGAGTATTTATAGAAAAAAAATTTCATTCGCAATTTTTTTTTAATTATAAATATTTAATTTAGGTTAAATTAGAAATTATTTTTAATGTAATATAAACTTTATATTCCCACATAAATACTTTTTATATTTATCCAACAGAATTTATAAGCGCAACATAAGAATAAATCAATATTTGACCCATAAATGTAATATTTCTAATAATTATTTTTTACGTTCTTTTAATGATGAAACATTTTTAAATATAATTATAATATAATATAAAAATATTGTATGGAATAATAACAGTAATATTTGTAATGGTATCAAACAAATTAGGTTAGGTTTAATTTTTTTGTAATTTTTTTTGATGTTTTTTAATGAATATTTAAAAATAATGATTTGTAATTCGAAACTGAATTTTTATATAATCTAATTATTTAGATAAATTATATTATATGTTAGTCTTAGAGATTGATAAGATAAATTTTTTATATTATGATACAATTTAGGTTATTTAATAAAAAAATTCAATGATATTTATAATAAAATATAAGAATCATCTAAATGTTTAAATTTAAAAACAGGGATTGTCGTCCCATATGTGAGAATATATTTGAACTAATTTTAACCACATATGTGTTTATAATTGGGAAAAATAGATTTCAAATTTGGAAACAGAATAATTTATAATGTCTATTAAGTTTAACATAGTTTTTTACATAATTATTTGATATTGTAATTAAAATAAATTGAAATGATTAAGGTGAAATTCTACATAATAAGTGACTAAATCATAACCATATAGAAAAAATTACATATACACATTCCAAAATCTATTTTATGGAAATATTTGTTCCCTATACACACTATTCATTACATTGGACCTCTATTTCATTCACTTTAAATAAAAAATCCATCGGGGTTTCCCTTTTCTAGAATATTAAAAAGTGACACTCCTCCTGTACTATAAAAGGCCTCATCTCCCCCACCTCCTCACACCTCTCAATCCAGTTTTCTCCAGAAAAAACCAAATAATGATTGTTCGTTCATCCTTTACTGCCTCATATGGTGAAACTTATTCTTGAAAATTATTTTTTATGTAATATTTATTATATTTAAAATGTATTTATGCTTCACTGGTAATTTTACGACACAAATATTTATACATTGCTTCTTGTGTGAATGAAAAATTTTCATTTGAGTTAATGTAGACGACATCCCCATCAAAGTAGTGTGATTTGTTTATAAACTAATAGAATGTATTATTTATGAATAAAATAAAACATATAATACATAAATAATATCAATATCATATTAATGAAAAAATTAAATTTCAGTAAATATAACATATTCCATTATTTAATTACCTTTTAACACACTTATAATGAGATAACGTCATTCTTTGACATATGGTCTACAACCAACATTATACAGTGTGATTGCATTTACATCACAAGGATTATATATATAATTTATTATTGTTAATTATTATATTATTTAAAATATAATTACCATTATTTAAGGGTTTAGGTTACATACCATGCTTCCATAATGATAATTGATTAATGGGAACATTACTTACAAGTACATATGACCTACCATCTTCATGATTGTAACATTGATTTCTTATTCCAAAAAATATTTAATGAATGGTTTAAAATGTAAAATTAATGTATAATTATTATAATAATTTCATGATTATTGTTCTATATATGTTATCATAATGACACTTTGACTATAGTCATCCAACCAGAGTTGTTTTTAACACATGAACTGAATATAGTCAAAACGCATGAATTACAATTAATAATTTTAGAATTTTTATACATCATTGAATAATGTGAAGTAAATTTTATAATAGATATAAAAAGGTTATGAATTTATTTATTAATTAAAATATGTTTATTATTTTATGTATATGAATACAAATGATACTTGTCAAACTCAAGGTATGGGAATTTCATCCCACTAATTATTTGTATGACTTATATGTCATTATCACACCTCAATTCTATTGTGTGGTTTTTATTGTTCCCAAGAATGTATAATATGGCTCTTATACCTTTGTTTGTGGGTACATAAATAACTATTTGTTGATATTTCATTCATGGGTATTATATTTGAAATATTACAAAATTAGTAAAATTATTCATTCTCAAATTTCCATCATTAAGACACATTCCAATTTATACATGTATATATTTATATAATAAGTACTGATTTAATTTCAAATGTTATAACATGAATATCCTATTTTCATGTAACTTTTCGGCTACTTTTAATTTAAATTTCCAACATTGGGAGTATGATTCAATGTTACCACGAGGTATGAGTTTATTGAAATCTCTCGCAATTTATCCTGATTATTTACGATTAATTATTCATTAATGAAATAATATGATAAATAAATCTAGAATACTCATTATTTTTATTCTCCTCTGTTTAGGAATGACATACTCATGTATTAGTACCATTTTCCATTCATTGGTATCTATGATAATTATTAAAACATTTTAATGAAAATATTGCATTACCTATATCTTCTATTGAAAACTCATTGTCCATCAAAACCATGTTTTACTAAAATTTTATATAATGAATATTCTATTAATAACATATTATCATTAAAATCTATTATTACCCTTTTTTTCTTTTACCTGTGTTTTCATAGGAATCTTATTTTCTATTTTTAAAGACGTCATTTTTTTTAAATTTTTACATTGCAAAAAGAATGTTTTTTTACCATGTATGAAATTAACAGATTTACACACTATTATTTCGTTAAATATTCCACTACATGTATTGGAGTTTAAATATTAATAATTTTGTTTTTACACTATATTTTCAATTAAATGGTTTTCAAAATGTTTTCAAGATTCTTTTATATATTTCTTTTATAATCTCCTTTGAAGTTTTTTTCAAACATTTATATATAATATAAAAGAAAAAAAATTATTTCAAATTTTTTTAAATATTTAGATTATATGTTTTCAAAATAAATTTCCTATAATTTTTTAAAAAAAATTACATTTAAAGGTTATTTTTCCATGGATAATGTATAATTTCTGCATGATATATTTTTAAATTATAATTAAAAATCATTATTATATATTTTAACATCATTGGGTTTTTATAAATCCTTTATATTGAAATGATATAATGTTTCAATCATATTATTTCAATAAATTTATTATGTTTTTATTTCATGATGTTTATGAAAATAATTTTTCATTATCAATTTATATTCCTTGAAATGAACTCTTTGAGGGTTTCTTCTTTTGAAGAAGTTATTATGAATATTATATATTTTTTTCTATAGGTTATGATATGATTTCATGTTTATGATACCCATTAAATTTCATGGGTAATGATATGACTATTTATTATTTTTTAGTGCATGTAAGTATGATTTAATTATAATTATGGTGGGACATATATCTACATCAAATTCATTGGGTAAAATTTCTATATCTCATGAGATATAATGAGATGGTCATGGGAGTAAAACATTACTATTAAGATAGGAAAAATATTAAACCATGACTACAACGATGTTATGATGTGTTCTCTTATGCTATTATGATGACAAGTGAGTTAACCATGACTACTATTATGGTATTGGGTTTGATCCCATACAACTTATATAGTAATTCATGAGATTCTATATATTCTATTGGAAAAATTTCATAATCATTTTTGTTTTCCAAAATTTCACGTCCTATTCATATGTTATGATTTTAGATATTTTTTTATTTATTTATTAATTATTTGAATCATAATAACATCTAATATTAATGTCATTATTCATATTTATTATCATTATATGTACGGTACAAACTTTTATTTACATGATCTTGTTCTCATACCCTAACTATCAAATCTATGCATTCATGTCTTCAATGATTAACCTTACTAAGAATCTAGAATCCACCGTTTTTATATTTCATTCTCAATTTTTAATGGATTTTATTTTCATATGATGTGTCTACGAAGGTTTTTACAAAATAATTACCAATTCGGAGAGAATAACACTCATATATATACCTATTTTATCTTTCAATGTTTCCAAATGAACTACACTAATATTGTATTCATGCATTTTTTGGTATTTTTTTAATTATTCCATCAAAGTGATATATTTTTTATATATGTTAATAAATTAATGTTATACTATGGGTTAAAAGAATGTTATATATTAATTTTGGTTATTTTTTGGGTTAATTATATAGTTTTTTAGGATGTGT
Source organism: Viscum album (assembly GCA_963277665.1). Lineage (NCBI taxonomy): Eukaryota > Viridiplantae > Streptophyta > Magnoliopsida > Santalales > Viscaceae > Viscum > Viscum album. The sequence goes on from OY728158.1 coordinate 219,899,675, forward strand.
AGGTTGAAAACATTGTTTAATGGAGATAATATGGTTATTTTGTAGGAAAAAATCCATAAATTGGAATTGATATGTCATTTATCAACATTATGTGATGATGGTATGATTGTGGCATAGAGTACGAGAATAAAAATTAGACCCACAACACATTTATGAAATGATGTGACATAGAAAAGGTAAGGAATCATATGACATATTTTCAACTAAAATCTGTGGCATGGAGTAATAGATTTCATTGTGGATCATTGTAGAGGTCGTTTTCAGGGAACTTTCATTTATGAATGTATCTTTAGTGTAGTTCGGGTATCGCACCATAGCCTTACATTATGACATTCTATTCTAAGAGAGGTATTAACTATCTTTTTTGTATACTAGATGATTATATGTGATTGTAGATTAGTGACATGATATTCATTGTTTTCATAGGTAAAAACATATTTGATGATGTGTGGAAGGGTATTCTGTGTTCTGGTATGGAGGTTATATGGCATGGTGGTATTCGCTATTCTACGGTCATTTATATTCTATATTCGATAAAATCCCCATGGCACTTCGATTCCAACCATTTGCCTGAATTTATTTTCAAGTTTATTGGAAAACCCATTGCATTTCAATTAATCCATTCATCAATATTTTATATGGTTCAAGACTAATGTCAAGACTGATAAATCCTTGCTGGTTCCTCCCCATGATTGTTGTTGGAGTCTCTATAAAAATACAAAAATTCATTAATATCCATATGTTAATTTAAAAGTATATCAGTTTGTTTCAAAAAAATATATTAGATTCTATAAAATGGAGTATTTTAATTTATAAATCTATATTTTTAATGGGGCATACATTAAAATAGATTATTCATACGACAATCATTAGTGAAATTCATTAATGGGAGTTTCGATTAAAAGGATATTTTAATGGATCAAATTGGTAATGATTCACAATGAAGGTTTCATATTTATCCTTATAATTATTTTAAAATGTATTATATAAAATAAATCAAATTGGAATCCTAGGGTTCTTTGGAAATGGTATATTCACATAAATGAGTGTAATACCACTAGAGGATTGATATCGATAAACTTTGTCCTGACTTGATATCATTTCATTTTATGGGAAAATATTATTAATGATTTAGTTTTATATACGATTACAAATTCTCATTATCTATAGTCTAAATCTTATGCATACTAATTTTTGATGAATTTAGTCATCATGGTATATTTAATACTTTGTTTCATTATTATTTCCCTTACAGTGCATACCTATTTTTTCATATGATATAATTATCTATTACATGAACATGTCAAATTCATTTTTTATGTTAAAAATACTGTATTTAATGAAAATTTGGGTATTCTATACAAAATGGTCATCTTTCATAAATCAATGTCACATGAAAGTTTTCTAAATCAAGAGATATTGTATTAATCTAAATGTAATTTTATATATTATTTGGTGATATCCTACTAGGATTTGTGTTCCCAGATTATAATTGTTCATTGGGTGTATGTAGATCAGATTTTATAGGACACATGTAAAGGGATGTATGAATTAATGATTGTCGGTTTCTATTTTTCTCATCACCATCCTAATGGTATGGTTTTTTGTTGACTAATAATCACATTGAGAGTTGTCAAATTCTTTTTTTCCTTAATAATGTCAAGATTAGCCGTATGTCTTTATCCTATGTGTCATATGTATTTTATATCCTTATTATTGTTTATAATGTAATTTTTCATGTCATTATTTATTAATGATATGTGTTTGGATATTTTCTATATACCTCACCATAAGGAACACATTCCATGGAGACATTCTTATATGACTAGACGTTCTCTGTGAAAAAAATATCTAATGATCTATATATATTATACACATTTTACCAAATTGGTATTTAAATAAAATAAAATATTTATCAATTAAAATACTAATCAAATTTCATTCATGGTTTAGTTTTTATCATGAATATTAAACTATTGTGAGGCCTAAGTTGTAAACATAAAATAAAGAATGTGTAAAAAGCTCATAAATTTATTTAAAGAATCACTACATATCAAAAACCCTTCTCCACATGAGGTATTATGAGTATATGTTAATATATTACACTCTTAATGACCATTTTAATAATTTCATTAGATTTTTACATTTATATATACATTACCACATTTGATGTTAACATAGTTAGTAGGAATTCAAATCCTTACAAATTTATCAAAATCATATATAGAATCAAGATAATTTTGAAATGATTTTCACTCTCATGAAACTTGAGGGTCTACATGATTCCTCATTTTATATTAATAATAAAGCTTACATATAAAATTAATTTAATTAGGATAATATTCCCCATTAATGTAATGCATTCCTTAAAAAATAATCACTTGCTAAAAATATGATACATTTTTTCCTTTTCTTATTTGTTTCTATCAAATCTTTATTATAACTTTTCATACATCGTTTATATTAGCTTATAATATAATATCATTCATAAAGACCACACAATATTTATAAATGTAGACTCACAAGATGATATTCACCAAATCCTTGATGATTGCATGGTAATTAGTAAGGCCAAATAGAATAATGATTATATAATAGTGTCTATAAACTGTATGATCATATTTAATTTAATTATATTGAATATTTATATTTAATTGATGATATTTTTAAAAAATATAGTCTATTGATATATACTATTCTTGATGAGGTATTTCAAAAAAGTCACAATTCATTTATATGATTTACTTTTTTTTGTGGTGATGATAATACCCTACAAGTAATCCATTTATAATTTAATTTATCCACCGATTATCATGAAAAATATCATCAGTAAACCAAATGTACAATGGCATTGAATTATAAACCCATTTTCTAAATTCTCATGATGATTCTCGTTAAAGTTTCTAGTTCTATCATGTCCATACAATAGTATATTTTAATAGATTAATGTATCACTAGTTATATTATCTATAGAGACCCTACAATAAAATCTGTGGGACTACGTGTAACTCATCAGGAAATACATCTATGTATTCCCATACAATTATAATTTCTTTTTTATTATTTCCTTGTTTTTCATTACAATTTGGGCATAGTATGATTTTTAACAGGGTATCACCACCCACACCATTGACTGTTTATATATAATTGATTCATTATATTACATTAATTGTAACAACCCAGGTAAATAAAGAATATGACATCTTTATATTTATCCATATTTGTGAATCAAATATTAATATTACTTTAAAGGGGATGCTATGCTCGATGGTGAACCCAACACGCAACAACGAGTTTCTTGGGAATCTTACGTTGACCTCTAATAATAAAATAATATTATTTTAAATGGTAGTTAACATGTAGTCGTTGTATTGGCGGGAATGGATATAAATAACTAAAATATTATTATATATGTTTTTAAATGTTTTTACATTTATCCAATAAAATACAAAGGCTTAAAATACAGAAAGAATACAATTTTAGGCGTATATGCCTCACTTTTCACTAAAGGTTCACTTATCACCTTTTGATGGCGAACTGTCATTAAATATAGTTGTGATCACTCTTACACATTCTTTTGGACCAAATAAACATCTTCTTTAGAATCGGGACATTAGATTATACTTTGTGTAAATTTTTGGTATTTTTCTGATAAAGTTCATTTTTTAATGAATAGTGTAAAATGTGGTATTTGAATTCAATACCTCTTTTTAATATAATTTATTTATATGATTAGATTCTCTTGTGAATTGGTTTTAAAGTGAAATTAGAAAATATTTTTACCATTAAATCCAATAGTGGTCGTTGGAATCAATTTCACATTGAAATCGGACTTAATCTAGTGTCAATCTTTTGATACTTATTGTTTCATAAAAACACGCTATTTGCTCTGACAGCGGGAATTAATTATTAAATTAATTAATGTGACTTATATATTTTGAATTTTTTAAAATAGAATTCATTTTTGAATTTGTAATATCAAATATAGCTTAGGGTGAATTTTTGGTAATTTTCTGAAAAACATCAATTTTTGATGAATAGTGAAACCACTAAGTGGTACTTATAAAGAACGATTTTCCGTTTAAATGAAATTTTGCCTTCATTGTGTTCTGAATTTCAAAAATCCGACATACATGATTGTCATTAAGATGTAAAATGTGGTTCAATGAGATTATAATAATTTTTTGGTGAATAGTAACTTACTAAGTTCTTAATCGCGATTAGTGGTAATTAGTGTAGTTTAAGGTAAAAATAATGCTTTAATAAAATAAGATGAGCTTGACACATGTCCTACCCTCAATAATTGTGTCATGGCCGACCAAGAAAATCCATGGGTCACCTTGGGGACCCCATGGAGACACTTTGGTTTGGAAATGACATAAATAACTTTTTATTTAATGTAAAAGTAAAAATGACACAAACATAATATGTTTTACAAAAACAATTTTTATATGGGGTTATAAAGATCATAGTTTTTATTATAAATAGTAATTGGAAAGATAAAAAGATTTCCTACATCATAGTATTTTTTTTGTAATTTTTAGTCATTAAATAAATTAAATTATTTATGACATAATAATGATGCAGCGATGACATCATTATTTTACGATTTAAATAAAATTGAAAGATAATGTAAACTCTATGAACTACACATGTCCAAAACCAATTGGATGAGTGTATTTCGAACCCTTACCACCTTATCCATGAATTATATCAATGTGGGACCTTTTAAAACCGAAACACATTTTCAAATAAAGTAATATTTCTTTACTTTCCAAAAGTGCCCCTCCTCTCCTCTTATAAAAGGCCCCCACCTCTACCTCATTTCACACACTCCTCAAGCCTTTGTCTCGGCCAACCCCTGCCCATTTACTCTCTCCACATCCCTCTACTCATCCTAGAGGATTCCCTTTTGGAATAACCCTTTCAAAGGAATCATTTAGGCACAAATATAAATGAGTTACACTTTTAAAGGTAATTCATTCTCTCTTGTTCATTTGTTTTATTTTGTTTCTACAACCCCATAAACTCTTTTTATTTACTTCTTTTGTAACAACAACAGTATCTTCAATATACTAGTATGTTGTTATATGTTTTATTCGAGCTACACTCCCACAAAACTACATCAAATGGTTAAAGAACATACGGTTTCCGTGGATGGCGAAATTCTGCCTCCCGAAACGATGATTGTTCAATACTCATTTAACACCTTCAAAGGTGGCCATTATTATGTCACTATTTTTATATATGATATATAATATGTTTATTTTTTCTTTAAGCTTCTGTATATTTCATTTTGGGCATACCATTATGGTTTCCATTGTGGGTAAACACGATATCTTCATTTAAGGAAGTGCGGACTACCGCCCCCTAAAAGTGATGTGATTCGTTAATGCCATATGTGGGATGTGTAAAGGATGGATTTAAAGTTATTATATATGATGTTATACTGGAATTATAATATACATCTATATCATTATTATTTCTTTCCATTAAAGTATGAGATAGAAATAAAAGTAGCGTTCATGCGTACGTACGGCTTACCGTCTCCATGAACGGTGCATTTCATTTCTTACCTCTAAATGATTATGTAATATTATAAATACATGTATATGCTTGATATATATGATATATATGATATCCAAATCAGGAATGTCATTCTGGATATAAAGTACCTTTGACCACACGAACAATATGTAATTGTAAGAAGTCCACTTTCGACTTAAGAACCAAATATCGACAAAACAAACATTAGTAACTGGTTACATAATGTTTATAACATGGAAATAAGTGATATAAAAGGAATAATGAACTATAAAAAAGTTCTTAATCAAGTAGAAATTAACTAAAGTTTATTATTCAGGACATTAAAGAACGATCGAGTCAAGTCGGACCCGAGGTAAGGGACTTCGTCTCAATCACCTTTCATTGAGGCATATTTCGTTTTATACACATCTTTCTTTTATACGGTGTATAAACCCCTTTGACTTTACTTTTATACAAAAGGAATCTTTTTCTATGAAGCTTTTTTCAAAACGACAAAAAGGTATGTTTCTTTTAACGTACACAGCGAAAACGACCTTTTCTGCCACCGCGAGTATTACTTGGTCTTTGGCTTCCTCAACAAGCCGTAATGTTTTTAGAATAAAATAAATACCATATACTCTTTTATGTATTTTGGTATTGAAAATGGTTTTGATAAAGGATTCTATTATGTCAATATATTTATGATATATTTTGATTGAAATGTGGAAATGTTATCATTCTTTATATTGGTTTTATGTTTTATGATTTTATATTGGTACTTGGACATTTTAACGGGTGGTTACGTTATAAACCATATGACGGGTGGTGCCGTGAATACCAGGATGGGTGGTTACGTTATAACCTCCAATGCATTGGGTATGGAAGTCGGCCGTATGGCTATTCCATTAAGTATGTATGGAAATTGGCTGTATGGCTATTCCATTAAGTGATATGTGTGGGAGTCGACCGTATGGTTATTCCACTTAAGTATGTTTATGTCCCAAGTTACCTTTATATATGTTATGTGTTCTTTATATGGGTTTTATGGTAATACATTGGTTACAAAATGGTAAGTGATGATAATTAATTCATGAAGAGTTTTTACTACTTCATAAAGGTGAAAATTATTACCTTGATAAAGTATACATGGTTTACTTTTTGTTTTGATAAACTAATAGTTTTTATTCTTTGTGTATCCATTACTGAGTTTTTATGCTCATCCCAAGTTTTTGAAATGTTTTTCACAGGACATAGCATGGAATAGGGTCAAGGATGGGATCAAGGGAATGTCATGCTACCTAAAACATGAAACTAGACATGTTTCTTTTTAAGAATTTTTATTTTATAGAAATTTAGTAGAAGATACTACTTTGTAATCTTTTGAGATGTAATATTTATTTCCTAATTCTCTAAAACTCTAAACCTGAAAAGATCCTCAATGTGAATTATTCATTTAATTCAATTTTAAGTAAGGTTTATGGCTGGGGACTTATAGTTGGTATCAAAGGTCGGTTTAGATAACATTAGAGGTTAGGGTATTCTTTAAGCATAAGTGACATTACCATAACGGTTAGGATTTCAGACAGAGTACTAGTTTTAGATAAAGTGAATGAGTAAGAATATCTTAGTGTTTATCTTCCTCATTAGTACATGATGGTTTTGTTGTTATACTCACACTGACCCTTTTTGGTTTTAGTAAATGGCTGGATCTAGCAGGCACCAAGGTAACGGTGGATGTGAAGGAAACTGTGACAGTTTTCTGAGCGAGCAACTAAATGATATGGGAGCTGTAATGATAACTCTTGTTTTTATCCTCAACCAACTATCTGGAGTTATGATTGACCACCTAAACCTTGGTGATTTCTATAAGGCATCATGTATGCGAGAAACAAATCCCTACAGAACTAAAGGTAATAATCGTAAAGGTAAGTGTGTTCAAAAACCTATGTGTCAAAGATGTGGAAAGAAACACCTAGGAAAATGTTTCAAAGGGACAGAAATATGCTATAGATGTGGAAATGAAGGTCATAAAGCAAGAACCTTCCATGGAAAAAGGAAGCATCCAGTTGACTCGAGGAAAGGGAAAGAAGTTCTTTCTGAGGGATCAATTGAATGTTTTAAATGTGGTGTGCATGGTCATTATGCAAACACATGTCCTATGAAGAAGTTTCGTGAATGGGGTCACCAAGAGCGTACAAATGTTTGTTTACCACTACATAATGCCATTCTGATTGAGGATGAAGAAACTGACAATGACCAATCAAAGGTATGTATTATTTCATGACTATTGTTTTCCTATTTTGGATTCTTAGGATATGATTCATGATTTTGTTTTTAGGAAAGAGGTATTTCGGAATAAGTTTGAAAGGAATGGTTAATGGATCATGAAGAATGTTTAATGAGTATGATGTCAACATATAAGGGCTTCAAGAGTTATGGTGAAATTCTTAAGAGTATTAAGTCTCTTTTGATGCTGGGGTTACATTAGAATACTTTTTATATTATGGGTAACCCTGATGTTTAATATATGAAATTTTATTCAAGGAATAGTTATCTCTTCTTTTGTGGACATAGTTATAAAGAGCCATTTGGGATTATATGATCCTTACGTTTGAGGTAATTATGGGTTACTATATGTTATGATTGAAATGAAAGGAATCGGATAAATTTGAGGATAAATTATGTTATGGTTATTTTTTATGACTTTATCCCTTTTTGGGGAATGATTTTAGAATTATATAGTTTTGGAAAAAGGAAAACATGCAGACCATGTGACAACCCGTCGCGTCGGACAAACCTGCTGGAATCGAACCCACAACCAAAGTGCGACTGGTATTTATCGCCTACCACTGGACTACGTGAAGTCCCTGGTTAGTTTGACTGATTCTTTCTGGTTATATGATTTTATGAATTAAGATTAAGATGATTTCGGGTTATTTATGAAAATTATTAACCTATCATGGAGGATATGTGATTAGGTTAATTACTTTTCAATACAGGGCTTTAGGAGTAACTGATGTTGTTTGGAGATAAATGTTACTATTTAACTTGGAAGACTATGTGACTAAATCCTTCAAATGTTTGGGTTTCAATCATAGATTGGTTTACTTTGAGGAATTTTTATGGAAAAATTTGTTTATCAGATGGTCCTCGTTGAACTTTGGATTTTGTTGGACAAATTTTGGAGATTAAGAATAGATTTTCTTTTTATAAAGGGTTATCATTTTCTGTATTATCTGACCTTGTACTAACCTTTTTGGTCTTGGTTATGGTTAAGGTCTAAAGATATGGGAAGTATATAGTTCTCTTTTGTGGATTAGGAGATTCTCTAGAAGTTGATAATAGTACTCTTCATTTGAACAAGTCTTCCTAAATACTCGCCTTTTGGAGAAAATATGAGTTTTTGTAAGGAATCTAATAAAAGTTGAGAGTCAACATGAAAAGTGATTATGTTTCCTTATGAATAAATTTCTCAATAAAAAGTAACTTAAAACAAAAATGTTGTCTATTAACTTTTCCTACCGGGGAATCGAATACCGTTTAACCCATCACAGGTTTGTGATTCTCTCATGGTTAACTTTCTCCTAAACATGTTTTCTATCACTCTCCATCAGAACATGACCCTATGTTTTCTCCTCCATGTCCATGTTTCCATACATGGAATCCTAGTATGGGTTAACTCGGGTGACCTTTGTATTTATCATTCTTTATTTTAAAGTGATTGTTTTACCGACCCTTGTTCCGATGTTGGACATTCAAGGATGTTTCCAAGCCCAATTTTAAAATTGCGAGGACGCAATTATCAAAAGGGGGGAAGGATGTAACACCCCAGGTAAATAAAGAATATGAAATCCTTATATTTATCCATTTTTGTGAATCATATATTAATATTACTTTAAAGGGGATTCTATGCTCCATGGCGTACCCAACATGCAACAACGAGTTTCTTGGGAATCTTACGTTGCACTCTAATAATAAAATAATATTATTTTAAATGGTAGTTAACATGTAGCCATTGTATTGGCGGGAATGGATATAAATAACTAAAATATGATTATATATGTTTTTAAATTTTTTTACATTTATCCAATAAAAGATAATGGCTTAAAATAGAGAAAGAATTCAACTTTAGGCGTATATGCCATAGTTTTCACTAAAGGTTCACTTGTCGCCTTTTGATGGCGAACTGTCATTAAATATAGTTTTGATCACTCTTATACATTCTTTTGGACAAAATAAATCTCTTCTTTAGAATCGGGACATTAAATTATACTTTGTGTAAATTTTTGGTATTTTTATGATAAAGTTCATTTTTTAATGAATAGTGTAAAATGTTGTATTTTAATTCAAAACCTCTTTTTAATATAATTTATTTATATGATTATATTATCTTTTGAATTGTTTTTAAAGTGAAATTAGAAAATATTTTTACTATTAAATCGAATAGTGGTCATTGGAATCAATTTCACTTTGAAAGTGGACATAAACTAGTGTCAATCTTTTGATACTTATTGTTTCATAAAAACACGCTATTTGCTCTGACATCGGGAATTAATTATTAAATTAATTACTGTGACTTATATGTTTTGAATTTTGTAAAATATACTTAATTTATGAATTCGTAATATCAAATATAGCTTATGGTGAATTTTTGGTAATTTTCTGAAAAACTTCAATTTTTGATGAACAGTGAAACCACTAAGTGGTACTTATAAAGACTGATTTACCGTTTAAATGAAATTTTGCCATCATTTTGTTTTGAATTTAAAAAATCCTACATACATGGTTGTCATTATGAAGTAAAATGTGGTTCAATGAGATTATAATAATTTTTTGGTGAATAGTAACTTATTAAGTTCTTAATCGCGATTAGTGGTAATTAGTGTAGTTTAAGGTAAAAATAATGCTTTAATAAAATAAGATGATCTCGACACATGTCCTACCCTCATTGGATGTGTCATGGCAGACCAATAAAAGCCATGGGTCAACTTGGGGACCCCATGGAGACACTTTGGTTGGGAAATGACATAAATAACTTTTTATTTAATGTAAAAGTAAAAATGACACAAACATAATATGTTTTACGAAAACAATTTTTACATGGGGTTATAAAGATCAGATTTTTGATTATAAATAGTCATTGGAAACCTAAAAATATTTCATACATGATAGTATTTGTTTAATAATTTTTAGACATTAAATAAATTAAATTATTTATGACATAATAATGATGCAGCGATGACATCATTATTTGACGATTTAAATAAAATGGAAAGATAATGTAAAATATATGAACTACACATGTCCAAAACGAATTGGATGAGTGTATTTCGAACCCTTATCACCTTTTCCACGAATTATATCAATGTGGGACCTTTTAAAACCGAAACACATTTTCAAATAAAGTAATATTTCTTTACATTCCAAAAGTGCCCCTCCTCTCCTCTTATAAAAGGCCCCCACCTCTACCTCATTTCACACACTCCTCAAGCCTTTGGCTCGGCCAACCCCTACCCCTTTACTCTCTCCACATCCCTCTCCTCATCCTAGAGGATTCCCTTTGGGCAGAAGCCTTTCAAAGGAAGCCTTTAGGCTCAAATCAAAAGGAGTTACACTTTTAAAGGTAATTCATTCTCTTTTGTTCATTTGTTTTATTTTTTTTCTCCAACCCCCTAAACTCTTTTTATTTACTTATTTTGTAACAAAACATGTATCTTCAATATACTAGGATGTTGTTATAAGATATATTCGAGCTACACTCTCACACAACTACATCAAATGGTTAATGAACATACGGTGTCCGTGGATGGCGAAATTCTGCCTCCCAAAACGATGATTGTTCAATACTCATTTAACACCTTCAAAGGTGGCCATTATAATGTCACTATTTTTATATATGATATATAATATGTTTCTTTTTTATTTAAGCTTCTTTATTTTTCATTTTGGGCATACCTTTATGGTTTCCATTGTAGGTAAACACGATATCTTCATGTAAGGAAGTGCGGACTACCGCCCCCTAAAAGTGATGTGATTCGTTAATGCCATATGTTGGACATGTAAAGGATGGATTTAATGTTATTATATATGATTTTATACTGGAATTATAATATACCTTTATATCATTATTAATTCTTTCCATTAAATTATGAGATAGAAATGAAAGTAGTGTTCATGCGTACGTACGACTTACCGTCTCCATGAACGGTGCATTTCATTTCTTACCTCTAAATGATTATGTAATATTATAAATACATGTATATGCTGGATATATATGATATATATGATATCCAAATCAGGAATTTCATTCTGGATATAACGAACCTTTGACCACATGAACAACATGTAATTGTAAGAAGTCCACTTTCGACTTAAGAACCAAATATCGACAAAACAAACATTATTAACTGGTTACATAATGTTTATAACATGCAAATAAGTGATATAAAAGGAATTATGAACTCTAAAATGGTTCTTAATGAAGTAGAAATTAACTCAAGTTTATTATTCAGGACGATAAAGAATGATCGAGTCAAGTCGGACCCGAGGTAAGGGACTTCGTCTCAATCTCTTTCATTGAGACATATTTCGTTTTATACACAACTTTCTTTTATACGGTGTATAAACCCCTTTGACTTTACTTTTAAACAAAAGGAATCTTTTTCTATGAAGCGTTTTACAAAACGACAAAAAGGAATGTTTCTTTTAACGTACGCAGCGAAAACGACCTTTTCCGCCACCGCGAGTATTATTTGGTCTTTGGCTTCCTCAACAAGCTGTAATGTTTTTAGAATAAAATGAATACCATATACTCTATTATGTATTTTGGTATTGAAAATGGTTTTGATAAAGGATTCTATTATGTCAATATATTTATGATATATTGTGATTGAAATGTGGAAATGTTATCATTCCTTTATATTGGTTTTATGTTTTATGATTTTATATTGGTACTTGGACATTTTAACGGGTGGTGCCGTGAATACCAGGATGGGTGGTTACGTTATAACCTCCAATTCATTGGGTATGGAAGTCGTCCGTATGGCTATTCCATTAAGTATGTATGGAAATTGGCCATATGGCTATTCTATTAAGTGATATGTGTGGGAGTCGACCGTATGGTTATTCCACTTAAGTATATTTATGTCCCATGTTACCTTTATATATGTTATGTGTTCTTTATATGGTTTTTATGGTAATACTTTGGTTACAAAAAGGTACGTAATGATATTTAATTCATGAAGAGTTTTTACTACTTCATAAAGGTGAAAATTATTACCTTGATAAAGTATACATGGTTTACTTTTTGTTTTGATAAACTAACAGTTTTTATTCTTTGTGTATCCCTTACTGAGTTTTTATGCTCATCCCAAGTTTTTGAAATGTTTTTCACAGGACTTAGCGTGGAATAGGGTCAAGGATGGGATCAAGGGAAAGTCATGCTACCTAAAACATGAAACTAGACATGTTCCTTTTTAAGAATTTTTATTTTATGGAAATTTAGTAGAAGAGACTACTTTGTAATCTTTTGAGATGTAATAGTTATGTCCTAATTTTCTAAAACTCTAAACCTGAAAAGATCCTCAATGTGAATTATTCATTTAATTCAATTTTAAGTAAGGTTTAAGGCTGGGGCCTTATATTAATATATAAAAGAAAATTAGATAATATGAACTATGGAAGATGATTTAATTTTCCAAATAGATGTTGTGTTCTACAAATGAAGAGAAAAAATCAATTACCATTATATAGCCAAATCCCACCAATTGGTGAATGATAATATGTTAAGAAAGAACTCTTTCACATAAACTATGGTAGATGATTCCAACACATGTGTCAAAATTATTGTAAATTTTTTTGTGTGGATATCTATAAACCTTTGTTATAAGGATTTGATTTAACAGAACTAGGAATACTACTTGATTGAAAATAAAGCATTTAACCAGAGTCAAATTGAAATTTTTATATTCATGAGTGAATAATAATTATTCCTTATAATACATATTTCTCACGTTACATCTTATTGGTTTTGATTGAATGATAATAACATTATCCATTATATTTTTCTATAAACAATTATGATTATGGCTAAACACCTAGGGTTTCATGAACTAACAATAATAGTTCACTTTATCCTTACAATTGAATCGTTAAACCATTGGTGGTGTATTGTAAAGTATATTGCATTAATCTATAATAAAATTCATCTTAATCATGTCTAATCAACAATAATGATAGAATTTTCTTTTATTCAATCCCATAATTTTATAATGTATTCTATTAAGTAAATTACAAAGATTTTTATTCCAATCTAATTAGCATGTAGGTTGTGAGAACTTAATTCCTCATTTTTCAGTTTATACCCATAATTGAAATTATGTTATTATCATTTTATCTCTATATTCGTGGTAAAATTATAATTTTCCATCGATACATTCAAAGAACATATAAATAAGTCTTCCAATCCCACGAGGAATCATATATAAAGAAAAATTTAGAGTTTTTGCATTAAAATAATTATTGAATAATATATATTCTAATCATTGTTGTTATGTAGCCCTCTAAAATATCTTGCAAGACATGAAAAATTTTCCTTTTACGTGAAATAATCACCGTGATTTCTCATAATCGAACAGATTTATCTCTCCATGTACATTACAATATTTCATGTTATATACTCGTTATGTAATATATTAATAATATCTTCCAAGTGAAGTTAATTCATATCATCATTTTTTGTTCATATTCAATATTAATTCTTCTCATAGATTACCCTATCCATTTATATGATAGTCGAAAATTGTAATATTTTCCATATCAAATAAATTAATCTTATAAATGTTTTTTTATTAATGTGGAACACTTTTATCTTAAAATAGTATCTGAATATCTTCTAAATCTCTATTTTTCCTTATAATTGAATTTATGTATATTTTTTCATTCTATAGAGAAAGAATATGTTCAACATGTTTATGGAAATTTTACATTAGTAGAGATAACTGGGTTATGAATGTCCATTTTAAATATACATCCCATGGAAATAAAAATTAACTTCATAGAGTTATTTTTGTATCAACATTGTGGATTTTTTTTCTATTTTCTACTTGTTATCACCATTTTATAAAATAATTATTTTCTAATAAAAATATTACCCAGTAATAAAAGAAAAAAATATTAACTAATGGAAACAAATTGAAAATTAATTTATTATTGGACCCCTATGTTAAACTTAGCCATTATAATAAATAATTAATCAATGAATTTTTTCGATAATTATTTTTGAAATCGAAAAATTTTATTAAATAAACTATATATCATATATATTTTATTAGATATGGTCATTAATTAAGGCATATCTCCATGTAGTGTACGATTAATTTTTTTGTAAGGCCTTTTAATCACACACATGGTATATGTAGATTATAAAACAAATGAACCTTGTTGATGTCATTACCCATATGGAAATCTTTACTATATTGAAACTAATTTAACATTTGATAATAATATTTAATTTAATTAATCCACACACTGTTATAATTTATAAAAACAATTAATTTTAACCAATATTTATATTTATCAATATTCCTTTCCACTACTATGTTTGTATTCCCTTACAATTTTAAAAACATCATTACCCTAATACCAAATATTGTGACACCACATTATCATACATGACTATAAAATCAGTTTTTACATATATAACATAATATTAATACATTCCAATATCATTAAATTTAGTATCATTGATTTTTTGGTACATACAAAACTTATACACAATTAAAACAAATATATCTTGTCATCCTAATATCCTTATTAATTTATTCAAATAATTGATTGATAATGTATTCAATTAATTATATACTTTAAATAAAGGGGTAATCTAAATAAAATGTTAATTGATAGATAACATAGACAGAATAAGAGACATGAATGAATTGTACATGGGAGAGAATAATCATAATTATCACATCATAATCCTAGGATCTTCATTATAAGCATGAGAGAATCATTTCTGTTTGTCCTGAAATGTGTCAAATTAATAATAATTAATTATCATAAAATAGTGGAAAATTGAAAAAAATATAAACAATTCATGTCTCACAGTCTCGCAAATCATATGTCAATAAATCCTAAAAATATGTACTAATAACAAGTGTAGCAAATAAAATTGGTAGTTGCTTCTTAACCAACTATGTGACACGTCCTGATGAAGCATATAATAAATGAGGATTAGGTTGTGTGTATCTAATTCATTATGTGGTCAAAATATTGGAATAACATGAAATATATTTGCACCCCAAAGGTGATGTTGTAGGAAAACTTCCAATGTTTATCCAATTGTAAAAGAACAATTTTTAGGAGTTCTCAAATAAAAGTATATATTTTTTTGAAAAGAATATTCTTTATAGGATCTATTCTAGAGTCAATTGATAGATAAAATTCTATTATATTCACAGTAAATAACCATTTTCCAAGTCATAAGAATAATGTAACCCTTTTATGTGCTTCAGTGATGTTTGGTGACATAAAGCAATAATTTTGACTATAAATAGAACCTCCACATAAACATTGGGGTCTTATCCCTGCAATATTATGTTGTGAAATTCTATATTGTTTTAAATAATTAATCACTAAAATATCATGGACCATCGTGGAAAGAGACCATGAGTGATTGACCTCATATGGGACCCAAAATTTCTTATTTTAATGTTGAGGGTTTGTCATGAAACATCTATTAATGGTGACCAAATACATGCTAATGAAAACACTTTAGTGCAACCCTATGATTCTTGATACACTATATTTTATGAAAATATATTCCTAAATAATCATAATTCCGTACTTATGATAGTCCTCATAGCTCACAGAATCTTATTTGCAAGAGATATTATGAATTTTCAAACAATAATTTTTTTTGACAATAACTACATTCCCCAATGCTTGAGAAAGTTTCATTTTTATAACATAGGATCTTAAAAATATGTACCCTAATGCCTTTTAATTTTTAAAATAATAACAATAATGTCCATACCCCTAATTGAAACTTCGAGAGGCAAATTTCAACTCCATGTACAGCCCAGGGGATCATGAAGAATTGAACTGTAATAACTAATGAATTAATAAATAATAAAAAATATCTACCTATCATGGAAGATATTACATTTTCTACATATTCTTATTATAATGAATTAATCCCCCTTGAGATTTTGCCACATCCATGTCAGATCATCAAGACATAAAAATGTATAAAATATAATCATAATTTAATTACATTAGAATAGTGATTCTGTAGAAAATGAGTTGGGTACTATAATAGACTAGTTTTGGATTTGATAAATATGGTCACCACCTAGAAATACCCTATAGGGGATTAGGATAAGGTATTCAAATTTTTTTAATAGATACACATGTAGACATGGTTCTATGTGAAATGTAATTGTGTGTGCATGTAAACAATGATTTACATGGATACAACCAAGTTTAAAACAATTTACATGGTTCAGGAACAAAAAATGTATTCTTACAATGAGGACAGTGATTTCAATTAAAAAATATCATTATTGGAATATTTACATTTTATATTACATGTTACAATTCTGAGACACTATAACCAATGTTGTGTGTTCCATATTGAATAGAAATGCATGATACCCTCCATATAATCATATAGTTTCACACGAAGGGATACAAATAACAATTGAGGATTCCTGGATAGGACTCAATGAAAGTTTATTGATTAGTTATCAACCCTATTTCTTGCCACAGTCATGTTGTGCACAATAAGCTGTCGATTTAAGATATATAGGGAAGCACACACAACACCATCTTGGGGAAAACAGAATGACTAAGTGTCTATCTCCTTAAAATAATTCATCTCATCTATGACATTGTGAAATAAAAGAATCCATGGACCCTCATAGGTATAATAAACTTGTGAGATACCACTTGGGTCCCCAAAATTTCATGTATTGTAGTTGATTTAGTACAACCCAACACTAGCTATGGATATGTGTGTTCATGAAAGAGATTCATCCTTCATGAACCCACGAATTGTGTGATACCCCATATATTTTTTGCAACTATACCCTTTGATTCCTGGTGTCATACATTTAATAGTTCTCTAGGGCGTCACAAATCTTTTTACATGAAATGTAATAAAGTTTTATCAAATTAAATTATAGTCCAAGAAGAGAAATCACATATTATTCTATTGAATAAATTACCATAAATTATTCTCATAATAATAGGTTCCCTAATGCATTTTCCTTATATTCATATGTGCCTGAATGTTGGTCCTACTATTATTCAATCAACTAAAGATGATCCAACCCCATTACCCACATATATGATCACATGTGGTGCACACATATACCCTATAGGTTATATATTTGAGGTAAAATATTTACCTATATTTGTTGGGATTCATTATAATGAATCTTCCTCCATCATTGACATAGTCCCATACCAGGATTAATCGCCTACACTGTTCATGTTTTTGACAAAAAGTTGTATCACATCATATCTTTTTCATATGTAATTAAACTAAACAAACAAATCCTCGGAACATTGTGTAAAAATGATTCCTTACATTTTTTAATTAATATATTAATTCCCATGTATGATATTAAAGTTATTTTACATCCTCCATATCCATCAAAATAAACTACCATGTTTGGTAGCTTCAATTCATCATATCGACATAATCCTTCCACATCATGGGTATAAACAATTTATAGGGTAATATTACTTTCATAGGCCCCACACTATCCTCGCTAAATTTTTTAGCACATTCAACACATGGGAAGATTCATCATGTAATCCTCATAATTAACCTCTGTAAATTTCATTCTATGATTAGATCTTCCTTATAACATGACATTAAACTATGTGGGGTGGTCCTGTCAGGTGATGTTAAACATATGCATAGAACAATTTTTTTAATCCTAATATATGAAATGAGGTACAGAAAAAAACTCCCTCATTTTTAATTCATATATCATCTAGAGTAAAACCAACCCCCATGTGGGAACACAATCCATTATTTAATGTAAAATCCACCACCCTTGGGGGAATACTCTATCATTCAGTGTAAAATTATTAACCCTCATGGGCCACACTCCATCACCGAAGAGTAAAATATTCACTCATAGGATGTACTCTACTTGTAACACCCCAGGTAAATAAAGAATATGAAATTTTCATATTTATCAATATTTGTAAATAAAATATTAATATTACTTTAAATGGAACTCTATGCTCGATGCCGTACCCAATACACAACGACGAGTTTCTTTGAAATCTTACGTTGCACTCTAATAATAAAATAATATTATTTTAAATGGTAGTTAGTGCCTAGCCGTTGTAATGGCAGGAATGAACGGAACTTATTAAAAAATGATTATATACGTTTTTCAAATATTTTTACTTTTATCCAATAAATTTTAGAGGATTAAAATGAAAATGAATCCAATTTTAGGCATAAATCTTCTAATATTATTTAAAAGGTCGATTAACCCCATGTTGATGGAGAACCCCTTTTTAATATACTTTTTACAATTTTATATGTTGTATTTGACAAAATAAAATCTTTCTTTAGAATCCAGACATCAGAATTTACTTTGTGTAGTTTTTTTTTTATTTTTCCGATAAAGATAATTTTTATTGATATTGATGCATTTTAATTTAAAACCTCCTTTTAATTTGAATTATTTATTTGGATAGATTATATTTTTAATTGATATTAAAGTTTATTTTGAATATATTTTTAACATTTAATCCAATGGTGGTCATTGGAATTAATTTTACATTGAAATTGGACTTAAAATAGTGTCAATCTTTTATTAGATATTGTTTCTTAAAAACACGCTATTTTTTTGACAACTGGAATTAATTATTAAATTAATTAATGAAACATATATGTTTTGAATTGTTTAAAATAGAAATCATTTTTGAATTCAGAATATCAAATATATCGTACGGTGAATGTTTGGTATTTTTCTGAAAAACAACAATATTTTATGAATAGTGAAACCACTAAGTGGTAGTTAAAGAAACTGATGTTTTGTTTAAATGAAACATTGCCACTTCTGTGATTTGATTTTCAAAAATCTAACAAACATCGTTTTCATTAATAAGTAAAATTTGGTTTAATAAGATTAAAATATTTTTTGGTGAATGGTATCATTTATGTTTTGTTAATCGCGATTAAAGGTAATTAGTGTAATTTAAGGTACAAATAATGTTTTAATAATATAAAATGACCAAGAAACATTTCCTACCCTCATTGGATGTGTCATGGCCGACCAAGACAATCCATGGGTCAACTTGGGGACCTCATGGATCCACTTTGGTAGAAAAATGACATAAATAAATTTTTACTTAATGTTAAAATAATAATGTCACAAACATGAGTTGTTTTACTAAAACAATTTTTAAATGGGGTTATACAAGTCATATTTTTTACTATAAATATTAATTAGAAATATAAAAAAATTTATTAAATCCTGATATTTTTTTATAATTTTTAGACATTAAATATATTAAATTATTTATGACACCATGATGATGTCGCAATTACCTCATTATTTAACGATTTAAATAAAATGAAAGGATAATGTAAAATCTATTCCCTACACATGTCATAAACCTATTTTATGGGTGGATTTAGAACTCTTATCACCTTATCCTATGTATATATAATTTTGGGACCTTTAAAATCCTAAAATCATTTTAAAATAAAGTAACCTTTTATAACATTCCAAGAGTGCCCATCCTCTCCTCTTATAAAAGGCCCCCACATCTACCACCATACCCACACCTCTAAATCCTTTGGATCTGCCAACCCCTTCAAATTATGTCTCTAAACATCCCACTATTACTCCTAGAAGCCTCAAATTGGGAATAAGTCTTCCCAATGAAGCCTTTGAGGTCAAATCAAGAAGAGTTACCTGTTTTAATGGTAATGTCTTCCCTAGTGTTCTTTTGTTTTATTTTTCTTCTCCAACCCCCTAAACTCTTTTTATTTATTTCTTTTATAATAACACCAGTATAATAAATATACTAGGATGTTTTAATGAGGAGTATTATAGCTACACTAACACACACCTCCATCTAATTGTTAAAGAACATATTGTTTCTGTGGATGGTGAATTACTGCCTCACGAAACGATGATTGTTCTATCTTCTCATACCACCTCTCATGGTAGCCATTATGATGGAAATATATTTATTTAGGATATATATTATATTTATTTCCACTATATTCTTCTGTATTTTATATTTAATACATACCTTTATACTTTGCATTTATGCAAATGTGATAATTTCATTTGAGGAAGTGTGGACTACCACCCCCTCAAGTGATGTGACTCGTTCATGCAATACATGGAATGTATAAAGAATAAAATTGATGAACTTATGTGATATATATGACATATATATTATACTGGAATTATAATATATATATCTCTCTCATCTAGTTTTAATTCCATTAATGTGCCAATAAATGAATGAAGTGTTCATGCGTACGTACGGCTTACCGTCTCCATGAACGGTACATTTCATTTCTTATTGCCAAATGTTATGTACTGTTATAAGTACATATATATAATGGATATATATTTCATATCTTACGTCTAAATTATGGATATCATTCTAGAATTATAATATATATATCTCGCTTTTAACATTAATTCTATTAATATGAAAAAAATGAAATTAGTGTTCATGCGTACGTATGGCCTACCGTCTCCATGAATGGTGCTTTTAATTTTTTATCTCCAAATGTTATGGAATAGTATAAAATGAATATATACTGGATATATAATATATTTAAACATTAATACTATTCGGTAGATGATGTACCTATAACTACATGTAAAAGTCATTTCCAACATGTTCAATTATTACTCATGTACCAAACATCGAGAAAAACGTCTGATATGAACTCACTTTATTATCCAATTATTATAAAAATATAATATGTGATATTAAATGAATAATAATATTTAATTGAGGTCCTTCTGAAATTATAAATTGACAAAATTTTATTATTTAGGAGATTAAAGAACGATCGAGTCATGTCAGACACGAGGTAAGTGATCCTACCCCTCTCTTTCTTTTTAAGTACACTCTTTTATGTCATTCCTTTTAATATAATATTAATTATGAATGGTATGTTCTTTTATATTACACTTAATGTAAATTTTATGTTCATATGATGGGATACCCAATTTTCTCTCGTAAATATATTTTGGATGTTTTGATTGGCGCCGTTATGCTACCGAATTTTCGTAAGAGATCCAACCTCTCTCATTCTTTTTAAGTACTCTATTTTATGTCACTTATTTTAATCTCCTATTTTTTATGTTGGGGGATGTTATTTTATATTCCTATTACTTTAAATTTTATGTTAATATTATGAGAGACCCTATTTGATCTCATCAATCCATTTTTTGGAAGTTTTAAATGGAACCGTTAGGCTGCCGAGTTTTCGTAAGGTATTTTTAATCTAACTTTTATTCCCGTGAGATTTATTCTACATTTTCACACCATTTCCTTTAAGTGGTTTATTTACTGCCCATTATTCTACTCTTTGTGTAATATACTTTCGTTTATGAGTATTTACAGCAATGTTGTATTGTCTTTCTTTCATGGGGTGTATGTTTTGAATGATACCCAAGTCGATAAGGGAACCTTTCACCCTCCTCTTTTTAAAAGACTTATTTTGTTGGGTCTTTTAATTTACATATTGTAATGTTGTTACATGTTATTATATATCCTTATTTATGTAAATTTTATGTCCAAGTGATGATAAACCCTTTTCATCTCTCATCAACTCATATTCTGAATTTTGAAGAGATGTCGTTAGGCTGTCGAATATTTGCAAGGGAACTTCCTAACCCAATTTTGATTCATTGGTATAAACTTGTAATCCTTGAATATGTCATTCTATGAATATGTCTGAATGACCTCTGATTGTTTTACACTTAATATCAACTTATATTTGGTGTATTCATTTGTCACGCATAATTATGTAATTGATTTATCCTTAATCCAAGGATACCATCTTTGTAAGGGACTTCATCTTAATCTCCTTTAATTGAGTCATATTTGTTTCTATTACAAGGATTATAATTATATAGTTTATAAACCCCATTGACTTTTAATTTTATACAAATGGAATCTTTTTCTACGAAGCATTTTACAAAATGTCAAAAAGGAATGTTTTTTTAACGTATGCGGTGACAACGACCCTTTCCACCGCCATGAGTATTATTTGGTCTTTGGCTTCCTCAACAAGTCGTAATGATTTTAAAATGAAATAAATACCATATACACTTTTATGTATTTTGGTATTGTAAATGGTTTTTATAAATGGATTTGTTATGTCAATATATTAATGTGATATATTGTGATCAAAGTTTTGAAATGTTTTATTTCCATTATATTAGTTTTCTGTCTTATGATTTTATAATGGTACATGGACATTTGATGGGTGGTTACATGATAAAACATATGAAGTGTGGTTCCATGAATACCAGGATTGGTGGTTACATTATAACCTCCAATGCATTGGGTATGGAAGTCGGCCATATGGCTATTCCATTAAGTGATATGTGTGGAAGTCGAACGTATGGTTATTACATTTAAGCATGGTTATGTCCCAAGTTACCTTTATATGTTATGTGTATTTATTTGGTTTTTTATGGTAATATTTTTGTTTCAAAAGGGGTAAGTAATGATCTTTTATTCAGTAAAGAGTTGTTTTACTACATAAAAATAGT
The DNA here is from genome assembly GCA_963277665.1 of Viscum album. Taxonomy (NCBI): domain Eukaryota; kingdom Viridiplantae; phylum Streptophyta; class Magnoliopsida; order Santalales; family Viscaceae; genus Viscum; species Viscum album. The sequence continues at coordinate 219,922,987 of OY728158.1, forward strand.
GAAAAGTATTACATTGATAAAGTATTCTTGGTTTACTTATTATTTTGAAAAACTAACAGTTTTCCTTCTTTGTGTATCCTTTACTGAGATTTTTATGCTCATCCCATGTTTTTGAAATGTTTTCCATAGGTCTTAAAGATGAATAGGATAAAGGATGGGATCAAGGAAAGACATTCTATCTAAAACATGGAACTAGACATGTTTCTTTTTAAGAGTTTGTATTTAATGGAAACGTAGTAGAAGTGTACACTTTGTAATCTTTGAGACATAACATTTATGTCCTAATTCTCTAAAACTCTAAACCTGAAAGTATGCTCAATGTGAATTATTCAGTTTATTGAATAATAAGTAATGTTTAAGTTCGAAGCCTTATAGTTGGTATCATAGGTCGGTTTAGATAACTTTAGAGGTTATGGAATTCTATAAGCATAAGTGACATTACCATAATGGCTAGGATTTCAGAAAGAGTCATAGTTTTTAGATAAATTTAATTAGTAAGTATATATTAGTGTTTATCTTCCTCATTAGTACAATATTATTTTGTTGATACACACACACTGACATTTCTGTTTTTAGTAAATGGATGGATCTAGCAGGCACCAAAGTGACAATGGGTTTTATGGAAACTGTGGTGGTTCTCTGATTAAGAGACTAGATTAAATGGGTGATTCAATAAGGAATCTCATGGTTACACTAAACCAAATATCAAGGATTCATGATCAACCACTTGAACCTTGGTGAGTTCTCTAATGCATCATGTATGAGATGAACAACTCGATGTGGAGGTTCAGGTAATAATTATAAAGGTAACCATTAGGGTTTATATGATCCATACTTTTTAGGTAATTATTGGTTACTCAATGATATGATGGAAAATGAATGGAATGAGGTAAACATGTGGTTAAAATATGTTATGATCATTTTTGAATATTTTATCTTGTTTTGTGGAATGTTTTAAGAATTATGTAGTTTTGGAAAAAGGACAACACGCAGACCGTGTGACAACCCATCGCGTCGGACAAAGTTGTGAGAATTGAACCCACAACCATAGGGTGACTGGTATTTATCACCTACCACTGGACTACATGAAGCCCCTGGTTAGTTTGACTAATTCTTTTTAGTAAGATGATTTTAGTAATCAAGAGTAAGTTTATTTTGGGACATCTATGGAAATTATTAACCTATCATGGAGTTTATGCGATTAGATTAATTACTTTTCAATATGAGACTTAAAGAGAAACTAATGTTATTTGGTGATAAATGTTAATTTTTCCTTTACAAGACTATGTGAATAAAACCTTCAAATATTTGGTTTTCAATCTTATTTTGGTTTACTTTGAATAATTTTATGGACAAATTTTTTATTAAATCGTCTTTTTTGAACTTTGGGTATTGTTTGACATATTTTTGAGATTAAGAATAGATTTTTTTATAATGGATTATCCTTTTTGGGTATTATCTTATCTCATACTAACCTTTTTGGTTTTAGTTTGGGTAATGGTCAAAAGACATGGGAATTATATAGTTATTTTTTTGGATTAGGTGATTCTCTAGAAGTTGATTATAACTCTCTTAATGTAAACAAGTCATCCTAAATACTCATCTTTTGGAGAAAATATGTGTTCGTGTAAGAAATCTAGTAAAAGTTGAAAGTCAACATGACATGTAAGTATGTTTCATTATGTTTTAGTTACACTCATAAATAAATTCCTCAATGAAAATTAAATTCAAAACAAAAATGTTGTCTGTTAATTTTTCCTACTGGGGAATAAAATACCGTTTATATTGTCACAAGTTTGTGATTTTATGGTGGTTAACATTCTCTTAAACATGTATTCTATCACTCTCCCTCAGAACATGACCCTTTGTTTTCTCCTCCATGTCCATGTCTTCATACATGTAATCCTAGTATGGGTTAACTAGGGTGGCCTTTGTACTTTTTAATCTTCATTTTAAAGTTATTGTTTTACTTACTCTTGTTCCGATTCGATATTTTCAATGAAGTTTCCAAGACCATTTTTTAAAATTGTGAGGACGCAATTACCAAATGGGGGGAAGGATGTAATAGCCCAGGTAAATAAAGAATATTAAATTTTCATATTTATCCAAATTTGTGAATAAAATATTAATATTACTTTAAAGGGAACACTGTGCTCGATGGCGTACCCAATACGCAACAACAAGTTTCATAGAAATATTACGTTGGACTCTAATAAATAAATAATATTATTTTAAATGGTAGTTAACGCCTAACCGTTGTAATGGAGGGAATGAATGGAACTAACTAAAAAATTATTATATATGTTTTTCAAATATTTTCACTTTTATCCAATAATTTTTAGAGGCTTAAAATGAAAATGAATCCAATTTTAAGCATAAATCATCTAATATTCATTAAAAGGTCGATTAACTTCCTTTTGATGGAGAACAATTTTTAAATATAATTTTGACAATTTTATATGTTTTATTTGAAAAAATAAAATCATTCTTTACAATCCAGACATCAAAATTTAATTTGTGTAAATTTTTGTTATTTTTCCGATAAAGATCATTTTTATTGAAAATGATGCATTTTAATTCAAAACCTCCTTTTAATCTTATTTATTTATATTCATATATTATATTTTTAATTGAGATTAAAATTTATTTAAAATATATTTATACCATTTTATTTAATGGTTGTCATTGGAATTAATTTCACATTAAAATTCGACTTAAACTAGTGTCAATCATTTAATAGATGTTATTTCTTAAAAACACACTATTTGTTTTTACAATGGGAATTAATTATTAAATTAATTAATGAAAATTATATGTTTTGAATTTTTTAAAATAGACATCATTTTTGAGTTCTTAATATCAAATATATCTTAGGATGAATTTTTTGTATTTTTCTGAAAAACACCAATTTTTTATGAATAGTAAAACCACTAAGTGGTAGTTAATGAAACTGATTTTTCATTTAAATGAAACTTTTCCACTTATGTGATTTGATTATCAAAAATCCGACATACATGGTTGTCATTAAGAAGTAAAATGTGGCTCAATGAGATTAAAATAATTTTTGGGGAATAATAACTTTTAATTTTTATTAATCGCGATTAAAGGTAATTTGTGTAATTTAAGGAATAAATAATTTTTTAATAATAGTAAATGACCTAGACACATGTCCTACCCTCATTTTATGTGTCATGGCCGACCAAGAAAATCCATGGGTCATCTTGGGGACCCAATGGAGCCAGTTTGGTAGGAAAATGACATAAATAACTTTTTATTTAAAGTTAAAATAAAAATGGCACAAACTTGAGTTGTTTTACTAAAAAAAATTAAATGGGTTCATACAAGTAATATCATTAACTATAAATATTCATTAGAAATATAATAATACTTCTTACATCATGATATTTTTTGTATAATTTTTAGTCATTAAATAAATAAAATTATTTATGACATAATGATGATGCATCAATTGCCTCATTATTTAATGATTTGAATAAAATGAAACGATAATGTAAAATCTAAGACTTAAACATGTCAAAAACCAATTTTATGGTTTTAATTCAACCCTGTATCACCTTATCCTCGAAATATATAATTTTGGGTCCTTTAAAATCCGAAAATAATTTTATAATAAAGTATCCTTTTATAACTTTCCAAGAGTGCCCCTCCTCTCCCCTTATAAAAGGCCATCTCATCTACCACCTTACCCATACCTCTCAAGCCTTTGGATCTCCCCAACCCCTGCCCATTTTACCTCTCCACATCCCTATATTACTCTTAGAATCCTCACATTGGCAGAAGTCATCCCAAGGAATCCTTTGAGCTCAAATCAAAAAGAGTTACCCGTTTTAAAGGTAATGTCTTCCCTAGTGTTCTTTTGTTTTATTTTTCTTCTCCAACCACCTAAACTCTTTTTATTTATTTATTATGTAACAAAACTGTATCCTCAATTTACTAGGATGTTGTTATGATGAGGATTCGAGCTATACTAACATACACCTCCATCTATTGGTTAAAGAACATACTATTTCTGTGGATGGCGAATTTCTGCCTCACGAAACGATGATTGTTCTATCTTCTCATACTACCACTCATGGTGGACATTATGATGGAACTATATTTATTTATCATATATATTATATTTATTTCTTATCTATGATTATGTATTTTATATTTAATACATACCTATATGCTTTTCATGTTGTGCAAATGCGATAATTTCATTTGAGGAAGTCTGGACTACCACCCCCTCAAGTGATTTGACTCGTTCATGCAATACATGGAAGGTATAAAGAAAGAAATTGATGAAATTATGTGATATATATAATATATATATTATACTGGAATTAAAATATATATATATACATATCTCATCTAGTTTTAATTCCATTAATTTTCCAAAAAAATGAAAGTAATGTTCATGCGTACATATGGCATACCGTCTCCATGAACGGTACATTTCATTTTGTATCTCTAAATGTTATGTACTATTATAAGTACACATATATAATGGATATATATGTCTTATATTACATATAAATGATGGATATCATTCTGGAATTATAATATATATATCTCTCTTTTAAAATTAATTCTCTTAATATGACAAAAAATGAAAGTAGCGTTCATGCGTACGTATGGCCTACCGTCTCCATTAACGATGCTTTTAATTTTTTTTCTCCAAATGTTATGGAATATTAAAAAATTAATATATAATCGATATATATGATATTTAAATAATTAATACTATTCTGGATATGATCTACCTATAACTACATTGAATATTATTTTCCAACAAGTTCAATTTTTACTCATGTACCGAACATCGAAAAAAACATCTGATATAAACTCACTTTATTAACCAATTATTATAACATTATAATTTGTTATATGAACTGAATAATAATATTTATAGGAGGTCATTAAGAAATTATAAATTGACCAAAATTTATTATTCCAGATATTATAGAACAATTGAGTCATGTTGGACACGAGGTAAGGGATCATACCCCTCTCTTTCTTTTAAAGTACACTCTTTTATGTCATTCCTTTTAAGATCATCATTATTATGATTGGGATGTTCTTTTATATTACTCTTACTATACTCTTTATTTTCATATGATGGGAGACCCTATTTTCTCTTACCAATCCATTTTGGAAGTTTTGATTGGCGTCGTTAGGCTGCCGAATTTTCGTAAGAGATCCAACCTCTCTCTGTCTTTTTATGTACTCTCCATTATGTCACATATTTTAAGATACTATTTGTTATGTTGGGGGATGTTCTTCTATATTCATATTTCTGAAAATTATATGTTAATATGATGAGAGACCCTATTTGATCTCATCAAGCCATTTTTGGATGATTTATGCGGCGTCGTTAGGCTTCCGAGTTTTCGTAAGGGATTTTTCATCTCACATTTATTCCCGTCATATTTATGCAACATTTTCCATCATTTCCTTTGAGTGGTATATTAACTGCCCATTATTCTACTCATTATTAAATATACTTTCATTTAAGAGTATTTAGAACAATTTTGTATTGTCCTTCTTTAATGGGGTGTATGTTTCGAAAGATACCCAAGTTAGTAAGGGAACCTTTCACCCTCCTCTTTTTAAAAGACATATTTTGTTGGGTATTTTAATTTACATATTATAATGTTAGAATATGTTATTATATATCCTTATTGATGTAAATTTTATTTCCATGTTATGAGATACCATCTTTATCTCTCATCAACTAATTTTCTGAATTTTGAAGTGACGTCGTTAGACAGTCGAATTTTTGCAAGGGAACTTATTAACCCAATTTTGATTCTTCGGGATAAACTTCTACTCCTTGAATATGTCATTATATGAATATGTGCGAATGACCTCAAATTGTTTTATACTTAATATCCACTTAAATTTGGTGTATTATTTTGTCACACATAATTATGTAATTGATTTATCCTTAATCTAGGGATACCATCTTTGTAAGGGACTTTGTCTCAATCTCCTTTCATTGAGGCATATTTGGTTCTAATACAAGGCTTTCATTTATATAGTGTATAAACCCCTTTTACTTTTAATTTTATACAAACGGAATATTTTTATATGAAGCATTTTACAAAATGACAAAAATAAATATTTCTTTTAACGTACGCGGTGACAACGACTTTTTTCGCCACCACGAGTATTATTTGGTCTTTGACTTCCTCAAAAAAACATAATGTTTTTAAAATGAAATAAATACCATATACTCATTTATGAATTTTGGTATATAAAATGGTTTTTATAAAGGATTTGTTATGTCAATATATTTATGTGATATATTGTGATCACAGTGTGGAAATGTTTTCTTTCCATTATATTTGTTTTTTGTCTTATGATTTTATAATGGTACTTAGACATTTGGCGGGTGGTTACGGGATAAATCATATTATAGGTGGTGTCGTGAATACCAATATGGGTGGTTACAATATAACCTCCAATTTATTAGGTATGGAAGTCGGGCGTATTGCTATTCCATTAAGTGATATGTGTGGAAGTCGACCATATGGTTATTCCATTTTATTATGTTTATGTCCCATTTTACCGTTATATGTTATGTGTTCTTTATATGGGTTTTTATGGAAATATTTTGGTTGCAAAAGGGGTAAGTAATGATATTTTATTCAGTGAAGTGTTTTTTTACTACTTCATAAAGGTGAAAAGTATTACTTTGATAAATTATTCCTGGTTTACTTGTTGTTTTGAAAAACTACCAGTTTTCCTTCTTTGTGTTTCCTTTACTGGGCTTTTTATGCTCATCCTATGTTTTTGAAATGTATTCCATAGGAAATAAAGTTGAATAGGTTCAAATATGGGATAAAAGAAAGACAGTCTATCTAAAATATGGAAGTCGACATGTTTCTTTTTAAGATTTTTTATTTTATGGAAACTTAGTAGAAGTGTATACTTTGTAATCTTTGAGATGTAATAGTTATGTCCTAATTCTATAAAAGTATAAACCTTAAAAGATCCTCAATGTGAGTTATTAATTTAATTCAATAATAAGTAATTTTTAAGGACGGGTCCATATACTACTATATTTCTGTATAGTAAATTAAACATGTGTCATATTAACTCCACATAATACAATAACCTCGTGTCATGATCTATAATAAAAAAAATATAATAAATTTTAATATTTTAATATAAAAACCCTCAAATCTATTATTCCCTTAGTTTCAATAACTATGTAAAAAACATTAGATTCCATGGGTTATAATACAAGTATGCCTATTATATGAGATCCCCCACAATAGAAAGACCATAACAGTACCAAACCTACTTAAAATCAAGACATGTTGAACCAACACAATACTTAGTAATATGGAACATTCCAAATTGAAATATCTCACATGGACAATGGAATATTAATTTTCAAGAGAGTCATTGATTAATTAACTAGAATCTTTCTCTAGATAGATATGGGAATAAGATTTATAAACATGAAATTAATCTATGAAAGAGAACAAGATTAGGAAACATTAACCATAGAAGAACCCACAGATGATGGAACTGATACCACATTAATGAATATAAATATTTTTGAAGATATCAAAGTTGAATGTGATGAATTTTTATCACCTTTGTAAATTGATATTTTATGTAATTAGGAAGTTGTTCTTCACTTATAGTATTAGGTATGATATTATTATCTACTGAATGCATCTAAAATATAAATATTTAACCCAAAGTGAAAATATTCTTCAAACAATGGGTTATAGTTACATATGTGTAACTGATTTATTTTCTTTTTATTAGATCATGATATTCGGTGTTAGGTAATATAATGAAACAAGTGGCCCCAGCATGAATTGCACATACACTACTGGTAAGATAACATTGGGAAACCATGTCATGTGATATCAACATCATGGATCCTTATATACGTCATGAATAATAAATGAAGTTGGGGAGCCGTGAATCACCATTATTATAATTAAATTTATGGTTAAATACACCTTATGTATAATAAACATGTAATTGAATATATATGACCTATCACCCCCCTATGTTGGGTCATTGGGAGCATTAATTCATCAATATTGGAAGGACACATCCCCACTGTGACATACATTGTGTCTTCAACTACTGGGTTCTCATGCCCATTATAACCTTTGGGACCCTCAATATGAGTGACTAAAACACTCTAATATAGCAATACAATTAATAAGGGTTCATTTCCACTAAGGAGATGGTTCACCATGACCTTGAGAGATCAACACATAACCAACAACAACACAACCAATGGCAATGAATAAGAAGACTACAAAACAATCTTTTGAAAACTCACATTGTGACCCTCCTCTCATAGTGATCTGATAGCTCACTCCATTACAATGATGAGTTACAGGATATTCAAGCTACACCTATTTTGTACAATATTTGTTATGCACAAATGAGAGCACCCACCAAGACTTGTCAGTTCTAGAACATACCATCCTCATAGTATGAATAATTTGTTAAATTTATCCTAACTCCACCATCCTTGGTACAAAAATCCTAACACTAATATCATGGGAATACCGAGGAGAATCCCAAACAATTAAAATCTTATATATCTTTCGTGCATATGACCACCATAAGTGTATCCCCAAAGAACCCAACATAATGTGATCATGAAGTTGTATTGTCTTCCCTCGAATAAAGTCCCAAGATACCTCTTAGGAAGGCCATGTTTACTCTACCTTTTTTGAATCTACTATCATATGTTAAAGGACATACATTGATGAGTAATACCAATGTGTATGTTGTACCCTCATTAACATCTACTAGCACGAATGACCTCACGGTGCTCCCACTAATCAACAGAGAGATCATTCCCATTTTCAAATATATCAATGAAGATCTCCTCTGTACACCACAAACATCTATAGTGGATATTCACCCCTATCAATCAAGAACCAATATATAGGTATTACATGTTCAATGACCAATAATAAAATTGGAATTACAATCCTTTCAACAATCAATAGCCAATGAGGAGGTCCTCTACACACAACCACTGACCAGCAAGGAGGTCCTCTCCATTCCAGATGCATTCCCTTTACTAAAGAACCATCACATGGATAGAGGTAGAACTCCCTCCATGGGATTCATTCCAATTTAATGGGATGAAACCAATATGGGGGAGGCCAAATAAGATAAAAAATTTAGACATCTATTGGAGAAATCCGGCATTGGAAGAAGTGTATCATATAGATGTTTTAGTTCATCATGAACCAATCATATTTTGATGAAATATATTACTAATTGATGGATCTTCAACCTAACTGTGATGTTTCATCAAAAACAGCAAGGTAGAATTGATTCCAATTTTGGATATTGTAGTCCAAATCTTCCATATGTCCCTCTATACAATATTCCATTGGATTTTAAATTGGCCCACATAAAAAGAATCACATATAATATTTACCATTAACCACCATTTTCTATCCTCTATAAATTATCTAACGATGTGAATTTTTAATTTATGGGTCAGAATTGAAACCCTCAAATGATAAATAACACTCCATTAAAAAAGATGGATTTTTCCTCCCCCACACATAATGTTGTCTTGAACTCCAGGTTAAATATAATCATGATCATAAAGCCGGATCTACCTAACAAGGATTTTCATGAATGAATCAGTTCTTTGTTTTATATAGTTGACCATCTTCCCATAGATTGGATTCAAGGACATTCTACTATAATTTAACAACTTCTACATCAACCTACCCAGATCGAGGCTACATGTGACTTAGAGTAGGTACCTTCCTTAGAGAATGGGGCAATGTCAGACATTTTGGATATTGAACAAGTACTAGTGGTGTTATGGGAACCTTTATCTTTTTAATATGAAATCATGTAATCCCACATAGCGGACTAGGATATAAATTTACACAATATTATCCCGATGATATATCAAAGCCTCTATGACAAATAGTTGACTTACATGGGGTTATATAAAAACCTTGATTATAAGAACCAATAAAGAATGAAGGATTTCATATCAGTGATCATTATAGATAAATTCCACTAATTGTATTGCTACCACCAGACTCTCTGTCTACAATATTTATGAGCCTCACTTTTCTAAACCAATTTAAAATGGAGGAATCTCTAAATGTTCAAATCATGGGTTGGGGTTTTATAGTTCCATCCACTTCTACACTTTTAGAAAATATATAAGGAAAAAATATTCATGCCTATCCAATGAAAACAATTATTACCTTTTGGATACTTGCATGGTATATATGGTTATCACAAACATTTAATAGGAATAGAAGAACATGACCACTGATTGGAAACATGATGGGGTGAACCCACCATAAGGGAAAATACATTACATGTAAGGAAACCCAGTAGACATCCATAGTAATTATTTTAGAAAGGAACTAGGCCTTAGACGATCCCCTAATAAATCGTTGAAGCAAAACTATCAGTACATTGGAAATGTAAATAGACATAATTAAACAATCGTCCCATATGAGGTTTTGCATAATGAATATTCAAAACCCATGTTAACTACCATTCTACAATTTCACTTGGAATACAAAAGTATAATCATTGATTTAATTGTTGTGAAATTCTTATTTCCTATAAATTACATAAGGGAATGCATCCCTTTGCTAGTTGGAAACACATTCCTTCGTGGAAAAATCCCCCAATCCATACATAGTGTCCCAACACATATATTTTGGGTAGATGTTGGTGATATTTGATGAAACAATATATATGGGGTATACCCCTCAAAATATGCATGATTATTTACCCCAACATCATGGCCATGTTTTTTCCAAATTTTATGGATCAATCGGAGTAAATGTGTCTAGATAACATCACCAGGATGACATCATTACAACTCTATTTTCATGCATTCAATATTTGGAAATATTACATGTTGTAATCTGGAATGAAATAAACCCATACAAATAAATGGTTGACAATTTCGGGGTTCCAAAAGTGTTTGGTAACCCAAAATAAACAATTATTAATAGAATGTGCGAACCATTACCCCATAATTCCCTCTCCACTATAATGTGGGGCCCTATTATGGAGACTCTATAACACTAGGAGGTTTCCATTTTCAATGATTCTCTTAGTCATTGGAAGGGAATTCATCCATCTTTTACAATATTCGTCGCATAAAACAATTGGAATCTAATAATACAAAAAAATAACAGAAATCTACCATGTTATTTCCACTGTACATAACATGATAATATCCAAATTCATAAAATTAAATCAAATGCCCCATGAGTAATTCATTTAGGTCAGTACCAATTTTAAGGAACTCATATAACTAATAAACATTCCATTTTCCTAGTAATGTCTTACAATGTTTTGAATGGGTTATGTTAGTAATGAGTCATTCCCTACACATATCTGCCTAAAATGCATAGGTGGATTTCATGAGTTCATAAAAAATAATAAGTGATTAGAATAATATATGAAGAATATGTGACTATTTTTGTGTATTTTTTCCTTATAGATACTATTACATTATTTGAAAATGAATATATAGTTGATGTTTTGAATATAGAGAACCGTAATATCTTAATCCCACTAACCCCTTTTCTGTAAAATCATCATGTGTGAAACCTAAATAGGGAAGTCATTTAAAAGAGTAGTGACCTCTACAAGGGAATGTGGTCCTAGTTCACCATCATGGGTTGACTATCAGGATATTATTCATAGAATGATTTAACAAGAAATATTCATTCAAAGATGCATAAATCTCAAGATAGTGCATATTTTCCCAAGGTAAGGGAATCCTATGGTTTCCAAATTATATGAATTCCACAGAGGCTAGACTCACAGGCCATGCCTACTATATCTTGTATCCCAGTATCCTATAAAAAACATCATTAAAAATTAATTGTTACAATATTGGCTCCATGACCTTGTGGATATTATCATAGGAATGATGATTGATATTATTGAATAGGTTAATAATATTTCCACTAAATATGATAATGAGAATCAAGGGTCCATAGAAATTAATTTTGGTACCCATTTCTAAAACAAAAAATTAAGATAAATGGATGGAAAGAAATGTAGTCATTCATAGTTATGATATACTCAATTCCATCCTGATCACGCAAGAACAACTTGCAGTTATATTTCCTCTATTGACCACATCCTTCAAAAAAATCCCATACCTTCTATCTAAGTGAAAAATCTGATGAGGGTGAAAGAAAAATAATTGCCCATATTGATACCATATCCATGTTGAAGTCTTGGTGCCTTCATTCCTACTTAATAGAGAGATGATCCCATGGTTCTCTATTCTTATAAAACTACACATATGATGAAATGTTTTATTCATCCATGTATTTATACAAACTACTTCAAAAATTTATCAACACACAATTTTAAGGATAACCATATAATCTCATTTGGTGAATTTTCTTATTGTTTCCAAAGGATAGGTAGAAGACACCCAAGTAGGTTGATTAATCATGGTAGCAATATAAATAAGGACATTAATTTCATTATGTCCATGAAATATGACTTTCACAAAGTGCATAAATAATAGTTCTCTTTTTCTATTTCATTCATCATTCCATCACAACCATCAATATTAAATTAATGGGAATCTCATCAATGACTTCACTATGAATATACATGTCTATTTGTTATCTTGTAAAACATCCAACATATAATAAAATGGAAGTTGTTCCTTGTAGACTACAAAATTAGTAGAAAATTATATACATTACTATCCAATCCTCATATGCTTATCCAACATAATCCATTGTGCCTGCTATTAATGACATAACATATGGGGGAAAACTTTTCCCTTAGGATATAAATATTATTTGTGAATACCCTGGTTGAATTCCATTATGTAATTGGATCCTATAACCTATTTTCTAGTAATGGAAATATGTGTGGAATGTTTTTGGGCCTTGAAGGTATCCTTTATTTTTAAGCTAGTGTAGTTTCAACTGAATCCTACAATATGGGGGAGGATGAGAATGAGTAATTTTGATAGATCATTTTTTATAAGGAATATTATGGAGTCATTGTGCATGGGGACCAAACACACATTGTATATTACATACAAAATCATTGGAATTGAGATCCACGATAGACTAGTTGAAATTTGTTCTAGGATCAACAAAAACATGAAAAGGATTCTCCATAAACTCTGACTAACAATAGATAATATGAAACCCTCCACCTTGAAGATTTAGTGATATTGTAATAGTGAGTAAAAAACATGGGAAGGTTCAACTAATTGATAATTATTAATGTCAAATATATTATGTGAAATTCATTGTAATATCAAAGTTCACTATATAAAACATGATTCTTATAATACAATGAATTCAATTTCATGTATTGTTCTCATCTTCATACCCCCAATACATCATATACACTCTCAATGGTCATATAGGGGAAAATTAGGTTGATGCATCCCCTAGTGACTCATATTATGTCTATTATATAGATGCATGGTACTAAAATATAGAATTAATTAAGATTTATATATATATATTAAGCACATAAATACCCCCCAATAATCTAACATCAACTACATACATGAAAAATTTAGAGATAATGGAAATATTATGTCACTCATTGATCAGTTATATTCTACTAAGACAAAGTTGGTGGTAGTTTTTTGTCCCCATGAATAATGTAATTCATTTTATCTATGAAAAAATAGTACTCAATGATTACCTAATTCTACTACACTGAATAATCCTCATAGATACAATATGACCCTACTAATGCGATGTATCCAGATGTTCACCTATGTAATAATGATCACAACTTTCATCTACGTTCTAGAAATGGATGTTAAATAATCTTAGAGAAACTAAAATCCAATGCAATGATATCAAAATTCTTATCATGGACACAAATAGTATGGGATAATAGATTCTATCTCCCATATCACTACAAAATTATAACTTCGCATTGATTACTCTAGAGGAGACATAATTGCATCCCTTAGGTCAACTAGTTTAGAAAAAACTCCTAAACCATTTTATTAACCTGTATTAGATTATAAACAATAATTTGATGTAACTTTCCAAACATTTAAGTAGGTTATTCTATTTTATTCATGAGGAAACATAGGATATCCTTGGGATGAAAAGAGATCCTTGGAAAACACTAATACTTAAAGCCATATCTCCAATAAAGTAGAAATAACATCTGGTATTCATGACATTGATCTAAAAAATATTATCTAGATGATATAAGGAAATGATTTGTTTGAACCATTGGTTCACCATTCATCATCATCACCTCCTAGTGGGACAACATGGGTTCAAACACCATAAAATTAATTAAACCCCTCTTATAGTGCAGTGCTCAGGGATGAAGATGAGAATCTATTCAAATATATCATCATTAGGGAAGTAAATTACACTAGATGGATAGCCAATATTATCATAGTATGAAAAATAACATGAAAATTTGTGACTGTATACGAATCGATGACCTAGATTTTGAATTTCCGAAGGATTAGTTTCCCCATTCATTAATAGAGCTATAGATTAATTCTATAAATATATTTCATGAAATCTATTTCATAGACCAATACTATGAGTACAACAGGATTCATATGGCCCCCATAGAGGAATAATATACCTCCTTCATTGTATCCATGATTTATTTCTTCATGAAGATATTTATTTTATAAATTAAAAATGTGGGATGCTCCAATCAGTGGGACATGAACCACATAATTTATATATTCTCAGTACACTGGTGGAGTTATACATGAATAATTTTCTAATCGAATACCCCAAATTTCATGACCATTCAATGATCTTGAAAAAATCATTGGAATGAACTTGCATGATAATTGAATATGAACATTTTTTTAGAATCACCGTTTATAAATTTTATAGTTTCATTATAACATATAGAGTAATAAATATTTACCCAGGGAAGATCAATGTCATCTATAAAATACCTCCAATATAAAATCAAAAATAATTGTTGGGCCTAAATAAAAACTTAGCCTATATATAGAGATTTTTATGAATATACGTATTGAATGTGTGATCTTTTTTCTAGGATCACGATGAAATAAACCAATTAATAGTGGCATGAGGAGTTCTATACTTCCATTAATGATATTTATTAACACCTTTTATAGCCTTCATATTAGATTACACTCAACTATTGAAATTATTTTGACCTCTATATAACTACCTTGGAATGGTCCCTTGGTGGACTCCTAAACTATACAAACAATGTTGATAGACAAAAGAGTTAATATTACCTCATAAATATAATCCACAACATATTTAAATAATATTCCCCCTTTGTAAAGAGTTACCTTATTCTTTTTTTAAGGGATGAATATAATACATTATTTTAATTATCATGAGTTATAGATGGCATCACATGAAGAATGAATATTGCATATATTCAATTATCCCATTATAATATGCTTGTTGGAACAATTTTTGATGAACCTTCATCAGTTAAACATCAAATTTCTCCCACATATTGATGTAAATGTTTTGTCATTGAATGACTTTCTAGCTGGACATCCAACCCCATAATAATTTCTCATGGGTATTTACTTCAATGTTAAATGTATTTTATATGGATCTTGTAATACTATGATAAAAAGATTATTTTTTATGATTACACATATATTTTGACCAAAGGATGTCTCAATAGTCTCATTCTAAATATGGTTGAAATAAAAAACAACTTCCTTTCCCCATCACAAGACATAAATCCATACATGATCCTCTAGTAGGAAGGATTCACTAAAAATGAGGCAGTGTATCTGGATTTCATTACTAGTCAGGATTCACTTATAAATATTTATTTTCCTAATTTAAATGTGGAGAGAGTCTCTATGTTATTTATCATGTAGATGTATGGATACTACATTGTAATAAATTACGTAGTAACACATTACACATTTATAGAATTCATTTACTTACTATTTGATTATAATCAGTGTATTGGTATGATTGTGGGATTCATGGTGATGAAAATCATTTTCAAAAAAATATTTCCAGGTTCAGAGATATTTTTAGTGAATTAATGTTTTCTAGGTAAAAATGTTTTAATTTCATTATGGGGTCCTTCCCGTGTTCAATGTTCAACCTCGATTAAAGGTGTTTGTTTGTTTAAAATTTGTTTTTTAATATTATATGTGGTCAAATATCATTTAAGGGGGGGCTAAATTCCATGTCATTACCATCGGGTTGAAACCATGAATATGTCATAGCCGCGAAATAGGATAAAGTCGTGTAATGTTAAAAATCTTATTTATAATAAAAATATAATGTATTTTTTGATGATTTCAGCATTCATGGTATACATGATGTGTAATGGGATAAAATAACATATAAATATCTTTTCCTTGTATGTTTTATGGAGTAGGTTAATAGATTTATTTTTCATTCAATGCGAAGAGATATATCTATTGACCCATATCATTCTCTTTGAAATTTTATGTGATTCCCACACATATAGATAACTGCATTCAGTGATAAATCATCATGATTGTTATGATGCACATCCCTCTCCATGTATCCATTATTGTTATTCATTTCATTGGTCAAATATATCATGTTCAACATAGTTAGGTTTTATATTCATGATATGTTAGTGTTTTCTATTATCCCATTGTAGTTTTTAATCCTGACATGTATTCATAGAATCCTTTTATTGGATTGTATACAACATTATCAAATGTGGCTTGGATTATTCATCTATTTTATAGTTCATTTTTTAAATAGTCTAATTTGATGATTTTATTTTCGTTATTGATAATTTACATTGGGTTGTTTTTTGAATTGATGATATATCAGGTTTGAAGTTATTTCATAGAACTGAATATTTATTTAATTATGAATTTTATTTAAAATGGGTTTTCTTGATTTCGAAAACAAAAATTTTTATTTTATTGTCTTTTAAAATGATTTATTAATTTCTTATAAGGAATAATTCAAATAAAATAAGGATTTTTTATATTATTATATGAATATTCATTACGTTACACAAACACAGCATTGATGATCATAATAGTTTCATAGCATTTGAAAACTCTAGCATAATATTTTAGTCTTTTGAAATATCATCAATGATTCCTAATATGATATTACTCATTATTTATATTAAATAAAACCACTATTTATAACATAGGTAAAAAAATAAAAATAAAGGTTTAGCTAAGATTATTAGTAAAGGTAAATAATACACATAGAGAAGCATAACATGTATATAAGGGTTATGTGAACATTATAATGGCAATGGAAAACCCTCTCCTACATATCAAATATCATAATCATGATTAATTGAATATTTATTGGAATTCCATTTGAATTGAAAGAAAATTTAATACAGGGTCACGAGTGATAAGATCATTTTAATAGAATCCTGCTATGATTTGAGGAATGAACATAATATTTATAAGAGTGTCAACATATATAAATAAATTAATGTTCACCCATTAATTTAAAGTCATGAAACAAGTCCATCTATAATCTTCTAGGCTTACAACAAAGTCCACTCATAAAATTGGGAACATGTAATCAAGACCACAAATAAGTGGATGAATTTACTGGGTAGGACACACCACTATACATATTTCCAACATTATCTTACTGTACTGGGTTCACTCACCATTATATCCATTTCCAACTCATGAAATATATATAAATATTTCTCCTAATTCATTAGTGAAATATCTCAACGCACACATCCTGTAAACTGTATTGGGATCACCTTTCACCATCTGGGATTCCCCATTATTGATTTTTTTATAGTGCATCCTGGTTCTATCCAGGTCATGACATCATGTATAGTATAATGGGAATACCCCAAACAATATGGGACTCTATATCATATTATCTACAACTAGTACCCACAATATTAATAATATACAAAATGCTTGCATATCATCACAACGATTTAGAATACACTTCGTAACATATTTATAATATGGAAAAAATGTTATTCATCTAAATATCTATGAATCATAATTGATATATGGAAAAGAAATGTGTTTATAATAATATATTTGAATTATCATAAACACGTGGAAGAAAAATGGGTTCTAAAAAATTCATTTTTAACATAACCGGTTTAGAGAAATTATAAGAATAGTATCCATGGATGATTAACCTTGTAAGTACATGGTAACATTAGTGGATGGAATATAAGAGGGTAAATATTTTTTAGTTTTCATTAAATAACATGTTATGTAAATTATCCTCTCTTCTTATAGACCCCCTTTTTAAAATATAATATATTTTGAAAATGTTTTTCTATTAAAAATATTCTAAAAATTTTTAAATGGTTGTTTGAAATGAATTTTAATCATAATTTAGAACATAATAAATTTTCATAATCATTATACATGGTAATTATCTGAAAATAATATTTATAGGATATATTTTTTTAGAAATCATTATTTTGAACGAATGAATATTTTTGACTAAAGAGAAAAATAATTTTGTATTCCATTATTATTTTTAATCAGTATCGTTAGAAACATAATTATGAAAAGTTGTAACATTATGTGACTATACAATGAATAACCATATTATAAGGAAATTAGTGATAATTATTGTGATTTAGATAATTTGATTTTAATATTGGATAAATAATCCTAATGAATCCCAATAAATGGTGATATTTTTACATAATATAATCACACATTAGTGATCTAGATACAAAAACCCCAGAAAGGAATAAAATAAAATGAAAGATATTATTTCATGAGTATAGTTATATTCCTTATATTTCATGTATATTGGGATGTATATACACCTTAAGATAGAATATAGTTTCATATCATAACATATGGATCAATGAAGACAAAATTCAGACAAAAATTCCATATGGTTGGGTATAATATGAAGAAAGAACCCCATTAAAGAGATATATTATAATGGATATGTAAATTTTAATAATTTTATTTATAAAAATCATAAAATACATACATGGGATGCTTGTACAATAGATATGTAAAATATGTGGGGATCATGAAATGTATCTCACAGATGTAAAAAATTACGATGGATAACCCTTACCATAAACATTAACTTCTTTAAAACACGTTCAAACAAACTAAATAATAAATATTTGTTTATTAAAAAGATAAATAGATACATATTAATAAATTTCATAAAATACATGATTTTATATTTATGTGATATTACATGATTACTTAAAAATACTTGTTAATGTTTCATTTCAGGTAATAACCTCTTTGTTTTTCATATATTTTTTTCAATTTTATTTTGGGTCATCTAACATTGATAATTATTTACTAACATATATTATGTAAAAAATCATATAAATAAAATATATGTTTAATAAATATTTTTATTCACAATAATCAATAAATTATATTAATACAGAATTAAATACAGCGTTCATGGGGACATTCATGGAGTTGATAGCGATTGTGTAAAAAAGAAAACCCATATCCAATTTCATGTCATATTTAGTAAAATAAAATTAATTGATATATATATTTAGTGGATTTATTAAATATTGTATATCACAAATTTATTTTACAACCTTCCTTAACTCAATCAATTTAACATGTGAATGAATCGCATCATTTCATTAGGTGGTATACTTCCATAAGGATGAATGAGATTATCATATTCTCACAAAGTAGAAAGAATGGTGTTTTATGATATATGATAATTTAAGAAATAAATTAATAAAAGATAAATAACATATATATCATATATAAATATTATACTAATCATTATTTCTCACAATAAATGGTTTTAATGGAAAAATTAATTACATCAGTTTGTGGGGAGGTCATACGCATACACATGCATGATGAATCCATAGCCTAATTGATGATGTCACAACCAGACCCTACCCGGGCTCGAGCCGCAACTACCCCAAGACCACCTCCATAGGCTAGGGGCTGGCGACTAGCACCGAAGCCACAATAACTTGGGGAGGCCTTTGCATATGTACCTACACACACACAGACCACACACTCAATGAAAAAGTGCAGAGTAAAAGTGAAAAGACAAGTAATGTAAAGGGAAACTTATATAAATAAACCACAATGTCCATCGACCTCTAAAAGTAAAAAGAAAGTGCTGAATGTAAACTAACAAGGAAAAAAGGCCAAAACACATGCCCAACCAGAAAAGTGCCACAACCCGGCAACAGGTGAACAAAATAAAAATTGCTGGAAGGGTCCCCCACCTAGAACCCGACTACGACCACCGCACGTGGTCCAACCTCTCGAACTCATATGCTTCACTAAATTCACGACCAACCTGTCCATCGTCTGCAAGGGCACACCAAGTGCAGGCAAAGCCCAAGCATGGGGAATATAAATATAATCAGTAGGATACCCCGATGGCTCGAGGGAGTAACAAAGGAGGTACCGATGGGTGAGCAGTAGATCGAACAGGGAAGGTAGAATGGTACAACTAAGAGTTCAGTAAAGAGTCCAACTCAACCCAAAAAGAGGAAAGAAGGTAGACTCGTCCCGAAACAAGGAGCTAGAAATGTTGAGAAGATGAACTTCCTGTTGAGTCTTTGATACCTATATCAGGAGAGTAGACCCATCCAACCACAAGAATCTAGACACATAAATCACATGGCATACCCCGCGCGTCTTCGCCTCTCCTGGAAGGAGAATAACCAAACTCATGGGGTGGGTACTAGAACAAGTTATATACAAATACATAAGCTCAATAAGAATCCTGAACAAGATCATAAGGGGATCTCCATCTCGTAGCTCTGCCCACGAAAAGTGAGTCATTAACAGTCCTAGAAGTAAACACCATCGATGCCCATCATCCCGCATGTCTGCCCCGAACTACATGTCACGGGGCTCAAATCACCGCACGTCGACACTATCCTCTTTGGGCGGCATTGACTCACCCGCAATGTTTTAGGTCGTGTCCCAAGGATGCGCCTCGGTGGGGAAAGTGTAACACCCGAGACTTTTATTTTATATAAATCATCAAAGGAAACTTTTTCTACACAACACTTTCTTGACTTTCTATACACGAAATCGTGACCTTCCTCGATAGCTTGCGTCGTACGCAATACCGAGTTTCACTAAACAATGATATACTAATAAAATATTATTAAAACTAGCCGTTATGAATAGTAATAACCACTTTTTGAAATTTTATAAATTTTATTTTTCAAAATGGACTTAATTTTTGGATTCGGAATATTGAAATTTTCCTAGGGTGAAATTTTGGTATTTTTCTGAAAACATTCAATTTTTGATAAATAGTGAAACCACTAAGTGGTAGTTAAAAAAACTGAATTTTTCAAAAAACATAATTTTACCTCTTCTGTGAGTGGAATTTAAAAAATCCGAGAGACACGGTTAATATCAAGGACTAAAATGTGGTTTAATGAGATGAAAATAATTTTTGATGAATAGTACCTTTTTACTTTTTTTTACCACGGTTAAAAGTAAATAGGATAATTAAGGGTAAAAATGATATTATAATTACCCTAACACATGTCCTAATTCTAGTGGACAAATTTAATTCTAAAAAATACAACCTTAGGAATAAAATATGACCATTTAGGCCCACTTGGATTAGATTAGGTCATTTATAATTAATTTATTTAAAGAAGGGTTAAAATAGTTAAAATCAATGTTTAATAAGTAAATCATTTTTAATATGGAATTATACTTAAGATAAATTAAGATATAAATATTCATTATAAATATAATAAA
Source organism: Viscum album (assembly GCA_963277665.1). Classification (NCBI taxonomy): domain Eukaryota; kingdom Viridiplantae; phylum Streptophyta; class Magnoliopsida; order Santalales; family Viscaceae; genus Viscum; species Viscum album. The sequence goes on from OY728158.1 coordinate 219,944,681, forward strand.
ATTTCCTAAATAATGATATTTTATTTGTAATTTTTAGACTTTAAATAATTTAATTTATTTATGACACAAAGATGATGCAGTAATTATCTTATTAATGAAATATTGACATAATTGATGTTATAAACACCAAAATAAATTTAATTTGAGACTTTATATGAATTAAAATAATTTTATAGGTTAATAGGACATTTTATTATTTATTTAATTAACATTTTTCGAACTAATCTGTCTGTTATGATTTTCACAAAAATAAATTACTAAATAGTGTCAAAAGTGACATAAAATAGTTTTTAAAACAAATATTATATTAGTAATTGTTATTTTATTCCTAAAAATCTATGGTTTGGCCAAATAACATAGATAAGGTTTTATATATTAATAATAAACAACTTGGGGTTCTTTTAGCTTCTTATTGTAATTTTATTAACTTTATAGTATAAGAACACAAGAAGACACGGTAAAAGTAAAATTATTTTACTTAATGTTAAATCTAAATGATAAGGTTAAAATAGGAACCTAAACTTGTCTAAATACTATTGGATGAGATTATTTAGACCCATAACCACCTTATCTTCTATATTAATAAATTTGGAGCTATTTAAAACCGAATTTTACTTTATAATTAAATGATAGTTTTAGTTATTCCAAAGGTAACCCTCTCCACCCTTATAAAAGGGCACCTCCTCCCTCTCTTCCTCACACCACTTTGAGCCTTCAAGCTCGGCCAAACCCTGCCAAATTACCTTCTAAACTTCCCTAGAAACATCCTAGAGGTCCTGGTCTTCTTCAAAGACCAATTTTCGTGCCCTAAAAGGAGGCCTCAAAGAATCACTTCAAAGAAGAGGTAATGTCCGTTAATGAATCTTTCATCTTTATTTATTCTTCCACACATTCTTCTTTAGTTGTTTCATTATGAAGTAATAACATCATTATCACTAATATACGGATATGTTATTATATGTATGAAACAACCCTATTTCACCATCTATCCATCCTACGGAAAATGAAATCACCGCGCGTGCGTACGTACGGAATACCGTCTCCACGCCGTGGTGTAGTTTATTTTCCACCACCACCTTACTTGGATGGGTATAATGGTGTACATAATAACTATATATGATTGTTGTAAAGTCATATTGATTCTGAAATAATATACATACACTCCAATACAATTCCACAATCATAGGAACGATATCATCACTCGTGCATACGTATGGAATACCGTCTCCACGATGTGATGTGATTCGTTCTACATGATCTTCATTGCATAATGATTATATAAATGAATTGAATGAATTAATATGATATATATTACACTAATAAAATTCTGTAAATGAGGTATCTATAACCTAAAAAAAATAAGGATAAGAATTTATTCGACAAATCACGCATAAGAACAAAAAGTAATAAACACCCGAATAAACAAGTAGTAATGAAATATTACTAATAAGAAGCTAAGAATATGACCATATATGATATCATAAAAATAATTATGATTCTGGAATAAGTCAATAACATTATTTAAATCATTATAAAGGTGGTTCGGACACTTACGAAGCAAATTAGACCTAAGGTAAGGGAAATATCACAATCTCATTTTTATCCGAGATTGTTTATACGTTGAAATTTACTGGGGTGTATTTTATCATCCAGATAAATAATTACTCAATATGTGATATTAATATACTTATACAATAGTTTATATCCAATTTTACCCTTCGTTGAGTTTTCAGTAAAAGATATGAAAGGAATCTTTTGTCGTTTTTCGTACGGGGTACTTTTTGACTTTTCTGACAAATGTACGAGAAGAATGTTTTTTTAACTTATACGGAAAGAATGGATTTTTAAAAAATTATTTCCAATAATCTTCCTTTACAAGTTTTCAAGTTTATTTTTATTCAAATTCTTTTAGTTTAAAATTGTATGACTTGTTAAGAAAGGAAATGATATTTTCCTCAAGAATAGAGGTCAAGTGTTTTATCAAAATTATTTTCCGTCTAAGATAATATAGGGTTCAGTTTCTATCCCTATTATTACATTGATTTGATTATGTTGTGATGGAATTATTTTTATCAATTCCATAATCTTATTTGAATTATTTTATGAAGTCATGTTGTTTGGGAATCCCATTTTTATTACATCAGTTGTGTAATGATGTATGATATATGATTTTGTTGCACACATAAGAATGGTATCATTATGAGATGGGTGGGACCTATATCTCCTTCCAATGAATTTGGTAAAGATTCTATATCTCATGAGATAGACATGGTTGGAACGGTAGGTTATACCGGTTCAGTGAAACAGGACTGAAACGAGGAGTGAACTCGGTTCAGAAATGGACTTTGTCCACTAAGATAGTCTTGGAAATGAGTCTTGACTAATAATAAATGATTCTCTATGATTATGTGTGTATGCCACAAAGTATCATGTTTTATGTTATGACTATTGGGGTTACATTTCACTACTATGATTTATCCCATGTTATGAAATTATAATCTCTTTTGCAGGTTAAGATTTCCAAAATTTATGTGCTTATGTATATGATGTGATTGATATTTCTTTTGTTTACCCTTACTAAGCATTTGAGCTCACCCTTTTGTATGTTTTATTTCCCCAGGTCAGGAAGAAGGTTATTAAGTAGAATATGCCAAAAAGTGACTCTATATATGATGAAATAAATGGGAGGCAAAGTAGATGCTTTATGAACAAGTTGTTTAAGTTTCCCAGTTTCTAAAGACATTATACCTATATGTTCCATTATTGGTTTTGTTATATGTTGTAATAAGTGTTCTTCAATTCTGAAGTAATAAAAATGTTTGTAAAGTTTGGTTCGTTATAGTTGGTATCAGAGGAATGGTATAGTCAATCTTTGGAAACAAGGATGTGAAAGCCTTAGTAAGAACCCTAAGGATAAGTGTAAACATAGAGAACAATCTTAGTTTTTTAGAAATGACCATGAATAACCTAGGATAAGACCTTAAGTGTGAAATTTTATTCTTGATTATGTGGTTTTCCTATTATAATTAGTGTTGCTCACACTATTCGTCTTGGTTTTAGTCAATGGATGGAACTCGAAGGAACCATGTTAATGCAGAATGCGACGGGAAATGCAATGATTGTCTCCCATGAGCTACCAAACGTTATGGGAACTGGAATGAAAAATCTTGTACCCATGCTCACAAACCATTCTCAAGCTATGAATCATTCAGGACTTCCAAATGGGCAAAGGAAGGAGCAACATTCTGTGGAATCCTTCATTAGGAAGCGTCCACCTTCTTTCAGTGGGTCTACTGATCCATAATTTGCTGAACAATGGATTAGTACTATTGAAAAGATATTTTCAGTTCTTCAATGTTCTGTGTAGAGACCTGAATACTGACGTACATTGACATTACATTACATTTTAGGAATACTTAGTACATAACAAAAACACACACACAAGGACCGTAATAGTTTAGTGTCTTTGGAAACTCGGAATATAATCTTCTAATAGTGGTGAAAGATCTTCAAAATCTCCCATAATGATCTTCCTTTTTTTACCTAAAACCTTTCTTTATATCCTGGGGAAAAGAAAACATAAAAGGGTGAGCTCAAATTCTCAGTAAGGGTAAACAAAAGAAATATCAATCACATCATATACATAAGTACATAACTTTTGGAAATCTTCACCTGCAAAAGAGATCATAATTTCATAACATGGGGTAAATCATGGAAGTGAAATGTAATCACAATAATCATAACATAAAACCTGAAACTTTGTGGCATTCACACATATTCATAGAGAATCATTTCTTGTTAGGCAAGACTCATTTCCAAGACTATCTTAGTGGACAAAGTCCCTTTCTGAACCGAGTCACCCTCATTTTAGTCTTGTTTCACTGAACCGGTATAACCTACTGTTCCAGCCATGTCTATCTCATGAGATATAAAATCATTATCCAATGCATTGGAGGTAGATATTGGTCCCACCCATCTCATAATGATACCATTCTTATGTGTGCCACAAAATCATAAACCATACATCATAGCATAACCCCTGAAATAAAAATGGGAATCCTAAACATCATGACATCATAAAACATTTCATATAAGATCAAGGAATTCATAAAAATAATTCCATCACAACACAATCAAATAAATTTAATAATAGGGATGAAAAAAGAACCCTTTATTATCATATATGGAAAATAATTTTGATAAAACACTTGAACTCCATTCTTGAGGAAAATATCCTTTCTACTTCAAAAACACTTTTCCTTTCTTAACATTTCAAACAATTATAAACTAAAAGAAGTTGATTAAAAATAGACTTGATCACTTGTAAATTAAGATTCTTGTAAATAATGTTTTAAAAATCCATTCATGCCGTATAAGTTAAAAAAACATTCTTCTCGTACTTTTGTCGGAAAAGTCAAAAAGTTCCTCGTACGAAAAAACGACAAAAGATTCCTTTAATATACTTTACTAAAAACTCACCGAAGGGTAAAATTGGATTTAAACAATTGTAGGTGGATGGAAATAAAATTACATAATGAAGAAACATGGATGTGGATGATAAAATACACCCCAGTAAATACCAAAGTATAAACAATCTCGGATAAAAATGAGGTTGTGATATTTCCCTTACCTTAAGTCTGATTTGCTTCATAAGTGTCCAAACCTCATATATAATGATTTAAATAATGTCATTAACTTATTACAGAATCATATTCATTATAATTATATCATATATGGCACACTTATGAATTTAAATTACCCGTTCTTTTGTAAATTCCATGTTAAAGAAGCGTTTTGGGTAAAATCGTTTCATTTATCGTAGGTGTTTGGACTTGTTGTTCTTGACATTATTATTACTTATATCATGATTTACTTACTTACAGAATATAAAACATGATTTATATATCATATATATTCATTATATATATATATATATATTATAGATAGATAAATGAAATGAAACACACTGTTCATGGAGACAGTAGTCCGTACGTACGCATGAATGATGTTTTCCTTTCCTTATTGTCTTGAATGGAAGAAAGTAGATGAAATACATATATACATAAATCCAGTAGCTTTATAATGTCATATATTTCATTATTATTTCTTATATATACTTTATAATTATTCTTAAATGGTTAACATGGAGAATGAATCTCATCGCGTCGTGGAGACGGTAGTCCGTACGTACGCAGGAGCGATGATATCGTTCTCATGATCGTGAACATGTGTTGAAGTGTATGTATACTATTTAAGTATCAATATAACTTTATAATAATCATATATAGTTACTCATTACACCATTATACCCATCCAATTAAGGTGGTGGCATAAAATAGTTTACACCACGGTGTGGAGACGGTATTCCGTACGTACGCACGCGCGGTGATTTCCTTTTTCCGTAGGATGGATAGAAGGTTAATTAGAGTTGTTTCATATTTATAATAACATATCAGTATATAAGAAATACTGATGTTATTAATTTATCATGAAACAACTAACGAAGAAGATGTTGAAGAAGAAAGAAATTGAAAAAGATCGGTAATGGATATTACCTCTTTTTGACGCGCCTTCACTTAACCTCCACTTAAAGAACTAAGGATGGTCTTATAAGAAGACCAGGACCTCTATGATGATACTAGGGAAGTTGATAAGAGAGTTTTTCAGGGGTTGTCCAAGCTTTAAGGCTCAAATTGGTGTGAGGTGGAGAGGGAGGACGTGCCCTTTTATAAGGGAGGAGAGGGGCACCTTAGGAAAATCTCAAAATATTATTTTATATTTAAGGTCAAATTCGGTTTATAATGGTTCCAAAGAGTCTTATTTCGAAGCTAAAGTGGGGATGTGTCGAAATCCTCTCATCCAATAGGATTTAGAAAAGTTTAGTTTGCTATTTTAACCTTATCAATTAGATTTAGCTCTATGTTAAATAATTTAACTTTTACTGTGTCTTTTTGTTTTCTTACACAATATGGTTAATAAACATACTATATCAAGACAAAAGAACCCCAAGTTGTTGATTATTAATATATATAATCTTATCTAAGTAATTTGGTAGAACCATAGATTTTTCGGAAAAAAATAACAATTAATAATATAATATTTGTTGGAAAAACTATTTTATGTCAATTTTGACACTATTTGGTACATGATTTTTATGATATTCATATAAGAATTATAAGTTAGAACCATGTTACTTAAATCAACAATAACATGTTATATTAACCTAGAAAATTAGTGTAAGTCATAAAAAGTCTCAAATTACATTTATTTGGGCATTTATAACATCAATTATGTCAATATTTCATTAATAAGAAAATTACTGCATCATCTTTGTATCATAATAAATGATAATTATTTAATCCCTAAAAATTCTAAATAAATTATTATGCTGTATATAATTGTATTAGATTTCTGGATACTATTCATTTTTGAAGTTTCATGAAGTTTATCACTAGATTAAAATTATTATACTAATAAGATTTAAGAAAGTTACATGTTGCCACATTCTTTGGTTTTAATAATAATTAAATTATTTTCATTGAAAAAATTTAATTAAACGAATCTAATCCTACCCTTAGGTGATATGGGTCTACTTTTAGTCATCCAATAGGATTTTGAAATTTGTTAGTGTAATTTTAAAATATTATATTTACCCTTAATTACCTGATTTATCTTTAACGATGGTAAATAAAATTTACCGTAGTTACTATTCAGAATTCCCAAAAATACAAATTATCTTATTAACATAATTTGGATCCACTAACTCAAAATATGGAATCCATTTTTACAAATTTTATACACAAAAGTTTCAGAAATTAAATTAAAATTAATCCCGTTGTCGAAAGAAAACAGGTTTTTCTTTAAAACATTTCAAAAGATTGAATTGATTTAACCTACGAATTCAAGTTAAAAACAATGCCAAAGACATACATTATATTAAATGGTAAAAATATATTCTATTTATACTTTAAAACCATTCAATATTATAATTTAACCACATAAGATATTACGATGATAAAAGTTTTTTTTAATTAAAATATAGTGTGTTTTTACTATTCATTAAAATAAGAAAGTTATCAGAAAAATATCTAAACTTTATCTAATGTAATTTTTTATATCATGATTCTAAAGAAGAATTATATTTTGTCAAATTGAACTTATAAAAATGTCAAAAAATATATTTAATGTGGGTGCACCATCAAAAGGCGGCAAAACTGCATTTTTTTGAAAAATACTTATTTTACCCGAAAAAATTATTTTGTTCTTATACCATGTTCTAGAAATGTGTAAGATGAATAATAATGTTATAAAATTCAAAATTTAGTTAACACTATTCATAATGGCTAGTTCATGACAATATTATAATAATATATCGTTGTTTATTAAAACCTAGTATTGCATACAACACACGCTATCGAGGAAGGTCGCGATTGCGTGTAATGCAAGCCAAGACAGGGTTGCGTGTTGTGAAAGAATCTTTCGTTGTTTCGTATAATAGAATCCAACCATATTTCATTTATAGATTTAATATATATATATATATATATACTCAATGCTGCGTAGAATAACTATTATCAAAATTGTGTGTAACACGATCCAAGAATAGTGTTGCGTATACTGCAAGCTAATATAGTGTTGTGTATAGCGCAAGGTAATCTTGGTGTAGAATATAACACAAGACATTAATGAAATTAAAATAATATTTTTCATAAAATCTAGGGGTGTTACATTCTACCCCCCTTAAAATGAATTTCTCCCTCAAAATTCGTCGGGGTTATAAATTGTTTACTACTTGAAAGTTTCTTTAATAGAAACCCACATCGTAAAAAGGAATACCAAAACCAATCTTTAAAAACAAAAGTATGAAATGTAACGGTTACCCAAATAAACTAATCACTGGGTTTCCACATTGGTGAAAATATGGATATGGAAGAAAAATCTAACCATCATGTTTTGATGGAGAGTGGTAGAGAACATGGCTATGGAAAAGCCAACAATCACAAATCCATAAATTTGTGACGATCTAAGGTACCATCTGATTAATCATATATAAGAGCACTAGGACAACATTTTTGGTTTTCAAGATCATTTCCCTAAAGTTGAAGAGTTTGAATTAGAATAAATACTTACTTTATTTTGGTACAATCTCACTGTTGGACGTGGCTTGAACAATTTCCACTTCATTTCTTAAATAAATGAAGTTGAATTTGTTATTCGTGAAGTGTTAGCAGATCATGTGATAGAATGACAGGTCATTCCATCTATCTCAAAAAAAAGGTTAGAAAAAGTTATTAAATATACATAAGTCATTCTATAGTGAGATTAATCATATATGGTTCCTAAAATGGACTTATACTTCATATATCATACTGCTTAATATAATAAAACTAATTTCTACTAAACAGTGACTTCCTGTAGGCCAGTGGTAGGCGATAAAGGCCAGTCGCACTTCGGTTGTGGGTTCGATTCCCACAGCCTTGTCCGACGCGATGGGCTGTCGCCCGTCCTTTAGGTTGTCCTTTTTCTAAAGCTATATTACTATAATATCCTATAAATAATAACGAAAAACGTTTTATCCTAACTTATGTCCAACATAATCTATTATAATCTTTAGGCTTATCTAATATACTTCGATCCAAGCTCATAGTATAAATAAAATTATTACTTGAAATGTCACAAAACAATCACGTGAATGCCATCATTTATCCCCCCATATATCATAAGATATATCTTGTTGGTCAAATTACAAACATGTGAATACCTTAATCATGTATTCTTTTGAAAATGAATACCCATTGAAGCTTAGTGAAAACATGAATGCAGTTAAAAGTTAACACTTTCCACATACCAAAATCCAAAAATTCTATATACTCAAACCATGATATAACCTACTCCTTATATCAGTGATGAGCTCATGAATACTATCAAACATTTAATTTTCTCTTTATCCCTTCATTATGTGCATATCATCTATATTCCAAAAATATCTGAATAACCATTCATGGATACTGGTAACATTAATCATACACTTTCAAAACTCAAGGAAAGGAAACAGTGTAACAATCCTTAGATGTCTCTTTATTCAATAGTACCATGAGATTACTTATACAACATTACACATGAAAAACATGTAATCATTCCACTACATTCTTAAACCATTGACCGAGCTTCAACAATTCTTTCATCTCACATATCATTTGTAGTCTCTTCATCATCATCCACAAAAATACTACCCATACGACCATACTGATTCTCTTCATGAGACTTTCCCTTAGGGCATTGGTTTTCATAATGCCCGTACATTCCACATTTAAAACATTTAACCATTGTTGATGTCGTAGCAATACCATTATCCTCATCCCTGGTGTTAACTAAACCTTTTCATTTGCACTTACTGGCTTTGTGTCCTTCTTTTCCACACCCAAAGCATCTTCCAGTTCCTTTGAAACATTCTCCATGATGCCTCTTCCCACATGATTTACATAGGGGAAATTGAACTTTCTTTCCTCTATGATCATCATGACACTCCATCTTTCTCTTATTAGCCGAGTCAGGAATCTTACCAAATTTTACTTTATTGGTCATATTATGAGATTGCTGATTCGGCATAATAATGGTATTTGGACTTCCAAATCCCATTTCATTTGGTTTCTCATGAAGAATATCATTCCATTTTCCATCATATCCTCCATTATCGTGAATCATCTTGTTTCCAGCCATTTTCTAAAACCCAAAAATAATAGTGTTAGAGGCAAAAATCATAATAAAGGGGGAGTAACATCAATATCTAACATCTTAGGTTAAATTCTAAAATCGTTACCATAGTTCTAGGACTATCCTATACATATAATTATCCTTAGGTACATCCCTAGACATACCTTAGAAATATCTCTATGGATCTCACTAACGTTTTTGCATCCTAGATTCCAAAGGTTGACTAAACTTTTCCTCTGATACCAACTGTAGAGACCCGAAGACTGACGTACATTGACATTACATTACATTTGCGGAATACTTAGTACATAACAAAAAAACACACACAAGGACCATAATAGTTTAGTGTCTTTGGAAACTCGAAATATAATCTTCTAATCGTGGTGAAAGATCTTCAAAATCTCCCATAAAGATCTTCCTTTTTTTAACCTAAAACCTTTCTTTATATCCTGGGGAAAAGAAAACATAAAAGGGTGAGCTCAAATGCTCAGTAAGGGTAAACAAAAGAAATATCAATCACCTCATATACATAAGCACATAACTTTTGGAAATCTTAACCTGCAAAAGAGATCATAATTTCATAACATGGGGTAAATCATGGCAGTGAAATGTAATCACAATAATCATAACATAAAACATGAATCTTTGTGTCATTCACACATAATCATAGAGAATCATTTCTTGTTAGTCAAGACTCATTGCCAAGACTATCATAGTGGACAAAGTCCCTTTCTGAACCGAGTCACCCTCATTTCAGTCCAGTTTCACTGAACCACTATAACCAACCGTTCCAGCCATGTCTATCTCATGAGATATAAAATCATTACCCAATGCATTGGAGGGATATATAGGTCCCACCCATCTCATAATGATACCATTATTATGTGTTCCACAAAATCATAAACCATACATCATAGCATAACCCATGAAATAAAAATGGGAATCTTAAACATCATGACATCATAAAACAATTCTTATAAGATCAAGGAATTCATAAAAATAATTCCATCACAACATAATCAAATAAATGTAATAATAGGGACGAAAAAAGAACCCTTTATTATCTTAGATGGAAAATAATTTTCATAAAACACTTGAACTCCATTCTTGAGCAAAATATCCTTTCTACTTCAAAAACACTTTTCCTTTCTTAACATGTCAAAAAATTATAAACTAAAAGTAGTTGATTAAAAATAAACTTGATAACTTGTAAATTAAGCTTCTTGTAAATAATGTTTTAAAAATCTATTCATTCCGTATAAGTTAAAAAACATTCTTCTCGTACTTTTGTCGGAAAAGTCAAAAAGTACCTCGTACGAAAAAATGGCAAAAGATTCCTTTAATATCCTTTACTAAAAACTCATAGAAGGGTAAAATTGGATTTAAAAAATTGTAGGTGGATGGAAATAAAATTACATATTGAAGAAACATGTATGTGGATGATAAAATACACCCCAGTAAATACCAATGCATAAACAATCTCGGATAAAAATGAGGTTGTGATATTTCCCTTACCTTAAGTCCGATTTGATTCGTAAGTGTCCGAACCTCCTTTATAATGATTTAAATATTGTCATTAACTTATTACAGAATCATATGCATTGTTATTATATCATATATGGTTCACTTATGACATTATATTACCTGTTCTTTTGTAAATTCCATGTTAAAGAAGCATTTTGGGTAAAATCGTTTCATTTATCGTAGGTGTTTGGACTTGTTGTTCATGACATTATTATTACTTATATCATGATTTACTTACTTCCAAAATATAAAACATGATTTATATATCATATATATTCATTATATATATATATATATATATAATAGATAGATAAATGAAATGAAACACACCGTTCATGGAGACAGTAGTCCGTACGTATGCATGAATGTTGTTTTCCTTTCCTTATTGTCTTGAATGGAAGTAAGTAGATGACCTACATATATACATACATTCAGTAGCTTTATAATGTAATATATTTCATTATTATTGCTTATATATACTTTATAATCATTCTTAAATGGTTAACATTGAGAATGAATCTCATCGCGTCGTGGAGACTGTAGTCCGTACGTACGCACGAGCGATGATATCGTTCTCATGATCGTGAACTTGTGTTGAAGTGTATTTATACTATTTCAGTATCAATATCACTTTATAATAATCATACATAGTTACTCATTACACCATTATACCTATCCAATTATGGTGGTGGTAGAAAATATATTACACCATGGCGTAGAGACGGTATTCCTTACGTACGCACGCGCGGTGATTTTCTTTTTCCGTAGGATGGATAGAAGGTTAATTAGAGTTGTTTCATATTTATAATAACATATAATTATATAAGAAATACTTATTCTATTACTTTATCATGAAACAACTAATGAAGAAGAAGTTGAAGAAGAAAGAAATTGAAAAAGATCGGTAATGGATATTACCTCTTTTTGACGCGCCTTCACTTAACCTCCACTTAAAGAACTAAGGATAGTCTTTTAAGAAGACCAGGACCTCTAGGAGGATACTGGGGAAGTGGAGAAGATATTTTGGACGGGTGTTTCCGAGCTTGAAGGCTCAAATTGGTGTGAGGTGGAGAGGGAGGAGGTGCTCTTTTATAAGGGAGGAGAGGCGCACCTTAGGAAAATCTCAAAATATTATTTTATATATGAAGTCAAATTCGGTTTATAATGGTTCCAAAGAGTCTTATTTCGAATCTAAAGTGGGTAGGGGTCGAAATACTCTCATCCAATAGTATTTAGACAAGTTTGGGTTACTATTTTAACCTTATCAATTAGATTTAACTCTAAGTTAAATAATTTAACTTTTACCGTGTCTTTTTGTTTTCTTACACTATATGGTTAATAAACTTACTATATCAATACAAAAGAACCCCAAGTTGTTTATTATTAATATATATAAACTTATCTATGTAATTTGGCCGATCCATAGATTTTTAGGAATAATATAACAATTAATAATATAATATTTGTTTTAAAAACTATTTTATGTCAATTTGGACAATATTTTGTACATGATTTTTATGAAATTCATAACAGAATTATAAGTTCGAACCAAGTTACTTAAATCAACAATAACATATCATATTAACCTATAAAATTATTGTACGTCATAAAAAGTCTCAAATTACATTTATTTGTGCATTTATAACATCAATTATGTCAATATTTCATTAATAAGACAATTACTGCATCATCTTTGTGTCATAATAAATGATAATTATTTAATCCCTAAAAATTCTAAATAAATTCCAATGTTGTAGATAATTGTATTATATTTCTGGAGACCATTCATGTTCGAAGTTTCATGAAGTTTATCACTAGATTAAAATTATTATACTTATAAGATTTAAGAAAGTGACATGTTGTCACATTCTTTGGTTTTAATAATAATTAAATTATTTTCATTGACAAAATTTAATTAAAAGAATATAATCCTACCCTTAGGTGATAAGGGTCGACCATTATTCATCCAATAGGATTTTGACATTTTTTAGGGTAATTTTAAAATATTATATTTACCCTTAATTACCCGATTTACCTTTAACTACGGTAAAATTTTTTTACCGTAGTTACTATTTATAATTCCCAAAAATAAAAAGTAACTTATTAACATAATTTGGATCCACTGATTCCAAATATGAAATCCATTTTTTGAAATTCAATACACAAAAGTTGCAGAAATAAAATTAAAATTAATCCCGTTGTCGAAAGAAAACAGGTTTTTCTTTAAAACATTGCAAAAGATTGAATTGATTTATCCTACGAATTCAAGGTAAAATAAATGCTAATGACATAAATTATATTAAATGGTAAAAATATATTCTATTTATACTTTAAAACCATTCAATATTATAATTTAACCACATAAGATATTACGGTGAAAAAAGTTGTTTTTAATTAAAATATAGCGTGTTTTTACTATTCATTAAAATATGAAAGTTATCGGAAAAATAATAAAACATTATCTAATGTAAATTTTTATATCCTGATTCAAAAGAAGGATTTTATTTTTTAAAATTGAACTTATAAACATGTCAAAAACTAGATTTAATGTGGGTGCGCCATCAAAAGGCGGCAAAACTACATTTTTTGAAAAATACTTATTTTACCCGAAAAATTTATTTTTTTGTTATACCATGTTCTAGAAATGTGTAAGATGAATAATAATGTTATAAAATTCAAAATTTAGTTAACACTATTCATAATATCTAGTTCATGAAAATATTATAATAATATATCGTTGTTTATTAAAACCCAGTATTGCGTACAACGCACGCTATCGATGAAGGTCGTGATTGCGTGTAATGCAAGCCAAGTCAGGGTTGCGTGTTGTGAAAGAATCCTTCGTTGTTTCGTATAACAGAATACAACCATATTTCATTTATACATTTAATATATATATATATATACTCAATGTTGGGTAGAATAACTATTATCAAAATTGTGTGTAACACGATCCAAGAATAGTGTTGCGTATACTGCAAGCTAATACAGTGTTGTGTATAGCGCAAGATAATCTTGGTGTAGAATACAACACAAGACATTAATGAAATTAAAATAATATTTTTCATAAAATCTTGGGTGTTACATTCTGAACATGATAAAGTCATTTTGCAGTGTATCGTTTGGAAGGTGATGCCAATCAATGGTGGAATCTTATTAAGAATACGAGGCAAAGGGATGAAATTGAGTCCATGGAATGTGACGAGTTCAAGAACATATTTTCCAATAAGTACTTCCCTCATATTATCCGAACAAAGATGGAGAAAGAGTTTCTTGAACTGAAGCAAAATGATGATGAATCTATTGGTACCTATGAAGCAAATTTTACAAGACATGCAAGGTATGCTTCTGGTATTATTATCCAACATGAGAGTAAGATCGATTGATTATTTGGTGGCTTAAAACCAAGTCTTCGAAGGGCCTTAGCCATAAGAGACTTCAATAACTACGAGGAAATCGTTCGATGTGCTCTCAATGTTGAGATGGATATTGGAGTAACCCATCAGTCATATGGGTTTGATAAGAAGAGGAAAATGGAATTCAAAGGAAAATCTAAAGAGCACACTGATAAGAAGATGAGCTTTTACTTATGCTCAATGTGTGGAAAGAAACATGGAGGGAGTGGTCTTAAAGGGACAAGTAAATGTTTCAAATGTGGAACGGAAGGTCCTCGGGAATTTGAATGCCGCGATGATGGGAAGAAGATGTCTAATGATGCAAACAAAGGAAGGGATACACAGAATGAACCTACTACACTTCAATGTTTCAAGTGCAAGGAGATGGGCCATTATGCTAATAAATGCCCTAATCCAAGGGTTGATGATGATGTTCGACGTCAAAAAACTCTTAAGGCTAAAGACAAAGGAAATTCAAATGCAATTTCTATCAGCGATGTGGAGTACGATAACGATGTGGTGAAAGGTACACTTACCATCCACTCTAAAGTAGCAAATATTTTATTTGATTCTGGATCCACCCACTCCTTTATTTCGGAAGAATTTTCTAAGGGTATCACCGTATTACCTCAACAATTAGAAGTTGATTTAGTAGTGACAACACCTAATGGCACAACAGTCGCATCAAAAGTTTATAATTCTTCTCCGATTGAATTTTGTGGGAAAGTGCTTCCTGCAAATCTTGTGATCCTTCCTATAGTGGAATTTGATGTGATTATTGGCATGGATTGGCTTTCTCTACATGGATCTCATATCAATTTACAAATAAGGGAAGTCACATTTCATATTCCAGATCAATCTATTATTGTCTATCGATGCAAGGATGAACATAACCTTCCAGTGGAAATTTTTTCCATTTTATGTGTATTGATTCCACTAAATGAAGGTTATTTATCTCAAATGGTTTGTGAGAAACTCAAGATTAATAATATGCCCATTGTATGGGTGTTTGATGATGTCGTTCCATGGGAATTACCGGGTCATCCATCGAATCGTGAAGTTGAGTTTTCAATAGAACACGTACCGGGTGCTTTGCCTATTTCAAAGACACCTTATAGAATGGACCCAATTGAGTTGCATGAATTGAAGAAGCAACTCCAAGAGAATCTTGATAAGGGGTTCATACACCCTAGTGCATCACCTTGGAGAGAACCTATTATGTTTGTTAAAAAGAAATATGGATCAATGAGACTCTGCATTGATTATCGAGAACTTAACAAGATCGCTATCAAGAACAAATATCCTCTCCCGCACATTGATGACCTATTTGACCAACTACGCGGAGCTCAATACTTTTCCAAGATTGATCTTCGTTCAGGGTATCATCAATTATGGGTCAAAAGGGAGGATATACCAAAGATGACTTTCCATACATGGTATGGACACTACGAATTTATAGTGATGCCATTTGGTCTTACTAATGCCCCTAATATCTTCATGGATCTAATGAATAGAGTCTTTAGAGACTATCTTGATCATTTTGTGGTAGTCTTTATGGAAGATATTCTTGTCTATTCAAAGAGCAAGGAAGAACATGAATATCACTTGAGAATTATATTGAAGACACTTAGAAAGGAGAATCTTTATTCCAAATTTACCAAGTGTGAATTTTGGCTTCAAAAAGTTGCATTTTTGGGTCATATAATCTCAAAAGAGGGGATATCTGTGGATTCAGCAAAAATAGAAGTTATCGAAAGATGGTTGAGACCAACAAAAGTAACCAAGATCTGATTTTTTCATGGTTTGGCTGGATATTATCGATGTTTTGTGAAATATTTTTCCCAATTATCTAATCCACTCACCAAGTTGACTCGGAATGGAGTTAAGTTTGTTTGGATGGAGGAATGTGAAGAGAATTTCAAGGAGTTTAAAAGAAGGTTATCCAGTGCACTTTTGCTCACATTGCCTTGTTGTGGAGAAAGGTTTGTGATAAACAGTTATGCATCCAAGAAGGTATTGGGGTGTGTTCTTATGAAAAATGATATGGTGATAGCTTATTCCTCACGACAGTTGAAAATACATGAGAAAAATTACCCAACTCATGATTTGGAGTTAACTGTGGTAATCTTTGTATTAAAGAATTGATGGAATTACCTTTATGGTGAAAGCTGTGATATTTATACTGCTCATAAAAGTTTAAAGTATATTTTCACACAAAAGGAGCTGAATATGCGCCAAAGAAGATGGTTGGAGCTGATTACGGATTACGACTGCTCAATCCATTACCACCCTGGGAAAGCAAACAATGTGGCAGATGCATTAGGTCCACAAGACCATGCTAGTTTATCCATGATGAGGATCACAAAAGATCCAATATTTATGGATTTATAAAGGATAGATCTTGGAATTATAATGAAAGTGGAAAAATCATATCATTCTCAAATGAATGTTCAACCATCTATACATGTGAAGATTAAAGAGGCACAAAAGAAGATGTCGAGTTACAAAAGAAGGTGAGAAATGTTCCTGAATTCAACCTTGATTGTGATGGGATAATAAAGTTTAGGATTCGGGTTTGTGTTACTCCCATAAACAAATTAAAGAAGGAGCTTCTGGATGAGGCTCATAGTTCTTCATTCTCTATTCATCCTGGAATAACTAAGGTGTATAGGGACCTGAAAGAGTACTTTTGGTGGGATGGCATGAAAAGAGATGTTGCTGAATATGTCTCTAGATGCTTGGTTTGTCTGCAAGTTAAAACTGAGAGACAAGAGTCTAAGGGGATGTTACAACCATTACCCATACCCGAGTTGAAATGGGAAAACATCACTATGGACTTTGTCACCAGACTTCCTAAAACATCAACAGGCAATGATACTATTTGGGTCATAGTTGATCGTCTTACAAAGTCTACACACTTCATCGCTATTAGAGAGGATTTCTCTCTGGATCATCTTGCCAGGATATATGTAATGGAAGTGGTAAGATTGCATGTAGTACCACTTTCTATTATATCTGATCGGGATCCGAGGTTTACCTCAATGTTCTGGCGATGTCTTCAGCATACTCTAGATACAGAGTTGAGTTTCAGCACTGCTGATCATCCTCAGATAGACGGTCAGTCTGAGAGAACAATTCAAACTCTAGAAGATATGTTGAGAGCTTCCTCTATGGATTTCAAAGGTGGTTGGGATCAACACATACCTTTGGTGGAATTTTCTTATAATAATATCTTTCACTCCAATATTCAGATGGCTCCTTATGAAGCTCTCTATAGAAAGAAATGCAGGACTCCAACTTGTTAGGATGAAGTTGGGGAAAGATATCTATTAGGACCTGATCTCGTTGATGAAATGGAAGAAAAGGTCAAATCTATTCAATAACACAAAAGAGCAGATCAGAGTCGACAAAAAAGTTATGCCGACAACCGAAGAAAAGACCTAGATTAGAAGTGGATGATAAAGTGTTCTTACGAATATCTCCTTGGAAGAAGGTTATGAGATTTGGAAAGAAGGGGAAGTTGAGCCCTAGATATATCGGTCCTTTCGAAACACTGGATCGTGTTGGGAAGGTAGCTTACCGATTGGCGCTTCCACCGAATCTCTCTCAAGTTCACGATGTGTTCCATGTATCTCTCTTGAGAATGTACATACCTGATCCTTCACATGTACTCAGCTCAGAAGTTGTACCGTTGGAGCAACATCTTTCTTATGAAGAATAGCCAATAGAGATTCTGGATCGTAGCGAAAAAGTACTATGAAACAAGACCACTCGATTGGTGAAAGTTTTATGGAAGAACCACCAATTAGAAGAAGATACATGGGAGCTTGAGTATATGATGAGGGAGAGGTATTCTCATCTATTTGTTACAAAGTGACGAATTTCGGGGGCGAAATTCATTTTAAGGGGGTTAGAATGTAACACCCGAGACTTTTATGTTATATAAATCATCAATGGAATCTTTTTATACACAACACTATCTTGACTTGCTTTACATGAAATCGTGATCTTCCTAGATAGCTTACATCGTACGCAACACCGAGTTTCACTAAACAATGACATACTAATAAAATATTATTAAAACTAGCCGTTATGAATAGTAATAACCTCTTTTTTAAATTTTAAAAATTTTATTTTTCAAAATGGACTTCATTTTTGGATTCGGAATATCGAAATTAGCCTACGGTGAAATTTTGGTATTTTTCTGAAAACATTCAATTTTTGATGAATAGTGAAACCACTAAGTGGTGGTTAAAAAAACTGAATTTTTCATAAAACAAAATTTTACTGCTTCTGGGAGTGGAATTTCAAAACTTCAAGAGACACGGTTAATATCAAGGACTAAAATTTGGTTCAATGAGATGAAAATAATTTTTAGAGAATAGTAAATTTTTACTCTTTTACCACGGTTAAAAGTAAATAGAGTAATTAAGGGAAAATGATATTATTATTAACCGAACACATGTCCTAATTCTATTGGACAAGTTTAATTCGACCAAAAAAACCTTAGGAATAAAATATTACCATTTAGGCCCACTTGGATTAGATTAGGACATTTATTATTAATTTACTTAAAGAAGGGTTAAAATAGGTAAAATAAATGTTTAATAAGTAAATCATTTTTAATAGTGGATTATACATAAGATAAATTAGGATATAAATATTCATTAGAAAGATAAACATATTTCCTACATAATTATATTTTATTTTTTATTTTTATACTTTAAATAATTTAATTTATTTATGACACAAAGACGATGCAGTAATTATATTATTAATGAAATTTTGACATAATTGATGTTATAAACACCACAATAATTTTAATTTGAGACTTTTTATGGATAAAACTAATTTTATAGGTTAATATGACATGTTATTATGGATTTAATTAACTTTCTTCGAACTAATCATTTTGTTATGAATTTCACAAAAATCAATTACTAAATATTGTCAAAATTGACATAAAATAGTTTTTAAAACAAATATTATATTAGTAATTGTTATGTTCTTCCTAAAAATCTAAGGTTCGGCCAAATGACGTAGATAAGGTTATATATATTAATATTAAACAACATGGGGTTCGTTTGGCTTCTTATATTATGTTTATTAACCTTATAGTATAAGAACACAAGAATACACGGTAAACGTAAAATTATTTTACGTAATGTTAAATCTAAATGGTAATGTTAAAATAGGAACCTAAACTTGTCTAAATTCTATTGGATAGGAGGATTTGACCCATCCCCACCTTAGCTTCGAAATGAATCAATTTGGAGCTATTTAAAACCGAATTTGACTTTATAAAAAAATAATAGTTTTAGTTATTCCAAAGGTGCCCCTCTCCTCCATTATAAAAGGGAACCTCCTCCCTCTCTTCCTCACACCACTTTGAGCCTTCAAGATCGGCCAAAACCTGCAAAATTCCCTTCTCCACTTCCCTATAAACATCTTATAGGTCCTTTTCTTCTTCAAAGACCAATTTTAGTGCCCTAAAAGGAGGTCTCAAAGAAGCACTTCAAAGAAGAGGTAATGTCTGTTACCGATTCTTTCATCTTTATTTATTCATCCACTTCTTCTTCATTAGTTGTTTCATTATGAAGTAATAACATCAGTATCACTCATATATGGATATTTTATTATAAGTATGAAACAACTCTATTTCACCATCTATCCATCCTATAGAAAATGAAATCACTGCGCGTGCGTACGTACAGAATACCGTCTCCACGCCGTGGTGTAATCTATTTTCCACAACCAACATACATTGATGGGTATAATGGTGTAAATAATAACTATATATGATTATTGTAAAGTGATATTGATTCTGAAATAATATACATACACTTCAATACAATTCCTCTATCATAGAAATGATATCATCACTCATGCGTACGTACGGAATACCGTCTCCACGATGTGATGTGATTCGTTCTACATGATATTCATTGCATAATGATTATATAAATTAATTGAATGAATTAATATGATATATATTACACTAATACCATTCTGGAAATGAGGTATCTATGACCTAAAAAAATAAGGATAAGAATTTATTCGAGAAAACACGCATAAGAACAAAAAGTAATAAACACCCGAATAAACAAGTAGTAATGAAATATTACTAATAAGAAGCTAAGAATATGACCATATATGATATCATAAAAATAAGTATGATTTTGTAATAAGTCTATAACATTATATAAATCATTATACAGTAGTTTTGGACACTTACGAAGCAAATCAGACCTAATGTAAGGGAAATATCACAATCTCATTTATATCCGAGATTGTTTATACTATGAAATTTACTGTGGTGTATTTTATCATCCACATCCATGTTTACTCAATATGTGATATTAATATACTTATACAATAGTTTATATCCAATTTTACCCTCTGTGAGTTTTTAATAAAAGATATGAAAGGAATCTTTTTGTCGTTTTTCATACGAGGTACTTTTTGTCTTTTCCGACAAAAGTACGAAAAGAATGTTTTTTTTAACTTATACGGCATGAATGGATATTTAAAACATTATTTCCAAGAAGATTACATTACAAGTTTTCAATTTTATTTTTAATCAACTTCTTTTAGTTTAAAATTGTATGACATGTTAAAAAAGGAAAGGATATTTTCCTCAAGAATGGAGTTTAAGTGTTTTATCAAAATTATTTTGCATCTAAGATAATATAGGGTTCTGTTTCTATCCATATTATTACATTGATTTGATTATGTTGTGATGGAATTATTTTTATGAATTCCTTTATCTTATATGAATTTTTTTATGATGTCATGTTGTTTAAGAATCACATTTTTATTAATGGGTTATGTAATGATGTATGATTTATGATTTTGTGGCACACATAAGAATGGTATCATTATGAGATTGGTGGGACCTATATCTCCCTCCAATGAATTGGGTAAAGATTTTATATCTCATGAGATAGACATGGATGGAACGGTATGTTATACAGGTTCAGTGAAACAAGACTGAAACGAGGAGTGAACTCAGTTCAGAAATGGACTTTGCCCACTATGATAGTCATGGAAATGAGTCTTGACTAATAAGAAATGATACTCTATGATTATGTGTGTATGCCACAAAGTCTCATATTTTAAGTTATGATTATTGGGATTACATTTTACTACTATTATTTATCCCATGTTATGAAATTATATTGTCTTTTGCAGGTTAAGATTTCCAAAACTTATGTGCTTATGTATATGATGTGATTGATATTTCTTTTTTTTACCCTTACTGAGCATTTGAGCTCACCCTATTGTATGTTTTATTTCTCCAGGTCTGGAAGAAGGTTATTAAGTAGAATATTCCAAAAAGGGACTCTAGATATGATGAAATAAATTGGAGGCAATGAATATGCTTTATGAACAAGTTGTTTATGTTTCCCAGTTTCTAAAGACACTATACCTATACGGTCCTTTCTTGGTTTTTTAATATGTTGTAATAAGTGTGCTTCAATTATGAAGTAATAAAAATGTATGTAAAGTTTGGGTCGTTATAGAATGTGCCCCTCGTACTTGAGAGTTCTAGGTTAAGCCAAACCACACATCGACACTGCCCCACAGTCGATAGGTCTCTTCAAAGACAAGGTTGTTCCATCACTGACCCATACAACCAAGGGTCCCACTCTGGTAATCACGGAGAAAAGCCATAGACTAGGCTTGTAGAAAGGACTGAGTCTGGAATGTCAACGGGTAACCCACATCCCAGCGCTGCTAGTGGGTAATTCATAATATGATATAGGGTGACCCACAGACCAGCCCTGATGGAGCGTAAACCTTAATAAGATATCGGGTGACCCACTACCCATCCCTGCTAGAGGGTAAACCCTAGAATGTTATCAGGTGACCCACTGCCCAGCCCTATTGGAGGGTAAACCCTAATAAGATATCGGGTGACCCACTGCCCAACCCTGTTAAAGGGTAAACCCTAATACATCATCAGGTGACCCACTGCCCAGCCCTGTTGGAGGGTAGACCTAGAATAAGTCGATGGGTGACCCACTACCCAGCCCTGCTGGAGGGTAAACCCAGAACAAGTCGACAGGCAACCCTACCCAGCCCTGCTGGAGGGTTGACTTGATTCAAGACGTCGAGCAACCCCCTTCCCAACCATGCTGGAGGGTAGACCCTCGAGAGTCTTCAGGTTATCCACACTCCAGTGTCTGCTGGAGGGTAAACCCTAAGAGTGTTGGGTGACCCACTACCTAGTCTCTGCTGGAGGGTAAACCCCAGAAGTCAGTGGGCAACCCACTGCCCTGTCTCTACTGGATGATACATCACTCACCAACCGAAAACGGAGTGGGTATCGTGCAACCACCCGACTCACGAACAAAACCAGGGGAAACCACTCGACCCTACTGATCTAAACCATTGAGCAGAGAGCCATGGGGAAAATTCAACCCCACTAGTCAAAAATTGGGAACCGAGGGACCCTCTACATCGTGAGAGGTCAAAAGTACGAAATCAGAACACTTCACGCACCTCGGGCCCACACGACGTGTGTCCCAAGTCAACCCCAACAAAGGGCACAAATGTTCTAAGGTATAAACATCCACATTTATGTCACGGTGTCCTCACATACTCCCAGAGTATGCCACGTCTCTAGCCAAAAAGGCTAATGTGCACATGGAACCCATCGTCAACATGAAGTCATAAATGTAACAAGTCCAACTCCCCACCTCAACGGCTGAGGCATGTCCAACCACATATATTTAACCACCAACATCACTCTCCCATGAGTGTACGCGATCACACGCCAAGGGTCCACTACCAACATGGTAGAAGAACCGCCACCAGGGCACCATTCATATTTTCAAATTTAATAATATCATGTATGAGGATTCACTCACCTAAACAGATTTCACCGTTGTAATCCCCATGGAAGAGCACGCGAGGTAGACTACATACTCGCCCAAAACGGTCTACCGGTGAAAAGGTACTATTCACCATAACCAACCCATGTGGGGCCCACCTTAAGATCCCGAAACTGAAAAAACGGATCACACCACCGCAATCCCCTCGAAAAAACACACGGTATTGACTACGCAATCATCCAAAATGAACAACCGGTGAAAAAGGTATTGTTCACCATAGTCATCCCGGGTGGGACGTCCACCACAATCCCAAAAACGGTCAGGCAAACCATGCCATCGCAATGCTCTCGGAATAACATGTCAAAAGCACTACTCACTTGACTGGAATGGTTATATAGAAGAAAAGATACATTCCAGCTTACCGCGCATGAGCGGTACCATGAAGAACCCGCACCCCAGTACCAAAGCGCTGCCAATGGATCACACCGTTTCAATCCTCTCGATAAAGTACACAAGGTGGAATATACACTTTTCCAAAATGGTCGTTCGGTGAGAGAGATGGAAAATTCACCATAAGCGCCCAAACGACCGTCATGGGGATCACACCATCATGCCGAATTAGAGCATGAGGATTGCATCATTGCAATACCCTCGGAAAAACATTTAGAATCGACTACTTTCACACCACGAACGGATGCCCGATGATAAATTCGATAAATGCTGCTCGCAGCTCAAAAGATGGGCCGCGGGTCCCATGCCTCAAATCTGGTTTCAACACTAGAAACCACACAGGAAAAATCTTCCCTGACGCCAGGGTTGCAATGCCACTAACAGCGCCCAAAATGGACTCTGGATGTGTCTGTGCCACCCAAAACAAGAATTCTCGAGAAGCCCACTAATCTACTTTTCGCACATGTCGTGCCCCAAAACCTCTCGTCTCAGAAGTTAAAACTCTCAAAACCATCTCAAAAAGTCATCCTCGATGTCAGTTCCATGATCCCGTAGACAGCGCGCAAAACAGACGCTCGTAGCTTAAAATACTGACATCCAAAAGTCTAATGGTGATTACAACTATGACGGACCGGACGGCCCGCTGAACCGCAGCCCCGTCATTGGGCCCGGTCCAGCCAGACCCACGGGCCGCCGCATCATGGCCCACATCCTCCTGTGAGGCCCGCGCATCTGCGCTTCCTCCTCCACCGACCGGCCTGCTGGACGGTCGCGTCCATGCAGATACCCACCATTGGTGGGTCCTGTCTCATCACGGGGTCACGTGCCT
Source organism: Viscum album (assembly GCA_963277665.1). Lineage (NCBI taxonomy): Eukaryota > Viridiplantae > Streptophyta > Magnoliopsida > Santalales > Viscaceae > Viscum > Viscum album. The sequence goes on from OY728158.1 coordinate 219,969,430, forward strand.
GTGACCCCAGCTATCCCCCTCACTGGCGCCCTCACCCGACACCCTTGGCCAGTCCGCCTACACCGCGCCGCCATCCGCTGCCATCAAACCCTCACCAGAAAAATGGCCTCGTGGCCGAAAAACTTCAGAGGACCACCGGAAACGATCCGGTGGTCGAAAATTCGATTCGGATAGCTTCCTGGAAAGCTCAGGATAGGATCTACGCAATTATGGGCTTCTTTAGACGATCTAATGGTGTGATTGGGCATAAATGGAAATTAATATGGGGAAAGGGTGTAAAATTCAAATCCGCCTACCTTCCGGCGGAATGCGGACGCTTCTATGCTCGATCTGAGCTCCCCCGCGGCCAAAACTGCCACCGATACATCGTTGCCATCTTGGATGAGGAGAGGGAGGGGCTTCCCTTCTGCTGCTGTCCAGATGAAGAAGAAGATGAAACAGAGGGAGGGGGTGGGTTAAGTGTTTAAATAGAAAACACCTATCCACCCGCCTATCGCCCCGAACCCATACTCCCGATAGGGTCGGGATTAAGCATCCCCTAGGCTAAAAACCAAGCTCTGAACGCAATGGAGGTCTCGGAATTTTAATCTGAGGTCCTATTCCGAAGTTATAAACCTGAACGACCAAAGCCACCAAATTACAAAAATGCCCATGGGGCCATTTTTCACAAACGAGCCACACCCGAAAAACATACACCCCTCCGAGGGTAAACGGGTCTTTCCGAACTCAATGATGCCCTATAATTTCCAAACCGAGGCACCGTTTAAGAGATACTTGAGTTAAACTATTAAACAAATAAATTAATTATTTAATTTATCTATTTCACATTCCGAAAGTGAGAGAGGGGTCCAAACATCCCACACAGACATGTTTTATATCATTCCTAGGGTAAACATCCCATTCCGGACCCATATGTATATTCAGATTTAGGATCCAAAGCACCGTTTAGGAGTTATCTTATTTATTTGGTGTTCCCAATGTGAACACACTGAAAATTTAATTTTGGCCACTCCGGGGCTCAGAATTGCACGCCGTCTGAAGGTGTTATTCTGGAATGACATCAAAATATTCCGATGTCTTTCACAACAAAAACTGGGTTCTTACATCATTCCCTCCTTCAATATTTTCGTCCCCTAAATGAAATACCAAGGAACAACTCTGGGTACTAAGCCCACACCAGGCTCTCCCGTACCCTGAATAACTCCTTCACAATTCTGCGTCACCGCACACAGACCAAAGGATTTTAACTTTTCACACGAGGTCTTCTCTTGCCGATGATGTGCATAGAAGAACACACACATCACCTCAGGTGAATCACGTGGGAGACACTATGCACCCTAACAAGCCTTTAAGGTTAGGGAAATGTGGTAGGGAACCTTTCCATCCCTTCACATGGTATCAAATGGCCCAAAGGCTCTCGAAGGTAGCTCACGTCACCGACCTAACCTCTACGTCGCACGCCACAACTAGAATCACTCCCCGCATCTGGAACAAGGCCTGGTGATTCCCTCATTCAGAATATCCATAAGGTGAAGCATCCAAGGATATATGGTCACGCAAGTTTTCACAGTCGATTTCCCACAACTAAGACCCTATTACAGGCTCAGAATCGAAGGAGTCAACACCATCGACTTAAGAGAAAAGTTCCACGCCTTTTACCTTTCTAACACAGGGTTACTCCGACGCCCCGCGTCACCCTGGTAACACCTCAAGCAAGGAGCAGGGTGAAAAATCATTTCACACGAAGTGTGTAACAATTATACGGCATGAAGTTTATGATCTATAGAGCGTACCTCTTATTACCTCATACTCTACATGATCATAGACATCCAAATCCCACGGCTATCTGCGGTCCCAACTGTCACCTCCCGGAGCCAGACGTGGACTGCATAGTGGTGATGTGAAGACCTCGTAAAGCCGTAATCCACTAAAATCACCTCACGCTCCTCTACTAGAAACACCTCTCTTGGTACTACTCCTATCATTGAGCTTCCCCCGTCATGGTGGTGCACTTTTTGCCTGCCTGAAGTTATCTGCATACATGGTCGGGCAGTCCCATGCTATGTGACCTCGCCCATCGCAAGCATAGCACAGACTCTCTTCAGCTACACTAGTTCCCTATGGTGCCACTATAGTGTGTGACCAAGCCCATTTGTCCGGTTTTCATTAATCCACCTGTGTTGAGGTTCTTCTTTTCGACACCCGCTAGTTGCGACAGACGTCTTGGCTCCAACATGCCTGCTGCCACAACAAAATCTAGAACGTGACTGCAAGCTCTCTGTCACTAGTGTCTGCTCTAGCACCCTGGAATATGTGGAAATTCCCAAGGATACTATGACAAAATGAATCTCTTAGCGGAGACCCTTCTCAATCTTCTGCACTCGGATGTGGTCATCATGGACCATGTCCGGGTAAAAGTGTGCACAGTCTGTGAAACTAGCCGCATACTCGGCCACCGTGAGCCCTCCCTGCTGAAACTGCAGGAGATCCTGAATCCTAATGGAGTGCATGTAGGAGGTTAAAAAATGTTCATGGTACAAAAACATAAATTCTCCCAATGAAAGCGACAACTCGTCATGAAACGGAGTCACCAGACTCCACCAACGCCAAGCTGCTCCACAAAAAAGGTTAGCTGCTAAAGCCACTCTCTGATCTGTCAGCGTGTGCACAAACCTGAAAGACAAACCACTATCTCTATCCAAAACTCTGCTGCCTGAGGGGCTGGCACACCATTGACCATCTGCGGTATCTACAGTTCGAACTCACAGAGCACGCTAAACATGTGATCAAGATCATTCAACTCTGCTAGAGCTATCTGCTGCTCAACATGTGGCGGTGATGCTACTGACCCACCTGGAGAAAGTGGATCGCATGATGTGTCCTAGACTATGGCCTCGTAGCTCATAGTGTAATCGTCATGAACCAAAACCGGTATCATGGCTGGCTATCTTCGCGAAGACATCCTGAATATTATCAAAGAGTGTTGCGATCAAATGTGCATATACGTATATACAAATAACAACAATGATGGGGAGTTAACTTAAGAAGGACAGTCAAATACTGAATCTTATGTGATGCACAAACCAATTTTCCCAGCAACAAGTGTCTCAACATGCCTAGTCGACAAGCTGGTTATCAAGGTCCTGGTGAATGGATACGTCAGCCATCACACCATCATTGGACTACATGTCCTGAGAGCCACTCTTGAGACATGATAATTTTTTTTTCCTAAATCCCAACCAATTATTTTTTAGGGACATCCACACAATGTCCCAAGGAACGAACCACCTCTGATACCACTTTTTCATGACCCGACCCTACCCGGGCTCAAGCCACAACTACCCCAAGCCCGCCTCCAAAGGCCAGGGGCTAGCAACCAGTGCCGAAGGTACAATAACTAAGGGAGGCCTTTTCCTAAGTACCTGTACACACACACATCACATTCAATGAAAAAGAGTAGTGTAAAAAAGAAAAGACTATTAAAGTAATGGGAAACTGATATAAATAAACAACAATGTGAATTGACCTCTAAAAGTACAAAGAAATTGATGAAAGTAAACTAAAAAAAAGGGAAAAACATGATCCCAACCAGAATTGTTCCAAAACCTAACAACAGGTGAACAAAAGAAAAACAGCTCGAAGGGTCCCCCAACTGGAACCCAACTACAACCACCGCACGTAGTCCAAGATCCTGAACTCCTATGCTCCACTGAAGTCACGACCAACTTGTCCGTCGTCTGCAAGGGAACACTAAGTGCGTGAAATGACCAAGTAGGGGTGAGTAGAAAAATAATCAGTAGGATACCCCAACGGCTCGAGGGAACAACAAAAGAGGTTCCGATGGGTGAGCAGTAGATCGAACAGGGAAGGTAGAAAGGTACAACTGAGAGTGCAGTAAAGAGTCCAGCTCAACCCAATAAGAGGACAGAAGGTAGACTCGTCTAGAAACAAGGAGCTGGAAATGGTTAGTAGATGATCATCCCTTCTAGTCTTCTCTACCTATAGAAGGAGAGTAGACTCTTCCAACCACAAGAAGCTAGACACGGAAAGTATGTGGCATACCTTGCGCATCTTCGCATCTCATGTATGGAGAGTTACCAAACCCAGGGGGTGGGTACTATAACAAGGTATATACAAATACATATGCTCAAAAAGAAGCCCGAACTAGATCGTAATGGGATATCCATCCAGTAGCTCAGCCCATGAAAAGTGAGTTGCCAACAGTCCCAGAAGTAAACACCATCGATGCCCAGCATCCCGCACGTCTACCTCGAAATGCAAGTCAAGGGGCCCAAATCACCGCACCTCGACACTATCCGCGTTGGGTGGCATTGGCTCGCCCATACTGTTTTAGGTCGCATCCTAAGGGCGCGTCTCGGTGGAAAAAGATCCCCTCATAATTGAGAGTTATGTATTAAGTCAAACCACATATCGTCACTGCCCCGTAGTCGAGAGGTCTCCTCAAAGACAAGATCTTTCCATCACTGTCCTGTACAACCAATGGTCCCGCACCGGTAATCATGGTGGAAATCCATAGACTAGCCTAGTTGAAAGGACTAAGTCTGGAATGTCAATGGGTGTCCCACTGCCCAGACCTGCTGGAGGGTAATTCATAATATGATATCAGGTGACCCACTGCCCAGCCCTACTGGAGGGGAAAACCTAACAAGATATAGGGTGACCCACTGCCCAACCCTGCTAGAGGGTAAACTCTAATAAGATATAGGGTGACCCACTGTCCAGCCCTGGTGGAGGGTAAACCCTAATAAGATATCGGGTGACCCACTGCCCAGCCCTGCTGGAGGGTAAACCCTAATACATCATCAGGTGACCCACTGCCCAGCCTTGCTGGAGGGTAGACCTGGAATAAGTCGAAGGATGACCCACTACGCAGCCCTGCTGGAGGGTAAACCCGGAACAAGTCGACAGGCGACAAACTTCCCAGCCCGGCTAGATGGTAGACCTGAATCAATACGACGAGTGACCCACTGCCCAGCCCTGCTAGAGGGTAGACCCTCGAGAGTCGTTGGGTTACCCACTGCCCAGTCTCTACTGGAGGGTAAACCCTAAGAGTGTCGGGTGACCCACTACCTAGTCTCTGCTGAAGGGTAAACCGTAGAAGTCAGTGGACATCCCACTACCCAGTATCTACTAGAGGGTACAACACTAGCCAACCGCACACGGATTGGGTATCATGAAACCACCCGACTCCGGAACAAAACCAGGGGAAACAACTCGACCCTGCGGATCTAAACCATTTAGCACAGAGCCAGGAGAAAACTCAACCCCACTGGTCAATAATCGGGAACATAGGGACCCTCTACATCGTGAGAGGTCAAAATTATGCAACGTAGAAAATGACGCGCACCTGGGGCCCACACGACGTGTGGCCCCAATTCAACCCCAACCAGGATCAGAAACGTTCTCTGGTATATACATCCACATGTACCTCCCGATGTCCTCACATAATTCCAGAGTATGCCATGTCTCCATCCAAAAAGGCAAACGTGCACAGAGAACCCATGGTCAACGCGAAGGTGTAAACATAAAAACTCCAACTCGCCACCTCAATGGCTGAGGTACAGCAAACCACAAATCTTTAACCACCAACATCCATATCCTAGGAGTGTACGTGATTACACGCCAAGGGACCGCTATAAACACCGTAGAAGAACCGCCACCGAGGCACCTTTCATATTTCCACATTTAATAAGATCATGTATGAGGCTCCGCTCGCCTGAACAGATTACACCGTTCTAATCCCCACAGAAGAACATGTGAGGTAGACTACTTACTCGCCCGAAACGGTCAACCGTTGAAAAAGGTACTATTCACTGTAACCAACCCGTGTGGGGCCCACCTCAAGATCCTGAAACTGAACAAACGGATCAAACCACTGTGATCCCCTAGGAAAAAACACAGTATTGACTACTCAATTTCCCAAAATGAACACCCGGGGAAAAAGGTATTATTCACTGTAGCTATCCCAGGTTGGACCCGCACCACAATCCTGAAAATGTTCGGGCGAACTACATCATTGTGATGCTCTCGGAAAAACACTTCAAAAGCACTACTCATTTGAGTGGAATGTATATCTGGAGGAAAAGATACATTCCGTCTTACCGTGCACAAGAGGTACCACGCAGAACCCACACCCTAGTCCCAAAGCGCTGCCAAAGGATCGCACCATTGTGATCCTCTCGAAAAAGTACACAAGGTGGGCTATTCATTTGTCCAAAACGGTCGTCCGATGATAGAAATGGAAAATTCACCGTTAAAGCCCAAACGGCCCTCGTGGGGCCCGCACCATCATACCAAATTAGAGTGGGCAGATTGCACCATTGCAATCCCCTCGGAAAAAAATCCAGAATTGACTGCTCGCACACCCCGAACGGACACCCGATGAGAAAGTCGCTAAACGCTACTCATAGCTCAAAAGACGGGTCGTGGGGCCCACTCCTCAAATCTAGTTTCACAGTCCAAAACCAAACTAGAAACCTCCGCCCTGACTCTAGGGTCGCAATTCCACTGACGGCACCCCAAAAAAATTCTGGATGTGTCTGTGCCGCCCAAAACAAGAATTCCCGGGAAGCCCGCTAAGCTGATTTACGCACGTGTCGCACCCCCCGAGCCCCTTGTCTCAAAAGTTAAAACTCCCGAAACAACCTCAAAAAGTTTAACTCGACGTTAGGTCTATACCACCACAGACCACGTGCAAAACGGAGGCTTTTAGATCAAAATATGGGCATCCAAAAGTCTAAGGGGGATTACCCCTGGGCCGAACCGGCCCGGTCTGGCTGTTCCCCCCCTCTCGGGCCGGCCTGCTCCGGCTGGCCCGCTGAACCGCGGCCCAGCCGCTGGGCCCAGTGTAGCCGGACACATAGGCCAGTGCACCTCTGGCCGTAGCACTACGGCCCTCCTCCTTGCGTGAGGCTCGTGCCTCTGCACGACCTCCTCCTTCGACCGGCCAGCTGGCCGGTCAGTTCCACGCGGAGACCCGCCATCGGCGGGTCCTGTCTCCTCGCGGGGTCACACGCCTGTACCCTGGCTGTCCCCCTCTCTGGTGCCCTCAGCCGGCGCCCTTTTCTGGTCCGCCTACGCTTCCCCGTACCAGGGATGTGCCACCCGGATGGCCGGCTCGTCGGCCGTCCTTCCGCCGCGCCCCTTGTCGCGCCGCTGTCCGCCGCCATCAAACTCTCGCCGGAAACCGGCCTCGTGGCAAGAAAACTTCATAGGACCACTGGAAACAATCCGGTGGTCAAACTTTCGATCCATATAGCATTATGGAATGCTCAGGACATGATCTACGCAATTCTGGGCTTCGTTCGATGATCCAATGGTGTGATTGAGCATAAATGGAAATTAATGAGGGGAAAGGGTGTAAAACTCAAATCCACCTACCTGCAGGCAGAACGCCAACGCTTCAATGCTCGTTCCGAGCTCCGCCGTAGCCAAAACATTATCTGATATATCGTTTCCATCATGTAGGATGAGAGGGAGGGGATGCCGCTTGCTACTGTCTAGGAGAAGAAGAAGAAGAAATAGAGGGAGGTGGTGGGTTATGTGTTTAAATAGAAAACATTTAACCACCTGCCCGTCGGCCCAAACCCGAACTCCCATAAATGTCAGGATTAAGCCTCCCCTAGGCTAAAAACCACACTCTGAACGCAACATCGGTCTCAGAATTATAATCCGAGGTCCCATTCAAAAGTTATAAAACTGAACGCCCAAAGTCGCCAAATTACAAAAACGCCCCTGGGGCCATTTTTCACCGACGGGCCGTGCCCGCAAAACATACACCCCTCCTAGGATAAAAAGCACCTTCCAAACTCAACGGTGCCTTCATTTTTCCAAACCGAGCCACTGATTACGATATACATGAGTTAAGCTGTTAAACGAATAAATTAATTATTTAATTTATCTGTTTTACATTCCGAATGCGACTGAGGGGTCCAAACATCCCACGCCAATATGTTTTATGTCCTTCCTAGGGTAAACACCCCATTACTGAACAATCCATACACTCAGATTTAGGATCTGAAGCACCGTTTAGCAGTTATTCCATTTATTTGGCGTTCCCAGTGTGAACACACTGATAATTTAATTTCGGCCACTCCGAGGCTCGGAATTGCACACCGTCTGAAGGTGCTACTGTAGAACGACATAAAGAATTTTCCAAAGTCTTGCAGCAAAAACTAGGTTCTTATAGATGAAATTATAGTTTTTTTAAGTATTACCCAAGACATAAAAAATTTAATTTTCTTTTAGATAAATAATTTAATATATTGTATTTTTATATAAATAATTTAAGGTGTTTGATGAAGAAATAAAAACATTATTGATGATCATTACATCTTCAATGGGTTTCTCATTCTGGTTTTAACCAATGGACATAATGGGTTTTATTTATGGTCAAGATAATTATTATCGTATTGGAGTATGGTATTTAATAATTTTTTAATTATGTAATATCTGAGAACATTGGATTTGAGGGTTTGGATATAGGGGAAGTGGTGTCGCATTTCATATGCGGTGGAGATGAAGATCATGGAGTATTTGAAAAGTTTTTTGTTGTAACAAAGGGTTAACCTAACAAAAAGATTCAAGAAGTCCCAAAATTAGATCAATTATGGACTAAGGTTCATATATAGACACCCAATGTGGGTTTTACATATTTTTATGTCACTATACAGTTATTTTTAATCAGTGTTCCCTTGGTAACATCATTTTTTCATAATTTAAATAATTCATTTTATCTTTTTTAAATAATCATTTTCATAAAAAATAATATAATTCTAATAACAACTTATAAATTACTAAAACTACAGTATTTAACCAATTTTAACAAATTTAAATAATATAATTTGTTTGAATGAATTTAAATCAATCCCATATAAAAGATGGGACAATGATTTTTTTAAAAGAAAATGTTCAAATTTCTGATATGTTTTTATATCCAATTTTAATGTTAAATTGATTTTGATGACCATGAGGTCATTAATTAATATATAATTTAACTAATTTTACATTTGAAATAATTTCTACACATAATTTATCAATAGAAATAATTTCTTCCAAATTCAATTTCATATTTAAAATATTATAAATTTCCAAATTTATGAAAGAAATATTTTTTTCCAAAAGAAGACACAAAATATAGCTAAGAAAATTTTTAGGTACTGATTACAAAAAATATGTTTATTTATTCAAATATATGTGATCAAATTGTAATAATTAGTTTTAAAATAAGGGCTCTATTAAAAGGTTGTAAATTTATCTTTTTGGAAAATAAATCATTTTATGCACAAAATTTGATATCATTTTATATATTAAAAATATAACACATAATATGAATTTTAAATAGATTATTTAATATATAATAGTAACATTTTATCAAAGCCATTCATAAAGGATTATTTTTAAATATATTTAGATAACTCAAGTTTTCGAATTAATGATTTTTTGGAATTTATTTTTTTCTAATTGTTCATAATATTTTCAACCAAATTTGTGACCAAATAAATAATTTTATAAATATTCATAAACTTGTTAACGTAATTTAATTAATTAATTTCATATACATAAATACACATAATAGATGTGAACAATAATCCTATTTTTTTAATATCTCATGTTTTTTTAAACTGTGTGTTGTTTATGAAAAAATCATTTATCAGTGTTCATGTAACACTATTTAGACATTTTATTTTATGTGACATAAGAAAAATTATTTATTTCATATATCAAATACTAAAATTATTTTCTTATCAAAATAATTACATGGTGTTTTTATAAATCAATATTAACAAGGTGTATCCTGAAATTCAATCCATAAAATAATTTCAATAGATTTTTAAAAGATACATCATAGAATCAAAGAGTGTCACATTCTAATAACCATAATATGAATTTGGAACTCAAAATTCATTTGGTTAATCAAAGTATTATTATTTGAAAATTTTTTTATAGAAAACAAAACCCTTATATAAATGAATAACAAAACTACCTTTAAAAAATTAATGTTGGAAACATAAAAGCTAACAAAAGTAACTCAAAATTTAGATTAAAATAGTTCTACCTAGTGGGAATTGTAATATTTTGAAATTAATGAAGATTGAACATAAATAAAGAGATTGATAAATTTCACCAATCAAAATAAAATAGGTGACCTCGAAATATATTGTTAATATAAAACTATAACTAAATTTTTTTGAAGAAGTTGTAGGTATCTTAAAAATGATGATAACATGAAAATTTTTATATCTATATATTTTTCATAATGTTTATGAATTTGATGTTGGATATATACTCACATTATTTCGTTCTACAACATATTCACAATTACTTAATTTTTTGTGTTTTAACAATTTCCACATCATCTCTTACACTAAAAGTGTTGTTGGATTTTATATTCCTAAAGCAATAATGTATAGAAATATACATATATAGAATGGAAAATCATTCCTTATATCTATCAATATCATAAATGAAAATATGCTGGCACAACTCTGGAAATTTTTATAAATCTTCATTAGGTGTAGTGACATATTAATAAATACTACAAAATTCAGTAATAATTATATTTCATTACATAAACGGTTTCCCATAAAACCCTTTCTATATATTAAAATTTCCAAAAAATAAGAAAAAAGTGTTAAATTCTATAAATGATAACATAGACTAATTTTTCCTCAAAATTGTTTTTATTCCATGCTAATCATTATTATAAAATTTACATTTTCATATCCAAAAATTATTTATCCCAACATAATTATATAAATATATAAAACATATTAACTAGTATCTTACATTAATCATCTTCCCAGTAAAATCACTTTTTTATTCCCCTCAATAATATTTATTTTTTCAAATAACATTGAATAAAATACTATTAAGAACCCTTATACATTTAAGGATTCATCTGGAAAAATTTTAAATTACGATAGAAAAACAAAAATTATTCAACCATATAATTCATCAATCAACTAGGTTTTATCATCTAATTCCATATATAAGAAATTATCTAATACAAAAAAAATTTCTATGAAATCATGTGTTCAGTCTTATATTAATATAATTTCACTTGGTCTTTTTTTATTCCAAAATCCACATAAAAGAGGAAAATCACATGAAAATATTTTAAAGAATGAACATTAATATTTTCAAAGGTATCGTTCACACAAAATCAATCAATAAATTCATGTCCAAGGGTGGAGGATGTCAGTTCATAAATATAATGATGAACTTCATCCAATGTGACTATGTAATAATTTCATTTTTTAAATATCTTTATATCTTCTTGTTTTCAATCAACAACATTATCCCTTGGATTGGGGAATTTATTCACATAATTAGTATACACTATGCATTAGAAATACTAGAGTGTGGGTGATTAATTAGTCAACATAATCATCTCCACAATTGTGATGACAAGCCCATAAATCACACTTCATCATTCACATATATTATGACAGAATTTTTCATATTTCTATCTCAAAATAGTTCCAATAAATTAATTACCTTCTTGATTATTTCCACAAATCAAGCATACAGATGCATGGAATTTCACTCCACTGCACCCATTTTTTTAAATTCATTCATTATGTTTTTATATAAACTTGAGGAGTGGTGGGTATACCCATTCCTCAATTTATACATTCAATTCAAATCAAATGGTTTCCTCATAGACACTAAGTAACATATTTCCAAAGACCATTGAATACTTTGTTTCCATTAAACATATAAATTTTCAAATTTTCATTCATGGTTGATGATTAAACCACAATAATACCATTATTTTCATATATAAATACCTTATTAGTCTCCTATAAATTCATACTATATTCCATAATCTCAAGTAATTCTTCATACTTATTTTCTATTCGAATACATAGGAATAACTAACAGAAAAATTACCCCCATAAACTCTTCCCATTCTAAATATTAAGTATATTTTTCATCCATTATGTTTATGTATGTTCCTTCCATTTATCTACATAACCTTAAAAACAAAAATTAGTAAAAACCAATTTTTCCTGATCCAAGCATTGAATAATAGAGAATAAATGTTTCTGCTACTAACCCGTTGCTCATCGCCTATTAGGTCCTTGGGACCACTAAACCAAGGTAGATACCTCATGAATGAATAACCTGAATTTTTTTTCTTCCATTTATCATTTGAAATTTCAAGATAATTCATTTCATAAAAAAATTGATTGACGATATCACTAATACATTGTGTTCCACCTACAACAATTTTTTTTTATTAAGAGTAATTTCAATTAATTACCACTTTCATTCAGTTTTAATTCTATTCCTTTTCATTCTAGTAGTTACTAAAACCATAATTGAGAGCATTTGAAAAAGTTATCATAGTGTAAACCCACTAAATAATGTCATATCACTTATGTTATGTCAAAATAATGACTCATTCCTTCCATCTATGATATAATTAGATTATCATAGGTCATTACTATTAATCAATTATTTAAATAATTTATGAAGGATTGTAAAGTGTTTTTTACTTTCCAAGGAATATCCCATGGGAGTGTGAGACTAGGGGTTCATCATTTCCTATTGTCATTCTCCATTTATTGATCGAGTCCATATCAATATGTTATTTAAAAAATTGTTACCCCTAAGTGAATATTTAGAAAATACACATCAAATTAAAGTATTTAGAAAGTGATATATTTCTAATAAACACCATACTATATCCATTACAAAAATTCCAAATGATTTTGCTAATCATTCATTCATCATTTTATTTATATATATAGTAATTACTTGATATATACTAAAAATAATACCCATGGATCTCACAAGAGTTATCTTAATAAATTTTCAAAAGGATGACTATTCCATTCCTATGATACCATATATAACGTCATAGAACATCCATATATGGATAATATATATTTTTGGATGAATATATATTACATTAAATAGTTACAAGAATAAATCCAATAATTGATTAGTGAATTTGGAATCAATAATCACTATATTCAAGTCCTATGAATGGTCATTACTATATCCCACAACCATCATCCCCTTTTAGATTCCCACTTTAAAAATTTATTTATTACAATTGGAATAGAAAAAATATAATAGGTTAGCTCGGATTCTTATTATGATTATATAATGGAGATATTTGAGAATCACACGAACATAATGGTATGAGAAGATGGTAATAAAATGTTAAAAGAAAAACAAGGATATAATAATTCATATTCATGTTCTTGGAATAATTATTGGTAGTAAATATTACATGAATGATAAGATAACCAAGAACATGACCCATGAACTCATAACATTGGATCCCAAAATAGAGTTTTGGAATACAATTAAATTTATAACATTGTGAACATGTATAAATTTATTCTTTTTCACCCATTAATTTTTGGAAATGAAATAAAACACTCACATAAACATATTATCATAGAACCAGGTCTACAGATAACATTTTGAACTCGTAATCAGTTAGACAAATATGCAGAAATACCTATTGCATGTACAAAATAGGAGCCCTACTGGATGAACTATCTTATTGTACTGGATTCACTGTGGGTATTAACACTTTGTCACCATAAAAACATCACATAATGAACGAATCATGGTAAAGAAACAATTAATTTAATCTACGTGCATTCTCCCATAATTTTCTTGGTTTTTTTACAAATGGAATTTTAGTAAGGCTATGAACAAACATATTTTCAGAACGAAGTGAATCATGATTTCCATTATTGTAGGATTCATAGTGAAACATATATCTTCTATCTACATGATCAACATACAATTTAAGAAAAATCTTTTAACTTTAGTTCAAATACCCCAAAATACTCCTATAGTCCACCTATCTTGGTATAATACACATTAATATTAATTGACCCCTTATTAGGATGATGTTACCACATGAATGGATGTGAGGAAGAAATGTATAGGTGGATAATTATTTAGGCACTAACATTATCCTCAGAATATGATGATAACATATGTATATACTAAATATGTTCAAAATGCCTCATATCATAATATGATATGGTTTACAACACTAGTTCGAGAGTACATCAGTACAGAAATTGGTTTCCTACCCTGTCTCCATCCATATATATGTGCATCTTGTTGCATATACTTATGGGATATATATTGTATCCTATATATCTCTTTAATGGCCCAGTCCATTGGTTAACCTGTGGTAGTGAATTTCTATCCCCAATAACACAATGTCAATAAGTTGTATGGTTTATTTATTTTTTGATTCATATAGTCCCTTTTTTGTGGTCTTCCTATCATGTGATAACATTTTAATTCCATGAAATCTTTTTAGGTCCCCTTTACACATAATTCGTCAAATATATGTGACCTTAAATGAAAGATAACCCTTATAACCCATGTCTAAATATTATAAAATTACTTCACCCACAGTTCGAGTAGTTCTTAAATAATCAAAATATTTCAATGACCCCATCAGTTGAAAATAAACTATAATTTTATCAAATATGAAATACGGATTCCTTATATGATAATTATATGATATCCAGGAAATAACTCTATATAAAATCTGGATGCCTCATACGATATGTATGGGATGAACAAAGAAACATTTCCCCATAAAAAACCCGGATTACAGTTTTCATAAGTATGGGATGTCCATAAAATATTAACCCATATAAAAATAGGATTCCATAGATAATAAATAAGATATAAACATACAACGTTAGATAGTATGATACTAGGATATATAATATGATAAACATGGGATAATCATAATCAAATATCCTCAGAGAGTATGTCACCCATTAAGGGATGGTCTCCTACCACACTAAAACACCTCCAATGTTAGTCACCTAATACACCATATTAATGAAAATCTGATTGGATTAGTTCAATTTAAAATGGGATATGTATTGAAATTCATACAACTTATCCTAGGCCCAACCCACCCATCGACCAATTTCAAGGTATTTCATCTATTGTTCGGGATTGATTCCCACCTACTGGAATGGTCACCTAAAATGTTTTAGTGCATGGTTAATTAGATCCTTGGGGAAGTAATATTTCTTCGAAGACAATATCCATTTCCACTTCCATGCTTGTTTATAATTTCAAATATGATATTCATCATAATAAAAATCTGAAGAGGCTCCCCTATAAAAATGTTCTTATGAAACAATTTCTCTCCAAACCACCTAGGAATTCAAGTCTAATGTTATTCATTAACTAATCTTTAATCCTATGTTTTGAATTTGGATATAGGTGTATTCACCAATTGATAACCCAATTATAAACTGGGGCGGGTATCGATCCTAGGACTGGAACATGGTCTATAGTTGTTTCTCATTCGTTGTTTTATCCCATTTAGCTCTTTGACATTATAAATTCATGACCTCCCTCATGATATTCATTTTCAATTTTTCTCATAGAATTATTCTCCCAAGAAAAATGGTAGGGACTAAAATTAATTATTTTTTCTCATGTTTGGTTTGTATCACAAAGGATTATGAGTTAGGATAAATTATTCCTCAATAAATAATTAGATAAACTAGTTCTCCACTATCTATTCTCAATGACCACAATCTTGGATCCCCAGTCCTAGAATCATGCCACTAAAAATTATTCATGTCACCTTAGGAATGTGTTGTGTTGCACCATGACTTCTTGGCCCCTAAATTCAGATTCTTATATCATGAAACTCAAGTACCAATTAGTATGATTCCGTTATGGTCTAGGAATCATGGCATTATACTATGTGAACTTTGTATCTCATTTTTCAATATCAAGACTTCTTGGTAGCTTAATTCACATTGTGCCACCTCCCATCCATTCCTATCACACCTCTTTTGTGAAAACTAACATTATCATCCATGTGCGATGTTCATAAACCAAGAGTCATGGTATTATAATAATGATTGTTAACTATTTGAAACTATATAGACAGACACGTATCATCATAGATTACAAAATATTTGTCCTAATAAAATGAATTCAAATTGTATGATAAATCAACACTGTAAAATTCCATGAAATCGAGAAATAAGTCATCCTCACTATTTCTTGTTATATTACATGTCCTTAAACACCATTGAAACCCATCAGATAGTGAGGTTTTGGACACACTCTCTTAAGAAGTTTATTGCCCTCTTTGGTTCCAGCCACATACCACATCATTCAGGTTCTCCAGCGATCAATTGACTTCTAAGGTGTCTCTCCCCTTAAGATACATGTCTATCACATGTCCATACCTGTACATATACTGAATTTTTTAAAATTCACTATGTCATATTTCTAAGAGTGTTGAACTACATTTTATCAATATTGGTTATATTCTCTTGGATGTTGATAACTTATTATATGGATAGTCATCATACTCCACATATGAAAAACCTCCCTCAAAGACATTTTCTCATAACATACTAACTCAACTAATATCATGAAAACAAACCCAAATTAAAAATAATTATTTTTTATATTGTTCAATTTTTTAACCATAGACACCAAATGACACTCGTATTTTAATATCCATCCTCATAAAAAGGATACTAAATTACATATTTCATACATGTAATGTAGTTATCCTACATCACCATGAAAACCCCTTCTGTTATATATGTTGGGTTTCTTATTTCAAAATCTTAATTCACCTATATTGGCACAAAATTCGATTCCCCATATTTTACCCCATTTGTGAAATACTGTATACTGATAATGAAATTCAGCTATCATGAGATACAAGTCCTACAACTATATACTAACATATCATTACCATATTTCATGTATTTTTCTTCTTTTCATTTCATTTCCTCTATTCGGTTGCATCTTATGACTTCAGAGGATAGAGGGAATTTTTAGGGGAAATGAAATAATATTCATGTATGTAGGTTTATTTGAATTAATCGATTATGGGTATAATATTTTTTTTCTATTTGAAGGTTATATTTGAGTTTTTTTAATTTTAATGTTGTTTTTTGAGTTTTCTAAAGAGAATTTTGTTTTTCACAGTTATCTGGGGAAATACATTTCATTTAATGGAATTAAATACCAATCAATTTTTTTGGAAATAATATGTGGGTCTGATTTATATCATTAATTGATTACATTTTTTTAATTTGGTTAACGCTATATATTTATAGGATTTGGATTTTTAATAAAATTTGTGTATGTCATTTATACATATTTTCTATTCATGGATTTCAAAATGTGAAAATATATTATGGAGCTAGTAATTATTGATGGTTGTGGGTTTTGAGGTCCTACATGGGTGAAAATTTTTCTTTCATCATTAGGATTTTGTGATCTCAACCTATAGTCTATGTTGGTATATTTTGGTGTCCTCTGGAAATTAAAAGTCATTTCATTTATTGATTAATTATTTTGGTTATTTTGGAACATTTCTCCATGCATGAAATCCTTTTACTTCTTCATCTCCATTAATAACTATTATGCTATTGATTTTATTATTCGATTTTTTGATCACTGATAATGATTCTCATGACTACATTATAGAGATGTAATCTGATCCTCCCCAAGAGGCTAACCCTTTTCTAGTTGAGGTTAATCATCCATGTTTCTTGTGGTCTGATTTTTTATTTTTATTAATATATCCATTTATAAAATGATTAAATTTTTAAATGTTTGGGTAGATTCCAGAGGCTGCATTGATATTATTATCCTATCCCCTATTAAAGGATATCATTGATGGCATGTGCGGCAATAATTATAAGGTAGTTTTTTCCATATCAAGCCAATGTATGTTGAACTATGTTGTTTTTTTTATAAATCATTTTCGAAATGAAATATCATGATTAATATATAAATTTTTATGTTTGGAAAATGGTTTTTTGATTAACTATCGGGTTTCCATATTTTTTTTAAAAAATGGAAAGGAATATTAAATATATTAGAAATTCGATTTTAAAACTGGGTTTCAATAAATGGTTGATTGAAATACATTAGATGATTTTTTTTTATAAAAATAAATCATTAGGATTCCTTGGTTATATGTGGATAGAATATAAATTGTCCCCCTTTATGAATACTGTTAAGAGTTTCACTCCTAAGTTGTTGGCCTAATCCCTAGGGAAGTTGATTTTGGGACCTGATAGACACAATTGGGTATTTCCACTTTCTGGGGTGTTCCATTACTTCAAATAGTCGTTTTTAGGTATACGGGATTAATGTGGGAGTGGTTTTCATTGTTCGTGGTAAATGATTACATTCAACCGTGGCATATTGTTCTCTTTGGAATGGTAGGACCAATTATTTGGATTGTATATTTTATTTTTTTACATCCATGGATTTGATATGATATGTGATTTATTATTTAGATTGATTTGATATATATTTTTAATGATGTACAAATATGATTTTTTAAACTTGTTAACGTTGGATTATTTGTAAATAAAAGAAAATTTATAATTAAATTTTTTTTATTGATTTTAATATAAAGAATGTAAATATTTTTATCATAAATTTTTTCTCTTAATGATTTTGATATTGAGATTATTATATTGAGACATGTCATGAAACACATATGTGGGATCCTAATGAAAATGTTAGATAAAACCAAATGTACCATTCATCATTTCATAGTCCTATTAATGTATTTTTATGTTGGGACTAGAAGGTCATCATAGTGGAGTGGTGATGTTTTATATCTACTGATTCAATGTATATTATTTTAGTATGACCAAACTCTCATTATGTAATCAATTTTCTATTTTATTTATCATTTTATGTTTGACTAGTACATTGAAATGTTCTGATTATTATTAATTTTTAGGTTTTATAATATTTTATCATTTTTATGGATTACATTTATTTCTTTCTCGATGTATCTTATATATATATATATTATATGTCTATTTTAAGATGTTTATTTATATTCAGAAAAATCATACCCATATTTTATTTTTATAATTCCATATGATAGTCCCCAACCATTGGAGATCATAAACACCCTTCAGGTATCTGCAAATTTCTGTTAGGTACAAGTTGGATTGGGAATCTTGGTTGGAATTAAATTTTTGTAATAATGACATATTTTTTTAATAAATATTTATTCTGATGGGATGTTTTGAAGTCTAAAGTTATGTTTTTTGGGACTTGGAATATAGGGTTCTGTGAGTGAATTTTTAACTCTATCCATGATGAGAATAATTTTATAATTAGGTATTGGGGATATATGTATCTTTTCTTGATATCATCATCTTAATGTGAATTTTCCCATTTTTATTGCATTTTTTCAACTCTAATTATCATTTTGTCTGATCATTTCTACTTTTCTTGGGAATAAAAATATATATGTTTCGTGTTTGTTGGCTCATAAAGAGCATGCGACATATTAACCTTAAAGGAATCCTTTTATATATTATAATTATGATAGAGATATTGTTTAAGAACATCATGTATTCAACCAGAATAAATCATAGATCGAGAATTCTATTGTTGAGGAACAACCAATGGAGGGGAAACAAAGGGATCAATCATGGGACATCATTCGAGATAGGCTGCTACCCTTTATTGTTATAAATTAATATCATGATATGTACAAATAGTTAGAAATGATATATCTGTATACTGAATTTTTGGATACACAACAGAGTATTATTTATATGTGTGGAATTTCAAACTTTATATTCACAACAAGAAGTATAGGATTCCATGGTACAAGTGGATATGCTTTTGGTTTTTTCTTAAGGGGTTCAATAATCTATTAATTGAAGGGATTTGTTTATAGTCACTGATGATTGTTATGTCTATAAGGTTCTTCTATTTTAATCGTGGAGATCATAAAATGTAATCATACACCATTTGGGTTTTTGTGATGGTTTATATTTTTAGATAAGGGTTAAATAATGAATATACATTTTTCATAAGTACCTATAGTGTTCTCAAATAAATATCACATCATAAAGATTTATGTTGTTGATTTCAACCAATAAAGATACAGTGGACAATGATATAATTTATAAGATGAATATGGAAGGACTAGATGGTTATTATACCCATTCCCTTCAAACTAGTGGTAGCTTATGTAGAGAACCACGGAAAGAGATGATGTGGTAAGATTGTCACATTGGTGGAGGGGGGGGGGGTTCTATTTGGAATGCATCCTCTTATTTTCCTATTGAAACTATTATATTAACTCTCAATTTCTATAATTTTGGACAAATTAGACACACATGACATTCATGTCCATTACATATAATTATTTTCAATATTTGGAGACATTTTGGACATCTATATTGCTTATCTCTGGCTGTTCTTATTACTTAGTAAGATCAGGGATATCCATATTCAAATTTTATTTTAAAATAGCTATATAATTCAAAAACTATAGGGATCCATATATATTTCTCAAAATTAAATCACTTATAGGTAGTATGTGAGTTTTTGGATGATTTTTATGTGGGTTTCATGGTTGTGATTGGTAGCATCTTTATTGTGTATTTTGAAAAACATTATTTAAGGGATAATTCTACTTCACACTCATTTATATAATGAATTTTTATTAACATTCTCTATATTCTAATGGAACTCATGTCTATTGATATATAAGTCCTAATACCTCAATATTAGTGGAACGATAAGGGGTTTCAGAGTCCATGATGTGCACTGTTGATAGATAATGTCATGTTAGTGAGGGATTTTTATTCTTGATCTAGATATATTTAAGTTCATCTTCTAGATGGAGTTTCTTATTTCTCGTATTGTTGATGTTTATTTTTATCATTAATTTTTCTCATTTCTATCATATGAAGGAAGACAATGTATAATTTAGTTAGTGTGGAACCTGAGTTATGTTCATCCATGACCATACATCTGAGGGAGAATGTTTCTTCCCTCTAAATTTGTTGTCAAGAATATAATTGTTTCATATGTTTTTTGCCATAATTTTGTTTTGTTGAAATTAATTATTCTATCCAAGATGATTTCATCCCATATCCTATAAGGAATATGGATTATTTCACAGTTGATCTGGTCACTAGAATGCATCTAATATTGATTAATTTCTATCATATAGCCTAAGAATTGCTAAATGAGTAGAAAATTTATCTATAGGATCTGTGGGTATATTATCATTATGCCATTCGTTTCTCCTTTGGAATCCATGAATATCCATACCAAAAAGGTATATGATTTACTCTAATAGTGTATGGTCTATCAAAAGATGATGTGAGCAACAATTAATAATAAATATTCATTTCTGCATTTCGATGAATTGGTTAACCAGTATATAGTGTAAACTGTTTCATTGAATATCGATCATCTATCATGTTATTAGGAGGTCCTAATTTCTATATTATGAAAAACTAAAGATGTATTTTTTGATTAGGAATCTGTATTATAAATATATTATATTACTATTTTTTCTGACTATTGATCCAACTGTTTTTATATGTTTTATGAATTGAATATTCCAACATTGTCTTTCCAATTTTTCCATAGTGCATATGGTTGATATTTTTATTTATACACAATATGAGTGTGACATGAGAACAAATTTCGATTGGTTTTGGAAATATTGAGGAGTCAATATTTGTATTGAATGCTTTGGAAATATAATTTCATGATTCAATAAGTATTTTTTTTAACATGCATTATCTGACCGTGTACTATTAGTTGATCACTAAATTTTGAATGACATATTTTCATTGGATTTTCTATGGAAAAACTATGAGATTCAACAATTCATTTTTATTTATGGATACTACTTATTGTTCTTGGAAATTTCAATAATATTATAATTTCATTTATATAATCATATCATGAAATTGGTAAAACTCAAATGTGATGAAAATTTGTTATCTTATTTTAATGTGATTAAAATACATCAGGCTTTGTCTCTTATTATGATCATAAAAATTCATATTAATGGTTATATGGTTTTCTTCTATTATTTTGGTACTAATATGGGTTGCATTATTATTATGTATGATCATGTGTTCACTTATATCTCTCTTCATTTTAAATTACATTAAAAAAATTATCCCACTCCTCATTTAGATATTTTCATGGTGATGATTTTTCTTATGTGTTGGAAGTAATCTATCTTTTTGGATTACATCACATTATTTTATAACCGTATGATTCTCATGATATATCAATTCATTTAATGAGTTGAATATCATAATGATGTATTGGGTGGAATAACATAATATTTTTTTATAACACTCACACCACATTAATGGGTTATGTAATTTCAGATTATCTTATTAGAGAACATCCACCATATACTTTTATAGAATCAAATATGTAGGGTAACCTTATGGGAATCTTCACTATGTTTTTCTTACATGAAGAAGATCATTTTTGAAGAATGTTTCTAAACAGTATTCAGTAATCATATTCAATCCTAGAGTTTATTGTACGGAGTCATCTATGGTATGATGAGTTAATTAGAATTATAGAAACTATTTATGTTGGGGAGACTGTTTCATATTGGTCTCACATTCCATATGGTATTATCCATTTTGGGTTTGGTTTTATCCCTAATCATTGAAACTATTAGCTCTGTTTGATTGTCATAATTTTTAGTTGTAAATTCATCTAGGAACCATGATGTTGTATTTTTACGTGAGGATGTGATTCTGGTGGTTGGGTAATATGTGTCTCATTTTTTAGGAGGAGTATTTTTCTAAATATACCAACATATAATGAAAAACTATCCAACAGCTTATAGTTTTCCTTATCCACAATAAGTTCTAGTTTGGTTATGGAATTTGGTGTTTATGAACATGATTGATGAATTACCATTGACTACCAAAGGGAGGAATTAAATATGGGTATTGATTGATGTATTGATGGCGTAATCTCATTACATTTGGATGTGAGAGGCTACTATGGTTGATGATCTAGGTATTCCATTAGTATATGTGATTTTCAAGTTACATTGACTTCTTTCTATCATTTTTTTGGATTGGTATCCTATGATTAATTTGATGTGTCATTGTACATTGAAAAAAAATTGGGGAATTCTGTTTGGTTGAGTATAACATACAATCAATATATATAAATTCATAAAAATAATTCTATTCAGATCATATATAATATTCAATATTCTCATTTCTTATATTTTCTTTGATCATATCACAGAAATAAAAGAATAATTATGTTTTCATATAACAATATTTTTCATTAATTGATCAGAATAGATTATTTAGACAAACTGAATGGTAACCATATAGGTCATCTCATTGTTGGGAATAGATGGGTGATGCATCCTTGGTAGGACTAATCATTGTTTTAAAAATGATAGTGAATATTAAAAATATTTATTGGAATATGGTACCATTTAAATGTTGGACAAAAATATTTTGGGGAATGGATGTGTTATTCTTTTTTTTTGTATTCAAAAAATTATTGGTTTTTCATGAATGTTTCTCTTTGGATGGTACAATATCATCATTGAAAATTGGAAAAATATACCTAAAATATTATCGATCTTTTCTGCTTATGTGGAATTTTGGGATTGATTCCTATCAGTTGGAATTTTTAATTATGTTGATAGGAATTCGGGATTTTTTCAACAAACAATATCTCATGAAATACCATCTTGACCCATCTCACATTTTTATTTTGGTTGACATTCAAATAGAGTTATATATTTCTATTATGGAGAAGCCTATATGGATCATTAGCACTGATGTAAATGTCATTAATGGGATGTCAAATCCATCTGTTAGAGTATTTTGGGTGAAAAAATTATATTTTAATGAGATATAGGAGAATGAGTTATTAAGGAGTGATAAGTGGCCCCATATTTCTATGAGAAATTATTATTCCAAATGACTACATTGGGATAGACAATCTAATTGTGGTGGTATTATAGAATCTCTTTACTAGATTTCTATAATTTTGATTATTTTGAGTATTTTTCATCTTTTGGATGCATCTTTAGAACCATAAGATGTAGTGAAATTTGTGGGGAAAATAACATAATGTTAATTTATTAATTATTTAGTGAATTAATAGATTGTTTTCTTAAACTTGTATTTTTATTATAGGTCCTCCATTTGTTTTAAAAATTCCTATGATAGTATTGGTGTTTACTACTAAAATAGATGTTTTTTCACAATCTAGAAGCGAAATAAATATTATGTAAGGTCAATCTATAAAAACCCATGAGTATGAAACATTAAAATAGGGGATTATATTCATTTAATTTAGTCAAAATATTGTGTTGATAAAATTCATTTTATTAATAAAATGTTAATTGATTTTCAATATATTAGATCGCCTTGTTTTCATAATGTGATAATGGATTATAGGAATTGTAATCATCGCGGTTTTTGGTTTTTATTGAACTACATGGATGATTATTTTTTCATTATTAATTATGATTTTTATCAAAACAAAGATGTACTCTTGTGGAATTTATGAGTTCTATGACAATTTTGAATAATTTTGATGGTTGAATGATCCTTTTATCAATCATGTTGTCGATATACTAGAATGTAATACTTTTTTTTCGTCATTTTCATTGATAATGATAGATTCATTTATTATTTTTATTTTTTATTGATTTATTTTGGAGAGTCTCATTATTCATTACTGGACCCATCAATTTACTTTGCTCTGATGGCTAACAATTGTGTTGGTTGTGATACAACTTGTTGGTTTCCTAATTTTTGGTATTTTTCATACTTTTCTATAACCACTGTTAATTTTTATTCAATTCGTTGATTTTTGGATTCATTAGAGGTAAAATGTTGTCATAATTTAGTTATTTTATGTTGGGGTATCTCGTTGTAGGTGTTTGAATCCCCATGATTGAGGTAGGTGGTTCTATTTATAGAATATGTTTGGTGGATTCTATTTCATAGATTTTATAAATCTTTTATTAAAATAATTCCCATGATTGATTGATGTTTTTCTATGTGTGTGATTTTTTTATTAAAAAATTGTTTTTAACTTGTCTAGGAAAAATGATAAGATATTTTCAAAGTATTATGATATTTATTTTTATGTTGGGTTTCAGATCATGATTTAATAAACAATTTAGACTAATTGGATTAGAAAAAGAGACTACATGGAAAACCTTGTGTACAAAGGTGGAAAGGATAGGAAAATTACTCATCTGTTGACACAATCAAGGGAATTCAAGCATTGCGTGTTATACTACTCTCTAGTCGAATTATTCTTTTAAATTGATAAAACATATTTGGAGGGTTCACATTAACGTGTATTCCACTTTATCCAATATTCAATCCATATTCCTAGAGGAATGATGTGTGCATGATTTTATATATTAATGTTATAAGTGTCCAATATATTCTAATATAATATAAACCTTGTCATGGTGTTACATATTATATGGCTTGTACTATTTTATCTTGTACTTCCATGGATTTTACATGTTGTTTGACACAAGGTTTGGATTAAGCTGAAATATCTGCTCTGATTTATTTATATTTAATTTTTTAAAATTAGTATTACTATATTTATTTTGAAATGTAGAAAAAGGTAAATTTGAATTTTATCCCTTTTTTATATTACATAATTTATTTATCATCATTTTTAAATCATCGTAATGTTTGTTCGTACTATTTTAATGATACTCATTATAAAAATTATGGTTGTGTTTCTGTAGATCCTATTAGCTCAAAACCACCACACTCCTTCGGTGTTGCATAGATCATTTTATGAATATCAATGAAGGGACTGAAATTGCACAAAAGTGGTGTGCTGATGTTTTCTATTTGTTATGTTTGACTAGATGTTAGTGTATTTGGGAAATGATTCCAATTACATCACTTGTAGTATTTAGTTATTTATTTAATTCATCCATTTATGATGGAAAAGTAAATTATTAGGATCAGACTATTTTTGAGTTTTTATGTATACGATATCTTCTATCATTTAGATATTATATTTATTTCATTTGTTTTTTAACAATGATTTAATATATTCAAATTTTTTTATTCAGTTTGGAAAAAATTGTTCCCCAATGAAGTTTCATAATGATGGGGTGATAGTGGTCATCCCATAAGGATCGGGAATTCCCTTCATGTATGTTCCAATTAGTTTCAGGTACCATTATGATATGTTATTTGTGAAGGGTTTTTCATAGTTTTGGATTATAGGAATAGGATTTTCATCAGTATAACATATTTTGTTATATTAGGTAGACTATATAAAACGAAGTCAGGACATGAGAGGTTTGTTGTGGTGAGTGCATGGCATCTCTTAACATAAAGTGACTCATGAAACATTAGGATTTTGTGGATTTAAATCTCAATTTTTGATTTCATGATATTAATCATGGTTCAATAATGTAGATTTCTAGTTTTATGTGATTTTATCTTATTTTCTAATAATTCATTTTATTTCGGTGTTTATTTGTATGACATTGAGTTGTGTTCCACATGATCCTTTGGATAGTGATATAGATGACCACTAAGGGAATCATTCAATATATATGAATAAATTTTTTGGTTATCATTCTAGATATTCATGATCTCAACCAAAATGTATCATAGGCCTGAAAAATAGTTTTTTTAGTACAACCAAGATCAATATGAGAAATGGATCAATCTCATAATTTCTTGAAAGATAATCTACATTCATTTAATGGTAACAAATAGTCTGAATAGTAAGTGTACTTGATGGAAAATATCCATAATATCATTGCCATCCATGATTCCCCTCTGAGTATCAATGTGATCTTTTTTATGTTCATACATTATAATTTTTGTAATATATGGAGGGATTCTATAGTACAGGTAGATAAAATTGGTGACTTAGAATTGAATTTTTTCTAGAGTATATTATCTCTATGATTCTTCAATATCAAATGATAAATATGAATTATATGGAGTTAATTTAATTGTCAATGGGAGAGAACATATTGTCGAAATACAACAATATGTTTTTTTGAGTTGGATAGATTTTCTCCACTGGTGGTACAAAATGACTAGATAAAATCTCATATATACCTGTTGGGTTTTGAAATATATATTAGATCACATGGATTTATGAAGATACTTTTGATATTTGTAGTGTTAGAGAATATATATATAATAGATTATTTAAATATGATATTAAACATTGGTTGTTTTTCCCGTCTTTTTTACACAGCGGAATATACACTGGGGTGGTAGATAAAATTGTGAAATTGAAGGAGCATCATGGTAGTGGTGCGGGTGGTTTTCAGAAAATATATTCTTTATTTGATATTGCCCAAAATAGAATGGGTACTATGTAATTATATACTTTTGGAGTTTTATTTCTGAACCAAGTAATTTTCTCCTAAAACTATAATGATATTAATTATTTATTTCCCTTATGTCCATCATTAACTATTTTGTTAAATCCCTTATTATGTTCAAGTATCATAATCTCGAAATGATACTATTGCATAGCTAAATGCATCAAAGAACATTTTAATCTAGAAATATGCTTCATGAGTGACACACAATCATTTTTGTGGATAATAACCCATTTTTGGTAGATCTAAGTCCATTTATAGGGATATGTCATTTGCTCATGAACCAACGCCCATGAGACCACGAAATGACTACCACATTCCTACATCTAATTGGATAGTGGCTAAAGATAAGAACTATGTATGAATATCCAAAAAAAATTGGATGTATATACATACCAAAAAATTAATCCCTGATACAGTTCAAGGTTGATATAAATAAAAAGGTAATCCATGTGTACATCCCAAGCCATAATATGATAGGATAATATAAACTATGAAAAAAAATTACAAGCCAACCAAAATTTTTTACAAATCCTATCTTATCATAACAAGGGGTCTATATAATATGAAACTATAATAAATATACTCAAACCATCTCTATAAAACAACCTTGTCTATATATATCTTTGAGAACATCCTATTCTGGGTCCCTATAATATTCCATCTAAAGGCCTTTTTTCTTTAAAAAAAATATATTATGCGATAGATTCCGGAGTATGGGTGAGTATACATTTACTATATAGTGCCCAAAAAACATAAAAATAAAAAATGGATCAACTAAATGGAAACAAACCACTCGACCTAGCCAAAGGGATCCCAAATGTGAGAGAATGTTAAAATAAAATTTCGTTTATATACACAACTAGTCAGTTCTATCCACATAGTGTTACAACCAATGTGTCACGACACCATAAAGACAAACAATGTCTCATAGATAGACTAACCATAGACTCCAAGCCTCAAAAGGATCAGAACTAATAGACATCTATAGGATTATACTCACTTTATGAATTTAACACATTACCCTGAGAATAGTATCCACAAACTGAACCTCCCCTAGATAGAACTCAACATAGTGATACACTCTAGTAGTAAAAACACTATAATCCCTGATGGATATTCTGAGAGAAGACAATCCATCAAGAGTAGAATCATTTGTTAATCTCTTTTAAACATCAACAGAGGTCCTATCACTACACTATAATAACCATGGAAAATTTATAACATCCTATGTGGTGATTCTTGGAAATGTCTTCTTCATAAAATTTATGGATTATTTCTCTATTCCATGAACCATGTACATCATATCTAATGAGATAGATTATAAGGACCCACATCACTCCTTTGAAATAAAGTTTATGTTTTACTAGATCTTACACATCTGTTGAAACCATAGAAGTACCCATATGGAGAGTTTTGAGGCTCACTATGTTGAGGGAGCACTAAATTTTGACCAATTATCATTCATTAAATTTTTAGGGTCCTCTTTGTAACATCACTCATCAACTATGGAAGATTCAACTCCAATTTAAGACTTTATACCCATCACTACACGAATACGGGGGAGTACCACTCAAATGATCATGGACCTACACCCTAACACGATATGGGAGTACTACTCTACATGTTTGGACACTCAACACATTTCAAAAAGAGATTACTACTCAATAGATGGAGGAAAACAACCATTATATGATAGAGGTGTACAACTATGTAGATGGAGGACCTATTCCTAAATAGAATATGTTTCCTCACTCTATGTATAGAAGACCCCAACATTGTAAGACATTGGATTAATAATTTACATACGTAACATGTAATAAAAACATATACACTATTACAATATATGATTAACACACATTTGATAGATAACCCTCAACCGTGTATAAATAGAAAGCACAACTCTATTTATCCTGCCTACAAGTAAGGACTACACCCTAAAACAATATTGAAGAACCGTATCTATCAGTATGAATGATGTGAGGGACTCTTATCTTAATCTGGTAAATGATTACTAACCCTATGAGAATATTCATCTCAGTATAGTAATCATTCCCAATGTGGTTGATTACATTCAATACATATCTTAGATTTATGGGAACCATGTTCCCTATCACAAAATCAGAGTATTTATCTCACCATGTCTCTGATAAAACCCATTGACCTCCTGCGTCTATCAGGATTTACTGAAAGGTCTTTCATGCTCACCATTTCCCACTCCAAAAAACATCCATTATTAGGGGACCTATACCATTTAACAATGTGTTATCATTGTTCTTTTCAACTAATGAATCGTGGTATACCTAATTCAATGTATAGTAAGAATGGCACTAACTCTAACCATTCCTGAGTTATCCACTATGATAAATATCCATTATAGAGCACCAATAATTCATCCTCATGCATGAATGCCACTCAAATGAATCTTCCATGAAACCAAAGAGGACACCATATCATTCTACAAAGAAAACTAATCTATATGGGAAACTTGTAATCCTATATTTGTGCCTTAATGGAAAATATTTTCTAGGATTAATTCTCAAAGTGTATTACATGGAATGTATGGGGGGTCTATATAGAATTTGAACTCTATTGACTCATGGATTATTCCTTTTTCCACTCCAACTATTTATATGTGAAATTGAACATTTTGAAAATGTTTTACATGGATTTTATCTCATCATTCAAGACTCCAACCATGTATTTCGCACATGTATTGGCCGACCATGTCCGAAACATGGAATGTTCCTCTGGGTACACCATGTGTCTCATATAATCATCCTATTAAATATGTCCTTATCTTTTTCCATATTAAATCACCATGTGTTCATTCCTGTGTATGTCTATCTTCAAAAAAAAAATTCATTTGACATGGCTATATTGGCATGGTCCCTTAATGACACATCATAGGCTCACTAGATGGGATGTAACCCAGGTACAAGTGTTTAGTACCCAAAATTAATTTTCCATGAATAGTAATGACAAATAATTTTACAGAATACACTATATTTTACCTGATTGGAAATTATGATCATTAATTCTCTAGAATCAGCTATAACCACCTTAGTTTTTCATAAAACATGATAATCGACCCCCATTAGATCAATAGTTTTCTTAATAGATATATAAAACCATAAAAACTCATAAAAATTAACAACATTACATAACAATCCATTATACATACCATATGTAGAAATTACTAACCATCATGTGAAAATTCACACTCTTAGTACAATATACAATAATTCAGGAGTGATCGTCGTCATGATTGTAGATCATCAATACAGATCCTCCTTGGGTTTTCTATGTTTTCTAATCACTCTATGAGTGATATTTTCCCCCTCTATGTCTGGACCACATAAAAATGACAAATTGTTTATTAATTTTTTATTTTAAAATTAATAACCTCCCATTCATAGACCAACAAATTCACTCTAACAACCATGAACCCTGTTATTGAAGAGTATATTTCATTCCTCTTGGAAATACCACATTATGAAACAATCTATGGACTCATATTTGTGATCTGGGGATCGAAATAGGAGTTGTTCAATATTCCCAATTAAATTTTGAAAGAGGATTATAATATATTTAATATTATTTATATAACTTCACAGATGTTGTATGTGCCCCAGAACCTAACATCGGCTCAGTTACTATGTTTAGAAACATTCCTATGAATATTAAAAAGTATTGAATGAGAAAACCTGTATTGAAATATTTTCCCACATCAAGTATTTTAATCCATGATATGAAAAATCATAAGCTGAAGTTGAAATGAAGATCTGTCCACTAGGGATACTATATCAAGAAGCTCATTATGTGTTTTGGTTCTTCCTACCAGCAAAGACTGAGGGGAAATAAAATGCTATACTACACATGTATCCATCTCCTACTAGGTTGAAATAATTTTAAATAGTGGAACGCAACACAACATTTTTTAGAGGATGAAAAAAACTAAGAAACGTTGTCCATTTGTATTCACATTGACTAAAGATACACCACCTTGCTAACCTAATGATGACAATTACATTACAAGATAGTTCATATCAAACT
Source organism: Viscum album (assembly GCA_963277665.1). NCBI lineage: Eukaryota > Viridiplantae > Streptophyta > Magnoliopsida > Santalales > Viscaceae > Viscum > Viscum album. The sequence goes on from OY728158.1 coordinate 220,000,694, forward strand.
AGGATGAATTTCACCATGACCTCCCAAAGAGTTTCACAAACATGGTTGATACTGATCCTTCCAGGGTACCAATTAACCCAACTAGGATTCCCATGTGTAAAACATAAGTATTAGTGTCCACTCTGTGAATAAAACTATAGATGAAATACAACTCGTGAATATATAATCACTAATACAACCACTAGTATAAATCCAAACAATAACGGATGGAAGGAAACATTCCCACACTAAGGAGAAATCATTTGGAATATCCCTTTCAATAGAGTATGATACTATGAATTATTATAACTCCCCTTGGAAAATCAATAATGCAGTTCATGAAAAATATTCCACATGAAATTATAGGGCCTATGCCAACATGGAAACATAAAACCACACTCGAAACACACATGCCAAAAGAAATATTCCATCACAACTCATCATTATCCTTTTTGTGGGACACATACATGACTTCATGGATTTAATAATATAAAAAATTGAATCCGGGTTGGTGAATCCTTCATCATCCTCTTGATTTTGAGTCTACATCTTACAACAACAATATAAGGTTTGTTATATATCCCATGTGACCATTGTAATTACTTGAGATAGCAGTGAACAGAAAATATTAATTCTCAATGATTTCCAATTATTCTAATGTGAAATTATAAGTTGAAAAATCATATCATTAATAACCAAATAATAATACATATTATTGTAATTTACAGCATCCAACTGTCCTTTCCCCGTCATATAACTCGTATAGCCTAGATCCGACCACCAAGGGTCTGCAGATGTAACACCCCAAACTATAAACCACTCACCAATACCCAGAACACTACTCTAGAATGTTCTCCATTATATGTATCACTTGTTCCAAATGTCGCCTCTTCTATGGTATCCCATTGACTTGTTCCCTCTCAATATAATAATGGGACCTTGAATATAAATAAATATGTATAGAGTCCTTATAAGGATAACACCACTAATATAATTATTGATTAATACCCAAAAAAATCTAATGTTATAGACCCATAGGTATGAGTTTGGTCATTGTTATGATTCCAATGCAATGATCTTGTTTGATTCCTTATGTAATATACTAATGTTGTATCTTCTTCATGATAACCAATCTAGTATCCATTAAACAGACCCTCTTAGATGATGCAAACAACCACTAGAACTCTCTCCAACACACCCACAAAATGGAGATGCAATGATGAGATAAAAAATGATCAGATGTCTTTATGGAGGACATACTCAATGGTCTATTATCAAAAGAAAATATCCCAATTTATATACAACGAGTATTAAGAATGGTCTGTGAACATTTATAAGTACTCTCCCATTAGTTTTAAACCCTTCTGAAGATATAGAAGCTCCTGAATATACATCATTCTCAACATGGTTAAATATAACTAATCCCTAAAGAGCTTAAAAAACTCCACACATGTCAGTGTAAACTCATTATTATGAAATGTCACTAGAATATGTTATCTCCAATCCATGTCATGGATATGAATCTCCCCTATAACCATCATATAGTCATGAGCTATCCACATATGGTTAAAATTGTACATAATGGACTCAATACAATCATCAATTTTTGGGGGTATGGAACACCCAGATACCCTAGAGGTCACAACTTACAGAATTCATGTATTCCACTCATCTTATGTAAATACTTGCTCAGGACATATGGAATATCCATCTACTCGATAGTTGGTGATTCAACTAGAAGACCACTCGTTGGTACTACATTAGGAGTAGTTCCCAACCCTGAAGTATCATCCCTTGGTGGATCATTATAATTATCCAACTATGAACTCTATCTCACTACCATTATACTATAATCATAACATAGAATCAATAGGTACCCTGATCAAAAAGTATAGATTGGGATTGGACTCGAGAATTATGTTCAACACAAAACCATGTACAAGTTGATTTATGTACCTCATTTCTCTATGGCTGATTCTTTAATGTAACAAGTCAACAATAATGTTATCAGAGTCATGGAGGATGAATACGTTAGCCAATGATCAAAAACCGAATTAACTTACATGAAATCTAAACTTGAAAAATAAAATTTTCACTATGGAACCCAAACAATGATAACAAAATATAGTCTTATATAGTGACCTCCTATAATAAAACTATAGAATGACCCTAACCCTAGGGTCCATGGCAGAACTAACCCATGACCGTATCCAATCTTTTATGGGTAGATTATAAATTATGAGTAGGAATATAACCCAAATGGTTTACTATAGAATATGTTACAATTTTACACACACCCATAAGGATCTACCTGAAATAGTGAATATATAATATAAATTTAGATAAAATGCATCCACACAACATCCAACAAATTTAAGAACAATAAAAAAACTAAAATCATATGACAAAACAATGCATACCCCTAAAAGTTGTAAAAATGTCAAACATGTACACAAGGAGGTGATCAGTATCTAAGAGAACTATTAAGATTCTTATCATCCTTGCTCTAGAAATCACCTCATCTTATCTCTCTCTATATGGTTCATAAACATTAGTTCACCAGATGAATCAATCAAATGTAATGTATTTTACACAAGATACAACATTTCTAGAAAAATACACCATAAGGGTGACTATATCAATAATATTTATGAACTCCAAAAATACAAAAATAGGTGGAACTGATAGGAAATGATTTTCTCGACATAGTTAGTGTGATACTAATAGGGAGAAAATCATTTCCTTTATCATTCTAGACCATGAAGGACTAGTTATTTTGATCAACATGGTGTGTCTTCCATGAAGTAAAAACACCAGATGGTTTCATAGAATAACCATAATAAAATCATCTCAAAATCAAACACTCATGGGGTTCCGACCTCATAGCTAGGTACCTAATTCTACTCGATTCTCAACTATATCAAATTACTTAAACAACACACAAATTGAACTTTTCCATCCTAGATGGAACTAGTATGAGATGTACACATCCTCATAAAAAACTATACCATCACTGATGGTATGTCCGTGACAATAAATTCCTTCAAGAACAACATGTTTTCTCATTATGTATTTCCCAACAATAGATTTTGTTTCATCAGTTTCATTCCCCAAAATAAGGTTATAAGAACTCATGCAAAGAGTCTCTCCCATCAAAAATACATAATTTATATGGAAAACTAATCTCAAAAACGCAACATGTGAATCCTCTCTAAATAGCTATAAATGATGGACCCTCACCTACTATCTCCCCTTAATCAAGAAATTATTATCACCTATCCATTCAGATAAACTACTGAAGTACCCATAGAATGAGGAATTCTCCTCAGTACACTTGGGGACAAGAAACACCAATATAGTTATTAGAAAAAAAGTAAATTGGACAAAAACATGTATATGTTCTCCACAGTCATGTGAACCCATGCTTTAATAGAGGACTCACTCTGTGATGGTAAATGATGATATGGGATTACCACTAAAATAATAGATGACTAATACCATGATATTGATTTGAGAACATCTCTTTTTGTGAGGATTATCACCATGGTATGACAGGAAAGTACACCACAATATACAGAGGAAATTCACACCAATATTAAAGGGGATTAATACTCCACTGATAGAAGAAAATAACCCGAGAGGACTGGTGATTACAAATCTTTGTATAAAGTAATATCACCCTAGTACAGTTGTGGAGTAATTTATAAATAAAAATAATGTATGGAAGACCTTCACCATTGAAATATTGTGGATTACCAAACGTTGGATATAAGACCCTCACCAAAAAAAGATAGTTGAGTGACACTCAAATTGTATTACATGTATGTAGGGCACCCAACCTATAATTATATCGGTGATCCCTCTCTATCTTCATGATTGATTTAGTATACTCACCCCAGGTTACGAAAGGGGAGTACAAACCCTCTGAGAACGACTCTGAATGTAGAGGAACCACTCCGGCTTTGAGAGAGTTACATATCTACATATTTAATAGTTATGTGAAACTCACTCCATGTAATGAAATAATAACATCTATCATATCATATCTCTAGTAAACATATCCAATCAATTTGTTCTGGCATGAATCGTTCAATGGTTCATAATTATTATCAAGACAAAAACTTATGTATGGCAATAGTTTGGGGAATCACACCCTATTATGCTATTGGAGCACTACTCTACCATCATAATTTTTAAATGGGATACCATTGAATGAAAATTGGGATGCATACATACCCCAACATCATCCTAGTGATCCAACTAGATCAATATCTCCAATCAAGAACCATGAACGATGCGTTATTATTCAATGATTTATTCGCATATATCCTAGTCCAGTAATAAGAAAACATTTATATTATACTCAAAAACATGATCAGTTTAGGCTACTCACAATATTTGATTCAAATACAAAAAAAAGGAACAGATCTATGAGGACATTTAGAAAAAGATATAAATAACAGGTATGGGAGTCAACATGATGTGTAACCCCACAAAAAAAAACAATTTTATCTTATATAATACACTGAATATATATATGGGATCATACATGGAATCTACATGGCGTAAACAATGTGTCTTATCTCATTAGAGAAACTGAAAATTTAATTCCCATCATTATTTGAATTCTATTTCTCACACACAGATTTTACCACCTAGTACATGGCATGTCTTAGGTTACTAGAATATTGGACGTTCCCTCATCTTGTTCCCATATAGATGAACTAATCTTCATGTATATGGATACAGATATTAATAAGTTTATGTCCTTTGTCACATATATACTATCATGTTCCCATTATCATATGAAATACTCTCCCTACATGGCATGTAATCCCGGTATATGACGTGTAGGCCTATGAATTCATCTACCCCAAATAAGATGGACATGTGGTGTGTGGCCTTCACTTCAAGTAGTGTGATAGAAATTTATAAATTGGAATTCCCTTAATCATCCCATATCACCATTATTTCCCATGAAATAGAAAGATAATCCCCAAGGGAATTTCTATCAGAAATAATATTGCTCTAAAACCATAAAACAATAAATAAAAGGGGATCAAGATTTAAAAATCAAATAATCCTACCTCATGAAGAAATGGAATAGCATCATCAATACCTAAATTCTCCAAACCCACTACACCTTGATCTTGAAGAGATCCCCATCGTGATTAATGTGTGGCAATGTCTCATCTCCTTGGTTTCACCTCAGTTCATTAATTACACTAAATGAGAGGTTTCTACACTAATCCACCATACATACACCTATAAGTGGAGAATGTTTTATTATGTTTTCAATATTAAATGAATTACCTAGTAATAAACACCATCCCAATGCACACCCTTGACAAAAATCACTATATCGATGAATTACATGATCTAACAAGGCCTAATAACATGCTCTAAACCCAAATATGGCCTAATAGTTCAAATCCAATAATTCACATGGTATTTATTCCAAGCATTCAAATAAACTGTATTCATTTTATAATATAGCCTTAATATTTTTTATATCACCTATCCAAGTATTTTCCACCCAAAATCCTGGGACGACTCAGTTCATCCCATAGGATGTATAACTAAAAATATTCAAAAGGCTTCCAAAAAATAATTACTATATAAAACAATATTTGTTATATATTTTTTATAGATTTATTTATTTACAACTAGTGATTTATACAAGTTTATTTCTAATTGTTTTGTTAGTATTATTAAACATTCAATAGAGATCATTTACATTGATTTGAATTCAATGAAAACACTTTTGAATAAGAAATTTACATGGTTTCTATTTACTCATGCTCTATCAATATATAATGTGTAGTTAATCAAGTATTTTTTTTCTCATACTAGATATGTTTCAAGACATCATCATGATGTGTTGGATAATTTTTCATAATACTATGGTTGACTATTATTATCAGTATATTTTGTTTCACATGGGGGATAGGAAATCATAAATGTTTCATAGAGAGTGGGACCCGATGAAGGGTCATTCTAGACATTACAATCCACATTTATGAGTTTTTTGTTGGTTTATGTTGTTCGGATTGATGATATTGGTTTTGTACATAATATTCACATTGATGATTCTTACTATCTTATAATTTATTTAAATGGTGTTCATTGATTTCTCTATATAGGGAGTAAGAGTTTATGACTGATTTGGTGCAAAAAATGTAGGTCATTTTTATATATTCAAATTTTATGAAACCTATAGAGATAAAATATGTCAAAATTATATTGTTTGATCTGAAGGAGGAATGTTTTTTCCTTGTATTTCACTATGGGAACATTCATTCCCCATCTCCATGTATGAAAATGGATCACACTAACTATATGGGGAATATCAGAAGATGAACCATTTAATGGTTATGAATAATTATACACCACCTCGTGTGGATGATTTTTTTAATGGTTAATTGGGGAAATATGGTTTTTAATGATATAATATAATTTGGGGTATCATCATAATATATTTATATAGAATGATATACTGAGTAAATATTTTTGAAGAATTTATGTACATCCTGATTTTCTTTTGACGTCATTCGGTATGATGATGGAACCATCATTTTTTATGGATTTTTATATCATATATACTATTAGTATCAAAACAATTTTTTGGTATTGAATATGGATGATATTTTTTATTCATTATCTGAGCATGAGCATGCCTTCCATTTGAATTTTTTTCTATAAAATATAATGATTTTCCATTTCAATTGAAATATTCTACAATGTGATTTATGGATTCAATATGTGATGTTCATTTTGAATGTGATATTTTAGTGTAGGATATCAGTATTAAATGATAATGTTAAATCTATTTTATCATTTTATAATCGACATTATGCCTTTTATATTTATATATTTCCTCATATTATTGGATGAAACTAATGATTCATTATGGATTTCTCAAATATTGAATCCCCATTAACTATAATTACTAGGTAAGGGTATCAAATAACATGAAATTCAAGGTCTATATCGTCATTAAACGAGATAAAATAAATTATGACATCTGTTCCTATTTTGATATTATATATTCCATGTAAGGGGTCGTTATTTTTCTATGATGCTTAAGGTGTGGGGATAGTATGCATCCTAATTTAGGATAATCATGTGCTGTATTATGGGCCTCTTAATGGTCGACAACACTAAAATAATTACTCAAATCAATTTTTTGAAAATTCAAATGTAATATATGTGTTTATGGGTTGGAGGAAATAACGATTTTTGGATAGGTTCATTTTCTTATCTCACCATAATATTATGATCTATATATATTTTTAGAAATAATTGATACTTATAATGTCATGTTGGTGGGATACCATAAAATGTTATTTTTTGATAACATCCACACCCTAGGGAAGGGGAATGAAGTTGAAAATTAGGCATGCAAGTGATTAAGATAACCGGTGATTCCTAAATCTAAGGAAGAGTAGAACATTATAGGGATATTAACATTATTTGACATGTGTGATCATAAAGTTGTTTGAGGAATGCATATGACCAATGTTTAGTTATCACCATTAATACATGATTATATTATATAGATTTATGCATAGGATGAAGAGTAAAGTGGAATTCAAGAAACCCTTTAGGGTGGAATGCTTTCTTCTAATTCTTATCTCTATTCATATGTTATTCACCAATTTGATGATCATGTTTTTCTCCTTTCTTTAATGAGGAGATCATTTTTATCTTGATTTCCATATTTTTTTGTTTCATTTAATTAGAACAGTAATGGTCTATTATAATAAAGGTGTGGAAATTATCATGGACTGGTATGATGCCTGACATTTCTAATATCATTTTCATCCTTTAACCTATCCAAATATATAAATGACATGTATACATGGAATTATGCTATTCTCCAGTCTCTTTTGGTTATAATTTCAAGATATGAATATTTTCTATAGACATTGTTATTGGATTACCACATACTCCCCATGGAAAGAATCCTATTTGTGTGGTGATTTATTTTTAGATAAAGTCAACTCATTCCATTCTGATCAAGGACAACAGTAAGGTTTGAGATCAGGTTAATATCATTATATAGTTTATTGGGAGGATACAAGGATTTAACAGTAAATTTTTTCCCTATATTGGGAACTTTACATTACATCAATTTTGAAAAGTAGTGTCTAAGAGGTGATAGAGACTCTTTTCAAGATTATTACATATTTCCATGCATAGATATATGTTCAGATACATAAATCAAATCAAATCCTAGAGGATATGATATATTCATATCTCTTATTTATTTGTTGATCATGGTAATGGAATCTCATAATAATTTTGTTTTCATATGTAAATAGTTACCAGTCATCAATCAGATTGGATTATTTAGAGGCTTTTTATCGTAATCAGTGAATGTCATATCATTATTGGGAAGTTGTGGGTAAGGTATTTTTTTGTGGAAAATTTCTTATCTAGGAGACATCAATGACGGTTTTGGTTATATGTTGACAATTTTTTATACTAATATTTACTTAGAAATCAAATGATATTTGTTGGAGATATCATTTAGTGTATTCAATATGTCATCATGTTTTATTGAATTTTTCTGCTCATTTGGGTCATCATCAGTTTGGGAAATAATAAAATCATGCTCCAAGATATATTTGACAATTTGAGGTCACCAAGGGGCATTTAAAGGATTCATATCTATTTGAATTTTCATTATAGATAATATTAATTTATGATTTTTTTCACAAATTGATGCTTTGAAAATAAAATCATAATCATTATCATGATATGGGTAGGGAAGAAATAGATATGGATCCAAAGTTTTCTATTATGGAACATCCTTCAGATATCATTGAACCTCATGTGAATTTCTTGCAAGGGAATTTGATTTCATTTGCTAGAGTACAGTGGAGGCATAGATCAGATTCTCATGGGACTATGGAGAACAAGTTATAGACGTGAGATCAATAGACTCTTCTTTTTAATAGACACCAAATGTCTTCCCCAAATTCCAAGGAAGAAATGTTTATGAAGGAGTGTTTGTAAAAATATTGATTGCAAATTTTAATTATTCCAATAATTTAATTTTTTCCCCATTTAGTATGATTTACAACTCATGAAGATGTAGGAAATTAATTTGAAAATTTTACAAATGTTTATGGATGATTCATTATTTATATTGATGGTTCTTGTGTTTAAACATGTAATGGATTTGTGATTTTTCAATGAATACAGATAATTATTAAGGTGGTCATGGATTTTTATCCTTAAAATGTAATTTTTCTAGTATCTGGGAGAGATAAAATCCATGTAATGGGCATATAAATCATGTAATTTATATTAGAATAAAGACATGATTTAGATACACATTAATGTTTTTATGTCCATATTTTAAGGAATTAATGGAAATTGATGACACATCGTCCATGTTTTTAGTAAATCAACTCATCATGGATGAAGATATTATTATTACCATAAGGGTCATAAGAGAAGAGGTATAATGATGAATTGTTCCATAAAAATTATAACATTCAAATATATATATATAATATTGGTGTTTTCATGACACATGTAGAATGTAAGGGCAAGAGAGTGTAAGAAAAGAAAAAGAATTGCAATGAAAATAAAATAAAATGAAGTAGAGTTTTAAACCCTTGATCTCTTCTCCATGAGATCCTCTTTAAGTCCTTTTGAATTGGCCACTGGGTGAGACATTAGGTCTTAGACATAGGGATGTGCATTGGTAATAATATTGGGTAAAATATAGAAAATTCTCAATTCTTGAGTGGAGTGATGGGCATACGAGGGGTGAGGTGGTATTTATAGTGGAGGAGAGGAGGTGTTTTACATTATCTTTTTCATTAGTATAATATTTTTTCACAATATGATAAATAGTTTCGATTATTATAACCATATATTTTAATATATTCTTGTGAGTTACAACCAATTTCCATTTAAATAATTTATTACTCAATAATGATGCAATAATTCATTTATTTTTCACATTTCATAAATTATTAAATTTTATTACTCAGGAAAAATTAATGTATTTCAGAAAAATCACAACTAGTTTCTATAATAATTATTTGATGCATATAATTAAAAAAGCACCATTTTATAAAAATAATTTTCTATATATAAAAATTGTAATATTCAATTCTAATTAAATTTTTTTTGAAAAATAAAAATTTTAAAAACTATAACAGATATTATAATACATTGATAAATAATTAAGGTTTCATTAAATTATTTTATAACCATATGTTAATAATTTATTATTACATTTCAAGAAAATAATAGTACATTTTAAATTTTTAATTAATAAAAAAATTTATTTATATATTAATGAATTACAATTATACCATCACTTATATAATGAAAATATTTTCACTTATAAGCTGAATTTTTATAATACCACAAAGTGTGACGATACTATTAATATTGAAGGCTTAAAATTAATAAGGGTCATAAAACGTTTTATAATGGCATGCTATTATGCATAAAAATATGTTACAATTATCTAAAAATTATGTTGGACATATCTGACTCCAGAAAACATACTGATTCCATATATTCATGTCTGCTATTCATAATTCAAAAAAAAATTGGAGAAAAATTAGGTTTCACATATAATTTATAACTATCTCTTTAAATATAATTACCATGTATGAAATTTCAAAATTATGGATAAAACCTCCTATAATCCATGTTTAACCATATATAATTACTGTTCATGATTGATGGATACATAAAATTATTCATTAGAGTGTATTTACTTATGGGTCCTATATTTGTTTCAAAATTAATATGATTAAACTTATTGATGTACAATTTTATTCTTTTATAATAAAAACCATCAGATGAATTCAACTTACATTGAAATTAAAAATTTGTAATTAGTTATTTGTATCCAGAGAGGCCTTATGTAATAGATAAAATCATATTCGTTTCTATTATAGGAAGATATATGGAATGATTATGTTATAAACTCAAATAATGTTATCAAATTGAGTTATCCACTTCCTATGCAGTTGTAATTAACCTAAAACACCTTCTTATTTCATATTATATCATGCTCCAATCTAAATAAAATAAAGGAATAAGATCAATTTTTCCATTATTTTTATTTATATATTGTGTATCCAATGTTGGAAAATTCCAACATTGTAACCTCTATGATTTCGTTTTCCCCTAAATATGAATTTATATGATTGAATAGATTAAATTTAATGTATTAAATGGATTTTAATGTTCATAGTGTATTAAATTAATTATATAGAATAATTTTTTTCATTCAAATGGTATCGAGTTGGGATGTATGAGACGACTATTACTTATAATTAAATAAGCACATCCTAAATGAATTGTTATAATTTTTATACCCTTGATTTAAAATGTGATTAATAATTGTAGATAATGAGATGTAATTCATCAAGAATTCAGTTACTGTTATTTTTATCAAATTATTCCTCTAATATAATGCAGAATGATAGTTTGAGAACTGTTGAGCATGGAGGAAATTAACACTAACTTACATCAAGTGTTGAGTCATGGAATCTCACACCATTAATACTATATATGTCATTAGGTCGAGGCGCCACACTCCCAATTTAGAGTGTTGACATAATGGGTTACTCTCAATATCCTGTTTCTTTCATGATTTCATAGGCCATAAAGGGATGTAGGGAATATATCCTATTTCATGGGAATATTGAATCATCCATAGTCGTTATGAATGATTGAGTTATGCCCCATTCCAGTTAGCACCATTCATTCTAGGTATATGGCCACATACGAATAATAATACTTGGTTCATGTAGGTTCATGAATTTTATAAAAGAACTATATATATAATAAAATATATATATATATATATATACATTTACTATTCATAGAAGTCTTTTTGGTATTGAGATGATGTAGGTAGAGACACATTTTTCGTTTATGAACCTGATCAAGCATCATTTAAAATATTTAGATTTTTTAAACAAATAACTATTAGTATATTTACATTGTATTAATAGATAGGTTTTATTTGTATACTATGTGGGTGGCATCCTACTAGGATTTATATACCAAACCCTACTCATGACACCATTTCACAATGTAACATAAGTATATCTCAGGATAATAGGACCTTGGACCATTTCTTGAATTGTTTTTCATATACTCAAATTTAAGAGCATCAGACCGATCTACAACTCATGATTCTTAGTGACATCACCCATTGTTATATTATTTCATTACTTATTTATGTAATATTGTTTATTTTATATTATTTTATGTATGTGGTTTAGATTTAATCTTCATATACCCATTCATAAATTTTATACATTAGCGTTAGCCATAAAATTAGATTTAGTTGTTATTATTATTCATTTTCTGCCCTGTCATTCATCTATTACATCTTATCTATTGTCTTCTAATTATTATTTGATATAACATTTTGTTAATCTGATCGAGAGGGTATAGTCTTCCAATTGTAACCTCATTTTTCCCTCACTCCTAGTTGATAGCCTATGTCAAATATGGAGGCACGATTGAGGCCACATGACACAGAAGTCCAGTACCGACTTTGTGGTCAATCAAGCCGCGATGTTACAAAGCTATATTAGAGGTTGTTTTTTTTAAATTTTTATAATGTTTTGTGATGGAAGATAGGAGATTAGGAATTTTTAAATGCATAGTAATCAGTTGTGTTTGGGATTGATCATCTCACCCGTGGATAAAAGTTAAAGTGGCCTCAAATGAGATTATTCTTCATGTTTTTTGTATTTAAGGTGTATGATTATTTCACCATGATTTAATAGTCTACATTTGAGAACATATTGATTTATCATAATTATAAAAAAAATTCTATTGTGATATGACATGGAAGTAGAATTACATTCATAATTATAGGCAAATATAGATTCTCATTCCATTCTTATTTCATGCCATGTTGTTTCATTTTTCTATTTCTGTTGATTTGGAATATTTTAAATGAATTATATTCCATGTTGTTTTTTTATTTAGAATTCTCATCATGTTAAATACATAGGTGATTAAATTCATTTCTTCTTGATTATTTTCAATTTCCTACATGTATATAATTTAATTATATCTTTTTTACCGAATTTATATGTTTACTATGTATGATAACACATTCCATTATGATTTTGGAATATTAATATATACTGTTGAATGGGATAAATATATGGGTTTCAAGTTTACTGATGAAATTTATTAATTATAAGCTATATGGGTTAGTTATGATTGGAAAAGGAAAACACATATACATGAACCATCATTGAAATTTAATCATCTATAGTAATAATTAATAAAAATAAAATGATGCATGAGTTTGAAATTTTTCTGAAACAATTAATTGGCTTCAATTAAATATGATCCAATTTTGAGTTGTTAGGGGTTTGGGTTCCTTCTAATTTTAAAAATGGAAACCACATAATTGAACCATATTTGATCTTTATACATGTTTAATACCCATTTTTAAAATATATTGGAAATATAACTTTTATTGTTTAATGTGAATTGGTTGGAATTAATGGGAGACAAATTCCAAGCAATAATGTGTCTGAGAACATTATTCATATGTAGATAGCCACCTATATAAGGAAAAAATTAAATATGACCGTGTGACATATTTTACATTGTTATAAACATATAAAATATATTTTTACATTGAAAATAGGGATGTTAACTTCTTAATTGCACAATTAGATCCATGTAGGTTAGTTGTTGAATGTATTTTATGAGATAACCAGATATGGGTGTTTGAAACATTAATAATTTAACAACCACTACTAGGATGCATTTTAGGGGAACCAATGATTGTACAATAGGACCCTCATAGGTACCCTAATCTGTTATAACATGAAATGAAATATAATTATGAAATTGAATGTTTTATAAAGGGATTTAAATGAATGATTAATTTTGAAAAGATGTTTGATATTGAATTCTTGAATGCCTGTGTTTTTTATTTAATTATTTTTCAAAGATAATAAAAATAATTTTTATAAATGTAATGTTTTAGTAATGTATCCCTATGTTGTTACCATAGATTAAACCACCATTCAATGGTTGTTTTAATGAAATCATTGATTTTTCTTGAAATAGAATCATAAGAATATTTCATAGTCCATTTCCTTTTTTATAAATATATAAAATAATCAATGTTAAACCGAGTGATATCTAGGGGGAATTCCTAGTGATAGGGTTAAGGATTTTATCCTATAATGGAACATTCTATGGTAGATAGCAGTCACATAGTATAAATGTATTATTAAATTTCAATAAATTTCTATTATGTAGTACTATTTTTCCTTATTGTCCCTAGTCTAACTATTTTATTATAAAAAATAACATTTTTATATTTATATTCATGGTAAATTTGACCATTATTTTGGTAATGAACATCATCTAATTCATTGTTTATGATGTAATAAAAGGAAATGTTCAATATTGAAAACATTATAGGTTGTACAACCATTTAATTCCTCAGTGATAGACAACATTATACATCATTATATAGTTTATTTCTTATATGGGGTAATACAACTCTATTTTAAATATCTTCTACTAGACACCAACTACATGAATTCATTGGGTGGAAATCCTAGGGAATGTATACTGACAGACACCTATCTTGGGGAGTGGACAAGAAAAATTATATTTTTCCTAGTGCAACATAGTGTATGACCATAGTCGTCTTTCTTGAAAAGCCTTTTAGTGTGTTCACTTACTTAATTTTATATCACCTAAACTATATTGTTTTTTTATTATCTATTTAAAACAATGAAAATATTTTTTTTGATTATTTAAAACAATGAATTGTAAGGTAACAATTTTAAATTTATACTAAGAACCAAGTCTAAACAGAATAGAGATACGAAGAAAGTACTTATTTTTCGGGTTCTATCTTGGATTTATTCATTATTATCTTTTTTGTGTTTAATTGAAGATTGATAATGCAATCATGAAATATCATGCTTAAATAAATATTCTATTATAGAATAGAAATATTTTGAGTTTCATGTCACTGGGGGACATCACCCAATCGAGGTCATTCGCCACACCATTACATGATACTCAAATCTACCACAAACAAAAAAACAAACTTTAAAGAAAATTCATTAATATATTAATTTTCCCCCAATCCAAGACTTGGTGATAGTATCTCATTTCCATGAATTTTATATTACATGGGGGATTGGGTGGAAGAGGATATAGAGAGATATGTAATGAAATGAAGAAAAGGGGATGGAGAAAAACAAAATCCTGGATTAATAAAACTAAAAAAATAAATTACAATTTAAAATGAATCTAAAAGAAAACTGCAATGAAAATAAAAAAAATTAATGAGAGGTGATATGAGGAGAAGCATTGGCTTGTGCTCCGGAAAGATCCTTTCATGTCTGTTGGTACTGGGTAGATGAATTGAGGAGGCAAGGGCCTCCTTTTATAGGCATAATTTGGTCCTCAAAAAGATTGCACATTGTTGGCCCAATACATGGTCAGTTCATGCATGGAGATCTTCATCAAAGTTATTTATAAATGTTTTTTCCATTCAACTTCAAAATTGCATCTATTTTGGATACATGATGAATGAGTTATTAATTTTTCATTGGTGGTTTTTTTTCTATATGATATTTCTAGGATGGTTCCTGCAGAAAAATAACATTCAACGACAACTTTAATGATTTAAAAACTGCCTCAAATTTTTTCTAGAGCTGAAAATATCTGTTCTGACGCTATTCTATGTGTAATCACATCAAATGGATTTGTTTAATATGAGTTGTGGTTCTGTTACTATGGAGGGTTCCACGTTGTCCGCTCGTAAAAATCATAAACGTCATTTATTTTTAATCCATTTGGATGGCCGAATCAGCTCATGGTCTAGCAGACAAAGTTGAAAGAAATAAAATTAGGATTATATCAAAATAATAATAAATAAATTTATAATGATATTATTTAAGATATTACAAATATACCCTTGTGGTCAAAATCAGTCCAAAATCCCGAATTATGCCATTTTCTAACATTTTCTAATTTTCATCATAAAATTAAAATTAACCATTATTTAATAAAATATTTAAATACATGGGGTTTAAGAGTATTAAATATTAATTATTTGATAGAAAATATTAACATAAATTTTTCTCTGTCAAATACCCCCACACTTAAACCATGCTTTCCCTCAAGCATAATATATCAACCAAGAATTCAGAGGACTTCAGTATAACCAATAATCAAACTATTTTCAATATTAAATTAAACATTAAAAATATGTATAAAATATCAATTTTATTTCCCATTATAAATGAATAAAATAATTCACATATTTTACTTTTCCCCTTTGAAAATTGATTGGACTTATCCTTTCATTTATTCAAGATCCTTGATTCATTATTATTAAACATACTAAGTCCTGATTTTACTCAATTTTAATTATTTTTTCTCATCATTCATGATATAATTCATGTAGATTTTTTATCATATAATGAGAACATGCTACTTATCCATAGGATTTAAATTGAACCACTTTCGCCACTTTCTAATGAAAAAGACACATAAAATCATGAGGACTTGCAATAAACAATCAAACAAATATGTTTTACAGCTGGTAGGATTTATTAATTTAAAAATTCTATCATAAGGAGGAGGAAAATATCATATGTAGAATGTATGATTTAAAAAGTAAAAGTGCAATTAAATTCAACCCTTCAATGTAGCAACACCCAATTCCTAAAACTCAATGTTAGTTCATGATCAAATTATATATAATAAATTATTTGTGCACCCTCTTGAATATTTATTTAATATTTTTTTACTTTTTTTTGAAATGTATGATAAGATAAAAACTCACATCCATCTCCTAATTTCATACGATCAGAATATCATAGGTATGGAAAATGGTTATTTTTTGTTCTCCCAAATCACAAACCATTTTTTTTAATAATTATATCATTTTGTTCAATTTTTTCAATTCAAGAGGGAGAAAAAAAGAGTATAATGAGTGATTCTAGAACCATTTACAATTCCCAAACTAACACCCCACACATCTTAATTACTATGTGTATCATCATGTCTACCATGATTCCCTTTACCCCCATACTTTATCTTTAAAATATAATTCAAATAGAAATAGTAGGGAAGGAATGGATAAAAATCAGTTGAATCATGGATCATACTTATAAAGGTCATTAATGGCCTCTATGGTCTACAATAAGGATTGATTTAAAGGTGGTATTTTAAGAAAATGATTCTTTTCAATGGATTCCTCAATCATTTTAAATGTGTTTTAGCACAATCATTGCTTTGAAATGTTTCAATTCATGTTCTAGTAGGTTACATGTCCCAAGATCACTCAAAAAATATAATCATGACAAATAGGATATAATGGGTGTAGATATCATCTCAAGAATGAGATATATGGTATTGGACAATCAATCAAGGAATTATAAATAATAAAAAAATCAATTCAAATTAATTTCATAAATTTAATGCATAAATTATGTTTAGGTAATTTCATTTATCTGAATCAGTAAATTATGTCAAATCATGAGTTATTATTTCAATATACATGCTTCATTTCAGAAATTCAATTCAAAAATTCAATATTTTATTGATATCAACATTGGAATATATAACATGGAATCATAGGATTCCAAAAAAAAATTTCTCCTACATAAGTCGAGTAAAACATGAATTAAATTATCGGCATGAAATATTATCATTAAATCTACAAACATGTTGTCGAAAAAAAAGTGGAGAGTTTAAAAGATAAAACACTAACTGTGAACACCCCTTTTCCCTGAAATATAGTCCTTCCCCTTCACTTTCTTTGGCTACCTTCTACCATTATGAACCTATAAAATAAAATAACTCAATTAAACTCAAGGATCATGTCATTATAGCTCAAAAAGATAGAGGGAGTGGGATTAAGGATTCACTACATCTATAAAAATAAATTAAAATATAATTTCCTAGATGGAATGTAAAAATAAATCATTTTATCATCCCTCAAGTGGGTCGTATCTTCATTTAGTCCCTTTAAAGGTCAGTACCAGATGTTATCCAATGTTTTATGGTGGTTGGGGATTCTATGAAATGAATCACCACATGTTGTTTTTTCAGCATCCACTTCTACATTATTTTTAAGGAGGAATCCATGGATAGAGTACACCATATCCTTCCCCTGTGCAATTTGGTATAACATGGATGGTTGAGGTAGGATGAAATATGGGACCTCCACCACCATCATTGCTCCTTGTGGAACATTCTCCATCTCTTCTAGTACACCCACTAGTGAATATTAGTTATCATAATGGCACTCAAGGTTTTATTTAAAGGTTAATATTATTTTATCTCTTTATCCTCTAGGGCATTATATGAGTCATATGACTCAAACAATTCAAAATAATTGTGATTTATACTCAAATTACTTTTCCCAAAATTAAAAGAATTCGAGTTCAAGAATATCTAATTTACCTATGTTGGTTCACCTAGAATATATTCTTCAATGGAATGTTCCTCGTGGATTTGATCATCAAATGATAGCGGTTGGTAGTGTGTCTCCACCATTTCGAGTATGGACACATCATCATGGTTGTATTCAGTGAAATCTGAGGTGACCAGTGTCATTTCCTTCTTGGCATTGAATCTTTTTATGTAACCCTGGAGTTCATCGACCATGGCCACCAAATCCTCCAGTGAAATCTATGTTTCTTTGCATCATTCTTTCTGCATGCCCATTATTATAAGTGCATCATCTCTTTTTTTGAGGTCCACCTCAATAATTTCATTTTTTATTCATGCAACTATGAGGAAATTTCAGTCCATATAGAATAATAATCATTTTAGTTTATGATGGAAGGAATTATTTTTTTGTTTTTTAAAAATGATATCTAAATATGATTTGAAAATAGAAAAAGGTAATGGAAAAATGATTGGATTCAAAACAACGATGCCAGTTTTGATGCATGACATTCATGGGGTGTGGACAAAATAGTCATATTTTTTCTAGTGCAGCACAATGGCTGACCAGGGACATCACTCTTGAGGAGCTTTCTGGTGTGTTCACATACATTATTCTATATCACCTTAAATATATCTTTTTTTTGTTTTTATTATCTAATTAATACAATGACATGTAATGTAATAATTTTATATTTATACTAATATGAAAGTCTAAAAAAATGATGTTAAGAAGAATGTACTTGGTTTTGGGGTTTAGTATTAAATTCAATAATTATTTTCCATTATGTGTTTTATTATTGTTTGATAATAAAAACATGAAATATCATGTTTTAATCACTTCTCCTTCCCAAAAAATTAGTTTAAGTTTCATGCCATTTTTGGACGTCAACAAATCCAGGACATTCACCTCACTAATGAATGACACTCAACTCTACCATAATCAATAAAACATTTTTTTTATGAAAATTCAAGAATAAATTAATCTCCACCCAATACAGGACTCGGGTTCAGCCTCTCATTTCCAAGAGAATGATATTACCTGCTTGATTTGGGGGAAGATGAGATAGAGAGAGATGGAAAAAAATGAAGAAATGTGGATAGAGAAACACAAATGAATGGATTAATAAAACTAAACAGTAAATTACAATATAAAATAAGTCAAAAATTAAATAAAATGAATATATAAAATTAAAGAAGAAATTAGGGGGGTAATGAGGAGAAGTAGTGGCCAGTGCCCCAGTGGGATCCCTCTTTGGCTTCGGGTGTCGACATGATTATTTGACAAGGAGGTTAGGGCCTCCTTTTATAGACATAATTTTTTCCTTTGAATTTTTTCACGTTGTTGGACAATTATATCGTTTATTCACACGTGTACCCCTTCTTCAATGACGTTCATAAATTTGTTTTTTGTTCAACATAAAAATTTAAAATCATTTGGACATAGTATTAATGAGTTATAAATTTTCCATTGGCGGTTTCTTATTCTAGATGAAGCTTCCTGGAAGGTTCCTCCAAATTTATAACAACCAACCGAATCCTTTATGACTTCAAAACTCCCTCAAATATGTTGTAGAGATAAAAATAACTATCCTAGTACTATTTAGGTAGAATAAGCTCAAGTTTATGTTTTTTGGCCGAGTTGTGTTTCGGTTAAATTTGTGGGGTCCAGTTCATCCTCCCGAAAAAAAATCATAGACCTCCTTGATTTTTTAATCCATTTGGATGGCCGAATCAGCTCCTGGTCCAGAAGTCAATGATGAAATAAATAAAACAAAGATTCTAAAAAAATAATCACTAAATTTTAAATTATATATTAATTATAAATTACAAAAATACACTTCTGGTCAAAATCCGTCCAAAAATCTAGAATTATGGACTTTTCTCAAATTTTATCATTTTAATTATAAAATTCAAATTACCCATTATTTAAATAAAACAAGTAAATACATGGGGTTTAATAGTAGAAAATAATAGTTTGATTGAAAATAGGAACATAAATTTTCTATGTCATATAGATGATGTGTCATTTTGATTATGAAATCTCAGGGTTCTGTGGATTCATATTTATTGAGCTACTTGATTTTCTAAATGATATAAAAAACTATTTTAGTTTGGAGTAATATATGATCTTCATGATTTTGATTATGTTCTTAGATCATCTCTATAGTATTGTGTCGTGATATTTTATGTAAAAAAGTTTATTCCCCAGACCCGAATTAATTTCTAGAGGATCGGGTATTTTGACACATAGATGAGATTTGAGTTAGATTTCATTACAAATGATTAGATATTTAAACATGGTGATCGTGACTCAGAGAACTTAAACAAATATGTCTATGGATGATTTTGTCTAGAACACTTGTGATCCGATAGAATTTATTTCCTTTTTACATGAATATAAATTTTTAATGGTTTGGTGTATCATGTCATTGTTATTGTACTTGTATGATAATGCTCAGAAACATGATTTTGAAGTGGTTAGATGTGTATAAGTCCATTGATATAAATTATTGGTCTCATATGTATGTTTCTAGTTAAACTTTATAATTAAAAATACATCTCATATGGTAAGGTCTTGTGATATGTTAATGAATATTTATCAGTAGGTGATGTAATACATCATTCATGGATTGTCTCCATGCAGTTTTTTCATTTCATTCACTTTTGTGGTTGGGAATCATTCATTGGAAACAATTTAAATACTTATTGTTTACTCTTTTGAAATTGGAAACCATGATACATATATTAGTATCTATATTGATGCATTAAGAGAGTTTCAACCTTTCATAAAGCTAATGTTTTAAAAGCTATTAGGCTAGTTATATCATTGTCATAGTTATACAATGGATGCACATTTTTTTGATGGATGGATATTCTGGAGGGATCCATTAGTTTCTTTGAAATATTGCCTATGATATACTACTAGACAACTTCCATTTTAATTAACTTGACCACTAGATGGATGCCACTCTGGGTTCATTCCATTATCTTATGTGGAAATCTTGACCTTATACACACATCTTACCTATAAACATGGAATATTAAATACCATTGGTTTGTTACGAGAACTCCCATTTAATTAATCTGAAGTTATCTCATACTTGATATCTAGCTCAAAAGTGACTTTATAATGGTGATGATTCTAGTGGTATGGATTTGTTTTACATGTTAATATGTCGAGGAACGAAAATATAAATTAAATGTTTATTGTTTGGTTGAGGAGGTTCCTTGATATATAGGTATGGTATTAATTGATTGTTCTCATAGTAAATGTAAAATTCCTTCAAGGAAGGAATTGTGGTCCTCGTTGTAAAATCTATATCCTATAAGATGATAAATTTCTATAACAACCTGCTAGAGTGGCTCAACATATTTTCCTTCTCTTTCGATGAATACGGTCAAAGGTAACTATTTTATTGAACGTCATTGGGATATGGAATGTCTGTTGTGATGGATTGTAGTGTCTTCTAAGAAATATTTTTTAACCAGTTAATTTTTTTTCATTTTGAATTTAAATGCATATTTTTGAATAGTTATGTGATATTAAATCATTGTTTCAGTCAAAAAAAGTATTATATCATGTTTAAATGCCTATATTGTCATTTTTATAAGTAATTTATGGAGTTTCATTGAGATATTAGAAACAAAATGTGTCCATTTGAACGATGCTTAAAACCATTCTAGGTGAGGTGATGTTTTAGTTGTTTCTCAAGGATTCTATGGAATGATAAGTTCTAACATGTGGATTTACAAAGAAATGTGTTTCTAACCAATATGGAATTCAAAGGGGATTTTTATTTTTTAAGTTATAGGACTGGACATTCATTGAATAAATATTATGAAGGTTATTCTAAGAGTTGGAATTGATCAAATTGTTATTTTTATTATTTTGTAAATACAGAAGTTTTCACATTGGTGCCTTTTTGATCGTGGGTTGTTATAAGTCAAAAAAATCCCATTTTGGTGTGGTCTAATAGCGTCCCATAGTTTTCTATTACAGTTCACTGCCATGAATCAAATAGTTCATCTAAATAAAGTGAGGAGAAATTCCTCACATGGCATGATCATGATTTAATGAAATCATGAGACTATGCCATAATGATAGTTCCACATAATAATTACATATTCATTATTCATTTTACTGTTGGAAAAAAATTTAATAAAATCATGTTGTACAAACATACGAGCTGGGTTACATAGGCTGTGGGAGCATCATAGGTAGAGTAAAGTTTGGTGAAACCATTATCCAAAACTGTGTGAAATTATTCATATCATAAAATGAGAATTTTACCTTAAAGAATTTAGATTACCATTTATAATTTTTTTCTCCTCTAGGGAGCTATGTGAAGATCCTCCATTCAAATTTTTATCCCTCTTACTCTCCATTTTTTGTATTTAGGAATCACCTCCCACCCATCATCAGATTCAAGTACTATCAGTCTCCTTGGATATGCATCTGTAAGCACTCGATTCATTTAGAATTTTTCATTTTGTAATTTTCTCTTGACATAGCTATGTTGACACCGAAGCAAAGTCCATATCTCTTGGAGGACGTTTCGAAATGATGAAGCAAAGTCATATTCAGAATCATAGGACCGATCCGGAGGCCTGGGATGTGGTGCGCGAAATAAAGGAGGATCCGCGGGAAAAAATGTTTTGTGCGCGTAGAATCACCGGGATTCGCGGAATTGAACTGATGCGGCAGGTAATCATTGTGCGCACCAGTTCTGCGCATCAAGTTTTTTGTGTGCCGATTGCTCTTGGCGTGAAGAATTTCGCGCGCCTCCTGGATTCCTCACCGGAGGTCGCCTATAAATAGAATGTGACGCCCAATGGTTTGGGGGTTGCTGAATCCGAAACGACTCTCGTGCATGCAATTCGGCTCCCCCTGCGTGCAAGATGAATTCTAGGTAATACCTCATTTCGCGCAACCTTTCCCAAGAGTTCTACTTTGCGCGCAATTCCACCGGCTTCAGTGAATTTTCCACCTCCCCATGGTTTCAGCCTTTGCGCACAATACCCAGCCGTGCGCACAATACCCTGTCGTGCGCGCAAAACCTTGTGCATAGTTCCCTCTCCACGCAAAATTCCCTTGCTCCAATTGTGTTTCCTCCTGGTGTTTTGCCCGTAAACCTTCACTTTTGCGGGAAAGCCCAGGGCCCCTCACCTTGATGCTCCTTGGCAGCCCCCTGCACCATCACCTGATGTCTCCCCTGCCGGGCATGCGCGCCATGCATTGTTTTACCGTACGACCTTCCAGTCTCGTGCGAAGTAACCTCAAGGTCCCTTGGGCCGTGTTTCCCATTGCGTTGCTTTGCCTTATGCTTCTCCGCATAGGCATGCTAACGACTATTTATTCTTTGCATAGCCACGCTAACGTGGACCACCCGGTGGTTCACTTTGCGACCCCCCTTCACTACGGCCTTGCCGATGCCTTTCCTCCCACAAGGGGTAGTGGGCGTTGGTCATGTAAGCCCTAGGGGTGTGGATCGAACCCACCTCGTCCAAGCTGCAGGACGTTAAACTACTAAGCACCTCGTCCTTAACAGAAGACGTTAAACTGTGGTCCGACCCTGTGTTGCACACACAGGGTCCCCCCAGCTTGGACATTTTTTACACCACTCGTCTCCATGGGAATGGTCTCTTCCTCTCATGTAATGAGATCCTCCTAGTCGGAGAGGCGTTTGTCCACGGGGGAAGGGCCTCCTCACAGCGTAAGCCCCTAGCCTTTCTTGCGGATGACTGCACCCATGCATCTCCGTACAACCTCCCTACCAAGGCCAGTGGAGTCCCTTTCCCACTGTGCTTTGTCACACCACGGGCCTCCACCCTAGAGTAAGCCCCGACACCAAGTGCCACTAACCACGCATAAGCCCCTGTTTCCTCTTTGGGTCGCTCAATGCGTAAGCCCCATTCCGCTTCTCACGGACGCACCCTTCACGACGTGATCATCTGGTCCCTGCTGCCTCTTGTTTCCCACACTGAGCATGACTCATGTGGGCTTAGAGCATGCATCGACCATGACATCCTCCTATGGGCCACCCCAGAGCATAAGCCCCATCCCAGTGAACAACGTGGACTTTGATCTGTGCTAATGCACGGTACGTAGGAAGCCTCCACGAGGTTCAAGACAACCACCCTGTCGTCCCGACCTCTCCATGTTGGTTCTCTGACCACCATGGGCCGCCTCAGAGAATAAGCCCTAAAACCCTCATCCTGCATGAAGTTAAACTGTATCTCGTCCCGCGTGACGTGAAATTGTATCTTGTCCCACATAACGTTAAACTATATCCCATCCTGCGTGACGTTAAACTGTATTCCCCCTCTTGGGCCATCTCAGAAGGTAAGCCCCATGTCTCACTCCACCATCCATATTGATCCTTGCCTGGGCCGCCACATCCCACTGAGATCATGCCACCCCATACCACTCCATGGAATCCGGGAAGCCGCCCACGTGCTGGCCCCAACATCGGTGTTCCCCCCTAGGGGCCCTTCAACCTGATCCGTCTACACAAGACGTTAAACTTGCGACATACCCCGAGTTAAACATGGGAAGATGAGGAAAACCTCAGATGGTACACATTCCCCGCATTCGATGTGGGATGCCTCAGGCTTCCGCACCCTCGAGAATGCCTGTGGTGGGGGACCGAAGACAGACATGCCAACGACGCCCCAACGTGACCATTCTCCTCACCGAAGGTTGCTACCCCGACAAGACCCCTTGGAGCATATTGAAAGAAGCAGCGTAATTAACTGGCGTCCATGTAGATATGGAACCAGGAATGAGCTTCACGAACCCATCTTAAATCTATAAGGGAGACCCAGACTAGGTAATGTGATCCGAGGAGGAATCCACGGAAGGAAGAACCGACATCCCAGCATCCAGGTTTCGATCAAGGAGCAGACATCCCTGAACAAGGAACAGATGTCGCCCACCTTTGGAAAGCGGGAATGTGGGGCAATAGCAGCACGTCCTCCATATAAGGATGTGCACGCTCTGACGAAAGCATCGGAGCAACAAAAATGGTGAACCCGACGTGAAGTTCTTCTCCTTAATCCGGGGAATGGTAGCCTTCGAAGCGTCGGAAGGATAGCATGTCACCAGGTCCGGGTAACCCTCACCAGGACGTGAACCCTCCAGGGGTCAAGGCAGTCAAGACGTTGACTACTCCGTTCTGCAACGTCGTCAGCATGGATCGCTCTCGCCGACTATGGAAGACGGAATGACGCTGGTCCTTGGTTGTTTATCTCCATTCATATTGATACTAATGGGTTCATCTCCCTGCTTCCAGGAATTAGATCACTACATTCGGAGCTCGATCGCCACCAGCCCACCAGTGCAGGGGCAGGGGTAGTACCGACGAGGCTACCCCACGTGGTCTCGCCCATTCCACGACCGCTCCGACCTCGACCACCTTAGCAGTCAGGCGCTTTCTCCCCCTCTCCCCGTCAGAAATCATCCAGCAGAGGGTGATCAATGACCTGGTTCGTAGGTATGACGAGGAAGGGGTCATCCCCACCAGGGGCATGTCCCGTTTGGATCTAGAGGCAGATGCGCCTCACCACCATTGCCGCCCTCGAGGGCCACGCAGGGAGCTTCCACTCCCCACGCCGACGTTCAGCCGCTCTGGGAGCCTATCCCCGGAGCGCCTTGACACATCCCTCCCCTATGTCAATGAGGTGAGGGATGTCCGAGGCCACCCGATCGATGATCCGTCCCAGGGGTTAATGGCAAGAACCACTACTAGGTTGTGTCGACGCTATCGCCCGACTCCCTGAGCCGAGGAGTAGGTAATCATCATGCCTGCATCGCCGGTTCCGTCCCATCAGACTCGACGCCAGCATTGGGCGCGAGCAGGAGAGAATGCCCGTTCTGGGGCACCAACATCAGCAACCAATGTGGCCCGAGCCACTATTGACTCCTGTTACCAGATCCCCGCCCACGTTGAGCAGGGGCAGCCACGTTCCCGACTGGGATTGAAACCCCGACTGCCCTTCAGGCAAGTTGGGTCGAATCTCCTGGTCGCGGACACTGGCAATGGCCACTATGGAACAATCTGCGGTAGCGCCACTCACCATGAAGGCCCATTCCGTGCCACCGATATGGAAATCCGAAAGCTTCTCCACGAAGGCTATTCTCCAGGTATGATTCCTTCTAGTGCCCATTGCATGGGGTATGAGGCCACTCCCCCTACTGTTGGCCGCGAGCAGGGAGCCGTTGTGTATCCAGTAGCTCACTCACATGGAGGTCCTCCCCATGTCCCTTTCGACATCTGTCCCGGTGCTTCTCGCACCCCGACCTTCAGTCCCCTCTGCCCCAGC
Source organism: Viscum album (assembly GCA_963277665.1). Taxonomy (NCBI): domain Eukaryota; kingdom Viridiplantae; phylum Streptophyta; class Magnoliopsida; order Santalales; family Viscaceae; genus Viscum; species Viscum album. The sequence goes on from OY728158.1 coordinate 220,027,451, forward strand.
TCTATTGTGGCTGGGGGACCCCATGACGGAAATCGTCCTTAACCTGAGGAGCTACCCAGGGGTAGGAAGGCTGGGCGTCGTCACCGTATGAGGAATGTCAGGGGAGTCTGAACGGAAATTAGACCAGTCTGTTTCTCGGATTCTGAGGTAGAGTACGACTCGACGATGGAACATCCCCCCAACCCTTTGAGTTGAGGGCAGGTATGGGGACACGATGCGTCAGTCTCATACTCCCCGAATGAAAGATCTGTATGATTCCCTCCGGCCTTCGAAGGTATATCCAGGAGGACGAGGACTTGGCGTACCACCGAGTATCAAGCCCGCAGTTGCCTCTGGACTCCTCAGAAGCACCTCCCGCCCCTATTCGAGAGGGTGAGGAACTTTTCTAGGGACCTAAAGAAGAATCACGAGGTGATACACCCTCGGTGAGAACCGACGCTCTGACAGGAGGCCCATTCGCTGGCCCATACTATCGCGACGTGGAAGCCAGGGAACTGAAACCCCTGGAGGATGACGCAGTGATCGGCGGCCAATCTGCATGTTCGCCGTATTCCCCGCCTGCCATCCCACCGCCCCAGTGTCCTGCCTCGGCACCATTGCCAACTCCCCGAATTTCCTCAGTGGACGAGCAGGGGCGGCAGGTTCTGGTCCCCAAACCGGAGCCGTGGAGCTACTGGACCATTCTTGCAGTGGTCCACTTCCCTGAGATGTTTTGGCCGGTCACAGAATCGGATTTTGATGTGCCAAAGTCACTCACCATGGGAGAGTTTGAATGCTTCCACCAGATTCTTCAGGTGACTCACTCTCGCCTCCACCATCAGCTAGCGCCTTATCCAGGGAGCCTAGCGCATCTCGAGGAGATCGGTGAGTAGTGTCATTGGGTCAACCTAGCAGCACTCCCTGCAGTCCTGTACCTTGAGTCGCTGGACCACCACGAGGCCCTCCAGAAACAATGAGTCAAGAGTCTTCAAGTACTCCGTAGTGTTATTGAGGAAGCCACCCACCACGCGCATGTCCACGGATGGGGGCAGTACGCTGCTCTTCTCTTCTGTGTGATTCTTTGACAGCCCGATCCACTGGGAGGCCCGGAGGGAACATCACCAAGGGCAGTCGCAGTCAACATGGATGACCTTTCAAATGAGGGAAACATTGTGGATCCCCTCAACGAGGACTCACCCCCAGAGGACAGTCCTCTAATAGACCCATCTGGGAGGGTTACTCGCCAACATAGGAGCCTCCTAGTTCTTCTTGTACCCACAGAGGCTCTGAAACTGGGCCGAAACATCGGCAATGGTAAAGAGCCCATTGGGTCTTTCAAACTCGCCGACCCATCTTCCTCAGTGCAGAAGGTAGAGGAAGATCTCGATAAGGCCACGCTGCACCAATAGCTAGCTGAGCAAAAGAGGATGGTTGATGAGCTCTTGGCCGAATGAATTGCAGAGCGGCGGCCTGACTATGGTGACCCTAGACCAGGACAGCAGGGGCAAGAGCATCTACCCCTTGCTAAGATCCGCCCGGGCAACTGTGACCGTGTCGTGTTCACCGACGGGGGATATACTATAACCCATGGAAAGAGGGTGTTATATGTTTCGCCGAACCCTCCTGAGCGGCGAGACAACCTGGAGGACCCATCTCATTTTCCTCCCGCCGCTCTAAGAGTCGCTCCGCCAGCTGCCCCACGAGCCGCTGAGCCCGAATACCATATCAAAGATCCTGGAAACACGCTTGTGGTTAGAGATCCCCATCAGGAAAGGAATCCACATCCGGATAATTTTATGGATGTACTCATCGCCCGCTTGGAGGCCCTGGAAACTCGGCATGTGGGAATCCCGCTAGATTGAAAGCCATACCCAGCGTGGGGGGATGACATGCCGGCTCCGCTGGGATTCGGGAACCCCACTTTTTCCCCCATTTAACGGGACCGGAGACCCACCACAACAATTGGACCACTTTAACTCGATGTGTGGGCCTATGTTAGGGACTTCGGCGCAGCAGGAGGCTACCAAGCTCTGGTTCTTCGTTCAGACACTGGAAGAACCAGCATTCGTCCAGTACATCTAGCTCCCCGTTGGATCGGTGACTAGCTGTGAGGACCTTCGATGGTAATTCCTCTACCAGTTCAGTTCCACAACCCGGAAGATGAACATTTCAGACCTCTTTAGGTGCAAGCAAAGGCCCGACGAGCGAGTCGTGGACTTCGTCGCCCGGTGGAAGGGGCTCACGTAATCCCTTGACATGCCACTGACTCAGGGGATATTACTGACGATATGTGTAGGGAACGTCGAGGCAGATTTGGTTCCTTCTTTGATCATGCAGAATTACCCTGGAGGGTTTTGGGACTTCTCGGACAAGGCTCAGCGCCTCGAAGAAGCCCCACAACAAGCCAGTCAGGCACACCCGCTGCCTCCTTTAATCTCTGCAAGGAGAGCTGCCAGAGCCGAACCCGCAGTTGTGGCCCAGATAGAGGCCCCTGGACAGCTAGAGTTGCTTCTAGTGAGGCCAGATCAGCAAGCTCATAGGAGTCCACCCCCACAGCCTCCGGCCCAGCAGCGACCACGTCAAAATCGGCATGCGCCTCCGCATAACGCACCGCCACCACCTGTGCATGGTAATCAGTCTCTTTCTCCTTGGCCTGATCCTATGGCCCCTAGCCATTTTCGGCCCCCAAGAGTCCCCTTTCCATACTGAAGGAATCAGACTTACTCGTTTGGCGAGGCCCAGATCCCTGGTTATTTCGGTAGCGCCTTGGAGTAGAGGATCGTGTAACTGCATGAGTGTTGGTATCCAAAAGATGCATGCCTCACTGATCACCCTAACTAGTGACCTTATCATCGGATGCTGGGACACACAATCCAGCAATGCTATGTGTTCAAGGACTGGCTCCAAGACCAGATTTACAAAAACATTGTCAGGTTGGGCCCAGCCCCGGCACAAGTGGAAGGTGTCTTCGTAGGATCAGATGGTAGCAGTGATGACGGGGATGGGTGGGAACAGGTTTCTGACCGTGGTTCCTAGAAGTATAATGACTGGATGGCCTGCAGGATGGTCGCCCGTGCCCATGGAATCATCAGTGCCCACTTGAATCAGCCAGAGCCCTCGGAGTGTGCGAGCACTACTTTGGCATCATCGTCCCAGGCTACTTCTTCCCAAAAGAGCAGGCAACAACGCATGAAGAAAGAATGTGCCCTGCCATTAGCATCATCTTCTCGCACACTTGGTGATTTCATGCCCTCGGAGACAGGGATCCCTCCGAGACCCCGTCCGGTAGTGGATGACTCCTCGAGTGAGAGCCCGGGGTACGTTTTTGCTAACACCGTAATGTTGGTAAATCCATTTTTGGCTCCCGACGATGAGGACCGCCAGGTGGACTTATCTGAGATCCCGGGGCACGCTTCGGTTAACACCATATAGTTGGAAAATCCCTTTTTGGATCCCGACGATGAGGAGCGCCCGGTGGACCTCCCCGAGATCCCAGGGTACACTTCTGTTAACACCGTAGAGTTGGTAAAACCCTTTTTGGCTCCCGACGATGAGGAGCGCCAGGTGGACCTCCCCGGGAGCCCAGGGTATGACTCGGTTAATACCATGGAGTTGGTAAATCTTTTTTTGGCTCTCGAAGAAGAGGATCACCAGGTGGACCTCCCCGAGAGCCTGGGGTATGCTTTGGTTAACACCGTAGAGTTCGTAAATCCCTCTTTGGCTCCCGACGATGAGGAGCGCCAGGTGGACCTCCCCAATGTCCGCAGCCGTCGCCAACATCGATGGAGACATGGCTACGTGAATCGCCGGAGCACAGAAGTCATCACCTCCAGTTAGCCCGTGCATGCTACTGAGACTAGGCAGCAGGCCCGGTACAGAGAGCAGCACTCGCGGCTCCCTCACCCGATGACAGTAGGTTCACTTCCACCACAGTTTGTGTTGTTGGATCGGGCGGAACAGCCTTTCCCGCTTCGCAACCAGGCCAGACCTGCCACTGGCCGACTACGGCCTTCCGGTCCTGGCATGACAGCCACCTCCCGGGCTTTAGCTAGTGAACAGCGGGAAGTTCCTAGTACCATCCAGTCACTGGTCCTGCCAGTAGGGCCTGTCATTCCCCCAATTGCATAGTGACCTTCGGTAAGCAGAAGCTCGCGTTTGGTTCAAAATTATGATGTTCGGAAACATCTGGCTGGCATTCCGTCAAGACTTTCCATCCTTGATGCCCTTATCCTATCATCTGAAATGCTTGAGGTGCTCACCGAGGCTCTAAGGAGCCCCCATCAGTTTGAGATGGAGGTAACGGCCGCAGAATCCTTCCACACCGAGGTGTTTGAGGACGCTGAATGTCAAGTGGTTATCTCGTTTTCCGATGACGATGAAGACCTTCCCATATATGGGCGCATCCGCCCGTTGTACATCACCGGCCAGTTCAATGGCGTGGAAGTCTATCACTGTCTTATCAAAATGGTTTGTGGGATTAACTTGATCCCAACTCAGACACTGCGAAAACTGGGGTTGTCCGAGGATGATTTAACTCCCTCCGACCTCAGAATCCAGGGGTATGACAGGACCGAGCAAAATCCACTCAGCAAGATTCGTCTGAAGACCCAGTTCAGTAGCTTAATTTCCAATACTGAATTCATGGTTGTCTCTCAGGACACTGCCTATAACGCATTGATGGGCAGGCCATGGCTCCATCTTCATACAACGGTTCCCTCATCATTCCACCAGTGCCTCAAATACTCCCTTATGGTTTGAGTCGTTTTGCTCCAAGGAGATGCGTCTCCGTTTGCCTCTTGTGAATCTTGTTACCTGGATGCTGACTATTACAAGAGCAAGGACAAGCAAATCCTAGCAGGTGAGGTTGAGCCCGCCGCTGTCGCGAATAATCCCTGGGCAGGTTTGGATGACGCATATGTCTTCCCAATCCATCGGTTGGAGGCCATGACTCCCGATATGGGAGAGTTATTTGTTTTCTCAAGTACCAGAGGAGGCCATATTTTCGGGTCTAAGCGGCGGTGGAAATCACCTCATACTCTTATACCAACCAGGCTCAGGTGATCCCTGAGCCTCCTACCCCTGTATGATATCGGGATGTTGGGCTCATGGCAACGGCAGTACGTTATGCGTGTCTGTTTCACCAAGCTGGAATCGATAGGCTCAAGCGAACGCGTCACCACTGCTTTGATGTCGCAAAGCGTGGCCCCCTGGGATAAAGGCCGGATGGGATTGGATCAACCACCTTCGTCGCCATGATCTATGCGGTGCATGAGTCTCTCGTCGTGACGACCTCTGCCACCCAAGCCGGTGCCAGCTCCCCATCAGGGTCGAGCAGCCCCGAAACAGCTCCCCCCCATGGACGATCCTTCCACAAGCAGAGAAGAAGACATGGAATATACTCCTCCTTCCTTTGAGGAGGGTGTATCCACCACGGTCGACGAGTTAGTATAGGTGAACCTTGGTAGTGAGGCAGACCCGAGGCCCACATTGGTTAGGGCCGCTATGCCTCCCGAGGAACGACAACAGTACATAGACTTCCTCAGACTACACAGTGATGTGTTTTCGTGGAGTTATGACGAGATGTCAGGACTAGATCCCCAGGTAGCCATCCACCGCCATGGCCTCCCAACAAACCATCGCAGGTTCAAGAAGCCTCCCAGGAAAGTGCACCCCTTTCATGGTGCCATGGATGAGGCCGATGTTGATAAGAACATTATGGCCAACTTTGTCAAGGAAGTCTTGAACCCCAGGTGGCTAGACAACATTATTCCTATCAGGAAGAGGAACGGGCAGATCAAGGTCTGCATCGACTTCTGGGATCTTAATCTCCACTGTCCGAAGGATGACTTTCCCCTTCCCTTGATAGAGCTATTGATCGATGCAACGGCCGGGTTCTATGCCCTCTCTTTCATGGATGTGTACTCCGGGTACAACCAGTTCTGGATGGCCCCCGAGGATGAAGAGTTCACTGCCTTCAGGGCCCCCCAGGGCGCTTTCTGCTACCGAGTTATGCCCTTCAGCTTGAAGAATGCGGGTGCCACCTATCAATGGGCTATGCACCGCATATTCAAGCCGATCCTCGGGACACTAGTGGAGTGCTACGTAGATGACCTGGTGGTTAAATATCATCAGTGTCGGGACCATCTCAAAGACCTTGAGAAAGTGTTTGGTTTCCTCCGTTCTCTTCACATAAAGATGAACCTATTGAAGTGTGCCTTCGGGGTCACCTCTGGAAAGTTTCATGGCATCATTGTTAGGTATCGAGGTATCAATATTGACCCCAAGAAGATCAATGCCATCAGTCAGATGCCTTCCTCGAGTAATATCTGGGAGCTTCGAGGCCTCCAAGGCCACATAGCCTATATACGCTGATTCATTGAGAATCTGGAAGGCATGTGTAATCCCTTCTCCTAGTTCATGAAGAAAGGTGCCGCCTATGGGTGGGACGAAGTGTGTTAGACCGCTTTTGAGGAAATCAAGCAGTATCATCTTCAACATCCGGTCCAGATGCCACCCATTCTCTGAAATCCGCTGGTCCTTTACGTGACTGCCCTGAAGCGATCCCTCAGTGCCCTTCTCACCCATAAGAACAATGAGGGAACAGAGAATAGCCTCTACTACCTCAGCTGTATTCTCCTTGACACAGAAATTATATATTCTCCTATCGAGAAGAGCTTCCTGGTGCTCGTATTCGCAATACAGAAATTGTGGCACTACTTGCAGCACCACGAGGTACAGCTGGTCTCTCAGGTAGACACGTTGAAATACATCCTGAGTCGGCCTATATCGACCGGTTGATTGGCATGCTGGGTGGTGATCCTCTAGCAGTTAGACATTAGGTTCGTACCTCAGAAGGTCGTCAAAGGACATGAGTTGGTAGACTTCGTCGTTGCCCACCCAACCTTTGCGGACCAGCACATGGATTTGGGATTTCTTAATGAGGAAATCCCCTCAGTCGATCCCGCCACCCCAGGCTAGCAGATGCACATTGACGATGCCTCCCGAAGCTCTACTGGAAGAGGGCTCAATGATCCTAAGCATAACAGAGTGGGCCTGGGTATCGTCTTCATCACCCCAGAGCAAGCCGCTCTTCCATATTCTTTATTGTTGTCAGAAGGCGGCACCAACAATGAGGTAGAATATCATGCCCTCATCACTGGCCTCGAGTTGGCTTTGGAGGTTAACGTACCACATCTATATGCAAAAGGGGACTCTGAGCCAGTCATCAAGTAGGTTAACCGTTACTATGCTATCAGGAAGCTGGAACTCATGTCGTTGCTAGAGTGCACCCTCCATCTAATGGCTAAGTTCCCCTCCCGACCAGATGTCATTCACGTTCCCCGATCGCAGAACAGTCAAGCAGATGCTTTGGCCAGCCTGGCCGCATCACTCGCAAAGCCCGAACATGATGACCTAATCATCCATGTGGCACACCGGAGAGTCATTTCTCCTATTTTCCCAGAGGGAGATTGTGTCCCATGAGTGAACCATCTCACCACTGGTGCCACTGTGTCAGGACCCCCTGGGGCTTCAAGCATGGTGATCAAGACAGTTCCTGACTGTAGGACACCCTTGGTTGAATATCTTTGGCACTGCAATCTTCCGATGGACCGAGCAGAGCAAGAACGAATCTGGTGCCACGCGCTGCAGTTCACCCTTCAAAGTGGCCTCATCCGTGAGCAGCTCATTTACAGGCATGGTTTTGACGGTGATATCCTCCATTGTCTTCAAGGATTTGAGATCCCACAGGTCATGCATGAAGTGCACGCTGGTTCCGGTGGTGCCCACCAAGCTGGGTCAAAGTTATCCCACCAGATTTGGAGGCTGGGATACTTCTGGCCCTCCATGATCCACGACTGCATCGAGTACGCCAAGAGGTGTCATGCGTTCCAAGTTCATGCTAACTTTATGCATCGGCCACTGAAGACTCTCCATACTACTAAGTATTCTTGTCCCTTTGTAGTCTGGGGTTTGGATGTCGCAGGGCCTTACCCGCCGGCGATGGCCCGCCAGTACCGGTTCATCTTGACTGCTACAGATTTCTTCTCAAAGTGGGCAGTGGCAGCCCCGCTTAGGGATGTCAAGGATGGTTCTATCGCTGACTTCTTCAGCTCCAATATCATCCACTGTTTGGAATACCTCACGCTATCCTCACATATAACAGAGCCAACTTTTGAGCGGCCGAGCTTAAAATATTGTATGCCATGTACAACATTGGCTCTAACCACACCTCCTGCTATCACGCGCAGGCGAATGGATAGATTGGGGAGTTTAAAAAAACCCATTCTAACATTATATAAAAAATGGTTTGTCAGAACAAGAAAAGTTGGCCAGACAAGCTCCCCAACGCCCTCTAGGATTATAGGACGATGACTCGCAATTCCACCCAGGTGACTCCGTATTCCCTGGTATACAGAGCTGAGGCCGTCCATCCCATCGAGGTCCAGCTGCCCTCATTTCACACGGCGGTCTACAACCAGCAAGCGGCAGATAGAGTTGTCGAGATTCATCTAGCAGAATTGGATGTGCTGGACGGAAGTAGGCTTTTCCCCTTACATAACATGGAAAGGCATCAGAGCAGGATCGCTCAATATTTCGATAAGAAGGTTCACCTCCGCTCCTTCCTACAAGGTGACATGGTGATGGCTCTCAGAGCACCAATGATTCCCGGCAAGAAACCAACCAAGTTGGAGCCCAAGTGGGAGGGGACTTTTATTATCCACAAGGTCTATCCCAATGGCACGTATTCCCTGGTGACTATGGATGGTGAGCATATCACTCCTCCCACCAACGCCAGGTTCCTCATGAAGTACTTTTCCTAGCTAGAATGGTCCTGCAAGACATTGAACTGTATGGTCCTAGAAGACCTTAAACTGTATGGTCCTGCAAGACCTTAAACTGTATGGTCTTGCAAGACCTTGAACTGTATGGTCCTGCAAGACCTTAAACTGTATGGTCCTGTATGAACTTAAACTGTATGGTCCTTCAAGACCATAAACTGTATGGTCCTGCAAGACCTTAGACTGTATGGTCCTGTAAGACCTTAAACTGTATGGTCCTGGAAGACCTTAAACTATATGGTCTTGCAAGACCTTAAACTCTATTATCCTGCAAGACCTTAAACTATATGGTCCTGCAAGACCTTAAACTGTATTGACCTACAAGACCTTAAACTGTATGGTCCCACAAGACCTTAAACTTCACATGGTCCGAGCTCTAAGACCTAAAACTAAGATCCTCTTTTGGTTCTGCCGTTTCCTGTGGTCCGAGTACTAAGACCTAAAACTAAGATCCGTATTTCATCCTAAATGACGTTAAACTGTATTTCTATATCTACGTGCGGCTTGATTCCCATTCTTATGGGATAAGTAGGACCGCCCAGACGTTTCATTTTGGGTCCAGCCCTAGGAGTTACCAATCATTGCCCTTTCCTGTTGTCCGAGTTCTATGACCTAAAACTAAGATCCATATTTCATCCAACCTGACATTAAACTGTATTTCCAGAACTATGTCTAGCTTGATTCACATCCTAATGGGATACATATGAATGCCCAGACCTTTTGTCTTTGGGTCCAGCTTGAGGTCGGCTGTCACGTCTGTTTCGCCATTGGGACCTTGACCACAGGATCGTGTGGCGTGGTGTGAGATTATGTCCCCATTCACGTCAGGTTTTGAAATAGCTACACCACGCACACCCTGTCCTCAAGATTTAGCCTTCCTATGTCTAATGGCATTTAAAGACTCTTTCCAGAACTACGTATGGCTTGATTCCCATCTTTATGGGATACGTAGGACCGCCTGAACACCTAGTTGTCAGGTCCATCTCCATCTCTTAGGAGATCCCATGATCTCTCGGTTCCCAGAGTGTTCAGCATTACGCCCCCTCTTTTACCTAGGGATCCTCCATCTTTTGGCCGCTCCTGGACTGAGCCCTCTAATCCTTTCTGGTGGTCTTCTGATGTTCTCTGGGTACTCTGGTCTAGGACTTGGAGTGCCATATTCGACTTAGGAAAGATCCATCAACTTGCCAAGATTTGTGTTCCCCTTCATTCGGGCCCCCGTCATCCTTCACACCCGTAGGGACCCCCAAGAACGGCCTGGATACAACATCGAAGTGATCTCCTACCGTCATGGGCCAATGCCCCCGAGGGTTTCAGACACAAAATTGATACGAATCCCGCATTGTGAACATGTTCATCGGTTGATGCTCATTTTTTTGTCCCCATAGCTAACACGACAGGATGCTGTGTTGCAAACATGGTCAGAAGTAATCCTCAGTCGTCACAATGGCTTCCCTGGGCCCTGAATGTTGGTGGCATGGTTCATGTCATGTTCCTCCCCACTGTGTCAAGATGGAATTTCGACACTCCTTGTACTGACCCTCAGTACACCCCCACGCGTCATACAGACCGAGCTGCGTAACAGTGTCTCTCTAGGATCCCGCGATCTGAGCGATAGAGTATGTGCTTGGGTCTCTTCTTTACGGGTTGCGTGCAACTTGACCCTCATCCCCATGGGGAATGAGGAGTCGCCCAGACATTGCGTTTCAGGCCCAACATAGCTGGGAGCTAGCATCTCTTGCCCCCCTGATTGTTGACCCCTTGTAGGCCTCTTTGGCTCGAGGCTCCTCTCTCGATTGGTCCAAACCATACGACCTTAAACTGTGCATTGGTCCAAACCATAGGACCTTAAACTCTGCATCGGTCCAAACCATACGACATTAAACTGTGCGTTGGTCCAAACCATACGACCTTAAACTGTGTTGTTGGTCCAAACCATAAGACCGTAAACTGTGCGTTGGTCCAAACCATACGTCCTTAAACTGTGCGTCGGTCCAAACCATAAAACCTTAAACTGTGCGTTGGTCCAAACCATATGACCTTAAACAATGTTGTTGGTCCAAACTATACGACCTTAAACTTTGCATCGGTCCAAATGATATGACCTTAAACTGTGCATTGGTCCAAACCATACGACCTTAAACTGTGTGCCGGTCCAAACCATACGACCTTAAACTGTGTGTCGGTCCAAACCATATGACCATAAACTATGTTGATGGTCCTATCACACGACCCTAAACTATGACATTATCATCCTGGCCGCAAGATGAAAAATGACACCATATTGTGATGACCTCGTTGTAGAGGACATCACGTTGGGTATTGGTCTGGTGCCATGCCATTTGTCAACGCCTATCACGGCTTGATGCTTGTGGCGACACCACGACCCACTAATCTAGGCATGTCGCATCACAAGGAAAAAACCACTCACCTTAAAGGAAAAACAAGATTTATCAAATTCCACTTCTTTCAGTGCAAGGGCCATGCCCGAACTACCCTTTTCCTTGGGAACTGGTATCTTACCATGTCACCTTCCATAACTGCATATGGCTTGATTATCATCCTTATGAGATAAGTTGGAGCGGCTGGGCCACTTCCCCGTGGGCCCAGCCTACCTTTGTGTTCGGTCCCTCGACTCAAGCATTTCCCCGGAGAGCACATGGTAAGTAGGGTTTAGGTCCTCATTCACGTCGGGTTTTGTAACCGCCTTGCCATGTGTCCGTTTCCCCCCCCGCTTCCCATTCACGTTCCAAGATCTAAGAACTAAAACTAAGATCCATATTTTGTCTCGCATGGCGTTAAACTGTATTTCGTCCCACATGATGTTAAACTATATTCTGTCCCGCATGACGTTAAACTGTATTCAGTCCAACATGACAATAAACTGTATTTCGTCCAACATGAGGTTAAACTATATTTTGTCCATCATGACAGTAAACTGTGCTTCAAAAACTACGTGTGGCATGATTCTCATCCTAATGAGATACGTTGGACCGCCCGGACATTTCGTCTTGGGTCCAGCCCCAAGGATTACTGAACCCCTTCCTTCCTTATTGTCGGCCCCTCGACCCGACTTCATGGGAAGTGGTGTAATCGGGGCATTTACCCCGAGCAGGTTCGGGTTGCCCCATGGTAATAATTGGAAGCAGCAGTTCTCTCGCTAAAGAGGTCCTTCCTGGAAATTTGGACGACCCATGATCAAGTCAGTATGTCCGCCTAATGCGCCTTCGCCATGGTGGCACAATATCGGGAGTGTTGGAATCTGTTCGAACAAACCACCACTCCACATCCCACGCTTTGCATCCTCCATTATTTGGATCCTCATTTCCTTTAATGTTTGATGGTTCCACCTAACATTATAGATGCTTGACCTATGGTCCGCCTACTGTCTCGGGCCAACGTTCCGGAGGACTGGTCATGTTTGAAGGGACCCCCTAATAGTACGGATGCTTGACCTATGGTCCACCTACTATCATGGGCCAATGTTTCGGAGGACTGGTCATGTTTGACGGGACCCCATAATAGTATGGATGATAGACCTATGGTCCGCCTATTGTCATGGGCCAACGTTCCGGGAAACTGACCGATGATATTTGAGTTAGGCCCCGTGTTGCGAACATTGTCAGTGGTCAGTCCTCATTTATTGTCCCCATTCCTGGACAACATGATATGGATGATGCGTTTTCGCCACGTTTGACAGTTATCCTCCATGGTTGCACCCCCATTGGGTTCCGAATTTGGGCAGCGTGATTCACCCTTCCTCTTCATCCCCCTGTGTCGGATGGATTTCGATGCCCCCGGCATCACCCCTCTCATGTGTTAGAGCACATTGGGAAGTCGGCGCATCAATCGGCCCGGGGTCTCCTCAGAAGTCCAGGCCCAATTTTGGATGCCTGAAGCTTGGCCAATGCCCCATAGTTGAATGAAATGATTGTACAAGAAACTTCCACTTCTCGCATTGGGCACCACCCACAGGAGACTTGGGATGAGTTGTTATTCGTTTAAAAACTATGGTTAAGCGCATTAAACCAAGACTACAAATGAGTTTCTTTGGACATATATAGAATTGAGATGATGAGCAGTACATGATGAAAGTTCATGAGATTGAAAAAACAAAGCCCTTAGGGATCAGCATGCTGAAGCGATCTTTCCAGCGCTGCTACCCTCTGGCTGGTAGCCTCCAGGGCTGCTTCTATCTCTTTGAAGACTCTATCCTCATCGGCCACCACAGAGCGCAGCTCGCTAGCCCTAGCATGTGCCTGCACCTGCTTGGTTTGAAGTACGTTCATCTGGTCACTCGCCTCCACCAGTTGTTCCTGTGCATCAGCCAGCTGGGCCATCAGTTACTCCACGAGCTAAGAGCATGTTGCGATGAAGGACTCCTTATCTTCTGCCTTCCCTTCGAGGTGCCGGACCTCCTTCTCCGCCCTCAGCAGTGCTTGAGCGCTCACCGATCCTTCCCGAAACGGGGAAATGTCGGTACACCAGCTGATCTCATGTATCTTCTCGGCCATGTAATCATGGACCGTCAGATGAAGACGTAGAGTGTCAGCCCCTCTAGTGCACAGGAAGCGTAGCCAGGTCTGATGTGATCCCATCCGCCTCAGCCAATCCAACTGGGGATGTCTATGAAAGTGCTAGATACACTTACTGTAGAGACCCGTAGCCTAACTTACATGGACTTTACATTACTTTTTCAGAATAATTAGTACATAACATAAAACACACACACAAGGATCGTAATAGTTTAGTGTATTTGGAAACTCGGAATATAATCTTCTAATCGTGGTGAAAGATATTCAACATCTCCCATAAAGATCTTCCTTTTTTTATACCGAAAACCTTTATTAATATCCTTGGGAAAAGAAAAAATAAAAGGGTGATCTCAAATGCTCAGTAAGGGTAATCAAAAGAAATATCAATCACATCATATACATAATAACATAGCTTTTGGAAATCTTAACCTACAAAAGAGCTCATAATATCATAACATGGGATAAATAATAGATGTGAAATGTAATCCCAATAATCATAACATAAAACATGAAACTTTGTGGAATACACACATAATCATAGAGAATCATTTCTTGTTAGTCAAGACTCATTGCCAAGACTATCTTAGTGGACAAAGTCCTTTTCTGAACCGAGTCACCCTCGTTTCAGTCCTATTTCACTGAACCGGTATAACCTACCGTTCCAGCCATGTCTATCTCATGAGATATAAAATCTTTACCCAATGCATTGGAAGGAGATATAGTTCCCACCCATCTCATAATGATACCATTCTTATGTGTGCCACAAAATCATATATCATAGATCATTGCATAACCCATATAGTAAAAATGGGAATCTTAAACATCATGAAATCATAAAAAAATTCATATATGATAAAGGAATTCATAAAAATAATTCCATCACAATATAATCAATTAAATGTAATAATAGAGATAAAAATAGAAAACTTTATTATCTTAGATGGAATATAATTTTGATAAAACACTTGAACTTCATTCTTGAGGAAAATATCCTTTCTACTTCAAAAACATTTTTCCTTTCTTAACATGTCATACAACTTTAAACTAAAAGAAGTTGATTAAAAATAAACTTGAAAACTTGTAAAGGATGCTTCTTGGAAATAATGTTTTAAAATTCCATTCATGCCGTATAAGTTAAAAAAACATTCTTCGTACTTTTGTCGGAAAAGTCAAAAAGTACCTCGTACGAAAAACGAAAAAAGATTCCTTTCATATCCTTTACTAAAAAACTCACCGAAGGTTAAAATTGGATTTAAACAATTGTAGGTGGATGGAAATAATATTACATATTGAGGAAACATGTATGTGGATGATAAAATACACCCCAGTAAATGCCAAAGTAAAAACAATCTCGGATAAAAATGAGATTGTGATATTTCCCTTACCTTAGGTCCGACTTGCTTTGTACGTGTCCAAAACTCCTGTATAATGATTTAAATCATGTTATTGAATTATTACAGAATCATATTCATTGTTATTATATCATATATGGTCCACTTATGACTTTATATTACCTATTCTTTTGTAAATTCATGTTAAAGTAGCGTTTTGGGTAAAATCGTCTCATTTATCATTCGTGTTTTTAACTTGTAATTATTAATATGATTACTTGGATCATGATTACTTATATAAAGAATGTAAGACATGATTTATATATAATATATATATTCATAATATAGATATATATAATATATTGATAAATGGAATGAAATACACCATTCATGGAGACGGTAGTCCGTACGTACGCATGAACACTGTTTTCGTTTCCTTATTGAATTGAATGGAATTAAGTAGATGAAATACATATAAATATACATAAATCCAGTATAATTGTTATGTCCTATATTTCATTTGTATTTATTATATATACTTTATAATCATTCATGAATGTTTAATCATTGAGAATGAATCTCATCGCGTCGTGGAGACGGTAGTCCGTACGTACGCACGAGCGATGATATCGTTCCCAGGGTCGTGGAATTCTGTTGAAGTGTATGTATACTATTTCAGTATCAATATCACTTTATAATAATCATATATAGTTACTCATTACACCATTATACCCATCCAATTAAGGTGGTGGCGGAAAATAGATTACACCACGGCGTGGAGACGGTATTCCGTACGTACGCACGCGTGGTGATTTCATTTTCCGTAGGATGGATAGAAGTTTAATTAGAGTTGTTTCATATTTATAATAACATATCAGTATATAAGAACTAATGATGTTATTACTTTATCATGAAACAACTAAATAAGAAGAAGTTGAAGAAGAAAGAAATTGAAAAAGATCGGTAATGGATATTACCTCTTTTTGACACGCCTTTTCTTAACCTCCACTTAAAGAACTAAGGATGATCTTTGAAGAAGACCAGGACCTCTAGGATGATACTAGGGAAGTGGAGAAGAGATTTTTTCAGGTTTTGTCCGAGCTTGAATGGTCAATGTTGTGTGAGGAAGAGAGGGAGGAGGTGCCCTTTTATAAGGGAGGAGAGGGGCACCTTTGGAATAACTAAACATATTATTTTATTATAAAGCCAAATTCGGTTTTAAATATCTCCAAATTAATTTATTTCGAAGCTAAGATGGGTATGGGTCGAAATAATCTCATCCAATAGAATTTAGACAATTTTAGGTTCCTATTGTAACCTTATCATTTAGATTTAACATTAAGTAAAATAATTTTACTTTTACTGTGTCTTCTTGTGTTCTTATACTATAAGGTTAACAAACATACTATATCAAGCCAAACAAACCCCAACATTTTATATCATTAATATATATAACCTTATCTAAGTCATTTGGCCGAACCTTAGATTTTTAGGAATAAAATAACAATTAATAATATAATATTTTTTTAAAAAACTATTTTATGTCAATTTTGACACTATTTAGTAATTGATTTTTGTGAAAATCATAACAGAATGATAAGTTCGAAAAAAAGTTAATTAAATCAATAATAACATGTCATATTAACCTAGAAAATTAGTTTAAGTCTATAAAAAGTCTCAAATTACATTTATTTTGGCATTTATAACATCAATTATGTTAATATTTTTTTTAAAGGTAATTACTGCATCATCGTTGTGTCATAAATAAATTTAATTATTTAAAGTATAAAAATTACAAATAAAATACCATTATGTAGGAAATCTTTTTAGATTTCTAATGAATATTTATAGTCTAAATTATATTATGTATAACCCTATATTAATTTTTTTTTAGTAAATTAACTTTCATTTTAACTCTTTTAACTCTTCTTTGAATTAAATAATAATAAATGTTCTAATCTAATCCATGTGGGCCTAAATGATAATATTTTATACTTAAGGTTATTTTTGGCCGAGATAAACTTGTCCAATAGGATTAGGACATGTGTTAGGGTAATATTAATATCATTTGTACCCTTAATTACCCTATTTACTTTTAACCGTGGTAAAAAAAAGTAAAAAGTTACTATTCACCAAAAATTATTTTCTTCTCATTGAACCACATTTTACTTACTAACATCAACCGTGTCTCTCGGATTTTTGAAATTCCATTCACAGAAGCGGTAAAATTATGATTTATGAAAAAAATAATTTTTTTAACTTCCACTTAGTAGTTTCACTATTCATCAAAAATTGAAGTTTTTCAGAAAAATGCCAAAATTTCACCCTAAGCTATAATTGATATTCCGAATTCAAAAATGATTTCTATTTTACAAAATTCCCAACATATATGTTGAATTAATTAATTTTATAATTAATTTCTGCTGTCACAACAAATAGCGTGTTTTTAAGAGATAATAACTATCAAAATATTAACACTTGTTTATGTCTGGTGTAAATGTGAAATTACATCCAATGACCAACATTGTATTGAATTGTAAAAAAATATTCTAAATATACTTCAAAATAGATCAAATTAATAATTTATCACTCTTAATTATTTCGATTAAAAAAGTTGTTTTTAATTAAAATTTAGTAATTTTCACTATTCATCAGAATATGAAATATCTTAAAATTACCAAAATTTCACCTTAGGCTAAATTCGATACTACAAATCCAAAAATGATGTCCATTTTGAGAGATATAATTTCGAAAATTTTAAAATTTGGTTATTACTATTCATAACGGCTAGTTATAATAATATTTTAATAGCATATCGTTGTTTAGTGAAACTCGGTATTGCATACTACACACGCTATCGAGGAAGGTCGTGATTTCATGCAAGGCAAGTCAAGGATGTGTGTTGTGAAAGATCCTTTTGGTGTAGCATACAACACAAGGCATTAATAAAATTAAAAATAATATTTTTCATAAAATCTCAGGCTGTTACATTCTACCCCCCTTAAAATGAATTTCGCCCTCGAAATTCATCGAGGTTATAAATGGTTTACTATTTGAAAGTTTCTTTAATAGAAATCCACATCGTAAAAAGGAATACCAAAACATGGCTTTAAAAACTAATGTATGAAATGTAACAATTACCCAAATAAACTAATCACTAGGTTTCCACATAGGTGAAAATATGGATATGGAAGAGAAATCTAACCATCATGTTCTGATGGAGAGTGGTAGAGAACATGGCTAGGGAAAAGATAGTAATCACAAATCCATAAATTTGTGACGATCTAAGGTACCATCTGATTCATCAGGTATAAGATCACTAGAAAAACATTTTTCATTTTGAAGATCATTTCCCTAAAGTTGAAAATTTGAATTAGAATAAATACTTACTTTATTTTGGTACAATCTCACTGTTGTTCGTGACTTGAACAATTTCCACTTCATCTCTTAATTAAATGAAGTAGAATTTGTTATTCGTGAAGTGTTAGCAGATCATGCGATAGAATGACGGGTCATTCCATCTGTCTCGAACAAAAGGTTAGCAAAAATTATATACATAAGTCGATCTATAGTGAGATTGATCATATATGGTTCCTAAAATGGACTTATACATCATATATCATACAGCTTAATATAATTAAACTAGTTTCTACTAAACAGGGACTTCCTGTACGCCAGTGGTAGGCGATAAAGGCCAGTCGCACTTCGGTTGTGGGTTCGATTTCCACAGCCTTGTCTGACGCGATGGGCTGTCGCCCGTCCTGCAGGTTGTCCTTTTTTCTAAAACTATATTACTATATCATCCAATCAATAATATCGAAAAAACTTCTATCCTTAAAAAATTCTAACTTATGTCCAACATAATCCATTCCAATCTGTAGGCTTATCCATAATACTGTAGTCCACTCTCATAACATAGTGAAAACGATTACCAGAGATTTAACTCCATCGTCGATCCCTATATATCATAAGATATGTTTTGTTGGTAACATTCCCAACATTCAAAGTCCTTAATCATGTATTCTCTTGAATACCTTAGTGAAAACATGAATGCAGTTAAAATTTAATACTTTCCACATACCAAAATCCTCAAAATTCTATATACTCAAACCATGATATCACTTAGTTCTTATATCAATCAAGAGATCATGAATACTGTTAAACATTTCATTTTCTCATTTTCCCTTCATTATGCGCATATCATCTTATTTCCATAAATATCTCAATCACTTTGAATACCACATTAGACCAATACATAAATATTCCAATAATCCATGATACAATATTATTGTGGAATCCCATTACATAAACACTTAATCATTCCACCACATCGTTGTCATATTCAACTTCGCCAATAGTGATCGCATGTGACTTCCCTTTGTCCTTTTCCTTCAGTGGATGCTCATGTTGATCATCACTAACCCTTGGATAAGGGAATTTATTAGAATAATGCCCCATTTCCTTGCACATGAAGCATTGAAGTGTTGGTGGTGCGTTCTCTGCAGTGTTTGCTTTATTCACATCATTAGAAACCCTTTTTCCATTACTTCTACACTCAGCTTCTCGATGACCTTATTTTCCACACTTAAAACATTTTCTAGTCCCTTTAAGACAATCTCCACCGTGCTTCTTTCCACACTTTGTGCATAAGGAAACATTCATCTTCTTTTCACCATTATTATGAGATTTCTCCTTGAACTCCATCTTTCGTTTCTTGTCAAAACCATGATATGGATATGTAACACCGACTTCCATTTATACCTTGATAGCACAACACACAATTTCTTCATAGCTACTGAAGTCTCTTATAGCTAATGCCCTTCGAAGACATGGTTTTAAGACACTGAAAAATCGATCAACTTTACTTTCTGGTTGGATGATAATGCCAGATGCATACCTTGCAAGTCTTGTAAAATTTTCTTCGTATATACCAACAG
Source organism: Viscum album (assembly GCA_963277665.1). Taxonomy (NCBI): domain Eukaryota; kingdom Viridiplantae; phylum Streptophyta; class Magnoliopsida; order Santalales; family Viscaceae; genus Viscum; species Viscum album. Next base: position 220,047,073 of record OY728158.1, read on the forward strand.
ATTCATCATCCTTCTACTTCTGCTCAAGAAACTCCTTTTCCATCTTTGTTCGAAGAATAAGAGGGAAGTACTTACTGAAAAACAAGTTCTTCAACTCGTCCCATTCCATGGACTCAATTTCATCTCTTGGCCTCGTATTCTTGATAAGATTCCACCATTGATCAGCTTCACCTTACAAACGATATACTGCTAAGATGACTTTATCATGTTCAGAACATTGAAGAACTGAAAATATCTTTTCAGTAGTACTGATCCATTGATCAGCAACAAGTGGATCAGAAGACCCACTGAAAGAAAGTGGACGTTGCCTCATGAAGGACTTAATAGAATATTGTTCCCTTCTCTGCTCATTTGGAAGTCCAGAATGATTCATAGCTTGTGTAAGTATAGAAATAAGATTTTGAACTCCATCTCCCATAACATTTTTTTGTTTAGGAGGACAATCATTGCACTGTCCATTGCATTGATCAACAAGGTTCCTTCGGGTTCTAACCATCCTCTAAAACCCAAAAAGAAAAGTGTGAGAGGCAACAATCATGCTAGGGAAAACAACATAATAAAGGGGGAGTACCTTCAATATCTAACATGTTAGGTTTAATTCTATGATAGTTAGCGTAATTCTAGTACTATAACCTATACGTATACTTAACCTTAGGGACATCCCTAGACATACCTTAGAAATATCTCTAGGGATCTCACTAATGTTTTTGCATCCTAGTTTCCAAAGGTTGACTAAACCTTTCCTCTGATACCAACTATAGAGACCCATAGCCTGACTAACATGGACTTTACATTACTATTGCAGAATACTTAGTACATAACAAAAAACACACACACAAGGATCGTAATAGTTTAGTGTCTTTGGAAACTCGGAATATAATTATCTAATAGTGGTGAAAGATCTTCAACATCTCCCATAAAGATCTTACTTTTTTTAATGCCTAAAACCTTTCTTTATATCCCGGGGAAAAGAAAACATAAAAGGGTGAGCTCAAATTCTTAGTAAGGGTAAACAAAAGAAATATCAATCACATCATATACATAAGAACATAGCTTTTGGAAATCATAACCTGCAAAAGAGCTCATAATATCATAACATGGGATAAATCATAGAAGTGAAATGTAATCACAATAATCATAACATAAAACATGAAACTTTGTCGCATACACACATAATCATAGAGAATTATTTCTTGTTAGTCAAGACTCATTTCCAAGACTATCTTAGTGGACAAAGTCCCTTTATGAACCGAGTCACCCTTGTTTCAGTCCTATTTCACTGAACCGGTATAACCTACCGTTCCAGCCAGGTCTATCTCCTGAGATATAAAATCATTACCCAATGCATTGGAGGGAGATATAGGTCCCACCCATATCATAATGATACCATTCTTATATGTTCCACAAAATCATATATCATACATCATTGCATAACCCATATAGTAAATATGGGAATCATAAACATCATGACATCATAAAACAATTCATATACGATAAAGGAATTCATAAAAATAATTCCATCACAACATAATCAATTCAATGTAATAATAGGGATAAAAACATAACCCTTTATTATATTCGATGAAAAATAATTTTGATAAAACACTTGAACTCCATTCTTGAGGAAAATATCATTTCTACTTCAAAAACATTTTTCCTTTCTTAACATGTCATAAAACTTTAAACTAAAAGAAGTTGAATAAAAATAAACATGAAAACTTATAAAGGAAGCTTCATGGAAATAATTTTTTAAAAATCCATTCATTCCGTATATGTTAAAAAAATCATTCTTCGTACTTTTGTCAAAAAAGTCAAAAAGTACCTCGTACGAAAAACAACAAAAGATTCCTTTCATATCCTTTACTAAAAACTCACCGAAGGGTAAAATTGGATTTAAACAATTGTAGGTGGATGGAAATAATATTACATATTGAGGAAACATGGATGTGGATGATAATATACACCCCAGTAGATGCCAAAGTAAAAACAATCTCGGATAAAAATGAGATTGTGATATTTCCCTTACCTTAGGTCCGACTTGCTTTGTACGTGTCCGAAACTCCTGTATAATGATTTAAATCATGTTATTGACTTATTCCAGAATCATATTCATTGTTATTATATCATATACGGTCCACTTATGACTTTATATTACCCTTTCTTTTATAAATTCTTGTTAAAGTAGTGTTTTGGGTAAAATCGTCCCATTTGTCGTTCATGTTTTTAACTTGTAATTATTAATATGATTACGTGGATCATGATTAATTATATCTAGAATGTAAAACATGATTTATATATAATATATATATTCAGAATATACATATATATAATATATTGATAAATGGAATGAAATACACCGTTCATGGAGATGGTAGTCCGTACATACGCATGAACGCTGTTTTCATTTCCTTATTGAATTGAACGGAATTAAGTAGATGAAATACATATAAATATACATAAATCCAGTATCATTATTATGTCATATATTTCATTAGTACTTATTATATATACTTTATAATCATTCATGAATGGTTAATCATTGAGAATGAATCTCATCGCATCGTGGAGACGGTAGTTCGTACGTACGCACGAGCGATGATATCATTCCCATGGTCATGGAATTGTGTTGAAGTGTATGTATACTATTTCAGTATCAATATAACTTTATAATAATCATATATAGTTACTCATTACACCATTATACCCATCCAATTAAGGTGGTGATAGAAAATAGATTACACCACGGCGTGGAGACGGTATTCCGTACGTACGCACGCACGGTGATTTCATTTTCCGTTGGATGGATAGAAGGTTAATTAGAGTTTTTTAATATTTATAATAACATATCAGTATATATGAAATACTTATGTTATTACTTTATCAGGAAACAACTAAATAAGAAGAAGTTGAAGAAGAAAGAAATTGAAAAGGATCGGTAATGGATATTACCTCTTTTTGACGCGCCTTTTCTTAACCTCCACGTAAAGAACTAAGGATGGTCTTTGAAGAATACCAAGACCTCTAGGATGATACTAGGGAAGTGGAGAAGATATTTTGGCAGGGTTTGGCCGAGCATGAAGGCTCAAAGATGTGTGAGGAAGAGAGGGAGGAGGTGCCCTTTTATAAAGGAGGAGAGGGGCACCTTTGGAATAACTAAAATAATTATTTTATTATAAAGCCAAATTCGGTTTTAAATAGATCCAAATTGATTTATTTCGAAGCTAAGGTGGGGATGGGTCGAAATACGCTCATCCAATAGAATTTAGACAAGTTTAGGTCCCTATTTTAACCTTATCATTTAGATTTAACATTAAGTTAAATAATTTTACTTTTACCGTGTCTTCTTGTGTTCTTATACTATAAGGTTAATAAACTTACTATATCAAGCCAAACGAACCCCAACATGTTTATTATTAATATATATAACCTTATCTAAGTCATTTGGCTGAACCTTAGATTTTAAGTAATAAAATAACAATTAATAATATAATATTTGTTTTAAAAACTATTTTATGTTAATCTTAACACTATTTAGTTATTGATTTTTGAGAAAATCATAACAGAATGGTAAGTTAGAAAAAAGTTTATTAAATCAATAATAACATGTCATATTAACCTAGAAAATTAGTTAATGTCAATAAAAAGTCTCAAATTACATTTATTTGGGCATTTATAACATCAATTATGTTAATATTTTCTTAAAAAGTTAATTACTGCATCATTGTTGTGTCATAAATAAATTAAATTATTTAAAGTATAAAAATTAAAAATAAACTTCCATTATGTAGGAAATCTATTTATCTTTCTAATGAATATTTATAGTCGAAATTATATTATGTATAACCCTATATTAAAAATTATTTAGTAAATAAACATTGATTTTAACTCTTTTAAATCTTCTTTGAATTAAATAATAATAAATGTCCTAATCTAATCCAAGGGGGCCTAAATGATAATATTTTACACTTAAGGTTTTTTTTGGTCGAGTTACACTTGTCCAATAGGATTAGGACATCGTTAAGGTAATATTAATATCATTTTTACCCTTAATTACCCTATTTACTTTTAACCACGGTAAAAAAAAGTAAAAAGTTACTATTCACCAAAAATTATTTTCATCTCATTGAACCACATTTTACTTACTCACATCAACCGTGTCTTACGGATTTTTGAAATTCCATTCACAGAAGCGGTAAAATTATGATTTATGAAAAAAATAATTTTTTTAACTTCCACTTAGTAGTTTCACTATTCATCAAAAATTGAAGTTTTTCAGAAAAATGCCAAAATTTCACCCTAAGATATAATTGATATTCCAAATTCAAATATTATTTATATTTTACAAAATTCTCAACATATAAATTGCATTAATTTATTTTATAATTAATTTCCTTTGTCACAACAAATAGCATGTTTTTAATAGATAATAACTATCAAAATATTAACACTTGTTTATGTCTGGTGTAAATGTGAAATTACATCCAATGACCAACATTGTATTGAATTGTAAAAATATATTCTAAATATACTTTAAAACCACTCAAATTAATAATTTATCACTATTAATTATTTCGATTAAAAAAGTTGTTTTTAATTAAAATTTTGTAATTTTCACTATTCATCAGAATATGAAAGTTATCCGAAAAGTACCAAAATTTCACGTTAGGCTAAATTCGATACTACGAATCCAAAAATGAAGTCCATTTTGAGAGCTAAAATTTCTATAATTTTAAAACGTGGTTATTACTATTCATAACGGCTAGTTATAATAATATTTTAATAGCATATCGTTGTTTAGTGAAACTCGGTATTGCGTACTACACACACTATCGAGGAAGGTCGCGATTGCGTGCAAGGCAAGTCAAGGATGTGTGTTGTGCAAGATCCTTTTGGTGTAGCATACAACATAAGGCATTAATAAAATTAAAAAGAATATTTTTCATAAAACCTCGTGCTGTTACACTTACACCCCGTGCGCCGTGCCATCCGGCTCTCCTCGGCTGCCTCTGAGTCTGAGTCATCTTTCTCCTCGGGGTCAGCGGGTCGGTATATGGGGAAGGCAGCCAGCAGATCGGCAGCAGGATCCGCCCCAGGGATGTCTTCGTGAGGGATAGAACCCTAGACGTACGGGTGACCTTCTTCTCTCGCCCCAGTAGCAATGATGCCTCCACCAGCATCCGGCCTCGTCTAAGGAACAACGCCGATGATGTCTGCCACACCCTGTTCATCAATTGTCGGGGCCGACTCACTGCAGGGAGCATGTTCTGAATGAGGTGGTATGTCTGCCACTGGTCCACTCACGAACATCCCGAGCTCCACATCCTGACGTGCCTCCAGCTTTGAGATAACTGCGCAAGGCATACGCTTGTCAGATGGGATCTTTTGACACCAAGCACCAGTAGTGAAGCATGAGACATACAGGAATCCAGATCGTCGGTCCCCAGTGTTTCGGCCGCTGCAGGAGCCGCCGTAAGGGGAGACCCCTCTGCGCTTGTTAATTCGATGATGGGTGTCAGATCCCCATCATGTCCCACTGGTTCCTCTCCTCTCTCCTCTGGTGGGGATGCACGTCCAACACTCAACTGCTCCTGAGTAGGATGACGATGTGAGTTAGAAGTTATATAGGAGAATGGATGAATAAGGGAAATAAATGAAGGCACAGAAAAACCTCGAGAATCTCTGTTATGTCGAGATTAGAGTTGGTAATCTCGTCTCTCTCTCGGAGACTCACTTTGTAGGTTGCCCCTTGTGACCCCTCACCTTCGGTCTCTACTTCTTCGTCTTCTCCCTCGCCTTCGTCCTCTCCGGTTTCCTCCTCCCCCTCCGGCTCCTCGTCACTATTTCCTTCTCCCGGCGGCATTGCTTCCGGATCATGCTCCTGGCCGAGCATCACTTTCACTAGGAAAGTTGGCTCCGCACGTTCCCCCCTTTGGCATGCGTATGCCCCCATGCTCGTTAGATAAGCATGCCACCGATGGAAGTTTACTCGGTCGTTAATTGGAATGAGCCCGACCTCTGGCAGTTGGATCTCGTTTTGCATTATCTTCTTCCAGATGGCTTCGACGCTCAGCAATTGCTGCAGGGTCATCCAGGATGACCACAGTGTCGGGAGAATTGTTTCTATGGAAGGCTTGAGCAGATATCTTATCTGCTTTCCAAGAAGTTCCTTGGCCGCCTCATGTGACCCCCCTGCGGGTAACGAGGACGTGGTAGCACCATGAGATGTCCCTACTGCCGAAGTCCCGGCATGCGTAGGCCTTGCTGCCTAACGTGCCCTTGGTTCCCCCCTTCCGACGACACAGTTCCTTCTTTCCTGTCACCCAGTTTTCACGTGAGTAACCTCAAGTTGCCGGACGCACTTGCGTAATAGCCCCTCAGGGTACACAATGGTCCTGTGTTCGGCATATTCGGTTGCTAGGCCATCATCGACCCCGGTGGGAGGAAGAGTAAAGACATCGCCATAGCTGAAAGTGGTAAACATCAACCACATCTGGCGCAGGACGCATGGATTCTTCTCCTTCCAGACAGCCGTGAAAACCTTCTTCGGCATTCGTTGGAGGCACACGAACTGCCTGGAAAATCGAGAGGGCACGTAAGGCTCGCAGATCACCTTCCCATCGATCCGAGCCACGAGCACCCTGCCCCGAATGCTCTGGAAGTATTCCTGCTATTCCACATAGCATCGACCGTTGTCCACCAGCTGGCCGACCGGGGTGGGGAACGGGCTGAAGTTGATGATGGCATGGTTGCCGATGCGGATCCTCACTCCCTCCTCATTGAGCTTCATCGGCGCCACCCCTGCGATATTTAGCAAGGACGGTCGCAGACCGTTGCCTGGAGGACGGATGGCGTTTGGGAAAGTATACCCACAGAGATGAGCCACCACCCAGCCATGGAGGATCTGGAAGGGACCACATACTCTCTGAGGCGACCCCCCTCGTGAGATGCGCCCCAGAATGGAATACAACTTGTCCAATACAGGGATTCACAAGTTGAACCGTTTGTTGGTGTCCATGGAACCCACCATCACCAATGTTGCTGGACAGACACCCATCCTCGTGTCCCGCACCGACAGGAGCCACCCGCTCAAGAAGGTGGCAAGGAACCCGGCATACCGGACATTCGGGTCCCAGGCCTCAATGACGCGGCAGCCCTAGGATTGGTATTGCCACGCCTCCAGGGTCCTCCAGTACGACCAATCCTTGCTCCTCTGAGCCGCGGTTAGGCACCATTTGCCCCATCCCGGTATCTTGACGGCGAGATCCTTCTCAAGGAATAGGCTGAACCAGCCGTTGTAGGCGATGTACTTCAAGAAGTCCTTGACCCCCATCCTCTCTTTGGCTAGCTCCAATAGGTGCCGTGTCAGCATAGGCATCCGCGACCAGTCTCCCCAGGTGTTCTTTGGAGGAACGAACTCATCATATTGGTAACCCTCCAGTGGGATACCTCTGATGCAGTGAACATCCCAGAGACTGATGACAACTTCCCCATGATGAAGGTGGAACGCGTTGGTGTCCAGAGACCACTGAGTGAACAGATTCTGTCCGAGTTCAGGCTGGCTGTGTAAATGGAACTGTGATGTCCATACAGCCTCGAACAGGCCGATATACTACATTTCGTCCCTGAATTGGTCGCAGGTATGGCGAACCCAGAACGCCCATGCCCATTAGTTGGTGAAGTTGCCCCCGGACCGCAGGTCCCAGTCCTTCAGCCATCCCTTCCTGTCATCCGTGATGATTTGACGAAATGTGCTCGCGTAGAGAGCCAGAGAATCCTCTGCCACAGGCTCGTCCCCGGTGATGGTCCTAGTACTCGGGTTCAGGACATATACATCCATATGTCTAGTTTCCCTGGCAGGATGGTCATTGTTGGTGATGTTGTAGCGAGGAAGTTAGTCCTCCCGGGTCACCCAAGATCGCGACGTGTCCACTTCGAAGCCCGATAGGGTCACCTACTCCAGGATGCCAAAATTCCAAAGCGGGAGGTTGTCGACAAGGGATACATCTTCTGGGCCGGAGTCAGCAGATTGAACAAGGTTAGACCGTTGAAGACAATCACCTTGGTGCCATAAACCTCCTCGTTTGCCACCATTTCTGTCCTACGGGTAGCGACTTCACCCTCATCAACATGGTTTGCAGCCATCTGGAATCTTTCGGGAGTTGGGCGAAATCAGGATGCAGTGCGCGAAGTCGGAGGGTTCTGTGTGAAATCTAAATGAGTCACGCGAAATCCTGGAGATGAGTGCGCAATCGGCACGCGAAGGTCAAAAATCCCAAACAGGCGCAAAATCACGGCTGAATTTCAGATGAAATTCCGCACTGCCAGAGCATTTTCACGCGCAACCGCAGAAGCAATTTCGCGCACGAGAGCGATGAGCTTATCGTTTGGAAAAAGTGGAGGTACGAATTTGGGACCCAGTGCCCCTTTTTATAGGCGAGGCCAGGGTTCTGTGCCGCGCGTAAAGAGGATTCCGTACGCGTCTGTAGGTTTTGCATGCCCCATCGGATTTTTTGCACGCGACATGACTAGGGGACTCAGCATTTCGGTGTTTCAGCATTTCCCATGGAATCTGATCGTTGCGACCTATCGCCGATCCAATTCCAAGGGGGGCATTTTTTGATGCTGAAAAAAGTATGTAACTCTCGAAGGAAGTTTTGAAATGAATAAGCAAAGCCATATTCGGAATCAGAGGCCCGATCCGGAGGCCCGTGATGTGGTGCGCGAAATAAAGGAGGATCCATGCGAAAAAAATTTCTGTGCGCGTAGAATCACCGGGTTTCACAGAATTGAGCCGATGCGGTGCACAATCTTTGCTCACCCCGGTTCTGCGCAACGAGTTTTTTGCGCGCCGGCTCCTCTTGGCGTGAGGAATTTCGCGCGCCTCCTGGATTCCGCGCCGGAGCTTGCCTATAAATAGAAGTTGACCCCCAACGGTTTGGGGCTTGAGGAATCTGAAGCAACTCTCGTGCACGCAATTCGGCTCCCCCCGCGCGCAAGATGAATTCCAGGTAATCCCTCATTTCGTGCAACCTTTCCCCAGAGTTCGCTTTTGCGCGCAATTCCACTGGCTTCCGTGAATTTTCCCCTCCCCAGGGTTTCATCCTTTGGGCGCAATAGCCTGTTGTGCGTGCAAAACCCTACACGTAGTTCCCTCTCCGCACGCAATTCCCTTGCTCCAATTGCGCGCCATCCAGGTGTTTTGCGCACAAACCTTCCCTTTTTCACGCAATCCCAGGACCCCGCACCTTGACACTCCTTCGCTACCCCCTACACCAACACCTGATGTCTCCCATGTCGGGCATGTGTGCTCTGCATTGTTTTCAAGTACGACCATCTAGGCTCGTGTGAAGTAACCTCAAGGTCCCTTGGGCCGTGTTTCCCATTGCGTTGATTTTCCTTATGATTCTCCACATATGCACGCTAAAGGCTATTTCTTCATCGCATAGCCATGCTAACGTGGACCCCCCGGTGGTTCGCTTTGCGTCCCCCCTTCACTCAGGCCTTGTTGATGCCTTCCCTCCCAAAAGGGGTAGAGGGCGTTGGACATGTAAGCCCCAGGGGTGTGGAGCGCACCCACCTCGTCCAAGATGTAGGACGTTAAACTACTAAGCACCTTATCCTTAACACAAGACGTTAAACTGTCGTTCGACCTCGTGCTTCGCACGCAAGGTCCCCCCAACTCGGACATTTTTTACACCACTCGTCTCCACGAGAATGGAATCTTTCACACATTGAATGAGATCCTCCATTTCTGAGCGTCGTTTTTCGCGGGGGAAGGGCCACCTCAGAGCGTAAGCCCTTAGCCTTTCTTGTGGATGACTGCACCCATGAATATCCATACTTCCCCCCTGCCAAGGCTAGTGGAGTTCTTTTCCCACTGTGCTTTGTCACAACACGGGCCTCCATCCTGGAGTAAGCCCTAACACCATGGGTCACTAACCACGCATAAGCCCCTGTTTCCTCTTTGGGACACTCAACACATAAGCACCATTCCACTTCTCACGGACGCACCCTTCACGACGTGATCATCTAGTCCCTGCTGCCTCTTGTTTCCCACACTAAGCATGAGTCACGTGGGCTTAGAGCGTGCATAGACCATGACATCCTCTTATGGGCCACCATAGAGTGTAAGCCCCATCCCAGCGAACTATGTGGACTTTGATCCGTGCTAACGCACGGTACGTAGGAAGCCTCCACGAGGTTCAATCCCACCACCAGGTCGTCCCGACCTCTCCATGTCGGTTCCCTGACCACCTTGGGCTGCCTCTGCGCGTAAGACCCAAATCCCTCGTCCCGCATGACGTTAAACTGTATATCGTCCCTCATGACATGAAACTGTATCCTATCCTGCATGACGTTAAACTGTATCCTGTCCCGCATGACGTTAAACAGTATTCCCCCTCTTGGTCCATCTCAGAACGTAAGCCCCATGTCTCACTCCACTATCCATCCTAATCCTTACTCGAGTCGCCACATCCAGGTGAGATCATGCCACCCCATCCCACTCCATGGCATTCGGGAAGCCGCCCATGTGTTGGCCCCAACATCGGTGTTCCCCCCTTGGGGCCCTTCAACCCGATCTGTCTAATAAAGATGTTAAACATGTGACATACCCCGTGTTAAACATGGGAAGCTGAGTACAACCTCAGATGGTACACATTCCACGCGTTCGATGTGGGATGCCTCAGGCTTCCACGCCCTCGAGAAGCCCTGTGATGGGGGACCGAAGACAGACATGCCAACGACGCCCCAACATGACCATTCACTTCACCGAAGGTTGCTGCCCTGACAAGACCCCTTGGAGCATCTTGATGGATGTAGCGTAATTAACTAGCGTCCATGTAGATATGGAACCGGGAATGAGCTTCACGAACCTGTCATAAATCTATGATGGAGACCTGGGCTAGGTAATGAGCTCCGAGGAGGAATCCACGGATGGACGAACCGACATCCCATCATCCTGGTTTCGATCAAGGAGTAAACGACCCTGAACAAGGAATGAATGATGCCCACCTTTAGAAAGCGGGAATGTGGGGCAACAGTGGTGCATCCTCCACAGAAGGATGCGCGCGCCCCAGTGAAAGCATCAGAGCAACAAGCTATATTGATGGGATCTCATTTACCCTATTTTTAAGGAAAATATCAATTTTAAGATTTCTTCAAACTATACTGAATCATACCTTTTTTTTATTAGACTATATGTATTAATCCTATGGTAGGGGGTCTATGTATTTTTCTTAATATTTTTACTAATTTAGGTGTAGCTTTATTGTGAATCCTATTGTACTGTATCTACTATTTTCCTAAAATAGGTTTCATTGTATTAAATAAGAATACATACCTTTTTATTCACAAGTTTATAATTTTATGTATATTTCTGATGTTAACCTCAACCTAGGACTCCCTATGGGTGTGTTAACCTATATTTATCCTACATATATAATTAATTAAATTACATGATTATCTTATAAGAATTTTCCTTAGACTATAAATGGAATTTCCCCATATAAGAAATTATCATATTATTGATAGAATCACTTATGTTCCACATTGATCTTTATATTCTAATTCATATTCAATAATGTATTCTTAAACTAATTTAATAGAGTGAATGGACCTATGAATTTTACATTTGATGCGTAATTGAAATAATTAAATGCATTATTGAATAATATCATGATTTTATAACAAAAAACATTGAATGATGTGTGCTATCTTTGAAAGTAAAAAGTGGTAATTATTGGTTTTTATGTTTTATGGCCTTATGGAATTGATGAATTCCAATTAATTTTTTTTATGGTTAGATATATGTTATGTTCAGAACATGACCTCAAATGTTGTTATAAAATGTATTTGTACATTTATTATATATATTTTAATGAATAAATGCAACAACTATGAGAAATTCTTGGAAAACAAAAATATAAATTACTAATCTAAAATCTCATCCTTAGGACTCAGATTTCATTATATAAAGGATTACTGAGGTTGCTAAATTCTTAATTAAGGATGATACCTTCGGAGGGACGTTTTTTCCCATAAAATTGAATAACAATGTTTGGGTATATTAAATGAAATGTATTAAATGGAATTTGATGTTCTTGGTGTTTTTTCATACTAAAATGAATACAATTTTTTAATTGAAATGAATTTTAATTGGGGGTATGGCCTCTACTCTTGTTATAATTAAGTAATAATAGCTTATAAGAATGGTTATAATTTTTATTTACTTTTCTATAAAATTGGATTAATAAAAGAAGGGCATGGTAGGTAATTCTTCATGAATTGTCTAAATAATATTTATAAATGTTTATTCCATAAAGTGGCTATGGAACGGTTTTATGGGATCTGTTTATCTTGGTAGAAAAAAATGAGTCACCACCTCTGGTTCTATGTGATGGTTTATCACATCATTGATACTATATAGGAAATTTACTGAGGTTCCATGCTTCCTATTTAGATTATTTACCTGATGGATCACTCACAATCTAGATATTTAGGAATTAAGTGTCATTTTATATTGGAATATAGGGCACATATCCTATTTTTTAAGATTTTTTACTTATTTATACCAGTTACAGATGACTTGGATACACCCTGGTCTATTTAGTAGATAGTATTCTATGTATATGGCATATTCTGTCAATACATACTTAGTTCATATAGGTGGATTTAGTATATAATTTATTTTTATATATATACTTATTTAAATATATATAGTTACTATTTATGCATCTCGTTTGGGTTGGGATCCAAATATGGTAGAGTAGCCTAGTGTCCATTACAAATGTGAGTGGGATATTGTTTTTTTATTACCTCTAGTTAATTTATTCATATTATATATACCCTAATTTTAATATATTCACATATATTTGGTTGATATTGACTATATGGTTGGTAACATGTTGTGGTATATATCTCAAAACATTAATAGAATGCCATTTCATTCGATGCATGTATAGATCTCATGTTTTCTTTATCATGGACCATTGTTTGTACATCCATTCTTGTACATGGAGTTAGGAGCCTAAGTCTTAGTTAGAGGTCTAGATTCTTTTAGATGTCACACATGGTACTTTTTTCTTCTCAATATTTAGGAACATAATTGTATATTATTATATAATATATGTCAACCATTTTGTTTATATCATCATCTTTATATAGATTCATTGTATAACTTTTTGGCAGACAATCAGTTTTGATTATATTTTTATTACTATTCTTCCACCACTCTTTTATTCATTTATTACATCATTTAATGTTCTGTGTTATTTATTATATGATATATGAATGAGGTTCTTTGGTCATGTTAGTATAGTCTCCCCAATGTCACCTTCTAACACATTCACTACAAGTTAGTAGCCTTTAGAATATATGTGGGAGGTGTTTTACCTTGTAAACCACCATTACATCAATTATCATAGTGGTCAGTCAAGAAAAAAGGTTATATATTTATTCCTAACATAGAAAATATTTTTTTCACACATTATGATAAAATATATTATTACACAGTGATAAATTTGGAAAATATATATATCTTATGACGTAGTATAAAAGTGACAGATGATGGATAAAAGTATTTTCTAAAAAATAATGTATGAGTTTGTATTTTTTTAATATCACAAAAGAAATATTGATTTTAATGAAAATATCCAAATATAATCTTGATGTCTCTATAATGTAATTTTTGCAGAAGGATAAAAATATCAAAACTAAAAAAGATATATGGGGAAAATTGAGAATTGGTTATGATGGTAAATTCAATGTCATGTAAGCCAAACATAATCTTTGGAGGATCAATCTCTATTATAATAACATTAATTTTTATGCTACAATCAATGTTTATTTTAAAATGTAATGGATATTTTGAGTGGCATCTACAAATGTTGTCAAATTTTATATGATTATATCATATATAAAAAAATTATTAAGAGATTTAGATATGTTTTTGAATCTATATTATCATGATTCGAAGAAAAATAGGAATTAACTCAAGAATTGTTTCACTATTTATATAGAAAATATTTGAGGATATAGTATCCAATTTATAATTATAAATGAAAGCATTGAATAACTATATAGTTGATGAGAAAAATAAGAATCGATGAATAAGATTTTGTTTTATCAAGTGATTCATAATATGAGGATGGTAAATATAAAATCTATAAAAAATCATCAAAACATTACAAATTATTCAAAATATATATGTGATGGGGAAAAATTATTAAAGTACATGAATTCGTTTTTCTATTAAACCTTCTTATTAATATTTAAATGACGAAGTAATAAAAGTATAAATCTTAAAAAAATGATGAGAATCATAAATAATAGTAATGTGAAATTAAAAATAACTATTCTAATAGTTATAAAATTGTATTGATGTGAAATAATTTGATATACAATCCATCATCATGTAGATCAATAGATGATGGAATCAATTTCCGTGATATGATTGAAATTTACTTTGGGACATCATGGAGTTCTGATTTTAGTGAACAAGGATCAAAACATGAATTATAATTGAATCAAGTGTTGGAATCATTTTTGGGGGTGGATAAATTAATCAAAAAAGAATCCTAATATGCTTCAACAATTAAAAATGAAACAAATTATTATGAAAAAATAATACATTGAATTTTATCTATTACAAAATATTTCTTATATAATAAAAGAACCATTTGATACACTAGCTATATATGTCACCTTACATCATGAGCTAAACATAGATGTAATATATTTCAAAAAATCTTTCGATTATAATGGTGAACCATATCAATCAAATATGATTAAGGGTCCAAAGAAATAGGTAAAATTAACTTCTTATAAATCCTAAAACCTTTCCATCATAATTAATATTAATGGTCTTAAAAAGCTTAATTATTGAAAGATTTATATATATATTGAGATACACTCAACCATGTTAAAGGTATATTTTAATATAATAAAAAAATTGAACACAATTTAAATAAATGAAAATATATTTTTTAGAACATAATAATCATAATATATATAATAATAATAAAACATGAATATAACTATTCAAAGGATTTTTATTGTTCGAAGGCACTGATGTGTATAATTAAAGTGAATTTTTATTACATATTTTCATGATAAGTTTTAAGAACAATGATAAATCAATGACGTGAAATAAAATATAAAAACTAATGTAATTTAATATCTGATCAGATCTAGTGAATATTTTTGAACACAAAATAGATTTATATTTTTAAACGAGGTATGTGGATGATGATAACAAGATGATAACCAAAACTAACAATGAATTCGAATATTACATTTAGATATTACCAATGGTGAAATAGGGACTACTTATCAAAAGATAATAGATGGTAAAAACAATTCCTTGAAAGGTGATTGTGGAAAAAATACTAATGAGAAATCCAATATAACATTCATGAATTTGTTCATGGTGATCTAGAATAATCCATTGGTGATTTCAAATAAAATTTTCATTAGTTTGGATAATGGAATTAATTATTAATTAGAATGTAAGGTGAATGTTTATCAGAATATATCTGTAATTTGAAATATAAGGATTCATATGATGATTATGGAAAATGATAATCCACACAATGAACAAGATCAAGGTAAATTTAACAAATTGAATTGATGAGAAAAAATTACGAAACACAAATCAATAGAAATATTCACAATTTATAACTAGACTAAATGAAAATATAATGATAAGATGAAACACTCAACCTGGGTGTTTCAAACAAGGGAATTGGGGTACATTCTTAGTAATAAAATATATTTTCCAGTGGGATATCATATAATTAATTAAAGGAAAATAATAATATTTATATGAAATCAATAAAAAAATATAGATTTGGTAATTATCCTTTCTACAATGAACAAAATATTAGTTCACTCATTGAGTTATTGAAAATAAAATTTTCACTGAAATGGAAAAATTATAAGTGAATTCAACTAGATGGAAGAAATCTAAGAAGAATAATATGATTCTATTTCTTCGGCAAATAATGAAAATTTTAAATTTTTTTAATGACATTGTGGTTGATATATGAATGTAAAAATTACTTTATTGGTAATTATTGTGTTAAAATTTTATATAATTGGTGTATTGGTTATTAATATTTTGATATAGATGGATATCATGTTATCCTAAAAATAACCTTTTTGGTGTGGTTGTTGATTTCCATTCAAGATGAATTTTTTTTTTGAAAAACCTAAAATATAACACTCATATATTGATATTTTGAGTATGGTAACACATTCATTGATGTCATTGATATCATATAAAACCTTAATTTTAACACTAATATTTTCTATAAATGGGGAGAGAAAATAGAATTAGTGAATAGAAAGGATTCATTAAAAGAAGACCATTAGGGGTCACTGTTTTTATTGGTTTTAGGTTTTATGATTATTTTCAATATGTGTAGTGGGAAACATGGTTGAAAATATTGTTACGAAAATCATGGTATTATTACTCAGGATAATGTGACTGTAAAGGGGTGGATCCACAACTCAATCTATTCTTTTTGAATTATATGGGAATCATGTCACTAGGTTACACACCAATAATTTCATCCTTCAATAAAAAATATTCTTTAAATGGTTTAAAATATTCTCAATAATTTCATTAATCAATGTGAATACGCTTAATGCCTAGAGTGTTCCTTTTTCATTCCACTGCTGGAAGATCATCCTCGGAGGTGTCCCATTGGATGAGGTGTGAACTGTCACGAACCAAATCTGGTCGCCGCCCAAACTGGCACCAAACCCAGCCCGTGACATGACCCTAAGGGCGTTCCCTATCCCCACGGGCTGGCACATGTGCCCGGGTATCATTTATTTATGTTTGGGAACGATTTACCCGAATATGAAGTCATAAACCATTAAAAACAATCAATAAACTGAATCTGAAAATTTTTACCAAATGATGTTTAAACAAAAACCAGAACTGAATACATAGGTTTAGAGTCAATACAAAAGGTCCAAAGACACAATGGAATAGAAAAAAAACAGCCCCATGGACTCCACATGACAAGGGGTCATCACCCCCAAGTCGTCTCCACTACTCCGCCCCAAGGATGAGGACTAACACCCTGAACTGCCATCACCCTTAGCCTTTCCTTTACCTAGGTCAAAAAAAAGGTCTACTTACACCCAAGGGGTGTAAGTAGGGTGTGAGCCTAAGCCCAATAGGATACCACCCTATGATTCCAAGGTGCATGCAATACAAGGTGAAAAAGCAAGCAGTTTTAATATACAATTAAAAGCGGTGAAAAATTCCACAAAATGAAACATTAAATTGAAAACATTTTTCAAGATAAAACTTTCAGAATGTTAACACATTTAAATAGGAATATTAGATACTGCATTATAATTCCAAAGACACCCAAAAACAAGGGCAAATACCACAAATCCACTGAGCAATAAAACCGGGAACACCCCTATGCACTAGATAGTCTCAGGCCCCATTTACCTCGTACCTCAGTGTAATGTAACCATAGTAAAATCCTTTCTCGTGCACGAGCCACTAGTAGGGAACATACCCATAACCTAGTGGTCCCCAATCATCTTCCACATAGTTTAGTTAGAGTTGTTGTTATCCAAATGCTAAGTGAAACAGGGACAAAACTCATCCGGTCCACTAGCCGTACTAGTACAAATCCGCCCCACCAAGGTACCCGGGCTTCCCCCTTTGTGCTCAAACAATTTCAGGATTTAACACACATCCATTTTAATGTAAAACACCACTACTGGTCACATACACCAAATACAGTAGCTATCTCATTTTATACCACTCAAAACACACAACAAACTCTTTGAATTTGAATAAATCAATTTCACAAAATCTCGTGTAGTTTTGCACACAAAACCCCTTAAGAAACCCACTTGTACACGATGTTCACAATTGTAAGTTACCAAAACAGTAAAGGCAGACCAATAAATATCAATTAAAACAACAAATCAATTTTTGGTTATCCTTATGTTAAACAAGAAGTGTTATCTTTGTAAAACCTTCATTTTCACACAAAAGTGGAACCAAAACTTCACATTCTTTACAAACACAATTAAAACCCATTTTTTGCAGCAATTACCAAAGGGGATAAACATTGTAAAAAATATTTTATGCCTTATTACAGATCAATAAAAACAACTCAGTATTTATAGGTCATCCCCAAATAAACAAACAAATCACTTCTTTGTAAAAACCCCAATTTCACACCAAATTGGCATTTTAAATCCAATTGCAATGGAAACATCATTAGAACCAATTTTTTCAGAAATAATAAAATTATATAAATTTAAAAATATGATAAATACAGCATTCTAATACAAAAAGATTGCATCAACATTGGAATCACCTACCAAATCAAATGAAACCATTGAATCCTTTGTGCGAAAACACAAACGCACCACCGCCGCACCTCAAGAAGGGTAGATCAAACCTAAAATAGAAACATGGTGCAAGAAAACCCAAGGTTAAACCTTAGGTTCGATCCCTTACCCACTGGTCATTGTTCACTTCAATAAAAAGGGAGGAAACCCTAAAAAAATAGAATGAAACCCTAATCAATTTGAAAGGAGAAAAGAAATGGACAAACTTACTTGAGAAATCTAGAATGAATCTCCCCAAAACACCAGTATCTAAAATTTAAATCGGCCAAAACTCGGGGGATGTTCTCACAAGAATTATTAGGTCATTTAGGAATTGGAATAGAGGTAAAAGAGTATGGATTGAGAGAGTTATGATTGAATGAACATACCACATCAAATCTGCCCGATTTTAGAAACCCTAAGATGTTCGTCCCTAAATCGCGATCCTAAGAGCCCCAAAGAGGGGGGTAAAGAGGCTGAGGGAGCGGCTGGGTGTAATTTCCGCATATGAGGCTTGGAATCACCAAAAACACGCAAATAGTGAATGAGATATTAAAAATTAAAAATTTATTTTTAATGCAGAAAATGGGCTTTCGGGCAGACCCAATTCTCTAACTAAAAACCCATATCCACCAAGATTATGGATTTATAAAGGCCCCAAATTTTAATGTGCGGTTAATATATTAGGGGAGAACAATTAGGAGTTGGAATGAGTCAAAAATATTAAAAATTGAAAATGTAATAAATGAAACAAAATTTATTTTTAAATCTGGAGTTGGGCTCGCAGTTTGGCCCAATTCATGAAAACTCACCTATTCTCAATAAATCCTTTTGAAACCACCAAAACAAATCATGTGTGGAAAATAAATTTAAAATAACCCTAAAATAGGTTACTTATTTGACAATTCTCCCCAACTTGAAAACTTTCCGCCCCGGAAAGTCACAGCAAGGTCAAAGCAACAACCAAACCCAACTGAGAAACCAATAGGTACACCCTTGCCAGGTTTCACCCCCAAAGGTCAAAACACCTCAAGTGATCAATGAAGGAAGGAATACTCTCACAAATCAATCTTACACCACTTTCCTAAAACCATCAAGAACATTCAGGCTTTATCCCAAATAAAAACTCCTCAAACACAATCTGAACAATACTCAAGCAATTCACCCAAATGAACAACAACTTTGAACAAGGATACACATACCTTACATTAACTAAACCATTGGGTGCTCTCCAGTCCCAATGATTACTCAAGAATGATGTTGGTAGCTAGATATATCTGAACGAGACTATCTACACCAAGCCAAGATTATGGAAAAAATCAAAGTTACTGGTACGGGGGGGACACAAATACGCTCCCCACCATAAGAGACAACCAATATTTTTTTTGATACATAATCAAGAGACTAACAGGGGGAGGACTAAATGGACTCACCAGTAAAAAGGATATACTTCCATCAGAAATTTACAAAAGAAATTATATAAGACTCATAGTGGGTCTCCCCACCATAAGAACCAATCATCTTAACCAACCAGCACTGGCCGGTAAAGAAAGACCCCAAAATTTGAAGAGTTGGGGCGACCACATGGTTTGTTTGCATGGTTTGGGAAGACATACCCTAATAGTTGGGATCCTTCTTTCCGCATGGTTTTCTGGGGCATGGTCACTATTATCCAAGTGAAAACTGTGTTCACAAACAGTATAGACAACCAAAAGGGGGAGGGAATATCATTGGGTGATGACATGGGCACACGACCCTCCACCTATTTCCACCGAACATGGACAATAGAAGAATGATTATGACACCATAGGATTAAAATCTTCTTAACTTTCATACTAAGGAAATGACTTTGTACAAGGGTTTAAATGACACTGGAGTTTCCCCTGACTACGCGCCAACTTCTCTCCGAGACCTATGGCTGGAGCTCAAATGATTGAAGCATCTTCGGCCTCGCAGTTAGGCTTTGGAAACCCCATGAACGATAATTCTTCTTTCAATAAAACCAACAACTACAACGCAATTCCAGATAAGTTTTCCAGACATAACACATTCCAAACTCACTTTAACCGATCCCGATATTTCAATGAAACAAGGGCTAAGAAGATACACACACATCACACCTTGTTTCTTTAGGTGAGAAACAATAGAAGTAAAGAACAACAACACTCACCTTCGTCTAAAATGGAATATTTTGAAGTTTTTCCAAGGGAGACATTCTCACAACATAATAGGGACTCTCATAGGATTTCACAACATTCACCTTTATGGTCAATTGAGCACATGACATCATAAGGCATCACCGAACATGACCATTGTGACTGATATAAACAATTCATGGAGAGGGACCTTATACAACATACCCAAACAACACACAATTCTAGAAAGTGGCCACAATATCCTATCGTGACCATATTTCCCACACCGGTGGCTTAACATGAATTAATGCATCAAAGAAACTTTGAAGAACCCAAAGGTCCTCTTAGACACCATTGAGACACTCATCCACACTTACAACCAAAGAACACTTCCACCTTCGACGAATCATGAAACTTTAGAAACTAAGGTTTCTTTCTACCTTCCACAATAACTTTACCACTACGAGAGGATCCAAAAATCAACGAAATGAATGGGTGTAGACTCAATCAACAATGATCGATAAAATATTCTTGATCAACTGGAGGATTTTCAAATGGCGAAAAAATATGGATTGCACTTCAGCTGTGCATTAACCCTTAATGGGGGCGTACCTTATCCAATGGGAGAACCCAAGGTCCCAACCAAGATGGTCCATTGGTAAAAAAAAACCATAAACTAGATCCAAACAAATGAGGGTAACCACCATAAAGGTGTCCCGAAACCTATCTCAGAGGAGACTACTAACCGGTCCTTCTACCTAGCTTACTGACCAAACATAATCCCAACACACAGTTCAAATAGGAGTGGTTATTGGACTAAAAAAACATCCCAGGAAAACAACATCATCAAAGACCCATAATACAAACCATCCCAAAACTATTCATCAATACATCATGTTTTTCTTTAAAACCATTTCTTTGAAAACAAACGGTTTTGCAGTAAGCGTATCCACCAATGGTACCCCATGGGCCTCACACATGCATGTTTTTGTGTCACACCGGGCACCCTCCTCATAACCATCCCAACACTCATCCAGTCATGCCATCAACCATCCATCATCCCATATAACCCCATGCATGTTGTCACTCATGGAAATACCAAAGGGTAAAACAAAAATTCCTTCCACTTTTCAAAAACAAAATGCTCAACCAACCCAACCTTTTTCTCAAAACTGCTAAAAATGAGATCAAAATCCCAATTCACATCTTACAAAACATTTCATAAAGACACAAAAATTTGGAAAAGAACCCACATTCAAGATATTCATATCAATATCAAAACATCTCATCCCATTAAAACACCGTTTTATTATTTAGAAAACTCTATTGGAAGCACTTTTCAAAACCAACTTTAATATAGTTCCTTCTTTCAAAATAGGTGTAAGCACACCATTTTACATTTCAAAAAAATTCTGAAAATTCAATTCCTCAATTTCATAAACCGAACCATTCCCTCTTTATTTGAAAATCATTTCATAAAAACCATACGCTTATTAAAACCAAGTCACTTTAAAACCAAAGATCCAAGATTTCAAAACTAAAGAACACAAGACAATGCGAGAGGAAACTAGTTTCAGTGGGTGACTTGGACATATGGTTGGCGGCCATATTCCAATCACTTCACTATCACAGAGAGTGTTCTAGGGAATATCCACAGCTTCACATGGCTTGCCAGGCCCTGCGAGCTCACTGAGACCATTAACCCAACTCTCTTTTCATTTCCCCTAATCATCATCAAACCAAGAAAACCAAAGGAATTACATAAATCCCGACTTCCCATGGCGACTCGAATCCTGTCATGAGGTGTGGTGATCAAGCACACTACCCATAACCAAACTACCAAGTCCCAAAAATCGTAACATTATACTATCTTGACTGTTCCCCAAATAACGTGACCCAAAGAGTTAACCAGAACATCCTCTGATACCATTTTGTCACGAACCAAATCTGGTCGCCGCCCAAACTGGCACCAAACCCAGCCCGTGACATGACCCGAAGGGCGTTCCCTATCCCCACGGGCTGGCACAAGTGCCCGGGTATCATTTATTTAGGTTTGGGAACGATTTACCCGAATATGAAGTCATAAACCATTAAAAACAATCAATAAACTGAATCTGAAATTTTTTACCAAATGATGTTTAAACAAAAACCAGAACTGAATACATAGGTTTAGAGTCAATACAAAAGGTCCAAAGACACAATGGAACAGAAACAAAACAGCCCCATGGACTCCACATGACAAGGGGTCATCACCCCCAAGTCGTCTCCACTACTCCGCCCCAAGGATGAGGACTAACACCCTGAACCGCCATCACCCTTAGCCTTTCCTTTACCTGGGTCAAAAAAAGGTCTACATACACCCAAGGGGTGTAAGTAGGGTGTGAGCCTAAGCCCAATAGGATACCACCCTATGATTCCAAGGTGCATGCAATACAAGGTGAAAAAGCAAGCAGTTTTAATATGCAATTAAAAGCGGTGAAAAATTCCACAAAATGAAACTTTAAATTGAAAACATTTTTAAGATAAAACATTCAGAATGTTAACACATTTAAATAGGAATATTAGATACTGAATTATAATTCCAAAGACACCCAAAAACAAGGGAAAATACCACAAATCCACTGAGCAACAAAACCGGGAACACCCCTAGGCACTAGATAGTCTCAGGCCCCATGTACCTCGTACCTCAGTGTAATGTAACCATAGTAAAATCCTTTCTCGTGCACGAGCCACTAGTAGGGAACATACCCATAACCAAGTGGTCCCCAATCATCATCCACATAGTTTAGTTAGTGTTGTCGTTATCCAAATGCTAAGTGAAACAGGGACAAAACCCATCCGGTCCACTAGCCGTACTAGTACAAATCCGCACCACCTAGGTACCCCGGCTTCCCCCTTTGTGCTCAAACAATTTCAGGATTTAACACACATCCATTTTAATGTAAAACACCACTACTGGTCACATACACCAAATACAGTAGCTATCTCATTTTATACCACTCAAAACACACAACAAACTCTTTGAATGTGAATTAATCAATTTCACAAAATCTCGTGTAGTTTTGCACACAAAACCCCTTAAGAAACCCACTTGTACACGATGTTCACAATTTTAAGATACCAAAACAGTAAAGGCAGCCCAATAAATATCAATTAAAACAACAAATCAATTTTTGGGCATCCTCATGTTAAACAAGATGTGTTATCTTTGTAAAACCTTCATTTTCACACAAAACTGGAACCAA